>JADMNL010000025.1:391118446-393618446 GCA_016271365.2 Neoceratodus forsteri | reverse complement strand
AAGGGGTGCCGGAGGATGATAAAGGCTGAGGGGCTGAGCATGTAAGGCACTTAGAAAGGGACAAAGGCACCCTTTCGATCAGTATCTGCCATGCGGAGTGGAACGGGAGGGCCCGCCCCGGCCGGCAGCTATGCTCATGGGGAAATGCTGTCGACTGCACAGTGACAGGGTGTCCACTTCCACCATACAGATCACCATGACTGACCAGAGCCAAGCTGAGGGTGGGACGGCGGGTGTAGGAGGAGGCCGAACTCACCGCGGCAGAGACGGAGGCCTCTTCCAGGCCTACCTGGAGGATGAGCCACTAGTGAGTGGACGGAGGGGCACCCTCAGGAACGTGCAGCTGCATGGGAGGGGTAGCTCAGGCGTCAACCTGCACGGAAGCCACCAGCCCTGCAGGAATGCAAGAAGAAAATGGGGACTGACCGCAGGAGGCTGAAGGAGAAGGTGGCAGCCTTCAGGCGGCACGTGCTGGCACTGGTGGGGCCCACCAGTGGTGTTGCAGCTGACCTCACAGAGGAGACACTGGTTGCGCCATGCAGCCGAAAGTGCACTAGTGGGCGTATTTGTGGAGGATTCCAGACAGGTGGAAGCCCATCACTGCACGGTATGACATGGTGGTGTTGTTGGGGGCTGTTGTTCACATGCACTCACATGTACTCTCTTTCTGTTACAGATCCTGTTCGTCTTCAGGAGATGGTGGTGGTGGTGGGTCCAGACAGTGATGCAGACCTGCTGGGCGTGGAGGAGGGACCATCCACCTCCGCCACCAGCCTGCAGGCACTGCAGCAGCATGCACGCGGGCAACAACTCGTGTGTCAGGTGATCGGGTGCAGGGGGTGCACAGCCTGTGTTACAGCAGTCTGGCATGCAGGTATACCAGCATGCTGTGCCTATGGCAGTGGCACGCACCTGCACCATTGATGATAGCAGGCCTGCAATGGGCAGTGATAGGTGTGTGTCCCAGACGGACACAAGGCAGGCTAGCACGTGCCCCCTGGGCCTTCCTGGTTCACACCTTACCAGCATGCTGGCACAGTCCCAGGCTGTGCCTGTCAGCACCAGTGGGCAGCACCGTGGCTGTGCAGGTGTCTGGCACTGTTGTCAGCACGGAGGTGGAACAGGTGGACCTGGGGGCTCAGCAGTTGGAGGGGCGGCAGCAGCAGTCGCACACCAGGTCTGGGGTACAGTGTCAGGCAGTGGCACATGTCCACCGCCCTTTGATCTGCCCATACCTGGTCCTGGTGAACAGCGCCCACCCTCAAGGGGTGCTGTGCACCAGGACCGTCCACACCCTGGGGGTCACGATGCCATTGGGGCACAGTACCCATTGGACGTGCACACCCGCCTGCTGCAGGAATCAGTACAGCTGCAGAGGCAGGTTGCAAGGTCTGCGGAGGCACTGTCTGTGTCCGTGGAGCGGCACAGCAGGGAGTGTGCTCGGGACCGAGCCGAGCTGGTCTGTATGCGGATGGATGTGACCGCCGCCATTGACAGGCTGACCCAGGCAGTGGTCTCTGTCATGGACGTGCACACAGTCAGGTGCCCCTGTACCACACACCCCACAGTGCGCTCTCCACTCCCCATTCCCGGCGTCGTGTGACACCAGGCCTGTCGATGCCGGGTTCTGCTGTGGGCATCCCGAGCACCCCTGGTGCAAGTTTGTTTGGCAGGATGCAGACCCCTGTGCGGGCAAGGTCGCATTCGTGCAGTGGGACCCCTGGTGGTGCACCAGCGCCACCCGATGTGGCCCCTGCTCAGTCTGCCAGTGCTGCTGGGCCACGGCGGGGCCGCCCACGCATCCGTGGTGGCCGTGGGACAGTGCTACCTGACTGAGCTGTCTCCCAGTGCAGGCCCTGTCTGGTGCTGCCCTGTGTGCAATATGTGTCATGGTGGGCAGTGCACTGCTGGGTGCTCTGCTCACTGCTGACACACGGACCACCTGCACACTCTCCCAACTGCTGTCCACAGGTGCGGCAGCATGATGATGCCTGCATTGCACTGTACACCAAGGTGCAGGTGCCCAGGTCCTGACACACGACGTGGACAGTCCAGGTGGTAGGGGTGGTTGGTGGTGCTGTGTGTTGGCAATGTCATTTCCGCAGTGCTGTGCTGCTGCCCATGTATGCTGCCTGGTGTGTGTGTGTCCATATGAGTGCTCACCCTCTCTGATGGTGTGTTGGTATGCCTGAACCTTCAACTCCTGACCTTCATGCACGGTGTGTTCCCTGTGTGCCTGTGGTTTGCACATGGACAGTGTTGCCTGCACATGTCCCCTTGACTTACCGTGTTGGGCGTAGTGCTCTTCTGCAATGGTGTCCCGTGCAGCTGGCCTGCCGGAAATCGGGGTCCCTCCGTCTTGGGGGCTGCTCATCACCCACATCACCGCGCCACTGGCGCCCCCATCGGCTGTCCCCTCTCTTGGACCTGTATCGGGTATCCCATGGTCTTTGACCATGTTGTGCAGGATGCAACAGGCCAGGAATATCCCACAGGCCTTTGGGGGTTGTACTGTAGGGCTCCGCCGGAGGTGTCCAGGCATCGGAAGCATGCCTTGAGCATCCCAAACACCCGCTCTATGATGTTACGTGTTGCGGCATGTGCCTCATTGAAACATAGCTGTGCTGAGTCGGGGCTCGTGCAGTGTGAGCAGCCAGGGACGGAGTGGGTATCCACAGTCACCTGTGTGGAGATAGTGGAGATCAGTGTCATGTCAGGTCCATATTGCCCATATCCTTGTGTGCCACTACCATGGCACCTGTGTCATTCCCACCCTTGCACAGAGTTTGCATTCCATACATGTGTACTCACCCACTAGATGACCCGTGGGGATGTTCCCACTCGAATCGATGGCACAGTGCAGACTGGTGCCATATGAAGGCATCATGTGCTCCGCCAGGTGTGTGGCACAGACATTGATAATGCGCCCAGTGGCATCACACACCACCTGGCAGTTGACACTGGAAAGCCCTTCGGTTCCGATAAGCCTGGCCATCGGGGCCAGGTGAAGATGCGAATGGCCACATGGGTGCAGTCTATGGCCCCTAAGCACGCCAGGCATACGTGCTACCCTGTGGAACTCCTGCATGTTTGTTGACGCCCGCCATGGTGCTAGGAAATGGATGTACTCGGCAGCATGAGGCAGCAGTGCGCTGAGGAATTGGGTGAGGATGCATGACGTGGCCGACTGTGTAATGCCTGTGGTGTCCCCTGTCGGCCTTCTGGAAGGTGCCCGTGGCGGCAGGCACAGGCAGGCTGTCACCTTGGTCTCCACGGACAGAGCATGACTCCGCATGAGGGTGCCTGCATCACATCACTGCACAGCTCGCAGAGCCGCCTCAGTATTGCCCTGTTCAGGCGGTACCGGCCACAATCTCGACGCTGTATACAGCTCAGGTTGATGCGGCACGATACCGCCTGTCGGGCATACCGCCGGACGGGTCCCTCCGCGCCACATCCCCTGCAGCATGGTGTCTCACCCTCATTACAGCTTCCATGTGAAGCTGACACTGTCCATCTCCTGGCTTCTGCCCCGGCTGCTGTTCCTGTGTTACCCTGCTGCCCCACTGCTGCTTCCACTGCACCGGCACCCCCACTGGCCTCTCTGTCCTCCTGGACCCACTGTCCTCTCTGCTCTTCCAGCTCCTTCTCTGTCTCTCTCTCTCTCTCTCTGTCTCTCTCCCCAGTTTGCGGCTCGGTTAGGTTCTTGCCGCTTCCTTGAGCCTTTTATTTTGGCTCAAATCCGTACTGCGCAACTTCCGTTGAGCCACTCTTGCGCGTGCGCATGTTCGATATCGCATTGAGCACTTTATGCATGGACCCGCCCTTCTGTTGCGCATGCCTTCATTTCCATTGCGCTGTTGCTCAGCATGTTTTCGATTGGCGCAACTGGCCCCTTCTGAATATCGCAGAATGGTGCATTTTGAGTTGCGCGCGGCGCACCCTGTTGGCGCATGGCGCAACCCTTTTGAATATCTGGGCCAGGATACCTTCATGGTAAAACTGTGTTCTACCTCTGGGCTTGTTGGTGGCCCTCCACATAAGGCTAGTTCATTAAATAAAAAACCTAGGTATAACTGCAGATGTGATAAAATGTATATATAGTATATTTATTTATTAAATGTTTTTATCTGGGAAGAGAATACTAAACTAAATATAGCTTGTTTCCTGCTGTATCCTGTGGGACAAGGTACAAGAGGATTAAACAGGCATTTCATCAAAATGCAACTTAAACCAAAAACATTAAACTTAATGTAATCCCTGTAACCAAAAGGTGTAACCTGGGTTTACAGTGTGACACTATTAAAGCCCTACCACTGGGTGCCTTTGGCATACAGTTTTAATAATTTTTATTTATTGCATTTTGTTAACTGGGTAGGCTCACTGAGACAGAGTCCCTTTTTCAGGAGCGACCTGAATTATTACATGCGGGCCACACAGTGAGGATGCGCAGCTCATCCCTGAATCGCCACCATCTCGAACCTGCGATGGCGTCGGGGTGTGGCAATGATTAAGGCTGATGTGCCACACAAAACCAAACTGCGCTGAGACATATTATTGCGATGCAGGCATGCAAATGAGGGCTCCCTCATGCATATTCCCTGCATCACAATATTCAACCCTCCACTGGCGAAGACACGACCTGAGTGCCGGCACAAAGTTAGGATACCAAAACCCTGTTGTAACTTTGTGCCAGGCAGGGTAGTGCCCCACGTAAAGGCTATGTCCGGTCACATGGTCACCCCTCCCCAACCCCAATGCCAGATGTAACACAGTTAAATCACAATCACCTGTTTCCATAGTGTAGGGTCCCCCAGACCCAATGTAATACAGTAAAATCACAATCTCCCATTTCCATAGTGTAGGGTCCGCCCCCCCAGGCCTGATGTAACACAGTAAAATCACAATCCCATTTCCATAGTGTAGGGTCCCCCAGGCCTGATGTAACACAGTAAAACCATAATCCCCTGTTTTCATAGTGTATGGTCCCCCCCAGGCCCAATGTAACACAGTAAAATCATAATCCCGTTTCCATAGTGTAGGGTCCCCCCAGGTCTGATGTAACACAGTAAAACCATAATCCCCTGTTTCCATAGTGTAGGGTCCCCCCAGGCCCGATGTAACACAGTAAAATCATAATCCCCTGTTTTCATAGTGTAGGGTCCCCCCCAGGCCCGATGTAACACAGTAAAATCATAATCCCCTGTTTCCATAGTGTAGGGTCCCCCCCAAGGCCCGAAGTAACACAGTAAAATCACTATCCATAGTGTAGGGTCCCTCCCACCCGCCACGATCCCTGATGTATACAAGTAATATTATAATTCCCTCTATTCCATAGAGTAGTGGACCCCCAGCCTCGATCCCCAATATAGCTAAATGCAGTCAAGTTCCCAGGTATTTCCATAGCATAGTGGACCCCTCCCAGCCCTGATTCCTGATGAAATACATTAAAATATTTACCTAATTAAAACATTCACCCCATTTCCATAGTGTAGTGTCCCACCCTTGTTCCTGATCGCCCACCCGATAATAAAACATACACCTCCCAAAATGTAGTGGCCCACCCCAGTCCCCGATCGCCCACCCAATAGTAATAATATATGTTTCCATAGTGTAGTGGCCCTCCCCAATCACTGATCCCCCATGAAATACACATTTTTCCATAGTGTACAATCTTTCAGCTTAGTGTGTCTCACCTGGTTAAAACAATGGGGAACAACTGGAAAATACACATTTTTCTATAGTGTAGTATTCCCACCCCCCACCCCGATCCCTGAACCGTGCAATAGAGGAAAACCCTGTCAATCTAGTGCCCCCCCCCACCCGGGAACAGTTCAACCACCCTGCCCCTCCAGCCCAACCCACAGCCAGCAACCAGCACAGCCCACTCCTCACCGCCACGGCTGGCCGCCAACTGAGCTCCCAATGACCGCATAGTACTGTACAGTGTATAGCCCATTGACAGTGAATTAACAAACTAATAACAAGGGTTAAAATTCCCAACACTACGGGTCTTTCTTCCTCCTTCTATTCACTCTGCTCCTTCCTTTTCCAGCTCTGAAATCCCTCCTCTGAGAGTTCCCTATTCACTCCAGCAGGTGTTCCTGATTTGAGGCGACTCCTTTTTCACTTGCTTTCCATCTAACACCAGTACTATCTTCCTCCCCTAGTATCCGTCATTTCCCCCTGTATCAGTCTGTTGAGTTGCTTACTGTTTACTTTTCTTTTGCTTGATCTACAATTTACTGTAGGATTCACTGTTGGCAATTTATTCTTGCAGTGTTCTTGAAATTGTATATTTTGATTATTTCCATTTTATTGTATTTTACACACTGCATATGCTCTCTTCTCCTCTTCTCTCTTCCCCCTTCCCCAGGATGCAGCTAGAAATGAGCTGTTACCTGCTCACTGGAACTTTCCTGGTAAAACTTTTCCAATAACTAACTAAATAAATAGAATAGTGAAATTATCATGCTTGGGAATTGAAAAGGTTCACACATAATGTTGCTGTTTTCTTAGATTCTGACCTTGAATTTTCAAAATACTAGTTATTACCCCAGCATATGAACATGTCAGGTGTCATTTATGAAATATGGCCCAAAACACTGTTTTGTGGAATGACCACAAAAACAAGTTTTGGAGGTTGGTTTGGTAATGACACCTGACATTTGATGGGGGTTAAAACATGAGTATGTTGAAAATGTGTGTTCAAAAAGAAAAATATTGCATCGTTATGAGTAAATGTTGAAAAATGGCAATGTTTGTTCATGTGTTTGTACTTCTTTTTCAATTTTGACCCCAAATGTGCAACATAGAAACATAGAATTTGACGGCAGATAAGGACCGCTTGGCCCACCCAGTCTGCCCATTTCCCTATCTAATGGATAAGCTGCAGATCCTAGTTAACCAACAGCCTACTTCCTCCTACCCCAACCCCTTGATATGCCTTATGTCTGTCCCATGCATTCTTGAATTCCCCCATGGTTTTTGACTCCACAACCTCCTCAGGAAGGCCATTCCATGCATCCACAACCCTCTCAGTGAAAAAACACTTCCTCACATTACCTCTGAGCCGTCCCCCTTCTATCTTCAAATTGTGCCCCCTTGTTCTTGCACATCTCTTTTTCTGAAAGATGCTACCCTCTTAGACTTTGTTGATTCCCTTGAGGTACTTGAAAGTTTCTATCATGTCCCCCTGTCCCTCCTTTCCCTGAGGGTATACATATTAAGCTCCTTATGTCTCTCTTCATATGTCTTCTGGTGCAGACCCTACACCATTTTAGTTGCCCTCCTCTGGACTGCTTCCATCCTGTCTATGTCCTTGCATAGACAAGGGCCCAGATATTCAAAGCTTTGTGCGGTGCGCAAACCATTTGCGTGGGTTTAGCGCAGGATTAGCATGGGTCTGTCATATTCAAAAGGCCAAATAGCACACACAAACTGCATTAGCGCCGGGTAAACCATAATTATATGCAGGGGGCAAAGTGAACATGAATACAGGCGCTAAGAGATATTCAGCTACTAGCACCGCGCTAAGGTGTTTAGCGCAACTTAGCGAGACCCATAGTGCGGTACAAATTACCACCCAGGAAAAGTTGGTCTTAACCCTGGGCAACCAGCTTTGCGTGACATTGTTGCTTTGCATGGTGTTTGCGGGCTTTTGCGCGGCTTGAGCGACTCTAACATATGATTATGACACTTAAAAAATGCCAGACATGGAGGACACATGCTGCTCACTGATGGCACCACCATGATGCCAACAGCTGCCACCAATCCCTGCCATGCCAGACAGTAAGGGGTGATTCGACCCACAGGGGACATCATGGTAGTGTGGCCATACAGCACACACCTGCAGACCATACGTCTGTGGTGACCAACAGATGCCAGCACACACATGCAGCACTGTTGGTATGGTGGCCATTGAGGGGAGGGTGTACAGGTGGCCAGACCTCACCATAGCCCAGATGTGGCCACAAGGCTGGGACACATCATGCAGTGCACATGGGCCAGTAGTGGGAATACCCACCACATGTGTGCCTGTCGGATCTTACGTGTCCCCCCAGCCACATACCGCACAACTGTACAGATGCCACAGCACACACTGCCGGCCACGTATATGTCACTGAGGGCATCCCATGCCACAGGTGCAGCATCTGTGGATCACACAACAGTGTAACAGTACTGTCCACCGTCAGTAATCACCTGCAAGCTGGGCCTGTCACTGTGTACAGTGCAGTGGTCATCACTGCCCTACTTATAAAATGGGGAAAGGATTTCAAGCAATCTGATTGGTTGTTAGCCGTGCATTAGATGTGTCTAATGCCCAGCTAAAACTAGAACCCCCATTTAGAATACACAGGCCCATTTTATAAGTGCAATAAGCCGCTCTGGGGATGTGCATTAGACAGTTCTAATGCACGGCTAGGGGACTGGATGCACTCGGCCTGTGGCCTCGTGCCTCACTACGTCCCCCTAGCCATGCATTAGAACTGTCTAATGCACACCCCATCATGTATTACTGCTTACATACCATAGGCATTGCTGTGTCCCTCACACTACCAGCCCCCTTGCTACTGTAGTGTCTGCTGTGCACTGTAGCATGACCTACAGTGTGACGGTTGCATGCAGTACCACCACCACCTGTGCCTATGCTGTGTTGCCCCCTGGGGTGCAATATGGTATGCTATGCTGTACTGTTTACATGTAGCCTGCAGCTATCATCATGCACTGCCTGACTGACCTACAGGTGCAGCTGCGGTCGGACCTGGCCAGAACCTGTACTTCCAGACTGACCTACAGGTGGAGCTGTGGGACCCTGCAGTAATGCTGGGCAAACTGCATGCAAATCAGGGCATACTGGGATGCTAATGTGGCTGTTTGCCCAGAGACTATCAAAGTAGGCTCATTTGCATGTCACTTTTGAATATGACAAAGTTTAGCACCAGGCAAACGTGTTTGCACTGGGCAAACAGCTTAGATCCGCGCTAATCCCGAGCAAACGCGTTAGCTGCATGCAAACGGTTTGGGGACTATTATACTATTCTGCACACTGTACTTTCCCAGAGGTTGCTCCCTGCAGCTGTACTGGGTCCACGCATTTGCTGGAACACACATTGGCTACATAGGTCGCCTCTACCTACCTTCACGTCACTGTGCACTGTGTTGCTGTTGTGGTCTGCACTTCTTGGTTGCTATATTCAGAGCTGTCTTATTCCAGGACTACATTTGCCCTGCACTCCCAGCCCAGTTTGCCCGGCCTCATTCCCATGCTATATTCAGAGGCTGTTTACCCTGGGCTATTCCTTTTGAATATAGCTTGTTTTGTGCTCTGGGCTAACTTTGTCTGCTGGGCAGTGCTAATTTAGCCCCGAAGCAAAGTTTTGAATACCTGGCCCACAGTCTCCAGAACTGCATGCAGTACCACCTTATGAACCTGACAGGTCTTATTTATGAAATCCTGTCCAAAATGTCATTTTTTTATTTTTTTTTACTTTATTTCTTTATCTCTCCTTGCCTGCTCCTGGAGTCCTCTCCTTCCTTCCTCTCATCCCCCCGTTCCACCTTCGGTGGGATCTGCCCCTAGAGTGCCTCCTTTTTTCCTCCTCCTGCACATTGGGGTCTGTCCCTCTTTGGTGGTCCGGATGGTACCTGAGAGGCTATCATCTAGGCCGCCGGAGGTGTTTTCCATTTTTTCCCTGCCCTCTGGGACGTCTAAGCGCTAGGACGTACGTCCCAGTGGTGGTGTGCTGGCGCACACCAAGACCTCATGCGCCATCGGCGTCTCCTCCCGGCTCCGACGAATGGGCCGCTTTCCCCTTCAATTGTCGGTGCTTCCACCAGCTACGAGAGGGATGGGGAATCTGGGTGCGTTCTTGGTTTCCCACCTGAGGAGGAGGCATCCGTTGGGGCCTTCGATCCTCCCTCTCACTGACCCCGGCCACCCGAGTCCGTTGAGCAGGTTTCCAGCGTAGCGCAAGGTGTGGCATCCAGCGCCTCAACCCTCAGCGCCACCTGGCCGCCAAAATGTCATTTTGCACCACAAGTGTGAAAAGACATTTTGGGCAGGATGTGAAAAATAATACATCATGTTCATGAGGTGGGGTACAAAAATGGCTATGTTGAAAACATGGGGTCAAAATCTGGTAAAATAGCAAAGCTAGGAGTAAACACTAAAGAATGCCAATGTTTCTTCATAACTTTCTCGTTTTTTGAGATTTTGACCCCATATTTTCAACACAGTCTTTTATTACCCCACTTTATGATCAACACAGGTGAATGTTTTAAATCCTGTCCAAAAGATCATTTTCTGGAGTGACTGCAATAAAATGTTTCAGAGGGATTTGAAAAATTACACCTGCTTTGTTCAAGAGGTGGGGAAAACAAATGGCTATGTTGAAAACTGGGGGTCATAATCTGGAAATAGCAAAATTAGGAGTTAAACATTGAAAAATGTCAATGTTTATTCATGACTTTGTTGCTTTCTAAGATTCTGACCTCAGATTCTCAGCATTGTCTTTTTTATACACCACCTTATGATCAAGACAGGTGGAATTTTTAAATCCTGTCTGAAACGTGATTTTGCAGAGTGACTGCAAAAACATGTTTGGAGGGGGGACTGAAAAACATCACCTATGGGCTGGCCCATCGGCGCAGTGGCTGGATTTCCGCTTGCAACAAGGGCCGGCCGGGGGGAGAAGGATGGAGCTGCCCGATTGCTCTCCTTCTCTGGGGAGGGAGGAGTTGACCGTGTTGATGGACCCCTGGCAGAGGCCAGGGGTACTGCAGGAACTGGCAACAGAAGTTTGTTCGAGGGGCAGGGCGGACACTGGCCATCATTGCACATCCCCACCCCCGCAAACAGGGGAGAAAACCAATGCTGCCTGCCGCCTGGACGAAGCCTGCCCCTCCGCTCCGATGAGCTCCCAGGCCATCTCTCTGATGTATCCCAACATTGCAGCACTTAGGTCCAGGTGCCACAACCCCACCCTGGGGGGTAAGCCAGGGAGTATCAAGGAGTTGTGGCTAATGTGGGAGTGGGGGTGGAGGGGGCCGTGACAGAGGCTGAGGTTACAGTAGCAGGTAGCAGGATACAAGCATAATAAATAAAAAAATTAAAAAGTCACCTACTTGCTTCATGAGGTGGGTAAAAAAAAAAAAAAAGGCTATGTCAAAAATTTGGAGCAAAAATATTAACAAGTTGGGTCGGCAGGTGCCAACAAGTCTGGTCTTGCTTTTTTATGTTATCTTTGTTTATTTTTGTAGCAGGCCGTACTGTCTCATCAGTATTGCTGTTATAGTTATAGGAGGACCACATCCAACCTCAGTGCCCATGGGGGGCTTTTTTCATATATTTATAGCCCCTCAGCACTGCTGCTCTGCTCTCCCTCAGGGTCCCAAGGAGCCTGGCTCTACCTGCACCTGGTCCCCTATGGCTTCCAGCCTCCATGTGTTCCTGGTATCAGACCCCCTCAGGCAGGGAAGAAGGGACAGGGCCACCTCCTACCTGCATGCAATCTTTGTCAGGTGGGTGCTGAGGGTTCCTGGTGTGATCCATGTTCAGCCTACCCCAGATGTCATCAGCTTTGGCAGCTGAGTTTTTCCTTTTCCCCGTCTCCAGAGATGCAGGCAGGCATGGGAAGTCTAAGAAGCATATGCACCTATTCCGTGCCGCCGTTCTGGACTTTGGCCTACATCTCACCCTCCCACAGCATCTTTGACTGCGCTGTCACCTGTGGTCACCAAAGTGGCAGTACTGCAGCGAGGATAGTATCCCACTCACCTTGGAGGAGGAGAGTATCCCCTGGGATGCTCAACCCCCCCCCCAGTCAGCTCCCATTGACCTGAGCTTACTCTTGAACTTGGGTCACTGGCATCATTAGCAATAGCACTACCACTGTGCCGATGGGCTAACCACAGGGAGGGCTTTGATGCACATCACTGCTTTTTAGTAACACTCCCTACATTGTACACAGTGATTTAAGTCCACCCAGCACCAGGCAATTAGTTTCATCCCCCCAGCACCAAACTCACTTTTAACCCCCTCAGCATCACAGTTTTTTAATTCTGCAATGGTCCAGGTTGGACACTGGACCTGTCAGGAAGTTGGGGGCAGAAGCCAGCTTTGTTTTTATTCCCTGATGGGTGGAGTTTGGCACCCAACCTGTCAGGTAGTTTAGGGGATGGCGACAGATTTTTTTTTTCCTTCCCTGACAGACTGGATAGGGCTTGGGATTCATCAAGCTGTTGAGATGAGGGTTTGTTTTTTAATTCCCTGATGGTCCAGGTTTGGCCATGGACTTATCAGGTAGCTGGGTGGAAGAAGAGGGACCAGATCATGTTGGGCACTGAACCAGTTAGGTAGCTGAGAGAGGGAGCCAGATTTTGCTTTATTCCCTGATAAACCACGTTGAGCACTGGATCCATTAGGTAGTTTGCTGGAGGAGGGACAGATTTTTTTAATTCCCTGACAGGTCAGATTGGCCACCAGACTGTTCTGCTGTGCAGCAGGATGGACTGGAGCATGCATGGCAGCGTGACCCTTTGTGTGCATTGGGGTGAGCACAGAGCACAGAATGAGCACCAATAGAAGGAATGAGCAAGAGAGGTAGAGTGAGAGGGTGCAGCTGGGATCATAGGCACTTGGGGTTACAGCTTCAGAAGTGTACACCAGCTTCATCGGTTGCCTCAGCACAGTCTTCAAATCTAGTGTGCTGCATGTCTCAGGAGGCAGAGATGGAGAAACAGGCTAGTAGCAGCAGCATCCCCAAGCCTCCCATGCAGTGTTTGAACCTGTCACTGCAACCTGAGTGGAAGGGCATGGGGAGAGCAGTCTTTTACCACCTTGCCATTCCACCTTCCAATCATGACTTTCTGCTGCTCCTTCCGATCTCCATTTGGCTTAATACACAGGCTAGGCTGGGCACGGGACCCCATCAGCTAGCTGAAGGGAAGGGAACACAAAACACGCCTGCATTCTGAAGTGCTAACACAGCAGTGCAAGCAAAAATCCAGTTCTAATGCAGAGCGGTTGTCAAGGCAGGTTTTAATCCAAAAGGCTCAAGTAATAAAATAGACAACCAAGAAGAGCAGTGAGTGACTGAGACGTACACCAGCACCATATCAGGTGCCCTTGTGTTTCGCTCAGTAGAGCTTTGTCAGGGGAGGCAGCTGGAGGCAGGGGAACAGATTTTATGTCCTAATGGTCCAGGTTGGGCACCAAACAGGTAAGATAGTTGGGAGAGACGGCCAGGTATTTTTTATTCCCTAATGGGCCAGGTTGAACATTGACCCTCAGAGGTTGTTGGGGAGGGGGGTAGTTTTATTTATTTCCTGGCAGGCCAGGCTTCTTAACATGCCAGACTGGTTACCAGACTGGAGCAGAGTGACTGTTTTTTTTTTTTTTAATTCCCTGATGGGCCGGGTTTGGTACTAGATCTATCAGGCAGTTTGGGGGACATGGCTACATTTTGTCAGTCCTTGATGAGCTGCATTGCGCACATGATCTATCAGGCTGTTTGGAGGAAGAGGACATATTGTTTATTCAGTGACAGGCTGGGTTGTATACCAGACCCATCAGTTACTTTGAAAGACAGGGACTTTTTTTCTAACTGTTGATGGACTGGGCCGGGCACTTTTTTTTTTTTTTAATCATTCCGTCAGGCCAGGTTTGGAACCACAAATTATTTTCTACTCTGCTTTCCCTGTGTTACCACTATGGAATTCCTGTGCCTTGTAAAACACTTTGGGATACAGTGTGTACAAATGTCATTATTTAAAACTTAATTCTGTTAATTCTACAGTCCCTACTCTGTCAAAATCTAAGTCCTGTGCTTTGTAAAGCACTGGATCTGTCATAGTTGAGTGTGTGTGTGTGTGTGTGTGTGTGTGTGTGGGGAGGGGGCAGAGTTTTTTTCCTGACAGGCTGGGTTGGGCACAGAATCAGTCTGGTAGTTGGTAGAAGGGAGACAGATTTGTTTATTTGCTGATGGGCCAAGCCGGTCACCAGACCAATCAAGCAGTTAGGAGAGGGGGCTCAGATTTGTTTCATTCCCTGTCAGGCCACATTGGGTGCGACAGATAGCCATCTGCTTGTCATTATTTGTATTACATTTGTGATATAAATATATGTTTAGAAACACAGGCCAAGCAGAACATCCTCATGGGATTTTTAAAAGAAAAAAAATGTACTGGCCTTGCTTGTTGTCACAGCTAGCTTGCAAAATCGGACTTCCTGGGACTACAATAAAACCAGGTTGTAGAAGTTGTAGAACCAGCATTTACTGTGAATCCAGGAAACTGGCCTAACAGACTACATTTTTGTTTACGACATCAGGAGGTAAGCCAACTCTGACAGTTACCTGTGAAACTTCTCACCACTAAGAGAAACAGCTTTCAGGAATGTTCCTCTGAAGATCAAAGCGGTAATTCTGACCTGTCATAAAGCAGACTCACTAATTAAAAAAAAGTATATATTTTTTTGAGTGGGATGTTTAGCAACATGCAAATGCATGAGACTAATTTTGTTTGCAGGAAGGGAAGAGACCTCATAGCTAGCATCACCACAGAGCTGTAACCTCACAAGTTGGGTGGGACCCTTTTTCCCCTCATTGATATTGTTAAGGCTAAGGGAACAGTGTGCTTTTTATTTCTGGACTCCTGAAAGAACACACTCTTGTTCCAACTTTACAAGACTCAACATAATTGTGTTGGACTTTGAAGAGACACTTTTACTTTTGGACTCTTAAAGAAGCACGTCTACCAAAGTTAGGTAATTGTAGCACCACTCTACTAATTGAAACTGGGGTAGCATTAGTTACTAAGTAAAAACGCGTTTGCTTTTTGTAATTTTCATTACTTTATGTGACTGTACCATTAATGTTACATGTTCTAGTAAACTCTGTTTTCCTTGAAATCCTTCCTGAGCCTTTTTTACAGTCTCCCTCTGTCTGGTCTCCCACATGAGTGCGCTGCAAGCTGGGAGTGACAGAAAAGCCCCAACTCACTGGCAGCAGCAGAAGAGTGGTAATATGAGGTCTTTTTTTTTTTTGGGGGGGGGGGAATAACCAAGACATACAATATCCTCATGCAAGAGGAAGCTGAAAGGAGAACGTGCTCCACTGCATTAACAGACAGTTATACAGCACTTACATTCTGGTATAGCAGGAGATGGGGAGGAGAAAAAAATATATTGCTTGGTAAAATAGCAAAATGTCCCAAGTAAATGTCCATCATGCTAGCCTCTTCGATGGCCAGGGTTGTTTACCATACCATAGGTAGAATGTCCAGAAATATAAGCCACACTATTTATTTATTTATTTGCTTTCGTTGACCGGGTAAGTCACACTAGACAGCCAAGTGCCTATTTTCAGGTGTGACCCGGGAGAGTTACAAGCTTGGATAACAGGTACAGTGACAAATTGGTATTATACACAAAGAGTATTACATGTCATATAGATAAATAAAGGTGAAAAGGTAACCAGTAAGAAGACACCCACCCAGGGAGGGTTACATACAGCCCGGGAGAGTTAAGAGATAGAGCATACACATACAGTGAGTGAGTCAGATTTACATACAGTGGTATTGCAGGCATTAACAATAATAGCATTACATTTAGCCAATTTCTAGACTAGTGACCAGGAGAGTAAGTGCAGCGGGCCTGGAGTGCGCAGAGACCCCCCGTGTGAGGATAGTTCAAGAGGCTACGGGGCGCAAGGACAGGTGGAGGAGCCCTTCAGGAAGGTCCAAAGGGACGTTTTAAACCCTGGATGGGAGGGGGTGGACCGAGTAAGGGCAGGGAACGAGTTCCGTAGTTTGGGAGCATAGTTGGCGAATGCCCAATCACCCGCAAGGGTGCGTGTTCTGGGAACCAAACAATTTAGTGCCGCCCTTGACCTAAGGTGGTGGGAAGAGTTGTCAGGGTTGAGGGGCAGGGCTAGGGTAGTGGGGGTGGCTGTTCTAACGATGTTGTCAATGAAGTTCCCTATTACAAAGATGCGATGCTTCTCAGGGGGGAGCCACTCAAGATGAGTATAAAGGTCACAGCGGTGTGTCGGGGGGGCAGAGAGCGCAAAACGGCAGATGCTGTTGTAGGCCCTATCCCATTTCAAGAGGTTGGATTTTGGCACGGGGCGAAGGTCACTAGCCCATAACAGAGGGAAGGGAGGAGAACACCCCTGGCTAGAGCCATCCGGGCGGCTGGGATGAGGCAGTTTTTGGCTCTGTATGCGAGTCCAAGTTTAACATTCGTGGCCTTGCAGATGTTTCGGATATGAAGGGAGAGGTCCAGCTGGGGGTCCAGAGTGACACCAAGGTACTTGACAGCAGCAGCTTATCTGCAAGGGCAAGCTGTCAGCCCCGTGGATTAGAAGGAGGGCAGGGCAGATTTTGTTCTATTTGGGGACCCAAAGAGCATAGCCTGGGTTTTTTTGAGGTTGATGACAAGCTTATGCTCATACAGCCAGGATTGGATCCGCTTGAAGTCGGAGTTTAGTTGGGAATTGATGGTGCTGATGTCTAGGGCGCTATCCAAAATGACAAGGTCGTCGGCGTACAGGGTGGCAGGTCCATGGGTCATGATAGATGGTAATTCGTTGATGAAAAGGGAGAAGAGCGTCGGGCCGAGGACGGACCCCTTGGGGATCCCGCATTGGACAGAGGTGAGGTTGGAGAGGGCCCTGTTGAAGTTGGTGTATTAGTGTTTTAACCCTAGAACCCATATTGAGAAAAGGAAGACTTTGTTCAGAGCAGTCACCCCACTCCTACTCCCCTTCCCCACCAACATTTCAATAGACTCAACAATTGTTATTAAGAACATCCAACATTTAGGCAATAATAAATCTGAAACTCCAGACTGTGTTAAAGCCAGAACAGTTAAAAAAAAAAAAAAAAAACTTTTGGGGATGGTGCTATTGTGTATTAATACATACAATTCAGGTCCTTTACATCTTTTATAATTGTAACTTTACAAAATGTTTTCTTTTACTTTGTAGACCCATGCATCCAAAAAGAGCAACCCCCCTTTATTTAACCAGTAAACAAATTAGCACATCTGAGGCTATACAAAGGAAATTACCATGAGTCTCTACAATATAGTAGAAAAAGATCATGTACTCATCCCTCTGAATCCGAACTTTCGGCAATAGGAACCCTCGCAGACTTGTTCAGAAACTCGGTCTCCACTTTCTCAGTCCACCGGCCCGTGTCCTTGGGGTTGGTGAATTGCCAACATTTACCCCCGTATGTTATTCGAAGCCTAGCAGGGAGAAGGAAAGAATGGGTAATCCCCAGCGACTGAAGTTTCTGTCTGACCGCATCAAATTGCTTGTGTCTTGAATGTGTCTGAAATGAAAGGTCCGGTAAACACTTGACATCGGAGCCTTGTACATCCAAAGGGTAGGCCGCACAAGTGGAACTGATGAGTGTCCCTGACTTCTGGCCCAATAGTCCGCAAAACAACTGTTCGTGGCCGAGTTCCACCCGCAGGCCGCACCCTCGGCGTGATCCTATAAGTCTGCCTAAGATTCGACCACTCAAAGTCCTCTGGAATGCTGAGGTTTTCCACCATCCAGGACTTTAAGAAAACCAATAGGTTCACCCCCTCTGCTCCCTCCAGCAAACCAATTATTCGAACACTGCCTGCCCACATGGCGTTCTCCACTCTTTCCAGTTGACTCCATAGTTGCTGGTTTTCTTTTATCAGGGTAGTCGAGGCAGTTTGAGCAGCCAAAGAACGCTTATCAGCATCTTGCACTGTAGTCGTTAATGAGGCAAGGGCAGCATCCTAGGACTCCAGCTTTGTCAGTGTTTTTTCGATCTTGGAGTCCATCACCTGGACCGATTCCAGAATGGTCTGCCATGGAGGTTCCTCAGCAGTCAATGACCTCGCAGACTGTTGGTCACTGGCTGCTGCGTTGTTGTAGGCTGCTGTGATGTTGTAGGTCTCTGAGCAGCCGAGGAGTGGGGGTGAGTTTGTTTTGTTCGGACCATAGCAAGTTTGGTATCCTCAAGTAGCCCACAATGTCGGGAATCTGCTAAGAGTACTTTTAATGTAAATCAGTGATTAAAACTTTAAGTTTGGTGGTAAGAAGGGAGCATGAAGTGCAGAGCAGCTGGAAAAGACGAGTTGCCTAGAAGTCGGCTCTCTGGCGCCCCCTTTTTTTTTTTTGAATTCCCTGACAGGTTGGGTACCAGACCTGTAAGTTTTTTTTGTGGGGTGGGAGGTAGGGAAAGCTTTTTTAATTCCCTTATGGGCTGGGCTGGTCCCTGGATTTGTTAGGTAGTTGGGGGACACATTTGTTTTTATTCCCTGACAGGGTGGGTTGAGCACCAGCCAAACAATGATGGTCCGAGCACCAGATACATCAGATAGTTGGTGGAGGGGGGGCCAGGTTTTCTTTAATTTCCTGTTGGGCCAGGCTGAACATCAGAAAGTGTATTCTACTGTAAAACACTACTGGATAAAGTGAGTATGAAGGTCATGACTTCAAACTAAACTCGTGCGTCCTACAGCCCATGCGCTACCTGAATCTAAGTCCTGTGCTCTGTAAAGTACCAGACCTGTCAGGTAATTATTTATTATACTTATTCATTTAACCTAGCTTTTGGGGACTGGATTTAGTTTTACTGCTGCTGCCTTTTTATCTTGATATCTTTTTTTAGACTGCATATTTGATTTTGTATCATATTGTGTATGCTTAATTTGGTATTGTATTGTGTATGCGCTTTGGTTTTAGAAAAGCACACTATAAATAACATTTGATTTGGTTTGATAGAAGGACAGACTTTATTTATTCCCTGCTGGGCTGGGTTGGGCACCAGATCATCTTCCACGGGCAGTATTCAATGTACTGTGAGCATGCAAAGGATTTGATAGGGCATATCTCCTTGTAAACAAGCATGGTGAAAAAATTATAACAGTTTTCATGCTGGCTAAATGTTTACAAATAGCCTCTCCATGTCCCCCTCTTGCTCCAGCAACTGACTCCCCCCCCCTTTGTTTTCACAGACCCTGGCCAGGCTAATCAGAGTAACTGGAATCTCAGCGTTTTTTTTTTTTTTTTTCTATTATACTAAAAGGCTAGGAGAGGTAATTTCTAGTTATTGAATGCATCAAAAGTTGCAACAGCTCTAATTTTTTGTCCTTTAATATTGCAATAATTAAGTAGTATGGAAACTCTCAGTTTCAAATAGGCCATTTCTTTTTCCCCCCAGAAAACAAAGGTTATTTTTCATTCACAATGTTGTGTAGTTTGAGTATGTAAGTTAGTTCCTCTCTGAGCTCATTCTTGTCATTACAGCAGGGTGGTGGTGGTGGTGGGGGCTAGGCTAAAAAAATCCAAGGACTTCCAGGTCAGCAGCACATGCAGGAGACAGTCACCACTTCCTCAACAGGTTCTCATTCACTCTCCTCCTCTGCAGCCAACCAAAAGTTAGCAAAACATTGCAGACAGCTGCAAGGAGAAGTAGCAAAGCACAGCTCAGTCACTGACAACTATAAAAAGGTGTATCCCAGTCCCCCAATGTGTTTCAATGGAACAGCTGCAAAACACTTCCTGACTTTAACTGCAAAAGGAAATGGTCTGCTATGCAGACCAACCCTATAAAAGGACAAATTTATGAATAAACATTCAAAACACATTAAAAAGCCACTAACTGAACTTACCTTAGAAAAATAGAAACACATAATTTGTCCTCGGAAAAGGACTACTTGGCCGACCCAGTCTGCCTAGATCTTCCCTCCCTAGTCTATCTCCACAGACCGTAACTGGTCTCTGACAATCCTCCCTCTTCCCTGCCAATTTGCTAATGTCCCCCTGTCTATCCCACATGTTTAGGAACATAGGAATCGTGTCGGCAGATGGGGACCGCATGATCCATCTAGTCTGCCGTGTTTCTGCCCCCTCCCTATTTAGACTGCACCCTGATGTGTCCACAATGTCCCATGCGAGTTTGTACTCGCGTACTGTCTTGGATTCCACCACCTCCTGAGGTAAGCAGTTCCATGGGTCTATGACCCTTTCTGTAAAGAAGTACTTCCTGAGGTTGCTTTTGAACCTGCCTCCCACCAGAAGCAAGCTGTGCCCCCTTGTACGTTTATCCCTGTTTTGCTGGAAGAGGTTTCCAGCTTGTGTTGAGTTGATTTCCTTAATGTACTTAAAAGTTTCAATCATGTCCCCTCTGTTTCTCTGCTCAAGGGTGTACAGATGTAGTTCCCTGAGTCTTGCCTCATATGGCTAATCATGCAGTCCATGCACCATCTTTATAGCTCTTCTCTGTACTGTCTCCAGGAGGTCTATGTCTTTTTTGAGGTGGGGCCTTCAAAACTGACCGCAGTACTCTAAATGTGACCTCACCAAGGACCTGTAGAGAGGAATGATAGTCTCGCTCTTTCTACCTGTAATTCCCCTACCAATGCAGCCAAGGATGCCACTCACCCTCTGTGCTGCCTTTTCACACTGTTTTCCAACCCTTAAGTCATCCAGGATGACTGCTATAGGTCTCTTTCTGTATTTGCCTCCTCTAACGGATGCCCTACCAGTGTGTACTTTATCCCTGGGTTTCTTTATCCTACGTGCATAACCTTACACTTACACAGAGACGTAGACTTTGACAGCAGATAAGGACCGCTTGGCCCACCCAGTCTGCCCATTTCCCTACCTTTCGGATAAGCTGCAGATCCTAGTTAACCAACAGCCTACTTCCTCCTATCCGCCCCACTAGAATTGCCTCATGTCTATCCCATGCATTCTTGAATTCTACACTGTTTTTGACCCCACTACCTCCTCTGGAAGGCTGTTCCATGTGTCCAACACCCTGTCTGTGAAAAAATACTTTCTCATGTTGCCCCTGAGCCATCCCCCCTCTGTCTTCAAATTGTGCCCTCTTGTTCTTGCACATCTCTTTTTCAGAAAGATGCTACCCTCTTGGACTTTGTTGAGTCCCTTGAGGTACTTGAATGTTTCTATCATGTCCCCCCTCTCCCTCCTTTCCTCTAGGGTATACATATTAAGCTACTTTAGTCTCTTTTCATATCACTTCTGGTACAGACCCTGCACCATTTTGGTTGCCCTCCTCTGAACTGCCTCCGTCTTGTCTATGTCCTTGTGGAGATGGGGTCTCCAGAATTGCACAGAGTATTCCAGATGGGGTCTCACCAACTGTCTGTAAAGGGGGATAAAAATGTCCTGTTTTCTACTGGTAATGCCTCTCCCTGTGCATCCCAGTATCCCCCCAGTCCTCCTTACCACCTTTTCACATTGCTTGGGCACCTTAAGATCGTCTGCTATGACTACCCCCAGGTCCTGTTCCATTTTTGTTGTTACTACCCCCCCCCCCATTGTGTACTCTTCCCCTGGGTTGTTTCCCAGGTGCATTACTTTGCACTTCTTTGCATTGAATCTAAGCTGCCATACTTTTGACCATTCCTCCAACCTTGCCAAGTCCCTTCTCATCCTTCCCCTCCTTGTGTATCAACCCTGTTGCAGATCTTTGTGTCATCTGCAAAGAGGCACACTTTTCCTTCCAACCCCTCTGCAATGTCAACTACAAAGACATTAAAGATGACCGGTCCCGGTACTGAACCTTGCAGTACCCTGCTTGTAACCCCCCTTTCCTCAGAGTGAACTCTGTTTACTATTACCCTCTGTGTCCCGTTGTCCAGCCAATTTTTTACCCAGGCTACCACCCCAGGACCCACTCCCAGGCTGGCTAACTTGTTTATAATGTTTTGTGTGGGACTGTGTCAAATGTCTTGCTAAAGTCTAGGCAGGCCACATCCACAGCCAATCCCTGGTCTACTACTTTGGTCACCCAGTCAAATAAATCTATTAAATTCATCTGACATGACCTTCCCACTGTGAATCCATGCTGCCTTAGGTCCTGTGCCCCACTGACCTCTAGGTACTCAACAAGTCTTTCTTTCCGAAGTGATTCCATAATTTTCCCTACCACTGAAGTCAAATTAACAGGTCTGTAGTTTCCTGCCTCTCCTCTACCTTGCTCCCACTTTTGTGGAGGGGAATAATATCTGCCTTCCTCCAATCCTCAGGTACCACACCGTCCTCAGGTACCACACCATCCTCCCATGATCTGTTAAAAATTGTAGTCAGTAGTATCACTAGTTCTCCCCTTAGTTATTTTAGAATTCTGTGGTGAATCCCATCGGGCTCCATTGCTCTGTCCACCTTGAGTTTTAGGAGTTCTTTCAGGACCCTTTCTTCTGTGAATAGACTGGTATTGATCCCCCTATCCAGAGTGCTTCTATTGTTTGGTTTAGGTACCTCCTCCTCCTCTTCTTTTGTGAATACTGAACAAAAGTATTCATTCAGGATCTCTGTCTTTTCACTGTCACCGCCTGCTCACCTCCCCTTCCCTTTATTAAGCCTCACCATCCCTTCCTTGGTCTTTTTTTGCTCCCCAATGTACCTATAAAAGGTTTTATCCCCCTTTTTTTTGCTATCTTTTCCTCTGTTTGGGCCTTTGCTATTCTGACTGTCTTCCCTGCTTCCTTCTGCTTTAACTGATACAATTCCCTGTCCTGCTCGTTCTGTGATTCCTTATACTGCCTGAATGATATATTTTTCTCCCTAACCTTCCCTGCCATCTCTTTTGAGAACCATAGTGGTTCTTTCCTTCATTTTGTTTTGTTTATTTGTTTCACACAAAGGCTTGTTGCCTCTGTGATGGAAGTTTTGATTTTTCCCAATTGTTCCTCCACCCTACCTTCCTGCCCATTTGCTAGTGCATTCCTTATGCACTCTCCCATTTTGCCAAAGTCAGCCCTCCTAAAATCCAGTACCCTTGCTTTTATATGGCTTGACTCTACGGTTGTGTTTATCGTGAACCACACTGTTTGGTGGTCACTTGTTCCCAGATGGCTACCCACTTCTAAATCTGAGATTTAGACAGGCAACACCTCCGAGGAGGTTACCATGCATGCTACTTGTCTAAGGCCCCTCCCCAACTCCACAAACTTCTCCTGCACTGCTCTGGTCCCATTCCCAGCTAGGTCATTTGTCCCTAGGTGGACAGTGATGTTCAGCTCCCTCTCCCGTGCAGCTGCTTCCATGATCCTGAGGATTTGCTTCCTGTCGCTCCAAGCCATAGCACTGGACAGGCACCTTACCTCCCTCTCCCCTCCCTCCCCCAGATCTACCCACCTAACAACTGAGTCCCCCACCAGGAGCTGGTTTCGTCCCCTGTGGGGTCCCATGCCACCCTCATTTGGGTCTCCCTTGTGGAGGTTCCCAGCATCCTCCTTGGTCTCCACTGTGGGTGCCTCCATAGAGGAACCACACTCCGCCAGAATGGCGTATGAACTGTGGAGAGGTATAACTGGAGGGATGCACCTCTGTCCCACCACCCTCACCTTCCCTGAGTCCACTGTGGTCCAAGCACTTCTCTTTCTTGGCAACCTCTGAGGCAGTGGCGACAGCCGTGGTGGTCCCTGGGTGGGGGAGGAGGTTTCCCTACTCCTTGCCAGTTTGGCTTGGAGACAAGCAACCTTCTCCCTCAGAGCAGAGAGGTGCCTGCAAATAGGGCAGCATGCAGCCTCCAGAATGTCACTCGGAAGACTGCCGCTCCACAGCCAGTGCATTGCACCACTCCCCACTTGTCTCTCACCCTTCCTGTTTAAATTTAGTTTTTTTCTTTTTTGCTAGTGTGTGGATGCGTTTACCCCCTATGCAGTATACTGAGCTGCTTAGGATATGACAGGTGTATGCCCTTTGCCCTTTTGGGGAAGTGATGTCAGAACCCCTGGCATAAAGGAAATTACTTCCTTGGGGTGGGGGGCCCAAGCCCACGTCCTCCAGAAACAATCAGCTACAGCTCTGACCCAACACCCCAGTGAGTGCATTCCTTCCTTTCAACAAAACAACCTGCACAACAATCTACCAGAAAATATACCCTGCACAAAACAATTTCAATCACAGAAAAATAAAGCAGTTGAGTCCAATACCTATGATGTAAGCATCCCATGACACAGCCTTACACAACCTGGTGGTCTGAGCTCTGAAGGCAATCAGAGAAAAACAGTTTCTACCACCTGAGGCAATGTCTGGGTCAAATACACAGTGAATAATTCACAGTACCAACAATAGTTTGATGCAAAATGTCACCAAAATACTAGTCCACAACAAACCAGCTGTCCACAAGGGGAAAAAAAGTATGCAGTATTTCAATCCCTCTGGGTTTAAACTCCCAGTCTACAAAGCAGTGTTGCAAACCCCTTCTTGATTCAAAATAAATCTTGGCATTAATCCTCAACTGCCAATCCCCCACTCTTTCAGTGAAGTAGTACTTCCTCATAACCCTCTTACATCCCTCCCAGCTTCATTGCATGCCCCCGGTCCTGTTGCTCTTTCTCATTCAAAGGAGACTCCCCTTCTGCACTCTTTTCACCCTGTAAGGTATTTGTAGGTCTCTATTATGTCCCTACTCACTCTCCTCTCTTCCAGGGTGTACATATTGAGATTCCTCACTCTCGCCTCATACGGCTTTTGGTGCAACCCCTGCACCATTTTAGCTGCCCTCCTCCAGATTGCCTCCACCTGTCTACAGTATATCTTTCTAAGGTGCGGCCTCCAGGACTGGACTTAATACTCCAGCTGGGGTCCCAGCGGTTAGCAATACATTGCAACACCATCTCCCTCCTCCTCCTGCTTGAGAGATCTCTTCCAATGCATCCCAGCATCACACTGGCCCTACTCACTGCTCTGTCACACTGACCTGCCACTTTGAGGTAGTCAGATATGATAACTATACGGTCCCTTTTCTGCCTAGTGACTGACAGTACCCCACATCCTATACTTATTTCTTGGGTTCCTAGCCCTAGGTGCACGATTTTGCTCTTTTTTGGAACTGAAGCCCAACCGCCATGCTCTTGAGCACTTCCTGGGTTTCCCAAGGTCACTATGCATTCTCTTCACCCCTCCCAAGTGCCTATTAAAGATTTTGGTATAATCTACAAAAATACCTACTTTCATAGAAACACAGAAGTTGATGGCAGACAAGGACTGCAAGGCCCATCCAGTCTGCCCATTTTTGTTTTCTATCTTATGAATGTGCCATAGGCCTGCACTCTGTCAGTAGCCTATCTATTCATACTCATCTGTATTGCTCCCTTATGCCTATTCCATTCCTGTTTGAAACCCTGCACTGTATTCATATCCACCACTTCCTGAGGTAGGCCATTCCATGCATCCATCACCCTTTCTGTGAAAAAGAGCTTCTTCACATTACCCCTTAATTGGCCTCCCTCTGATCTCATGCTGTGACCTCTTGTCCTGCTATTTTTCTTATATTGAAACATGTCAGACTCTTTCACCTTGTTAATGCCCTTAAGGTGTTTGAATGTTTCGATCAAATCACCTCTCTCCCTCCTTTGCTCTAGGATATATAGATTGAGCTCCATTCCAGTTAATCTGCAATGTCCCTTATGAAGACATTGAAGAGGACTGGACACAGTACTGAGTCCTGTGGCACTTCACTGGAAGGGACGTAGCCGTACTGCAGCATGAATGCCTAGGCCTTCATTTGGATTCATTTTGCCCAAGTATGCCTTAATTGAACTGTTCATGGCTTCCAATGTGCCCTAAACAACACCAGGTCCAGCACTGCCCCATCCCTAGTGGGTTTGCTGACTAGCTGCCTGTGAAAAGCCCCTTGTAGGGAGCCACGATGGCCCTGTTCCTTGTTGAAGCTGTACCTGGAAGGCTCCATTCCACATCTGGCAGACTGAAGTCACCAACTAGTAGCACCTCCCCCTTATTTGCTATCCTGATGATGCCTTCCCCAAATGCCATATCCTACTCCTTTCCCTGTGCTGGAAGTCTGTATGCCACAGCTCCAGTCTCCATGAATACTCACAGCACCTCCAGGCCTTCCTTTTCCTCCAGGTGCCCCTGCACTTCCATAGTCCCGATTCCCTCCCTCACATAAAGTGCAACCCCTCCTCCTTTCTCTGTGTCTCCTGAGCAGAAAGTAGCCTGGTATGGCCATATACCAGTCATGGTTGTTATTGCACCATGACTCCATTATGGCCACCACATCCTGGCCTCCTTCATGATGGCCTCCAGGTCCAGAATTGTATTACCCAGACTCCTTGCATTGGCGCACATGCCTCTCCGTACCTTACACACTCCCTGCCTTTCTACTTTCTCTCCCCTTCCTGCCCATGTTGTTACCCACAGTTTCCCCTGCCCCCCTCTTCCCTGGTTATCCTTTCCATTACATGTGTCCTTTACTCCTCTCTTCTTGCTGTCCTGATTTGTACCCCCCCCTTGTCCTCTGACATGTCTCCACCCCTGTCGTCTTGTGTCCCTGCCCTGAGGGAGTGTCCTCTCCTCGGGCTCTTCCTCCTTGTTTCTGCATCATCATCATCTGGGGTTGGGAGAAGTTTTGCCTCCATTTGTGTTACAGCCTTCTCCCCCCAACCCCCTTGGCAAGTTTAAATGCTCATCCAAGTAGCATCCCACTAAGGACTGTGTTCCCTCTCCTGGAAGGATGCAGGACTTCTCTACAGAGGCCTACATCCTCCCAAGTAGGCCCTCAGTCCCCAATGTAGTCAAAACCCTCTTCCATGCACCATGCCTTCAACCAATTGTTAAAAGCCATGCTACAGAGTGCCCTTTCTTCTCCCTGGCTGTATACAAGTAACACCTTGTCAAACACAACCATACATGCTAGCTGCTGAAATAAAGCTACCAACTTCCTGAGGCCTAAAACTGGGATGGTCCATCCTGACAGTGACCCCCTCCTCTACAGTGTCACTCCCACAGGCACCGTCGCAGACAATGCTGCACACAGTCAATTAAATTTTGCTGCTTGCTCTGGCCATGACGCCCCAAAGTAACACCTGTAGCAAACATCCAGATTAAAACAATACATCATTCTGTTGCAGCAAGTTCCAAATCATGATGTACAGAAAGTTCATTAGAAGCAAACCTGCGTTAAATTGTGATCAGATGTTTGAGCTGCATGTACTGCTCCTCCTGACGGTCCCATTGAACCCGCTTACACTCACCTCATTTGCTGAGCAAACTTCATTTCAGTGACTCCCACCACCACGCCAGATTGTTTTCACACACCTCCCTACAGCTGATCAGGTTTGGGTACCTCAGTTCACTGCTGCCAGTCTCTTCCCTGTCTGGAGTCCCTCAAAGTAGCTGGCAGGCAGACATCCACATGCACTTGTTTGCACTACTACCCAGTCTAATCTAACAGGAAGGAACATGCTTTACTGCGCTCCCACTGACATACCTGCAGAGCAACACAGGTGCCACGGTTAAAGTTGTAAACTGCTGTCCAGCCCGAGAAGCGCCACAGTGGTGCTGAAATAACTATCACTCATGGATTAGCAGTCAGCAAAAAAAAAAAAAAGGGACAAAACTGGGACAAGTAAGCAAAAACCAGGACAAAAGTGACATTTTGCAAAACTTGTGGGGACACCGGGACATGCTACCTAATATAGGGGCTGTCCTGGGAAAATAGAGACTGTTGGTAACTTTATGCTGAAAGCCCTCCCTAGATTCCCTGAAATTACCCTGCACTGCCCCTACTCTAGCCCTTGCCAGGTCATTTGTCCTCAGGTGGAAAATGACATCTAGCTCCATCTATCCCCTGCTGCTCTAGCAATCCTCTGGATCAGCTCACCATCCCTCCAAGCCGAAGTGAACCAGGAAGGCACTTCACCTCCCTCTCATTACCTTGTTTTCTGTCACTTCCCGATAGGGATGCAGAGTAGCAGGACTTGTTGGTGGCCCAGATAGGTAAGTGGAGGTGGGGCGTAATGAGAGGGGGGGTTGAGGTGGGGTGTTGAACTTATTGCTGGACCGTTTTCTTCTTTACAGGTTTAGCCAGGTTTAGCCAGGAAACATGGGCACCATGGAAGCAATTGGGAAGTGGTGAGCTAATTACAGAGGGTGGGATTGTGTTAGAGTAAACGAGGCACGGCGGAAGCGACTAGGAGAAGGATGGGCTCAATGCAGAGGGTGGGATTGTTTTCAAGGAAACTGGGCACCGGGGAAAAAAATCAGCATGGGGTGGGCTGAATGCCAAGGGTGGGATTGTTTTCAAGGAAACTAGGCACCATGGAAAGTGATCGGGAGGTGGGTGGGCTCAGTGCAGAAGGTGGGATTGTGTTGAAGCAAACAGGGCATTGGAGGAAGCAATCCAGAGGTAGGTAGAATCAGTGCAGAGGGTGGGATGGTTTCTGAGGAAACGGGGCACCGGAGGACGCTACCGGGAGGTGGGTGAGCTCAATGCAGAGGGTGGGATGGTTTCTGAGGAAACAGGGCACTGGAGGAAGCTACTGGGAGGTGGGTGGGCTCAATGCAGAGGGTGGGATGGTTTCTGAGGAAATGGGGCACCACAGAAAGCTACTGGGAGGTGGGTGGGCTCAATGCAGAGGGTGGGATTGTTTTCAAGGAAACAGGGCACTGGGGAAAATTTATCTGGTGGGTGGACTGAATGCAGAGGGTGGGATTGTTTTGTGGAAATGAGGTACCAAGGGACAAAAGGAGCCAGCTATGCTCGGATAGGTGTGGCTACCTCCTTTCAACCTCACAAAGTTTCCACCCATCAGCCACACTGAACACTGTCACCATTAGCCTGCTGCTCATTGGACTGTCAGTGGTGAGCCTCCTGCTGCCTGAGCTGCACTGGGTGCTATGCTGACACACCTCTCTAGACCCTACTTTTCCGAGTAGCCATAAGATGCTCGCAGCGAAACATAATAAAAAATCTATATTCTCTCAGGAAGCTAGCAGAATAATAGGATTAGTGTAACATGTATTTTCTGAGAAAGAACAAGTCCAGAAATGTAATGTTTGGCATTATGTTCTGCTTATACACTCCACTGTTTTGTCATGAAATCCCACATTTTAGGATGGACACCGGATACAGAGGAACTTTTGAGGCAAAAGCATGAAGGAGAGCTGAGAAACATGCTTCTAAGGGCTCAAATGGGAGATTTACCCAAGGTGATCGTGTTCAAATGAAAAGTGGTGGTACACTGAATGAGGCCAGTGAAAGGTCACATATTAAATGTATAGCTTGATTAAAAAAAAAATATGTATTTTTATTGAAAGACTTAAACATAGCATACATATTACATACCCATTTTTTTTTTTTTACAATGGCTGCAAATTGGTACACAATACAGCACATAGCATGGATTTAAATCTGAGTTGTGAGTACACAATACTCAGTACAGATCAAAGCCTGTATGACTTGATTTTAATAAGTGGAGGTACATGGCACCCCCTCCACTGAATCATCTTATATACAACCTGCACAACAGCATTTCTGAAAGGGCTGATTTTAACATGCACTAACCATATATTACATAAACTACAGCACTACTAACATGCATACCTGTCAACGTAATGACACTGAAATGTGGGACACTGACACTTAAATGTGTGATACTTGCTCTCAGAAGGTGGGACACATTATCAAACATGGAGATTCAAGTTCTGAGCAAGTGGAAGCTAGTACCTTTACCTGTGGAAGCTTAATGTTGCTTCACTAGCACAATATTATGGGTATGGGTTTACAGTACCATTTGTGTGTATGCCCAACACTTTTTCATAAAAGAGTCAGAGCAATTCGGATGGGTGAAATGAGGAACAGCTGAGAAGTAGTGACATGTGTCACATTTGTCACACTCTTTTTATGTTTTAAAAAAACTTAGATGCACTTGTTTTAATTGATGTTGCTAGGGTCATTTTGTTTTTTATCTATTGCATTTGTATTTTCTGTGTCTTAAACTGTGTTACAATGAGTCAAACATGTATTTGTACAATCGTTGTTTTTATCCACTTGTGTATGCACTGTTAATGCAAACAAAACGTGTTTCTCATAGAATGTATCCTGTTGTAATTTATCTCACTTTTAAATAAAAAATAAATACGTATGCTCCCGGTGGTGGCATTTTCACTATTAAGTGGTACTCCATATCAGTCACATCAAGGAAAGGGGGTGTTTAAAATTAGCAGCACTATGGCATAAATAGGAAACAGAATATGCTGTACTTATTTTCAAAAAGCGCAGACGAGCCTGGGTACCACTATGGGTGCCTCTACCGGGCATGTGCTATAGTGTGGACATGTTGCCGAGTCCCACTCCGGGCACGCAGCCTCCGCGCCACGTTTTCATTGCTTCGCGCGCCCCTACCTCGCTCGCGCCGTCTCCCTTCTTCCCGTCCATGTTGTGACTTTCTCCTTGCTTACAGAGAGGCTCCGCTCGCTCACTCGCACCCTTCCTGCTGGCGGAACCACCCAGGACAGTATGACCGATTTCGGGGACGACACCGGAGCTCAAGCCCTGCTGGCCCTCAAGTCGGCGCCGTGCAGCCCCGTGCGTTCCTCCAACCACACCTTCTCGTCCCCGCTGCCCCTGCACGACTCTTGCGTTGGGTACGAGGCCCCACCTCTAGCCCCGGCCTTGGCCCGCTTGGAGGGCCGGGGTTTCGAGTTTATCATGCGGCAGCCCATAGTGACGATAGGCCGGAACTCCAGTCAGGGCCCCGTGGACGTGAATATGGGACACTCGAGCTTCATTTCACGGCGGCACCTGCAGGTCACCTTCCAGGAGTCCCATTTCTACTTGAAGTGCCTCGGCAAGAACGGCGTCTTCGTGGACGGGGTCTTCCAGAGGAGAGGGGCCCCGTCGCTGCAGCTGCCCAGACAGTGCACGTTCTCTTCAAACCTAGGAGAACGAGTAGGCACACTGACTCGATGTGTGTTTGGGAATGATATACGTGGGGCTTACATTTGGTTTTATAGTCGGCTTAGTAAAAGCAGTTGTTTGTTATAGGGCATGTCTGCTTGCCCTGGGTTATAGAACTGTGTGTGTTTATTTTTTGTGTGGGTTTTTTTTGGGGGGTGCTTTGATTAGCCAATCACCGACAGTGTCATTGATTAGGTCCTGTAGTGTTTCCAGGAGTACAGTGAATAATTGGGAGGCAGAAGTTCACAGGCAGGGCACAGTTGTCTTGCCACTGCTGGACGGATTGGTACAGTACGTAGACTACCCTGCACGTAATAACAGTGCGAGCATACCTCTCACCCCCCCCTCACAAATCGTGTACAAGGCTTAAAATGATCAGGGACAAATGACCAAAATCAAGGACACATCTGAAAAAATATTAATATTCGTTCCAGAAGCTGTGTGCAACGTGCTTTTTTAGTATGAATAGCATTTTCTTAATGAGAACTAGACTGTAACACCAATGGCTAGCATTGTTTTGTAATTCAGATCCGTACTCTTTTTAGTGACAGAAGAAAAATCAGGGACAGTTGAGAGGTATGAGTGCGAGGTCAGGGCACACTATATTGGGGCTTGGGGCATTTGTTGAAAACCTAACCAGATAGGTAAAAGCCAGACTGACCCATCCATCCAGAGTGCGTAGACCAGCAATATTCGCTTAACTTTCACCTGCAGTGGTAGGACCTAGTAGTCTGGATTTTGCAGATCACCCACATCTGGGGCTTAGGGTGGGGAAATCACATTTTTTACCCCACCCCCACACACACACTTACACTTATATCTGCCCTGCTCTTGAGCCACCATCTTGCCATGGCATGGAATTGCCTGCAGTTTGTTTAGGGAAATACTTCCTGTCCACAGCAGTTGTTGTCCAGCTCTTAGCCATGTCTTAGATCTCGGTAGTTCGTACTGGTTAGGTGTAGCGTATGACTAATAAGTCAAACCTGGAATTTTTGTTTTGGGCATTTGCACCACATTTATTTATTAATTTTTTTGGGGGTGGGCTGGCTGGTATTACAGATACCTGGAAAATGCAACAGGTATGCAGTAGGACATGATAGGATGTGTAATTCTGGATCAGTAGTTGCACACTTAGTGTGTTAGGCAGGAGGCATTTGAGCTGAGTATCCTTAAACACGCGAGAGGGAAATGTGATAATTGACCATAATTACATATTCCTGAAGTGTTTTACTACACTTAAAATATGGGTTCTACTTAAAAAAAATGTTTTAAAAAAGTTTATTATGAAAATATTGCTTTCTGTATGAAATATGAACAGAAAAAACATAGTTCCAGTTGAGGTGTATTGATGATGTATCTGAACAGGATGTGAAATTGCTATACCTTAGGTGCCCCAGGGCAGGCACTTTCGGCAGAATACATGTATGTTTTTTTCTGAGCCTGCTCACTGTGGCACCTAAGGCTGCTGCAGCACTTTCTCCTCCTCTGAAACCCTCTCTCCAAAGAGGCAGCAATCAGTGCTGCACTTAGCGCATATACAGAACTTGCAATAGCTTTGAGGGCTCTCTGAAATCGAATCCCCTTCCCAGAGGCACACTGGACACTGCTGCACTACAGTGCATGCACTGAAATCGCAATCGCTATGAAGGTGCGTCCAGCGTTCGATGATGTGTCTGGGGAAGGGGGGAGAGAGAGAGAGAACGAGCGCAGAAGGGAACCGTATTGGCGAACGATTAATGGCTGCAAGCAAAGATCCCTCCCCCACAAAGCATTCTCGTGAGTAGAAGGCAGTTTGCCATAATGTTTTGTGGGGGTTAAAAGGGAGCAACAGTAATCATATGCAGACAGTGTATGGTGGACTGCCGGCTTGAAGTTGTGAATTGTGAAATATTGGTACAACAGTTCTTTCAAGATTTTTTGTGGCTTCTAATTTGTTTTAGTGGCCTTTGTCCGGGCTTATACTTGCCGCACAGTGTAATAGCCCTTTTGAGGCAGTAGCTGATCAGATTAGTTTTAAAAGCCCTTTTAAGGGCTGTAGCTTGGGAGCTAAATGTAGTTTAGGACGTGGAGCAGGAACTACATATGTTTAAAAACCCTTTTATAAAGAGCATGACTTAAGGTGTATATTTTAAGGAATGAAGGTTTGGGGCTTTGGATGCTTGGGTGATCATTTTGTTTGCGTTTGTTTCTTTATTTCCATTTTCATTTTGCTAACTATTAGTAAGAAAAGAATCTAGTGGAACTTTGCATTATGCAGTCAGAAAATCTTTACTGGCGAGAATGGCATTGTATTTTGGTGGGAAACTGCAAATCAGTTACCAGATTTTATGGAGGAATAAATCTTTCTACTACTAAAATATTAGAATTATTAGAAATATACAATTTTTTCTTACTTTTGTTATGATTTAGTACGTGATATTTATTTTCTAATGATATGTTACTTGGGAAGATGAAAAGAGAAGCCAGTTACAGTTTTAAACTGTAAAACCATAAAGATGCACCACAGTAACGTAGACACATAAAAGGCAAACTTTCTGTTTCTAGATGTAAAAATGCATTCGGTTTCTCTTTGAAATACCATAGGCTCCTAAATAGTTGCCAGTCTCTGACATCCCAGTACCAGGATTCTATTGAATTCTTTTTTACTAACTGTGTGAAAAGTAAAGATGAAAACCCACTTGTTTAACTGCACAAATATTTTATTATAAAAGTAGAAAGTTATAACTAACACATTAAAATACAGTAGTTTTCTTTTTATTAGCTCTCCCCTCCCGCCCTTATTTTACCCCCCCATGCACTTTCTTGAGGCCTGGCAAATGCCCACGGCTGGACCTCTCTCTCTTTGTGTCCATTCAAAGCCTCAGCTACCTCTGTTTCCCTGCCTCCTCTGGTACCTGCTTTCCCTAAATGCAATGCATCTTACCTGTTTAAAAATGTCTGTACATCGTTTTTGCATTGTTACTTAACTCTGTGTAATGTCTGTATTGTACCTCACTTGATGTGCAACCTTTGTAAAAGAGCCTTTGCTCAAAGGTACTTGTAATCCTAGAATTTAATTTAAAAAAACAAATAAACAAAAAACACTTAAAATGAACTGTGTGTGTGTGTGTGTGTGTGTGTGTGTGTGTGTGTGTGTGAACAGTGAATTGGCTCTTTAAAGAGGACAGGAAGTTATTTTTAATTGACAGCTGTTTAAAATGATCCTGTTTTCAGAAATAATATTCATACCCCTAAGTAATACGTATGTAACTGTACGTGGAGCCTTTGCAAAAGAGTCTTATGACTAAAAGGATTGTAATTGCGATTCTATTCAATAAATAAATAAAAATTGAGGAAGAACTGTATTTTGCATCGTTCTGCTTTCATGGACAGCATTCTGCTACAGTTGTCTTCATGGAATCAGTGATCTGGAGTTTTAACTATGTCATGGTTTGTGTACAGAACTCGGAGCATGGTTCTGATAGGTCAGCAGCTCAGGTTTGGCATTCTGTACACAAACTGGGACGTAGTAAAATATCCAAATTACTTCTTCTATGAAGAGAACTGTGCAGAATGTTATCCATAAAAAGCAAACAATTGAAAACACAGTTTTCAAATCAGTGTTTATTCTGGTACAGTTAAATATCATTTGGAGGTAAGAATTTCATTTCTGTAAATAGGAACACTGCTAACTGCTGTCAGAACAAATTTCCTGTCTTCTTTAAGGACTGGGGTGTTAGACTTGGGGTGGGGGCTTCTAGGCTCTCAGATTTGTTTTAAAAACTCCATTAAGGCATTGGGCAACCTGGCAGTGAAAGGTAAATCCTTTGTTTTAGCCCTTTTAATGGCTGGCAGGCTAAAGCAGTTTCCGTTTAATTGTTTAGGATAGGCAGCAAATTTAAGGGCTGGGGATCAAATGATGAAGCAGAACTGTTTTCATTGTGTTTTATTAACAAATTTAAAACAGACATGTGCTGTTAAGTCAGAAATGCTCCAGTAAAAAAAACAGGAAGTGGCATGTAAATAGGTTTATGGGCACACAGTTTTAAAACATACCCCAGTGTGCGGGTAATTGTTGTTTATGAATTTTATACCTTGTGTCTGAACCTGATTCACAAGGCTAATCAGTTACTGGAGTATAGCTATGGTCAGATAATTACACTGTTGTACTTGGTTTTAGGCTTTTAGTAGGTTAGAACGTTCTTATCCTTATAACAAGAATATATTGTCAGTTTTGATATCATGGTTTATTTGCTGTATTATTGCTGTGCAGAATGTGGAATTCCGCTGGCAGAATTAGTGCAGAATGACCATTTTGCCAGTAGAATTTCTGCTGGAATTTCACTGGTTCTGCGGAATTCTGTCTGCTGTGATCCATGGACTTGTATTTCACAGAGCAGCGTTTTTGTCCTGTGGAAAATCCTTCTGCAAACATTTCCACAGAAAATGTATTTATTTATTTGAGTTTTGGTAACCAGGTAAGTCTACTGAGACAATTGGTGTCCCTTTTTCAGAGTTGACCCGGGGCAGAAACAAGCAAATACAGAATAGTACAATGGAACAAGCAAATACAATACAGTCAGATAAAGCAGGTATACAGAGTTAAGATTTCAAAAATAGGCATATAATAATAGAAGGTTAAAAAAAATATTATGTTAAAATAAGGCATAATAAAGGTATACATGATTCTCACTGTATACAATGATGCAAGGTTTATACAAATATTATACAAAATATTGACCTCTGTGTGGAATAGAATTCCACAGAAATGTTGTGGAAAACTCATTCCACATTTTTCTGCTGCAGAATTCCACCATTCCATTTTTGGCAAAATTTGGCCGAATTTTGAAAATTTCTGCAAAATTCCATTTTGCCGGAATTTGACAACTCTGCACAGCACTACGTTGTGTGTAATTACTTTAATTAATTAATTATAGGTACTTTGATTACTGGGTGAGTTTTTTTTTAAGTATTCTTTCTCCCTTGTTTTTGTGCTTTCCCTTTTCCGGCTGGTGTTACAAAGATCTCCAAATGGAAACTGGATTAAAGCTGATCAGGGTTTCACTACTACCGCACAGCTTGCTGTGAAGATAGTAATACTGTCTTGCAAGTTGAAAGGTCATGATGAAACGGTGGAACATTGAACCAGTTGCAGAGCGGCTTTAACAATGCTGATGACATCACAGTACCCATGTACTGTACGCCAGCAGATGTGAGAGGCTTTGAGGGGCACAGACTAAATTTAGCAGTTTTTTCTTTTCATGATTTTTTTTTATGTCAATCATAAAACCACCTAAACACCTGGACCCGGATATTCAGACTGCGCCAGGCAGTGGCGCAAGCCTGGACGCAGCGCAACTGGGATGTGCCAGGGCCAGGTGATGGTCAACAGTGATGCACTATAGTCTATGGTGCAGCACTGTTGAATACAGCACAGACAGCGTGCTCACTGCGCATGGCGCAAACCACAGATAGGAAGCACGGGGATGCGTAAACGCAGTTGTGCTGGGTGCATCACCTGCGATATTCAGCAGAGGGCATGCAAATGAGGCCATAATCTATGCAAGGTGCAAATGGGGCCATTTGCATGTCATTATGGCCCCATTTGCATGCCTTGCGCTGGGCAGCCCGACGCAGTGCGCCTGGCACCCTGCACAGAGTGATGTGTGCAGTGGGGATCCTGTGGCATCCCCCACCCCATAGCCGCGATCGCCGTAACATACTGTAGCAGTAATCCCTGGTAGTCTAGTGGCACCCCCCTTCCTCCCGTGTCCCCGATCGCCATAAAATACTGTAGAAGTAATCCGTGGTAGTCTAGTGGCAACCCCCTCCCGTGTCCCCGATTGCCATAACATACTGTAGAAGTAATCCCTGGTAGTCTAGTGGCACCCCGTGTTTCTGATCGCCATACAATACTGTAGAAGTAATCCCTGGTAGTCTGGTGGCACCCCCCACCCTCCTGTGTCCCCGATCTCCATAAACCACTGTAGAATTAAGCCCTGGTACCCCTCCGCCCGTTGCATTAGACTACCAGGGTTATGTGGGTGCTTGTGGATGGTGTTCTGGGTGGGCGGGTGGCCTCCCACAGCTGGTGGCTGCGGTGTTGCGCCATGCAATACTGTAGCCCGCCAGGGGGTGGCCGGGATTTGTTCCCACTCCTCACGGGCTCAGCTTTGAGCCCCCCATGTGGCGCACTGCAGGGTTGCGCTAGCATATGCGCCGGACATCCCGGGCTGCCTGTTTGGATGTGCCACATATGCATGGGCACGCCCCCTGCATATGTTCCGCATACCATTGCATTGCACCCCGGCGCATCAGGATTTGCACTGCACCTGGCAGCCCTTTCAATATCCCACCAGGGCACAATATGGGGTTGCAACAGCGCAACTCTGTTGCGCCATGCGCAACCCCTTTGAATATCCGGACCTCGCTCTGCAAATCAAACTGACATGGGTGAGAGTGAGATCCTTTGAGTGGCACAGTTTACATTTTGTATTTTTTTCCTTTTGTAACTTTTTATAATTTCTGTAACAAAACCACCTAACCAGTTGCACAGATCAAATATAACATTGGTGAGAGTGAGATTACCTTCACTTGCTATACTTGACCTCATGAGTGTCATGGCTTTGCCACTTTTGAGGTCGGGAGATCAAGTATGGTTTGTGAAGGTATTCCTACTGTCCTACCCTCATCTATGTCATATCCCATATGTAGTCAGCATTGATGCCATAGTTTATTTGTTGCGTGTATTTAGATAGAGCCACCCTTTTTTGTGTGAAAATGGAAAAAATAACCCAGAATTTTACATTTTTAAAGGGAAACAGTCAGCATGGAGGACCCCACACTCAAATGTGGGGCTGGTCCCAGTGTGAACTTCGTGGGCAAAAAACATTTTGTTTACTTACTGTTTATTGTGGTACAGTAGATTATATCGGACTAGTTTTTGCTCAGTTGTTGGCTGACATCTTTTACTACAAATCCCAGAATCCTCTGCAGCTGGTGGCAGAGCAGTAGACAGCAGTGAAGGATTCAATAGCCTGCAGTGCATGTTACAGTTTTTGTATTCTCTGATCAGATGTTTTCTGGTACTACTTCTCTCTAGGGGCCAAGTAGTCTTCTGTGCCAGTACATAGCTCCTGGAGGACAGTGGGACCAGTGGCCAGATATTCAAAACTTTGCTGGGGCACAAATCCCAGTTTGCCCGTGTAAACTGGGATTTGCGCAGATTTCCCTTTTTCAGAAGCCTGGTTAGTGTGGGCAAACTGGGTTTGCACCCGGGCAATATTCGGGGAAGGCGCTGTGCAAATGAAGGGGTAGGGACCTGAATATTGGCGCAGTCCGGTATTCAAAGTATGTGCACTGCGCAAGGCTGTTTTGCTCGGTCCCCTTACGTGGTGCACATACAGCCAGTGAAAACCTTGACTTACTCCAGTGCAATCCTAGTGGTTGGCGGAGGAAGTGCGTTGGCCCCCCCAACACAATAGTCCCTGGTATCTAGTGATTCTCTCCCCACGGATAGCTGGCCCACTGTTACAGTAAATCGTTCCCTGGTGTCCAGTGGTCCCACCCCGACCAGCATCCATCCTGATGATTTCTGTAGTATTCCCTGGTGTCCAGTGGTCTCTCCTACCATCTGCATCCATGCCCGATGTGTTCATGTGTATTCCCTGGTGTCTAGTGGTCCCCACCACCGCCAATCGCTGGTCGAATGTAAAACATACATTTTTCCTGATGTCTGGTGGTGCCCCCCTTCCACCGGTTGACGGCCTGATGATCAAAATAAAATTGTCCCTGGTGCTAGTGCCCCCCATCTATTGCTAACACAGTGTTAAATAATGACATTTCCCTGGTGCTAGAGGTCCCCACCCCGATGTTAAATAAAAATCTTTCCCTGGTGTCTAGCAGCCCTCCTCCCACCCATGCCCAATTGCTTTTTTTTTTTTGTAATTTGTGTTTGTGGTGGTTTTCATTGGGTTTGCCCCGCCTGAGGCCCTGGCACATAGCCGTATGTGCGTGTGGAGGCACGCATGCACACCGTGGTGCCAGCTCAGCCCCTTCCGCCCTTCCGTCCTTGCTGCCCCCTCCACCTATGCTTCCTACCCAACCTCCACCCGGTGGAAGCGGAACTACGGGAGGGCGACAGCCCATCCCGACCACCCACAGGAGAGAAGAGCAGCTTACCGGCCCTGCTGGATCCTGCTCTCCCCCAGACACCAGCACCTCGACAAGTTTCCCGAACCTGTCGCCAGCGTAGCGTGAGGGCATGCCCAGCGCCTCAACCCTCAGCGCCACCGGGCCGGCACCCGATTGTTTTCTGTAGTATTTCCTGGTGTCCAGTTGTCCCACCCACCACCCGATCACCCGCCTGACACACAGACAGTATTTCCTTGGTGTCCAGTGTATCCCCGCCCCCATTCCCATCCCCTGTATAGTAAGGATAAACCATCCCCTGGTGTCTAGTGGACCCCCCATCCCTATCCCTGATCCCGTGTAGAATTACGCAGCGACTTTCTCTGGTGTCTAGCGGCCCCCCACTGTGGCAGGTAGTGCCCCACCAACCCGCTCTCCCCTATCCCAAACCCTGAGCTGGCGACAGGCACAACTCTCTGCTCTCCACCACGGCCGGCTGCCGACTGAGCTGTCAGTGAGTGTGTACTGTACAGTCAGCAGTTACAGTATGTGCTCGTTGACAGCTCAGTCGGTGGCTGGCCACGGTGGAGAATGGAGGGCTGTGCAGGTTGCTGGCTCGGGGTCGGGATGATGGGGGAGCAGGGTGCTGGGGGGGGTCCGCTAGACACCAGGGAATGGTTTATCTTTACTATAGTGGTGATCAGGATGGGGGCAAAGATGCACTGGACGGTTTTACTATAGCGCTTCGACAGTGCTCATGCCAACATCCCCGACAGCGACAGACACAATGCCGAGTGTTGGCATTGTACCGTCGGGGATGTTGGCGCTTTTCCATCGGGGGGGGGCTCCGCCCCCCCACACCCCTCGGTCTCTGAATATCTAACTCCAAGTCGGAGTTGGACGAGGTGAAACACCAGGAGCCACACCGCCTATGTCTGCAGAGTTCCAGCACAGCGACTTGCCATATCTAGGCGAAATCTGTCGCTGTGCTGGACTTCGAGGTTGTGGTGTCGACCATTTGTTGGTACACCGCGCTGGACACCAGGGAAACAGTGCCTGTGTGTCAGGTGGGTGATGCGGTGGTGGGTGGGACCGCTGAACACCAAGGAATACTACAGAAAACATCAGGCATGGGTGCTTGGGGAGGATCGCTAGACACCAGAGAAGGTAGGTAAGTTATTTATATGGCGCCCAATCCTGGAGGCTCTGGGCACCTTACACCAGTGACAACGCTGGGGGGGGGGGTTTAAAACTTGGGTCAAATTGGACCCACTGGTGGGGGGAAAAAAACAAAAAACGTAGGTCTAAAGAGGAGCCTACTGAATCAAAACACAATCAGTGGCAAATTTTGAACAGTTCATGTTCCCTTCCTCTGGATATTGTTATACTATCATACTAAAAGCAAGCAGAATAGGCCTAATGGTCTGTCATGTCTGCTTGGTAGCCAGCAACCTAGTGGGTGCTCACTTTCCCGCCCCCCAGCCCCCGAGATGGTGGTCTTTGGCTTCAGTTTCCCCTTGTACCTGTCCTACCCCTTCTCGAAGCCCTCCACTGTGCCCTCCTCCACCAGCCTCCCGGGCAGCGCATTCCATGACTCCACCACCCTCTCAGTGAAGTAATGTCTCCTATGTCCCCCCTATAATTTCTCTCCTCCAGCTTCCACTCATGCCCCCCTGCCCAGTTGGTCCCCCCTTCTTTAGCCTGAAAAGCTCCTTGGTTCCTCCCTTGGTTATTCCTTTTACATATTTGAAGACCCCTATCATGTCTCCCCCCCTCTCTCTCCTCTCCTCCAGTGTTTACAGCCCGTGCTCTTCCAGTCTCTCCTCATAGGGCCCCCCCCCATGCCCTTAATCATCCTGGTCACCCTCCTCTAGACCCACTCCAGCAGTACTACGTCCTTCTTCAGATGCGGGCTCCAGAACTGTACACAGTACTCGAGTTGCGGACTGACCAAGGCATTATATAGATTATATAGAGCAGGTGTATCAATTTGGATCCACTGGCAAAGAAAAGAGGGGTCAGCTTTGGGCAGGATGCAGCTTTTGCCCTTTTGGCGCATGTTAGCGCTGTCTCTGCCTTACACAATAACAGGCACGGTAACATAGAATAATAAGCAAGCTACAGAGCATAAAAACGTTAAAATACAGCATGTAGTGCAATAATAATCTGTAAATTCAATCTTAAAAAATATAAAACAAAATTTGAACATGTAACATTTTTATGTAACATCGGGCCAGCAGTCAGTGGGGCGGGGAACCACTAGCACCAGAGAGAGAGAGAGAGAGAGAGATCATTATTTAGCATTGGGCCGGCAATTGGGAGAGGGGACCACTAAACACCAGGGGAAAGTGTATGCTTTACATCGAGCCACCGATCGGTGGGGGGGAGACACTAGCACCAGGGAAAGTTCTCTGGGACTGGCCAACTGGGGGGTGGCACCACACAATCAGACCTTGCTCCCCATGCAGATGAGCCCACAGTGGACATGCAAATTTCCCCTTAGCACCTTGCATGCCCAGTGGTCTCATTTGCATAGGTCTGTTTGAATATCGGAAATTTAGTGTGGCACAAGCCATTGTGATGCCCTGCTTCAGGGCCTATATCTGCCCAGGGCAAAGTGGCTTAGCACTGGGCCGCAATGGCCCTATAGTCAGTTGAATAGTGCCAGTGCGCTATTCCACTAAATATAGCATCTTTGGGCTGCTGGGCAGGTGCAAGGCACAGTGCAAATATTTGCACTCTGCTTTGTGCATTTTTGAATATCGGGCCCCAGGAAACAAAAACATGCACTGCAGGCTATTCAGTCTTCTCACTGCTGCCTACTGCTGTGATGTCATCTGCAGAAGATTCTGGGATTTATACCAACAGAAGACGTCAGTCAACAACTAATCAGAATTGGTCTGATACAGTCAATTATACCACAGTAAATAGTAAACCAAAATGTTTTTGCACACAAAGTGCACACTGGGACCAGTCCCACCCACACTTGAGTGTGCGGGCCCATGGCAGTGACTATTCACCTTTAAATACTACTTGAGTCAACTTTTCATATAAAATAACTATTTGCACCACATTTACAACCATACTTCGTGTCAGTTTGTACACCCCATTTTCACCACATAGTACTGATCATGTTGATTTGCACTAAATTTTGGGGGGAAAACAGATTTCAAGATTTTGTATAAAACAGCTGCTCATTTCTGAGAATGAAAAATCAGTGGTCTTAGTAATTAAGTATGCTTCCCCCCCTTGTTTTTGCCCTTTTCCCACTGTCCCTCATGGTGATGATTTGGGGTCACTAAGGCCGCACATTTTCCCCAGCTTGGGAGGTGGTGACTGTAGAGATTCTCAGATACATTTAAAACTAGAGGAAATCACATGATTTTGTTTCCTGTCTTTACTTCTCCAGTGTAGAGAATAACTGCACACCTAGCGCAAGTGCCCCAGAAATATTGCGTGATGTCTCGTCTAGTTTTACATGTGTGGATCTCAGGTGGCGGTGATTGTCTTCATGGCGGGGTTGGCCACCAGGGGTTGTGGGAATCCCTGGAGAGCATGCAGACTCCCTCCTTGAGAGCTAAATGTTTCACCTGTCTTGTTCGTTGAGCTGTGGCTTTGATTTCCCCATAGTGGACCTCTAAAATATAAAAATACATGTTTTAAATTACGCTCCAATCACTATGAATGGCACAGCCCTGCGCTCTGCAAACTCATAAAACATGGGAGTGTGGGGGTGGCATGGGGTGGAGTCGAACTATATCGGGACAGGGAAGAGGAAGGGATTGGACGGCCAACTCTCATTTACGATCCCTTTCCCTTCACAAAATATGAGGAGTTAAACTTTGGTGCAAGTAAGCTACCAGTGGGAGGGCTTCTGGAACTAAATTGATTTGATTGAGTGGTGCTTTTAAATCTGTCTGTATGTAGGTGATTGCACAGTACAGGTTGTAAAGGTGCTTTTTCTTTTTATCCATGTATTAGTGTTTTTCTGCTTTGAGACACAATTCTGTCATAGTTTGCATCTGTTTTGGTCACTTTATTAAAAAGATAGTAACAAGGGCTTATCTTGCTGCACTTAGTTTTAAATGAGTAGTTAAATCAGTTTTGGTAATGGCATGTGTATGGGCTAGGACTCTACCAGGTAATCAATTCATCAAGAATAATTAAATGAAAAAATAGACATTTCTGGTAATTAGTTGTTTGTAGTTTTTTTTTTGTTTTTGTAGAAAAGAGAGCAGTGCTACTCCAGCTTGTATCAAGGTAGAAACCGAACATTTTGTATTTTCAGCAGGAGACCGTGGTTCAAATCCTAACACAGAGGGTCAAAACTGGCACTGGCCTTCCAGCCAAATGCTGGTAGATTTTGTATTGACATTAAAATATTACTTTAGTTTTGCTGACTTGTACAGGAGACGGTAACATTTCAGTAATTCCACTAGCTGCTGTGTTCCTTGTGCTGCATGAGATCCGGGGCCATGTCGGGAGCGGGAGCGAGGGGGAAGGACCACATCGCAGGAGACCCGGGGGGCTGCAGGAAGCCATATTGGTGGTAGAGGAGTGCTCGGAGGGCCGCTGCTGCTCAGGAGCAAGGAGTGGTGGGGCCAGTCAGCCCCAAGCTCACGATTTTCAACTGAGCAACTGGGCTATAAAGGCCATTAGCCCAGTCGCAAGAGCTGCTGCTGTGTTCCTTGTACTGGAGGAGATCCGGGACTACATCAGCGGCGGGAGCGAGGGGGAAGGACCACATCGGTGGTCACGGGAGACCTGGGGGGCCACAGGAGGCCGCATTGGTGGTAGAGGAGCGCTCAGAGGGCCACTGCTCAGGAGCAAGGAGCAGTGGGGCCAATCTGCGCCAAGCGCGCAATTTTCAACTGAGCGACTGTGCTATAAAGGCCATTAGCCCAGTCGCAAGAGCTGCTGCTGTGTTCTTTGTCCCACACCACCCACCCCGGCCCTGACCTCTATTAAATAGTTGGTGGGGGTGGAGCCTTGGAGGGGGGAGGGCTGTGAGTGGGAAGCCTGGACTGCTGTGGGTGTCCTGGATTGCTGCTGCTGACTGGAGCTGGGAGGAGCAAGCAGAGTGGGTGAGGACTGAAAATATATACTAACATACTAAAAGCCAGCAGAATAGGCCTGTCGGTCTTTCGTGTCTGCTCGGTATCCAGCCCTTAACAGGCGCTTTCTCTCTCTCCCCCATGTCCCCGTGAGGGTCAGTCTTGGCTTCAGTACCCCCATGTATCTGTCCCACCCCCTCTTGAAGCCCTCCACAGTGTCTTGCTCGACTAGACTCCCGGGCAGTGCATTCCATGGCTCCACTACCCTCTCTGTGAAGTAATGCCTTCTAGGTTCTCCCCTATAGGTTTCTCCCTCCAGTTTCGATTTATGCCCTCTGGTTGTGCCCCTTTGCTTTAGTCTGAACATTCTCTCTCCTAAGCTGGTCTCCGGGCTTCCTTACGCCTGGGCTGTACCTCCTGATGCTGATCCACAGGCAGGAAACAGATCTCTGCAGCAGGGGGACATCCAGCCCTCCACTTCCTGTTCTCTTCGGTTTACTTCCTGCCTGCCATGAGGCAGGTTCTCTGCAGGGGTCTGCCACTGTGGCGGCAGAGCTGAAGACATCAAACTGTAAGTGCAGTTATTTTTCTCAATAGAAGAGTATTTTGCAAGGGAGAAGCTTCATAGGAGTAGGAGCTCCAGCATTGCCTCACAATTATCTAGGGGCCCCAGTCTCAGCCATGCATGCTGCACAGACTGGACCTCTTCTCATCTGTTTTTTCCCCATGCTTGGAGGCACGCATTCTCTCCCCCACGGTCATTTCCTGGGCTGGCCCTCACGCTACCAGGGGGAAGCTGCTCGAGGCAGCAGGAGCTTTACAGGGGGAGGCCGATAGGACACCCGCAGCAGGAGTTTCAGAGCGCAGTTGTTTTTCATCTCCTAGGTGGCCCGCTGCCCAGGCCATCGGCACCGTGCTCCATCAACGAGCCCCTTGACCCGCAGGCTCGTTGACTCAGGGAAAGCCGCTACAATGCTACGCGGCACCCTGTTAATCCCTTTCACATATTTGAAAACCTCAATCATGTCCCCCCATATCTCCTCTCCTCCAGTGAATGCAGCCCAAGTCTATGAAGCATGTCCCAGCTCTGTCCAGACTTGCATCATAAAACATGCAGGGGTCAGCGCTCAGCATTTAGAAGTGGAAGGGATCCGGGATGTAGGCTCCACACAGCCAAAATAGAATTCCTTCCCTCTGAATAAAGCTGTTACATTTTCACACGTGCACTGTTACTACAGTGTGTGAACATTCAAACTGTTAAGGTAGGAAATATGAGCAGTCATTTCCATTAATTAGAACTTGAGTTAGCACCACAGTTAAATTCAAAGAAACCCTGTTTGTTTTTTATTTGAATTTTTTGATCTAGAAAAGCAGGGTATCTCAACCCTTAATACATATTATCTTGACAAAACTGAGGTATTTTCTTTGATTGAGAACTATAAATTCTTCAGAAGAACTTTTGAAACTGCAAAAGCTTGGGTCTCATATGTCATCTTCAAACTGTTGCAGAAACCATTGATATTTTCTTGTCTACCTGACAAGCAAAATTGATGCAGCTTATCTCAACATGTCAGCTATGTGAAACCTTTTATTGGAACTACATATCAGTATTCTTATTGTAACCCCCCCCTTTGGGGGTTTACCTGAAAGTGCGCCGCTTTGTCCACGTTTTGCTGGTGCTCTTTTGGTTTCCCCCCACGTTTCTTTTGCCAGTCGGCTGTCCTCTACCTTGTTTGGTGAAACTCTGTCATCGCAAGCTGCTGGCATCCTGCTTTTGGCCGGCGCTCACTTCAGCGCATGAAGAGCTTTGAAGTTGTGACCGCCGTTGTGGTCCAGAAGCGGGGAGATTATCCTTAGTTCGGTGCCCTCCTATGTTTTCAGGGACCGTAGACCAGAAGAATTCGGGGAATAAGCCCGTAGATGCAGCACAAGGGGAGTTTGGGCAGCGGGGCCACTCGGGCTTATGAATAGTAATGAGTGGCCCCATGTATAGTAATGAGTGCTGCCTGCCACCTAGGGGCATGGTGTTGCGGGGGCAGCGATGACTAAACTACTGGGAACACTCAAATGACAGTGGGCTTGTTTAATAGAGGGCAGTTGGGGCTGTGATCTGGTGGGTGGTTGGTGTGGATCAAGGAGTGTGTTGGGCTGCACCAGAGCTAAAAAGGGGAGAGACTTCATAAAGATGTATGGGACTGCATGTTAACAAATGGGAGCAGACATGCTGACATTTAACCCCCTTGTTGTGGCCAATTGGAGATCTAGGCACCCAAACTGGATACCAAGGAACTCCTGGGAAAAGGTGGGGACTAATTCTAGCGCATAGCTCATGCTGCAATATACGAGCAGGAAATATTGATCACTATTAATTATTGAGAGGCTTCAACAGCCAGTCAGAGAGCTGGGATTTCGGCTGATACAGTGAGGACTTACTGGGATCGAGTCAGTCTGTGGTTGGGCTCTGTATGAGTCAGGACTGTGCTAGCTGAGTGGACATTGCGCTTCAGGGGCTTTCTCAGGGCTCCCATTTGGAGAACTGTTTGTCAAGCAGAAGTGGATTGGAAAGGGGACAGCAGGAAGAACGTTTGTGCTGAGGTTCTGGTTCCCCGGGTACTTGCTGAACTGATCGAGAAGGGGAAAAGAGAAAGAGACTGGACTGTGATTCCCCAGGTATGGAGAAGTTGCTTATGATTAATAAGAGAGACTGAATGCTGCAGAAATCCTGCACTGAAAAGTTGGAATTTGCAGAAAGGGCTGTGCAGAGTGACAGAGTGTCATAGCTAGGACTGACGATCAATTTTGCCTGTGTTTGGGACTGCAGTTTGAATTCTGAAAGGGCAGAGAGTCTCTGATTGTCCGGGTGCTAGCAGAAGGTGTGTGTGTGTGTGTGTGTGTGTGTCATGTGTGAACTGGTTAAAGTGGCTGGTAGCTGAGTTCCAGCTGCAGCCAAAAAAAAGGTGGGCACTGTTAAATTGGAGAAGTGTGGACTGGTCTGCAGGGGGATGTTGTTCCTGAGCCCCCGTGCTGAATTACACTTGCGCTATTTAATCTAAGACTAGCACCCCTACTAATTGGCACTGGGCTTTAGTGGAGAAACTGGCAAAGAACTTTTCTTGTCCGAGAGCTCAGTGCAGGGACTGCAGGAGGACCCCCACTGCGTGGGCATCCTCACCCAGAGCTAGGGAGGGAACTTGCTAACCCCTTCCGTGTGGGACTCTCTGTCTCAGGAGGTCACCGGTGCTTGCTGGGGTGTTAGGGCATTTGCGACCCGTCATTGGGGGCCGGGTTTGGGCCTGGTGCTGTCCTGCCACAGTGCTCTGCAACGGGCCAGAAGCAGCTGAAGGTGACAAGTGGCCAGAACTACAATCAAGGTGACCAGTTGCAAGATCCTCAAGCAAGTTCCTTCCAGACGGAGGGATCCTGGCCAGCCTATGTTTATTGCATACTAACATACTAAAACCCTGCAGAATAGGCCTCATGGTCTATCGTGTCTGCTCGGTAGCCAGTCCCCTACTGGGTGCTTGCTTCTCCGCCCCCCCAACCCCAGAGAGGGTCTTCCCTAGCTTCAGTTTCCCCTTGTACCTGTCCCACCCCCTCTTAAATCCCTCCACTGTGCCCTCTTCCACCAGTCTCCTGGGCAGTGCGTTCCATGGCTCCACCACCCTGTCAGAGAAGTAGTGTCTCCCATGCTCCCCCTGTAATTCCCCGCCTCCAGCTTCCACTCGTGCCCCCTGGTTGTTCCCCCCCCCCCTTCTTAAGCCTGAACACCTCCTCGGCTACGCCCTTGTTGATCCTCTTTACATACTTAGACCTCTGTCATGTCCCCCTGTTTCTCCTCTACTCCAGTGCATACAGTCTGCACTCCTTCAGTCTCTCCTCATAGGTCTTACCCCCCATGCCCTGGATCACCCTGGTCGCCCTCCTCTGGACCCTCTCCAGCAGTGCTATATCTCTCTTAAGGTGTGGTCTCCAGAACTGCACACAGTACTCTAGATGCGGCCCAACCAGGGCATTATACAGAGGGAGGCTCACCTCCCAACCCCTTCCTGGAGGTAATCCCCTTGGCTGTGCAGCCCAGTATCCTGTTTGCTTTTGCTGCGGCTCTTCGACAGTTCTCAGTGTTGTTCATTTTGACGTCCACCACCACCCTTGGGTTCCTCTGGCTTGATGAGGCTTGCAGTGTGACCCCCCCCCCGGGTGTATGCATGGCCTGGGTTTCTGACCCCCAGATGCAGCACCCTACACTTCCCTGTATTAAACTTCAATCCCCACCTCCTTGACCATCCCTCCAGGGTTTCCAGGTCCCCTTGGAGGGCCCTCCTCCCTGTCCGCCAGTGCTCCCAGCTTTGAGTCGTCCGCAAAGAGACTCGACTTACTCCTAACACCCCTCCCTATGTCCGAGACATAGGCATTGGACAGGAGTGGCCCCAGGACCGAACCCTGGGGGACCCCACTGATGACCCTTCTGGGGGAGGAGGCTATCCTGCCAGCCACTACTCTCTGTACTCGCCCCATAAGCCAATTTTTTACCCACCTGAGCAATTGCACCCCCCACCTCCATGCCCCCCCAGCTTTGTTAGCAGGCCATTGTGGGGTACCAAATCAAACGCCGTGCTGAAGTCCAGGTAGAGGACGTCCACCAGCCTGTGTCGGATCAGGGCACCCATCACCCAGTCGTAAAACTCCACAAGGTTGGTCTGGCATGACCTCCCCAAACAAGCCATACTGCCTGTCGTCCAGGTGCTCCAACCTTTCCAGCTGCCCTTCAAGCCTCTCCTTCTTTTTTTTTTCCAATTTCTTTTTCTCGCCCCATCCAACTGAAACTCTCTCGAGCTACCTCGCTTGTCATACTGCGCTACCGCCTGCTGTGTCCCCCGTCATCGTCAAGGATGTCATGACTTTCCGAGGACGGGAGGGGCTACACCCCTGGGGAGATCAAAGGGGGCAGTGATGGGGAAACCAGCGTTGAGCGTGTGGCGGTGGCACTGGAGGAGCTGTCGCCTATCCGGTGGATGGTTCCCCCACCTATGTTCCCTCGACCCTCTGTTCCTTGTGCTTAGAGCACACTCCCGACTTCACGGCGCACAGCAACCCTGCCAGCATTGGGCCACGCTGTAGATGTGCTTGCCCAACGCTCTGCAGCACCCTCTAGTCTCCACCAGAGGGCACCGGAATGCCGGGCATCCCCTGAACCCTCCCCTGGGATAGGAGAGCAGCCCAACGGGCGCTCAGTCCAGTCCCGCCCCTGCCGACCGAGTCCGCTCCTGAACGCGGGTCGCCGGCGTGTCGCGAGGTGTGGCGTTCAGTGCCTCAACCCTCATCGCCACCAAGCTGAACCTCTCCTTGATAATGCCCTCTATCTCCTTGCCTACCACAGCTATTAGGCTAACAGGCCTGTAGTTCCCCATTTCCTCTCTAGACCCCCTTTTGTGGATAGGCACCACATGGGCCACTCTCCAGTCTTGAGGCATCCACCCTGTCTACAGATAGATGTTAAAGAGTGCAGCCAGTGGAGCTGCCAGCACATCCGCCAGTTCCCTCAGAACCCTGTGGTGCAGCCCATCCTGCCTCAGCGCCTTCTCAGTCTTTAGCGACCGGAGGGCCTCCATTACCCTATCCACTGTGATTTCGTCCTCCCAACCCACCCCCCATACACCATCCCCTCCCCTCTAGTTTCGCCCTCCCACCCATGCCTCTTCCAGTCCTGCAGACTCCAAGTGACCTCCCGTTTCTGTGGGCTCCCCTTCCCTCCCATTGGGATGGAAGGATCCCCCGCCTTCCCTGGTAAAGACCGAGGCAAAGTACTCACTTAGTACCTCTGTTTGCTCCCCTGCTTCCTGAGCCCATTCCTCCCCGGTTCTAATCCTGCCCGTGCTTTTTTTTTTCTCCTCTATGTATCTAAAGAACCCTCCCCCCCCCGATGTCCCTGGCCAGGTTTTGCTCCATCCTTGCCGTGGCCGCTCTCACCACTCTGGTGACCCTCCTGGCTAGCAACATGTACTGTTCCCGCTCCCTTTCCCCCCTTGAGCATTTCAAGCGCGCGTAGGCAGACTTTTTCTCTCTCACTGCCTCCTGCACCTCCCGGGTCCACCAACGCGGCTTACTGGCCCTACAGTGCTTGAGCCTTACCTTTGTGCAGGACCTAGTAGCCTCCTGCACCCCCTTCTTAATGGTCTCCCACAAGCTTCCAGCATCCATGAGCGAGCCTTATCTCATCCAAGCACCCCAAAGAATCCTTCCCATGCCCTCGAAGTCCGCTCTCCTGAAGTCTGTTACTACTGTATTCATGCGGGCCCCCAGGTACAGGAAGAAACCAGACTGTGGCGTGGTCACTAACTGCCAGTGGCTGCTCACCTCCAGGCCCCTAATTTGGTCACTGTCTGTTAGGACCACGTCCAGTATTCAGACCTCCCTAGTAGACTCCCCCACCTGCTGGACTAAGAAGGCATCTTGGGAGACATCCATCAGCCTCTGCTTCCTGGCCACCGAGGACGTCATAGTGCCCCAGTCTGCCCCGGCATGTTAAGGTCGCCCATGACCACCACCCTGCCCTTTCCGAGGCCACAGTGGCCCCTGATGTTCTCAACCAGATTGTCCTCTGGGTCCGCCACTATTGCGGGGGGTCTGTACCCTACCCCTGTTTTCAGTCTTTTACCCCCTCTCATTTGCAGGGTTACCTAAATCATCTCTACATCACCCCCAGCCGCCTCCACTCCAGTAACTACTATGTCATTTTTGACTATCAGCACCACCACCCTTCCCACTCCCCTATCCTTCCTGAACATTGTGTAGCCCTCCAAGTTTAGATCCCAGTCATGGCTCTGTGTGGCCCATGTCTCAGTAATTGCTGCCACATCCGCTGCTCCCTCAACTAGCATTTTCTGGAGCTCGGGCATTTTATTGCCCATGCTCCTGTCATTGATCAGGGCTGTCCTCCACCCCCTCCCCTCCCCAGTCTTTGCGACCCTGTGCAGTCCCCTGTCCCACTTCCCTGCACAGTTCCCCTTGGCTTTGCAATGTAGCCCGCAGCCCCCATTGCATGTCCTAGTCCTGAACCCTTGAGCAGCCCCTGGAGCTGTCATTCTTTCCAATCCTCCCCTTTTACAAGTTTAAGCCCCACCTCTTGCCTGTGAATTCAGAAAGTTTCAGTTTAATGATCTCCCTTTCCTCCAGGTTGAGATGTAGTATATCCCTGGCATATAGCCCTTTATCCTCCCATGTATCACCCCAGCCCCCCACCAACCCATAGCCCTCTGTCTTGCACCACTCCCTGTGCTACTGGTTTACCACTCTTAAGTTTTTGCTTGTTCTTCCCACTCACCCTTGGTACTGGCAGTATTTCAGAGAAGGAGATTGAGCATCCTATAGAATGGCAAATCCTGCTCAGCTCCCGGAATCTCGCCTGTATCTCTAGTTCACTGTTCCCCTCTAAATTATTTGTTCCTGTGTGTACTAGAAAATCTGGGGATCCCACACAGTCCCTTGCCACTGAGTATAGCTGGAATTTAGCCTTGTGTACGGATAGGCCCAGGATACACTTAGTCTTGACTGGGCTGCATTTTCCCTCCCCAACCCCCTCCCACTGGATGCCCCTGATCATGGAGTTGTCCAACAGGAGCACTTCATCTCTTCCCAAAGTTACTAACCCGTTTGTGCCCTTCCAGGCTCCTTCTTCTGTCTACAGCCCCCATCTTGCTCCTTGCACCCCCAACAGCCTGGGTGTCACAAGTCGCCCCTCCTAACTCTTCCCTGATCTCCCCGTTTGAACTGGTGCCATCGGAACCCCCAGCCAGGCCTCCTTTTACTGTCCCCCCCTTAGGTTCTGTGCTATCCAAACCTACTGCCCATGTGTTCCCTGCCCCACCCTCCTCCTCCCTACCCCCGCTGATTTACGCCACCTCGAAACTGGCCTGTCCAGAGTGCTCCTGCCACACCACCCTCCAAGGCTGATTTCTCCAGCTTCAACGCTGGCCTATCCAGAGTCTTGCCCAGTTCCACCCTGATTTTGCTCTGTGCGCCCCCATCTGACGTACCTCCCTCAAACCCAGGCTCCTGCCTCCCACCCCGCCCATCTGGTGCACTGGTCTCGTGTTCCCCATGCCCTCCCCACCTTTGGATCTGGCTCTCTCTCCTCTCCCCTGCCCCCTCTGCTTTCTAATCCTTCCCTGTCTGCCTGCTCCCCCTGCCCATCAGACTGTACCACCTCGTTATCCGGGCAAAGCGATTTGTATGTGTGATGCCTGCCCAAGGGTTGCCCCCTCCTGTCTCCCCCACACTTGACTCCCTCTGGGCAACCCCCTCCATATGGCGTGATTTCCGTACGTTGCTTTTTTCGTGTGTGTCCCCTCCCCCAAGCGACCATGTGTCCCTAGTCCACCCACTCCCGCCTCTATCCCCTGGGTTATACCATTGTGTTTCTGTCTAGCATCATATGGTTCCTGCCCCCTTACCTTTCCAACCTTCTCGGCTCCCAATCCCCTTGACCTCTTCCCTAAGACCTGCCAACTGGAAACACACTGGGCATCCTCCAACCCTCCATGCCGAATCCAGTATTGTTGCCGCCCCACATCTCGTACATCCAACCACCCTACCGAAGATCCCCGCTCTTGTGACTTGCAATCCCATCCTCATTTTGGGTGCGAGCAATTTGGCCCCCCATCAGTATTATCTGTTCCCACACAATCAGTAGACAATCACTCGCCCCCCAGCAGTACCCAATCAATCAAGACACAGGTAACCACTTTGCCGCCCCCCCCAACAGTCAGTATCAAGTCCAACAGACTCTTGGTGGTTCAGTTTACCCAATCCCAGTGTGCCCTCCTCCAAGGCTGCACCCCCACTGACTATTTAAGAGAGGTCGGGGCCAGGGTGGGTTGGTTGGAGACAGTTACACCTCTCCTTGGACTAAGTTGTGTCTGGGCTCCCCAACTTAAATAGCCTGGTCGCGCTGTTCAAACTTGGCACCCTGTGTGCTGATTGGCTTGCAGCTCTGTCCCTTCCCCCTCCTTATTGCTGCACTAACTCAAGGAACTCCATTTTCCCCGGTGCTGAGATCATCAAACTGAGAGTACCCAGGACCTGGTTCCTGGGAGGGGAAAGGGGAATTTGTCTGTTTTCAACCCCAAGTTTCTACAAGTTTTCTAAAAATGTTTTAGGGCCCCAACAGCCAACCAACCCGCGGCACCGATCAGGCCTGCACCTAGTGAGTACTCCTAGACAATTTGGGGACACTGGTACCAGTAGGGGAGGTCTTGGCCTGCGGACTCACGTGTTGAAATTGCATATCACATTAATCTTATTTTTGCCTTCACAGTGTCCAGGTATCCGTTTCCCTAGTCCTTGCCCCCTGAATAAAGCTGTGAATTTGTTTGTTGAAACTGTTGTGGTGGACTTCATTGCATGCACTTATTGCTGAAATATATGGTTTATGGGTACTTGGATGATAGGCAGCATGGCTTTGTCATGGGAAGATCGTGCCAGACAAACCTTGTTGAGTTCTATGACTGGATGACGAGGGCCCTGGACCAGGGTAGGCCAGTGGACATCCTCTTTTTGGACTTTAGCAAGGCATTTGATTCAGTACCCCACAGTGGCCTGCTGGCTAAGCTGAAGGAAATGGGGGTAGGGAGACAGTTGTTAAGATGGATAGGAAATTGGCTCTCTAAACATACTCAGAAGGTGGTGATTGAAGGGTTAGCCTCATCCCTAAGGTGGGTTACTAGTGGGGTTCCCCAGGGATCAGTGCTGGGGCCACTCCTGTTCAATGCCTATATCTCAGACATCAGGAGGGGGCTCAAGAGTGAGATGAGTCTCTTTGCAGATGACTCAAAGCTGGGTGCAGTGGTGGATGGGGAGGAAGGGAGGGTGTCCTTGCAGGAGGACCTGGAGGCTTTGGAAAGGTGGTCGGGAAAATGGAAACTAAAATTCAATGCGGGGAAGTGCAAAGTTCTGCACCTGGGAGTCAGAAATCCAGGCCAGGGGTATGCCCTGGGAAGAAACATGATTCAAGTCACGGAGGGTGAGAGGGACCTGGAGGTAGTGGTAGATGTCAAAATAAACAACTCGGAGACTTGTAGGAGGGCAGCGGCAAAGGCAAATAGGATGCTGGGATGCATCGCAAGGGGGATTACCTCCAGAGAGGCGGAAGTGATCCTTCCATTGTACAACTTCTTGGTTAGGCCACACCTCGAGTATTGTGTACAGTTTTGGAGAGCACATTTAAAGAGGGACATTACACTCCCAGAGAGGGTCCAAAGGAGGGCAACCAAAATGATCTGTGGCCTAGGGGAGAGGACCTATGAGGAGAGGCTCAAGGAGCTCGACATGTACACCCTTGAGGAGAGGAGGGCCGGGGGGGGGGCATGATAGAGGTCTTTAAGTACATGAAAGGGATCAATAAAGGAAGGAGGGTGGGGCAACAAGAGGTCACGGGTGTAAGATGGAAAGGGGCAGGCTGAGAGGGGAGAGAAGGAGATGTTATTTCACTGAAAGGGTGGAGCCATGGAATGCACTGCCCAGGGAGCTGGTAGAGGTGAAGACTGTGGACGGGTTTAATAGGGGATGGGACAGGTACAGGGGGAGGGTAAATCTTACCAGGCCCAATACAGGTGGAACATCTGGGACTGGGCACAGTATAACCCAAAGGGGGGGCACCAAAATCGGCCCTCAGTGCAGGTGCTGAAAATCGAGCAGACTCGAGGGACCGTTAGGCCTATTCTTCTGGCATTTTAGTATGGTGGAACAAGGTATTTGGGGACATAATGTGCAGAGTGATGGAACAAGGTATTTGGGGACACAGTGTGCAGAGTGATGGAACAAGGTATTTGGGGGCACAGTGTGCAGAGTGGTTGGTTGTGGAGGTGGGTAGACACAGTATCCCAGGGGCTGTGCCAAGCAGATATCTGGCCCACTGATACTTTACTCTCAGTGGAGGCACTGTGCTATTTTCAGTATTTCCGGGAACGAACCCCCAATTGTCACTGTAGCAGGACCCAGACCCTTGCCCGGTATCAGAGGCAGTTGGCAAGAAGGGGTAGCCCATTGGCATATGGTGCCGGGGCTACATTATTAAAGAGCACCTTTTCTGGTACCCAGTCTAGAAGTCTGTAAGGATCCTTATCCCTATCTGAATTGTAGGCTGAAAAAATCATTTACACTTACATAACCCCTAAAGTTGATCCCTGCTTTTGTTTTTCAGTTTCAGATCTGTTAATATGGTTTCGTTTCTCATTGTACTTTTTTTTTTTTTTAAATAATGCCATGCTGGAACTTTCATATTGTGGGCTGGGCCTACCCCAGTCTTGTCTGTATGCTGTACGTTTGGGGAGCAGTGCATGTTAATCTAGACTCCAGTTAAGTAACTAAAAACGTGATGTCAAAAATTGAGTGGGCTTAAACAGTAGTGTTCTGAAAACTCTAGGGCAGCCATGTGTTTACAGTCCTTTTACGCTGATTTTTTTTATGAATACATAATGTTAGTGTTTTTTCAGTATATGTCTTGGCCACTGTGTAGCTATTCCAGCTGGACTGTTGACTGCTGCTGTTCTTCCTGGGAACCCCATGAAAATGGAATGCTGCAGTTCCCTGTTGGAATAATTTAAAATCAATAAAAAAAAAACAAAACTGCACGTTAAAAAAAAAAAAACAGATGCATTGGCTATTTAAAACCTAGTAGCAAACAAAACAAAAGGCAAAGCAGAACCAAAATGTAAAGTCTTACAAGAAGAAGAAAAAGGACAATCTAAAATGGAGTAAAAAGGTACGAGGCGTGTCATTTCAGCTGCAACATGAATTACCGTTTTATTTATTTAGTTTGCATTAACCAGGCAAGTACACTAGACAGTTAAAAGCCTGTTTTCAGGCACGGCCTGGGAGGTTACTGCAATATACTTAATAGAACAAATAATATCAAAGTGCAATCGTTACAGTTGGCAAATTACCCCAGATAGAACAGTTAATAACCAGTAGTTCAAACCCATTCTTACTGGTAATGCCATATGGTGCCGGAACCATCCATTGCTTAACCTGACTCAAAAAGGCCGCACGAGATAGAGCGAGTTAAGATGAATCAAATATTCAGCATGTTGCTTATTTGCAAGATGCACTTGTGTGATATAAACATGTTCCCACATCTGTATCTAACTGCACTGCACGTGAAAAAATAATTTTATTTATTTCATTTTACCAAGAACATACTAAAAGCCAGCAGAATAGGCCTAATGGTCTGTCATGTCTGCTTGATAGCCAGTCACCTAATGGGTGCTCACCTTCCTGCCCCCCCAGCCCCCGAGAGGGTCTTCTTTGGCTTCAATTTCCCCATGTACCTGTCCCACCCCTTCTTGAAGCCCTCCATTGTGCCCTTCTCCACCAGTCTCCCAGACAGCGCATTCCACGGCTTCACCACCCCCTCGGTGAAATAATGTCTCATACGTTCCCCACCTGTAATTTCCCTCCTCCAGCTTCCACTCATGACCCCTGGTTATTCCCCCTTCTTTAGCCTGAACAGCTCCTTGGTTCCGCTCTTGGTTATTCCTTATACATACCCAAAGACCCCTATCATGTCTCTCTTGTCTCTCCTCCAGTGTGTACAGCCCAAGCTCTTCCAGTCTCTCCTCATAGGTCCTCCCCCCATGCCTTGAATCATCCTGGTCGCTTTTCTCTGGACCCTTTCCAGCAGTGCTATGTCCTTCTTCAGATGAGGTCTCCAGAACTGTACACAGTACTCGAGTTGCGGCCTGACCAAGGCATTGTATAGAAGGAGGATCACCTCCCTCTTCCTGGACGTAATTCTCCAGGCTGTGCAGCCCAGTATCCTGTTTGCTTTGGCTGCGGTTCTACTACAATTTTCGGAGTTATTCATTTTGACGTCTATCACCACCTCTAGATCCCTCTCACCCAATGTGGCTTGCAGTGTGACTGTGACCCCCCCCCCCCGGTGTATACATGGCCCATACATGGATTTCTGACCCCCAAATGAAGTACCTTACATTTTCTAGTATTAAACATCAATCCCCACCTCCTTGACCACCCCTCCAGGGTATCCAGGTCCCCCTGGCCTGTCTCTCTTGCTTCTTCCCTATCCACCAGTGCTCTCAGTTTGGAGTCGTTTGCAAAGAGAGTCAGCCTACTCCTAACCCCCCTTCCTATATCCGAGACATAGGCACTGAACAGGAGTGGCCCCAATACTGAACCTTGGGGGACCCCACTGATAACCTTCCTGGGGGAGGAGACTATCCCACCGACCATTACCCTCTGTATTCGCCCCGAAAGCCAATTTTCTACCCACTTGAGCACCTGTCCTTCCACCCCCATCTCCCTCAGCTTTGCCATCAGTCCATTATGAGGTACCGAATCAAACGAATTTGCTGAAATCCAGGTATAGGACATCCACAGGCCTATGTCTGTCCAGGGCCACATCACCCAGTCATAAAACTCTACGAGGTTGGTCTGACACAGTCTCCCCGGGATGAAGCCATACTGTTTATCATCCCAGTGCCCTAACCTTTCCAGCTGCCTCCCAAGCCTCTCCTTGATAATGCTGTCCATTACTTTGCCTACCAAAGACGTTAGGCTGACTGGCCTATAATTCCCTAGTTCCTCTCTAGACCCCCCTTTTGTGGATAGGCACTACATGAGCCACCCTCCAGTCTTGGGGCACCCATCCTGTCTGTAGAGAGGTGTTTAAAGAGTGCAGCCAGTGGAGCTGCCAGCTCCTCCGCCAGTTCCTTCATAACCCTCGGATGTAGTCCGTCCGGCCCCGGTGCCTTCTCAGTTTTTAGGTTCCGAAGGGCCTCCCTCACTCTATCCACTGTGATTTCTCCCCTCCCAGTCCTCCCCCAATGCAGCCGCCCCACCCCTTCTGGGTCTGGCCCAGCCTGTACCCTAGCCTCTTTCAGTCCTCTGGTCTCAGACTGACCTCTCGATTTTGTTGGCTCCTCTTCCGTCTCATCAGGCTGTAGGGATCCCCTGTTTTCCTCTGTAAAGATTGAGGCAAAGTACTCATTTAGCACCTCTGCCTGTTCCCCTGCTTCCTGAGCCCATCCCCCCAGTCTTAATCCTACTGATCTGTGTCCTTGCTTTTCTCTTCTCTTTCGCGTATCTATAGGATCCCTCCCCCAACCCGATAACTGTAGCCAGGTTTTGCTCCATCCCTGCCTTGGCTCCCCTCACCACTCTGGTTACCCTTCATAGCCATCAGTTCAGACTCTCCTCGCTCCTTATCCCCCCTTGAGTGCTCAAAACGTGCGTAGGCAGCCTTTTTATCCCTCACCGCCTCTGCACCTTCCTGGTCCACCCACATGGCTTGCTGGTTCTACCATGCTTTCGCCTTACTTTTGTACAGGACCTAGTAGCCTCTTACACCCCTTTCTTAATGGTCTCCCACAAGCTTCCAGCATCCATATCTGGCCTAATGTTGTCCAGCCTCTCCCGTAGAATCCTATCCATGCCCATGAACTCCGCTCCCCTGAAGTCTACCACTACTGTGTTAGTGCTGTCCCAGATACAGCAGAAACCAGACCGTGGCGTGGTCACCACCCACCAGGCCCTTTATCTGGTCACTGTCCACTAGGACAACGTCCAGTATCCGCCCTTCTCTAGTAGGTTCCCCCACCTGTTGGACCAGGAAGGCACCCTGAAAGTCGTCCATCAGTCTCTGTTCCCTGGCCACAGAGGATGTCATAGTGTCCCAGTCAGCCTCCGGCATATTAAGGTCACCCATGACCACCACCATACCCTTTCCAAGGTCACAGTGACCCTTGATGTTCTCAATCAGTTTAACCTCCAGAGCCTCTTCTGTCGCGGGGGGCCTGTACACCACCCCTATTTTCAATTTTTTTCCCTCCCCTCATTTGTAGGGTTACCCAGATCACCTGCACACCCCCTCCAGCCTCCTCCACTCCACTAACCACTATGTTTTAAAACTTTGGTAGCCGGGAAAGGCACACTGAGCCGGGGCTCGTTTCCAGGTGTGACCCGGGGGACAGTTGGGTTACATAGGGAAAGATTTGTTTACAGATTGGCATATGTTACACATATATACAGATATACAGGTGAGACATGAGAGTAGGTACATTCAACTATACAGCAATTACAGTCAATTTCGAGGACAAATAGTGTGAAATTACAGCTCAAGTTGCGGATTCATAAACTGCATGATACAAAATGTACAAAAAGCAGTGCAAGAGAAGGCAAAAGAGTGGCTGCATTGTCGAAATACATCAATCAGGCTCACTAATTATAGTGCGGGTTTTCGCAGTGCTGTTGCAGTAAGTAAATATAATTTGAATTGGGAGCAGGGATATAAAAAGAAGTATAGAGCCTAAGTGCAGGATTAGGTTGTTAGGTAGAAATTATTGGGAGCAGTGGCAAGAAGCAGTTCGAGCGAGCCTGAGAAGGCGTTTGAGCACTGGGAGCGAAGATGCCTGCTGGAGGGTAGCTGGGATTTGGTTCCAGAGGGATGGAAGGAGAAAGCAGACTGGCCAGATTTTTGGTGGGGGCGAGGGAAGGAAAAGGATTGGGACGCCCTGGAGTGGGTATGAGGAGGGATTTGCAGGGGATAGGAAGGAGGAGCTATAGGAAGGGAAGAGTCCGAACCAATATTTTCCTATAAAGGCGAGGGAATGGACTTGATGACGGTGGGCAAGGGGGTGGATGGGAAGGGAGGAGTAGCGGGAGTAGTGGTGGGTCTGGAAAGGAGAGTTAGTGGCGAAGCAGCAGAAGGCGTTCAGGAGGGTATCTGGTTTAGCAAGGGAGGAGGCAGGAGCAGTGCAGTAGATGATGATCTGAATAGTCAGTTACAGGGAGGATTGTTTTTGTAAGCAACTCACGACATAGAGAGAGAGAGGCATTCCTTGTTTCGGTATATGATTCTGAGTTTAGAATGCAGGTTGTCAGTATGGAGTGAATAGTTAAGTTTCTTACCCCAGGAGTCCTTTAACATCAGTAACTTTTTGCACTTAGCTGGCTAGGTGCAGTTGCCCCAGAGGTGTGCCTTTAAGAGATTTTTTTAATGAGCGTAGGGCCAGCCAATCAAAAGACAGGAGGGGTTGTGAACTGGGTGAGAGCTGTTGACTGCTTCAGAATTTTTTCTCCGTCGGATTGAGCATATTGCCTCTGAGGTGTCTCCCAACTTTCCTTGTTGACAGCCTTGTAGTGCTTATCTGGGTAAAGTTTTCCTCATAAATCATTTCCTTTAGTGTGCTGAGTGACAACTTTGACTTTTTCATTAGAGCTTCGCAAATTTTTTATTTTTACTACGGCTGTTTACTTTAAAGCCCTAATTTTACTCATGGTGTTTATTTTCAATGGTTTCCTTCATTTTTGACTAATTTCTTGTGGGAACTGTCGAATTGGGGACAGTTGTGTTTTTTACCTCTGATCTCGCGGGGTTTACCGTGAGGCACCTGCAGTAGATTTCAAACTTAAACAGTGCCTGGGGGGTTTCTCTCTAGATTGGTAATTACGAGGAAACCTTTTTTGTTACATTACCGGACCTTGGTATCATCTGTGTCAGGACTGTCCGTAAGGGTCCAGCAGCCACCTATGCGCAGTTGAGTATTACTGGTTTTCTATTAAGATTGGCACTGGTATAGACCCCAGTTTTACAACCAAAAAAAAAAAGGCACTGGGTGGCATTTTCACAGAAACCTGCACTCAGTTCATAGGTCCAGAACTGGTTTGCTTTGCTTAAATTGGCGAACATAGCAGACAAAACCTTTGATAATTATGGCTGAGGATAAATCAAAGGTTTCCGACGGGTCATTCAAAAATACTAATACCAAAATCAGAGGTGCTGAGGAACCCTCCAGATCCCAGTCAAAAAATAAAGCTTCAAAGATAAGTTCCTCACAAATTGAAAAATAATAAGAGTGATGAAAAGGAAGCTTGATCAAGCCTCTGATGAAGTGGCTAAAGAAACTCTGTCAGGAACAGATATGCTCCCGTTGCTCCTGGGAAAGCCAGTAGTGAGACAACGGGCAGCTTAAAGCATTCAGAAAAAACAAAGCACTTACAAACTGCGCAGTGCTTCTGTCAGTGCAAGATATGGAAAAAGCATGGCAACTGTTTCAGACCCTTCAAAAGATGGGTCCTCAATTTACTAGGGCTGGCAAGCACTCTTCCACAGTTCTCTGTTCTGTAGACTGTGAGGGTGACGCAGATGATGATCAATTCTATGATGCTTCTGATGTGGATTTTGAGAGTCTTGAGTCCCAGGAGTCCCCGGACCCTCACCTTGGGGATCCCCTGGGTGACCACGAGGATCCGTCCTCTTATGTTTTCATTTATACAAAATATGCTGGATACCCTGTGTGACACTTGGACAGCTGGCTCTGATCACTGTATCATTTTTTGTAATATAAAAATGGGTTATGGACGCTCTCTCACGAGAAATGCTGAACCAGTATGTGAGTATCTCTCACACACACACACAGGTTTTAGATACAAGGTGTTACCTGGAAGGCCAGAAGCTAATTACAGGCTAGAAGATGCCTAACTGCCAAGCTAGATCATGAACTTTGATAACGCTTAGAGGAAGAAGAGCAGGTTGTGACGTTTCAGTGCAAAGTCATAAAAGATGCTTTGATGTCCTGGAAAAGGGGAAACTGCTCCTAAGATCAAAGAAAACTCATTTGAAGAAAATGAGTTGTGCTGAGGATTACAGAATTTAATACTTTGAAAAGACATCCTGTTTTTGTATAGATATATATTTTTTAATATATTCTGACAGAGGAGGAGCTAGGTGACCTCACACAAAGGGGTTGGCCAAGACAGTTTTTTTTAAACAATATTCTGTTTTCCTTCGGAGGCTTTTATCTACACTCTGACAAAGAAACATCTTTGAGCACTTTAAGCAGGTATTTAGAGAGAGAGAGAGAGAGAGAGAGAGAGACAAATCTAAGTACTGTAGTAGAAATTGAACTGTTAAAACCTTGTTCTTTTAAAAGATTGTATGGTTCTTGTGATATAATAGTTCTGTATTTTATGTTTTACATATTTTTTTATCTATTTTAGTAAAACTCTATTTTTAGAGCCTACTTGGTCTGTCTTTGATTTCTTTTCTTTTACAAGGGGAGTATATATGGTTAAAGCAGACACTGTACATAAGCTTGAATGGTGATATCAAACTGGAAAAGGTAAGCGTTTTAATCTGAGGTCTTTATTAAAGTTTTTAAGGGTTCATTTCTGTACACCTGGTTAGGTACCCGTAGGCAAAGATATATCTGGCCCCCCCGAAGACAGATTTATCTGAGCCTATGCATGGGTACGCTAGCAAGAGGTTCACAGTTTGAATCCCTCCAGAACTGAGACCAAAGGTTGATCCGAACCCACAAAACAGACAGGAGGGTTACCCTGTTTCTGTTAACTGTTCACAAGACTGCGCTTGGAGGTTGGCACTTTGGGAGTAGAGGGCTGACCTGCTGAGTGGGTTTGTGACAGATTGGTTGGCAGAGGTGGGATAAATTTTGGTATTACAAGCTTTTATGATTCAGCGTGTCAGCTTACTTGCAAAGAAAGAAAAAGGCACAGTTTTATTTTAAAAAGGAAACAGAACTGTGTCACTTGGCGTACAGTCAAGTTCCTACCCATTTTATTTATTTTTTCCTAAAGTGCACTTCGGAGTAGAAGTAGTTAGAGAAGTTGACTTCCAACTACAGCAGGCACACTGTAGACTACTTAAGGCAGTTGTGTGGGGACAGAGGAGTCCCGTTCGAGGTGAAAGCCAGCAAGCAGAACCTCATAGATGCCCTGATGGTAGCAGATACCCAGAGCAGCGAGTCACTGACCATGACTGAAAAGGACCAAACCTCAAGTGTGGCAGGGCTAGCGGCCAGTGCAGTGTCCAGATCTGATGAGGAGGGCAACAGGGCCACTGTCAGTGAAGGGCCACAGCAGCAGGGGAAGGTCACCAGTATCCTGGATCCAGAAGTACTCAGGCTGCAAATTGAGTTGCGCAGGATGGAGCTGGAGTTCCAGGAGGAGAGAGAACGAGAGAAATGAGAGGCAGAGCGGGAACAGTGGGAGGCAGACTGTAAGGAGTGTGAGCGCCAGCGAGCTGCAGAAGAGAAGAGAGAGCGAGAACGCAGAGAGGCAGAGCGAGAACAGAGGGACACAGACCGTGAGGAGTGTGAGCACCAGCGAGTTGCAGAGGAGAAAAGGGAGCGAGAACGTCGAGACGCAAACTGTGAGGAGCAGGAGCGCCAGAGGCAACATGAACTAGAGATGCTACGACTCCAACCAGCGGCACCAGAGCTGGTAGGTGGCTTGGGTTTATCTGGGACTACAGGACTGGGTTACAAATTGAATTCCAAACTAATAGCTGAATTTAAAGAGGGGGAGGACATGGATTTTTTTTTTTAATTGTTTTGAAAAAGTTTGTATTCAGGCTAAAATTTCTAGAGTCCTGGAGCTTCCAGCTATCCCCGCTGCTTACCGGAAAAGCTCGGGATGCATTGGGTCAAATGGACAATGAGGACAGTGATGATTACAGCAAACTTAAAGCTGCACTGTTAAAGAAATTTGAATTAACTGTTGAATCATACAGAGCTAAATTCTGTAAGCTCAGGAGAAGCCCTGACATGAGCTACGAGGAGCTAGCTACGAAACGTCAGTTTTTAAAAGGTTGGTGGGAAGGAACTGAGGCAAACTCTGTTGATAGAATTGAAAATGTGATTCTGTTAGAACAGTTTTTCTGGGTGTGCCCAGCAGAGCTGAAAACCTGGCTGGAGGACCGAGATCCCAAAACAGTGCAAGAGCCTACTGAACTCTCAGACCGCTATGCCAAGAGCAGACCTGCTTAGACCTGCTCTGAGAGCGAATGGGGTGGGTGTGGCAGTGCAGAAAGGGAAGCGCGCCTTCAGGGCAGCTAAAACCCTCACTGCCTCCACTGAAACCAGTTAGCCCCAGGTTTCAGAGAAAAGATTTCTCTCAGAGAAGAACTGAATGTTGGTTGTGTAAAGAAACTGGGCATGTTGCCAGACAGTGTTCCAAAAAGACGAGCAATAGTACACAACCGGGTGCTAGAAAAGAAGTGGGTTGTTTGTGTGTCCCTGGAAGCATGCCAGTGAACATGAGGGAACACATGCACCCAGTCATGGTGAATGGTGTACAGACGCAGGGGTTAAGGGACACAGGGGCATCCCTGACCTTGGTAAAAGGGGATCTGGTACAGCCTGGTCAACTTATACCCGATAAATACGTCACTGTACAGGACTTTGCGGGTGGGGAGAAAACATTGCCCCTCGCTAGTGTTCTCTTAGACTGGGGTGAAAGAGGGGGAACTGTGCAACAGGTGGCTGTAGCCAACACATTAGCAGTGGATGTAATCCTGGGCAACAATCTCCAATAGGGGATAGTATGTGCAGTTACCCATAGCCAAGCGGCAAGGGAAAATTGTAGTTTCCTGAACCCCACAGAAGCCATTGTGGAAACCACTGAGAGGCTGGTTCCCCAGCCTGTATCTCCAGAGGGGGAGACTGATAACAAGGGGGTAGAATTTTCCCCAGTAGCAAGTAACCACACAGCTACAGACAGTTACTCCGAAGAGGGAAGGGTGACCCATTGTCAGAGGATTGGGATTGACAGTGATCCTGAGTGCCCTGATGCTAGTGCTAGGAACCCTAGTTTAGCGACTGAAGGGAACCTGTCCCATGCCATGGGAATGTGTGAGGGATTTGCAGCTGCTCAGAGAAGTGACCCTAGTTTAGAGAAGCTGAGGGCTTGGGCAGACTCGGATGGTGCACAGGGAGGTGACGGCAGACATAAGGTTTATTGGGAAAATGGACTTATGTATACTCAGGCAGTACAGACAGAGGGAGGGATGCTAGGCAGGCAGCTTGTTGCTCCCCAGGAGTATCCTGAGCAGTTGCTCAAGACTGCACATGATATTCCCTTCTCTGGTCATCTGGGAATCGTGCGCACGACGCAGCGGTTTGCCCAGAATTTCTAGTGGCCTAACTTCATCCAGCAGGTGAAGGAGTATTGCAGGTCTTGTCACTGGGGGTCTATGTCAGTTCGCTCCCGGTCAGCTTGCTCCTTCGTCAATTCACTCCTGCAGATCTCGCTCCCAGACAGCCCACTCCTGCTTCTTATCCCGACTGTACTCCCAAGAAAGCCAAATGGTAACCTTTTATCCATTGAAGACCCCAACCTACCTGTTTCCAACATGCCCGAGTTTCCCTCTGTTGTACCTCGGCAGTTTACCCTTCCTCAGAAAGGTGCCAAACAGTCTTTCAGTTCTGGCAAACCAAGCATCACGCACTATACTGGAGAGGTAGCTCATCAGATATAGCAATTTTGCTGTGTTGCTCATTTTCAGTGTTTTGATTTTACCTTCGAGTGACAGGTGTAATGCTGCCCAATGGTCACATTCTGTATGAAGTGTGTGTGTAACGGTGGTAAGATTTAGTCTGGGGATACATGCATTAATTTTAACACCTAGATATGTGATAGCCTCCTGGGAACGTCAGTCCCTACTGCATGAAGGGAAGGGGGTTACAGTTGTTTGTGATGGACAACGCTTATTTAATTTTTATAGATTTTGAGACCTGACACTTACGCCAAACTGCTAAAGTACTGCCAGGAGGGCTGACACGAAAGACTCGGGATGAAATGAGAACTAATCGGAGCTATATTGGAATGTGCTCGGTTCCTTTCTGCTGCAGAAATTGGAGGGATACCTTTTTACGTTCGCTTGCACGCATGCGCAAGGAACGTTTTGGGAGAGTAGCACACTTGGAGGTGTGCCTCTCCCATCCAATGCACTGCTCCCTTGAGCAGGCGTGGCGGTCCTGCACCAATAGGTGCAAGAGCTCAGTATGACAGCGGTGTTCCTCTGCTTCAAGGAAGCACAGCTGCCATACTGGCCCGCCTCACGGCGTCCCCCGGCGTCGCGCTGCCCCCGCTGCGCAGCAGCGCCCCCTCCCCACAGCTTTGGTGCACGCAAACTTTGTTTGCCGGCAGAGTGCCCAATCCCCGTTGGCTCCGGCCCCCCAAACCATCCTGCTGCCACGCTGGGAGCCCAACCCAGCGTGGCAAGCGTCTGCTGTTTTGCGGAAGGGTGCCCAATCTCCCGTAGGCTCCTCGGCCCCCAGCGTGGTTTGCCGCCGGGGTGCCCAATCCCCGTCGGCCCTCGCTCCCACAGTCATCTTGTGCCACGCTGAGGCCACCCCAGCATGGCAAATGGTCCCACGTCATCTTTTTTTTTTTTTAACACCTGTAAAATAAAAGCGGTCCTGACGCGTCTCCCAGCCCCCACAACCCGCACCCACCACCTCTTTTAGCCTCCCACCCCCCACCCCATGCCTCCGGACTCCAGATCGGCGATCTTGGTGGACGGGAACACGTCTCGCACTCTTCAAAGCGACGCAGAACTGAAAATGCCGTAAACTGTGTAATGGGCTAGATAGGGGTTTCAACTATTGCATATCTCGGTCATTTTGGAATTTTGCACCAGATTTTCAACATGGGGTTTTGGGACCCTTCTCATGAATGATGTCACTGTCATGGCGTTATTCGGGCCCGAAGGGTGATTTCGCAGGCACTGTGCGGTCACTCTGCGGCGAAATCGCCCTTGGGCTCCGAATAGCATCATCAATGACATCGATCGAAAGGTCCAAAACCGTATTATAGTGAAAAAAGATCGTAAAATAACTGTTTCACGACCGTGCGTTGCTCAGTTCCTACGCATGCTCGTACGTTTGCGAATTTTCAATATTTGCACTCCAGATTTTCAACATTGCCATTTTACCACACCTCCTCATGAGCAGTACAGCTGTCATTTTTCCCATCCTGCCCAAAATGTTTCTCTGCCCATGTAGCGCACAATGGCGCAGTCGGTGTGCGAACTCAATGTATGGGACACATTAAGAAAATCACAGTGACACTGATCACGAGCAGAGGTCTTAAAATGGCTGTGCTGAAAATTTGGTGAAAAAATTCCTAAAAATGACTGTTTTATGAGTCTGCGTTGCGCAGTTCCTATGCACGCTCGTAAGTTTGCGAATTTTCAATATTTTCACTCCAGATTTTCAACATTGCCATTTTACCACACCTCCTTATGAGCACTGTAGCTGTCATTTTTTACATCTTGCCCAAAATGTGTTTCCACCCATGTAGTGCACAATGGCACAGTCGGTGTGTGAACTCAGTGTATGGGACACATTAAGAAAATCACAGTGTCACTGTTCATGAGCAGAGATCTTAAAATGGCTATGTTGAAAATTTGGCGAAAAAATTCCTACAAATAACTGTTTTACAAGCGTGCGTTGTGCAGTTCCTATGCATTTCGTAAGTTTCAATTTCCAATATTTTCACTCCAGATTTCCAACATTGCCATTTTACCACACCTCCTTATGAGCAGTACAGCTGTCATTTTACATCCTCCCAAAGCGTCTTTCCGCCCATGTAGTGCACAATGGCGCAGTCGGTGTCTTGAAATCAATGTATGGGACACAGTAAGAAAATCACAGTGACACTGTTCATTAGCAGAGGTTTAAAATGGCAATGTTGAAAATTTGGTGAAAAAATTCCTAAAAATGACTGTTTTACGAGCGTGCGTTGCACAGTTCCCACGCATGTGCGTAAGTTTCGAATTTTCAATATTTCCACTCCAGATTTTCAACATTGGCATTTTACCACACTTCCTTATGAGCAGTACAGCTGTCATTTTTCACATCCTGCCCAAAACGTGTTTCCGCCTATGTAGCGCACAATGGGGGTAACAAAATGGTCATGCTGACAATTTATTGTGCAAATACCAGCAGTCGCACAGGGCATTAGGGTAAAGCACCATACATGCCAAACACCACTGCAAATACCTGCAAGTGAACGTTCGGCATTGACAAATGCTCGTTTTATGTATGTTAATAGTTAATATTCTCCCTCCAGCGCTGTACCATTTGTAGTATGTAATCACCATCCTTAGTAATGTATACAGTCAACTTAATGTCAATCTACATACTCAGAATTAATGTGTTTTGTGCATATGTATGAAATAATAAAAAGTTAAAAACAAAAAAATAACAGAGCAACAAGGTACATGTGGTAGATAAAACTCTGAGTTTGGATAAGCAAAAGAAAATTACTCCTACAGGCATAATGGGGGTGGGGAGTGGGGGATTAATATAGATACATAGATACATAGACAGTGTCGGCAGATAAGGGCCTATGGCCCACCCAGTCTGCCCATTTGAGCTTGTAAGTTCAGTTTGTTTTCCTAGAAGTCTGTTGTACCTTACCCCTGACCTCCAGAATTCCTTTATGTCTATCCCATGCATTCTTAAATCCGTGATTGTTTCAGCCCCCACCACTTCCTCTGGCAGGGTGTTCACTTGTCCACCACCGTTCTGTGAAGAAATTCTTTCTCATGTTTCCTCTGAATACGCCCTCCCTCCAACTTCATCCCATGCCTCGAGTCCTGGAACATCTTTTTCGCTAAAATAGTGTTTTCCTGCACCTGTCCCTCCTCTAAGATACTTGTATATCTCTATCATATCCCTCTCTCCCTCCTCTCCTCCAGGAGTACATGTTCAGTTCCTTCAACCTGTCTTCATAGGACTTGTGATGCAATCCATGCACCATCTTTGTTGCCCTCCTCTGAACCTTCTCTACCCTGTCTATGTCCTTACGTAGAGTATGGTCTCCAGAACTGTACACTGTGCTTCAGGTGGGGCCTCACTAGTGTCTTGTATAGCGAATTATGACTTCCCTTTTCCTGCTGGTAATGCCCCTGCCTATACATCCCAGCATCCTATTTGCTTTACCTGCTGCCTTGTCACACTGTTTCCCTACCTTGAGGTCATCAGAGATGATAACCCCAAGATCCCTTTCCTGCTTGGTGCATGCTATGTCCTCACCCCCCAACTGATATATTGTGCCAGGGTTATTGTGCCCCATATACATTATCTTGCACTTCTTTGCATTGAATTTCAGCTGCCAAACCCCTGACCATTCTTCAAGTTTCTGCAGGTCGCTTCTCATTCTGTCTACACCCTCTGGTGTGTCTGCTGTGTTACAGAGCTTTGTGTCATCAGCAAACAGTGAAATTCTGCCTTCTAGGTCCTGCGCCATGTCACTGATGAAGATGTTGAATAGGACCGGTCCCAGCACTGATCCCTGTGGTACCCCACTGGTCACTCTTCCCTCTGTGGAGTGATAGCCATTTACCACCACCCTCTGTGTCCTGCCACCCAGCCAATTACCTACCCACCACACTACTGTCCTGCCCACACCCATATTCCCCAGTTTGTATAATAGTCTTCTATGTGGCACAGTGTCAAAGGCCTTGCTGAAGTCCAGATATGGCCAGGGCAGTATGAGAAGGGGAAGGAGTTTTAAAACAAAACAAAAAAAGGTAGAGCACATGGACAGTTGGTGGGAGTAGCAAAATCACGAAGAAGAAACTTAAGGGAGGTGAGGCAAAGTGGACTGATGGGAAGGATGGACCAGACTTTTGGAAAACGATATGAGAAAGCAGCTTAACCAACAGTGGATTTCCTAGATGGAGTACAAAGGGAATGGGAAACAGTATTGCAGAGAGAGTAGGAGGAAGGAGGGGGAGAGGTAAGGTGGAGGGAAATCAAACCAGAATTTGGATATAAAGGAAAAGCACAATGGGAAAACTGCCTTCATCAAGAGGGAGGAGGGAGGGAGAAAGGCGGAGTAGAGCGAAGAATGATGGGTACGAGAAGGACAGTCTAAGGCAAAACAGCAAAAAGAGGGGGTCCAATCTGGCAAGGGAGGATTTGGGAGCTGCACTTTAAAACTGTTTCAACATAGTCAAAAATAGGAAGACTCATTTATAAAACAATTTCACAGCAAGCAAAAAGTGGGATACTCACCTTGTTCCTGTATAGTGCACCAAGCTTAGGGTGGAGCATATGGTGTATGGCGTCAGTGTGCCCTGGGAAATCAAGATGGTGGTTCAGCCAGACCCAGAGGTGCTAGAGGGAGGATGCATCCTCAAGCACAAAACCATCAAGGGTGTGGAATAGTAGGAGGGACGCGAGCCTGGTAAACCTCTGTTGGATGCCAAATGTCATGGACATGTTTTTTTTTTTTTTTTGGGGGGTGGGCACTGAGGGACAGTTGATTAGATTGGAACCAGTACTGAATATTGCCAAAATCTAGCTGTAGTTGGGAAGTAAGGTCATGGGAAGAGGAGCCAGATGCAAAGAGTACTGTACCATCAGCGCACATATGAATGGATGCAGTGGAACAGGCAGAGGGGAGGTCGTTCAAGGAAATGGAAAAGAGAATGTGGCACAGGATATAGCTTCTGATCTGGACAGCTTGAGACCTGCCCTCAAGGTAAGAGCAAAACTAACTGACTAAGGAGGCAGAGGGTCCTGTTGCTTTAAGCTTGTCCAGAAGAGTGACAAAGATGGTGGAGGTGATCAGATTCTGGTCTGTACTTGAAAGGATGGAGTCAGTAAGCCAGAGTAGGGAGGTTGGAGTGGAATGTGATTTCCTAAATCCAGACCGGAAAGGGATGAAGAAGAAGGAGGAAGAGTCACAGAAGGAAGAGAGCTGAGAGGTGTTCCTGCAGTTTAGCCAGAGTGGGAAGGAGAAGGAACGGAACTTATTAGGAGAAGGACCAGCATCTCTAGGGACAGGGATGACAGTAGCTTGCTTCCAGGCTTCAGGGACAGTGACAGAGGAAAAAGAGAGATGAAGAAGTTGGGTAACAGGCATATAGGGTACTAAATAAGCTTGGAAAAATGATTAGCATTTTTGCACATGAAAGTGCTGATCAGTTGTGATAAAGCATAGCACTTGTCTCAAAGTTTTTTTGCATAGAATATTTATATGTGCCAGTCAGTTTGTTGGTGCATCAGTTAGGGTTCTTCTACAGCAAAAAAAGCAAGGAAATTTGATTTAGGGGTTCCTACCCCTTGCACCCCACCCCCACTCCTCCCCCACCAACAGGCAACGGGGTGTGCGTTGGGGTCAGTGGCCCTATCTCTCACCCCATCCCATATGTAAACAAGCTGAGGTGGTGCAGTGTAGGAGAATGGGGTGAGGAGTTGGGGCCGATGACTCCAGCGCACCCGATGCCTGGGGAGTAGGTTGGGGTGGGAACCTAATCGAATTTCCTCGCTTCTTTCGCTGTAGAAGAACCCTAACTGATGCATTAATGAAGTTTTTTGCATAGAATTTCCTTACTTTTTAAGAAAGAATAGAAAAGTAGAAAGTTGCGCACGTTGGTGAGGGCCCCACACGCCCACCAACTTGTAAGTGTCAGGCCACTTTACACACCCAGTGACTAAAAAGTACATTCACAACAGCAAGGCCGGCCACCGAACAAATGTTAATTTAGTAGAACAATAGAACACTGTCCACAAAATGTAAACTGCACCACACAATATCTCAGCAAAAAATACATTGCCCGACACATAAACACCTCTGTTAACATCTACAGAACATGTTGTCAACACCCTCCAAATTTCAAATAAAAAGACCAAACCGTGTCCAAGATATGACGTATCAAAATTTGAAATTTTCATTCGTCAGAGTGGCACAGTTCCGCACATGTTGGCATTTAACACACACACCGACTGAAAACTACATCCATGATACTAAGGCTAGGTATCCTATCAATTTCAAGCCACCACCACAAGCAAAACACTGTCCGCAACACGTAAAGTGCGTCACGCAATATCTCCACAAAAAAATGTTTTTTTTCTCTGACACGTAAACACCATAATTCACATCTACAGTACGTGCCTTAAACACCCTCCAAATTTCAAGTATAAAGACCAAACCGTTTCCGAGATATTCAATGTTAAAGATTGGTAAAATTTCCCTATCTATTCCATTATAAAAAATCTGGCCATCTTGTCCTTCCCTCGTGATCAAAGATGGAGATAAAAAAAATCTCACGATCAAAGAATTTTCAGGCTCACGAACAAAGAATTAAAAATCTTATAAATCAGAAAATTGATGGAATTGCCCCCTGAGTAAAACCCACCCTCATTTGACTTCCTAGGACACCCCTGGGCTGAGAAAATATGGTCCGTCTTATCCCTTGCTCACGATGCATGATTGCGATCAAAGAATTTGCAGGCTCACGAACAAAGAATTAAAAATGGTGAAATGCAAATTTTTCACCGATTTGAACCGAACCGACAGCATGCTTCGATAGAACGGACCCTCCTGAGCAAAACTCACCTTCATTTGTGTCCCTAGCCCACCCCTGAGCTATTAGTGTTTTTAGGTTGTGATGCAAGATCGCGATCAAAGAATCTCATGATCAAAGAATTTGCAGGCTCGCGATCAAAGATCATTAGCAAGCTGCGAATTAAGATTTTAAAAGCTTATAACTATTTTTGACCAATTTGGATGAAACCAAAGGCATAGCTCGATAGATCGGAGCCCCATGAGTAAAACTCATCCAAGCTTTACTTCAGAAGTGAGCCCTGAGCCGAGATATTTGTGTTTTTCCGATCGGAAATTAAAAAACAAGATGGAGGACCTCGTGATCAAAGAATTTTGAAAATTCTCGGGGACAAAGATTCTTGAACCGCGCGGCTGCAAATTCTTTGATTGCCAGGTGGGACGAGATGGCCAGAACCCCATTCTTTGTTCGCAAAACATACATATAAATTTTCCCGTTGATTTATAATGGGAACTTAAAAGTGGTATAACTTTTGAATGTCTTAATATTTATTCATCAAGCGAAAGCGGCATGTTACGGCCACCAGAGCTCTTTCAAGCAGCGAGCCATCTTGCAAGAAGCGCACCACACCATCACCCTCAAGAGGGCCATGTCCAAAATCCCAAAAGCCGCCTCTAAAATGGATAATTTCGCATTTTTCAGCATTTTCGTACACAAAGACCGTAAGTCTGACTGAAACAAAATTTGGCAAATCAAGAGATCTACCATGCTCCACCACGCATTCCAAATTTCAGGCAAATCCGTTGAACGGGTCCAAAGTTATTAACGCGCAAACTTCTGACTTTAGTATGCAAGTGACCGCTGAACCCTAACTAAATGTGTGTGTGTGTGTGTGTGTTTTATATATATATATTATATATATATATATATGTGTGTGTATATATATATGTGTGTGTGTATATATATGTGTGTGTGTGTGTGTATGTATATATATATATATATATATATATATATATATAATATACACACACCCTGAATGAATCCAGTATGAAAATACTAACATACTAAAATGCCAGCAGAATAGGCCTAATGGTCTTCGTGTCTCGTTTTGGTCAGCCCCCACCCTGGGTGCTGACCTTGCTGTCCCTCCGCCTTCTCTGGCTTCTCCCTTCCCAGTTCCGGATATTCTTGCTGCATTGGATTTTGCTTCCTGAACCCTTCCCTGTACCTGTCCCACCCCTCTTGAACCCTCCACTGCCTCTGCCTCCACCAGCCCCCTAGGTAGTGCATTCCATGGCTCTACCACCCTCTCAGTGAAGTAGCACCTCCTCCTTTCTCCCCTGAATCTTCCCCCTTCCAGCTTCCACCCATGCCCTCTAGTGGCCCCTTCCTCCTTCCTTCGAAGCACCCTCACTGTTCCTCCCCTATTTACCCTCTTCATGTACCTGAAGACCTCTATCATGTCCCCCCGGTCCCTTCTCTATCAACTTGTGTTTTCTTCATCTGCTATCTGCTTCAGTATTAGTCCTGCACACACATACTTTTCTTTCAGGATACCCACACCCCAACAAATCTGATGAGGCCCTAGCTGACCACAGTAAAACACTCTCCCAACCCATCCCAGTCCCACCACCCTCCCCACCCAGTGCTTAGCATTACCCTTGTTGCCCCCTCACTCTGTGTACCTTAAATTATATATAGAATAATGCATGGGGTGGTGTGTTTAATGAGATTTAACACACACTCCGAGGTGTTGGATGCCACATAAACCCCCCAGAGCGAAGCTCAGGGGGTTTATTTAAGCATCTAACACCGAGGGATGTGTGTAAAATCTTGAGTTAAACACACCACCCCATGTTTTGTTTTATATAATTGCTGGGGATCGTTTGTTCGCCCCATCAATTATATAAAATAAAAAGACATCCTCCCTGTGCGATCTGGTCGGGTTTTGGTGCATTCATATGATTGGAAAGCGGCTGCTGAAGGGAAAGGTTTCCCTTACTTTTTATTTTCTGTAACTTGTTAATTTTATAGGCTGAAGTGCCCTTTTTTTTTTTTTTTTTTTTTTTTGTTTTGTTTAAACTTACTGATTTACTGATCCGTTCAGCGTGAAGGACTGGCGTTGAGCAAAGGAAGAACCGCTGCTGGGTCATGCTCACAAGGTAAACTGGGCACGTGTTCACTGTTCTAACGGCGAATTATAACATCGTTTCCCTTAGGGAAAATGTGATCCCCAGTTGTTATAAGGTTATAACAGTGTCCAAACACTGCACGAAGATATTCATGCTTTCCTTCTCACTATGGTGGTGATCTCGTGCTAACCGAGGTTACCATCATTTGTGCCAGGAGTTGAGAGTAGAAACCATGAAAATGTTCATGCAGCGTTGAATGCTGTTATTTTTTTTTTCCAATTGTTTAACCAGGTGAGACACACTAAGCGGAAAGCTTTCTTATAGGTGCAACCTGGGAGCACAGGGAAGTTAAGTGACTTGCTCAGGGTCACACAGTATATGCAAGTGGGGGCTGTGGGATTCAAACCCAGGTCTTCAGATTTGCAGCTCAGAGCCTTAAACCACTGCGCTATATTGCCTCCCTATAACTTTACAGTTTACGGTACACTGAGTGAGAGGGTAATAAGGGTAGTACTAAGCACTGGGTGGGAAGGGTGGTGGGGTGGGAATGGGTAGAGGAGGGTTTGGCAAAAGTAAAGGATGGATTGTATTTTTTTGCGATCCAGTTCACGGAATGTATTGCATGAGATGCCTATGTGAGCATTGCAAAAAGTGATGCAGTACTGGCGGTTTCTTTTTCCTTGTGCTGGTTACAGGGCTTTAGAATCACTGGGATCGCCATCTCTTGCTCCCTTGTAGGTAGAAAAAGGAAGCTGCAGCATCTGGAACATAATCACCTCTCACTGATTAGTGTGTCAGTCTTCTTCCTGTCTCCTAGTAAGGAGGCAGCTTTGTAGCATTGCTGTGTCACTAGGTGATAGAGCAGATGATTTTTGGACTCCGCTTCTTTTTTATTTTTGGATCAGTTCTCAGACTTCAGATGCTATTTTCTCTCCCCAGGAATCCCTCCGTATGCTTGACTAATGCAGTGATGCCAGCTGGGTTCAGCTGCCTCGGAGGTGGAGTCTATGCTAATGATGCCAAGAATTAGCCAATCAGGAAACAAGAAAGTACTGCCTGCAGATGCTGCTGAAAGCTAGTCAGATTCATTTCTCCGCTGACTGGACAAGTCTGCCCTGGTGCTCTCACTTCAAACCTTCGCTTGAAGTATTTTATTTTTACAGTTTTAGTCATTTCTTTTCTTTGTGCTGCCCTTAGAGTTTTTTGATAGTGTTTAGTGCTTTTTGTACATTTTCATCAGATTTTCAGTTCCTGGAATCCACGCTTTTTCTGACTAAAAATATCATGCCTGAGGTAACAATTCCGTGAATTTTATATTTTTTTCCCACGGATACCTATTTTTAAAGTAGTTCCATGATTTTTACCACTTTTCTTCACTTTCTCTCAACTGGGGAGTGGTTTTTAGTAGCTCCATAGCGCTGGGAACCTTTTGTTTTTCCATTCTGGGAACAAACTTTTCTGGGTTCCTGACAAATTGGCAGGTCAGGAAAACACAGTTAACAGATTGGTCCTTTTTATTTTAAATTTCCCAGAAGCCTTTTAGGTTTTGGACTTGGCAGACTGCCACAACTCGTTCACACTTGAGCCAGTCACTGTTTTTCTGTCAGGGAGTTTACTTTCACTTTGCTCCCAACATTAAGTAATTAGCCTTTTGGCTAGAAATTGTTGCTTCTCAGTCTGCCTCTCTCTCCTTCTATTAACAAGCTCTGGCAGAGCCACTACGACTCTGAATGCATTAACAAGATAAGGGTGTTTCATGGGCTTAAACATAAACATTTATTTATTTATTTAAAAATATCAGATTTACAAACCTTTGAGTCAGAGACTCATTTACAAAGGCACCTCGTCGAAACTAATACAAAGACAGCACAGTTAACAAGTCCAAAAACAATGGCTCCGGAGAGCAGACAGTTATAACAGTCATTCACTGGAGATACATTGGTAGTAGTAGATAAACAGATTACATAGTTTAGGCACACAGGCACCACATAAAGAAGACCAAAGCAGTTCAAACAATATACAATAGCTAAAGCAAATAGACATCAGGAGTCAAAGAGAAGCCCAGAGTGTTCACATGAAGGCTGTTGCATACACTAACTGAATCAAAGTATAGTACATTGAGAAAGGGCATATTTAAGCAATAAGGCACGACAGGGTGTGTGTTATCATGTAATAATATCACTCCTGCGGTGGGTTGAAGCACCAGGCGGAGTTAGTATTTATTTATTTGCACGCATTTATTTGATCCACTGGATCAACAATATTTGCACAAGCTGTGCCCAGTGCAGATTTTACAGCACTGGTCCTGGTCTGGTGATCTGGGTTTTACCCGTACCACACTGCATATAGCTTAGTGATATACTGTACAGATGGCTGCAGAGTATAACCCATTGAAGGTTAAAGTTTCAGAAAACTATTATGCTACAAATATCAAGAATCACTCCCTCACCCCTCAGTCACAATTAATCCTCTACCAAAGTCATGCTTAAATACTGGTGCCTCTACATCCACACCACTAAGCTTTTAATGCCAACATGCTTCTTCTGCTGCTGTGAGTTAAACTCTTTATTTAAAAACAGTTTGTTGAGAAATTTTTATTTTAGTATATCCATGGTCAGGAAAAATGAATTTGTAAAAGAAACCAAAATCCCTATTTATCAGTTCATTGAATCACAATACAGCATGTTATAATTTTTTTCAGATTCTATGTGTAACCTACAGTAAGTGAAACAGAAATTAGACACAAATGCCTACCTATTTGCAAATGAAGCAAATGTGGTTATTATCATTCAGTTGTAAACACCTATAATCGCAGCCAGGATTCACATTGCTAAACGCTGGGTAAGTATGACAAGTTTCCTAAATACTGGTACCTTATCCAGCTGTGTTCTGCTGGTGTGTGTGTGTGTGTGTGTGTGTGTGTGTGTGTGTGTTTAAACATATAACTTTCTATAATATATTGTATAGCACTGTGAATCCTGGCTGCAGTGTTTTTTTTCTCTGATGCGGCTAAGCAAGACACTGTAACAAGACACTGGCCTGCTGCAGGGGCTATTAGACATCAAACCAAAGGGTACGCTGTGAAGACTAACTTGGAGAAGATGCAATAAAACAAACTTGAATGACAGCCCCCAGACGTCATACAACACCCAGGGAAAATTAGGAAAACTCCTCTAACAGCCTAGGCAGAAATAAAACACTGGATTGAAGTGAGAACTCAAAACTGGTAGTAATACATATATTCCTGATTTTAACATGCAGTTTTCCTTTAAGAAGATTCAGTAGAATATAAACAGTAGCCTAGAACTGCCTGCCTGAGAATGAAGTTGGTATATTATTTGGAAAAAGGGAAGGCTCGGTCTCTTGTTATGCAATGTCTTGTAAAGTATCTCACTGACTGCTCTTAGGATGGTGATGTCAAATGCTGTGAGGTGCCATGGGGAACTTATTATGCAGAAAGTTCCAGGAAGTGTTTAACCCATTCTACTTATAGTAGCTTTCTCAAACTTAAAAAGAAAAATACACTTCATCACAGACTGTGTTTACAAAGTACTGTGCCCATGATTAAAATAATTTGAACCCCACCCACCAAAAAATGTGCCATCACATGAAAATGCATGATTTATCTGTAAAGACAATTAAAAAATGTATTTCTAAATGCATTAGTAACACCAGTGCTTTCAAGGTTATCTGTAAAGACAATTAAAAAGTTACCCAAGGTCAAACAGCACTTGTGTAGATAAATCATTTATCTTATAGCTGTCCATTGTATATACCATATGGATAGAATATGGTAAACAAATATTGTTAATCCCAACAGCTGAACTTTGTTTTTAGTATATAAATGTTTAAGAAATACCTGAAAGCTGTCTGTTTTCCTTAGTTTTTAGACACTTCTCAGTCTTTCCTTTTGAGACACCAGGTGACTCCGATAATCATTTGTTCCAAGGGCTTTTAAGTCAGTTTGAAGGCATTTTAAATATCTTCTGTTCTAGTCCTTAACAAAATGCAGGGACTCCACAGAATTGTTCTGTTTCTTGGTCCGCATCCCAAACGCGAGTCTTCTTTTAGGATAATAGATTCACCTCATGCCCCTCCCACATGAATAAAATAAGAGGTGGGATGGACCTTTTGGAGCTTCTTGGGTGGAGGTGGGGTGGACCTTACTTCCCCCCAAAAAAACAGTGCTGCCTCCCACTACTCAGGTTCCAGTTCTTGTACTACCCATTTAAGAAAGAAAATAGTACCCTGCAACCCTTGTCTAACATGAAAGCATATTTACTTGAGGGCGGAAAACATTTCTTGGAGGAGGATAAGGTGGAGGAGACTATTTACACCGTCAGTCAGTTCCACAGTGAGAAAACATGACATCACTTCTTTTGTACATGCAGTACTTCTGTAGGCTCCGCCCACAGTCGTAAAAATACAGAATAGGGGTCCGCTTCTCATCATAAGAATAAAGATAGGTCCTGCAAGGACCCCATTGAAAATAAGTGATAAAAATAATAATGACCTAACCCCACAAAAAAAAATACATTCTCAGCAGGTTTCTGATTCAGTGCCTGCTTAAAAAAAAAAAAAAAAAAAATTTAAAGGAAAGAAAAACATATCACTGCCCGTCCTGCGGAAAAGCACAAGGAGGCACAAGTGTTACAACATGATATACCCTCTGCGGAGGAAATGGCAAAGGCTTGGCATCTGTATCAGAATATTCAGGCTGTGAGCTCTTTTATGGGGTCCCCAGCAGATCCCTCTACTCCTGTTCCCTCTGACCCTGGTCTTGGCCAGGACATTTTCTATGAGGGGGATAATGATGAACATGGGGGTGTATTAGAGGCTGATGAAGCTCTTGATCAAGAATTTGGCTCTCTTCTCATGGCAGGAGGATGTTTCCTCCCATTTTACCTTTGTTCAACATATGGTGGACACCCTTGGCCTTTCTATTCAAGAGCCCACCGAGGAGGAGGATGAGGAGCCAGACCTTTTTGGATATGATGGGTCTCCCTCTTTATTAAAGAAAAAAAAAAAGCTACTTCTTCCAATGCACAGTTCCGTTCGCAGGGCTAAGAGTACCACCTGTATCCCAGGGGTGGACAAAAAGAGAAAAAGTACCAGCTAGGTAAATGTAATGCTCAATGCACGGTTTTATTTAACTCTAAAAATTGATTAGCATTTTGCTCATAAAAGTTCTAAAACATTGTGAAAATGCATAGCACTTGCCTTATTGTTTTTAACAAACATAACACTTCTAGAAAACCTATATAAATGCTTTCCGTACAGTTAGTATTGTCCCAAGGAAAAAAGTGCTAATCAATTATTTAAAACCCTATGCAGAGTACCTTTACATGCATCCAGACCATGAAGGAGTGGTGAAAACTGCAGCTTGTGATAAAACAAAAGTGGCTCTTTCTTCCCAACCTCCAGAAAAAGATTTGGGCACACTACAGGAAGGGGCCAAGCCATGTCCATCGTATTGCAGTATTTGCACCCATGATCTCCCGGATTTGCACCCATGATCTCCCGGCAGCCCGTTCTCCCTATTGCAGAATGCCAGCTGCAACCATAGAATTATAGGAATTTACAAGTAATGAGGTAGGCAAACTGTTAAATGTATGTGGAAAGTGGATAGGAGAAGGGCGCTGGGGTATGGGCAAAAGAGAACTGATAGGGGGCGTGAGACAGCAGGAGGAGCAAGGACAAATGGCATAGAGCAAAATAACAGATTCATACCCCTGGAACTGTCAAGCGAGGAGGGGGAATCTGGAGGCAGGTCAGCGGGAGATGAAAATGGGCTCAGCAGACCGGGGGTGGGGCGGAGATTCTATCAGGTATAGAGTCTCGGGGTGGGGGACAGGATACGGAGGATGCAAGAGCACTGGTAGGATGAATGGGAGTCAGGATGCAGTAAGGAAGGGAGGGGATGGCAAGGAAGGGTGAGCTTGGAGTGGGGAGACCCGGAGGGGGGGAGCCTAGTAAAGGACATGGGTATAATACGAGGGGACGAGGTTATGCAGGGAGAGAGAGAGAGAGTGGTGTGGAGGAGGGAGGAAAGGCACTAGTGCACTCCCTGGTGGGGTGGGGGGGGTTCCATGTCCCTGGGGGGAAATACTGTGTTGGGTCTGGGTGCAGTACGAGGAAGGGAAGTGGGTCTGAGAGGGAAAGGGGCAGGGGGTCCTTGTTCCTGGGGGAGATACGGGATTGGTCTCAGGCATAGCAGGAGTAATGAAAGTGATGAAGTGGACAGTTCAGTGAGGAGGAAGACCTGGGGGCAGGGGGGCCCTTGCTCCTGGGAGAAATTCGGGGATGGACCAGAGTGCCATAGCAGGAAGGGAAGAGTCCAGGACAGTGAGAAATAAGGGTTGGAGTGGAAGGGACAGATTGGAATGTGGCGGGGGATGGGATGTACATGGTAAAGTGGGGAGGGCAACTGGGCGAGGCGGTAAGAGTGCTTCTCCAGGGGGACTCCGTGATTAAGGGGATCAGGTGGGGGGGGTATGACTTCCTGTGGTGTTAAGACAAGGAGTATATCTGGCTTGACGGTGCATAAGGCCAAACATCTGGTCTATACTCTAGCGAAGGAGTGTGGTGGGAACCCTGACATAGTAGTGCACCTGGGTACAAACGATATAGAGGGGAACAATGAGCTGGAGATTCAGGCTAGGTTTAGGGAACTGGCCAGGGTCTGTCAGGATGTGGGGTGTTTGATCTCCTTCTCGGAGATACTACTGGTGCCTGGGGCCAGTGTGGAATATAAGCAAAAATAAGAGATGTAAATGTATGGCTTGGGAATGGTGCAAGGCCAGGGTGGGTGGGTGGGGTAAACAGGGAGGACAAAGAACTGTACAAGGGACAGGCTCCACCTTAGCTCAGAGGGGAAAGAGGTCCTGCAGCTTAGACTGGCAGAATTCATCCACTCCAGTGGGGTTTAAACTTGTGGGGGCTCCGGAGGCCAGGCCAGGATGCCCTGGCCTCCCACAAGTTGGGGGAGATGCACAGGGCAGGAGCACTGGATAGTGCAGGAGAGGGTCCTGTAGGCAGGAACTGGGAGACCTCGGAGGGGCAAGTTGAGGGTGGTCCTGATTAACGCTTAGGAGCATGGGAAACAAGATGCCAGAGCATAAGGCACTGTTAGTAGAGGGGAGGTGGATGAGGTGGAGACCTGTGCCACTTCCAGTCATGACTGGGACCTAAACCTGCTAGGATACACCACGTGCAGAAGGGATAGGGTGGAGGGAAGGGGGGGGGGGGTAGCATTTATCATCAGGGATGGCATAGGGATAAGTAAGGTTGAGGAAGCGGGGGATCAGGTGGAGGCTTTATGGGTCACCCTGCAGGCTCCAGGGGGTAAGCGGGTGAAGATGGGTGTAGTATATAGACCACTCGGGTGGGGGGGAAGAACAGGAGGAAGGACTGGTGGCCAACCTTGGGGAACACTGTGGTAGGGGAGAGGGCAAAACTGTGGTGCTGGGAAACCTGAATATGCCAGGAGCAGATTGGAGAGCTATAGTGCCCTCATCGGGCAGGGAGCAGTGCCTGCTGGACGTCTTCCAGGATGTGTTTCTTGTCCAGCTGGTGATTGATCCGATGAGGGAGGGGTGCATCCTGGATGTGGTCCCGTCAGATGGCGAGCTCATCAGGGACTTAGTTGTTGGGGCTCCACTGGCGGGAAATGATCACGCCACGGTTTGGTTCTCCCTTGACCTAGGGGATAGGGTAGAATGCATAAAAACATCAGTGGTGGATTTTAGAGGTGAGGACTTAGAGGGGATGGAGCGGATCCTTAGGGGCTACCTAGATGAGATCAGGCCAAGCATGGGCACTGAGGCCCGGTGGGAAATTATTAAAAAGGGTCTCCTGGAGACTACCAAGGCCTGCATGAGGGAGAGGCACAAGTGGGACAAAACTAAGAGGCCGAGCTGGTGGGCAAGAGGGGTTCAGGATGCAGTAAGGGAGAAAAGGCTGCTTATAGCTGATACAAATGTTCTCGGGGGATATCCAAGGGAGTATGATGAGGTAACCAGGAGGGTCACCATGGTGGTGAGGTCGCCCAAGGCGAGGGTGGAACTAGATTGCACAGGAATTAAAAGGGAGGAATGGTTCTTCAGGTATATCAGGGAAAGAAGAAAAGGGAGTGGGTGGAGGGGGGAGAAGGCAGAGGTACTAAATTACTTTTTTGCCTCATTCTTTACCAAGGAGGATGGTGGGGGGGAGCGGCACTGTGAGGGGAGAGGGAAGGGGGGGTCAGGCAGATGAAGTGGGGGAAATGGATGTTGATATCCCCAGTGGGATGGTGTGGGATGCCCTCAAGGCCCTGAGAGTAGATAAAGCATTGGGCCCAGACGGGATTCATCCCAGGGTGCTTAAGGAGCTGGCTGATACCCTGGCCAACCTTTTTAACTCCTCCCTTCAGTCGGGCTGGGTGCCTCATGACTGGAGGATGGCCCATATCGTGCCTGTACACAAGGGCGGCTTGCGAGAGGAGCCAGGAAACTATAGGCTGGTTAGCCTTATGTCTGTAGTGGGAAAAGTGATGGAGGTCATCTTGAAGGAGAGTCTGGAAGGGGTTCTGAAGGCAAGGGGACACCTAGATGATCATCAGCATGGCTTTGTTAAGGGCAGATCGTGTCATACCAACCTGGTGGAGTTCTGTGAGGGGGTGATTAGTGTGCTGGATCAGGGCAGACCAGTGGATGTCCTCTTTCTAGACTTCAGCAGGGCGTTTGACTCGGTGCCACATCCCGGGCTGCTGGGGAAGCTGGAGGATGTGGGGGTGGGGGGGGAGGCAGATGGTCAGGTGGATAGGAATCTGGCTAGCTGGGCTTGTACAGAAGGTGAGGGTTGGGGGGGGTCTCATCCTCCTGGAGAGTCATTAGCGGGGTCCTACAGGGAATGGTACTGGACCCACTTCTGTTTAACGCCTATATCTCAGACATCAGAAGCTGTATCAGGAGCGGGATGAGCCTCTTTTCCGATGACTTGAAGCTGTGGGCAGTGGTGGAAGGGGAGGAGGGGAAGCTGGCTCTTCAGGAGGACCTGGAGACTCTGTGAGGTGGTTGCGCACCTGGAAACTAAAGTTTAATGCCTGGAAATGCAGAGTTCTTCACCTGGGGGCCAAAAACCCGGCTTATGTCTACACCTTTGGGGGCACTGCAGGTTTCTGGGGGATAAGGACCTCGGGTGGTGGTGGATGCCAAAATGAATAACTCAGAGCAGTGTAGAAGGGTTGCGGCCCAAGCAGTAAAATGCTGGCGTGCATAACCAGGGGGATAACCTCAAGGAGTCAAGATGTGCTCCTTCCATTGTATAACTGCCTGGACAGACCACACCTTGAATACTGCATGCAGTTTTGGCATCCTTACTTAAAGAGGGACATTGCTCTTCTAGAGAGAGTCCAGAGGAGGGCGACCAGGATAAAACTAGGATGGGGAAAGGCCCGATGGGGAGAAACTGGAGTAGCTCAACCTGTACTCGCTGGAGGAGAGAAGGAACAGAGAGGATATGATAGAGGTCTTTCAGTATCTCAAGGGAATGAATAGGGTAAGCCTTGAGGGGGGTGCTTCACCTGAGGGAGGTAGAGGCCACCAGGGGACACTCAGTGAGGCTGGATGGGGGAGACTGAGGGGAGAAACAAGGAGACACTACTTCATTGAGTGGGTGGTGGAGTCCTGGAATGTGTTGCCCGGGGATTTGGTGGCTGCTACAGCTGTGGAAGGGTTCAAGAAAGGCTAGAATAGGTCTAGGGGGAAGGTGCATCCCAGAACCCTGCTGGGGATTGGGGGTGGGGGACCTCATGGTAGGGGGGCTTAAACGGTGCCCTGGGAAGGCATTGATCCACAAGCAGTCTCTATAGACCATAGGGCCTAATCTGCTGGCTTTTTAGTATGTCAGTATAATTTGACTGCCGGGGGGGGTCGGGGTACTGGAGCACTGAACTGTGTCCCCACCCTGTAGTTGCGCTTTCCGGTAGTTATCCTTAGATAAAAGGAGAAACTGCCTTTCATCATGTTAGTGTTACCTCACAAAAATGTTTGTTTACAGTCCTTGTTTAACTCCTTCTGCATTTTTTCTGAAGAGTGGAACACTCCCCTAGAGACCAGCCTACTCAGGATGCAGTGTGAGGAGACTGTTGATGCATGAATGGCTGGACTGTATGCGTGGGTGTTCCTGAAGTTCAGGAAGTGTGTAGTAAGAAGGGTACAAGGATTTGAAACAAAGTTCTGGTGTGATTCTATCAGTAGTATGTTTTTCTGTTTAATTGAAAACAAAGAAATGGGTAAAAAAACAATTTGCAACAGCAACAAACTGTATGGAAACATTGATTATGTCAGCAGAGGGCTATCCAGTCTGCCCTTTTCTTTACTCAGCTACATGCTTGGCCTCATTAAGGTTCATTTGTATGGGAGGGAATCATAATTTTTTTCCCCCTCACCAAGTAGAAAAAAATCTGATAGCAATAGGTTGACAAGAGTCCCTTTAAAATGATTTTCTGATCTCCAGCAAGAAGTTCTGGGTGCTGTCTGCTGGCCCAGTGGCTTCCATGTTTTGTGTTTTGGGAGTGGACTTGGGAGGCGGCAGGGGGGCTGGGGAGGCTTTTCCCCAGGTTTGAAAGGAAGGTGTCATGTACCACTGCTGTGGAGCTTGACTGTACAGGGTTTGTGTATGCTGGTGTGCCTGCCAAAACATGAGTCCTGAGCGTCTGTGTGATCGTCCCTGGCAGCCGTGGGCCATGCCCTGTGTAGATCCCTGCCGGTCCTACGGTGGGGAAGTGAGGAAGTAGGTGGGCAGGCTGCCAGCATCAGACAGTTGTCATCAGAGTACTGCTGCCCATAGTTCCCACAATTATTTTAATTTCTGAACATTCTGTTTTTGTAATGCTGAAGTCATTTGCATGAAAATGATGTCTTTGCCCTTTAGACTTTATTTGTTCCTACTGCTTGCCATGCTGTAAAGTTACAGTTCTATGCTTGTGAAAACAAATTAATTTCCATGCCTTCAAAATTTGGTATACCGGTGGTTATAGACACTATGTACCATGACACTGAGCAACAGGCCTGTTATGCTCTTCAGTAAAAAGAAAAATAAAAAAATCTGAATGTCTTGTACTGAATATCTGATCTTAACAAGGTGGATGCATGTTAGGTAATTCTATACTACACGTAGCCATTCCTAGTGACTGCCACTTAATAGTACCATGTGCCTGTTGCTGTTACTGTCAGGAATAATCAGCATGCTGAAATTGATACTTAGACCAGTAACTCTTCAGACGTGGTAGTTGTGATCATACTGTAAAAAAAAAAGTTCAGTGTCTTGGGTGACTTTCAGAGTGGACAACAAAAGTATTCTGTATTGATGAGTTACAGAGTTGCAGGTTTGCAGGAAGAGTTCAAAATAATTGAAAGCTTTAAGATGTTTGATGCTGCTGTACCTTAACTCTCTAACCCTGTTTATGCTTGGTGCCAGTGCTAGTAGTGCTTGGAGTTGTGCAAACTACTGCAACCCAATTTGGATCTCGGGTGGCTGCATTTGAATCCAGATCTCTCCCACGTTAACAAAAAACAGGAGGCATCTGCATTGCAGATTAGGCCATTATGTTGCCCATTAAAGTCTCTCATTATAGCTTAATATCCTTTTCATCTTAAAGTTAAAACACTTCAGAAGAGGTGGGAATTACTGGCCATCCTGAAGTCTGGGGCTCACAGAATTTCCCTCCGGCTCCTAATAAACAGAACACAGCAGCGTGGTATTTTAAATCACAGTCCATCAAGTTGTGTGGTGCTAATTATGGATTGAGGCTTTCAAACACAGTAGTGAGCAGGGTTCCAGATAAGACTTTTTTGGGATGAGTATTGTATTCCCCTTTTTGAAAGTGAGATAAGTAAAACCACATTCAGATGTGTACAGATGTCTGGATGGAGTGGAGTGAGGCGTAAATATTTTTAAAACAGTGTATTTTTTTTCTAGATAAGAACTGATCAGGTGCCAACAAGTTTTAAACTATAGTGAGTAAAACAAAATTGGGATGCATACGAGTGCTGTAAATCTAGAAAAAACTGCTCTTTTTGAATCAACAGTGATGTTATGAAGCATTATGCTACGGTGTGTGGAGCATTTACAAATGCTGAGTGGGTTTTGGTACTCATTAAAAATATTTTCTGAAGAGTGTTTCGTAAAATGAGGTGAGTAAAATAGGCTGGTAGTAGCCTTATCTTGAGCCCTGGGTAGTAACCAATTGGCCTGCCATCAAAATGTTCTTCATTTCTAGCTCTGCTTTGGAAAGTCTCAGGTCTTTGTAGCACAATTCAACAGGGACAGCGCTAGATTCCACTTCAAGGATCCTTAGTGGTGCACCCAGTCTGTAACAACAGCTGAAAGACAGAAAATGGAAATTATATCAGTAGCTGCCCCAAAGTTAACTGACCTGCCCAGAAGTTGGAGTTGTTTGCAGAAGTATGGCCATGTAATGCTCCAGTTTTACAAAGTTAAGCCTCCGTAATTTCAGTTTAGCAGGGTGCCGAGAAAAATGGTCCAACTTCCCAATACCGAACTCAGACCCTCATGCTGGCCCACGCAGCCCCGTTTTGTGATGTCACGAAATGAAGGCTGCGTGTGCGTGCCCCATTGAGTTCTATAGGGATGATAATTCTATATGTTTTTATACTATTTACAGTTGCAGTGTTCATAAATCAATTGGTCGCTTTGATTTCTGAACATCGCAACTGTAAGTGGTATGAAAATGTATAGAAATATCTCCCCTATGGAACTTAGTGGAGCGCCATACGCAGCCTTTGTTTTGTGACATCACAAAACGGTGCTGTGTGGGCTGTTGTGGGGGCATGACTTTGGTATCGGGAAGTTGGTCTGTTTTTCTTGGCACCTTGCAAAACTAAAATTACGGAGGCTATAACTTTGTAAAACTGGAGCATTACATGGCCATATCTCTGCAAACGACTCCTGGCCAGGTCAGTTATCAACTACGCTTGGGGGGGGCAGCTACTAGGAAGCTGCTCTCTAACTGGTTTTAGCTTCTGTACTGATGAAATTTGTACTTTGGATTGGATCCCAGTCGTTCTCTCATTTTAACTTACTAATGTACTAAAAGTCAGCAGAATAGGCATGAAGGTTTGTCGTGTCTGCTCGGTAGCCAGCCCCCTATTGGGTGCTCGCTCTCCCACCCTCTTAGCCCCAGAGAGGGTCATCTTCGGCTTCAGTTTACCCATGCACGTGTTCCACCCCCCTCTTGAAGCCCTCCACTGTGCCCTCCTCCACCAGACTCCCGGGCAGTGCATTCCATGGCCCCACCACCCGAGTCTCTGTGAAGTAATGTCTTCTTCGTTCTCCCCTGTAATTTCCCCCCTTCAGCTTCCACTCATGACCCCCTGTTTGTGCCCCCTTTCTTTAGTCTGAACATCTCTTTGGCTCTGGCCATGTTTATCCCTTTCACATATTTGAAGACCCCTATCATGTGCCCCCTATCTCTCATCTCCTCCAGCGAGTACAGCCCAAGTTCTTCCAGCCTTTCCTCATAGGTTTCACCAGTGTGTCTGACCCATGTTTTAAAACTCTCAGCGCTGTCCGTGTGCACTTCCTCCTTGCTTTATTTGCACATTGACAATGTAAGATTGTCGCCAGTGCTGCCATTTGGGTTGTGTATGTTGTGTTGTGCTGATAGCGTTGTACTGTAGTTAAGTTTGATAACTATGTCTTGACATGCTGGGGTGGGGCAAAAGTTGCACTCTTTGGAATTTCTTGTCTCAGATGAGATGGCTTATGTCGCCCAAGTCTCTGCTGACTTTGGCAGGGTGCTTTTATGAGCATAGCATTAACCAGCTGGGATTGTCTCTGGATGTGCAACTACAACAGATGTTCCTTAGATTTCCCAAATTTTGTAATATTGGGGTGGTGGGGTGTGTTACTCTGTGAAATACAAGAATGATGCAAACTGAAGTCTTTTTTTTTTTTTTTTTTTACTCCTCAGTTTAAGTAGAAAGTAAGCTGTAATGTACCTTTACAGTCATAATTGTAGATTGCTATCTTGTGTAAGAAATGTGCGGTTTGAATGTTGTTGAGGTAAAGGAAGTTTAATGAACAAAAGATGCTGGCTGTGAAGACTCTTGCAGAAGTATTGTAGGCCTGCTACTTGTAGTGGATGCCACTGTGTGCCAAACAGAGTGCTGGATGCATAGAGGAAGAGTTGTTCTGTGGATGTGGGAAGGCAGAGATCATGTTGAAGTGACAAACCTGGAAGTTCGTCTGCTGCCCTGTCTGAGACGGATTTGGGACAAGGTGTGCTGTTGAGGTTCTGTCTTTTTTCCAGATGTCATTTATGAAAAATACAGTGCAGCTCAATGTTTTGTGCATTAGTATAGGCGTACTGCCTTTCAAAACTGTGTCCAGTTCCCAGCGTTTTACTCAAGCCCTGGAGAAAGGGGTGAGGGATTACAGGACACAGTGACTATTGCAAACAAAATACCAGAAATGCCCCAGTATACATATGTATCATAATATGATATTATTTCTGGGGCAGTCTTTAAAACATTTTGAAGGGGCCTCTGTTTTGCTCTAGAGAGCAGCCTGAGGAGATAATTGCTGACGTGTTTATGGAGATGTCTCCACATACCCCATTTTGTGTTCAGTTTTTATAACATCCTGACAGCACATACTTTGAGGAGCTGTGGATTTCCTTCAGTCCGACTCCAAGCCCCTTACCTTTGTGCCAAGGTGCCTCATCCTCCATTTTAGCCTCTAAGCCCCCCCCCCCCCCTTCAGTGGGAGTCAGCAGGCTTCCAGGATCTGGTGACTAGAGGCAGGTCTGACACCAAATCTGGAGTAGCTCAGCTTGGTGCTAGTCTCCTCTGATGCCATGCCTGTGATTGACATATGAGGAGGAGATGATTATTGACATAAATCTGTGGACCCGGAGGACAAAGTAAACAAATATGACCCATACTGATGCAGGGCTTGTATTAGTTCTGGTGACAGAGGGGTCCATCTGACCCCTCTGCCCTTAATGGTGGGTGGTCTGACTAGAAAATTAGTGCATCAGAACTAGGCTTAGTGTCCTTGAGCTGCATCATCTGACACTTGTTGACAGTGACACAAATTCGCACCTTTTAATGGTGAGGGACCATTCTGGAGCATAGCTATCAACTGTTTGCTTCAAAGTTCATAAAACCACTTTTGAGACAGTAACAGGATAAAAGAAAAGGGTGTGGTGCATTTTAGAGAAAGCTGAGTGTCTTATAACTAGGGTGTGAACTAGGAGTTCTGAATGGTGCAACAAACGCGCCGACTGACCCAGGTTCAAATCTGTTCACAGTCCCTCACTCACCGTGTGACCCTGAACAAGTCACTAAATGTTGCAATGCTTTAGTCCACTCAACTGTACAAATGGGTGAAAAGTAGGACCCTGCTGAAAACAAGATACTACATCTCATCTGGGTTGTCCTAGGTAAACTGTTTAAAATGAAACAAAAAATTGAGGGGGGGTACTACCACAGAGAACTGGGAGGGTGTGGTGGGGGCTATAACGGTGCCCATGGGTAGGCACTGATCCCCGAGCAGACTCAATAGACCATAGGACCTAATCTGCTGGCTTTTTAGTAAGTCAGTATGTTAGAACTGAAAATAACTTGTGTCCGTAACAAGACCAGCAGAATATATTTGCGTTTTAAAGACAGTGCTAGAGTTTAATGAGTTATTGGAGGGGACAAGCCCTTCACACTACATAAACTTTTTTTTTTCTTCTGAAAAGAAAATTTTTGCTGCTGATATTAAACAACCAACTTTCTCTACTCACATCTTAGATGGACAGAAGGCCTAAACTAAAGATCCTACACAAGTCTTGAGATTTTACACCTTGAGTTTTTTTTCTCTCTCTCTCACACCATCCCAGATTAAGCAGGTTCTGTGCCGCATTTACTTCTGGATTTATCAGTATAAATGGATTACACTGCAATGTTGTATCAACAGTGGATCCTGTGCATGGAATAGCCGCTTGATTACCTCCTAGGGAGCCTGGGCTGCAGATTTTGTACATTTGTGGTGGATCCCTGCATCTTGCCCTGTGTAGGCCTTTGCTTTTTAAGGCTGATCTGCATAGCAGACCAGTTCCTGTTGGATCAGAGTCAGGAAGTGATTTACAGCTGTCCCATTGAGATGCACTGGCGGACTGAGGTACACATTTTTATGGCTGCCAGCGAACCTAATAATTCCATTGCTCCTTGCATCTGTTTATTTAGTCAGTTTGTTAACTGAGTAGGAGCACTGGTCTGAGGATCCTTTTCCAGGCTCAGGCCGAAGCAAATCGCAATAAAAATTGCCATTGAACAGTTGAAAACAAATATGAAACATCGCATGAAACAGTTGCATTGAGGATATAAAGATATTGCTTAAAATGCTTTTTAAAAATGGCAAGAGTGCTTGATTTGCAAAGAGAATCTGGTAAATTATTCCAGGAGCTGGGAGCGGCAGTTGAAAAAACACGTGCTCCAACTTTTGTTTTATGAAGTTTCTTTTGAAGGAGGACACCATGCGACAAATGCAAACTTGCCAGTGTTGCCCTTGCAGAGGCCAAATCTGACAGAGCAAAGGGGGATAGAGAAAAAACAGCCTTAGAAACTTGACAACCAAAAAAATACTCAATTCGAGCAGGGGAGAACCAGTCTAACTCAGAATACAACAAACAGCGATGTGTGCGCTGTGAGGCCAACAAAACAAATATTATTCTATACGACTGATACATTTTGACTGTCCTTTACACCCAAATTTTACAAAAAAAAGACTTAGCATACAGTCAGAATGTTGTAGCAAGGAGCCAGCTGCAGTGGCGTTCCAAGTATCAAACGAAAAATTGTTTTTCAATTTATAAACAACTCCCAAGCTTTTGGTTAATGTTACAACACCAAGTTTTTTTCTTTTTCTGTTTTTTTGTTGTTATTCTCTGTTGGTAAGCTCCCTTCTACGCCACAACTCAGCCTTTCCCTCAGGGTCCTCCAAGGTGTCTGAGGCTAGGCCTACGACCGATCTCCTTCAGGTGCCCTGGCCGGAGAAGGAGAGAGTCAACAACACACAGTTTTGACATGAGCAGGGAATGGTAGTCCAGGATCAAGAAAAACAACTTGATATTTAAACTGGGTAACTTGCTCAGTTTCATGTCCAGTGTTATCAAGTTACCTAAGAGTAGTCCTTCACTGAACATAGCCGTAGTTCCAGAAAGCATGGACTTTGTTTTCTTAGCAGTTAAAATTAAAGAATTGCTAGAAAACCAGCTACAAACAAAGTGACAGTCTGACTCCAGGGTTCTAGATATCGCAGCTAGGTACTTTGCATTACAAAAAATTATCAGATCATCAGCATAAAGTAATGAATCACCAAAGCTACAAACAGATGGAAGAAGAGTAACAAATAACATAAACGTAAGAGGTGTGTAACACTCTGACACTTTGCTGACTTTTTGTTGGCTGCAAGGAGGAGAGTGCACGAGTCTGCCAACCAAGTGGTGCGACTCTCATGGACATGCAGCTGACCTAGGTGATACACGAAGAAGTCTTGATGGTTAACTCAGCCCCCACCCCCACTGTGATGGCAAGAATTCTCTGCATAACTTTGTGAATGGAAACCTAACCTTTATTTCTTTTTTCTGAAAAACAAAATAAATGAAATTGGCTCTGTAAAACTGCGTATTTGTGTGCTACTAAATTATTATGATGCAAAACGACAAAGAATAGCACAGCTCTCACACCATTTGATGCTTTTAAGAACTAGGAAGTGTCTCTCCCAACCTCTCTTTATAATAAAAAAAAAAAATAGCTGAGTTTCCAGTCAGTCTGAGTAGTCTGGCCAGGAACTGGGAGAGCTAAAAGAGGAGTGGAGGAGGTTATCAGTGGTTTGTGCAAGAGGGGGCCAGGGTGAGGCAGTTTTCTTTTTTTTTTTGCTTATACTTTTCTCCCTGGCTCCGGTCAACTGGGACATCCCGACCAACACACCCGGCATCAGGCCACCTCCTCAAGATCCCCAACAGCTTACCTTCTGTGGCGGGGTGGTGAGGAGCCACCCCTCCATAGCTCTACTCACTGATACGGATGAGGAGGTGCCATTCAGGGTCAGGCCGCGGAAGTCGGAAGCTTATGCTGCCCAACTGGAGCCATTTTTCCACTTTTCGATCCCCCTTGGAGACAGGCATGCAGTGACGCCGACGGAGGGAGCGCGCACATGTCTGCACGCTCTCCCTCAAGGCATCTGCCCCATCTCTGCCCATCTTTCTGCAGTGTCGGCTTGCTGCCCCCCAGCCTCTGCTAGGGGCCAGTCATGGACCGACCACTGACGTCCCCCCTTCCCGGAGAAGGAGAGCAGTCCCTCGGATGCTCGATCCTTCTCCACCCTTGCCAACCCCCGGTGGTCCATGCTCGTTCCTGAACACGGGTCACTGGCGTGGTGTGAGGTAAGGTGACCAGCGCCTCAGTGCCACTGGGCTGGAGGGTGAGGCAATTTTCAAAACAACACTTAACCAACATGACTTTCATAGACTGTGTATCCCAACATGTTTTACAAGGCATGTAGTACCATACTGGTAGCACAGGGAATGTAGAATAGAGCTGAGCTGAGTTGAGTTGAGCTGAGTGTGCCCAATTGCCAACATGGCTCAGCAGGGAATGAAAGGAAATCTGGCCCCCTCTCCCAGCTACCTGATGGGTTTGGAGAGCAGCCCAACCCATCAGGGAATCTGTCCCCCTCCCTCAACTGCCTGATTAGTCCTGTGGTCAACCTGACCCATCGGGATAAAAAAAAACAAATCTGGCCTGCTCACCTTTCCGGCAACCTGACTTGTCCAGTACTCAATCCAGTCCATCAGGAATAAAATGAATTATACAGTGGGGTCCGAAAATGGGGCACTCTTGATTGGCTGACTGGTACTTTTGAGCCATGGTATATTCCAGCATAAGCTCCACAAAAGGCGCTAGTCAGCCACTTCACAAAAGTAAAAATCGCTACACTTTTTTTGAGCCGTCTCCACATACAAACATACTAAAAAGCCAGCAGAATAGGCCAAATGGTCTGTCTTGTCTGCTCGAAAGCCAGCAACCTAATGGCTACCCGCTCAGAGAACTGCCGCAGACTAATACTCCCAACTGCAAATTCAGCCAAAAGCATCACTGAGCCCTCCAAAAACTACAACCCCAAAAAAAACATCACCCAATCACACTCATTATTACTGTCTGCTCTCCGGCCACTTACGGAACGCTCAGTACTGCAGGTACTGGATGTAGCTCCCCACGCTAAGTCACACTGGCAGGCTACACTTCCTCATGGTATGGCCAGCTTTCTTCCTCTAGCTTCACAGAGCCTCTGACTCTCGGCTGCACCCACTCTGTCTTGACAGTTTTAAAAATTAAAAACAAAATGAAAACAGTTATTTAGGGTGGGGAGAAAAACTCTCAGCTGAGGGGGTACGGGATGATTTGTGCTGCCATAATCTGCCCAGCAGTAACAACTCTCTTGTGTAGATGGGGAAGGATATTGTAAGAAAATCAATAAAAAAAGAAAAAAACTATAAATTCAACATTTTAAATATTTTTTTCTAAATACTTCACTCTTTCCCAGTTGTGTAATCACAATAGTTTGACAGAATGTGGGTTACGCTAGAATTTACCCACACCAGGTGTGGTTTAGTCGCTCGGCCTGCAGCCTCATGACCAAACCACACCAGGTATAGGTAAATCCCAGCATAACCCACACCCTGTCATGGACTATTGCTTAAATATGTCCCTCTCTCCCAGACTACCTCATGGGTCTAGTATGCAACCCAGCCTGTCCAGGAATAAAAACTGTGTTCCCTTCCCACTAACAACCAGACAGATCCAATGCTCAGTATGGCCTGTCATGGAATAAAAACATCTGCCCCCGTCCCCCAAACTGCCTGACGGTCCAGTGCCCAACCTGGCACATCAGAGAATAACACCAAAAATAATCCATTTCCCTCAATAGCCTGGGAGGTCTGTTGCCCAACCTAGCCTGTCAGGTGCCCAGTACCACTTGGTAGTAAATATAAAAAAAATCTGTCTCCGCCCTCCAAAAAAAACAAACAGACATCTCACCAGTCTGGTGCCCAACCCGACGCATCTGAGAATTACAAAAAAATAAATCTGTCTTCCCTCCAACTATCTGATGGGTCCTGTGGCCAACCTGGCCCATGTATTAAGCCATATGGAGACAGGAGGAGCATTAGCAAAGTGATGGAATAGGTAGAGTAGTAAACCACTGCTTTTGCATGCCCATCCACTCAGGTCACAGTGAGGGGCTCTAGCACTGCATGGGAGGCTTGGGGCTGCTGCTGCAGTTCTGCTGCTACCAGCCTGTCCCAGCATCTCCACCTTCTCTGGCCTGCGGCAGACTTGCATGGGAGGCTGGATTGAGGGGGACAGATGGCAAACACTTCCAAGGCTGTAATCCCAAGTGCCTGTGATCCTGGCTCCACCCTAGACTCTCCCTGTCTTGCTCCTTTCTTCTCTCGGATCTCAGTCCCTGCACTGTTCCCACTATACACATAGGGATCACACTGCCATGGGGTGGGGGGTGGGGTCTCTGGAAGCCATTTACAGTGCAGCCAGGTTCAGCCTGATCTGGGTATATCCCTGTGTGAGACACGCTGCCACCTGTGATAAAAATTTCAGTGGCAAAAACATGATGGCTGTTACTAGAACAATTTCACTTGGTGCTGCCAGCTAATGCGAGTGTGTGCTCCTTGTAATGCTCCAAAACATTCTGATGGACTGCAGCATCTGCGTACAGAAGATCGCTTCGCTGTAGCATCATTTACTAAAACCATTTTACATAAAGTAAAAACTGACTTCCAAGAGTCTTGACCTCCATTTTGTCATAGCACTATTGCTTTCCATATTTTCTGCTTACTCAACTGTTGGCCAACAGCATTTAGCACCATTATTTTTAGTTCAGTCTGTAGAATCTGTTGGTAGCTTGGGTATAAACTGCAGTGCACACACAATCTCAGTATTGCTTTTTAGGGGGAAATGACTAAGCCCTTTGCAGTTCCTTTACACACATCACATTTATCCTGTAACAGCCTGTACCTTTATGACTTTCTGTGATTATTCATGACTCGTGACCTCATCTTGCAGTCAAACACGGATTACAGATCGTTTTACAACAGCTTGTGGTAGATTGTATTGTTGTGTGGGAGGATGGAGTGGGAAGGATTGAGCCATTCCATGACCTGGCTTGTGTAACTGTGGATCTTGCCTTGAGAGAGTTCCTTCAGTAGGTCATTACATACAGGACTGGCGCCACCTGGCGTTGGGCCGCACAGCAGACTTTTCTAGCAATCCCTGATGGGGGACCGCCCACCCGACGTCATGTGACTGACATCAGCGTGGCCATATATAGTGGGCGGTCCCTACGCCCGCCCTCCAGTTCTTTCCTGCCGTCGCCTCGTGTCAGTCGCATTGCAGACTTCCATACAGCGATCGTCGTGCGAGTTCTTGCGTCAGATTTTTTCCATCGCCCAAATCTTTCTTATTTCCAATTTACTTCTTGATGTCTTCACTCAAGAAGCAGTGCTCATCCTGTGGCACGCAGATCCCGCATAAGGACGGCCACTTTAAGTGTGTCATCTGTTTGGGCCCAGACCACCCTGTCTCCTCCTGTTCGGAGTGCCAGACCTTCAACCAGGCCACCAAAAAGCAGAGACAGCAGGCTTTGGAGGCCCACCCCTTAAAGGTCTCCTTACCATCTCTCAAAAAGCAAATGGACCGAATTAGAGAGTCCTCTTTGGAAAAGACTTCTCCTTCAAAGAAACACCACAAGGAGAAATCCCGGGAGTGGGGGCGCTGACAGATGAGACATCATGGCCCTCGGCGAGGCAAGGCCCAGCCACTGCCAAAAAGCCTACAGATGGTAAGTCTGGCAAAACTGTGGCAGGTCAGTTGATTTATCATGCTGACCGCATGGCTGCTATACTGGCCCGGCTCTGCTGGGACCGCCTGCACCACTGGTAAGTCGGCTCCCCAGCCTTCAGGGACCTGCCCGGCACCAGTTGATAAGTCGGCCAGGGGCTCCTCCCTTGCCCACCTGGCTCCACCTGATAAGATGCCCATCGCTGACTGCCACTCAGGCGTGGTTCTCCTGTCGGGGCCTAACGGCGCCTCACCCAACGTCCAGCAGAACCAGGGGGAGAAGGCCCCTCTCCCCCCTCAACCTTCACCTTTACCCTCCCCTTCTCCGGTGGGTACCTCAGGCGACGAGAGCACAGAACCCCTCTATGTTGTCGAATCCTCGGGGTCTGTCCTGTGCTCTCCTTATGGGGTCACAGAGAAAGAGGCTTCTCCTCGGCTGTCTGGCATTCCAATGGAGGCCCCTCCTCCTCCTTCCGGTGGGATTTCTTCGGAGCCGACGAGCACTCCAACTCCAATCCCACCATCTGATCTAGTGAGTCCTCCGACGCTGGACTTTCCGACGACTGTTCCACAGCAAGGGTCCAGCGGTCGGCCCCAGCCATTGGCTCCAGCACCAGACCAGGTCCTGCCGTCGGGGCCCCCCTTTGTCCGGCTCCGACGCCAGCCCCTCTGATGCCGGATCCCCTTTCGGCGCCAGATCGGGTGGTGCTGGTCCCGTCGTTGGTCCCCCAACGTTGGCTATCTCGATGCCGGACTCCCCGCCTATATATACTATGGCAGGTCCGATGTGGGTACCTCCGCCATCAGATCTGATGACTGGGATTTACACAAGACCCCGGACTGTCCCACATTACCCTTTTGGGTATCCTGGGGACCATTTCCCGGCTGGTCTCCCTCCGGATTGGAGTGTTTTTGGGCAGTACTACCCTGGTTATAACCCCTGCCATCACTATCAAGTTACCATACCCCCGGCCCAACCTCTTCCTCCATTCCCTCCTCCGGCTCGCTGGACTTCAAGACTCTCATTCAGTCTTGGTGGCAGGGCGCATTGGGAGTTGGTTTCGGACCTGGTGACGAGACTCCCTCTTCCACGGTCTCCGAGGTCTGTGTGCCCGGGATTCTTCTCCGTCCACTGTACATGTCTCGGGGGCGGCTTGTCAGGACATTACTCTTCCAGACATCCATCACATTCTTGATGAGGGGGCAGACGATGATGATGACGATGATGAGGGGGCCGACGAGTTGGCGGAGGATGCCCTGGAGGAACCCAAGAGTCTGTCTGGCAGGGTTTCCCCTAAGTCTCCCCCACCCGAGGACCCTGCCTTTTCAGATCTCCTGAGGTCCATGAAGGATTTCTTCGACTGGGAGTCGGAGGAACAAGACCCTATGTGACAGAGACTAGCCAAGCACCTCGACCTTGAGTCTCTGTCTCCGGTACCCATTCCTCTATGGATTGGACCTCACCGCTACAATCTGGCAGATGCCTCATTCTCTCTCTGCTGTCCCCAAGAGGGCGGACAGGACTTACCGGGTGCTGAAGGACGCTCCGTTCTTAAGGACGCATCCTAAGTCGGACTCTGTTGTCATCTCCACTGCTCATGACTGCTGCGCTGCACCCAAGCACATGAGCACCTCTCCTCTGGAAAAAGAGTTGAGGCAGATGGACCAGTTAAGTAAAAAGGTTTACGCTTTGGCCACATGCGCTCTTCGATCCGTCAACTATGTGGCCCACATGGTGTCCCACCAAAAGGCTACCTTGGCCAGGTTGGAAGCTCGGGTCCAGTCTATGGAGCCCTCAAGCTTGAGAAAGGAGCTTGCCAAGGACCTTCGCCTCTCTCGCTTTTCTTGTAGGCATGCCTTGCGAGCTACATATGGCTCTGTTGACTTTGTAGCTCGCATCTTGGCAACTGCCGGCGTCTTAAGACTACATTCCTGGCTCCGCCTCTCTGGCCTTGCTGACGAGGTACAGTCTGCGATTCAGGATGCCCCCTTCCGAGGCTCGGTACTTTTTGGTGGGGACACCAAAGATGTCATCACTAATCTCCAGGACAGAGGCCTTGCCCTCAGATCAGTGAGGTCCATGTACCAATCAGGCACCCAACAACAGCAGCCCTTTCGGAAAAGGACCTGGAGGCAGAGGAAGCGGGCCCCGGCTCGATGCCAGGGCAAGCGCAAGTCCAGTGGTTCCACCACTCCTCCAGCCTCCTAGAACCAGAGACTAGCAGAGGGTCCTTTCCCTGAACGTCCTGACTCTTCCTGACTCACTATCCCCACTACCTCCTCAGTCTCCTGACAAGGAGCAGGTGGGGGGGGTTGCCCGCCATGCGCAGGAATGGAAGGCAATAACCTCCGACGCATGGGTCTTGCAACTATTGTCAGTCAGACACACCATAGAGTTTCTGGAACTTCCTCCAGAATCTCTGCCAAAAAGGGTTTCCTACTCCAAGGATCAGGCTCTTCTCGTCCAAGAAGAAGTTTACAGCTTCTTGCTCAAGGAAGAAATAGAGCGTGTTCCCTTCTGTCAAAGGGGCAGGGGGTTTTACTCCCATTTTTTTCCTGGTTCCAAAGAAGACTGGAGATTTCAGGCCCATTCTCGACTTAAGCAACCTCAACCAGTTTGTCGAGTACAAAAAGTTCCGGATGTTGTCGCTCCAGAGCCTCCTCCCGAAGAATCATTGGTTGTGTGCTCTGGACATGCCGGATGCTTACCTGCACATCCCGATCTTCCCCAGCCACCGCCATTTCCTGCGGTTCAAATGCCAAGGGAAACACTTCCAATTTTGGGTGCTCCCCTTTGGTCTGTCCTTGGCACACGGGGTTTACCAAGTGCCTGGCAGTGGTGGCGGCTTTCCTATGCCACCGGGGTATTGCGGTTTTCCCTTACCTGGACGACTGGCTGATTTCGGCCCCATCCAGCGCCTCTTTATTGGAGGTCTCTCTTTCACCTTGGACCTCTTTGGCAGACTAGGGATTACTGTCAGTATCCCCAAGTCATCCATGATTCCGTCCCAGAGACTACAGGTCATTGGGGCAGTCTTGGATACGGTCCAATGCAGAACCTTCCTCCCTCCAGAGAGGGCAGAGACCTTGATCTGTCAGGCTGCCCAAGTGGCTTCATCCAGGACTATCCCGGCTCAGGAGATCCTCCGCCACCTTGGCCTGATGGTGGCCTCCATCACTACCGTTCCCCTGGCGAGGCTCCACATGAGAGTTGCTCAGTGGTCCTTGCGGGTACAGTGGGACCAACTGCTGGATGACCTGGACCATCCGGTCCTGGTCTCCTCAGCGGTTCAGAAAGAATTGCTTTGGTGGATGGACCCCTGCAACTTTTCTTTGGGTCTTCCTTTTCGGAACCCTGCTCCTTCGGCATCCCTAACTACAGATGCGTCGAACACAGGATGGGGAGCACATCTAGGGGAGCACCAAGCTCAAGGACAGTGGTCCAGCTTGGAAGTATTATTACACATCAATGTACTGGAGATGAGGGCGGTCTTATATGCCTTACAGGCCTTCCAGACCCTCCTTCCCAAGGGATCACTGCTGGTCCAAATGGACAACATGTCGGTAGTCTGGTACCTCAACAAACAAAGAGGAACCAGATCGTACCCCTTGTGCAGGGAGACGATGCGGGTGTGGAACTGGGCAGTCCAGCACAATCTAGTCATTTCGGCTGTGCACATTCCAGGCGTTCTTGGTGTCAGTCTCGGCAGGTCTCGGACCCTAGCTCACAAGTGGGAACTGCTTCAGGAAGTGGCTGAGTCGCTCTTCCTAACATGGGGGTGACCGGAAATTGATCTGTTCGCCTCCAGATTCAATGCAAAACTTCCCAGTTTTTGCTCGCTCGTTCCAGGGCATGATGCTTTCTGGCATGACACGCTGTCTCTCTCCTGGACAGGGAAATGTTTGTATACCTTCCCTCTGTTTCCCATTCTTCAGGGGGTCCTTCTCAAGCTTCAGGCAGAGAAGGTGAGGATGATCCTCGTCGCTCCTCTCTGGCCGAGACAAATTTGGTTTCCGCTGTTACATCAGTTATCCAGGGAACCACCGGTTCCGCTTCCAAATGAACCATGACCTCTTGACTGAGGATCAAGGTCATCTAGTACATCCGGGGCTCAGGACTCTGCATCTTCATGCTTGGCTCCTGCAGACATAGTGATTTCTCACTTTGGGGTTTCCTCCCGAGTCACTCAAGTCCTTATTGAGGCTAGAAAACCCTCTACTCGTTCCACTTATGCCATGAAGTGGAAACTGTTTTCTATATGGGTGACTTCCAGGAGTTGGAACCCCTTTCTTGTTCGGCCCCTCAAATCATGAAATACCTCCTTCATCTATCGGACTCTGGTCTGTCATATTCCTCTTTGAAGGTTCACCTTTCCGCATTCTCGGCATACCACGAGCTGGTGGATGGTAAACCCGTGGCTCAATTGGAAGTCTCTCAAACATTTCAGAAAGGGATACTCCATCTGAAACCCCCAATCCACAGCCCCCTACTCCAACTTGGGATTTGAACTTTGTGTTAGAGAAGTGCACCCTTCCCCCATTTGAACCGGCTATGAGCTGTGACTTGCGCTTCCTTCCCTGGACGACATTATTTCTGGTTGCCATTACGTCAGCCCGAAGGATTTTGGAGCTTCACGCTCTGGTTTGTAAAGAACCTGATCTTATTTTCCACAAGGACAGGACCGGGCCGTCCTCAGGACAAATCCTAAGTTTCTTCCCAAGGTGGTGTCGGAAGCCACACTGAACCAGTCAATAGAGCTTCCGGTTTATTTTCTGTCCCCCACCAATAGAGGTGAGGCATTCCTGCACACCATGGACGTCCATCAGCTCCTTCGGTGCTACACACACCGACCAAGGATTTCCGTAGCTGTGATCAGCTTTTTGTTTCCTTTGCCCCCAGGTCTAAGGGCAAACCAATTTCCAAGCAGGGCCTTTCCAAATGGCTAGGCAACTGCATTTGGTATTGTTACCAAAAGTCTGAAAAACCTCTGCCGGGACCCATCAGAGGTCATTGTACTAGGGGCAAGGCTGCTTCTGCTGCCTTCCTGCGAAATGTTTCTGCGGCTGATATCAGTGCCGCAGCCACTTGGAGTTCTGTCCATACCTTTACCAAACACTACAGTCTGGGCATTGCTTCTAGGCGGAGGGCTGGCTTCGGCCTAGCTGTCTTGCAGGGCCTTCTGTCCTAGGCTGGGTCCGTTCTGGTTCCCTGTTTCTGTTGGAGTTGTTTTTTCCTCCTCCCGGTTTCTCTCGGTCTCTCTCTTTGGAGGGACTGCTTGGGACTCTGTTCTATATCTAATGACCTACTGAAGGAACCCTCTCGAAGTAAGATAGTACAGTTACGTGGGAACTTACTGTAACAGTAGATCATCGAGAGAGGTTCCTTCAGTAGGTCATATTTTTCCCTCCCTCCTTTCCCTCATTTTGTTTCTTACAGGGACTCCAAATCCTGTTCGCTCCTGCTGTCGGGCCTCTTTCTGGCTCTGGTGGGAGAACTGGAGGGCGAGCGTGGGGACTGCCTACTATACACAGTCACGCTGACATCGGTCACGTGACATCGGGTGGGCAGTCCCCCATCGGGGATTGCTAGAAAAATCTGTCGTGCGGCCTGACGCCAGGTGGCGATAGTCCTATATGTAATGACCTACTGAAGGAACCTCTCTCGAAGACCTACTGTTATGGTAAGTTCCTACATAACTGAACTTTATTTAAATGCCCCTTCCCCAAACACTTGTGACTGCAGAATTAGACTAAATTCCTTACTTTACAGCTTTCCATTGGCAGAACAGCCGGCCCACTGAGCAATTGTACAGAAAATGATCCTGCCAATTTTTGACTATGGAGTTATGGTCTACAGTACCGCCCCCGAGTCCGCTCTGTCTAGACTGGACTCCCTCTTCTACTCCTTCTGTCGTTTTGCCCTCTACTGTCCTTACACCACCCATCACTATACCCTGTATTAGTCCTTGGGACTTGCCTCCCTCCAAGACCATAGATCGTCGCACTGTGCATGCCTCACTGCCAAATTCTGGGTCCAGTTCTTGACCTCCTACCTCTCTGCGGTCCTGTCTGCCCACTCCCCCCCACCCCACCTCGAGCTCCGGCAATTTGACACTTGCTTCCTGCATATTCCCCACAGGTCCACCTCGACAGGCCAAGCAGCCTTCAGCTACCGTTTGCCCAAACTATGGAACTCCCTGCCTTCAGACATTCGGCACTCCTTTCCCTCTCAGCACCTCAGTGGTTTTCTGTCAGAGCATTTCTCCACCACCTGCTCTTGCGCCTAACACACAACCTCAGCTCCTAGGCCAGTCACCCCCCTCCTGGACTCGCTCTGCGCCACTCTTTATGACAATCTAAGATGTCAAGTACTTGTCTCATACCTCACCTCTCTCTGTTGCACATCTTTGTAAAGGTTGCTCTAATAGCTTGTACAGTCCTGCTGTTGTCCTTGCTTACACTGCTATATGGTATTACTGCTGTATTATATTATTGTTACAGGTTTTTTACCATTGTTGTATTATTGTATGATTTGTTGACCTTTTTCATGTACTGTCCCCAGGACACATCTGAAATCGAGCGGTACTCTACTCAGTATGCCTTCCTGGTAAAACTCTTAAATAAATAAAAATTATTTTACAGTTGGGCACTGATACTGCTCTTGAGAAGCTGAATGCTGTGGATATACAGGGCAGACACAGTTTGTGTTTTTTACTTTTTTTTTTTTTTTTTTTACTTGCTGTTTATATGCCCCCTTCTCTCCACAGCTGTACCTTTGGGGCTTCCAAGGCATACTCCAGGCTTTGTCAGGCCTCTTCGGGGACCTGCTACCGAGGACCAGACTCCCATATTGCCTCGGATAACCCCCTGGGCGGGGTAGGAGGAAGACCTCCAGATCATCCCCCCCCCCAGCCCATTCCATCGTGTCAAGTATCCTGACGGCACCATCCCCCAGATCCCATTCATTGTTGCTGAGGTGACGGGGCCTGTCTACAGGCAGAGCTGCAGGGTATTTTTCATTGTTCTTCTGTCCCTCCCTTGAGGGCCGTGGCATGCGGAGAGGTCAAAGAGACGAAGGCATGTTGAGACGTCCCACCACTCCAATCTCAGCCAACGTCCTCCCGTCCGCTCCCTACGTTCCGCGGCTCCGCTTGTACCTCCACCTGTGGTCACCCAGGTGGCGGTGTTGCGGCAGAACATGGCAGCCCTCTGGCCGCTCAGTCCTCCTCCCCCCAGCTGGCCTTCCAGCAACCTGAGTTCACTTCCGAACCTGAGTCACTGATGTCACAAGCGGTAGTGCTGCATCCACGGGCCCGCACACAGTTTGCTTCAAAGAAGTTTTTTTATTTGTAATTTTCAACATTGCTGTTGAAAGATGGTCACTGCATTTTTAGATTTACTGAATGCTTGACATAATGATGTTTCTGGTAAACCAATGTTTTCCCTCTTTTACTTTTTTAGTTATGTTTTTTCTTCCTGACCAGGCCACGTCACCTTTTCTCTAGTCCTCTGATGCCTGCCTAGCCCTATCTGCCTCGAACTACACCACCTCTGCCACCTCTCACAGTTATTTCCTTTGTGGCAGGAATCTTCAGTGGTGGTCAGGGTGTCCTGCAGGGATGCAGATAAGGTGCAGTAAAAGCAGTGTGGCTGAAAGTAAGTGACATGGGGATTACAAGGGGAAAAAAAAAAAAAAAAGATTCTTGGTGCAGCCACAATCAGAAAGTTGACGTGCAAATTCCAAAATGATTATTTCTTTGTTTACAATGTTGGTAACTGGGAAAGGCACACTGAGCCGGAGCTTATTTCCAGGTGTGACCCTGTTTGGAAGGGGGAGATACAGTACGAAAACATAGATTGTACAGCACAGGTACAATAAAACACATCTGGCCCTATGCACATATGTGCATAGCCACCTGCACCCATTGTGCTCCCCATGGGGGATGCACGAAATGAGGCATGCCACACCGCACCCATTGCGCTCTATTGAGATGCATGAAATAAGGCACCGCAGCCCCCCACGCACCCGATCCGCTGGCTGCGCTGCGGTGGCAACGCCGGGGGGCATGCCAGCACTACGCGCCATGCACTGAGGCCAGGCTGCTCAGTGGGGTGTAGAGGTGTCACTGCAGGGGGACACTGCCCGTAACCCTTGTACACGCTGCACACACAGCCCCTGCCCGGTCACTGTTGATAGTCCCAGTTCCCCACCAGTGGTACCTGTGCACTGGGACCCTATACCGGCACACAGAGGATCCCTGCTCCCGACTGAGTGCATACCCCCCTCCACCCACACACATCCCTGCCCCCGCCAGTCCCGGCACCATATGCCCCCCTCCCCGGCAGAGTCCTGTCCCGTTGTCTGCATGGCACAGCATCCCTCCTGCATCAGTCCCGTGTCCCACGGGATCCGTTACACCCCCATAATGTAATGCACAGTGCTACCACTTGCCCTGCTGTGCACACACACTCCCAGCCCCCTGTCCATGGTGATGACATTGGTGGTGGTCAGCAGCACCCCTTCCCCCACGACATCAACAACACCATCCCATCCCTGTACCTTATTGTCAGTGCTACTGCTAGGAACGGCCAGTGGCCCAGCCCTCCCACACCTCCTCAGCCACTGTCTGTCCAACCGATGCTGGGAGCACGCTGACTATATATAGGCAGCGCACTTGCAGCATCAATTGGGCAGCTGGGGGTGTGTGAGGAGGGATGTGCCGCTGGCCGTCCAGAACCACGGCATCAACATGCAGGTACAGTGGCTGGGGTGGTGGTGTTGGTGCTGCAGGGTATGGGGACCACTGAACAACAGTGTGGGGGTACCGGGCGGGCTTTGGATGTTGTGGACGGGCACCTGTTTATGCCTGGGGCCTGTATAACACTGGGACCAGCACCTAAGTGTGTTCCGGGGAGGGAGGGTGGCATGCTCTACATAAGGCCCAGGCTGCCACTTGTGGGGGTATGCTTGGTAATGCTGACAGGGACCAGGCGTACTTGTGTCAGGGGTGTGGGAGCAGGGGACCTGGCTGCCATGTGGTGGAGGGGTGGGGAGTATGGTCTGTGCATATGGGGTCAGCTGGCCGTGGGGTTTGTGTGTGTGTGTGTAATGCCACAGACAGGCCACATGAATTGGGGGGTACTTCTGAATTACGGGGACGGGGGCCAAACTGTGTTGGGGTGTTTGCTTGGCCACACGGGGATGAGATGGGCATGGGGTGGTGGTCATCTTTGTGACGGGTGGGCCCAGGGGCATTGCCGGACAGATCTGGGTGCCTGCAAGGGCTGTGCACACACCCAGATCAGTGCCATGCTACGCAAGTGAGCTACTTTTGGACCCAGACCCGGCATCCCGTTGGATGCATGCCTGGGTCTGCGACTCCACCCTCGGCCACCCTGCAGAGTCCTGTGCGGGGGGGGGCAGGGCCGCCGACATGAGGCAGCCACTGCATACCGCCTTGCGCACCTCTCCGCAGATGCAGAGCTATGTGGGCGGGGGGTACACGCCTCTGGCGCGTGTTTCCCGCCTATTCATGCATAGGCCCTATGGTGATTATGCAAACTATATACATTAAGATACAAGAATAGTGCAGGTATATACCATATAGTCCAATACAAGTGAGTATGTACATAGGTGGTTGCCTAGCACTAGTGACAATAAAATAGGGATTTACAACTATATACAATAAGGTACCAGAATACAGCAGATCTTCCCCTTGTCAGTCTTCACCATTCATTACTGCTGGGTGTAAGCCAGAGGTGCACACCTGCTTGGGAGCTTTTTTTTTTGTTTGTTTCTGGGAGGAGTCGGCGCCGATGGTGCCACCCACAAGGCCGACGCACTATGTGGCGCTCGCGGATTGGCCATTAGGTGCCACTGACTCCTCCACCCCAGTTCTGTTTCTCCCGCCATTGAGGAAGCATCTGCTTGTGCGAGTAGAACAGAAAAGAAGTTGTGTCAGCAGCCTACTTCATGTCAGTGCTGTTCCTACGACTCTGTTGGACGGTTCCTTCCATCCTGGTTCTGAAGTTGCTCACCCAATGCCATTTTCACCAGGTAAGCTCGTTCCATTTATTTTTCCTAAATTCTTATCGATGGCGTTGGCTCTGTTTGCTGTCATTTTTGTGGGTTTATTTTGACGTCATGTCTGGTTCGGGGGCTTGGAAGAAATTCAAAGCGGGCCGCGTCCCAATGCATCGGTGCCCCTGTGGCTGACATTACTCTGTTTCAGACCGGCATGACGTCTGCCATCGCTCCCTGGGTCCCAGCCATGACGTGGACAACTGCAATGCCTGCTTCTCCATGGAATGCCGCATACTAAAAATCTGCGCGTTTAAAGTCTGCAGGGCCCTGACTACTTTTAGAGGACGGCTTCATTCTAGGGATGCCATGGCTAGAACTCTTGACTCTGCCTCCGGGTCTGTACGCGGCCGGGGAGGAGGAAACCTCCTCCTCTGATTTGAGTCTTGCCATTGAGGAGGTTTCTTCCGCGGTGCTGGAGGAATGACTTGGTTCCCTCTGGAGCCGGGTCGGGAGCACTGCTCAGCTTCCCTAGTGTTGTGGCCCACGGTCACTGAGCACGGCACTGGCGGACCCTTGGCGCCGCCCGTCGGCACCATCTCGTATCCTGGCACTGTTTGGGCGGCACTGCAGGTGATGTTCAAACAACATGAAGTCTTGCTGTATTCTGAAAATATGCAGTTAACCTCAGCACTTGAGCTGCCCCAGAGAGGAAAGAGTTAACTCTATGCAGAAGCATAGAATGTTGAGCTCGAGCTCGGTTTTCAAACCTCTGTCTCTGGTACTTACCAGTGTAACTGTCAGATTCTTTACTCCACCTAACAGTGAAGTCGCTCCTTAGATTTCTCCTCTGCTCGGTTTGGTAGAGTTTGAATTAGCGTTCCGGTTTTCTAACAAGTTATTATTTTTTGGATTTCCAGCCTCTGTCTCCGGTACAGGTAGTGTGGTAGATAGGTGGTGACTTGTGTTTAATTTAATTCAATGGAAATGTTTTTTTTGTCTGTTTCTCATCGGTCGGTCCGGTTAGGAACCAGCCTTTCTGATTGTTTCTAATTGTTTTAAATTTTTTCCGGGATTTGGTGTGGTGTTCCGGCGCCGATCAGTTTCAAAAGAACCGGACCTTTTCTGGTTCTTTTACAGAACCTGTAACATGGTTTGTAACCGATCGGTTGGTTATTACCTGGCTTAAAAGCTTTTAAGGGTAATTGTTTAGGTTGGCCATGTCTGAGAACCCCCCCCCCCAAAAAAAATGATCCCACTGGGTTTAACACTGTACTGAGTGTGGGAGCCTTTGCCAAGGCTGACCCCCACCTCATCTGTCTTTACTGTCTGGGGTTTGACCACCTCAAAACAGACTGCCAGATTTGTAAGAATTTTCCTAAAGCCACTCTGGAAAAAAGATCAAGTAGGCTAAAGGAAAGGGAGGCCGAAAAGTCAGTAGATCCGGATGGCCAGCCCAGTTCGGTTGTGGCCAAACCTGAGGAGGTGCCTACTGACCTAGGCGATACCTCCTCAGGCAAAAAGGAGGTCTGACTCAGAGGGGTCGGTCCCATTGAAACGAAAACGTAAGTCATCCTGTTCGGATCCAGCACCGCATACTCCAACCGCTGACGAAATAGCCAAAGCGATTAGCATGGTTCAGTTGCTTCGCCCGGTTCCATCCGAAATGGTGCAGTCAGTTCGGTCGGATCCGACTCCATCGGATTACGATCCAGATGCTTTTTATGAGGAGTGGGAGGGAGACGAAGAGTATCCCGAGGATGAAGATGAAGATAACGACTTTGAAGGTCTGGATGTGCCCATTGAACCAGACATCTCCACAGACAGACCCTCCAGTGTCTCCCCTCCCAGGCTTTCTGAGTCCCCCTTCACACTTCTTGTTTTACAAGAAGGTGACCGAAATCCTCCAGCTCCCAATGGTTGAAGCTGCTGAGGAGGAGGAAGAGCCTGATTTTTGTCGAGATGATGGACATCTCAGAGTCCAAAAGATTGTCTGTCCCTCTTCACAAGTCCTTAGGGAAACAGACAAAAAAGATTTTACAGACTCCTAACTCCCTACCTGCTGTGGATAAGAGAATGGACAGGAGGTACATGCTATCAGGCTCAGGTACAGAGTTTTTATACAGTGATTGCAGCCATGTTGGGGTAGTACAGGTTGCAGCCTCTGACAGGGCTAACATTCCTTTAGCTTCACACACCTCCAGACAAAGACTCCAGGAAGGTCGATGCCATGGCCAAAAAGCTGTATTTGGCATCTTCTTTGGGACTCAGGCAGGCTAGCTATATGGTCTACACAGTCAGGTACCAGAAGTCCAGGCGGGATACGGTTCTGGAACTGGCTAAACAGGCCTCCCCCCCCAACTAGCCAAAGAGCTGGAGGAGGTGGCTGCTAATGGAATCGAGGCATCCAAGCTACAATTCCATGCTGCTGTGGACTCCAATGATGTGGCATCAAGAGTCATGGCTACATCTTGGCCTTGTCAATTGAGCAGTGGCTTTCTTTTATTAAAACTGGCACTCAAAAGTATTTAAAGATGCACATAAAAACCGTCCCCATTATAGTCTATGGAGTGTGCCCCCGTGCAATTCCAGTACTGACATCATGGAACGTGCCAGCGTGGGGGCGTGCAAAGTCAGGGCATTTTGGCTGCGGGTTGGTCTCCGTTACGAGTCTAAATGTAAGAAATATATTGCTGAGAAAATTACACCCTCAGAAGGATCGCTAAACCAGAGGGTAAGCTACTTAATCAGTTAAGGGGAGAGAGAGAGAGAGAGAGAGTCCATAAGTAGAAACTTGCTCTTTAATAACCTTCACCCTTCCATAAAGCTTACCCTGGAGTATTCTACCACCAGTGTTAATTTTCTGGACACCACAGTCACCATTAAGGATGGAATCTTACACACATGTATTTACAGGAAGCTAACAGACAGAGATACTTACACAAGAAAAGTAATCACCCAAGCCACACAAAAAAATCTGTCATGTACAGTCAAGCATTTCGATGTCACCCTATCTGTTCAAATGAGGAGGACAGAGATACACATTTGGGTATGTTGAAAAACACCTTTATTGAGCAGGGACACTCTTCCAGAGAAATTGACAAGACAATAGAATGGGCACCACAAGTGCCAAGACAGCTACTACTTCAGTATAAAGAAAGGACAGCTACCGACAGAATACCCTTAGTAGTCATGTATCATCCAGACCTTGAACTTCTGTGTAAGATTATTAAGGACCTCCATCCCATAGTTAGTGAGGATGAGACCTTTAATTGTATTTTTAAGGAACTACCACTACTATCTTTTAAATAACCACCAAACTTAGCCAGCCCAATTATTAGGAGTAAGCTTTCACCAGCACAGAATACCATGACACTAAATTGTACATGACCCTGCCATCAACGTAACTGTAAGACTTGTGAGCACATTTCTACTTTGGACTGTGTGTTTGTATCACAAAATAGACAATTCAAGGTACATGGGTGTTATACATGTACATCACAACATGTTATTTCATTCAGTGCAAGAGATGTCCACAAACAGGTTATGTTGGAGATACAAGCCAACCACTCCGCACTAGGATGAATGCACATAGACATAATATTAAATGGAAAATGACTGAAAAAACAGTGGGACAACACTTCTCTCTGCCTGACTACTCAATTTCAGATATGTCAGTAATGGTCTTAAAAGGAAATCTCAGAAGTACACAACAGAGACGAGCTTTTGAGATCAAACATTTTACATCTCAATATGGTAGCATATGGGATGAACACAGATTTGGGGTTCATGGCACATTATAGGACTTAACATCCACATACCTTTTCTTCTTAGGATAGACATATTGTAGGACTATAGTGTATGGTGGAACGTTGTTCCCGCTAAGAATCGCACCATACTGAAATGCTGTTCATCCACAGAGTAGAAAATGAATGGAACGCTGTACTGACCGTACGTGCAGAACAGCGTTCCATTCATTTGGGATGACACAGTCCAGCAGCTAGCGTTAGCGACGAGGAACAATGAACCGCCGCAAACCATATCATTTAAAAAATATTTACATGTTCTGTGTACTGTCCTCTTCATCCTTAGACACCGTCTGAGTAAGTTTAACAAGTGTACTTAAAATTCGGCATATGGGGGTTTGTTTTTTTCTCGCTAAGCGAGCTGTACGGTCGCCATGTTATTTTTTTTAGCAAATCCCGCCCACACAAGAACGGCAGCCAGTGGGAGTGTGCGCTGTTAATGTAGGGATGCCCAGTCCCTAGCAACCATACAGCTCACCACGTGAACAAGTTGTAGCTGCTGAAGGACGAAATGGGAGACGGAAATTTATTTTAGCATAGAAAAAAAGATTAGAAGGGCACCATGCACTATAAAAAATACTGGCTGGGTAACCCCATGCAGAACCTGTGTATTCTGCCACCTTGGGGTCTGATTTCCTAGGACCTCTCGAGCTTCACTCTCGAGGTCTAAGTGAATCGGACCCCTCTGTGGCAGAACACACTGGTTCTGCATGGTTACCCAGCCAGTACTGTCTATTTAGCACGTGCGTGTGTGTGTTTTGGGGGAGTATGTAAATATGGCAGGTGTGGAGTTTGCTGTTACATTGAGGTAGGCTTCTATTCAGATACATGGAGTTACAGTGTGTTATTACTCTTAGTTCACACACACATAATGAATATTAATTTCTTCTTACTATTTACCTTCCCCCGGGGATGGGGTTGTTTCCATTGGGTCTTATTCAGATTCCCTAGCCTGTTACTGTACATACAGTAGTTTTAGTATATAGTGTCACATTTTTGAACTCTGAACATATTAGGGTGCGAGATCTCATTTGCATGGGGGGTCATTGACGGATCGAATTACATTTGGCTAATATTGTTGTGATTTGTGGAAATATAAGTACAGTATGTTAGGACTCTTGTCTTACATATATACTGTACATGTAAGCATTAATCTCTGACAGAGGAGGGCTCTACTGGTGGATTAATGCCCTTTTATTTTGGGGGGGTGCATGAGGCCGAAGGCCAGTTGCTTCCAACCACCCACCGGGCATTAATCCTTCAGTAGAGCCCGACTCTGGAGGGGATTAATGCTCTTGTAACATGGGAAGTGCAAGGTCAGTATTGTTAGAATACTGCTTGCTTTAAATCAACATAGGAATTCACAACAGTACTAATTCTATTTCACTATTCATGCTGCACTTTCCTCTGTCTGATACACTGTCAGACTGTAACAACGTGTGCGCGTCCACATTGCAGAGTTAACATTCATTTATGTAGTGTCCGAAATTTGAGAAGAGATTGAATGATTACATTGGTGGCTGACAGACAGGAAAACATCACTTTTACTGTTTTTTTACCGACAGTTGTCCTGTTTTGCCGTTCGTGGTTACATTGCGATCGTGCATTGCGCTGCTGAATTGTGGGGGACATGTATATTTCCATAGCTATGCCCCACAGCATGCGGCAACGCTGTTATAATTTTTCGTCTGGCCATGTGTTTCACCTAATGTTTTCATTCCCCCAGTTTCATTGGCTGCTGCAGTGTGAGAAAACTATCAACAGAGCTGTTTTATTAGCTCTCTCGGTGGCAGCAGGTGATCCTAATCAGGGCAAATTTCAGTAGCTCGCTCCTCACACTGACGAGCCTTGCTTGCACAACCGCGCTGCTCGAGCTACCTGCATAATTTCTCCCGCTCCCACAGTAACTGCGCTCCACTACTGTGAACAGAAACTCTGTCTCTGTGCCAGCTTTATAACGCACGTTCCTGATACAGTGCTCAATTTGCCTCGTGGCGATCTGACATTGGCTTGACAAGTTACTGCAACAGCAGACTCTACTGCTGCATTAATACCTGCTACATTTCTGTCAGCTGATGCGTTTCCACAAATCTCCTTTCTCCATTTCACTGTCAAGTTTACTCCCATGTTGCAGTTACATCTAGTTACCTTAACCTGGGGAGAGTGGAAATTTTGTTTCATTGTGATTCTAGTCAGAATCCTTGGACTGTTACTGCGCAGATAGTAGTATGGTTACGTAGTGTCACATTTTTACTCTGTACATATTAGGATACATGATCCCTTTTACTTGGAATTTCATGAGAAGTTGAATTCCTTTGGGTAACAACTGCAGTGATTGATGTGAATGATGGTGCATTAGGAGTGTGTGTGTGTGTGTGTGTGTGTATGTATGTATGTATGTATGTATGTATGTGTATATGTATATATCTCCTTAAAACTAGTTATCTCCCCCCGATATGGGCGTGTGGGGTGGGGTGTGAGAATTTAAATACTATGATTTCTTATTCAGATTCCTTAGATGTTTTCAGTACATAAAGTTGTTGTATTATATACACTGAGAATTTATTGTAATCTGTACATATCAGGCTGCATGGTCTTAATTTCTTAGTGGTCCTTGATAAGTAGTTTTTTGTTTGACACACACTGCCAGTTTATATTTATATTATCATTTGTAAACTCTTGCTACTACACTAGAGGCTTTTGAAGTTTATGGGGCATAATATCTAGCTGGAAAGTATAGTTGGGGAATGGGTCCAGCTAAGTTTTACATAGCATACAGTGTGCAACTATTGCTCTTTTTAGGAAAACTTTACTGGTTACTCTTCGTATATCATAAATAGATACTTCTTGTAGTCCTATCTTGTAGCGCTTGTTTTTAATTTACAATTTTACTATGTCTTTAATCCGGGTGGAGGTTGCTTTTCAGTAACTGCATTCTTATACAGATTGTGACACTCAGAATTTGATTTAAGAGCCCTTAGCTCAAGTAGTTATCTTATTCTGAAAGTATCTCTAAGTCAATTTAATTTGTATGTAGTGGAATCCTTTGTATGTCTTCTGCACTAATCACCTCTGATCTTTAGACCCTCTCAGCTGAAGGTAAAATGGAACTATTAAGCTTCTCTGACATTTTCTGTTTTTTTTTTTTAAATGAGTATTTTGAACCAATGGGGATTTTGTTCTGCCTTTTTTTTTTCTCTGCATGATCTGGGTGTTAAAAGCATTGACTTTTCTAAATAACTGTCACTACGCTTCCGACGAAGGACTTGTTGGTCCGAAAGCTAAAGCATGTTGTTGTTTTTGTTATATCTATGTTGGTCCAATAAAAGGTATCAAATCATTTGCTTCTGGATCTAGCGAACCTTAGGTAATTTTCCCTATCCACCTTTCTCTTGGTCGTCCTGAATTTTCTGTAGGCCAACATCTTTTCCCTTACTGCCTGGGCAACCCCAGAACTGAACCAGCTGGGTGCTTTGGCCCTTGTGTTCTTCCCACTTAGCCTAACGCACTCATCTGTGGCAACCAGTATTCCTTCCTTAATGATGGACCACCTTTGCTCCGCTCCCATATCCGCTCTGATGCCTGCCAGATGGCTCCTTAGTACTTCACCCATTTTCCTGAAGTCTGCCCTCCTGAAATCCAAGATTTTGGTCTTAGTCAGAATTCTTTCCCTGCCCACGTCCAACTGGAACCACACTGTATAATGGTCACTTCCACCCAGTGGCCCCCTGACCATTATTTCTTCTACATGCTCCCCATTTGCGAGCACCAGGTCAGGAATTGCCTCAGCTCTTGTTGATTCAGTGATGCCCTAGTTGCATTAACTAGTGCATTAATGATGTTTTTTGCAATTAATTTTCTTACTTTTTGAGACGGTATAATCGTATCCTCATTTGCTTGTGGGAGCGCAGGGTTCCATCCCCCCATGCTGTGGAAGTGCAGGGTTCTCTGGGCCCTGCTCTTCCATTTCTGCCAAAACAGCAATTTCTTTCTTTCATTGTATGTTTTGTTAAAGTTCCAGTGTTATCTATGGGAATTTGCATTTTCTTTTTTTTTATCTTTTTTTAATATTGCCCCTAAATGTTCACCGGGGGTGTGTGTTATTCTTGCAGTACTCATTAAGACCTTTGTTTCGATATATAGATTGTCCCTTGAGTCCAGATATTAAGGGAGTTATGGCTTGTTGAAGTTCAAATGTGGGCAAAACACTAAGTCCAAATTCTTTTCTAGTATGAGGGCATTCCTTTTTCGTATGAATGAAAAAGAGTACAGAGAAAGATGGCTTCATACAAAATAAGAATTTTGACTTTTTTTTTCCCTTTTTCGTATGAAGGCATCCTTGTTCGTATGCTTTTTTCATTCATACAGAAAAAGAATGCCTTCATACGAAAAAATAATTACCCCCAAACAAAAAAGGATCCTTTTCGTATGGACCAAATTATTTTTTCGTTCCAAGCAGCTATCCAGAAGACTATGTTGAGAACTGAAATCTCAAAATGTAATACTTTGGAACAGATTAATATTTTTTCACTAAACCAGGGCCAGGCCCTTTCTACCCAAAATTTTCAGACCAAAATTCCACACTATCTGGATGCTAGGCAATGACATTAAAAAAGTGAGATTTTAAAACTTTTTTCTCTATCCGCATCTTGGAATACGCACATCCGACTGGAAAAAAACTTGCACATCAAGGGATTTACCCCTTGAGACTGTGCATGAAAAATTTTATGCAAATCCATTGAATGTTTGCAAAGATATTTAGGTAAGGTAAAAATTTATTTAAAGACGCCCATTCCCGGAGGCTCTGGGCGCCGTACAGATAAATACACATTCATAGTACACCAATAAAACATAAGAAAAAGTTATGAGCATACATATATTTATAAAAATCAAACATCGACCATGCTACTCAAATCAGAAATCATAGATCAATAACTTAATCTAAAAATGCCTATGTGAATAGGAGGGCCTTAAAAACCTCCAAGGTGGGGGCCTCCTTAACCCCAGAGGGAAGCAAGTTTCATAGGACGGGAGCAGCGATACTAAATGCCCTATCGCCAGCCAATCTGAACCTCGACCTAGGAACTGCTAGGAGGCCTCCACAGGAAGAATGGAGGGAGCGAACCGAGACAGCAGGAACCAGGAGGTCTAACAGGTAACTAGGGCCCTGACCGTGTAGGGCCTTGTAGGTGAGAAGCCCCACCTTAAAGAGGATCCTCCACCTGACCGGCAGCCAGTGCAGCTCACGCAATACTGGTGTGATATGGCAAAACTTTGGCTGCCCAGTAAGTAACCGGTCAGCAGTGTTCTGCACTAGCTGCAGTCTGCGGAGAGATCCTCCCGTGACCCAGAGATAGAGCGCATCACAGTAGTCAAGCCTCGATGTAACCAAGGCATGCATCAAAGTGGGGAGGTCCAGAGGTGGAACAAGGGGCTTTACCCTGGCGATATTTCTAAGATGGAAAAAACAGGAGTGGACGAGGGAGGAATTTAAGTGCAGAGTTTGAGGTTTAACATAGAAACAAACCCCTGCTCAACCCTAGTGGCGCTGACGCACCACTATAATATATGTATATGCAAATATGTCATCTTGAAAGTGCCCAATTGGTTTTAAACCCTGAGAATATCCCAGCATTGATCACATTACTGGGTAGACTATTCCTGTCCGCACCTCCTGCTCCATAAAGAAACACTTTGTGATGTCCTTCCTGAATCCCAACCATACATTTTACGATTGTGCTTCCTAATGGTTGTGCCATTCCTATACCGTACTTCAGAAATCCCCGAGTCCAAACTGTTATGTCCCTGCGTGAATTGTATGTTTTTGTTATAACACCCCTCCACCCCCATCTTTCTCTCCTGTCCTCCAGAGAATGAATTATTTAGACTGCCCAGTTTTTCCTAATGTGTTGTACCCTGCTACCTCTGGATCATTTTCTCAGCCTCTCTGCGGGATAGTTTCTAACCTCTCAGATGTGTGTTCCAAAAATTGTAAGCAGTATTTCAAGTGTAGGCCTTCAGTGACCTGTGAAGCTAAAACATCACCTCTTTGCTGCAGCTGATGAGACTCCGCTGGATGCATCTCAGTGTCCTGTTAGCTTTCCCATGCCATACTGCATTCAACTGCTAGTAGGCTTTTAAACTCTTCATTAGTACCCCAGGTCCTTTCCTCTGTTGAGTACTTTACTGCAATCCCATTGAGGCAACATTCTGTCTGGAGCTTATTGTTCATCGTTGAACAATATCCTTGAAACCCAGATAATACCAAATCAGATTGCAAACTGGTAAGATTATTAAGTTTTCTTAAGGCTCAAAAAGCATTAGTGTAATAAATGAAGACATCAGAGTGGATTATTTGTAAGATTAGGAACAAGGTTAGACATGACTGTAAGCTTTTTTCAGTGTATTGTTAGTAAACTAGAGAAACAGGTGGAAGTTTAAAAAGATATGTACTGTAAATACTTGTTCATTCTGGCATTTTTATTTTGGTGGTTTGTTTTCTCCGGAAGGGCTTTTTTTAGTTTCGAAGTAGTCGGAAATTACGCTGAGATGTTTTGAACCTGTTTCAAAAAAGGGAAGGAAGGAAGTGGGAAAATTCTAGGTCATGTTTAACTTCTAAATTACAACATATGTTTCACTTTGTTTGCAAAATTGAAGTTGAATACCAAGTAATTAACTGTGCCAAAACAACTGTTTGAACCTCAGAAGAGCCTTTGAGATTTTCAGGTGCTTCACTAAGTTTGAAAAACAATTTTGGTACTGCAAATAGTGGTTTCTAATCTCTACACAGTTTTGCATAATTCTGGCATTCTTTTTTTATGGGAGGGAGGTGGGAATGGCCTTTTCCCCTGCATTTTTCTTAAGGTCACCTTGACATTGGGTGACCACACCTTGTCTTCCAGCCAGTGGATGTAGGAGTTGGGGGAAGAGTGACTGCCTTTACAGGGGATGCCGATGCTTTTTCTGTGGTGCTGTGCAAATGTTGGGTGGCCCATTTCCTTCTGGAGTGGATTTCCTCATCTTTGCAGTACTAGAATGTACCGTGTCTGGCTAATAACCTGCTTGTAAACGGGGCCATATGGCCCAGTGTACCCAACCGGTGATCAAATAAAACTCAATTGCAGTTTTACTGGGTTCTACAAATGTTGCAAAAAAAAAAAAAAATTTCTTAAACTTGTTGATATTTAAAACGGAATACCAGCAGGTTGAAACTGGCTTTATTGTGGTGGGTTTAAATTAAGTAATTGGTATTGTTATGGAGGTCTTGTGGGCTGATGGTTAGAGCACTGGCTTGGGAACTGGGAGGTTACAGGTTCAGATCCCACCACAGCCAAATACTCACACTGTGACCTTGAACAAGTCACTTCACCTCTCAGTTCTCAAGTTCACCCAGCTGCAGAAATGGGTAGAAGCAGGACCCCACTGAAAGCAAGATGCTACTTCTTAGCTGAGGTATTTATTTAGTTCTTGAATTGCATTACACCTTTGTGCTGTAAGCTCTTTTACAAAGGTTCCACGTCGGAGTATAAAGACAAACAGTATAGTACAAACAATTAGGTTACCTGAGAATTATGTCATGGAGAAGTGCTTACCAGCAAACATATCTGGAAGCATACATATGAAGAAAATACAATCAAAGTGAGTCCAGTGAGATACAAATGTCATGGTAGATAACATTAGGGTGGTACATACTAGAGCCTAGTATCCGGTGCCAACGAACTCAGAGACAGACACCATAATTATTGTAAAGATTATAGGGTGCCAGAACAAAAATCAGCCAAGTAGGCATAGTCCAAGAATACAAATGGTGGGGGAGGGGGCAAGGAGGAAATAAAGCAGGGAATTGAGCTAGCAGTAAAGGGAGTAAGGAGGAAATAGAGCAGGGAATTGAGCTAGCAGTAAAGAGGGCAGTGTATCAGATGGGCAAGTGCTGAGCAGGGATTGAGATATTATTAAAGGGGGCAGGGTGTCAGACTGGCAATTGCTGTCTGGTACTAGGGTTAGTTACTAAGAGGGGCATTTTTGCAGATTCGCTAGCATAAGCTATGAAGGGCAGACACAGCCACCTATAGCAACAAGGTGTTCCCGTAGTTTTTGCTTGAAAGGGCCCAGTTTGGATTCTATAATGATATTGCCTTGGAGGAAGTTGAGCCAGCAAGGGGCACAGTACGAAAAAGACCTTTGACCCTGTGAGGTATGGTAGAAAGGGACCTTGAACTTTTGGCAGCCAGAGTCTCCTCAGTGATGAGGGTTGGAGGTGCGGCACAGTAGGTCCTCGACGCACAGGGGGTAAGGCTCAATGTCGCTTTCTAGGGACATGGATATGTTGTTCAATCCACACTGTCTGGCAGGTTCCTTGCCGCTTTAATTCTTGCCGGAAGGTCTTCAAGCTGGCTCCTCCCACCCACCCGGGTGGTAAAACCCTTGGCTCCACCCCATGACGCCAGATCTTCCTTACCGCTTGGAAGCTCAGGTTCCCTCCTTAGCGCTCTGCGTTTTAGGCCTGGATTCAAACTCTTCAGGTTTTCCGAAAATTATTTTAAAGTTTTCTAGACTATGGTCTTCATCTTCCCTCGTGGCTGTGATGGACAAATCCACTCCTGGCTTCCGTCAGTGCCCTTGCGAGCAGAAGATGTCCCGGACCGATCCGTGCGATCTGTGCAAGTCCTTCGGCTGGTCTTGGGGACCACTCTGCCAGACTACAACTTGGGCGTCCTGAGAAACGTTAATACCGGTGAAGTCAAAGGCCCATTGGGCGGTGTCCGCGGCTGCGGGCTCCGTGGAGCAGCTGGAGCATTTGATCGCCCTTGAGGAGGAGGCGGACCAGGCCGCTTTATCTTCCTCCTCGGCTGTGGCGTCTATCACGCTCTCTTTGGGCTCCTCCTACACTGCGTTCTTTAAGGAGCTTTACCAGTCCCTCTCCACCAAAGGAAAAGGGTCATCGGGCATTGGGACATACCAGTAGGTCAAAGAAAAAAGGACCAAAAGGTAAGTACCACCATCGACGTTCGTGGGAGCGGGAGAGATCCCCTTCACTGGACCGTCGGCTCTCAACTTCGGTCGAGGGTGTGGCTAAGACCGCTGGCTTCACGGTGTCCCCGTCAGGTCAGCTGGCCGAGACATCAGTCGATGCAGTCGAGATTTTTCGCGACCCGTTAGACGGTTTGTCAACTGGAGAAGCCGACAACCCTTCTTCACCGGTTCCCCCGGTGGTAACCGAGGACTTGTCCGTGCCTCCTGTGCCGAAGTCCCCGATAAAGGACCCTGAACCAGGGGATGAGCGGATTTCCCCCGGCCCCTCTTTGACCCACTCTCGGCAACGCCGAAGGCCTCGGTCTCGGTCCTCTTCCAGGTCGAGTAGGTCCCACCGACACCGGCCGTCTCGGCACCATGGAAAGCAGCATCGCCACTCGTCCTGTTTGTGGGGATAGGCTCTGACATAAGTTACGCCGGTGCTACGAGGACATGATGTGGCAGCAACTTTTGTTCACTTGTTTGCTGACGACACAGTGCTCTACTTAAGCTGGGAATCTCCTGAACCTGCCTGCGCTGAGTTACAAGCTGATTTTAATACTCTGCAGTACCAGCTCCTTAGCAAAAAGTTACTACTAAATGCAAAAAAAAAAAAACAAGGCCATTCTTTTCTCACCATCAGGCCCAGGGGCTTACTCTGCTGTCGCTAGTCCATTACCATCAATCTCTACCTTATTAGGAGAAAATCTTGAATTTGTGACTAAATTCAAATACCTTGGTATTTAGCTAGACAACAAACTCTCTTTTGTGGAACACACAGAAGAACTGCTGAAAAAACTGAGGCAGAGACTTGGTCTTTTTTTTAGACTTAAACGCCTCTTGACCACAGACGCAAAAAGACAGCTTGTCCAATCTACATTCCTTTCATTAATTGACTACGCCGACTTCATTTATGGCCATTGCCTTGCCTCATATCTTGCAAAACTGGATGTATTATATCATAGAGCACTAAGATTTATAACTGGCCTCCCCTACTCCGCACATCACTGCTCTTTATATGCAGCCATAGGGTGGCCCTCCCTTCAATACAGGCGTTATAGAAATGCAGCCGTATGGACGCTCCGAGCCCTTACCAACAAACTCCCACAATACATTGTTGACCGTCTCCCCCTTAGTCCTATTAGGAACTATGCCTTAAGAAGTCAATCGCAGATTTCCTTGAATGTCCCAAGGGCAACATTCGCCTTGGAAGGGCCGCCATAAGCTATGCCCTGCCTACTCTGTGGAGTAGGATACAAAAATCGTTGAGACTTAGCTCATCTGTCAGTCCTGCCTTCTTTAAGACCCTCTATGACAAAACATTTGCTGAAATCTGTAATTGCTTCTATTGCTCCTAGCAGCTTGGCTATTGTTCCTCTCTTCTTGAACACTAGTCCCAGCTGCTTACCCAAATCGGCCCTTGCCAGTACTGCTCTCCCCTCCTCTGCCCCACTTGCCCTTAGCACCCTCTGCATCCCTCTTATTCACCACCCCCTTCTGCTGCATTTATCTAAGGCTTACACACTGTTATGCGCACTCCATGGCTTAGGAATTTCCATCCATGCCTGTAACTTGTTTCTGCTTGGCAGGAATATAAATAATCTTTCTTTTTTCCTTCTATGGTTTGTATATGACATCCATACACAGCCTGCTCCTGTGGGAACTGTGTGTGTGTGTGTGTGTGTGTGTGTATATATGTATGTATGTATGTATGTATATATATATATATGTATGTGTGTGTGTGTGTGTGTATATATTACATTTGGGTTGTATTGTGTATATCTTTCTTGTACATGTGACTTGGAATGTAAATACTCTGCTCCCATCAGTATTGTAAACATGTTGTTCCTTTTGTATTATGTATATTTATATGTAATTGTACAATTTTCCCTGCCAACAGCAGGTCCACCTTGTAAATGAGCTTGTTCAATGGTGATCGCCTGGATAAATAAAGATTTGATTGATTGATTGTTGACCGGTAACAAGCCGGCTCCGTCGCCTTCTACAGCAATTAAGTGGCTGTCACCGGCGACTCCCAAGCAACCCCTCGTGGTTATGGCCTAGAGCCCACCGCCACTTGTTTGGCCGAAACTGGCTGCTCCACCCATTGTGGTGGAACCACCGCCTCCTCAACTGAAGACTAGGGCCCCGACCAAGGATTCTCGGTCGGGTCAGGGCTTGCCCCACAGGTTGTCAGTCACCCTCACTCCCGATCGACCTCGGCAGGTGGAGGGTGGCTTAGGCGCTTGGCAGCTGTTTGCAGACTCCTTGAAGTCTGACGACGACTCCTCCCTGTATTCCAGGCCCATTGACCTGGAATCTGCAGGGGGTTAGTTAGTGGACTAGAGCCCATCCTCATTCTTGGATATACTTCGACTCATCTCAGAGCCCACTGGGATGCAGCTCGAACCTGTTCAGAAATGGGCCAGGTATCCCCTCACAGAGATACTGGACCAAGGAGATTCCCCTATGGAGGCCTTCCCTGTGGCCAAAGCCATTGTTGGCCCAGCCCTGGAGTTTTGGCAGCGGCCTGCATCTTGTCCCGCGCCTTTGGCCAGGATGGTTCGCAAGTATGCAGTCCCCACCGGTTCACTTTCCGGTTTCTCGGAGCACCCCTCTGTGAAGGGGCTGGTGACCGACAGTGTTTTCTGGTGTTCGGGAACGCTGGGGATGTGGACAAACCGCCCGATAAAGAATCCAGAAAGCTGGATTACTCGGGGTGGAAGGTTTATGCTGCTTCCTCCCTAGGCTTTCGACAGGCTAGCTCGGTTGTACTGATGGCACATTTCTCACACGCCCCTATGGGTTCCCTGGATGAGGTGATTCTTCATCTCCCGGCTGACCTTCAGACGACAGTCAAGCAGGTGTGGGATCAGGGAAGGGCGGTGGCCAAACAGCTCCAAACTTCTTTGGACATCGGTGACTCTTGTGCCCAGTCAGTAGCGGCCGCAGTAGCCATGCATGGCAGAGTTTGGCTGCAGATCTCCACCTTCACCGCGGATACCCAGCACAAGCTGGCAGATGTTCCCTTCCTGGGCACCGACTTGTTCAGGCCAGGGGTGGAAGGCCATCTCCAGAGGATCGGGAAGTCAATTCCACCTTGGACTCAGTCCGTCTGTCCAGAAGGACAAAGTGTAACAGCATAAGCCCTTTTCGTCCTTCCGCTCCTCATGCACGTCCCGCCTAGCAACACTAGCAATAGGGGCCAGCAGGCTCACACTTGGTGCCCTAAGGCCAAGTCTGCTGCTTCCTCCAGTAGGAAGCCTGGAGGAAGGGTCCAGGAGGCCCCTAGGCTGGCCCTTCCTCCAAGCCTGCCCAGTGATGGGTTGAGGGGTGTCGCCCCCAGCCTCTTCACTCCTCCCCAGGTTCCCCCCGTGGGGGGATGGCTCCGCCACTTCCTTTCCGCCTGGTCTGCTATCACCACGGACCGCTGGGTCCTGGAAGTGGTCGGCAGGGTTCTGCCTCTGGAGTTCGAGCAGTTCCCTTCCTATCGAGCCGTCACCCCGTGGGGGGGCAACGGGTTCCGCAGCTTCTCTGTCGGCTCGTTGAGCCGACATTGCCCTGCTCCTCCAGAAGGGGGTGATCAGCGAGGTGGCATACCCTCCTCCAGACCCAGGGTTTGTGTTCAGGTACTTCCTGGTCCCAAAATGGATGGGAGGCTGGCGCCCCATTCTCGACCTGCACGACACGAACAAGTTCCTAAGGCCGCGCACCTTCAGGATGGTTACTCTGGCTCAGATCATTCCATCTTTGGAACTAGGCTTGTGGTTCTGCTCTCTGGATCTCTAGGACGCGTTCTTTCACATCCCAATCCATCCGTCTCATCAGCGATTCTTCTGCTTCAGAGGAGAGGGATCTCTTTACAAGTTCTGGCCATGCCCTTCGGCCTCTCTCCAGCTCCCAGGGTCTTCACCAAATGCATGGCAGTGGTGACAGCATTCCTGCAGACGAGGGGTCTGGGTGTACCCTTACCTGGATGACTGGCTGATTACAGCTCCCTCCAGGTTGAAGGTGGAGCGGTTCAGGGATCTGGCTCTCCAGGTCTGCTCTCAGATTGGTCTCCTTATCAACGAGGCCAAATCGGAATTCGTGCCATCGCAGGTGATTCAGTTCGTCGGGGCAGAGCGTGACTGTCTTCCAGCCAGTGCTTGGCTCCTGGCGGACAGGGCCAAAGTCCTTTCCTCCTTTGCCCAGTCATTTCTGGTTGGGCAGTTGCACCCTGCCCGTGACTTCCTGCGTCTTCTGGGCCTCATGGTGGCCTGCACCAGCGTGGTCCGTTGGGCCCGCTGGCATATGCGCCCTCTGCAATGGAGGCTGGCCAGCCAGTGGTCACAGTGCTCCGGTCCTCTGGACCAGCTGGTGACAGTGACCCAGGAGATGTGGGACGGCCTGCAGTAGTGGCTCGTCCCAGCTCATCTGCAGGAGGGTATCCCGTTTGTCCACCCTGAGTCGACGGTCACACTAATGACCGCCTCTCTGATGGGTTGGGGTGCCCATCTGGGGGATCTCCGGACCCACATCCTCTGGTCCCCTCACAAGTCTCGATGCCACATCAACCTGCTGGAGCTTCGAGAAGTTCGGCTAGACCTCACTACCTTCGCTCCGTTTGTACGGGGTCAGGTGGTTGAGGTCCAGACGGACAACACCACGACAATGTACTACCTCGACCATCAGGGTGGGACGCACTCCTTGCCTCTGTGCAAGGAGGCTGTCCGCATCTGGTCTCTCTTGATCAGCCTGGAGGCTGATCTCCCAGCCATCCATGTGGCAGGGGCCTCCAGCAGTCTGGCCGATGCCCTCAGCTGGATAGGCGCTGCATCTCACGAGTGGTCACTCCTGCCGGAGGTAGTGCAAGAACTGTTCTCCCATTGGGGCACCCCTCAGGTGGACCTGTTCGCCTCCAGGGAGAATACGAAGCTGAGGCTGTTTCACGCCAGTCCCCCTCAGCAGGGCTTGCTGCAGAGGGATGCCTTCTCGAGGCCGTGGACAGCGGGCCTCTTCTACGCCTTCCCTCCATTTCCCTTGATCCACAAGGTGCTTCTCAAGGCGAAGAGGGACAAGACACAGGTGATTCTGGTAGCCCCAGACTGGCCTTGGCCAGTTCTGGAACCCAGATCTCCTCAGCCTCAGCTCCAGGCTCCTGAGGTAGCTTCCAGCCCACCCGGACCTGATCTCAGTAGACACGGGGAAGGTTCTTCATCCGGACGTTCAATCCCTGCACCTGACGGCCTGGTTCCTGAGCGGCTAGAGTTCCAGGCCTTGGGTCTTTCCGACGAGGTCCTCAACGTCGTTGAGGCGTCCCGTAAGGAGTAGACCAGAAAATGCTACTTCTTCAAATGGAAGAGATTCTCCTTTTGGTGTCAGTACAAGGGGTTGGACCCCTCTTCCAGTCCCTTGGCTAGTATTTTGGACTACCTGTGGTCCCTTTCTCAGCTAGGGCTGCATCGGACTTTGACCCTCAAGGTGCACCTGGCAGCCATCTCTGCTTACCAGGCGCGGGCCGGCAAGCAGTCGGTGGTGCAGGAGAAGGTGGTAGGGCGCTTTTTCAAAGGCCTTGATCACATATCCCCTCCGGTGCGAGAACCTCCACCTCCGTGGGATCTACTGCTGGTACTGGCTAAGCTCATGGGCAAGCCATTCGAACCGATGCACAGGTGCGATGTCTCCCACCTGTCGTGGAAGACTGCCTTCTTGGTGGCTGTAATGTCAGCCAGAAGGATGGGAGAGCTCCAAGCGCTTTCCATCGAGTCTCCTTATCTGGTCTTCCACAGAGACAAGGTTGTCCTTCGACCCCATCTGAAATTACTTCCGAAGGTGGTGTCGGAGTTTCACCTTAACCAGGTGTTGACTCTGCCAGTGTTCTACCCCAGTCACACCTCGGAGGCTGAATATAGGCTCCATACTTTGGACCCTAGAAGAGCACTTGCTTATTATAAGGAGCGAACGGCTGAAGTTCAGGGAGAGGTTCGCCAGCTGTTTGTCACCTACGCTGAAGCCGCACCTGGCAGACCTGCAGATAAGCAGGTCGGTCACTTCCTGCATAGATCTCTGCTATAGGCTGGTGGGCATGGAGCCTCCCAAAGGGATAAGTGGTCATTCTACCCACCATACTGCTGCTTCGGTGGCTGCTTCTAGGGACATTCCTATCCAGGAAATCTGCAGGGCTGCTACCTGGAAGTCAGCACACACCTTTATGTCCCACTACCACATCGATCTTTAGTCATGCTGGGATGCTGGTTTTGGGACCTCGATTCTCCAGTCCTTATTCCCTAAGTAGGGGGTGCGCGCCTTGCCTTCCTCCTCCCGGAGAACTGCTAGGAGTCTGCCAGACAGTTTGGATTGAACAACATATCCACGTCCCTAGAAATGCAGGTTACTCACCTGTAACAGGAGTTCTAGGAGTGGTGTATGTTCATCCACATGACCCACCCGACCTCCCTGGCTTCAGTGTGCAACCTGGCTTCATGGGGCAGAGCCGAGGGTTTTACTACCCGGGTGGGTGGGAGGAGCCAGCTTGAAGACCTTCCGGCATGTATTAAAGTGGCGAAGAACCTGCCAGACAGTGTGGATGAACAACATATACCTCTCCTAGGACTCCTGTTACAGGTGAGTAACCTGTATTTCTTGGCTAGCAGGTCTGGTACTTCAGTCTACCCATTAGATGCAGCCACCCCGTTTGGGCGTATAGGTCATGTGTGTATGAGCCAGTGTGCTCCAGGCGTGAGCCTGTAGGCTTTGTTTAAAGAGCAACTGTCACGTGTATGTGCTCCAGGCAGGCAACTCATATGTGTAGTTGCCTGCCCTAGAAGCCTTTTTAGCAGTACTTTACATTTTTTTTGCCAGTCGTTTTAAAAATATGTCCCCTGTAAAACCCGGCTCGCCACTTCCGTGTACAAGCTGGGCTATTGTAGAGCGCTGCAGCCCCGGCCCCGAAAACAGCAGAATTATGACACACGGTCAGAAATGGGCTGCAGCACTGTCTATGGAGTGTGTATTGGAATAGGGGTGGTGGGGTTGCTAAATGCATTAAGATTATCTTTGCTGGCGTGGTTACATGTATGAGGCTAGTACTACATATGTAGATAGATAGATATACGATATATAGATGTAGATATATATATATATATATATATATATATGTGTGTGTATTATATATATATATATATATATATATATATATATATATATGTGCAAAAAACTTTGTTAATGCATCAGTTAGGGTTCTTCTACGCGAAAAGGCAGGAAATTCTTTTTAGGGTTCCCACTCCTTGCACCCAGCCGCCCCACCAACAGGCATTGGGGTGTGCGTTGGGGTCGTTGCGTTGGCCCTAACTGTTACGCGCACGGTCATGGTACCGCAATTGTAAACTCAAATGGTAACGGTAACAGCAACAATTAAGCCAAAGGGAAAAAACATAAACGCAAGCATGTACGGAAACGCAAACTGTGATGGGCATGGTACCACAATTGCAAATGGTAACGATAACAGCAGGATAATGCCAGATGAAACAGAAACGCAAGCGCAAACGAAAATGCAAACCGTAACGCACACGGTGGCGTAGACTTGAACGGTGGCATGAACGGTAACGGAAGCACAACTGGAAATGCTAACTGGCACAGTAATGAAAGGGCACACCCTCCTTTTCCCCAAAAACTGCAGTGAAAACAAAGAATGTATGCATAATAATGGACTGTGGAGCACAAAATTAGGACTAGGAATACTAAAATTGCTTATATCTCAGGAACCGTACGACATAGAAAAAAAATTAAAATTTCGTATGAATTATGACTTTCCTGGCTAGTTTTGTACTTAACCCTCATTTGGGGGGGCTAAGCATTTTTGTGACGAAAAGTCCATTATCTTGTACCGTTTCGAGATCACGGGCCTGAAAAGCGCGGCCTTGCGCCATAATGTTATCCTATGGAAAAGCGTCAATTTCGGAGTGCCATCACTTTGCCGCCCTGTAATATTTTTTCACCAAACCACCAAAAGGCACATCTGTGGGATGTTGGCTTTCTTCCCTCCGAATTTCAGCCCAAAAGACCAAGCTGTTATTTTGCAGCAGGGCGGCAAAGAATTCCTGTAATGTGACGGATGGCGTAATGTTATCCTATAGGAAAAAGCGTCAACTTCGTAGTGCCGTAAGTTTGCCACCCTGTAATATTTTCTGACCAAACCACCAGAAGGCACATCTGTGGGATGTTGCCTTTCGTCCCTGCAAATCTCAAGTAAAAAGACCAAACCGTTTCCAAGATATTCAATGTCAAAGATTAGTAAAATTTCCCGATCTATTCTATTATAAAAAATGTGGCCATCTTGTTCCTATTTTGCGATCAAAGATCGCGATCAAATAATCTCACAATCGAAAAGAATTTGCAGGCTCACGAACAAAGAATTAAAAACCTTATAAATCAAAAAATTGAAGGAATTGCGGTAAACCACCACCATGGTTCTTCAGAACGAAGCCCCCTGAGTAAAACCCACCCTCATTTGTCTTCCTAGGACACCCCTAAGCTGAGAAAATTTATTTTAAAATCTGGCCATCTCATCCCTCGCTCGCGATGCATGATCGCGATCAAAGAATTTGCAGGGTTGTGAACAAAGAGTGAGGGACGAGATGGCCAAATTTTAAAAGTACTTTGCTCAGCCCAGGGGTACCGTACAAACATAAATGAGGCAGGGTTTTGCTCAGGGGGCTTCATTCTGCCCCATCTGAATAACAGTAATAGTGTATTAAATATCCCTGGTAGTTTAGTGGTCCTCCCCCATCGTAAGAAATAATGTTATCATGTCTAATGTCCTGGTAGTCTAGTGGCCTCTCCCATGTGTATTTTTTTTAATCCCTGGTAGTCTAGTGGCCCCCCGAGTTGTATAAAGCAATTATTACTGTTAATATCCCTGGTAGTCTAGTGGCGCCCCCCCCAATCTGTATGAAACAATATCTACTGTGATTGTACATATCCCTGGTGGTAGTCTAGCGGTCCCCCCCATTATAATAAAATATGTAATTATTTCATATTTCCTGGTAGTCTAGTGGCCTCACCCCCATGCGAGCCACACCAACGCCACGGGCCCAGTTGCCGGTTAGGCTGCCCTTGGAACGCGATGACAGCATACAGATGGTTCCATTGACGTCGCCAGCTCATCTGACACCGGTACCAGTGATGGTTTGGAGACACGAACACCTGTACCAGCTCCAAGCTCTCCCAGGCTAAATATGACTCAGTAAAAGATCTTTTTGTCATTGGTGGGACACTGTAAAACAGGATTTGACCCCCAAACCTGGTTCGCCTCCCACCCCACAGCCTGATCCAGTTCCAGACCCTACTCCAGACATTGTGAAGGTTCCAAAGCTGCAAGGAGTGGACACTGAAAATCCTCATTCCCCACACAGTCCCCGGAAGCATACGGACAAGTGTCGGCGCAGAAAGTCACGTTCCCCAAGCTCGTCTCATTCCCCTACGCCGGATAAGCAGAGGCCTAAAAGGAGGAGGCACCACTTCCATACTCCTCCTTCTTCCTCTGATTCCTACGTAGACTCAGACTTCACTCCACCCATGTCCGAAGTAGAGTCCTTGCCTGGGAACACTGAGGACCAACCGAAGTCTCCTCCGGATGATCCCAGCTTCATGGAGGTCATGCGCCACATTCAGGAGAATATGGGGTGGGACACAGAGGCTCTTGACCCGGAGCGCTTGAGGCTGGCTAAATACTTGCACCAAAAGGACCCCAGGCCTGTGGTCATCCCACCCTTAGTGGACACCTTCCAGGACATTACACAGGCTACCTGGAGGCATCAGCGTTTGTTCTCAGCGGCTCCTAAGAAGGCCCACTCTCTGTACGGGGCTCCTAAGGACCATCCTTTCCTGGCCGAACACCCAGCCGCAGACTCTGTGGTAATTTCAGCGGCTCACGACCGTTCGCAGAGGCCCAAACACCTGAGCACCCAGCCGCCTGACAGGGAGTCGAAGCAGCTGGATTCATTGGACAGAAAGGTGTACACGTCTGCCACTTGCAGTATCAGGAGTCTCAACTTCCTGATCCATTATGGTCCACTTCCAAAACTCCCTTTGGGACCAAGGACTGGACAATTTGCAAGGCATGCCTGACTGCCCGCAAAGGGCAGAGCTTGAGGAATTCCTCCAGACGGGCTCCGATGTTGGTACGTACGTTTTACGTTCTGCGTATGACTGCTGACACATGTGCAAGGGCGGCTGCCACAGGTATATGTTTCCAGTGTCACTTTTGGTTTTGGGGTTCACGCCAGATGTTCAGTCGAACATTTTGGATGCCCCTTTTAAAGGCTTCGTACTCTTCAGTGAAGAGTCTGAGAGGATTATTTCAAAGTTACAGGACTCCAGCAAGGCCGTCAGTGCTGTGCAGTCGATGTACCACCAGAAACAGGGAGATTTTCATAGGTCCCATTTTCGTGGCCAAAGGGGACACCAGCCTCAGCAACCCCACTTTAAAAATAAGCCCCAGCGGGGAGGCTTTGGTTGAAGAGTTGTTGCCAGGGGTTCTGCTGCCTCCACCTCTCGACAGGCTAAACCAGCCCCTGCTGCCTTCCCTCCTCCACTAAAGCAAACGTATGACTACAAATGCGACCCTTCTGTCCTCGACATTCCATCAGGAGAGCAGGTGGGAGGTTGCTTTTCTTTATATGTGGATGCCTGGAGACAAGTAACCTCTGACCAGTGGGTCATCGAACTAGTGGAATACGGGCATTCCATCGAGTACGAAGAGATTCTCCCAGACAGTCCACATCCCCCTAATCCTGCCACCCGAGGAGACACAGGCTCCAAATACGGCAGGAGATTAGGGCTCTGTTAACCGAAAGAGCCATAGAACCCGTTCCTCCGCCAGAGAGAGACTGAGTTTTATTCCCACTTCTTCATGGTTCCAAAGAAGACAGGGGATTTATGACCCATCTTAGACCTCAGCGACCTCAATCTGTGGGTGCCCCACAAGAGGTTCCAGATGATCTCCCTTCCTAGTCTCCTTCCCATGGTTTCTGAGGGAGATTAGTTAGCCTCCATGGACATGCAAAATGCCTATCTGCATATCCATATCGCCAAGGGACACAGAAGGTTCCTGAGGTTCTGATTCGAGGGAGAGCACTTCCAATTTTTGGTTCTTCCTTTCGGTCTCTCCTCGGCCCCAAGAATCTTCATGAAGTGCGTGGCGGTGGTCACTGCAGCACTGAGGAGGATGGGCCACTTCGTGTTCCCGTACCTGGACGACTGGTTTCTGCTGGCTGCCTCCGAAGGTGCCGAAGGACACCCTCACTCTGTGTCAGAGTTTGGGCATCACAATAAATCCCACCAAATCATTTCTGGTTCCCATGCAAAATCTGCAGTTTATAGGGGCTCTGCTGAACACGGTCCAAGGGAAGGTGTTCTTACCAGTAGACTGGGTGGAGCGCATTCAGGCTCTAGCCAGTGCCATCTCTTCTGCCTCTCTGGTTCCAGCCAGACTTTTACTCCGATTACTGGGACACATGGCAGCAGCCATAGTCTCTGTTCCCTTCACACGATTGCGGATGAGAACGATTCAGTGGACCCTTCGGTTCCAGTGGGATCAGAACCAGGACAACCGTGATGCTCGAATCAGGATCACGGAGCCAGTCCGTTGGGAACTTCAGTGGTGGATGTCATCCTCGAAGCTTCTAGAGGGATTTCCATTCCAACCTGGGAATCCTTCTCAGGCAATGTCTACGGACGCTTCGAACTTGAGATGGGGTGTGCATTTGGGGATCACAAGACTCAAGGTCTTTAGTCTCCATCAGAGGAGAATCTTCATGTAAACGTCCTTGAGTTGAGAGCAGTCCTATATGCACTGCAGGCGCTGGACTCGGTCAGTCTTCTGGGCCACCTTCATGTCCAGATGGACAACACTTGGGTAGTCTTCTGCTTCAACAAACAAGGAGGTACCCACTCTTATCCTCTCTGTCGAGAGGCCATGAGAGTTTGGGATTGGGCCACGGCTCATCATCTGGTCATTTCCATCATTCACGTTCCCGGGATCCAGAATATATTAGTGGATGCTCTCAGCAGGTCGAGGTCGCAGGCCACTAATGGTCCCTTCTTCAGACTGTGGCAGACGATCTGTTCGCTAGGTGGGGGACTCCTGATCTGGACCTTTTCGCGTCTCCATCCAACACAATACTGCCCAGTTCTAGGGACATGGATATGTTGTTCATCCACACTCATTGGCAGGTATCCTTGCCGCTTTAAATCTTGCCGGAAGGTCTTCAAGCTTGCTCCTCCCACCCACCCGGGGGGTATAACTCTCGGCTCCGCCCCATGACGCCAGATCTTCCTTACCGCTTGGAAGCTCAGGTTCCCTCCTTAACGCTCTGCGTTGAGACTGTTCCTATTTCTCCGTTTACGATTTAAAAATAAATTTTAAAAAGACTTCAGTCTTGATCCCTCGTGGCTGTGATGGACAAATCGACTCCCGGATTTCGGAGATGCCCATGCGGGCAGAAGATGTCTCGGACGGATCCACACTCCACGTGTGTCTACTGCTTAGGCCTTGAGCACGACCCTCAGGCTTGCGACCTGTGCTCATCTTTCTCGGCCTACGTCCTCGAAGACCGTGCTGCCCGATTGCAACTGGGCCGTCCCGAGAAGCGTTTCCCTCCGGTGAAGTCCAAGGAGGCCCGGTTGGCGGTGTCCGCGGTGGCGGGCTCGGCGGATCAGCTCGAGCGGATGATCGCCCTCGAAGAGGAGGCGGCGCGGGCCGTATCTTCCGCGGCATTTATCCCGCTCTCTCTGGGTTCTTCCTACACGGCTTCTTTTAAGGAGCTTTGTCTGTCCCTCTCCACTAAGGGAGAAGGGCCTACGTCTGCTGGACCTTATTCTCGGTCCAAAAAGAAGGACACGGGTAAGTCCCTCCGTCGACGCTCTTGGGAGCGGGAAAGGTCCCTCTCCCCGAGTCGTCGACCGTCGGCTTCGGTCGACCGCTCGGCTTCGGCCACTGGCCTCACGGTGTCCCCGTCAGGTCAGTTGACCGAGACTCCCACCGACGAAGTCGAGATTTTTCTCGACCCGTTGGACGGGCTGTCGCCTTTAGCAGCCGAGATTCCCCTCTCCCCGGTTCCCCCGGGAGGAGTTGAGGATCCCATGGGCTCGCCTGTGCCTCCAGTTCCGGAGCCCTCGGATGGACCATCCGAGCCGAAGGGAGTGCCGGTTCCGGCCGACACCTCCCCGCACCGACCTCGGAAATTCCGGGACTCTCGGTCTCGGTCTCGGACCTCTTCGCGGTCCAGCCGATCCCACCGTCATAGGCGGTCCGGTCCGCGCACGCGGTAGGCGGCGGCACCAGCGGTAGCGGCGTCGCCGTCGTCCTCCTCCTCGGGCGAGGGGCTTGGCGTAAGTCGTCGATGGTGCGAGACCTTATGTTGCAACAGCTCCTCCTGGCGGGAAGAGCGCCCGTCGCCTTCCCGGCCATTAAGTAACTGTCACCGGGCGGCCGACACACCCTCGACTTATCCGAGCCTATACCCAGGCGGTTGTTCGGCCAAAACCAGCTACTCCACCGATTCGGTGGAACCTCCGCCCTCCACAGCCACCAATTGGGGCTCTGACCAAGGATTCTCGGTGGGCTAAGGGTCTACCCATCGGCTGTCAGTTACCCTCACTCCAGACTGACCTCGGCAGGTGAAGGGTAGCTCAGGCCAGAGGCAGCTCTCAGAGGACTCTTCGAGTCCGAAGATGATTCCTCCTTTTCTCCAGCGACTGGACTTGGAGTCTTCAGGAGTCAGTCAATGGGCGATAGCCGTCGTCCTTCCTAGGACTGCTTCGGCTCATCGGAGTCCACGGGATGGAGCTCGAACCGTTCCAAGCGAGACCAGGTATCCCCTCACGGAGATTCTGGACGAGGGGATTCTCCGGCGGAGGCCTTTCGAGTGGCGAGGCCATAGTGGGTCCGGCACTGGAGCTTTGGCAGTCCCTCTTCCTGCCCTCGCCTTGGCCAGGATGGCCAGGAAGTATCACGGTCCCTACGGTTCCTTGTCCGGTTTTGGAACACCCCTCTGCTGAGGGTTGGTTACCGACAGCGTTTTCAGTCGTGCGGCAAGCGCCAGGGATGTGGACAAACCTCCTGACAAGGAGTCCAGAGATGGACTATGTCGAGGCGAAAAGTCGCTCGCGTCCTCTCTCGGCCTTCGTCAGGCCAGTTCGGCCGTCCTCATGGCATTTTTCTCATGCCTGTTGGGCTCCCTGGATGAGTCATCCCTCATCTTCCCGCCGATCTGCAGACTACGGTTAAGCAAGTGCGGGACCAGGGCAGAACAGTGGCCAAACAGCAGCTCCAGACTGCTTTGGATATAGGGACTCATGTGCCAGATCGGTGGCGGCGCGAGTGGCTATAGTGTCGGCAGGCTTGGCTGAGGATATCCACCTTTGCCGGATACCAGCACAAGTTGGCGGATGTTCCCTTTTGGGGGACTGACCTCTTGACCCTGGGGTGGAAGGTCACCTGCAGAGGATCGAGAAGTCCAATGCTACCTTGGACTCGGTCTCTTCCTCAGAAGGACAAAGGCAGAAACGCAGCCTAAGCCCTTGTCCTTCTGTGCCTTGGCCTTGCCCGAAGCAACGTCAGGGCAGCAGGCTCGACTAGCATCCCAAACCCAAGCCGCCGGCTTCCTCTAACAGGAGGCAGGGAGGAAAAGGCCCAGGAGGTCCCTCGGCCGGTCCCTCCTCCAAGCCTGCCCAGTGACGGGCTGAGGGGTGTCGCCCCCATTCCCGTCACCTTACCCCTGGGTCCCCCCGTGGGGGGACGGCTCCGGCACTTCCGTTCCGCCTGGTCCGCTGTTACCACGGACAGGTGGGTCTTGGAGGTGGTGGGAAGAGGCCTGCCTCTGGAATTCGAGCAGGCACCACCCTTCAGAGCCGTCGCCCCTCGGGGGTCGGGAGTCCCCAGCCTCACTGGCGGCTCGTCGAGCCGACATCGCTCTCCTCCTCCAGAAGGAGGTGATAAGAGAGGTGGCGGACCCTCCTTCAGACCCAGGGTTTGTGTCCAGGTACTTCCTGGTTCCGAAATGGACGGGGGGCTGGCGCCCCATTCTCGACCTACACGACCTAAACAAGTTCCTAAGGTCTCGAACCTTCAGGATGGTCACTCTGGCTCAGATAATACCATCCTTGAAGCGGCGTGTGGTTCTGCTCCGGACTTGCAGGCCGCGTTTTTTCACGTCCTATCCGTCCGTCTCACCAGAATTCCTTCGCTTCGGCGGAAGGATCCTTTTCGGTTCCAAGCCATGCCCTTGGCTTGTCTCCAGCTCCAGGGTCTTCACCAAATGCATGGCAGTGGTGACAGCATTCCCTCTGGCGCCGAGGGGTCGGGTGTCCCCTACCTGGGCGACTGGCTGATAACAGCTCCCTCAGGAAGGAGGTGGGAGTGGTCCAGAGATCTGGCCCTCCAGGTCTGCTCTCAACTGGGCCTCCTTATCAACGAGGCCAAGTCAGAACTCGAGCCAAAGCAGGTGATTCTATTCATCGGGCGCAGCTCGACTCTCTTCGAGCCAGAGGCGGCTTCCGGCGGACAGGGCGGGGTTCTTTCACTCCTTTGCCCGATCATTTCTGGTTGGGCAATTCGTCTGCGGGACTTCCTCTTTGCCTCCTGGGTCTCATGGCGACCTGCACCAGCGTGGTCTGTTGGGCCAGCTGGAACATGCATCCCCTTCAATGGGGACTGGCCAGCCAGTGGTCACAACGCTGCGATCCTTTGGACCAGCTTGTGTCGGTGACTCAGGGGATGTGGAATGCTCTCCAGTGGTGGACCGTTCCAGATCATTTGCAGGAGTGCATCCCGTTCGTCCGCCCGAAGCCGACGGTCTCTCTATCGACCGATGCCTCTCTGATGGGTTGGGGTGCCCATCTGGGGGAACACCGGGCTCATGGCCTCTGGTCCCCGCGGGAGTCCCGATGCCACATCAACCTGCTGGAGCTCCGAGCGGTCCGCCTAGTTCTCACCGCCTTTGCTCCGTTCCTCCGGGGTCAAGTGGTCCGAGTCGAGCGGACAATACCACGACCATGTTCTATCTGAACCGCCAGGGGCGGGCGCGCTCCATGCTTCTATGCAAGGGCTCTCGCATTTGGTCACTGTCTCGCCAGCCTGGAGGCGGATCTCCTAGCCATTCATGTGGCAGGGCCTCCAACACCTGGCCGATGCCCTGAGGCGGATAGGGGCTGCATCCCACAGTGGTCTCTCCTGCCGAGGTAGTACAGCATCTGTTCTCCATTGGGGCACACCTCAGGTGGACCTGTTCGCCTCATGGGAGGCACGCAAAGCTGAGACTGTTCCATGCCGCCCCCTCAGCAGGGCTCGCTGCAGGGGGATGCCTTCTCGAGGCAGTGGACCCTGGGCCTCTTTACGCCTTTCCCCATTTCCCTTGATCCACAAGGTGCTTCTCAAGGCGAGGAGGGACAAGGCGCAGGTGATTCTGATAGCCCCAGACTGGCCTCGCCAGTTCTGGTACCCAGATCTCCTCAGTCTCAGCTCCAGGACTCCGCGCAGCTTCCAGCTCGCCGGACCTGCTCTCAGTCAATCAGGGAAGGTGTTCCATCGGACCTTCAATCCCTGCACCTGACGCCTGGTTCCTGGAGCGGCTAGAGTTCCAGGCCTTGGGTCTTTCCGGCGGGTCCTCAATGTAGTTGAGGCGTCCGTGAAGTCGACCAGAAAATGCTATGCCTTCAAATGGAAAAGGTTTTCCATTTGGTGTCAAAACAAGGGCTTGGACCCTTCCTCCTGTTCCTTGGCAAGCATCTTGGACTATTTATGGTCCCTTTCTAATCAAGGGCTTAGGTCGACGACCCTAAGGGTGCACCTGGCAGCCATCTCTGCTTACCAGGCGCGGGCCGGGCAGCAGTCGGTGGCGCAGGAGAAGGTGGTCTGGCGCTTTTTCAAAGGCCTTGATCACATTTCCCCTCCAGTGCGGGAACCCCCACCTCCGTGGGATCTACTGCTGGTACTGGCAAAGCTCATGGGCAAGCCATTCGAACCTATGCACAGGTGTGCTCTCTTCACCTGTCGTGAAGACCGCCTTCTCTTGGTGGCTATCACGCCAGCCAGAAGGATGGGAGAGCTCCAGGCGCTTTCCATCGAGTCTCCTTACCTGGTCTTCCACAGGGACAAGGTTGTCCTGCGTCCCCACCCGAAATTCCTTCCGAAGGTGGTGTCGGAGTTTCACCTTAACCAGGTGTTGACTCTGCCGGTGTTCTACCCCAATCACACCTCGGAGGCCGAATATAGGCTCCATACTTTGGACCCTAGAAGGGCGCTCGCCTATTACAAAGAGCGCACGGCTGAAATTCGGGGAGAGGTTCGCCAGCTGTTTGTCACCTACGCTGAAGCCGCATCTGGCAGACCTGCAGCCAAGCGGACGATAAGCAGGTGGGTCACTTCCTGCATAAGATCTCTGCTTATAAGTTGGCAGGCATGGATCTCCCAGAGGATAAGAGCTCATTCTACCCGCCATACTGTGTGCAACGGTGGCTGCTTCCAGGACGCCCTATCCAGGAAATCTGCAGGGCTGCTACCTGGAAGTCAGCAAACACCTTCATTACCCATTACCACATCGACCTTGAGTCACGCGGGATGCTGGTTTTGGGGCCTCGGTTCTCAGTCTCTCTTTCCCAAGTAAGTATTGGGGTGTGCGTCTTGCCTCCTCCTCCCGGAGAACTGCTAGGAGTCTGCAGAATGAGTGGATGAACAACATATCCATGTCCCTAAAATACAGGTTACTCACCTGTAACAGGAGTTCTAGGAATGGTATATGTTGTTCATCCACATTCTACCGACCTCCCGGCTTGACGCACAACCTGAGCTTCCAGCAGGCCAGATCTGGCGTCATGGGGCGGAGCCGAGAGTTATACCACCCGGGTGGGTGGGAGGAGCAAGCTTGAAGACCTTCCGGCAAGATTTAAAGCGGCAAGGATACCTGCCAATGAGTGTGGATGAACAACATATACCATTCCTAGAACTCCTGTTACAGGTGAGTAACCTGTATTTTCTGCTCGCTAGATTCAGGGCCTGGTGTTTTTTGGCTAGACGCGTTATCCCTCTCGTGGAAAGGGAGGTTCCTTTATGCCTTCCCGCTCCTGCAGAGGGTTCTCCTCAAAGCGCAATCAGAAGGGACTACTTTGATCCTAATTGCCCTGTTGTGGCCTCGGCAGATATGGTTCCCTTTGCAGTAGCGTCTCTCAGCGGAATCTCCTGTGCCATTACCAGTCTCAGCACATCTTCCCTCAGGACAGTGGGTTGTTGGTTCATCCAAACCTGCGTTCCCTCCACCTGCATGCCTGGCTCCTCAGGACCTAGCCAAACTTAGGTTTGGAGTCTCGGATAAGGTGACGCAAGTCCTGGTGGAGGAAAGAAGACCCTCCACGAGAGCTACTTACACTATGAAATGGAAGAGTTTCTGTCTTTGGGCCACAGCGAGACATTTGGCTCCATTGGTCTGTCCAACATATTCTATCCTAGAATATCTGCTTTCCTTATTGGAGTCGGGTTTAAGTTACACCTCCATTAAGGTATACCTGGCTGCTCTTTCTGCCTACCATGCCCTGTCCAAGGCAGATCAGTGGCTCAATTGAAGGTGTTCAAAAGCCTTTCTTAGAGGCATCTTGCACATCAGACCCCCTATCTAGGACCCTGTTCCTCCTTGGGACTTACTTTTTGTGTTGGAGAAGCTGACGCTCCCTCCCTTTGAACCAGCCACGGATTATGAACTGCGTTTTCTCTCTTGGAAAATGCTATTTTTAGTTGCTGTTACTTCTGCTCAAAGGATTTCCGAGCTTCAGGCGCCCATGTGTAAGGAGCCCTACCTGATTTTCCACAAAGATAGGGTAGACCTGCGCACAAATCCTAGGTTTTTGCCCAAGGTGGTGTCGGAGCTTACTTTGAACCGGGTGGTTCAGCTCTCTGTGTACTACCCGAACTACTCTAACAAAGGGGAGGCTCTTCTCCATACCCTGGACATTCATAGAGCTTTATGTTGTTGTTTGTCCAGAACCAAGGAGGTCAGGAAATTCGATCAGTTGTTTCTGTCCTTTGCCCTCAGGTCATTAGGTTGCTCAGTCTCAAAATGGACACTTTCCTGCTGGTTGGTGCATTGCATTACCCTTCACTCCCAAAAACATGGCAAGTCTCTTTCGGGCCTGATCAAGGCGCACTCCACCAGAGTGGTGGCAGCGTCATTCACAGCTCTTAAGAGGGTATCATCAGTGGACATTTGTGTGGCAGCTACATGGCACTGTCCATGCCTTCATCAGGCAATACAGTCTGGACATCGCCTCTAGACACAGAGCTGGTTTTGGCCTTGGTGTTTTGCAGGGCTTGATCTCCTGAGTGGTTTCCCTGATATTGTTCCTACCTTCCCTCTCCTCCTCCTCCCAGGTGGTTGTCTTTAGCTTTATACTGCTTGGGAATCTGTCCTACAAGTTATTACCTGCTGTAAGAGCTTCCTCTCTAAGTAAGATAGTACAGTTACATAAGAACTTACCGTAACAGTAGATCTTCGAGAGAAGTTCTTGCAGCAGGTGTATTTTTCCCTCCATCCCCCCCGAAGATCAGGTCTCTTCTGCATTGGCCATGCCTACTCATCATGTGGCGAGGTAAGTATGGGCAGATTATCCTCACGTTCACTGTTGCATCCTCATGCAAGGTCTGCCGTTCCGGCGTCTAAGAACTGGAGCACGAGGGGACCACCGCCTCTTATATACTGGAAGGGACCTCGGGGGTGGAGCAGACATAAGGTGGTCGGTCCCCTAGGTACTGCTGGAAAAAGGTTTGCCATGATCTGCCACCAGGTGGCGCCAGTTATACAAGTTACCTGCTGCAAGAGCTTCCCTCGAAGATTTATTGTTATGGTAAGTTCTTATGTAACTGTACTTTTTTGTTATGAAGGTTTGCGAAAGTCATAGTTTTTTTGTTTTTTTTTTGTAATTCATGAGCAGCTTGTGTTCTAAGAACCAGTTCTCAACACAGGCAGATTGCTTCTGAAGCTGCTTCTCAAGGAGTGATGGGTCCTTGCTGCTTGTAAAGATCACAGCATCATCTGCATATAGGAGCATTTTCTTGGGATATTCAATAGGGAGATGGTTGAGAAATAGACTAAAAAGAGGAGGGCCCAGGATTGACCTTGGGGAACCCCAGTGTGCACTACCCGACTTTCTGACAAGATTCCCGTTATCTTTACCTGCTGACATCTGTCAGTAAGGTAGCTGTTGAAACAGCCTACGGCTCTATCGGAGAGCTTAGTTCATGATAGCTCTTTTAATAGTTCATGCTTTAATGGTGAAGTCTATGAAGGTCACCCCCCCCCACCACCATGAGGCCATGGTCTAGGGCATTGTGTATATAGCTGGTAAATTCAGTTAGTGCAGTGGTAGTGCTGTGCAGTTTCCTGAAACCATGCTGTTGGTCGCACTGAATTTGATATTTTTCAAGGTAGTCGACTAGCTGGTCTGCCACCATACGTTCCAATGCTTTAGAGAGGGAGGAGTGGATGGAAATGGGACGATAATTAGAGTGTAAAGTCCCGTCTCCACTTTTGTGTATTGGTGTTACAGTGACTGCTTTCCATCTCTTAGGGGATTTGGCAAAGCGTAAAGATAAGTTCAGGATATGTGTTAATGTGGAGAGTATTTCATCGAGGGTAAGGGAAATAAGTTTGCGGTTGAGTGTCACCGGTAGTCCTAGATTGCCCAAGGACCTGTTTATACTGGGTGTTTATACTGGGTATAGAACGGAAGAAGGTTTTGCAGCCAGTTATTACTGTTCCCCACATTAGTGGGTCCATTTAAAACTTATTTTGAGGTAACCACCTATCAGTTCCCTTTTTTTGTGTGTGATCTTTTTACACCCCCCACACATAGAAACATAGAAGTTGTCGGCAAATAAGGACCGCAAGGTCCATCCAGTCTGCCCATTTCTTTTTCTACCTTATGAATCCTGTTTGAAGCCCTGCACTGTATTCATATCCACCACTTCCTGAGGTAGGCTGTTCCATGTATCCACCACCCTTTCTGTGAAAAAGAACTTCCTTACATTACCCCTTAATCCGCCCCCTCTAATCTCATGCTGTGTCCTCTTGTCCTGCTATTTTTCTTATATTGAAACATGTTAGACACTTTCACCTTATTAATGGCCTTAAGGTGTTTGAATGTTTCAGTCATATTTTTTTTTTAGTTGTTTAACCAGGAGTAGCACACTAAGCTGAAAGCTTTTTTACAGGAGCGACCTGGGAGCACAGGGAAGTTAAGTGACTTGCTCAGGGTCACATAGTATGCAGGTGGAAGCTGTGGGATTCAAATCCAGGTCTGGTCTGCTGAATGTCACCAGATTTGCAGCTCAGATCCTTAAACCACTGCGCAATACTGCCTCCACCATAACACCTCTCTCCCTCCTTTGCTCTAGAGTATACATATTGAGCTCAGTTAATCTGTCCTCATATGTTTTCAGATGCAGTCCCTGCACCATTTTGGTTGCCCTTCTTTGGACTGCCTCAATTTGGTTAATGTCCTTGTGAAGGTGTGGCCTCCAGTACTGCACGCAGTACTCCAGATGGAGCCTAACCAGTGTCTTGTAAAGAGGGATTATTACCTCTCTCTTCCGACTTGTGATACCCCTACTAATACACCCCAACATCCCTCTAGCCTTACCTACTGCTTAAGTGGTCTGCTTGGATGATTTCAGGTCATCGGTGATGATGACGCCCAAGTCTTTCTTACCTTGTGACTGCCAGCAACTCCTCTTCCAGCCTATAGGTGGCTTCAGGGTTTCTCTTTCCTATGTGCATGATCTTGCACTTCTTTGTGTTAAACCCCAGTTGCCACTCTTCCGACCATTTTGCTAGTTTATCCAGATCTCTTCTCATTCTGCCCACCCCATCTGGATGTTGCAGATCTTGGTGTCATCTGCAAACAGACAAACCTTACCCTCCAGTCCATCTGCAATGTCACTGATGAAGATATTGAAGAGAGCTGTCCCCAGGACTGATCCCTGAGGTACCCCACTTGTGACTTGCATCTCTTCTGACTGTGAACCATTTACCACCACTCTCTGTTTTCTGCCCATCAACCAGTTTCCCACCCAGTTGACCAACGTCTGACCCACCCCGAGCCTACCCAGCTTATTAATCAATCTTCTATGTGGAACAGTATCGAAAGCTTTGCTGAAGTCAAGGTAGGCAGCATCAGTTGCTCCCCCTTGGTCCACCACTCTGGTTACCCAGTCAAAGAAATCTATGAGATTAGTTTGACAGGACCTTCTTTTTGTAAACCCGTGCTGTCTTTGATCCTGTGCTTCTATGGATTCCAGGTGTTGCACTATTCTTTCCTTAAGGAGTGTCTCCATAATCTTGTCCACTACTGAGGTAAGACTGACTGGTCTGCAGTTCCCTGCCTCCTCCCTGCTACCACTCTTGTGGAGCGGGATCACATGAGCCCTTCTCCAGTCTTCTGGGACCTCTCCTGTGCTCAGGGACTCACTAAACAGTTCTGATAATGGCTCTGCTAGTTCCACCCTTAACTCCTTTAGTACCCTTGGATGTATGGCCTTAGGTCCCATTGCCTTGTCCACCCTGAGCTTATCGAGCTCTTGTAGGACCCTTTTTCGTGAAGGGACTAGTGCACACCTCCCTCTCCCCTGTGTCCATGGTGCTGAGCTGTGGGCCCTGCCCTACCTTTTCTTCAGTAAATACTGAGCAGAAGTATCTATTTAGGATAGATGCTTTTACATTGTCCTCCTCACACGCCCCCTTATCCCCTTTGATTTTAGCAATACTTCCTCTGGACTTTCTCCTTCCACTAGTGTATCTATAGAAAGTCTTGTCACCTTTTGCTGTTCGTGCTAGTGTTTCCTCAGTTTGGGCCTTTGCCTGCCTTACTGCCTTCCCTGCGTCCCTTAGGGAAGTTTGGTATACTTCCCTGTCTTCATCCTGCTGCATTCCCTTATATTTCCTGAAGGCCAGCCTTTTGGCTCTGACCTTTTCTGCTACTGTGTTTGAGAACAAAAGTGGTTTCCTTCTTCTTTTGCCCTTCCTTTTCTCACTGACACAATGGGATGTTGCTTCAAGTATTGTATCTTTAATACTTGCCCACTTTGCCTGTACCCCCTCACCTGTATTTCTTTTTGCCAGGGCTAGCTTAACTCTGTTAGCCATCTTATCAAAGTCGGCTCCTCCGAAGTCCCATATTTTGCCTTGGAATGGGATGATTTAGTTCTAGTGGCCAAATTGAACCGTACCACGTGATGGTCACTGGCACCCAGGTGACTTTCTACCTGGAGATCTGTGATCCTTTCCCTGTTAGTCAGTACTAGATCTAGGATAGCCCTGTCTCTTGTGGGTTGTTGTACAAGTTGTTTGAGGCCCTCTCCCTGCAGGGAATCCACCATGTGTCTAGTTCTGGCAGATGTCCCTGCTGATATTGACCAATCTGTGTCTGGCATGTTGAAGTCTCCCATTATCAGAACCTCCCCTTTAGCTGTCATGTTTTGTATATCTTCTAACAGTAACGTATTTCTGTCCTCCCCCTGGTCTGGAGGCCTGTACACAACCCCAGTTCGTATGGCTGTCCCATTTCCTGTTTCCAGGATGACCCACAGTTCTTCTGGCTCCTTATGTGTATTCTGAATTTCTGTAGCTTTGATATTTTCATTGACATAAAGGGCCACTCCACCCCCCCCCTTTGCACCTCTGTCTCTTCTGAAGAGTACATAGCCAGGTACTGAAGTCTCCCAAGTGTGGTTACTGGTAAATCGTGTCTCGCTAATTTCTACTATGTCCAGTTTAGCCTCTGTCATTATTGCCTGCAGGTCTGGGATCTTGTTTCCTAGACTGTGAGCATTTGTGTACATGATTTTCTATTGGCCAGATTTCGGTGTGTTACTTGTTGGTCGAGGTCCGCTGGTCCGGCGTTTCCCCTGTGCATCGTAGGGGAAGCTGGACGTTTTTCTTTACCTGGTGATGTAAATGAACTACAGACATGCTGAACTCCTGTTTGACCACTAGCTGAGGGGGAGGGGTGTTCTTCCCATTCGACGTACGGGATGGTGCACCTCTCTCCCCATTTGCTAGTTTAAATATTCTGCAAAGACGTCAAACTTCTGCCCCAATGTACTGACTCCCTCCTTAGTCAGATGCAGTCCATCAAATTTAAAGAACTTTCGCTCCCAAAACTGTTGCCAGTTCCTTACAAATTTGTGTTCTTTTTCCTGGCACCAGCCCTTGAGCCACATGTTTAGCAACCCTGTCTTTTCTTCTCTGACCTTCCGTCCATCTGTCCCCCTCTCCCAGACTGGCAGGATCTCAGAGAAGGAGATGCTGGACGAAATGGATGATAGTCTGTCACCCAGCCTGGTCAGGTGTTTCTTGGTCTCCACAACCGACCGGCTGGAGAGATCGTTAGTCCCTATGTGTACCAGGACGTCAATGTTTTCTCCTGCTTCCCGAACAGTTTTAGCAATGCGGTCAGTGTCTCTCCACGCTGATGTACTTGGGAGACATCTGACCATTACCGCTGGCTGGAGACACGCATCAACTCCCCGAATCATGGAGTCTCCTATGATCAGAAGTGTTTTAGATTTCCTTTTTGCTTTTTTTGTTTTGGTTCCTGTTTTAGGCGAGTTTTGTTGTGCTAGCTCCTGTGCTGCAGTGTCTTGCTTTGCAGTGTCTTCTGCCCCTTTGTTTGATTTCGGAGATAGAGGCAGATAACTGTTTGTAGTTTTTATATGGTTTGTGGAGGTGATATGTTGAAGAGCACCGAGTGATGGGGCACCCGATTTGCCCCTCCTAACCACCTGCCAACTACGTGGTCTACTGTTGAGAGGTCTAAACCTCACTTTCAGATTCTTGACGATATTGGGAAAGCAAGTAATCACAGAGGCATTGCATTAGAGCAATAAACAAGTTTATTACTACCAAGGAGTAAATCACAGTTGCCCTAAGCAGTTCTTACTAATACGAACCGGGAGCCAGTGCTAGGCGTTCCCTACACCTCGAGGTTTCTCTGTAGTCTCTTGGGGTCTCTCAGGTCTCCGAGGTGTAAAGCTTGTGCATTACATTATATACCTATGATAATTATTATGGTTACCAAAAGATAGAAACATTTCTAGTTACAGAGATGAGCCCTATTGGCTAAATTAGAGGTGGCTCCACGGTCCAAGATAACATTATACAATTCTGTAAAGTCATCAGTTTGAGAACAAAGAGTTCTTATACAGAGTCTTGCATAACTCAGTGTAGTAGTACAATTCACCAAAAGATGGCAATGCCATCTTACATATTATAATTACTTCAAGGACACAGGTGTCTTGGCATCTAACAAGTAAGAAAACACCAGAAAATACATGGCAGAATATATGTGTATTAGCAAGCAAAGTGTATTACAACAATATGCATTCATATCCTGACATCTACTGTTATACGGTAGATGACCTTAGCCCTAAATATTAGTATAACCTATACCTAAGCATTAGCTGTCTACGGTGTACCTCTAAGGGTACCAATTAGGGTGCAGGGACCTCGTGTAACATTCCCCCCCTTGTTGCCTCCAGGGGCAACACAGGCATTGTCTAGGGAAAGGACAGGAGCAGTGGTCGTTTACAATCCCGACACATGAGCCTTGTAAAGAAACTCGAGCTGCTCACGGTGTTGGCGTAGTGTATGCCGTAAGCAGCAAAGCATAATAATCAAAGTAAAATCAAAATGGTTGTATAATAACAAAACCTTAAAAGTAGTCTCTAACCAGGTGTTAGTTAATGCGTTATTCATATCTCCATCATTAATCAAGTTAAGAACAACTTCATTGGCTTTGGTCATATTATTGCTGATGTGGATGAGGTGTGTGTCTTTCCTGTCTAAAAGTGATTTTAGTGTGAGTGGGTCTATGTGTACATTAAAGTATGGCAAGTATTCTGACAGTGTGAGTAGGTAATCTGGGTTACCATCAATAATGTCTGCATCCAGAAGTGGGACGGGGGTTATAACAGTATGTCCAATAACAGTCTTTTGGTAGGGGACAAAACAGAAATTGGGGTAATCAATAGCACAAGTAACAGAACCATATGTGAGTTTTATAGTTCGTAACAACACAGTATTCACCGTCGGAATTATACTGTGAGCGCACAGTAGGCAGTCTCCACGTTTGCAACTGGACAGGGCAGGAGTAGGTCGTCTTCGAAATCTGTGTTGACAGGCGATGAACCTCCTCACGATAGGATTGGTAAAGCTTATCCGGAGCCAAAGTTGCGTCGAAAGAGTTGGTGCCATTCGCAGTGATGTCATCATCCATTGTGAAAGTCCAATCAATGCTGTCTGGAGAGTAGCCACAAACAGGCTGTATAACATCAAACACATCACATCGCACAGGTAGATATATTGCTTTTTACACAGCAGTCTATGAAGGAGCCACCAGGCATCCAGGAAAGAATGGTAGACCAGTAAGGTGAGTAGATCCAGGTGTTCTCTGTAGATGTCTTCGTCCAAATGCCCAATGGAATGTACCAGTGCAAGCTTGGCTGACAAAGCTGTAGTGGGATCAAAGCGTGGTAAGGAGACAGTGAAAGAAACAAACATGGTATCTGTTATGGAACATTTCTTAGCAGTGAAACAAGGACCAGTATTAGGGTGTCTGGTCACAAACCCCAAATTCCTAGCTGTGGAGAGAGGAATAGTCAAAGTTTGTTGCATACACATAGAAACACAGCTAGTGGTTTTACACCTTGGACAATACCATTTGGAAGTGTCATGTACAATGTCAGGAATTCTTCCAGATTCTAGATCACGGAAGAGGTTATTGATGGTAGTGATAATGTAAGAGCCATAAGCAGAGCAGATTATCTCTCTAGCAATGTATTGTTTATCTGCTTCTTTATTGTTCTGTTGTATTAGTGTGTTAATCTTATCTTTAGAATCAGTGAATGCCTTAGCAATGTCATGCATGTTGTATACAGTGTATCTTTCTTCCTGACTAAGGCCATCCACACCATGCAATAATGGAGGTAAAATGTTATTGACCAAGCCAGTGGAGAACTTGGCAGAATGACTTTTGATAGCAGCAATATCTGCTTTATTCCAAATAGACATAGCCGTACCAAAAAGACCTGTGACAGTACCTATTGCACCTGTGACATCAGAACTGTCAACTTCACGTTTATGATTTAGATTATCAGGATAGGGCTTCCTCCTGAAGTTGCCTCTATGTTCAGTAGAATAGACCCCGGCAATAGGATCTTGCGTACGAATCTGAAATGCAGCTAAACTGTCGAGCAATAATGTACTGTAAAATGCTGATGTATTAGTATTGTGACACATACCAAACTCTTTAATATTCCAGTAAGTAAGATTAAACAAAACAGGTATATGCATAAACTGTAAGTTATTAATCAAAGAACCTGGGAGGGCAGTGGCTGTTAGACCACTCACGGGACCAGGGGTATGCTTGGACATTCCAAAAGCTGCTTATCAGTGGCGGTAACACAGAGAGGTACACTGCTGCAGAAGCCATGAGTGTATAACACAAAATCTGCCAGCAGAATCTTTGGACAAAAATTACAATAAAAAGGATCTATTAAGGCAGTTATATTGTACAAACCAGAATGTCTTAATGCAGTTTGTAACAAGGACAGTGAACCATTTGGGGATAATTTAGCATTGGGCCAACCCTGGAAAGTTCCTTTGGAGAGTTTGGCCACAGGGAGAATTTGTCCTTGTGATGTGGTTTGCCACTCAATTTGAAGGGCAGATTTGTCAGGAGCAACAACCGAGGCAGTGAGGTAAGCATCGGAACCTTCCTGGACAGTGATCATACTATCTGGTATATTTTATTTATTTATTTATTTATTTATTTTAACATCAGTTTAAAAAACCTTTGAGCCAGAGGCTCATTTACAAAGGTACCTCGTCAAGGCAGACACAACATACATACATGAGGGAATCCAAAATAATGTACAGTAAAAGACAAAGAGCGAAGTAGCAGGCAGAGGTGAGACAGTCAGCAACAGAAATGAACAACAGGCAAGTGTCACAATTGCAGGCGAATGAGTTACCAAAACACCTTGTCGGTTCAGACATTTTTTTTTTTTATACATGGGCAGACAGCGGGGGGCAGGGGCAGTGACAGGAGTGTGAGGCAGGCAAGTGGTTTTAGATAGTTTTGAAGCTGGCCGAGTGAGGGCATTTGAGATACCAGCAGGTAAGGAGTTGTACAGGGAGGGGCTCTATAGAAGAGCGCCCTGTGCCCTGGGAGGTCCGTGCCCTAGGGATAACTAGTGCAGTTTGCTGGAAGCCGGGTGTGGACAGTGGGGTTGGAACAACGAATAAGTCGGCAAGGCCAGGTGGGATAGACCATGGAGGGCTTTGAAGGTAACCAGCGAGTTAGAACAGGGGCCAGCGCTCATCGAGGTTGAGTAGGGAAGCCAAGGGTACAATTGACAAGTATGGGTGAGTCTAGGGCACTGATGATAAGTCTACAAGCTTTGTTAAGTGTAAGTCGAACCTCTTGAAGGGCTGTCGGGTCAGCTCATGCATATAAACAGGAGGCCGTAGCCAACTAAGCCTGACAGAAGAGGTGACTGCCAAGCGAAGAGTTTAGTGGGAGGCATTTTTATGCAGTAGAAATACCAAGCCGAGCATTGAGGCTGAGGTCAGTGCAGAGATATGGTTATGAAAGAGAGGGAAGAGTGAAGATTAGGCCAAGGTATTTATAAGAGTGCACAAGTTCAAGGGTGATCTGTGCAGAGAGAACAGAGAGAGAAATTACTAGACTTTTTTTTGGGGGTGGGCAAGCATAGATTTAGTTTTCTTCAGGTTGATGACAAGGCGGTGGTCGAGAACCAGCTTTCAGCTGAGGTGAAGGCACGCTGTAGGAGTTTTGAGTAAGAGCGGGGTTACTGCCAGAGGCAAAAGAGCACAGCGTCATCTGTGTGAAGAAGTTTTTCCAGCGCAAGCTTTAGGCAGGTTGTTGAGAAGAGAATAGAGGCAGAATAGAGCCCTGGGAACACCAGGCCGAATTTGTGAGTAGAGATGAGGTGCCACCAACCCGCACACATTGGGAGGCGGTTGTGCAAGTAAGCTTAGCACCAGGAGAACAGGACGAGGCAAAGCCCACTGGCAAGTGTGGCTAATAAAGCCAGGTGAGAGGCGGTATCAAAGGCTTTGATGGGTCTATAAATACCGCACCAAGCGGCAACGTCACCAAGAGACTATGGAGGAAGTTATCAAACTCAGGAGAGCAGTATTGGTGCTATGGCCAGTTCTGAAACCATGCTGTTCAGGACAAAGGACCTCATATTTTGTAAGGTAAAGAGAATTTGACTGCTAACTATTTTCTCCAAAGCTTTAGAGAGAGGATAGAAATTGGTGGTGGTTACCTGCGGTGATCTGTCACTGCCCTTTGTGAAGAGGGTAACAGTAGCGACCACTCAGATATGAGAAGTGCCCAAGGCAGAGGGATTTATTAAAGAGGCAAGTGATGGGAGAGATGACTGATCCAGGACCTGGCGTGGAGGCGGGGATAAGGAGTCATTGCGATTGAGTTGCCACTTTAGAGCTTTGTAAATAGGGCCTAACCTCCTGGGTGGACACAGTACAAAGGTAGAAAGGGGTGGGGGATGAGAGGAGCAGACAAGGGGGAAGGGGACTGAAGAAATTGCTCGGGAGCACTGCACTAAGGTCAGTGAGGCGTTGTTGAGTGTGAGTAGCAATGAGTGCAGGGTCAGTGCAGGGAGACCCATCAATGTTAAGATGTGCAGGGGGGAGTGAGCGTGTGCCCCCATTAAGCTGCTTGATATTATCCCAGAAGGATCTAGGGTTGCCCCAGGAGGAAGTAAGAGTAGAGTTGTAATATTCTGACTTAGCTTTGCGGACAGCCCATGTACATTGATGGATACTCCCTCTGGAGGAGGTGCTGGAGGGTCGAGGTGTCGTAGGAGGTCCGGTACCATGCCTTGGATGCAGGGGATCACTCCTGAGAGGAGGAAATAATGGAACAAGATAGCCATCTTGTCAGTGTATCTGAAAAGGAAGATCAAAGATTAGTATGTTAGTACAATTCTGCCCAATGGGGTGAGGAAAGGTAATTTAAGCTCCTTTATACAGTTTCAACTGGTTTGCACGTAACCATTTGTCAGTCGGTTTGTTGTTGTGGAGGAGTCAAACTTGACAGACTACCGGACTGAGCTTGTTGACAATAGGGTATGGGCCTTCCACTTGTTGGAGAAGAGTGGGTGGGATGTGCAAATCAATGCCATTACCTGATCTCAACTTGCCAATCCACTTCTTGTGATGTTTGTCAAACTGTATTTTGGATTGTTGCTGGGCCTTGCCCATGCAGTTCTTGACATACAAGTGTGTGTGTATAGAGGTCTTTTCTGAGTTTCTCCATACTGGTCCACAGACGCAGTCTGCAGTGAGTGTGCAGGTCAAACAACAGGTGTTCAGGTAATCTCATCTGTCTACCAGTCATCACCTCAAAGGGTGTGAGCTGGGTGGTGGCTGAGGGTGTACCCCTGATTGCCATAAGGAGTAAAGGCAATAGGGAATCCCAGGTTTTGGGATTGTCCTCAGTGAATTTGGAAAGCATTTACTTGATCCGTCTGTTGGCTGTTTCTACTTGACCTGAGGATTGAGGGTGGTAAGGTATGTGGAACTTCTACTGAACTCCGAGGAGTTCAAGGGATTTTTTTCATCAACTCACCTGTAAAGCTGGTTCCTCTGTCAGAGTCTGCCTTAAGAGGCACACCACCTGGAGAAAATCTGTTCCTGGGATTTTGGCAGTAGTCTTTGCTGTACATGTCTTAGTGGGGAAGGCTTCTACCCACTTAGAGAAGAGGTCAGTTACCACAAGAGCATACTTGTTATTTCTGCTGGTATTGGTCAGAGGGCCAATTAAATCAATTTGAATGGCATGCCAAGGGCCAGAATGTCTTTGTGGTAAAAGTTTGGCATTTCATTTGGTAGGGATGGGATTGTTTTACGCACAAACAAAACAGTTGTCTATGTATTGTTTAACATCTTTGGTGATACCAGGCCACCAGGCGGTGGTCTTGAATCGTTGGAGGGTATTTTCTGCTCCCTGGTGCCCACCAGTAGGAGTGTCATACACTTGGTGCAAGAATTCAGATCTTAGGTGTCTGTGGACTACCCACAACTTGGTGGTAGAGTCATCTGGTTGGAACCAAATTACCTTTGTCATCTGGTGACAAAGCGTAACCTACCCTTCATGCCTTCATTAGGGGTTATGTGGAGAGTTCTCTTCAGTACCTTTATCAGGGAATCTGAACACCTCTTTGAGTTCAGTGTCAAGCTGTTGGGCTGCGGAGAGATCCAAGGGGGGAAAAAGGTTCAGGTTTTTTCTTGAGTGCTGCAATGTGTACAGCTGCATTAGCCTCTCAGTGGTCCATCATCCAGACGACCCCCCCTCGGGCCCCTTTCTTGGCAAGGGTGTCTGCTGTGTCATTGAAGGCATGATAGGAGTCATGGAGAGAGTGGGCTTTAACCTTGTGTACATAGAGTTTGTGTGCAAATTTCTGTGCCAGTGCATGTATGTATATTACCAATTCTTTGTACTTCACTGGACTGCCATCAGAAGAGAGGAAGGAGTTCTTCTGCCAGAAAGGTAGAAATTCTGTAAGGGAACAACAAACCCAGTTAGAGTCTGTAAAAATGATGGTATCCTCAGTCCCATGTAGGATGAACTCGAGGGCACAGGCCACCGCTGCCATCTCTGCGTATTGTGATGATGCTGCACTACAGCGCTTAGATATCTTGACAGTGTTCCCATAAGGGTAAATCACCAAAATACCCATCCCTGCAATCTGTTCTCCCTGGTAGTAGGATGCTGAACCATCAGTAAAGATACGGCACAAAAAGGTACTCTCGGGTACTTGTGGCGTGGCAGGGAAGAAAGGACCTGGATCAGGAAGATCAGGTGACTGTAGTGTACAGTCATGGGGTTCTCACTGGAAAAGGAGGCCATGAGCTAACATAGATGGAACTTTAGTCGGTTGTACCTGTATATCCCTGTCCTGGAGAAGAAGTGACCAGTGCGTCAGCCTGGTGTTAGAGACTAACCCATCCTTCACTCTGTCTGAGAGCAAGAAGGTGGTTGGTGTATGGTTAGTGTTAATGATCAGTGGTGAATACCCAGTGATATACAAGAAGTGCTTGACAGCCCAGTAAGTGGCCAGAAGGTTCCTTTCACAAAGGCAGTACTTCTGTTCCACTGGGGTCAAGAGCTGTGAGGCATATGCAGTGGGTCTCAAGGTGCCATGCACCTTCTGGGCCAGCACTGCTGACATAGCAATGTCAGAAGTGGCACACTCCAGATGGAATGGTAGTGCTGGATTGGGGTTCACCAGTGCTGGGGCGGAGGCAAAGGCCTGCTTCAGTGACGTCACAGCCTTGGTGTGAATAGGGCCCCAAGTCCATGGTACATCCTTTTTGAGTAATTCATACAGAGGAGCAGCTTTCTGAGCAAAATCACAAATTAAATCTCTCGAATAGTTTACCATACCTAGAAACCTTCGAAGAGTTGCCACACTGGTAGGTAATGGCAAGTCTTGTAATCCCTGTACCTTCTTCCAGGTAGGGCTTCGACCTTGGTCAGTTATTTTTAGACCCAGAAAGAGTACTTCTTTCTGACACAATTGTGCTTTTGCTGGGTTACATTTCAAGCCTGCTTTCTGAAAGAGAGTCAGTAGTTCGTCCAAGAGATCCAAATGTTGTTCCTGTGTGGCTGTTGCTAGCAACAGGTCGTCCACATACTGTAAGAGACATTGGGGGGGTAGAGAAACTATTGAGGGTGTCCATCATGTGGAGATGGAAGAGGGATGGACTGTTATGGAATCCTTGTGGCAAGCAAGTCCACGTGTACTGTCTTCCTTCAAAGGTGAAGGCAAACTTATATTGACTCTTAAGGGCCAATGGCAATGATCAAAAACCATTGGAAATGTCCAGGGCACTGAACCATTTCGAGTCAGGGGTCAAAAGTCATAGCACATCTGGTGCTGATGCCACAGTTGGGGAACAACTGGAGGTGACCTGATTTGGTTTCCTGTAGTCAATAGTAAGTCTCCAGGCGCCTGTGGGTTTCTTCATGGGCCATACTGGGTAGTTGGCAGTGGAAACACAAGTTCTGATTACTCCTTGCTTGAGGAGTGACTTGATCGTTTCTCTAAGGGAAGGCAAGGCCTCAGTTGGGAAAGGATATTGCCTTTGCCTCTCATGTGCCGGGCCTGGCACTTCAATGACGGTGTGCATTCTACCACAGTCATGCTTGTTAAACTGCAAACGGTTCCAAATTTCGTTGCAGGATAGGTAGGAGTTTTGGAAAAAGTTCATGATTCTTGAACAAGTCTATGACATCATACTCTTTGTCATTGGCAGATATCGTTGCCACAACGTGTGAATCAGGAATCAAGATGGTGTGATACTGACTCTGAATCTGTATCAGTAGCATGTTAGCTAGGTCCACCACTCAGCCGTGTGGCGCAAGGAAGTCGATCCCTATAATACTAGGATGATCGTGCAGTACCATCAGTTGGAAAGTGTGTGAAGACTTTAAGTGGCCTAGCTCTACCGGTAAGGATAGAGAGCGGTATGCAGGTAGCCTAGTACCGTTGACTCCTGACATGTTGGTCCTCCGTCCGGTGGACCAAGGGGACGTGTCTGGGTGTTCGTCATGTAGCACAGATACAACTGCACCTGTATCTAGCAAAACTACTAGTTGGTGGCCCCCGACCTCGCCTCGGTGCAGGGCCTTCCATTTGTATCCAAGACCAGCTTGTTTACAATACGGACTGGGGCCTGTAATTGTCACTCCGTACTGCCGGAAGCATGCAGAGGTTGGGCCTGGCTTGCGTGAATGACTTCACCATGCTGTACTGGTGCTATATAGGGAGGAGCTTCTGGGTTCAGACCTGTGTGGGCCTGAGGGCCTGTACCTCTGGTGTCTCCATGGCTGGTTGAGGCCTGGGCTGCCGGTTGTACCGCCGCAAGGGTCTGTGCGGGAACAGCATCCGCCACAGAGCGCACTTGTCCCAGGAGCTCTCGAAATTTCCGATTTTCTTCAGTTATCTCCCTATATGAAGGACCTGTTCTCTGTTGTGGTTTACCTCTACCCTTATGCTTCCTGTTCTTATGAAAAATTCCGGTTCCCACCCCATTGCTGTTGTTGATGCGGTTGTTGTTGTTGGGCCTGTTGGGGGTGTTGATTACCAGCTGGAAGGGCTGGCGGATGTTGGGCCTGTTGGCGTTGAGCCTGCCCTTCCACTGTGTAGTGTGTCGTGGTCCCCGAGGCGTGTTCCACAGCAGCTACCTTTTTGGAACCGGAGCCCAAATCACGGATATACAGTTGATACACCCTTTTCGGTTTTCCGAAGAATATCAGCAAACCTATCCGTATTTGGGTAAGTGGTTGTCTCTACCTTTTCTCTTGCTGCTGGAATCATGTTCCTAAGGAACAGGGTCTTATATTCAATAAGATCTACATCCACAGCTTCTTGTGCCAGGTGCTTTCCTGCTCAGTAGGCCATCCAGAGTCTCTGGTGGTAAGTCGCTGGACTTTCTTTTGCATTCTGCTTCACAGGATATGCAAGCATCACTCTTACTACACCTGGACTGTGAGCAGAAATGAGCTCAGCTGCAACCTCGTCAAAGGTAGCATTCCCATCCTGGCGAACAGTTTCGGGGAGTTTGGCTCATAAACCAGGATCGATGGTCTGGCGTAGTATTTGGACCTGATATTCTGCAGCGAGGCTGAGCATCTCGCATTTCGAACGTACCTTCTCCAAGTGACAGCTAAGGTTGTCGGACGGGCTCATCCGACCGATGCTGTCAGCAATTTGAACAGAGTGGGCCATTTGTAGGGGATTAGTGGGTCGATCAGGCAAAGGTAGAGTGTCAGGCTGCGCGAGCTGCAGCTTCGGACGCAGTGCGGACAATACCTTCCTGAGTGCCAGCTTCTTGAAAAAGCTGCCTAATCTGGTTTTTAATAGCCCTCATACTCCTCTCAGGAAGAGTAACATTGCCTATCACTCTTTCAATCATTGTTTCTATCTCTTGCCTGTCTTCCATATTAATAATGGCTACCGGAGGTGCCATCGGGACTAGACTTGGGCCTGCTCCCCCCCTTATCATGGGCGCCGCCATGTTGGCGTTTCCCATGATGAGCATCACGACGTCGCTGACATGTGACCTGGGGAGTTGGGGGCGGGGACCCGCCATGCTGTGGATGGCTGGGTGTGGAGTCTGGGCCATAGTAGAGGCGTGTTCAGGCGTTGTATTAGAACCGTCATCATCAGATAAATCCCCTTCTGATGATTTAATGAAAGGCAGGGCTACGCTCCATTGCCTTAACATGGCCAGCCAGAACCTCTCGCTGATGGCGCAGTGTCGCCATCTTAGTTCTGCATTCATTGTGATTCACACTTGCAACATCCATATCAACCTTATCTTGCTTTTACTTTTGCAAAACTCGATACATGGCGCTCAATTCGCGATTGTCCCTGTAAGCTACTTCTAAGTCATTACGTACCTGGTTAATCTCATCCTGAAGCTCACCCATTTCGACACTCAACTGAGCATTCACAACACTCAGCAAATCATTCATTTGCACAACCTGACTCTTATCCTGTCTCAAACTTTCACACTCCTGCTTCAACATACATAGGTCCTGTTCACCAGCCTGGGCTGAATGATGCAATAGTGAATCCTTTTCATTCCGCAGAGTTTGGAGTTCAGACTCCCAAGTTCTGCTGTAGTCTAATACATTCTGTTTCCTGCAAACCCATCTCTTGCTTAAGAGATGAAATCTGCAGATCAAGGGTTTGAAACCTCGCTTCGGAGGCTTCCAAAGCAGCGTAGAGATCTGTGACCATCAACCATTTAGCGTGATGCTTATTGGTTGACTGTCTCATCTCTGCATACTGGGTTGAAATCCCCAGTACAGGGTTGTCGGATTGACTTGCGTCCCACGCGAAGTCAGCCCATCCTCCATGGGAGGCAAGGAAGTTCGAGACATCGAGTCTCAGTTCTGCGCAGATATCTGATACTGTGGCCATTGTGTGGGAGGGAATGAAAAATCAAACTGTTAAAAGACAGCGCGCTGCATATCGATCCACAGCATGAGTACTTTAAACACAGCCGGGCTACTGTATTAGTTGCAGGCTTGCAATTCAGAGCTGCTATGGAGTGGGTCAAGACGGCATCGACCACACCCAAAAAGTCAACCAGACTTTGCAAGTGACTACAAACTGGTTTTAAAACGGGAGAGGTGATACTGGAATGTACACCTACTGTCCCCGTGGGTAAGGGTAAAAGTTTAAGCAACAAGTGAAAACTTAGAAACACCAAATATCACCTGCACACGGTCGCCAATTTGTTGAGAGATCTAAACCTCACTTTCAGATTCTTGACGATATTGGGAAAGCAAGTAATCACAGAGGCATTGCATTAGAGCAATAAACAAGTTTATTACTACCAAGGAGTAAATCACAGTTGCCCTAAGCAGTTCTTACTAATACGAACCGGGAGCCAGTGCTAAGCGTTCCCTCCAACTCGAGGTTTCTCTGTAGTCTCTTGGGGTCTCTCAGGTCTCCGAGGTGTAAAGCTTGTGCATTACATTATATACCTATGATAATTACTATGGTTACCAAAAGATAGAAACATTTCTAGTTACAGAGATGAGCCCTATTGGCTAAATTAGAGGTGGCTCCACGGTCCAAGATAACATTATACAATTCTGTAAAGTCATCAGTTTGAGAACAAAAGAGTTCTTATACAGAGTCTTACATAACTCAGTGTAGTAGTACAAATCACTAAAAGATGGCAGTGCCGTCTTACATATTATAGTTACTTCAAGGACACAGGCGTCTTGGCATCTAACAAGTAAGAAATACACAGAAAATACATGGCAGAATATATGTGTATTAGCAAGCAAAGTGTGTTACAACAATATGCGTTCATATCCTGACATCTACTCTTATATGGTAGATGCCCTTAGACTTAAATATTAGTATAACCTATACCTAAGCATTAACTGTCTACGGTGTACCTCTAAGGGTACCAGTTAGGGTGCAGGGACCTCGTGTAACACCACCCTCTGCGGTCAAGGTGCTTCTGTTGGATGTTGGGGAAATGGCGGGCGGTTCTTATTGTGTATTTCCTCTTAAATATGCAATTTGAGGTGCGCAGTCTCTGCCTGTGCTGCCTGGAGCTGAGCCCTTAGATCTCCAATGGCCCAGCATGTAGGACAGTGTCCTAAATCCTGTAAAACTGCCCTTCTGAAAAGTGTTCCGTAGTACCTGCAGTCAGGGCTCTAGATAAGATTTTTGGGGATGAGTACCTGTACTCCTCATTTTGAAAGTGAGGTGAGTAAAACGAAATTCAGATGTGTACAAATGCCTTGCTAGAGTGAACTGAGGAGTACATTTATTTAAAAAAAAATGTAGTTTTTTTTCTAAATAAGAATTTCAGGTGCCAACAATGCTCCAAATAATGTTGGCTGGTAGGAATTTACTCGCTAGTTTTAAAACATAGTGAGTAACACAAAAGTGTGATGCATATAAGTGCTGTAAATCTGGCAAAAAACTGTTCCTTTTGAATCACCAGTTATGTTATGAAGCACTATTCTTTGGTGTGTGGAGTATTTACAAATGCTGGGCGAGTACTGGTACTCATTAAAAAAAATTTCTGAAGAGTATTTCCTAAAATGAGGTGAGTAAAATAGGCCGGTACACACCTTATCTGGAGCCCTGCCTGCAGTTAATGATATCCATTCCAGATAAGTTGCTGGGTTTATAACCTGGTCAAAGTAATTGGAAGGAAGAAAATGAAAGCAAAAGTTTGATTTTGTGTTTTTTTTGTTTGTTTTTGTATAACTTGTTATAACAAGTTAAAGTACTAGTGCCCCTGTAAATGAGGCCACTGTGTGGATACCCCTCTGATCCGCCCCTTCCTGCTTTGCTACAGGAAATGTCACGACTGTGCTACCCTATAAAAGGAGTGTAGTGTGGGGTGGTTGGGCCCTTCCCCTGCCGAAAAAGAACCACGTACGAAAGAAACAAGGAGGTAAGAGCAGAAACAGTCAGCCAGCAACAAATGCAGTAGCCCTGAAAGCTTATCCTAGTAATAGATACAACTGTAGAACACCACCTGTAATATCTTCACAGAAGATATACCCTGTAAGAAACAGTTTGCTACAAAGAAAAAAACACTCTGACGTCCACCTCTTCTTCGGGCCGCCTCGTGCTTCCATGCCCCGGCAGTCCTCTTCTGGAGCTCACCCTCTCACACACACATCGCAACCAACCCGAGTTGTCTCAGTGTATCCCATCGCTGGGCGGGTCCCCTTCCTCCGCGGGGGGAGGCACCGTGTGGCAGGGAACCCCTGCACACTATTTTTCCACAGTCTGGGGACGTTGCTGTGGTGGAGGATGCTTCCGGAGGTTCCGGGGAACATGGAGCACAGAGGCTGTCATCCGGTGGCACCGAAGCTGTTTTTCCGGCTTCCTAGGTCCCTCCTGCGCTGCTATGTGTAGTACCCCTGATCTCCACCAGGGCCACTACAGAGTGGAGCTACCCCCAACCCTCCCCAGGAGAGGAGAGCAGTCCTTCGGACACTTGATCCTTTCCTTCCCCCTGCCAGCGCCTGAGATTGTTCCTGAACCCGGGTCACTGGCATGATTTGAAATGTGGCGTCCAGCGCCTAAACCCTCTGCGCCACTGGGCCGGCGGCAGTTCCCTTTTTAAAGCTTGTAATGGTATCAGTAACGTTATTGGGAAGTAGATTCACACTCTTGTAAATATTTTGTGGTACCTTTCTGGTTATTGCTTTTAAAGTAGAAGGGAGGGGGAGCCCTATGCTTGGTTTTGGCTAATGATGTTTTTTGTGTTCAGCAGGTTGAGATAGTCAGGGGGAGGACACTACTGAGGTCAGTGAAAGCATTGGTAGCCTTGGTAAAAAACATGTAACAAAAAAAAAGAAAAAGTATTTGCCTGCAATTTTGAGTGGGCCAAATCTGCATGCAGATATGAGACACGCCCAGCCCTCTGCCAGTATCAGAGTAAGACACCAGTTGAAAATTGTGATCCCTGCTCCATACTGTTGACATAAGAGCAGCACTGGTGCAGGCATCTGAGGACCCCACGATGGCAGGGCAGTGTGGCAAAGTACTGGGTTGGGCTCGCTGAATGCAGGGTTGCATAGCGAGGGGTATCTCCAGCAGGAGGAATGAGGTGTTGTTACAGTTATAGTACCCACTGCTGTGGCCACACCTAGAGTACTGTGTTCAGTTTTGGAGACTGCATCACAGAATGGACGTACTGTAGACTGACAAGAGGTGATCCAGAGGAGGGCAACTGATTTATTTTAGTTTTTGTTGACCGGGTTGGGGCACTAGACAGTAAAGCTGCCTGTTTTCAGGTACAGCCCAGGAGGTTACAATACATATGTTGCTGAATTGCAGTAAAAATGTCCAAATTGGGGTAGTTTTACTTGTAATTAGATGCCTCTTCCCTTCAGTTGCACAGTTGCATCTTGTGGAATGGTGTCTTTTATACAAAAATTCCCATTTAGTGAAATGACTCCTCAGACTTGGCCAGTTGCTAATCCAAACTTTGCTGATTAGCAAAGACTCCTAATCAGATTTCTAAATCTAATTTGTACCTTGCCTTTTTTATATAATAATAAGTGAATGTGCAGTAATGTTCTTGAGATGGCACATGTAAAAAAATAAGGCACTGTTGGACCCCCCACCCCCACCCCGCTAGCTTGTCTGAACAGTAGATACTGTGGGGTAGCAGAAGCTCATTGACATGTTCCCTTTTCTTTTTTAAGCCTTTTTACATCCCACATCAGGGAATTTGAGTAGCATGATAAATATTACAAGCATCAGTGAAAGGGTTTAAATCTTCATTTTAAAAATACATTAAATTGTACATGAATAGGGCTGCCTGATGGTTTAGCACCTGTACATTGCAGTACCATTCCTGCAACCTGGCTTCAGGAGCAGAGTTGGGCGGTAGCAGTCATTCAGGCTGGCAGGGAAGAGTGCTGCTTCTTGGTGTCCACGTGGGTGGGAGGAGGCAGCATAGTCCACTGCACCAGTGTGTGTGTGGCCAGCAGTGGTTGGGCCTGCTGCTGCTGGGTCAAGGTGCAAGCTGGGAAGAAAAACTGAAAAGATTGCTGGCTGCTGGCACTCTTGTGTCCAGTGATGTGTTAACACCTGTGCACTGAATGCCACGGGTAGAGTGGTTGTCAGGGCTCAGTGGACAAACTTGGTTAGACAAACTGCTATAAGGAAGAAAATATTAACATGAATGCTGTTGCACTGTCATATTTGAAGTAATAAGCCATGACAGGGTGTGCATTATAGTATTTTAATGCGTGCCCCAAGGGTGTATAAATGCACAAGGCCAAATGCTGAATGTCCTTACGCTACAGCAAAGTGCATCAAAATCTTATGATGCACATACTAACATACTAAAATGCCAGCAGAATAGGCCTAATGGTCTTTCGTGTCTGCTCGTTTGGTCAGCCCCCACCCTGGGTGCTGACCTTGCTGTCCCCCTCACCTTCTCTGGCTTCTCCCTTCCCAGTTCCGGATATTCTTGCTGCATTGGATTTTGCTTCCAGAACTCTTCCCTGTACCTGTCCCACCCCTCTTGAACCCCTCCACTGTCTCTGCCTCCACCAGCCCCTAGGCAGTGCATTCCATGGCTCCACCACCTCTCAGTGAAGTAGCACCTCCTCCTTTCTCCCCTGAATCTTCCCTCCAGCTTCCACCCATGCCCTCTAGTGGCCCCCTCCTCCTTCCTTGAAGCACCCTGACTGTTCCTCCCTATTTACCCTCTTCATGTACCTGAAGACCTCTATCATGTCCCCGGTCCCTTCTCTCTTCCAATGTGTACATATTTAGCTCTTGAGCCTCTCCTCATAGGTCCTGTCCCCAAGCCCCAAATCATTTTGGTTGCCCTCCTCTGGACCCTCTCCAGGAGGTTAATGTCCCTCTTTAAGTGTGGCCTTCAAACTGCACGCAGTACTCAAGGTGCGGCCTCACTAAGTGAAGCATGGAGGGAGTATCACTTCCTCCTTCTGGAGGTGATCCCCTAGCGATGCATCCCAGCATCCTGTTGGCCTTGGCTGCTCCTCCTACAAGTCTCAGAGTTGTTCATCTTGACATCCACCACCACCCCAGGTCCCTCTCAGCCACTAAACTTGTAGCATCTCCCAGGGTATACACTTGGCCGGGTTTCTGGCCCCAGGTGAGTACCTTGCATTTCCCTGCATTGAACCTCAGCTTCCACTTTCTAGACCATCTTCCAGAGCCTCCAGGTCCCCCCTGTAGGGCCACCTCCCTCCTCCCCATCCACCACCGCCCCCAGTTTCGAGTCATCCGCAAAGAGACTCATCTCACTGATTCCTGTCCTATGTCAGAGACGAGGGCGTTGAACAGAAGAGGCCCAAGGACTGATCCCTGTGGACCCCACTAATGACCTCCTTGGGATGAGACTATCCCACCAACTACGACCCTCTGGGTCCGGTCCTGGAGCCAATTGCCTATCCATCTGATCATCTGGTTCCCCACCCCCATTGCTCCCAGCTTATCCAACAGACCCACGTGAGGAACAGAGTCAAATGCCTTGCTGAAGTCTAGAAAGAGGACGTCCACTGGTCTACCCAGGTCCAAGGCACTAGTCACACAGTCATAGAACTCCACCAGGTTTGTCTGACACGATTTCCCCAGGATGAATCCATGCTGTCTATCGTCCAGGCACCCTGACTTATCCAGGTACCCCCCAGCCTCTCCTTGACAATGCCCTCCATCACCTTGCCCACCACCGATGTCAGGCTGACAGGCCTGTAGTTCCCTGCCACCTCCCTTGATCCCCCCTTGTGGATAGGCACTATATGCGCCACCTTCCATCCTGGAGGGGGACTTATTATGCTTATAAAATGGCTCTAAGTAGTTTTTTTAAGAAGGAAAATGAGAGTTGGCACCTGACCTTGTGTTCATAGAGAATTAATACATGGTTAGGTAACATCTCTCGGCCAATGACATTTTTAGCTTTTTCTTGTCATTTTATAAGTACATTTAAAGCAGCAGCAGTATTCCAAAAAAGTTTAATTCAGTCAACACCACACAAAAAAAATACCAATATACCCTCCATTTTATTTCCTCCCAGAAGTTCTGTTGTCTTGCCTCATTGACCATAGTAAAATTAAACATCTTGGTGTGGGGCTGTGCTGTTTACCATCCGAAACATGTGCGAGCACCTCCCTGGTACATAAATAGCATGAATCTAGTTTGTAGGATTACAAAGTAACTTCGGGGGACGAGGCTTTTAAAAACGGCTGTTGGTGGCCATATTAACATACTAACATACTAAAAGCCAGCAGAATAGGCCTAATGGTCTGTAATGTCTGCTAGATAGCCAGCCACCTAGTGGGTGCTCGCCTTCCCACCACCCCAGCCCCTGAGAAGGTCTTCTTTGGCTTTAGTTTCCCCTTGTACCTGTCCCACCCCTTCTTGAAGCCCTTCACTGTGCCCTCCTCCACCAGCCTCCCGGGCAGTGCATTCCACGGCTCCACCACCCTCTCAGTGAAATAATGTCTCCTATGCCCCTCCCTGTAATTTCCCCCTCCAGCTTCCACTCGTGCCCCCTGATTGCACCTCCCTTCTTTAGCCTGAACAGATCCTTGGTTCCGCTCTTGGTTATTCCTTTTATCTACTTGAAGACCCCTATCCCCTGAGGACAGGGTGGGTGCCCCAGGACTGGAAGGTGGCGCATATAGTGCCTATCCACAAGGGTGGATCAAGGGAGGTGGCAGGGAACTACAGGCCCATCAGCCTGACCTCGGTGGTGGGCAGAGTGATGGAGGGCATCATAAAGGAGAGGCAAGGGGGACCTGGAAAAGTCGGGGTGCCAAGATGATAGACATCATGGCTTTGTCCCGGGAAAATCGTGTCAGACAAAGCTTGAGGAGTTCTGTGATTGGTTGATGAGTGCCTTGGACCTGGGTAGGCCGGTGGACATCCTCTTTCTTGACTTCAGCAAGGCGTTTGACTCTGTTCCCCACGGGGGCCTGTTGGATAAGCTGGGGGGAAATGGGGGTTGGGAAACAGATGATCAGATGGATAGGGAATTGGCTCCAGGACCGGACCCAGAGAGTCGTGGTTGGCGGGATAGTCTCATCCCCAAGGAGGGTCATTATTGGGGTCCCTCAGGGATCGGTCCTTGGGCCCCTCCTGTTCAACGCCTACATCTCTGACATAAGGAAGGGTATCAGGAGTGAGATGAGTCTCTTTGAGGATGACTCAAAGCTGGGGGCGGTGGTGGATTGAGAGGAGGGGAAGGTGGCCCTACAGGGGGACCTGGAAGCTCTAGAAAGTGGAAATTGAGGTTCAATGCAGGGAAATGGACCTGGGAGCCAGAAACCCAGGCCAAGTATACACCCGGAGTGAGGGGGAATGCTACAAGTCTCGATGGCAGAGAGGGACCTTAGGGGTGGTGGTGGATGTCAAGGTGAACAACTCTTTGAGACTTGTAGGAGGGTGCGGCCAAGGCCAACAAGATGCTAGGATGCATCACTAGGGGGATCTCCTCCAGAAGGAGGGAAGTGATACTACCTATGTACAACTGCTTGGTGAGGCCGCATCTAGAGTACTGCGTGCAGTTCTGGAGGCCACACTTAAAGAGGGACATTGAACAAATGGAGAGGGTCCAGAGGAGGGCAACCAAAAATGATCTGGGGCTTGGGGAGAGGCTCAAGGAGCTAAATATGTACACATTGGAAGAGAGAAGAGATAGAGGTCTTCAGGTACACGAGAGGGTGAATAGGGGAGGCAAAGTCAAGGTGTTCCGGAGGAAGGAAGTGGGGGGCAACTAGAGGGCATGGGTGGAAACTGGAGGAGGGGAGAAAGGAGCAGGTGCTACTTCACTGAGTGGGTGGAGGAGCCATGGAATGCGCTGCCCGGGGAGCTGGTGGAGGCAGAGACAGTGGAGGGGTTTAAGAGGGGTGGGACAGGTACAGGGGAAGGGTTCTGGAAGCAAAGTCCAGTGCTGAGAGAATATCCGGGACTGGGAAGGGAGAAGCCCGAGAGGGCAAGGGGGCAGCAAGGTCACTTCCCAGGGTGGGGGCTGACCAAACGAGCAGATGCGAAAGACTGATAGGCCTATTCTGCTGTTCCGTTACTTCCTCCTGCAACCTTAGATAACCTGCTTTATCTTCCTATAGACACTTCTATGTATGTAAATACCATGTAATCTGTACAATATCTGTATAATTCTATGTACATATGAACTTCTTTTTCTTCCTCTCTGTAAAGAGTATTATCTGTATTGCCTTGTAAATACCTATGTTGACCTGTATATACAATTGTTCATGCTCCACCCAGGTCCATCTTGCAAATGAGCTTCTGCTCAACGATGAACACCTGGTTAAATAAAGACTTGATTGATTGATTTTAGTATGTTAGTATGTCTCCTCTGTCTCTCCTTCAGTGTGTACAGCCCGAGCGCTTCCAGTCCCTCCTCATAGGGCCTCCCCCCCCATGCCCTGAATCATCTTGGTCGCTCTCCTGTGGACCCCCTCCAGCGGTGCTATGTCCTTCTTTAGATGAGGTCTCCAGAACTGTACACAGTACTAGAGTTGCGGCCTGACCAAGGCATTATATAGAGGGAAGATCACCTCCGTCCTCCTGGACGTAATTCCCGTGGCTGTGCAGCCCAGTATCCTGTTTGCTTTGGCTGCGGTTCTTCTACAATTTTCTGAGTTATTTATTTTGACGTCTGCCACCACCCCTAGATCCCCCTCGCCCATTGTGGCTTGCAGTGTGACCCCCGCCGGGTGTATACATGGCCCGGGTTTCTGACCCCCAAATGAAGTACCTTACATTTCCTAGCATTAAACTTCAACCACCACCTCCTTGACCACCCCTCCAGGGTATCCAAGTCCCCCTGGACTGTCTCTCTTGCTTCTTCCTTATCCATCAGTGCTCCCAGTTTGGAGTCCTCGCAAAGAGACTCAGCCTACTCCTAACCGAGACATAGGCATTGAACAGGAGTGGCCCCAATACTGAACCTTAGGGGTCCCCACTGATTACCTTCCTGGGGAGGAGACTATCCCACTGACCATTACCCTCTGTATTCGCCCCGGAAGCCAATTTTCTACCCACTTGAGCACCTGTCCTCCCACCCCCATCTCCCCAGCATTGCTATCAGCCCGTTATGGGGTACTGAAATCAAACACTTTGCTGAAATCCAGGTATAGGACGTCCACCGGCCTACGTCTGTCCAGGGCCTCCGACACCCAGTCATAAAACTCTACGAGGTTGGTCTGATACGATCTCCCCGGGATGAAGCCATACTGTTTATCATCCCGGTGCCCTAACTTTCCAGCTGCCTCCCAAGCCTCTCCTTGATAATGCCCTCCGTTACTTTGCCTACCACAGACGTTAGGCTGACAGGCCTATAATTCTCCATCTTCACTCTAGACCCCCCTTTGTGGATAGGCACTACATGAGCTACCCTTCAGTCTTGGAGCACCCATCCAGTCTGCAGAGAGGTGTTAAAGAATGCAGCCAGTGGAGCTGCCGGCTCCTCCGCCAGTTTCTTCATAACCCTCGGATGTAGCCCGTCTGGCCCCGGTGCCTTATCAGTTTTTAGCTTCCGAAGGGCTTCCTCACCCTATCACTGTGATCCCCCCCAGCCCTTCGCCTCTTGCAACCGCCCCACCCCTTCTGGGTCTGGCCCAGCCTGTACCCTAGCCTCTTTCAGTCCTCTGGTCTCAGACTGACCTCTTGATTTTGTTGGCTCCTTTTCCCTCCCATCAGGCTGTAGGGATCCCCTGTCTCCCTCTGAAAAGATCTAGGCAAAGTACTCATTTAGCACCTCTGCCTGTTCCCCTGCTTCCTGAGCCTATTCCCCCCCCCAAAGTCCTAATCCTGCTGATCTGTGTCCTCACTTTTCTTCTCTCTTATATCTGTAGAACCCCCCAGATATTCCTAGCCAGGTTTTGCTCCATTCCACCTTGGCTTCACTCACCACTCTGGTGACCCTCCTGGCCATCAGTTCATACTCTCCTTGCTCCTTAACCCCCCTTGAGCGCTTAAAACGTGCGTAAGCAGCCTTTTTTCTCCGCACCTCCCTGGTCCACCAACATGGCTTGCTGGTTCTATCATGCTTTTACCTTACTTTTGTACAGGACCTATTAGCCTCTTGCACCCCTTTCTTAATGGTCTCCCACAAGCTTCCAGCATCCATATCCAGCCTAATCTTGTCCAACCTCTTCCATAGAATCCTACCCGCTCCCCTGAAGTCTACTACTACGTTAGTGTGGTTTTCCTCCACCCTAGATACAGCAGAAACCAGACCGTGGCGTGGTCACCACCCACCAGTGGACTGCACACCTCCAGGCCCCTTATATGGTCACTGTCCGCTAGGACAACGTCCAATATCCGCCCCTCTCTAGTAGGTTCCCCTATCCGTTGGACCAGGAAGGCATCCTGAAAGACGTCCATCTGTCTCTGTTCCCTGGCCACAGAGGATGTCAGTGTCTCAGTCAGCCCCTGGCATATTAAGGTCACCCATGACTACCACCCTACCCTTTCCAAGGTCACAGTGACACTAGATGTTCTCAACCAGTTTATCCTCCAGAGCCTCCTCTATTGCGGGGGGCCTGTACACCACCCCTGTTTTCAATTTTTTCCCTCCCCTCGTTTGCAGGGTTACCCAAATCGCCTCCACACCCCCTCCAGCCTCCTCCACTAACTGCTGTGTCATTTCTGACTATCAGTGCTACACCCCTCCCTCTTCCCACTCCTCTGTCTTTCCTGATTATCTTGTAGCCCTACAAGTTTAGGTCCTAGTCATTTCGCTGGGTGGCCCATGTCTCCATAATTGCCACCGCTGCTCCCTCAGCCAGCATAGCCTGAAGCTGGGGCATTTTATTGCCCATGCTCCTGGCATTGATCAGGACTGTCCTCCACCCCAACCTCTCCCCCTCTCTCCAGTTCCCCCAGCCCTGCGCAGTCCCTTTTCTGCCCAATTCTCCATGGATTTGCAACACAGTCTCCCACACTCTTTTCGTGCCCTAGACCCTGACCCTTGAGCAGCCCCCCGGGGCCTTTCTTTTATTTAACCCTCCCCCCCCTTTACATGTTTAAACCCCACCTGTCGCCTATAAATCCAGCAAGCTTTAGTTTCAAGATCTCCCTCCCCTCCAGATTGAGGTGTAATCTGTCCCTGGCGTATAGCCCCTTATCCTCCCAAGTATCCCCCCAGTTCCCCACCAGCCCATACCCCTCTGCCTTGCACCAGTCCCTGAGTCACTGGTTCACCCCTCTAAGTTTTTGCTTGTTCTCCCCAGTCACCCTTGGTACCAGCAGAATCTCAGAGGAGGAAATTGTGCTTCCTATAGAGTGGCAAACCCTGGCCAGTTCCTGGAATCTAGCCTGTATTTCTAGTACACTGTTCCCTTCCAAGTCGTTTGTTCCTAGATGTACTAGGAAGTCTGGGGATCTCCCGCATTCCAGTGCTGTCGAGTATAGCTGGAATTTGGCCTTGTGTACGGATAGTCCTGGGATACATTTATCCTTGACTGGGCTGCTTTTACTCTCCCCCGGCCCCTCCCACTGGATACCCCTGGTTATGGAGTCCCCCAGCAGAATCACCTTCGCGCCTCCCCCCACTTTATTAGCCCGTTTTGTTCCTTCCAGGCTCCTCCTTCTGTCGTTGACCCCCCAGCTTGCTCCTCCCACCCCTGTCAGCCTGATGGTCACCCACCTGTGCGTGCCCTACCGTACTCCTGCCTGCGACTGCCAGCTTGTATCTCGCCCTCCCCAATCTTCTGGGTGGCCCGAGTTTGCCCCCCAGTTCTACCTAGTCTTCCTTCCTGAGCTGTAATCCTCAGATCCCCCACCTGAGCATCCTCCCACTGCTTCCCTCCCCCACTCTGGACTGGCACTTTCCACCCCATCTGCTGTATTTCTCCCTTCCCTCCTCCCTCCTCCTCTCTCCCTACTTTCCACCTCTTCTGGTTTTCTGTCTTGAAGCTGGCCTGTCTAGAGAACTCTACCGCCCCCCACCGGTTGGCTTCCCAGTCTGGACACTGGCCTGACCCAAGTCCTGCCCCCTTCCACCTGGTCTCTCTCAGTGCTTCCCCGTCTACCATACCTCCCTCCAGTCTAGGCTCATGTCCCTCCCCCCTTTGTCCTTTCCTTTGGTTCTGGCTCCCTCCTCTGTCCCCCTCCCCCTTCAGCTTACTGACTAAACCCTCTCTGTCTGCCTGCTCCCTCCTCCCACCAACCTTCTCCACTTCATCTCCCGGATATAGCAGGGTGAAGCGATTAGTAAGTGTGATGCTTGCCCCTGATTTGCTCTCTCCTACTCCCCCCCCCCGCTCTCTCTGGGCAGCCCCCTCCCTACGGACTGATTTCCGTACGTTGGTTGTTTCATGCCCCACCCTTTCCGAGTGACCATATGGTCCATGCCTACCTATCCCCTGGGGTGTGCCCTTTTGGCCTTTCCACTTGTCCCCTGGGGAATGCCATTTTGGCCTCATCTAACCTCATATGGTCCGTATCCCACCTTATCTCCCCAGCCCTCTTGCCTTCCAGCTGCCTTCTGATCCCCCGATCTCCTCCCCAAGACCCGCCAGCTGAAAACACACTCGGTACCCTCCAACCTCCATACCCAATTAAATATTATGGCTGCTCCGCACCCTGTACACCCAATCACTTTACCGAAGATGCCCACTCTGGCAACCCTGAAGTCCACCCTCATTTTGGGTGTGAGCAATATGGCTCCCTACCAGCAGTAATACACTGTCAATCTTACACAGCCCTCTACCAGCAATTATTACACACTCAATACCCAGCAGTAGTCGGCTCACATCAATGTGCCCTCTTTTTTCACAAGCAGTACCCAGCAGTAGTCCGTTCACAGCAATTTGCCCTCGTTCCCAGCAGTATCCAGCTTTTGAGCCTCAGCAATCCCCAGTAGTCAGTGCCCACAAGGTTTTCAAGCCTTGGCAATCCCCAGCAGTAATCACAATGCCCAAGCCAGCAGTGTACGTGACTCTTTTGTCCACCTCCCGGTAGCCAGCAACAAGTCAGAACTTCCTAATGCTCCAGCTCAGCCAATCTCACCTTGTCCTACCCCAAGGCTCCACCCCCACAGACCATTTAATAGAGGTCAGGGCCGGGGTTGGTGGTGTGGAACACAATTACAGCTCCTTTCTTGCCAGATGTTGTGAAGGCGGCTGAGCCCGTCTTTTATAGCCCAGCCGTGAATTCAAACTTGGCACCCTGTCCTCTGATTGGTCCTTCACCCTCCTGGCAAAATGTAGCTCAGCACTCTCCAGCTCTGGCCCACTGCCGACTGCAGCCACTGGGACGTCTGCTCCCATGCCCGTCCTGCCCCCGGTGCACTCTCCAGCTGCCGATGCAGCTCCAACTCCTTCTGCTGCCGATGCAGCTCTGGCTCCTCCCGCCACCGATGCGGCCCCCAATGCATTCTCCGCTGCGGCCAGCTGCTGATGCAGCCCTGGCTCGTCCTGCCGTCTGTGTGGCCCCCGGTGGATTCTGTGCCAGCAACCTCCTCAGCTTCTCCCCAGCGCTCCCCGCTGCCACTCCAAGCAGCAATTACAGCTCCTTTCTTGCCAGATATTTGTTGACTTGATTCAATGATTATAAAACTAGTAATATAACCTGTTTTAAAAAAAAATAAATAAATGAAATAACATACTAAAAGCCAGTAGAATAGGCGTAACGGTCTTTCGTGTCTGCTCGGTAGCCAGCCCCTGTTGGGCGCTAGCTCCTCCTCCCCCCCCATCCCTGAGAGGGTCAGCTTTGGCTTCAGTACACTCATGCATCGGTCCCACCCCCTCTTGAAGCCCTCCACTGTGCTCTGCTCGACTAAACTCCCGGGCAGTGCATGCCATGGCTCCACCACCCTATCAGTGAAGTAATGCCTTCTACGTTCTCCCCTGGTCCCCCCCAACTTCCATTCATGCCCCCTTTCTTTAGCCTGAACATTTCTTTGGCTCTGCCTCTGTTAATCCCTTTCACATATTCGAATACCTCAATCATGTTCCCCCTCTCTCTCTCCTCTCCTCCAGCGAGTATTGCCCAAGGACTTCAAGCCTTTCCTCATAGGTCCTATCACTCATGCCCCGGGTCATCCTTTTTGCCCTCCTCTGGACCCTCTCCAACAATGCTATGTCCTTCCTAAAGTGAGGTCTCCAGAACTGCACGCAGTACTCAAGATGCGGCCTGACCAAGGCATTATACAGAGGATGTCCTACATAATTGAAATTACTCTGCTGATGAATCTGGATGTCAGAAATGCATCATTAGTTAAAACGGTATTGCATTTTTGCCAACTGACAGATACAACTGATTTAACAACAGTGAAAGGTCAATATGTACATTTTGAGTCCTGAAAAACCTACTTGCCCTCTTGCTTCATGCAAGCATTGCTTGTTACCAAGGCACCACTGCCATATGAACGGCTCAATAAGAGACCACTTGTTGGAATGTAGCAGCTGCTTTCTTAGAATTTCAGATAGAAAGGTATACCCAAACAAACTGGACAGAAGTAATTACACTAAGAGGGAAGAAATTACAGTGATCTTCTGGTACATTCTTTCAGCTGAAAAAAAAAAATAATTTAGCTAAATGGCCCTTCACTTCATAAAATAATGTTTTTTGTTTTGATGTTCCAAATATTACCATTAAAAAAAGGCAGTTCCAGTTCATCACTACACTAATAGCTGCAAGAAAAAGGTTCCGAGACCTCAAGATCGCTGATATAGCTGGAGATAACTGCTATTGAGGGCAACATTATGTAATAGCCACTGCTGCAGAATAGGACTAGGTTAAATAAACTTATCATTTTGGTTAATACAAAAACATTTTTTTAGATATGTTTTGGCATTTTTATTGAAACTTTTTATCTTCATATTACTGAAATAAAATGAGCAGTTATAAAATGACAGTGAGAAAGGGAAGTACACAGTGCTCCAGATAAGGTGAGTAAAGGCCTAATTTATGTCCTCCTTTTTAAGAACTACTCTTCAGAGAATGTTTTTAATGAGCACTGATACTCCTCCCAGCACTTGGAAATGCTTCCACATGCTATGGAATAGTCCTTCATAACCATGTTGGTGCTTTTAAAGAAAATCTTTTTCAGGTTAGAAACACTTGTACACACCCAGATATTTTACTCATTGTATTTTGAAACTGATGAGTAAATTCCTCTGACGTGCCAGCAATATCTGCAGCAGTGAAAGTATGTGATTGACTGAACCACATCGTATGACCATGCAGTGAGATTTGTCTTGCCGCATTGCTGGCTGCCAACCAAGTATGTGATTGACTGAACCACATCGTGTGACCGTGCAGTGAGATTTGTCTTGCTGCATTGCTGGCTGCCAATCGAATTATCAGTTGCATTTTAAATTTATAAAAGTCTTACTCTGACATTTTTCTGTCTAAACAAGCCATTTTGTAAGCACTATAACTCCTGGATTAAGACAGATCTCTCACACTTCCTTGGTTGAAGGCACTTTGCTGTCCCTCTTGTTTCACACAACCCTGCTGGGGTGTCTGGTAAGATCTGTCTCGCCACACACCCTGTGGTGGGTTATTGCTTACCTATTACGTGGACAGGACACAGAACTAGGGATGTCACAATAACTGTTTTTCACGATAATCATGTTAAAGGCACTAGAGAGAATTGTAACGGATCAGAGCTCCAAGTACCTGCAAAAATATGATCTTCAGTGCCCCCAGCAACACAGATTCTGGAAACATCATAGCACGACTACTGCCCTGGTAGAATTCTCTGTATACGTGCACAAGGCGATGGAGGCTGGCCAGTTGGTGGGATCAATCTTTATAGATCTCACCAAGGCCTTTGACACTGTCAACCATCCAATCCTGCTTCAGGAACTGTTATCACTAGGGGCGGCCAGTGAAGCAGCCCAAAGTTTGTAAGTAGGAAACAGTATCATCCACAAGGAAAGTCTCTCTAGGCGTCCCACAAGGGTCCATTCTTGGCCCTTTCCTGTTTAGTTTATTTTTGAACAACCTCCCTCGTGTCTGTAAAAGCAAAATTATCTTGTACGCAGATGATGCCGTCATCCTGTGTAGTAGCCCTCAGCCCACTCGGCTCCAAAAAGAGTTACAGACTACCTTCAACCTGCTGGAGCAGTGGTTTTGCTTGCAAAAACTACTGCTTAATTATAAAAAGACAAAAACAATGCTTATCTCAAGTCACCAGCACAAGAAAATGCACCCGGATGTTACCATCTTCAACAATAAGGATGTTCCACTGGAGCAGGTACACTCCTTCCAAGTACCTTGGAGTCACTTTTGTTGATACTCTAACTTTCTCTCAACATATTGGATAAGTCGTTAAAGCAGTCAACGTCAAGCTAGGTGTCCTACACAGACACAAACAATATCTCACTCCCTCTGCCCTCAGGCTTGCAGTCTCCAGCTCAACCTTGTCAATCATAGATTACGGTCTCATTGTCTATGGATCAGCTTCTGAAACTGCACTTAAGAGGGTGGTGACTGCCCTCCATGAAGCCTGCAAAGTCACACTTGGGGCAGATAGATTTGAGCACTCCTGCACGCTTTATGAGCAAACCAGTTGGCTGAACCTGGACTCTAGGATAAAGTTCCAGACGTGTCTGCTGGGAAAAAAAAACAATGCTTGGTGAGGCTCTGCCATATATCGCTGATCTTCTGCAAAGTAATCAGTCTCGCTACCAGACAAAGGGCGTGGACTGTGGACCCCTGCTGGTCCCCTTCAGGAGAACATCCATTGGACAACGATCCTTTACTTACAGAGCCCTGCTCTGGCTAAATGAGATCCCAGACCACCTAATAAATCTTAGGAGCCACCTCTCTTTCAAATCTGAAGTGAAAAAGCACTTCCTGGACATGAGTCTATGCTCATGCAGGGCACCTGCCTGATTCTCTGCACCACCTCTCATTAGCCACTACCCCCCCCCCCCCTTTTTGGCCACCGCAGGCTTGCATCTCACGATCCTTGGTCCTCACGCCCACAGTTCCAGGATATACCGAACACTGGTGGTTGACCCCTGTGTAAATAGCTTCCCCCTCATGCGTTGCTGTATTCTGCTCCTGCACTGGCACCACTATAATCTCCTAAACTTATCTCTGCCTCCCCCACTTGTCCTCCTTACCTCTCCCACTCACTCACAAACAGTGTTGTCCCCCCACCCTGTTGCCCTGCCTGATCTCCGTGTCACCGCCCTCCACTCACTCAAGACACTACTCTGGCACACCCCCTGTCCTCTACCCAGCTATAACAACCACTAGACAGAGCCATCTATCATGGCTGCCTACCATGGTCAGTGCATAAGTATCTGGAACTGCTCGGTGCCTTGTAGCCTGTGTTTCTCTGCCTCTGTAGGTACTGTATCGTATATTACCAGTACTTGTAATCTATGAACATTTGTCTGTTGTTTTGCATGCCGTGTCTTATAAACTGCTTCATTATGGAAGTGCTTTATTCTTACTGAAGTGGAACCTTTGAAAAACGAGCATCCTGCTCAAAGGTTATTTCTGAAACTTGAAATAACTAAAAAAATAAAAATAAAACATTTTCACTGACGATACTCATATCCTGTCCAGAACACACAACAGGATTTAGAAGGCAAAGGTGAAAAGAATAAGACAAAGTAGAGTACCTTGGGTATTATATATAAATATCCTAATAAAATCATGTAGCAGAATTTCTCAAAGCTCTTTGTCACAGTTTTATATAATGTGTGCCTTTTAAAGAATGAGAAAAATAGGTTTTCAAGTACATACGAACGAGCCAGCAGAAGAAGGCCATTTGGTCTGTGGAGTCTACTTGTTACTGCTGGGTCCCCAGCTTATGTCATTGACCCTGCCCCCCCCATCTTCCCTTCCTCCCCATCTGCTCCCCCACCATGGTCTCATGGTTTCCCCTTGTGCCTATTGCAGTCCCCATTAAAGCCACTCACTGTCTTCTTTGAACCCACTTCTTCCGGCAACGCATTCCATGTGGCCACAAGCATCTCCATAAAGTAATGCTTTCTGACATCCCTCCTAAACCTCCCTCACCAGCCTTAAACTGTGCCCTGTCAGGGTTCAGTTGTCTCTTAGCTTAAAGAGGCTTTCCCTATCGACTCTATGCATTCCCTTCAAGTATTTGAAAGTCTCTATCTTACCCCCCCTCCTCCAGGGAGTACAATCTCAGGGCTCCCTGTCTGTCCTCGTAAGACTTCCCCTGCCGACCCATGATCATCTTGATTGCCCTCATTTGGACTTTCTCCAGCAAGCTGACGTCCTACTTAAGGTATGGACACCAGTATCTTACCCCATATTCTAGATGCGGTCTCACCAGCAACCTGTACAAGGGCAGTATAACCTCGCTCCGCCTACTGCTGATTCCCCTGGCTATACACCCCAACATCCTGTTTGTATTTGATGCTGCCTTTTTGCACTACAAGGAGTGCTTAAGGTCACTAGTAATCACCACCCCAGATCCTTTTCTTCCTTCAGACACCCCCCGCCCCCGATAGTACTCGGTCCTAGGGTTCCTGGCTCCAGTGTGCTTAATTTTGCATTTCTTAGCATTGAAGCTAAGTTGCCAGATCCCTGACCATCTCTCAAGGTTTCTGAGATCTTTCTGCAGGACCTGTATCCTTCCACTGTGTCCACCCTGCCACAGAGTTTGGTGTAGTCCACAAACAGGCATAGCTTGCCCTTAATGCCCCCCCCATTGTCATTTATGAAGACACACTGAACATCGCCGGCCCCAGCACCAAGCCCTGTGGGACCCCACTGGTGACCTCACTGGTGCTGGATAACTCTCCCCCCCTCCACCACTCTCTGGTTTCTGTCCCTCAACCAACTTTCTACCCACTTGGTCAATTTCTCCCCAACCCCTAGATCCGCCAGCTTCCTGATCAGCCTCTTGTGGGGCACTGAGTCGAATGCCTTGCTAAATTCCAGATAAATGATGTCCACCGCCTGGCCCCGTCCACAGCCCTGATGGTCCAGTCAAAGTCAATCAGTTTAGTTTGGCATGATCTTCCTCCCACAAATCCACGCTGCCTCTCATCCTGAAGACCATTCTCTTCCATGTACCTTGCCAGCCTCTCCTGAAGTATGGTCTCCATGAGTTTGCAAATAATTGAGGTCAGACTGACTGACCTATAGTTCCCTGGGTCATCCCTGGGTCTGCTCCTGTGGAGAGGCACCACATGTGCCATTCTCCAGACTGGGGGCACCACGCCTGACTCCAGGGAACTATTGAAGAGGCCTGCCAGAGGCCCCACAAGCTCCTCCGCCAGCTTCCCTTAGCACCCTTGGGTGTATGCTGTCTGGTCCTAGGGACTTGTCTACCTTCAGTGCCAGCAGTCCCTACCTCACTCTATTCACATCTGTTACTACGTCTGTGCTCCCTCCCTCCCTCACCCTGAAGACAGAGCAGAAGTAATCGTTCAGTACCTCTGCATTGCTTCTTTTTCCTTCCACCCGTTCTTCAGCCTGTCTTGTCCTTCTTGTCCCGCTTCTCACTTATGTAGCGCGAGAAGGCCTTCTCCACCCTCTTAATCCCCTCCGCTAGTTGTAGTTCCTTCTGTGCCTTAGCTGCACCATCTTGCCTGCCACTTTAGCCAACTTCAGATATTACTCCTTATCCACCTCACTTGCAGTACTCCTGTATCTCCTGTAGACTGCCCTCTTGTCCCTCACCGCCTTGGCAACCTCAGAGTTGAATCAGATGGGTGATCTTGCCCCCAGTTTCTTCCTCCTAAGCCTAACACACTCCACTGTGGCAGCCAGTATTGTCTTTTTGATGATGGTCCATTTTTGGTCCAGTGTCCACTCTGATGCCCTCTAGGTGCAGCCTTAGCACCTCACTCATCTTTCTAAAGTCTCCCCCCTTGAATTCAAAGATTTTGATCTTGGAGGAGATGTTTTCCCGGCCCATATCCAACTTAAACCACACTGTGCTGTGGTTGCTACCCCTCTGTGGTTCCTTGACCATTATCTCTTGGACGTACTCCCCATTTGTGAGCACTGGATCAAGGATTGCCCCCTCCCTAGTGGGCTCAGTAGCGCCCCGAGTCAGAAACCCACCTTGTATCGCATTTAGAATCCCTTGACTCCTGGCACAGGATGTGACTGGTATACCCCTGTCCACCTTGGGCAGATTAAAGTTCCCCACCACTGCCACCTCCCGCTTTCTTGCAACTTCCAGCAGTTGTGAACTTGGCTCCCTGGCTCTCTCCTTCTCCAGGTTGGGCGATCTGTAGACCACCTCCAACCTTAACTTTCACCCTCTGTTGATGTGGAACTAAATCCACAACATTTCCACACTCCCCTTTTCATTCTCCACCCTCGTGCATGTTATCCCCTCTCTGTTGTAAGCCGCCACCCCACCTTTTGCTTAAAACCCTGCCTGTTCTGTATTATTTGTAACCTGGGATTGAGAAGTCCCAGTCATAGTGTGGTATATCCCAGGTCTCGGTAATTGCTGCATTGTCCACCTCCCGGTCTGCTAAGAGGGCCTGCTTGTCTCCCATCTTGTTACTGAGACTTTTAGCATTGAGTGACGCCACCCTTCACCTCACCTCTGTGTCTCTCTGCCTACTTCTTGTACTTTTCCCGACCTGCCCTTGTCCTGCACTCTCCCCTTCACCCCCATACTTGGTTGTCTCCCTTTGCTCCTCGCCCCCCCCCAACAAACACACGATTACTGCTGCCTGTGTATGTGTGTTCCACTGATTTCCCTGTCCCAGAGTCTCTGTGTTGACTGCCCCCCAGCAGTTTAAACTCAGATCGCTGACTGTGTACTGTCCCAGTTTGTTTCTCAGTATATTTGAGCCCTCCCCAATAAGGTGCAGTCTGTCTGCCTAATATAGTCTCTTGTCCAACCACGTGCCTCCCCCAGCCCCCAATAAATTTGAACCCTTCCTCCCTGCACCAGCTCCTCAGTCAGTAAACTTTTCTGTACTCTTTTTTTTTTTTCCTGACTGTGCTGGCTCTGGGGACTGGAATCACTTCTGAAAAAGCCAAGGAGCTCACTGTTTCCCTGCAGGCCTTTGCCAACTTTTTGAACCGACCCTATACCATGCCCACCTCATCCCCTGATAAGTTGTTGGTTCCCAGCTGAATGGCTAAGTTAGGTTTTCCACCAACCTCCCTTATAACTTCCCCAATTCTTAGTTCTGCCGTCTCTGCTATCATCCACAGCATACAAACCACTGTTCTTGCCTTTGGGTTCCCCTTCCTCCCCAATGGATACCTTTAATTATGGAGTCCTCGATGATTACCACTTTTCTGTCTCATGGGTGTATTTTCCAGTCTTCTGTCTTCTCCTAGTACACCAGCTGCCTCCCCACTCAACTGTTCCCTATCTGTTCTGATTATCTTCCTGCCACCTCCTTCACTATCCCCCCCGTTGCTTTTCTGTCCCCACTAACCTTGCCTGCTACCACCTTTCCCTCCCTTTCCCATACTCTAACCCCCCCCCCCCAATCTTTACTCCATCCACAGTTACCTTTTCCTCGGCCTCCCCAAACCTACTCACCTGTCTCCTCCCTTACCTTCAGCCTTTGACTCTGGGTCGCCTCGATCTTTCACCTCACCACCTGCCCCCCCCCCAGCTAGTTAGTATTGTATACCTGTTCAGTGAGGGAACCCCAACGTCAGATCCCCACCCCTGTTCTTCCTCTCCCAGTCCCTCCTCTGCTGAGCCTCTTACCTACTTACATTTCTCCTTTCCACCTGCCATTCCTCCACACTGGTTCCCCAGGATCTTTGAGGAGGAGATATCCTTGGATACTGTGGTAACCTCCCTGCTCCCTACCCATATCTGCCATCTACCTGCCCCGGGGTTGCCCCTACCAATGCATAAATTTGTGTTGAAGACTTATTTAGCGGCCTTTGCTAATCAAAATGAAAAATGATTAACAACTGGTCAAAGTTGATTAGCAGTGGGGGTCCGGAATGTGGGGGAGATGGCTAAAAATAGTGAAAAACATTGCCATTCGCGCATTCCAAGGCCTGCGGTCCTGGAAAAATTTGTTAGCACCAACCGCGAATCAAAACCAAAATTGATTCACAATTGCTGTTTTTTGATTTGCAAATTGCGATGCAAACCCGCTTATTTTATGCCTTGCCTACCTGCCCCTTCCTCCACTTCTCTGCCCCCCCCCCTTTCCAGCTCCCATCTGAGAATTTTCACCTCTGCCCTGATTTTGTTCTAGGCTGCTGAACACTGGACACCCCCCTGCTCTCTACACCATCCCCAGAAGGACTGTGGCCCCACGTCCATTACGTCTTACCATCCTCCCTTCACCATTGTGGCTCCTGTACATTCCCCACCTCCACCTTTCCCAGCTGTCCTGCTGCCTGTACCGGCTCCTATTCCCCCACATCTTGCCTTCTCAGCCTATCCCAGCCCCAGCTGTGTATCTCCATTGTTCCCTAGTTAGTGCTGTTTACAGTTTTCCCCAAGTCCCCTTTTATCTGAAACCCCTCCTGCCTTGTTACTTTATTAAAAATGAAGCCTGACCAGAGATGGGGATCAGCTGCTATCCGCTTCTCGACTTGCTTTGTACCCCCTAGCTCCCTTCCTGGTCACTTTTTTATCTGCTACCTCTCCTGCCTTGTTGCTATATTACAGATGTAGCCAGACCCAAGAAGGGGAACAGCTGCTTTCCCTTTCTCACTTTGCTTTGTAACCCCAAGATCCCCTTCTTATTGCTCTATTCAAATGTAGGCCGATCTTGTTCTGCTGCATTCCCCCTACCATTCTGCAGTGTATGGATTCTATCATTCCTGCCCCCTTGTCTTGATTACTGTGGCTGGCCTGCCTACACCCCCGACACCGCATTCCTGCTTGCAAGCTTCGCGGTCACTCACATGAGGGGTCGCCCCCAGTTGTGTCTGGCAACGGCCACTGATCTCCCACCCTCAGCCCACCTTCTGATGCTTCTCCCCCTCCTCCCACCAGTCCACAACCCTCATTCTCCTAGTACGCTACAGCATTTAAACATAGTTTAAAAATATTGACAGTACAGGACTCAGATCCTGCTCCAGTAGCACATAAAGACCCCACAGCACTTCGCTTGTGTTCCAGATGCTGCTCCTCCACTCCCGATGGCATCTTCCTTTTGTTTTGTACTCCAACAGCCTACATTTTTATCCCTGAGAACTACAGCCACCCTATTGGCTTGCTGTAGTCATGAGGTTCCGCCCAGTGGCGCCTGGCAATGGCTGCTGATCTCCTGCCCTCAGCCCGCCCTCTGGTGCTTCCCCCCACCTCCGAGCAGTGCACACCACCCATTCCCGAAGTACTCTACAGCATTTAAACACCGTTTAAAAATGTTAACAATACAGGTCTCCGTCTCAGCTGTTGCTTTGATAGCACACAAAGACCCCACAGCACTTAGCTTGTGTTCCAGGTGCTGCTCCTGTGCTCCCGATGGCATCTTCCTCTTGTTTTGTATTCCAACAGCCTACGCTTGTATCCCTGAGAACTACAGTTGCCGTATTGGCTTGCTGTAGTCAGTGGCGCCTGGCAACAACCACCGATTTCCCACCCTCAGCCCGCCCTCTGGTGCTTCTCCCTCCTCCCAACAGTCTACAACCCCTGTTCCCCTAGTACTCAGTTTAAAAATGTTAACAATACAGGACTCAGCCCCTGCTCCAGTAGCGCACAAAGACCAAGTACCAGAATATCTTCAGAGTGATAAGTCCGTTTAATAAATAAAGGAGGTGATATTAGTCCTTTCAGTGCTTCTCCCTTGTAAAAAGTGCATTTTTGCTACAAGGGTGGAAGTCAGAATGGATCTTTTCCCAAGATTTGATATGTGAAAACCATTTGTGCAACCGAGGATCAAACGTTGTTACATTTTTTTCCAAGTGTAGTAAGGTTATTTCATATTGCATATTACAGTCCACATAAAGACATTAGTACTGGCTATAAATAATCTTCATATCTCTTTCACCTGGTGGAAAGAAATAATCTCCAGAAGTTTAAAGCAGCAATTCATGTAAAATTTTATATTCTTCCTTCTGTACTCCTTTGAAGCGCCTGATGGTGATCACTCCTAGCCATTCGTTTTTGTTTCCATATGTGTTAATATGGTACTACATTTTAATTTTACCATGTTGGAGCTTCTGTTTCGCGGTCTTGTTTCTAGTGATTCATAAGGTCTGGCAGCAGTATCTGTTGCATACTTTGCCATGTTAGGGCTCTAGCCACATAAGAGTTGTAATTCCAGTTTCCTAAGTAAGTAAATAAGGGTGGGGATACGTTCAAATTGAGCATAAATAACCCAGCCGTGTTTGTGTGCATCCCGATGCCTGTCTGCACCAAAGGGCATCCACAACCCCTGCCTGCCGTGTTCCCCTGGTGTGGATCTTTGTGTTGGGGCAGGGGCAGTGGAGCTGTCCCGGAGTACGGGCATCAAATTGAATGCCCTTACCAAGCTGTCAGTAGATTCTAACCGCAGGAAATCTTACTGTATTCTGACATATGCAGTATGGTCTCACCATAAGACTGCCCCGGGGCCAAAATGGTTACTAGAACCTATGCAAATGATGGAATGCTAAGCTCGAGCTCGGTTTTCAAACCACTGTCCCTGGAATACATCTTGCAACTGTCGGATTCTTTACTCCACTTGCCTAAGTAAGATGCCAGTCTCCCTAGTAGGTCAAAGATGCACTAACCACCACTCAGGATACCCTGCAGTCCTTAGGCTTCCTGGTAAACCAGAAAAAGTCAGTGCTGAGGTCAGTTCGGCTCCTGGAATTTATAGGAGTTGAACTGGACACACTAAGGGAAAAGGCATTCCTCCTTCAGGGGTGGGTGGACTGCCTGGTATAGTTGGCCAGCTCCTTTCAGCTGCATATTCCCAAACCAGCAAGCTACTTTCTCCAGCTGTTAGGACATATGGCTGTGTCAACAGTGCCAGGTTCTCGATGAGAGACATGTAGTTTAATCTCAGATCTCATTGGTCTCAGAAAAGAGATTCCCTGTCAAAAATGGTACCAGTCACAGGAACCCTCAAGCACACCAGTGGTGGCAGGAAAAGGACACCCTCAGAGAAGGTGTGCCTTTCCTTCAGCAGCCACTATCAGCAGCCACTATCAGCAGTGCTAACAATGGATGCTTCCCTCCTAGGATGGGGTGCCCATCCTGGGGGAGCACACTGCATGTAAAGGAGTCTCTGCTTCACATAAACCCTGCTGGAACTCAGGTCAGTTTACCTAGGCATTCAGTTCTTAGCCTCAGTGTTGCAGGGCAAGGTGATTCTAGTCAGAATAGACAATGCAACCACAGTGTACTACATCAACAAGCAAGGGGGCACACAGTCATTCTCCCTGTTCACAGATGCCATGAAAATATAGAATTTGGCTTACGCCCTGGGGATCTCCCTCTCAGCAGTTCATCTCCCAGGGAAAGACAATGTCCTCGCAGATGCTCTCAGCAGGATCAATCAGAATCCCCATGAGTGGTCACTAAGCAGGCAGATCTTGCAAGTTGTGTTCAGAAGGTGGGGCACCCCAGAGGTGGACCTCTTCACAGCCCCAGCCAACCATCAGGTGCCACAGTTCTGCTGCAGATCTCTCGCAGTGGGCACAGTGCCTCTGGATGCACTGCTGCTGGATTGGACAGAGAAGTTTCTATATGCCTTCCCTCCATTGTTGCGTAGAGTACTGAACAAGCTCAGGGTTCAGCCAGTGACAGTGATCTTTATTGCCCCAGACTGGGCCAGGCAGCTCTGGTATTCAGTGCTCCAGACCCTGTCAGTATCCAGACCACTCTCCCTCCCCAGGAGGCACAACCTGCTATCCTCCTAATGGGGCAGGAACCTTTACCCCAATCTCCAGTCCCTCAGGCTCAAGGCGTGGCTCTTGAGGACTTAGAATATGCTGACCTATACTTCTCTGAAGGGGTTCTAGAGGTCCTCAGAGTTTTGTAGAAAACCCTCTACTAGGAAAACTTACACCTCTAAGTGGAAGAGGTTTTCAGTTGGTGCCAGCAAAAACATATAGACTGTAGCCAGACTGGCTTGCCAGTCATTTTGAATTATCTGGAACACCTTCATTCCGTTGGCCTTTGGCCATCTACCCATAAGGTGCAACTGTGCCCGCTTAACTCTCAGCAGGTAAGAGTTCATCCCTGGCTGCGAATCGGGTATTCAGAACGTTTTTCAAAGGTCTGTTGCACTTGCATCCCCCACACAGGGAGCCAACTCCTGTATGGGACCTCAGTTTATGCACTGGCCAGCAAATGTAGCCACCCTTTGAGCCCATGTCTTCAGCAGAGTTTAAATATGTGACATGGAAAACAGTGTTCCTGATAGCTGTCACCTCAGCCAAGAGAATCAGTGAGCTCCAGGCCTTGTCCACAGAGCCAGATTACATTTCAGTTCATAGAGGCAAGTTAGTCCTCAGGACTATCACACTGACTACTGTGACAAGGTACCTTTGTAAATGAGCCTATGGCTCAAAGGTTTTCCAAACTGCTGTTTAAATAAAATAAATAAAATAAACTATCAGGAAGTTTCTGCCCAAGGTGGTGTCGGACTTTCACCTGAATCCGTCCGTCACTTTGCCAGTCTTTTTCACTGAACATTCCAGTTCAGGAGAATGTAGGCTGCATAGCCTGGATGTCAAGAGGGCTATCCGCTACTACTTGGATCACACTAAGAATCATAGGCAGGATTGTACTTCGCTCTTCCTGATTTATGGAGAGATGGGCAAGGGCAAACCAGCCTCAAAGAGGACCATTACACCCTGGATTGTTGCCTGTATTCAATTCTGCTACAGCAGAGTAGGCAGAGAACCCCCTGTGGGCATTAGGACCCACTCTACAAGGGGTACAGCTGCTTCTATAGCAGCTACGAAAGAGATTCCTTTGTTGGGAATTTGTAAAGCAGCTACCTGGAAAACTGTTCACACATTTACTAAACACTATAGCCTGGATACCCAAGCCAGAAGTGATGCCAGATTTGGTACAGCAGTACTGCAGAGCTTTTTTCCTAAATAGGTTCTCTGCCCTCCTCCAAAGCAACTGCTTGGGTAGTCTGTATATGTCAGAATACAGTAAGATTTCTTGGGGTTAGAAGAAAAAATTACCATAGTAATCGTGTTTCTTCCAAGGGAATCTTACTGTATTCTGAGCTCCCACACTACCTGCCCTATTAGAACATATGAGCACTGCACTACAGCTGTCCTTGTTGTTTGAAAGTATTGAGTTGTTTCTTGTTGGGGCATCTGTGACTTGAGTCTTAGTGATGCCCACACTCTTAACTGTAAGGGGATTATTGGTTGTTGGGGGATGCTAGTTATTTATTTGGATAGTTTAGATGGTTTGTTCCTGTGCTTGCTCCGTAAGAATCTGACGGTTGCTGGATGTATTCCAGGGACAGTGGTTTGAAAATCAAGCTCTAGCCTAGCATTCCATCATTTGTATAGATTCTATTAACCATTTCGGCTCCGGGGCAGACCTATGGTGAGACCATATTGCATATGTCAGAATACAGTAAGATTCCCTTGGAAGAAACAAGATTACTGTGGTAAGTAATTTTTGTTTCTTGTCTGCGCAGGGTGCAGTGGATCACTGGTTATGGCAGTACTCCAAGGACTGTATATCCCCACCGGAAAGTTCAACTATTTTAAATTCTCTCCGTCCAATAAGTGCAGGCTCCTAGGGCTGGTGGGGTTGGATTGAGTCCAGAAGAGACTGTAGTGGCTGGGCGGAGTAGGGGCATGCAGCCACTTGCAGCTGTTAGAGTTGCGTAGCTTCCATGCCCTCCTCACGCGGAGACCATTCCATGGCTTGGGTGCAGGCTTACCCCCTGGTGTGTACCACCCCGTGCATAGTCATGCGCGCAGCCCATGATCAGGCGCAGAGTGTACCAGCAGCATGGGTTCATGAATATGCGGAGGTCCCCACATTTGCAGAGCAGGACCTCTGCACCCCACAGCCCCTGTGCAAATACCTCTCTGCAGGTGTGCAGGGTGGGTCAGGTCCAATTGATGATTGGGTCCCAAGTAAAGAGAAAAGTGATTTTAAACAACTGGTGTTTGAATACAGATGAGATTATTATTAATGAGAGCCTTGCAGTAGCCATCTTTAGTGGTGCTCACCATTAATTCAGGTAAAAAAAAAAAAAAACATACTCCACATTGCCATTGGGGAAAAGGAGGCATCTCACAAGATAGGAGAAAAAGGGTGATCTAAAATGTAATAGAAAGCTATTGTAACAAAGGTTTCACTATAACTTGAACTGCTGTTCTAATCCTTGCTGAGCGGTGGACTGCTACATGGTCTGAATTCTAGTACATTCTAAATCTGCTGGCAGTTAGTAGTTTAAATAGGGTCTCTTTTTGATCAAACAGGCAAGACTGCATTTAGCCTTTATTTACTTCCATACAGCATTTGATGAAATAAAGTTGTTTTATGAGAAAGATTAGAAGCACTGAACGTTAACCCCACATCTATTAAACTTGATCTAAGAATATCATAACACTTGGCTCAAAGTGAGAACAGGGATTAAGGGTGAACTAGTAAACTAAGTTTTCCAAGCACGTGGAGTCGAACAAGGCTGTATTACTGAACATACATATGAACATACGAAGAAGCCATCAGAATAAGGCCATTCAGTATATCTAGTCTGCTTGTATTGCAGGGTCCCAAGCTTATGCTACTGACCACCCCCCAGTCCTTTCTTCCTTACCATCTGCCTCCCCCATGCCCCATACTTTCCCTTTATGCCTATCCCAACCTCACTTGAAGCTGCCCTCCGACTTCATTGAGATCACTTCCTCCAGCAGCCCACTCCAACCAGCCACTGCCTTCTCAGTGAAGAAATGTGTCCTAACCTCCCTCCTAAACCTACCCCCCCACCAGCTTTAGATTGTGTCACCTTGTGGTTCTTCTCCCACTTAGCTTAAAGAGACCCTCCATATTCACCCTAGTTTTTTTCTTTCAGGTACTTGAAAGTTTCTATCATGGCCCCTGTCTCCCTCCTCCACAGAATACGTATTCAGGGCCTTCAATTTCTCTTCGTATGTTTTACCCTGCTGACCCACTGTCATCTTAATTGCCCTCCTCTGACCACCTCCAGCAGGTCGATGTTTTTGTTAAGTGTGGGTACCAGTATCTTACTCTATACTCCAGAGGTGGCCTCACCAGCGACTATACCAGGGCAGTATAACCACCTCCTGCCTACTGCGGTTTACTCTGACTATACACCCCAGCATCGTGTTTGTCTTTGCTGATGCTTTTTTGCACTGTGTGGAGTGCGTCAGGTGACTAATAGTCATCACTCCCAGATCCTTCTCCTCCTGTGTTGCTGCTGTCTGGACACTACCCAACTGCTAGTAATCCATCCTTGGATTCCTGGGTCCAGTTTGCATAACTTTGCATTTCTTTGCATTGAAGCCAAGCTGCCAAATCCTGGACCATCTCTCAAGTTTTCTCAGGTCTTCCTGCAGGTCTTGTATCCCTTCAGTTGTGTCCACCCTTCTACAGAGTTTGGTGCCGTCCACAAATAAGCATATTTTGCCCAGTGTCATTGATGAAGACATTTAACAATACCAGGCCCAGCAACATGCCCTGTGAGACCCCATTGGTGACCTCCCTGGTGCTAGATAACTCTCCACCCACCAACACCTTCTGGGTCCTGTCCTTCAGCCAACTTTCCATCCACTTGATCGTTTTCTCCCCAACCCTGAGATCCGCTAACTTTCTGATTAACCTTTTGTGGGGTACAGAATCTATTAGGCCTTGCTTAAGTCCAGATAAAGGATGTCTACTGCCTGGCCCCTGTCCACTGACTTCATGAGGTTACACAAGACTGAGGTCAGCCCTACTGGTCTGTAATTCCCCCAGGACATCCTTGGGACCGCTCTTATGGAGGGGAACCACACGTGCCATTCTCCAATCCTGTGGTACCAAGCCCAACTCCAGAGAACTATTGAGTAGACCCACCAGTGGCCCTGTACGCTCTCCTCAGTACCCTTGGGTGTTTGCTATCCAGGCCTCTGCTATCTAGGATTTGTCTACCTTCAGTGCTAGTAGCCCCTCCCTCACTCTACCCTCCTCTTTCACTGCATCCACCTCCCCCGTCCTGTCTTTTTCCCTGGTGAAGACAGAGCAGAAGTATTCATTTAGTACCTCAGCCTTTCCCCTGTTCTCCTTTACCCACTCTTCCCTTTCCAAAGCCTTACATTTTTGATTCCCTCAGCTATTTGCACTTGTTTTTGTGCCTTAACCTGCCTCACTACCTTGCTTGCTATATTGGCCAACCTTACGTAATTTACTCTAGCCATCTCTCTCTCTCTCTCTCTCTCTCTCTCTCTCTCCGTCTTCCTGTATCTCTTACAGGCTGACCTCTTGTCCCTCATAGCTTGGGCAGCCTCAGAGCGAACCAGCTGGGTGCTTTTGGCCTAGGGTTCTTCTTGAGCCTAACACACTCCTCTGTGGCAGGCAGTGTTCCTTCTTTTATGATGGACCATTTTTGTTCACCCCATACCCACTGTGATGCCTGCCAGGTGCCTCCTTAGCACCTCGCCCATCTTCCTGAAGTCCGCCTTCCTGAAATCCAGGATTTTGGTCTTAGTGGGGATGGTTTTCCTGCCTGTATCCAACCTGAACCACATTGTGCGATGGTCACTATCACCTAGGGGCTCCTTGGCCATTATTTTTTTGCATGTGCTCCCCATTTGTGATCACTAGATCAAGGATTGCCCTCTCCCTGGAGGGCTCTAACACTTCTTTGTAGCTTTTTAAATAGCTTGCCACAGATCTAGATAGGGTCATTTTCTCTCCCTAGTATCCTCAAGCATTCAGTATCAGTACTGCACTATGCTGACGATCTCTTTGCTGATGTTACTCACCTTGATAGGCCTTTAGAGAACACTAACAAAATTACAGGAATTACTCAAGCCTTGGGGGACGAAAATTAATGGTAAGAAATCAAAAATCCTGTCAGCTAGCAAAAAATTACGGCCACTTCTGGCATATTAGCCAGGTCAGACGTAAGGGGTGCGAGATTATTACTAACATACTAAAAAGCCAGCAGAATAGGCAAAATGGTTTGTCTTGTCTGCTCGAAAGCCAGCAACCTAATGGCTGCCCGCCTCACCACCCCCCCACCCCTCAAGAGTGACTTCTCTAGATTCAGTTTCCCCTTGTACCTGTCCCACTCCTTCTTGAAGCCCTTCACTGTGCCCTCCTCAACCAGCCTCCCTGGAAGCGCATTCCACGGCTCTACCACCCTCTCAGTGAAAATAATGCTTCCTGCATTCCTCCTTGTAATTTCCCCCTCCAACTTCCATTCATGTGTTCTGGTCACTCCCCCTTCTTCAGCCTAAACAACTCCCTGGTTCTACTCCAAATTATTCCCTTCCCTTTACATACTTGAAAACCTCTATCATGTCTCCCCATTCCTCCTTTCCCCAAGTGAGTAAAGCCCAAGCTCTTCCATATTCCTCCTCTCCCCCAGTGAGTAAATCCCAAGCTCTTCCAGTCTTTCCTCATAAGGCCTCTCCTCCATACCCTGAATCATCTGGTCGCTCTCCTCTGGACCCTTTCCAGCAGCGCTATGTTCGTTTTCAGATGAGGTCTCCAGAACTGCACACAGTACTCCAGCTGCGGCCTGACCAATGCATTGTATAGAGGGAGAATCACCTCTCTGCTTCTGGACGTAATTCCCCTGGCTATGCAACCCAATATCCTGTTTGCCTTGGCTGTAATTCTACAATTTTCAGAGTTATTCATTTTAACATCTACCACCACCCCTAAATCCCTTTCTCCCAAAGTGGCATGCAGTGTGACCCCTCCCAGGGTCTATACATGGCCCGGGTTTTTGACCCCCAAGTTAGGGACTAGTTAGGGATGGTAATATATGGCAGCCAGAAATGTTTGTAAGTAAGGGAGTTAAAGATGTATAGTCAGGAAAACATCACATTGCAAGAACTTTGCAAAACTTACTGACTTTATGAAGCACTTTGTAAAGTCTTCATCTGGCAGAATGCCAAAGGCCCTTTTAAGGAAGGAAAGGAATTGTAGTTTACCCCCGAGGGGCTGGCAGTATGATCCCTTTCCACTTCCTACTAGCCACTCCGATGTTTTACGTGGTCTGTATGTGGAGAGCATTGGGGCATGCCCTGTTCACTTCTATGGAGCATTATTTTTAAAGCAGATTTATCAATTTTAAATTGGGATTTGATGCCAGGGTTCAGCTGTGTTAGTGAAAATTGATAAATCTGTTTTAGAAATGATGCTTCATAGAAATGAGTGGAGCACACCTCGCGCTCTCCATATACAGACATCATAAAACGTCGGAATGCGTGGATGGGGCAGGCTAGTAGGAAGTAGAAAGGTATCCTGCTGTCAGCCCCTCGGGCAAATTATGATCCCTTCCCTTCCTTTGGAGGCTGAACAAAAAAAAATTATTGAACACCACAGAGGAGCTGTTATTTGTTGAGACCAGTGAGAATTGTGACGACAGGTGCTCTTAAAAGGTCTAAAAAAATCACTTTGTGTGCAAGTAATCATTTGGTGGGTAGCTTTTAAAATTTGGTAGCGAAGCCAATTTTTTTAGTGGCTGTTGGCTAGCTGACTGCCTGATTTGTCCCACCCTGCTGTTTTCCTAAAGAACAAGGGAACTCCATGCTAGTTGATGCTGAATGCTGAGGTATGCAGATCCTGTTGTATGATGCTGGAGACCAAACATTTTCTGTGCACTGGGTGATCAAAAATTCTCTTTAGTGGTTGGTTGTGGCATTGTGTTCGCCACTGTTGGGAGTGTTGCTGCAGGCAGTTGCAGAGTGCAACCAAAAGCCTCGCTCCACTGAAATGGGTGTCTGTTTAAAACTGAAACTGTCCAGTGTACAAAAATGTCACTACACTCGACTCAAAAGTAACAAAGCTTTCATGAATGAAATCCATAATATATGCCAGGCTGACAGTGGGTTCAAGTGAACCCTGACCAATTTCACTGTCACAGTGTCGTCAGGGGGAGCTTGTTAGTCAAGCGGTGGCCTTCATTAATCGCTAGCTGGTCATCATTATTAAATAAATAGTGATCAAAATCTGCACCCATTGGGGCTTACCGCTGCGCTGTCCCTTGCTTCATGTCATTATGTCTTTGAGTGCGCGGGTGTGCCTGAGGAATCTGGAAGTACAAGAGATTGGCTTGCCACCTTATTGGGCCAAATTATGATCCCTTCTGTCTAAATAAAGGAATGGAACAGAAGACTAAAAATGGCGCAGCCATTTTGCCAGCATAAGGTATAAAATAGTGCAAGACAGACTATTGTCTTGGAAAATCATTTTAACCTCAAAAACACTTACATAAAAAAAGGTTCTCAACATTTTGAATGTATCCTTCTCTCCCTTCTGTCAAACCCTTTTTCAAAACAGGACTTTTTCATTAAAAAAATGGCAACAGCAAGTTTTAAAAGCAAGACTTTTTATTTTATTATAATGGCTCAAGCAAACTTTCTAACTTTCTGTTTTTTAATTTTAAAACTTAATTAAAAATCGCACAAACATGAACACAGTGTGCTGATGCCATATAAAAACATACTTCATCATGTTTGGTGCATTGTACCACGGTCTTGAAATAAACAAGCATATGTCAATGCCGAATGTTGGCTTGCTGGTACTGGCATTGGTAGTGCAGGAGTTAGAGAGATGCACAATAGGATTGGCAGTGAATTAGTGAACTGACACCGACCCCAGCCCCACCATGCAGAGAGTGACAGGCATTGGGGTGTGCTTTTGGGTCATTGGCTATAACGCTCATGCCATTTCACCTCACTGTACCCCACAGAGATCGACAGTGCTGACGATGTACCTAGTTCGCTCATGCTCACCTCCCATTCCATAAGGAAAATATACTGGACATGGGTGCAGTGTAGGAGAATGGGTGAACATTGGGGCCCAAGAGTCCAAGGCACACGTCGACGCCTGTCACTGGCTGAAGGGTGGGGGGGGGCGGAATGGCGTGAGCATTACAGCCGACAATGCCAAGTCACACCGCTGACGCCTGTCAGTCTGTACAGGGTGGGGCATTACAGTTGGAAACCCTAATGCCCAGGGCATTTGTTGGCATTTTCACTCCAAATTTTCAACATGGGCTGTTTGTGACCCCACCTCACGAACAGTGGCACTCTGGGTTTGTTTGCTGAAAGGTGATTTTTGTACAGCAACTGTGCATTTTGGTGCCACAGGTGTGAAAACACATTTCGGGCAGCATGTGAAAAATGACAGCCGCACTGTTCATGAGGAGATGTAAAAAAAAAAAAAATGACATTGAAAACCTGAGTGAAAAGCTCCTACAGGAAGGCGGGCAGGAAGAATCAGGAGGGTAGGGCGCTTGTTTTGAACTCTTGGCTGGGCTTATAAAGGAAAGGCCAGTTACCTTACTCCTGCCCTGCCACAGTCTGGTTTCTTATGCCCCCTGGGAGAGGAACTTGGCATTAACACAGAAGTAATAGATTTTAGGGTGGCAGACCTTGAGGCAAGGGAAGGACTTAGAGGGGCTTGGATGAGATAAGGCCAGACATGGAGGCTGGTAGCTTGGGGAGACCATTAAGAAGGGATGCAGGAGGTTTTCGAGGGCTCAAGCAAAAGGTAAGCAAGAAGCAATGTAGGGGCCAGTAAGCTGTGTTGGTGGACCCGGGGTGCAGGAGGCGGTGAGGGATAAAAAGGTTGCCTGTACGCACGCAGCGCCTCGGGGGGTAGGGAGGGAGGATGAGTCCCTGGCTAGGAGGGTCACCAGGGGGTAAGGGGCCAAGGCGCAAGAAGGAGCTTAACCTGGCCAGGGGTATCCGCAGGGGGGAGAGGGGTTCTGTAGATACATAGGGGAGAAAAGAAAAGTGAGGGCACTGATCAGCAGGATTAGGACTAGAGAGGGGTTCTATAGATCCATAGGGGAGAAAAGAAAAGCGAAGGCACAGATCAGCAGGATTAGGACTGGGGAGGGATGGGCGCAGGAAGCTGGGGAACAAGCAGAGGTGGTAAATGAGTACTTTGCCCCTGTCTTTACCAGGGGGGTGAGGGGTCCTTCCAACCTGATGGGAGAGTAGGGGAGCCCACTGAACCAGAAGGTCAGTTGGAGACTGAAGGACTGGATGAGACTAGGGCAGGGGATGGGTCGGATCTAGAAGGGGAGGAGAGAATGCATGAGGAGGTGGGATGGGAGGGTGAAATCACAGCGGATAGGGTGAGAGAGGCCCTCCGGTTGCTAAAGACTGAGAAAGCGTCCGGGCCAGATGGACTGCATCCAAGGGTGCTGAAGGAACTGGCGGATGTGCTGGCAGCTCCACTGGCCTCACTGTTCAACATCTCCCTGATGACAGGGTGGGTGCCTCAAGATTGGAAGGTGGCTCATGTGGTGCCTATCCACAGGGGGGTCCAGAGAGGAGATGTGGAATTATAGGCCTGTTAGCCCAGCGTTTGTGGTAGGCAAGGTTATGGAGGGCATTATCAAGGAGAGGCTGGGGAGGCAGCTGGAAAGGTTGGGGTAATTAGATGACAGGCAGTATGGTTTTGTTTCAGGGAGGTCGTGCCACACTAACCTGGTGGAGTTTTATGATTGGGTGATGGGTGCCCTGGACTGACATAGGCTGGTGGATGTCCTCTATCTGGATTTCAGTAAGGCGTTTGATTCGGTACCCACAACGGCCTCAGCTAACAAAGCTGGGGCAGTTGCTCAGGTGGGTGGAAAACTGGCTTACAAGACGAATACAGTGAGTGGTGGTTGAGGGATAGTCCTCCCCAGGAGGGTCGTCAGTGGGGTCCCCAGGGTTTGGTCCTGGGGCCACTCCTGTTCAGTTCCTGTCTCGGACATAGGGTGGGTGTTATGAGTAGGTTGAGTCTCTTTGCGGATGACTCTCAAAACTGGGAGCACTAGGCAGACAGGCAGGAGGGGAGAGAGACCTGCAGGGGATTGGATGCCCTGGGGTGGGTGCAAGGAAGTGGGGCTTGAAGTTCATGCAGGGAAATGTAGGGTGCTGCATCTGGGGGCTGGGAAACCCGGACATGCATACACCCTGGGGGATCCACACTGCAAGTCACATCTGGCGAGAGGGACCTAGGGATAGTGGTGGACCGCAAAATGAGTAACACAGAGAATTGTCGAAGAGCTGCAGCAAAAGCAAACAGGATACTGGGCTGTATAACTAGGATGATTACCTCCAGGTGATCCTCCCTCTGTATAATGCCCTGGTTAGACCGCATCTTGAATACTGTGTGCAGTTCTGGAGACCCTAGCTTGAGAGGGACATAGCGCTGCTGGAGAGGGTCCAGAGGAGGGCGACCAGGATGATTCAGGGCATGTAGGGTAGGACCTATGAGGAGAGACTGAATGAACTCTCTATCTGTTTGCATTGGAGGAGAGGAGGGACAGAGGGGACATGATAGACTTTCAAGTATGTAAAGGTGATAAATAAGGGCGGAGCCAGGGAAGTGCTCAGGCTTAAGGGGGAAACTACTCAGGTGGCACGAGTGGAAGCTGGAAGGGGGGAAGTACAGGGGGGGCATGGGAGACACTTCTTCACCGAGAGGGTGGTAGAACCATGGAACACACTGCCCAGGAGTCTGGTGGAAGAGACCACAGTGGAAGGATTCAAGAAGGGTTGGGACAGGTGCAGGGGGAAACTGAGGCCAGGGAAGGCCACCTCTGGGGCTGGGAGGGGTGAAGGAGCAAGCTCCCAGTAGGGGGCTAGCTTCCGAGCAGACGTGATAGACCATGGGACATATTCTGCTGGCTTTTACTATGCTACTATGAAAATATGAAAAATTGGTGACATCACGTGCATGCGTAGAAACTGCACAACGCACGCCCATGGCGCAATTATTTTAGGGATTTGTTTAACCAGATTTTCAACATAGGCATTTTGGGAACTCCGGTCATGAACAGTATCACTGTAATTTTGTTAATCTGGCCCGAACATTGATTTCCCACAGTGACCGCGCCATTGTATGACACATGTGAAAACACATTTCGGGCAGGAAGTGAAAAATTACAGCTGTACTGTTCATAAGGAGGTGTACAAAAATAACAATGGTGAAAATCTGGAGTGAAAATATAAAAAATTGGTGATGTCATAGAAACTGTCAATGCATGCCTGTAACACAATTATTTTGGGTATTTTTTTTTACCAAATTTTCAACATGGGCATTTTAAGACCTCCACTCGTGAACAGTGTCACTGTGACTTTGTTAATGTGTCTTGAACATAGATTTCGTACAGCGACCGCGCCATTGTGTGCCACATGCGCAAAAACACATTTCGGGCAGGATGTGAAAAATGACAGCTGTACTGTTCATAAGGAGGTATGAAACAAGGGCAGTGGTGAAAATCTGGAGTGAAAATATAAGAAATTCTCAATGTTACGAGCATGCGTTGAAACTGCACAACGCACGCTCGTAACACGGTCATTTTTTGGAATTTTTCCACCAGATTTGCAAGATAGGGTTTTTGGGACCCCACCTCATGAACAGAGGCATAAGGAGGTATGAAACAAGGGCAGTGTTAAAAATCTGGAGTGAAAGTATAAAAAATTCTCTCAATGTTACGAGGATGCGTTGAAACTGCACAACGCACGCTCGAAACACGGTCATTTTTTGGAATTTTTCCACCCGATTTGCAAGACAGGGTTTTTGGGACCCCACCTCATGAGCAGAGGCATTGTTGTTTTGTTAATCCGTCCCAAAAGGTGATTTTGCGCAGTTTTTTAAAAATTTTTTTTTAGTTGTTTAACCAGGACTAGCACACTAAGCTGAAAGCCTTTTTACAGGAGCGACCTGGGAGCACAGGGAAGTTAAGTGACTTGCTCAGGGTCACATAGTATGCAAGTGTAAGCTGTGGGATTCAAACCCAGATGTGGTCTGCTGGATGTCACCAGATTTGCAGCTCAGAGCCTTAAACCACTGCGCTATACTGCCTCCACAGTGACCATGAAATGACCTTTCAGGGCCGAGTAACGAGATGACAGTGCGTATGTTAATGAGGTGGGGTCCCAAGCACACCATGTTGAAAATCTGGAGGCAAAATTCCAAAAAATGGCTGAGCTATCCACCTAAGTTGAAAAAAACCATTTATGCCATTATACAGCTTACTGGCATTTCTTCAGTTCCCGATCGGCTTTGAAGAGTCCAGACATGTTTCTGGTCCACTGATGTTCATCGCGCCAGGCTCTGGTGGTAAGTATGGGGTGAGGGGAGGTGGGGTGTGCAGAGGGTGGGTGCGGGTTGGGGGACCCCACGGCAAGGGACCGTTTTCCTTTTTTCAGGTAATTAAAAATAAAAAAGAACACCGCTGACAGTTTTCTTTTATTACAGGTGTATGAAAAACTGTGCACACTGGGGTGGGCTCCCTGTTGATCTGCACTTGCTATAATGGTTCATCAGCTTATGATACTGTGACATTATGCTAGTAACAGCCATTTTTTAATACATCTCTGATGCCGTGTTAGTTAAAATTCTGTATACAAATTTTTAAAGAAATGTCATGTATAACCCACATTTTTCCTGAAATGACCCACCTTTTCAGTGGCCGGTGGGTCATTTGACTCACCAAATTTGTTTCCTAGAATGAACTCTGCTCCCAGTTTGCCCCATGACTTTGGGGGGGGATAATGTTGGCCACACTGGGGTGGGCTCCCAGTGTGGCACAGAATGGGGGCCGGGTCCGGAACATGCCGACGCACCCGTTGGCTTCGACACGTGGGAGGCACACTGAGGTGGGCTCCCAGTGTGCCACACAATCTTTGGGGTATTTAGCATGCTGACGGGGGGATTGGGCACCACTGAAGTCGGCTTTGTAGGCATTGTGCGACAGGTGGCAGCAACCACTGCCGCCATGTTTATTGAAATAATTCACCAGGAAAGGCACGTCGGGAGGCATGTTATTGTGCTGCTGCATGATGAGCGTGTCTCTCATTGCAGATGCACTTTGTTTACAAGTTTTGACCACTTTACATATTTCTTGTGGTAGTGCCTGCATGCTGGCTTATTGCGGAATGAGGGACGCACCTACTAAAGCGAGCCCTGCATTCATTCACCCACACTGATGGATCTCCGAAATCTGCTGCTACTACTGCAAGATATTGGCTTGCGCGCAGGTGCAAGCCAACATTAAAAATGAATGAGTCCAATTGAAGTCCATTATTTTGGGTACATATCCATTTCCTGTAGTAGATCATTGTCTTTTGACCAACGCATTTCAAATTCATGCATGAGACAGACATAAGGCAGTTCTGGTGGGGGGTAGGAGGAAATAGACTGTTGGTTAACTAGGACCTGCAGCTTATCCATTAGGTAGGGGAAATAGGCAGACTAGGTGGGCCAGGCGGTCCTTATCTGCCATCAAATTCTATGTTTCTGTGTTTCAAGAGGCTGCATGTCCATTGTTGCAGTGAATTGCTCCATCCGTCTGACTTCTGTTAACCGAGGAGGAATCCGGGATGGAGGAAGTGGAGTAAGCCATTTGCTAGTAGTTGTTTGCAGGGCTACTGATGTGATGAGCTTGTAGATGTAGGCGTCTCTTTTTCTGTCCCAAACAACTTTTAAAAGTCGAGCCTATTCATAAACAATTGCAAAAGCCACTTTTAAAAGCCTGATCTTTTCAGAAAACAATCATACCAAATTTAAAAGCAAGACACTTCATAATAAAAATGGAAAACAGCCAAGACAAGCTTTAAAAGCAGGATTGTTTCCTTAAGAAAGGGGAAAAAAACATCCTTACCAGAAACATTGTACAATAAAATATAGAACCAGGACTCACCTGGGGGTTGCACAATTTATAGTCAGAAAAAAGCAGCCAGGTTGTCTTACCTCATAATTGCATGATCTACAATCAGGTGAGAACTTCTGCATGTGTCTTAACAGCCAGCAGGAATCAGTTAATAAATTATTTTAATCCAGAAAGTATGGAGCGTGGCTCCTTGACAGAGTGTCAGGCTGTGAACGCCAAGCGCCGGGGTTAGTACCATGATCTATTTATTTTATTTATTTGCTTTTGTTTACCAGGTAAGCACACTAGACAACCAAGTGCCTGTTTTCAGGTGTGCCCCGGGAGGATTACAGGGTGCATACTATGCATCAGACAAAGTCATGGTAACATACAGAAGCATCAGGCATTCAGAAGTAGTTTATACTGCATATGGGACATCAGGTAAAACAGTTAGTTAGGAAGATAGCATCAGGATACATACCAGTAGTAAGTAAGTAGACAACAACTATGTAACAACAACCTGAGGTAAAACATCAAATATCAGGTACAGTCAGTGTCAAGAGAACCTGGGGAAAGACAGGATCACCCCCTCAGGGCAAATTGGCAGAAAAAAGTGCCTAGTGCAAAATCACAGCAAAACTTAGTAAGCAGACGTTGTAGCAGTAGCATACTAGGGCGTTGCCCCCACAACAGTCGACTGGGGGAGAGAGGGATGCCGCCAGGGTCTATATGACACATAGGCTGAGGCTGATTTAAGGAAGCTCCAGAGGGATGCTTTGAAGCAGGGACGGGAGGGAGAGGAATGAGTTAATGCAGGAAGAGTGTTCTACAGTCTTGGCGCATGGACAGAGAAGGCCTGATCCCCAGTACGGGTATGGGTTTTTGGAACTAGGCGATCCTGAGCAGCACAGGATCTTAGGTGGTAGACCAGGGTTTCATGTTTGAGGGGGAGGGCAAGCGCGGAGGGGGTGGCCGTTCTGACAGTGTTGTCGATGAAACGACTGAGGCCAAAGGCGCGGTGCTTTTCAGGAGCAAGCCACTCCAACCACGAGAAAAGATCACAGCGATGTGTAAGACTAGGAGCAGAGAGTGCAAAGCAGCAAATATTGTTATATGCAGTATCCCATTTTGTGAGGCTAGAATTTGGAACGGGGAAAAGGATACGAGCCCATAACAGAGCGTGGGAAGGAGTACACCCCTGGTTAGGGCGAGTCGGGCAGCCAGGGTGAGGCAACTTTTTGCTCTGTAGGCGAGTCCGAGCTTGACGTTAGTTATCTTATATATATTCCGAAGATGAGTGGTGAGGTCCAGTTGTGGGTCGAGGGTTACTCCCAGATACTTAACGGAGTCCACAGTCTGCAGGAGAGTGCCATTTGTTCCATAGATGTTTAGGGGAGCAGGGCAAAAATTAGTTTTGGCCACAGAGCCAAAGAGCATAGCTTAGGTCTTTTTCAGGTTGATGGACAGCTTATGGCCCTCCAGACAGTTTTAGATAAGCATGAAGTCGGAGTTAAGCCTGGAGTTGATGACAGAGATATCCTTCTTAACACATTACAACAAATTGGGGTCTCTCATTGTCCACTCTCATGGTTCTCCAGCTATCTTTCATCTAGAACCTAATGTGTTAAAATTAATAATACCATATCTACTATGCTGCCTTCTGAATTAAGATCTCGGACTACAGCATTTATTTTGCCTTCTCTTTTGTATTTCATTTTTCCAGGACTCTTCTGGATAACTCTGTGTGCAACTGCTTTTGCTGTTTCATAAATCCACTTGCCCTTTGGGTAAGTGTGTAGACCCGCCACATTGGCTAGTTTTCCTGGTACACAACACTTTTCTTGCATTTATTCGCTATGTAATTAGTAGTGAGCATGTCTAATATGTTTAATACTCTGATAACTGGTTTGTAAAAGTGAGTTACAACCGTCTAGTTGTAAAAATGCAGTACAGCTGGGTGGTTGTAATCGCTCCCTGTCAGTCAAGCTTGTGCAGTGAGTGGCACGGTCCCTAGTCGCATAGTTGCTGCCAGTAAGGTAAAACAGATTCCCCTCAAAGTACAGCTTTCACTACCTCACATTAAAAGTGTACCTTCTTTCTACAGTAGAACATTTTGAGGTTTCATAGCTGTGTCAGTAAAAAAAAACATTTTTAAGCAGTTTCTTGTTTTTATTCAGTCGAAACACATCTGAAAAAAACCCACATTAATGAATAAATTTAATTAATATAAAATGGCAGTGATAATACCAATATTGACATGTGGTGACAGCTCCCTCCCAAACTACTACTGGCCCATCTCGATTCTCCCCCCACTCTCTAAAGCCCTTGAAAAGATCATGGCCAGTCGGCTCACTGACTACCTCCTCGCACACAACCTCTTATGTAGGGAGCAGCATAGTTTCAGAGCTGGTCATAGCACTACGACCGGCCTCACAGAATTCGTTAACTCCCAGCACTCCACGCTTGACAAGGGGCACCTCGCAGGGGCCGTGTTTATAGACCTCTCAAAGGCCTTCAACATGGTTTCTGATCCCCTCCTTCTTAGCACATTACAACAAATTGGAGTCTCCCATGGTTCTCCAGCTATCTTTCATCTAGAACCTAATGTGTTCAAATTAATAATACCATTTACTATGCTGCCTGTGTGCTCAGGAGTTCCCCAGGGATCTATCCTGGGTCTCCTGCTATTCAGCATCTACCTCAATCCCCTACCTAAATCCTGCCCCGTGAACCTTCTCCTCTATGCGGACGATGCTGTTCTTTATGCCGCACATCCTGATCCTCTCTCTCTTTCCACCATACTTTACAAAACTCCTCTCAGATTGAACACTGGTTTGCTGAACACAGCTTGGTGGTCAACATTAAAAAAACTAAGACGATGTTCTATGCCCATTGCCAAAACAGATCAAAGGATTTAAACATAGAAACATAGAATTTGATGGCAGATAAGGACCGCTTGGCCCACCTAGTCTGCCCATTTCTCTACCTAACTGATAAGCTGCAGATCCTAGTTAACCAACAGCCTACTTCCTCCTACCCCCCCACTAGAATTTCCTTATGTCTGTCCCATGCATTCTTGAATTCCCCCACTGTTTTTGACTTTACAACCTCCTCAGGAAGGCTGTTCCATGCATCTACAACCCTCTCTGTGAAGAAATTCTTCCTCACATTACCTCTGAGCCATCCCTCCTCTATCTTCAAATTGTGCCCCCTTGTTCTTGCACATCTCTTTTTCTGAAAGATGCTATCCTCTTGGACTTTGTTGATTCCCTCGAGGTATTTGAAAGTTTCTGTCATGTCCCACCTCTCCCTCCTTTCCTCGAGGCTATACATATTAGGCTTCTTTAGTCTTTCTTCATATGTCTCCTGATGCAGACCCTGCACCATTTTGGTTGCCCTCCTCTGGACAGCCTCCACCTTGTCTATATCTTTGCGGAGATTGGGTCTCCAGAACTATACACAGTACTCCAGATGTGGTCTTACCAACTGTCTGTACAGAGGGCCAACAACTTCCTGTTTTCTGCTGGTGAAGCCACTCCCTATGCATCCCGGTATCCCCCCAGCCCTCCTTACTGCCTTCTGACATGCTGGCCTACATTTAGGTAGTCTGATATGACTACCCCCAGGTCCCTTTCCATTTTTGTTGTTGTCAGTATCTCACCCCCCCATTGTGTACTCGTCCCCTGGGTTTTTGTTTCCCAGGTGTATTACTTTGCACTTCTTTGCATTGAATCTAAGCTGCCATACATTTGACCATTCCTCCAACCTTGCCAAGTCCCTTTTCATCCTTTCCACCCCACCTTGCATATCAACCCTGTTGCAGATCTTTGTGTCATCTGCAAAGAGACATACTTTTCCTTCAGTCCCTCTGCAGTGTCACTTATAAAAGACATTTAAAAGGACTGGCCCCAGTGCTGAACCCTGGGGTGCCCACTAAGTATTGCCCTGCTTCCTGTGGCCTCCATTTACTATTACCCGCTGTGTCCTGTTGTCCAATCAGTGTTTTACCCAGGCTACCACCCTGGGACCCACTCCCAGGCTGACTAATTTGTTTATTAATCTTTTGTGCGGGACTGTTTCAGATGCCTTGCTAAAGTCTAGGTAGGCCATATCCACAGCCCCTCCCTGATCTACTACTTTGGTCACCCAGTCAAAGAAATCTATTAGATTCGTCTGACATGACCTTCCTGCTGTGAATCCATGCTGCCTTGGGTCCCGTGCCCCACTGGCCTCTGGGTACTCAACAATTCTTTCCTACCCCTAGAAATACTCTCCGCCTCTCTCATCCCGCTGGAACAGGTCCAAAAGTATAAGTATCTAGGTATTACATTTGACTCTTACCTCTCATTCCACGAACATATAAAAATCCTCTCCTCCGACACCAAGACCCACATTGGTCTCCTTTACAGGCATAAAGACTACCTGCCTCCTGACGCACTTCACGTACCCATTACCTCCTCCAGTCTTATCGCTGGGGGACTGTGGCCTCACAATCTATGCTGCAGCCGGCCCAACGGTGCTTCATCAAATACAAGTAGTCATCAGTAAGGCCTGCCGACTCCTCTCTGGTGCCGACAGAAATACACATACCTGCACCCTATACGTGCTCACCAGTATCCTCTCCCTTGAGGAAAGACTATTATACCACACCTGTCTCTTCACCAAAAAAAAAAATCCACCTGGATTTAACCCCAGTAGGTGTCATGGCTTCTCTTCAGGCAGCCACCATCTCAGTGTCCACACAGGCTGCCCCAAAAGCTATCTGGAAGGTGCCTAGGGTCAGGACCACCCTGGCCCAGTGATCCTTCCTCCTTAGAGCTCCATCCTGGTACAATGTTCTCCCACCGGCTGTCACATCAGTCACCAATCTAGGACCTTTTAAAGCTGCCTTAAGGGTCCATATTCTCTCCTCATGTCAATGCCAGTGTAACCGGTAACCTGTGGATCCTGCACCATACCGCTAGGCCACGCAACCGCCCTTGGCCAGGCAGTGGAGAGCCCTCACTATTTCTAGCCTACAGGCTCCTCACCTCCCTTGGTTACCATATAGCTGCATTGGACTATGAATGCATTGTATTATGTATAAGACTTGGCCTCCCTGAGGCAGCTTACTACCAACTCATATCATGCATTGCTTTAGCTACCAATTATATAGGTCTTAACCACTCGTCAGGTAAATATGTCGATAGCTCTGCCCTGTTTTAGCTACCAGATGTATAGGCATTAACCCGAGCTCATTGTACTTATACTCTGTATGATTGCTCACCCACATTTATTCTATGTATGTACTGTATGAATGTCTGTTTTATTCTGACGTGGAGCCTTTGGAAATGAGTTTGTGACTCAAAGGGTTGTAGTTCCGATTTCCTAAATAAATAAAACTCACTAGGGATTATAAAAAAATAAGACATGAGCGAGTGTGTGTAGACCTGTAATTTCCTGGTTTGCAGTCCGTTCCTCTAACAACTAGATCACACAACCTCCATTTTTTTCTAATCAGCTGTGTATCTCTGTAAATAACACAGTTCAGCTATGAATACACGTTGGGTCTTATTTTGTTAAGTTCAGCAAAAAGAGAATTATTTTCTTATGCTTGGATTCATGTGAAAGACTAGTATCTATTTTTTTTTATATACAGACTGTGTTTACTGTTGAATACAGCTTGTATTCACAGCATCACCATATTTACTGATTTATTTTACAAACTTCAAAGAGATTCGACACAATAAATTACTGCCCTGAGCCGGTTCAAAACACTTATCTTGTTCACATGTGCACACTTATTTTTTTGTTTAAATTTGAGTGTAGTGTCTTTTTACATTACAGTATAGTGAAGCTTATACAAATGAAAGTTGTGTAATTTTTCTCATCTTCAGCAGCTTCCCTTCATGTTGAAAGTAAATCTGATTTCAAGATAACCGCCTACGCTGTATACTTAGTTGGTTTTGTAGCCTCAGTAGTGAGCTATGTCTATTGAGCGGAACAATGGTGGTTAATTATAGACGTGTGTTGTGGTCACCCTTTGATCTGAGGTAGTTGTGCAGAGATAAAGGTTAGGCAGCACATTATAAACAGAAAACTGCGGAGCGGCGTTATCACTCAGTTCAGGTTGAATGCTAAACATATTTTATCGATTGCAGACTCTTGGTAAGCTGAATGTCTGAATGCAGGCACGGGCAAATGTAATCATTAACCCAAGAAGAGAAGTACAGAGATTGGTTTCAGAGTTTTGCTCTAGAGTGCTTCACAGCTGCATATAATTGTTCATTGCATCTATTTTACAAAACTTTAAATACAAACGTCAGCGTCGTTTAGGAGACTTTGGACCCATTTATTCAAATTGTATCATATCAGCATCACACCAGGGCAGCTCCAGTAGCTGAGCCCTTACTTCCCCGGTCTCAGATCATTCAGCTCAGATTAAAAAACACAAAAAATAAAACTGATTTTGTTCCAAATGTTAACAGCTCAAACAGGCTGAGTGAACTCAGCCCAGCAGCGGAGACTGAATTTGGGGATTGCCAGAGCTTGTAAGAGGTAAAGTGTCCTGCACTACAGCCTGACTGTTGTGAGGCACTTCCCGCCCCAACCACCCTCCCACCCAGTCGGCGCTCCATATATTGCTGCTGGCAGGTCACGTGTCACATCACGTGACCTACCTAAGTGTCCACTTTCCCATTTGCAGGTTATAGACACCAACCACTAGGGGTCACTGCACTTTCCACTCTAGCTACTCTTTCAACTCTATACCCTCCTAGCTACCATTTCAAAGCTGACCCACTAGAGGTCACTGCAGTTCCCTTTGAATCCTTCTACCACCTACTTTCCTCACTCCTCCATCAGCCTATCTCTAAGCACCTGCTAGCATCAAACCTGGTACTCTTGGTACTCTTCTGTCCAAATTCTACTGACTATCCTCTAAGCCAATGAACCAGGCCAACAACTTCCTCTGTTTTCATACTCTTAACCCTCCCTCACTCCCTCCTTTTCTGAATTGAAAATTAAACCTTTCTACACTCGGTCCCTGAGCTGTGATCAAACCCAGTACCCTTGCAGTCAGAGTCAGCTGCTCTACCTCTGCACCACATTGCCTACCTATTTTATTCCTACTTTCTAAGCCTTTTAGTTACTTACCCCGCCTCCACCTGCCAAAATATAAGTTTACCTCTTCTCTCTTGCTGCCTTGCAGGATTTGAACCCTGCACCCTTACTTCCAAAGTCCATGGTTCCACCACTCAGCTAGCACACCTGCCTATTTTTACTGCAGGATTTCAAAACTCTAAAAACGCACTAACCCTCTGACACAACTAAAGTGTTATCCAAGTGCTTCTGCAGACCTTGGACCCAACTCCCTGCTGCTACAGCCACTGGTCAAGCTCTTTCCTGCTACCCTGGTCAAGACTTGAACCTGGTACCCTGTGCACCTCAGGCACGTGCACTGCCACTCACACCATAGCAGCAATCTAGGCTCAGTGTGACCCTCGCCTCCCCTCTATCATCCTAGTACCCCATTCTTTCCTCACTTCTGCTCCCCACCCTTTCCAACTATGCATATGCATCCCCTGCTCACCAGCCTATCTCTTCTCCTCCTCCCTTTGCCTTCCACCAACCCTAGTGTCCCTATTAACCCTCAGCCTCACTACTCCAGTGTTCCTACCTACCCTCCTGTCCTCCCCTCCTCCTTTACCACTGCTCCTCCCCCTCCCTCCTCCTCCACACATCCCATATGCTCTTCACACCTCACCCCTTCCAGACATTACCTTTCCTCCCCCAGCACCCTTGCGCTTCTGATCACCAGGCCTTCTCTGCCTGTGCTGCCCTCACCCACCCTTGTGCAACTAAACCCCTTCCTCATTCTGTCGCCTCCCGCATAAACTCCATCTGCCTCCCTCTGACCAGAGCACTTCTCCTCCTTCTCCTAACAGGGAACATACATCCCAACCCAGGTCCTGTCCCCTCCCACCCACCCACCCAGCCCACTGGTCTTCAGGTAGCCTCCATGAACATATGCAGCCTGCTGAAGAATTTGACGCCCTACAGTGCTGGGCCTTGGCTCATCAACCAGACATCATAGCCCTGGTTGAAACTGGCTGTCCAAATCCACCCCTGACTCATTTGTCTCCTCCCAGGCTATACCTATACCGGGAGGACCGAGTAGGCAAACGAGGGGAGGCTGTGCACCACACCAGGGACACAATACCTGGACACGCACTCCCACCCCTGCCCTTATAAATGGGGCCCAGGCTCTTACCCTCAAACTCACCCCAGACCCTCTAGGAGCCTCTCTATCTCACCACAGCCACATTCCCCAAAGAACCAGCACCCGCCCTGGTATCTTTAACGGACTACCTGGCCACTTCCACCATAAGGCAGAACAAATCCTAGTGGGGGATCTTAATGTAAATTGGCTCAGCACCTCCTCATCCGCAATCAGAGACTCATTTGCCGCCCAAGATCTGACGCAACTCATCACCCAGCCCACGAGACTTAACCCTAAGAGTGGTACCAGCACCCTTCTGGATGTTATTATAATTAACCGACCCCATAAAATCCAAAACATCCAGGTCCTCCCAGACTCCCTAAGTGACCACTCTCCTATCCTATTTCATTGGGTAGTCCCCAATCCCAAACCCAAAGCCCAGACCACCCTCCAGCGCCTCCTCCCTGGTGGGCTGAAAAACTTAAGCACTCCTCACCCAGATAAACTGGTCCCATTCAGCATGCAACCAACATTGACACTGCCCTCGCCTTCTTCACTCACACCTTCAACATGGCCTGTGATCTCTTTGCACCCTTCACCAAAATCCGGTCCAAAAACAGAACGCACCTGGGTTAGCCCGGCCCTCCTACAGTTACTTAGAAACGGGATAGCTCTCGCACCTTGCCACTGAAACAGGTCGTCTGTCTGATAGGCAAGCCTACAATGCAGCCCGGAATAAGTGCTCATGGGCCATCAGGAAGCCAAGGCAGACCATTACCAGGCCTCCCTTACTCCTCCTGGGGCTCAGCCCGACTTTCTGGGATAATATTAAGCAACTTAATGGTAAAGCTTGCTCCCCTGCCCCATCCCAGCTCACTAGAAATGGCAGTACCTCCACCGAGCCTGCCACCATAGCTAACTGGTTCAACACCACTTTCACTGACCTTAGCTCAGTCCTCCCTAGTAATTTCTTTGACCCTCCCCAACCAACCTTCCCTGTCCTCCAGCACCCCAGCTTCCACTCTGAAAGATTTCCACCCGGAAGCCAGACCCATCGTAATCAAAGCTCTCAATGGCAACAATCCCGGCAGTGACTCACTGGACCCCAGCATCTTCAGGCTGGTGCTAGATGAAGTCCTTGCCCCACTCACCAGCCTAATTAACCAGTCACTCTGCCTGGGACAATTTCCCACAGCTTGAAAACAGCCATTATCACACCTATTCATAAAGGGGCGACAGGTCATTGGCCAACAACTACCGCCAATCTCCATCCTCCATCCTCCCCAAAGCCCTGAGAAAGTGGTGGCCATTCAAATCACTGATTATCTGGCTAAGCATAACATTTTATGCCCAGAGCAACATGGCTTCCGTGCTGGTCACAGTACCAGCACTGCCCTTATTGAATTCTCCAACTTTCTACACTCCTTGGATACCAGCTCCCTAGCTGGTGCAGTGTTCATCCGACTTCTCTCAGGCTTTCGACACTGTCTCCCATCCACTTTTGCTGAATGCACTCTGCCACACTGGTCTCTCAGCTGGCCCCCTAGCATGGTGCGCTAGCTATCTTGACACTCGATCTCAGTGTGTAATTAATAGCACTCTCAATACTCATCCCATTCTCTCTGGGGTCCCCAAGGCTCCATCCTGGGCCCCTTCTCTTCTCGCTCTATCTGAACACCCTGCCCAGTGCATGCCCTGGCAAAATTCTACTGTATGCAGACGACGCTGTCCTTTTTGCCACCCACTGCAATCCCATCTCCCTACAGGACTCCCTACAGCAGTCTCTCAACAGTGCCGAGGCTTGGTTTAAGGAGCGCAGACTCGTCATCAATCTTAATAAAACCAAAGCTATGCTCTTTTCCCACCCCCAAAACAAAGCTAGCAACCACTCACTCCATATCCTTCCAAGTACCAATCAGCCACTGGAACAAGTCTGCTCCTACAAATACCTTGGGGTTACCTTCGAATCAGCCCTCACATTTCACAACCACATCGACGCCCTAACATCCGCCACTAACACACGGCTTGGCATCCTCTTCCGCCATAGAACCTGCCTTCCCCCAAATGCTCTCCGGCTCGCTGTTACATCATCCGTTCTGTCCCTTGTAGACTATGGTCTACCAGTATATGGTGCTGCCGACACCACTGCACTCAACAAAATTCACTTAACCCTGAATAAAGCCTGCAGATTGATTACTGGTGCCCCCAGGCTCACACACACCTGTCAGCTGTATGTCGAGGCTAACCTGCTTACCCTGGATGAATGGCTCCGATACCAAACCTGTCTCCTCACAAAAAAAACCCTACTCAGGCTCTCCCCCCCTGGGGTAACGGCATCCATCCACCAGAGTCCTCCCACTATTGCAAAACGGTCTTCCTACAAGACCACTCTAAAGGTCCCCAGATCAAGAACCAGCCGTTGCCAGAGGTCCTTCTGCTATAGAGCCCCAACCTGGTTTAACTCTCTCCCTGCCCCCATCACCAATGCCACCACCATCTCCAAGTTCAAAACCACCCTTCGGAACCACATCATCAGCACTCGTAACTGCTCCTGTCTCTGAACATAGCCTCCACCTCTGCTTCTCTTGACAACGCCCCCCGGGCAGCTCTCCACCTAGCCATCCCCACCACCACTTCCCTGTACACCGTGCCTATCTTTAACCTGGCCATTGCCAGCTGTTTAGGTGTTTACCAACTAGATTGCTCACTTGATACCAACTTGTGTAACACCTGTGATCAATTACATGTACCCTGTAACCTAATTGTATTTGTCTGACCACAGTGTGACGTGGCGCCTCTGTTGAACACCTATTGTTTTGCAAATCTATGCTATGTAACCAAAAACACAATGTATGTCTTTATGTGACGAAGTACCTTTGGAAACGAGCCTCTGGCTCAAAGGTTGTAAACTGATTCTTAGAAATAAATAGAAATAAATAAAATAGGCTTCTGGGCTTTCCTGGATGTACTTACTTCCTGGTGACTTCTTAGATGCTGATTGAAAAAGAAAGGAATAGGCCTAGCCAGTGCACCAGATAACATTGGCATTCAAGAGTAATATACTCACCATTCTTGACATTAGATGAGTAAAATATAAATTTGATGCGTGAAAGTGCTTTAAACTTGGAAAAACTGCACCTTTTGCAGTATCTATGGACCCTTTACAAGGGTTGGGATGAGTACCTGTACTCGTCAGGAAAACATTCAGAGTATTTCTTAAAATTTGGTGAGTAAAATGGGCCAGTTCTCACTTTATCTAGAACACAGGGACTAACCATTTTAAAACTGCTTTAGGGTCATCAGGTCCAATAAAAATATTTGAAAGTTCTTTAAGAGAGCCCTGATAAGGCGTATATAATGAAAGGACAAAAGTGCAGTATATAGTGAGTAAATAAATCCCCGAGTGTGGAGAACATGCGGATGCGAACACAGAGTAGGCACTGTGACATCATAGAACATGAAAGTGAAGTTAAAGTGTTCCCGAGGCATCACAGTAAGGTGTGAGAGCCAAGCATGTTATTCACATTTTTTTTAAATAATACCATTTTTTAATAATATAGTTTAAGCATTTTTTTCTGAAGTGGAGCAGGTCAGGAGCAGCATTTGATGTTCTTTATCAAGAATGTCTCCTCCATTGGGCCATACCAGTTTAGCTAAGTTGTCGGCATCAGGACTTCTCAGAAACGTTAGCTAGTCAGGGGCCGCCGACGATGACTTGCAACGTCAGTGCCTGTGTAATCGTAGGAGGCCCCATTGCTCCTTTCTCCCACCGTCAACCGCTTGTCGGACCTGCAGAGAGACAACGCCATTGTTTCATCTACTTTATTTTTTACTACTTTACTTTAACTTATTGACATTTTTTTATGCTGCTGTCAAAAGAACCTTTATTGAGGTTTTGTACCTGCGGCTGCAACATCTACAAGGACAGTGCTCTTAGGATTTATGTTTGCTGTTTGGGCCTGTCCCTAAATGTCGGGGTCTGCAAGATCTGTCATGGATTCAACCAGGTCACATTGCCGAGATGCCTTAATCGCTATCAAGCCCATGGAAGCCACCTCCAAGATCGTGGGCTTCAAGACAGCTTTTCCCTTTCACTCGATCTCTGGGAAGGGAGCTCCCTGACGCTCAATGCTGTCAGTGCCGCGGTTGTTGAGGATTGAGGACAAAGACAAGGAAAAGTTGTCATTGAAGTGCTCCTCTTCCACCTATCGCCACAAGCATAAGGATAAATCTCCTGCTTTGCTGGTGAGGTTGAGGTCTCCATTGAAGGAGGGTAAGTCTTTGTTCACTCTCGCAGTGGCAACTACAGTCCTCCCCCATCCTCAATGTGACATGAAGGTTGGGGTCTACCCTGGCACTGCTGTATCTACTATGGACGGAATGCACTGCCATTCAGATTCCTCCCCCATTGAAGATGGCTGTCCTTGGCCCTTTACAGGGTGCTGTCGACGCCCAGGTTTTGCTGGTGTCTTTCTCTGAACTGTTTAGATGCCAGGTGCTGTCGCTTCTGAGGACAATAACGGCTATCCTGTTGGCTGCACCTCCCTGTTGGCACTGTCAATGGAATCCAAAAGCGCAGTTTTCATTCCTCAGCAGTCTCTACCTCCATCATTGGCTCTGTCAATTACTCCCATTGTCATTCAAGATAAAGAGGTGGAATATATTCCTGAACTCATTAAAGGAAAACTACACCCAAAACCTGAAAAAATATATGTTGTACAGAGTGTTTTAATTTGTATGTGAAGTTCTAGTGTTTCCTTCCCTCTGACTGGTATTAGAAGTTTTTCCCAAATTAGCCTGCTAGCTTTATGCTAGTTTTACGACCCCTTAAGATCTCCATACTTGATAGTGTAATTGTATTTCTGGTTCCCACAGTGCATCTTGTCTCATGTGACTGTGATATAAGAGAGACCCAACATTCAGCACACACATGCCAAACAAACTAAATATCTTGAAGCTTTACAGCTGCACAAAATTACCAGCAGCAAAGTTTTTCAGGACAGTAAAACATTTAGGATGAGGGTGGTCACCAAGCTGAATTCTACAGATTTTAAAATATAGCCATCTCTGTTGTTGTGAACTGATTGTAATGCAATGCTTTCTGCTGGATTTATGGGCTCTGCTACATCACCATTACATGAAACAAGGTGCACTGTAGGACAAAGAAATGCAATAGAACTATTTGATATGGTGATCTCCAGGGGTCGTAAAACTAGCATAAAGCTAGCAGGCTAATTTAGGAAAAACTCCTAATACCAGTCAGAGGGAAGGAAACACTAGAACTTCACATACAAATTAAAACATTCTGCATAACATATATTTTTTCAAGTTTTGGGTGTAGTTTTCCTTTAACATAGAGGAGATTTGGAGGATGGAGAAGGGATAATAATCTCTGTGAGGGGTGTTTGCCTTCCAGCTCCCCCGTTTCCTCATGCAGTGAGGACACTGTGGTATGTACTAGTAGGTCTCCTCCTGTAGATCCCTTTTTTCAGGCTGTACACAGATCCAAAATGTCATGGTTTGATGCAAAAGGAAAAAAAAATTAATGGAGTTTATGGTGGTTCCTACTGTACCCACTATTGTAGATCTTACTTCGAGGGTATCTCTTGCAGCAGGCCATCACCGGTAGGACTAAGCTACCAGTTGCCAGGACCACACAGAAACCTTCTAGCTAGCAGTGTGCCAGAGGGGCCCCCCATCTTTGATGTCAGCCCCTGACATCAGCCAACCTATAAAGGCAAGCGGCCCCCATACGCTCTTCAGTTCTTTCCCACCGTCAACCAACGCACGTTGAACAACTGGTACCACCACAGCTACAGTCGATGGCCATTTTCCTGCGCTTTTAATATTTTTTGATTTTTAATAAGTTTAATGTTGAAATTTCGGTGTTGTCACTTAATGGTTTATGTCTTCTAAACCTTCTTCGTCATCCGACTGCTCCAAGAAGTGTGTCTTAGGCAAACGGATCCCGGACAAAGATAGCCATTCTGCCTCTGTCTTGTGCCTAGGCCCAGACCATGACGTCCAAGCCTGGGAGGCCTACCAGAAGCTCAACCCTGCCATCAGGAGACATTGCTAGAAGATCCTGGAGAACCATCACCTTAAGCAGAATGTTGCCTCGATAGAATGGCAGCTGCAGACCAAGAGCTCCTCTATTTTCCCTGGCCCAGTCCTTGAGGTCTTTGTCTTTGAAGTCCTGGGATAAGGGCCCTGGGGAAACACAAGCACAGGGAGAAGGATTGGGACCGTCCCCAGTCTACCTCCTGCTCACGGTCTTGTCATAAGAAGTCTTCGACTGCGAAACGGTCTTCTTCCCATGGGGGGGGTCGACTTCCTTAGCCCAGCACGCTCTAACTCCTACAAGGCTACTGGTGGCCCAGCCACCCGCCTGGGTCTCCCTTATGGCCAGCAGCTCTTCGGGTCAGGATTCCTCATATCCTGTTCCCCAGCCCCTGCTGTTTCAGCCCTTTTTTTCAGTGGGCACACAGTCAGGCGGCTCGGCTGGAGTCTTTTTTGTTGGAATGGGTGCCAGGCACCAGGTCTCCTAGTTGACTCCGCCCAAACTCAGACTTCCCGGTGCTGGTCGCATCCTGTGGGACGACCGCCAGTTCTGCTGCTCCTCAGGGGCAGATGCTGCAGGACACTGGTGCCTCCTTAGGCCAGGTCTCTCCTCAGCCTTTGCCCGGGGGGTTCGACATCTACTCAGGTGCCCATTTCCCCACAGCCGGTACCCGTGGACCCCCCTCTGGCACTACCCGAGCTGATGCCCACTTGGCCTGCACTAGTGCCCCCATCCACTGCAGCCTGCAGAACCTACGCCGACCCTGCCTGTTCCTCCCGTCGGGCCTGTGCCTTGCCTTCCACTGCCAGCACCCGGCGGGCCTGTATTGGCCCCTTCTCAGCTGATGCCCATTGGGCCGGGGCCCCTCCTGTCGCAACCTGCTCCTGTGGGACCAGCGCCTGTCCTACCGTAACCTGCGCTTGTAGGACCTCAGCCTGGGTGTGTTACGCCAGCACCTGTGGGTCTGGTGCCTGCCTACCCCTATCCTATGCTGGTGGGACCTGCGTCAGGTTACCCATACCCAGCACCCCCTGAGACCTGCGTTGATCTAGAATTACCTGATGTCCGGGGGACAGGTGCCGGTCCCCTTTGATTACCATGGTCTGCTCTGGGCCCTGTGGTCCTTTATTCAGACATAGGTTCCCACCCCGAGAGGACCGACACCTGCCACCCCTCAAGGGCCTCCTTTGGACTCCATTTCCTGGGCCTCCATTCATCCGGGCCCTAGTGTGTCCGCACCCCCATGGTAGGCCTGACGCTGGGTCAGCTGGCCGCTTGGATGATTGTCAGCCCAAGGACAGTAGGGATGACAATGCAGATGATATGAATGACAATGTCAGCAGTGAGTCTTCCTCTCCAGGTCCGGAATCCTCCGAGGGGGTAAGGGCACCAAGTAATGTCCACAAATCCCCCCAACCCCAGATGATCAAAATCAAGTCACTTTTATTTATAAAAAGCACAGTTCCTTGCAATCTTTGCACTTGTGTATAATTGTGCTCCCAGGTCGCTCCTGTAAAAAAGCTTTCAGCTTAGTGTGCTATACCTGGTTAAACAACTAAATAAAAAAAAAAAATCAAAACAATATAAATACTCATTAATTATTTTAAAATTACACCACTTAAAAATCCCATATCAGCAAATGTAGAGAGGCTCTGGAAAGGCTAAGCCAAATAAATAAGTCTTAATGGCAGACTTAAGGCTCCCGACGGTCAGGCATTCTGTTACCAAATGAGGTAGAGAGTTCCACAGGGTAGGGGCCGCAAAAGAGTGGGCCCCAGAGGTCTTAGGTCGAACCCTGGGAACCTCTAGCAATCCCTCAGTGGGGCGGTAGGGACAAAGAAGATCTTGCAAGTACCAAGGTCCCTGACCATGTAGGGCATTATAGATCAGTAACTCGACCTTGAAGGTGATCTGCTACTGAACTGGGGAGATTCCGACAAATTGTGATATTTCAAGTATTTTACCTATGTTACTTACCTTAGGAGTCCCTCAAACAAAGCTTTGAAAAACTCTATTAAGCTCAGACAGTAATAAGAAGTGGTGACTTTTTTTTTTTTTTACTTGTTATGCTTTTTCATCTTCTGGTGCCTCCCTTTCAGCCACTCCCACCACCGGACCAGGGATTCTTCTCCCCAGACGCAGTGCCCCCTGGATTACCCCCCCCCCCGGGTGGAGCCACCGGAGCCCCCTGATAGCCCCAATGGATTCGGTCACAGGTGTACTGGGGGGACCACTCCATCTGCAAAGGCTGGAAGGCATCATGCGTCGCACTGGAGGCCATTTTTCTTTCTTTTTCGTGTGTGGGGGCATGTTGGTGGATGCTGCAATGCAGCTGCATCGTTAGCGTAGCATACCCCCGGGGCTTAGCTCAACGCGCATGTTCCATGGTCACCCAAGAGCACTGAACGAGGCACTCATCCCTCCACCCTTGGGAAGAGAGAGAGAGAGGAGGGAGCGCAGCACGTGGCAGGCGCCAGTTCACCCCACCTGACCCTCTGGCATCCTGAGTCCATTCCCAAACCCGGGTCACCCACGTCACAGTGGTAAATCTTTCCGCTGCGTCGGTGAGGCTTGGCTAGAAGTGGTGATCTTGCCGGTTCGGTGGCATAGCAGCAGTGCTACCACTCCCGATACCAGTGACTCGTGTTTGGGAACGGACTCTTTGTTGGGCCGGCAGGGGGGAGGAGGCTTGAGCGTCCCAACGGACTCTCTCCCTCTCCAGAGGAGGGATGACTGTCATTCCCACTGCTTTACCGCCACCTGGGTGATCATGGGTGGAGGTGCATCCTAGGGGCACCATTAATAGAGGAAGACATCAGCCGGGCTCTGGAGCAGTTTGAACGTGTCTCTGCATGCCACACTTCTTTGAGCTCCTTGTGGGCCGACTTCCGTGGAGGGACGTATGAAAACCGGAAACTGACCCCACATCCAGGCCAGATGAAGAGCCCCCCGCCTTGGGACCTGCAGACCCTGACCCGACACGGCTAGCATAAGGGGAGAAATGAATGGACCCCCTCCTCAAACTGAGGCACTGTGGGACCACCAATACCTTAGGAGACCTTAGAAAGAAAGCCTGGCTGTGGTGATGACAGGGGGCTTAAACAGAAAGTTAAAAAAAAAAAAAAAAAAACAGAAGTGATCTTGAAACCTCAGTCTGCCAAGCTCATGACTTTGCACTGAAACCACTAAGATACAGTGCCTTGGTTGGCAAGATCAGCAGAGAGAGAGAGAGATAAATATTTATTAAATTGTGCCCAATTTTATATGCAACATCTGCCCAGCCTGTGGTAAAATCCTGGCTGTGCACTCTTAGTATAGGTATTGGGCAGTGATGCAGTTTTGTGATTCAGTGACACAAAAGCAGTCTTGCAGCCATTAAAACTAAGACAATGAAAATATCTTCCTAAGTTGATCCCTTTTTTTTGTTCGTGTATTTTTGAGCATCTGCTGTGTTAATTAATGCAGTGTCCCAAGTACCCTACCATTCACCTTATTGCAGTTTGATGGGTTGTATGTAAATGGCATATTACAATTAAACTGCTGAGTGCTTATCTTTGAGAGTAAGATAAACACAGTTACGTTATAGTATGCATTCATGTAGTTAATTTTCCACTTACAGAGTGGATTACAGAGTGATGGGAAGTCTTTGATATAAACATGTTTTCCTTGTGGTAGCTTATTACTGGGTTTTCTAGTAGGAATGTCACAGCTTGGATAAGTTTGATTTACAGAGACTAAGTAGAGGGTCAAGGAGCTTTAAAAGTGGGTTGGCTCTGCATAACTTGGGTATCCTTTTAGCTGTGGTAGTAAAGTGTTACATGGCATATCTTAAAATGGGGATTTGGCATGGGCAAGATCCCTTTCCTCTCCCATACAGACACATGGAGCACTTTAAACTAGGTAGCATTTCTCTTCGCATTCAATATTCTGGTCTGAGAATAAAATAGTCTAGCTATGTGAAGTTATCCATAGTCACAGATTAGTAGATACGTGGCTGTAGAATCCAGTGATATAACCGTCCACTAGATTTTTAACCACGCTACATATATTGCTGTTATGCGTATGACTTCATCTCTGCAGCTGTCAGACTTTACTTTTGCACTGAAGAAAGGTTCTCACACTGCACGTTTTTGACTCCTTTCATATAGTGAACACATAGCATTTTATTTCGGTTGTGGCACCCCCGCTAGTCACTTTTCAAGATGTTTGGTCATTTTTCCTAAATGTTCACTTTTGGTGCCTTATTGCTTCCTAAAATGAACCTATGGTGGCTTCAAGGGATGTAAAAAGCCTTTGCCAGTGGCTGATGCCATAATTGATTGGGATGTTTACAGCCAGCACACTTCTGAACAGGAATAATGAGCCTGTAAAGGGAGATATTAGAAATGCATGTGGTTAGGCAGGCTTAACTGACAAGTCCAATGTCTCATTTAATACTTTATCACCAGATAAGGGTAAGTCCTCCTCCTTCTCCTACCGTGGTTGTGGTTGTTGGTGCTCTGGTTCCATGTCTGTGGATAAAGGGGTAAAGGCTTCTCTGAGCTGTTGGTTAAACACCAACCGTGGTCACCAGAAGTGACCACGGCTCCCCAAAGATAACATTATTTATTTACAGCTCATTAGCCATTGGGCTGCCTTACAGAGAGATTTAAGAGAAAGGAGTACAGCAGTGAAGCAGTAAGCATTTTGAAATGCACAGGGATCTTGGAGCAGTAAAGCAGTGCTAGGCATATAGCCAAGGCACTGTAACTGGGCAATAAATCACCCTCTCAGGTTCTTGGTGGAACGGCGCAAAAGGAAGAGACAACAGACAAAGTGGTACTCATGTAATAAATTCAATTTATTACAGATAAGTAATACAGACTTAGTACCATTACAGTGTGAACACTGGGAGAACACCAGTTTTCCTTACCTAGGCAATGCAGACAGTTTCTCTCTTCTCAGAGAAGCTATGTGTTACAAAAGGTTTTATTTATTTAGTTTTTGTTAACCGGGTAAGTGATCTAGCCATAAAATGACTATTTTCAGGCACGACCCGGGAGAGTTAAGAACAAAACATTGTACAAACAGTCCAGTAGTACATGGCATAATAAATACAGTCAGTAATGAGCAATTTAAGTTACATAAACTAGAAAAGTAAATCATGACAAAAGGAATTACATAAACATGACTAACCTAGCACATATAATCATACCCAGTCCAATAGTACATGGCATAAAAAGTACAATTAGTAATGAGTAAGCAAAGAGGTACGTAAGCAGGAATAGGCAAATCAAGATAAAGAGGGATACCATAAACATGAATAGCTAAGGGAGAGACAAAACTGAGTGAGAAAATAGGGGAAGTGAATTAAGGAGAGGAGGTAGTAGTAGGACAGGTAATGAAGGGAGATAGGAGAGGGATGGGAGGAGGCAAGCGATATCAAGTAGTGTTGAAGCAAGTGCACTTGTTGGTAAGCAGTAGATATCGACGGAATTCCCTTTTGAAGCAGAGATGGGACACCGACTGTCTGAGTCCAGGAGGAAGGGCATTCCAGAGTTGGGGGGCAACACACTGGAAGGCACTTGCACCTTTAGATGTAAGGCATCTAGCCACCTTCAACAGAGATTCATCTGCTGATCGCAGCCCATGATTGGAAGTAGCAGGAACAAGCAAAGCCATAAGTGATGAGGGAGTATTATCTCTGATAATGGAATCAATGAGTGTACCAGTCGAGCATTGTCTAGTTGCTAAGGGGGAGAGCCAGTTAAAGTCACTGTATAGTTGGCAGTGATGCTTGAGCCGAGGCGATGTGGAGGCATAACGGCATATGTTGTTGTATGTAATGTCTCATTTTTGCAGGGTTATTTTGTGAGCAGTGGAGAAAACGGGCATCATAGGTGAGAGCAGGGAGCAGTATCCCTCTGGCAATAGCTAGTTTAGCAGATAGTGTTAGTAGGTAGCTAGTTTTGTAGGTCACACCAGTTTTAGAGTTGACAGCTTTACAGGTAGCCTGAATATGGGAGCTAAAAGAAAGGGATTGGTCAAGTAGGACCCCCAGATATTTAAAGGACTCCACAGATTCAGTCTGCGCTCCCCCAGATCACTTACCATCAGAGGGATGGGTCAGCTCTTGAGCTTTGGAGCAGAGCTGAACAACATTACTTTTGTCTTGTGTGCATTTAGCAGAAGCTTATGTGTACAAAGCCAGTACTGGACATTTTTAAAATCAGCAGTCAGCGACGCGTTGCTACTGACTACATTTGATGAGCTAGTGTAAAAGACAAGGTCGTCAGCATAGAGAATAGGTGAGCAGTATTGAAAGGTATCTGAAATGTTGTTTATATAAAGAGAGAAGAGAAGGGGCCCAATATGGACCCCTGAGGAACTCCAGTGTTTGTAGAGGAGAAGTTGGACAGGGAATAATTGAATTTTACGGCCTGGGTCCTGTTCAGAAGGTAGCTACTAAACCAGTTGCACACAGAGGATGAAAAATTTTAATTCTGAAGAGCTATAAGAAGCAGGGGATGGTCGACCAAGTCAGATGCCTTAGTAAGATCAATAAAAACAGCACCTGTTAGTTGTCCTGTGTCCATGGCGGAAAGGGTGTGAGATGTGAAGTGTAGAAGTGCAGTCAAGGTACTATGGCCTTTTCTAAAACCATGCTGGTACTCGGAAAGAAGATTGAGCTTAGTTAGGTAGTCAGTAACTTGCAGAGCCACTAATTTCTCAAGGATTTTACTCAGGACCTAGAGAATGGCAATGGGCCTGTAGTTGGCTATGTCCTTTGGGTCATCTTTTTTGAAGATTGGTGTAATGTGGGCTATCTTCCAGATGTCGGGTACTGTACCACGTGAGAGAGAAAGTGTGAAGATTTTTGCCAGAGGAGAGGCAATAATGGGAGCAGCAAGCTTAAGAAGTCGAGGCTCAATTGAGTCTAACCCAGAGCAGGTGCCGTCTGATATGACCTTCAGGAGTTTTAAAACCTGCAAGCAGTTTATGGCCTTGAAATAGAAAGGTGCTGCCTCTTGTAATATATCAGACCTCTTGTTTACTAAGGGCATGTGGTGAATAGGAGGGTGCTGAGAGTGAGGTCCGGATGGTAAAAAGGATGAAGTGAACCCGGATAGGTCTGAGAACAAGTGGTTAAAAGCATTTGCTATGTTCCTTCCATCATTGCAATTCGAGCCATTTATTATCATTTCACTAGGGTTAACTGACTGAGAGGAACCAAGGAAGTTCTTCACATGTCCCCAGAATTTCCTAGGGTCACCAGCTGAGTTTATCAGCAGGTCTTTACAGTATTTACTTTTAGCCAGCCTAACCTGTTTTTTGCACAAGTTCCTTAGCACTCTATAGGCAAGAATATCAGATTGGAGACCTGTCCTCTTGAACAGCTTCCACTATTTGTCCCTGTTGCGTATGGAAGCAAGCAGTTCCTTATGTAGTCACCTTACATACTAACATACTAAAAAGCCAGCACAATAGGCCAAATGGTCTGTCTTGACTGCTCGAAAGCCAGCAACCTAATGGTTTAATAACCTTGTGTGCTTCCCCCTAACACGTCTAGTTACTTGTGGAGTGTGCTGTCTCTGCACAGCCAGGAATTCATTAATGAAGCTCTGCAGAGCAGCTTCAACATCACAAGAGGAATAAACATTTCTCCAGTCGATGCAGGATACATCATACAGAAATTCACCATGGTCCAGTTTAGCAAAATCTGTAAAAGTTACAAAACGAGGCGGTGGTGAAGGGGGTGCAACCGAAGACCATATACAGAAGATGGGGGAGTGATCAGTTAGGGCATCGGCTAGGAGGCCTGAGCGAGTTACGTGCTCAGTACAGTTCACCAGTAACCAGTCAATGAGGGTAGAGGACTGAAGTCTAGGTGAGATTCTCGTAGGTGCGGTTATCAGTTGGCGAAGACTGTAACTGTGTAGAAGGGAGAGTAATAAGCTATAAGATGGACCCATCCAATTAAGGTTAAAATCACCTACGATGATTGCCTCATGTCTGTTGTAGATCTGTGATGTTTCATAAAGCATATCCCTGAGCCCAGATAGACCAGTCGATGGAGGGTTGTAGACCGAGATAAGATGGCGCTTCTTAGCACCTAGAGTAAGAGTGGCATGCAGAGACTCACAGCCTGCAGCATTGGTATTACTCGGGATAAGGTTGCTTTTGTGGAATATGGCAACACCACCCTTTTTTTTTTTTTTGGCTGCTCTATCATGACGAAACATGGAGTAGCCAGCAGTGGAGCAGAGAGAGTCGGGTATCCCAGGTTTGAGCCATGTTTCTGTGAGGCAGAGGATGTCAGGATTATAAATAGTGTCCCATGCCTCCAGTTCAGTGATGTGACAGGTAAGATTTCGTATATTCATATGAACAGTTTGGAGCCCTCTATTAGGTAACTTGTGTAGGTCACTTGAGGAAAGATGGGTTATTGGGTCTGAATTCAGCTCCATATCACCTGACAGAAGCAGAGTGAGGAGTGCTAGGAACCATAGCCTAATGCAGCAGGTTGAAGAGGGCATAATAAGACCAAATGGCAATTTTCTGGAAGCCAGGACAGCATAATATGCACAACCTTTGCAACAGAGTAGAGTGCTTATTTGTGGCTCAGCTTGGTATGAAGAGATAAGGTTAAAGAAGTAAAGAGCCGAGAGGTCAGAGCAGCTGGCACTCCCCATGCCTGTGCTAGGGATAGAGAGAGAAAGCCCATTTAGGTAGAGTAATAGGAGAGGGACAAGGAGCAGCCTTACCACACTGAAGGTTGCCGTACTGTTGTCAATGGTAGAGAAATACAGTGGGCTGGTATCGAAATTCTGGTAGTAAAGTAGAAAATGTAGTAAGATAGAAGCGAGGAACTGATAGTTTGGAAGTACAGGCTAGGCTAATGGTCCTGAAAATGCTTAGAAACGTGGAAATTTACTACAGGAGACTAAAAAGTGACAGTATATGTAAAAGACAGTGAAAAGTGAGGCAACCCACAGGTTAAAAAGAAAGAGAAACAAAGTATTGTGGTTCAGGCAGGCAATTTGTAATAGGACAGGAAACTAGGAGGCTATCAGATCAGTAGGGTAGCCACGAGATCCATATTGTCTGAGGAATGGACAGATTTCAGTTCACAAGGAGGAGTATTATAAGGGCGCCTCTACTGACCTTTAAGTATAAGGTCCTGCAACTGCTTCCATTAATACCATGATTAGTTGCCGTTGTGCTTATCCCTACCCCCCACTTACCAGCCCTCGACCCATATCCCTGCCCTCTCCTCTCCCTCTCTATCTCATGCATCCCCTTACCTGCTGCCCTCTTTTGGGGATTGCAATCAATTTTTACATTTCTCTTATGTTACCGTGGCTTTGTATATTTAGTATTTTTTGTGTATGTTAGATCTGTGTAAATCCTGTTCACATCTGTCTTAATGTATACTGCCATGTTGGCAGCACTTGCAAACCTGTTGTATCTTTCTGTAGTTTTACCTTACCCCAGGTTCACCTCGAAAATGAGCTCTGCTCAACGGTGCCTGCCTGGTTAAATAAAGTTTTTGATTGATTGATAAGGAGCCAGTAGAGAATTGGGCACTTAGCTCATGTGACGAGAGAGAGAGAGCTATAAAGGTAAAGGAGCGCAACGCGCCAGTGGGAACCACAGTTCAAATGGAGAATCCAAAAGAAACGTAGAAAGCTCCTGAGGCTTCAGGCTACAGACGGAGAATTCTCCTGAGGGTCAGCTGTATGTACCTGGGCAGAGTCTTTTTTATTGCTTGCTGGCCCGATTTAAACGTCAGATTCAGAGCCACGGTTCCAGCGGTCCTAGTGCAGGTTGTGGAGTGGAGGTCCCTGCAAGAGCAGCAGTCCTTGCCCCAGTGGGCAAGGAGAACTTCAGGGACAACGGGAAAGACAGAGTATTAGTAGCAGCACAGAAAGGTAGGGGAGGGGCAAACAACAAAAGAAATAGGGTGTTTTAGGTATATGGGAAGGGGTGTTCAACAGAAGGAGAACCTGGCTCGAGTTCACTAAGGGCAGAGAACCGTCCAAGAGATTGTGGGGGTAGTAGCCAAATTAAATTGCTGGAGATGAGAGCTTAGGACAGATGCAAAACAAAAGCTCTGAAAGCACTGAACTCACAGAATATTAAGGGAGCTGTAGTCATCGAAAGCTTTGTTATAAAAGAGCTGTAATCACTGTACAAAAGAACTGTAAACACTGTAGATTCCTTAGAAGAAGGCTGTAAGCACTGTATCTTATTTTCTCAGATTTAAAGGAGCGTTTTTTACTATATTACTAAAGGAGCTTCTGTTACTATATTCTGGTAATGCTGTGTTTAGTTTAACTTACAGTAATAATTTGAACATTATTCTGGTTACACAGCTACATTGAATTGCTAACAGTCATTTGAACTTCAGCATTTAAAACCAAAACTGTGAAGGATGTAACGTGGGGATTGAGGGATTTATAAAGAAAAGACAAAGAGAGGGAAGAAAAAGGTGCCAAAACACGGGAGTCCCACTTTCAAACAGCTTGTGTAGCAGATATTAATTCACGCACTCGCAGAGAACCATTCGGGTTGAGCCAGAGAGCAGGCAATCACCCAGTAAGGATTTCGTCAGGAAGCACAGTTCAAATGGAGAATCCAAAAGAAACGTAGAAAGCTCACGAGGCTTCAGGCTACAGATGGAGAATGCTCCCAAGGGTCAGCTACACGTACCTGGGCAGAGTCGCCGACAAACACCCCTTCTTAAGCAAGGGAGGCAGAGTCTTTTTTGTTGCTTGCTCGCCCGATTTAAACGTCAGATTCAGAGCTGCGGTTCCAGCGGTCCTAGTGCAGGTCGCGGAGTGAAGGTCCCTGCAAGAGCAGCAGTCCTTGCCCCAGTGGGCAGCGGAGACCTGTGATATACCCTGTACAGTAGGCAGATGGCCAGGGCTGGACAGAAGGAAGCAAGGCGGGGAGGTGGATCAGACCTTACACTCAGTAACCGCTTCAATTCTCCTCTTCTGCTCAAGGATGAGGGGGGTGATGTAGCCACGACAGGGGTGGTTAGAGACGGAAAGGGAGTGGGAGGCAGGAGGCAGGGGCCAGATAGCAGGAAGAACAGGGGGGGACCTGGAATGCAGGAGAATGGGGGGAGCAGTGAATCAGAGCAGGAGGGGCAGGGAGAAGAGGGAGGAAAGCGCAAGGAGAAGGACCAGAAGTACAAGGAGGATTCAGTAAAAGGAGCTGAGGGTTTAGGCCAGGGGAGCACGACGAGCAAGGAGGAACTAAATGGAGACAGGAAGGAAGGGAGGATGAGCCAGGCTAGTTTAGCAGATGGAGAAGGACCAGTGGAGCAGTAGGGGGAATTAGCAAGGTACAGAAGATACCTAGGAGGCGGTGAGGCATAGGATTGGAGGGAGGGGTGCCCATGGTAAATAAGGAGGGGTGGCATGTGGCACCCAGATAGGGGAGGAACAAGGAGCCAGCTGGGTGGAGGAGCCTGTAGAAGGATGAGGGACATGGAAGGGGGGATGGAGGAAAAGGAGTGGTCAGAGTGCTCTGCTGGGGGATTCTATGATCAGGGTATCAAATGGGATAGGGAGGGAGAAGCCTGGCCAGTTAGAACAAGATGCTTCCTGGACCAACGGTGCACAGGGCTAAGCCACGAGTATATCAGCTGGCAAAGGATGTGGGGGTTCCCCAGACATACTGGTCCACCTGGGTACAAATGACATTGAGGGAAATAGCAAGCTAGAGATACAGGCAAGATTCAGGAGCTCGCCAGGGTCTGTCATGACATAGGATGCACAGTTTCCTTCTCAGAAATCCTGCCAGTGCCAAGGGGCTAGTGGGGAAACACAAAGGAAAATTAGGGAGATAAACCAGTGGCTCAGGGAGTGTGTGAGGCCAGAGGTATGGGTTGATGGGGATTGGGGAGACCTGGGAGGATAAGGAGCTGTATGCTAGATAGACTACATCTCAATTTGGAGGAGGGAATCTTAGTTGAAAATAGAGGGGTTCATTGGTGAAAAGTGGGGTTTAAAACTTGTGAAGGGGTGGGATGGGAGAAAAGGCTGTCAAGGGGTGCCGATAAAGGAGGGACTCTGTCTCCACCCCTGGGGACCAGGAGGATTGCAGGAAAAGGCCGACTGGCAAAGTGCAGACCAGAGGAAAACAGAATCCCATGGGAACACGAGCAGGAAATGGAACCATAGGGAAAGGGTGGAAGGTAGTCCTCTAAATGCCAGGAGCTTGGGCAATAAAATGCCTGAGCTCCAGGCGATGCTAACTGAGGGAGCAGTGGATGTGGCAGCGGTCACTGAGACTTGGGCCACTGCAAGACGACTGGGACCTGAACCTGAGGGTTACACTATGTTCAAGAAGGACAGGGGGGAGGGAAGGGGAGGAGGGGTAGCAATGATAGTCAGAAACCGCATTGGCATAGGGGGAGTAGAGGAGGTGGAGGGAACCGTGGAGGCAATTTGGGTCACCTTGATAACAAGGGGGGGGCAAGAGAGTAAAAATAGGAGTGGTGTATAGACCCCCTGCCCTGGCGGAGGAGCTGGAGGACAGTCTGGTGGCAGATGTTAGGAGACACTGCAGACTGGGCAGAGGAGCGGTGGTGGTGTTGGGGACTTAAACATCCGGGAACAGACTGGGAGACTATGACATCTCTGTGACCAGGGAACAGAGGTTGTTGGATGTCTTTCAAGACGCTGCTCTAACTCAGCAGGTGAGGGAACCCACCAGGAGGCATGGGTACTGGATGTGGTCCTGGCAGACAGTGACCAGATTGGGGGCCTGGAGGTAAGGGACCCATTGGAGGGAGTGACCATGCCACGGTCTGGTTCTGCCTGGACCTAGGAGGGTAGAAGGCTGCACAAAGACTGAAGTAACCGACTTCAGGGGAAGTGATTTTAAGAAATGGAAGGATCCTTAAGGAGCATTTGGATGGGATTGGGTCAGACATGGACGCTGATAGTAGGTGGGAAATCATCAGGAGAGGGGTGCAGGATGCTACCAGCACCTGTGCAAGAGTAAGACGAAAATGTGGTAGGGCCCAAAAACCCTGTTGTTGGACCAGGGAGGTCCAGGAGGTGGTGCGGGGAAAGAAAGCAGCCTATAAGCAATTCAGGTGCTCAAGGAGTGAAAGGGATCGAGGGGAGTACGAGCTGATGGCTAGAAGGGCCACTAGAGTGGTGAGGGCGGCTAAGGCAAGGAAGGAGCAGAACCTGGCCAGGGAAATTAGGAGAGGGAACAAGGGGTTCTTTAGATACATTGGGGAAAAACGAAGGGTGAAGGGGCAGATTAGCAGGATTAAATCAGGGGAGAGATGGGCACAAGACCCGGGGGAGCAGGCTGAGGTACTAAATGAGTACTTCACCTCAGTTTTCACCAGGGAAAATGGGGGTGCTGCATCATACATGGGAGGAGACAGAGATACTGAGGGAGGGGCCTTACCGATCGGGCAGGTCTGGGGAGAGGGGGAGGCATCACTGGCAGGTGGCGGGAGAGCTAAGCAGGGAGAAGAGGTACCGGAAGTGGAAATCACAGCAGAGAGAGTGAGGAAGCCCTCAGCTCCCTTAAGACGGAGAAAGCACCGGGGCTAGATAAATTACATCCCAGAGTGCTGAAGGAACTTGCAGATGTCCTGGCGAAACCCCTGGCAGAGCTTTTCACCATCTCTCTGAGGACAGGGTGGGTGCCCCAAGACTGGAAGGTGGCGCATATAGTGCCTATCCACAAGGGGGGGATCAAGGGAGGTGGCAGGGAACTACAGGCCTGTCAGCCTGACATCGGTGGTGGGCAAGGTGATGGAGGGCATTGTCAAGGAGAGGCTAGGGGGGGACCTGGATAAGTTAGGGTGCCTGGACGATAGACAGCATGGATTCATCCCGGGGAAATCGTGTCAGACAAACCTGGTGGAGTTCTATGACTGGGTGACAAGTGCCTTGGACCTGGGTAGACCAGTGGATGTCCTCTTTGTAGACTTCAGCAAGGCATTTGACTCTGTTCCTCACGTGGGCCTGTTGGATAAGCTGGGAGAAATGGGGGTGGGGAACCAGATGATCAGATGGATAGGCAGTTGGCTCCAGGGCCGGACCCAGAGGGTCGTAGTTGGTGGGATGGTCTCATCCCCAAGGAGGGTCATTAGTGGGGTCCCACAGGGATCAGTCCTTGGGCCCCTTCTGTTCAACGCCTATGTATCTGACATAAGGACAGGAATCAGGAGTGAGATGAGTCTCTTTGCAGATGACTCGAAACTGGGGGCGGTGGTGGATGGGGAGGAGGGGAGGGTGGCCCTACAAGGGGACCTGGAGGCTCTGGAAAGATGGTCTAGAAAGTGGAAGCTGAGGTTCAATGCAGTGAAATGCAAGGTACTCCACCTGGGGGCCAGAAACCCAGGCCAAGTGTACACCCTGGGGGAAATGCTACAAGTCTCGATGGCTGAGAGGGACCTGGGGGTGGTGGTGGATGTCAAGATGAACAACTCTGAGACTTGTAGGAGGGCAGCAGCCAAGGCCAACAGGATGCTGGGATGCATCGCTAGGGGATCACCTCCAGAAGGAGGGAAGTGATACTCCCTCTGTATAACTGCTTGGTGAGGCTGCACCTTGAGTACTGCGACAGTTTTGGAGACATACACTTAAAGAGGGACATTAACCTCCTGGAGAGGGTCCAGAGGAGGCAACCAAAATGATTTGGGGCTTGGGGACAGGACCTATGAGGAGAGGCTCAAGAGCTAAATATGTACACATTGGAAGAGAGAAGGGACCGGGGACATGATAGAGGTCTTCAGGCACATGAAGAGGGTAAATAGGGGAGGAACAGTCAGGGTGCTTCGAAGAAAGGAGGAAGGGGCCACTAGAGGGCATGGGTGGAAGCTGGAGGGGGGAAGATTCAGGGGAGAAAGGAGGTGCTACTTCACTGAGAGGGTGGTGGAGCCATGGAATGCACTGCATAGGGGGCTGGTGGAGGCAGAGACAGTGGAGGGGTTCAAGAGGGGGTGGGACAGGTACAGGGGAAGGGTTCTGGAAGCAAAATCCAGTGCAGCAAGAATATCTGGAACTGGGAAGGGAGAAGCCAGAGAAGGCGAGGGGGACAGCAAGGTCAACACCCAGGGTGGGGGCTGACCAAACGAGCAGACACGAAAGACCGTTAGGCCTATTCTGCTGGCATTTTAGTATGTTAGTATAATTACTATAGCAATGGTAAAGGAAGATACATAAAATGTATATAATTGGGCAAAAACAGGTGGTCTGGGTAACTATCCTAACTAACACACGAGTAGGAAAAGTTGCATAGCTTGCAATAGATGACAATACAATAAGACCACTATTATCCAAGGGCAGTTGTAATGATGCACAGTTACTAAAGATGGCACTGTTGCCTTACATAGGAAAATGCAGTAAGAATAGAGCGAAAAGCATATCTCATGGCTAATATCCCATCCCAGCTAAGATCAACTTAAATGGCACAGTTATTGAGAACAATTACCAAATCCTCGAAGAACTGAATTCTCACTTCGCCACAGCTGGTCTAGCTTTCGGTTTATCACCGTACGCATCTCGTACTAGTATCCATGCTAGCCCTATCACTGTCCCGAAAGCTACAGCCCATCCTTTCCATCTGCTCCCCCTCAGCCTCAAAGAAGTCGAGGATTCACTCATCAATTTAGATGCCACAAAATGTGCCAGAGATGATGGCTTAGAACCATTTTTCTTAAAAGTCGGCTACTGCTATCTTACTGCTCCCATTCTCCATATAATCAACCTCTCTATCTCTTCTGCCGTAGTTCCATTATGCTGGAAATCCGCTCATACCATACCCTTATTTAAATCCGGCGACCTATGCGACTTAAACAATTACAGACCAATCTCAGTCTTGCCTATCCTTTAAAAAGTCCTTGAAAAATTGATTTATATACAATTGAAGAATCATCTGGAAACTTACTCTCTCCTCCGTCCAGCCCAATCAGGCTTTCGCTCTAATCATAGCACCGTTACTGTACTAGCTAAAGTCACCGATGACTGGATGTCAGCCAAGGATGCTTAAAAAATTACGGGTGCAGTATTCTTAGATTTGAGTAAAGCATTCAACACCGTTGCCCATACTCTAATTGTGAACAGCCTCACCAATATTGGCACTACCCTAGCTACTACCAAATGGTTCTCCAGTTACCTATCAGGTAGGATGCAGAAAGTCAAAGCTGGTGGGCTGTTCTCTGCCTCCTTACCAGTTACTAGGGGAGTCCCGCAAGGTTCCATCTTAAGTCTTATACTCTTTTACCTATATATCAACAACCTCAATTCTCAAATAACCAGGTCAACCTTGCATTTCTTTGTAGACGATACAGTTGTGTATACATCCGGCCATACAATATCGGAAGTCAGGGATGTGCTTCAATTCGATTTCACTCAGCTAGAAACAAATCTCATCAATATCACACACCTCCTAGATGCTAAAAAAACTAAGGCAATGATTTTACCCCCCAATACTTCCTCCATCACCCTCACTGTCCCACCTAAAGACTTCATTGTTACATCCCTAGGTGAGCCACTGGAAGTTGTCTCTAAATTGAAATACCTCGGCTTTTGGTTAGACAACAAGCACATTGACGACCTGTCCAGAAGACTAAAAGCTAGACTAGGCTTCTTCTTCCGAAATATGTCCCTCTTTCTCCTGGAAATCAGACTCAGGCTTGTTTGGACTACCTTCCTCCCTTTACTTGACTATGGGAACATATTATACACTTCTGCAGCAATTACTAACCTAAACAAATTGAACATTTCTATCACCGTGCTTCTGCGCTTCATTATAAACTACCCATACCGAACTCCTACCATTAACTATACGCAGCTGTTGTTTGGGCTTCACTTACCATTAGACGCACACTCCATGCTGGGCATTTGGACCCTAAAACTACTTCTGAATAAATTACCAAGCTATTTAGTAGCACTAGCCGTACTGCCCACAGCTCTTATTTCCTTAGGAAATCAGATTTTTTCCTACTCGACGCACCTAGGACTCGTACCTCCTTTGCAGACGAGCCTTCTCAAGTGCCCTACCAACTATTTGGAACCAGCTGCAATCCACTCTGCATTGTTTATTTGTTGTAACCATGCACCCAGCACCTCCTTGTGAATGAGCTTGCTCAATGGAGCTTTCCTGCAATAAACTTGGACTTGAATATTTATAGTAAAACATAGTGGAGCATAATAGAACCCAGATCCTGACACTCATGCTTATATGATAAGCGTCTTAGCCCTAAGGTTAGTACAGATACCTATATATGTTGCTGACCGCGACCCAAGCTTGTAGAACAGGATGGTAAACAAGAAAAGAAGGCAAGTCAGTTTGTTCTTGGTAAATGTTCTCATCAAGATGTCCAATGGAATTTATAGCAGCCAGTTTGTCAAAGACAGAAGTTTGTGGATCAAAGCAAGGCAGTGACACAGTGAAAGTAATGAACATGTTGTCATGAATTGAAGAAGTTTAGTGAAACAGCATGGTGCTTGGTTCAGATAACGTGAAATATACCCAGATTTCTAGCAGTAGACATAGAAATATTGACAGAATTTGACATACACAATGTAATGCATGCAGTAGATTTGCAGTGAGGACAATGCCATTTAGACATTCTCATATCATGAATAATATCTGGAATGCGTCTTGTTTCCAGGTTCCTGAAGAGATTAACAGTGGCAATTACATAAGAACCATAAGCGGAGCATAAAAGTTCACAGGCAGTATATTGCTTGTCTGCCTCCTTATTATTTTGAAAAATAAATTTGTTAATTTTGTTTCTCGTATCGTTGAACCCTTCTGCAATTTCTTGCATGTTATAAACAGGAAAACGCTTTTCTTCACTTAAACCATCTACACCATGTAACAGTGGTGGTAACGCATCATTTTTTAAAGCTTGTTGAAAATTAAGTGTCTGTGCTTTAGTAGCAGCTATATCTGCTCTATTCCAGATTGACATTCCTGAACCAGAAAGGCCAGAGATGGTGCCTGCTGCACCAGTAACATCTGCAGTATCATGCCTAGTGCGTGGTTTACTTTTAGCGTTAGGTGCAGGTCTAAAAACTCCTAACTGTTCAGTGGCATGAGGTCCACTAACTGGATCATTTGTGCGAGTTTGGTAAGCAACTAAAATGTCTCGAAGCATCATACTGAAAAATTTAGAAGTGTTTGGTTGTGTGACCGAGACCAAACTCGGCCATATTCCAGTGTGTAAGATTAAAAATAACTGGAACATGCATAAATTGAACATTGTTAATCAAAGCTCCTGGAAGGGAAGTGGCTGGTCAGACCACAAGGAGCACCAGGGTCCTGAGGAGGACATTCAGTCAGTTCTTCAGTGGGTGGGACCACAGAAAGGAACATAGCTTCAGTAGCCATATAGTTGTGAAGACAGAAAGCTTGCGACTCCTCAGAGGTGAGGCGATCACAGAAGGTAGGATCTATTAAGGTGGTTAAGTTGTAGAGACCAGTCTGTGTAGAAGCAGCTTGTTGAATAGAGAGTGTACCGTTTGGTGCAGCAATCCCTGTGTTGGGCCATCCGTGGAAAGTTCCTTTAGATAAACATGCTACAGGAAGCGTGTAATCATTGAAATCAGTTTCCCATTGTATCTGCAATGTGGGTTTGTCTGGAGCTACTACCATGGCATTAAGATAGGCGTCTGAGCCTTCCTTAACAGTAATCAATTTGTTGGGGGTGTCAATATGTACTCCCTGGGGGCCGGAGATGGGTGCATCTCTAGCTGAATGTTCAAGTTTGTCGAGCAAATGTGATATACGTCGTATGTATTCATTTGTAAGGGGTTTGTCTTGAGAGTAAGTCAAAGAAAGTAGTCCCACCAGGATGAAGAGGTGCAAGATAGCCATTTTGCCAGTTTATCGGAAAGAAACAGAAAAGGATTGTTAAGTGAGGGGAACTGTTCCACCCTAAGTGGGTTGGGAAGAGTAATTAGTCACCTTTATGCAACTTCAACTGATAGTGTGGAACTACTTGGAAGTGGTCTGTTTCTGATGCTGAACTCTCACCTGATAAACAGCAGGGCCGAGTTTGTTGATAATGGGACAATGGGATATGGACCTTCCCATTTGCCTTGTAAACGAGTGAGCCGGTGGTTGGTATTGGAGAAGCATGACTTGATCTCCAACTTGTCAGTCGACTTCTTTGGCATGCTTATCAAAATAGGCTTTTGCTTGTTGTTGGGCCTTACCCATATGATTTGAAGTGAACAAGTGTGTTTTCATGATGTCATCACAAAGTTCAACATATTTGTCCACAGATACCCTACTTGTGGTAGGGGTGTAGAGGTCAATCAACAGGTGCTCAGGTAATTTCATGGCTCTACCAGTCATGACCTCATATAGTGTGCACTGAGTAGTTCTTGCAGAAATGCTCCGATTGCCATCAGCAGTAGTGGCAAGAGGGAATCCCAATCCTTGGGATTGGGATTGTCATTGATGAATTTGCATAATATCTCTTTGATTCTTCTGTTTGCTCTTTCTACCTGACCTGAGGATTGAGGATGGTATGGGATATGAAATTTCAGATCTACTTCAAGCATTTGGAGTGTCTCCTTCATCTGCTGAGCTGTAAAACTGGTTCCCTCTTTGAGTCTACCTTAAGGGGTAATCCCCACCTGGAGAACAGTTGATCCACCAGGATCTTGGCAGTTGTCTTTACCATGTTATTCCAAGTAGGGAATGCCTCAACCCACTTGGAAAACAAATATGTGACAACAAGTGCATACTTGTTGTTCTTGCTGGAGTTAGTCAAGGGGCCAATGAAATAGATTTGTATCACATTCCATGGTCCAGATTGCCTTTGTGACAATAGTTTGGCTTTTCTTTTCACCGAAATTGGATTGTTCTAGGGATGTGGATATGTTGTTCAATCCACACTTACTGGCAGGTTCCTTGCCGCTTTAAATCTTGCCGGAAGGTCTTCAGTCTGGCTCCTTCCAACCCCCCCTGGGTGGTAAAACTCTTGGCTCCGCCCCATGACGCCAGATCTTCCTTACCGCTTGGAAGCTCAGGTTCCCTCCTTAGTGCTGTGCGTTTTAGGCCTGGATCCACACTCTTTGGTTAAACCGAAACTCATTCTAAAGTTTAAAAGACTTTGGTCTTCTTTTTCCCTCGTGGCTGCGATGGACAAATTGACTTCTGGATTTCGTCGGTGGCCCCTGTGGGCTGAAGATGTCCTGGACCGATCCGCACTCCACGTGCATTTACTGCCTTGGACTCGGCCATGACTCACAGGCTTGTGAGTTATGCAAATTCTTTTTGGCTTCTGTCTTTGAGGACCGCGCTGCACGATTGCTCTTGGGGCGACCTGAAAAACGCTATCCTCCAGTCAAGTCAAAGGAGGCCCGTTGGACGGTGTCCACAGCGGGGGGCTCTGCAGAACAGCTGGAGCGGATGATCACCCTCGAGGAGGAAGCAGCCCAGGCCGCATCATCATCATCCTCAGTCGCGGCATTTATCCCACTCTCCTTGGGCTCTTCCTATACAGCATCTTTTAAGGACCTTTGCCAATCCCTCTCCACCAAGGGAGAAGGGCCATTGGGACATTCCTTTCGGTCCAAAAAGAAAGACTCCAAAGGTAAGTCCCACCGTTGACGTTCGTGGGAGTGGGATAGGTTCCTTCCCTGGATAATCGACAGTTGACTTTGGTCGAGGTTGCGGTTAAGGCTGCTGGCTTCACGGTGTCCCCGTCAGGTCAGCCGGCCGAGACACCCGTCGACTCGGTCGAGATTTTTCTTGACCCGTCGGACGGTTTGTCAACTGGAGAAGCTGACAACCCTTCTTCACCAGTTCCCCCGGTGGAAACTGAAGACTTGCCTGTGCCAGAGTCCCCGGTTAAGGTCCCTGAACCGAGGGAAGAGCGGGTTTCCCCTACCCCCTCTCTGACCCACCCTTGGAACCCCTGAAGGTCTCTATCTCGGACCTCTTTCAGGTGCAGCTGATCCCGCCGATGTCGGCGGTCTCTGTCTCGGCACCATGGAAAGCGGCAGCGCTTCTCATCCTAGTTGTCCTCTTTGGAGGATAGACTCTGGCGCAAGTTGCGGTGGCGCTACGAGGATTTAATGTGGCAGCAGCTCTTATTGTCCGTGAATAAGCCAACTCAGTCACCTTCTCCGGCCATTAAGTGTCTGTCACCGGAGCGGCCGAAACAACCCCTTGTAGTGGTCCAGGAGCTAAAGCCAGCACCGGTTGTTGGGCCGAAACCAGCTGCGCCACCCATTGTGGTGGAACCTCCACCTCCACAACTGAAAACTGGGGCCCCGACCAAGGATTCTTGGTCTGGTCAGAGATTGCCCCATAAGGTTGTCGGTCACCCTCACTCTCGATCGACCTTGGCATGTGGAGGGTGGCTCAGGCGCTCGGCAGCTGTTCGCAGACTCCTCGGAGTCTGATGACGACGACTCCTTGTTCTCCAGGCCACTTGACGTGTAGTCCACTGGGGGTCAGTCGGTGGACGAGAGCCCATCCTCGTTCCTCGGAATGCTTCGACTCATCTCAGAATCTACTGGGATGAAGCTCGAACCCGCTTCAAAATGGGCCAAGTATCCCCTCACAGAGATACTGGACCAAGGGGATTCCCCTACGGAGGCCTTCATGGTGGCCGAAGCCATTGTTGGCCCGGCCCTGGAGCTGTGGCAACGGCCAGCTTCTTGTCCAGCACCTTTGGCCAGGATGGCTCAGTAGTATGCTGTCCCTAGCGGTTCACTCTCCGGTTTCACGGAGCACCCCTCTGCGGAGGGGTTAGTGACTGACAGCGTTTTCCGGCGTTCCGGGAACACTCGGGATGTGGACAAGCCACTCGATAAGGAGTCCAAGAAACTGACTCACCCGGCAGAAAGTCTATGCTGCTTCCTCCCTAGGCCTTCGTCAGGCTAGCTCAGCCGTCCTGATGGCACACACTTCACGCGCCCTTTTGGGCTCCCTGGATGAGGTGATTCCTCATCTCCCAGCTGACCTTCAAACGACGGTCAAGCAGGTGCAGGATCAGGGAAGGGAGGTGGCCAAACAGCAGCTCTAAACTTCTTTGGACATCACTGAGACTCAGTCACGTCTGCCCAGAAGGACAAAGGCCGCCAACAGCAGCGTAAGCCCTTTTGCCCTTCCTCCAAGCCTGCCCAGTGATGGGTTGAGGGGTGTTGCCCCCAACCTTGTCACTCCTCACGTCAGGTACCATCAAGGATATTGAAGACAGGGGAGGGTGATAGCCTGGCTAGCTTCTGGCTGGTGCCGAAGGTCATGCACACTTTTTTTGAGTGTTGATTTTGAGTTGGTTATTTTGGAGCCATTGCAGCACGGTTAGGAAATCTTGGTGGAGTGGAAGTTCAGCTACCTCGGTTGTGGGGCCAGATGTATAAATAACCTATGTCACTGGCATACAGATGTATGTGAGAGGATGTGCAGACTGAGGAGAGGTCATTTGGGAATATGGAGAATAATATTGGTCCCAGTATTACACATTAGTGTACAGATGCTCATAGTGTGTTTTCCTTGATGTATTGCCACACTGGAAGCACCTTCCACGTGGAAAGTTTCCATTAGTGAGTGGACCCAAAAGTAACTGTCCCTTCTGTCTTTTTTTTTTTTCTCTCTCTCTAGCTCTTTCTCCAGGTGTGGTGTGTTCAGTATGAACTAATCTATCCTTAAGAGTGAGGTTTTTTTGGAGGTGAAAAGAGGGTAGCTCCTAAACCTGTTAATAGTGTTCCCTACTTGTAGGCCATGCTAGTTTTTTATTTAAAATGTTTCTAATTCTTCCACTAAATTGGCTGTACGGCATAGAGAAAACTATTCTGTCTTCCACGTTGTCCCTTTCTTTGTTGGTAAGGAGTTCCTCCCTTCTCATGCAAGCTACTTCTTCAGCTGCTTTCCTAATCTGTGGTTCTTGGTACCCTTTGTTCCTGAGCCTTCCATCTGTTACTCTCTTACTCCTGGGGCTCATTAGAATTCCTCTGATTCGAGTCGAAAAGCACTAAGCAAAAATAGCACAAGCAATAACAGCGTGGGGAAATACAACGTGTATAATAACATCGTCCCACCAAAACAGCTACGATATGAACAGCGAAAACAACACACAGGACTCTATATGTCACAGCACACATTTATTTGCAGAACACTGATAACAATATCGGGCAATGACAAACATCGAGGTGCACTATCCACATACCCAGAGTCTAGCAACAGTGGAGCACCTTTCTGGCTCTCTACAAACTGCAGAGGCATACCGCGAAATCAGCACTGTCCTTCACTTCAACACTACATGCAGCACCACTTTTAACACTCGAATCAGCTCCAGCAATTCACAAAACCACCCCATATAGGCACAAATCCCACTTGCACACCATCAGGACAACACGTCTCACAACTGCCTACACCGGTACTCGGTCACAAATCCGCCATCCACATACCTACAACCCACCACCCACACAATGATTTCTCACTCCTCACAGTACACTATCCTCAGATGATATGCAGGGGGCTTTGCCCGCCACACCCCCTAAGACTTAATTACTCCAACTCCGAGTCGCACTTATCACATCAGGTGCGCTATAACGGACCAGTGCTCTTATTGTCTGCTGTGCTTTTAATGCTCTCACTGTTACATAGAAACATAGAAGTTGACGGCAGATAAGGACCGCAAGGCCCATCCAGTCTGCCCATTTTTTCTACCTTATGAATGTGCCATAGGCCTTTACTCTGTCAATGGCTTATCTGTTCATACTCGTCTGTATTGCTCCCTTTGCCGGTCCCATGCCTGTTTGTTTATTTAGTGATTCGGAAAAGACCTTTGAGCGCAAGCTCTTTTACAAAGGTTCCACGTCATAGATTGCAAAACAAAGTACAATAGGAGAAAGCAAAGGTACATTACAATGAACGATACAGCTTGGATTCAGGACTTACAGAATAACTCAAAACATAGGTACAAGTTAAAATAACAAGAAAAACACTTTATGGGGGGGGGGGGGAGAATAAGCAACCACAAAGTGCCTTGTCAGCAGTTCAGAGGGCTGGGGATAGCTGGCAGTGGGGTGAAGAAAGGAGGTACGAGAGAGAGGTATGTACTGCGGTGGAGGTGAAGGGTGGAGGAAGAAGGGCGATAAGGTATAGGGAGAAATGGTGGGGTGAGGGGAGGCTGAGCGAAGACATGCTAGAGTAAATGGTGGGGTGTGAGGGGGCATGGTCAGGCAGCCTGCATTAGTAGTGACTGTTAAGAGAAACTCACGGGACTGTGAATTGGGGGGAGGGGTGGCGGGTGCCAAAGGAGCATGATGCAAACTGATTGCTGAGGCAAGTCATGAGAAGGGACAGAGGGAGGGGGTACCTGAGGCCTGCCTAGTGCTTACTGGAGGGCAGAGAGAGAGAGCAGGTGTGACTGCTTGAAGCCCTGCACTGTATTCACATCCACCACTTCCTGAGGTAGGCCGTTCCATACATCCACCACCCTTTCTGTGAAAAATAACTTCCTCACATTACCCCTTAATCGGCCTCCCTCTAATCTCATGCTGTGTCCTCTTGTCCTGCTGTTTTTCTTATATTGAAACATATTAGACTGTTTCACCTTGTTAATGCCCTTAAGATGTTTGAATGTTTCGATCATATCACCTCTCTCCCTCCTTTGCTCTAGGGTATACATATTGAGCCCCTTTAATCTGTCCTCATATGTTTTCTGATGCAGTCCCTGCACCATTTTGGTTGCCCTTCTCTGGACTGCCTCCATTTTGTTTAAGTCCTTGTGCAGGTGCGGCCTCCAGCTCTGCACGCAGTACTCCAGCTGAGGTCTAAACTAGTGTTTTGTACAGAGGATTATTACTTCTCTACGGTTTTGTGATACCCTACTAATACACTCCAGCATCCCTCTAGCTTTAACTACTGCTTTAGTGGTGTGCTTGGATGATTTCAGGTCATCTGTGATGATGATGCCCAAGTCTTTTTCTTCCCTTGTGACTGCCAGCAACTCCCCTCCCAACCTATAGGTAGCTTCAGGGTTTCTCTTCCCTCTGTGCATGATCTTGCACTTTTTTGTGTTAAACCCCAGTTGCCACTCTTCCAGCCATTTTGCCAGTTTATCCAGATCTCTTCTCATTCTGCCCACCCCATCTGGATCATCTACTCTGTTGCAGATCTTGGTGTCATTTGCAAACAGACATACCTTAACCCTCCAGTCCATCTGCAATGTCACTGATGAAGATATTGAAGAGGACTGGCCCCAGGACTGATCCCTGAGGTACCCCACTTGTGACTTGCATCTCTTCTGACTATGTACCGTTTACCACAACTCTCTGTTTTCTGCCCGCCAACCAGTTTTTCATCCAGTTGACCAACTTCTGACCCACCCTGAGTATACCCAGCTTATTAATCAGTCTTATATGTGGAACAGTATCGAAAGCTTTGCTGAAGTCGAGGTAGGCGAATGCTCTTGCATCCCCTTGGTCCACCACTCTAGTTACCCAGTCAAAGAAATCTATGAGATTAGTTTGGCAGGACCTTCCTATTGTAAACCCATGCTGTCTTGGATCCTGTGCTCCTATGGATTCCAAGTGTTGCACTATCCTTTCCTTAAGGAGTGCCTCCATAATCTTGCCCACTACTGAGTTAAGACTGACTGGTCTGTAGTTCCCTGCCTTCTCCCTGCTACCACTCTTGTGGAGCGGGATCACACAAGCCTTTCTTCAGTCTTCTGTGACCTCTCCTGTGCTCAGAGACTCACTAAACAGTTCTGATAATGGTTCTGCTATTTCCACACTTAGCTCCTTTCATACCCTGGGATGTATGCCATCAGGTCCTATTGCCTTGTCCACCCTGAGCTTAGCGAGCTCTTGTAGGACCCTTTCTTTTGTGAAGGGACAAGTGCACACCTCCCGCCCCCCTCTGTCCATGGTGCTGAGCTGTGGGCCCTGCCCTACCTTCTCCTCAGTAAATACTGAGCAGAAGTATCTATTTGGGATAGCTGCTTTTCCTTGGTCCTCCTCCACACACGTCCCCTTATCACCTTTGATTTTAGCAATACCCCCTCTGGACTTTCTCCTTTCACTAATGGAAAGTCTTGTCTCCTTCTTTTACTGTTCGTGCTAGTGTTTCCTTGGTTTGGGCCTTTGCCTGCCTTACTGCGTTCCCTGCTTCCCTTAGGGAAGTTTGGTATGCCTCCCTGTCTTCGTCCCGCTGCGTTCCCTTATATTTTCTGAAGGCCAACCTTTTGTTTCTGATCTTTTCTGCTACTGTTTTTGAGAACCAAAGTGGTTTCCTCCTCCTTTTGCTCTTGCATTGCTCCCTAACACAGTGGGATGTTGCTTCAAGTGTTGCATCCTTAATGCTTGCCCACTTTGCCTGTACCCCCTCACCTGTATTTCTTCTTGCCAGGCCTAGCTTAACTTTGTTGGCCATCTTATCAAAGTCAGCTCCTCTGAAGTCCCATATTTTTGCCTTGGAATGGGATTATTTAGTTCTAGTGGCCAAATTGAACCATACCATGTGATGGTTACTGGCCCCCAGGTGACCTACCCGGAGATCTGTGATCCTTTCCCCGTTAGTACTAGATCTATGATAGCTGTCTTTTGTGGGTTGTTGTACCAGTTGTTTGAGACCTTCCCCCTGCAGGGAATCCATTATGTGTCTAGTTCTGGCGGATGTTCCTGCTGGTATTGAACAATCTGTATCTGGCATGTTGACTTCTCCAATTATCAGAACCTCTCCTTTAGCTGTCATGTTTTATGTATCTTATAACAGTAATGTGTCTGTGTCGTCCCCCTGGTGTGGAGGCCTGTAGACAACCCCTGTTCATATGGCTGTCCCATTTCCTGTTTCCAGGGTGACCCACAGTTCCTCTGGCTCCTTAAGTGTATTCTGAATTTCTGTAGCTTTGATATTTTCATTGACATAAAGGGCCACTCCCCCCCCCAATTGCCCGGCGGTTCTTGCTGTGCGGTTTTGACTAGCTACCAATTCCTCTTGGATCTTATGAACTGCAGTTTAGGTATACTGTTTGAGTTTTGGATCGTGGAAACTCCCACATTGCAGGGTAGTGTTCCTGTCGGTTTCTTTCCGATATAATGTGGTCTCAAGATGGTTGTTTCCCTTGTATATGAGTAAATCCAGGAAAGTGATCTTTTTATCACTGTGGTTCATACTGAAGACTTAAGTACTTTCTTCTGCTGTTCAAATAGTTCTCGAATCTCTCGAGTGTTTCCACTTCCCCCTCCCATATGATAAAAATATAATCTATAAAGTGCGTGTAATAAATAATGTTGTTGCAAAATGGGTTTGTGTTCTCATCTTTCTCATACGTTCTCTCAGATTTGTACATAAAAAGATTTGCAAAGAGTCGGGTGCCATTGTGCTGCCCATGGCTGTTCCCCTTACCTACATATAAAACCGTCTTTCAAAGGTAAAGTAACTCCGTCTGATTACAGGTTCGCCCAGTTATGTTAAAAAGCTCACTAGGAGAGAATTCCTCATCCCTCCCTTTAAGTGCTTCGAACATGGTAGCTAGTCCTGCATCTTGGGGGATACTTGGACGAAAGTCCTTAATGTCAAACGTAAACAATCTTTACGTCCAATAAATATTTATTGCTAATGTTCAGTTCCCTTAAAGGTGTAACGACATGTCCTGAGTCTTTAATGTATGTCACTATCTTTAATATTTCTGGCTTTAACTGGAAATTTCACATATTTGGACAAAGGGTCGAGATCTGAACCAATGCCTGACATGATTGTCCTATCCAGGGGGTTCAGAGGGTCCTTGTGGACCTTGGGGAGTATGTAAAAAAAAAAAATGAGAACCCTGGAGCTCTGAATAATCAGCATGTTTTTCTCACCCTCAGCTATCCAACCCGTGTCCACACCCATTTCTAACAATTCTTCTATCTTCATTTTTATTTCAGGGTTAGGATATCTGTTAATCATCAGGTATCGTGTTTCGTACCTCAGTTGTCTTACACATTCCAGTTTATATTTTCTGTAGTCCCAAATAACTATCTCACCCCCCTTGTCAGCTGGTTTTATGATAGGCTCGTCATCCTGAAAGTTCTTAAAGACCTCTCTTTCCCTGTTTGGTAGATCCTGTCTGCTGTGTCCCATTTCTCTATTTTTTAACAAGTCCTTGGTGTTGCTCTCATGCTGCTGAATATAATCTTCAGTTTTCTCTGAGGGTTTACGTGGATTAAAAGTTGATTTGATGCCTAGAACCAATTTGAGTTCTTGTTTCCTGGTAGTTGGTTCCTCGTGTTTGTTCTCATACATGTCAGCCAGTCTCTGTTTCCTGAAAAATGTCTGCAGGTCCACCATGAGACCGAATGTATTTATATCTTTCAAAAATGAAAATAACTCTTTCTCTCACTAATGTTAAAAATCATGGTCTGCTCTTGCACCTTCCACATCCTCCCTTGCCTCCTCCTCACCCTCCTCTTCCGCCTCTGCAGAACGTAGAGGGATCCCTGTATCTGCCTTCTTGATACCCTCCCCTCCTCAAGTAGTATCTCTGGCCCTGCCCACACTAGACAGAAAAATCCCTCTGTAACATTACAGAGGGTCCAAACCGTTACCATAACAGTTTCCGTTTACACTGGTAATGTCACAGAAAGCGTTTTCAAAACCGTTGTTGAAAACTGATATTTTGGGCCCGTCTACACTACATAAGTAAAATCTTGTAATGTTATCAGTGGTAGGATGGATGCACTGTAACATTTTGGCCCTGTATACACTGTAGTGAAAATCTGTAATGTTTTGAAACCCAGTGCGATTGAAAAGCGTTACAGTGCATCCACTACCACTGAAATGTTTTGGCGTTTAAGATTTTGGCATAGTGTGGACAGAGTTAAGCAAACTTTAAAACCATTTCAGAAACTGTTGTTAAAACACACCTCACAACAGGTTTCTGCAGCGATTCTAAAACTCTTTCTGTAACGTTACCAGTGTAAACGCAAACCGTTATGGTAACTGTTTGGGCCCTCTGTAACATTACAGGGGGGATTTCCAAGGGTAGTTTAGACAGGGCCTTTCAGTCTCTAATGGTTTCAAAACGTTACAGATTTTCAGTGCAGTGTGGACAGGGCCTCTGTCTCTGCTGGTCTGACCCTGTGTTCATTCGCTGTCCACTCGTACTGAGTTGTGTTTCTTCTGAAAAAGTAAATATCATCTGTATAGTCTTGCCATGTGGGCTTATAAGCCATTATAACAATACTATCCCCACTGTTTGTGTCTAAGTTGTATTTTAGATTCTTATTAAATGTGTTTGGTTTGTGGTGGTAAGTGTATACCTTATTATCTCTATAATCCACAACATCCCTTTTAAACTTTTTCAGTTTTATAGTCCACAATGTCCTGTTTACACTTTTTCAGTTTTGGTTGCTTAATATAATCCTCATATTCCTGTAGACTTTTTTGATCTTTTCCAAGTGTCCCGTGTATTCTTGGAGTACTTTACCCTTGTTTTCTCTTTGATCTGATTAATTTATGTGACAATTTTTTTCTTTCCTTAATAATGGTTTCTATCAAGGCCACTGTAAAATCCATTGAACACTTGTTTCTAATGCCTCTCCATTTGTCCAATAATTCTGTGATCATAAAGCCCAAGCTGGGTTCCACTAGTACCCTCAGGCCCCTAGGTATTCTTTTATTCGTAGCAGCGTACTCTGCTAAGGAGAATGCACGCTATGTAAGTCTAATGTCACGTTGTTCTAAGTGCTCAGTTTTATTCAGTAAGGGATTTTGTCGCTGCTTGTTTCTGACCAAGTTTTATCTTGTTTTAGTAGTCCCAATATCTGCTGTTGTTCCTGACTAGTGAAGTGTTATGAAAGAAAAGTGGTCTCTACCTGCTAATGCAATTCTGGAAAGGGTTCTTCTGCTGTACTCATAGTTTCTATGTGTTAGTAATGCTATCTGTGCGATTATGTACTTCTTACCAATACTTTATATACTACCTATCTTGTCAGAGCATCATGGAATGCTGTTACCTGTATTTACAAACGGTATTGACACAACTTAATTTAAAATTCTGTCAGGGTGTTTAAAAACCAGTGCCACCATCACCAATCAAAAATCATGTGCTTCCTGCACCATATATTATTAAGCAGCCTATGCTGTCATAGTTCAGCCACGTTCAGGCTCTTCCCCTATATATTCATGGACGTTAAAAAAAAAAAAAGTTACTATATAACTTAGAAATAATAGGTTCTAGGGACGTGGATATGATGTTCTATCCATACTTCAGGCAGTGTTCCTTTCCCCTTTAAATCAGCTAGAATGTCTTCAAGCTTGCTCTTCCCACCCACCCGGATGGTAATTCCCCTAGCACCGCCCCGTGACATCAGATCTTCCTTTCCACTGGAAGAAGAAGGTTCCCTCCTTATCACTGTCCTGCTGAATAAGCCCTTTGCTTATTAAAAGCCTCTCTTTATTAAAAAAAACGTTGTTTTCAAGTGACTACTTCTCTTCATCTGGTATGAATTATGCAAAGTCGGCGCTGGGTTTTAAGAAGTGTGCCTGTGGGCAGAAGATTTCCCAGACGGACCAGCACACCATGTGCGTTTACTGCCTGGGCCATGAGCACGATCCCCAGGCTTGCGGTCTGTGCTGCACCCTGCATCCATCCACATTAAAAGATTGGCACACCCGCTGCCTTTTGAGTCGTCCGGACAACCGGGATCCTTACATTAAGTCCAAGGATGCCCATCGGGTGGTCTCTGCGACTGTGGGGTCCGCTGAACAACTTACAACTTTTGAGGAAGCTGCACCCCATGCTGCAGACCAAGGTTCCTCAGATACAGCCTTTTTGCCGCTCTCTTTGGGTGCTACCTTCATGGGGCATTCAGGGACTTGTGCCAGGCCCTTCCCACCCATGGGCAAGGTCCCTCCTTGAGCACAAAATACAAATCAAAATATAAGAAAGAAACCAAGAAACGGTCTTGTCGTCGATTGTGGGATCATGAGCGCTCTTGAGCCTCAGATTCCAGCACTTCTTTGGAGGGTCCGACTTCGGTCAGTCTTTCAGCCCAGGCCACTGGCTCCATGGTCTTCCGTCAGGCCTGCTGGTCGAGGTGCAGGTCGATCTTCTGGCCAAGATTTTTCTCGAGCCAGTTGACCCGTTGTCGCAAGATGAGGCCGATACCTCCTTATCTAGGACTCCAGTCCTACTGCTCATCTCTCAAGGAAGGATGGACCAGTCCGCTGATCTGCCACTGCTCACCTAGGATCTTCTGGACCAGGAGGAGGCTCGGCTCTTGCCGGCCCCCTCTTGAGACCCACCATCGGCGGCCCCGGTGGTCGAGGTTGCAGTCCCGATCCTGTAGACCCGAGTTGCGCATCCAGTGTCAGCATCTATGCTTGCACTCTCAACATTCGGGCAAGCGGCACCACCGCTATTCCTCTTCATCCTCCTCAGGCGAGGAGAGGCTCCGGCACAAGTTGCGTGGTACTATGAGGATCTGATATGGGAGCAGCTCATGTTTACTGGGGTGAAGCCTGTGCTGGCGTTGATCCCAGCAGTTACATGGCTTTCCCCACAGAGGCGGCAGCCTTCCCCCACCTCGGCAGTTACATGCCCAACAGGTACCAGCTTGACCTCTCCGCCAGTTCGGGTGGAGCCGCCGCCGCTGAAACAGCTGAAGTCCAGCCCTCCATCTAAGGAAGTTCGCCTGGCATTGGGACTTCCTCATCGGTTGTCAGTCACCGTTACTCCCGACTGACCCTGTAGGGTTAGCGGGGACTCTTTCAGTCAGCCTTTATTTAATGAATCCTTGGAGTCTGAGGGCTCCTCCTTGCACTTTTATCTAGTTGATGTGGAGTTGGCCGAGGATTTGTCAATGGAGCAAGGCCCCACTTCTTTCATGGGTCTTCTTTGTCTCATCTCTGAGTCCATGGGTCTCCCAATGGAGCCTCTCCAGATGCGGGTGCAATACTCGTTCACTGAGATCCTCGCCTGGGGGGGGACTCCCTGGGGAAGCCTTCCCGGTCGCGGAGGCCATTCTTGGCACTGCATTGGAGCTGTGGCAACATTCGGCCTTTTGTCCTCTGCCATTGGCCCGGATATCCCGCAAATATGCAGTCCCTACTGGTTCCCTTTCAGGATTTATGGAGCATCCCTAGGCTGAGGGTCTGGTGGCTGACTCTGTGTTTAGGCACACAGGCAACATGGGAGATGCTGATAAGCCTTCTGACAAGGAGTCCAAGAAACTGGACCACATGGCAAAAAAGGTCTATGCTGCCTCCTGTCTCGACCTTCGGCAAGCGAGTTCGGCCCTTTTAATGGCCTACTTTGCCCATGCCCTTCTGGGCACGCTTGATGAGGTGCTTCCCCATCTCCCAGCGGACTTATAGACCATGGTCAAGCAGGTCTGAGATCGAGGCCGAACAGTGGCTAAGCAGCAGCTCCAGACCGTCACGGATATCGGCGACTCTTGCGCTCAATCTGTGGCTGCTGTGGTTGCCATGCACCGTAGGGCGTGGCTGAGGATCTCGACCTTTACGGCAGATACCCAACACAAGCTGGCGGATGTCCCCTTCTTGGGCACCAACTTGTTCAGGCCTGGGGTTGATGGGCACCTCACCTGAATGCCACTTTAGACTCTGTGACTTCTGCCCAGAGGGATCCCTGGTGCTCTAAACAGAAGAAGTCCTTTTGGCCCCCCCTCTGCCCCTGCAGCCAAATGTTCCCAGGCTCAGGCTTGGCGTCCCCAGCCGAAATCAGTTGCAACGGTTATCCGGAAGCCAGGAGGTTGGGGTCCTGGAAGCTCCTCAGCTGGTCCTTCCTCCGCCTCCAGGCCTACCCATTGATGGGATGGGGTGCCTCCCCCATGCCTGTCCTGTCTCCCCTGGGTCCTCCCGTGGGGGACCAGCTCCACCACTTCTGTTCCACCTGGTCTGCTGTCACCCCAGACAGGTGGGTCCTCAAAGTGGTTGGATAGGGTCTGCCTGTGGAATTCGAGACTTACCCGCCTTGCCAAGCCCATGTCTCACGGGAGGACATAGTGTCTGTCGACATCCTGTCGGCCCTTCGGGACGACATCGTCCAGCTCTCCTCCGTAAGGAGTGTATTGCTCCTGTCTCGGACCCTCCAGCACATCCTGGATTTGTCTCCAGGTACTTTCTAGTGCAAAAATGGATGGGGGACTGGTGCCCCATCTTAGATCTGCATGACCTGAACAAGTTTCTCAGGCCGCACACCTTCAGAATGATCACTCTGTCTCAGATCATTCCATCTGTCGAGCAAGACACATGGTTTTGCTCTCGTTCTTCCACATCCCAATCTGTCCATCCCACTGCCGGTTCCTTCGGTTCTGGACAGAGGGAATTCTCTATATGTTCCAGACCATGTCATTCGGCCTGTCTTCAGCCCCCAGGATCTTCACCAAATGCATGGCAATGGTGGCAGCTTACCTGAGGCACTGAGGAGTCTGGATATACTGTACCCCCTACCTGAATGTCTGGCTAATTGCGGGTCCCTATAGGCTGAAGGTGGAGAGGTCCAGTGATCTGGCCCTCTAGACCTGCATTTCTCTTGGCCTCCTGTTCATTGAGACCAAGTCAGAACTCGTGCCTTTGCAGGTGATTCAGTTAATTGGGGCAGAGCTCGACTCTTGCATGGTGGACAGGGCAAAGGCTTTCTCCTCCTTTGCTTGATCATTTCGGGTTGGGCAGTTGTGCCCTGCTCGTGTCTTCCTGTGCCTTCTGGAATACATGGCGGCATGCACCAGTGTGGTCCATTGGGCCTGCTGGAGAATGCACTCTCTGCAGTGGGAGCTGGCCCACAATTGGTCTCAGTGCAAGGGCCACTTTGACCAGCTAGTCACTGTGACCCATCTGATGTGGGATACCCTCCAGTGGTGGTTAGTACCTGAACATCTACAGAAAGGTATCTTCTTTGTTCGCCCAGAGCCGACAGTCATCCTGACGACCGATGCCTCCCTCATGGGCTGGGGTGCCCACTGGGGGCAACACAGAGTCCATGGGCTCTGGCCCGCTGAGGAGTACTGGTGCCATATCAACCTGCTGGAGCTCTGGGCAGTTCGGCTGGCGCTGACTGCTTTTGCTTCACACATCCGGGGGACAGGTCGTTCAGGTCCAGACGGACAACACCATGACTATGTACTACCTCAACAAACAGGTTGGTGTGCACTTCCTTCCTCTGTGCAGGGAAGCCCTCCATGTTTGGACCCTCATGCATAGCCTGGAGGCTGATCTCGTGGCCATCCGTGTGACTAGTGTCTACAACCAGCTGGCGGACGCTCTCAGCCGTGTGGGCAAGGTGTCTCACGAGTGATCTCTCCACTCAGAGGTAGTACACAGCCTGTTCTGTCAGTGGGGCACCTGTCTGGTGGACCTGCTTGCCTCCAGGGAGAACTCAAAGCTAAGGCTGTACTGTGCCCACCCCCCTCAGCTGGGAACACTGCAGGGGGATGCCTTCTCCAGGCCATGGACCCCGGGCCTTCTTTATACCTTCTCTTGATCCACAAGGTGTTGCTTAAGGCGCGGAGGGACAAAGCTCAGATGATCCTGGTGGCTCTAGACTGGCCTTGTCAGTTCTGGACCCCGATCTCCTCAGCCTCAGCAGCAGACTCTGGAGCCATCTCCCTCTATACCTGGACCTGCTCTCACTCAGTCAGAAGAAGGTACTCCACCGCACCTTCAACCTGCACCTGACAGCCTGATTCCTGAACGACTTGAGTTCCGGGCTTTGGGTCTCTCCAAAGATGTCCTTAACGTGGTTGAGACTTCTCGGAAGGAGTCGACCCGAAAATGTTATGCCTTCAAATGGAAGAGGTTCTCCATTTGTTTGTTTGTAAAAGTTTATTCTTCAGAACATCCAAGAAAAGGATAACCCAATTGAGTGTTATCTCATGTACAATGGGGTCCCACAGTCATACACAATGACACAAAATACAGTGTTTCAGTACATAAGTATCTTTAAAAAAAAAAAAGTATACGTGTGAAATGTATATGTGTGTATATACATATATAGAAACACACACGTTAGACATGTATGTTAACATACGCTTATTTTAATGAAATAACAATGTATCAGCAGCATCTTTTTGGGGGGGCAGATACTGGGAGCATCCAGCTTTTGGATTTGGTGCCGGGGCAAGGGGCTTGACCCCTTATCTAGTCCAGTGGCTAGCATTCTCGACTACCTTTGGTCCCTTTCTCAGTTGGGCCTTTGGTTGACGACCCTTAAGGTGCACCTGGCCGCCATCTCTGCCTACCGGGTGTGGGCTTGTATGCAGTCGGTGGCGCAGGAGAAGGTGGTCTAGTGCTTTTTTAAAGGCCTTGACCACATTTCCCCTCTGGTGTATGAACCACCAGTACTTTGGGACTTGTTGCTGGTGTTGGTAAAGCTCATGGACAAGCCATCAAACCAGTGTACAGGTGTGAAATGTCTCACCTGTTGTGGAAGACCACCCTCCTGGTGGCTGTTTCATCAGCCAGAAGGATTGGTGAGCTCCAGGTGCTCTCGGTGGAGTCTCTTTACCTAGATTTCAACAGGGACAAGGTTATGTTTTTGCCCCAAGTTCCTCTCAAGGTTGTGTCTGATTTTCACCTTAACTAGGTGATTAATCTCCCGGTGTACTTCAACAACCACACCTTGGAGGCCGAGCACAGGCTCCATACTTTGGACCTGCGGCAGGCGCTCGCTTATTGCAAGGAGCATGTGGCTGGAGTTCGGGGTGAGGTTTGCCAGCTATTTGTCACCTACGCTGAAGCCGCACCAGGCAGACAGGCAGCTAAGCAGACGATTGGCAGGTGGATTGTATCCCGCATCAATCTCTTATAGAGGTGGCGAGTAGGGAGCCTCCCTTAAGGCAAAGGGCTCATTCCACCTGCCATACCACTGCTCAGTGGCTGCTTCCAAGGACATCTTTATCCAGGAAATCTGTCAGGCTGCTACCTGGAAGTTAGCACACACCTTCATTTCCCACTACCACAACGACCTTGAGTCATGCCAGGATGCTGGTTTGGGGGCCTCAGTTCTCTAATCTGTATTCCCTAAATAGGGGGTGCGCCTTGGCCCCTCCTCCTGGAGAACTGCTAGGAGTCTGCCTGAAGTGTGGATAGAAATGAAAATTACGTACCTACCGTAATTATGATCTTTCTGTGTATCTTCACCATTCATCACAGATGGGTATCTGGCCAGAGGTCAGGACCCCGTGGGAGCTTTTTTTTTTTTTTTTTTTAAAGGTAGGTGGAGCCGACACACCATCAGCACCACCCTCGAGGCCGACGCATTGCGTGGCGCTCGCGGGTTGGCCGTTAGGCTGTGTCGACTCCACCTGCCTGCCAGTTCTGAGTCGCCGGAGAGGTAAGAGGAAGGGAGTGGAGGGTGGGACAAGAGAGTCCAAGGGACAGAAAAAGGAAAAGATGTATGAACTAAAAGGAGAAATAATGACTGAGAGGACAGAAAAGAAGAGGTTAGAAACTAATGGGGATTGGGAGAGGCCCCAGTCTCTGGAAGTGGAAGAAGGGGGGTTAGGGTGGGTAAAGAATTTAGGAGAGAGGTGAGAGGGATAAGATATCCCGGACCCTGGTCCGTCTCCAGATTGTATAGGAACTGCAAGGAGTAGCAAAGCTTTCTGCCAGAATTCAAGGCACGGAATAACTGGCAAACACTCCAGATAAGCAGAGTCGTATTCTGGACAAAGGACTGGATACAGGGATTCAGCACCCTCTCAAGAAAAGATTTTTGGTGGGAAAAAAAAAGTTTTTTTTTTTTTTTTGTTTTTTTTAGAGAAATAGGTTGGATGGAAACAGGAGGAGGAGAGAAGGAGGGCAACTATCAACTCTCACCCCACGGGTGGAGACAAGGTACTGGAGAAGGAGTGCCCGAGCCATCCACTCTTCCTGAAAATACTTCCCTCTGTGTCCCTATTTTACCCCACCCTAAGGAGGAGAGGGAGTCACAGAGAGGAGGGGGACCCAGAGACTGAGGACCCAGGGGATGGAGGGTGATAGGATGAATGGTGAAGATGCACAGAAAGATCATAATTACGGTAGGTACATAATTTTCATATCTTATCTGTGTCAATCTTCACCATTCATCACAGATGGGTGAGTACCGAGCCCCCCAAGAGGGTTTTCTTTTACACCCTAAGGGACAAAGTCCCTTAGCCCTCAGTGGGTGAAGTTGCCCCGACAAGCGCCGTCTCACTCTGCGGGAGAAAAGGTAGGTTCCCTGGTGGGCGGAGTTAATCACCCTACGCTGGGCCAAGGGTGACAACCGGTAAAGACGTAGCCATGCCGTCCGCCTAGTGCAGATCGCTGTCCCTATGACCCTGGTAGCTACCTCATTGGCATCATAAGATGCTCTCGCTTGGTGCCTTGCTAGCTCCAGGCCACCGCAGCCAGTGCAGTGGCTTGTCTGGTTTATCTGCGGTCAGGCAGTGAGGCTAGGAGCTGAATTCCAGCTTGGACCACAAGAACCTGTCGAGGGCTGCGTGAGGGGCCTGAGTGCAGATAGAGAGAAGTAACTGCCAAGTAGAAAGTCCTCCTACCCCAGAAATCAAAATCCAAAGAGTCTTGATCTGGGGGCCGGTCATGGTGAAGGGCGCAAAGCCATCAGGAGTATCCAACTGCGTCAATCCAGACTGTGGATGAGGCATGGAACCTGGAGACTCCGGGGGTGCGCAGTACCTCTGACTGAGATCCCTTGGGGCAGGAACTCCGGAGAAGGGCCTCTGCCAGGAACGCAATGACGCGTCCCGAAAGGGAGTCGGCCAGGGCGGCACCACAAGGGTGGCCTCGCCAAAATCGCCTAGAAAGGCGTGCGCCGAGTGTTCAGGATTGCTAATAGTGGAAGGAGAAAGGTGCAAATCCTCCAACATCCTCACGAGGAATCGCTGATACTCAGAGAGATCAGCAGTCAGAGAGATGTGGACAGAGGGTTCCTCTCCCCCTGAAGAGGGGGATGAGGAGCTGGAGGTCACCGTCTGTTCAGTGGGTGGCTGCACGGGGGGAGGTTGAAAGACCTGGCTGTCCATTGCCCTAGCGTAAGCAGGGAACCGAGCAGCCACCGCTCTGAACTGCTCCCAGGTGAGAGGGCCACTAGAACCGAGGATGCCTGGGAGCACAGGACAGTGTGGCAGAGGGATGGGGACAGAGCCGAGAAGAGATGTCGGCTGACCTCCGCCTGGGCTAAGGAGTGGACCGTGGGCACCCACGGAAGAAGGTGCCCCGGAAGACCCCACAGCCAACAGCTGAACAACCACACCGGTACTGCCTTGGCTGTGCCCGGAAGAATCCCCCCTGTGAGGTGACTGGGGCCGTATAGGTCTAGAAGGACGGTCCCCTGCCTCAGAAGAATGGGACTCTCTCAAAGAGACCGACGAGGAAGAGCGGAAATCCGCACTACAGCTTCTCCCAGGGCCCAGGTGGACCCCAAAAAAAGGCCGTCGCGCCGACCCCACACCTCTCGACCCCTTGGAGTCTAAAAGAGTCCTCCTCCTCGAGAGGGCCAGCCTAGGTAGCTGGCATCTTTGGGCGGCCCCTGAAGGGGCTATCCAGGGTGCAGTACCCTCCCCCTTTGCAGGTGCTCCGATTGGCCCCAAAGTTGGGCAATCAAGGCACACCACCGGAAGGGGTACTACAACTGAGGGATCAGTGAAACCGCCAAGACCAGGTTGCAGAGCTATGGTGGCCCGCACCACTGCCTGCTGGTCAGCACCCCTGACCCTAGTCTCGGTAGCCACCGACCTCACCTCAGAAGGGGGCTGACTCTGACTGGTCGAAGAGACCACCGTGCTGCCCACCTCAACAGCCAACCCTGAGGGGCCAGAATGCACGTTCGACCCAGAGCTCGACTCCGTCTCCGAGGAGGTAGAGTCCGAGGCCCTGTGCCAAACCGTGGGAGGGCAGGCAGAACCATCCTCACCACTATGCCCAGAGACCACAGCTGTGCCCGAGACAGTGCCAGCGCCTCCCACAACCCCGCGAGTGGAATCCGAGGGAGGCGCGGCCCCAGCCCGAGCCAGAGATCCAGAGCCGGGACCAGTCACGGCACCATCTGGTCCCACGTCACCGCGAGTGGTGCCGAGGATGGAGACGGCACTGACAAAAGTCCCGGCGGCACCCTCGGCACTGCCCTCGGTGCCGTGACCGGCGCCGAGGGCTGGGGCGGCACCGCGGATGACCCCGAAGGCGGACACGGCACTGAGCACGGCCCTGCATGGCTCCCCAGTGCCGTGAGCGGCGCCGAGGGCCGGGGCGGCGCCACAGATGGCGCCGACTGAGGGAACCAAAGGCCCCATGGTGCCGAGCCTCGAGGACACGGCGCTGTGCTCAACTTTGGCGCCGAGGTGAAACGTGGCAAAGGATGGCGTCACAGTAGATCTCACGGCGCCACTAACAGTGCCAGCGCCGTGAACGGCTTAGACAGAGCTGACAGCGCCGTGGACGGCCCCGTCAGGGCCCACAGCACCGAGGACTCCGTCTTTGAGGACGGCGCTGACCCGGGCCTTCCGAGCTGCGGGACCGACACCGGGGGAGCCTTCACCCCCGAAGGGGTGATTGCCATGGTGCCGCCTCCTGCCCGCTCCCGGAAAGGAGCGGGACGGGCCTCCTGCGCCGCAGAAGAAGCCTCGGCAACGGCTAGGCTAGAAGTAGCCGAGGCTCCCTCCTCCTCGGTCCGTATAGAACCGGGAAGGGACCTGGAGGAAAGGCCAAGAGAGCGTGGCTTGGCCCAACGGGTGCGTACCTGACCCCTGAAAGTCGGCGGAGCTCGCCCCACTTTCTACGTGCGTTGTTCGAGGACCCAGCGGTCCATGGAGAAGCAGGCATCGCATGAATCCATGTCGTGAAGCGGGCCAAGACATGAGAGACACCGATCGTGCTGGTCGGTGATGGAGAAATTTCGTCAGACAAGCACCGCTTGGGGTCAATTCGCCTTGAAGATTTTTGTCCTCCCACCGAGACATGACTCCACGGGGGAAAAACACCAAAAACAGACTCGACGTTGCGGAAATATAAAGATAAGGAAAGATTTTACCAGGCGACGTCGAGCAGTGGCAAAAACAGAACCGGCAGGAGGACCGACGGACTTTGACGCCGAAGGGTTGGATTTCGAAAATTAGCCTAGGATTTTCTTCAGAGCATCCCACGAGGCGACCTCTACGGCGGGAGACGAAGAACTGGCAGGCAGGTGGAGTTGACACAGCCTAACGGCCAACCCGTGAGCGCCACGCAGTGCGTCGGCCTCGAGGGTGGCGCCAATGGTGTGTCGGCTCCACCTACCGTTAAAAAAAAAAAAAAAAAAAAACTGCCGCAGGGTCCTGACCTCAGGCCAGATACCCATCTGTGATGAATGGTGAAGATTGACACAGATAAGATCATCAGATCCACATCCGTAGAAAAACAGGTTACTCCCCTGTAGCAGTAGTTCTAGGAGTGGTATATGATCACCCACACTGACCCACCTGACCACCCCTGGCAAGTAACACACGAGTCTTGCTTCCAGCGAATAAGCTCTGACTTCATGGGGCTGTGCTAGGGGAGTTACCACCCAGGTGGGTATGAGGAGCCAGCTTGAAGACATTCCAGCTGATCTAAAGGAGAAAGGAACACTGCCTGAAGTGTGGATGAACATCATATACCACTCCTAGAACTACTGTTACAGGTAAGTAACCTGTTTGTCTAGCTTATATGCATGTTATCCTACTGCATGCATCTGTTTTTCAGTACATATTTTGCTCATTAACCAATTCTTGGTACAAAATCTCATTTCAAAGTAATATGACTGATTAGTCTTACCATTTCTTATAGTCTGTTTATATGCGTCGATGCTCTCACAGGACTAAACCAGTGCTATACACCTGTGTATAAATGTAAACAACTTACATCGCCATTTGCTCTGTCTATAGCTTATACAGTAAACATAAGTTACTTTTGTTCAAACTGTCCCTGACTTCTGCAGTCATACTTCTTGTCGCGTTTTCCCTTGTAAGGCTGGGGTGCCCTATTTCCTCTTAATTTGTCCTTGGGTTACAATTCCTGCTCTGTTAAATACAATTCCTAATCCACTGCTATCAAGCTGTCCTTATTCGTAGTGTTTCAAAAGGTATTTGTTGTAAGTACTGTGGGAAGGGCTCTGCACACCAGCCAACTCCCTCAGGAAAAACAGGAGCGGTCAGCACAGCTGACGTGTGCGTTATTTATACTGCAGTGCAGAGGTGGGAATGACATCAAGTGACGTCCTAGTCATTCCGCTTATCACTACTGCTTCAGGACTTCCTTGTCAAGTCTCTGCACTCCTGTGTAGCTCACAGGGATACATTCCAGGGCGGAGATCCCTGACCACTCCGTCTGCAAACTGCAGCAGTTTGCTCCCCCTCCCAGGACTCTGTTGTCCTTGCAGTGTAAATGTAAATTTTGATACACATAAAAAGTAGCGGAACACTACTTTCTAAATGTTTTCACTGACTCCATCTCCAGTTTAGCAGTGGCGAGGCACTATAAACACAGCTGGACCCTCTTTTGCCTCTCAGATTTTGGGGACTCGTGTAGAGCTAATATATGATATATACTACAGTCTCTTACGAGTATAACTGGTAGCAAAGTTGTTTGCATATTCAGAGAACCCCCTTCCCCAGTGTATTTATTTAGTTTTTGTTTACCAGGTAGGTGTACTAGATATAAAGTAGTGACTATTTTCAGACACAACCCGGGAGGTAAAAAAGTTACAATCAGGACAGTACATTTCAGTTTGGAGCAAGAGTACAGTAAGCATACCAAGGCAGGAAAAAACAAATGTGTGATGTACAAATTGGTCAAGAGACATAAAATACAATTACAAATTGTAGGGAGGGCAATCAGCAGTACAATGCAATTACAGACAGTGATAGTATAAAATGAAACATTGTTTCTATATATAGCACCCCTGCAGCCCTGTCCCCTACTTCACGTCATGAAAGTGCTGTTTTTAGGGGTGGGGCTAAAGTGCTCGGCAGTCACTAAGCTCATACTCGGAAGTTACGAGCTAAGCATATACCTGTAAGTTTGTTTTTAATTACCTAACAGAAAAATGTCCAAGTAGGGTTAATTAGCTCCTCCGGCAGGCAACTTCTTAGTGCGAGTTGCCTGCCCAAGACTTTGGATTGTGTCAGCTGCTCTTTAACATATCCCTGTAACCTGCCCAGTCTGGTTTCAACCTCAGCAGAACACAATGCAGAAACAGCTTTTTGTTAGTGGTGCTCAGGGAATTTGGGTAGCATATTAGCCAATTAGCCAATGTATAGTTTTTACCAGTTTGCTCCGTGGAATGTCTTGGATGTTCTGTACTGTGCCAGGTATTGAAATTTTTCTCCCTCTCTTGCAGGTGCACATTCCGTTTCCCTAGCACTGTTATCAAGATCCAGTTTACTGCTGTGTACCAGAAAGAAGAATTAAAGGAAGAATCTCCACCTTCTCCAGTCCATCAGTTGTATCCACAGATCTCACCTCTGAAAATCAACATTCCGGAGCAGGATTTCCGGAACCTAATCAGCCCTCTCCCTTCACCCACCGGCACTATCAGGTAAGAGGAAACATTTCTAACAACACAGATTCATCCATCATAGTTGCACACTAGCAGAATTTAGTCCGGCTTGAGGAGCTAAACCCAGCATTGTCAGTAAATTCAAACTGCATCGCAAGCACTGCTCTCATGCCTTCCTCTCTCCAAGTGTCTGGTCTTTCTTAATCACTGAAGAGACAGTTTCCGAGCTTCTCTTTTTTTTGGTCATTTTATTTGATCTATGCACCAGTTCGGTCTTGTTCCATTTCTGTTCAACTCCAGCATCACTCCCATCCATTTTTGAAGAGTTTTAGTCTTTTGTTTTTATTTGATACTCTGTTCCATTTTGGCTGTTTGTCCAGTAAATGAAACCCATCAGGTGGCTTCAAGCCCTGCAGGAGCTGTAAAAAGCCTACACCTGTGGCTGAAGCCATGGAAAGCAGCTGGATTGAATAGGTCCAGAGCACTTACTGGATAAGAATTGTGGAGCCTCTAAGGGGAGGCACAAGAAATCCCTTGTACCTAGACAAGCTCAAGCAGACAATCTGTATCCCCTTGGAAACCTAGAAGTTGATGGCAGAAGGAGACGGAAAGTTCAATGAGTCTGTTCTTATTATACTCCTTCACCCCTCTGACCTTTCTAGGGCTTTATCACCAGGTGAAAAGGGAAAGTCCTCTTTCCCTGGTTCAGGCACTTGGATTTCTGATTTTAAAACAAAGGTTGCTTGGAAGATCAGCCAAGTGGCAACTCTGGTCATCCGGTACTTGACTGCTCCTCTGTGGCCTCTGGAGTAGGTGAAAAGTACTGGGTTCAGGAGCCAAGGATGCTCAATATTCTGTTCTTGATCCCATTCTGGTTCTGGCTACAGGACCATATGTCCTTTAGATGTTGGCTCTGGCTTCAGCTAGAGGTGTCACAACATGAAAATGTTTGTGGTGTGGTAACAGAGGTCAAAATTAAGTCTTGCAGCCACTAGCTAGCAGGACTAGTAACTGGGAAATCCAGTAGCCCCACAGACTTTTCCACTAGCCCAGCTGGTGTATTAAAATGTTATATTCTCCACCACAAGCCTGCAGGGCTAGTTAAAGTAAAATATCACTAACCTGATACAGAATCTATAAGCATTTGTCTAATGGGCCTTTGCCAGTTTCGACCCCTCTGGTAACTTTGAAAAAATTATCACTGGGCGGCCCACTGGTATGGAAGGCTAAGGTGCTGGGCACCTTCCTGCTAACACACTGCCAGCCTGGGTTCGGAAATGAACGTAGTTTGCTTGAGGGCCAGCTCGGGGAGGGAGGATTAAGTATTTGTAGGACTGCTTTCCTCCCTTGGGGAGGATTTTTTTGTGGCTCACCCTTGACTGCCACCTGGGAGGAATCTGGGTTGCAGTGCAAGCAAGTTGCCATGTGTAGGAAAGGATCCCATGTTCAGAGTGCCGGAGGAGTCTTCCAGGGAGAAAGAATGAGGAAAACATGGAGGGCGGGCTCTGTGAAGCCCTGCCTGTCGTGCTGTAGCCTGCTTTGCTGGGGGGGGGCATTCTCCCTCCCTCCCTGGCCCTGCCGGGGGGGGGGGATCCACGGGGATAGGGCTCCCAACAAGGAGAAGGTAAGGGATAGCTGCAGCATACAAGGACAGAGTTGAGAAGCTGCCCATCCTGCCAAAAAGGTTGAAAACCTATAGGGGAAAAAAATTGTCGCTGATCTTCTTCGAGGATATCTCTTTCATCAGACCACACCTTTGGAACATATAGTTGCCAGGCAGTATGACCACACAGAAACTTTTTAGAAGCAGTCAGCCAGTGGCCACCCATGATGATGATGTTGGGCATCAGCAGATACATAAAAATGGGTGGCCTCTGCTCTCCTTAGTTCCTTTTTCCTGCCATCGGTCAGACTCTTCAGACTTACGGAAACATCGCTGCTTATAGCCACCATTTTATTTTTTCCATCTAAGTAATCACTTTTATAGGGATTTTTGGTGGTACGTATGTCATCGAAAGAACCATCTAAACTTTCCCTGTACTGCGAGTGTGGAGAGAAGACCTATACAGGAAACTCCCACAACATTTGTATCTGCTTCTTAGGCCTCTCCTACAGTTTGAAAGCTTGTGAGATCTACCGGGGGTTCAACTCCGCAGCCAAGTGATTCAGGAAAGGGGCTTTGGAGAAATTTCTCCTCCAAAAGACAGTTGAAAGAATGAAGAAGCAACTTTAAGAAAGATCTGCTTTGCCAGCCCTGTCGATCAAATCGTAGTTGTCAAAGTCCTGGGGAAAAATCTTCGGGGAGTCACAAACACAAGCAGCGGGACAAGGCCTCCCCGGCCACATTCAGGTTGCCCCTGCAGACTGCAGGTATAACCTCTGCTGCAGTGTCGTCCACTTTGGCGACAGTGCCGCCCATTGTCGACAGGGATCTAACCTTCACCATCGACCACTCCAGTTGCGCCTGCTAGCAAAAGCGGTGCTGACACTTAGGCAGTACTTAGCACTGTTTCAGATATGAGACGACATCTACTGCCTGGCCTCCCTGTTCCAGGGGCCCCGTCAATGGAGGCTCCCACAAGTACCCCATTGTCGCCGCAAGGTACTCCTTGCCACATAGACCTCCTTAAGTGCTGCGGACATTGCTGGCTCAGTCCTTAATTCCCATCGATGATGCAGGCGATGAATATAAGCCTGATTTCATGATGCAGTTAAATGGGGGGACTATGTTGACAGCCACTATGAACATGGCACCAGTTCCATAGTCTCCGTAGTGAGGACTGTATAGTGAACACACCAACATCACCTCCATAGGATCCTTCATTTTTTAACATGATGTAGCAAATGTAAGCTGCCATGGGCTTCACTTCAGAGGAGCAGGGTTCTACCAAAAAGAACCTGCTGGAGTTCTGGAGATGCCAGAATCTCCTTCTGCTATGGTTCCTGCCCTGATTCCAGCTTTGCAGGATACCAGTTTTTCTGCCTGGTATTGGCCAAATAGTATATTAGCTGTGCCCAGAAAGGCAGACAGAATGTATTCTGCCCCTTCTGGGAAGTTTTTTTATGCCAGCCAGCCTGAGACTGACACAGTGGTCATCACAGCTGCCCATGACAGGTCCAGAGCACCTAGGCACCTGAGCTCCCTCCCTCCTGATAAAGAACCCAGGAGGTTGGATGAGCTAGGCAAGCATAAATATGCCTCTGCCTCATTTGGCCTACGTGTAGCTAATTATCAGGCTCATATGATAAAATACTGGAAAGCCCTCTGGAGGAAGGCTAAGGCTGCTGCACATGCCTTACCAGAGGATTTTGAGATACCCAAGATCAGAGGGCTGTGGGTTTCGTTCCCACATCTGACACTTGGGTTAATATCCCAGTACTGACACTGTAGTGCAGCATGAGAGGGGTGCTGCACTTCTGAGGTGCCGTCTTTCGGATGAGACGTTAAACCGAGGTCCCATCTGCCTGGATTGGTGGTAGTTCAGGTGGATGTTAAAGATCCCATGGCACTTATCGAAAAGAGTAGGGGAATTTTATTCAGAATTGGACTTCATTACAAAAGAAACAATATCCTATATGTTGAAAACTAAGGCAAAAACATCAATAAACAGAATTATTAACAAAAAAGAACTGAAAAAATAATCAAAATGAAATAGTAACAATTAATCAATAGAAAAAAGATCACAGTTGTGCCATAAACGAAGAAATTGTGGCCCTGCCAGAACCTTAAAATCATGCAATTTAACTAAACGAATAGCAGTTCTAATATTCTCAATCACTTCATGTAAAGAAATCACTTTCTGATGCAAAACCAACATGCACCTGGCCTGCCATAAATGATATCGAATCAAAGCAAAAGCAATAAATAGAGTGTCTGCATGATATTTTTGACGTAAAGCAATATGTGTACAAAACATAAGCTGTTCATAAGGTAAATGTTGCATCAAAGGTTCAGACCACAAGCCTGCTAACAAAGTCCAAAAAGCAAGAGCAAAAGGGCATTCTAAAAAGAGATGCTGTTGAGTTTCTAAAATACCCTGACAAAGATCCCTGGGGCAATATTGAGCATCCAGTGCTTTGTGCTTACGGTTACCTGTGACACTTAGCCATCCAGAATTACCCAACCATACCATATCCCAAACATAAGGGGGTAAACGGGGATTACTGAGTTGCTGGAGAATCCAATCAAAACAATTTGGGGGACAAAAGTTAGGAAAGCTACCTCTTCCTGCGCCTCCCTCCTCTAAACCTTGCCATAAAGCATATGACGAGACAGAACACAAAAATCCTGTGGGGGGAAAAAAACCGAGGACAATGCCACCTTAAGAGCTTCCTTCCCATACGGGGGAATTTACGTAAAATGAAACACCCAACCCTTTTTCCCCAGTTCCCAGGTTGGAAGGCAGGGTAATAACCATTTCAGCAAAAAAGGTTTCCAGACCACCTCCCCTGGTTTCAATGCTTTCCCAAAATTATAATTAAAAAACAAACTATAAAAAAAAGCAACAGGGTGGATCATGCCAACCCCACCTTCCTTGAATGGTCTATTAGTTATGCTACGCTTCACTGGGTTTAATCGGGACCTCCAAAACCCCTGAAAAAAATCCCATATAGTCTGGTAAAAAAGGCCAGAGGCAGGGGAAACGCATAACAAAGATACAAAAAAATGGGAATCACCAAAGTTTTAAGCAAAACAACCTTTTTTTTTTTTTTTTTAACCAGTCTGGTACTGTTTCCATCCCGAAATAAGACATTCAGCCCTCCCTAAAGCAATCTGCCAGTTATGAGAGTGCATAGCTCCCATTCCAAAAAAAAATACCCAAACATTTGAAAGGAGCTATAGAGATTGGAATCCCCGCATAAGTACCAGTCTCCGGAAGAATGAGGTGACCAATTTCCCTGGTGCCAAATTTCCCTCATTCACTAAAAAAATACCACCAACAGCTTAATCTGGTTCAGGGTCAGTTGGTATTCATCTGTATCCCCCTTCCCCAGGTCATGCCTGAAAATAGGCAGGATTTGTCCAGTGTACTTACCCAGTCAACAAAAACTAAATAAATAAAATTCTAAGCAGGTGCTAAAGAAAACTCTTACTGCTGGTGCTGAAATGGGGAAGCATGTGATCCACACAGCATATTATGTTTTTGATGCATCTGCCAGGGCTGCAGCCTCTGGCATCTGTCTCAGGTGCTACTCTTGGCTCAGATTAGCAGAGTTTGTTACCAGTGTACAGCAGACCTTTCTCAGTGCGCCATTCAGATGGCAGAAACTGTTTGGCCATGAGGTAAAAGATCTTACTTCGAGAGGGCTCTTGCAGTAGGTAATTACATATAGGACTGAAGCCAGCAGGTATCAGGACCCCATGGAAAAATTTCTAGCTAGCGTTCTCTAGCGGGGGACCGCCCCCATGTCAGGTGACTGACGTCATGCGACGTCAGTATAAAGGGGTGGCCCCCCATGCCCGCCTTCCAGTTTTTTCCTGCCGTTAGCTTGTGTCAGTGTCTTGCGGTAAGGTTCAGCGCTCGTCAGCCTGTTGTCGGTAGTTCTACTGTCGTTTTTTTCTCAATTTATTCGACAGATAGTCTAATTTTTTGGTGGTGTATGTCGTCCCCTACACCCTCCGAGCACAAGAATATGTGCGACTCGTGCGGCGCCCAACTCCCGCATAAGGACAGCCATTCCCAGTGTCTCTTCTGTCTGGGCCTGGATCATCAGGTGAAGTGCCAGCATTGCCTGAAATTCAGCGCAGTCACCCACAGACGGAGGCAACAGTCCCTAGAGGCCCACATCCTAAAAAAAGAAAATGACCGCCATGGAGAAGGAGTTGTAAAAGCTCTGTCAGGCTTCTACTTCCCCCGAAGGCCATCGTAAGAAGAAGAAGGACAAGGAGAAGCATCGGGACCGGGGCTCCTCTTCCACCGCAACTTCGGCTGGAGTTGCCGTGTTGCAGGTAACGTCCCCCCCAGGTGGACCGCTCCGTGATGGCCAAAACGGCGTCAGCCCGCCCGTCTGGCTCGGGCCCTTTGGGCACCTCTGGGCTTTTGGAGGTGGCCACTCCCAGTAAGGCTGCCACCGTGCGACCTACTGGTGCGAGTGGCTCCGGTCGGCTCCTCTGACGCCCGCCCGGAATCGGCCGCTAAGTCACCCGATCCTTTGGGGCGGCACCCAACCCCTGTTCCGCCCAACCAGACTGCCCCTACTTCGCGACCTGCCTCAGGCGAAGGGTCCGCTAAGTCAGACGTCGGCTCCTCTGACGTCCCTTCCGACTCCGCCAATAAGTCGGACGTTGGGCTGCCCAATGCCGGCTGGCAGGCCGAAGCTGACGCCGAACCTTACTGCCTGCCATTCCCAGCTCTCCGCAGCCTTCACTGCCCTCCAGGGATCCTGGGTCTCCTTAGCCTGACCCCGAGGATTTTTCTTCTTCCCCGGGCGATGCTGAGGAATTTAATGCACCCCGTCAGGTCTCCCTCCCGCTGGGCCAGATGACCTGACATTGGTTCCCCACACGCTGGCCCCGAGTCTGGTCCCGCCTACACCGGGCGACATCCCTCTCCCGAATGCCGCCCCCACACTGGGCCAGCCGCCTGCTGGGCCTCCTGTTCCAGGCCCGCCTGCTGGGCGCCTACTAGGCCATCTGTTCGGCAGCAGACCCCCCGGTTCCTGGGTATCCGATGCCGCCTTACCCGGCTTCGCACTATCCGGTGCCCCAGTACCTGACGCTGGCCTATCCGATGCTGCAGTACACGGTGCCTCATTACCCGATGCCGGGGTACCCGCCGTCCGGTAACAGATACGCTCCCTACGGATACACTCAGTACCCGTATCCCCCTCCTCTTCCACCGCCGCCTCAGCCGCCGGTGGATCTGAAGGAGACTCTGGCTTCCTGGTGGGCTGAGGCCAAGGCTCAGCTCACTAGGGAGGCGGAGAATCATCTTCCGATGCTGGTCCTGGTTCTGGATACCCTACGTCGGAGACAAGACACTCCCTCCCCTACTCCGGATACCAGAGGTGAGCCCTCCGGTTCCAAAGCAGGGTTGGAAACGCTTCCCCGAGGGCTTCCCAAGGGGTCTGTTCCTCCCCTGCGTCAGGAGGTAGTGTCTTGCTCTTCTTCTTCATCCTCCTCGGAGCCTTCACATGATTCTGATGGGCGCTCTGACTTGGACGACGAGCCCCGCTCTCCGGATTAAGCCCAGGCGAGGACTCCTCCGAAGTCTCCTCTGGTGGATCCTTCTTTACGGAGTTGCTGCGCAAAATCCAGGCTATCCATCAGTGGCACTCTTTGGAGCCAGATCCACAGCGGCAGAAGCTTGCTGCCAATTTGGATCTGCCCAAGGTCGCTCCTACCTTAGTTCCACCCTGGATTGAGCCTCACGCGGACCTTGTTTCCACTATCTGGAAACAACCCTCCGCCATAGCTCCCCCCCACCTACCCTTCCGAGGAAGGCGGATAGGCTATATCAGGCTTCCAAGGGTGTTGAGTTTCTTACCTCTCACCCTAAGGTTGACTCGGTTGTGATTAGCACCGCCCATGGCCGGACAGCCAATCCAAAACACTTGAGCTCATCACCCCCCGATTAGGAATCCCGCCTTCTGGACCAGTATGGGAAGAAAGTATTTGCTTCTTCGGCTCTGAGTATTAGGGCCTTGAACTGCGTCGCCCATATGGGGGGTTACCAGAAGGCCGTCCTTAGCGAGGTGGAAGCCAAACTGGACTCCCTTCCTGAGTCTCAGACCAAACGGGAAGTGGCAGACCTGGTCCGATCTACTCGTTCGGCCAGTAAGCACATGCTTCGTGCTTCATATGATGCAGTGGACGCTGCTGGTAGGAGCTCGGCGTTCGCCGTAGGTTTGCGGCAACACGCCTGGCTCAGAGTGTTGGGTTTGGTTCCTGAAGTGCAGTCTGCTGTCCAGGACACGCCCTTCAGGGGTTCTGTGCTGTTTGGCAGTGATGTCAAGGATATCATCACCGGACCAGTGAGACAAGGGCACTGCTGTCAAGGAGGTAGATGACTTGTACAGAGCCCTTCAACAGCAGCGCCATCCCTTTCGCAAGTGGGCACGGACCAAGGGGAAACCACAAGGCAAGCGGGCCAATAAACGCCGGGCCCCTCAGGCTGCGAAGCCCCCCCCGGCCAAAGGAGCAGTGGGCGCTCCAGCCGTGGTACTGCCTCACACCACCTGACTCCTTTCCTCTCCCACAGCCTCTGGTCCTTCCAGAGGAACCGGTAGGGGGGAGGTTCTCCCTGCATCTACGGGGTGGGGAGAGGATCACGTCAGACGTTTGGGTGCTCCAGCTGATAGCAGAAGGACACTCAATAGAGTTTCTTCAGAAACCTCCCAGAAAACCCCCTCCAAAGTCGTCTTACTCCCAGGAACACCTTCGGAAGGCAGCGATAGAGCCTGTCCCCCTCCATCTCAGGGGGACGGGTTACTATTCTCATTTCTTCCTGGTTCCAAAGAAGTCAGGCGACGTGAGGCCCATCCTGGACCTTGGTTCTCTGAATCTGTTCATGAAGTACAAGAGGTTCCAAATGCTCTCTCTGCAGAGTCTTCTGCCCCTCCTTCGGCCGGGACAGTGGCTGTGCGCCCTGGACATGCAGGATGTCTACATGCATATCCCTATCCGCCCGTCCCACTGCAGATACCTCCGTTTTTCCTTCCAGGGGGACCACTACCAATTCAGGGGCCCCCTGAGTATTTACCAAATGCCTTGCTGTGGTGGCGGCCCACGACCCACCTGCTTACCCAGAGGGTTCAGGTTTTCCCTTACCTGGACGATTGGCTCCTGGTGGCCCCATCCAGGGAGGATCTCCTGCGCTCCCTTTCCCTTACCCTGCAGGTTTTCACCAGCTTGGTAATTACCATCAACCAGGCCAAGTCCCATTTGATCCCATTTCAAAGACTCCAGTTTATCGAGGCGTTCGTGGATGCGATTTCTGGTATGGCCTTCCTGCCTCTGGACAGGGTGGCCAACCTTCAGGCTTAGGCACGCCTTTTGTCCAGCCACAGGCGGGCCATTGCAAGGTTGGTCCTTCGCCTCCTCGGGCTCATGGCGGCTGCCATCATGACGGTGCCTCGTGTTCGGCTCCACATGAGAATCTCTCAGTGGATGCTTCGGTCTCAGTTGGATCAATTGGTGGACGACTTGGATCACGAGATCCTGGTCTCCTCTCCGGTGGTTCGGGACTTGCAGTGGTGAATGGTTCAGGAGAACCTTTGCCAGGGTGTTCCCTTCTGTCTCCCTCCCCTCCCAAATCCTAACAGACGCCTCGGGCGAGGGTTGGGGAGCCCACCTGGGATCTCAACGGACCCAGGGCTCTTGGTCCAGGCTCGAGTAAACTCTTCACATCAATGTACTCAAGCTGAGGGCTGTCCTCTACGCCTTACAAGCTCTGCACTTGTATCTGCTTCCTGGTCATCTGGCTGTTCAGACTGACAACATGCGCGTAGTCTGGTACATCAGTAAATCGGGAAGGACTTGTTCCTACCCTCTTTGCAGGGAAGCGCTGCGGGTTTGGGACTGGGTGATACTTCACAGCTTTCACCTCATGGCAGTTCATGTTCCAGGGGTCGAGAACACTTTGGCAGACCACCTCAGCCGGTCGTCCGCCCAAGCGCACGAATAGGAACTGGATCAGGGGGTCGTAGAAGACGTCTTCCTACGCTGGGGAACCCCTCAGGTGGACCTGTTTGCCTGTCCTCTCAATGCAAAACTTCCCATCTTCTGCTCGCTCGCTCCAGGGTGCAGAGTTTTTTGGAGAGACGCTGTGTCTCTAAACTGGAAGGGCAGATTCGTCTCTGTTTTCCCCCGATCCCGTTGATTCCGAGAGTCCTACACAAACTCTGTTCAGAAGGAGCATGTATGATTCTCATCGCTCCGTTCTAGCCCAGGCAAGTTTGGTTCTCTCTTCTGCAACAGTACTCAGAGGAACCTCCTCTTCCTCTGTCGCAACTCTTGTTGACCCAGGATCAGGAGACCCAGGTCCATCCATGACTCCAGTCTCTTCAGCTGCATGCATGGCTCCTGCAGACGTGACTCAATCCCGGTTCGGGGTTTTATCGCAGGTGGTAGAGATTCTAGTGGAGGCAAGAAAGTTCTCCACTCGTTCCACTTACACCATGAAATGGAAAAGGTTCTCTATTGGGCCTTTTTCAGAGCTTTCGAGCCTTTCTCTTGCTCTTGTGGGAGGCTTCTGGACTACATGAGTCACCTCTTTGACCTGGGTCTCGGTTACTCCTCCTTGAAGGTTCACATGGCTGCCATTTCCGCTTACCATGTTCCTTTTGGGGACAGGTCTTTTGCGTAGGTAGAAATCGCTAAGACTTTCCTTAGAGGGGTCCTCCACTTGAGACCCCCTGTTCACGCACCTACCCCTCCTTGGGACTTGAATTTAATTCTTGAGAAGCTTAGCCTGCCTCCCTTTGAGCCGGCAGCATCGGCAGACCTTAAGTTCCTTTCCTGGAAGGCTCTCTTCCTGGTGGCCATTACCTCCACTCTGAGAATCTCCGAACTCCAGGCCTTAATGTGTAAAATACTGTACTTGATTTTTCACAAGAAAAGTGTGGCTCTGCATACCAATCCTAAGTTTCTCCCTAAGGTGGTAGCGGAATCTACGCTGAATCAGTCCATGGAACTGCCTGCATTTTTTACGCAACATTCCAATCAAGGGGAAGTACCTCTTGCATACTCTGGTTGTTCACCAGATTCTGAGATACTATACCAACAGGACAAAGGATCTCAGAAAGAACGATCAACTGTTTGCCTCTTTTGCTCGCAAAAGAGAGGGCAGTGCTGTCTCCAAGCAATGCCTTTCGAAATGGTTGGCTCATTGTATCACTTTCTGTTATGACAAGTGTCACAAGACCTTGCCAGATCAAGTCAGAGGTCACTCCACTAGGGGTATAGCTGCCTCTGCTGCTTGTTTCAAGAATGTGTCGGTGGCTGACATTTGAGCAGACGCAACTTGGACTTCAGTCCATACCTTTACAAAACATTACAGTTTGGACATTGCCTCTTGCCGTAGAGCTGGCTTCGGGTTAGCTGTACTGCAGGGTCTTCTTTCCTAAGACCTTCACAGCCAGAGGATCTGTATATGAGCAGTTTCCTCCTCCTCCTCCCGTGAGCTTCTCTTTGTTCCAAACTGCTTGGGACTCAGACCTATATGTAATTACCTACTGCAAGAGCCCTCTCGAAGTAAGATAGTACAGTTACGTAAGAACTTACCGTAACAGTAGATCTTCGTGAGAGGCTCTTGCAGTAGGTAATACCTTCCTGCCCTTCATCCCCATTAGATTTTTCAGTTCCTTTTCCAGGATGGGAAATATCCGCTTCTCTCTTGTCTCGCCTTTTGGCGGGAAAGAACTGGAAGGCGGCGTGGGGGACCACCCCTTTATACTGATGTTGGCCACCTGACGTGGGGGGTGGTCCCCCGCCAGAGATTGCTAGCTAGAAATTTTTCCGTGGTGTACTGACGCCTGTTGTCTTCAGTCCTATATGTAATTACCTACTGCAAGAGCCTCTCGAAGATCTACTGTTATGGTAAGTTCTTACATAACTGTACTTTTTGAAAGATTTTCAGTCCTCGGGCAAGACTCTGAAATCAGTACACTCCCTGTACCATACCCAAAACAGGGATAGGAGCAGGAGTGCCTGTTTCCCATCTGCTGTCAGGGGGCAGCGCCCGGCTTACAGACAGCAGGGAGTAGGCAAAGTTGAGAGAGCTTGCCGGTCTCCAGCACAACTCCAGGTGTCCATTCAAAAGCACTTAGAGGTAGTGGCACTGGTGGCTCAGCCCCCACCGGCACAGCATGACTCCTTACACACCACCCAACCACCTTTACCTCCAGGAGTGGTTGTAGAGGGTCGCCTATCCCTTCATTTGGACCAATGGAAGGAGGTAACTACAGACGCATGGGTTCTGGAGATTATAGAGAGGGTCATGCTCTCGAGCTTCTGAACAACCCTCCTTACCATCCACTAGTGGTGTCAGCATATCCATCAGGGCACATGCCTCGTTGCTGGAGGAAGTATACACACTGATTCAGAAACGGGCCATAGAACCTGTACTTCCGGAACAGAGGAACGCAGGTTCTAGGGATGTGGACATGGTGCACTATCCACACTTCTGGCAGCGCTTCCTTTCCCTTTGACTTGCTGGAAGGTCTTCAAGCTAGCTCCACCCGCCTACCCAGGTGGTATCCCCCTCTGCGCCGCCCCATGACGTCAGATCTTCCTTTCTACTAGAAGCATCAGGTTCCCTTCGTTGCAGGTCTGCGCTAGGTTTATGCCTGAAACCCATTTTCGCTCTTCAAGCCATTAGTTTCACTTTTTTCAAACAAATGGACTTTGAGGACTCCAAATCCAGTCCTGGCTTCAAACAGTGCATGGCTTGTGCTCAAAAAATGTCATGCACCGACCCGCACTCTGCGTGGGTGTACTGTTTAGGGGCCTAGCATGACCCGCAGGCTTGTGGCCTGTGCGGGACCCTTCAGCCCTCCACATTGGAGGGATGTAATGCCTGCCTCATCTTGGGTCACCCGGACCAGCAGGACCTGCTGGTTCAGTCAGAGGATGCCCACAAGGGGATCTCTGCAGTGGCAGGTTCGGCTGCCCAGCTTGCTGCCTTTGAGGAGACTGTGGCCCAGGCCGCTTTGGGCACTGCTTCATCCATCTTAGTTCCGGCGGGCTTGGGTGCTTCATTTACTGGGGCGTTCAGGGACTTATGTCAGTCTCTATGTACTCTCAGGGAGAGCACTTCCTGAGGGTCTAAAGCTACGTGGGACTTCAAGGCTAAGAAGTCCTGTCTCAGGTTGTGGTACTGGGAGTGGGCTCACTCCTGCTGTTCTGCCTCAGATCCAGGCTGCCGGCCCCATGGTCTCCTCATTGGGCTTGCTTTGGCTGAGATGAAAGATGACCAGCCGGTTAAGATATTTTTTAGGCCCAGTTGACCCATTATTGAGGACGGTGGGGAGGATTCCCTCTCAAGGACTCTGGTCCTTACGGCCCTCTCACAAGAGGGGCTGGTTCAGCAGGCCAGTCTGGCTGTCTCTACTCGGGAGATCGACCCTTCGGGGGTTCTTCAGTGTCCCATGCCTTCCCCTGTGTCTCCTCCCCGATGGCCGGTGTGTTGTCGCATGTGGTCCTGCTCAGGCTCTTGTTCAGCGTCTTGGGTCTCCTGACATTCTCGACGATCCTGCTCTCGACCATCGGCCCAGAGGCCCCGTTGAAGTTCCTCATTCACTTTTTCCTTGTGTTCCAGTGACGAAAGGCTCTGACGTAAGTTGTGGCACCAATACGAGGAACTTGTCTGGCAGCAGTGGACTCTCGGCCATGGCCGTGCTCCCCAGCAGGCTCCAGCACTCCCCTGGTCACCAGTGCCGTGGCTTGTGCTGGTTTTCCCCAGCCGAGCTGACACCTGCTTCACCACCCATTCGGGTTTAGCCACCAACTCCACAGCCCTTACACAGGGCCCAAGGCTGCACACCCCGCCTCCGGGCTTCCCAGTAGACTGTAAGTGCAGATTTTGCACCCTGACGAACCTCTGATAGTCAGCGGGAAGTTGGGGTCGCTGGCAGTGTTTGAGGAGTCCTCGGACTCTGAGGACTCCTCCATGCACTCCCTTCAGACCCTGGGCTTTGACCGTGATTCCTTTGAGGAGCTCTCTTCCGAGCAAGGGCTGGCTTCCTTCGGTGCTCTGCCCGGTCTCAGAATCCATGGGGATCCTGCTGGAAACAGTACAGTAGCGGGCTAAATACTCCCTGACCAAGATCTTGGACAGGGATGACTCCCTTAAGGTTGTCTTCCCTGTAGCGGAGGCCATTCTTGGTCTTGCTCTGGGGCTGTGGCAGAGACCTGCATCCTGTCTGGCGCCGTCGGCCCATATGGTCCGCAAGTATGCGATGCCTACCGGGTCTTTGCCTGGGTTGACTGACCATCCTTCAGCTGAAGGTGTAGTCTCTGACTCAGTGTTCTGGCACAGGGACAACATCGGAGATGTTAAGCCCCTGGACAATGAGTTGAAGAAGTTAGGCCACCTGGTGAAGAAGGTCTGCACCACTTCATACCTGGGCCTTCGGCAGGCCAGTTTGACTGTCATGATGGCCAACCTTTCCAGTGCTTTTTGGGGGAATGCTGGATCAGGTTATTCCTCACCTTCCTGCTGATTTGCAGCTGGCAGTTAAGCTGATCCAGTACCAGGGACCCGCCATGGCAAAGCAACAGCTCCAAATGGCCCTAGACATTGGGGACTCCTGTGCCATGTCCACAGCCGCAGTGGTGGCTGTGTGGCGCTAAGCGTAGCTGAGGAACTCCAGCGCAAACCAAGCTGCCAAGTGTATCAAAATGTATTAATCAGCTCCACGGGTGTACAAGCAAGCCAGATTGCTCTGCCATTTTGAGGCATGCTATTTCTTTGGGAGCATGGCTAAAGTATCAGCACGAAGATGCACCTTTTAAACATCAAATGTAAGCATTTCATTGGTTACTCTTATTGACTAACCGGTACAAGCGATCTGCCCCAGGTGAGCAGAAATATACATATTGAAATTATTTGATGCATGCAAACAGTATATGAAAAGGCACTGTCAGTATGAAAAAAACAGGTGAAATTATGAAAGCCCATTGCATTTCAAGCACAATGCAAGTAATATCTAAACTGCCCCAAAAGGACAAGTAGAATGTAGTAATATGTCAAGAGTCATGGAAGGGAAAATGGAATGGGGGATAATGGGAAGTGGGGTTGGGGAAGAGGCAGCCACAGGAAAGGGTAGATAGACCTAAGTACAACAGTAAAAATGGTAGAATGGGACAGAAAATAGTGTGACCAGTACATAGCACAAGAGGGACGAGAAATAAATTGAATGAACAGAGACATATATGAGAAGGAGGGGAAGGTTAATGTGGTGAAGAGGATAGCAACAGGAGGCAAGAAGTGAAAAACTGGTCCTAAACATAACTTAAATTGGGTAACCGGTACATACTCATATTAATAAACCGAAGCCATAATAAATTGCATTCTAGAATTAGCAAAGAACTCCTTGAGGAATGATTCAAAAATATTCCCAGTCCATGTCTTTGACCACCATATGTGGTGGGATCGCACCAAGAAAAACTGAAAAAAAAAAAGTAAACAACTGGTGCCAATATTTGCATAAAACACAAATGTTATAGCAACGCACAGTTTGTAAGAACACTGAATAGTCCAGCTCCTCATTCAGATCTTCAGGCTGCAAAGCTTTTAAATTAAAAATCCACCTTGATTTTTTTTTTTTTTTTTTTTTAGCACCAGTGTTATGTCGTGTCCCAATGCTCTGGTTGGTACATATTCAGTGGTGGCAAATTTTGCTGCTCCCTGATCTGCATTGTGTATGTATTGAAAATGACAGCCCACAGCTGTGTTACAGTTGCCTGTCCTGATAATCTCGGAGATGCTCTAGAGTTCGTTCTTTCACTGGTTGAATAGTACGCCCTACATAAATGGTGTGGCTGGGGACAGAGAATGACATATAACACAGAATTAATGTGTAAAGTAATAAATTCTCTTAAGACTGCATGTAAGTTCTTTGCCACTCACCCCAAGTGGGCATGCAGCACAGTTGCCACGTACAAAGGAGCCCTTTGGTGCAGGGCAAATGTTGTTTGTGCGTAGCAGCTGACTGTGGACCACTGTGTTCTTTGAGGTCCCTACATCTGCTGTAGGTGACTTTATGTGCTTCAGAAAATACATTCAGATTACTGAAATAGAAACATAAAATTTGATGGCAGATAAGGACCGCTTGGCCCACCCAGTCTGCCCATTTCCCTACCTGATGGATAAGCTGCAGATTCTAGTTAATCAACAGCTTACTTCCTCCTACCCCCCCACCAGAATTGCCTTATGCCTGTCCCATGCATTCTTGAATTCTCCCACTGTTCCTGACTCCACAACCACCTTAGGAAGGCTGTTCCATGCATCCACAACTCTCTCTGTGAAAAAATACTTTCTAACATGACCTCTGAGCCGTCCCCCTATATCTTCAAATTGTGCCCCCTTGTTCTTGCACATCTCTTCTTTTGAAAGATACTGCCCTCTTGTACCTTCTTGTGCCTTGTAAATGTTGTAGAAAAGGCCAGTTATTGAGAATCACATCTCTGATCTTAGGTGCCAGGGAGTTATATTGAAAAACACAAGTATGTGGGTTAGACTCATCTTTTTTCTTTTGGCTGAAGCAAAGTTTTTCTGTCAGTATTCATGACCTTTGTTATTGCCCCATCTAAGACAATGGTTGTATAAACTCTCTTACAGAACTGAGCATACTGCTCCAAAGACTGTTGTCTGAAATCTGTCATATCGGAGCAGTTACAGTGCAGTCAGAGAAACTGCCCATTGGGGATAGGCGAGCTCGAGCATGGGAGGTGGGCACTGGTGGCATGGAGTACAGTGTTTTCCAGCTATGGGTTTTCTAAACCCTCTTGTAGTGATTTTACTCTCTGGTGTGGTCCTCAGTATATCTAGGAATTCCATTTCGGTTCCAGGGATTTTGGCTGTGAAACTCAAATTAAGAGCATTGTTGTTCAGCTCTGCTGCAAATTCCTCAGCCGATTCCTTAGACCAGCTCCATACACCCAGCATATCGTCTGTAAATCTGTGCCAGTGCATCACCTGACCTGAAAATGTCATTGTAAACAAACATTTGTTCTTTGTCCCCACCATCCTAAGTAGCAGTTACCAAAAGAAGGTACCATAGTCGCCCCCATGGCAGTACCACATTTTTGCAAATATGTTGCTGTTAAAAAAAATTTTGGTTAGAATAAAATTCATGGCTTCTAACAAAAAGCTGGTAGGTGGTACACTGGCACTGGAATTCCTGCATAGAAGATACTCTGCTGTTCTCAGTCCCAAAGAATGGGGTATGCAAGTGTACAAGGACACATCCAAACCTATCCAATAAAACTGAGGTTGCCAAACCACATCCTTTATTTTTGCTTTCAGGTGTGTAGAGTCTCGGGAGCAGTATGACCGGTTCTGTACAAAAGATGATACAACCACTGTCTTAGACGCGGCATTTGCAAAAGCCATAAACATTGACAGAGAAACCTAGCTTCAGCCAAAAGATGAGTCTTAACTCGCTTACCTTTGTTTTTGAATACAGCTCCCTGGCACCAAAGATTACAGAAGTGATTCTCAGTAATTGGCCTTTCCTAGAATATTGCAGTAGGTAGGAATCCCAAAAGCAATGGTGACTCACGGTCATCTGCTACCCACAAATAAAATTCACCCTGTGTGGCGTCCCCCTGCATCAAAGGGCTTCTTTGCAGAAGACATCAGAGCAGTAGGCAGCAGTGAGAAAATTCAACAGCCTGCGGTGCATGTTAGAGTTTATATAAGCTCTGATCTTTTGTTTGTTGGTCCCACTGTCCATCGTGAGCTATGTACAGTCACAGAGGATTGCACATAGCCCCTGGAGAAAAGCAGTCCTGGAAAACATCTGATCAAAGATTATAAAAGCTCTAACATGGACTGCAGGCTATTGAATCTCCCACTGCTCTGGTGTTAGCTATAGTGGATTCTGGGATTTGTAGTAAAGGAAGATGTCAGCATACAACTATGCAAAATTAGTCCCATATAATATAGTACACTACAGTAAGTAAACCAAAATGTTTTTGAATATAAGTGCAATATTAGACTCAGCCCTTACACTTGAGTGGGGTCCTTCTGCTGTTTCCTTTGTGTAGTTACTGAAGTCTGATATGACAACCTGCTTGACTCTGTTGCAAAATTTGTGACCTGATTCATGCAAGGTATCATGGGATTCGATGATGCTTTAGGGATAAAGTCTGCAGTTCTACTGTATCAGTCAGTGCTGATCTTACTTCGAGAGTGCTCTTGCAGTAGGTAATTACATATAGGACTGACGCCGGCTGGCGGCAGGACCCCACGGAAAAATTTCTAGCTAGCAGTCCCGGACGCCCGCCTTCCAATTCTTTCCCGCTGTTAGCTTGTGCAGCGCCTCGCGGTAAAGTTCGTGCTTCGTCAGCCCTGCCTCTCGTCAGTTTTTACCGAAAAATATTCTTTTTTCAAACATCAGGTATGTCGTCGGTGTATGTCGTCCCCTACATCCTCCGAGCACAAAAGCAAGTGCGACTCGTGAGGCACCCAACTGCAACACAAGGACGGCCATTCCCAGTGCCTCTTCTGCCTAGGCCCCAATCACCCGGTCGACAAGTGCCAGCATTGCCTCAGCTTCAACGCGGCTACCTGTAAACGGCGCCAACAGTCCCTGGAAGCCCATCTCCTCAAGAAAAAGATGTCTTCGATAGAGAAAGAGTTGAAAAAGTTGAGGCAGGCGTCCACTTCCCCCGAGAGACATTGGAAAAAGGAGGACAAGGAGAGGCACCGGGAGAAGTCCTCCTCTACTGTGTCTCCCGCCGGAGATGCGGCTCAGGTAACGTCCCCCCCAGGGGACCGTTCGGCAGCCTCCAAAGTTTTGGAGGAGGCGCGGCCCGCCCATCTGGCTCGCGCTTGGGCCTTGTGGGCGCCTCCGGCGAAGAGACCTCTGTCTCGGTTTGGCGCGGGCTTGCGCGCACTGGTGGGTGGCTCCACTAAGTCGGGACGGGCCCTCGGCGTCCATGGAGAGGGTCGATAAGACGCCCGACCCTTCGGGCGCGCACGACCACTCCCCCGGACTGGACCAATCCTTCCCTTGGCCTGCCTCCGCGAGGGATCCCAGAACCGGACGCCGCTCCTCCGGTGCCGCCGGGGAACTTGCCCTGCCGCACGTTGGCTCCTCCGGACGCGGCGCCGGGCGATAGAACCGGCGACGGACCCCCCGTCGTCAGACTGGTTCCCTGCAGCTTCGCTGCCATCTGGGAGCCTGAGTCACCCAGCCTGACCCCGGGATTTCTCCCTCCATCCCGGGTGATGCGGGATCTTCCTCCTCCGTCAGACCCTCCTCCGATGGAAACGGATCTGGCGTTGGACCCTGGACGCCTGGCTCTGCGCCAGTACCGCCGGCCCGGTACCACCAACGCCTGCACACGCCGGCGGCACTCCGATGCGGTCCCTGGACGCGGCAGGATATCCTCCTCATTGGCCCTCCGCCTCCGGGCCCTTAATATGGACCTGCCCGTGAGGCCGCCGACCGGGCTGTCTGCTCCAGCAGCCCTCCCGGCCCGGGTACCGCCATACCCGGGACCGCAGTATCCAGCGCCGCCATACCCGACGCCGCAGTACCTGATGCCACAATACCCGACGCCGGGTTTCCCATACTTGCCTTACAGGTACAACCCGTACGCCTTTCCCCCTCCTTCTCCACCGCCCCTACGGCCGCCCGTGGATCTGCAGGAGACTCTGGCCTCTTGGTGGGCCGAGGCCAAGGCTCAACTCACCAAGGAGGTAGAGAGCCGCCGTACGACGACGGTGCCGCTACCGGCTGCCATACATCTGAGGCAGCATGCTCCCTCACCACCTCCAGACTCCAGGGTTCTTCCCTCTAGATCCCGAGAGGGGCAAGACACGCGTTCCCGGGTACCACCCAAGGAACCCGTTCCTCCCCAAGTCGTGTCAGGGAGTCTTTTTCTTCTGCTGCTGCTTCTTCCTTCTCGGACTCCTCGGACTCTTCCGACGGATGCTCTGAGAAAGACGACGAGCCCCGCTCTCCGTCTAAGCCCCGGCCGAGGACCCTTCCGAAGTCTCCTCCTGAGGACCCATCCTTCACGGAGTTGCTTAGAAAAATCCAGCAAGTTCACCAGTGGCGCTCTTTGGAACCAGACCCTCAGCGGGTTAAACTCGCCGAGCATCTGGACCTGCCCGTGACAGCTCCAACCCTAGTGCCACCCTGGATAGAGCCTCACGCCCACCTTGTCTCCACGATTTGGAAACAACCGTCGGCGTTAGCCCCACTTCCCAGGAAGTCTAACAGGCTATACCAGGCTCCTGAGGGTGTAGATGATCTCGATTCTCACCCTCGTGCCGATTCAGTCATGATTAGCGCCGCGCATGGCCGGTCGGCACATCCAAAGCATCTGAGCTTGTCTCCTCCGGATAAGGAATCTCGCCTTCTGGACCAGTATGGAAGAAAGATTTACGCCTCTTCCACACTGGGTGTTCGGGCCTTGAATTACGTTGCCTGCATGGGGGATTACCAGAAGGCTATCCTTACCTAGGTGGAATCCAAGCTGGACTCCTTGCCTGACTCCCAGGTCAAACAGGAGTTAGCCAACCTCGTCCGTTCTGCTCGTTCGGCCAGTCACCACATTTTGCGGACGACACACGATGCAGTGGACACTGCCGGACGGAGCTCCGCTTTCACTGTGGGACTACGGCGTCATGCCTGGCTCCATGTGTCAGGTTTGGTCCCGGAGGTGCAATCTGTTATTCAGGAAGCACCTTTTCCGGGGTCAGTGCTTTTCGGGGGTGATGTCAAGGACATCATCACCGATTTGCAGGAGAAGGGGACGGCTCCGAAATCCGTGGATTCCATGTACCATCCCCATCAACAGCAGCGCCGTCCTTTTCGCAGATGGATTCGGCCAAAAACGAAACCTCAGGGAAGGCGGGCCACCAAACGTCAGGCTCTCCGCAGCGCCAAGCCCCCGCCCAAAGCAGCGGGTGCCTTGCTGCAGCACTGCCCCACACCACCTGATTCCTTTCTCTCTCCCACCACCTCTGGACTTTCCAGAGGAACCGGTAGGAGAGAGGTTCTCCCTCCACCTTCCGGGATGGGAGAGAATAACTAACGATTCTTGGGTGCGCCAGCTCATAGCGGAAGGGCACTCCATAGAGTTTCTTCAGAAACCACCCGCCACCCACCTCTGAAGTCGACCTATTCAAGGGAACACCTTCCTTTGGTCCGGGAAGAAATCTGGGCTCTTCGGTAAGCGATAGAACCCGTCCCCCTGCATCTTCAGGAACGGGTTACTATTCCTATTTCTTCCTGGTCCCGAAGAAGACGGAGATCTCAGACCAATTCTAGATCTCAGTTCCCTGAATCTTTATGTCGAATACAAAGGTTCTGGATGCTCTCTCAGAGCCTTCTGCCTCTCCTTCGGCCGGGTCAATGGCTTTGTGCCCTGGATATGCAGGATGCCTATCTGCACATCCCATTCCCCTTTCTCACCGCAAGTATCTTAACTGCGTTTCAGGGGACCACTACCAATTCAAGAGCTCCTTTTGGTCTATCCTCGGCCCCAGTATTTACCAAATGCCTGTCGGTGGTAGCGGCCCACCTGCGTACAATGGGAGTTCAGGTGTTCCCTTACCTGGACGACTGGCTCCTGGCGGCCTCGTCCAGGGAGGAACTCCTGCGTTTTCTCTCCCTTACCTAGCAAGCGTTTACCTGCCTGGGTATTGCCATCAACCATTCCAAGTCTCATCTGGATCCTTCCCAGAGACTACAGTTCATCGGGGCCATCCTCGATACGACTGTCAGCAAGGCTTTCCTGCCTCTGGACAGGGCAGCCTCTCTTCAATCCCAGATTTCCCTGCTATTGGAATGCAGGAGAATCTCGGCGAGATCGGTTCTCCGTCTTCTGGGGCTTATGGCGGCCGCCATCCCGACGATCCCTCGAGCTCGACTCCACATGAGGATCTCTCAGTGGACTCTTCGCTCTCAATGGGATCAACTTACGGACGACCTAGATCAATTAGTCCTGATCTCATCGCCGATGGTACGAGACTTGCAATGGTGGATGGTCTGAGAGAACCTGTTTCAGGGGGGTCTCCTTCTTTCATCCTCCCTCCTCCCGTGACTACAGACGCATCAGGCGAAGGTTGGGGAGCCCATTTAGGACCTCATCGGACCCAGGGCTCCTGGTCCAAATTGGAACAAGCTCTCCACATCAATGTGTTAGAGCTTCGGGCTGTGTTGTACGCTTCCGGACACCTAGCCGTTCAGACGGACATGTGCGTAGTGTGGTATATCAACAAACAGGGAGGAACTCTGTCCTACCCTCTTTGCAGGGAGGCAGTGAGGGTTTGGGAATGGGCGACAAAGCACGACCTTCACCTAACAGCGATTCACGTCCCAGGAGTCGACAACACTCTGGCAGACAAGCTCAGCCGCTCCTCTGCCCTAGCTCATGAGTGGGAACTGGATCAAGGGGTACTAGACGACATCTTTCAGCTTTGGGGGACTCCGCAGGTGGACCTGTTCGCTTCCCCCCAAGACGCAAAACTTCCCACCTTTTGCTCGCTCGTTCCAGAGCGAGGCGCTTTCTGGAACGACGCTCTGTCTCTAGACTGGAAGGACAGATTCGTCTATGCTTTTCCCCCAATTCCTCTGATCCCACGAGTATTGCAGAAACTAGCCACAGAAGGAGCGAGAATGATTCTGATTGCTCCTTTCTGGCCCAGGCAAATCTGGTTCTCTCTTCTACAACAATATTCAGAGGATCCTCCTCTTACTCTTCTTCTATCTCGGGGGGTTGCTGACCCAGGACCATGGGACACTGGTTCATCCAGGACTCAGATCCCTTCAACTCCATGCATGGCTCCTGCAGACCTAGCCCAGTCTCGTTTTGGAGTCTCTCCAAAAGTGGTGGAAATTTTGGTGGAGGTTAGAAAGCCATCCACCAGGTCCACTTATGCCATGAAATGGAAGAGATTAGGAGCTTTTCTGCTGGAGTACCTGCGTCATTTATTCGATCTGGGTCTCAGCCATTCATCCTTGAAGGTTCACATGGCGGCTATCTCAGCCTACCATGTCCCCTTCGCAGGTAAAGCTTTCACTCAACTGGAGGTCTCCAAGACCTTTCTCAGAGGGGTCTTCCATCTGAGGCCCCTCATTCGTACTCCTGCTCCCCCTTGGGACCGGAATTTTGTCCCCTAGAAACCTATTTTCCTCCCTTCAAACCTGCAGCTTCTGCAGATTTGAAATTTCTTTCGTGGAAGGTGCTCTTCTTGGTGGCCATTACCTCGGCTGGGAGAATTTCCGAGCTTCAGGCCCTGATGTGCAAAATTCCCTACTTGATTTTCCACAAAGAACGAGTTGCTTTTCGCATGAATCCTAAGTTTCTACCTAAAGTAGTAGCAGAGTCCACCTTGAATCAGTCCATAGAGCTACCTGCCTTTTTTTATGCAGCACTCTAACCAGGGGGAGTACTTACTCCATACTATGGATGTTCACCGGATTCTGAGATACTACACCGACAGGACGAAGGATCTCAGAAAAACTGACCAGTTGTTCGTCTCTTTTGCTCACAAAAGGGAAGGCAATGCTGTTTCCAAGCAATGCCTGTCTAAGTGGTTGGCTCATTGCATCACTTTCTGTTATGACAAGTACAACAAGACCCTTCCGGGTCAAGTCAGAGGCCACTCCACGAGAGGAGTAGCGACCTCGGCGACTTGTTTCAAGAATGTTTCCGCAGCAGACGTCTGCGCTGCTGCCACCTGGACTTCCGTCCACACCTTTACGAAACACTACAGTTTGGACATTGCCTCTTGCCGTAGAGCAGACTTCAGGCTAGCTGTTTTGCAAGGCCTCCTGTCTTGAGGCTTGCATGGCTAAAGTTACTTATTGGAGTAGTTTTCCTCCTCCTGGTGCCTACCTTGTTCCAGACTACTTGGGATTCTGTCCTATATGTAATTACCTACTGCAAGAGCCCTCTCGAAGGAAGATAGTACAGTTACGTAAGAACTTGCCGTAACAGTAGATCTTCGAGAGAGGCTCTTGCAGTAGGTAATACCTTCCCGCCTCCATCCCCTATAGGCTTTTTCTCAGCCCTTTTCCATTTAGGAAAAACATCCACTTCTCTCGCTCGCCTGTGGCGGAAAGAACTGAAGGCGGGCGTCCGGGACCGCCCCTTTATACCGATGTCGTATGACGCCGGTCACCTGACGTGGGGGCGGTCCCTCGCCAGGGACTGCTAGCAAGAAATTTTTCCGTGGGGTCCTGCTGCCGGCCGACGTCAGTCCTATACGTAATTACCTACTGCAAGAGCCTCTCTCGAAGATCTACTGTTACGGTAAGTTCTTACATAACTGTACTTTATGTTTTCTGCAGTCTCTATGTTCTTGTCTTGTACTGGCCATCCGGCCTTGTTTGTTAGCCCACACAGGAAAATACAGTGAGAACAAAGAGAGCATGCCCAGTCTGCAAAATAAGAACTTGTAACAGAAAACTATTCGACAAAGCAGAAATTAACTTTACAAATACAGACCTTCTCTAAAAGCATTTTCTTTCCAATCTCAGGTAAGGAATAAGACACGAGATGTGGTTTATGGCCTCATAAGAGCACGCCCCAGGTGCATAATGGGCGCCTGATGCCTTTGGCACCTGGGAAGTGCTGTTATCAGGCTATAAACCACACCTTGAGGTGTCGTATTCCACTTATAAAATGGGTCCTCCAGTAAAATACAGTGCCTTCAGAAAGTATTCACCCCCCCCCTTGGATTTTGTCACATTTTGTGATGTTGCAAACTCAAATTAAAACACATTTATATGGGATTTTTATGTCACGTATCTACACACATTACTGTATAATGTCAAAGTGGAATGAAACTTCTGGAATTTTTTACATGTAATTTAAAATAAAACCTGAAATGTCTTGATTTGATAAGTATTCACCCCTTTGCTATGACACTCCAAATTGAGCTCAGTTGCATCCAATTTCCTTGTGAGATCACTCTAAAACTTGAATGGAGTCCACCTGTGGTCAGTTCAAATGGTTGACATGATTTCAGAGGAAATACACCTGTCTATATAAGCTCCCACTGTTGACAGTGCATGTCAGAGCAGAAACTCTACCATAAAGACCAAGGAGCTGTCTGTAGAACTCCGTGATAGAATTGTGAGAAAGCATAGATCTGGGGAAGGGTATAAAAACATTTCCAGGGTGTTGAAAGTTCCCAGGAGCACAGTCAAGTCCATCATTAGGAAATGGAAAGATTAGGGAACCACCCAGACTCTTCCTAGAGCAGGCCGTCCTCCCAAACTGAGCAACCGGGCAAGAAGGACCTTGGTCAGAGAAGTGACCAAGAACCCAATGACCACCCTGACAGAACTACAGAGTTCCATGGCTGAGATGGGAGAACCTGTCCAGAGGACAACAATCTCTGCAGCACTTCACAGATGTAGCCTCTGTGGGAGAGTGGCTAGACGGAAGCCACTCCTGAGAAAAGGCCACATAATAGCATGCCTGGAGTTTGCAAGAAGGCACGTGGCAGACTCTGAGACCATGTGGCAAAAGATTCTCTGGTCTGATGAAACAAAAATTGAACTCTTTGGCCTGAATGCAAAGCTATGCCTGGCGCAAACCGAACAGAGCTCATCACCCATGTAACACCATCCCTACCATGAAGCATGGTGGTGGCAGCATCATGTTATGGGGATGCTTTTCAGCGGCAGGGACTGGGGCACTTGTCAGGATAGAGGGAACAATGAATGGAGCCAAATACAGGCACATCCTTGAGGAGAACCTGCATCAGTCTGCAATAGACCTTGGACTGGGGTGAAGATTTACGTTCCAACAGGACAACGACTCCAAGCATACAGCCAAAGCAACACTGGAGTGGCTTCAGAACAAGAAGGTGAATGTCCTTGAGTGGCCCAGCCAAAGCCCAGACTTGAATCCCATTGAGAATCTGTGAAAAGCCTTAAAGATTGCGGTTCACCGACGCTCCCCATCCAACTTGACAGAGCTTGAGCAAATCTGCAAGGAAGAATGGGCGAAAACCCCCGAATCCAGATGTGCAAAGCTGATACAGACATACCCAAGAAGACTCAAAGCTGTAATTGCTGCCAAAGGCGCTTCTACAAAGTATTTATTCAGGGGGGTGAATACTTAAGTAAACAAGATATTTCAGTTTTTAATGTTTCATAAATTTTTGTTACACAATAAAAATATTTTTGCCCTTTAAATTATTGAGTATGCTGTGTGAATCGGGGGACATCATTTCAGTGCATTAGAAATTCTGGTAGTAACACAACAAAATGTGACAAAATCCAAGGGGAGTGAATACTTTCTGAAGGCACTGTAGATAATTAAAAAATGCACACAAATACTGTGCATAGAAACAGTAAAAAAAAAAGTATCATGTCATAGAAAAAAAAAGTAGTGCTTGTTATAGTATTGTAATGGAGTGTTTAATTAAAACGCACTACAGGGCGGTGGTGTCTGTCCCCACACACACACATAAAAACCCTGCACAGTATGCTTTTTATGTTATATTTTCCAAATTTCTTACTTTGGCTGTGTTTTTGAACAGTGAGTAAATGCCCAGCTTTTTACTGAGAGGTGCGCGAGTGAGCATGTCCCACGTGAGCTGCCATAGTTAGCGCTTTTGTTAGTAGCGGTTTGCGAAACTGACTGTTCGGTGATTTTGTTTCATAAATGTATGTTTTATCTGTTATCTCCGCACATGCGCATTAACAGGACTCGGTGGTGCGCATACGCCGAGTTCTGTTTTTACTTTGTAAGCAAAGATTTCTGCACGAAATACCCCTTGGTTTCTCAAGAAACTAGTATTGCTAAAATCAACATACTTTACCATCCCAGCTGTTTTCTTTAAAAGCCACAGAAATGGATTTAACTTTTTTCATGCACGAGTTCGGCTGGATTAAACAGCGGGGACACGTGGGAGCAGGGCACAGGACATAACAGGCCGGTCCACGCAGAATGCATTTTTTGGTAACATTTTTTTTCTGCCCTCTTAATGGCAAGGCTAGACAGTCATGTAAGCAACTGCTTTCATGGTGCAGTTTATAGGGGCAAACAATAGTGAGGTCATAAAAAGTGCTTCTGAAGCTGGCAGTGTCCCTTTAAGACCACTTGAAGATGTTTAGCTAACAGAAAAAATAAATCAGATAGCATAATGGTTTGATTTCACCAAACCACAGTGCTGTATTCTGCAACAGTGTTCTTCCAGCACATAATCAATACAGTACTAATAATACGATGTTACAGTAGCTCATTAAAAAGCTTAAACAAGTACTGTAATACTAAACCTTGTTTAGAGGGCTTAATTCAGATCTCTGTTTGACATGATGAACCCCCAGTGTTAATGAAGTGTTCTAAATTTGCTGATGGTTGGGGAGGGGCAGGCAGGGGTGAGATAGTGTGTCCCTTAGGGTTTGTCAGGGTTTCCAGGAAACTTGTTACTAAACCTGTTCAGGGTCAAATTTCATTAGTGTTGCTTCCTGGCATATTTTTCCCAGCTGAAGTGCTTGCTGTTAAGAAGGGCCTGTTCCAGTTTAAACTAGTGGGCAGGAGTAGTTTTATGATCTTGGTACCTGGTGAGGCTATTCAAGTTGAGCGTCACATGATTGTGAAGATTCTGACAGTTGTTTCAGCACAAATGCTTGAACTTTTCATCAGACCATCAAGTAAAATAACAAGAGAATTCCTCCTGATTTAATAACTGTTTTTCTCCTCCCTCTTCCTTCCACTTGCTGTTTCCATGTAGTACAGCTTGTGTTTACCAGCCTCTTTTGCCCAGGGCATCTCCCCTTCCACTCCTCCTGTGCATACCTTCCTTATATGGCGTGTGTTTGAGTTACTGTCTCGTGATTGGCTGGAGAGAAGATTGTTTTGGTTGGGAGCCCTGAGGTGTATTAGTTTCCTTTCAGAGAGTGAACTACTGCCCCTCCCCCTTCTGAACTTTCTCTAGCTTGCTTTCCAAGCATGCTCACCAGAGGAACTGGATGAAAACAAACACACACCCAAAACAAACCGTGTTGGCACTCCCCTCCTGACCTTGTTTCTCTTTGCAGAACGCTTGGTTGTTGCCTCTAGCTCAGCTGCTTCCCCATCATAGAGAACTTTTTTCTTTCTTTTTCTTTAATTCAGGACACTTTATAACTGTCATCTGTTTTGCTAATTGAAAAAAACTTTAAAGCAGTGTGAATCTGTTGAACTAAACAGGAGAAATGCATTGCATTCAATACAGCTTATTTTAAAACACACTGTGTGACTCTGAGCAAGTCACTTAACTTCCTTGTGCTCCCAGTAAACAAACTTTCAGCTTAGTGTGTCTCTCCTGGTTAAAAAAAAAAAAAAGCACAAAAACACATTTTTGCCCTGGCTAGCCTAGCTGAGAAGCAGCATCTCATTTTCAGTAGGGTCCTGCTTCTGTACATGTCCTCAACTGGGCGAACTGGGGCACTGAGAGGTTAAGTCTGTGTGGGACTAAACAATTTATACGCTTTGGGAGCTGTGGAGGTCCATGAGAGCCCTATTCTTTTTCTGAACCCCCTTTCCCATTTTAAGTCAATGGCAGTGATGCATGCGCTACCATGGCTTACTTCAGAGTAAGGGAGGCCAGTCGCTGGGAAGCTGCCCTGTAAGTCCAACATTGGGTTAAGCTTCTTGTTCAAGATCACCGTGTGAGTGTTTGGTTATGCTGAGAGTTGTACTTGTGATCGCCTAGTTCCCAAGACAGGTCTTTAACCAGTACAGCACACTGCATTTCCTTTGCTTTATGAGACAGTGTGGCCCTAATGCTTTGAGAACAGGCTTAGAAACCAGGAGACCCTGCTTCAAGACCCACCAGAGCCACTTCAGCACTGCGTGACCTGAACAAGTCACTTAACCTCTCGACATTTCAGTCCGTTCAGCTGTTAAAAAAAACAAAACAAAGAAAAGGCTTTCTGAAAACAGTAGGTTGCTTCTCAGCTTTGCTGACCTGAGTAAATAAAGGGAATAAAAATACAGCACCCTCTTTGTGGGGTTAGAGCTCAGGATTAATGTCAGAGAGCAGGTGATGTTTTCAGAGAAGTACTTTCTCTTGGTAAACGTCATGATGGAGCCTAATTTGGGGAAGGGAGAGCAAGTCTCCCCAGACTATAATTAGACCCCAGTTTGAAGCCCAGATGATAAAGGTAGTGTAACCTAATGATCAGATTCAGTATATCCTGATGGTTAGAGCACAGAACTGTGTATCTGGAGACCTAGCATTCCTGGGCTTGAATCCCACAACCACCAGTTGTATACCTTGTATCCCTGAGCAAGTCTCATTACCTACCTTCTCTCCCAAGTCACACCTGAAAACAAGCTTCAGCTCAGTATGCCTTTCCCGGTTCCAAAATTCTTTATAAGCAATATATAATTAAATAAGTAAAATGCAGACATCCTTTGCAGCTGTGGTTATAAAAACAAAGCTCATTTTTATTTTATATATTTATGACTTTAACAACTGGGTAGGTGCACTGATCCCAGGGACTGTTTTCAGGCATGACCCGGGCCACGTTAAGGCAGCACAGAGTAGAAACATCAGAATAACAAGAACATAACAAGAGCAGGTAATACATAGTGAAAGGTTACAGTTGTTACATTTGGCAGTACATGGTGGCAGTAGTTGAGGGACAACAAATAACAAAGCAAAGTAAGACTCGTGGTGGTACAGTTTCAGTAAATAAGAGAACCTATTTGGCCCTACCCCTGGAACCTATAAGGGGGGGCTAGTCCTTAATGTAGTGGCAGGTGGATGCCAACAGAAGCCAGTCATTGAGGCGAGTCTTGAACTGGTGGTGAGTGTTTATGGTGCGCAGTTCAGTGGACAGCTTGTTCCATAGTGTCGGTGCTGCTGCAGACAGGGCTCTAGCACCCATGTTCGTTGCTACCCTGGGGATTTTCGGGGGGTGGGGAGACTGGAGGAGCGTAGGCAGCGATGTGAGGTTCGGACGGTGAGAAGGGGAGCAAGAGGGATTTCTGGCCAACACAGATGGCAGAATCAATAAAGCTATACAGTGCAAGGTCAAAGCAGGCTTGTATTGGGAGCCACCCCAGTGTAGTGTAGAGTGTACAGTGGTGCGTGGAGAAAGGGGCCAGCAGGGAGGAGTGGCAGACACTGTTGTGTGCTACTAATAGTTTTGCCATGGTGGATGCGGAGGTCCTGGAGTAGATGGGAGAGCAGTAGTCCAGGATAGGTAGAGGTTTCCCTGGATGATGGCACGGCGAGCCTCAGGGGTGTGAGGTATATCCGGTATCTGTAGGCAGCCCCTAGTTTTTGGCAAAATCTTAGAATCGGGGAGTTTATGTGCTCTGTAAAGGAAAGGGAGGGGTCAAGCACAACTCCTAGATATTTGAAGTGTTTGACGACCTCTAGGACATGGCCATCAGGGGATGTGATGGTTAGGGGTGGGTTAGATTTGCATTTAGTTAGGAAGGGATTAGATCCGAACAACATTGTTTTTGTTTTTTGGCACTGACCAGAAGGAGGTTGTCAGAGAACCAGTTGTGGGCTGCAGTGTAGTTTTGTGAGAGGGCTGCAGAGATGAGGGTAGGAGACTTTCCGCTGGAGAAGAGCACAAGGTTGTCGGCGTAAAGGATTGAGTGACAATTGAGACTATCCGCTGAAAGGGAGTTGAAGACCTGTCTGTACCAGGGTACAGGTTATTTCGTAGGGACAGGGTGATTGGGAAAGGAGGGGGTGGCACTATATGTGAAGGAAGGACTGAAGTGTGTAAGGGAGGAAGGGGAGGAGGGTAGTACGAAGTCACTTTGGATGCAAATCCAGGATTCCAAGAATAGGATTCTTAGAATGGGAGTGGTGTACAGGCCACCATCTCAGACGGAGGAGTTAGACAGGGAACTAGCGGGACAGATCAGGAGGACCTGCGAGAAGGGTAGTGTGGTGATTGTGGGGGACTTCAGCATGCCAGGAGTGGACTGGAGCACCCCAACAACCAGGAACAGAAGGGAGCAGGTACTGCTGGATGCCTTCCAGGACAGCTTTCTGCTGCAAATGGTCAGTGAACCAACCAGGTTAGGGAATACCCTTGACCTTGTGCTGGCAAATGGGGACTTTGTGAGAGAACTTACAGTGGAGGAACCGCTGTCAGGGAGTGACCACCACTCAGTATGGCTCACATTGGATATGGGCAAGGAAGGAGTGGAATCTGGCACAAGAGTGCTGGACTTCAGGAGGGCCGACTTTGGGAGGATGGGGGAAGTGGTAAAAGGGTACCTTGCCAGAATTCAACCCAGTATGGACACTAACCAGAGGTGGGAGCTCATAAAGCTGGGGATAGTGTAGGCAACCAAAACCTGCTGCAAAGCCCAGAGCAAGAAGGCTAGGGCTAAGAAACCGAACTGGTTGAGCAAGGAGGTAATGGAAAAGAGCTGCCTTTAGGAAGTACAAGAAAACAGGGAGGGGGGAGGACAGGGAGGAGTACTTGACAGAATCGAAGGAGGTGACAAGGGCAGTAAGGGGAGCCAAAGCATCTACGGAACTCAGGCTGGCACAAGGCATTAAGAACAGGGAGAAGGACTTCTTCAAGTACATCAGGGAGAAAAGGAGCTGTAAGGACCACATAGTAAGGATTAGGAAGGAGGGGGTTTGGGTGGAAGCAGGGTGCGATAAGGCGGAAGCACTAAATGAGTACTTCTGCTCAGTATTTACTAAAGAGAATAGGGGTGGACACCCAAGGTGGGAGAAATGGCAGAAGCGGGGAGGTGACAGATGGGAAATCATGGAGAGCAGAGTTCGAGAGGGTTTGAAGGCACTGAGGGTGGACAAGGCGCCAGGCCCAGATGGCATCCACCCAGGGAACTGAAAGAGCTGGCAGAGGTCCTTGCAGGACCTTTGGCAGACCTATTTAATGCCTCACTACATTCGGGGTGTGTACCTCAGGACTGGAGGATGGCTCATGTGGTGCCCCTCCACAAGAGTGGCCTCAAGGATGAACCGGGAAACTACAGACCAGTGAGCCTCACATCCATCGTGGGTAAGCTAATGGAGACTATCCTGAAGGAGAGGCTGGTGGCCCTCCTAGAGGCCAAAGGACTACAGGACAGCAGACAGCATGGCTTCATACGTGGCAGATCCTGCCAAACCAACCTGGTCAAGTTCTGTGACTGGATAACTAGGCTACTGGACAGGGGTCATGCAGTGGATGTCCTGTATCTGGACTTCAGTAAGGCATTCGACTCAGTGCCACATGGAAGGCTGGGAAGGAAGTTAGTAGGCACAGGGGCGGGTGCAAAGCTGGTGAGATGGGGGAAACTGGCTGCAGGAAGGCAACAGAGGGTGGTGGTGGGTGGGGAGCTCTCACACCCAAGGGCAGTGACGAACGGTGTTCCACAGGGCTCGGTGTTGGGACCAGTGTTGTTTGGGATATTCATTGCAGACATATCATGGGACATCAAGAGCAAGGTCAGTCTGTTTGCTGATGATACCAAGGTAGGCGCAGTGGTGGATGACCTAGGGGGATGGCAGGGGTTGCAGGATGATCTGACAAAGCTTGAAACCTGGTCAGACACCTGGCAACTGGGCTTTAATGCCAAAAAGTGCAAGGTGCTGCATTTTGGGATGAAGAACCCAAGGAGGAGTTACCAGCTAGGGGGAGTGCAGCTAGCCCAGACAGAGGAGGAGAAGGATCTGGGTGTGCTCATTACAGAGTCAGTGAACAACTCGGCACAATGTAGGAAGGCAGCTGCAAAGGCCAACAAAATGCTGGGTTGTATTGCAAGGGGTATATCCTCGAGGAGGGAGGAGGTGATTCTGCCACTGTATAGGTCATTAGTTAGACCACACCTGAGTACTGCATGCAGTACTGGCGTCCGTATCTGAAGAGGGACATTAAGTTACTGGAGGGGGTGCAGCGCAGGGCGACAAAGATGATCAAGGGGCTGGGGGACTTATCATACGAGAGGAGGTTGAAGGAGTTGAACATGTACTCACTGGAGGAGAGGAGAGACAGGGGTGACATGATTGAAACCTTTAAATACATGAAAGGAATAAACAAGATGGGTACAGAGGGGCTGTTCAAAGTAAGGGAGGGGAGGGACACCAGGGGCCATGATATGAGACTGGAGCGAGGAAGGTTCAGGAGGAGATGAGGAGATGCTTTTTACAGAGGGGTGGTGGCTGGGTGGAATGCGTTACCTGCTGAAGTGGTATGCAGTAGAACAGTGGACTGCTTCAAACGAGGATGGGACAGGACAAGGGGGAGGGTTAATAAAGGGGAAGGGTGGAAGGGAGGGGCAGCTGCAGAATAAGGGGTGCTAGCTGCACATTCGAGCAGACTTGATAGACCTCTAGGCCTTTATCTGCTGGAAAATTTCGTATGTTCATAATAAGGAGAAAAGGAGGGGTCCCAGGATAGAGCCTTGGGGGACCCCAGTAGAGACAGGCAGAGTGGGCGACCGGGCTGGGCCAGTGCACACACACACTGGGAGTGTTCTGTAAGGTAGCTTCCAAATCAAGTGGTGATCTCCGGAGAGCAGTCAAGGTGATGCAGTTTGGAGAGGAGGAGGAGGAGGAGCGAGTGATTGACCAGGTCAAAGGCTTTGGAGAGGTCAACGAAGACTGTGCCAGTTGCATTTCCACAGTCCATGTTTGTGAGCATGTGGTCAGTTAGGAGTGTGAGGGTAGTGGTGGTGGAGTGATTCTTGTGAAAGCCATGTTGTTGGCTACATAGCAAGTCATATTTACCTATGTAGTCAGCAAGTTGGTGGTTGATGGCTTTTTCAAGTAGCTTGCTTAGGTGAGGAAGGATGGAGATCGGGCGATAGTTGTCTATGGATTGTGGGTCCCTGGCTTTATGAATGGGAATGACCTTTGCAGTTTTCCATGTATTGGGCATGGAGGAAGTGGTCAGGGCGAGGTTGAAATTGAACGTTTGGGGGGGGGGGGATGATGGCAGGGGAGATAAGTCTAAGGAAGACTGGACAATCCATCTGCTCCAGGGGAGCCGTGGTTTGGGAGGCTCTTTAGGAGTTTAGCTCCATCAGCATGTGTGAGTATTTGGAAGAAAAAGGGGGGAGGTGGAGGTCAAGAGGTAGGCCCGGAGGGTGATGTCGCGAGGGCCTGCAGGGGGACAGGGTTTTTTTGCATGCCATTTGAGAGTTTGCTCAGGTACATAGTGAGGTCAGAGAATTTGTCGTTGAGGGCCTTGGCCACTTCTTAGGGATTGGTAATGAGGCCAGCAGTAGTGTGTAGCTGTGGGACAGGCTTACTGGAGGGAGGGTTTAGTAGCGAGCTAGTGGATGCCCAGAATTGTTTAGGGTCCCCAAGGTTAGTTTGCTAGAGATTGCAAAAATATGTGTGTTTGAGAGCTTTGGCCAGGTGTTTGCAAAGGTTCCTCCGACGCCTGTAATCATCCCGTAGGGTCAGGGATGGGGATGCTTTATAGGTTGACCAGGCATGGTCCCTGTCTTTCATGAGGGTAAGGAGGTCTTTCATGACCCATCGTGAGTGGCCACCCCTCACCCTTCTGGTGGTGACTGGAAAATGCTTGTCCTGTAGAGTCAGGAGAGCTTGAGTGAACATGGATGCTGCCTGAGATGCATTTGATTATAAGAAAATGGCAGACCAGTCCAGTGCCCGTGCCTCAGAGAGAAGGACGGGGGTGTTTGGGCTTCTGAAGTTATGGAAAGACAGGTATTTGGGTGGGGGCCGTTCAAGTTTGGAAGACCAGAGAAGGTATGTAGGGGAGTGATCACTAATGGAGTCAGCCATGGTACCAGCATGCAGGACACAGTCCTCCCAGTTAGTTACTATCCAGTCCAGGAATGTGCGTGTGCCCTTGTGAGGGTTCTGCTTTGTAGGAAGGTTAATAGTATGAGCCAGGTTGTATTGTTTTAGAAGGGAGGCACAGTCAGGCTGGTGGGAACTGAGCCAGTTGAGATTAAGATCACCCAAGAGAATTGAGTCTCTGTGTGGGGATATGGAGCCCAGGTCAAAGAGGAAGCTGTTTAGGCCCTCTTTTCCGGCTGTAGGGGGATTGTAGCAGCACCTGATGTAGAATTGTTTGCTAGTTCCCAGGGTGAGTTCGGTGAGGAGCCATTCACTGGGAGAGATTGGGTCGGAGCGGAGAACTGTGTTGGCTGGATGAGGGTTCTTTGACGAACAGAGCTGCTCCACCCCCTTTTTTTTTTGCCAGGTCTATCCAGGCGGTGGGAGGAGTACCCAGGTAGTTAGTAGGTGGCATCAGTAATGTGAGATTTTAGCCATGTCTTGGAGAGTCCCAGGACATGGGGTTTGTACAGCTCAACCCATGCTTCCATGTCCTGATATTTGGAGGGGAGACTGCATACGTTTATATGGGTGATTTTTATCCCTGGGGCATTTGTCCAGGTGCTGTCGGAGGGGGCTATTTCGGAATTAGGGGATCTGGGGTTGCTCTCAGTGTCTCCTGCATGGAGTAGGAGGGATAGGAATGGGATGAAGGTGCAGGAGGGAATGGCAATAGAGCAGGATATGGAGGCCAGGTAGTGACCTAGTAAGCGATATTCCCTGTTTAAGAGGAAGGAGGGTGGCGTGACCTGGGTAGAGAGGCTCACGAGGGAGGGTGTGGGGTGTGCAGGGGTGGGGTGGGAGTAGGATTCCCGAGAGGTAGGCAAGGTACATTTGATCCTGGGCCAGTGCTGAGGCACATACGTCCGTCAGCACCAGGGCACATGCTAGGGAGATCGCAAACAGTGTGAGCTGGGGCAGTTTCATGGTGACAGCGGACATTGGTAGAGAGGAGGTGAAAAATCTGGAGTCCAAAATGCAGGTCTAGGACACTTTTACTTGAGCAGTGCTGGGTGAGAACAGCAGACCAGTGAGGAAGCTTTGAGAGAGAGGGAGATCAACAAAGGGGGCCGGGGAGACAGATAGCTTTAAGCTCCAGAGCTCTAGTACTGGGAGCCAGTGGGGGCAGGATAGGGTAGGGAAGGGAGGAAATTAAGTGTATTTAATGGTGGCCGGGCAAAAAAATTTGGCAGCAGAAGCAGCAGCCGTGGAGGCTGGGGCTGTGCGTAGGCCGTACTTGATGCTTGTTTCCAGAGGGCTGGTGGCAGCAAGCCCGTTGGCATCGAGAGAGGTGCAGAGTGGTGTCCAGGCATGCGGGAGGTGAACCACGGATTGCGGTAGGTAGCCCAGTGGGCTACAAGGACACCTGTTGAAAGGGGGACAGGACCAGGGATTAATAGCACTCTGAAGTGGTGGGAGTGAAAATAAAATTAGCACACAGACAAAAGAGCTGCAATTTACTAAAAGAGGGTCAAATCAGGGGGTGCCAGCTCTGTAACTGAGATTTGTAAAACAAGGGGGTCACAGTTGGGGGGGGGGGGCTAAACAAAGGGAGAAATTAAATTGGTAGCTGCACAGGATTAAAAAGCGGTGATAGGTCCTCCCCCACAAAAGTGGTGGTAAGTCCTCCCACAACAATCAGCCAATTTCCATTCCCCCCCTCTCCAAAGGTATAGAAAAAGTGGTGGCCACTCAGCTCACCGAGTATCTAACCAAGTATGCCATCTTATGCCCTGAACAGCACAGCTTCCGCTCAGGACATAGCACTGCCACAACCCTCCTAGAGTTCTCCAAACTACCTGCACTCCTCCAGTGACTTGGCAGCCTTGGTGGAGCAGTGTTCATTGACCTCTTCAAGGCCTTTGACACTGTCTGCCATCCCCTCTTGCTTGACTCCCTCTACCAAATCGGTTTCTCCACTGGTCCCCTCGCTTTGTGCTCCAGCTACCTCTCAGCTCAATCCCAGTGCGTAAAAAATCAGGGGGACCTTGTCCAACACCTGACCTGTCCGCTCCGGGGTTCCCCAGGGCTCCATACTGGGACCCCTGCTTTTCAGTCTCTACCTTAACACTCTGCCCTGTGCCTGCTCTGGCAAAATTCTTCCATATGCGGATGATGCCGTTCTCTACACCTCATACCATAAGTCTGCCTCACTCCAGGACTCTCTTCAGCTCACCTTCAACCAAGCTGAAAAGTGGTTCAAAGATCATAGACCTGTCATTAATCTAAAGAAGACCTAAGTTGATGCTTTTCACCCACTACCAAAATAAAACCAGAAACACCCCCTCCTTATCCTCCCCAGCATTCAGCACCCCTTAGAGCAAGTATCCACCTATAAATACTTAGGGATTACCTTCGACACTGCCCTCACTTTCCACATCCACATTAATGCCCTCTCGACCACCACTAACTCCCGGATTGGCCTTCTTTACCGCTATAAGGACTGCCTTCCTCCCAATGCTCTCCGGGCTGGCCATCACATCCTCTGTCCTGTCCCTAGTGGAATTTGGTCTGCCTGTATACAGAGCTGCTGATAACACTGCACTCAATAAAATCCAACTCTCTATCAATAAGGCCAGTAGGGTCCTGACTGGAGCCCTCAGGCTCACCCATACTTGCCTACTGTACTCCACTGCCAACCTCCTCAACCTCGAAGAAAGACTCTGCTGCCAGACCTGCCTACTAGCCAAGAAAATTCTGCTGGCCACCCCCCCGGTGGTGTCTGCCTCCCTTCAGCATGCCACCTCCATGGTCTCCACCCGCAGCTCGGGTAAGACCACCCTACTGGTGCCTAGAACCAGGACCTCCCTAGCTCAGAGATCCTTCTGCTACAGGGCTCCCTCCTGGTTCAGCTCTCTTCCAGTCAACTTCACCAACACTCCCAAAATCGGTCCCTTTAAAATTGATCTTCGTAACCACCTTTTCAACACCCGCTGCTGCAAATGTAAATAACTGTTGCTCGCTCTCGCTCCCACTGGGCGTCTATTGACTCATACCTTCCAGTGCACTCCAATTTCGACAGTGTCCTCCGGACAGCGCACCTGCTCACCCCCCCCCCTCCTCACGGGCTCCATTGTTCCACTCCCTTTCTAGACATCTGTCTTACAAGCTGCGCCTGCAGCCACAAGTCTGCCCTACGTTGTAGCCTAGCCCTAGGGCAGTTCTCCTTAGTCTCCAACATTGCAAGTCTTGTTTTTTTCTCTGCCTATGTTGTAATTGTATAGCGGTTATTTTCTCCCTAATTTGATTCATATGTAACCTGTGTAAATAGACTGTACATAATCTATGTAACACTGTCTGTATGTATCTGGAACTTTGTATCACTGTTTTGTCCTCTCTGTGACGAGGTACCTTTGCAAATGAGTCTCTGACTCAAGGGTTGTAAATCTGATTTGTACAAATTAATAAATAAAAATAAATAAAATACAACAAATCAGCAGGCTGCGGAGACTTTCAGCAAAGAAATCCTGTACTCTAATAAACTTATACACAGCAACTGAGGTAGCGGGTTTAACACAATACAAAAAAATGACTTTAAGCAGTAGCACAGGGAAAAATCTGCAAAGAGGAAGCTGTGTGGAACACCTTGGCACACTGAAACTGAAAATCGGTGCTTGCAAGGAGACAGGATCCCTCTAAGTGCAGGGTTTCAGCTGCGCTGTACGAGGGAGAATAAAACAATTATATTTCTTTGCCAGTTCCAGATTGTTTGAACGGAGGCAGCCTGAATTAATTCACTGGCTTAGTATCTAAAAGCCGAGTCCGGTATTGGGAGAGCAAAATGCAAGTCTGTCGGGCAGCTAGTCAGGACGCTCCTACTCAGGAGCAACCAATGAGGACTTTTTCAGGGAAAGGTGTCAAGTTTCGAAAAATTTGGCAGCAGAAGCAGCAGCCGTGGAGGCCGGGGCTATGTGTAGGCCATAGCTGATGCTTGTTTCCAGGGGGCCGGTGGCAGCAGGCTCCTTGGTGCCGAGAGAGGCGCAGAGTGGTGTCCAGGCATGCAGGAGGTGAACCGCAGATAGTGGTAGGTAGCCCAGTGGGCTACAAGGATGCCTGATGCTTGTTTTCAGGGGGCCGGTGGCAGTAGGCTCCTTGGTGCCGAGAGAGGCACAGAATGGTGTTCAGGCATGCAGGAGGCAAACCACGGATGGCGGTGGGTAGCCCAGTGGGCTACAAGGATGTCTGACGCTTATTTCCAGGGGGGCCGGTGGCAGCAGGCTCCTTGGTGCTGAGAGAGGTGCAGAGTGGTGTCCAGGCATGCAGGAGGCGAACCGCAGATAGTGGTAGGTAGCCCAGTGGGCTACAAGGATGCCTGATGCTTGTTTCCAGGGGGCCGGTGGCAGTAGGCTCCTTGGTGCCGAGAGAGGCGCAGAGTGGTGTGCAGGAGGCGAACCATGGATGACTGTTCGCCTTACTCTAAAAGAATGTAGTCACAACAAAGAGGTAGTTTTTGTATTTTTTTAGTGTTAAAAAAAACAAAGACATTCCCCTGATGGAGTAAGTTCAACACATTGTCCTGGAATTAAATTTTCCTGTCCAAAGAATGATGATATTCTGCCGGCCCGCTATTGCAGTGGCATGGTGTCCGTCTGTGACACCGATGTTCGGGGTTTGTGAACAGACCCGGAAAGTTGGAGGCCGGCTGGGGGGAGAAAGTTGGCGTCCAGGGCGGCTCTCCCTCTCCGAGGGAGGGGGCTGTGTGTCCAGCACAGTCAGACCCCCCCCCCCCCCATGGAGACTGTGGGGTCTTGCAGCGACCGGCACCTAGATTACTAAGGAGACATGTGAGCACTGGCGTCATTGTGCATGTCACACCTCCTCCTTCAAAAACGGGGAAAAATGCAACCGTCTTCTATGATGCCCTGCTGCCTCTGGCCTGCTCACCCACCGGGACTCTCCCTTAGCTAATCTATTCCGTCCTCCGCCACAGCCGGTTTGTCTCCTTGCCCCGCTCGGGGGGGGGGCCAAAGAGGCAAGGTCGCTGATATTTCCCACTGGCACTTACTCCGTTGTCATGAGGATTGCACGGTGAAGCTGCCCCACCCTGGGGGGCAGTACAAGGGTATGATTTTTGAGGAGGTAAGTCCCAGGTGGGTGAGGATGGGGCTTGGGGTGAGCGGGGGACTGAGCTCCAGGCAGCTCAATTAAAAAAAAAAAAAAAAAGGTGATGTTGCTGCACGACGTGTTTGTGTGTGTGTATATACACACGTGAAGCTCTGTAAGTCAAATCCCGTAACAAAATCAAACATTTATGTTACCTGCTTTTACACCCTCCCCCACCTCATAAATAAACGGCAGTGGTACATAATCTATTGTGTGAAGGAACAAGTCCCTGTGAGCCCATTGTTCCCCTAAGACCTTGCCTGAGACCATTTTTTCTTTTTCTCTGATCCTAGTTTTTGTCTTGTGCTTTTCCCTTAAGGGTAGATTTACTATTTCAATACCACACTGCCCCGAATCACCGCTTCTGCAAAATTTTAGGGCAAAAGAATATTAGAGGAATCATCATTCCAACCCAGATCTCCTGGATGACAGCCAAATCACTTGGCCTGGTAAGCAGTGAAACTGGTCTCAGACCAGGTTTTAGGGAAACAGGCTTCCTCCACCTAGAACTGCAGTACTGTTTCACACTCTTCAATCAAACTGATTAACAGAAAAAGACTGAACTGGTACCATGCTGTCAATCAAATTAGGCGTTTTATGTCCACCAGTGGGCGAGGCCTCCTACTGCACACTTTGCACTGATGTGCATATGAAAGCCCTTATAGTAGGCATTCCCTTTGTCATATGTTTGGTCATCCTTCATGGTCTTGTTGGAAGAATGCACTTTTAAAGACTGTACTGTCTGTGTGGCAGACACACACACACACACACACACACAGAGCTGTGGGTAACAAGTTCTGATATATATTTTGACATCTTGCCTGGGGAAGCAGCTGACTGAATCAAGAGAGGTTAATCTTTAAAGACGGGGGCCAAAAGGATAGCTTTGCTATTGTATGTTTTCTGTGTCACGGAGCAAAACCAAGCAATTCTGGTGCCCAAAGGGCTTGCAAGAAGACGCCCAGTACTGTTATTTCTTTTTTTGAATATCTTTTTTATTAAAACAAACACGTTGCACATCCAACTCACCCAACATATGCAGCAAAGAGTGTGATTGAGAAAGTATGGCACCCAGTCTCCAAAAGTAAATAGGTACAGGGTTCCCCATTTCCCCCAACCCAGGTTTGGGCATTAAAGGGAACCCACTTCAGGCACCAGTGACATCGTATAAGAGGGGTATGTGGGGGTACGATACTCCAGGTCAGTGTGGGGGCCATCTGTTCACTCACATGCCATCTCAGTTTCTTGTACCTGCACACGCCACCCATCCTCCCCCACTGTATTCCGTTTCATGGTTCCTCTCCCCCTTGTGATCATGGGACAGAATTTGGATAATGTTGCATAACATATAACACTCGGGAGTTCTACTGAGATGTGAAATTCAAATTGCTCATTAAAGCCTAATGTGATCCTTTTCCATTTGGTATATGTAATTCACTGTATCCTGCCACTGACCCAGATCCAACCTCTGATTCATAAGCCACTTTTTTTTTTTTTTTTTTTCTTTGGTAACCGGGTAAGGCCCACTAGGCACAAGTGCCTGTTTTCAGGGGCGACCTGGGAGCACTGAGCGGTTAAGTGATTTGCTCAGAGTCGCACAGTATTCCAGTGGAGGTTGTGAGACTCAAACTCTGGTCTAGTCTGCTGGATGTACCAAGCTCGTTCACACCTCATTTCTCTAACCTCTAGGCTATACTGCCAGCCCACTTGTGGCCGAGACATTTTTTGGTGGCTAGGAGCATGATGCCAAGAAGATGTTTCTCATTTTTCAAGGCTCTATGGTGCTGGTGCAGGAAGTATACTTTGGTGTGAGTGTGATCCTAGTATGCAAACTCTCCACTATCATGGCTTCAAGATCCCCCATGATGGGTACCAGTACTGGGCAGGTCCGCATAATGTGAGTATAGGTTCCCTGTTGCCCACCTCATCACCTGCAGTAGGCAGCACTGTTGTACCCAACATATTTAGTCATGATGACTTGGATTCTTATGTAGCAGAGCAGATGCTTTCAAGCATATTCCCACCAAATGTGAGACAAGGTGATTCTGCTTGCCTCTGAATAGCCCCTTTCCCATCTGAGCTAGTCTGTGGCTTTCCCCAGTTCCTCTCCCTATTTCACTGCAACATTTAGAAGGTTGTGTGGCTTGTATTACCCAGTAAAAATAGAAATTAAATGGGCAGTATTCGGAGTTCTGATGTGTCATCAAAACGAGGACTTTGGGAGGGTGCCCTAGGTTGAATCCCTCTCTGCATGGTGGAGGGACTCAATATAATGTTGGTCCTGGAGGCATAAAAGAAAAAAAACTCATGCTTGTCTAGGCCATATTGGTCTTGTAGTTCCCGAAACTGGCATACTAACCCCTTGAGGCAAAGCTGGGAGAGATAAATAATAATCTTCTTTGGGGGTATCTCAGTCATCCGATAACGCTTTAGGAACCTTCGCTGTCAGTGAAGGGGAATCCATACGGAAGATTTTCAGCAGTACAACTGGGGCCACCAATGCTGCTGATGTCAGCAACCCTATATAGGCATGGATTCTGGAACTGCTAAGTAATCAGAAAATGAATATTGGGCAAGAAAAAGCAGGGCCCTAAATAAATTAAAGATAGGACTGTAAGCACACTTCGCTGTTCCCTACCTCCTCTGTGTCACTGACTCCACCCTTAAAGAGGATGAACCAGGAGCACATCACTGCTGCCATCTTCATTGACTTGCTACAGTGGAAACATAGAATTTGACAGCAGAAAATGACTGCTTAGTCCATTTAGTCTGCCCAGATGTTCCCTACCTATTCTGACTCCGCAGACCCTATCCGGTCTTCGTCGACCCTCCCACCTTCCTGCATCCCATCTAATAAACCTTTATGTCTGTCACATGCATGCTTGAAGCCCCACTATTGTGACCCCCACCACTTCTGCCAGCAGTCTTTTCTAGGCATCTACTACCCCTTCCCGGAAGAAATATTTTCCCACACCACTCTTTATACCCCACACACACACACACACACACTTACTTTCATTACGTGCCCCTGGTCCTTTGAAAGAGACTCTCCACCTGTACCTTATTCACTACTATGAGATGGGTCTCTATCATCTCCCTGCTCTCCCATTTCTTCAGGGTGTACAGGTTAAGATCACGCGATCTTTCTTCATAGGGCATCTTTTATAAACCTGTGCACCATTTTAGTTGTCCTCCTCTGGACTGCCTCCTCTCTGTCTGTGACCTTTCTGAGATGGCGGTCTCCAAAATTGTACACAATACTCCAGGTGTGGTCATGCCAGTGAGCGGTATAATGGTAAAACAACTTCCCTCCTCCTGCTGGAGATGCCCCACCCTATGCACCCCAACATTCCACTAGCCTTGCCCACTGATTTGTTACACTGCACTGCCACCTTGAGTTCCTTGTATATGATAACCCACGGGTACCTTTCTTGATTAGTGCCTGTTAATACTTCACTCCCCTCCATCTTATATTCAGTGCCAGGCTTTTTATGACCTAGGTGCATTACCGTGCACTTTTTGGCATTGAACTGCCATGTTTTTGACCATTCCATGAGTTTCTCAAGATCCCTTCTAATTTTTTCCACCCCTTCTTTAGTGTCTACCGAGTTGCAGATTTGGTACAGTATCATCTGCAAAAAGGTGCACCTTCCATTCCAACTCTTCCACAATGTTCCCTATAAAGATATTAGAGGACTGGCCCCAGTACTGAGCTTTGTGGTACCCCACTCGTCTCACTCCCCTCTTTAGAATGAATGCCATTTACTATCACCATCTTCTGCCTCCTATCCTTTAACCAGTTTCTAGCCAGATTTACCACTGTGGATTCCGCTTCTAGCTTGGTCAACTTCCTAATCAGTCTTCTATGTAGCACCATGTCAGCAGCCTTGCTGAAGTCCAAATAGACCACGTCCACTGCCTTACCCAGATCAATTGCTCATGTCACTCTGTCAGAGAATCTATTAAATTAGTTTGACATGACCTCACCCCTACCCCCATGAATCTGTGCTGTGTGTGGTCTTGCAGCTCATTTTATTCCTGATATTCTGTCATTGTTTCTTTCAATAGTGTGTCCATCAATTTCCCCATCACCGACATGAGGCTGACTGGCCTATAGTTGCCAGTCTCCTCTCTGCTGCCACTCTTATATAGAGAGATAGTATCAACCTTTCTCCAGTTCTGTGGAACCACTCCTGTATTCAGTGAGTTATTGAACAAGGCTACTAGTATGGAGGCATAGAATCATGTCGGCAGAAAAGGACCCAGCGGCCGATCAAGTCTGCTCCTGCCCCCCTTTACTTGTGCCCCTTGCCTCTGACCCTCCCCCCCCCTTTAACCCCATATGTATGTCCTATGCCTTCTTGAAGCCTTCCGTATCAGCCCCACCACTTCCTCTGGCAGTCTGTTCCAGATCTCCACCACCCTCTCTGTGAAGAAACATTCCCTCTGTATTTTCCATCCTCTAGTTTTAGGCTATGCCCTCTTGTGATAGCCCCTCCTTCCTTTTAAATAAGCTCCCCTCCTTTACTGTCATCCCTTTATGTATTTAATAGTTTTCAATCATGCCCCGGTCTTCAGTGTGTACAGGTCAACTCCTTACACCTCTACTAGTATGTCTTGTCCTGCATACTGTGAATCATTTTGGTTGCCCTTCTCTGTACTTTCTCTATAACATCTATGTCTTTGCATGGTGTGGTCTCCAGAACTGTACCCCGTACTCTAAATGAGGCCTAACCATGGCTTTGTAGAGAGGCATTAGTACACCTCTCTTCCTGCTAGTGATGCCCCTCCCTATGCATGCCAGCATTCCGTTTGCCTTCCCCACTGCTTTGCTGCATTGGTTACCTACCTTGAGGTTGCTGATATTATGATCCCCAAATCCCTGTCCTGCTCAGTTCTCTTGACCCCCCAATGTATACTGCCTGTGGGTTCTTGCATCCCAGCGCACTTTTTGGCATTAAACTTCAGCTGCCAAGTTTCTGATCACCATTCCAGTCTCTTCAGGTCCTGCCTCATGGCTTCCACCCCTCCCCTTCCCCAGGTGTCCACCCCATTGTATATTTTCATATCATCTGCAAACAGGCAGCAGGAATCTCCCTTAGATAGCCCATGTCCTCCTGGACAACCAGAGAGGTGTGGGTCTTTCCGCTTTTGCTCTCAATAGGTTCAGATCCTACCTCTCTGGCCATCTTTAGTCAGTCCAGGTTGGCGATGCCTTGTCTCTTCCCCCTTCCCATTCAGTCTGGGGTCCCACAAGGCTCCATCCCGGATCCCATTCTGTTCTCTGTTTTCCTTAATGATCTCCCCTCCGCTTTGCTGTCTCACGCATTCACATGTATGCTGATGACATTATGCCTCTAGTACATCAGTCTCTATCCTGAAAATTTTGATCTTACTTCGAGAGGGCTCTTGCAGTAGGTAATTACATACATATAGGACTGATGCCGGCCGGCGGCAGGACCCCACGGAAAAATTTCTAGCTAGCAGTCCCTGGCGGGGATCGCCCCCACGTCAGGTGACCGGCATCATGTGGCGTCGGTATAAAGGCGGTCCCAGGCGCCCGCCTTCCAGTTCTTTACACGCCGTCAGCTAGGTACAGCTCTCGTGGTTAAGTTCTTGCTCCTTCCAGTCCTGTTACTTTGTCGGTTTTCCGATTAGTTTCAAATTTTATTCTTCTTTCGTCAGGTGAGCGTCAGTATATATGAGTCCCTTCAAAATAAAGTGCGACACAATGCGGTAGCCAGCTGCCTCACAAGGCCGGTCACTCCTGTGCCTCTTCTGCCTAGGCCCCGACCAGCGTTTGACGAGTGTCCACACTGCCTCGGTTCAACACGACCACCCGCCAGGCAGCGCCAGCAGTCCCTCGAAGCCCATCTCCTCAAAAAGAAGATGTCTGCGATGGAGAAAGAGCTGAGAAATCTTCGGCAGGCGTCGGCCTCTCCTGAAGGGCACAAGAAGCGGGACAAGGAAAGGCACCGGAAGAAGGCCTCTTGTTCCGCGTCTCCGGCCGGAGTCGCGGGCAAGGTAACATCCCCGACCAAGACCCAGAGGTGCCTCAGCTTTTGCTGGCACCCTCTGAAACCCGCCGATGGTCCCCCAATGGTCGAGGTCTCGGTCTTACTCCCGGAGGTCGAGCAGTTCCCGTCAATGTCAGCAATCCTGCTCTCGACACCCTAGGAAGTGGCACCACTGCCATTCTTCATCCTCGTCCTTGAGTGAGGAGAGGCTTAGGCACAAGTTGCATTGAAGCTGGTCCTGGTTCCTACACTGGCCATCACTTGGCTTTCGCCTCAATGGCCAATGCCTTCTCTGTCTCAGGAGCCGACCAAGGTGGTCCCGGCTTGGCCGACTCCAACATCTCCACTGATTCCTGTGGAGCTGCCACCTATACAGCCGCAAACTGGTCCTCTGACCAAGGAGTCTCGGCCGGCCAATGGGGCTTCCTCATTGGCTATCTGTCACCATCACTCCTGACCATCCTCGGAGGATCAGCGGGGACTCTGGTGGTCAGCCCCTCTTTAATGACTTCTCTGAGTTGGAGGGTTCCTCCTTGCACTCCATCTGGTCGACATGGAGTCGGTTGGGATCTCTCGACGGGTAAAGGCCCTACTTCCTTTATGGGCCTTCTCCGCCTGATCTCAGAGTCCCACGGGTATGAAAATGGAGCCTGTCCAGAAACGGGCTTGATGCCCCTTGACTGAGATCCTGGACCGGGGAGATGCTCCTGGGGAGGCCTTCCTGGTGGCAGAGGCCATTTTACCCTGCCTTGGAGCTTTGACAGCGCCCTGCTTCCTTTCCTGCGCCATCTGCCCAGATGGCCTGCAAGTACGTGGTCCCTACCGGTTCCCTGTTGGGATTCACAGAACACCCCTCGGCTGAGGGCTTGGTGTCTGATTCTGTGTTCAGGCACTCTGGCAAAACCAGGGAAATCGACAAGCCACCTGATAGAGTCCAAGAAACGACCATTCGGCTAAAAAAGTATAAGCTGCCTCTTCGCTTGGCCTTTGCCAGGCGAGCTCGGCCCTTCTCATGGTCCACTTCTCCCATGCCCTGCTGGGCACCCTGGATGAGGTGCTTTCTCATCTGCCGATGGACCTCCAGACCATGGTCAAACAGGTCCGGGACCAGGGTCGGGCTGTAGCAAGGCAACAACTCCAGACAGCCATGGACATTGGGGACTCCTGTGCTCGCGCCGTGGTGGCCTCAGTGGTCATGCGCCACAGGGCTTGGCTACGAATCTCTACCTTCACAGAAGATACCCAGAACAAGCTGGTGGATGTCCCTTTCCTGGGCACTGACTTGTTTGGGCCTGGAGTCAAGGGCCATCTCACCCGCATTGAAAAGTCCAGTGCCACCTTGGACTCAGTGACATTTGCTCAGAGGGACCCCAAGGGTCCAAGCAGCAGAAAAAGAAGAAGCCCTTTTGGTCTGCCTCCACTCCTGCGGCCAGACCAGTCCAGCCCCAAGCTGAGCAGCAGGCTCAGACCTGGTGACCTCAGCCCAAATCGGTGGCCTCGGTCATCCGCAAGCCTGTCTAAGCCTGTCCAGTGATGGAATGAGGGGTGCCTACCTCATGCCTTTAACACCTCATCTGGGTCCTCTGGTGGGGGATTGGCTCCTCCACTTCCTTTCCGCCTGTTCCGCTGTCACCACGGACAGGTGGATTCTCAAGGTGGTCGGTCAGGGACTGCCTCCGGAGTTCAAGCAGTACCCTCCTCGCGGAGCCCACACCCGACGGGAGGACTTCGTACCCGCAGACATTCTGTCTGCTCTTCGGGAGGTCGTGGTTCCTGTCGCGGATCTTCCGAAACACCCAGGGTTTGTCTCCAGGTACTTCCTGGTGCCAAAACGAGCGGGTGGCTGGCACCCCATTCTAGATCTGCAGGACCGGAACAAGTTTCTCAAGTCGCGTACCTTCAGGATGGTAACTCTGTCACAGATCATACCATCTCTAGAGCAGAACATGTGATGTTGCTCCCTGGATCTTCAAGACGCGTTTTTTCACATCCCGAACTGTTCGTCTCACAGAAGTTTCCTCTGTTTCCGAGCAGAGGGGGCACTCTACGAGTTCCTGGCCATGCCCTTCAGCCTGTCCTGGGTCTGTAGGGTCTTCATCAAGTGCATTGCAGTGGTGGAAGCTTACCTGAGGCACTGAGGGGTCTGGGTTTACCACTACCTGGGTGACTGGCTGATTGCAGGCCCCTCTAGGTAGGAGGTGGAGTGGTCCAGGGATCTGGTTGTCCAGACCTGCGTCTCCCTTGACCTCCTAGTCAATGAGGCCAAGTCAGAACTTGTGTCTTTGCAGGTGATCAGTTTCATCGGGGATGAGCTCAACTCTTGCAGAGCCAGAGCCTGGCTCCTGGCAGACAGGGCGGAGGCTCTCTCCTCCTTTGCCCGATAATTTCTGGTTGGGCAATTGCACCCTGCCCAGGAATTCCTTCGCCTGCTGGGTTACATGGCGACCTGCACCAGCGTGGTGCATTGGGCCCTTTGGAGAACACGCTTTCTGCAGTGGGAGCTGGCCAGCCAGTGGTCTCAGCGCAAGAGTCACTTCCAACCAGCTGGTCACTGTGACCCAGCAGATGTGGGACACACTCCAGTGGTGGTTAGTCCCAGAATATCGGTAGGAAGGGATCCCATTTGTCCGCCCAGAGCTGATGGTCATCCTGACGACCGATGCCTCTCTCATGGGCTGGGGTGCCCACCCAGGGGAACACTGAGTCCACGAGCTCTGGACCTCCCGAGGAGTCCCAGTGCCACATCAACCTGCTAGAGTTCCGAGCAGTTTGGCTGGCGCTGACTGCCTTTGCTCCTCACATTCGGGGTCAGGTGGTCCAGGTCCCGATGGATAACACCATGACCATGTACTGCTTCAACAAACGGGGCAGGACGCATGCCCTGCTCTTGTGCAAGGAAGCTCTCCATGTGTGGACCCTTGTGCACAGCCTGGGGGTCAACCTCCTAGCCATCCATGTGGCAGGGACCTCCAGCTAGCTGGCAGACACTCTCAGTTGTGTGAGCGAGGTGTCTTACGAGTGGTCTCTCCACCCAGAGGTAGTACACGGTCTGTTGCCCCAGTGGGACACCCCTTAGGTGGACCTGTTCGCCTCCAGGGAGAATGCAAAGCTGAGGCTGTTTTGTGTCCACCCCCCTCAGCAAGGAACACTGCAGGGGGATGTCTTCTCTAGGCCCTGGACCCTGGGCCTCTTCTATGCCTTCCCTTCACTCCCCTTGATTCACAAAGTGTTGCTCAAGGCTAGGAGGGACAAGGCACAGGTGATCCTTGTGGCTCTGAACTGGCCCCATCAGTTCTGGTACCCCGATTTCCTCAGACCCAGCAGCAGGCTCCCGAGTCGTCTTCCTCTCTGCCCAGACCTGCTTTCCGTCCATCAGGAGAAGGTACTCCATTGGGACCTTCAATCCCTGCACCTGACAACCTCGTTTGTGATTGGCTAAAGTTCCAGACTTTGGGTCTCTGAAGATGTCCTCACTGTTGAGGCATCTATTAAGAAGTCAACCAGGACATGCATTGCCTTCAAGTGGAAGAGGTTCTCCACTTGGTGTCAGGGCAAGGGATTGGACCCTTTTGTCCTGTCCAGTGGCTATCATTCTTGACTATCTGAGTTCCCTCTCTCAGTCAGGCCTTTGGTCGACGACCCTTAGTGTGCACCTGGCAGCCATCTCTGCTTACTGGACATGGGCCGGTCAGCAGTCGGTGGCGCAGGAGAAGGTGGTCTGGCGCTTTTTCAAAGGTCTTAACTACATTTTCTCTCCAGTGCGTGAACCATCACCACCTTGGGACTTGTTGCTGGTTTTTGGCAAAGCTCATGGGCAAGCCATTCAAACCAGTGCACAGGTGTGACATGCCTCGCCTGTCATGGAAGACCGCCTTCTTGGTGGCTTATCACATCAGCCAGAAGGATCAGTGTGCTCCAGGTGCTTTTGGTGGAGTCTCCATACCTGGTCTTCCACAGGGACAAGGTTGTCCTGTGCCCCAACCCGAAGTTCCTCTCGAAGGTTGTGTCGGAATTTCACTTTAACCAGGTGATTAATCTTCCTGAGTATTTTACCAACCACACCTCAGAGGCCGAGCACAGGCTCCATAGTTTGGACCTGCGGCGCGCGCTCGCTTACTACAAAGGGCGCAGGGCTGGAGTTCAGGGAGAGGTTTGCCAGCTGTTTGTCACCTATGCTGAAGTCTTACCTGGAAGACCTGCAGCTAAGTGGATGATTGGCAGGTGGATTGTGTCCTGCATTGATCTCTGCTAAAGGTTGGTGGGTAGGGAGCCTCCTGCCGGGCTTAGGGCTCATTCCACCCGTCATACCGCTGCATCGGTGGCTGCTTCCCGGGATGTCCCTATCCAGAAAATCTGCAGGGCAGCTACCTGGAGGTCAGCACACACCTTCATTTCCACCACCACATGGACCTTGAGTCATGCCGGGATGTTGGTTTTGGGGCCTCAGTTCTCCAATCTCTGTTCTCTAAATAGGGGCTGTGCCTCTTGCCTCCCTTCTCCTGGAGAACTGCTAGGAGTCTGCAAGAAAGTGTGTATAGAACATCATATCCACGTCCCAAGAAAAACAGGTTGCTCACTTGTAACAGTAGTTCTAGGAGTGGTGTATGATGTTCATCCAGATAGACCCACCCGACCTCCCCTGGCTTTGGCGCACACAACTGCTTCCAGCAGGCAAGATCTGGCATCATGGGGCAGAGCTGAGGGAGTTACCAGCCAGGTGGGTGGGTGGTAGGAGCCAGCTTGAAGAAATTCGGCGAAGTCTTAAAGGGAAAGGCACTGCCAGACAGTGTGGATGAACATCATATACCACTCCTAGAACTACTGTTACAGGTGAGTAACCTGTTTTTCTCCTTCCTTCCTACTTGCCTCTCCTATCCCCTGTTCACTCTGCTTCCTACTTGCTCCATTCTGCAGACTCCAGCATTTTCTCTATTCCTCGCCATAATTCCACCACTGAGCAAACCCCTTTCTCCTTCTGTTTCCTCTCCATCTGGAGCAACATTCCCCCCCCCCCCATATGTCCTCTCCTCTGGACAGTTGGTATCTTACGGATGGTAAATACTCCTAAGTATGAAGTGTCAAAATAATGTCCAGCAAATATGTAAAGTAGGAGACTTTGTGCACACAACTTAAGAACAGATACAGAATGTAACTGCAAAATAAGTACAAATAAAAAGAAAACAGGAGTTTGTTGCCAACTATGGTGGGGAGCTGTCACAGAAAGGTCTGATCAGTTCCCTGACTATCCTATTGAAAGACAGCCATGGTGCAGAGGCCTGAACCTGAGTAGGGATGGAGTTCCAGAGGGAAGTGAGTCACCAGGAGAATATGGTGTGTCTAACAGCCAGAGGATGCCTGGGAGTAAAGAATGAACAGAAGTATGTGTGACAACACAGGAAGTTCTGATCATTTCCTTGACTATCCTGTTGAAAAACAGCCATGGTGCAGAGACCTGAACCTGAGTAGGGATGGAGTTCCAGAGGGAAGTGAGTCACCAGGAGAATACGGCTTATCCAACAGCCAGGGGATGCCTGGAAGTAAAGAATGAACAGGGATGCGTGACAGAGGGTGTAGGTTGAGGGAGAACACAGTGTGAGAACAAAGAAGAGGTACGGTAGTTGGGGAGGGTGTTAGTCTAGAAGTTGAAAATCAGGAAGTACCATGCATGTTTGTTTGCAGGGATAGGTACCGGTAAGAGCAAAACAACATAAAGCATGTTAAGGGTGTCCAATCTGGTTAGAGAAGACTTTGGCAGTTCTCTAGACAAGGCCTCCGTAGCTAAGTAGGACAGATCATTATGCTTACCACAGGCAAAGTACTTTGCTGTAGTAGAGGACTTTGAGAGGTGTGTCGCAGTGATCCAGTGCAAGAGAGTTTACAAGGGGCTTGAACAATAATCTGCTGACACTGTTCAGGCATGAAGTGCGTGGACTTCAAAACATTGTGCCGACAGACACATTCATAAATCAGCTTCAGTTTTATGAATGATCTCTCATCTGGCAGCAGTGGTGAGACATGATTGGGCACAGAAGTTGGGGAGGAATCAATCAGTCAATCAAAATCTTTATTTTACCAGGCGAACATCGTTGAGCAAGGCTCATTTTCAAGATGGACCTGGACAGAATACATAGACATAGGGTACAACAGACAACAATTCAAAGTTAAAATGGCATAGTAATTGCAGTAAACAGATTGATAGTAATTTGGACTAGAAGGGGTTGATGTGGGTGGAGAAGTCGAAGGACTGGTCCAGCCATGACTCCTGAGTACTTGAAAGACCTAAGACAGAGGCAAGCCATCACTGGTCTTAAGGGGGGGGGGAGTGTAGCCAGCCTGGGCTAAGAGCCAGAGGTCATGGCCACAGATTTCTTTGCATTTGGGGTTATTTGTTAGAGTGAAACCAATGCCAAAAAACAAAACCCAAAGATGTAGAAATCGGGCCATAATTTGTTTGAGTGTGTCGATGTCTGGGCCACTGACAGGAAATACTGTATCATCCACATACATGTGGAAGTGGTAAAAGATACAGTGAGGGAACAGGTCTGTTAGAACAATGGAGAACAGTTTGGCACCATTGACTGAGCCTTGGGTGACACCTGCGTCTGTTGAGGGGGGAGAGGCAGACCTACCTATATGAACAGATTGATCATAATTACGTAGTTAGGAACTGAATCAGGAAGTAGCCTGCTGTGACAACCCAGCTCTGTCTAGCCTGCTGAGGAGGAGGGGGTTGGGGACTTTGTCAAAAGCTTTGGCGTGATCTTTGAACATGGCAGATGTGAGGAGTCCCTGGTCATTGAGCCTAAGGATGAAAGTGATAGTGGAGTGATTGGCTTGGGCCGAAATTCACACTAGAATAAGCTGAAGAGTGATGAGTCAGATAGGAAGTTGGTGAGTTGATAGTGAACAAAATGCTTCTGACTCTTGGAAATGGCAGATAGTAGGGAAATAGGCTGGTAATTTCCTGGATTGAGGTGTTCCTTGTGCAGAGGCATGGCTTTAGCTAATTTACAGGCCTGGGGCACTGTGGAAGAGAGAAAATGTGCTAGATTTCTCCAGGTGATGTAGCATAGGGACATTCAGCAGATTTCAAACACTCAATTTTTTGGGACTGACTACCAGTGTTAGGGGCAAAGGGGCAAACTGACCCTGTCTGTGCCAGAGGTAATGCAGACCCTGACCTGAAATGCATTTCCCCTCAGTTTATACTTCGGATCCAGTATACTGTCTGCTCCACTAACCCATTCCTTAGCCTTATCACGCTGTTCTTCAGCTCCTGCTTTTTAAAGTTGAATATTTTCCTCAATTAGTTTCCCCACCCCCACCCTGATGTTGGCATTGCATTGCCTTACTTAACTCCTCATGGCTGACACCAGTATCTCTCCAAGCTTGGCCAGTAAGGGGCAAGTAAATGCTTAGCAGCCTGCTCCCACCCTCCTTGGGAGATAAACGCCTCAGCTTTGTTGTAGACCCCCAACATTTTGGTCATTAGTCCCTCCTTTATAATGGTCATTCCTTTTAGTTTGTATTCATGCCCCGGTATTCAATCAATTAATCAATCCATCAAATCTTTATTTGTCCAGGCGAACACCATTGAGCATAGCTCATTTACAAGATGGACCTGGTTAGCACAGGAAAACAGGATATACAATATATGAACAGTCACAACATAACACCTCAGTAATATTATACAATACAGAGATAAATAGTTAAACGTAGTCATAAGTGGAGAACGGTTTGGGAACTGGTTCAATTCCTTCGTGGTGTATAATGAGTCTAGTAACAGTAGCTGGAAGTACTAACGAGGACAATTGTTAGGTAATGGTATATTACATACAGTGCCATAAGAAACAAGACAGACAGTGAGTTAAAAAAACCAAACAGTGTAACAGGGTGGGGGGGTGGTAGGCGAGGCGAGATAGGGTACAGGCAGGGTGGTAGGGGATAGACGAGGGACAGATTAAGTCTCGGAGAGGACACAGGACAGGAGGGTTGGGAGCACAATTAAGTATTAGAGAAATGTGAAGGAGAGGCCACAAGGTCAGGCGTAGCGTAGAGGACAACGCCATCATGGTACGCTATAAGTGCAGGGAAGTTTAGGATCGGAGAAAGCAGTTGCAGATTTCCTTGACTGAATAGTCATACAATGTCTTGAAGGAGGATAGACTGACTGGGGTACTAAGCTTTAGCAATTTTTGTATTTTGTTCCATAGAGACGGCATCGCAAAGCTTATAGCCATTCTCCCAAAGCGTGTTTTTAGTTTAGGTACCTTTAAGGAAATAAAGGAGTAGCTTCTCAGTGCATAGTTCCCAAGCTGGCATAGCGGAAGACAATCAGAGATATATTGGGGTTGTTTTTTGATAATAGCTCTGAACGTCCAGAGTACAGCATTTCTGTTTCTGCTGTACTGAAGGGAGGGCCACTCCACGGCAGCATAAAGGGCACAATGATGAGTGGAAAAAGGTAGGCCAGCAATGAATCTCAGAGCCCTGTGATACAACGTATCCAATTTAGCAAGATGAGAGACAGGGCAGTGACTATAAAGAAAGTCAGCATAGTTGACCAAGGAGAGAAACGTTGTTTGTACCAGCCGACGCTTGGCATCGCTAGTAAGAAAGTTAATAATTCTGAAAAAGAGTCCAAGCCTCTGCCTCAGTTTCTTTAGCAGATCTTCGATATGGCCCGTAAAGGAAAATCTGTGGTCAAGCCACACTCCCAAGTACTTGAATTTATTGACAAGTTCTAGGTTTTCTCCTAGGATTGTTGTGATCTGTGGAATGGAGCCAGCACTGGCCGGGTTTGCAGCTTGGAGAAGTGGAGAAAACAACATTGCCTTAGTTTTTTTGGCGTTTAACAGGAGCTTTTTGTTTAGGAGTTGGCTCTGAAGTAGACTGAATTCAGATTATAGGTCTCCACAGGCAGCTTCTGGCGAAGGACGACTTAGATAAAGAACCATGTCATCTGCGAACAGGTGGATATTGGCCTTAGTTATGTTGGTGTCAGTGTTGTTTATGTAAATTGCAAACAGTAGGGGACCAAGGATCGATCCCTAGGGGGACCTCTCTTTGCAGAGGTTTAAGGAGAGAAAGTTCACCTTCTGCCTTGACTTGCTGCCACTGGTCAGAGAGGTAGTCAACAAACCAATGCAAGGATAGTGAGTCCAGTCCTATCGCCCTCAGGGAGGAAAGGAGCAGGCCATGATCGACTGTGTCGAAAGCCTTACTTAAGTCTAAGAACACTGCACAGACAAAGTTTCGATTCTCCAGGTCTCGCTGCCAATCATTGGTCACTTTAGCTAGGGCCGTAATGGTGCTATGCTGTGCTCTAAAGCCAGATTGCATTGGGTTTAGAAGAGTCATACTTTCTACATAGGTTCTCAACTGCTTGCTTACAATTTTTTCCAACAGTTTGGACAGTATAGGGAGTAGAGAAATCGGTCTGTAGTTGTTAAGATCACAGGGGTCCCCAGATTTAAACAGAGGGATAACATGAGCTGTTTTCCATAAGGGTGGGATGATTCCGAGGGACAGTGAGAGATTGAATAGGTGGGTAATTGGTACAGCTAAAGCATGGTAGGCAACCTTTAGAAAGTATAGGTCTAGAGAGTCAGCACCTGCACTTTTTTTGGTATCCAACTGTAATAGAAGTTCTTCGACCTCTTTCAGCGAAGTAGGCTAGAGAGAAAAAATTGAGGTGGTAAGAAGAGGTTCAGAGTTTTGAGCACCCAACTGGGAGCATAAAGAACATGCAGGGGAGTTGTCAAGTGCCAGCCCTGTGGTGGCAAAGTGGTTGTTAAATGCATCCAGGATCTCCATTTTGTCGCAGATGGTGGCACTGCCAGAGGTAATCTTTGCGGGCAGGGAGTTCCCCGGGGTATGTCTGGACATATCCTTAATGGACTTAGAAAATTTAGAGGAGCTCCTGGCAGCAGAATCCAGTTCTGAATGATAAAAGGAGGCCTTAGCATCTCTTATCTTGGTGCATGTATTCCTGGCTTTCCTGAAGTGACACCAGTCCATCGGGACCTTAGTTGTTGGTGCTTTTTTCCAAAGCTTGGCCCTGTCCAGCAGTGCTGTTTTGAGTTCTAAAGAAAACCAGCGACAGGTTCTACTCCTTACCCTATCTTTTACAAGAGGGGCGTACTTATTTAATGCCCCAGTCACAATTTCAGAAAAGATGTCATATGCCAAGTGGACCGAGTTAGCCAGGTAAAAGTCCTGCCAACGCAGCGAGTATTTTAGCTCATCAAGGTAGGCAGACTGATCGAAGTTAAGTCTGAACCTCTTAGTAGAGAACCTTGACGAGGATAGTGGATTCTGGACCGATCTTACGTCGGCGATGATGCTATGGTCACTAACATCAGAAAAGAAGGTTCCTGCATGGGAGAACAGGTGCGGTTTACTTACTAAGATGACGTCAAGCAGTGTACTTTTAGCAGGGTTCTTCTTATTAGGGTGCGTAGGCTCACCAGTAAGTTGCGTCAGCCCGTGGGCATCACAGAACTCCTTAAGTGGTGCAGCGGCCTTGGACATCCAATCAGAGTTAAGATCACCAAGAATAACTGTTTCAAGGGAGCCTTGCCCCATAATAGTAGTTAGATGGGTGAGGATTTGAGAAGCCAACAGATGGGTGTCTATAGCAACCTATGACACGAAGCTCAGTAGAGGAGGATATATCAACCTTTAGTGACGGGCATTCGAATTGGTTTGCAGCAGATAACGAATCTAGGCATGAAATTGAGTATTTATCCTTGACGTAGATGGCCACTCCACCACCTCTAGTGAGCCTGTGTGCTCTAAATAATGAATAGTCTGGGATGTTAATTTCCCTGTCAGGCGTAGAGGGTCTGAGCCATGATTCGGAGATCACCAACACATCTGGTGTGGTATGATTGACCCAGGCCTGGATCAAGGTAAGCTTTTTTAACAGGCTGCATGCTTCATATGCATAAAGCACATTCCTTTTAGTTTTGCTGGATCCGATGGGGAAGTAAGAACTTTAGCTGGGCCAGGGTTAAGCTCAGTGTCTCCTGAGCACAACAGAAGGAAAAGTAAGAGCTTCCTTGGCGCAGCAATAGTCATTTTGTAATCCCTTGCCCGTGTTCGTCTGCAAGGGGTATCGGGCCGAGTAAATAGAACCCCGTATTTAGATCCGGTCCGTCCTAAGACAGCAATTACCAATTGTATTGTATTGTATTGGCATCTGCTCAACCAGGTAACCAGGTCTATTTTTGTTAAAAATCCTGTGAGATTTTGAGTACCTTGATTATATCTGAACTGGACTTCCCTTTTTTCAAGGAAAAAATAACCACAGGTGCTCGTCTCTCCTTATCTTATTTTAAGTTGCAACAGTTTCTGTTGCTATCGTGTATAAAGGCTGAGATTGCTTACTCTGACCATGCATCTCATTGTTGGTAATGCTGTGTTTACAGAGACATCTTGTGGCAACAGTGAGTATTGCAGCCTTTTAGGACACAGCAGGCTCCTGTTTACCCAATTAAAGGGAAACATCAGTTTCCAAATGCTCCACACCATACCTCTCAACCTCTTGCCTCATGAATCAGGGACAAGGCTTAAAAAAATCTGGGACAAAGACCTCAAATCAGGGACACATCTTAAGAACTGTTACTATTCACTTAGAAAGCTGATAGAATAAAGGGGATTTGTGATAAGATGCATTTTCTGAAGAAGTAGTAGTCTGCGACTTTAATGTTTGACATTATTTTGTGCTTTTAATCCCTCCTGTTCTGTCAACAAAAACACAAATTTTCCAAGGGACAGAGGAAAATGTTGAGGCCAAATCAGGGACATCCCTGAAAATCAGGGACAGTTGAGAGGTATGCTCCACACTTCAGTGTGGGACAGACCCCGATTAGCAGTTTTGTAAAATGTTTACATTTTACCTTACTTACTGTTAGTCTGTATCTGATCTCGGAACAGCACCGAGACCAGTACATCACAAACCAGAGCTATTAATAGCTGCACCTGTAAGGAAGTACAGTACACTTTCCTGCGGCTGCTCTCCAGCTCTGACTTAAGTCTCTGGCAGCCGCCAGAGGTTGTGGGATGTGCCACTAATGGCACAGTAATGAAAATCCTGGTGGCAGGGATGGCAGAATCCACTAAATAAACTATAATAAAGTATTGAGCCAGTAAGGTAAAACATATAGGCCCGGATATTCACAGGGGTTGCGCCTGGCGCAACCTCGCATTGTGCCCCAGCGGGATATTGAAAAGGCTGCCTGGTGCAGCGCAGATCCCGATGCACCGGGGCGCAGTGTAATTGTATGCGGCACAGATGTAGGGGGCATGCCCATGCATATGCGGCACATCCCAGTATTCAGCGCAGGAGGTGCGGCGCATGTGCCTGCGCAACCCTGCACTGCGCCGCATAGCGGGGCTCAAAGTTGAGCCCGTGCAGAGTAGGAGCAAATCCCGGCCACCCACAGGTGGGCTGCTGTATTGCAGGCGCAACACAGCAGCCCAGCTGTGGTGGCCACTCCCGCCCAGAACACCGTCCGAAAGCACTCACAACCCTGGTGGCAAGTGGAACACCCCCCCGCTACCCACGATCGCGGTATATGTATAAACAGTAATCCCTGGTAGTCTAGTGACCCCCGATACCCCGATGAAAATAATACATGACCAGCCCTGGTGGTCTAGTGGCCCCGAGGTCCCTGATAAATGTATAACTGCTAGTCCCTGGTGGTCTAGTGGAACACCCCGCCCATTGCCGCTGATCGTGGTAAACCTCCAGAAGAAATGCCTTTGTGATCCAGTGGCACCTCCCACCCACACAGAACCCCTTGCCCACCCGCTCCACCCCTCCCCGTCATCAGCGGGCGGCTGCAACCCGCCCGCATACTGCCTGGCTGCCTGCTGAATGACAGGTACAGTATGGACTATAGCCCATTGGTCCCCAGTGTGGACCAATGGGGCTTGCAGGGCATACTGACTAGACAGTCCCAAATATGTGAATGAAGTCATCAGGGCATTTCTTTTGGAGGTTTACGTCGATCGCAGCAGTGGGCATGGGTGGGGTCCACTAGACCACCAGGGACTAGCAGTTATACATTTATCGGGGACTTGGGTGGGAGGGGGGACCACTAGACCAGCAGGGCTGGTCATGTATTATATTTATCGGGGGGGGGCGCCACTAGACTACCAGGGATTACTGTTCATACATATACCGTGATCGCGGCTATGGGGTGGGGGATGCCCCGGGATCCCCACTGCAGATGTCATGCTGTGCAGGGTGCCAGGTGCAAGTCGTCGGGCTGTCCTGTGCGAGGCATGCAAATGGGGCCATAATGACATGCAAATAGCCCCATTTGCGCCTTGCATATATTATGGCCTCATTTGCATGCCCCCACCTGCTTAATGTATCGGCTGATGCGCCTAGCACAACTACACTTGTGCTAGCACATCCCTGTGCTCTCTATCTGTGGCTTGCGCTGGCGCAGTGCGTGCCATATTCAATGGTGCAGTGCCATGGCATATCTCAGTTGCGCTCTGCCCAGGCTTGCGCCACTGTCTGGCACAGTCTGAATATCCGGGCCATAATCTTTTCGCAGAACTGCTAATCGTAGGCTGCCCCACATTGAATGAATGTTGCCCTTTAAGCAAAAGCCAAAGGCCTAGATATTCAAAAGGGTTGCGCATGGTGCAACAGTGTTGCGCCATGTGCAACCCACTGATGCACACCGGCGCGATGTTCAAAAGGGGAAGGTTGTGGCACAAATCCCGGTGCACGGGCGCATCAGTAATGTATGCAGGCGCGGGTAGAGGCGTGCCCATGCATACTCAGCACAGCCCGATATTCAGCCTGGGATGTGCGGGCCATGCATGCTCAACCCCTACCTGCGCCAGCACAAAGTTGATCAAAAAAAAAAGACAACTGATGGCCACCACAGGTGAGCTGCCGCATTGCAGGGCGTGAACACGGCAGCTGACACCTGTGGGTGGCCACCCGAGTTCCGGCTGCACCTGGGGGTGCCCCCCCATGCCCGATCGCGGGCATTTGTAAAATAAAAGAACCCCTATATCCCTGGTGGTCCAGTGGACTGCTGTCTGCCCGATCGCGGGCATTTGTAATAAAAAAAAGTATACTGTCCAATATCCCTGGTGGTCCAGTGGACCACTGTCTGCCCACCCGACTGCCTACTGACACCGTAGGTAGGGCTGTACGCCCATTGGTCCATAGCGTGAGCCAATGGGCGTGCAGCCTTTACCGTACTACACATTCCAGATATGTGAATGAACTGTTAGTTCTTAACCAAAAAAGTTGATTTTGCCCATACATAATATATTGAAGAAAGGAATTTTTTTTAATTCTGAAAACCCCTTCATCTGCCTCTGGGGTGGACAGAAAGATTGAGAGGAAATACCAGCTCGATAAGTGTACTGCTGATTTTCGCTATACACATCCAGACCATAAAGGGGTGGTGCAGGCAGCAGCCTGTAACAAAGCCAGTGTGCCACTGTCTGCTCACCCTCCAGAGAAAGATTCAAAAAACTGGATTATGTGAGTAAGAAATCATATACTACTGCTTCTTTGCTGTTACGCTTGTCTACTTACATGGCATATACAGCTAGATATCCCAGAGCATTACTGAAATCTGCCCTTGCCATAGTGCAACATGGGGGAGACACTATTCTCAGGGACGTCACTGAAACTGTGAAGCTGGCCATAGAAGCTACTAAGTATCAGTTTCACTTGGCCGTAGATAATAACACAGCCTTGAGGGTCATGGCACAGGCCGCTTCTCTCAGGCGGTTAGCTTGGTTAAGAACTACCAGTCTCACTCAGGATATCCAATGGCAAGCTATGGATTTTCCTTGTGAGAACAACTCCCTTTTTGTGGACCAAACTGAGGCTTACATGAAAAGCACGGATGAGTTCAACACTACTTACAAGAGTAACTCTGCTAAAGAAAACCCTCTTCCTCCGAGAAAATCTCATACTGGGGGCAGAGGTAGGGGTTAGTTTCCTAGGATATTCTTTCCTATGCCAGTGCTTATGGATGTTTCCCAGATGAGACTTTTTTCCAGAGGTAGGAGAGGTCAGAGGAGAGCCAACCCCACTCCTGTTGCCTCCAGTCAGTCCGGACAGTGGTCATCCTGACTCCTTTTTGGTCGCTTCCCCTCTCCCTGTAGGGAGCAGGGTCTCCCACTATCTCCATCATTGGTGTTAAATCACCTCAGACAAGTGGATGTTAGAGGTAGTGGAACAGAGCCTCTCTCTTCAGTGTGATGGTCTAGAACGGTGCTCTGTGGTACTCTAAAGGTGGTGAAAAGAGATGAGCGAGGCACCAAGGTCCGAATTATAGTGGATAAGATAACCGTTACCCAGACAAGGAGAGGCAGGAGTCATCCTAGAGATTCAGTGCCCGCAGGGCATTTATTTTGTACCAGAGGGTGGGGAGACACAGTCACTAGAGAAAAGAGAAGTCACCCAAACAATTGGGTGATAAACAAGACAGATACTTTAGCTATGACTGCTAAAATTATTACAACAAGAGTAGAATAGATGCGGAGGTCTACTGCCACTCTAACTCTATTATTATTCTACAATTTAGTAAGCTTAGGTGAAGATCAGATGACATACACTACTCAGAACAGTATTTGGTTAAGCTACCACTACAACTTTCCACCGAAGTCCAGATGTTACAAGAGTCCAGAGATCCGGCATCTTTGTGTACACCGTCGGTCTGCGATGGTAGCTATGAAGGGAAAACAAATGGAACAATAGATGCTAACGTGATTCTCAGCAGGTACCTTGTCAAGGCCACTGGGTGGTGAGAGGTTTGTTAAACAGACCATATGATTCTTCGGCAAAAGCCCACTCTCTCCAAGACTGCTGGAATAAAGAACCAGAGCAACTGGTCCCTGAAATTACCCACTGATGGGCTGTCTGATTCCTACTGTAGACAAAGGTTCCTCGGCCAAAACCCATTTCCAGAATTCATGGGGCGAGAAATCACAGGATCCTGCGTGGCGAATCCAATGGAGGACTACCATGACCTAAAGGATGCTGCAGCACACCAAGGGCCAGCTAAACTCTGAATGCTCTCCGACAGGACCAGGAACCAGAAGAATCTGAAGAGATGATGATCGAGTCTGCAAACTTGGCATCAGAAACTAGAACAAAACAAAGAAACGGTGGACGCGTCCCGTACTGGGCTTCGACGGACTCAACTTTCGGCGAATGACCAGGGGCGCGGACCAGGTTCTCCAGGATGAGCACACTCTTCTGTGGAGGGCGTACCAACTTCGGACATCTGGAACAGGAACCATACGAAACGACACTGGCACGGCTGTCGTGATGCACTTCGGTGGACGTACCTTCGAGCTGAGAAAACAAGAAACGGGTACGACTTGTATGACTGGCGACGGACTCGACTTCAGCAGACGACACAGGCAGCAGAGATGAGCTGATGGACGATCTCACTTGAGTGAAGGAAACTGAGAAGACGTCTTCTTCTGGGTAGAGACTGATTCTGAGTGTGGAGTATTACAGACAACACTATGGGACTGCAGTGTGGTGGAAGATTGAGACTGTCCCCATACAGTCATAACAGTATAGCTGAAGATGCACCTTCCTGCACTGCCAAAGGGACTGTGGAATAATCCGATGATCTGCCGAGGAAAGGCACTCTCTAAATTTCTGGGTAATTATTACAGGTGGGGCAATTGTTCAAGTGCTTTGAACAATAGTTCGGGTACTTAAAGCAGTAGTTCGGATAACCAGAGCCACTAGTTCGGATAGTTAGAGCAATGGTTCTGATGCTTAGGGCAATAGTTCAGATAACCAGGGGTAATAATTCAGATAACCAGGGGTAAATAACCACAATGCAATACAATACAGTCTTGGTGCTTCTTAGCAAGTTCACAGTCTTTCAGGTACTTCAGCAATAACAATGGTGTAAACAGTACAGTGGTTACAGTAGCTTCACAGTGTTTGCGAACTGAGCACCCTTGGAAGGACCCCTTTTCCTAAATGTAGGGTCTTCCCGAATAGGATCTGGCTATCCCTGAATGTTTTGCTAAAGATGCCCTATGCTAATTGCCCGGGACACTACAAGCCTAAATGCCTTATTTACTATGGAGCCTATATGCCCTACTTACTGTCGCTAGGCTGGATTGCCCTAATCCACTAGGCCGGGGCTGCCCTTACTACTACAAGGCTGGCTTGCCCTAATACACTAGGCTGGCTTGCCCTAATCCACTAGGCCGGGGCTGCCGTTAGTACCACTAGGCTGGCTTGCCCTAATCCACTAGGCCCCTGCCCTTGAACCCTGCTTTACCTTGGGCCTAATACCCTACATTTACCTCGGGCCTGGTGCCCTACAATTAACACGGGCCTGATGCCCTAAATACAGTGGGCCTAGTGCTCTTCTTTACTGTGGGCCTGGTGCCTTCGAAATACAGGGTCTAGTGCCCTCTTTATTGTGGGCCTGGAAGCCCTGCTTTACAATGGGCCTGAATCGCCCCTTTAAATAATCGGGCCTGGCGCCCTTTTTACCTGTGGGCCTGATAGCCCTACTTTACTTTGTGTCTGGTAGCCCTTATTTCAGTGGGCCTGGTGCCCTTCTTTATATTGGGCCTAGTAGCCCTGTTTCACACTATGGGCCTGGATTGCCCTTTTAACTGAATTGCCCCTTTAAGTAATCTACAGCTCTCTGAGAGCTGCTGTCACTCAGTCCTGAGTTACCACCCTTAATTTCACCCCTTCATGAATATTTAAGAGGCCGATATACTGGCCAGCCTTGCTGGCCCCTCCTGTGGGCGTTGCTAAACCCCGCCTCCCCTCTGCATAATTAATTAAGGGTCCTAGCGACCCGATGCCCTGCGCGCCAGCCGCCTCCAAGCACCTTGTGCGCTAATCGATAAACAAAGTACTTCCTCAGTAGCTTAGGCGGACAGCACGACATGCTGCCACCGACTCACTGCACCACATGATTCAGGAAGCTGCGGGAGGCGGACGGTCTTGGAGGCAGAGGAGGTTTACAGGCAGCTGGGGAGCAGCTGGGGCCCTCGGAGCAGACAGGACAGTGGCAGCGATGCAGCTGCAGGGCTGCGCAGGGGACTGGAATAAACTTAAAATACTTTTGGGGGCTAAAATAATAAAAACGACGGGCTGACACAGCCTCAAACCGCAACGATTTACTTACTTTCTTCTGGTGCCTCGATGGCACAGGGATCAAACAGAGCTCTAGGGGATCTTCACTGGCTGGAGCCAGAACAGGCACACAGACTGGCCCTCGGGGAACAGCTTCAGCCACCAGGTAAGCTCTTTACCGGTTCCTCTTAACCATCTGTGTCCTCTCTTCTCCACAGCCAGCAGGAACTCCTCAAAAACTGTTAAAACTTTTGAAACTAAAAACTCTAGTTCTGGAATGGCTGGATTGGAATGCTGTGCATGAGCAGCTCAGCACAGCATTCCATCCAAGCCATTGTTGATGCAGCTGCACTAAATTCTGTCTTTTGACCATTTTTAAGTGCCCAGGGCACTTTTTCTATTATTTACAGTGGTTTATGCTGTACAGGGAGGGGAAACAACTACTCAGTGGCCCCTTTTCACCTAAATACCCTGCAGACTGTACCTAAGGCAGGCACCCTGGGCTCCTGAAAACCCCTAATCTTTTTATTGAGGTTAATTTTCTGGGATGCCCCATCTTTGGGGCATTACATCAGTTCAAAATATTTCCCTTCCTCCATGGTCCCAAGCACTCAAAACCTCTCACCCCAACAGAAAAACAGCTGTTGGAGATAGAGGTCAAGAATCTCTTGGAGATGAAAGCTGTAGAAAGAGTACCTCGTCCACAGTGGGGAAACATAGAAACATAGAAGTTGACAGCAGATAAGGACCGCAAGGCCCATCCAGTCTACCCATTTCTTTTTCTACCTTATAAATGTGGCATCGGCCTTTGCCCTGTCAATGGCCTATCTATTCATACTCATCTGTATTGCTCCCTTATGCCTGTCCCATGCCTGTTTGAAGCCCTTCACTGTATTCATATCCACCACTTCCTGCGGTAGGCCGTTCCATGCATCCACCACCCTTTCTGTGAAAAATAACTTCCTCACATTACCCCTTAATCGGTCTCCCTCTAATCTCATGCTGTGTCCTCTTGTCCTGCTGTTTTTCTTATATTGAAACATGTCAGACTCTTTCACCTTGTTAATGCCCTAAGGTGTTTGAATGTTTCAATCATATCACTCTCCCTCCTTGCTCTGGGGTATAATATTGAGCTCAATTAATCTGTCCTCATATGTTTTCAGATGCAGTCCCTGCACCATTTTGGTTGCCCTTCTCTGGACTGCCTCAATTTGGTTAATGTCCTTGTGAAGGTGTGGCCTCCATTACCATGCAGTATCTGAAGAGGGACATTAAGTTACTGGAGGGGGTAGCAGAGCGACAGAATGATCAAGGGGCTGGGGACTTATCATACGAGAGGAGGTTGAAGGAGTTGAAATATGTACTCACTGAGGAGAGGAGAGACAGGGTGACATGATTGAAACCTTTAAATACATGAAAGGAATAAACAAGACGGTACAGAGGGGCTGTTCAAAGTAAGGAGGGAGGGCCACCGGGGCCATGATATGAAACTGGAGCAGGGAAGGTTCAGGAGGAGATGAGAGACACTTTTTACAGGGACGGTGGTGGCTGGGTGGAATGCGTTACCTGCTGAAGTGGTATGCAATAGAACAGTGGACTGCTTCAAACGAGGATGGGACAGGACAGGGAGGTTAATGAAGGGGAAGGGTGGAAGGGAGGGGCAGCTGCAGAATAAGGGGTGCTAGCTGCACATTCGAGCAGACTTGATAGACCTCTAGGCCTTTATCTGCTGGCAAATTTCGTATGTTCGTATGCAGTACTCCAGATGGGACCTAACCAGTGTCTTGTAAAGAGAGATTATTACCTCTCTCTTCCGACTTGTGATACCCCTACTAACATCCCCCTAGCCTTACCTACTGCTTTAGTGGTCTGCTTGGATGATTTCAGGTCATCGGTGATGATGATGCTCAAGTCTCTTTCTTCCCTTGTGACTGCCAGCAACTCCCCTTCTAGTCTATAGATGGCTTCAGGGCTTCTCTTCCCTATGTGCATGATCTTGTACTTCTTTGCATTAAACTCCAGTTGCTACTCTTCTGACCATTTTACTAGTTTATCCAGATCTCTTCTTATTCTGCCCACCCCATCTGGATCATCTACTCTGTTGCAGATCTTGGTGTCATCTGCAAACAGACAAACCTTACTCTCCAGTCCATCTGCAATGTCACTGATGAAAATATTGAAGAGGACTGGCCCCAGGACTGATCCCTGAGGTACCCCACTTGTGACTTGCATCTCTTCTGACTGTATATCGTTTACCACCACTCTCTGTTTTCTGCCCGCCAACCAGTTTGCCACCCAGTTGACCAACTTCTGACCCACCCCGAGCCTACCCAGCTTATTAATCAATCTTCTGTATGGAAAGGGTCTCTATTCTGGCTATTTCATAACCCTGAAGAAAAACAGGGCGTGGCGACCTATTCTGGATCTAAGGTACCTGAACAAGTACCTGCTGAAACCAAAGTTCAAGATGGTAACCTTGACTGTGGTCGTTTAGTCTCTAAAGCAAGGGGACTGGCTAGTCTCCCTGGATCTAAAGGATGCCTACTTTCATGTTCCATTAAGGCAGTCTCACAGAAAATTCCTCAGATTCATGCTGCCCTCAGGCCATTACTAGTATGCAGCCATGCCTTTTGGGCTGACATTCACTCCCAGGGTGTTCACTAAGTGCCTGGCAGTGGTGGCTACTCATCTCAGAAGACAAGGAATCTCAGTTTTTTCCTACCTGGACAGTTTGTTGATCATGGCCAATTCTCCTCAGGCTGTCTCAGAAGTCCAAAGTCAGACAAAAACTCTACAGTCTTTGGGTTTCATTATCAACAAGGAAAGATCTCAGTTCCAGCCTGCTGAAATCCTGCAATTCATATGGCAGAGCTCAACGAACTGCAGGGGAAGGCGTTCCTTCCCGCAGACAGAATTCAGAATTTTCTCACTCTGCTAAATTAGTTCAGTTTAGTCCAACCAAGACCGGCCAGATACTCCCTCAAACTACTCTGCCACATGACCTCAGTGACTGCAGTAGTCCCAGGCGCCAGATTCCAGATGGGGGACATTCAGTACCACCTCAGATCTCATTGGTCCAAGGACAACCCTCTTGGGGATTCGCTAAGTCACATCAGTCAGGGCCACCATGAGTGGATCTTCAACAAACAGGTCCTTGCCACACTTTTCAGAAGGTGGGGGGTTCCAGATCTGGACGTATTCGCGTCCAGCCTCAACTACCAGTTACCTCAGTACTGCTGCAGGCCCCCAGCATTGGGAACCATACCAGTGGACGCTCCGACCCTGGACTGGACGGGGAGGTTCCTCTATGCTTTTCCTCCCTTTCCTCTGATTTACAGGGTCCTTCTCAAGCTCAGGGCTCAGCCAGCCACCGTGATTCTGGTGGCTCTGGATTGGGCGACACAACCTTGGTACTCCCTGCTCCTCGCCTTGTCAGTCAGCAAGCCCATCAGACTGCCCCATCCCACAGTCTCCTGACTCTTCCTCAGACAGGAATAGCGCTCCCCAACATCCAGTCTCTTCACCTCAAAGCCTGGTTCTTGAGGTGTTAGAGTTTCCTGAATCCTAGTACTCTGAGCTGGTCCTGAAAATTCTGTGAATGGCTAAAAAAACTAGCACTAGGAAAACTTATGCTTCCAAGTGGAAGAGGTTCTTACTGTGGTGCAAGCATAAGTACATAGAGCCCTTGGCTTCTCCTCCTGTCTTGCTGGATTATCTAGTACATGAACACAAAAGGTAACTTGGGCACTCACCACCACATTATATGCTGACACTGTTCCATGTTAAAAAATAATTTATTGCATAAGTAAAATACAACCGCCTGATGCATTTCCGTGGAACTCTTCAAAAAAGAGCTGAAAACTTATCTGTGGAGCATGGCTTTTTTAGACAATTAATTATTTATTAATGCTCTGGTTTTTATGATCATATATTTTTTTATCTCGTGGCATGTTGATTTTATTTATATGTTTGTGTGTGTAATGATTGAATTGTTTAAATTGTTCAGCACCTTGATATGTTGAAAGGTGCTATATAAATAAAAATTATTATTATTATTATTATTATTTGAGGTCGCATACTGGGCCCTTTTTCAAAGGCTAAGGTTGAATACACAACAAAACATGTTTATAATAAAAAAAAACAAAAAAAAAACAGTGACATCATCTAATTAAACCATTTTGATTAGCTAAAACATAAGCTAAAACTAATTGAAACCAGGACAAATCAAGAGGCACCAAGACTTCCAATTGTAATAGCTGTACAGATAGTACGTTTCTCTTCCATACACAAATTTCATACACTGGGGAATGTAAAAAAAAAAATATAAAAATTGAAATACATTTTGATAAAAAAACAGTTCAAGACAATAAATACGGCTAGAATGAGAGAAAAAAACTTCAGGAAGATTATCAAAAAGGAGGAGGCAGAATTTTTTTTTGGGGGGGGAACATATGTAGGATGCCACAACTCTGTTATCTCTTCCAAGTATGGCTTAATCTCAAAGCCCACATTCAAACCTGGGTATTGATATGCCTTTATGATCACTGTGATGCAAGGATAAGGACATAGAGCCATTGCCGGCTTCTCCTCCTAGCTTGCTGGATTATCTAGTACACCTTTAGGCAGAAGGCCTGAACGCTTCATTCTTGTGAGTACATCTAGCGGCCATCTCGGCTTATCTTTCCACTGGAAAAGAGAAATCTGTCATCTCCCAGCCTATTTTCAAAACGTTTTTTAAAGGGCTGCTGCACCTCCGGCACCCTCTGAGGGAACCTGTTTCTTCTTGGGACTTGAACCTCTGTATAGTCAAGCTCACGGAGCCTCCTTTCGAGCTCATGGCTACCGCTGATCTCAAGTTTGTAACCTGGAAGACTATTTTTCTAGTGGCCATTACCTCCACCAAACGGTTTTCCGAGTTGCAGGTCCTTTTTACAGATCCTAATTACATCATTCCCTACGAGGACAAAGTAGTCCTTAGGACGAATAGGAAATTTCTGCACAAGGTGGTCTCTGACTTCCACCTTAACCAGTCTGTTTCCTTGCCGGTTCTTTTCATAGACAAGTCCACTCAAGGTGAATGCAAGCTGCATAGCCTCGACGTCAAGAGAGTCCTATCTTATTACTTAGACCATACTAAGCAGGTCAGAGACTCTCACACTCCGCCTTTTCACCTATGGTGAAGTGAGCAGAGGGAAACCGGCGACCAAGAGATCCATTTCCCCCCTGGATTGTCTTTTGTATCCTGTTCTGTTACAGCAAAGCCGGTGAGCAACCCCCTCTTGGGCTCAGAGCCCACTCTACTAAGGGCAACGCTGCCTCTGTGGCAGCCTCAAGAGACATTTCTTTGCTAGAAGTTTGCAAAGCAGCTACTTGGAAAACGGTTCACACATTCACAAAGTATTACTGCTTGGAGATGCCATCCAGATCCAATGCCAGATTTTGCAGAGCTGTGCTTCAGACCCTTTCTCCTAAGTAGGTTTCTGTCCCCACCTCCCAACTGTAATGCTTTGTAGTCTGCACCTGTCAATACATGCTGAAGAATTCCTGGGGTGAGAAGAAAAAATTACTCACCGTAGTAATGTTGTTTCTTCCATGGGATTCTTCAGCATTATTAACATTCCCACCCATCCTCCCCTGCATAACCTGTCGGGGGATGGCTCTGTTATGGTGTTTTGCCAAATTTGCTTAGTTTTACTGTTTTTCTTGTTGATTTGTTTCACAATAGTGGTTTGGAATTTTCAGTTGTTTTTGCTAACAGTGTTTTGCCCCTGTTGGGCACAGTTTTTGCTCTTTTTCAACTTCAAAACAGTTCTGGGGTCCTTCAAGCTGACTGCAGGCAGCACACTCCTCTCTCGCGCTCTCTCTCTCTCTCTCTCTCTCTGTCTTCTGATTGGCCAGTGTCTTTTTCATTTACATTGACTCCTCCTCCTCTCCAGGGCAGCTTAACCCAGCTGGCATACTGCACCGGTCAATAATGCTGAAGAATCCCATGGAAGAAATAACATTACTGCAGTGAGTAATTTTTTCTTCTTGTTGCCTCTGCATGAATTCCAAGCATTTGATGCCCTTCTGATACTGCGAGTGCGGAGAGAAGATTTTCAGGAAGGTGTGTCTTCTGCCTTGGACTCTGAAATGACATCTGGGCCTGTTAGATTTGTCAGGGCTTTAACCAAGCCACTCTGGGACACCATCTGAAAGACCTAGAAATATTTCTACCTAAGAAGACTGTTGTAGCCACCATGGAGAAACTCACTCAGGATAAAAAAACAGCGTCGCCCACTCCTTCCATGAGCTCACAGTTGTGGAAATCTGAAGACCACGAAAAACAGAAGTCTTTGTCGACTCATAAACACAGGCATAAGGAAAAGGCATCCTCCCTACAAGACCCTGGTTGCTGCTGTGGCCTTTAGGTATGCCTTCTTTGTCTCCGTCTGCTTTGGCAATGGTAGCTACCTTCCCCCAACAGTCGACCAGACACTAAGGTTGGGGTCTGGCTTTGGCGCTGCCAGACTTACTACGGCAAGTACGTCATCATCTGGTCTCGGCCACTCCTTGACCATTATGAACATGGCCCCTAGCCAGGGTGCTGGTGACTCACAGGCAGTACTGGCATCTTTCTCAGAGATGATTTGATGCCTTTTGCTGGGTCTGCTGTCGCAACCTGTGTTACAGTCGATGGGACTACTGTCTATTCAAGCCCCATCGACTGCTGCTTCCAGTTCACTGCCTGTTCCTTCCTCACAACCGCTGCCAGCATCGCCAGCCCGGTCACCCATCCCTCTCGTCAGCTGACTCCGCTGCCGGCATCGCCAGCCCGGTCACCCATCCCCCTCGTCAGCTGACTCCGCTGCGGCATCGTCCAGCCGGTCACCCAACCCCTCGTCAGCTGACTCCGCCTGCCGGCATCGCCAGCCCGTCACCCAGCCTCTCGCCAGCTGACTCCGCTTGCCGGGCATCGCCAGCCCGGTCACCCAGCCCTCTCGTCAGCTGACTCCGCTGCCAGCATCGCCAGCCCGGTCACCCAGCCCTCTCGTCAGCTGACTCCGCTGCCAGCATCGCCAGCCCGGTCACCCAGCCCTCTCGTCAGCTGACTCCGCTGCCAGCATCGCCAGCCCGTCACCCAGCCTCTCGCCAGTTGACCTGCTGCTGTGCAGCATCGCCAGCCCGGTCACCCATGCCTCTCGTCAGCTGACTCCGCTGCCAGCATCGCCAGCCCGGTCACCCAGCCCTCTCGTCAGCTGACTTACCACTGGTGATATGAAGTATAATCCTGATGTCATGATGGAGGAAGATTATGGTGAGGAGGAGGAATATCAGGAACAGCCATGTAATCCCCATTCCAGTTCTGCTTTGTCTTCCTGTAGTGAAGACTCCGTAGTATATACACCAAGGTGTCCTGAGCATTCCTCTCATCAGTGATTAATGCAGCAAATTCAGATTGAGCTGGGATTTGCAGGGGAGGAAGAAAAGTTCACTAAAATAAATATTTATTTTTTATTTCGATTGGTGCCCTGCACTAGTGCCATCCTCATATTTCCTATTTATCCAGTTTTGGAGGATGCTAACTTTGCTACCAGGCACAGGCCAAATACTATCCTGCAGTACCATGCAAAGCTGACCAGCAGTATCCTGCACCTTATGCTAAACCATGTTATGCCAATCAACCAGAAACAGATTCGGTGGTGGTTCTGGATGCTCATGACTGATCGAAAGCACCTAGGCATCTTAGTTCCTTGCCACCTGATAAGGAGTCTAGGACTTGAAGTCATGGGCAAAATAACATATGCTGAGTCTCATTGGGCCTTAGAATGGCTAACTAGCAAGCCCATCTGATTAAATATCAGAATGCCATCTGGAAGAATACCTATGCATCTGCACAGGCCTAACCAGATGGTTCTGTTAAAACTGAGTTTCTAAAACTGTTAAATGCTGGTGCTGAGGTAGGTAAGCATCTGTTACACCCAGCCTATGGTGTCCCAGATGCCTCTGCCAGGGCTGCTGCTTCTGGCATCTGCTTGAGCTGATACTTTTGGATAAGAGTGGCTGGCTTTACCACTGATGTCCAGCAGGCAGTGTTAAATGCACCGTTTAAGAGCAAGAAACTATTTGGTTATGATGTTGAAGAAACTTTAAGAAGTCTTCAGTCATCCGAAATGACTCTCAGGTCAGTAAAGTCCCTCTGTCCCACACTTGGAAGAGGTAGAGATAGAGGGTCTTTTCACAACACTGCTGCCGGAGGTAGTCATTTCACCTTCATTCAGCCGTCCAGAACCAGAGGTAGTGGTGCCTTGCCAGCCCCCCAACCCCCTGTGCACACAGAAAAGCACTATAGACCATTGGAACCAGTGGCTTTGCCACCACTGGTTCAGTCTGACTCCATTCTTCATACACCCCGACCACTTTTGTCTCCAGGGGTGGCTATAGGGGGTCATATCTCCCTTCATTTTCCACAATGGAGGCAGATCATCACAGGCAAATAGGTACTGGAGATAATTGCAAAAGGGGTTTGTACTGGAGCTTTTACAGACTCCTCCTGGGCATCCTCCACCTCCTTTCAGCTATCCTCCAGAACATATATTGCTACTAAAAGAGGAAATACAATACACAGATCTGCCATGGAACTGGCTCCTCCAACTCAGATGAACAGAGAGTTCTATTCTAGGTACTTGCTAGACCCCAAATGGACAGGAGATCTGTAGTAGAGCTAAGGGGACTCAATCTCTTCACAGAATACAAGTTTTATATGGTCTGTCTTCAGGCTCTCATTTCTCGTTTACAACGCGGGACGGGCTATGCTCCCTGGATATGAAGGATGCTCATCTTCATATCAAGGTCAGAAAGAATCACAGACAGTATGTGTGCTTTATGCTGGAGTATGAGCATTACCAGTTCGAAGTGCTGTCCTTTTTGTCATATCTTCCGCACAATGGGTTTGCTCCAGATGCTTAGCTGTGGTGGCAGCAGGCCTTCATAGGAAAGGCCTATACGTTTCCCCATACCTAGACGTCTGGCTCCAGGGACAGCCTTCTGCAGACCCTGTCTTGAATGAGTCTGCTCTTTGAGCACTTGGGAGTCAGTCAGTATCCTGAAGTCAGTCCTAACACCATGTCAGCAGCTGCAATATATAGGTACAGTCCTAGACACTGCTCAGGGCAAAGCCTTCCTGCCTTTAGACAGGGCAGAACACATTATTACTCAAGTCCATCACCTTTACAACAGTCATAAGATCCCAGCCAGATCTTTCTTATGGGTCTTAACGTGGCCATTGTTACAGTACCTCTGGTGCACCTTCATATGCGAATTACACAGTGGACTTTCAAGAGTTCAGTGGACCCAGTTAACAGACGACCTGAATCAACTGTTTTTTGTCATATCCCCATTGTGAAAATGCTGTGGTGGATGGGCCACATCAACCTGTTAAAAGGCGTCCTGTTTGTGACTCCAGTACCAACACAAATCGTCACCATGGATGCATCTGGTGCTGCTTGGGGGCTCATCTAGGGCCCTATCTAACACAGGGCTTATGGAGCCAATAAGAACCCAGTCTGCACATCAGTATACTGGAAGTGCATGCTATGCCATACAGTCTTTGTGCCTTCCAGCAGTACCTAAAACAAGGCCCTCTGTTGATCCTGACGGACAATATCAGTGTAGTCCACTACATCAACAAACAGGGAGAGACTCATTGTTATCCTGTATGCTGGGGGGGCAATGAGAATCTGGTACTGAGTGCTGGAACATAGCCTAGAGCTATCAACCATGCATCTCCCAGGTGCCCAGGATTTCTTAGCAGACAAGCTAAGCAGGTCACCATCCCAGATGCACGAATGGAAACTTCTGACTGCAGTAACCGAATACATAATCGCAAAATGGTGTCATCCAGAGTTGGACCTTTTTGCTTCTCTATACAGTGCATAACTGCTGCATTTCTGCTCACTCCAGGGCCTGGAGTTTTCTGGCCAGATGCACTGTCCCTCTCCCGGAAAGGAAGGTTCCTGTATGCATTCCCTCCAGTTCCTCTCATACAAAGAGTACTACTCAGACAGTGGATGGAAGGTGCCACGCTCATCCTCATAGCCCCTCTATGGCCATGCCAAATCTGGTTTCCCCTTCTGTGTAAGTTAGCAGTAGAACCTACATTACCCTTGCCGCTGTGTTGCACCCGCCTCTACAGAACAAGGGCTCCCTCCTACATACAGACCTGAAGTAATTGCATCTTCCTGCATGGCTCCTGAAAGCATGGCCATTGCACACCTTCATGCATCACTTAAAGTGGCTAATGTGCTCATAGCAGCCCAAAAGCCTTCCACCAGACATACTTATGCACTAAAATGGAAGCGTTTTTCTTTATGGGCCACTAGCAAGAAACAAGACCCCTTCACATGTCCGGTGCAGAACGTCTTGTACTATTTATTGTCATTGTCAGACTCAGGTCTGCAGTATTTGTCCCTTAAGGTGCATCTGGCGGCTATATCAGCTTTCCAAGCACCCCTTGTTCACCGTATGGTTGCACAACTGGAGGTCTCTCCCGTATGTTCCTCAAAGGTATCTATACTACATCTGAAACCACCTATCCACAATCGGTCCCTTCTCTGGACTTCCATTTTATTTTGGAAAAACATACTTTGCCTCCTTTTGAGCTAGACGCAACTTGAGGCTTACACTTTCTCTCATGTAAAGCGTTATTTTTAGTTGCCATTACTTACATAGAAACATACAATTTGGTGGCAGTAAGGACCACTTGGCCCATCCACTCTGCCCATTTCTCCCTACACTATTACATCAGACCATGCGCGATCTAGCTTTTCCTCCCAACCCCATTCTTTTCCACTGTGATTCCTTTGTACTTATCCCATGCATTCTTGAACCCCACCACTGTTTTTGCCCCTCCCCTCCACTGGAAAGCTTCCAGGAATCCACCACTCTTCTGTGAAGAAGTACTTCCCTCACATCTCTCCTGAATCTACGTCCTCTTGTTCTTGAACATCTTTTCTTCTGAAAAATACTCCCTTCTGTACCTTATTTACCCCGTAAGGTATTTAAAGGTCTCTATCATATCTGCCCTCTTTCTCCTCTGTTCCAGGGTGTACGTATTGAGGTTCTTTAGTCTCACTTCATAGGGCTTTTGATTGCAGACCCTGCACCATTTTAGTTACCCTCCTCTGGCCTGCCTCCACTCTGTCTGTGTCCTTCTGGAGATGTGGACTCTTACCAGCGATCTATAGAGAGGCAACACCACCTCTCTCTTTCTGCTGGTGAGACCCCTCCCTGTGCACCCCAGCATTCCACTCGGATTTCCAAGCTATAGACTGTGATGTGTGAGCCTCCTTATATAGTCGTCCACAAAGACAGAGTGTCTTTACGTACAAATCCTAAATTCCTACCAAAGGTGGTGTCTGATTTTACTTTAAATCAATCCATCCACCTTCCAGCTTATCATCCTGAGCATGCCCAATAAGGTGAAGCATTTTTCCGTACTTTAGATGTATATGCAGTATGAAGATACTATCCTGCTCATACTAAGGACTGCAGAAAGTCCTTTCAACTTTTTGTTTCGTTAACCTCTGGGAAGAGGGTGGGCTCCTGTGTGAAACAGTGCCTACCTAAAGGGCTATCACATTGTATTACTTTCTGTTATAGGAAGTACAGTAATGAACTTCCTTGTGTTGTTAGTGCTCGTTCCACAAAGGGGTATGACCACTTCTGCCACCTTTTTATAAAAAATGTCTCTTCAGGGCTGGCACTGAGGGTTGAGGCGCTGGATGCCACTCCTGCGCTACGCTGGTGACTCGGGTTTGGGAACGACCTTGGGTCATCGGGGTGCTGACGTGGGGGAGGAGGAGGAGGACGGAGCAGGATTGAGCATGCCGATGGGCATCACTCCTCTCCCGAGGGTGGTGAGGGTGGGTTGGCGCCCCCCCGTAGTTGAGGTCCAGTGGGTAGCGTAGGTGGAGTGGGGGCAGCAAACAGTTACAGGAGGTGGAAGGGGCTGTGCTGGCACCAAAGGGTGCGTAGTGTGCCTCCACATGCTCACACGACTGTGTGCCGCGGCCTCGGGGGAGGAGGGGTCAGGGAGAAAATCTATAAAAATGCCTATGTGTCCCCACCGCCAGTTGGCGGGAGGAGGCGACACGGACCAAATAGCGAGATAAAAAAAAAATAAATGTCTCTTCAGCTGACATTTGTGCTTCGGGGGCTACACACTCTTTGGGACGGAGGTGCAGGATATTCTCAATGACTTGCAGGCCTCGGGGAGAACTCTGCGGTCTGCTCACTCCCTCAACCACACCCACCAGAAAAGTGGGTAGAGGGTGCCCTTTTGGCATGCCACCCATCGTCCCAGGTCTGGCACCAGACAGTCAAGCATGCGCAAAGCTGCCACGACCCTATCTACCCCCTCTTCCACCACAGGAAAGTCCGCATTTGATGGAGGTGCGGGCCAGGCCACGGGATCAGCCTCACCCTCCCAACCGGTTTCCCAGGATGTGGTGGTGGGTGGGTCGTTTCTCCCTCCATCTAGACAGATGGCAGGAGATCACCACTGACACCTGGGTGCTGCAACTCATAGAACAAGGACACGCTCTAGAATTTGTGGAGATGCCTCCATAGCTCCCTCCAGGACTTTCTACTTACCCGTGAGGCCATGTGCCCATGTTGCCGGAAGAGATTCGGACACTGCTGCAAAAAAGGGCCATGGAACCCGTCCCAGGTGAATCAACACAACACAGGGTTCTACTCTCACTTCTGCCTCGTTCCCAAGTCCACAGGGGACTTGAGGCCCATCTTGGACTTACCAAACCTGAACTACTGCATCCAGTACAAAAAGTTCAGGATGGTCATCCTCCCAGGCCTGTTGCCTTTGGAGGGAGACTGGATCTGCTTTCTAGATATGCAGGATGCATACCTGTACATCAAGGTCTGCCTTCCCCACAGGAAGCACCTCAGGTTTCTGTTTCAAAGAGACCACTACCAATTCAAAGCCCTCCCTTTTGGCTTGTCTTTGGCACCTTGTGTCTTCACCAAATGAGCTGTAGTGGCAGCAGTCCTCAGGAGGGAGAGAGGCTTTATGTCTTCCCCTATCTGGACGACTGGTTGCTCAAAGCTCAGTCCAGAGAGCAACTGTCTTTGACCCTGGCATGTACCTTGAAATTGTTCAGCCTGTTGGGTTCAGTCAACCTGTCCAAGTTAGTTTTGACTCTTGGCCAGTGTCTCCAGTACATAGGCGCTGTACTCGGCACTGCCCAAGGTTGTGCCTTTCTCCCCTGGATAAGGGCGCAGCTCCTGCTAGCACAGGCTCAGGAAATTTATCACAGCCAGCACATACATCAGGCTGCTGGGTCTGATGGCTGCACATGCACGTCCTTCAGTGGACTGTAATGGTCCAGTGGAATCAATGGACCGACGATCTGGAGCAGATGGTTCTTGTCTCTTCGCCGGTCAAGAAGATTCTCCTGTGGTGGATGGAAGTCAGCCATCTGCTCAAAGGGGTTCCTTTCCTCATATTCTTCCCCTCATCAGATCCCCACGGATGCCTCAGGGATGGGCTGGTATGCTCATCTGGGTCCTTACCAGACTCTGGATGTGGACTCCGCTCAAGACTTTGCTCCACATTAGTGTCCTCGAGATAAGAACTATCCTGTACAGCCTGTAGGCCTTCCAGTGTCACCCGTGCCCGGGCCCTCTGCTGGTGTAGACAAACAATATCAGTGTGGTGCACTACATCAGCAAGCAAGGGGGGGCACCCACTGTTACCCCCTGTGGAGAGAGGCGATGAGGGTTTGATACGGGGCTCTGAAACATGGCCTCAAACTATTGACCGTCCATGTCCCAGGTGTCTGAAACGTCCTGGAAGACAAGCTAAGTAAGTCGCAGTCCAGGATGCATGAAAGGGAGTTGCTCATCTCAGTGGAAGAAAACCTGTTCTGACAGGTGGGAATGCCCTGCGTTGGACCTTTTTGCGTCCCCACTCAATGCAGAACTGTCACTTTTTTGCGCGCTCGATCCAGGGCCTGGAGTTTTCTGGCAAGAAGCATTGTCCATCTCTAGGAAAGGGAGGTTCCTATATGCCTTCCCTCCCTTTCCTCTGATTCACAGAGTGCTAATCAAGCTCCAGATGGAGGGTGCCACCTTGATTCTGGTGGCTGCCTTTTGGCCTTGGCAGATTTGGTTTCTACTGTTGCAGCAGTTAGCAGTGGAGCCTTTGGTACCACTTCCCCTGTGCCCGGGCTTGCTGTCACAGGAGCAGGAGATCCTTCTCCATCCACACTTCAGTCTCTTCAGCTGCATTCCTGGCTCCTGAAGACATAGCCATCGCCAGGTTTGGTGTCTCATCTAAATTGGCTTATGTGCCAAGTGGCCACCAGAAAGCCTTCCACCAGGGCGACTTGTTCCATGAATGGAAGCGCTTTGCTTTGTGGGTGGCTTTCCATCATCTGGACCCCTTTACCTGCCCGGTGAACCAGATTCTAGAGTACTTGCTGTCCTTGCCAGATGCTGGCCTGAAGTATTCTCCTGCCTACTCATATTTCCCTCCCCCCTCACCCCATCTACCCTGACATGCCTCTCCGGCTTACCTCTCTTGACTCTAGTACTGTTACTCTGATTCTTCCTCCTCGCCCCCTCACTTGTAGGCTACTTCCTCCATTGACTGTATTACTGTCCTAACTGATGTTACATTTATACTCCTTAGGATACTGACATGGCTGTATAGTTACTACTACTTTTGCTCAACCAAGCTTGAACATATATGGACTAGTGCACTTTATTATCTAGGCTGCTCTGGGTATGGCATCCCCATGTAGTCTGTACCCATGCAATGTAATATGTTATGCTTTTGCATTAGTTATACTATACTGATCACTCTGTTCTTATTTGATGATTACTGACTTTGCCTATTGGCTGCTTCTGTCTCCCTTACCCATGTATATTCGATTACTATATGTTCCATTGGTTGATCACTGACAACGCCTATTGGTTGCTACTGTCTCCACTACTTATGTATTATGTTTACTCTCCCTTATCTAATGAGGATCCGTTGTAAAGGAGCTTTTAGCGCAAAGATTGTAATTCAGATTACTCAATAAATAAAAGTAAATAAAATTCTTTGCTAAAGGTACGCATGTATGCCATATCAGCCTTCCATGTGCCTATTGAGGGTTGTACAGTAGCCCAAATGGACGTGGCCTGTACCTTTCTGAGAGGCATCCTGCTCTTAAAGCCTCCCATCTGTAACCCAGTCCTGGGCTGGGACTTGAATTTTGTTTTGGAGAAACTTTGGCTCCTTTTGAGCCTGCCACAACTTGCGAGCTATGCTTTCTGTTGTGAAAAGCGTTATTTTAGTTGCTGTTTCCCTCTGCTTGTAGGATTTGTGAGCTTCAGGCGCTCATGTGTGAGCAGCTGTATTTGATTTTCAACAAAGACACAGGGTGTATTTGTGTACTGACTCTTAAGTTTTTGCCAAATGTGTTATCTGAATTCACTCTGAATCAAACCATCCAACTACCTGTTTATTATCTGGAGAATGCCAGTCCAGGGGAAGCTTTATGTTCATAGCACAAAGGACTACAGGAAGTCCTTACAACTGTGTGTTTCTTTTGCCTTTGGGAAAGAGGGTGTACCAGTTTCTAAACAGTGTCTGTTCGAATGGTTGGCCAGCTATATTATTTTCTTTTAGAGGAAGTATGGTATGGAACTTGGGGCTGTTAAGGGTCACTCCACCAGAGGCATGGCCACTTCTGTTGGCTGTTTCACAGGAGTCTCAGCATCGGATATCTGCTGCTGCCACTTGGAGTACTGTCCACACTTTCACTAGGCACTACAATCTGGATGTCACCTATAGAAGGAGTGCAGGTTTGGGCCTAGCAGTGCTACAGGGCCTCCTCTCGTAGGCCATTACCTTCCAACCGCCTGGACTGTTTTTCCTCTGCAGTACTGCTTGGGGCTTGTTCTTAAAGTATGACTTTCTGTATTGCTAGAGGAATCACCTCCAGGATGGGTGAAGTGATCCTGCCTCTGTACAGGTCGCTGGTTAAGACCACACCTGGAGTCTTGCGTGCAGTACTGGCGCCATACTTAAAGAAGGATGTTAGATTACTGGAGGGGGTCCATCGCAGGGCAACAAGGATGATCTAGGGATTGGAAGACTAACCCTACGAGGGGAGGCTGAGGGAGCTGAACATGTACTCGCTGGAGGAGAGGAGGGAAGGAGCGATATGATTGAGACCTTTAAATACATGAAGGGTATAAACAAGACTGGTACTGAGGGGATTTTTAAATTGAGGGGAGAGACACAAGGGGGCATGGTCTGAGATCGAGGGGTGGAAGATTCAGGAGAGAAATGAGGAGACATTTTTTTCACAGAAAGGTTGGTGTCTGTGTGGAATGCGTTGCCCAAGGAGGTGGTGTCCTAAGTCACTGGGCAGTTTTAAAAAGGGGATGGGACAAAGTGAAGGGGGGTCACCATGGGGGGGAGGGGCAGCTGCAGAGTAAGGGATTGCTAGCTGCACACTTGAGCAGACTTGATAGATGATATGGCCCTTATCTGCTGGCAGTTTCTTATGTTCGTAAGAGGTATCCTTGAAGAAGATAGAACAATTATTTAAGAATTTACTGTAACAGTAGATCTTCGTGAGAATCTCTTGCAGCAAGTCATGCTGTCTCACTTACATATCCCCTTGCTTCTAAGTTTCTCCTTTCCTGTCCTCTCCTTTTCCATGCTGGTGAGCCTTCTACCTTTCACACTCCTTCTGGCTGGTCTCTGTAGCTTTTTCTCTGCTCTCACGGGAGCGCATCCCTGGTGGATGGTCTCTGGCGGGGAACTGAGGTGGGTGTGGAGCCACCCATAGCTATACAGGGAGGATGTCAGCGTGATGACATTGCCATGGGCAGCCCCAGTTAGACTGCTAACAGAAATGTTTCCATGTGGTCCTGTTGCCTGATGGCTATAGTTCCTAAGTTGTGACCAGCTACAAGAGATTCTTTTGAAGATCTACTGTTAAGGTAAGATCTTACATAACTGTTCTTTCTCAGCTTCTTAGGCAGTCTTCGCCTTCTTCTTAGGAAGTTCAGCGTGTGTTTCAAGAGCCCCCTCCTGCAGCTTTCTGTGGCTGTTTATTGATTTTCTAATCAGACCTTCCTGGCCTTGTGCTCTCAGAACATCACAATAACTGTCCTTTCTGAGTGTCCTAAGAAAACAAACAAGTAAGAAAAAGTACTCTAAGGCTGGAAGAACAGTTATCCCTCCTGCCTTTTAAGGTATTTATTGTTTTAACAAACTCCTAGTTTTTAAATACTTTTTTCCCCCTCTGTATAACCGGGACAGGGTTCTGACCCTGTCACACTGGTCAAAGAAAGAAAGAAATGAGTGAAACATTAAATAGGTTACAGTATTATGATCCATAATGATCTTGTGCTTTTGTGACTTTGATCAAGCCACTTAGAGTTTTGTTTTAGCTTTCAGCACAGAATTCATATTTGGCATTAGCAGAGCTCAATTACATCGAATTTCCTTAAAAATTTAAATTCTGGACTGGCCCCTTCGGTGCAGTGGTAACTCTGCTGCTTGTGACACTGACAGCCCAGGTTCAGGAACAAACCTGGGTCATTGAGGGACAACTGGCGAGGGTGAAGGGAGGATTGAGCATCTCAGAAGACAGTGGCCTCCTCCAGGGAGGGTACGAGTTTCTGCCGTCACTGCAGTACTGGCTCCTAGGTGACTACAGGTGGTAGTGCAGTCAAGGTGCCATGGGAGAGACAAACATAGGCTGGGGGTTCAGTGCAGCAGCACACTCAACTTGCATACATACCTTGAACCTCCCTAGTGCACCGACATCTGTGGGGACATGGAGAAAACATGGAAAAGACCCCATGCCCAAAGGATGACGGACCCTGGTATACAAAAGGGGACTGGACCTCAACCCCTCGGTTGAGTTACCTGATGAAGACATAAGCAGTCTGACAGGTATACCCCCTCTACCCAGCTTGGGGGTAACCACAGCAACATGACAACATGGAGATAGGCATCTGATGGAGGATGAAGTTTTAGGTAGTGGAGTACAAGGGGACACAAACAGTGAATTAAAAAATTGAATTCCAGGACCTTCTACTTTTCTGTTGCTGAAGACATTTTTATTAACATGGACACATTTTCTCTTCAGCTTCATCTGTTCATGTGATGTATACCTGTTGTGAAGTCATAATATTCTACTTAGACATCACAACTTATTGCAGCTGAAATGAATACACTGTCACGAGCAGAGAATTTTTATTTTGTGGTAGGAAAAGCAGCAGGGACAAATTACGTCTTGGGGCATAGCAGAGAGCCTGGTTTCATGCAAATGTCTTCAGCAATAACGAACGTAACATCTTGAAATGCACATGTTGGGGAAATGTTAGATCTGAGTCCACCAATGCCAACTTTAATTATTTTGCAGAGAACTGAAAAAACACTTTGACATCCCTGTGCTTAACTACTTCAGTCTCTCACTCTCTCTGCCTAACCTTCCTGAGCTTTCCTTAATTTCATTACACACACCTGATGGCTAAGCAGCATTTCATGGCTCTTAAGGGGCTTTGTGAAATTGTGTTTGGAAAGAATGATGTAGAACCAAGTTTGTTTCCTTTTGGGAGGCCTCTGCGAGATTAGCATTGGGGGGGGGGGGGTCCGCGAATGTTAGCAGTACTGATCTGACTGACTGGGTTCTTACCTTAGTGAGCAGCTTCTTGATATCACTGCTGAGTTTGCCGAGCCCAGTGTTGTAAATTTAATGTTGTTTTTAAAGAGTACACAGTACGCAAAATCAGGGGATTGAAATTAAGTTTCGCAGCTACTAGCCAACAGGGCTAGTTATTGGCAAAATCCACTAGGGCAGCCCAACTGGTTTACTTACTAAAATGTTACCTTCTGCTAGGTAAGTCAGCAGAGCTAGATCAAGTAAGGAATTTTTTAGCTCGATACAAAATCTGCCAGCATTTGGCAAGTTGGCCGGTGTCAATTTCAACCTCTGAAAATAAAATATTTAAATGTAAAAATAAAAAAAGAATAGATTTCCTCAGTTTTGGATGTGCATCAGCTCCGGCATTGTCAGTGTGGCTCAGTTGGTAACACATCTGCCTCTGAGCCAGAAGGTTGTGAGTTCTAGTCCCACTCCGGGATTGGGCTGATTACTACCATAAACGCTGGCACCTGAGTGCAGCACTATGGGGTGCTGCACTGTTGTGGAGTGCTACCCTTCAGATGAGACATTGAACCAAGGTCACTTCTGCCAGTTTCTGGTGATGACCTGGTGGGTGTCCAAGTGGAAGTAAGAGAACCCAAGTCACTTTACTCAAGAGTAGGGGATTTTCGGGGCCGGCCAGTAGCCAGACAAGATAGACGCACTTTACAGGAGCTCCTCCAAAATATACCTAAAAAAGCAAGCTTAAATTTACTTTCTTTTTGCAACTAAAGGGAACACTGGTGTTGGTGCAGTGAATTGGTACATAATTTTGTTATCTAAAATGGGAAAAACTCGCCAGACGACACACCCTGATCCCAACAAGGTGAGACTGCAAACAGAAATGCCATGCGGCAGCAGCCTAGCAGCGGAGAGGAACAAGGCCTCTGAACCCTTCAATAACGTGCTTCTTAGAGCCATAAGAGATCTGGACAGAAAAGTTGACAGTTTGGGTGCCCATTTTACCATACTGTAATCCCGCATGGATACCGTAGCCATGGATGCTAAAATAGCGGTGGATTCTGCCAATATATCGGCAGCTGCTGTAGCCGAGATACTAGCCGAAAATAAGTCCACGTGACTCAGGCTTGAAACCCTGGAGAACAACATGCGGGCAAATAATCTTTGACTTTTGGGGGTCCTGGAAGCTGCAGAGCATAAAGCATTACAAGATTTTGTCCAGAATGTATTGGTAAAGCTGTTTAACTTGGACTTACAAGGGCAACTCATCAAAATCTATCGTCTGAACCCACATAGGAAACCAACTGTTGAAACTCCCCGTACTATTATGATTATAACTGCTGGGGTACATATTCGGGACACTGTAATGGATGCAGCCAAAGCTTTGGGCCCACTTAAGTTGGAATCAGGTGAACGTATCTATTTTTTTTTCCTGATCTGAGCTACTCAACGAGGCAACGCCGGATAAGTTTCAATGCAGTGCGCACGGGTCTCCGTGCACTTGGGATTAATCATGCGTTACAATTACTGGCAAGACTGAGACTGTATTATGCTGGTAAGACATATTTTTTCGGATCCGATAGAAGCAGGCAAGAGACTGGAAATTATTAAACAAGACTTTGTTCACTGCCCTAGGTCTTCCGATGAGGACGAAGATGGAGACTGAAGGGGCATTGTGACGCTTTGTCTTACAATTATAATATTGTCTAACTCACGCCTGTGATTTGCAGCTGGACCTTTAATTGGTTTAAAAGAAAAAGTTATTTTTGTTTTGGATATCAATAATAGGAGAGGTGCTACTTCTAGGGTTTAAAGGTCTAGCAAATGTTAAAATACACCAGCATTTTACTGGGATGACCTCCTGCTTTGATTTAAAAACTTACCAAGTTGCATATCCTGTTTAAAATTAGAAGAAAGGGGCTTATACGGCATAATGGAGATGGGGAGGTATCCCATTCTTAAAATGCTTAAAGTCCACATGTTTGTCTTATTTGTTTGCAGTAATGCAGTAGCTTGAGGTTAAATATTAGGACCAAATAGTGCCTTTTGAAAGTAAACTTGAATAATATAAAAATAGGAGGGTGCTTTGTAATAGTGCAGTCAAATACTTTAATGTTACAACAACTTATTGAATTTTCATGGACTCATAAAACACTAGCTGTGTTAGTGGGTGCTTTGCACCTAGGTGATTATTGGGGTAATATTGATTCTAACCCCAGTAATGCTCAGACCATTCATAACTTTGTGCAGTCATCCTGATGGGTTGGACTGCCCGGAGAGATAGAACACATGCAAACGATGGAATTCTTTGCACGTGAGCATCTTTCAAATACTGCCTCTACCAACTGTAGTGTTCTAAGCCCTTCAGATTTTTCTCTCCGCCTGAGAAAGAAAAAAAAATCAAAAACCATAAGTATTTTTAGTTTCTTTTACTGCCTCTATTAATTGTTAGTTTACATTTAGTTATTATTGTTTAAATTGTTGTTTTTCTCGGTTCCTCGCGGTTCGGCATAACCGTGAGGGATCCGAGTTAGTTTTAACTTTGTTTCGGTTCTCTAACTAAAGAACCTGTTCATTATCGCTAAATTTTGGTCCTAAAAGACTTTATTTATAACCGCTTTTTATCGGTTACAGAACCGCTGAACGGTTCATATTTCATCTCCTCTCTCGGTTCCCTATCGGTTCCGGAACCGACCGCAAAAAAAAAAAAAAAGGAAAACCTTTTTAAGCTGTTTAAATAACCGCATTAGCATTTGGCATTTAGCGGTTGAGGTTTTTTCTCTTTATCTTTCACCATGACTGAGAAACCTAAGAAGAGAACCGGGGAGCCTGGTTTTAAAAACTGTTTAAAGTGTGGAGATGCGTTTGCCAAGGCAGACAAGCACACTTTGTGTAGCTTGTCTGGGTTTTGAACATTTGGACCAGGAATGTGAGATATGTAAAACATTCCCAGAAAAAACTGTTGAAAAGTGCCTTGAAAGGCTTAATAAAAAGTTTCCTAGGGGTCCCTCAGGCTCTGACCAGCTGACACCCCAGTCTGTTGTGGTTGAAGTAACAAGTGCTACTACTCCTGCCCCTGATACGGGCGAAAAAGGGGCAAAAAGAGGGAAAGAACCGGCTGACTCTCCGCTTCCCTCAAAGAAATTAAAGAAGCTCAAACATGCAGAACCCTCTCCTGCTAAACCAGGGACTTCTGCACAGCAGCCTGTAATGCCTTCAGCTCAGGACGTAGCCCAGGCATTTAAAATTATTCAGGCTCTGCAGAGCATCATCCCTCAGCCTCCTGCCCCTTCCCAGGGCCCCCAGGTTGCTGCTACTGTGTTGCCCCCTGCTCCGGAACAACACTATTTCGAAGAGGATGATGAGCCTTATGAGGGAGGGCAGGCCTATCCCCAGAGGTGTCCCCTGAGCAGGAATTTGGCTCACCTCCCAGAGTGTCTGAGGATTTTTCCTCCCATTTTTCCTTCGCAAGAAAAATGGCAGAGGCTCTGGATATTGCCACAACAGAACAAGTGGAAGATGAGGAGGAGATTGAGTACCTCAGTATGATGGGTTTAACACCCACAAAGGCCCTCCTCCTCCTCCCTGTATATAAATTCTTTAAGAAGGATGCTATGAAGCTCCTGCATACCCCAAATTCTATTCCTCCATTTGACAAGCGAATAGATAAAAAATACCAGCTGGACAGGGAGGGAGCTGACTTCCTTTTTTCCCACCCTGATCATCAAGGGGTAATACAGCAAGCTGCCTGTGATAAGGCTAAAGTCCCTCTGTCCTCACACCCACCAGACAAGGACTCCAGAAAATGGGACAGTATGGCCAAAAAGGGCTATTTGTCAGCCTCGCTGGCCATGAGACAGTCCACTTTTCAAGCTTATGCTGCCCAGTATCAGAAATCCCTGTGGCAGTCGGTACTGGCAATGTCCATGAAGGCCACCCCACCCTTGTCAGATGACCTGGCAGAAACTGCCAGGTTTGGGCTAGAGGCGGCCAAGTACCAGTTCCAAATGGCTGCTGATCTAAATGACACTGCAGCCAGATGGATGGCTAATACAGTGGCTCAGAGGAAGTTTGCTTGGCTTAGGGCCACAAACCTCACTCAGGATACCTAGTCAAAGGCCCTGGATTTCCCATTAGAAGGAAATGCACTTTTTGGGGAGTTCACAGTGGCCTATATGAAAAAGGTGGATGAATATAAGGCCACTTATAGAAGTAACTCTGCTAGAGACAGAGCTTCTTCATCCACCAGGCCCTATGGAAGGGGGGGCTAGGGGTCGTTCCTTTTTATCAAGACCCTTTTTCCAGCCAGTAGCCATGCCCCAATACCAGCAGTACCCCCCACAGGGCTACTCAAGGTGTAGGGGTAGAAGAGGCTTTAGGCGAGGGGCTCAGCCACAACCTGAACTCCAGCCTAAACAGAACCCCTGAGATGCAAGCCGCCTTCCCCCCCTACCTGTTGGAGGCAGACTGTCCCATTTCCTCCCCCTCTGGTCAACCATCACCACAGACAAGTGGGTATTAGAGGTAGTGGGCAAAGGTCTTTCTCTGCAGTTCAAATTTCTTCCTCGAAAAAACCCCAGGGTTTCCACCTCCCCACCCCTAGCACAAATCTCGTTGCTAGAGGCAGAGGTTCAGAAGCTGCTTCAGCTCAAAGCAGTGGAACTAGTTCTGCAACCCTGAGAGGAAGAGGTTTTTACTCCAGATACTTCCTAACAACAAAGAAAAATGGGGAGTGACGGCTAATTTTGGATCTCGGAGCTTTAAACAAGCACCTGAAAAAGCCAAAGTTCAGAATGGTCACTTTGGCTCGGATTCTGCCAACAATCCGAAAAGGGGACTGGCTAGCATCTCTGGACTTACAGGACGCTTATTTCCACATCCCCGTAAAGGAATCTTACAGGAAATATCTCAGATTCAGACTCCCATCAGGTCATTGTCAGTTTGCAGCCCTACCCTTCAGCCTTTCCTCTGCACCAAGAGTGTTTACAAAATGCCTAGCAGCTGTGGTGGCATTTCTTCGAAGACAGGGAGTGACTGCCTTCCCATACCTGGACGACTGGCTGGTAGTAGGCAAGTCACCAGAACAGGTCGCAACCTCTCTAAGGCTCACACAGGATCTTTTGGGGTCCCTGGGTTTCATAGTAAACCAGAAAAAATCTGTCTTCACCCCTACACAGATTTTACAATTCATAGGGGCAGAGATCAGCACCCTACAGGCCAGTGCCTTTTTACCACTATACAGGGTGCAAAGTCTTCAGGTCATAGCAAACTCCTTCAAGTTGCATGGTCAAAAAACAGCCAGGCAATTCCTGCAGCTCTTGGGTCATATGGCTGCATCCACAGGCACAGTGCAGGGTTCCAGGTTTCACGAGACACATCCAGTTTCACCTCAGGACTCATTGGAGTCAGAAAAAAGATCCCTTTTCAAAACTCATTCCACTGACAAGGCCTCTGTTACAAGCCCTCTTGTGGTGGAAAAAGGAATCCAACCTAAGGCAGGGAGTTCCCTTCCAGAAGGAAGATCCTTCGCTGGTCCTCACAACAGATGCATCCCTTCTGGGCTGGGGTGCCCATCTAGGGGAGCACACAACTCAGGTTACCTGGTCAGGGGCAGAGTCCCTCCAGCATATAAATTTGCTGGAACTCAGAGCAGTGCGGCTAGCACTAAAAGTTTTCTCTACACTGGTAATGGGCAAAGTGGTACAAGTCAGAACAGACAATACCACCACTATGTATTACATAAACAAGCAGGGTGGCACCAGATCAGGTCCCCTGTGCACAGAAGCCATGAGAATTTGGGCTCTGGCATATTCCCTAAAGGTGTCCCTGCAAGCCATCCATCTGCCAGGAAAGGACAATATCTTGGCAGACACACTGAGTTGGATCAATCAGTCCCATCACGAATGGACACTGAACAAGCAGGTGGTGCAGGTAATTTTCAGCAGGTGGGGCGTTCCAGAGATAGACTTGTTCGCATCCCACCAGAACCACCAGTTGCCTCAGTATTGTTGCAGGCCACCAGCCCAAGGTACAATCCCTCTGGACGCCCTGGTACTGGATTGGTCGGGCAAGTTTCTCTATGCCTTTCCCCCTTTTCCTCTAGTTTTCAGGGTACTGCTGAAACTCAGATCCGTCTCAGCTTCTCTGATATTGATAGCTCCAGATTGGCCCAGGCAGCCATGGTACTCTCTTCTGCTCTCCATGGCAGTGAGCAGGTCAATAAGCTTGCCTCTCAGGCACAATCTTCTAACCTCCAATCAGGGAACATTGCTGTTCCCAAATCTCAAGTCTCTTCACCTCAAGGCATGGCTCTTGAGGAGTTAGAGTATGCAGGCTTGAACCTTTCTGAAGCTGTATTAAACATCTTGAAAGGTTATAGGAAGCCTTCCACTAAGAAAACTTATTCTGCTAAGTGGAAAAGATTCTCTTTCTGGTGCTCTAGTAGAAACTTCACCCCAAATGATGCAGGGGTCTCAGTGGTATTGGATTATCTAACTCATTTATATTCACAAGGTCTGCAACCCAGTTCCTTAAGAGTTCACCTTGCAGCAGTATCTGCATACCTGTCTGCTAGGACAAAGGTGTCTGTAGCATCAGATCCCATTTTCAAAAGATTTTTCAAAGGCCTGATGCATTTGCACCCTCCTCACAGGGCACCAGTGCCCGCTTGGGATCTTAATGTATGTATAGCCAGATTGATGCGGGCTTCTTTTGAGCCCATGGCTACAGCCCATTTAAAGTATGTTACCTGGAAAACAGTTTTCCTGGTAGCATTTACTTCAGCAAGACGAATCAGTGCGCTTCAGGCTCTCTGTGTTGACCAGGACTACATTTCCTTCCACAGGGATAAAGTAGTCCTCAGAACAGACAGACAGTTCCTTCCCAAAGTGGTTTCAGATTTCCATCTGAACCAATCAGTCACTCTGCCTGTCTTCTTCACAGACCATACAAGCTCTGGTGAAAGAAGGCTTCACAGTCTGGATGTGAAAAGAGCTCTCAGTTACTACATGACAGCTACTAAAGGCCATAGGCAAGACAAGAAACAACTTTTCCTTACATATGGGGATGTTGGAATGGGCAGACCAGCCTCAAAAAAGATCCATTTCTCGGTGGATTGTCCAGTGTATTCAATTCTGCTACACTAAAGCAGGTAGAGTCCCCAGCTGGGCTGAGGGCTCATTCAACAAGAGGAACAGCTGCCACTATTGCAGCTGCTAGGGACGTGCCATTGTTGGACATTTGTAAAGCAGTTACTTGGAAATCAGTACACACCTTTACAAAGCATTATAATTTAGATATCTTGTCCAGAAGTGACGCCAAATTTGGCACAGCAGTCCTGCAAAGTCTGTTTCCAAAATAAGTTCTGTGCCCACCACCAGGGGGTACTGCTTGGTAGTCTGCACAAAGTTATGAATGGTCTGAGCATTACTGGGGTTAGAAGAAAAAATTACTTACCATAGTAATCTTCTTTCTTCCCAGTGATGCTCAGACATTCATAACTCCCTCCCAGAACTTCAGCCTCTGCATTCCGCATGCTAGTGCCTCATAGCCATTCCTTCTGGATACATTTCTCTATGCTAGACAGAGTTTAACAGTTTTCTGTCTCTCTTAATAGTTTTTCTCACTGTATGGTGAACGCCATTATTATATATAGATATAGTTCCTTCCTTGGAGGTTTTTTGAAGTAAGTTGTTTTATTAGGCTAATCCTAAAACATGTTTTATTAATTAGTTGTCAGATTTTTTCATGTTGCCTGACTTCCAGGCTTCTTACAAATCTGAAGGGCTTAGAACACTACAGTTGGTAGAGGCAGTATTTGAAAGATGCTCACGTGCAAAGAATTCCATCATTTGCATGTGTTCCATCTCTCTGGGCAGTCCAACCCATCAGGATGACTGCGCAATGTTACGAATGTCTGAGCATCACTGAGAAGAAAGAAGATTACTATGGTAAGTAATTTTTTCTTTTAGTCCATGAACATGCTGCATTTGGTCTTTTCTTGGACATTTACTGGATATTTACTTTAAAGTAAATGAATTGAGACCCTTCATTATGAGGTAACTACGGTGATAGTGCACAAATCCTGTATTTACATTACTAAATTGAATTTATTTGAGATTACTATCACGCAAATGTAATTTTCTTATGTGTTGTACACAATGGAAAACCGAATAAAAATAAAGTATATAAAAAAAAAAAGAGTAGGGGATTTTCCTCTATATCTTGGTCTATATTCCTCTTCATAAAACTGGTTCATTCAACTGTTCAAGGCTGTGTGTGGATGTTGATGTGCAAAATGGCTGCCATTACACATTGTCGCCTCACTACCAGTCGCTCATTGCTTATAAAGCGCTTTGGGACATCGTGTGTATGAAAAGCACTACTTAAATGCCCGGAAATCGTGGATGTTATGTGGATTGTCCAAGGGTTGCGCTCTACCGGCTGTAGTTTAGATCCAGGTCCTACCTCCCTAATTTTGGGGTGTGGGGAATCTATTCTCCTGGTTCTAGCACAGATATTCTGGTGCTCCCTTGACTCGGGTGAATATCCCTGTTCCTTGAAAGAGGCAGTGGTGACACCCTTGTTGAAGAAAGCATCTTTGACTTACACTGTCTTGCCAACTACAGGTCTATCTCGAACCTTCCCTTTGTGGGGAAGGTGATCGAGAAAGTAGTGGCAGCCCAGTTGGAGAACCACTTGATCATCCATAGCATCTACGAACCTCTCCAATCAGGTTTTCGAAAGAGGCATAGTACCGAGACCGCGCTGGTTCAGGTGCTCAATGATCTCCTGATGGCGAGAGACCAGAGAAAACTGTCCATTTTGGTACTATTAGATCTGTCATCAGCATTTGACACCATTGACCATGGGGTTCTATTGGAGCGCCCGAGATGTATTTGTGGGCTTTCTGGGATTGTTCTCAGATAGTTCACGTCATACCTCACCGGAGGAACTAAGAGGGTGGTTTCAGGTTTTTTTTTCCTCTGATCCCATCTCTCTGTTTTGTGGGGTTCCTCAGGGCTCTATACTGTCCCCCATGTTGTTTGCGGTGTACATGCTTCCCCTCAGAGACATTGTGAGACGGTATGGGCTGAGGTTTCATTGTTATGCTGTTGATACCCAGCTATACCTGTCCTTTGCACCCGAACAGGAAGGAGCTATCTCTGTATTTAACAGCTGCCTCAGTGGAATCCAGGATTGGATGAGGTCCAGTTGGCTGAAATTGAAGTCTGGGAAGACGGAGGTGTTGGTTTTGGATTCGGATCGCCAGATAGGGGGACCTGCGGCCAGCTCCCCATCTGGATTGTTTTTTGGGGATGTCGAGCTACAGGTCTCTGAATGGGTGTGAGACCTGGGGGTGATATTAGATGCGGGGCTGACTCTTCGGTCCCAGGTGTCAGTGGTGGTTAAGTCATTTTTCTGCCATCTAAGAAACGTCGCCAGGATCAAGCATCTTGTTCCATCTGGTGATCTGCCAACTTTAATCCATGCCTTTGTGACCTTGCGCCTAGACTATTGCAACTCGCTTTACTTTGGGCTTCCAGGGGTTGATATCTGCCACTTGCAGCTGGTGCAGAATTCCACAGCACGGTTGTTGATGGGTACTCCTAGATCTTCTCACATTACACCGATGCTGCGGGATCTGCACTGGTTCAGTGGCGGATCACCTTCAAAGTTGGATTACTGACTTTTAAAGCCCTGCATGATCTGGGCCCTGATTACCTGAAAGAACTCCTGATTTCTTACCACCCTGTGAGATTGCTCCGCTCAGCCAACGAGGGGTTGCTAGAGATTCCAAGGGTGATGTTAAAATCTGCTGGGGCCCGTGCTTTTATGTTTGCGGCCACTTCCCTTTGGAATTCTGTACCCGTCAGATTAAGGAGTGCATGGCTGTGGGGAGTTTTAAACAGGCTTTGAAATCTTTCCTCTGGGAAAAATCCTATGGTTGTATTGTTTTCTGATTTGATTTTGTTTGGTTTTATGGTGCTGATTTTTGTATTTATATCTTATTGTACTGCGCCTTGAAATTTGAAAGGCGCTCAATAAATGAAGTATATTATTATTTTTATCCATGTGCAGAGGGAGTCCCCAGCTTCTGCAGGAACTGCTGGTGCCCGAGGATAACTTGTGGATAACCAAGGGAAAGGCCATGCAGTCCAGTGGTTGAATCACAACTGTAAACTGTATTAAATAGCTGCTATAGCAAAACTCCGACACAAATTACGGGGTTATGCTAACCATTTTCTGATATGCATAGCAGTAGACTGCTCAACAGGTAAATGTAGGTTCATGGCACAGGAGACGTCATTGAAAATTAATAGTATATATTTTCAAAAATGTTAGTTTTGCTTTTCTTTCCTTGACAACTGCAATTCATTCTAGAAATTGGTTAGAAATGTACTGTGTCGAAGCCTGTCTGGTGGCGCTGGACGCCTTACCTCGTGCCACGCTGGCAACCCGGGTTCAGGAACGAACTCTAGTCATCAGGGTGCTGGCATGGGGGGAGGGTCAGAGCAGGATTGAGCAGCCGGAAGGCAGCTCTCCTCTCCTGTGGTGGTCGCTGTCTCTCTCCCCCCCCCCCAGTTCCGCTACCATCAGGTTGTGGTCAGCGGAGGGGGCGACACGTTACCAGGAGGGTACCTCGAGACGTGGCTTACGCATACATCAACATAAGCGCCCAAGGTAGGGGGCCGGGATCAGGGAGAAAATGAACAATAAATACTATAAAATATATAAAGAAAAAAATGTGCTGTGTTGAACTGCAGATCAGTTTTCTCAAGTTTTGACATGAAAATCACATTCATTCTCAAAAAGTTTAAACAAAACCAAAAAAATGTGAATGATACTGCAATATACTAATACCACTATACTGTAGCAGCTCTAATTACAAGGAATCCGACCAGGTTTCTATTTAGTGTACTAAGCCTATATTTATCTTTGTCCCCCCCAATCTCTTTGTCACTGATTGCAGTGTTCCAAATTCCTGCCCAGCAAGTCCCCGTGGTGCTGGATCTTCAGGCTATCGCTATGGACGAAGTATTGCCTCAGACTTGCAGCTAGCCGACGAGTTTGCAGCAAAAGCAGCATCAGAACAGCAGGTGGAGCCATCAGGAGGGGACAGTCCAAAGGTCAGAAATTTACATTGATTGCTGTTGGGGTGGGAAGGTGGGGTAAAACAGCTCACAAACAGGATGTCTTTATATGAAAATGGAAGTAAGGCAAAACCCTGTGTGCTCTTCCACCAGTGTTGCAGTAAAACTGAAAGTGGCGCACCCACATTAAATTGGATGGATTACAGTAGAAGCTTTAAAGAGTGCAGCAGTGCATTAGTACCATTCAGCAGAGGGTGGGTTAAGATATATAACACACCTTGTGGTTGGTTAGACCTAAGACGCAGCCAAGAGCCTTCAGCCACCAGGGCTGTGTTAACTTAGCCGAGTTCAAAGACTCTGGAGAGTGCTATTCCACTTATAGAAAATGGGGCCTAACGTCTAGATACAGCAGAGACTTGGTAATTGATTTTTTGGTGTGTTTTAATTTTTATTTCAGGTTTTTTTTTTTGTGGGGGGGGGGCTTACCACAAATAGGAAACACTGCACTGCAAAAAAAGAATCATAGCACCGAGTAGTACTAGCAAAGTGAGTTTATTTGGGCTGGCCCACTGGTGCAGCAGTAGTGCTACCGCTCTTGATGCTGACAACCCAGGTTCAGGAACAAGCTTGGGTAGTCAGAGGGCTGACTGGAAGGAGGAGGATTGAGCATCCTCTGGACTGCTCTCCTCCTTTGGGGGGGGGGGTCACCGGTGCTTGGGTGACCCCGTCCAGCAGCTAGGGGTTTGGCAACTGGGACTGTATCTGTAGCGAGGTGTGTTTAACATCTGGCATGCTGCTGTTATGTCATTGCAGGACATTCAATTAAAATTCAGTGCTAGAAAGTGCAAGGTAATACACCTAGGGAAAAAGAACCCCAAGACAGAGTCCTGGATGGGAGGAGAGAGACTTAGCACTACAGCCTAAGGAACAGGATCTGGGAGATATCATTAGCAACTCACTTAAGCAATCGAGTCAGTGCAACAAGGCCTGTAGCAAGGCTAACAGGATGCTGGGATGTATTGGGAGGGGTATTGATAGCAGAAGAAAGGAGGTAATACTTCCCCTCTACAGATCCCTGGTGAGGCCTCACCTAGAGTGCTGTGCCCAGTTCTGGAGTCTTCACCTCAGAAAGGATAAGGATAGGTTGGAGGCAGTGCAGCGCAGAGTAACAAAAATGACTCCGGGCCAGCAGGGCAGATCCTGTGAGGAGCATCTCAAGGCACTAAATATGTATTCACTGGTGACTAGAAGGGAGAGGGGAAATATGATAGAGACCTTCAGGTTCTTTAAAGGAATTAACAAAATGAACTGCGAGAAGCTATTTACCCTGAATACCAATTTGTGGTCACGAATGGAAATTAACAGAAGGTATGTTCAGGAGAGATGTGAGGAAGCATTACTTTATGGAAAGGGTGGTGGAACCTTGGAACAGTCTGCCAGCTGAGGTGGTGGGTACGAAAACAGGGGATTCAAGCTGGGCTGGGACATAATGAAGGGAATAGTGGTTACTAGGGGCGACAGGACCAAGAAGGAGAAAAGAGAGAGGATTTGGGTGGGGGGTTAATACCCTGGAGGAACAGTAGGTTCTAGGGGTTCCAGGTAACTTAAGCAGACTGGATGGACCTCTGGTCTTTTTCTGCTGTCATTGTCTGTGTTTTCTATGCCTCCCGGGGAGAAAAACATGGAGAAACCGGAGGTTCTGCCTCCGCTGGATGACGTCTGCCCCCACATAGCAGACCCTGCATCACTGCCCGGGCTCCTGCTCCTGTGCTACCAGCCATTCCCCCCTAGTGGCAGTGCCCATGGGGAGTAAGCCAGGCGTATTCGGGAGTAGGGTTAGTCCCAGGATGGGGGTGTGGGGCAGCGTGTGCTTGGACTGATGGACCAGCGGACTTGGAGCCCAGCAAAAAAAATAAGAAAGTGAGTTTATTTGCAAGAAAGGACAGACTATTCCGGTTATCCATTCCCGCGATTCTTCTTCAGAGGAGCCTACCCTGAAGAAGACACGTTAGGGATTTGTAGCACCGGAGTATTTTGTCCTTTTCTTACAAATAAACTCACTTTGCTAACACTGCTCAGTGCTATGGTTCTTTTTTTGCAACACAATGCTTTCTGCTTAGATGAGTATTCCTGTTTGTATTTCACTGTGACTACCAACCTCCCCGCTGCTGCACCAATACCAATGACTTTGTAAGTTTTTGTCTTAGTTCTGTATTTTTTGGAGAAGTTTTATTTTGTCAGATGTTTGGAATTGATTTGCATAATGACCTTTTGACCTTGCAGGTTAGTATTTGTAATGCTGTTTGCTGGGCAGGTTATATCCTACATTAACCTCCCCGCCCCATGTGACCTGGCTTCAGCCATTCTGGGAAGTAGGATTGGCCACATCCCATTTTATGAAGAGACCGCCACCCCAAACTGTGAGCGCATAGTTCAGATTTATTTATTGAAAGGTTTTAGCACGTCATCCACTCGGGTAAATGTGAAGCTTCACTGTATACGAGTAGTGATAATGTGTAATGCTGATCATACTGTGCTTCTGTACCTGAACTGTCTTCTGTTTTCACTCTAGGATGAATCCAAACCACCTTATTCATATGCTCAGCTAATAGTACAGGCCATTTCCTCAGCCTCGGATAGGCAGCTAACACTAAGTGGGATCTATGCCCACATCACCAAACATTACCCATATTATAGAACGGCAGACAAGGGCTGGCAGGTGAGTTCTGTTCAGATATATACTTAGACGTTGTTTTTGAGTGTTGGGAACAAGTTGCCTGATACTGAGACACAACTCTGAAAATCACTGACTTGCACTTAGGTTCACTATGTATATTAGTGGCTGTATGTTTGATATATACTTACTAAAAAGGAACTTGGCTAGAAGTAATGTTTTAAAAGTGAAACTGCTAGCCAACTAACATCCACAGCAAAGAGAACATGTTCACATCTGGCATGTTTTTTTTTTTAAGTTAAAATCATACTGTATGATGGATGAGTTTGGATTTTATCTGGAACAAGACAAAGGTCCCATCTTGATATGTTGAGTCCACTCCAAGGCGTAAAATAAGTGGGCTCCTACAGTAGTGTGTTGCTAATCACCTGATTTGTGGCATTGGAGTAAAAATTCCCAGATTGCAGTAATTTATTCCCCATAACTATGGTAAAAAGTACAAAGTTGTGGTAATTTTTATGCACTTTGACACTTCTACCCCATAAGTGTACTCTTCTTGACTGTATCTTGCAGTTAAAAGTAATCATGTAGTTAAACTGCTCCTCACACCTGGCTGGTTGCTAAACAAAATGTTGTTGACTAGCAAAGACTGCTAATCACATTTTTTAAAATGAATGTATGCCTTGCACCGAAGTTTGCCTGTAATAACGTGGATTTACTGGTCTGATTGATTGGTATTAGAAATCTGGCAAGTCCCGGTTATCAAATGTTATTGGAAATTGACTGTTTTACTTTTTTTGCCTCCTTATACACAGAATTCTATTCGACACAATCTGTCTCTTAATCGGTACTTTATCAAAGTTCCACGTTCCCAAGAGGAGCCTGGGAAGGGATCATTCTGGCGAATTGACCCCACGTCTGAAGCAAAATTAGTGGAGCAGGCATTTAGAAAAAGGAGGCAGCGCGGTGTGTCATGTTTCCGGACCCCATTTGGACCCCTCTCCTCAAGGTAAAATGTTTTCTGTTTAGTGTCTTGGTGGATCTGAAGCAGTGCTTTTGATAGTGAGACATTTACTATTCTGCAAGATTTAGGGGGGCAGAGACAGCTGTCAACATGGAAAAATGCATCTTACTTGAGCTCTTGCTACTGGAGTTTAATTTTCTTTTAAATAAGCTTTAATAATTTATTTCAGAGTTTTAGCTTCTCCAGTTTGAGAGCCTAACTTTGTGAAGTGTGATTTTGAATATGGGGAGACCTAAAAGAACCAAGCCCAAACAAGAGAAGCCGCTCCATTGTTCGATGTGCTTGTCTTTAATCAACTCATAATCGCAACCACAAAAGACAGCGCCATCCTCAACAGTTGCATGCAAAAAATAATATTGCACAAATAATGAAATGTAGACCTTACATTTCAAGGATCCCAAACATCACGGAGACACTGACTCAAGGCTAGCAAACCTCCAACCGGATTCGCATTATAGGTGCATTATCAGGGAGTGATGTGTTTTGCGGTTGAGACCTAAAGGAAGCCAGGCTTAGGCCACCGACTACATAAAACCAAAGTCCGGCCTGTCAGGTGCACCAGAGCCAGACTGAGGGGACCCCCAGATAATCAGTGAAAATGAAGAAGTAATTGAAAGTACTAACTTTGCAGTTGCATTTAAACTAGCCAGGAAAGAAGGTGAAAAAAACAAGGGAGGCAGCACTCCCCATTCCCCCCGTTGGTAGATAGATGGGGGAAATACAGAGGGATGACACTACACCATTGGCAGTGTCACAGGGAGTTAGAGACCAGGTCAAGGAAAAAAGGGTAAGGGACACAGTTGGGAAAGGGGAGGTAAGCAGATAAAAGGAACGGGGTAAACATAATGGGTGGGTTGTAGGGAACAGCAAGTGGGTAGTATGGACAAGCAGGGACAGAAAGCACAGGGCAGCTTTGGGGGGGGGTGCAGAAAATGCGGAGAACCATGTGTGCTAACACCAGGAGCCTGGGAAACAAAATCTGTGACCTGGAGGCTATCATAACAGAGGCAGGCCTAGATCCTAGTGGCCGTTACTGAGGTGTGGTGCAGTGCACACCATGGCATACAGGTTACCCACTTTTTTTGAATTTTTTTTTTTTCATTCAGTTGTTTATCCTCCCGAACCCTGGAGGGGCTTTGGCACTCAGAGGAGGTCTCTCTCTCTCTCTCAGGTCCCTTGACCCGGAATTCCCCACGGCTTGCCCTCTCTGTGGCAGGGCCAGGAAGGTGGCGCCCTCTCCCTGGAAACCCAATACAGAAGCCGGGGTTGGCCCTTGGTACGGTGGACCATCATGGAGCCCTGCCAGGCTCTTTTTCCTCCTGTTTCTCCCCCCCCCAACATGATTACATCGGAGCGTGCCTCCCGACCTGTATTGCCCTCTAGTCACCACCAGAGGGCAATCAACGAGTGGGACGACGTGGCACCCTCTCCCTGAGAAAGAAGAGCAATCCTCCAGATGCTCAATCCCCTATCCCCTGCCAATCACCGGCAACCCGGGCTTGTCCCTGAACCCGGGTCGCCGGGGTGGCGCGAGGTGTAGTGACTGGCACCTCAACCTGCAGCACCACTGGGCCGGCCCTAGGTTATTCACTTGTTAGAAGAGACAAGGCTGGGAAGGAGGGGTGGCACTGTATGTGAGGGAGGTGGAAAAAAACACTGACGTGCAGGTACATCAAGGTGAGGAGGGTCTAGAGGTGCTGTGGGACTGCTGTCCAAATGGAGGTAGTATACAGACTGCCAACAAAAACAGAGGAGATGGACAGGTCCCTAGGGGAGGCCATCAGCAGGATAGCAGGGAAAGGGGGCGGTGCTGTTTGTTGGAGGTTTCAGTCTATTGGATGTGGAGTGAAGCCTACCAGCTGCAGCTTCAGCAAAGAGCAGGGCCATCCTACACTCCCGACAGGTAGCTTTCCTCATGCAGCTTGTAAAAGAACCTACTAGGAATGGAGCAGTGTTGGATTTGGTACTTACAAACAGGGAAAGCATTGCAAAAGTCACAGTATGAAGTCCCCTGGGTACCAGTGATCACCCTACAGTGTAGTTCAGTGTAAGGAAATGAGCTTAGGTGAGCCACAGAAAGACAAGGGTCCTGGATTTCAGGAGGGTGGGTTTCAAAAGAAATGGGAGACTGCCTCAGAAAATGCCTGGGGGTAGCCAGGGATTTGGTGGAGTTGCACTGGAAAGGAATAAGGGAGGGCATCATTAGGGCAGTGAGCCACTGCGAGAAAGAGGTAAGGAAAAGGAGACCATTATGTTGACCACTGTGGTTCTCAAAGGAAGTGGCCATGAAGGTAAAAGCGAAAAAGTTGAGTTTCAGGAAATACAAGGAAACGGAGAAGGAGGACAGGGTAGTGTATCTGGATAAGCAGAGGGAGGCAGGCAAGGCAGTCAGCAATGCAAAGACGCAAACAGAGATAAAAACAGCCCAAGCAGTAAAGGGGACAAGACTTTTTATAGGTACGTTAGCGAAAAGAGAAAGACAAGGGGTGAGATTGTAAGGCTTAAGGGGGAGTGTGTAGAAGGGGACTTGGAAAAAGAAACAATCCTGAACATTTTTTATTCAGTATTCACAGATGAGGGGGAAGGTGAGGGACCACAATAAAGTGACAGGAACAAAACGGGGAAGGAGGTGGACACTAGTGCATTTGTGGAGGAGAGAGTTCTAAAGGAACTCGTAAAACTGAACGTGGACAACGCAGAGGGACCGGATGGGATTCATCCTAGAATATTAAAGGAGTTTAGGGAGGTGCGGACAGCACCACTGGCCATCCTATTCAGTGAATCGCTGGAAACGGGAGTGGTTCCAGAGGACTGGATGAGAGCAGATGTAGTCCCTCTGCACAAAAGTGGGAGCAGGAAGGAGGCTGGAAACTATAGACCAGTCAGCCTGACCTCGGTAGATGGGAAAATAATGGAATCATTGCTAAAAGAAAGGATTGTGGAACATCTTGAATACAGTGGAGCACAGGTTCTGCGGTAGCATGGATTCACAGCGGGAAAGTTATGTCAAACAGATCTGATAGATTTCTTTGACTGGGTGACTGGGGAAGTGGATCGGGGGAGCGGTGGATATGACCTACCTGCATTTCAGCAAAGCCTTCGACACCGTTCCACATAAGAGGCTTGTAAACAACCTAGGCAGCCTGAGAATGGGTCCCAAGGTGGTAAACTGGGTTAGAAATTGGTTGAGGGATAGAACACAGAGAATGGTGATAAATGGCAGTCAATCTGAGGAAAGGAGGGTGACCAGCAGGGTGCCACAGGGATCAGTTCTGGGGCCAGTCCAATTTAATGTCTTCATAAGTGACATTGCGAAGGGACTGGAAGGAAAGGTATGCCTCTTTGCAGATGACATTAAGATCTGCAACAAGGTAGACTCTGGGAGGGCTGAAAAAAATGAGAGGGACCTAGGTAAACTAGAAGAATGGTCAAGAGTGTGGCAGATAGGATTAAATGCAAGTGCAGAATCATGCATTTGGAGCACAGGAACTCAGGAGGCTTACATGTTGGGGGGACTGACGCCACCAAACAAGAAAGGGATTTGGGGTAATTGTATCAGATGATATAAAGGTACCCAAACAATGTGGCAAAGCTGTGGGGAGAGCCAGTGGGGTACTGGGATGCATAGGGAGGGGTATCACCAGCAGAAGAAAGGAGGTGGTGATGCCACTATACAAATCATTGGTGAGACTCTATCTGGAGTACTGTGTCCAGTTCTGGAGGCTGCATCTCCATAAGGACATAGACAGGGTAGAGGTAGCTCAGAGAAGGGCAACAAAAGTGGTGCAGGGCCTGCACCAAAAGTCATATCAGGAGAGACTGGGGGACCTCAGTATGTAAACCCTGGAGGAGAGGAGAGAGGGTGGATATGATAGAGACCTTCAAATGTCTCAAGGGTATAGAGGAATGTACAGGAGGGTAACATCTTTCAGAAAAAGAGATGTTCTAGAACAAGGGGTCATGATGTGAAGCTGGAAGGGGTTAGACTAAGGGGTAACGTGGTATAATATTTCTTCACAGAAAGGGTGGTGGATGCATGAAACAACCTCCCAGCAGAGATGGTGGGGGCTAACTCGGTAGGGGAATTCAAAAATGCATGGGACAGGCATAGGGGAACCCTAGCGATAGGGAAGAGAATAAAACCAGAGATCAAGTAGGGTCTGTGGTTTTTGCAGCAGGTAGGGGAAAATGGGCAAACTGGGTGGACCTAGTGGTCCTTATCTGCCATCAGTTTCTGTGTTTCTCCAAGGAGGTAGCAAAGGCAGTGAAAGAAAAAAAGGGCAGCATTCAAAAGGTACAAAGAAATCAAAGGGAAGAGGACTGGAAAGTGTACCAAACTGGGCAGAAGGAAGTAGGAAAGGCAGTTAGGAGAGCTAAAGCACAGACGGGAAAGGACTGCAAGGGAATTGATAAAGGGGGGGTAATACTTTTTTCTGATACAACAGCGAGAAAAAAAAAAACTAGGGGTAGTATTGTGAGGTTAAGCAGGGAGGAAAGGGGAGACTGTGATGAGGGAGACGAAGAAAATACCACTATTTTAAACAGGTACTTGTGTTCAGTCATCACAGTAGAAGGAATGGTGGTTAGGCCACCACCAGAGAGAATTAAGAATAGAAGTTGGGAGCAGGCACAATACCATTTTCAGGGGAAAAGGGTACTGAAAGGACTTGCAGCCCTGAAAATAGAACAGGCTATGAGACCAGATGGAATACATCCCAGAGTACAGAGGGAGCACGGGGAAGTGCTAGCTGCTCCACTGACAGCCTTGTTCAGCAATTCACTGGAAAGGACTGGAGAGGGGCTGGCGGGGTTCCTTTGCATAAGAGCGGCAGCAGGGAGGAGTCTGGCAACTACAGGCCAGTATACGTAACCTCAGTGGTGGAGAAACCACCAAAACCCTACTGAAAGAGACTTGTGGATTACCTAAAGCCAGTGGGCTGCAGGACCACAGCACAGGTTGGTATCCTGTCGAAGGAGTGACTGAATGAGGGTGATGGAATGAGGTCGACACAGCTGGTTCGCCTGTCACAGTGGCAAACTGGTTGTCAGAGCACCCTGCAGGGAGAGCACCGCACAGGTGTTGTGCGCCTTCCCCAAAAAACCTCTGCCGTGGAGGTGATTTATAATACCTTTCGAGGGGTGCAGGGGGCGAAGACCACAGATGTGCCCCAGTGCATTCTGCGCTCTCTGGGTCGGGCAGCAGTATGCCTGATGTGATTGCTGTCACCCTAATGTCAGTCACCTTTCTGCCTGTCGCACTGAAGTGGGTGAACTGCACAGGTTTATGGTGGGAAGGTCTTACCAAACGAATCTGATAGATCTTCTTCGAGGATATCACTTTCATCAGGCCACATCTATGGAACTATAGCTGCCAGGCACCGGGACCACATGGAACCATTTTTTACTAGCAGTCTTCTTGGAGAATATGCTGCTTTAGGTGACAGCCAAATCTTTGAATTTATTTCCAGTTCCTTCCACTTACCCTCCAGGCCCCATATCAGTGCAAATCGGATCCCACAGAGACACCGCCGCTTCATTTGACAGCCAGATCTTTGAATTTCTTTCCACTTACCCTCCAGGTCTCATACCAGTACTGCTGGAGGTAGTCCTTACCTTGCTGTGCAAAAAGGCCACAGAACCATTTCCCTGGGAGCAAAGGAACAGGGGGTTCTACTTTCATTTCTTCCTCATTCCCAAATCCACAGGAAACGTAAGGCACATTCTGGACTTGAGGGACCTGAGCTTCTATATTAAGTACTCTATATTCAGTACAGGAAGTTCAGGAGGGAGGGACTGTACATTTTTCCTTACTTGGATGACTGGTTGCTCAAAACTCGGTCCACAGAGTGTCCGTCTTACACCCTAGTGCACACCAGACCGCTGTTTCATACCCTAGAGATTATGGTAAACCTGCCCGAGTCAGTCTTAACCCCTTGTCAGTGTCTCCAGTATATAGGAGCTATACTGGACACCACTCGGGTATCAGTCTTCCTGCCACAGGACAGGGCAGAGCTCCTGATAGCTCAGGCCCCGATTCTTTACAGCAGCAGGCATGGCACAGTCAGGATATTCCTCAGACTACTGGGCCTGATAGCGGCAGCCATTATTACAGTTCCCATGGTAAGGCTGTGCAAGCGGAGCCCCCAGTAGACATTGTAGGTCCAGTGGGGTCAACACACTGACAATCTAGAACAAATGGTTCTGGTCACGCCACCTGTAAAGAACTCCCCTAGCCAGACTGGACACCCTCTTCCATGCTTTCTGCTGTTTTGCACTCGACTGTTCTCTCCCCATACTCACCACTGCACCCTATACTATTCTCTCTCTCCTTCCCCTCCCTTGAAGGCTGACGCCTCTTTCATTGTGCTAACTGCATAGCAGAATTCTGGTTCGGTTTCCTCCCCTCCCACCTTCCTTCCTTCCCCTTCCACACCTACTCCCTTCATAACATTAACCCTGTACTCTTGCTGTGCCCTCTAGGGCCACCTCCGTTGGCAAAGCTGCCTTTTCCCATCGTTTCCCCAGTCTCTAGAACTCCCTCCCCACCCCAGTCCGTAATACCCCCTTCCTTCATGCCCTCTCCTCCCTCCTTCGCAGCTACACCTCCCCCTCCTGCAGCTGCCTTCTTCCCCCTACTTCCTCTCTCTCCCCCACAATAATTTTTCTGCTCCTCTCCTGCTAAACTCTGGCACCCCACATTCGCTATTTCAATGCTACTGTACTCCTAGGTTTATCGTTTCATCTGATGATCACATGTTTGCACTTGAAGCCCAGTATGTTGTAGCTGCATAGTCGATCAGTCTCTGTTGTATATTGTATCTGTATTTTGTTACTTTGGATTGTGTACATATTGTGACGTTTGTACTGTGTATTTTTGCTCTGTCCCCTTAACCCCAGGATGCATCTGGAAACAAGCTACACTACTCAGTATGCTTTTGCTGGTGAAAAAAAGGAGGAGAGGGAGGAAGGAAGGAACCTCACCACAGATGTTTCGGGGATGGGCTGGGGGCACACCTGGGCCCTCATCAGACCCAGGGTACTTGGACCACGGTGGAGAGTTCCCTCCACATAAATGTCCCAGAGATGCGAGCTGTTCTGTATGCTCTGCAAGCCTTCCAGAACCACCTGTCCCCGGGGCCTCTGCTGGTGTAGACAGACATCAGTGTGGTACACAACATAAACAAGCAAAGGGGAGGGGCACATTCATATCTCCTGTGCAGAGAAATGATGAGGGTTTGGTACTGGGCATTAAAACACGGTCTAGAACTGTTGGCTGTCCATGTTGTAGGTGTTCAAAACATCCTGGCAGGCAGGCTAAGCAGGTCGCAGTCCAGAATGCATGAGTGGGAGCTGCTGACCTCAGAAGTGGAAGACCTGTTTGATAGGTAGGGTCGCCGAGAGTTTGACCTTTTTGTGTCCACACTGTAAAACTGATGCATTTCTGCTCTGTCAGTTCAGGGCCTGGAGTTTTCTGGTGAGACGCGTTGTCCCTCTTTTGGAAAGGGAGGGGTCCTCTATGCCATCCCTACCTCCCCTCTATTTCAGAGGGTGCTGATTGAGCTCCAGATGGAAGGTGCAAGTCTGATTCTCGTTGATTCCTTGTGGCCTTATCAGATCTGGTTCTTCTTACTGCAGTGGTTGGTGGTAGAACCTCCAGTACCTCTGCCCATGTGCAAAGGCTATCACAGGAGCAGGACACTCTGGTTCATCCAGACCTCAAGTCACTTCAGCTTCATGCATGGCTCCTGAGGACATAGCCATGGCTAGATCTGGGGTGTCTCAGAAGGTGGCTGATGTCCTGGTGGCTGCAAGAAAGCCCTCCACCAGGTCCACTTGTTCCATGAAGTTGGAAGCGCTTTGCTCTGTGGGCTGATTCCCATCATTTGGCTCCCTTCACTTGTCCAGTGGATCAGATTCTGGAGTACTTGATGTCCCTTTCAGAGGCTGGACTGCAGTGCTTGTTCCATTGAGGTGCACCTGCAGCCATTTCAGCTTTCCACATTACAGTGCTTGGCCATATGGTGGTACACCTGGAAGTGTCCCATACGTCCTTGAGAGGCATTTTTCATGTAAAGCCTCCCATCCGCAATCCAGTCCCAGCTTGGGACCTGAATTTTATTTCAGAGAAACTCACTTGTATCCTCAAAGAAGATAGTACAGTTATGCAAGAACTTACTGTAATCATAAATGTTCAAGAGAATCTCTTTCGTCAGACATGCCGTCCCACCCTCTGTCCTCCTTGACCTTAAGGCTTCTTTATTCTCCTCTGTTCTTCTCTCTCTCTCCCCCACCCCCAGGATGAACTACCTCCTGTTTCACTTTTCTTAGTGGTGGGAACCTCTGGCTCTCCCTCAGTTCCCCAGGAGGAGATCCTTTCTAATGGTTTCTGGTGGGGGAACAGAGGAGGGCATGGGGCTGCCTACACTAATACGCTGAGGACGTTAACACATGACATTGTCGTGGGTGGCTCCTAGAAGGCTGCTAGCAGAAAAGTTTCCATGTGGTCCTAGTACCTGACCACTATAGTTCCATAGGTGTGGCCTGATGAAAGAAAGTCTCTCGAAGATCTACTGTTATGATGAGTTCTTACATAACTGTACTATTTCTTTGACCGGGTGATTAGGGAAATATATCAGGGAAGGGCAGTGAATATAGTCTGTCTGGATGTCAGCAAGGTTTTCAACACTGTACTACACAGATGGCTGATTAGTAGACTAATTTGGGGTGAGGTCCAAAATGGTAAGTTGGATTTGCAGCTAGATAACAGATAGGTGGCAGAGGGTAACGGTAAACAGCATGCACTCTGAGGATGGGGTGGGGGCGAGCAGCAGGGTGCTGCTCAGGTCTGAGACTAGTCCTCTTCAGTATCTTCATATGGGACATTACAGAGGAACTGGAGGTGAAAGTCTGTCATTTTGCAGATGACACCAAGATCTGCATTAGGGTGGATACCCAGGAGGGAGTGGAGACCATGCATAGGGATCTAGGGACACTAGAGGAGTGGTTGAAGGCATGGTGGCTGGGATCCAGTGCCAATAAGTGCAAAATCATGCACCTAGGGCACAGGAACCATGGTAGTGAGTATAGGATGGGGAGAGGTGTTGGTAGTCACTAGGAAGGAAGGGGACCTCAAGGAGGCAGCAAAGTGTGATAAGGCTACGGTCATGGCTAGTGGGATGCTGGGGTACATAGGGAGGGGTATCACTTGGAGGAGGAGAAGATAGTGCTGCCATTGTACTGCTCTCTGGTACACCCCCACCTGGAATACTATGTCCTGTTCTGGAGACAGTACCTCAGGAAAAGATAAAGACATGGTGGAGGTGGTCCAGAGAAGGGCATCCAAGATGGTACATGGTTTGCAAGGGGAGCCCTATGAGGAGAGACTGAGGGATCTCAATACTTTTTCTATGGAGGACAGGAGAGTAAGGGGTGACATGATCTAGACCATCAGGTACCTTACAGTGGTTAAAAGAATGCAGAGAGGGAGCCTCTTCTAGAAGAGTACAAGTGCCAGGACTAGGGGGCGTGCAGTGATATTGGGGAAGGGTGGGGAGAATTTCAGAAAGAATGTGAGGAAATAACTTTTTCACAAAAAAGGTTGTAGAAGCACGGAATCGAGTGCCAGTCAAAGTTGCAGAGGCTAGAACCGTGGAAGGCTTTAAGCATACATGGAATGGACATGGGCATATTACAGAAACAGGGAGGATCCCCGGAGACTAGTTAGGGTCTGTGAAGAAATAATAATAGGCAAGGAACCTGCGCCAGTATGAAGGACTGAGTGCCATACTTTGCTTGCCATGTGGGGGGAACTACTGATAGGAGAAGTGGTTATCCATTTTTATCCAGCTCTATCCTATGCAACTAGGCAACTTCAAAAAAAAATGTCCAAGTTATAGAAATTAAAGGTATAGTTCATATACAACAGAGGGAGCTTTGCGTCACCCTTTGACACAACACAATGAAGTGGACACTGAAAATATAGGTACAGTAAAAGATTGTTACATGATGACCCCTGACAGCAAGACCATGGACTGTAAACTGAAAACAGTTACCCCAAATATGACCAGAGTGAATTCACTCGTGAAGTGGCTACTAGTTTCAAGTTTATTGAGTTACAAAATGTGCATCACAAAAGTATAACACATAAATACAATCTTACATTAAAACCATCATCGCGTATAAATACAGACAGTAATCCCTATGTATACCTTAAAATGTGTATACATACATACATCTAGTCAATTCCTATCTTTAATTATCTGTGGGCTGCAATAGTGAACTGTGCCACACTGTATAAAACTGTAATTTTATCCATGTTTAAAAGGAATCTTAATTTCTCCACATTTGTTTTATTACTAATTTTAGACAAATGCTGTCTAAGCCATTTATTGCTTAACTTATTCAAATTTGCACAATCCAAATCAAAATCAAATCGATCAAAATTTTATTTGTAGAGCGCTTTTCAATATATCAAAGCGCTAATACATATCAAGAATAAAATATCAACTATAATAATTAATGACATAAAACAGTAAAAACGACCATAACCTTATCCAAATGCTAGTGCAAATAAGTGGCTTTTCAGAGACCTCTTAAATGATTCCACGGACAGGCACTCTCTAATCTGACGAGGTAGAGAATTCCACAGGGTTGGGGCCATAAAAGAAAAAGGCCTGGCCCCAGATGATTGAAGACGAACCCTGGGAATCTCTAGCAATTCCTCGCCAGTGGAGCAGAGAGGGCGGGAAGGACAAAGGAGATCTTGCAGGTAGCCCGGTCCCTGACCGTGTAGGGTCTTATAGGTCAGCAATGCGACCTTGAAGGTGATTCTGCACTGCACTGGCAGCCAGTACAGTTCGCGCGGCACAGGTGTGATATGGCAAGTTCTTGGTAACCCAGTCAACAACCTGGCTGCTGCGTTCTGCACCAGCTGCAGGCGACGGAGATCCGCCACCTGCAACCCTAGATATAGAACATTACAGTAATCAAGACGAGAGGAAACAAAAGCGTGGACCAACACAGGAAGGTCAGCATGCGGAACAAGGTGTTTTATCTGGGCGATATTCCTCAGATGGTAAAAAGGAAGACTTGACAGTGGCCAATGCCTGTGTCTTCAGCGTCGGCTCACTGTCAAAAATTACACCCAGATTTTGCAACTGTTCAGAAGGTCTCAACTGGTTACCCCCTAATAAAAGACCAGAGGGGAACCCAGGAATCAACTTCTCTACATGGTGACCCGGGGTCCACAACCAACACCTCAGTCTTATCCGGATTTAGTTTCAACCAGTTTGCACTCTTCCAGTCCTGAATCTCAGCGAGGCAGTTGTTAAAGACCGATAATGCGTCATTCTGTTCGGGTACAAAGGACATATAGAGCTGAGTATTGTCTGCATAGCAGTGAAAACTCAGCCCATAACGCCTTATAATGTCTCCCAACGGCAGCATATACACCGTGAACAACATGGAGGAAAGCACAGAGCCTTGCGGCACCCCACAGGACAGAGTGAAGAGAGCAGAAGAAAAAATTCCTGAAACTACCCTTTGACTTCTGCCTGTGAGGAAAGAGTGGAACCATCTGAGGACTGTCCCCGACAGTCCGCAGAGTAGCCACAGGCGATCTAGCAACATCCCATGGTCCACAGTGTCAAATGCCGCAGAGAGAGCAAGGAGAACCAAGATCGAACGGCTCTTCCGATCTCTCGCTATTAGGAGATCATTGAGTACCTGAACTAATTCCGTCTCGCTACTATGCCTCTTCTTGAAACCGGACTAGAGAGGATCATAGACTTCATGGGTGGTAAGAAAGTCATCGAGCTGCAACAAGACTACTTTCTCAATAACCTTGCCCAAAAAGGGCAGGTTAGAGACGGTCTGTAGTTAGCGAGACAGTCAGGGTCGAGGGAAGGTTTCTTCAAAAGGGGTGTCACAACAGCCTCTTTTAAAAACTCCAGAAACACCCCTTGGTCCAAAGAACCCCAGACTGTCTTCGCAAGGACTGGTCCGATCACATCCATGCAGCCCACAAGGAGATGTGTAGGATCAGGATCCAAACTACAGCAAGTCGGTCGTAAGCCCTGGACAATCTTCATGATATCCATGATCGCTGGCTGGTCAAAATCTGTCCAGGCAGACCGAGGGCATGTAACCCCGCATCAGTCACTGCAATGCTCATTTGAATGTATGCTGCGGATCTCCAACCTGATTGATGACACCTTATCCTCAAAGAACCGAGCAAACTCATCACACTGTATTTGTGAAAAAGCTCTCTGACCCTGCAGACAGGCTGGATTGCACAGTCTGTCGACGGTCCGGAAGAGCTGAGCAGGTCGGTTTCTTGAGGCAGTTATCTCCCTGGACAGGAACTCTGCCTTCTTATGGGAGATTACTGATTGATAGTCCAAATAATGGGCCATCAATCTAAGTCTGTCACCCTCCAGGCCAGATTTCCACCAACAGCGTTCCAATCTTCACCCCACTCTCCTCAGCTCCCTCAATGTCCCATCAAACCAAGGGGACCGAGGGCGAAGGGGGGGGGAGGCGAACGCGGACAGGTGCTATGGAGTCCAGTGCCCTCAGCACCATGTTGCTATAAGTGCACTACTAAGGCATCTGGTTCCTTGCACTCCATAGGCCAACTCGATAGGTCCAGCACCGCCATCAGACCCTCAGGGGTAACTCCCCTCAAAAGGCGATACTGGACCATCTCCAAAGGGGTAGGTCTCATAAGGGGGGCTGCAAAATTGAACCTTATGGAGTGATGGTCAGACCACCCAACTGGTTCCACCACCAGTTCCGTGATCTCCATCCCCTGGGTGAACAGCAGATCCAGAGAGTAACCTTGAATATGGGTAGCAGCAGTAACCACCTGTGTGAAGCCCAACGAAATCATTAGTTGGAGGAAGTCTTGACCAAAATGCGAGAGTTCATCGTCGACCCAGGCATTGAAGTCCCCCAGGAACAAACACCTGGAGGGCTCCAACACCAGGTCGACAATGAAGTCCACGACTTCTTGCAGAAAAACTTTCTCGTCACTGGGTGGACGGTAGTTGAGCAGGATTCTGCAGCCAACACCTGCTCCCATGATACACTCAAAGGATCTAGGGGACACCACTGGAACCTCCACAAGGCCCAATTCCGATTTAAAACAAATAGCGATCCCCCACCCCTACGATCCAGCCTTGAGCGATGTATTACCGAGTACCCGGCTGGAACAGCTGACTCCAATATGGGACCAGCATTTTCGTCCAGCCAGGTCTCGGTAATGCAAGCCAGGTCAGATGATTCAACAAGATCAGCAATAATTGCTGTCTTATTTTTTATAGACCTAGCATTCTATAATATCGCCTGGGTTGGATGAGAGGCCTTGCAGGAGCGGGCTACTTGCCCACTTTCAGTGGAGCCCTTGGGTATGGGAACCAGGCATCGCGCCTCCCTATCCTGTGCCCATTTCGTCCCAGGGCATCTCCCTGACCCCACCACCTCTTCGCATCCCGCCCCTCCGCCTCGCAGTCGGGAACCCTCCTGCTCTCCTCCGTAATCCCAGGGCATGGCAACGCCTGTATACCTTGTTGCAACGGGGCTATCAAAGGCCGAGGTTCTCAGCCTAGAAGGGAATAGCGCCTGTCCATGGAAGCCCGGTCCCAACACATATTATCCAAATATTTAAAAGACAATTTTAATCAACCACTTTAATATAAATACTATCAACACCAAAACTAATTTGAATAACTTAATCAATAAATAAAATGATAGTCCAGTTCCTCTTCAGGCCGACTCCTCAGAGAAAAGTCTTTAGGCAGGTCTGGGCAGGTTTTTAAACTCCTCAGAAAAAATAAATTTATAATGATTAGGACAAAAATAATGAGAATCTCTCAGAGCTCTCACCCCTGAGGAGTCTGTCCCATAGCCTGCAAAATGTGTGCTATATTCCATTTCCCTGGGCAATCACCCTTACAATCTAAGCCCAAACTATATTTATTCTGACCCATAAAACCAGATGAAACACCTGCATTTACATTAAATCTTAAATTAGCCAAGGTTTTGTAATGAAGATTTTTCTCACACACACGGTGTGTGTGTGTGTGTGTATGTATGTATATATGTGTGTGTGTATGTGTGTATATATATATATATACTTTTATGTATGTTTTTAAGTCTTTATAGGTTTGGAAATTAATAGTTAAGGAAATTCTTTCTGTGTCATTTTGTTTGGCAATATCTTGTATTCTGTCTACCACAATATTACTTAACTCATCAATATTCCCAGTGAAATCTATATTTGCAGTAGAAACCAAACCCATTTTCCTAAGTGTAATATCTAATTCTTTTATACAGGACTAGCTTTTTAATGATGCATTGTTTCTTGTATGGTGACATACTAAGATGCCAGCAGTGTAGACCCAAAGGTCTATTGAGTCTGCTTGAAAATCGGCACCCGATCAAGGCACAGATGCTGATAGGTTAAACTATGTGCCCAACAATCGTATAAAACAGTCTCTTCATTGTTATTGTTGTGTATTTTTTATTTTTATTGATTTTAATTGTAGCAGGTACAGGAAATTTACAAAACCTTGGTTCCAAGTCTAGGAATATCAAATACATGGCATAAATAGAACATTTAAGATCACTTTTTGTCCATTGGTACAGCATATGAGAGACAGTACTAACATTGTTAAAGCTCCTTAACGCCAGTCCAGTAATAGTTCCGATATTGGCTGTTTGCTGCCATGACCACAGATAGAGTTCGATAATGAAAATCCTCAAAAAGTTCAACTGTGCAGAACTACACTATGTAGCACCCTTCTCAGAGGTGCTGTTGTGTCCTTGTCGACCCTGCAAGAAAATATCAAAGTAAAAATCACTTTCCTAAGGCACCTACTTAACAGCTCACAAGTATCAACTTCCAAATAACAACGTATTTCATATTAGCTGGGAATGAACAATTTGACAAAAATTTCCCTGATAAAAGGTCAGCTTTCCGTAAATACAGCCGTGGCCAAAAATATTTGCGCCCTTGCACTTTTTCAAATAACTCACAATTTCCTCTAAACATAAGTTGAGATTAACAGTACAGTAGTTGGTCTCCACAATTCTTTATTTCTCTGATAATATTGCAGAACCTTTGTTTTTGATTCAGAATTTTAATATAGTCTTTTAAATCAGAAAATGAAAAGAAATGGCATTGACAAAATTATTGCCACCCTAGACTTAATATTTGGTAGCACAGCCTTTGGTCAAAATAACTGCAATCAACCGCTTCCTATAGCCATGGATGAGCTTCCTGCACCTCTCTACTGGCAGTTTGGCCACTCTTCTTGTGCAAACTGCTCCAGTAGTCCCAGATTTGAAGGGTGCCTTCTCCAACTGCTGTTTCAGATCTCTCACAGGTTTTCAATGGATTTAGATCTGGACTCATTGCTGGCCACTTGAGACAGTCCAGTCGCCTTGTCTTGAACCATTCCTGGGTGCTTTTTGAAGTGTGTTTGGGGTCATTGTCCTGCCGGAAGACCCATGACCTTGGACGGAGACCCAGCTCTGACACTGGGTTCAACATTGCGCTCCCAAAATGGCCTGGCACCTCCAGATTTCATGATGCCATGCACACGTCCAAGGCACCCAGTGCCAGAGGCAGCACAGCAACCCCAAAACATCACTGAACCTCCTCCATGTTTGACTGTAGGGAAGGTGTTCCTTTCTTTGAAGGCTTCATTTTGTTTTCTGTAAACACAGAGATGATGTGCTTTACCAAAAAGCTCTAATTTGGTCTCATCTGTCCAAAGGACATTCTCCCAGAAGGATTTTGGCTTGTTCAGGTGTGTTTTGCCATCCCGAGTCGGGCTTTCTTATGTCTCTCTCTCTCAGCAGTGGGGTCCTCCTGGGCCTCCTACCATATAACTCCCTTTCATTGAGTTGGCGACGGATGGTGCGAGTTGAAACTGTCGTACCTTGTGTCTGAAGGTCAGCTTGAATCTGTTTGGCAGTTGATTGAGGTGCTTTCTCCACCATTCGAACAATCCTGCGCTGCAGTCTTCGATCAAGTTTTCTCTTGCGGCCACATCCAGGGAGGTTGGCTATAGTGCCATGGGCCTTAAACATCCTGATAACATTACGTACGGTGGAAACAGGAACCTCAAGGTCTCTGGAGATTAATTTGTAGCCTTGAGATTGTCCATGCTTGGCTACAATCTTCTGTTTGACCTCCTCAGACAATTCTCAGGTTGTCTTTCTTTTCTCCATGCTCACTGCGGTACACACAGTGACACAAAACAGGAGAATGAGTCCTTTTCTCTATTCAAACTGGTTGAATGAGTGATTTTCATATTGCAGTCACCTGCAACTCACCACAGGTGAGTTCAGTTCCAAAGTGAAGGAGAATCATCTGCTTGAAATCTAATTATTTCTAACTGCTTCTAAAAGGTGGCAATAATTTTGTCCAGGCCATTTAAGGGTTTCTGTGTGGAATAAGCTAAGACTTAGTAAATTTTTCTGCTTTTTGTGTTTTATTCCACTGCAAACCAAAGAAATACATATGTGTGGATACAAAAATATTTTTTAATTTCAACAATTTTCTGGAAGGAATGGTGCATTATTAGAAAAAACTGCAAGGGCGCCAATATTTTTGGCCATGACTGTATGTATATGCTAACATGTCAGTTAGCTTATTGAAACTAGGAACAGTTTATAACCGAACTTTGAACAGTCTTAACATCATTGTAATTATTAGAACACTAACAGTATACACATATTGCTGTACGACTCAGGGAACCCTCTCATATCACAGGTCCCAGGGCAAATTAACGCCATGAGGCAGTGGCCATTTTGTACAGTACTGTCAGCTCCCTGTTAGACCCACTTGCCTACCAGAAAAAAAGAAAATGCTGATAGACATTTAAACCTGTCTGGAGGGAAGCGATAACATTATTTAAGCTAGTGCGCTACAGGTGTAACTAGAATTAGATAGCACATCGTTAACACATTTAAACTACTGTTTAGCCTGCAGTGATTGAAATTGACAAACCTTGAAATTAACATATAACTCTCTGGGCCAGTCTCCATTCATTTAACATGTGGAGGGAAACAGAAAACAGAACATATCCCCACTAATATGTATTCAGATCTCATCTCCCTCCGAGGCTGTCTCCCCCTCCCTATGTTCAAAGTCTTTTTTGATCATATCAAGTCTTTTACCTGCTTCTGTTGGATCAGTGTAAATAAATGTCTTGCCAGTATAGTTAATTCTGAAACGGGCTGGAAATTGTAAAGTGTGGGAGAGCCCCAGTACTCGTAGCTCGGTCCTGACACCATCAAAATGTTTTCATCGCTGACATGTGGCGAAGCTATGGTCCAGAAAGAAATATATTCTGCCACCATCTTCTAAGAATAACTGACCTTTTTGCTTCACTGCCATTAATGCGTTTCTTTTATGTAGGGACCTGCTGTGATTAGAAGAATAGTCTGATGTTCAGTGCTGGACGAGGGTTTCCAACGTGGGGAAATTCTGTAGGCTTCAATAATATACATATACTGTGACACTTGTATCACAAGCTGAGAATCCACCAGTGCCCGCACATATGTCATCAGGTCCGATCCTTCATTATTTTCAGGGACTCCTAGCAGGTGAATATTGCTCATTCTAGCCCCATTCTCCAAATGTTCCAGTCCGAGTCTGATCAGCCAATTTTCCGCAGTGGGACCTGTCACTGCAGTTGCTGATTTTTGTGCTGTTTAATTTGCAGATTTAGCTTCAGCAGGCACCGTATTTAGTCTTGTTTCTGTTAATGTTAATTTATGGCCGAGTGCCTCCTCTTTTTTTATTGAGATCACAGATGGCACTGAGCAAGGCAGAGTTCGAGTTCTCTTCCTGCTGTCGCCGCGTGGCTGAGGCTGCTCTCCGTTGTTGGATCTTGCTGTTTACACTGCTTTCCCTTGGCCTATTCTTGTGTAACATTTTTTTCTTGGATTCCCCATCTTTGATTTTCTCAAGTTTAAAGTGATTCTCTGAGATTTTGAAGATGCCCTTTTCACATAGTATGCCATTGCTTCTCATGCTCCAGATGTTGACGCTGCAATTTGTTTTGTAAAAAAAATCTGTCAGTCATTTTTTTATGTTTTATCAGCACTTTGTCCATCAGTTTTCTGTGTATGGCCACACCCCCAGAATTGTCATGCAAGGGAACTGTCAATGTTTTACCTACTGCACCAATGAATTCTGGGTAAATTATGCAGTTGATTTAAATGATCATTACTCAGAAATGCATTCCCTTATTTTGGTAGTGGTGACTGCAGTTAGTACCTAATATGTAGCAAGGCATTGTGGGTACAATAAGAAGTTGTTTTCCAATGTCCTTACTGCAGGGTGCACTCTCATATTTCAGTAGTGGCTTCAACAGTAAAAGCTCTCACATGTTTATTTTCAAAACAAGACATTGTTTATACTAATTTACATAATGAGGCATTGTGGGTACAGTATATAGCAGTCTCCTATTTCGGCAGTGTAGATGTCTTCAATACCAAGACGGACCAACAGAGGTCTCTGTTTCAAAACAGTGCTTAAAGAGCAGGTGTTTACCTAATAGAAATCTAGTTTATTTATTGTATTTTTGATGTATTAGTAATTACTTTCTACTTTTATGATAAAATATTTGTTAGTGCAGTGAAACAAGTGGATTTTCACCTTTGCTTCTCACACGGCTAGTAGAAAAGAATTCAGTAGAATTCTGGTTTTGTGATGTCAGAAACTGCCAGCTACTTAAGAGCCTAATGCACATCTTTGACAGTGTACAGTACTCGCTGCAAGCCCATTGGTTGACGGGGCCCACCAATGGGCTTTCAGTAGTACAGTAGCTGTCAGTCTCGGACAGCCCTATCGGCAGGCGGCTGTGGCGGTATGCAGGTGGGTTGTGCCAACCTTTGGGACCTGCTGGTATGGGGGGAACGGGCTGGGGAGAGGGTGCCTCAGTGGGTGGGGGTCTACTGGACTGATGGGATTGTTTGGAAGGCTGTCGGCGACACGATGCGGTATGTTGGGGTGGGAGGGGATGCTTTGTACAGGGTGCCACCGCCGCAGTATTCGACTTTACACTGGGACTATGGGCAGGGTGGGGCTTCCATGTACATGTCTGTGCCACCACAGGGTGTGGCTTGGAAACTGGAATCTGGGCAGGGAGGGGGGTTTCTTTGGACATGGTGTTACTACCACAGGGCGTGGCCAGGAACCAGGGATACAGGCAGGGAGGGGTGTTTCTGCACACCTGTCATTACTGCCATAGGGTGCAGCATACTACACGGGGGTTCGGGCAGGGAAGGTGCACACTCTAGACTGGCAGGATGGGCAGTCTATCGTGCTGCTTTCTGCAGTACGGCAGCCTGCCTGTGGGTGGCACGCTACTTAAGTCTACTTGTTGTAGACTTATCTTTGGTGGGGGGGGGGGCGCATCTCCGGACATGCCCTGAAGATGCGCCTCCTGGTTGGGCTGTGAATGGGGCTGCGCACCATGTGCATGGGCACGCCACTTTCACAGCCCCTCCAGATGCACCGCATATCATTATGGCGGTATACGGCACATCTGCGATGCGTTGGTGCTTCGGGGATGTGCCAGCACATTGGCCCCCTGCCAGAATCGCGCCAGGGTGCAAGTCCATCCCTTTTGAGAATCCTGCTCTTTGCTTTTTATGTGTCTGCACTATTGTGCTCCCTCTGTATGATTGTGTGTTTCTAAAAACAATAATTAGTTTCTGTTTTCATCTGTCCAAGTAAAATCTGGTTATGGAGAAAATATCACCTACTATATTATAGCAAAAGATCATATGTTATCAAAAATCACAAATTTCTATTAAATATATAATATTTTTATGGCAGGAAGTGTTGTGTGTCCATAGAAATCTGGAAACAGATTTGCAGTTTCCCATTGAAATACACCGGCAGCCTCGCCAGTAAAGAGTTCCTGACATCAGAATACAAGGACTCCATTGGATCCTTTTCTCACTAGCAGTTGGCAAAATACAAATAAAATTATGAAAAAGTAAGTAAAGAAACAAAAAAAAGCAAACTGAATGACTGCAGAGGCATCTAAAAGCCCCAGACCTTCACTCTTTATGATATACACCCTTACTAAACATTTGCTCTTAACAAGCTTTGTTTCCCTTGCATGATGTCATGGTTGAGGGTTGCAGTACTGAGGAAAAAAAGGGGCGGGTTATGCAAATGAAGCAGAGCACAGAAATAAAATATTTTTTTTTAATTAGAAAACAGTAATTTTTGGCAGTTTGAATGGTAGGAAATTGAATCACAACTCCTACAGGTTACTACTCCCATTTGCTATGGCAAACCTCAGAAAATCACTTTAATATCAAACTGTTCCCCTCAATAAGCGCTGTCAGTAAATGGAAGTTTAATCGTAGTTTGCAAAAGTTTCCAGCAATTTTGTGATTTTAATTGAAGAGCTGATCTGGAGACTCATAGAAGATGACTATTCCGGTTGGCTGCAAGCCACACCCTCTTATTGTTACATATTTTAAGAAAATGACGAAACTGTCTTATTGCCCTGGAAACTAATGATAAATTACCTGTTTCTGCCTTCAAAAACTCCGCTGATATAAACTGTGGCAAACTGAGAGTGAGCCTAATGTATAAATTCTGTATTGGTTCCAGTATTTCTACTTCTTTGCACTTTCCCCAAACCTCAGACCCATATAAAATAATTGAGTCAACCTTCATGTTTTAAAGTTTTTAGTAATGCAGTAGCTGAATAATACATTAATATACTGTTTGGAAAACGTATTTATTACTAAAAACCAATTGCCCACCCTTTTTTTTTCCTTTCCTCTACGTGGAGTTTCCAACGTTTTTTATTATGCAAGGTAACTCCTAAATAGGGATAACTGTCAACTAGTTCAGTCTTTTTATAGTCTATTTTCCAGCAGAAATGTAAGTTATTCGGTTTAATAACCCTAATTTTGTCTTAACTGTAACTCTTTTAAAACCATATCAATACAAGTGAGAGCTTTTTTTAAGCCATTTACATGGCCATACACCAGCACAGCTTTGTCTGCATGCAAGAGCATAGTTAGTTTAATATTCGTAATTCTTGGGGTATCTGTATCACAAGTGTCTAATCTATGAACAATTACATATTTTATTTTTATTGAATAAAAGGGGTTCTAACAGGCACCGCTGTTTTACTCGCCCCCCATTTGTTTTTAATGGATCTGTGAGCTTGCCATCTGTAGAGTATCAAATTTGGACACATGTGTCGGTATATAATTTTTGTATCAAGGCAAGTAATTTACTGTCGATACCCCAGGCATTCAAAATGCTCCATAGAATATTCCTGTGCACACTGCCAAAGCCAGATGACATGTCTAAAAATGCAAAATACAGGTTTTTTTTTCTTGTATTTGGTTTCCTAATCAGATGATATAATATAAATAATCTACTGTAGAGTATTTCTCCCTTAATCCAAATTGTCAAAACTGGTTGATGTCATGCACTAGATGGCTGCCTAATCTGCAACTCCGGAGGCCTGGCGCTATTAAATATTAAATCTAAGAACATATGGCATTACTCGGTGCTCATTTTTCACTTCTACAGTGTCTTTAATCCCTGATGTGATGGGGAAGACCAAAAAAAAGGTTTGGAGACTTCAGTCAGGAGATCAGCTTCTCAGTCGGGCACACGGCCCGTTAGCCCAACAACATCCTAATCCTAAGTGCTGACTGTGTCCATGGATGAAAACGAGACTCAGGCTCAGAAAGCAATATCACTTTTACTAAAGCGGATGGTCACCGATGTTAAAAATCCAGTGTCATATTGATTACAAAATAACTGGCCTGCAAAATGACTTTAAAAGCTTGAATCCCGGACGATGGCAGTTGAGGCGAATTTGGAAGCCTTACAGTGTGAACATATGGCGTTCGGACGCTCGCTAGCATTTCTGCACCAAAGAGAAAGAGCTCACCTTATGAGCTGAAGATGCAGAGGCGAGGTCAAGAAGAAATAATATTAGTGTCTTTGGTATTCCTGAGGGGGTAGAACAGGCCCTCATGGTAGCCTGTCTAGAGTGCTGGTTAAAACAAGAACTCGCACTGGAGGAAGATGTCCATCGTGAAATAGAAAGAGCGCATAGGGCAGTAACTCCCAAACCCAAACCGGGAGCCCCTCCGAGATCAATTCTAATTAAGGTTCTGCGGTTTCCCATGAAGGAAAATATATTGCACCTGGCTTGGAACAAAAAAGATATAAATCTCGACTGTCAAAGAGTCTTTTTTTGATCAAGACTACCCTCCTCATGTGTTGGCAAAGAGGAGAAAAATCCTTTTAGATGTCCGGGCGCACCGGGACAGAGGGTTGAAAGCTTTTCTGAGATATCAAGCCAGACTAAGGGTGCAGGATAAAGAAGGGACTCATGTGTATGACTCACTTTTTTCATGCGATTCCAATGCTGGAAACACTGGGTATACAGATTCCTGACACTAGTGAGGAACAAGCACAACAAGAGAGAGAGGGTTTGCTTCGGGCTATCGCCCCTGGAGGTCGACGAATGCACAGGAGGATTGACTCTCTTTTGCCACTTCATGCTGATGTAGCCAGGTGGATCACCCCAAAACAACATGCAACCTGAATTAAAATTCAAAGTTTCTCTTGTTTAATTACCTTCCCTGTGCCACGATGTGATGTGGAGTTTCCTCCATGAGGCTCTTGCTGAGCCTTGTTGAAGGGGGGGGCCCAAGATTGAGCCGCGTGGGTTTGTCTGTGTTCATAATTTTTCATCGCTACCAGGGGCAATATAATTTGCAAGTCGAAACGCTTGTGTTTGGGACAGTGTTCCTGTAGCGCTTGAGAGGAGACCGGACTACTCCATGGTGGGATCATCTAACCGACCCACCTCATCAGCTCGAACTTCATTCCTTCCGTGACTTATCCCTCACAAGTACTGTATGAGATTACTTTTTGTGCCTATTTCTCTGTTTCCAAGGGACTGGTTTGTATACTGCTGCGGGTATACGCTTGGAAGGGGTTGAATTCAGGGAGTACTGTTCCCCTCGTAATTTAACCTAATTTACTTTACCCACAAATCAATGAATAATCATTGCGGAGGAAAGATACCTTTCTGGGCAGATTTAAGGAGAACATCAAACGTTATTTGTTCGGGACTGTTATGGGGAACAACTTAACTTTTTTTTTTTTTTTACGTTATAATGTCACGAGAAGTTATATCGTGATGTTACCAAAGGCTGCACTTACTGAAGTGGTTTAGGAATGGGCCGAAGATTACAGCAGAGAATGTTACTTTTGTTATCTACTTATCCCCTGAAGATAGAGGGGGAGAGCAGGGTAGAGGGGGAAGTTTCTAATAAAGTAACTACCACATGTTGGTCATAAGATATATATATATATATATACAATTTCTCGCGTTAGAGTTTGAATTATTATATGAAGCGGCTATACTACATTTCTTATTAAAGGATGTTATTCTTCTTTTCTTACCCCAGGAGTCATTTAGCATCAGTAACTTTTTGCACTTAGCTGGCTAGGTGCAGTTGCCCCGAGGTGTGCCTTTAAGAGATTTTTTAATGAGTATAGGGCCAGCCAATCAAAAGACAGGAGGGGGTGTGAACTGAGTGAGAGCTGTTGACTGCTTCAGAATTTTTTCTCCGCTGGACTGAGCATATTGCCTCTGAGGTGTCTCCCAACTTTCCATGTTGACAGCCTCCTAGTGCTTATCTGGGTAAAGTTTTCCTCATGAATCATTTCCTTCAGTGTGCTGAGTGACAACGTTTACTTTTTCATTAGCGCTTCACAGATTTTTTTATTTTTAGCGCGATGGTGCTATTTAGACTTTATTTTTACCGTGACTACTTACTTCAAAGCCTAATTTTATCACGGGTGTTTATTTTCGACAGTTTCCTTCATTTTTGACTAATTTATTGTGGGAACCGTCGACAGTTGCCTTGTTTTTTACCTCAGACCTCACGGGGTTTACCGCGAGGCACCTGCAGTAGATTTCAAACTTAAACAGTGCCTGGGAGTTTTCTCTCTAGATTGGCAATTACAAGGAAACCTTTTTTGTTATACTGCTGGACCTTGGTATCATCTGTATCAGGACTGTCCATAAGGGTCCAGCAGCCAGCTGTGCACAGCTGAGTATTACTGGTTTTCTATTAAGATTGGCACTGGTTTAGATTCCAGTTTTACAACCCAAAAAAAAAAGGGCACTGGTAATAGACAGAGTTTATTAACTGGGGCAGGACTGGCCGGTGACATTTTCATAGCAACCTGCACTCAGTTCATAGGTCCAGAACTGGTTTGCTTTGCTTAAATTGGTGAACATAGCAGACAAACCTTTGATAATTATGGCTGAGGATAAATCAAAGGTTTCCGACGAGGGGCCATTCAAAAATACTAATACCAAAAGCAGAGGTGCTGAGGAATCCTCCAGATCCCAGTCAAAAAATAAAGCTTCCAAAGATGAAGTTCCTCACAAATTGAAAAATAATAAGAGTGACAAAGAAAGGAAACTTGATCAAGCCTCTGATGAAGTGGCTAAAAAGAAACTCTGTCAAGACAGATATGCTCCCGTTGCTCCTGGGAAAGCCAATACTGAGACAACAGGCAGCTTAAAGCATTCAGAAAAAACAAAGCACTTACAAACTGCTCAGGTTCTTCCATCAGTGCAAGATATGGAAAAAGCATGGCAACTGTTTCAGACCCTTCAAAAGATGGGTCCTCTATTTACTGGGGCTGGCAAGCACTCTTCTACAGTTCTCTATTCAGTAGACTGTGAGAGTGACGCAGATGATGATCAATTCTACGATGCCCCTGACATGGATTTTGAGGGCCTTGAGCCCCAGGAGTCCCCGGACCCTCGCCTTGGGGATCCCCCAGGTGACCACGAGGATCCTTCCTCTATGTTTACATTTATACAAAATATGCTGGATACCCTGGACCTCGCTACGCAGGAGCCCAACCAGGATGTCGATGAAGACGAAGATTGTGTGGAGATAAAGGATCTTTCATCCTCAAAGACCCTGGTCATCCCTATCTATAATGCATTTAGAAAAAATACCATGAAGGTGCTTCAACACCCCACATCAGTACTAGGGGTTGATGAGTGGCTTGAGAGAAAATATAAATTGTCTAAAAATGGTACAGGGTTCCTGTCAGCACACCCTAGCCACGAGAGTATAGTGCAGCAGGCAGCTTGTGAGAAAGCTGGAGTCTCCTTGTCACCCTCTCTCCCTGACAAGGATTCCAAGAAAATTGACTTTATAGCTAAGAAAATGTATGCCACAGCTTCCTTGCTTCTCAGGATTTCTTTTTACATGGCATTCACAGCCAAATATCAGAAAGCCCTTTGGAAATCTGTCCAGGCTGTCGCCCACAACGGATCAGATTCTATGGTACAGGAGCTGGTGGATACGTCAAAAACTGCTTTGAAAGCTACTATGTACCAATTCCACATGGCAGATGACAATAATGATGCAGCCTGTAGGGCGATGGCCCATGCCATAAATCTGAGATGCTTCGCCTGGCTTAGAACAACCAGTCTGACCACAGACACTCAGAACAAGGCCATGGATTTTCCCTGTGATCAAAATATGTTGTTTGATTACAAAACCACTGACTACATGAAAAAGGTCGATGAGTACAAGGCCTCCTGGCAGAGCCATTCATCCAAGCCTAAACCCATCACCCCTCAGAGATCCCGTCCTGGGGCAGTAGGGACAGAAGTTTTGTTCCCAGGCCTTACAGTCCCTGTCCCCAATCTGACTTTAGCCAGTACAGGGAGTCTTTCAGAGGCAGGGGCAGAGGGGGCCAAAGAAGATCCACCTCTACCCAGCCATCTGCCTCCCAGTCTAAGTCCTGATGTGAGTGTCCAGGTCGCCTTCCCGCTTCCAGTTGGAGGCAGACTCTCCCACTATCTTCAGCACTGGTCCCTCATCACGTCGGACAAGTGGGTGCTGGAGATAGTGGAGAAGGGTCTGTCATTACAGGTCAAGCAGCTGCCAGACCTCAAGTGTACCCAGGTGTCAAGACCTGTCACCATCACAGATACCGCTGTTGGAAACGGAGGTACAAAACCTCCTGGCTTTACGAGCAGTGGAGAGGGTCCCCACCCACGAGAAGGGCGAGGGCCTTTACTCCAGGTTTTTTCTGACACAAAAGAAAACTGGGGAATGGCGACCTATCTTAGATCTCAGATATTTAAACAAGCATCTGAAAAAACCCAAATTCAGAATGGTCACTCTGTCACTAGTCATACAGTCCTTACAGCAGGGCAACTGGCTAGCTTCCCTCGACTTAAATGACGCCTACTTCCACATACCCATAAGGAGATCTCACAGGAAGTTTCTCAGGTTCAAACTTCCTTCGGGTCACTGTCAGTTCACCACAATGCCCTTCGTTCTGTCCTTGACCCCAAGAGTCTTTCCCGAGTGTCTCGCAGTGGTAGCAGCACATCTCAGGAGACTGGATGTCGCTCTCTACCCCATCTGGACGACTGGCTTATAGTAGCAAAGTCTCCTTGCCAAGTCAAGGAATCTCTTTCCCTCACAGAATGCACTCTGGAGTCTCTAGGTTTCCTGGTAAATCTCAAGAAGTCTCACTCGGTAACCCACCCAGCTGCTCACCTTCATAGGGGCCCAGCTGGACACGCGGAAGGGATATGCTTTCCTCCCACAGGAAAGAATTCCGAGTTTCCTTTCAGTGGCAGATTCTTTCACCCAGGGACAGCCAAGACCAGTCAGACATTTCCTCAAACTTCTGGGACATATGGCCTCTATGACTGCAGTAGTCCCAGGGGACAGGTACAGGATGAGACTCCTGCAAGCCTCCCTCAGAGCTTGCTGGTCTCAGAGAAGCAACAACATTTCAAAGTTAATACCGGTGTTGGAGCAGTTCCTCCAAAATTTGCTGTGGTGGAAGTACCCTGCAAATTTGCGGGCAGGTGTTCCATTTCAAGCTCCTCTTCCCAAAAAGGTGATCACCACAGATGCCTCCCTGTTGGGCTGGGGAGCTCATCTAGAATGTGCCTCAGTAAGCGGCAACTGGACTCCTGAAGAGTCACAGTTGCACATAAGTCTTTCCGAACTCAGAGCAGTCTTACTAGCTCTCAAAGCTTTCGCTCCCAGCATAGAAGGGCAGGCGGTTCAAATTCGAACGGACAGCACCACTGCAATGTTCTACATAAGCAAGCAGGGTGGTACCAGATCAGGAATACTCTGTTTGGAATCTCTGAAGCTCTGGTCTCTAGCATTTACCAGGGAGTCAGCCTCTCAGCTATTCACCTCCCAGGCAAATTCAATACTGTGGCGGATGTTCTAAGCTGCATCAGTCAAGGTTAGAGCGAATGGACACTGAACAAGCAAGTACTAGCCACAGTGTTCAGGCAGTGGGGCACACCAGATGTGGATCTGTTTGCCTCGCCTCTCAATTTTCAGCTTCCTCAGTACTGTTGCAGGCCCCCAGTTCTGGGAACACTTCCTCTGGATGCCCTGATCCTGGATTGGTCAGGGAGGTTCCTATACGCATTTCCTCCCTTTCCCCTGATATCCAGGATTTTGCTGAAACTCAGGCAGCAGCTTGCATCCATGATCCTAGTGGCTCTGGACTGGCCCAGGCAAGCCTGGTACCCTTTCCTTCTCTCAATGTCCTGCAACAGGCCCATTCGCCTGCCTTCAACTCACTCCCTGCTGTCCCTTCCTCAGATGGGAGTGCAACCCAGACTGCACTCTCCACCTCAAAGCCTGGTTCTTGAGGAGTTAGAGTTTCCATCCTCACAGTACTCTGAACAGGTCCTTAAGATACTGAGGATGACTAAAAAACCGAACACTAAGAAGTCTTATGCAGCCAGATGGAAAAGGTTTTCCCTCTGGTGCAGAAGCAAAAAGTCAAACCCCTATCAGCTTCAGACCCTCGGCTGCTAGACTACCTGGTACACCCTTACGGGCATCAGGCTTGAAACCATCTTCACTCAGGCTACACCTGGCGGCAATTTCAGTCTACCTTTCGGTGGGAAAGAAGAAATCATTTTTTTCCCATGACATTTTTAAACAGTTTTTCAAAGGCCTCTTGCACCTCCAGCCTCCAACCAGGGAGCCTATTCCTCCTTGGAGCCTGAACCTTTGCATAGATGGGCTCATGAATCCACCTTTCGAGCCTATGTCCACAGCCCACATCAAGTTTGTAACTTGGAAGACCATCTTCCTGGTAGCCATTACGTCTGCCAGGAGGATTTTAGAGCTACAGGCCCTGTGCACTGAGCTGAATTACATCATCCCTCACAACGATAAAGTTGAGCTCAGGACAAACAGGAAATTTCTACCAAAGGTGGTTTCAGAGTTTCACTTGAACCAGTCCATTACTCTGCATGTCTTCTTTACTGAGCCATCCACTCCTGGCGAGCAAAAGCTCCACAGCTTAGATGTCAAAAGAGCTATCTTTCACTACCTAGAGCATACTGGACAGTCCAGAGGGTCTTCCACTCAGTTGTTCCTCACCTACAGGGATGTAGGCAGAGGAAGACCAGCTACCAAGAAAACTGTTTCTCATTGGTTGGTCTCTTGTATTAGATTCTGCTATGAGAAAGCTGGTCAACAGCCTCCAGTGGGGCTCAGGCCCCATTCCACCAGGGGCACTGCAGCCTCGCTTGCAGCAGCAAGGGACATTCCCCTACTGGATCTGTGCACACCTTTGTGAAACACTACAGTTTGGATGTGCAGACCAGATTGATGCCAAATTTGTCAGGGCAGTTCTACAGAGCCTCTTTCCCGAGTAGGTTCTCTGCCCGCCTCCCACTTGATAGTCTGCAAAAAGTTACTGATGCTAAAGGACTCCTGGGGGAAGAAGAAAAAATTACTCACTGCAGTAATCTTCTTTCTTCCATGGGGTCCTTTAGCGTCAGTAAGCTCCCACCCTTTCTCCCCAGTTCACCTGTCGGAGAAGGGCTCTTGCATCGCCTTTTACCAAATTTGGCGTTTGTTATTGATGAGCTTTTACCTCATGTTGCTGTTTCTGTTTCCACTTTTGGACATTTGCATGTTTTTTGAATCCTGTTCATTCTTTTTCGGGGCATTTGCCCTCGTTTCTCCTTGAAAAAATTCTGAAGCAGTCAACAGTTCTCACTCAGTTCACACCCCCTGCTGTCTTTTGATTGGCTGGCCCTATGCTCATTAAAAATCTCTTAATGGCACACCGTCTGGGCAGTTGCACCTAGCCAGCTAAGTGCAAACAGTTACTGATGCTAAAGGACCCCATGGAAGAAAGAAGATTACTACGGTGAGTAATTTTTTTTTTCTTTGAATAGATTTAATTCACTGGAGCCCGGCCAGCGGTATGTTGCTGGGCCACCTGTCAGCTGGGATATTTTAGAGAGGAAGGACCATGCTCACAAGTGTAGACTTATGATTTGTCCTTTGGCACTTTAGTGCCATACCCTTCTGTTGCATTTCTTGAGAGGGTACGCTGCCTCTCATCGAGCTCACTTTCTAGTATTGTGCCTGTAGGTGGGATATCTTTAACACCCTAGAGGCAAATTCCAGCTTATTCCGCCTCAAACTCCCTCCTGTTGGGGGTTCTTCCTGTTAGTTAGATTTAGGTCCCAGGTTGGGGCCTTTACTTTAAGATATGTGTTGTTTGATGTTGTTTCTGTTTCAATGTGGTTTGTCTTTATTATTTTCGTTTCTTCTCAAATATGAGCAGGCTTCATATGGGGTGGGAGGATTGGAAAAGATTAATGGAAAGATGAATATCGAGTACTCCAATGGCATCACTTAATTTATGTTCATTAAATGTGAAAGGTTTGAACAATGTAGTGAAAAGAGCTGGAATGTTACAGGAATTAAAAAGGGTGAACTGCGGTATTGCCTGTATACAGGAGACTAAGCTGTCCAAAAGTGAACACAATAAATTAAGACAATCCTGGGTGGACTCTGTTTTGTCTGATTCCCATCCCTCTGCAACTAATTCAGGCACAGCTATTTTAATTAAAAGAGGACTTCCATTAAAAATATCAAAGTTCAAAGAGAGGGAAATGGGCATTGGGCTCTTCTCACAGGTGAATTCTGTGGACAAATCTTGCATATATTTCAGTTTATGCTCCCACCTCCTTATCGGGATCTTTTTTCAGAGCATTGTTCAAACTAATAGCAGACCTCCCGGCGGGTCAGTTGATTCTTATGGGGGATTGGAATTGTGTAGAGAGCTGTGCTCTGGCCAAGAGCCCGTCGACTAAAAAGGGTCTGGCGTCCAGCTCCAGGCTCTTGCGGACCTTAACCTCATAGGTGGGGGTGTTAGATGTTTGACGATGGCAAAACTCCAAAGGGAAATATAACACTATTTACTCCCCAGCCACAAATTCCTATTCAAGAACTGATCGAATTTACACCTGGAAAACTGAGGTGCATAACTTTTCTATTGTTATTATTCACCCGGTCTCCTTTTTGGACCATGCTGTGGTCCAGATTAAGGTTGGCTGGGATCCACATAATAGTAGGGGAGCCTGGAGACTGGATCCTGGAGCGTTATTGGATAAGGCCTTTGTGGCATCAGTGAAAGAAACTATCAAGTTGTATTTCGAGGAGAATAGGGAGGAGGATACCCCTTTAAAATTCATCTGGGATGGTCTCAGGGCTGTTTTAAGGGGCAAATTTATTAGTTATTCAGCTTATCTTAATAAGTTATATAATGCCCAAATAGAAGCTATTTAGAATACTATTCAATATTTAGAAAAGTTACATAAAGTTTTAATAGAGACCAGTCTACTTTTAAAAGCTAAGGAAGCCAGAGCAAATTACAGTGATTTAATGCAACGCTGCATCATAATGCTATGAGATATACCAATCAGAGATATTATTTGGGGACATACTGTTGGCCCTCCGCCTCAGGAAGCGCAGCAGATCACTATATTTCTAAAATTACAGTTAAAAACTCTCAGGCAGGACAACTAAACCCCTGGAAATTGCAAAGGAGTTTGTAGCCTTTTTTAAACAATTTATATTCCCAGGCGAGGACCCTTGAACATGCACAGAAGTTAGCCCAATTTTTGGGCAAAATAAACCTACCCTCACTAACTGACTTTCAGGCAAAGGTGCTTGAAAGACCGTTTACTGATGAGGAGATTCAAGTGGCAATAAAGTCTCTTAGCTCAGGCAAAGCCCCCGGCCCAAATGGTTTCATTGTAGAATTCTGTAAATTATTTGCAGGGGACTTAATCCCTACCTTTAAAAGGGTATGCAGTGTAGCCACATACATTGGGGGCCACTCCAGATACCTGTGGGGTGGGAGCTACGATTTCACTGATCCCTAAGTCAGGGAACGAGCCTCTGTGCTGTTCAAGTTATTGGCCTATCTCTCTCTCTTGAATGTGGATGCAAAAACCTTTGCTAAACTGATGGGAGTGTGACTTCAGGCCCTTATCCCGGAATTAGTCCACTCTAATCAGACTGGTTTTATTCCAGGGCAACACATTCAGGACAATATACGTGTTTTACTAAATACCCTTTCTTGTAATAATTTGTCCCCCCCCCTCACACACTTATTGCAGTCGTTTCGTAAGATGCTGAAAAACCGTAGACTGCCTTGATTGGTTATTCTTGGAACAAACATTGGTTAAATTTGGGTTTGGAGAAAAGTTTAGAGATTGAATCTTAAATGTGTATAGTTAACATAGGGCCAGAGTTAATGGGATAATTTCAGAATCCTTTAATATTCAACGGGGTATAAGACAGGGGTGCCCGCTGTCTCCCCCCGCCTCTTTGCACTAAGTATGGAGCCCCTGGCGGCTTTAATTAGACAGTCAGAGATATATAAGGGAATTAAGGTGGAGGGTATTGAGCTTCGCATCTTAATGTATGCTGATGATAGTTTATTATATCTTGCAGATCCGGTTAACTCCGTTCCAATTGTGGGCTCTTACCTGTGGGAATTTGGGCCAGTTTCCAGATTCAAAATTAATGATACAGAAACAGAAATGCTACCCGTGGGTTCATTTACCATAGGTTCACTCCCACAAATAAGTTAATTTAAGTGGGCAGGAGAGGGATTTCGATATTCAGGAGCCTGCATACCTGTTAAGATTAGTAATTTATATCAGATGAACCACTTAGAATTATTGAAAAAGGTTCAAGAAGGCTGAACTGGTGGAATGAGCTGCCTCTTTCACTATCGGGACGTATTGAGGATGTTGGGGTGAATGTCCTTCCCCGTTTTCTATTGTTTATTTAGTGTGCTCCCGATTAGTGCGCCTCCTCAGTTTTGGAAAAATCTGAGGACTTCGATCTCTAGATTTTTATGGAATCACAGAGCACCTAGGATTAAGTGGCAGATTTTACAAAGAGCAAAGCAGACTGGGGGCCTAGGCCTCGGATTTTGTTAAATATTTCTGGGACGCCAGTTGCAGGCCTAGTGACCATGAGTGAAGCCATGGATCCTCCACAATAGACAAAACTAGAGAAACCCTTAGTAACTGCCTGCTGCAAAATTTTCAGATAGGATTCTAATGGATTAGGAGGGTTTATCCAAACTTATTACCCTTAACCTGTGGTCTCTGACCACGAAACAAACCTGGATAATGGTAACCAGTTGTATGGAAACTCAACCCAAGATCTCTGCCCAGACCCCTCTGAGGGCTTGCCCTGATTTTCTTCCTCTCCAGAGGATGAAGGTTTTCTCAGATGGATGAGATCAGGACTACAATATATAGGCCAGTTTTATAAAGGAGGGGTCTTGAAGACATTTAAACAACTATGTAGAGACTTCAGTCTCCCCACACAAGATTTTTTTTAGGTTTTTTACAATTGCATCACTTTTTGAAGGGTAAAAATCTAAATTCCCAAATACTTGTAGGGACTAATCCTCGTCCGGAGTATTTTGTTCTTCTGACCGCACAGGAGGCTCAGAAAGGTCGGATCTAAAAAATTACAGCTTTCCTGTCCTCAAAGGACTCACAAGCTTTAAAGGCTGTGGAAGAGTAATGGTTCAAAGAATCGGGGGTTGAGTTGGAGGGAAAAGACTGGGAACAGATTTGGGAAGGGGTACAGTCTACGACCTTATCGCCAGTATAGAAGGAGTTTAGGTGGAAAGTGACAATTCGATATTTTCGAACTCCGCAAATTGCTTAACAATATAAGACCACCTCCTCGGGGCTATGCTGGAGGAAATGCGGAGGGGTGGGCAATCATACACATGTATTTTGGGCATGTGGGAAATCAGATGGTTTTTTGGGATCAAATAATACACAGAGTGGTTCCAGTAACAGCTACCCCGAGACCCAAGGATTTGGGTATGGCCCCCCCCCCCCACACACACACACACATTTGAACACGCGCACAGAAATATTTATTTTTTATTCTTTTGGCAGCTGCACATAAAACCATTACTAAGAATTGGCTCTTGGAGACCCCTTCCTCTCTTGATTTATGGTACTCTACGTGTTTGGGTTTGCTGGAGATGGAAAAGCTAACAGCCAAACTCAGACTGACCTTAGAGAAATTTAAATCTAGGTGGCTGCCATTTTTCCACTATCAAGCAGGAAAAGAGAACAGAAATGTTCTAGAAATATTAGCAGATCACACTTAACGCAGGAATGCCTCCTTTAATACTACACGATCCCAAGTGTAATTTAAAAGATAACCTTACTTTAGATTGCTACTAATTGAAAGCTAATTGATGTTTATATGTCCCTTCTACTTAGATATTATTTAACAGATCTCCTATTCACATGGGACTAATTCATATTTCCAACACAGGGATGTATAAGATTCTTAATTAATGTCCGATTTATAGCTAACCCCCCAACACACCTCCTCATCTTAGAAACTAGATTAAATTGTTATTGCTTGCAAAATGTCTAGCTCAATATTAAACTATCTCTTTATTTGGTTTTCTGTTTTCTATTTCATTTTCCTTTTCTTTTGGGATATATTTTTACCAGATATCCTTAATTATCTCCTTTGTTATAGACAATGTTGCCCCAAAAGGTTATACTATATATTATAAAAGCCATAAGCTAAATATCTGAGAATTTGTCTTAAGTGTAAATTTAAGACCTGGTAAGGAGGACATCCTCCTTTTATTTGGAGAAGCTAATGGAGATTAATTTTGCAATATTATAAAACGTATGGATTTATACAAACAGTTTGAATCTGAAGACATAACAGCTTTATGAGCTTAGGGCTAATGTTGTTTGTATTTATTTATAATGATCAATTTAGTTAAGCAATATAAGGTCATTGCTTTATGTCATATTCTGGTTTATTTATTTATTTATAGCATTGTCTGTCTATTCTGTGTATGTCTTGTTGTTTGTGGAAAATGAACCTTAATAAAAATTATTTCAAAAAAAAAAAAAAAATTCCAAATTGTCGGTTAGATAGGATATTATTTTCTGTCACCCAGTTATTTAGTTCCTGTAATAGAATACGTGAAAATATTTTCGTAGATATATTTTGTAATGCTGTCGGTCTATAATTAGATGGTATCTGTCTGTCACCCTTTTTGCATTTGGGAACCAGCTCTGCCACTTGCTAGGATTTTAGTATCTCTTCTGTTTCAGTTACATGTTGGAACAGTTTTTGAAAAACACTGCTCCACCAGCTAACATTAAATTGGTAAAATTCTGCTGGGATGCCATCTGTTCCAGGAGCTTTGTTCTTTTTTTGTGCTATGATAGCTTTCTCTATTCATATTCTAGTAAAAGTTGTCTGGGTCTTGTACTCTTCAGTCAGTATTGTCATTGTCTGTGGTATGAATGGTGTATCATATTCTAATACCTCCTTATAAGAGATCTTACTTCGAGAGGGTTCCTTTAGTAGGTCATCACAAATAGGACTGACGGGCCGCATGGCCGACTTTTCTAGCGATCCCTGACGGGGGACCGCCCACCCGATGCCACGTGACTGACGTCAGCGTGACGGTATATAGTGGGCAGTCCCAATGCCTGCCCTCTAGTTCTTTACCGCTATCACCTCGTGCTAGTTGCTTCGCAGACTTCATTCAGTGTTTGTCTGAAAGTTGTATTTCACCCGGTTTTTCAAACTCGCTATTTTCTTCATAAATTACGTTTAGTTCATGTCTTCTCCGAAGGAGAAGTGCTCCAAGCGTGGCACTCAGATAACGCACAAAGACTGACATCCCATGTGCGTCATCTGCCTAGGCCCAGACCATCCAGTCTTCTCCTGCCCCGATGGTCAGGCCTTCAGTCAGGCTACCAAAAAGCGGTGACAGCAGGTGTTGGAGGCCCATCTTCTCAATGTCCGTCTACTTTCTCTTGAGAAGAAGATGGACAAGCTTAGGGACTTGTCTGAAAACTCTTCCCCTAAAAAGCATAAGGAGAAGACTGGGGAGCGGGCTCGTTGGCGTGGCGCCGCGACCGCCACCAGCAAGCACCAGCACTCAGATAAAGAGAAATTCAAAGCGGATAAGTCGGTCGCTGGCTCCTCCGGGCGACAGCGCAGCACCGCCAGTAAGCCGGCCTCCTCGGGCTACGCCCGCCGCCGCTAACTCGATTCCCCAGCTGGGGCAGTCGCCCGCCTTGGTCGCTAAGTCGGCCAGGGGTCCTCTCCCTGACCGCCCGACCACAACTGCTAAGTTGGCTGTCCCTGACGACCGCACGGGCTCGGTTCCCCCATCAGGGCCTAATGGCGCATCAGCCGACGTCTGGTGGGACCGAAGGGAGACAGCCCCGCTCCCTCCTGTTCTTCCCTCGCCCGTGTCCTTGCATTCCACCACGGACACGTCCAGCAAGGCCGATGGGGACGCTGGTGAACCAGCCGATTTCGGGGGTTCTCCCCCGCCAGGGACCAGGGTCAGGAGGCTCCTTCTTGGCTGAAAGGTCTTTCTCTGGAGGCCTCTCCTCAGCCTGAGGGCGACTGCGCGCGCCTCCAACGCCGCCAGTCACTACAACAGTCCCGCACAGGACCGCTGGCTGCTCCACCGCTTAGTCCCACAACAGTCCCGACACCAGGACCGATGGTCAGGTTCGTTCCTTCTGGCCTCTACACTGGACCTGACTCCTATGACTGAGACTTTTCGGTCCAGTGCCAACGCTAGCCCTCCGATGCCGGATCCCCTTCCGGCGCTGGGTTGGGTGCCGAATCGTCTTATAATGTGGACTGCCCTCACTGATCCTAACTTGACTACATCACAGCAGGTCCGACGGGTTCCCCCGACATCAGGGCTATGACTGGGTATTATAACTGCCCTCACTGTCCCCCATTACCCCCATGGGTATCCTGGGGAACTTACCCAGAGGCTCCCACTCCTGGATGGAGTCCAATGGGACAGTTTTACCAGGGTTATCATCCCTATACCCATTACATGGGTCTGCATGGATATTACTCTCTCAGTGGCTGTTCCCTCCACCTCCGCCCCAAGCCTCAACCAGCTCCACCTCCACCTCCACCCTCTCCGGCTATGCCGATTTCAAGTCCTTCCTACAGTTTTGGTGGCAGAGAGCGAGGTCGGAGTTGGTTTTGGACCTGGAAGTGAGGCTTCCACCTCTGCCAATCCTAGGTCCTCTTCTGGCAGTTCGGGTCTGATTGTCCACCTCTGAAGACTCCACTGATCGCCTCTTCTCATTTCAACATCGCCCCAGTGGAGGAGGCCGACGACAGTTCTGATGGGAGAGAGGACCTTTGTGGGAGGAAATTGGAGGAACCTGAGCTGAGAGGCAAGACCACACCAAATCGCCACCTGAGAATCCTTCCTTCTGGACCTCTTGAGTGCCCTCAAGATTATTTTGATTGGGAGTTAGGGGAACAGGACCCAATGAGACAGCGACTCACAGAGCACCTCGACTTAGAGTCCCCTGTCTCCCGTCCCAGTTCCTCCGTGGATGGCCCCATCAAGACCTCACCACCGCCACTGTCTGGCAGATGCCTCACTCTATCCCGGCTCTCCCCAAGCGGGCAGACAGGCTTTACCAGGCGCCTAAGGATGCTCCTTTTTTGAAGATCCATCCGAAGGCAGACTCCATGGTCATTTCAGCAGCTCATGATCGCTACGCTCACGCCAAGCACTTGAGCACTGCTCCTGCAGATAAGAAGTCGAGGCAGATGGACCAGTTTGGCAAGAAAATCTACTCTTCTGCCATGTGCGCGCTGCGCTCCCTCAGTTACGTGGGCCTATATGGTGTCCCACCAAAAGCGACTATGGCAGGTTGGAGATGAAGGTCCAGTCTATGGATCCTTCACTCTCCAAGGAGGAACTTGCCAGGATATCCACCTCTCCAAGATCTCTTGTAGGCATGCTTTACGGGCCACCTACGATTCAGTCGATTATGTGGCTCGTACCTCGGCGACTGCTGTTGCCCTGAGACGGCACTCCTGGCTTCACCTCTCAGGCCTCGCTAACGAGGTTCAGTTGGTGATTCAGGATGCCCCATTCCGGGGCTCGGTCCTTTTTGGAGGCGACACCGAAGACATCATTACAGAACTACAGGACAAAGGTGTTACACTTAGATCTGTTCGGTCTATGTACCGATCGGGTGCTCCTCAACGATGACTACAGCAACCCTTTCGGAGGAGGACCTGGAGGCAGCGGAAATCCGCTCAGGCGTGTCGCCAGGGTAGGCAGAAGGCCATGGGTACTATCACCTCTCCTGCCTCCCAAGAATCTGCGACGTTCAGGGGGTCCTCCCCCTGACCGACCCACTGCTTCTTGACTCCCCACCCCACTGCCTCCTCAGCCTCTCAGTGAGGAGCAGGTGGGGGTCCTCCACCTGCAGGATGGAGGGTGAGGGTCCTGCAACTAGTGACCTTAGGTCACACCATGGAGAGTTACTGAAGCTTCCTCTGGGAAATCCTCCATTGAAGTCCTCATACACTCGGGATCAGGCTATCCTCGTACAAGAGGAGATAAATTCGCTCTTGCTAAAACAAGCAATCGAGCGAGTCCCCTCAGGGCAAACAGGAAAAGGCTTCTACTCCCATTTTTTCCCTGGTTCCAAAAAAGACCAGGGACGTCCGACCCATTCTAGACCTCAGTCAGCTGAACCTTTATGTCGAGTACAAGAAGTTTCGCATGCTGACACTCCAGGGCCTTCTTCCACTCCTGTTGGAGAATCACTGGCTTTGCGCCCTGGATATGCAGGATGCCTATCTGTATATCCCTATTTTCCCCAGCCACCATCGATTCCTGCATTTCCTGTTCCGGGGGGAGCACTTCCAGTTCCGAGCTCTTCCCTTTGGGCTGTTTTGGCACCTCGGATCTTTACCAAGTGCTTAGCGGTGGTTGCGGTGTTTTTACTACCGCAGGGGATTGCAGTGTCTTACCTGACGATTGGCTCCTAGCGGCCCCATCCAGGGAGGCGTTGTTGGAGGCTCTGTCGCTTAATATGGACCTGTTCAGTCGACTGGGATCACTGTCAACGTGCCCAAGCCATACCGTATCCCCCAAGAGACTGCAGTTTATTGGAGTGGCCTCAACACAGTCCAGTGCAGAGCTTTTCTTCCTTTGGACAGAGTGGAGACCGTCCACCAGGCGTCCAAGGTGGCGCTCTTGCATGACCATCCCAGCCTGGGAGGTCCTTCGCCTGTTAGGTCTCATGGCAGCTTCCATTTGTACTGTTTCCTAGCCAGGCTCCACATGAGGATCACTCAGTGGTCCCTGAGGGTGCAATGGGACCAGCTTTGGACAATCTGGACCATCCGTCCTCATCTCTGCAGCGGTCCAGCAGGATCTACTGTGGTGGATGAACCCACATATCTTGCTTGGGGCTTCCGTTTGAGCCAACACCCGGTGCCACTCTCACCACGGATGCCTCAAACATGGGGTGGGGTGGGGTGTGTATCTGTGGGAACATCGAGCCCAGGGACTTTGGTCCGGCTTGGAGCTTTCACTTCACACCAGTATTCTAGACCTCAGGGCGGTCCTGTTGCCTTACAGGCCTTTCAGCCCCTGCTGCCCAACGGAACACTGCTGATCCAAGCGGACTAAATATGTTGGTGGTTTGGTACATCAACAAACAAGAAGGAACCCGGTCGTACCCTCTTTGCAGGGAGGCGACCAGGGTGTGGAACTGGGCAGTCCAGCTCCACTTGTCCCTAGTGGCCGTGCACATACCGGGAGTTCTAAATATCCTGGCGGACAGTCTCAGCAGATCGCAGACCCCTGTTCACAAGTGGGAACTTCAACAGGAAGTGGCAGACTCCATCTTCCAAAATTGGGGGCAGCCGGAACTCGACCTATTTGCCTCTCAATACAACGCAAAACTTCCCAAGTTTTGCTCATTCATTCCAGAGCCAGGTGCTTTGTGGAGTGATGCATTGTCTCTATCCTGGACAGGGAAATTTTTGCACCTTCCCTCCATTTCCCATTCTGCAGAGGGTCCTCCTCAAACTACAGGCGGAGAGAGGCCAAGATGATCCCTCATCGCCTCTTTGGCAGAGACAGATTGGGTTCCCGCTGCTTCAGCAGCTATCCAGGGAACCACCGGTTCCACTTCCTTTGACACACGACCTCCTTACTCAGGATCAAGGCCATCTGGTTCATCCGGGACTCAGGACCCTGCATCTGCATGCATGGCTCCTGCAGACATAGCCATCTCTCACTTTGGGGTATCCTCTCGAGTGGCACAGGTCCTTGTCGAAGCCATAAAACCTTCCACCCATTCCACTTATGCCTTGAAGTGGAAGCGGTTTTCCATTTGGACTACCGCGAAGGGCTGGAACCCATTTTCTTGCTCTGCCCCACAAATCATGGAATACCTCCCTCCTTCACCTATCGGACTCAGGTCTAGCCTATTCCTCTCTGAAAGTGCACCTCTCCGCTATCTCAGCTTACCACGAGCTGGTGGATGGTAAACCCGTGGCTCACTTTGATATCTCAAAGACTTTTTTGAAAGGGATTCTCCATCTGAAACCCCCCATCTGCAGCCCAACACCACCATGGGACTTGAATTTTGTCCTGGAAAAGCTCACCTTGCCTCCTTTCGAGTCAACAATGAGCTAATTAGTTCCGAAGAAGTCGGGAGATCTCAGACCCATTCTGGACCTCAGCGATCTAAACCAGTGGGTCTCCTACAAGAGATTCAGGATGGTTTTCCTTCCCACTCTCTTCCCTCTCATATCGGTGGGAAACTGGCTGGCTTCCCTGGACATGCAGGATGCCTACCTGCATATTCCCATAGCCAGGAGCCATCGAAGATTCCTAAGGTTCAGATTCGAAGACAAGGACTATCAGTTTCGAGTCCTCCCCTTTGGTCTCTCTTCAGCCCCCAGGGTCTTCACCTAGTGCCTGGCTGTCATGGCCATGGCACTTCAAAGGCGAGGCCACTTCGTGTTCCCTTACCTGGATGACTGGCTTCTCCTGGCTCCTTCCAGGTATCGCCTGTCGGAAACTATCAAGGATTCTATCTCGCTTTTTCTGTCTCTCGGAATCACCATCAGCAGGGACAAATTTCATTTGATCCCAACCCAGATTCTCCAGTTCATCGGAGCTCTTCTGGATACCACGCTCGGAAAGGTCTTTCTTCCCTCCAAAAGAGCGGGTCGCATTCAGGTATTCGCATCCCAGATCTCTTCAGTCTCAAGGGTGCCAGCCCGGCTCTCCCTTAGGCTATTGGGGCATATGGCCGCCGCCATAGTCTCGGTTCCTCTGGCACGCCTGCGCATGAGGACCATACAGTGGTCTTTGAGAGTCCAGTGGGATCAGACAGTCTGGATGCCTCGATCATGATATCAGAGCCAGTCCGCAGAGAACTTCACTGGTGGATGTCGTCCAAAAATTTGCTGGCGGGCATCCTCTTCCAATCGGGGGCACTGTCCCAGACTCTAACCACGGATGCCTCGTCCCAGGGGTGGGGTGGTCACTTGGGGACTCACCGTACCCAGGGTTCCTGGTTCTCCATAGAAGTAGACCTGCATATCAACATCCTGGAGATGAGAGCGGTGCTTTACGCCCTCCAAGCCCTGGCCTCGGTCCCAAGTGCTGGCCATCTCTTGGTGCAGACAGACAACACTTCGGTGATGTTCTACATCAACAAACAGGGCAGCAGACATTCTTATCCCCTTTGCAGGAAGCCATGCAAGTGTGGGATTGGGCCCTAACATCATCTGTTTCTGACAGCAATGCATGTTCTGGCTCCAAACGTGTTGGTCGACGACTCAGCTGGACAAAATCGCAGGCCCACTAATGGGAATTGCTCCAGGAGGTTGCAGATCACATCTTCTGTCGGTGGGGATGCCAGAAGTTGACCTTTTGCATCACGATTCAACGGAAAACTGGCCAGTTTTTGCTCGCTAGGTCCAGAGCCTGGAGCTTTTTCGCAAGTCCCGCCGCTGGAACGGGAAGTTTCTATATGCCTTTCCACTCCTACAGAAGGTCCTCCTCAAGGCTCAGTTGGAACCTTCCACTCTTTTCCTGATCGCTCCACTATGGCCTCGTCAAATCTGGTTTCCCTTACTACAGCGTCCCTGGCGGTAGAATCACTGATGCCTCTACCTCTCCCTCTCTCTTCTCATCTCCTGTCGCAGGACAAGGGGGTCCCTGTTACACCCGAACCTGTGTTCCCTTCACCTGCATGCCTAGCTCCTCAGGACCTAGCTACGGTCAGGTTCGGAGTGTCTGATCAGGTCGCTCAAGTGTTGGTTGAGGCTCGGAAGCCTGCCACCAGGGCCACTTACGCTATGAAGTGGAAACGTTTTTGAATTTGGACCACAGCCAAAAGAGTGGCTCCGTTGGTCTGTCCGGTTAATAACATATTAGAATATCTGCTTTCTCTTTCTGAGAAAGGTCTCAGCTATTCCTCTATCAAGGTACACCTGGCCACCATCTCTGCTTACCATTTCTCTGTGTCGGGTAAGATAGTGACTCAGATGGAGGTTTCCAAGGCATTTTTGCACGGTATTCTCTACATCAGACCTCCTATCAGGGACCCGATTCCTCCTTGGGATCTCTGGTTCATCCTGGAGAAGCTTACTCTTCCTCCATTTGAACCGGCCATGGAGTCTGAGCTTTGTTTCCTTTCTTGGAAGATTTTATTTTTGGTGGCTGTTACTTTGGCGAGGCGCATTTCAGAACTTCAGACTTCAGGCTGTCATGTGTAAGGAACCTTACCTTGTTTTCCACAAGGACAGAGTTGATCTCCGTACTAATCCGAATTTCCTACCGAAAGTTGTTTTGGAGCTCACTCTGAATCAGTCGGTTCAGCTCCCGGTTTATTATCCAGAGCACTCAAACGGGGGAGACCCTGCTTCATTCCCTGGATGTCCACAGGGCTCTTTGATGCTACCTGGCTAGAACCAAGGGGGACAGGAAGTCTGATCAGCTTTTCGTGTCCTTTGCTCAATGGTCCGTAGGTCGCCTTGTCACCAAACGGACGCTTTGCGCTGGTTGGTTCATTGCATCTCTCTCTGTTATGAGAAGCACAACAGGTTGACATTGGAACCGGTTAAAGCTCATTCGACTAGAGCTATCACTGCTTCCTTCGCAGCACTAAAGAGAGTACCGACAGCGGATATTTGCGCTGCCGCTACCTGGAGTTCTGTTCATACTTTTGTCAGGCACTATAGCCTCGACATTATTTCCAGACGCAGAGCAGGGTTTGACCTCACAGTTCTGCAAGGCCTGATCTCCTGAGGGCTCTTCCCTTACCCTTCTGTTCCTTTTCTTGCTGTTTCCCCCTTCCAGGGTTGTTGTATCATTTATACTGCTTGGGACTTGGTCCTCTGTGGAACCTGCTGCAAGAGCTTCTTCTCGAAGTAAGTATCTTTGGTGGGGGCATCTCGGACATGCCCTGAAGATGCGCCTCCTGGTTGGGCTGTGAATTGGGCTGCGACCATGCATGGGCACGTCGCTTTCACAGCCCCTCCAGATGCACCGCATATCATTATGGCGGTATACGGCACATCTGCGATGCGTTGGTGCTTCGGGGATGTGCCAGCACATTGGCCCCCTGCCAGAATCGCGCCAGGGTGCAAGTCCATCCCTTTTGAGAATCCTGCTCTTTGCTTTTTATGTGTCTGCACTATTGTGCTCCCTCTGTATGATTGTGTGTTTCTAAAAACAATAATTAGTTTCTGTTTTCATCTGTCCAAGTAAAATCTGGTTATGGAGAAAATATCACCTACTATATTATAGCAAAAGATCATATGTTATCAAAAATCACAAATTTCTATTAAATATATAATATTTTTATGGCAGGAAGTGTTGTGTGTCCATAGAAATCTGGAAACAGATTTGCAGTTTCCATTGAAATACACCGCAGCCTCGCCAGTAAAGAGTTCCTGACATCAGAATACAAGGACTCATTGGATCCTTTTCTCACTAGCAGTTGGCAAAATACAAATAAAATTATGAAAAGTAAGTAAAGAAACAAAAAAAGCAAACTGAATGACTGCAGAGGCATCTAAAAGCCCCAGACCTTCACTCTTAATGATATACACCCTTACTAAACATTTGCTCTTAACAAGCTTGTTTCCTTGCATGATGTCATGGTTGAGGGTTGCAGTACTGAGGAAAAAAGGCGGGTTATGCAAATGAAGCAGAGCACAGAAATAAAATATTTTTTTAATTAGAAAACAGTAATTTTGGCAGTTTGAATGGTAGGAAATTGAATCACAACTCCTACAGGTTACTACTCCCATTTGCTATGGCAAACCTCAGAAAATCACTTTAATATCAAACTGTTCCCTCAATAAGCGCTGTCAGTAAATGGAAGTTTAATCGTAGTTTGCAAAAGTTTCCAGCAATTTTGTGATTTTAATTGAAGAGCTGATCTGAGACTCATAGAAGATGACTATTCGCTATGGCTGCAAGCCACACCCTCTTATTGTTACATATTTTAAGAAAATGACGAAACTGTCTTATTGCCCTGGAAACTAATGATAAATTACCTGTTTCTGCCTTCAAAAACTCCGCTGATATAAACTGTGGCAAACTGAGAGTGAGCCTAATGTATAAATTCTGTATTGGTTCCAGTATTTCTACTTCTTTGCACTTTCCCCAAACCTCAGACCCATATAAAATAATTGAGTCAACCTTCATGTTTTAAAGTTTTTAGTAATGCAGTAGCTGAATAATACATTAATATACTGTTTGGAAAACGTATTTATTACTAAAAACCAATTGCCCACCCTTTTTTTTCCTTTCCTCTACGTGGAGTTTCCAACGTTTTTTATTATGCAAGGTAACTCCTAAATAGGGATAACTGTCAACTAGTTCAGTCTTTTTATAGTCTATTTTCCAGCAGAAATGTAAGTTATTCGGTTTAATAACCCTAATTTTGTCTTAACTGTAACTCTTTTAAAACCATATCAATACAAGTGAGAGCTTTTTTTAAGCCATTTACATGGCCATACACCAGCACAGCTTTGTCTGCATGCAAGAGCATAGTTAGTTTAATATTCGTAATTCTTGGGGTATCTGTATCACAAGTGTCTAATCTATGAACAATTACATATTTTATTTTTATTGAATAAAAGGGGTTCTAACAGGCACCGCTGTTTTACTCCGCTCCATTTGTTTTTAATGGATCTGTGAGCTTGCCATCTGTAGAGTATCAAATTTGGACACATGTGTCGGTATATAATTTTTGTATCAAGGCAAGTAATTTACTGTCGATACCCCAGGCATTCAAAATGCTCCATAGAATATTCCTGTGCACACTGCCAAAGCCAGATGACATGTCTAAAAATGCAAAATACAGGTTTTTTTTTCTTGTATTTGGTTTCCTAATCAGATGATATAATATAAATAATCTACTGTAGAGTATTTCTCCTTAATCCAAATTGTCAAAACTGGTTGATGTCATGCACTAGATGGCTGCGCTAATCTGCAACTCCGGAGGCCTGGCGCTATTAAATATTAAATCTAAGAACATATGGCATTACTCGGTGCTCATTTTTCACTTCTACAGTGTCTTTAATCCCTGATGTGATGGGGAAGACCAAAAAAAAGGTTTGGAGACTTCAGTCAGGAGATCAGCTTCTCAGTCGGGCACACGGCCCGTTAGCCCAACAACATCCCAATCCTAAGTGCTGACTGTGTCCGCGGATGAAAACGAGGACTCAGGCTCAGAAAGCAATATCACTTTTACTAAAGCGGATGGTCACCGTATGTTAAAAATCCAGTGTCATATTGATTCAAAAATAACTGGCCTGCAAAATGACTTTAAAAAGCTTGAATCCCGGACGATGGCAGTTGAGGCGAATTTGGAAGCCTTACAGTGTGAACATATGGCGTTCGGACGCTCGCTAGCATTTCTGCACCAAAGAGAAAGAGCTCACCTTATGAGCTGAAGATGCAGAGGCGAGGTCAAGAAGAAATAATATTAGTGTCTTTGGTATTCCTGAGGGGGTAGAACAGGCCCTCATGGTAGCCTGTCTAGAGTGCTGGTTAAAACAAGAACTCGCACTGGAGGAAGATGTCCATCGTGAAATAGAAAGAGCGCATAGGGCAGTAACTCCCAAACCCAAACCGGGAGCCCCTCCGAGATCAATTCTAATTAAGGTTCTGAGGTTTCCCATGAAGGAAAATATATTGCACCTGGCTTGGAACAAAAAAGATATAAATCTCGACTGTCAAAGAGTCTTTTTTTGATCAAGACTACCTCCTCATGTGTTGGCAAAGAGGAGAAAATCTTTAGATGTCCGGCGCACTGGACAGAGGGTTGAAAGCTTTCTGAGATATCAAGCCAGACTAAGGGTGCAGGATAAAGAAGGGACTCATGTGTATGACTCACTTTTTCATGCGATTCCAATGCTGGAAACACTGGGTATACAGATTCCTGACACTAGTGAGGAACAAGCACAACAAGAGAGAGGGGTTTGCTTGGCTATCGCCCTGGAGGCTCATTTAATGCACAGGAGGATTGACTCTCTTTGCCACTTCATGCTGATGTAGCCAGGTGGATCACCCCAAAACAACATGCAACCTGAATTAAAATTCAAAGTTTCTCTTGTTTAATTACCTTCCCTGTGCCACGATGTGATGTGGAGTTTCTCCATGAGGCTCTTGCTGAGCCTTGTTGAAAGGGGTAAGATTGAGCCGCGTGGGTTTGTCTGTGTTCATAATTTTTCATCGCTACCAGGGGCAATATAATTTGCAAGTCGAAACGCTTGTGTTTGGGACAGTGTTCCTGTAGCGCTTGAGAGGAGACCGGACTACTCCATGGTGGGATCATCTAACCGACCCACCTCATCAGCTCGAACTTCGATTCCTTCCGTGACTTATCCCCACAAGTACTGTATGAGATTACTTTTTGGTGCCTATTTCTCTGTTTCAAGGGACTGGTTTGTATACCGCGTGGTATACGCTGAAGGGGTTGAATTCAGGGAGTACTGTTCCCCCTCGTAATTTAACCTAATTTACTTTACCCACAAATCAATGAATAATCATTGCACGGAGGAAAGATACCTTTCTGGGCAGATTTAAGGAGAACATCAAACGTTATTTGTTCGGGACTGTTATGGGGAACAACTTAACTTTTTTTTTTTTTTTACGTTATAATGTCACGAGAAGTTATATCGTGATGTTACCAAAGGCTGCACTTACTGAAGTGGTTTAGGAATGGGCCGAAGATTACAGCAGAGAATGTTACTTCTAGGGACATGGATATGTTGTTCATCCACACTCATTGGCAGTATCCTTGCCGCTTTAAATCTTGCCGGAAGGTCTTCAAGCTTGCTCCTCCCACCCACCCGGTGGTATAACTCTCGGCCCGCCTCATGACGCCAGATCTTCCTTACCGCTTGGAAGCTCAGGTTCCTCCTTAACGCCTATGCTATGACTGGTTCCTATTTCTCCGCTTATGATTTAAAATAAAAATTTGCAAAAGACTTAGTCTTCATCTCAAGGCTGCGATGGACAAATCGACTTCCTGATTTCTTTCGGAGGATGCCTATGCGCGGGCAGAAGATGTCTTCGGACGGATCCACACTCCACGGTGTTCATTGCTTAGCCTTGAGCACGTACCCGCAGGCTTGGCGACCTGTGCTCATCTTTTCGGCCTACGCCTCGAAGACCGTGGCTGCCCGATTGCAACTGGGCCGTCTCCCAGAAGTGCTTCTCTCCGTGAAGTCCTAGGAGGCCCGGTTACGGTGTCTGCGCGGGCGGGTTTCGGGCGGATCAGCTCGAGCGCGATGGTCGCCCCTCAAGAGGAGGCGGCGCTGGCCGTATCTTCTCGGCCGCGGCATTTATCCTTCCGGGCCTCTCTCTGGGTTCTTCACACGGCTTCTTTTAAGGAGTTTTGTCTGTCTCTTCCACTAAAGGAGAAGGGCCTGCGCCTGCTGGACCTTATTCTCGGTCCAAAAAGAGGGACAAGAGGTAAGTCCCTCCGTCGACGCCTCTTGGGAGCGGGAAAGGTCCCTCTCCCGGGCCGCCGCCCCGTCGGCCGGGTCGCATCACTGCTTCGCCACTGGCCTCACGGTGTCCCCCTGGCCAGGTCAGTTGACCGAGACTCTACTGATGAAGAAGTCGAGATTTTCTCGACCCATTGGACGGGCTGTCGCTTTAGCAGCCGAGATTCCTCTCCCCGGTTCCCCCGGAGGAGTTGAGGATCCCGTGGGCTCCGCCTGTGCCTCCGGTTCCGAGCCCTCGGATGGACCTTCCGAGCCGGAGGGAGTGCCGTTCCGCCGACACCTCCCGCACCGACCTCGAAATTCGGGACCTCGGTCTCGGCCTCGACCTCGCGTCCAGCTGCTCCCACCGGCCATAGGCGGGCCTCGGTCTCGGCACTGCTGCGTAAGCCGGTCATTGCCGCCCTCGCCCTCCCTCGATGAGGGGAGGCTTCGCGAAATTACGCCGACGGCACGAGGACCCGCGTTGCAAAGCCAGCCCTTCCTGGCCGGAATAAGCCGACCCGCGCCTTCCCCGCCATTAAGTGGTTGTCACCGAACGGCCGATACAACTCCTCGATTTGTCCGAGGAGCTCTACCCAGGCGGGTTGTTCGGCAAACCAGCTGCTCCACCGATTCGTGGAACCTCCGCCTCCACAGCCACCACTGGGGCCCACCATGATTCTCGGTCGACTGGGTTTACCCCATCGGCTGTCAGTTACCCCTCACTCCACGACCTCTGCAGGTGGGGTGGTCAGGCCAGAGGTAGTTTTCTTCGAGGACTCCCTTCCCGAGTCCGAAGATGATTCCTCCTTCTTCTCCGGCGACTGGACTTGGAGTCTCAGGAGGCCGGTCAATGGACTATAGTCCGCTGCCCTTCCTAGGTACTGGCTTCGGCTCATCTCGAGTCTACCTGGATGGAGCTCGAACCTGCTTCCAACTGGCCAGGTATCCCCTCACGGAGATTCTGACCGAGGATTCTCCGACGGAGGCTTTTCCGTGGCCGAGGCTAGTAGTGGGTCCGCACTGGAACTTTGCAGCTTTTCGCTCCCGTGCTCGCCAGGATACAGGAAGTATGCGGTCCCTACCGTTCCTTTCCTGCTGGAACACCTCTGCTGAGGGTTGGTTACCGCTTTCCGCGCCACGGCAGGGATGGATAACCTCCACAAGGAGTCCAAGAAATTGACTACGTCACGGAAGTCTACGCTAAGGCTTTCTTCCGGCCTTCGCCAGGCCAGTTCGCCGCCTCATGGCACATTTTTCATGCCCTGTTGGGCTCCTGGCGAGTCATCTCATCTTCCACATCTGCAGACTACGGTTTACAGGTGGGACCAGGCAGGGCAGGGCCAAACACAGCTCCAGACTGTTTTGATATAGGGACTTATGTGCGATCGGTGTCTGCCGTAGGGTTGTGCGTCATGGCTTGTTGAGGATATCACCTTACTGATACCCACATGTTGCGGATGTTCCCTTTGGGGACTGACTCTTCGGCCCTGGGGTGGAAGGTCACCTGCAGGATCGAAGTCCAATGCCACCTGGCTCGGCCTTCCGCCAGAAGGACAAAGGCCGAAACCAGCCTAAGCTCTTCGTTCTTCTGTGCCCGGGGCCTGCCTAGCACGTTAGGGCTGGCAGGCTCGGCCTTGGTATCCAAACCCAAGCCGCCGGCTCTAAGGGAGGCAGGAGGAAAGGCCCAGGAGGCCTCGGCCGTCCTCCCAGCCTGCCCAGTGACGGCTGAGGGTGTTTCATCCCGCTACTCATTTCTGTGTCTCGGGGACGGCCCGCATTTCTCCACCTGTCCGCTGTTACTACTGACAGGTCTGAGGTGGTGGGTGGTTCTGCCTCTGAATTGAGCAGGCACCACCCTTCAGAGCCGTCCTCGGGTTCGATCCCCAGTTCACCATGCTCGTCGAGCCACATCACTCTCTCCAGAAGGAGGTGGTAGAGGTGGGACCTCCTTCAGACCCAGGTTGTGTCCAGGTACTTGTTCGAACGGACGGGGTTGATGCCATTTCTAATTTTACCTTACGTGTTAAGTTCCTAAGGTCTCAATTTTCTGGATGGTCACTGGCTCAGATACCATCCTTGAATGCGCGTGGTCTGTTTCTGGACTTGCAGGACGCGTTTTCGTCCTCATCCGTCCGGCTCACCAGAGATTCCTTCGCCCGGCGTAGGATCTCTTCGAGTTCCAAGCCATGCCTTCGTCTCAGCCCAGGGTCTCACCAAATGCATGGCAGTGGTGATACATCTCGTGTGCCTAGGGGTCCGGTGTACCACCTGGACGATCATTGATAGCAGCCCTCCAGGAAGGAGTGGAGGGTCCAGAGATCTGCCTCCAGGTCTGCCAACTGCCTCCTTATCAACGAGGCCAGTCGGAACTTTGGTTTCACAGGTGATTCTATTCATCGGCGCAGCCGACTCTCTGAGCCAGAGCGTCCATGACAGGGCTGAGGTTCTTCCTCCTTGTTCGATCATTTCTTGGGCACTGCGCCGCCGGACTTCCTGGGCTCCTGGGTCTCATGGTGCCTGTACCTGCCGTGTCTGGGACATGCGCCCTTCAGGACTGGCCAGCCAGTGGCTCAACGCCGTGATCCCTTGACCAGTTTGTCGGTGACATGGGATGTGGAACGCCCAGTGTGATCGCCCAGATCATTTGCAGAGGGCATCCTGCTCGTCTGCCCCCGAGCCGATTTGTCTGCGCATCGATGCCTCTCTGATGGGTTGGTGCCCATCTGGGAACACTGGCTCATGGCCTCTGGTCCCCTGAGTCCCATGCTATCAACCTGTTGAGCCCGCACAGTCCGCCTAGCTCTCACCGCTTTGTCTGCCTCCGGGGTGGTGGTCCGAGTCCAGACGACAATACCACACTATGTATTATCTAACCGCCAGGGGGACGCCCATGTCTGTGTAAGGAAGCCTCCGTGACGGTCACTGGGTGAGCCTGGAGGCGGATCTCCAGCCATTCACGTGGAGAGCCCAACACCCTGGCCGATGCCCTGAGCCGGATAGCTGTATCCCACGAGTGGTCTCTCCTGTTGAGGTAGTACATCTGTTCTCCTTTGGGGCACACCCTGTGACCTGTTGCCTATGGAGAACGCTGCTGAGTCTGTTCCATGCCCCGCCTCAGCAGGGCTCACAGGGGATGCCTTCGAGGCAATGGACCCTGGCCTCACGCCTTTCCCCCATTTCTTGATCCACAAGGTGCTTCAAGGAGGGACAAGGCGAGGTGATTCTGATAGTCTGTGACTGGCTCGCAGTTCTTGTACCAGATCTCCTCAGTCTCAGCTCCAGGACTCAAGGCAGCTTCCAGCTCGCCTGACCTGCTCTCAGTCAATCAGGGAAGGTGTTCCATCCTGACTCAATCTGCACCTGACGGCCTGGTTCCTGAGCCTAGAGTTCCATGCCTTGGTCTTTCCGGATGTGTCCTTGTAGTTGAGGCGCCCTTCATGAGTCGACTGTAGTTTGCCTCAAATGGAAAAGGTTTTCCATTTGGTGTCAGGGCAAGGGCTTGACTTCTCCTGTTCCTGGCAAGCATCTTGACTATTTATGTCCTTTCTAGTCAAGGGTTTAGGCCTCTACCCTAGGGGCACTCTGCTAGCCTCTGCTTACCGGGCGCGGGCCGGAAGCAGTCGGTGGCGAGGAGAAGGTGGTCTGGCGCTTTTCAAAGGCCTGATCACATTTCTCCAGTAAGGGAACCCCACCTCCGTGATCTACTGCTGGTACTGGCAAAGCCTGCGGCGTTTACTGAACGCACAGGTGTGCTCTCTCACCTGTCGTGGAAGACCGCTTTCTTGGTGGCTATCAGCCAGCCAGAAGGATGGGAGAGCCCATGCTTTTCCATCGAGTCTCCTTACCTGGTCTTCCACAGGGATGAGAGTTGTCTCTGGCTCCCACCAAATTCCTTCCGGTGGTAGTCGGAGTTTCACCTTAACCAGGTAAGTTGACTCTGCCGTGTTCTACCCTAATCACACCTCGGAGGCCGAATATAGGCTCCATACTCTGGACCTAGAAGGCGCCGCTATTATGGGAGCGACGGGTTGAAATTGGGAGAGGTTCACGAGCTGTTTGTCACCCACGCTGAAGCCGTGATCTGGCAGACCTGCAGCTAAGCTGGATTTATACAGGTGGGTAACCTCCCGTACAGATCTCGTTATGAGTTGGCGGGCATGAGCTCCCAGAGGGATAAGAGCTCATTCTATCCGCCATACTGCTGCAACGGTGTGCTGCTTCCAGGGACGCCCCTATCCAGGAAATCTGCAGGGCTGCTACCTGGAAGTCAGCAAACACCTTCATTAACGGTCACCACACTCGACCTTGAGTCACGCCGATGCTTGGTTTTTGGGGCTCGGTTTCAGTCTCTTTCCAAGTAAGTATATGGGGTGTGCCTGCCTCCCTCCCGGAGAACTGCTAGAGTCTGCTGTATGAGTGTGAGAACAACATATCCATGTCCTTAGAATATAGGGGTTACTCACCTGTACAGGAGTTCTAGGAATGGTATATGTTGTTCATCCACACGACTCCACCCGACCTCCTGGCTCGAGTCAACCTGAGCTTCCAGCGGCCAGATCTAAGCGCCATGGGGCGGAGCCGAGAGTTATACTGTCTTGGTGGTGGGAGGAGCAAGCTTGAAGACCTTCCGCAAGATTTAAAGCGGCATGGATACTGCCAATGAGTGTGGATGAACAACATATACCATTCCTAGAACTCCTGTTACAGGTGAGTAACCTGTATTTTTGTTATCTACTTATCCCCTGAAGATAGAGGGGGAGAGCAGGGTAGAGGGGGAAGTTTCTAATAAAGTAACTACCACATGTTGGTCATAAGATATATATATATATATATACAATTTCTCGCGTTAGAGTTTGAATTATTATATGAAGCGCTATACTACATTTCTTATTAAAGGATGTTATTCTTTCTTTCTTACCCAGGAGTCATTTAGCATCAGTAACTTTTTGCACTTAGCTGGCTAGGTGCATGTTCCGAGGTGTGCCTCTTAAGAGATTTTTAATGAGTATAGGGCCAGCCAATCAAAAAGACAGGAGGGGTGTGAACTGAGTGAGAGCTGTTGACTGCTTCAGAATTTTTTCTCCGCTGGACTGAGCATATTGCCTCTGAGGTCTCCCAACTTTCCATGTTGACAGCCTCCTAGTGCTTATCTGGGTAAAGTTTTCCTCATGAATCATTTCTTCAGTGTGCTGAGTGACAACGTTACTTTTTCATTAGCGCTCCACAGATTTTTTTATTTTAGCGATGGTGCTATTTAGACTTTATTTCTACCGTGATCTACTTACTTCAAAGCCTAATTTTATCACGGGTGTTTATTTTCGACAGTTTCCTTCATTTTGACTAATTTATTGTGGGAACCAGCCGACAGTTGCCTTTGTTTTACCTCAGACCTCACGGGGTTTACCAAGAGGCACCTGCAGTAGATTTCAAACTTAAACAGTGCCTGGGAGTTTTCTCTAGATTGGCAATTACAAGGAAACTTTTTTGTTATACTGCTGGACCTTGGTATCATCTGTATCAGGACTGTCCATGGGGTTCAGCAGCCAGCTGTGCACAGCTGAGTATTACTGGTTTTCATTAAGATTGGCACTGGTTTAGATTCCAGTTTTACAACCCAAAAAAAAAGAGGCACTGGTAATAGACAGAGTTTATTAACTAGGGCAGGACTGGTCGAGTGACATTTTCATAGCAACCTGCACCTAGTTCAGGTCCAGAACTGGTTTGTTTTGGCTTAAAATCTGGTGAATATATAAGACAAACTCTTTGATAATTAGTGGCTGAGGATAAATCAAAGGTTCCAATGCAGGGCCATTCAAAAATACTAATACCAAAAGCAGAGGTGCTGAGGAATCCTCCAGATCCCAGTCAAAAAATAAAGCTTCCAAAGATGAAGTTCTCACAAATTGAAAAATAATAAGAGTGACAAAGAAAGGAAACTTGATCAAGCTTCTGATGAAGTGGCTAAAAGAAACTCTGTCAAGACAGATATGCTCCCGCTAGTTCTGGGAAAGCCAACACTGAGACAACAGGCAGCCAGCATTCAGAAAAACAAAGCACTTACAAACTGCTCAGGTTCTTCCATCAGTGCAAGATATGGAAAAAGCATGTAACTGTTTCAGACCCTTCAAAAGATGGGTCCTCTATTTACTGGGCTGGCAAGCACTCTTCTACAGTTCTCTATTCAGTAGACTGTGAGAGTGACGCAGATGATGATCAATTTTACGATGCCCTGACATGGATTTTGAGGGCCTTGAGCCTCAGGAGTCCCCGGATCTCGCCTGGGGATCCCCCAGGTGACCACGAGGATCCTTCCTCTATGTTTACATTTATACAAAATATGCTGGATACTCTGGACCCGCCACGCAGGAGCCCAAACCAGGATGTCTATGAAGACTAAGATTGTGTGGAGATAAAGGATCTTTCATCCTCAAAGACCCTTGGTCATCCCTATCTATAATGCATTTAGAAAAAATACTATGAAGGTGCTTCAACACTCCCACATCAGTACTAGGGGTTGATGAGTGGTTGAGAGAAAATATAAATTGTCTAAAATGGTACAGGGTTCTGGCCAGCACACCCAGCCACGAGAGTATAGTGCAGCAGGCAGTTTGTGAGAAAGTTGGAGTCTCCTTGTCACCCTCTCCCTGACAAGGATTCCAAGAAAATTGACTTTATAGCTAAGAAAAATGGCTCACAGCTTCCTTGCTTCTCAGATTTCTTTTACATGGCATTCACAGCCAAATATCGGAAAGCCTTGAAATCTGTCCAGGCTGTCGCCCACAACGGATCAGATTCTATGGTACAGGAGCTGGTGAGGTAGTCAAAACTGCTTTGAAAGCTACTATGTACCAATTCCACATGGCAGATGACAATAATGATGCAGCCTGTAGGGATGATGGTCCATGCCATAAATCTGAGATGCTTGCCTGGCTTAGAACAACCAGTCTGACCACAGACACTCAGAACAAGGCCATGGATTTTCCTGTGATCAAAATATGTTGTTTGATTACAAAACCACTGACTACATGAAAAGGTCGATGAGTAAAAGGCCTCTGGCAGAGCCATTCATCCAAGCCCAACCCATCACCTCAGAGATCCCGTCCTGGGCAGTAGGGACAGAAGTTTTGTCTCAGGCCTTACAGTCCCCTGTCCCCAATCTGACTCTTAGCCAGTACAGGGAGTCCTTCAGGAGGTAGGGGCAGAGGGGGCAAAGAAGATCCACCTCTACCCAGCCATCTGCCTCCCAGTCTAAGTCCTGATGTGGAGTGTCCAGGTCGCCTTCCCGCCTCAGTTGAGGTAGACTCTCCCACTATCTTCAGCACTGGTCCCTCATCACGCCGGACAAGTGGGTGCTGGAGATAGTGGAGAAGGGTCTGTCATTACAGGTCAAGCAGCTGCCAGACTCAAGTGTACCCAGGTGTCAAGACCTGTCACCATCACAGATACCGCTGTTGGAAACGGAGGTACAAAACCTCCTGGCTTTACGAGCAGTGGAGAGGGTCCCCACCTACTAGAAGGGCGAGGGCCTTTACTCCAGGTTTTTTCTGACACAAAAGAAAATCTGGGAATGGCGACTTATCTTAGATCTCAGATATTTAAACAAGCATCTGAAAACCCAAATTCAGAATGGTCACTCTGTCACTAGTCATACAGTCCTTACAGCAGGGCAACTGGCTAGCTTGCCTCGACTTAAATGACGCCTCTACTCCACATACCCATAAGGAGATCTCACAGGTAAAGTTTCTCAGGTTCAAACTTCCTTCGGTCACTGTCAGTTCACCACAATGCCCTCTTCGCTCTGTCCTGACCCCAAGAGTTCTCCCTCAGTGTCTCGCAGTGGTAGCAGCACATCTCAGTAGGACTGGATGTCGCTCCTCCCCATCTGACGACTGGCTTATAGTAGCAAAGTCTCCTTGCCAAGTCAAGGAATCTCTTTCCTCACAGAATGCACCTGGAGTCTCTAGGTTTCCTGGTAATCTCAAGAAGTCTCACTGGAGAACCCACCCAGCTGCTCACCTTCATAGGCCCAGCTGGACACGCTGAAGGATATGCTTTCTCCCACAGAAAGAATTCCGAGTTTCCTTTCAGTGGCAGATTCTTTCACCCAGGGACAGCCAAGACCAGTCAGACATTTCTCAAACTTCTGGACATATGGCCTCTATGACTGCAGTAGTCCCAGGGGATAGGTACAGGATGAGACTCCTGCAAGCCTCCTCAGAGCTGTTGTCTCAAGAAGCAACAACATTTCAAAGTTAACATAAGTTGGAGCAGTTCCTCCAAAATTTGCTGTGGTGGAAGTACCCTGCAAATTTATGGGCAGGTGTTCCATTTCAAGCCCTCTTCCCAAAAGGTGATCACCACAGATGCCTCCCTGTTGGGCTGGGAGCTCATCTAGAATGTGCCTCAGTGGTGCAACTGACTCCTGAAGAGTCACAGTTGCACATAAGTCTTCGAACTCAGAGCAGTCTTACTAGCTCTCAAAGCTTTCCTCCCAGCATAGAAGGGCAGGTGCTTCAAATTGAACGGACAGCACCACTGCAATGTTCTACATAGCAAGCAGGGTGGTACCAGATCAGGAATACTCTGTTTGGAATCTCTGAAGCTCTGGTCTCTAGCATTTACTCAGGGAGTCAGCCTCTCAGTTATTCACCTCCCAGGCAAATTCAATACTGTGGCGGATGTTCTAAGCTGCATCAGTCAAGGTTAGAGCGAATGGACACTGAACAAGCAAGTACTAGCCACAGTGTTCAGGCAGTGGAAGCACACCAGATGTGGATCTGTTTGCCTCGCCTCTCAATTTTCAGCTTCCTCAGTACTGTTGCAGGCCCCCAGTTCTGGGAACACTCTCTGATGCCCTGATCCTGGATTGGTCAGGAGGTTCCTATACGATTTCCTCCCTTTCCCTGATATCCAGGATTTTGCTGAAACTCAGGCAGCAGCTTGCATCCATGATCCTAGTGGCTTTGGACTGGCCCAGGCAAGCCTGGTACCCTTTCCTTCTCTCAATGTCCTGCAACAGGCCCATTCGCCTGCCTTCAACTCACTCCCTGCTGTCCCTTCCTCAGATGGGAGTGCAGTACCCAGACGTGCACTCTCTCCACCTCAAAGCCTGGTTCTTGAGGAGTTAGAGTTTCCATCCTCACAGTACTCTGAACAGGTCCTTAAGATACTGAGGATGACTAAAAAACCGAACACTAAGAAGTCTTATGCAGCCAGATGGAAAAGGTTTTCCCTCTGGTGCAGAAGCAAAAAGTCAAACCCCTATCAGCTTCAGACCCTCGGCTGCTAGACTACCTGGTACACCTACGGGCATCAGGCTTGAAACCATCTTCACTCAGGCTACACCTGGCGGCAATTTCAGTCTACCTTTCGGTGGGAAAGAAGAAATCATTTTTTTCCCATGACATTTTTAAACAGTTTTTCAAAGGCCTCTTGCACCTCCAGCCTCCAACCAGGGAGCCTATTCCTCCTTGGAGCCTGAACCTTTGCATAGATGGGCTCATGAATCCACCTTTCGAGCCTATGTCCACAGCCCACATCAAGTTTGTAACTTGGAAGACCATCTTCCTGGTAGCCATTACGTCTGCCAGGAGGATTTTAGAGCTACAGGCCCTGTGCACTGAGCTGAATTACATCATCCCTCACAACGATAAAGTTGAGCTCAGGACAAACAGGAAATTTCTACCAAAGGTGGTTTCAGAGTTTCACTTGAACCAGTCCATTACTCTGCATGTCTTCTTTACTGAGCCATCCACTCCTGGCGCAGCAAAGCTCCACAGCTTAGATGTCAAAAGAGCTATCTTTCACTACCTAGAGCATACTGGACAGTCCAGAGGGTCTTCCACTAGTTGTTCCTCACCTACAGGGATGTAGGCAGAGGAAGACCAGCTACCAAGAAAACTGTTTCTCATTGGTTGGTCTCTTGTATTAGATTCTGCTATGAGAAAGCTGGTCAACAGCCTCCAGTGGGGCTCCAGGCCCCATTCCACCAGGGGCACTGCAGCCTCGCTTGCAGCAGCAAGGACATTCCTCTACTGGATCTGTGCACACCTTTGTGAAACACTACAGTTTGATGTGCAGACTAGATTGATGCCAAATTTGTCAGGGCAGTTCTACAGAGCCTCTTTCCCGAGTAGGTTCTCTGCCCGCCTCCCACTTGATAGTCTGTAAAGTTACTGATGCTAAAGGACTCCTGGGGAAGAAGAAAAATTACTCACTGCAGTAATCTTCTTCTTCCATGGGGTCCTTTAGCAGTAAGCTCCCACCCTTTCCCCAGTTCACCTGTCGGAGAAGGGCTCTTGCATCGCCTTTTACCAAATTTGACGTTTGTTATTGATGAGCTTTTACCTCATGTTGCTGTTTCTGTTTCCACTTTTGGACATTTGCATGTTTTTTGAATCCTGTTCATTCTTTTTCGGGGCATTTGCCCTCGTTTCTCCTTGAAAAAATTCTGAAGCAGTCAACAGTTCTCACTCAGTTCACACCCCCTGCTGTCTTTTGATTGGCTGGCCCTATGCTCATTAAAAAAATCTCTTAATGGCACACCGTCCGGGGCAGTTGCACCTAGCCAGCTAAGTGCAAACAGTTACTGATGCTAAAGGACCCCATGGAAGAAAGAAGATTACTGCGGTGAGTAATTTTTTGTTTTCTTTGAATAGATTTACATTCACTGAGCCCCGGGCCAGCGGTATGTTGCTGGGCCACCTGTCAGCTGGGATATTTTAGAGAGGGAAGGACCATGCTCACAAGTGTAGACTTGCGGATTTGTCCTTTGGCACTTTAAGTGCCATACCCTTCTGTTGCATTTCTTGAGAGGGGTACGCTGCCTCTCATCGAGCTCACTCTTCTAGTATTGTGCTCTGTAGGGTGGGATATCTTTAACACCCTAGAGGCAAATTCCAGCTTATTCCGCCTCAAACTCCCTCCTGTTGGGGGTTCTTCCTGTTAGTTAGATTTAGGTCCCAGGTTGGGGCCTTTACTTTAAGATATGTGTTGTTTGATGTTGTTTCTGTTTCAATGTGGTTTGTCTTTATTATTTTCGTTTCTTCTCAAATATGAGCAGGCTTCATATGGGGTGGGAGGATTGGAAAAGATTAATGGAAAGATGAATATCGAGTACTCCAATGGCATCACTTAATTTATGTTCATTAAATGTGAAAGGTTTGAACAATGTAGTGAAAAGAGCTGGAATGTTACAGGAATTAAAAAGGGTGAACTGCGGTATTGCCTGTATACAGGAGACTAAGCTGTCCAAAAGTGAACACAATAAATTAAGACAATCCTGGGTGGACTCTGTTTTGTCTGATTCCCATCCCTCTGCAACTAATTCAGGCACAGCTATTTTAATTAAAAGAGGACTTCCATTAAAAATATCAAAGTTCAAAGAGAGGGAAATGGGCATTGGGCTCTTCTCACAGGTGAATTCTGTGGACAAATCTTGCATATATTTCAGTTTATGCTCCCACCTCCTTATCGGGATCTTTTTTCAGAGCATTGTTCAAACTAATAGCAGACCTCCCATGGTCAGTTGATTCTTATGGGGATTGAATTGTGTAGAGAGCTGTGCTCTGGCCAAGAGCCGTCGACTAAAAAGGGTCTAGGCCCAGCTCCAGGCTCTTATGACCTTAACCTCATAGGTGGGGTGTTAGATGTTTACATGGCAAACTCCAAAGGGAAATATAACACTATTTACTCCCCAGCCACAAATTCCTATTCAAGAACTGATCGAATTTACACCTGGAAAACTGAGGTCATAACTTTTCTATTGTTATTATTCACCGGCTTCTTTTGGACCATGCTGTGGTCCAGATTAAGGTTGGCTGGGATCCACATAATAGTAGGGGAGCTGGAGACTGGATCCTGGAGCGTTATTGGATAAGGCCTTTGTGGCATCAGTGAAAGAAACTATCAAGTTGTATTTCGAGGAGAATAGGGAGGAGGATACCCCTTTAAAATTCATCTGGGATGGTCTCAGGGCTGTTTTAAGGGGCAAATTTATTAGTTATTCAGCTTATCTTAATAAGTTATATAAAGCCCAAATAGAAGCTATTTAGAATACTATTCAATATTTAGAAAAGTTACATAAAGTTTTAATAGAGACCAGTCTACTTTTAAAAAGCTAAGGAAGCCAGAGCAAATTACAGTGATTTAATGCAACGCCGTACCGATAATGCTATGAGATATACCAATCAGAGATATTATTTGGGGGACATACTGTTGGCCCTCCGTCTCAGGAAGCCGGCAGCAGATCACTATATTTCTAAAATTACAGTTAAAAACTCTCCAGGCCGGGTGACAACTAAACCCCTGGAAATTGCAAAGGAGTTTGTAGCCTTTTTTAAACAATTTATATTCCCAGGCGAGGACCCTTGAACATGCACAGAAGTTAGCCCAATTTTTGGGCAAAATAAACCTACCCTCACTAACTGACTTTCAGGCAAAGGTGCTTGAAAGACCGTTTACTGATGAGGAGATTCAAGTGGCAATAAGTCTCTTAGTCAGGCAAAGCCCCGCCCAAATGGTTTCATTGTAGAATTCTGTAAATTATTTGCAGGGACTTAATCCCCACCTTTAAAAGGGTATGCAGTGTAGCCACATACATTGGGGGCTACCCAGATACCTGTGGTGGGAGCTACGATTTCACTGATCCCTAAGTCAGGAACGAGCCTCTGTGCTGTTCAAGTTATTGGCCTATCTCTCTCTTGAATGTGGATGCAAAAACCTTTGCTAAACTGATGGGAGTGTGACTTCAGGCCCTTATCCCGGAATTAGTCCACTCTAATCAGACTGGTTTTATTCCAGGGCAACACATTCAGGACAATATACGTGTTTTACTAAATACCCTTTCTTGTAATAATTTGTCCCCCCCCCTCACACACTTATTGCAGTCGTTTCGCAAGATGCTGAAAAACCGTAGACTGCCTTGATTGGTTATTCTTGGAACAAACATTGGTTAAATTTGGGTTTGGAGAAAAGTTTAGAGATTGAATCTTAAATGTGTATAGTTAACATAGGGCCAGAGTTAATGGGATAATTTCAGAATCCTTTAATATTCAACGGGGTATAAGACAGGGGTGCCCGCTGTCTCCCCCCGTCTCTTTGCACTAAGTATGGAGCCCCTGGCGGCTTTAATTAGACAGTCAGAGATATATAAGGGAATTAAGGTGGAGGGTATTGAGCTTCGCATCTTAATGTATGCTGATGATAGTTTATTATATCTTGCAGATCCGGTTAACTCCGTTCCAATTGTGGGCTCTTACCTGTGGGAATTGGGCCAGTTTCAGATTCAAAATTAATGATAACAGAAATGCTACCCGTGGGTTCATTTACCATAGGTTCACTCCCACAAATAAGTTAATTTAAGTGGGCAGGAGAGGGATTTCGATATTCAGGAGCCTGCATACCTGTTAAGATTAGTAATTTATATCAGATGAACCACTTAGAATTATTGAAAAAGGTTCAAGAAGGCTGAACTGGTGGAATAAGCTGCCTCTTTCACTATCGGGACGTATTGAGGATGTTGGGGTGAATGTCCTTCCCCGTTTTCTATTGTTTATTTAGTGTGCTCCCGATTAGTGCGCCTCCTCAGTTTTGGAAAAATCTGAGGACTTCGATCTCTAGATTTTTATGGAATCACAGAGCACCTAGGATTAAGTGGCAGATTTTACAAAGAGCAAAGCAGACTGGGGGCCTAGGCCTTCCGGATTTTGTTAAATATTTCTGGGACGCCCAGTTGCAGGCCCTAGTGACCATGAGTGAAGCCATGGATCCTCCACAATAGACAAAACTAGAGAAACCCTTAGTAACTGCCTGCTGCAAAATTTTCAGATAGGATTCTAATGGATTAGGAGGGTTTATCCAAACTTATTACCCTTAACCTGTGGTCTCTGACCACGAAACAAACCTGGATAATGGTAACCAGTTGTATGGAAACTCAACCCAAGATCTCTGCCCAGACCCTCTGAGGGCTTGCCCTGATTTTCTTCCTCTCCAGAGGATGAAGGTTTTCTCAGATGGATGAGATCAGGACTACAATATATAGGCCAGTTTTATAAAGGAGGGGTCTTGAAGACATTTAAACAACTATGTAGAGACTTCAGTCTCCCCACACAAGATTTTTTTTAGGTTTTTTACAATTGCATCACTTTTTGAAGGGTAAAAATCTAAATTCCCAAATACTTGTAGGGACTAATCCTCGTCCGGAGTATTTTGTTCTTCTGACCGCACAGGAGGCTCAGAAAGGTCGGATCTAAAAAATTACAGCTTTCCTGTCCTCAAAGGACTCACAAGCTTTAAAGGCTGTGGAAGAGTAATGGTTCAAAGAATCGGGGTTGAGTTGGAGGGAAAGACTGGGAACAGATTTGGGAAGGGTACAGTCTATACCTTATCGCCAGTATAGAAGGAGTTTAGGTGGAAAGTGACAATTGATATTTTCGAACTCCAAATTGTTTAACAATATAAGACCACCTCCTCGGGCTATGCTGGAGGAAATGGGAGGTGGGCAATCATACACATGTATTTTGGGCATGTGGAAATCAGATGGTTTTTGGGATCAAATAATACACAGAGTGGTTCCAGTACAGTACTACCCCGAGACCCAAGGATTTGGGTATGGCCCCCCACACACACATTCACATTTGAACACACAGAAATATTTATTTTTATTCTTTTGCAGCTGCACATAAACCATTACTAAGAATTGGCTCTTGGAGACCCTCTCTCTCTTGATTTATGGTACTCTACGTGTTTGGTTTGCTGGAGATGGAAAAGCTAACAGCCAAACTCAGACTGACCTTAGAGAAATTTAAATCTAGGTGGCTGCCATTTTTCCACTATCAAGCAGGAAAAGAGAACAGAAATGTTCTAGAAATATTAGCAGATCACACTTAACGCAGGAATGCCTCCTTTAATACTACACGATCCCAAGTGTAATTTAAAAAGATAACCTTACTTTAGATTGCGACTAATTGAAAGCTAATTGATGTTTATATGTCCCTTCTACTTAGATATTATTTAACAGATCTCCCTATTCACATGGGACTAATTCATATTTCCAACACAGGGATGTATAAGATTCTTAATTAATGTCCGATTTATAGCTAACCCCCAACACACCTCCCCTCATCTTAGAAACTAGATTAAATTGTTATTGCTTGCAAAATGTCTAGCTCAATATTAAACTATCTCTTTATTTGGTTTTCTGTTTTCTATTTCATTTTCCTTTTCTTTTTGGGATATATTTTTACCAGATATCCTTAATTATCTCCTTTGTTATAGACAATGTTGCCCCAAAAGGTTATACTATATATTATAAAAGCCATAAGCTAAATATCTGAGAATTTGTCTTAAGTAGCGAAATTTAAGACCTGGTAAGGGAGGACATCTCCCCCCCTTTTTATTTGGAGAAGCGAATGGAGATTAATTTTGCAATATTATAAAACGTATGGATTTATACAAACAGTTTGAATCTGAAGACATAACAGCTTTATGAGCTTAGGGCTAATGTTGTTTGTATTTATTTATAATGATCAATTTAGTTAAGCAATATAAGGTCATTGCTTTATGTCATATTCTGGTTTATTTATTTATTTATAGCATTGTCTGTCTATTCTTGTATGTCTTGTTGTTTGTGGAAAATGAACCTTAATAAAAATTATTTCAAAAAAAAAAAAAAATTCCAAATTGTCGGTTAGATAGGATATTATTTTCTGTCACCCAGTTATTTAGTTCCTGTAATAGAATACGTGAAAATATTTTCGCAGATATATTTTGTAATGCTGTCGGTCTATAATTAGATGGTATCTGTCTGTCACCCTTTTTGCATTTGGGAACCAGCTCTGCCACTTGCTAGGATTTTAGTATCTCTTCTGTTTCAGTTACATGTTGGAACAGTTTTGAAAAACACTGCTCCACCAGCTAACATTAAATTGGTAAAATTCTGCTGGATGCCATCTGTTCCAGGAGCTTTGTTCTTTTTGTGCTATGATAGCTTTCTCTATTCATATTCTAGTAAAAGTTGTCTGGGTCTTGTACTCTTCAGTCAGTATTGTCATTGTCTGTGGTATGAATGGTGTATCATATTCTAATACCTCCTTATAAGAGATCTTACTTGAGAGGTTCCTTTGGTAGGTCATCACAAATAGGACTGACTGGGCGCATGGCCGACTTTTCTAGCGATCCCTGACGGGGGACCGCCCACCCGATGCCACGTGACTGACGTCAGCGTGACGGTATATAGTGGGCAGTCCCAATGCCTGCCCTCTAGTTCTTTACCGCTATCACCTCGTGCTAGTTGCTTCGCAGACTTCATTCAGTGTTTGTCGGAAAGTTGTATTTCACCCGGTTTTTCAAACTCGCTATTTTCTTCATACAAATTACGTTTAGTTCATGTCTTCTCCGAAGGAGAAGTGCTCCAAGCGTGGCACTCAGATAACGCACAAAGACTGACATCCCATGTGCGTCATCTGCCTAGGCCCAGACCATCCAGTCTTCTCCTGCCCCGATGGTCAGGCCTTCAGTCAGGCTACCAAAAAGCGGTGACAGCAGGTGTTGGAGGCCCATCTTCTCAATGTCCGTCTACTTTCTCTTGAGAAGAAGATGGACAAGCTTGAGACTTGTCTGAAACTCTTCCTAAAAAGCATAAGGAGAAGACTGGGGAGCGGGCTCGCTTGGCGACGGCACGTCGGGCCCTCTACCAGCAAGCACCAGCACTCAGATAAGAGAAATTCAAAGCGGATAAGTCGGTCGCTGGCTCTCCGGCGCAGCACAGCCACCAGCCAGTAAGCCGGCTTCCGGCTCCTCTGGGCACCGCCCGGCGCCGCTAACCTCATTCCCCAGCTGGGGCAGTCGCCCGCCTTGTCGCTAAGTCGGCCAGGGTCCTCTCCTGACCGCCCGACCACAACTGCTAGTTGGCTGTCCCTGGCGACACGCGCGGGCTCGGTTCCCCATCAGGGCCTAATGGCGCATCAGCCGCGTCTGGTGGGACCGAAGGGGAGACAGCCCGCTCCCTCCTGTTCTTCCCTCGCCCGTGTCCTTGCATTCCACCACGGACACGTCCAGCAAGACCGATGGGGACGCTGGTGAACCAGCCGATTTCGGGGGTTCTCCCCCGCCAGGGACCAGGGTCAGGAGGCTCCTTCTTGGCTGAAAGGTCTTTCTCTGGAGGCCTCTCCTCAGCCCGAGGGCGGACTGCCGGCGCCTCCAACGCCGCCAGTCACTACAACAGTCCCGACGCCAGGACCGCTGGCACCTCCAACGCCGCCAGTCCCTACAACAGTCCCGACACCAGGACCGATGGTCAGGCCTGTTCCTTCGGCCTCGACACCGGACCTGACTCCTATGACTGAGACTTTTCGTCCAGTGCCAACGCCTGCCCCTCCGATGCCGGATCCCCTTCCGGCGCTGGATTGGGTGCCGATGTCTGTCCTTATAATGTGGACTGCCCCTACGCCGGATCCTAACCTGATCTACACCACAGCAGGTCCGACGTGGGTTCCCCCGACATCAGGGCTGATGACTGGGTATTATAACCGTCCCCTCACTGTCCCCCATTACCCCCATGGGTATCCTGGGAACCTTACCCAGAGGCTCCCACTCCTGGATGGAGTCCAATGGGACAGTTTTACCAGGGTTATCATCCCTATACCCATTACATGGGTCTGCATGGATATTACTCTCCTCCAGTGGCTGTTCCCCCTCCACCTCCGCCCCCAAGCCTCAACCAGCTCCACCTCCACCTCCACCCTCTCCGGCTATGCCGATTTCAAGTCCTTCCTACAGTTTTGGTGGCAGAGAGCGAGGTCGGAGTTGGTTTTGGACCTGGAAGTGAGGCTTCCACCTCTGCCGAATCCTAGGTCCTCTTCCCCGAGCAGTTCGGGTCTGATTGTCCACCTCTCGGGGAAGACTCGATTGGACGTTCCTCTTTCTCATTTCGAACATCGTCCAGTGGAGGAGGCCGACGACAGTTCTGATGGGAGAGAGGACTCTTTGTGGGAGGAAATTGTGGAGGAACCTGAGCTGAGAGGCAAGACCGCACCGAAATCGCCACCTGAGAATCCTTCCTTCTCGGACCTCTTGAGTGCCCTCAGAGATTATTTTGATTGGGAGTTAGGGGAACAGGACCCAATGAGACAGCGACTCACAGAGCACCTCGACTTAGAGTCCCTGTCTCCCGTCCCAGTTCCTCCGTGGATGGCCCCCCATCAAGACCTCACCACCGCCACTGTCTGGCAGATGCCTCACTCTATCCCGGCTCTCCCCAAGCGGGCAGACAGGCTTTACCAGGCGCCTAAGGATGCTCCTTTTTTGAAGATCCATCCGAAGGCAGACTCCATGGTCATTTCAGCAGCTCATGATCGCTACGCTACGCCCAAGCACTTGAGCACTGCTCCTGCAGATAAGAAGTCGAGGCAGATGGACCAGTTTGGCAAGAAAATCTACTCTTCTGCCATGTGCGCGCTGCGCTCCCTCAGTTACGTGGCCCATATGGTGTCCCACCAAAAAGCGACTATATGGGCAGGTTGGAGATGAAGGTCCAGTCTATGGATCCTTCACCTCTCAAGGAGGAACTTGCCAAGGATATCCACCTCTCCAAGATCTCTTGTAGGCATGCTTTACGGGCCACCTACGATTCAGTCGATTATGTGGCTCGTACCTCGGCGACTGCTGTTGCCCTGAGACGGCACTCCTGGCTTCACCTCTCAGGCCTCGCTAACGAGGTTCAGTTGGTGATTCAGGATGCCCCATTCCGGGGCTCGGTCCTTTTTGGAGGCGACACCGAAGACATCATTACAGAACTACAGGACAAAGGTGTTACACTTGAATCTGTTCGGTCTATGTACCGATCGGGTGCTCCTCAACGATGACTACAGCAACCCTTTCGGGGGAGGACCTGGAGGCAGCGGAACCGCTCAGGCGTGTCGCCAGGGTAGGCAGAAGGCCAGGGTACTATCACCCTCCTGCCTCCCAAGAATTCATGACGCTCAGGGGTCCTCCCTGACCACCCACTGCTTCTGACTCCCACCCCACTGCCTCCTCAGCCTCTCAGTGAGGAGCAGGTGGGGGGGGGGTTTACTCTCCACCTGCAGGAGTGGAGGGTGATTACCTCCGACGAGTGGGTCCTGCAACTAGTGACCTTAGGTCACACCATAGAGTTACTGAAGCTTCCTCTGGGAAATCCTCCATTGAAGTCCTCATACACTCGGGATCAGGCTATCCTCGTACAAGAGGAGATAAATTCGCTCTTGCTAAAACAAGCAATCGAGCGAGTCCCCTCAGGGCAAACAGGAAAAGGCTTCTACTCCCATTTTTTCCCTGGTTCCAAAAAAGACCAGGGACGTCCGACCATTCTAGACCTCAGTCAGCTGAACCTTTATGTCGAGTACAAGAAGTTTCGCATGCTGACACTCCAGGGCCTTCTTCCACTCCTGTTGGAGAATCACTGGCTTTGCGCCCTGGATATGCAGGATGCCTATCTGTATATCCCTATTTTCCCCAGCCACCATCGATTCCTGCATTTCCTGTTCCGGGGGGAGCACTTCCAGTTCCGAGCTCTTCCCTTTGGGCTGTTTTTGGCACCTCGGATCTTTACCAAGTGCCTAGCGGTGGTTGCGGTGTTTTTACGCCGCAGGGGGATTGCAGTGTTCCTTACCTAGACGATTGGCTCCTAGCGGCCCCATCCAGGGAGGCGTTGTTGGAGGCTCTGTCGTTTACCATGGACCTGTTCAGTCGACTCGGGATCACTGTCAACGTGCCCAAGCCATACCGTATCCCCCCAAGAGACTGCAGTTTATTGGAGTGGCCCTCAACACAGTCCAGTGCAGAGCTTTTCTTCCTTTGGACAGAGTGGAGACCCGGTCCACCAGGCGTCCAAGGTGGCGTCTTGCATGACCATCCCAGCCTGGGAGGTCCTTCGCCTGTTAGGTCTCATGGCAGCTTCCATTTGTACTGTTTCCCTAGCCAGGCTCCACATGAGGATCACTCAGTGGTCCCTGAGGGTGCAATGGGACCAGCTTCTGGACAATCTGGACCATCCGGTCCTCATCTCTGCAGCGGTCCAGCAGGATCTACTGTGGTGGATGAACCCACATAATCTTTGCTTGGGGCTTCCGTTTCGGAGCCCAACACCCGGTGCCACTCTCACCACGGATGCCTCAAACATGGGGTGGGGTGGGGTGTGTATCTGTGGGAACATCGAGCCCAGGGACTTTGGTCCGGCTTGGAGCTTTCACTTCACACCAGTATTCTAGACCTCAGGGCGGTCCTGTTGCCTTACAGGCCTTTCAGCCCCTGCTGCCCAACGGAACACTGCTGATCCAAGCGGACTAAATATGTTGGTGGTTTGGTACATCAACAAACAAGAAGGAACCCGGTCGTACCCTCTTTGCAGGGAGGCGACCAGGGTGTGGAACTGGGCAGTCCAGCTCCACTTGTCCCTAGTGGCCGTGCACATACCGGGAGTTCTAAATATCCTGGCGGACAGTCTCAGCAGATCGCAGACCCCTGTTCACAAGTGGGAACTTCAACAGGAAGTGGCAGACTCCATCTTCCAAAATTGGGGGCAGCCGGAACTCGACCTATTTGCCTCTCAATACAACGCAAAACTTCCCAAGTTTTGCTCATTCATTCCAGAGCCAGGTGCTTTGTGGAGTGATGCATTGTCTCTATCCTGGACAGGGAAATTTTTGTACGCCTTCCCTCCATTTCCCATTCTGCAGAGGGTCCTCCTCAAACTACAGGCGGAGAAGGCCAAGATGATCCTCATCGCTCCTCTTTGGCAGAGACAGATTGGGTTCCCGCTGCTTCAGCAGCTATCCAGGGAACCACCGGTTCCACTTCCTTTGACACACGACCTCCTTACTCAGGATCAAGGCCATCTGGTTCATCCGGGACTCAGGACCCTGCATCTGCATGCATGGCTCCTGCAGACATAGCCATCTCTCACTTTGGGGTATCCTCTCGAGTGGCACAGGTCCTTGTCGGGCTTACATAAACCTTCCACCCATTCCACTTATGCCTTGAAGTGGAAGCGGTTTCCATTTGGACTACCGCCAAGGGCTGGAACCCATTTTCTTGCTCTGCCCACAAATCATGGAATACCTCCCTCCTTCACCTATCGGACTCAGGTCTAGCCTATTCCTCTCTGAAAGTGCACCTCTCAGCTATCTCAGCTACCACGAGCTGGTGGATGGTAAACCCGTGGCTCACTTTGATATCTCAAAGACTTTTTGAAAGGATTCTCCATCTGAAACCCCCATCTGCAGCCCAACACCACCATGGGACTTGAATTTTGTCCTGGAAAAGCTCACCTTGCCTCCTTCGAGTCAACAATGAGCTAATTAGTTCGAAGAAGTCGGAGATCTCAGACCCATTCTGGACCTCAGCGATCTAAACCAGTGGGTCTCCTACAAGAGATTCAGGATGGTTTTCCTTCCCTCTCTTCCCTCTCATATCGGTGGGAAACTGGCTGGCTTCCCTGGACATGCAGGATGCCTACCTGCATATTCCCATAGCCAGGAGCCAAAGCGATTCCTAAGGTTCAGATTGAAGACAAGGACTATCAGTTTGAGTCCTCCCTTTGGTCTCTCTTCAGCCCCAGGGTCTTCACCTAGTGCCTGGCTGTCATGGCCATGGCACTTCAAAGGCGAGGCCACTTCGTGTTCCCTTACCTGGATGACTGGCTTCTCCTGGCTCCTTCCAGGTATCGCCTGTCGGAAACTATCAAGGATTCTATCTCGCTTTTTCTGTCTCTCGGAATCACCATCAGCAGGGACAAATTTCATTTGATCCCAACCCAGATTCTCAGTTCATCGAGCTCTTCTGGATACCACGCTCGGAAGGTCTTTCTTCCCTCCAAAAGAGCGGGTCGCATTCAGGTATCGCATCCCAGATCTCTTCAGTCTCAAGGGTGCCAGCCCGGCTCTCCTTAGGCTATTGGGGCATATGGCGCCGCCATAGTCTCGGTTCCTCTGGCACGCCTACGCATGAGGACCATACAGTGGTCTTTGAGAGTCCAGTGGGATCAGACAGTCTGGATGCCTCGATCATGATATCAGAGCCAGTCCGCAGAGAACTTAACTGGTGGATGTCGTCCAAAAATTTGCTGGCGGGCATCCTCTTCAATCGGGGCACTGTCCCAGACTCTAACCACGGATGCCTCGTCCCAGGGGTGGGGTGGTCACTGGGGACTCACCTGCATCAGGGTTCCTGTTCTCCATAGAAGTAGACCTGCATATCAACATCCTGGAGATGAGAGCGGTGCTTTACGCCCTCCAAGCCCTGGCCTCGGTCCCAAGTGCTGGCCATCTCTTGGTGCAGACAGACAACACTTCGGTGATGTTCTACATCAACAAACAGGGCAGCACACATTCTTATCCCCTTTGCAGGGAAGCCATGCAAGTGTGGGATTGGGCCCTCGAACATCATCTGTTTCTGACAGCAATGCATGTTCCCGGGCTCCAAAACGTGTTGGTCGACGCACTCAGCTGGACAAAATCGCAGGCCCACGAATGGGAATTGCTCCAGGAGGTTGCAGATCACATCTTCTGTCGGTGGGGGATGCCAGAAGTTGACCTTTTTGCATCACGATTCAACGGAAAACTGGCCAGTTTTTGCTCGCTAGGTCCAGAGCCTGGAGCTTTTTCGCAAGTCCCGCCGCTGGAACGGGAAGTTTCTATATGCCTTTCCACTCCTACAGAAGGTCCTCCTCAAGGCTCAGTTGGAACCTTCCACTCTTTTCCTGATCGCTCCACTATGGCCTCGTCAAATCTGGTTTCCCTTACTACAGCGTCTAGCGGTAGAATCACTGATGCCTCTACCTCTCCCTCTCTCTCTTCTCATCTCCTGTCGCAGGACAAGGGGGTCCCTGTTACACCCGAACCTGTGTTCCCTTCACCTGCATGCCTAGCTCCTCAGGACCTAGCTACGGTCAGGTTCGGAGTGTCTGATCAGGTCGCTCAAGTGTTGGTTGAGGCTCGGAAGCCTGCCACCAGGGCCACTTACGCTATGAAGTGGAAACGTTTTTGAATTTGGACCACAGCCAAAAGAGTGGCTCCGTTGGTCTGTCCGGTTAATAACATATTAGAATATCTGCTTTCTCTTTCTGAGAAAGGTCTCAGCTATTCCTCTATCAAGGTACACCTGGCCACCATCTCTGCTTACCATTTCTCTGTGTCGGGTAAGATAGTGACTCAGATGGAGGTTTCCAAGGCATTTTTGCACGGTATTCTCTACATCAGACCTCCTATCAGGGACCCGATTCCTCCTTGGGATCTCTGGTTCATCCTGAGAAGCTTACTCTTCCTCCATTTGAACCGGCCATGGAGTCTGAGCTTTGTTTCCTTTCTTGGAAGATTTTATTTTTGGTGGCTGTTACTTTGGCGGGCGCATTTCAGAACTTCAGACTTCAGGCTGTCATGTGTAGGGAACCTTACCTTGTTTCCACAAGGACAGAGTTGATCTCCATTACTAATCAATTTCCTACCGAAAGTTGTTTTGGAGCTCACTCTGAATCAGTCGGTTCAGCTCTCGGGTTTATTATCCAGAGCACTTCAAACGGGGAGACCTCGCTTCATTCCCTGGATGTCCACAGGGCTCTTTGATGCTACCTGGCTAGAACCAAGGGGGACAGGAAGTCTGATCAGCTTTTCGTGTCCTTTGCTCAATGGTCCGTAGGTCGCCTTGTCACCAAACGGACGCTTTCGCGTTGGTTGGTTCATTGCATCTCTCTCTGTTATGAGAAGCACAACAGGTTGACATTGGAACCGGTTAAAGCTCATTCGACTAGAGCTATCACTGCTTCCTTCGCAGCACTAAAGAGAGTACCGACAGCGGATATTTGCGCTGCCGCTACCTGGAGTTCTGTTCATACTTTTGTCAGGCACTATAGCCTCGACATTATTTCCAGACGCAGAGCAGGGTTTGACCTCACAGTTCTGCAAGGCCTGATCTCCTGAGGGCTCTTCCCTTACCCTTCTGTTCCTTTTCTTGCTGTTTCCCCCTTCCAGGGGTTGTTGTATGTTTATACTGCTTGGGACTTGGTCCTCATTGTGGAACCTGCTGCAAGAGCTTCTTCTCGAAGTAAGATAGTACAGTTACGTAAGAACTTACCTAACAGTAGATTTTTGAGAGACGCTCTTGCAGCAGGTGTATTTCCTGTCCTCCTTCCCCCAGGGAACTACTCCTTTATATAGGGCGACTTTGGGGGTGGAGCTGACACCTGTGGGGGGGGGGGGGCATTCCCATGTCGGTACTGCTAGAGAAAAAGTTGCTGGAACCGCTGCCAGGTGGCGTCAGTCCTCATTGTAGAACCTGCTGCAAGAGCTTCTCTCGAAGATCTGCTGTTACGGATAAGTTCTTACCTAACCGCACTTTACTTTCTTAACGATACCAGCCCTTTACTATAAGTGTAGTCCATGTTTTTATTAAAAATGTTTGATTTTACTGCAAGCCTTACATTGTAGCCTGTTTTTCATATTTGAAATCAAATTATCAAAAAAACAGTAATATTTTTACTAATAGCATTTAATAATAAATCTTTCACTCTTGTCACCTCCTCACATTGTTATAAATTGTCCTTTTTTTATTGCCATCAAAGGGTCCCATTTAATTTGTTCAGTCAAGATCTTCATATATTAATCTGCCTCCATTTGTATGTTTTTATTGTTTATTATTTTAAATTAATATTCCAGATTAATCGTCATAGCTGTGGGAAAATGATCAGACATATTTTCATGCATAACACTAAAAAATGTTATTTTAGCAAAGAAAGCAATATCTACTAAAGCTGAATCCAGTAAAGTACCACCTGTTTTTGTTGGGAATGTGAACTCCCCCAATCTGTCCATTTATTGTACATAGATTGTAGTTAACTATGAAGTTTAGTAAGGAACTTCCTTTTTTGTCCTTCTTTTCATCCTTTAAGTTCCTTATCAGCATATTTTGATAGTACCCCTGCTCTTTATTACTAGAAAAAAAGATATATTTCATTTATACTGTCAATATGGGCATTTCAGTCTCCCATTATTATAACATGTCTGTATACTGCCTGGTAACAGAGTTCATCCAACAGCGGAAATAGTTTCTTAAGTTGATTCTCAAATTCCATAGCTTTAAATCAGGTGGAAAATATCTATTTTTTTATATGCTTTTATCACTTTGTAGTTTAACTCATATTAGTGTTTTATTTTGCATTTGTTGCTGTGTTATGAATCCTTGTAACCATTGATCTTACTTCGAGATACAGCTCTTGCAGCAGGTTACACCCTTAGGACTGAAGCCGTCAGGCGCCAGGACCCCACGGAAATTTTCAAGCTAGCTATCTTCAGCGAGGACCCTTGACGTCAGTCCGCGCCTCCGGCGTCAGGCGTGGTACATAGAGCGGTCCTGCCAGAATCTCCAGTTCTTTCCCGCCGTCGAACTGCATGCCTCGACCCTCCGGTCACTGTCTAGCGTGCGACGCGTGGTTTTCAGAACTTCCTTCTGGAAAATTGAAGAATTTCAAGAATTGATCATCGCTGATGTCCTCGCCGACCTCCGGTCATCCTTCCAAGTGCGCGTGTGGAAAACAGATCCCCTTCAAGGACCCGCATTCCGCGTGCATTCGGTGCCTGGGCCCAGACCACGGTACCAAGGCATGCTCCCTGTGCCAAGGGTTCAACAGCCGCACCAGAATCCGCCAGCAGAAGGCCCTTCAAGCGTTCTTGTTAGAAGAAAAACTTCGGGCCATGTCCTCGAAGGGGGAATCTTCCCACAAACACGCGGAGAAAGAGAGGAGAGAAAGGATCTTCCCAGGTCACGGCTCGGGCCTCTGAGTCCCGCAGCTCAGTTCGCGGTCGGACCGGTCCCCGTCCAGGGCTTCTTCCCTTCCCCCGGCTGCGGCTCCAGCTCCCAAGTCTGCTCAGGCTCCTGCCGCCAGGCCGCCGTCTTCTTCCACCACGAAGGCCGTGGCGAAGTCCAGGGAACGCCACCACCATCATCATAAGTCGGGCTCCCGCTCCTCGGCCCACGACGCCCGGTCCTCCTCGGTGCCCCCCGGAAGACTCTGGATCTGACGCCCTGGAAGAGACTGGTGGACCCGACGTCGGCCAGACCGCCGTCTGCCGTGCGCCATCGTTTCCTCAGAGCCGTCGTCGGCCTCGTCTTCGCATCGGACGTCGGTGGGGGTCGGCGTCCGCTCTGCCTGAGCAGAGGGCTCCTGCGCCTCCGGCGGCCGTCGGGCAGGAGTCCCTCACGGAGGAGAATCGACACAGCCGAAGACCAGGCGGACATTCCGGCCTCGAAGCAGTCTCCTAGGGGTCCCTCGCCGCCCGAGGCCCCCGCGGAGCCGTCGCCTGGACCCGACGTCCGGCCCTCGTCCTCGGAGCCGACGTCGGGACTGTCGCTTGCGGAGGTGAAGGACCTCTTCACGTATTGGTGGGACACCATTCGGAGGGATGTGGCACCCGCAGTCCTTCCTCCTCCTCCTGTACCTACTCAAACTCCGGCCCCGGCCCCACCTTCGCCAGTGAGGTCGGTCGCCCGGTCTGTCCCTAGGGAGCCTGAATCCCCTCCCAGGGCTCGCCATTCCAAGAGGAGACTTCCGCCGAGATCTTCCTCTTCTGGATCGCCCAGCCCCAAGAGATCCAGAAGACGTCGTCGTTCGCCGTCGACGGAGGACACGGGATCAGCTTATTCCACTTCAAGGTCCCGTCTCAGTCTCTTCCTTCACGGACCCGTGAGACTCCACGGTCTCCTCCGGATGACCCCTCGTTCATGGATATTTTCGGCATATCCAGGAGAACATGGGGTGGGAAGCTGAGAGTTGGACCCGAGAGGTTACGCCTGGCCAAGTACCTTGACGGGAGAAGGACCCTAAGCCTGTGGTGGTGCCACCCTTGGTGGACACCTTTGTGGACGTCACCAAGGCTGCGTGGAAGCGTCCACACTCACTACCGGCGGTGCCGAAGAAGGCTGACCGTTTGTACAGGGCTCCCAGGGAGGACCAGTACCTGTCACAGCATCCTCTGGCCGATTCTCTAGTCATTACAGCCTCACATGACCGGTCTCAGAGGCCGCAGCATCTGAGCACCCTGCCACCGGACCCTGAGTCTAAGCAGTTGGACTCTTTGGGTAGGTGCACGTACGCATCCGCTACTTGTGCCATTAGGTCCCTGAATTATCTCACCCACATGGTGCAGTTCCAGAACGCCCTGTGGGAACAGGGCCTAGAGGTGGCTGAGAAGCTGCCTGATGGTGAGCAGAAGGAGGAGATGCTTCAGCTCCTCCACACGGGTTCAGGCGTGGGGACCCAAGTTCTTAGAGCCGCTCGACTCTGCGGACTCTTCGGCCAGGCGGCAGCGTCAGGCGTTACCTCCGGAGGCACTCATGGCTCCGTGTCTCCGGTTTCCTCGGACGTCCAGAAAAATATTATGGCGCCACCTTTGAGGAGAGGTTTTGTTTGGCAACCCATCCGAAAGGATCATTACCAAACTCAGGAGGCCGAAAGGCAGTTCGGTCGGTCAGGCAATGTACCGGCGAGGCTAGTTCCTTCGCGAGCACCAAGGCCGTTTCGTGGGCAGACTCGGAGGCAGCAGCCCGTTCCGCCACACAGCAGAGGGGCTCCGGTTTCGAAGAACCCGGAAAGCAGCCTGTCAGCGGGGTCAGCGCCTCCGAAGGCCTCCCAGCCGGAGGCCCTTCGCCGCCACAGCATGACTCCTTTCCGGCCCGCCCCTCAGGATCAGACGGGTATTATGGTCGGGGTCGCGATTGCGAACTTCCTGGTCGGGATGGCAGGCAATTACCACCGACAGGTGGGTGCTTCAGTTGGTCAGCATCGGCCACTTTTTAGAGTTCGCAGAACAGCCACCCTCGAGGCCTCCTCTGCTCTCCCGGTATTCGGGTCAGCACGGCGCCTTAATTTGGCGAGAAGTGATCGCGCTCCTAAGCAAGGGGGCGATACAGCATGTCCCGGGAAACCAGAGAGGACTAGGGTACTATTCTCACTTCTTCCTGGTTCCCAAGAAAACAGGGGACCTCCGTCCTATTCTGGACCTAAGCGACCTCAACTTATCAGTCGCATACAAAAGATTTCGCATGGTGACCCTTCTGGGTCTGATCCCCATGCTAAAACAAGGCGCCTATTTAGCGTCCTTAGACATGCAGGATGCCTACCTGCACATCCCCATAGCTCAGGCGCATCAGAGGTTCCTGCGCTTCGAGTTTCTAGGCCAACACTTTCAGTTCCGGGCTCTCCCTTTCGGGCTGTCATCCGCTCCAAGGGTCTTTACCAAATGCATGGCAGTCGTGGCAGCTACTCTGAGGAGAAAGGGCCACTATGTGTTCCCGTACCTCGACGATTGGCTTCTCATGGCCGTCTCCAGAGAGGCGCTTCTGCAGGCGATCCAGGACACTCAGGATCTGTTCGGATCGCTAGGGATTCTCATAAACCAGGAGAAGTCTGTCTTGGTACCGTCGCAGAACCTGCAGTTTATAGGTGGAGTGCTGGACACGGTCCAGGAAGGCTTTCCTTCCAGCCGACAGGGCAGAACACATCAGGTCGCTATAGAGGACCTATCAACGAATCAGACCGCTCCGGCCAGATCGGTCCTTCGTCTGCTTCGGACACATGGCTGCGCCATTCCTACGGTCCCTCTCGCTGACTCACATGCGAATAAGCAGTGGATGCTCAAGGCGCCAGTGGGACCAAAGACAAGACCATTTGCAGCATCCAGTCAGGATCACGAAACGGGTGATTCAGGATTGGCAATGGTGGTTAGCCCCCGGGGCGCTTTCCAAGGGCGTCCCGTTTGCAGTGCCATCCCCGGAGATAACCCTCACCACGGACGCCTCAGGTCTCGGGTGGGGAGCACACCTGGATGGGGTGAAGTCTCAGGGTATATGGAGCCCGCTGGAGGCTCATCTCCACATCAGTGTCCTAGAGATGAGAGCGGTCCTCTATGCACTCCAGGCTTTCCAGTCCATGATCCGCCGTGCACTATCCTGCTTCAGACGGACAACACGGCGGTGATGTATTACCTCAACAAACAAGGAGGCGCTCACTCTTACCCCCTTTGCAGGGAGGCCATGAGAGTGTGGGATTGGGTAATCGGACACGGGCCAAGCTTGATCGCTGTACACGTTCCTGGTGTGGACAACCACGATCATGAGGCAGTCTGAGTCGCTCCCAGGCCAGAGTCCACAGTGGGAACTTCTTCAGGAGGTGGCAGAGGATCTGTTCCTTGATGGGGAACTCCAGAACTGGATTTGTTCGCGTCCCCATCCAACATAAAACTGCCCAATTTTTGCTCGCTAGATCCAGGGCCTGGTGTTTTCTGGCAAGAGCAGCGTTGTCCCTCTCCTGGGTGAACAGATTCCTTTCGCTTTTCCTCCCTTCCGTTGATCCAGAGAGTTCTTCTCAAACTGCGCAGGGAGCATGCACGGATGATTCTGGTAGCTCCATTTTGGCCCAGACAGATTTGGTTCCCATTGCTGGCTCAGCTATCCCGGGAACCACCACTCCCGTTGCTGCTCAGCTCCCACCTTCTGTCTCAGGAGAGAGGTTCATTGCTGCATCCGGATCTTCGCTCTTTGAACCTGCATGCATGGCTCCTAGAGACATAGCCATTTTGCGACATGGGGTCTCGCAAGAGGTTGCCAAGGTCCTCTCTGCAGCCAGAAAGCCGGCAACACATGCTACATACGCCATGAAATGGCGTTGTTTTTGTTTTTGGTCACGGGCTCGTGACCTCTCCCCCCTAGGTTGTCCCGTGGGGAAGCGGTCTTGGACTACCTCCTTTCTATTCCGGTCAGGGCTGGCCTACTCCTCCCTATTAAAAGTGCACCTGCGCTATTTGAGCCTACCACCTGCCCGGTGGGGCAGCGACTATTGCTCAGCTGGGCGCTTCGGGAGTTTCTGAGGGGAGTGTTACACCTTAGGCCTCCTATCAGGACCCGGTTCCTCCATGGGATCTCCTTTTTGTCCTGGAACAGCTCACGCTTCCTCCCTTTGAACCAGCCGCAGATTGCGACCTACGTTTTCTGTCGTGGAAAACGTTGTTTTTAGTTGCCGTTACTTCAGCCAGAAGGATTTCTGAGCATCATGCTCTCATGTGTAAAGAGCCTTATTTGGTTTTTCACAGGGACAGAGTATCTCTGAGGACTAACCCGAAGTTTTTGCCTAAGGTGGTTTCGACACTCACTTTAAATCAGGACATCGACCTTCCGGTCTATTTCCCAAGTTATTCAAATAGAGGGAGGCTTTGCTCCACACTCTGGATATTCACCGCAGCCTGAGGTATTACCTCAACAGAACCAAACCCTTTCGGCTTCTGACCAGCTCTTCGCCTCTTTTGTGCAGAGAATAGAGAGGCCAACGGTTTCTAAGCAATCCTTATCCCGCTGGCTTGCAGTGTATCTACACTGTTATCAGTCTAGGCAAAAGCCCTCCCGGTTCCATCTGGGGTCATTCTACCAGGGTGTGCCACTTCCTTTGCAGCGCTAAAAAATGTCTCAATCTCTTCCATCTGTGCTGCGGCTACTTGGAGCTCTGTGCATAACTTTATCAGGCATTACAGTCTGGATATAGCCTCTAGGAGGGCGGTTCGACCTAGCGGTGTTACAAGGCCTCTTGTCCTGAGTTAGGATTTGGTTTGGTTTTCTCTGTTTCTTCCTTTTCCTCCTCCCAAAGTTTCTTTTGGGCAAGCGTTACTGCTTGGAATCAGTCTAATGGTGTAACCTGCTGCAAGGCTGTATCTAAGTAAAGATAGTACAGTTACGTAGAACTTACCGTAACAGTAGATCTTCGAGAACAGCTCTTGCAGCAGGTATTTTCCCGCCCAATTACATCCCTTGAAGGGACAAGGGTCGCTTTTAAAACAAACAAAACAAAAAAAAACGAAGAAGTCTGGGGGTCATTTGGGAAATGAGCGAATTTATTTTGATCCAGTCGGAATTTGTTCCCTTATTGCCTTCTGACGGTGGATCCTCGGTCTCCCCTTCTGATGTCATCGTGCGGCCGGGAGTCTCGGCGGAGGGACTGGGGATTCTGTGGGACCGCCCCCTTATGTACCACGCCTGATGTCGGAGGCGGGACCGACGTCGGGGGCGGTCCCCGCTGAAGATAGCTAGCTAGAAAATTTCCGTGGGGTCCTGGCGCCTGACGGCTTCAGTCCTAATGGTGTAACCTGCTGCAAGAGCTGTTCTCGAAGATCTACTGTTACGGTAAGTTCTTACGTAACTGTACTTTGTTGTTTATGTATCTGTACCCCCAGTTCCCCGGATCACACTTGGAAATGAGCCTTGGCTCAGTGTGCCTTTCCTGGTTACCAAAGTTTAAATAAATATACATTAATCAGGAACAAACACTCTTCCTTTTCTGTAATGAAGTCCAAAGCTAACCAATTTGAGAAAGAGAATGAGTATGTCTTCTTTATAGACCAGTTATTCTTTGTATTAAGTAGAACCATCAAGCCACCTTTACATCGACCTTTTGTACTTGCCTTCCTCCAACCTTCCCAGCTAAGGCAAACCTTGAAAGTTAATCTGGGAATTAGAATACAACCATGTTTCTTGTAATAAGATTACTGTAAATCAAAAGATTTTAACAAGGAGTGCCAGGAGCCATCATGTATTTTCCCATTTACCCCTGCAATATTCCAGGACAAGATATTTATACCCTGGGCTTTTCCTAAAAGCGGCTTGATGGTTTGCCTTGTATTTCAGTCTGAAAGTTCCATGGTAGAATCATCAGATTCAGAGCTGTTTGACAAATGTTAACAATTCATATTGGTTATACAATGATACATTTGTCAAACATTTACATTCACAATTTCCTTTGTAAATTCCCTCATATTGAACTAGCTCTTCAGAGTCCTCAAAGATGATACTTTGTTTCCTCCCTCAAGATTATTTTATCATACTCAGAGGGCCCTTCATTTCATATTCAATGACCACTGGTTTCTGCAGATATGTAACTATAGTCTGCTCTTGTTCATTTCCTATTTTCTGCACCCATTGCTGCTGCTGTTCAATTCAGGGTGGCTACTGAAATTCGTAGTTGTTAACATCTAGAGTAATGCCCATTTTTGCACTTCATTTTTAGTTTTTTAATATTTCCTGTCTAAGTCACATGGTTCCTAGTAACCAAACACACAGCCTTTGTCAGGCAGGGCTCTGAACCTGTAAGCTGAAACCAAATCTTCCCATGACACTCTGGATTTTAGTTGACTTTTGATAATGTTGTAAACTATTTTTAGCCAGAATGGTGTCTCTCTTTTTGCCTTTAGTATACCCTTAAAGTATATGGTATGTTGTAACCCCATGTATTCTTCTATATTCAATAACTGTATGCAGTCTGCCTCCTAAGTAGAACTGCCCAGAGAGAAATGGAACTATATGCAAAAGACAGAACCTATCATTGCTTGAGACACATTTTCAAACTGCTGCCCTCATCTACTGCAATGTTCCATCAACCTCTCAGATTTCTCACTCCGCCTGACAAGTCAGGCACCTGGACATCTTCCTCGCAACTGTTCATGCTGATTCCAGTTGAAATAAGTATATTTCAGTATATATTTGAACTGCTGCCTTCATTTATTGTTTAATTAATTCTAGCTATCTTTTTAGTTAGTTTTTATTTAGTTTATTGGTAAAATTATATTTTTTCTCTGTTCCTCACGGTTTGGGATAACTGATGAGGAACTGGGGCTTTTCTTAGTATTTCAGCATTTTTTGCCATAGTTTAGCGTTGTTTTATATTATATTTTATATATTTTCTGTTTAAAACTTGTATTTTGAAACCAAGCGGTCGGTTCTCTTGAACCAGTACTCCAGTTTTAGTGAACCGCTGACCCGGTTCAGTTCGAAAAATTATTGGTTCTTTCTCGGATCCTTAACCGGTTCCTGAACCGACAAAAAAAAAAGAAAAACGTTAGTTTGAATACTATTAAACTGTTACTGTTTTTTCTCCTGGAAATGGAATTACAAGAAAAACCAAAGAAAAAGATGGTCCCCCAGGTTTTGAAAAATTGTACTAAGTGTGGGGACGTGTTTGCTAAAACTGACAAACAGGATTTATGTTTAGTCTGTTTGGGACCTGACCATTTCTCAGCAGATTGTGCCATATGTAAATCCTTTCCTTCTAAAACAATTGAGAAAAGAATGGAAAGGCTAAGGAAAAAAAGTGGACAGTGGTCCATCAGGGTCTAACCAGCCATCAAAAACTGCGGGTGAGACCGTGTTATCCACTGTTACCACCCCTGAGAAGGGTGTGTCTGGCACTTTGAAAAGGGGGAGCGGTCCGGCTAACTCTCCGGCTCCCTTCAAGAAATCCAAGAAAACTAAACACTTAGAACCCCGGGCTCCTGCACCTCAGGGGGATTCTACTGTGTTTCACAGCCTGCCATCTGCAGAGGCGATAGCTCAGGGTATAAAAGTTTTACAGGGAATCCTGCCTGTTCAACCTGCTCCTCCTAAAGCTCCTGCCCCAGCTCCCATTCCTGAACCACTAAGCCTGAGTGTGATGATTATGGTGAGATGGATCCTGAACAGGATGAGCCCATAGAGCCTGAAATCTCACCTGAGCAGGAGTCCGGTTTTCCTCCTTGACCTGAGGATTTTTCATCTCACTTTTCTTTTGTGAGAAAAATAATGGTTGTTTTGGATTTGGCTACCACTGAAGTGGTTGATGATGAGGAGGAGGCCGAATGCTTACAGATGATGGGTTTAACACCCGTAAAAAAGCTATATCTGCCAATTAACAAATTCTTTAAAAAGGACTTGTTAAAGATTTTACAGACTACTAACTCTGTTCCACCTATAGATAGGAAGTCTGATAAGCAATACCAGTTGGACAGGGATGGAGCAGAATTTTTATACTCCCACCCAGATCACCAAGGCATAGTCCAACAGGCAGCTTGTGGAAAGGTGAGGGTCCCTCACTCTTCCTACCCTACCGAGAAGGATTCCAGAAAAATAGACGGTATGTCTAAGAAAGGTTATGTAGCTGTCTTCTTAGGTGTGAGGCAGGCTAATTACCAGGCATACGCAGCACAGTATCAAAAAATACTGTGGCAGTTAGTACTGGCTATGTCAGAGAAGGCCCCCTCGCCCCTCTCTGATGACCTGGCAGAGACGGCTAGGTTTGATCTGGAAGCTGCTAAATATCAGTTCAGATGGCAGCTGATGCTAACGATAATGCTGCCAGGTGCATGGCTCTGTCAGTGGCCTAACCAACACTGGCATGGCTTAGGGCCACTAATCTCACCCAGGATACCCAGACCAAGGCCATGGATTTTCCTGTGGAGAACAGTTCCCTGTTGGGTAAACACACCAAGGAGTACATGAAAAAGGTGGGTGAATACAAGGCCACCTACAAGAGTAACTCCTCCAGGGACAGGCCTACCCTTTCGTATAGGCCTTATGGAAGGGGAGGCAGGGGAAGGTCCCCTTATGGGAGGCCATTCTCTCAGGGCCAAGCTGCTTTTCAGCAACAGCCCTACCCACAGCAGACTGGGTACTTTAGATCTAAAGGCAGGAGGGGTTCCAGAAGGGGCTCCCAATCTGTCCAAGCTCAGGCACCCCCAAAACAAAACCCCTGACCAGTTGGCCAGGTCGCCTCCCCAGTGCCAGTAGGGGGCAGGCTAATGTGCTTCCTCCAGAATTAGGTTTCCATCACCACAGACAAGTGAGTTCTGGAGGTGGTAAGTCAGGGTTTGTCCCTATGCTTCAAATCCCTTCCCCTCTGAAATCAAGAGTCTTCAAGCCAGCTTCCCTCATGGAGGTCAAACTCTTGCAGAAATTGATTCACATGAAAGCAGTGGAACTGTACCAGTGCATCTTAGGGGCAGGGGTTTCTATTCCTGTTACTTTCTGACCAAAAAGGAAAATAGAGACTGGCGAACCATTCTGGATCTCGGATCTCGCAGCAAATTTCTAGTGAAACCAAGGCTTAAGATGGTCACCCTGTTGTCCATACTACCAGTTATCCAGCAAAGGGATTGGCTGGCAGCCTTGGATTTAAAGGATGCCTGTTTTCACATCCCAATGAGGCAATCCCACAGAAAGTATCTCAGGTTCAGGCTTCTTTCAGGCCATTATCAGTTCACTTCTCTTCCCTTCGGTCTGACCTAAGCCCCAAGGATATTCACAAAGTGCCTAGCTGTAGTAGTGGCACATCTAAGAAGGTTTGGCAGGGTTTTATTTAACTCTAAAAATTGATTAGCGTTTTGCTCATAAAAGTGCTAAAACATTGTGAAAATGCATAACACTTGCCTCGTGTTTAACAAATGTAACACTTCTAGAAAACCTATATAAATACTTTCTGTACAGTTAGTATTGTCCCAAGAAAAAAACTGCTAATCAATTATTTAAAACCCTGTTTGGTATTCTAGTCTTCCCTTATCTGGACGATTGGCTGGTTGTGGGAAAGTCCCCACAACAGGTTTCGGAGCACTTGCAATCAGCAGTGCATCTCCAGCAATCCCCGGGATTCCTGATAAATCAGGAAAAGTCTGTCCTTACCCCTGTTCAGGTGCTTCAGTTCATAGGAGCAGAGCTGGATACTATTCTGGGAAGAGCTTTCCTCCCTCAGGACAGGGTGCAAAGTATTTTCGACCTGGCTGCTTCTTTCAAACTAAACCAGCCATGCCCAGCAAGACACTACCTGCAAATTCTGGGGCATATAGCTGCAGCAACAGGTACTGTATCAGGGCAAGATACAGAATAAGAGACTTGCAGTCTCACCTCAGGTCCCATTGGTCACTGAGAAGAAACAAAATGTCAAAACTCATCCCAGTAACAGAGGCTGTTATTCAAGCCTTACAGTGGTGGAAAAATTCAGACAACTTAAGGCAAGGGGTCCCTTTCCAAAAGGAGAACCCTTCCTTCATTCTTACAGCAGATGCTTCTCTATTGGGATGGGGCTTCCACATGGGGGAACACACCATCCATGGGACTTGGTCCGAGGCAGAATCCCTTCTGCACATAAATCTCTTAGAACTCCAAGCTGTACTTCTAGCTCTGCAGGCTTTTGCTCATTTGGTGCAGGGCAATGTGGTACAAGTCAGGACAGACAATACCACAACGATGTACTATATAAACAAGCAGTGAGGTACAAGATCAGATCCTCTGTGCTCAGAGGCCATAAAACTCTGGGATCTTGCATACCCTCTAAAAGTAACTCTGCAAGCAGTCCATGTCCTAGGGAAGGACAACATTCTAGCAGATGTCCTCAGCAGAATCGGTCAGGGCCACCATGAGTGGTCCCTGGACACACAAGTGGCATATTCAGTATTCAGAAGGTGGGGTACCCCAGAAGTGGACCTCTTTGCCTCTCCAGAGAACCATAAACTACCACTGTTTTGTTGCAGGCCACCAGCCAGTGGCACAATCCCAGTGGATGCCATGGTACTGGATTGGTCAGGCAGAAGCCTGTATGCTTTCCCTCCCTTCCCTCTCATTCTCAGAGTCCTGATCAAGCGCAGGTCCCAGTCTGCTTCAGTGATCCTCATTACCCCAGACTGGCCCAGACAGCATTGGTACCCTCTCCTGTTATCCATGTTGGTATCCAGACCGATGCATCTTCCTCAGAGGACAACCTGTTGACCTCTCACCAAGGGAAATAGGGTATCCTAGCCTCAGCTCAGGGCTTGGCTCTTGAAGACATAGAATTTGCAAACCTGAATCTCTCCCAAGCAGTTTTGCACATTCTTAAGGGGTATGGAAAACCTCCCACTAAGAAAACCTATTCAGCTAAATGGAAAAGGTTTCTCTCTTGGTGCAACCTGCATGGCATGGAACCTGCTTCAGCAGGCATTTCAGCTCTCCTTGAGTATCTTACTTTCTTACATGATCAGGGCCTTAAGCATACTTCCCTAAGAGTTCACCTGGTATCTATTTCTGCTCACATTTTGAAGGGTATAGCCACCTCTATAGCAGCTGATCCTATTTTTAAGAAGTTTTTCAAAGGCCTGTGTCACACATACCCACCCATTAGGGAACCTGTCCCTGGCTAGGACTTGAACATTTGTATTGCTCAACTTCTGAGGCCACCTTTCGAACCTATGTCCTCAGCTCACCTCCAGTGTGTTACATGGAAAACTGTATTTTTAGTGGCTATGACTTCTGCTAGAAGAATAAGTGAGCTCCAGGCCCTGTGTGTAGAAAATTATTATTTGTCTTTTCACAATGACAAAGTGGTACTCAGAACACATAGAACATTTCTCCCCAAGTTGGTGTCAGATTTTCATTTGGATCAGTCTATTACGCTACCAGTGTTTTTCACTGAGCATTCTACCTCAGGTGAGCGTACACTCCACAGTCTTGATGTAAAGAGAGCTCTGAGCTATTACATATCTCACACTAAAGATCACAGGCAGGATAAACAACAGTTATTCCTTACCTATGGGGATGTGAAAAAAAGGTACACCAGCTACCAAGAGGTTATTCTCTCGCTGGATAGTTAGTTGCGTACAGTTTTGCTATCAAAAAACAGGCAAACAGGTCCCATCAGGACTTAGTGGCCACTCAACTAGGGAAACAGCTGCTTCCATAGCAGCTTTAAGGGATGTCCCCCCTACTGGACATATGCAAAGCTGCCACGTGGAGGACAGTACATACTTTCACTAAGCACTACAGCCTGGACATACTGTCCAGAAGTGATGCCAAATTTGGAACAGCAGTCCTGCAGAGCCTCTTTTCTAAGTAGGTTCTCTGCCCACCTCCAAAGGTACTGCTTTGAAGTCTGCATACAGTTATGAATATAGAAGAATACATGGGGTTAGAAGAAAAAATTATTTGCCTTAGTAGTCTTGATTCTTCCAGTGTATTCTTCTATATTCATAACCTTCCCACCTTGCCTCCCCTACCAGAATCAGAGCCTCAGCATGCCTACTGATTTTATCTTGGATTTCCATAAGCATGTACACACTATTAAAGTACATTTTACCTTTGGTAGGATTACCTCTTATTCTTTGGTTGCCTGATTTTCCAGGATAAAACATATCTGTTTTGGGTTGTTAAATAGCCACTAAGGGCATACTTGGTTTATAGGAGTTAGTTCCTTTATGCATTCATAGGTAGTTTTAGATAGGTACATAGTATTTCTGCCTTGCAGGCTGTTAACAAAATCTGAGACGTTGATGGAACGTTGCAGTAGATGAGGGAAGCAGTTTGAATATGTGTCTTGAACAATGATAGGTTCTATCATTTGCATATAGTTCCATTTCTCTCCGGGCAGTTCTACTTAGGAGGCAGACTGCATACAGTTAGAATATAGAAGAATACACTGGAAGAAACAAGATTACTAAGGTGAGTAATTTTTCTAATTTCCCATCCTATGTTTTTGACCTTCCTTCTTCTGATCCATTCCTGTTTTACTATCCCTCTGGTGCTTTGAACGCTCTGCTCTTACATCGACCTCCTTTTTCTGGAACTCTTCTTTTTTTTTTTTTTGTTGTATGGCATGGTCTGAATTCCTTTATCCTTAAATTCTGTTTGATTTTACCCTTATTTTTCTTCCCACCAGGTTTTCCTTGCTTCCCCCATTCTTACTTTCCATTCCAAGTTTCAGAATTACTTTGTATTCTTTGTCTGCTATTTATGTTGTGATATATTTAATACTTATCAAACTTTCTTTTTTTCCCGTAGCATTATTTACAGCCTGTTTTAAGTTCCTTTAATGGTTTTTATTTTTAACTTCTAGTTCTTTCGTTAGCGCTCCCATGGATAGATTAGTGCAAACAAGGACCATTTTAATTTCAGATAGTTGTTTACTTAAATGGTAACATTAGGTTTTATGGAGTATATGAAGCAATAACCGGCTTCTGTGGATGATTAAACACCCACCACAGAAGCTGGTTATTGCTTTGTATATTATACTCCATAAAACCTAATGTTATTAATATTATGCCACTGGAATTTGTGGTAAAGTTGTATTTTATGTAGAAATGTAATTTAAGTTGGAGCAGAGGTAATATGTGCTCCAAGCGTCTCTGACCTGTAGTGACGCAGGTGCAACTAGGAAGGTCCTTTATCACTAAATGATGCTTTTGTGGGGCTATGTCTGAAAGTAGTAATATGGAAGACTTACTGGTACCTAGATTATTTCAAAGTTGGTCCCGTTGAAAACCAAGCACTAGAAGCCTTTTTATTTTCTGTTCCGAAATCAGATCCGTGATTCTGGACATGCACATTACGCAGTCTGGTACTGCGCATGTCCAGAATCACGGATTCAATTTTGGAAGAGAAAATAAAAAGGCTTGTAGCACTCTGTTTTCAACGGGACCAAGTTTCTAATAATCTGTGTACCAGTAAGTGCCCCATATTACTACTTTGAGAGAGAGAGCCACGAAAGTATCAGTTAGTTATAAACAGTCTTCTTAGTTGCTCCCGTGGCACTACAGCTTAGAGACATACGGAGGAGGAAATTGTATGTGTGGTGCGAGTTCAGTTTAATGTGAGGTGAAATTTTGTTTCAGCAGTGAAAAGAAATCGGGGGGGAGGGGTTGTACAGATTTTAGAAGTGGGATTACACAGTTTGTGCCGGCGTTTGAAAATCAGTTCTACAGAGCGCCGCGATACTGTCTGTGCATGTCATTCCCTGTGACTGAGTGGATAGGAATGGAAGGGAATGTGAATAAATGACTGCGGGCGTGGTTATAGATGAATAAACTACAGTGGGAGATGAATAAACTACTGTGGGCATGTAGGTGGTAATTTGTGGGACAATAACTTACAGTTTTCCTGCGTTCTGATTGGCTGAGACTAGATACCTGTGGTATTATAATAATAAGTATATTTGCCTGCACATTATAATCTTCAAGAAGAGTTGGACTTTGATTATTCAGAGTTTCTGTCAGATTTTCCACATTAATACTTACAGGCTTATTACATCGGTTGTCTATCACTGCAGTTTTCCCTCTATTCATAATAAAAAGGGGTAATGAAATGATCTAAATCAGTGAGGTAGTCTACCTTTTGATTTATCTTCTCAATTTCTTTCCCATCCTTAAATCCCTCTACGTGCTCCATAACCCCACCTTCAAATTGGGTAACTTTTCCTTTAAGGACTGATTTTGTGTTTCTAATACTCTAATTGGTTTTAAAATATAATTTCTAGATGGACTGTCCTCTTTCTCATCTAGAGAGATAGGGGTAGTTTGCCTGGGTGAGGAAGTCCTAGGTTAAATCACTTTTTTACCAGTTGTACTCATGTAATCATTAATTTTTTTTGCTTCTCCCTCCCTTTTTGTCTTATATTCAGCTTTTACTATTTTTTTTTTTTTTTACTTATTTGTAGTATTTGATACATAAGCATACAGAATACTAATTTGCTGACTAGGTATACAGAATGTAAACATAGCATTACATTACATAGGATTAAGACTATTCGATTGGTACAGCTTCGGGGGGTTAGGTTACAGTATGCAAAAGAAAAAAATGATTCCTCAATTTCAGGAGCTATAGTGCAGCCAATGCCCAAGGTAAGGTAAGATGAGAAAATAAAACATTACAACAGATTGAACCGACCAAAGGTTGTTTTTGTGAGATAACGTCAGCATGTTCAAATGAAATACTCCGTTCTGGAGCGCCCTCTGGTGGAAAAAAGGGGCTGCCTGCAGTAATTCAGGAAATATGCCCATGGAAATCAAAGTGAAATAAAGTGTCTGGTGCCTATAAGAGAGAGCTTCCTCTCGCCCCAAGACCAGCTCGTGCCCTAGATCATTTTATAACAGGCACCCAGAAAGAATAGAACTTGTCTCCAGGACTCCCGTAATTAACTGTGATAATTTCACTCTAAAGAGTAAGAAGGCAGAACGCACCTCTCTCCCTTATTAATAATTCAGAGCGCAGAGCTTTAAAACTGTCAAACGACTAACTCAAGGAAAGTGATAGTAGTAAAGTTATTACCAACAAGAAGTGTCTAGTACATACACATTTCAGAGAGTAACTGTCCCAAAGCACTGATATTATTTGTATAAGTTCAAAATGTTCTCTAAACAAAGTTCGTCAGACGTCTCGTTCAGCGCCTAAAGGATGGGAAACTGCCGAAATTAACTGTATAATGAAAAACAGTGCTGTTCCACTTTTAAAAAATTAACTAGGCTCACTGTCTCTTAGGTTCCCTTCAGCCCTCATCTGAGTCTTCGCCTGCCGAGGTGGGTTCCTCACGATGCCGCTTAGCAATCAGTTTCTCTTCGCAATCCCCTGCTTCCTTAGGATCGGTGAAACTGTATTGAAAGCGGTCCACCATGATACACAGTCTGGCCGGGAAGGCAAGGGAGTAGGTAACATCTAGCTCTCTAAGGTGTTGCTTCACACCGTCGAAGGCCTTCCTCCTCATACGAGTGGCGTAGGACATGTCGGGGTGAAAAACATAATCCGGGCCTCCTCTAAGTGAACTGGACCTCTATTTCTCAGGCACCCGATAACCGAGCTCTTTCTCTTGATGATCATAGTGTAAAAAGGATGGTGCGGGAATTGGACAGTCCGTTGGAGGGTCGTCTAGGTGTAATGCGGTAAGCTTTAGTTATTTTAAAATCTGAAATCTCAATCAGACCCTCCAGCCAGGATTGAAGATAAGGTACTAGGGAATCATCTTCATTTCCCTCTGGCACCCCCAGTATCCGAACATTGGCTGCTCTCATTGTGTTTTCAAGTTGTTCCACGCGGCTTTTCAGGGCCGCTTGTTCCTTCAAGGATGTAACAGTGGCAGCGAGAACCTTCCCAGCCGTTGCCTCCACTGATTTTGTAGTTTCCCCCATAGCGTCCAATCTATGTTCCAACGAGAGGAACTTTTCTGAGACATTATCCAGTTTCTGGTCCATTTGCTGGGCTGTTTTCGTAAGTGCTTGCACCGCCATTTGTAACATCGCCAGGGTAGCTACACTGGAATCGGAGCTTGACACTTGAGACGGGCCTGGTGGTTCCTCCGGTGGCCTAGCTCTTGAAGAACGTGGCTGAAAGAAGTCTTGCTTGGTTGGTTTTGTACGCCCCATTTCGGCTTAATTTTCAGTTCTCTTGATGCAGGATCTCCTCTTCTATCAATGCCTTGCAATATCTTCTATCAATGCCTTGCAATATGTAGTGGCTCTAGGCTCAGAAATTTATTTTATCTTGATTTAGTTAGCGGTTAAATAGGGAGCTCCAGAAATCTGCTGCTGCTGGCTAGGTTGCTAGCCCCCACCCCCCCTCCTTTTACTAATTTTTAATTTCTTAGTTTCGTGGCTTCATTAAGTGTAATTTTCTCCATGTCTATGGAATCACAGTTCTCTGCCATTTTAATTTTGTAAATAGATACTATACGTACTACTACTCACACACAAAAAATAGGATATTCTTAATTAAGAGTAAAGATAGGGAAGCACAGTCTGGGATTCGAGGGATCCTATGTCAGATAGCTTCTTTTGGTGCTTGAGGTCCAGAGCCAGTCAGGCTAGGTGATAATGTATCACGTTCAGTTTCCTAGGTTTCCCACCTACAGCTTGTGTTCCTTCCAGAAGGTTATGCTCCGATTAAAAATCAAAATGTGTCCACGATTTCTTTCCTTTAAAGTTTGTTCAAAATCCCATGATAGTATACCGTAGTACACACTTAAAAAGCTGGGGGATATAGACAGACAGAAAGAAAGAATTAATGGAAAAAAAAATGCTGCAACTTTTATAATTTTTACCTAATGAACAAACCCACACGAAAATGGGTCCCTATTTTTATCAGTAATAAGCTTTATATTTAACCCAGTAAAAGCATACACAAACAGGTCAAAGGGAAATTTACAGCCTGTCCTTTAAAAAAAAAAAAAAAAATTGAAAAAAAAAAAATGCAAAAATGCTTACACCAACAGGCCCATGAGATAAGGCTTGTAGTACAGGTTGAAATAGGATTTAGCAGATATCCAAAATTCTTGCAGAAATGGTAGCTAGATTACAATTATAGCAGCTATTGGGCACTCCCGTTTGTTATGGTCTCCGTTGTCCAACCAATAGAGAATACTGGCTGCACTCAGATTTACTGGCAAGAGGTTTGATGGGCTAAAATTAAACAAAAGCAAGAAGGAGCTGCAGTATTTGACGAAAAAAGTAAATGAAGCTCAGCAGCAGCTATAATATTAAAAATCTAAAGCTTACACAGAAAACGCTGTGCTGTGTTGGTGTCTGGCGTTCGAAGGTTGCAAAATGGCTGACAGTGCCCCATAACGCCAGCACATGTGCTATATGCCCATACAGGATGGGTCACGTGTCCCATATGGCGCGGAATTGAAATAAACAATATTTGCAAAAAACATTTTTTTTAATTATAACGGCATAAGATCCCAGGTTTTAAAAATATCTAACCAAAAGAGAGAGAGAAAAATGAACAGGTAGAAAGGAGAGTGGGCTTCGTTAACGCTAATTACAGATCGGGCACAAATCCAACTGCCAGGGAATGCGAAGTTCCAAAATGAAGCAGATAGATATTTTTAATAAACTGCTTTCCGCTGTACTCCATGAGACCTTCGTTTCTGGTAGTTTGTTTCGTGTTCGTCGCTCCTCACTCCACGCTCCTTTCTCCTCGCTCCAGTTCTTCGCTCCTCGATCTCCACCTCCTGTTTCTCTCTCACAGCTCCTTGACTCCCAATTTCTGTTTCTCTTTTTGGACTTCTCTTATTATTCATGATTCAGCTCTGCACTTCTGTTCACTCCTGGCATCCCTGAAATTCAGCAGGCTTCAGTCTCCCGCAGGACTATCTTGCTTCTCCTCCCAAGTGGTAGGCTCCCCCACCACTGGACTCCTGGAACCTGTGGGAAGACGAGCGAAAACCAGCAGATGAGATGCCAACACAACCAGTGACACAAGGTAAATTGGATAGAATTTGGAACCTCTTAAAACGCAAAAAACAGTGTAAAACATAGTATCCAAAGTTCAGGCAACGGTGGTTTACCTTTACTAAATAAGAGTATTGCGTTTCCAAATTCCTGTTGCTCTCAGTAGCAACAGCATGCGGCCACTCGTCACTCTTCCCCAAATATGCCCCCGTGTATATACACTCATGAAGTGGCTACTTGTTATTCAGAAATCTGTGAAACACTGTTTCTTATAAAATGAGAAGCACTGTAATAATTGTCCATAGAGGAAAAAGACATGCTGTCACAGAATCTAGTACAGCATCTGTAATGTCCTAAAAATGGTAATGAGCATTCCAGCCAGATAACTGTATTAATGCTTGTTCCCAGATCTTCATGTGCACCAGCCCAAGTATAATAGGGATTGCAAACCACAATAGGAGCATTTGTAACTCTGACCTGAAACACTGATCATACCTGAAGACACAACTCAAACTTGATAACTTTCACCAGCATCAGATACCAGCAATAAGAGACTTTTCTTACTGAAATATTGCAGCTTTGGATCTGGCGGCAGGGCAAAACAAAACGAGTGGGCTAAGTGCAGGATACAGGGGCATTGGAAGTGCCATTTTGCTTAATGACCATGCAGTCGGCTCCGTCGCACGTGCAGCCCTCTGCTGTCAAATACTAAAAGGGTCTATCAGAAGTGCATAAAGTACAGGCGTCCATGGCAACATACCTGCATCCTGTCATGCTGCATGTGATTATCAGATGCACCTTCCCTACTCACCATGCCAGCCAGCACCCCACACATATCTTTATGGGGGAAAATGGTAAATATTTAAGTTTGTACTCAAACATGAAGCTATAAACATTAATAGATGTGACGTAATGTCTATACCATAAACTTCATCTCGTTCCTGTCTCCAGCACCTCCTCCATTTGCTGTTTCTCAAAGTCAATGTAAGCAGGTCTCGACACGCCACTCTATGAAGTTCACATGTACATGTATGTACTACTCCAGCGTTTCAAGTCGCTCTGGCTCTTTGTTGTGTATTTTCTGTACTGGGTATGTATCATCAGTGGGCGGTGTGCAGATATATTGTTCATGAGCACTTTATATGGATTTTTGCACCTTGCTGTTACTACTAATTTGGAAGGTGATTGGTACCACACATTTGCACTTTTGTGGTATATGTCACTTTAAATGTAATCAGGTGCTTATCAAGTTGCTATAAAATTGTGCTCCCTAGATGGCTGTACTCCTTGGCAAAGAGCCAGAGCGGCTTGAAAGGGAGTAATATATGGGTGTATGTGTAGGGTATTTTTGTACTATTTATCTATCGGTGAATAAAGTTCAAACATTGGAGCAACTTTCAGCTTTTTGTGTGCTTCATAGGGTGAAAAGGCATTAGCGCCACATCCCTGGAGATGCTGCTTCCTGTAAGTTTCAGCTATGGCACTCCAACATTGTGGTGTCGCATGTTAAAAGATGTCCATTCAACCCAGTGCCCGGGATGGGCTCTTCTATGCAGCCAGCAGTTTCATCGAGCATCAAACATGAAAACCTAGCTGTGGTTAGAATAGACTGCGTCTGTGTTCTTTGTCATCGTGCATGTGCATTTACCGGTCTTCTTTTTTGCTTTCTGCACTGCACACCACATGTCTCTGTGTGCTGTACTTGCAGTAGCAGCCCAAGACTAGCTCTTGTTCACATGCAGCAGAGTTTTGGGGATGCAAATTAAAAACCTTTTTCAGGGCTGTCTGTTAACGAAGAGGAGCCAGGTAAGGCTCATTAAAAGCCATTGTAAGGCCAGAAAACCATGTTTAAAAGCCCTTTTCAGGGCAGTCAAGGCAGAAAGAGGGGGAAACGCAGTACAGTATTTAGAGATTAGGAGAGGAACGTAAAGGGCTGAGACAACCACTTAAAACCCCATCAGGGCAGGAAAGGCTCCAAAGACAAGAGGTGGGGAGAGTGGTTAAAAGCCCTTCTCAGAGTTACTAAGTAGGGAGAGACTTTTATTGTCTAGGCTATACACAGGAGCAAAGGAAGCTTGCTGGCTTGTCAGGGATGAACAGAAGGGAGTTAAAGGACCTTGTCAGCGCTACTACTGAGCAGGAAGGGGAAGTAAATTAAAAGCCCCTATCAGGGCAGTGCACTGGGGGTACACTTGTGAAGTCATTTTCAGGGCTGTATACTAGCCAGCAGGTAATATTTTGCAGCCCTTTTTAGGACATCATCAGTTATTTAACCCTATTCAGGGCTGCACCAGCAAGGGGGCGCACTAGTTATTAGCTTGTATTTGGAAACAGTAATGTAACATTAGTAAACAAAAATCAACAGGACAGCTGCACATTCTGTGGGACAGTCAGCATGAATATTGCACCGGTCCCTTGGACAGCCATCCACAAAAAAATATTTCTAGCCCTGCTTTCCATCCCTGTCAAGTGGCATAAGATAAAGCAGGGAAGATAAAAACTCTGATACCATCTTCAAGAATCATTCGTCCTTTGGTTTTAGCTGCTGACAGGATCGATTGTTTGATAAGAGAGTTCCCAGTAATTATTAGGAGTCTGAGGACTATCAGGGTTTACAGGCTTTTGTCTTCGAGTGATGCAGTACAGTGCCTCTCCTGTGGAATTCTCTATCTCATCAGTTAAGGGAATGCCTGACTGTCGAAAGTTTTAAAACTGAATTAGACGCATCTTTTTCAACAAGCATTTTTTGATAGTTTTTAGTTGACTCTCTTAGATTTTTAATGATTTATAACTTACTTATTTGATGTAATTTTACTTGTCATATTTATGTTTATTTATCTATTTAATTGTGTGGTTTTATTGCTGTATTGTACAGCGCTTTGGTATTTGAAAGGCACTTTATAAATAAAGCTTACTTACTTACTACTTACTTACAGTTTGCCCCACAGGATTGAGTCCTAAAGTTTGCTGAAATATCCCTTGTGCAAATTGAATGGGATCCTCTCCTTCTCATCTCTCTGGAACACCCAGCTGATGGATGTTCGCTTGCTTTGTATCATTTTCCAGCTGCTCAGGTTTCATATGGAGAAATCTAATTTTCTTGTACGACCCCTGATGTGATGTATAAACTACATCTAATTTGGTTTCAAGATACCATTTTTATCTTGTCATTTTTACCCACATGCCTGTTGTATAAATGGAGTTATCCTGTTTTTATGTCATTGTACACAGTTATAAACAAATGGGAGCTGAACAATGAAAGCACATGAAAATATAGACTGAAGTGTGTCAAAACATGGTTTTCCCCAATGCGTTTCTAGAGTTATCAGAGACTGAACTTAAAGATGCCCATGATTTTGCTTTGAGGTTTTCTTTTAAGATGATTTGCCTCATCCTTCTTCCTGATTGGCCTCCCTAGAGCTCACAGTACTAATGAAATAATGAGGTGAAAATGCTAAAAATGTCAGCCTCCAGGTAAAATGCCCTTTTGTACATCTTTTTTTTTATTTCATTTTTTTCAACTTCACTTTATTGTGGCAACAGCTGAAAATACATACATTCACATAGACAAAACAGTTAATACAGAATGTTATACTACAGAAATTGATCAGGCAGCTGTTAAGTACATTTGGAGTGTGTATGCCCTCTTTGTCTCCAACGTGTCTTTCTGTTGGCCTTCCCAGTCCCATCACCCAGCTTCTTCAGAACCTACCCATCTCTGTCCTCCATGGTTTACCAGACCTCCCACCTCCCTGGCGGGTCTGTTGGGGTTGCCCAAGCCCCTTCAGAGACTAAATCCAGTAAAGGGCGTGCCAGGTTTGCCAGTGTGGGATCTGAGGGAAGCCAGCTTCATCTGGCATATGTCAGAATGTTTTTTCTGTTTTTCTTCAGACGTCCCAGCCCAGAGATGCTAGTGGTAAGGGTGCCCATGTGCACACACGTAAAGCTTATTGACAGGTTGCACTAGCCAAACCCCCTACCAGCACCGGCAACAGCTGTTGCCCTCCATCCCCAGAGGAGGAGAGCATTCACTGGGATGTTCAGCCTTCGTCCCTCCCCTCAGCTGACCGCCCTGACACTTGTAGGTTCATTAGTGAACATGGGATGCTGTCACGGCAGATTGTAACTCTACTACTGTGCCCAACGGTCTAGCTCCTTCTGTCCATCATATACAGTAGCTTGCAGTGTCGGGTAGAAGATCATCCAACTGATAAAAGAAAACATAGCTGACCACCTCAAATATTCAGTTTTTCAGTTTGCTGTTTAAGAGTGTAGTAGGTCTTTAATGTGTCAGCCATTTCTTCGAGGAAGCAGGTCCTTGCTTCCTGAATGAATATTTGTTTTTCGCTGTACAAGCATTCTTGCATTTCTGTTTTTCAGGAGTGCTCCTGCCTCACCTACCCATCCTGGCTTGCTCTCCCCTCACTCAAGCGGCTTGCAGACACCCGAGTGCCTATCTCGAGAGAACTCACCAGTCCCACATGACCATGACTTTGGGTCAAAGCTAGCATCTGTGCCGGAGTACCGATATTCTCAGAGTGCACCTGGTGAGTTTCTTATGTAAATTAACTTAAGGAAAACTAAACCATTTTGTTTTGTCAGCATTTTTCAGTGACATTGGTATAATCTTATTCTTCAGTCACAACTACAGCAGGCAGAATTTCTTTGTCCTAGTGTCTTTGTAACAGTGTAGATTCATCCATAGCTGTGCACATTGCATCATTTTGGCTTGAGGAACAAGAATCTGGAACTGTAAATCTGATTCAGTCTGCAACCACGTGACTGCCTCCACCTTTTATGTGCAGTTCCTCTGAATGGTCAAGTGTTTCTTTTTTGTCAACTTTTCGTCATTTTTTTTTCAACTTTTTTCATTGAGTTTGTTCGAGGATTCTCTCCAGTGGTCATGGTCTCCCTATTTGAGAACTCTTCTGGTGAGTTTAAAATGTGTGCTGAGTGTTGCAAATCAGTGCCATCTGTTGATGGCCGCACAGAACACTTGTGTGTCTGGGCCCATACCGTACCATACCATACCATACCAAGAAATTCCCCGATTTCCCCAAGTGATGCAAGATGTCCAGGAAATTCAAGGAGTATCTGGCAAGGAAGTGGCAGGAATCTGCCTCTCGTAAGTCCATTCCTCGATTCTGGTCACAGACTGGAGTGGGGGGTTCAGATCCACAACTCTGTGAGGAGAGGCCCCAGTGCTGGGATCTATCTGATTCGGTTCCCAAATAAACATTTTAAGTTATCGTTTTTACAGCTGTGGTGGACGCTTGGCCGTTTGCGTCGCTTGCTTGAAAGCGTCCGGCGTGGCACACTTCCATTGGACTTTGGAAGTATCTTTCCGAAAGTCCAACAGAGCTGGGAACACTGTAACATGGTCATCTGCTACGGAGTAACAGCTGCACTATTTTGGCTGTTATTTCCCCATTACAGGACAAGAACTGTTCATGCACGCCTTGCATGCATGTGCAGTTGCACTGGCGCTGCCATCTTGGGAATGGCAGAATGCCATTCACCGCAGCTACGCATGTGTGAATGCCGCGCATGGCAGTTGTGGCGGCACTTGCCCTCCGGAGCTTTGCAAGCTCGCCACAGCCATATCGGCTCTGGCTAGAACTTGTTTTAACAGTGGTGAAAAAAGTGTTTCTCTGCTGCAGAATGTGACACCAGATCCTTGCGTTGGGGCTGATCACTCAGTTTCTGGTCCCCTAGGGGATGTAGTGCTGGTGACATAGACCCTAATGGACCCTTCACGTCCCCAGAGCCCCTGTGGAAAATGGGTTGGATCAGGTCCCCCCATGGGGTTACGTCTCAGCTTATTCTGCCTCCACCTAGTCTCGTCCACACCAAGGGTCTTCATGGCAGTGGTAACGGCTTTCTTGCTGTGCAAGGGCGTTGGGGTATATCCCTGCCTGGGCGACTGACTGTTAGTTGGGCCATCCAGAAAGGCTGTTGAGTGGTTCGGGGATTGGTCTCTCTGGAGCAACCCAGACTTTGAGTCAGAACTGGTCCCTTTACAGGTGATCAAGTTCATCGGGGCAGAACTCGACTCCCTGTGGGCCAAGGCCTGTGTCATGGTGGACCGGGCATCAGATCTTAACTCCTTTGCCTGATAATTTCAGGTTGTGCACATGCGCTCTGCCTGTGACTACCTACGGCTGCTGGGGTTGATAGTGGCTTCCACCAGTAGGGTCTGGTGAGCCCACTGGAGGATGGGCCCTCTACAGTTGGAGTTGGGTAGGCAGTGATGCAAACACCTAAGTTGCTTGAACCACTCGTTCTTGGTGACCCAACTGATGTAGGATGTCATCCAGTGGTGGCTGTGCTCACTGAATCTGGAAAAGGGAATTCCATTCATCTGCCCAGGGTTCAGATACGACATTAACCTGCTGGAGCTCCGTGTAGTGCATTTCACTCTGATGCAGTTTGCTCCGTTGATTGGGAGTCCAGTCATTCAGGTCCAGACAGACATCTTGACCACCTTGTTCTACATTAACAGGCGGAGTGGGATGCATTCCTTTCCATTATGTCAGGAGGCTCTTCACACCTGGACCCTCAAGCGCAGCCTTCAGGCAGATGATCTGGCAGTCCATGTCACAGGAGAGAACAGCCAACCAGCTTATGCTCTCAGTTGGGTCAGAGAGATGTCGCACGAGTAGTTACTGAATCAGGAGGTGGTAGATCACCTGTTCTCCCAGTGGGGCATTCCCTGGTGGATCTGTTTGCTTTGTGTGAGAAGTCTGAGGCTGTTTTGTGCCCACCTCCCTCAGTCCAGAACACTGCAGGGGGATGCATTCTCAAGGTGCTGGACCACGGACCTTCTGTATACTTTCCCTACGTTCCCCTTGGTTCACAAGGTAGTGAACAAGGCCTGGAAGGACAAGGCATGGATGATCCTGATAGCACCAGACTGGCCCAGGCAGTTCTAGTATCTAGATCTCCTCAGCAGCAGGCTGCTGTGGAGGTATCCTCTCCACCACGACCTGCTGACCAGACATCAGGGGATGCTTCTGTACCCAGACTTTCAGTCCCTGCAACTTTCAGCCTGGTTCCCGAGTGGCTAGAGTCCAGGCTTTGGGCCTTTCGGAAGATGTCCTCCATGTGGTGGCGGTGTTCCAGAAGGAATTGACTTACAAATGTTATACAGTTAAGTGGAAAAGGTTATCAATCTAGTGTCACAGTAAGGAACTTGCACCCTTACCTGCCAAGTAATGAGCATTCTCAACTACCTCTGGTCCCTATCTTAGTCGGGACTGTGAGCCATGACCACGAAGGTGCACCTGGCAGTGATATGTACATACCAGACACAGGCTGGTATGCCGATGGTGGTGAAGGAGAAGATGGTTGGGTGCTTTTGCCAAGACCTGTCCCCTCCAGTGTGCAAACCACGGCCCCGTTGAACCTACTGATGGTGCTAACTGTCGTCATGGGCAAGCCATTTGAGCCTATGCAAAAGTGTGAGATGTCACACTTGTCATGAAAGACCACCTTCCTGGTGGCCATTTCATCAGCCAGAAGAATGAGTAAGCTGAAGGCACTCTCTGTGGAGTCTCCCTTTTTGGTCTTCCATAACAACAAGGGGGTCTTTTGCCCCAACATAAAGTTCCTTGTGAAGGTCATATCGGAGTTTCACCTGAATCAGGTGATTAACCTTTTGGTTTACTTCCCGAGTCCAGCCTTGGATGTCAATCACAGGTTCCATTCTTTGGACCTGCAGAGGACGCTGTCTTTTTACAAAGAGCGTGCAGCATGAGTTTGAGGGGAGGCTCGTCAGCTATCACCTGCACTGAAGCCGGTTCAGGCAGGCCAGCAGGTAAGCAAATGATTGCCAGGTGGATCACATTCTGCATCGAGCTCTGCTTTAGGTTGGCTGGTATGGAACCACCCAAGGGGATTAGGTCTTATTCCACCAGACATACCACTGCCTTGGTGGCCGCTTCCAGGGATATCCACATTTCTTAGATATGCAGGGCTGCAACCTAGGCAAAAGCACACACCTTCATCTCCCATTACATCATTGGTGCAGTGAGTCATTGAGTTGCTGTTTGTGGGGCCTTAGTTGTCTAGTTTCTATTTGGCAAATAGGGGTGCGTGCCTTACCCGTTCTTCCTGGAGGACTGCTAGGAGTCTGCCTATGTGTGGATGGTGAACTGAATCCGTGATCCTAGAAATATAGAACTTGCCTACTCACCTGTAACCATAGTTTTATTTATTTGAAATTTGTTGACCAGGTAGGACCCAAGAGCATTAGATGCCCATTTTCAGGGGTGACCCAGAGATGTAAACAAAAGAAACTGTACAGGATAACTATGAAATACATCAGAGTACACAGTAATCAGGAAGCAGTACACTTGCACATCGACAGTACAATACATCACTGTACATACCAGTCAGCTAGCATTACACTTGCACATTGACAAATCCATGCAGCATTTTTTAACTCGATTTCAAATGTATACTGCAAACTGATAGAATAATGAAGCAGGTAAATTATTCCAGCATATAGTGGCTTCGTATATAAAAGAGTGTTGGTGCAGGGAGGAATGGAAGAGTAGAGGTCTTATGAATTGAGTGTTAGTAGATCTAGTACATTGAGAACCAATGTTGGGGCTAACATCAGCCAAGAATAAGAATCTAATAGGACCTTTTTAAGAAATGTCTAAAACTGTTGATGGTGAAATAAGTAATGCGTAAATTAAAAGGTCAGCCAAGGTGTTTGTAAAGAGTGCAAAGTTCTAGCCTTCTAGCAGTGGTATTTAGTTCACATTCTACGCCACCCACACACCCGACCTCCCTTGGCTATGTGCATTGGGATCCCTGCTTCCAGCATGCAAGATTTGACGTCACAGAGTAGAGTCAGAGGATATACCACCCAGGTGGTGGGAGGAGCGTAGCTTGTAGACATTCCAATAAAAGCTGTCTCCAGGAGAATTGCCCATGTGTGGATGTGAACTCAGTACCACTCTTAGACTGCAATTGCAGGTGAGAAATCTACATTGTGCACCTAGAAGATAAAGTCCAGAACAGTGCATTTGCAGGGGAAAAGTGTCAAATTGTGAGAAAAACTACCACAGTTCTGTACGTTTTACCGTAGTTTTGGGGAAAAAATTATTGCAGTGTAAAAGCATTTTTGTGTAGCAAACTGGATGTGAGTCCGCGATTTATGTTTTGTGTTGAGTGGGTGAGCTGAGTAGACAACAGTCTCTGCCATATGGAGGCCGTCACTCTTCGGTAGTCAAGTGAATCAGGAGGTTCTGGACAGCATCTTTGAGGAATAGGAATAGAAAGCTTCCTGTTAGCTGCCAGAGAGGGGTATCATACAGGCACAAGCTTTCACCCACAGGTGGGAAGGAAGTTTTCATGTATGCCTTCCCTCCTTTTCCTCTACTTTAGAGTCATCCTTAAGAGTTATCAAGAATGACCCTGGGTGATTCCAATAGCTTTGGATTGGGCCCAGCAGGTTTGGTATTTTGACCTTCATCCCTTACCCAAGTCCATCTCCCATCTCCTCAGGCAAGACCTTCTCACCAGTTCCAGAAGGAGACTAGCCCATGTGCACGTTTGTTCGCTGCTCTTGAAAGCTTGGTTTGTGAACAGGGAGAATTCTAAGCCCTGGGACTGGTTGAAGAGGTCTTTAATGTAGTACAAAAAATGGTAATATTAAATGCACACTGAAAATAGAAAACAGAATTAGAATCAGCATTTCGACCATAGGTCTTCTTCAGGAATTAACTAAAAGAGAAAAAGCAGTGAATGAGCTCCACTCCTACTATACCTTTTCATCCCCATCATCAGCGTTTATTCTTTTCCACATTCTTTTCGTACCTTGTCTGTTATCACTATTTCTCCTAGCCTCCCCATATTTTCTTTCCTCATATATATCCCTTATTTCCCCTTACCTCTCCACTAATTTCTCTTTTTTTCTCTTTTAGATAATTCCTGAAGACCATCTATGGTCGAAACATCGATTCTAACTGTATTTTCCTTTTTCAATGTGCATTTAATATTACCATTTTGTTTTGTTTTCAAACCGTACACTGACGCAGCACCTTGTTTTTATTTGTTTTTTTTTTTGTTCTTTGAGTAGTTGTTTCCAGGGCACCTGCTACCAGAAAAGCCCACTGTGCCCTTAAATAGAAAAAAAAAGTTTTGTGGTGCAGCAAGCTAGTTTGCCATTTCTGCTGTCATTTGCCTGGTGGTTGCAAGGGTACTTAACTACCTACTGTCTTTAGTGTCTTCAGGATTGAAAATTGTATCCATCTTTAGCAGATACATGGACATGCGTGTCCAGAAAACATGCTACTTTCATGGCTTTGGCTCCTATTATTTTGAGGTTCCCAAGATTCCTTATTTAAAACCCCTCCCTCCCATATCAGGATCCTGTCCGTGCTTGGGACTTAATCTTTGTTTTGTCTAAGCTTTTGAGTACCTTTTGAACCGTTGAACTCTCACGTTTTAAAATTTTATGTCTGTGCAGGTTACTACATCTTACAGAATATAGCTGGCTTTGCTATTGCTGAAAACGACTCTTGGCTGCCTTTTACATAGTGTTTCCTAAGTGCTTGATGTAAAGGACTATTCCAGCGCTAGTTAGGTGCAAATATTGACCCCTTTTCACGAACGGTGTGGAGTGGCTACATGCCGCGTAACCCCAGCGCATAGCCCATGCCGCACCTGCCAGCGCCCACTGCGCCCCTTTCGCAGCATTCACGATGCCACTACTCTGCCCTGTACGCCCGAACCCCTGACCCAACGTGCAGCTCCATGCAAGGGGTGTCCGCACTCCGTGCCATGCCCGGTGCGCAGGGGGTGACTGCTACGCCTTCTGCAGGCAGCTGTAAATGTTATGTGCCTCCCCTGCAATACTGCTGCTGGGGATGGCGGGGGTCAACTGAGCCCACACTGAGCCCACCCCTGACGTCGAGGCACATTGGGAGGGGTGGGGGACACTCAGCCGGGGGACCCCGCCACCTGTGCTGTAGGCGTGTTCGCGCCTGCTGCCAACATGGCGCCCCACAGGCGCAGTGGATCCAGCAAGGGACCCGGGACGGGCAGCTGATCGGCTGCCTGCCCGGTTCCGCAGCTCTGCACCAGACCGCCCCCTGTGAACCTGCGCACCGGGGGGGGGGGGTGTGGCCACAGACGGGAGCCATGCATTGGCCGTTCGAGAATATGGCCAACGCGCAGAACTCCTGAGGGTGCAGAGCTGCATGTGGAGGGGTCGGGGGTTATGTGCCTTCCACGTGTAACCCCACCTCCACATTAGTGAATAGGCCCCATTGTGAATAAATAACATCTCTATTCAGGATAGAAAAAACTGTGAGTATACCGTTTAGCACCTTGACAACTCTCAGCCATGGCACTTTGACCAACCAGATCTTCTCAGGGGGTGTGGCTGTTGCACCGAACACTGCTCACAGTTGGCGAAGGTGCTGAATGGTATGCTCACTGTTTTCTATCCTGAAAGGAGATGTTATTTATCTGCAATATTTGCACCTAACTAGCACTGGAATAGCTCTTTGGAAGCCCTGAGTAAAAGAGAGCCAAGAATAATTTTCCGCATTAGCAAAGCCATCTAGTTGTATTCTAGAAGACATAGTGGCATTGCAACATGGTTTATGTAAAAAATTATAACCTGCACTTTATGCAACAGAATTAATTATTGGCTCCGTGCCTTTATGCATATACCTGTAATGTGCTCTTCTTTCTGGAAATATATAAAATGTTTGTGAATTGAGACAGTGAACTATGTACTAACAATTGAAGTGTAGCAAGTACTTGGTTATGGAGTTGCTGTATCGGTGAAGGGTACTAGCCAGCCTGTAGCACTGCCCCATTCATTTCAAACTTAGCAGCTTACACTGGGGCCCTTTTGTGGAAGTTTGTGACAAACGATTGCCTCAGCACTCTGTGTGGTAAAGTCAGAATGGAACAGCTGTTGTCAGAAATGTATCCCGATTACTAACAGCCTGTTCCCATCTGTATTCTAATTATTCTATTGTAATTTTTTTGAAGGGTCTCCTGTCAGTACCCAGCCAGTGATAATGGCAGTCCCTCCCCAGCCGTCCAACTCAATAGCCAAACCAGTTACCTACATGCCAGCCTCCATCTTGACCTCCCAGCAGGCAGGCAACCATGCGTTTCATGTCGTCCAGCAAGCACCAACCGTCACTATGGTCCGGGTAGTGACTACAACTGCCAACTCCTCCAATGGATACTTAATTGCCAGTCCGAACCAAGGGGGCCCTGAAGCTTTCATAGCAGGAGATGGGCTAGGTGAACAGAAAGGTATGTGAAACAGTTTTATGTTTTTCAGAGTTTGCCATTTAATGGCCTCATTTTGGGACTGGTTAGACCACACTGTATGTCTTATCTTAACAGTAGAAGACTGTAATTAGATCATGCTCAGTTTATTTATTTAAAATTTGTATTGAGTAGGATAACGGATTAGGGCCCAAGAGATGCAGTATCTCATTTCTTGGGTGTCCCAGAATGCCGCAGTGCAGCTTGCTCTACTCACCATTGGAGCCCTGTTTTTATTGTTTAATAGCAAATTTTTTGTTTTGTATTTTTATTTTATTTGGCCCGATCCTCCATTCGGAGTTCAGCCCTACCTGCCATTCCCCCATGCCTCGGCGCCCCCCCACCCCCATGGTCATGGCCACTGGAGTGGGACCCCCGGTAGATGTCGAAGGCAGTGGAGGACATCATGCCCAGGGGCCAGCTTTGTAAGGCTAGATCTCAGGGTGGGGTGAGGGATGCAGTGATGTCCATGCCCCAATAATGGCGCAAGCCTCTGTGGTGCCCTTGGCTCTGCTATGGGCCCATAAAGCGCCAGATCCTCCCCGAGAAGGATAGCAATCTCTAGGACTTTCGATCCTTATCTCCCCCAAGCCGGCCCTCCTGGGTCCATCACCAAACCCAGGATGTCGGCACCTCAAGCTGACACCCTGCCACTGTTCTGGCAGGCCAGCCCTTTTTAATAGAAATTTTTAAAACTGCCACAGAGTTGAAAGTAGGTGCTGTCTACCATATGGTACAAAAGAATGTATTTTGCTGAAGGTACTGACAGAAAATAAAAAGCCAGAGCTAGCCCTGAGCAGTTTACAAATAAGATGTTACAGTAGGTACCTATAGTTACAATAGATATTCATCGAGGATATCTCTTGCATTAGATCACACCTGTGGAACTACAGCCATCAGGCACTAGGACCACAGGGAAACTTTTTCACTAGTAGTCTACTAGGGGCCACCTATGACGATGTCATCTGACAGTGTCCTTCCCATATAAGCATGGGCAGCCCTGCACCCTCCTCAGTTCTTTTCCCGCCATCGACCATCAGAGCCATAGTGTCTCCACCGCTTCAGTCAGCCACCTAATTTTATATATTCGTCATTTTATTTTACTTTCTTTTACTTTTCTTTTTAAAACAAAGAACAGTAACATTTCTAGAAGTCGTCACTTCCGTCAACAACACCTGCTGCCTTCTCTTCAGTTTTCTGCAAGTGTGGTGGATTTTCCCGGGTGGGCCTACATCGGTTAGGCCTGCCATTTCTGATTGTTCTTCTATCAAGCACCCTGGTGACAACACCGACCGACCCTGCCTTCTCGTCTCTACGAGCAGTGTGTCACCTTTGGGACAGTTGAGTGTCTCAAACGGAGCTCCACCAGGTCGCCGGCTCCTGCTCAGGCCTCTTCAGCCGCGGGGGCCTGAAGACTGGCTCATCCCCCTCTCAGGCTCTGAGTGGGGTGTTCCCTCTCTGGTTTTCTCCCAGTCGCTGCTGTTCTTGGCGCCGACCGTGGCTGCACAGTCACCTGCTTCGGCGGTGATGACTCTTACCATCCAACGCCTTCATTCTCACAAGGTACGGCTCTGGCAGTGCTCTCCACTGGCCTTTTTTGGCCGGCGAAGGCGGTTGCCACTGTTCTTGGTGCCAACTGCGGCTGTGCCGTCACCCACTTCGGCAGTGATGCCTCTTGTCATCCAGCACCTTTATCCCCACAAGATACCATTCTGGCAGTGCCTCAGCCAGCCTCTTTGACTGGCGAACGTGGTCCTGCCATCTAGCACCTTCATTCCCACAAGGTACGGCTCTGGCAGTGTTTTTTGCTGCTGACCTTCATCCATCGAAGGTGATTCCCGCTACTCTTGGCACCAGTCGTGCCCACATTGTCGCCTGCTTCAGCACCTCTAGCTGTCCAGCACCTTCATTTATCACAAGGTACGTCTCTGGCAGTGTTTTTGTCCTGCCAGCTTTCTACAGCTGGCAAGGGCCTATCGACGACATGGCTGTGAACACCCCCATTGCCACTGCTCGCCCCCAGAAGTGCTTTTATTTTTTCGATACGTAGGTTTTAGGTATTTTTCATTCTCTCCCTGTAACCCAGCCCCTACTTCAGACACGCGCATACATGTGAAAGCATGCGCATGGCGCATCTCGAGGTACCCACCCGCTACGTGTTGCCCCCAACGCCTACGCTGACCACTGGGCCTCCAGTGGGACTATGGGGGTGGAGACCTGCCTTTTGGATGCTCAGTCCTGCTCCAACCCCCACCCCATGTGCAAGCTCACCGACGACCCGAGTCCGTTCCTAAACCCGGGTCACCGGCGTGGTGCAACGTAAGGTGTCCAGTGCCTCAGCCCTCGGCGCCACCGGGCCGGCCTCAAGGGCTTTTTGACAGCCCTTTCCTACAGCCGGCATTAGTCCTTCACTGCCTCTCAGTGACTGGCAGTGTGTTCATTAACCTTTTTGGGCAACAGCCTGTTGATACCAGGGCTACTTTTCTCCCCCATCAACGCAATGGACCCTACTGTCCAGACTCCTGTATTTGGCAGTCAGTTGCAACGCGGTCTGCCCCACCCCACCCCAGTCGTACACTGGCTCCTGCCACATGGACCTCTGTATTCCAGCAGTCATCGAGAGTCCTATCTTCTTTTCTAGGGGACTCCTGCTGCCAAGGCCTCTGTATCCTGCGGTCTGCTGGCAGCAAGTCCTGCCGTCCCTCCACTCGGACCTCTAGGCTGTGATGATCGCTGGCTGGGACTTTTGCTGTCCCACTTAGGGTCGGCATGGGCTTGTTGACACTGGGACTGTCCTTCCCCATTGACGCTGTAGGTCCTGCCGCCTAGACCTCCTTATGCTGACTTAACTGGCAGTGTGTCCCACCTCCTCCTCCTCCTAGGGATGACAGTCTATCTCCATCGGGGCTGTTAAAACACCTGTTGATGTCACTTGACACCTCTGTTGTACAACCCCTCCTTAGGAAGTGGCGTCTCCTGCGGATCCGCCCCTAGATCCCTCAGGTCGGACTGGATAGTGTGCTCTACCAGCCCTCTCAACATGGCCAGTGCCGATCTGTCGATGTTGGGATAGCGCATACCCCCTTTAGAGGTTGCAGCTTTTGCTGCTCCGCCCCCATTCTCTCCTGGTCAGCTGGCAGTGCTCCCCCAGGGCACTGTCCGTGCCTTGACAGGCCCCTTCTCAGTTGCAGGACTCATGCGGTTTACATCGTGCACCGCCATGCTGGGGCTTTTTCACTTGACCCCACACTGCCACCTGCCTTGTTGATGCACCCTAGACATTCCGGGACATTGACACTCTACCCCCTTCCTCATGGCCTTTACAGCCCATCGGCAGGGCTTGGGGATACCACCTTGTCCATCTTTTCCAGGTGGCTGTGGATCAGGGGGCAGCTGTGGAGGGAAGCTCATGTGCCAGGTGTGGCATCATCACTTCCCTGATGGTATCTGGGCTCTACCATGTCTGTCCACAGTGTCTCCTCCTGTAGGCCTCTCCCCTCTGTTTTCTTCTCCTGGCTGCAGTCTCTTTTTGCTGCTGATGAGGGCTTCAGTAGAGTGTTTTGGAGCATACCAAACCCCCCCATCTGTCCTCCTCCTTCCTCTATTGCCCGCATTAGAGGAGTCCACCGAGCTCCCTGGCAGACTACACTTGCTTCCCACCTTACTCAGTAAGGCAGGCAAGATATTCTACCCTTCTTCAGGTCAGCCTTTTTGTTATAGGCCACCCTAAGACTTATGTGGCTAGGTTGCTGGCACATGATAGGTTTAAAGTGCCCCACCTGCTCAGCTCCGATCTCTTAAGATACTTGGATCCTGCAGCTCATGGAGCAAGGCCTCGCTTTGGAACTCTGGGAGTGGCCTCCAGATATGCCTCCAGTTACTCCTTTCTAGTTTCCAAATCCACAGGAGGTTTCCGGCCCATGAGGGACCTGAGAATCCGGACCTTTCTGCATCCTATACAAGAAGCTCAGGATGGTGCGGTACAAGACCTGTGGCCTCTTCTGCACAAAAGTGACTGACTGTACTCCCTACACATGCAGGCTGTATATCTACACACAGACCTTGTGCTCTCCACAGGACCATAGGAGGCAGTATGGCGCAGTGGTTTAAGGCTCTGATCTGCAAATCTGGAGACCTGGGTTTGAATCCCACAGCCCCCACTTGCATACTGTGTGACCCTGAGCAAGTCATTTAACTTCCTCGTGCTCCCAGGTTGCACCTGCAAACAAGCTTTCAGCTTAGTGTGTCTCACCTGGTAAAATAATTGGTAAAAAAAAAAACATCACTCCGGTTCCTGTGCCAGGGCAGCCCTACCAGTTCCGAGCATTGCCCTGTAGCTTCTCTTCAGCGCCATGCGTCTTTACCAGATGTTGTTTGGTAGTGGCAGCAGCCCTCGGGGAGGGATTGTACGTCTTCCCCTACCTGGCCGACTGGCTGCTCAAAGCCCAGTCCAGGGAGCACTGGTCTCACCCTACCTAGAGCATACCAGACAATTGTTTCATGCCTTAGGGATTACAGTCAGCCAGCCCAAGTCAGTCTTTACCCCATGTCCGTGTCTCCAATACATAGGAGCAATACTAGAAACACCGCTTTGGAATCAGCCTTCCTACCTCAGGACAGGGTGGAGTGCCAGCTCCCTCGGGCCCAGGTTCTTTACAGCAGCAGATATGTCACAACCAGGACATTTCTCCACCTCCTGGGCCTGATGGCAGCAGTCTTTGTCATGGTTCTCCAGGCATGGCTGTGCATGTGAACCCTGCTTTTGGACATTGCAGGGCTGGTGGGATCAGCGCACCGACAAACTAGAACATCTGGCTCTGGTCACGTCGCCAGTACAGAAGGTGCTTTGGTGGTAGATGGAAGCTAGCAACTTGCTCAGAAGGGGTTCCATTCCTGATTCCTCCCCCTTGTCAGACCCTCACCACCGACATTTCGGGGATGGCCAGGGGGCACACTTTGGCCCTCTTCAGATCCAGGGTTCCTGGACGACAGTGGAGAGCTCTCTCCACATCAAGGTACTAAAGATGAGAGTCGTTCTGTATGCTCTGCAAGCTTTCCAGAACCTTCTGTCCCCGGGACCTCTGCTGATACAGATGTCAACATCAGCCAGGGGGACTCGTTCACACCCCTTGTGCAGAGAGGTGATGAGGGTTTGGTACTGGGCTCTAGAACACGGTCTAAAGCTGTTAGCCGTCCATGTCCTAGGCGCCCAAAACATCCTGGCAGACAGGCTACGCAGCTCACAGTCTGGGTTGCACGAGGGGGAGCTGCTGACCTCTGTCGTTGAAGACCTGTTTAACAAGTGGTGGTCATTCAGAGTTGGAGCATTCTGCCTTCCCACCCAACACAGAATGACCACTTTTCTGCGTGCTCGCTCCAGGGCCTGGAGTGTTCTGGTGAGACATGTCGTCCCTCTCTTGGAAGGAGAGGTTCCATTGTGCCTTTCCTCCCTTTCTGCTAATTCAGAGGGAGCTGCTGAAGCTTCAGATGGAAGGAGTGACTATGATCCTTATCGCTCCCTTCTGGTCTCGTCCGATCTGGTTCCTCTTACTACAGCAGTTGATGGTGGAACCTCTTATGCCCATGCCTCCATTCAAAGGCTTGTTCTCACGGGAGCAGGGCACCCCAATCCATCTGGACTGCAAGTCACTACACTTCTGTGCCTGGCTCCCGAAGACATAGCCATGGCTAGATTTGGGTTATCTCAAAAAGTGGCTGATGCCCTGGTGGCTGCTAGGAAGCCCTCCACCAGGGCCACTCATTCCATGAAGTGGGAGCGCTTTGCTCTGTGGGCCACTTCCCATCATTTAGATCTTTTCACTCGTCCAGTAAATCGGCTTCTGGAGTACTTGCTGTCCACTCTCAGATTCTGGTCTACAGTACTCCTCCATTACAGTGTACCTGGCTGCTATTTCAGCATTCCCTGTGCCTGTAGATGGCTGTGTGGTGGCCCACCTGGAGGTGTCCCATACCTTTTTAAGAGGTATCCTTCATCTGGAGCCTCCCATCCACAGTTCAGTCCCACCTTGGGCCTGGATTTTTTAGGTTAGTTTTAGTTGCTGTTTCTTCTGCTCGGAGGATTTCCGAGCTTCAAGCTGTGATGTGTGAGTCTTCTTTTTTTTGGTTTCCCACAAAGACAGGGTGCCTTTGTGTCCCAACCCTAGGTTTTTTACTGCAGATAGTGTTTGAGTTTACTTTAAGGCGAACCATTCACCTGCCTGTTTACTTCCCAGAGCATGACAATCCAGAGGAAGCATTGCTCCATACTATGAATGTACACAGAGTTCTCAGATATGTAGATCTTACTTCAAGTGGGCTCTTGCAGTAGGGTATTAACCATTAGGACTGCAACCCTGGCGTCAGAACCACACGGAAAACATTTGCTAGCAGTGTCTGGCGGGGGACTGCCCACAGACATCATGTGACCGACATCAGCGTGTGACCCTTTATAGTGGGCGGTCCCCATCCCGCCCTCCAGTTCTTTCCCGCCATCGACTTGTGCACATCACATCTCGCGAGAGCACTGCTATAGTTCGACCACCATTTTGGATGAGTATCTTTCAAATTATTTTTCAAATTATTCTACCGTCTTTTTTGTAAGTCAATATTTGTGTGTCTTCACCGACGCCTTCCGAATCACATAAAAATAAGTGTGAGTCCTAAGGCACGCAACTCCCGCATGAAGATGACCATACTCTCTGCCTCTTCTGCCTAGGCCCGGAACACTGGATTGCGGACTATGAGATCTGCCTGAGCTTCAGCCAGGCCACATGGAAACGCCAACAGAAGGCCCTCGAGGCCCACATTTTAAAACAGAAAATGGCTTTGATGAGGGAGGAGTTGCAGAATTTGCAGAGTGCTTCTTCATCACCCTCGTCAGATTCACACTACCACAAAAAACAGAAGGCCAAGAAGCATCAGAGCCAGGAAAGGTCCCCCTTCCACCCATGACTCCCTCTGGGGACCGCGGACAACCAACGGCCCTCTTCCTCAGGGAAGAGCGCCTCTAAGGACAAGGCCATTTTGACCTCCCAGGAGCAGCATTTGGTTCCCCCAGCATCAGTGGCGGTGGTTGCCTCGGCGGCGTCTGAGGCTACTGCCACTCTTAGACCCCTCAAAACCTTAGGATCTAAGCTTGCTGGCGGGGCTGATAAGTCACTTGTCTGACTCCCCGACGAGCACCCAGCCCAGGCTGTTAAGTCAGTCACCAGAAGCTCAGTTGAATGCCCAGCCACAGCTGATGAGCCGGACGTCAGAGCTTCCGACGCCCACCCAGCCCAGGCACTTCTGTTAGGCCCCGATGAGTGGCTTGACATTGATCCTCAGCACCCGTTGTGGCCCCCTCGCAACATACCCCGGCGGGCTCACCCGACTAGGGTCCCCTCTCTCTTCCTGCCTCCCTCGAACACCTGGAGCCGGAGCCAGAAGGACGTCAGCCTGACGATGCCACTGTCAGCTTGCATCCAGGCGCAAACACCAGTTTTCTGGCTGACCCTCAGGACCCTTCCCTGCCTACCCTTCCGGCATGGCCTTCTGCCCCTCTGCCTCCATCGGAGGGCGCCTCTGGGATGACGTTGGGCTGCCTCCCTAGTGGCCTGACACCAGACTATTGCCCCTCCAGGTCTTCCAAAACCTCCAGAATAAGGGACAGGTGTTACGTTCAGTGCAGACTATGTACCGCACTGACTCTCAGACGAAGAAGCCCTTTCGTCGCCAGCAGAGATGGCAATCGAAGCAACCACAACAGGCCAGATGTCAGAACAAGCGTTGGGGCCCCCTCTGGAAAGGCCACCCCTCCAGCCAAGAACCAGAGGACTTCGGGGCAACCTTCCCCAACCCTCCCTCCTCCGCCTCTTGACTCGCAACCCACCTCCCATCGTCCTCTTCTTCAGTCGGAGGAACCGGTGGGCTGAAGATTCGCCAGTCATCTAGCAGGGTGGCAGGCGATTACCGCTGATTTGCGGGTCCTTCAGTTTATCTCCCAGGGCCACACTGAGTTCCTCGAGAGACCCCCAGACAACCCTCCTGGTCCATCCTCTTATCCAAGGGCACACATTCCCATCATCAGGGAAGAAATAGAGGCTGTTCTGCAAAAGGCAGCCATAGAGCCTGTTCCTCGAAATCGGATAGAAAGAGGGTATTACTCTCACTTCTTCCTGGTTCCCAAAAAGACGGGAGACCTGCACTCGATATTAGACCTCAGCTCCTTGAATCTGTACAAAAGATTTTGAATGCTGACCCTTCCAGGTCTGCTGCCCATGCTATACAAGGGACAGTGGCTCTGTGCTCTGGATATGTAGGATGCGTACCTGCACATACCGGTTTCTTCCAAGTCCACCGCTGCTACCTCAGGTTCTCCTTTCAAGGGGAACACTACCAGTTCAAGACCCTCTCCTTTGGCCTGTCCTCAACACCCAGAATCTTTACCAAGTGCCTGGTGGTAGTGGCAGTGGCCTTGAGGCGCCAGGGCCACTGTATCTTCCCATACCTCAACAATTTGCTGATCTTGGCCTCGTCGAGGGAGCAGCTAGAAATTTCTCTTTCAGCTACCTTGGACCTGTTTGGCTGAGTGAGGGTTATGGTGAACGACCCCAAGTCTCACCTTACCCCCTTCCAGCGACTGCAGTTCATTGGAGCGGTGCTGAATACAGCCCAAGGTCAGGCGTTCCTCCCTTTGGACAGGGCGGAAACCTTGCAACAGCAGGCAAGGCTGGTTGCTTCCCGCCATTGGATTTCGGCCAGGTCAGTGCTGTGCCTTTTGGGCCTTATGGCGGCAATCATCCCGACTGTTCCTCTGGCCAGGCTCCACATGTGGATCTCGCAGTGGATGTTCAGAGTTCAGTGGGATCAGAGATCAGACGACTTTGACCACAAAGTCTTGGTCTCCACATCGATGCATCAGGATCTCCTATGGTGTCAGGATCTCCGCAGTCTCTGCAAGGGAGTTCTTTTCAATCCCCTCCACCCATCCAGACCCTGATCACAGATGTGTCAGGGCTGGGTTGGGAGACTCATCTAGAGACCCACAGGACCCAAGGTCTGTGGTCTCAGTCAGAACGATCTCTACACATCAGTGTGTTGGAGATGCGGGCAGTGCTGTATGCTCTGCAGGCCTTTCAGTACCTTCTCAGTCCAGGTCCACTGCTGGTCCAAACGGACAGTATGTGCACAGTCTGGTAGCTGAACAAACAAGGGGGCACTCGCTCCTACCCTCTCTGAAGTAAAGCGATGCGAGTCTGGAACTGGGCGAGTCTGCATCAGATCTCCCTTACTGCAGTTCATGTCCCAAGCATCCAGAATGTCCTGGTGGGGGCAGTCTCAGCTGCACCCAGGCCAAGGTTCACGAGTGGGAACTACACCAGTCGGTGGCCGAAGGCATTTTTGACCTGTGGGGTCGTTCGAATCACGATCTGTTCGTCTCCTCCCCATCCATCGCAAAACTTCCCAAGTTTTGCTCACTCATTCCAGGGCCTGGTGTTTTCTGGCAAGACGCATTATCTCTTTGCTGGACAGGGAGGTTCTTGTATGCCTTTCCTCCCTTTCCAGTCCTGCAGCATGTGCTGCTCAAGTTGCAAGCAGAAGGGGCTCACATGATCCTGACGCATCAAAATATAGTTCCCGCTTCTGCAGCAGCTCGCAGTAGTGCCCCGGTTCCCCTGCCCATCTGTCACGACCTCCTGATCCAAGAGGGGGGCACTCTGGTTCATCCAGGACTCAGTTCCCTTCACCTTCACGCATGGCACCTTCTGACATAGCTGCTTCACGCTATTGGGTTTCCTCTAGTGTGGCACAAGTCCTCGTAGAGACCAGAAAGCCTTCCACAAGGACCACTTATGCTGTGAAATGGAAGAGATTTTCCATTTGGTCCATTCCGAAGAGTTGGGATCCTTTTTCGTGCCCTGTTCCTCAGATCATGGAGTACTTGCTGCATCTATCCAACCTGGGTCTGAGTTATTCCTCACTGAAGATCCACCTCTCAGCCATTTCTGCCTACCACATTCCAGTGGAGGGCAAAACTGTTGCTCAGCTGGAGGCTTCCAAAACATTTCTGAAGGGAATCCTCTACTTGAAACCCTCGGTGCGTAACCCTGCCCCACCATGGAATTTAGACTTTATTTTAAAGAAACTCACTTTGCCTCCTTTTGAACTGGCCACAAGTTGCGACATATGTAATCTATCCTGGAAAGCACTCTTTTTAGCTGCTGTCACTTCTGCTCAGAGGATTTCTGAGTTTCAGGCCCTGAACTATAAGGAGCCTTATTTAATTTTCCACAGAGACCGAGTGGCTCTGTGTACAAATCCTAAGTTCTTGCCAAAGCTTGTTTCTGAGTTTATGTTGAATCAGGCTATTCAACTACCAGTGTATTACCTTGAGTACTCTAATCAGGGGGAGGCAATTCTGCACACACTAGATGTTCACAGAATTTTGCATTAGTACACGAATCGGACGGTCAGTCCACAAAATGTATCAGCTTTTAATTTCCTTTGTGCCCGAGAGAGAGAGAGGGTGCTGCTGTTTGTGAGCAATGTTTGTCAAAATGGTTGGCAAACTGCACTGTGTTCTGTTATCAGAAGTACAACAAACCCTTGCTGGGGGAGGTCAAAGGGAATTCTGCCAGAGGCATGGCTGCATCTGCTGCTTGCTTCAGAACTGTGTCTGCTGCTGACATTTGTGCATCAGCCACTTGGAGCTCCATCCACACTTTCACAAAACACTACAATCAAGACATTGCCTCTAGATACAGGGCCAGCTTTGGACTAGCTGTCCTTCAGGGCCTTTCATGATTTCTTCCTGCGTCTCTGCAGATCCTTCCTGCCTCCCGTGCTTCAGACTTGTCTAATTTAAACTGCTTGGGACTCGGTCCTAATGGTTACTATCTACTGCAAGAGCCTTCTCAAAGTAAGATATTACAGTTACGTAAGAACTTACCGTAACAGTAGATCTTCGAGAGAGGCTGTTGCAGTAGGTAACTTTCCCTTGAGGCTCTTGCAGTAGGTAACTTTCCTTCCAACCATTCCCCCAGCTTCTGCTTCTACTGCTTCTAGCTTTACTTAGGCTCAAAGAGCCCACTCCTTTCTCCTGTTGCTTTATTTTGAGGTTTTTGGTGGGAGAACTGGAGGGCAGGCTGAGGACTGCCCACTGTATAGGGTCACACTGACATCTATCATGTGAAGTCGGTGGGCATCCCCTGCCAGACACTGCTAGCTAAAGTTTTCCTTGTGGTCCTTACGCCAGGGGGCGCAGGCCTAATGGTTAATACCTACTGCAAGAACCTCTCTCGAAGATCTTCTGTTATGGTAAGTTCTTACATAACTGTACATTCATTGTCTGAGGGACTGCAGGAAGTCCTCGCAACTGTTGGTCCCTTTCGCACTTGGGAAAGAGGGCGTATCAGTTCTTCGGCAGTGTCTGTCCAAATGGTTGGCCAGCTGTATTGTCTTCTGTTACAAGAAGTATGGTACAGATCTTCCTGAGGTTGCGCCTGGCCACTCCACCAGACACATGACCGTTCTAAGAATGTGTCGGTGCTGAAATCTGTACAGCTGCTACTTGGAAGTTCTGTCCACACTTTCACCTAAACACTACAGTCTGGACATTGCCTTTAGGCAATAGGCAGGTTTTAGCCTGGCTGTGCTTCAAGGCCTCCTTTCTTGGGTCTACAGCCTCCAGCCACTCAGACTGTCTCTGTCAGTATTGCTTGGAACTCATTCCATTGGTGTGGGCTGATGGAAGAGATCTCCTCGATGAAGATAGTACAGTTACATAAGAACTTACTATTACAGTAGATTTTTGAGAGAATCTCTTGCATCAGAGCGTGCCGTCCCACCTTCCATCCCCCTTGGCCTTTGAGCTCTCTTTTCCTCTCCTGTCTCTTTCAAGCCAAGATGCCTGCCTTCTGTTTCACATTGCTTAGTGGTGGGAGCTTCTGGCTCGCCCTCGGTTCCCCTAGAGAAGATTCTCGATACATGGTCTCTGGCAGGAGACCTGAGGAGGGCGTGGGGCCGCCCACGCTTATGTGGGAAGGACATCATCTGATGACGTTGTCATGGGCAGCCCCTAGTAGACTGCTAGCAAAACGTTTCTGTGAGGTCCTACTACCTGACAGCTATAGTTCCATAGGTGTGGCCTGATGCAAGAGATTCTCTCGAAGATCTGCTGTTATGGTAAGTTCTTACATAACTGTACTTTACAGGGATTTCATACTGGTCATATATGAATAACAGATGCATTTTATTGCAGTAAATAAGGTATGTTGGCAGTAATTCACAGGGCAAGCAACGGGTAACGTGAGGAAAAGTGTCAGAAAGGTTGCTTGATGTGCAGTTTATTATGATCACAGATTTATAAGGCCACAGTCTTCATAAAGTTCTAATTAATATTAGAGGAGGAAGCCGACAAATTAAATTTAAAGTGAATAAGTGCAAGATGCTGCTCCTAGGGGCCAAAAATAACAGCGTCAAGTATACCATGCATGAGATGGAGTTTGCCAAGATAGACACGATTATCATTGAGAAACAATCTATGTTTTCATAGGAGGCATTGCAGAAGAGCTGTAGGGGAAGGTATGCCTTTTTGTAAATGACACCAACATCTGCAGTAGGGTGGATACTCAGGAGGGGTGGAGAGAATGTGTAGGAATCTAGGGAAACTTGAGAAGTGATCAAAGACATGACAGTTGGGGTTCAGTGCTAGAAAGTTCAAAACTGTGCACCTGGGACATTGGAACCCCAATGTGGAGTATAGGATTTGGGGGAAAGGTACTAATAGTCACTAGACAAAAAATAGACCTTGGGGGTCATTGTATCAGGGGGCCTCAATGTGGCAGTGCTTTGAGACAAGGCCATGTATGCTGGGGTGCATAGGGAAGGGTATCTCCAGGAAGAAGAGGGAGGTGGTAGTGTCGCAGTATTGCTCCCTGGTATGCCCCCACCTGAAGTACTGTGTCCATTTTGGAGACCGCGTCTTAGAAAGAACATAGACATGGTGGAGACAGTCCAGAGGAGGGCAGCTTAAATGGTGCAGGTTTTGTAAGGGGAGACTGAGGGATATCAACACTAGAAGAGAGGAGGGAGAGTGACAGCATAATGGAGATCTACAAGTACCTCACAGAAGTGAACAAGGTGCAGGAGGGGAACCTCTTCCATATAATGATAGCACCAGGATAGGAGGCATGAAGATGAAGCTGAAGGGACAGGAGTTCAGGAGAGTTTCAAGGAGATATTTCTTCACTGAAAGGGTGGTAGACGTCTAGGAAGAGACTGCCAGCTGAAGTAAAGGTTGAAACAGTGGGGGGCTTTAAGCATGCATGAGATAGACATAAGGGTGTATTAAGGAGGGGGGGGAGGGTCACGGGAGCCCAGATAAGGTATGCAGACGTAGAACGAGCAGGGAACTTTCGGGCAGACTAGGTGGGCCAAGTGGTCCTTTTCTGCCGACAAATTCTATGTTTCTAGAAAAAGAACATTTCTAGTTGGAGTGCTGTGGCTGCAAGCGATGCAAATCACTTGCTAGACTGTGTGAAGTGAGTGTTGGTGGAAAGTAGATTAAAGTGAGCGATGTTTCTGCTGTATAGAGGCGCTAGTGAGGCCCCGGAGTATTGTGTATAAATCTGGTCACTGCGGTACAAGGAGGAAATAGAAAAGGTGCAGCACAGTTGCAGCTCTCGGTGACTCTCCTTTGTCAAAAACAACGTTTAAATTAATATCCTATATTACTTAGGATTTAGTGAGGAAAACAACTGCAGGTTTATCACAAGTGCAGTATAGTGGTAGAAGTGTATATTACACACTGTTTATAGATATTATTTTTTAACTTTGCTCAGGGATGGGACATATTTTACATTGAAAAGAGAAAAGGAAAGCCATTTTTTTTATTTTATTTTTTTTGCTCGTTGAGAGCTGTTTTCCTAAATCTTTTAATTTTGGAATAGAGACTATGAGATGGATTTGGAGGTGTAGAGTTGTAGGCAGCCAAACCTGAACCCTCATCTTGGTGCCAAATTCTTGTTTACATGCAGTGAGTGCTGCATTAGCAAATGTCCTTCTTTCCCTCCTTTCAAGCTATTCAAACCATAAAAATTCAGATTTTAAATGTTAATTATGGCTTGTTTTAAAATTAACTCCAATGTTAAATCAGCGGCTATAAAGTCTGTTTCTGTACATTATATTGATGTCACTGTCTGATGTCTTAAATGTGCTGATTTGTACATTCTTTTATGCAATGTTCTATCCTTGTAATGACCAACGGTCAGGCCTTAAACTCTTACTACTGTGGTATTGATAATGTTAATCAGAAATGTCTCTACATGTTTGTGAAAGACAGTAGTACCATACCATATGCATTTATGTAGCACCTTTCACACAAGCATCTCCAAGCACCATCCTTTGGCGCTAACTGCAAGGCACACTTAAAATCAGTTCGCTAATCAGCCTGCACTTAGTTAAGAAATTTCTTGAAAATTACTGCTCAAATAAACATGACTGTCGATAAAAATGTCCTCTGTATGTGCTGGCTGCATTAGGTGGCACCGTTCCTTTTTACCTTACATAAAACTCTTCAGTAATGAATGTAAAATACTTATTTTAAAACTTGTTAACCTGATTTTTCTACTTTATTTGACTTCTGTCTCATGGCTATGTGTATACTGTATCTGCTTGATTGTAACTTGTGTGTATTTTGTATTGCACTGTTATAAAGTTCTTTTGTTTGTGTCAGTTTGCCTGTCCTAATCAGGACCTCCTTGCAAATGAGCTTTGCTCATTGGAGCTTCTTTCGTGGTAAAACAAATTAATACAAATATGTAACAATCAACACACTACTCGGAGATGGCACCGCAGGATGGAATGTGGCTCCCAGTCTGTACCAGCACCTGTACAGCAGTTCTGCTACTCTTCGTGTCCAGATTCAAACTGATCATATTCAACTGTTTAATCTGTTGTTGGATTAGTGAATGGGGGAAATTTGGGCAGGACACAGGGGAAATCCCCTTACTCCATTTGAATAAGACAACAGGATCCTTAACATCCGCCAAAATAAACAGATAGGACCTCTGTCAGTGTCTCATCCAAAAGACAGCACTGCACAACAGTACCTTGTCTCCTGAACATCATGCTGGGGCATCGGTATTGTCAGTTATAACCAAGGGATGAGTGCCTTCCGCAGAGCTACCAACATCACTTTCTGCAGGCACTTGCTGTTCATTGGAACTCCCATCCGAATGCAGACCAGGGCCATCCCTGTTCAGTTTTTGAGATCTGATGAAAAGTGGTAAGGCTGCCGTCACTGGGGTGGGGGTAGAGGAGGATATGGAACTGTAACAGCGTACAGAAATTCATTTTTAGTTAGAGTCTCCTGGTGAGATGATGAGATAGGTTGCCATAGCATGCAGTAGATGCAAGTAGGTAGAGTCTTTTAAAACAAATCAGACAAGTTTCTGCAGTACATTTAAATAATGACACGGTGGGACATGAGGCTGGAGCAAATATCAGATGTGCTGATTTTGGTGGGGTGCTCACTGGGGTCACATTCATTAAAATAAGTAATATGTCTGTGAGGAACAAGCGAGTCTGCAGGACCTCAGATTCACAGTGGGATTGTTTTTGTTCCTCTTCACAGAGCCAGAACCCATAGCAGAGGGTACTATACTTCTATGTGTACAACGAAAAAAACATAAACTGACTTCGAGGCGTGACTGTCATGGGGAGAGAGAATGAACCCTTGGGCTGATTTTGTTTCCTAACTCTGCACTCCTACTGTAACAGTTAATCCCTGCTAGGCACACATCTGTGAAGATCACACTTCTGGTAAAATTGTCATAGTTTGCAAATCCAAATTGTTAGAAGGTAGATGTGCTGAATACATTTGGTGTAAAATCCTAATCAGCAGTTCTCTACCTGGAAACATCCTGAAGTTTTACTTTGATTAGTGTCATTATTGCCATAGGGGCAACTCCAGATTTTTTATTTCCTCCAATTTTACTTCAACTCTCAAGTAGGGATGTGATGGTATTACATTGTGACGGTATCATAACCATGGCACATATCGTGATTATCATGAATACCATGGTATTAAGGAAGTAGTCATTTGTGTAAAACAAAAAAAAGTCTCCTCAAACTACTTGTCAGGAAGAGCTGGTGCAGAAAAGACATCTTCATCGAGGGTATCTCCTCCTTTAGGCCACACCTTTGGAACTGTAAGCCATCGGCATCAAGACCACACAGAACCTTTTTGCTAGCCGGGGGCCACCTACCGTGATCTGCAGCATCAACACGTATATAACGTGGTGCCCCAGCACTCCTCAGTTCTTTCACCCACCATCAGTCATCCTCATCACACTTGCTGAATGAAACAACGTTGTAATAGCCATTGCTATTTTTTTGTTATTTCTTTATATATTGTTAGTATTTCCATTGTCATCTGTGTATGCCACTGAAGGATATAGAGCCTTTATGCTGTGTGTGTGCTGTTTGGGCCCATCTCACAACTTGAGGGTCTGTGAGATTTGCCAGAGTTTCAAGCATGCTACAAGGTGACACCCTCAGAAGGCCTTAAGAGACCCTCCTCGCTTAGAAGGTGCTAAAAGTCATGGAAAAGAGTGAGGGGTCCAGGCCTGCATCTTCGCTGTCAACCAATAAGCAGTTGTCAAAGTCGGAAGACAAAGATAAGGAACAGTCATCATCACAGGCCCCCCTTACCGTCAAGCCATAAGCATTAGCATAAAGACATGGCTGCTTCACCCTCAAAGTCCTGGTCACCGTAGAAATCAGGTACGTTCTCATCATCGGTGCTCTAATGGTGTTGACAAAAGCCCCATAGACCGTCATTGAGACACCAAGGTTGAGGCTTAGCTCAGGCACTGCCATACCTACTGTGGATGGTATATCACTGCCTTTGACTGGTTTCGGCCCTTCTGCACAGGTAGTCTTTTACCCTTTTCAGGGCACTGTTAACTCCCAGGCTGTGCAGGTGTCCATTTCAGACATGTTACGAAGCCTGCTGCCGATAGCTGTGCTGTCAACTGGACCACCTGTTCCAGGGTGGTCTTCAACTGCTTGTACTAGTATGCCACACCTCCTCCTGTGCCACTGACGACATCGCCAGATCCCTCTATGGCTCCCGTCGTTGGTGATAACGAGGTAGAATATGATCCTAACCTCATGGATATTGAGGGGGATTTGGATGAGGAATATAAGGGTGAGGGGCAATTTGAAGAAGGAAATTTGCCCTCTAGTTGTACCCTCTTCTGCAGTGAGAACTCTGTGGTTTTTGCATCCAGGTGTCCCTCTGAGGATCCCTGTTTCCAAGCAGTGTTGCAGCAGATACAGTCTGCTATGGGCTTTGCTGTTGAGGAGGAAGATTACACTAAAAGGAATCTTCTGAATCTTTGGAAGTCTCTTGCACACCTTCCATTATTATTCCTCTGGTATATCCTGCCTTAGAGAATGCTACCTTTGCTGCCTGGCATAGGCCTAATAACCTGCCTGCAGTTCCAAGGAAGGCTGACAAGCAGTACTTTGCTCCATGTGCTAAGCCTTACTATGCCACTCAGCCTGAAACTGACTCTGTGGCTGTTCATGAGCACTCTAAAGCTTCTAGGCACATGAGTACTTTACCTCCAGATAAGGAATCTAGGAGGCTGGATGTTAAGGGGATATGCAGTGGCACGGCGTGTGATACCATTTGTATAACAACGACTAGACAGTGACCTCTGCTTACGAGTGGCGGAGTGTAACGAGGCCACGAGTAAGTTCGAGATCACAGTCCGCAGGTTGTGATACAGGTATCACCAGCAGAGACATCCTGTGTCCGTTTTATACAATAAGGCTCCGGTTTTTGTTATTTATTTTTTAATTTTTTGGTTTGGTGGGGGGAGTGACGTGTACAGTATGTTGATAACCAGTGATGACGTGTACACTATGATTGATGTCATTGTGTACACGTCATGATCTGGCTATCACACTGTGGTTGTGATATGGATTTTTATCTGATACCATATCACTTCACCCTTATTTAAGTCCTGAATGGGCTGGAATTCCCACCTCGGACTGCAGGAGGGGTTCGATCCTTGCCATTCACCGCCTGCTGTCACCCCAGGAGGTACCACACTAAGTGTCCGGCCACCTGCTTCCTGTTGGAGCAGCCGTTACAATGAAGCTGACCGCCACCTCGGGGCTACCGAATCAGGCTCTTTTAAGCCCTGAGCGGGCTGATATTCCCGCCGGACTGCGAGACATCACCCCAGGAGCTGCGCGGGTTAGAAGGTGCCACTAAGCGTCCATCTGCCCACTTCCTGTCGGAGAAGCCGTTACAACTAAGACAACCTCCACCTTGGGGCCGCCGAATCCGGTACACCTGGTGCGCCACTTGCAAAGCGCAGATCAAAAGACTTTTGAATTCCTGGCACCTTTTTTATCAGCTTTTCCTATTGGCGCCGACCACCACCTCAGGGCCGCCGAATCGGGTATACCCAGAGCACGTCTTGCAAAGCCCAGATCGAAAGACTTTGGAATTCCTTGCACCTTGTTTATCAGCTTTTCCTATTGGCACAGGCCTCTGCAGCCCTGTCACTGATTGGCTCATCCAGCTTCTACATGCTTGCTTTATATTTCTAGACTGTTTTTGTAACCTTAGAGTGTTTTTGCTACTTTTACAGTGGACCTCTAGTTATATTGTTTATACAGCTTTGATGATTTAATCTTGAATTTAATTCTAAAGTACTGTCTTAAGTAGCTGTTTTACCTGCCTGGCCTCTCTCTGCCTTCCCTATACCCCTCGGACTCTTGCTAAATGTTCTATTACTAATTCTGAATCTTTTCCTAAAGCCTATCTTTCTTCTGGCTCTACCTGTTTCTCTGCCAACCCCCTCTCCTTTGACCCTGCCTCACTTCTTTTGTTTTCTGTAAGCCTTTACTTAACCTTGCCCTCCCTTCTCTCCAGGCTACTTTAAGCCCTGAATGGGCTGGAATTCCCGCTTCGGACCGCAGGAGCAGTTCAATCCTTGCTTCTCACCGCCCGCTGTCACCCCAGGAGCTGCCACACTAAGTGTCCAGCCGCCTGCTTCCTATCAGAGCAGCCGTTAAAATGAAGCCGACCGCCACCTCGGGACCGATGAATCAGGTACGCCCAAAGCGCCGCTTGCAAAGCCCAGATAGAAAGACTTTTGAATTCCTGGCACCTTTTTTATCAGCTTTTCCTATTGGCGCCAGCTGCCACCTCGGGGCCACCGAATCAGATACCCCCAGAGCGCCGCTTGCAAAGCCCATATTGAAAGACCCTGCCAGCACTTTGCACCGGCTCCCACCCACCCTAGCAGAACACCTACTTGTATAGCTATGGTGGTGATCATATGACTAAACCTAGTTTTTCATTGGCTACTTCTAGGGGCGTTCACTGCTCCATTCTAATTCTGTCTAAAGCCACTCCTTAATCCACCGTGCTATTCTGTACTCTTCTCTCCCTCCTCTTTCACGATCTTCCTCCTGTATCCTTGATTTTGGTCCCCAAGTGATCTCTACACTATAATTATTCATGGCTTACCAACTCTTGGTCGTGTTGACCACCAGTCTGGCACTACTTATCCTTTCATGGCTCTCTCTGCCCCTTTGCACGCATGCCTCAGAATCCTCTTTCACGACCACCTAATCCTACTGACTTTACCTGTTCTAGCCTGCTTATTGTGTCTCACAAGCACTACGATCTCACCCTCTTAATATTCCCTAGGTATTTCATCTACCTGCCTGCTTTTACCTTTAAAAATGCATCCGATACAATGTGTTCCTACCTCCTCCCTTTGTTCATCGTAAGCTCTGGTACTTTCGCCTTGCTCTCATACTGTCGGATATGTCGAACTAACCCCCTGGCCCTTTGGCTCATTACTCGCACTCTGATGCAGCTTGGACTAATATGAAGGGCCTGCGTGTTGCTCACCTTACATTAGAAACCTACTATGTCACTTCACTGAACTTGAGGCCTGGGTTGCTCTCTATCATCCTGATATTCTCTGCTTATCTGAGACCTGGCTCAAGCCACCCATCCCTGATTCAATCTGCTCCCTTCCTAACTATAGTTTAATCAGGTGTGACAGACATTCTCCCAGGCGGGGTAGGGGAGCTGCAATATTTTACAAGGCTCATTTTAATCTCTCTTTCACTCCTACTCTCTCCTCATGCAAATCCCTTAATGCTATCCTCCTCTTAAGTGCTAAAAAACTGCGCATAGTCTGTGCTTATAACCCACCCCAATGCCGTCATTCAGGCCTTGTAGAACTACTTGACCATACTGCCGCTACTGTTGGGCATAATGAACTACTCATCCTTGCTGACCTGAACCTGAACTGGATGGGTAAAACACATAATAACCTCCTCTCCTTAGTACAAGGTCACAACCTACACCAGATCATAGCTGACCCAACTAGAGTAACATCCTCTTGCAATTCCAGTACCCTGATTCACTCAATACTACTAATCACATTGACAGAATTGTGGCTGCCGGTACCCTAGCGGATGCCATAAGTGACCACTCCCCTATCTAATGCATTTGGAGTCCTTTCTCCTCTGCCCTGGTATATTACATTTCGGAACTTTGCCAGTCTTGATTTAAGTGAAGTTCCTACACAAGGTCTCCTTAGTTGACTGCTCCTACCGTTACCTGGTCCATGATGCTCACTCTGCTCTCGACTACTTCCTCACCCAGTTTGGGGCCCTACAGGACAGTCACACACCCCAAATCACACACTGTGTTCGTGAGAAGCAAACCAGATGGCACCATAAAGACCTTCTCGCCTCCCTCCCGGCTAGGGATAAAAGTTGGAGGTGCTTTAAAAGCTCTGGGCTACTATTGGATGCTGCAGATGACTCAAGAAAATTCTGGACTCGTGTAAAAACCTTCCATGGCACCAAACAATCCCATTGTACTAATGACATGGTGCTAAATGTTGTGCATTGCAATGATCCGACAACCATCACTAACTCCTTTAACCATCATTTCTCTGACCTGTCAAATTTCACTTTTTGATTCCCTACTGCACAACTTACTGTATGTCCCAACACACCTTAACCAACCATATGCCTGAGTACCTTCCTTTCCGCTTCAAAGCCATAACCAGGGCTGATGTCCTAAAACTCCCAAATACTGTCTCTGATAACACCAGTGTTGGCTTAGATTGTCTTGAGCCTCAGCTTCTAAAAATCGCCGCCCCCTTTATCGCCTCAACTTTGGCTAGAATATTTACTCTGTCTCTTTGCCACTATCAACTCCCTGACATATGGAAAATTGCCAGAGTCACTCCCGTATTCAAAAAATGGGACAAAAGGACATCTCTAACTACCAGCCCATAGCCATTCTCTCAGTCCTGAACAAAATCCTTGAAAAAATGGTGGCCTCACAAACTATTGATTTTCTCTCCAAGCACCATCTCCTTTCGCGAAACCAGCAAGGTTTCCGCAAAGGACATACATAGCACCTCCACTGCCTTGCTGAAGTTCACGAATGATGCTCTCTGTGCTATGGATTCTGGCCTTCTGACGGGTGCGGTCCTTATAGACCTTCTTGCCAATCTTCTATCCCTTGGATTGTTGCCACAAGCCGTGGCCTGGTTCAGTAGCTATTTATCTAATAGTATTCAGGTTGTGAAATTTAACTCTGCCTTATCGGAGCAAATGTCCATCAGTATTGGAGTTCCTAGGGCTTCATTCTTGATCCTCTTCTTTTCTCTATTTTTATTAACCTGATTGCTCAGAACACCCCTTCTTGTTCATCCCTCCTCTGTGCGGATGATCTTGTCCTGTATTCCAGCTCCAAGGATATATCTCAATTTAACCTCAGTCTCTCATCTGCCTTTCTTAATATTAAATCTTGGCTCTCCAGACACAAGCTTGTACTTAATGTGGGAAAAACCCAAGCTGTGCTCTTCGGCTCCTTTGCCAAACTTAAAACCAGCCATAGTCGGCTCAAGATACCTTGCTTAGATGGCTTAGTATTGGGGACAATGAGCTCTTTCAAATATCTTGGGGTGCTATTGACGGGTCCCTTGATTTTGTCCAACATACCCTAGCCACCTGTAAATCTGTCAGTACCAGAATTGGGGTGCCTATAAAACAAGTCACGTCCTGACATCCTGCGCTAGGCTGGCCATTGCCAGAGGCATTTTACTCCCTTCACTCACCTATGGTGCCATCACCTATGTAAATGTGTCAAAGGCCACTCTTTGAAAATGGGACACAACATATAATAATATCTGCCACTACACCTCTGCATCCCCACAGCTCAAACATCATTGCCATCTCTATGACGATCTTAACTGGTCTTCCCCCTCCACCAATCGGCTCCTCTCCCATGGCTCCCAGATGGTTAGCATTATTAGATCTAGTATCCCCATACCGCATGCCTCCCTGCTGTTCCCCCAGTCCTCCTCTTATGGCCTCCAATCTGTTGACCAATCTTTGCTTCACATCCCTAGATGTAAAACCTCCATGGATGCTTGTGCTTTCTCCCATGCTGCCCCAAAATATTGGAACTCACTACCCTTAGATGTCCATCTTGTACCAAGTCATGTCCTCTTTAAAAAGAAGCATTGAACTCTCCTTTATAACATTACACTTATAGGTGTTTTAATCCTCGTAGGCTTCTCATCTTCAATCACCCAGTCGCCTAACATATTTCTCCCTGTCTCTAACTTTTTAGCCCCCCTCCTCATTTAAACTCTTATCCTGCTCCTGTCTATCTGTCCTGTCCTCTTCCTTTCCTCTCTAGCCCTCATTACCTGCCACTTCTTCCTGCCTTGCATCCACCTTTGCCCCACCTCCCTCTCACTTTGCCTTGCTTTCACGACTACTTAACCTCACGACTACTGGCATCTCTGCCGTGGCTATACCTCATTGTTAACTGCAATCGGTTTGTCAGCTTTTTATATTGTCAGTTGTTGCCAAGACCCTACTTGCTGCTGTCTCACCTACTGTGGATCTGAGGTTTCGCCACGCACTTATTGTTTAGACATTGTAATTTTGATACTATTCGGACTATGTATTCTCTACTTTATTTGATGTCACAGGCTCAAATAGCTCTGGCACTTACCTTGTATACTACATACCTACATACCTACTGCCTGTTGCTGCTTTGTCATAACTGTATTTGTTTTTACCATTGTTATACTAATGTTTCCATTCAGAATGCTGTATTTGTGATTGTTCTCACTGCTACTTTGTAACCTCCCAGATCCTGTCTGAAAATAGTCATTTCCATGTCTAGAACACCTACCCGGTTAACAAAAAATAAATAGTATAAAATGGGAAAACGTATTTATGCCTCTGCATCCTTGGGCCTGTGGATTGCAGATGACCAGGCCCATACAATAAAGTATCAGAATAGCCTTTGGAAGGCTGCTCGTACTGCAGCCCAGACCAGGGGATGAAAAATCCCCAAGCCCAAGTCCGAGGTCTGTGACTCATTAAAGTGATTTTCCGACATAGCTGAGGGCAGCTACCACTCCGGTGGTGGGCCCTCGACGCTAGTTAATCCAGCCTGGTTTAAATAATAAATGATGTCAGGTACCTTTGTATTCTCACTCATAATCTAGAATTTCTCAATACAGCCCGGCCGGTTCTGAAAGTCCTGGTACTCGAGACATGTCCCTGCGCTCAAGCACGTAATGATGTGTGACCAGGGAGAGCGCAGGGGCGCGCCCCATTGAAATGAATGGAGCTGGATTTTTCATCAGTTTTAAGATTAAGAATGAGCCTGGTACTTTGAACCAAGAGAAGCGTTCTGAGGAACATTCCAGGCGGGCAGGGGACGCTCGCTCGGATGCCCCACCTCAGGCCAAGGTGCACCCTCCGCCAGACGTCCTCCCATGTCGCCATTCGCCTACCCCGACGACCCATTCCCCGTCGCCAGATACGAGACAGTCGCCAGATGAGGCTCAGCCTTCTGCTCCTACACCCACAGACCAGACGCCAGCCAACACACCTCGAGACCGGATTCCAGTCGTCACTCCTCAAGACATCGAACATTTTTCCGGACCCGAAGCCTGCCACTCCAGATCCTGAACCCCAGGCGCCTCATCCTTCTGACCCGATGCCAGCTCCAGCGGTAGTCCCAGTGGCGGACATAGGGAACTCTTTCACCACCTGGTGGAATACAGTCAAAGGGGACCTCCTTTACAGACCTCCAGACAAGGTCCCCACTCCACCTCTGCTGAGTCCTCCTCCTACCCCACAACCGGATGAGCACCCTACTTCACGTCCAAAAGGGAAACGAAAGAGATCTCCTTCTCCATCTCCTTCGTCACCCGCCACATACATCCTCCTTGGACGAGGCAGGCGATGACTTGGACTCCTCAGAGGACAGGTTTTTACCTCCCTCTCCTGGGCCCAACGGGGCCCCCCCGGACGATCCTTCTTTCCTCTATATAATGAGGCATATACATACCATCTACGAATGGGATACCGAGGCACTAGACTCGGAATGGAAGCGTCTGGCTAAGTTCTTAGGAGAAAAAGAACCAAAGCCCCTAGTCATTCCTCCCTTCGTAGAACCTTTCCAAGACGTCATCTGGCTTACTTGGTGAACTCTGTCCTCCATCCCCGCAGTTCCGAGGAAGGCGGACAGGCTTTACAAGCCTCCTAAATTGTAGCCATTCTTGGCAGAACAACCCAAGGCTAATTCCTTGGTCCTAACAGCAGCCCATGGAAGGGGAGCCCAACCTAAGCATTTAAGCTCCCAGCATCCAGACCCCGTCTCTCAGAAGCTTGACAGCTGGGGAAGAAAAGTTTTCTCCTCAGCTACTGGGTCTATTAGGTCCCTGAATTTCAAGGCCCATATGATCTCCTACCAACAATCCCTGTGGAGAAAGACCATGGAATTGGTAGAGACTCTCCCCAATTCTGAATCCAAGCAGGACATTTTGGCATGCGCCCAGTTGGGCCTCGACGTGGACAAACATGCTCTTCGATGCTCGTATGACGCCGTGGATATGGCCTCTCGGGCCGTGGCATCAGGCATCTCTGTGAGACGTCATGCCAGTCCTGGCTCAGACTTACTGGTTGCCAGTAAGACCTGCAGGACTCTATTTTGGATTCTCCCCTTTCAGGGTCCAGTGCTCTTCGGCCCTGAAGTGGAGCAGATGGTGAAGCAACTGCAAGAATCAGGGAAGGCAGTTGTGGACGTACATTGTATGTACAAGTCACAACCCCAAACAGCTCACCCACGTCCCTTTCGGCAACGTCCGAATCAAGGATACTCCGGCAAACAAACCCAGGGCAAAGGATTTAGGAGACGGGGAAACCCTGCCCCTCAAGGTTCCCAGGGCCCTAAGCAACCAAAAGCTTCCATAACCACGGCCCCTCCTACCCACTCTACGTGACTCCCTCCTCTGCCCGCCTCCTCCCGGGGACAGGCAGAACGAGCAGGTAGGAAGGCGATTTGCGCTTTAACCACTCGAATGGGCCAGTATCACTACAGATCAATGAGTACTGACCACCATTCGAACAGGATATTCGATAGAATTCACTTCTATCCCTACGGACAACCCCCCCTCCAGTGTCCCGTTGTCCACCGCAACACAATCTCCTCTTGGAAGGAGAGACCCAATAGCTCCTGAGCAAAAGCGCTATCCAAAGGGTACCAGCGGCCCACAGGTGAAAAGGCTTTTACTCTCGCTTCTTCCTCGTTCCGAAGAAGACCAGAGACCTTCGCCCCATTTTGGACCTCAGCCAGCTCAACCTCTCAGTGAAGTACCAGAGATTCCGCATGGTAACCCTGGGATCTCATTTCCCCCTGCTCCAAAAAGGAGACTGACTTTGCTCTCTAGATGTGTAAGGACGCCTATCTGCACATCAAGGTCCTGAAGGCCCACAGACGTGTTCTGCGGTTTCGCTTCAGGAACAAGCATTACCAATTCAGGGTTCTGCCCTTCGGCCTCTCGTCTGCACTCCGGGTATTCACCAAGTGCCTAGCAGTGGTAGCAGCGGCCCTCCGCAAGAGAGGCCTCTTTGTCTACCCCTACTTGGACGATTGGCTCCTCTCCGACCAATCGGAAAAGAAGCTTTCAGTCACTCTTACAGAAACGCAGGCTCTGTTTTCTTCCCTGGGCATCACTGTCAGCTGGCTGAAGTCACACCCCTGACCGACACAGCAACTTCAGTCCATGGGAGCCATCCTGGACACTGTACAGGGGAGGGCTTTTCTACCCTCGAACAGGGCGGACCGCCTTCAGGGGTTTGCCAGAAGCCTCCAAAGTCACCCATACTCCCTGGCGTGGGTGGTTCTACAACTGCTGGGTCACATGGCCGCGGCAATCGCCACTGTTCCTTTAGCCAGACTCCATATGAGGGCACTCCAGTGGCACCTCAAAGTACAGTGGGATCAGTTGGTGGATGATCTGAATCTTCCAATCCGGATCTCTCAAGCAATTCATCGTTCCCTGGAATGGTGGCTATGCACGGACAATCTGAGCTGTGGCGTTCCTTTCTGCAGACCCCCACCACTTCAGACCCTGACCACAGATGCCTCTCTGTCAGGCTGGGGGGCTCATTTAGGGGATCACAGGACCCGGGGGTCCTGGTCTGTCACAGAACGCTCTCTGCATATCAACGTTCTGGAAATGAGAGCGGTACTGAATGCAATTTCGGCATTCAGAGACCAGCTTCAACGGGTCCTCTTCTGGTGCAGACAGACAACACACCCGTGGTCTTCTACATCAACAAACAAGGGGGAACTCACTCGTACCCCCTTTGCAGAGAAGCCATGAGAGTTTGGGACTGGGCAGTAGAACACAGTCTGGACCTCACCGCAGTACATCTACTAGGGGTCCAGAACGTTCTTGCCGACAGTCTCAGTCGCTCTTCCTCTCAGAATCACGAGTGGGAATTGCTCCAAGATGTCACAGATGACCTTTTTGACAAGTGGGGCCAGCCAGAGTTGGCCTCTTTGCGTCCCTGTACAGTGCCAAACTGCGCAATTTTTGCTCGCTCACTCCCGGGCTTGATGTTTTCTGGCGAGACACATTGTCCCTCTCCTGGACAGGGAAGTTCCTTTACGCCTCCCCTCCCTTTCCCCTCATTCAGAGAGTACAGCTCAAATTGCAGTCAGAGGCAACCAGAATGATCCTGGTGGCTCCTCTATGGCCTCGTCAAATTTGATATCTGCTGCTCCAGCAACTGTCTCTGGAACCCCCAGTTCAGTTGCCACTCTCCACCCACTTGCTCTCTCAAGAACAGGGGACCCTCGTCCATCCTGCTCTTCACTCTCTTCACTTACATGCTAGATTCCTGCAGTCTTAGCGGAAGAGAGGTTACGATTGTCAAGCAGAGTGGCTGAGATTATGGTAGCAGCCAGGAAGCCTTCTACCAGAGCCACATATGCTTTGAAGTGGAAACGTGTCTGCTTATGGGCTGCTGCTCGTTCCCTAGATCCCTTGGGTTGCCCGGTCAGGCATGTGCTAGAATATCTACGACACTTCTTGGGCTTGGGATTGAGTTATTCCTCAATCAAGGTGCATATGTGTGCAGTTTCCGCATATCATAGCCCTAACGGAGACAAATCCCTAGCCCAATTGAATGCCTGCAAGACTTTCCTATGAGGGGTATTACATGTCAGACCTCCCAAGAGGGACATCGTCCCTCCTTGAAACCTCCTCTTTGTTCCGGAGAAGCTCATGCCCCCCCCGAACCAGCAACTTCTTGTGAGCTGCGCTTCCTCTCTTGGAAGACTCTTCTCCTGGTGGCCATCACCTCCGCTCAAAACGTTTCAGAACTCCAGGCTCTGATGTGTAAAGAACCTTATATTGTCTTTCACAGGGACAGGGTGAATTTGCGCACAAACCCCAAATTCATGCCGAAGGTGGTATCCGTGTAATGTGCCAAAGTCAGAGAGTCCCCAGTATTCCCCACTATACACTGTAAGGTGCCCTGTGCACCCTGTACGTAGAAAATAGAGATTTTATGCAAGCCTGCAGCAACAGTGGCTTGGATGGAATGCTATGCTGAACAGCTCATGCACAGCATTCCTCCCTAACCATTCTGGAACTAGAAGCTTTGTTTTAAAAAGTTTTAACAGTTTTTTCCATGTGTATTCCTGAGTAGCTGTTGAAGAGGGAGGACACAGCAAGTTTAGGGGAAAGGAAAGAGACTTACCGGTTGTTGAAGCCATTCCCCGGGAACTTGGCTGTGCTCCTGCTCTGCCTCCAGCACCTGAAGACTGCCCCAGAAGAAGTGTGATGTGGTCGGTGGTGCCATCGGGGCACCACAAGAAGAAAAGTGCGTCCGGTGCGGTCGATGGGCTGTGTGCCCTGCCGTTTATTTATTTTTGACGCCCCCCAACCCCGCTTAATTTAAAAGTAATTCCAGTCCCCCGTCAGCAGCTTGCAAGTGCCGCATCATCGTCCTGCTTGTCGGTCATCTCAGGCCCTCCCCCAAGACGTCCACCACGCTGTCTGCAAACTCCCTCCCACTGCCTACATACCTCCCGATCCAGCCTTTCTACATCCCCTGCTAGTGTGGTGAGGCGGCAGCACCTGTGTTGTGCTGTCCACCTTAAAAAAAAAAAAAGCAAAAGACTAATTTTTTTTTTATTTATTTACACTTTGCACAGTAAAGAGAAGCAGCTGAGCGCCGTGGGAGGATTCGGGCCAGAAGGACCCATATTAATGAAGGGGCAGGTCTAGCAACACCCACGGGGAGGGGCCAAGGAAGTAAGACCATTGAGGAGTCCATAAATATTAATGAAGGGGCGGGATTAGGGAAGGCTACCTGCCACACAAGTGACAGCTGTCAGAGAGCTGCATAAATTTAAAGGGGCCCTGCCATTCCTGGGCAAGCAGTAAATTAAAGAGGGCAATCCAGGCCCATTTAGGAGAGAGCACCAGGCCCAGCATCTAGAGGGCGCCAGGCCCAGGTTAAAGAGGGGCACCAGGCCAGGGGTTGAAATTAACATACCAAGCCTGTTCCCTTTGCAAGTAGAAACAGGCTGGGTGCATGTAGTTTTTACTCCGGCATGTACTGTAGTGCAGGTAGCTAATTTGTGTTCTGTAAGGCTGCAATTCTCACAAGCTGCCACAAGGGGCGCAGCACCCGGAGAAGGACAAGTTTTTGTTTAGGGGCCGACGCTAATCAAGATGCACAGCGACTTTTCACTTACATGGACTCATTCAGGAATGAGCAGGTGTGAGTACTGGATGGCCTGGACTGAGAGAGAGAGACACAGAGAGACATGCCGAAGGAGGTTGGAGTAGACATTGGGGAAGAGGGGAACATGCGGCCAGACATCGAGAGGAGCTACAATCCCAGAGAGGCAGGATCAAGCTGGCTGAGTTCCTGGGCTGCGGCGGTGACTGGCTAGTAAAGAAGGGATTGGGGGTCGGCACTGGGCAGAGAATGTTGTTGCTGACAGTGGCAGTCATGGATGGGCGGGAACTGGGTGCTTGAAGTGCGGGTGGGGTTACAGAGCCCAGGTCGTGGTGGTAATGACATATCTGTAATGCAGTCTAAACACTACTGTACCATGTGTGCCTCTTTCTGTCACCCACATGGTACAGTAATGGTTCAGATAGGCATGTGTGAACTATGCATCTTGCACTTAGCTGTTGTAGTAATTAGATCCTTGGCACCAAGCTCCGTGTGTTGAATTTGCCATCGTTTGTATTTTGTCGAAATACTGATAGCACTATATTTATGCAGGATCATCAGACTTTGTTTAAATAAAAAATTGAGAAAGCAAACAGAAAGGCAAATAGTTCGAGCTGGGGTTTCTTTCACCTCTGCCCCAAGGAGATTTTGAGCAGGCCTTGCTTCAGACTCTTTGAAGAAATATAAGGGCATCTGTTTAAATGCTGACCAGCAGTTGCTGTGAGAATTAGTCTGTTAATATAAAGGCTGTGTGTATTCTGAAAACGTTGTCAGGAATGGCGGTTATATAATCTAGCCTACCACAACCTTGATTCCCCACTCGTTTGTTTTGAGGGATATCTTGTTGAGCATTGTGTTTCTGTTTTTTGCTGGGGGCAGTTTATACTAAAATCTAATGTACTTCATAATACCAGCACCATCTTACCGTGACCTCTACAGTTGACAGAGCAGACAGTAGTACTTGGCACCAAAGTACCCTGCCTTGCTCTGAGTCTGACCACTGGTTTTCTTTATTTTTGATGGGGGAATTTGTAATTTCTAGTTATTATTAGCACAATCTTAGTGACCTTGCTCGGTTGCTCCCACCCAGTCTACAATTGAAAGAGCAGTAGTGCATCCATCAGCACCAATGGTAGTCGTGCTTGTATCTGAATGTGAAATTAAGAAAAAAAAAACTGAGCCATAAAATCATTATTAAAAATAAATACAACTGTGTTATAAATATCCCAGCGCAAAAATAATAAAAAAGCTAAAGCACTGTGAGATTTGCTGCAGGCAGTGTGTGTACTGTCTACAGCCTGATGCTGCCCTTTTGCTGCTGTGTGTGCCCACTGCACCCTGACCCCACTATTGTTAGGCAGTTATTAGTGTGAAAAAATATATACTTCTGGCCTTTATTCTGTCTGCTGGTCTCTCTGGGTGGCTCTGACTATGTCGGCATACCTGGTGGAGTCTACCTGACCGTGACACCTACATATATACGTGTGTGTCAATGTGTGAGCAATACTGTCCTGATCTTTGATGCCAATAATCAGTGGTGGTAAATTTATGCTGTTGTGCTACTACAGTACTGCCTTACTGCTACACTTGCCAGACTGACCCCATAACCCGTATTTGTGTGTGAGAAACAGTGGGTATGGGTGAGCTTTCAGTCAAATAGGGTAAATTTTAATCTCTGCTGAGCCTGTACTACCACAGTATGTCAGTCTAATCCCAATGTGTGTGTATTATTGAGCTTTCTGGATCTCAGTAAATCTGAACGACAGTGGTACTGCCTATGTGGCCCCGCCCTGGTTCAGACTGAGTCCTGCAGACCTACTGCAGTCTATAACTTGTCCCTCTCTTCTCTATCTGTAGCTTGAGTGTAAACTGTAAAGTTACTGTTTTTGTGAAAGAGAAAAATAAATAAATACTACGCTGCCTACCTGGTCCTGGTTCAGACTAAGAAAGACCCTAGTTGCGGACTTACTGCAGTCTACAGAATTAAATGTAATTGTTGCACAGTAGTTTCTCACTGCTGTGCAGTCATTGTAACTGTGAGCCTCTGTGTCTTTGTGTGCTACCTACTAGTAGGCACGCTACACCAAACTAGTCTTGGTTACTAATTTAGCGAGATAACTAAAAAAATCCTGCCTGATTCAGCTAAGCCTTGTGTACTTAGTGTAGTCTAAAGAATTTAACCTACAAAGTAATAAAAAAAAAATACACCGACACGCTTTATGACTGACAACAGTTTTTATTGACATTTAAAATACAAATGATGTCAAAGGCAAGCTCAGTTCATTAGACATTATGGTTCAGGTTAAGAGGAAGAAAAAGGCTGGGAAAGTGATGAAGACACTGAAATGTAGAAAAGTATACTACACTTGTTCCATATGTGACTATTTCAAGATTCAGTATGTTTTTTTCAGTTTTTATCATTTTTGTCTACCCGTGCAGGTAACCCAACTCTGGTGCATGTAACTTTTGTTGCCACATGCACCTTGGTGCAGGTACCGCAAAAAGTTAATTTCTATCTCTGCACCTGGCCCAGACTTAAAAGGGGACCAGGCCCATTCAGGAGAGGGCACCAGGCCCAGCATCTAGAGGGTGCCAGGCCCAGGTTAAAGAGGGGCACCAGGCCCTAGCAGTAAGTAAGGGCCAGGCCTAGGGAGTTGGGGCAAGCCAGGCTAGTAGTAGTAAAGGGCTACCCCGGCCTAGCCAGTTGGGGCAAGCCAGCCCAGTAGTAGAAAAGGGCTATCCTGGCCTAGGGAGTTAGGGCAAGCCAACCCAGTAGTAGTAAAGAGCTACCCCGGCCTAGCCAGTTAGGGTAGGCCAGCCCAGTAGTAGTAAAGGGCTACCCCGGCCTAACCAGTTAGGGCAGGCCAGCCCAGTAGTAGTAAAGGGCTACCCCGGCCTAGCCAGTTAGGGCAAGCCAGCCCAGTAGTAGTAAAGGGCTACCCCGGCCTAACCAGTTAGGGAAGGCCAGCCCAGTAATAGTAAAGGCTATCCCGGCCTAGCCAGTTAGGGCAAGCCAGCCCAGTAGTAGTAAAGGGCTATCGGGCCTGAGGGGTTAGGGCAAGCCAGCCCAGTAGTAGTTAAGGGCTACCCCGGCCTAGCCAGTTAGGGCAGGCCAGCCCAGTAGTAGTAAAGGGCTACCCCGGCCTAGCCAGTTAGGGCAGCCAGCTTAGTAGTACTAAGGGCACGAGGCCCAGCCAAGTGAAGGCATCAGACCCAGTAGTAATAAATGAGGGGTACCGCAAGGCCCAGGACCCGTAGCTAGTTATTTAGTCTTGCAGCTGTGTTAGGGGCCCAGCGATAGGAGTGTCCCCAGATTTAATGGGAGCCTAGCTAGCCACATAAGCCCTTCTGTATTAAAGGGGCCCGGTCACCCATCTTTGGTATTGCCTTCCCGAGAGCCAATTCCTCACTGTAGTGTTTCCATAGTAACAGAAGAACCCGATTTAGGTAGAAGGGACCCCTATTAGAGTTAGGTCCACCGGAGCTAGGGTTAGATTTGTATGATAAATTGCTTGTATATTTACTGAGGTCCAGACACGGAGACTATATAGTTATTGACCACTACAGCCGAATTGAGACTCTATTCACATCTCCTATGTTATTAGTCATTCATGAACACTATTGAATGTGAGTACTGTTTTGCATTGCTGTGTGCCAGCATTCCGGTGCTGGATAACAATCAGTATCATCAGAATCAGTCTTCAACTGTCTTTGGAATCACTTCACCCCGGTGCCACCCTGTCAGACTTCACCCATTTCTCCAGAATCATTCTCCAGTGCATCCAGAAGCAGACAACAGTCAACCCGAGAAGAGCCGTACCGCAGTCACCGCAAAGTTGCATCGTCTCGTTTGTTATTTTCCTCTCACGGTGTCCCAGTATGGCTTGGCCCAGTGCAGAAGTCTGCCATCCGTTTTCTTGTTTTCCTGTCCGCAGCAAAGTACCGTTCGACTCGTCAGTGTCAGTTCTCCGAGTGAAGTTCGGTTTATTGTTTTAGTGTGTCCTGGCTCGTCCGGTCGTGGACTCCCAGGTTGGTCGCAGTTTGATATACGTTTTATTGTTTTGGCAAGTGCCTTGGCTCGTCTGGCCTTGGAACTCAGAAGACTGACACACTTCGACGCCCAGAGGGAGTGGTTGCCTGGAGTCCAAGAGTGGTCCAGAGGTCCTGATCCGGTGGGAGCGTCAGCCAGTGTGTGTCCTCAGTCCAGAGGGAGTGCTTACCTGGTGTCCAAGAGTGGTCCAGAAGTTCCGATTCTTCCGATCCAGTGTGTTCTTCAGCTTAGAGTATATCTTCAGTCCAGAAGCGGACTGTTGGTTTGTTGTTGTTCTTCTTCTTCTTCTTGATCCCTTTCACTTGGCAATCCAGAAGCAGATTGTGGCCAAGTGGCTTGCATCACCTGTTCTTTCCGGGCAGTCTAGAAGCGGACTGCAGCCGGATCTGTTATTCCTTTCTGGCAACCCTAGAGAGGTGGGGTGGAGCCAAGGACCCATGGTCTGTTAAATCCTCTCTTCATCCTGAGTTTTCCCACCGAGGTTCTGTATTTCATGGGGAAACTAGTGGAGTGTTTCCACATTTCTTTCGCCGACAGAGAAAGTTACGTGCACCAACTGAAATAATCTATTGCATAGACTTTTCTTGTAGTATTGGAATGACTGTAATTCTAAAAACCTATATTTTAGGGAGAGGTGCACCTCGGGGTTTAGAAGTAGATAACCGAAGATAAGTAAGACGCTCTTACAGCGTAGCTGTTACAGTCGATTGATCCATTTTTGTATTCTCTGCCGTAGAGTTTCCCTCTTATAGGGAGGTAGAAAAATAGAAACCAGACGCTCTTACAGCTGATTATTCCTCTTGACTATAATAAAGTAGTAGCTTGTGTATATGTGATTGTCCCTCTCTTGTGATCCCACCCGATAATCAGTTGCCAATAAACTAGTTCCTTTTCTCCACTCATGCCTCCTGCCTCTCCATTTTGGTGAAGAATTACAACACGTAGCCAAATAGGAAAAAAAAACTGCCTTACCACCTGGGTGGGTGTATTGGAATAGCCTCATAGTCATAGCTTGTGGTTCACTTCACTTGGCATTTCCTACTGCCCAAGCAGCACATTACATCACACAATCCGCCCATCCACACCACTTAGCTTTTCGTCTCACTTCATCCGTACTAACTCTGAACCAGGATATCAACCTTCTTGTATATTATCCTTATTCTTCCAACCAGGGAGAAGCACTGTTGCACACTCTGGATGGTCATCGCAGTTTGCAATACTATCTTAACAGGACTCACTCCTCTAGGAAATCTGACCAGTTGTTCGTTTCTTTCGCTAAGCGAATATTAGGAGCTCCTGTCTCGAAACAGACACTAGCCCGTTGGTTAGTACACTGCATCACGTTCTGTTATCAGCACCATGACAGACCTCTCCCGGGTGCTGTTAGTGGTCATTCCACCAGAGCGGTGGCATCTGCCTTTGTGGCCCTGAAGAATGTCTCTTCAGCAGACGTTTGCGCGGCTGCCACGTGGTCATCCGTCCACACCTTTATCAGGCATTATAGCCTGGATATCACCTCATGAAGGAGAGCAGGTTTCGGACTAGCAGTCCTGCAAGGCCTTCTCTCATAGAGGTCCACTCCACTAGGTTGTATTCTTCCCTTTCCACCCTGTTGGACCTGGGCCTGTCTTTGGGTACTGCTTGGGACTAAGTCCTAATGGTATTACCTGCTGCAAGAGCTCCACCCTCGAAGACAGATAGTACAGTTACATAAGAACTTACCGTAACAGTAGATCTTCGATAGTAGTGCTTGCAGCAGGTGGCTTTCACACCCTCCTTCCCCCAGGATAGCTTAGGGGATTACTGTTGTATCATTATTTGGGTTTCCATCCAACCAGGATGCGACCTTTTTGCTACCTGGTTCTCCATTTCCCGTCAGCCGGGTTTCCGGCGGGAGAACTGGGGTGGCTCCAGGGGACTGCCCCTTATATTATCACGTGGGACGTCAGCGGAGCCACGTGGGGCGTGTCTTCACCCTCAGACCGCTAGTTTTCCTTGTAAACCGCGCTTCCGACACTGCTCCTAAATACTGGAACTCTATACCCCTCTCTATCCGTCAAACAAACACCCATGCTGCCTTTAAAAAACTACATCGGAACACCTTCACACCTTACATCCCTGCACTTGTTTTAACCTACCTTGAACACTCATTCATTCTTGCCCTCTCCCCATCTCCATCCTGTCTACCCCCTTTATACTTTCCCTCCTCTCATGACCTATACCTGCCACGCTCTTTCATCATCTCTTTCCTCCCTCCCTCTCTCTCCCTCTCTACTTTTCTTGGCACTTATTGTACTGTAACTTACTACCTTCCCATGTTGAATTTTTCTTTTGTTACCAATCCTGTTTATTTCTTTTGTTTTCACAGTATCTCAACCTTCAGTATTCAGTATGTCAGTGTACTTATATCTAATATCCACACATTGTTTTATCCTGATTTGTACTGCCTTCATGTGCTTCGTCACATGTTTATTGTTGTCTGTAAACTGTTTTTCCCGGTCGTGCGAAAATAGGCATTGTTTGCCTAGTGCACTTACCGAGTCACCAAAATAAAATAAATGAAAATAGCTACAAGTTTTTCCATTAGGGGTCCTGATGCTGTGGCTTCCGGTCAGTGGTATTACCTGCTGCAAAAGCTCCTCTGAAGATCTACTGTTACGTGTTCATAACTGTACTTTATAAGGAGAGGGCCCGCTTATTTTTCCAGAAGCTTTTGTGTAAAGGAAATGGAAGAGGAATCTTCTGCGTCCTGACCAAATTATTTCTTCAAGATCTCCCCTCAAGGTCTTCCAGTTTAATATCCATTTTGTGAAGCCGTTGCCGCATAGAAGTAAGGTCAGATTCAATGTGGTCCCTCCAACGTTCTAGCGAAGATGTCCAGATTTCAGTGTCGTTAACCCTGTGTCTTAGATCCCCCAAGTCCATTTGTAGAGATTTCAATTCCTCTGCCAGTGTTTTAATCAATTCCTTACGTGGGTGAAAATCTTCTAGGAATTTTTCTTCCAGTGGTGGAGTTACTGAAGATAATTGCTGGAAGGATTTGTTACCAGCCTGACCCTGGCCCTTAATCCATTTAGCAGACTTATCTGGCGTCTGAGGAGGTGTATGGCATGGTGGCGCCAATTTCATTTCCGCATCCATATCCACAAGACTCTTGTTGTAATTCACCAAAAGCCAGAGTATATAGTATCCGAGAACTATGAGAAATAAAAATAGTTCGTAGTTTGAGAATTTTGTAGAAAATGAAAAGAAATAAAGCGAGGATCAGGAGCCGAGGTGAAGTGCGTCTACTCCTGATGAGGCATCACGTGACTCCCTTTCTATAGATTTTTAGCGTTCTTTGCTATTTAGTTTTTACAAGATTGTATTTTGCCAAGTAATATTGATAGAGTTGTGTACTAAATATTATACCTGATCACTGTAGTAACAGAAGGTGTTAGCCTACAACTAAGCAAAATTAGTTTGATACTGTCTGCCACAATAAACGAGAAGCAGACCAAATTGTTTTTGCACACAAAGGGCACATTGGGACCAGACCCACATCAAAGGGTGGGGGCCCTTGGTGATGGCTGTTCTCCTTTAAGGTGCATTTGGGTGCTATATCAGCTTTCTCTGCCCCTATTGATGGTCATACAATTACCCAACTTTAGGTAATCCTTTCTTTCCTGAAAGGTATTGTGCACATGAAACCTCCCATCTGTAATCCAGTCCAACCTTGGGACTTGAATTTCATACTTGAGAAATTGATGTTGGCTCCTTTAAAGCCTGCTGTGACTTGCATTTCCTGTCATAGAAAAATGTTATTTGTAGTTACTATAACTTCTGTTCAGAGGATTTCCGAGCTTCAGGCTTTGATGTATGAGCTTCCTTATTTGATTTTTCATAAAGACAGAGTCTCTTTACAAATGAATCTTAAGATTTTACTGAAGGTGGTATCTGAATTCACACTGAACCACACAATACACCTTCCAGTTTACTATCCTGAGCATGCCAGCTAGGGTGAGGTGTTGTTCCATACTCTTGATGTATGTGCCCCTGTGTCTAAACAATGTCTGTTCAAATGGCTGGGTAATTGTATTAACAGGAAGTACGATAAGAAACTTCCTGGTGCTGTTTGTGGTCACGCCACCAGGGGTATGGCCACTTCTGTTGTTTGTTTCGGATATGTCCCTGCTGCTGACACATGTGCTGCCGCCTCATGGAGCACTATTCACACTTTCACTAAACATTACAGTCTTGACATTGTCTCTCATAGACATGCTGACTTTGGGCTTGCTGTACTGCAGGGCCTTTTTGTCCTGATCACATATCAGACTATGCCATCCTCCTGGGTTGTTTTGTACTGCGTGGGAATCGTTCCAAAGGTGTGCTCCAATGGAGAAGATACTCTCGATGAAGATAGAACAGTTACATAAGAACTTACCATAACAGTAGATCTTCAAGAGAATCTCCTCAATTAGGCCAAGCCATACCAATCCTCTTCCCTCTTTTTGTCTTCTGAGGGTTGTAACAGATGCAGTTCTGAAAGCCTTATTCCATATACCCTGTTTGTAGTTCCATGCGTCTCCTTGTTTGCCTGGTACTGGTTTGGTCTTCTGGTTCCTCATGGTAAGAAGCCTTCCAAGGCTACCTTTCAGTGGGGAAATGAGGAGTGTTGAGCCACCTACATTATATACCTGTTGACGCTGCATGTCATTGTGGGCGGCCCCTGGCTAGCAAAATGTTTCTGTGTGGTCCCAATACTGACGGCTTATAGTTCCAAAGTTATGGCCTAATGGAAGATTCTCTCAAAAATCTACTGTTATGGTAAGTTCTTACATAACTGTTCTTTATCCCTAACAGTTCCTGTAAAAATTAGTTGAAAGGCAAAAAAACATGGTATATCATGAACCAATTCTGATACCACGGTGTACCGTAGTACTGTGACACCCCCTACTGTCAAGTTCCTAAATTGCAAAAAGAATTTCAAACCAATTTGAGGATTTAGGTTGCTGCACTGTACAGATCTCAGTCATTTTGACCACCTGAGGTTTTACTTTGTTTAGTAAGAGAATTTCATTAATGGCTAAACTGGCTACCTAACAAACACATTTGCCCTATGAGAACCTGTTGGTGAAAACTTTGATCACCTGATAATGACAGCAGTGTTTCCCTTTAGTAGCATTTCTTTTTTTTAATGTTTTAAAAAAACCTTATTTGTCTTTTTTGTTAAAATAATCAAGCTTTTTCCTGCTCCAATAGCCAGCCACCTTGCTCATTGGCACCGGCTGTCTGCTAGCTCTGACAACCCCACTTACCTTCACCCAGTGCCAGCGTGGGGATCAAGCAATGGTGAGGACCCAGACAGTACCAGCACTTCATGCTGCTAGTTGTGCCCTGGTTTTCTCCCTGTTGTTATTTCCCTTCCACCACCCCAGCTGGCATTATGCATGCCTCTTGATGGCCTTGCATGATGTACCATGTTCCTGTGAAAGCGCAAGGTCCTCTGATACACCACAGGCGTTGTTTTGATGGCAGACCACAGTGTCATCCACCCTTGGTTGGGGCACGCTTAATCAGCCCTAGCCACCTGACACCGTTACCTCAGGTATGCCCCAGAACCCAAGTCCTCAGCACGGAATTGCACTGCATTTCAACTGAGCCATCAGTCAGTGCAAGTCTTTTTAATACTTTTTATGGGAACTATGCATCACCCCTACATCTTCCTCAATTGCACATCAGAAGTTACTGTGCTGCTGCTTTAAAGGTGCATCCCTGCTTAATCAGTAAGGCAAGACAGCACCTGGAGACAAAATGGCTGCAGGACAACCGGCAGCGTGGTTTCGTGGTGGGGGAGGGCGCATGTCATACTAATCTCTTAGATTTCTTTCACTGGGTCACCATGGATGTGGATCAAGGGAGAGCAGTGGATGTGACCTACCTGGACTTCAGTAAGGCTTTTGACACTGCCACACAAGAGGCTAGTTAAAGAAACCAAGCAACCTGGGGGTGGGGCAGAAAGTGACAAGCCAGGTGTCAAACTGGTTAAAGGGTAGGAGGCATGGGATGGTGGTAAATGGTAACCATTGAGGCGATAGTGTGACTGGTGGGGTGCCACAGGTTTGGTGCTGGGACTGGTCCCCTTTGGTAGCTTCTTAAGCAACATTGTGGAGGAGCTTGAGGGGAAGGCGTGTCTCTTTACAGATGAAACAAAAAGCAGCAACAGGGTTGACACTCTGGAAGGGGTGGAGAGAATGCACAATGATCTGTGGGAACCAGAGGAATGGCCTAGGGGGTGGCAGCTGGATTTCAGTGCCAAAAAGTGCAAAGTTATGCACTTAGGGCTGCGGAACTGAGGGGCTGTATGTAAGATGGGGGGGGAGTGGAGCTTACAGTCACCAACTAAGAAAGAGACCTGGGGTCCTCATATCTGATGACCTCAGGGTAGCTGGGCAGTGTGACAGAGCAATGGAGCAGACTAGCAGGATGCTGGGGTGCATTGGGAGAGGAACTTGTAGCAGGAGGAGGGAGGTGGTGCTGCTGTTGTACCACTCACTGGTGAGGCCCCCTCCTGGGGTACTGTGTCCAGTTTTGGAGGCCGCACCTCCGCAAGGACATTGAAAGGGTGGAGGTGGTACAGAGCAGGGCATCCAAAATGGTGAGGGGGTTGCACAGTAAAGCCATCTGAGGAAAGGCTGCAGGAACTAAACATGTGCTCCCTGGAAGAGAGGAGGAAGAGCTGGCACATGACTGAAACCTACAGGTACCTCACAGAAGTGAACAAGAAAGGTGGAAGTGGAAGGTCTGTTCCAGGGGAAAGAAGGCACTAGAACAAGGGGGTATGCAATGAAGCCAAGAGGGCTGAGTTTAGGAGAGATGTGAGGAAATACTTCTTCACCAAGAGGGTGTTGGATGACTGAAACAGCCTGCCAAAGGAGGTAGTGGAGGCAAAGATTGTGGAGAGCTTCAAACATGTGTGGAATAGGCACAGTGGCATATTAGGCAGAGGAATGGAGAGAGGGAAGGAGTGACACCTATGACCACCTAGGGCCAGTGGTGATGGAATAGGCAGGGACAAGGGGCAGACAGGATGGGCCTCGGCGAACCGGGTTCAGGAGCAGACTCAGGTCGCTGGAGGGCCGGCCAGAGGAGGAGGCTTCAGCGTCCCAGAATGGCACGCCTTCTCCAGGGGGAGGGAGGGGAACAAGGTCCACAGCTTGCCTGATCCCGGGCAGAGGCCTGAGCGAGGTACAGCAAGTCCTGCAGTTTCCAGGAGGGAACAGTGGGAGCTGTGTGTGGTGGACATTGGCGCAGAGCGCCTTGGACGCTGTGTCGCATACACCACAGGAGGAAACAAGAAAAACTGGATGGCTGCACCTCCAGTAGACGGAGCACCAGCCCCGACCCCCAGTGCCTCCTGCCTGGCCCGGAACCGGCATCCTGACGAAAGGAAGGAAGTAAGGGTGTTTGGGCCCCACCTCAACCCTGCCTGGGGGCTAGAACCAAGGCTCCATGGGGATGGACCGCTCCAGGAACAGGTAGGAGAGTGGGGACTGATAAAGCAGAAGGTGTCTCCTGAAGAGTGGAGTGCCGGGGAGTATTTAAAAAAAGCAAAAAATTAAAACTGTGTTTCTCTGACAGGTTGTGCATTATTGTGATATAACTGCATGTTTCAGATACTGAGGCACAAGGTGAAACCTGGTGCCTTATGCACCAAAGAAGTGCTACTATCCCACATTAGGCACACCTGGAGTGTCTTATTGTGATTATAAAATGGCTTCCCTGAGTTTTGTAATTTTAGAACTGTGTAGTGAGGTGCTGAATGCTAAGCATTTCTGACCTTTGCTGTTGTGGTGGAATAACGCACGGTCATGTGATGAGATTCCACCAGTCACCATACAAGATTTTCCCAATCCATTTTTGTAATGTGACTTATGGAGCGGAAATCAACTAGTCATATTACTGACCCTCACCAGACCATTGTTACCTAATTATGCCTTGTAAAAAGTAATGCATCTCCTTTTATTAACTTCTTTTTCCTCCTTCCCTCTAAAGGAGGCAGTGACGAGAGGTCTGCAGTTACATACACCACAGTTCCAACTGCCAGCCGGGTAATCCAGACAGTAACTAGCCAGATGCCCCAGAATGTAGGCGGACAGACACTCACCATCCTCCAGCAGGCAGCACCAGTGGCCATTGGACAACACCAGCTCCCTGTGCGAGCAGTAACACAAAACGGGAAACATGCTGTTCCAGTAAACAGTCTTGCTACAAATGCTTATGGTAACGCTCCTTTTCATTTGACATTCCAACAAACAAAACTGTTCAGGGATCTTCCTTTCTTGTAGAAACCTCTCCAGGGCTCCCAGAGCTACAGGGATTCCTGCATTTTACAGGGAAATGGAGCCATCTACAGGGAAATTGGTCCCATAGACTTGCACTGGTTATACAGGAAAACTGAGTAATTTGGCTTCCATAGAAAATAATGTAATCTACAAGAAAATCTAGGAATATTGCCCTGGAGTTACAGGGGAAAGTGCCATATAAATCTGGGAGCACTGCCTCTCAGTCCCATCCACATGCTTCACAGTGCCACATTACTGTGCAAAGGGGCCCTTTTTGACTGACTGCTTTAATTTTAGAATTGGACTAATGAATGCCTGAGATTTGGGCAGGCACAGTTACTTAATGTACAGATGCATTGGCTTGCTACTTCCTATAGTCATGATCTTGAATCAATGTGTTAGGGTCATATACAGTGTAGTAGACACTGCACCCAGGATTTGGGAGGGGGAGTTATTTTCATGATGGGTGATGAGGGTTAGCAGTTGCCAGCAGTTTATACAACAGCAATGAGGTTATAACTGTAATTGTTTCTACTTTATAAATTATTTTTTTTGGTTGCGGGAGGGGTGTTTGAGTTTGTACAGCTTAATTTGACCTGAGAAATTTTGATAGGAATGGGCTGTGGCAAAGTTTCCTGTAATTGAGCTCTAGCATCTGCAGGGGTTGCTTTAGGCAGTAGAATAAAGTGCCTGTGGAACTGACTCTTTTATTCCTTTTCTATTTAGGTTTTTTCCCCTAGCCCCAGCTGTCTTTGACATGCCGGGATGTACCCTGTAGACAAGCATATACCCTCCTCAGGCCAAAGCCGTCATATAGGCCATGGATGGTGGATGTAGACCTCGGTGCTCAAAGAAAACTCCCTGGCCCGTCTACAGTGGTCTCTGTGGCACCAGAACCCACTGCTAGCCCTCCCCGGCCAAGGCACACTGCCTCTCAGCAGCTGCCTCAGCCTGTCCTGGCTCCCCAACACAGCAGCACAAGTCTTCTCACAAACCCAGGTGGCCTGCATGGCAGTGCGATGTGCTGCCGCTTGTCCATCGGGGTGTCCCTTGGAAGGGACTTTTGACGGGATAAAGAGGGCTCTGCAGTATGCTCCTTATTTGGCAGCTGGTCACTACTGCAGTGTTTATTTTGCTTCAGCACTTACAAGTTTGCATGCTGTATTTTGCCTCGTATGTATTATTTTTGTTATAATTGTTTCTCCAGGATAGGCCACTGAGTAGAAAGTAGGGCCTCATGCCATGCAGCAGCCATGTACTAGGTGGAGACAATTGGACTGTATTTTGAATCAGTGAGTTCAGATCTAACCTGAAACCTTGCTTTAATTCAGTGCTTTCCTGACCAGAATTCTAAATAAATAAATCAATAGAGAGAAACAGAATCATTGGTATGGGCCAGAGCCTTGAGCCAGCTAAGAACGGACTTGTTGGATTGCAATATAGAGCACTCGATGAGCAAGAAATACATAATTTACTCGCTATCCTTTTGACTAGAAGAAACATGGGTACAGTGTGGCAAAAGTTTATAAATATATGAGCAGGGTCTTGATGTTAGTTTAATGTATTCCTACCATCACAGAAATGTAGTCTGTATCCTTTGGTTAAGAACTTAGGAAGTGCTAAATGGAAAAAGACCAAGGGTCTCTTTGGTTTATCTCCTTACATCCAGGAAGCTGCAGCATTCAGTAGTTTTCTATATAGAATTTACAGCCAGATGGCTGTCACTCATTCTTCAGGCATATACCCGGGTCAGGTCAAGGGATCCCAGCTTTTATGTAGACAGCAGTCAGTTTTTTTTTACCTGTGTATCTCTCTGCACCACTATGTTGCTGCTCACACACATGGCTTCCCACTGCAGCAGGAGAAAGCTTCCAGGTCCAGCTGTAGTGGTTGCTGTGATGATGAAACCCACTGCCAGCCCTCCCTAGCTGAGACGCACTACCAAACAGCAGCTGACTTGGCCACCTGGTCTGCCCTGCAACGCACCAAGTTTGCCCATGAACTCGGCTCAGGGTCATCAGAGCAGCATTCAGCATTGTGAGAAGTAAATGTTTAGTGGGTGTGCTGTCAGTACATTCTATAAACTTTGACACTGTTTAGAGGAAAACCACTAGTGGTAGAAACCACAGAGAACGCAGGGCCAAGCAATCTCCTCACCCTTCTTTCTTTCAAGGAGCACATAAACAGACTGCCTTAACAGTCCCCATAGCTTAACCTCTGGTTAGCAAGAGACGTTAATCACTCAAGAATATTTCTGCAAATAAATGGTTATTATCCTTCTGCAAATAGAACTTTTCCCAGCATAGAGCAGTGGACAAGGATTTTGAAATGCCTAGCAGCAACTGTCATTAGGATGCCTGACCCATTACACAGAATGGATAGAATCCGACACATGAATCGAAAAGCTGTCAGAACCGCAGGCTGGATTAAGTGCGACATGTTTAAAAATTGCCATAATAAAAAAAAAAAAAAAATCCAGTGGCCAAATGGTAAAACCAGTTGACAAAAAGATTAATGCATCTGTGTGACGTGAAGATGCTGAAATGCTCAAAGTGCTGCATTTGAAGCCTGTTTGTGTCTGAAAGTGCAGTGGAAGAGTTTCAGCTGCAAGTACTGAAGACATTGCAAGGTGCTTTTGTCTTATGCCCATGATGTAGCAAACTGCAGATTCTAGTGCAGAAACCAGTAGTATTAGGTTACTTTGTGGAAGTGGTCAGCTGAAAGAAACAGCGAGGTTGATCTTGTTTTGAATTTATGTAGCCATCAATAGTTCCACCTTTTGTGGCACAGTACGTTTTAACTTTGGCTTAGAAAGCCAGTGATGGGTTCAAGTGACATTTTTAATCCCCTCCCCCCACCTCGATGACAGTTCCATTTCCTGTCTGAGTGACTGCAGGACAAGTGTGTGGTACTCTTGGATGTAATATCCCCACTGCAGAGATTTTTAAAGAAACTGACCCAACACATAAAAAGTCCACACTAGGCAAGTGGTGCTCACGATACAAATAAAAGCCTCTGCAGATACTATGAATCAGGCACACACTAACGCAATAAAAAACAAATGGCCACTCCGACTAGGATGCAGTGAAAAACAAGTGTTATTGAAGTGCCGTAGACAAAACCTGATGCGTTTCAGAGTCCAAACAATTCTTTATCAAAGGTCAAACACAGAATTAGAAACCCAGTGTTTAAATTGGGCAAACACTGGTGATGTCATCTCTGGATGCCACGTACAACAAGTGTATTAATTAAAAAAGCATGTAACACAACAGACTACAATAAAGACAATTAGTCCACACAGATAAATACCTGTAAATAGTCCCCCACAGCAAGTCATAAAAAATGTTAACTTTGTTACTACTGATGCAAAACCTGTCTTTTTCAAGTTGCCACAATAAACATAGCACTAGTTTCTCACCCCAAGAATCCCTCATTATGCTTGACTGTAGCAGTATTGCCAGCTGGTTCAGGTGCCTGGAGGTGGTGCTTATGCTAATGATGGCTGGGCATTAGCCAGTCAGAAAGTGGTTGAAGACTGCTGCCTGTAGGTGCACTGCTAGTGAGTCAGATTAATTTCTCCGCCTACTGGAACAAGTTGGCCCCGGAGCGCTCTCCATTTCTTATCACTTGAACAAATTTATTTTCATTAAAATTGTTTTATTTCTGTAGTTTCTGCTGCCTTAGTGTTTTTTTATTTTGTATTTTTTCCACTATTTTTGTTGCTTCTTTCTCAGTTCCTGTCAGTTCCCAGGAACCAAGAAATCCTCCTCTAACAGGGGGTTTCACCGCAGTTCCCGCACTTTATTTCTGACTAGAAAATCACTTTCTCTGGTAAAAATTTTCTATTTTTGATATTTTAACTTCAGTTTTTTTATCCAGATAAAACCTCAATATGTATACAATTGAAGAGGAGGGAACGGGTAATATGATAGAGACCTTCAAGTATCTTAAAGGCTTGAACAGAGTGCAGTTGGGCGATATCTTTCAGTACAAGAGTTGTACAGTGGGCACTATATGAGATTGGAGGGGGGGTGCAGGATAAGGGGAAATGTGAGGAACCTTTTCTTCACAGAAAGGGTGGTAGATGCCTGAATAGCCTACATCAGGAAGTGGTGGGTGCCAGCACAGTGGGGGGATTCAAACATGCATGGGATAGACATAAGGGAACCCTAGATGTGGGGAAGAGAGGCAAAAAACAGTGACCAAGTAGGGTCAGCAGCTGCTGATGCAGGCAGGGAATACGAGCAGACTAGGTGAGCTTAGCGGTCTTTATCTGCCATCAGCTACTATGTTACTATGTTATCAGTTCCCTTGTTTTTAAAGAAATCACATTTAACTTTAACTTTTCTATTGTATTTTGTTATTTTGGAATCTGTTCTCACGGTTCTATTGCACTTGGGAACCAACCATGAATTTTTATTTTTTCCCTGTTAAGAACCAAATATTTAGTCTTTTGACGATTTTGGTATGTCAGATAGACCTAAAAAGAGAACTGGATCTACAGGTTTTAAAAATTGCATCAAGTGTTTTTTAAAATAGTTGCCAAGGTGGACAGCCACGATCTTTGTTTAAGTTGTTTGGGTCCAAATCATATCCGTGAACTTTGCACTAAATTTTGCTCTAAAACGGTTAAGAAAAGACTAGAAATTATGGCTTCTCAGTCTGCCTCCCCCTCTAATAAGCTTTCTGAAGAGGGGTCCTCCTCTCAGCTTAAATCTAAAGATAGGTCTTCTAAGGACCCCCTAGAAAATAAGTCTGACAAAAATAACTCAGACCAAGCCAAACAAAAGAGACATTCTGAGTAGGTTTCTGATTCAGTGTCTGCCAAAAAGAAAAACACATCACTGCCGCCCCCACTGAAGAATAAAGGGAGATGCCAGTGACACAACAAAATATGCCTTCTCCTGAGGGGTTGGCAGAGGCTTGGCAACTTTATCAAACCTTTCAAGCTATAGGCAATTTATTTGGTGCCCCAGGCAGACCTTCCATACCTGTTCCCACAGACCCTGACCAAGGCCAGGTTTTTATCACGAGGAAGGTAATGAGGAGGAGGAGGGCATAGAACCTGATGTGTCCCCTAACAGGGAATTTGGCTCCCCTTTACATGGTCAGGAGGATTTTTCCTCCCAGTACACATTTGTCCAGCAGATGGCGGACTTCCTGGACCTCTCCATACAGGAGACTACTGAGGAGGCAGACTTTCTGGACTTGATGGTTCTCCCTCCTCCCAAGAAGCTGCTTCTTCCAGTTCATAAGTCTCTTCATAGGGCAACTTTCAGACTGCTCCAGAATCCCACCTCCATTCCTGGGGAGATAAGAAAATAGAGAAGTACCAGCTTGACAAAATGAATGCAGAGTACCTATACACTCAACCTGCCCAAGAACGTGTGGTACAAACTGCAGCCTGTGATAAGGCTAAAGTGCCTCTTTCTTCTCAGCTTCCTGATAAAGAGTCCAGAAAACTGGTCACCATGGGCAAGAAGTCCTACACTACAGCCTCTCTGCTGCTACGCCTCTCTACATACATGACATATACAGCACAGTACCAAAAGGCTTTATGGAACTCAGTCCTGGCTATTAGCCAGAAGGCTCCTGACAGCATTGCTCAGGACGTGGCGGAAACTGTCAGAACCGCCTTGGATACCACAAAGTACCAGTTTCATATGGCAGTGGATGCCAATGACACTGCCCCTAGATCTATGGCCCAAGCCATTTCCCGCAGAAGGTTTGATTAAGAACTACCAGCCGAGCTGGGTTCGGGAACGGACTTGGGTCATCGGGGGTTGGCAGGGGGAGGATAGGATTGAGCGTCCGACGGACTGCTCTCCTATCCTGGGGAGGGTTTGGGTTAAGCTTCGCTCCCATAGCGGTCCCCAGTGGAGAGACCAGGGGCACCACAGGAAGCAGTGCATTAGGGGAACAAGAAAATCGGGAAAATCCACGCCGGATGATGGCTGCCAGCCCCAGGCATCCCCGAAGACTCCACAGGAAGCCACAAGAATGCCTCAGCAGCTCCCGGGACTGCAAGAAGAAATAGTGTGCTGGTGCCTCCTCCCCTCCTCGGAGGAGCGGGGACCCACCTGGTGAAGGGTTACACCAGGGCTGCTCCATGGACAGCTGCATATATGAGGTAAGGTGGTCGAAAGGGGAGTTAGTAGGGTGATTGACTGTGGACCTAGGCAGCCTGAAGGAGAGGCAGCTTGGGCGCACGTAGGGGCGATAAACAGATAACTCAAAAAAAAAAAAAAACTACTACCAGCCTCTTTCAGGATACTCAGACTAAAGCTATGGATTTCCCCTGTGAGAACAGTTCTGTCTTTGGGGGCAAAACAGGCATACATGAAAAAGGTGGAGGAATACAAAACCACCTACCTAATGCAGCTAAAGAGAAAGCCTCCACTTCTCACAGGCCCCAGGGAAGAGGAGGCAGAGGCAGGGGTTACTACCTCAGCGCCTTCTATCCCATGTCCATGCCCGTGGATTACTCCCAAATGAGAAGCTACTTCAGAGGAAGCTGTAGAAGGGTTCAAAAGCATACTGACCCTGCCTCCTCACCCAAGGCCCAGTCCAAACAAAAACCCCTGGCGGGAATGCCCAGGTCGCCTCCCCCCTCACAGTAGGAGGAAGGCTGACCCACTACCTCCATCAGTGGCTGAACATCACCACAGACAAGTGGGTGCTGGAGGTAGTGGGTCAAGGACTTACCCTTCAGTTCAAGAGATTTCCCACACTGCAGGGAAACAGTGCTTTTAAACCTCTGACCCCCACAGAAAAGATTCTGTTGGAGTCAAATGTCAGATCTCTCCTGCTGGCAAATGCAATAAAAAGAATGCCTCCCTCCCTCCCAGTGGGGAGAGAGCCTCTTCCTCTCTTCTCTCCGAGGGGGGAGAGAGAGCCTCTACCTCCCAGTAGGGAGAGAGCCTCTATTCAAGATACTTTCTCACCCAAAAGAAAAATGACTGCCAGCCCATTCTAGACCTCAGATACTTAAACAAACATCCGTTAAATCCCAAATTAAAAATTATCACCTTGTCAATAGTGATCCCCACCTTACAACAGGGAGACTGGCTAGCCTCCCTAGACCTCAGATTCACCTACATTCACATCCCAATCAGGCCCTCTCACAGAAAGTATCTCGGATTCAGACTGCCTTTAGGCCATTATCAGTTTGCAGTACTACCTTTCGACCTGTCCTCAGTCCCCAGGGTCTCCACAAAGTGCCTGTCAGTGGTTGCAGCCCATTTAAGAAGACAGGAGGTCTCTGTTTTTCCTTATCTAGATGACTGGCTCATAGTAGACGAGTCTCCTCAGAAGCTCAGACACTCTCCATGGCTCACTTAGCTCACCCTGGAGTTACTGGGATTCCTGATCAACACAGAAAATGCTCAGCTGGAGCCAGTCCAACTTCTGGAATTCATAGGAGCAGAGCTGGACACTTAGCAAGGGAAAGCTCTGCTTCCCCTAGACAGGGTAGACAACCTCTAGACCCTGGCAGACTTGTTTATTCTTGGCCAACCAAGGCTAGCCAGGCACTTTCTGAGGCTTCTAGGCCACATGGCCTCCACTACAGTGGTAGTCCCAGGTGCCAGGTTTCAGATGAGGGACATTCAATACCATCTGAGGGCTCGCTGGTTTCAGGAAAGAGACTTGCTGTCAGAGTTTGTTCCAGTCACCAAGACTCTCCTACAAGCCTTGGAATGGTGGAAAGACGGTCACAATCTCAGGGAAGGAATCCTCTTCCAACAGAAGGAACCCTCCAGAGTGCTAACTACAGATGCCTCCCTTATGGGGTGGGGAGTACACCTGACAGACCAGTTCATAAGCGGAGTATGGTCTCCCAGGGAGTCCAGATGTCACATAAACTTTCCTGAACTCGAGCTGTGCATCTGGCCATAAAAGCCTTTGCCCCCAGCTCAAGGGCCAGTCCGTCCAAGTCAGGACAAATAACACCACCACCATGTTTTACATCAACAAGCAACAGGGCACAAGATCCTCAAAGTACTGCACAGAAGCCATGAAGATCTGTTTGCTGGCTTACTCCCTGGACATGCAGCTAACTGTCATTCACCTGCCAGGCAAGGACAATGTGCTGGCAGACTCTGAGCCACGTCATCCAGGACCACCACGAGTGGACCCTAAACAGACAAGTGCTGGCCACAGTCTTCAGGAGATTGGGCACTCTAGAGATAGACCTCTTTGCCTCCAAACACAATTACTAGATTCCCATGCACTGCTGCAGGCCTCCAGCACTGGGCACGGTGCCAGTGCATGCTCTGTCCTTCAACTGGACATGAAAGTTCCTGTATGTTTTCCTGCCTTTTCCTCTTGATTCTCAGAGTGCTCCTCAAGCTCAGGAGACTGCTGGCAACAATGAACCTGGTGGCTCCAGACTGGGCAAGGCAGCCATGGTACTCTCTGCTCCTCGGCCTGTCAGCCAAACGGCCCATTCACCTGCCTCTGACCCACAGTCTCCTGACCTTGCCTTAGACAGAGGTAACAGACCCCAACATAGAATCCCTTCGCCTCAGAGCTTGGTACTTGAAGACTTAGAGTTCCCTGACTCCCACTGTTCAGAGCAGCTCCCCAGAATCCTTAGATCAGCTAAAAAAAAAAAAAAAAAAACACAGTACCAAAAAGACCTATGCTTCCAAATGGAGGAGGTTCTCTTTCTGGTGTAAAAACAGGCAGATTGACCCCCTGCATCCTAGCCTGTCCTCCATACTAGATTACCCAGTTCACTTGCTGGCCTCATGCCTTAGGGCCTCATCTCTGAAAGCCCACCTGGCAGCCATTTCTGCAGGCAGAGAGAAATCTGTAATTTCTCATTCCATTTTCAAGAAATTCTTTAAGGGTCTGCTGCACCTTCATACCCCATTTAGGGAACCTGTCCCCCGACTTGAACCTGTGTATAGCCAAGCTGATGGATGCTGCACTCGAACCTACGGCTACAGCAGATTTAAAGTATGTCACTTGGAACACTGTATTCTTAATGGCCATCACCTCAGCTAGGAGGATTTCAGAGCTGCAAGCTCTCTGCACTGAACCTAACTACACCATCTCCCACAGGGATAAAGTAATTCTCCGGACTAATAGAACATTCCTTCACAAGGTAGTCTCTGAATTTCACCCCAACCAATCCATAACTTTCCCTGTCTTTTTCACAGATAAATCCACTCTTGGTGAGCGCAGGCTCCACAGCCAGGATGTTAAAAGGGTGCTGACCCTAATACCAGATGCATACTAAGCAGCTCAGGGCCTCTCATACCAAGCTGTTCCTCACCTATGGCGAGGTGGGCAAGGGCAGACCAGCCTCCAAGAGAACCATCTCTCGCTGGATAGTCTCTTGCATCCAGTTCTGTTACAGTGAGGCTGGCAGACAGGCACCCCAAGGCCTCAGGACCCACTCGACCAGGGGCACTGTAGCCTCAGTGGCAGCACAAAGGGACATACCTTTACTCAATATCTGCAAAGCAGCTACCTGGAAGACAGTACACACCTTCACAAAGCACTACTGCTTGGATGTACAGTCCAGATTGGATACCAAATTTGGCACTGTGCCCTGCAGAACCTGTTCCTTCCTCCCAATTGCACTGCTTAGTAGTCTGCTATAGTCAAGCATACTGAGGGATTCCTGGGGTGAGAAGAAAAAAATTACCATAGTAATATTATTTCTTCCAGGGGATCCCTCAGTATGCTTGACCTCCTGCCCATCCCTCCCCTCACATTTATTTTATTTATTTTAGTTTTTGTTGACCGGGAAAGTGCACTAGACAAATTCTGCCTATTTTCAGGCACGACCCGGGGGAGGGGGATACAGATGAATGCCAACTGACCTTGAACCAGATTAAGCTGTTGGTGGTATTTTTTTTTTTTTAGTGAATGAGGGAAATTTGGCCATGACACGGGGGAAATTCTCCTACTTTTTTGGATAAGTGCCATTGGATCTTTAACATCCACCTGAACTACCACCAATCCAGGCAGATGGGACCTCGGTTTAACGTCTCATCCAAAAGACGGCACCTCAGAAGTGCAGCACCCCTCTCATGCTGCACTACAGTGTCAGTACTTGGATATTAACCCAGGTGCCAGATGTGGGAACTGAACCCACAGCCCTCTGATCTCCCGGCCTCAGAGGCGAGTGTGCCACTTACTGAGCCACTGACACTGCTACAACCTGTCACATAACCTGACTATTAACTGTTCTGCAGTCCTCATCACAGGCCAGATTATTACTGAGGGGCATATTTTGGTGTGATGTGTCACAGTTAAACATGTTGTATATAGTTCGCCTTTAGGTGTTTTTTCTTTTCCTTTTATTTCTTTTTCCAATTTTTCTACTACTCTAGAATAGGGTTAGGGATTGGGGCCTTTTGCCCCATAGGTTTCAAAATGAATCTGACTCACTAGCAGCAGCACCTACAGGCAGCAGTCTTCAACCACTTTCTGATCAGCTAATGCCCAGCCATCATTAGCATAAGCACCACCTCTGGGGCAGCTGAACCCAGCTGGCAATACTGCTATAGTCAATCATACTGAGGGATCCCCTGGAAGAAACAATATTACTACAGTAAGTAATTTTTTTCTCACAAGTTATTTCACCAGACAGTTGTCGCTAATTATTAGTGCAAAGTCCATAGGCTCCACATTAAAAATGGGCGAACTAGCCAAAGTATACAGCATAATGCTTATGGGTGGCCCTCACACCGCGGAGACCTAACGACAGGGCAAAATAAAGAAATGTTAGTATTTCAGAAATAGAGATCAATCAAACCCAGTGTTTAAACCAGGAAAATCCATTGCCTTCACGCTAAAAATCAAAAATGCCTCACGACGTAATACTAAATTATTATAATCACCTTCCCTAGGTCATCGACACACTCCATCAATGACCTTAAAGGTAAAGCCAAGATCTTCATTGGGGTTATCTCAGTCATCAGGTCACACCATAGGAATTTCATCGTCAGTAAAGCAGAATCCACATGGAGTATCTCAGATCTAGAAATGGGCAGTCATCTGGGAACAAGTGACCACCAAACAGTGTGGTTCACGTTAAACTCAGCTGTAGAGTCGAGCCATGCAGAAGTGAAGGTACTGGACTTCAGGAGGGCTTATTTTGTCAAAATGGGAGAGTGCCTCAGAAAAGCATTAGCAGACAAGCAAGGAGGAGGAGTGGAGCAACAATGGGGAAACATCAAAACCACCGTCACAGAGACAGCAAGCCTATGTGTGATGCAAATAAATCAAAATGAAAGAAAAAAAACACTATGGTTCTCATAAGAGGTGGCAGGGAAGGTTAGGGAGAAAAAGACAGCATTCAGGAAGTATAAGGGAACACAGAAGGAGCAGGATAGAGAACTGTACCAGTTAAAGCAGAAGGAGGCAGGGAAGGCAGTCAGAATAGCAAAGGCCCAAACCGAGGAAAAGATGGCAAACTCAATTAAGAAGGGGGAATAAAATCTTTTATAGGTACATTAGGGAGCGAAGAAAGACAAAGGGAGGGATACTAAGGCTGAATAGAGAGGAGAATGGGTGGGCAGAGAGGGATGGTGAAAAAGCAGGGATACTTAACGAATACTCCTGCTCAGTATTCACAAAAGAGAAGGAGGGGGAGGTACCTAATCCAGTCAGTAGAAGCACTCTGGATAGGGGGGTTGATATCAGTCCTTTCACAGGAGAAAGGGTTCTGAAAAAACTCCTAAAACTGAAGGTGGACAGAGCAATGGGGCCTGAAGGGATTCACCCCAGAATTCTAAAAGAACTAAGGGGAGAACTAGTAACACCACTGACTACACTTTTTAACAAATCATGGGAGGATGGTGTGGTACCCGAGGACTGTAGGAAGGCGGATGTGATTCCCCTTCACAAAAGTGGGAGCAAGAGAGAGGCAAGAAACTACAGACCTGTCAGTTTGATCTCAGTGGAAGGGAAAATGATGGAATCACTTCTGAAAGAAACAGTTGTTGAGTACCTAGAGGCCAGTGGGGCACAGGACCCAAGGGATCATGGATTCACAGCAGGAAGGTCATGTCAGATGAATTGATTTCTTTGACTGGGTGACCAAAGTAGTAGACCAGGGAGGGGCTGTGGACATGGCCTACCTAGACTTTAGCAAGGCATTTGACATAGTCCCACACAAAAGATCAGTAAACAAATTAGCCAGCCTGGGAGTGGGTCCCAGGGTGGTAGCCTGGGTAAAACATTGGCTGGACAACAGGACGCAGAGGATAACAGTAAATGGAGTCCACAGTGAAGAAAGGAGGGTTACTAATAGGAAGCCCGAGGGTTCAGTACTGGGTCTCTGGTCCTTTTATCATTTAACATTTTTTGCCCCGTCTCCCAGAATTACAGGCTTACCTTACTCCCAGCCCAGGAGCGGAGCCTGCTGGGAGTTGGTCACCATCCTGCCGCTGGTGATTTTCTTTCCTCCGTTTACCCAAGGGCCCCAGGTGGGTACATGCGTCTTGAGGCACGCGGCTAGTCTTATGGCCCAGTGGCAGCCCCTTTCTTCCCATCCAGGCCTAGCGCCTGGCTCCTCCTGGCCCATGCTGTCCCCAGCCCCCACCAGGTTGCAGCCATCAGATGGGAGGAATCCCTTACACCTCGCCGGAGAGGAGAGCTTGCCTGTTGGCAGCTCCATCCAGCTCTGCCTTCCCCCCCGTTGCCGACCTCCGACGGCCCGGGCTCGTTCCCGAACCCAGGTCGCCGGCGTGCTGCAAGGTAAGGCATCCAGCGCCTCAGCCCTCAGCGCCACTGGGCCAGCCGGGTCTGGTCCTTTTTAATGTCTTTATAAGTGACATTGCAGATGGACTGGAAGGAAAAGTATGTCTCTTTGAAGACGACACAAAGATCTGCAACAGGGTTGATACACAAGGTGGGGTCAAAAGGATGAGAAGGGACTTGGCAAGGTTGGGGGAATGGTCAAATGTATGGCAGCTTAGAGTCTGTGCAAAGTAATGCACCTGGGAAACAAAAACCCAGGGGAAGAGTACACAATGGGGGGTGAGATACTGACAACAACAAAAATGGAAAGGGACCTGGGAGTAGTTATATCAGATGACCTAAAGGTGGGCAAGCAATGTGAGAAGGCAGTAAGGAGGGCTGAGGGGATACTGGGATGCATAGGGAGAGGCATCACCAGTAGAAAACAGGAAGTTGTCATCCCTCTGTACAGATAGTTGGTGAGACCCCATCTGGAGTACTGTGTGCAGTTCTGAAGACCCCATCTCTGCAAAGACATAGGGTGGAGGCTGTCCAGAGGAGATCAACCAAAATGGTGCAGGAGTCTGCACGGAAGACATACAAGAGAGAGACTAAAGAAGCTAATGTATACTTGGGAAAGGAGGGAGGGCGTGATAAGAAACTTTCAAGTACCTCAAGGGACTCAACAAAGTCCAAGAGGGTAGCATCTTTCAGAAAAAAGATGTGCAAGAACAAGGGAGCAATGTGAAGATAGAGGGGGATGGCTCAGAGGTAATGTGAGGAAGTATGTTTTCACAGAGAGGGTTGTGGATGCATGGAACGGCCTTCCGGAGGAGGTTGTGGAGTCAAAAATCAGTGGGGGAATTCAAGCATGCATGGGACAGACATAAGGCATTTCTAATGGGGGGGGGTAGAAGGAAGTAGGCTGTTGGTTAACTAGGATCTGCAGCTTATCCATTAGGTAGGGAAATGGGCAGACTGGGTGGGCCAAGCGGTCCTTATCTGCCATCAAATTCCATGTTTCTATGTTAAGATTTTCAGTAGTACAACTGGGGCCGTCAATTTCACCAACACTTTAAAGACGTGAACGGCACTGCTCCCTCCTCAGTTCTTTCCCGCTGTCAACTCGCTTGCATGGGTCTCTGTGGAAGCTCCGACGCAGTATTCGTGCTTTTTTCGCCTATGACTTTTTCTTGTTTTTTTTTTTTCTTCAGAATCTCTCTTATTAAAGAGATTCCTCCAAATTGTTTAGATCGAGAGTTAATCCTTTGACTTCTCTCTTCCATCGCTGCCACTGCGGAAAGAAGATTGCCTCTACAGATGAGCATTCTCTGTGTCTGCTGTCTTGAGCCTGACCATGAAGTTTCTGACTGTGAGCTCTTCCAGAAGTTTAACCAAACAACCCTCAGGGGACGCAGAAAGGGTTTCAAAATTTTCCTGATGGATTAGCAGGTAGCCAGTTCTGGGCTGGGGTCCTCCAGGGTCCCAGCCTCTCAGTCGCTGACAGGATCTTCAAGCTCCCAGGCCTCCAAGGCCCAGGACAGATCCTCGGGGGGTCAAAAAAAATAACATTATGACCGCTCCCCCTGGCATCGATCTCGTTCCACGATAGCCTCTTCTCCTTCTTCTGGGGGATCCTTGTCGGCTGTGGCTGCACCAACATGCAGAACTGCTGTCCCGGTCTCTGTGCCCACCAGACCCATATGGACAGCATCTCCGCCCTATTGTCAGGGCATCCGGCCATCGACCTCCAGGTTGTCGGTCCCTCCATCGATGAGGGTCTCTTCATTGACGACTCTCCCATCAATATCTGCCCCTTCTCCCTCCAGGGCAACAGGCTCCTCGGTTTCCTGGGATTTAGCAGGTGTCATCTACACAAGTACCATTGACCCCCGTCAGCTTGAATGAAATCCTGACAAAATTCACTACAGTGATTGTGCAGCAGCTGCGCGCGCTAAACGTCCTGGCGATGCCGTCGATGGCAACTTTGTATCAGTGCCAGTTGATTGGCTGGGAAACTCCCCCGCGGACCAAAGTGCACACCCAACGCCAGACCCAGATTTAGAAGAGGTCGATGTCGAGGAGGAGTACCATCCAGACCTCATTCTTCCAGTTGATGAGGAAGAAATTGTGATCTCTGACAGATCCACTGTTTCCTCTGTCAGTGAGGATTCAGTAAAGCATACTCGTTGGTCTCCTCCCGAGGACCCCACATTTTTTTAATGTGATCAAGCAGCTGTCCTCAGCCAGGGGCTTCCACACTGAGGAAGAGGATGCCGCCAGGAAAGAGTTGGTGGACCTCTTGGAGATCCCAGAATCTCCCCTCAAAATTATTCCTCCAGTCTTACCTGCCTTGAGGAATGCAGCCACGGCAGCCTGGCACAGACCAGACATGGTGCCAGCTATGCCTCGCAGGGCGGATAAACCTTATCGTGCTCCCCAGGGGTTCCCGTACTATGCTGCCCAGGCCAAGACAGAATCAGTGGTTATTAAGGCAGCCTATGACAGGTCTAAGGTGCCTAAATACCTTAGCTCCCTTCCCTCAAACAAAGAGTCTTGCAGAATCGACCTCTGGAATAAGAGGGTATATGCCTCCTCTGCACTGGGTTTGAGGATGGCAAACTACCTGTCTCATATGGTAAAGTACCAGAATGTCAGTTGGAAGAAGGGCAAGGCCACTGCCCAGGCCCTCCCAGACAGATAGCACACAAAAGCAGGAGCTGCTTCAGTGCCTCCAGGCAGCTGAGGATGTTAGCAACCACCTCCTCAGAGTCCTGCGTGACATGGCTAACACCATTGCCAGGGCTGCTGCCATGGGCATATGCCTAAGTAGGCACTCCTGGCTGAGAGTATCCAGTTTTGCTGGCGATGTTCAGCAAAAGGTGCTCAATGCCCCTTTAATGGCACTAAGCTGACCCTGATGTCCAGGACATCATCAATGATTTGCAAGCCTCGGGCAGGGCCCTCAAGTCTGTCCACTCCTTCTACCATACCCAACCGAGAGGCAGAAGACGCCCTCCTTTTCGCATAGCAACCAATAGGCCTGGTACAGCCTCCCGACCCCAGTGGAAGCACAGAGCCCTGGCTGCCTTGCCCGCCCCCTCCAGTGCTGGAGCTGCGGCCAAGCACCCCAGAAGTGAGGGTCCACCTGTGCTTGACTCCTTGCCAGACCCCCCCCCCTTCTAGTCCTGGATCGAGAGGCAGTGATCAGAGGTTGGTTCCTCCTCATCTGAATCAATGGAGAACCATAATTTCTTACCCCAGGAGTCCTTTAGCATCAGTAACTATAGCAGTTAGCTGGCTAGGTGCAGCTGCCCCGGAGATATGCCTTTAAGAGAATTTAAATGAGCTTGGGCATCAGCCAGTCAAAAAGCAGGAGGGGAGTGAGCTGAGTGAGAGCAGCCTGAAGGACTTCAGAATTTTTTCTCTGCTCACTAAGCAACATTGCCCCTGAGGTGCCTCTCAGCTTTCCTTGTTGACAGCCTCCTATTCGCTTATCTTGGTAAAGTTTTCCTTACAAACATAAATTTTTAGTGTGCTGAGTGTAATTTTACGTTTTTTGTTAGTGGTTGTGTTTTTTCGCACATTTGCGTTATGTTTACCGCAACTGCGTTATTTTTACTGCATCTGCTTAAATTATATTTGTTTTTTACCGTGGATGTTTTATTTTGACGGTTCTTCACTTTTTAAAGTAATTCGTGTAAGAACCGTCAAATTGTTGTGTTTTGCCTTATTTTGTACCTCAGACATCACGGGTCCCTACCGCGAGGCTACCAGTTGTCTTTCAAATTTTGACAGTTGCTGCTGGGTTCTCTGAGGATTGGCAAGATCAGAGATTCCCAGAACTATGTAAAACTGGACCTAAAAGTGTCAACTGTCACAGGACTGGCTTCACAGCATTCACAGAAACCTGCGCTCAGTTGTTGACTGGTATTGCTGGGTTCTCTTTAGATTGGCATTGGCATAGATTCCCAGTACTACTACTACTACAAAAAAAGGAAGAAGACAGAGTGTATTACCCCCCCCCCCAAAATATTCACTAAAATACCACCAGCAGCTTAATCTGGTTCAAAAGTCAGTTGGCACTCATCTGTATCCCCCTTCCCTGGGTCGTGCCTGAAAAATAGGCAGAATTTGTCTAGCGCACTTACTCGTTCAACAAAAACTAAATAAATAAATTAAACTGCCACAGGACTGGCTTCGCAGCATTTACAGAAACCTGTGCTCAGTTGTGTTTTGGTCCGGATTGCGTGATCTCTTTGCACAAAATTGGCACAGAGCAGAGAGACCTCATTAATAATTATGGCTGAGGAAAAATTAAAGGCTGCCGATGAGGGGCCATCTAAAAGTAATAATAAAAATATAAGCAGGGGTGCTGATGAAGCCTCCAAATCCCAGCCAAAAAATAAAGCTTCCAAAGGAGCTGATGAAGTTCCTCACAAATTAAAAAATAATAAAAGTGATGAAAAATGGAAACTTGATCAAGTTACTGATGAAGTGGCTAAAAAGAAACTCTGTCAAGACAAAAACGCTCCTGTTCCTCTGGTGAAAACCAGTAGTGAGACAACAGGCAGCTTAAAGCATAAAGAAAAAACAAAGCATATATACAACCACAGTCTGCGTAGGAACTCCCATCTGTGCAAGACATGGCAAAAGCATGGCACATCTTTCAGACCCTACAAAAGATGGGGTCTATATTTACTGGGGCTGGCAAGCACTCTTCCACAGTTCTTTCTTCTGGAGACTGTGAGGGTGATGTAGATGATGAAGAACATTTTTATGATGCCCCCGACTTGGATCTTGAGGGCCTTGAACCCCTTGAGTCCCCGGATCCTCCCTTTGGAGCCCCCCTGGTGACCAGGAGGATTCCTCTTCTATGTTTACATTTTTACAAAATATGCTAGACACCCTGGACCTCCCTACTTAGGAGCCCATCCAGGACATCGATGAGGATGAAGATTACAGGGAGAGGAGAGATCTCTCAACCCCTAAGACACTGGTCATGCCTGTCTATAATGCTTTCAGAAAAAAATACCATGAAACTGTTTCACACCCCAACTTCTGTGGCAGGGGTTGACAAGCGGGTTGAGAAAAAATACAAATTGTCTAGAACAGGTACTGAGTTCCTATCTGTACACCCTAGCCACAAGAGTATAGTACAGCGGGCAGCTTGTGAGAAAGCCAAGGTCTCCTTGTCCCCCTTACCCCCAGACAAGGACTCTAAGAAAATATACTTCATAGCAAAGAAAATGTATACCACAGCCTCCCTGCTGGTCAGACTTTCTTTATATGTGGCTTTCAAAGCCAGATATCAGAAAGCTCTGTGGAAGTCTGTCCTGGCCATTACCCACAGTGGGTCAGGTACAGTCATACAGGAGCTGGTGGATAGGGCAAAAACTGCCTTGGAAGCTACCAAATACCAATTCCACATGGCAGATGACAACAATGATACCGCCTCGAGGGCAGTGGCCCACGCCATGTCTCTGAGACGCTTTACCTGGCTTAGAACTACCAGTCTGACTCCAGACACTCAGTCTAAGGCAGTGGACTTTCCCTGTGATCAAAACACATTGTTTGATTCCAGAACGACTGACTACATGAAAAAGGTCAACGAGTACAAGGCCTCCTGGCAGAGTCACTCCTCTAAATCTAAGCTTACTGCCCCGCAGAAATCTTGCCCTGGGGCAGAAGTTTTTTTTTTCCCCAGGCCTTACACTCCTTATCCCCAATCTGACTTCTTTCAGTACAGTGGGTCTTTCGGGGAGGGGCCAGAGAAGGGCCACCTCTACCCAGCCTCGCAGTGTAAGCCCTGATGTGAGTGTCCAGGTCGCCTCCCCTCTGCCAGTGGGAGGCAGACTCTCCCACTATCTTCAGAACTGCTCCCTCATTACATCAGACAGGTGGCTTCTGGAGATGGTGGAGAAGGCTCTCCCACTACAGTTCAAGAAGATGCCGGACCTCAAGCGTACCCAGGTGTCAAAACCTCTAACGCCAACACAAGTGCTACTGTTGGAATTGGAGGTAAAAAACCTTCTAGCGTTGAGAGGGGTGGAGAGGGTCCCGGCCAATGAAAAGGGCAAGGGCCTCTACTCCAGGTACTTTCTGACACAAAAGAAAACTGGGGAGTGGTGACCTATCTTGGATCTTAGATATTTAAACAAGCATCTACTAAAATCCAAATTCAAGATGGTCACTCTGTCACTAGTCATACTGTCCTTACAGCATAGAGACTGGCTAGCCTCTCTGGATCTAAAGGACGCTTACTTCCATATACCCATAAGGAGGTCTCACAGGAAGTTTCTCAGATTCAAACTCCCTTCTGGCCACTATCAGTTCCCTGCAATGCACTTCAGCCTGTTCTTGGCCCCAAGAGTCTTTACCAAGTGCCTCGCAGTGGTAGCAGCACACCTCAGGAGAATGAGTGTCACTCTCTGTCCCTATTCAAATGATTGGCTCATAGTGGCAAAGCCTCCTTGTCAGGTCAAGGAGTCCCTTTCCCTTACAGAGCACACTTTAGAGTCTCTGGGATTCCTGGTAAATCTAAAGAAGTCTCACCCAGAACCCACCCAGCTGCTTACTTTCATAGGAGCTCAGCTGGACACTCAGAAAGGATGCACCTCCTCCCACAGGAAATAATTCAGAGTTTCCTTTCAGTAGTAGATTCTTTCATTTGGGGACAGCTAAGACCTGCCAGACATTTCCTCAGGCTCTTGGGACACATGGCCTCAATGACTGCAGTGGTCCCAGGAGTCAGGTACAGGATGTGACACCTGCAAGCCTACCTCAGAGCTCGCTAATCTCAGAGAAGCAAAAATTTTTCAGAGCTGATAGCTGTGATGAAGCAGTTCCTCCAGACTCTGCTTTGGTGGAAGAACCTTGCAAATTTGTCAGCAGGGGTACCCTTCCAGGTTCCGCTCCCCACAAAGGAGATCACCACAGATGCCTCCCTCCTGGGGTGGGGAGCACATCTGGACAGTGCCTTAGTAATGGTCAGTGTCAGTGGCTCAGTAGGTAGCACACTCGCCTCTGAGGCCGGGAGATCAGAGGGCTGTGGGTTCAGTTCCCACATCTGGCACTTGGTTTAATATCCCAGTACTGACACTGTGGTGCTGCACTTCTGAGGTGCCGTCTTTCGGATGAGACATTAAACCGAGGTCCCATCTCACTGGAGTGGTGGTAGTTCAGGTGGATGTTAAAGATCCCACGGCACTTATCGAAAAGAGTAGGGGAATTTCCCTGGTGTCCTGGCCAAATTTCCCACATTCACTAAAAATACCACCAACAGCTTAATCTGGTTCAAGGTCAGTTGGCATTCATCTGTATCCCCCTCCCCCCAGGTCATGCCTGAAAATAGGCATGATTTGTCTAGTGCACTTACCCGGTCAACGAAAACTAAATAAATAAAATAAATAAGTGGCACCTGGACTCTCTGAAGAGTCACAGTCACACATAAACCTTTTGGAACTCAGAGCAATCTTTCTAGCTCTCAAAGCATTTGCTCCCATCATAAAAGGACAGGCTGTACAAATTCGAACAGACAACACCACTGCAATGTTTTACATAAACAAGCAGGGTGGTACCAGATCAGGAATACTCTGTTCGGAAGCTCTGGTCTCTGGTCTTCTCCCTGGGAGTCAGCCTTTCAGCTATTCACCTCCCAGGCAAACACAATACCCTGGCAGATGCTCTGATGCATCAGTCAAGGCTAGCGTAAATGGACTCTGAACAAGCAAGTACTAGCCAGTGTTCAGGTGGTGGGGCACTCCAGAAGTGGATCTGTTTGTCTCTCCCCTCAACTTTCAGCTTCCTTGGTCCTGTTGCAGGCCCCCAGTCCCGGGAATGCTTCCTCTTGATGCCGTGATCCTGGACAGATCAGGGAAGTTCCTATACGTATTCCCTCTGTTTCCCCTGACACTCGGTGTATTGCTGAAACTCTTGACAACAGCCTGCATCGATGATCCGGGTGGCTTCGGATTGGCCCAGGCAAACCTGGTACCTTCTCCTTCTCTCACTGTCCTGCAGCAGGCCAGTTCACGTGCCGCCAGCTCACTCTCTGCTGACCCTCCTTCAGACAGGAGTGCATTACCTAGACATACACACTGTGTTTACCTCAAGATCTGGATCTTGAGGAGTTAAGAGGTTCCATTCTCTCAGTGCTCTGAACAGGTCCTTAAGATCCTGAGAACAGCTAAAAAAAAAACAAACACAAAAGACTTCAGGCTGCTGTCACTCAGTTCACTCCCCTCCTGCTATTTGATTGGCTGATGCCCAAGCTCATTTAAATTCTCTTAAAGGCATACCTCCGGGGGCAATTGCACCTAGCCAGCTAACTGCTATACTTACTGATGCTAAAGGACCTCTTAGAATAAAATAGATTAATGCAGTGAATAATTTTTTCTTTGGATACATGGATTCTGCAGATTATAGAAAGGGGATACACTCTAGAGCTCATCGAACAGCCTCCAGAAACCCCTCCCCCCACCCTCCAGTTATTCCCCCAGCTCACCTGTCTGTTCTCCGGGAGAAGGTACAGTCCCTTTTGCACAAGCAGACCATTGAGCCAGTACCCAGCTGCCAGAGAAACAAGGGATCTTACTTCAAGAGGGTTCCTGCAGTAGGTCATCACATATAGGACTGTGCCCTCTGGCATCAGGACCGCACGACAGACTTTTCCAGCAATGCCTTGGGGGGGGGGGGACTGCCCACCAGATGTCACATGACTGATGTCAGCGTGACCATATAACGCGGGCAGTCCCCATGCCCGCCCTCCAGTTCTTTCCCGCCGTCGACCTGCGCAGAGTACCTTGTGGTAACACTTGTCTAACTGATCGCCATTTTGCTCATTTTTTCTAAACTCGTTCTCTCTTTTATTTTCATTTGTCATCTCCACCAACCAAAACAAAGAAGTACGAGAAGTGCGGCACCCAAATCCCCCATAAGGACGGCCACCTCCATTGCCTCTTCTGCTTGGGCCCAGAGTACAATACCACGGCTTGCCCTGACTGCCAGCCTTTCAACCAGGCCACTCGGAAAAGGAGGCAGCAGGCCATGGAAGCCAAGGTTCTGAAGTCCAGGATGGCTTTGCTTGAGAAAGAAATGCAGAAGCTTAGGGATTCCGCATCTTCTCCATCTTCAGACTCGAAGAAAAAGAAAAAAGAAAAGCATTGGGAGAAGGAGCACTGTGAACATCGGGACCGAGGGGACCCTACTAGGCCCTCGACCAGCAAGCCCGTTCCCCCACCGCCTGCCCTATTGGTTCTTCAGGCTGCGCCCGGGGCTATTCCAGGTACCTCTTCTGCTGCTTTTCTTCCAAGTGCCACCGGTAAGTTGTCTGCCGGCTCCTCTGGTGAACGCCCGGTGTTGGCCGATAAGCCGGCCCCCAGCTCCTCTGGGGCCCGCCCGGCTGCCACTAAGCAGGGTCCCCAGGGCTCTGTTGGGACTCGCCCGGCCTCCGTCAGTAAGTCGGTCGAGGGTTCTTCCCTCCACTACCCAGTCTCCTTGGAGTCCGATCAGTCAGTCATCCCTGACGTCCGCCCGGACCCCGCTGTTCTGTCGGAGGCTCACGCCGATACATCCAACATCCTGACGAGCGATTCTGTGGCTGTCAGCCATCCCACCCCCCCGCAAGGCTTCGCCTGAGTGGGAACCCTCCATACCACCTCCCCAGGTGGGTTCTCTGTCTCCCATGGTCTCCACCGGCATGGAGAAGGGGACAGGATCCCTGGTGGTCGCTCTCCCTCCACCCACCCCAGTGTCAGTTCCTCTCACGTCTGCTCCAGAGGCTCCGACGATGACTTCAGATGTCCCCGTCTCGCTCTCTGGCTTGTCAGGCCCTTCGACAGGTCTCCTTACGTCTGCTCTGCCACCTCCGACATAAGAACCTGTGACATGTGTTTTATATTTCCCTCCTTTGGGACCCTCGCGTCTGATCCAGACAGCACCAACCTGTATTTGGTCAGCTCCTCCGTCAGGACTCTCACGTCCGGTCCCGACGATGCCTATTCTTTCATCGGCTCTAATGTTGCTGACAATACTTCCTCCGATGTCAGCACCTCTAACATCAGGGATTCTCATGCATATGGCCCATCTTCGACGTAGCGCCCGTCGGGTCCCGTATCAGATCCCTTTTATTCAGGGTACCACTATTCTGGGTATCCAGGGTCACACATCCCTTTTCCATGGTCAGGGTGCTTCAAGCTACCATTACTCACCCACCCATGTTCCGCCTCCACCACCTTCTCCTGCTCCCCAGCAGGATTTTCAGACCTTGATCAGCTCTTGGTGGAAGGAGGCTAGGACTGAACTGATATTGGATCTTAAAAGCTGTCTACTAGCTCCAGTAGTTACCCCTCCTCCCTGGTCTCTTTCTCTCATCAGCTCGGTTCACTCGACTGTGCACATATCAGCGACTAAACGTCAAGAGATCATCTTACCCGATCTGGAATCTCCGGGAGATGAATCTCCTGATTCTGGAAGAGAGTCTCCGGATGACTCCTTGGATGAGGATTCAGCCGTGTCTAAACAGAACGGTTCTCCTAAGTCTCCCCCGAAGAGCCTTCCTTTACTGAACTACTACAGATTATCCAGCAGTCCAATGGCTGGACTACAGAGGAGCAGAATCCTATGAGGAAGCGCCCTGCGGAACACTTAGATTTGGAGTCTGCTTCCCCAATCCCCATCCCCTCTTGATGGCTCCTCACGAAGACCTCACCAGGACTATCTGGCAGCTGCCTCAATCGATTCCAGCTGTCCCAAAAAGGTGGACTGAATCTTCCATGCTTCGGAAGGAGTTTCCTTCCTGGACGCCCATCCCAAAGCCGACTCAGTCGCCATTGCTGCAGACTACGACTGTTTGGCAGCGCCCAAACATATGAGCACTTCTCCTCCAGACAGAGTGTCCCGGCAGCTGGACCATTATGGCAGAAAGGTGTACTCTTCTGCCACATGTGCTCTCCAATCCCTTAACTATGTGGCGCACATGGTCACATTCCAAAAAGCTACCATGGCCAAACTTGAGTCCCGGATCCAGGCTCTCAAGTCTTTGGAACTCAGGGAGGAGTTGGTGAAAGACCTGCGTTTATCCACAGTGTTGTGCCGTCATGCATTCAGGGCTACCTACAACACTTTGGATGCAGTAGTTTGCTCCTCCACCATGGCGGTGTCCCTCAGATGACACACTTGGCTTCACATTCCTGGCCTCGCTAACGATGTCCAGTCTGTGATACGAGATGCCCCTTTCAGAGGAGCAGTGCTTTTTGGAGGTGACACCAAAGACATCATCACAGACCTACAGGACAGTTGCCAAGCCCTGAGGTCTGTGAGGTCCATTTACTGATCGGGAACTCAAAAGAAGCAGCCCTTTTGGAGACAGACCAAGAGGCAGAGGATACAACCCTTCGCTTGGCGACAGTGAAAAAGAAAGGCCACGGGTGCTCCCTTTGCACCCCTGCCTCTTAAGAACCAGCAAGGATCTGGGGGACCTCCTCCCCCTTGACCCTCCACTTCCTGACTGGCTACCACCTCCCCCTCCTCTGCTGGTGAGCAAGGAGCCGGTGGGAGGGAGATTTACCCTCCATGCGCAGGAATGGAGGGACGTCACAATAGACGAATGGGTCCTACAACTAAGCTCGAAAGGACATACTGTGGAGTGTTTGGAGTTGCCCCTAGACTCTCCTTGGCAAGCTCCTCTGATTGAGGAAGAAGTCAGGTCTCTAAGCCAGAAGGCAGCAATAGAGCCTGTCCCTCTGCCCAAAAGAGGGAAGGGATTTTATTCCCACTTTTTTCTAGTTCCAAAAAAGATGGGCGACCTCAGACCCATACTGGATCTCAGCAACCTAAACCTTTACGTTGAATACAAAAAGTTTCACATGCTGATACTGCAGAGTCTTCTACCAGAGAATCATTGGCTCTGCCCACTGGACATGCAGGATGCTGATCTGCACATTCCAGTGTTCCCAGACCACCGTTGCTTCCTTCGGTTCTGCTTCCAAGGGGTGCACTACCAGTTTACAGTCCTCCCCTTTGGCCTCTCTTCAGCACCTCTGGTTTTTACCAAGTGCCTTGTGGTGGCAGTGGCCTTACACCATCAGGGGATAGCAGTGTTTCCTTACCTGGATGACTGGCTGCTGTCAGCCCCGTCCAGGGGCAGTTTACTGGAAGCTCTCTCATGCACTTTGACCCTGTTTTCTCACCTGGGGATTATGGTCAGCTTCCCAAAGTTGACCATTACCCCTTCCCAGAACTTTCAGTTCATTGGGGCCATATTGGATACGATTCAGTGGGTGGAGACCATTTGAGAGCAAGTCACTATTCTGACCTCTTCCAGGTACCTTGTGGCCAGAATGTGGTTACGTCTCTTGGGCCTTATGGCGGCCTCCATCTCCACGGTCCCATTTGCCAGGTTGCATATGAGGACCACCCAGTGGACCTTGCGGGTCCAATGTTATCAGCGGTCGGATGATCTGGACCACCCCATCCTGATCTCCAGTGCAGTCCAGAAGGATCTGCTCTGGTGGCTAGACCCTCTGAACCTTTCGATTGGGCCTTCCTTTCCGAAGCTCCCCACCGCTTTGGACTCTTACCACAGACGCGTCTTGTCTGGGTTGGGGAGCCCACCTAGGGGACCACCGCACCCGGGGTTCTTGTTCCCAATCGGAAATGCATCTCAACATTAATCTCCTGGAGATGAGAGCAGTCTTTTTATGGTCTTCAGGCCTTTCAATCCATTCTATCAGAAGGGTCACTGCTAATCCAGACAGGCAACATGTCTGTAGTCTGGTATATCAACAAACAGGGAGGCACCTGATGGTACCCGCTTTGCAGGGAAGCGATGAGGGTGTGGAACTGGGCAGTTCAACACGGTCTGTTCCTCACTGCCGTGCATGTCCCAGGAGTTCTATACATCCTGGCAGACAATCTCAGCAGAACCTTGTCCCTCGCCCACGAGTGGGAACTCAGTCAGGAAGTGGCAGCGTCTCTGTTCCTGAGATGGGGTCACCTGGTGCTGTCAAGGCTCATTCCACAAGAGGTATGGCTACCTCTGTGGCTTGTTTCAGAGGGGTCTAATCACTGACATCTGTGCAGCTGCCACCTGGAGTACCGTTCACACTTTCACCAAGCACTACCGTCTGGACATTGCCTCTAGAGCCCGTGCAGGATTTGGCAAGGCTGTGCTGCAGGGCCTCCTATATATTAAGTTTATGGGGAGCCCTCCTCCCAGATTATCTCTTGCACCTGTAACTGCTTGGGACTTGTTCCTACGGTGTGACCTGATGACTGACATAACCCCGACAATAAAAGAACAGTTATGTAAGAACTTACCGTAACAGTAGATTTCCAAGGGGATCTCAGTCATCAGGTCTGCTTTCTTCCCACGTCCCCCTTCTTGGGGCTCCTGCTTAAGAACTGGCTGTCTGGTGTATCCAGCCTTTCATTTAGGTCTGGGTACCCCTCTCTCTCTCTCTCCCCTCAGTTCCCCATGGCTAGAGCTTTGCTCCCTTCGTCTCTGGGGGAAAGAACTGAGGAGGGAGCGGGACTGCTCATACCTTTATAGTGTTGGTGATGTTGCCGGCGTGAGCAGCCCCATTTGTACTGCTGAAAATCTTCCATGTGGATCCTGCTTCACTGTCGGTGAAGTTCCTACAGTGTGACCTGACGACTGATATCTCCTCGAAGATCTACTGTTAACGGTAAGTTCTTACGTAACTGTTTTTCCCCCTATGCCACAAGTGTCTATAATATGCAGCACAGTAGTACATGAGGGATCTCTTCTTTCAGTTGTCCTGCAGCAAACTCCATGTTCAAGTCTTGAAATTTGTAACTGTCTTTCCTACATAAAAAGCCCTACAAATAACATTCTGCCAGGTAAATAACCCCCACACTATCACACGTTGTCAGTCAACCGATTTCAAACGGTTTATTTACATTAACACTGTTAAATGTGGTACCTGGGGCTGCATATCTACAGAAAGAACATTGTTTACATTTTCAGCATCCCTTAGTGCCCCTCTTTAACCAAGTGGTAGGCTGAGTATTATTATGGGTACTGTGCACTAACATGTCTTTAAGAGTGCTAGCTTTCCTTTAGTTCATCCTTGGTGGATGAGACCTGATCTAATCTAAACCCCTATCCCAGACAAAATGTGCCAGTTTGGTTTTATAATCTTTTCTTAACTCCCCAACTAAGTTAAAAAGATGAAAAAAAAAAAACACACAAAAAAGAAACACCTTAGTGTTAGATATCTCGAGGCCATTGGTGTCTTCCCCACCACCACCACCACCACTGTGGACAGGTGAAACCGCAGAGTTATTGTCCTCTGGTCAGCGAAGGATGTCGGTGGTGACCTCGAGAGCCGGGGACGAGAGGTAAACAATAAATAAAATAAAAAATGTAGCCCCAGGTACCACATTTAGCAGTGTTAATGTGAATAAACAGTTTGAAATCCGCCAGATGACAACATGCGATAGTGTGGGGGTTATGTATGTGGCAGAATGTATTTGTGGGCCTTTTATGTAGGAAAGACAAATTTCAAGACTAGAATTGGGGAACATTGCAGGGCAATTCACAAGAGATCCTTCAGATGCTATTGCGCTGCATATGATAGACACTTACAGCAAAGGGGAACATGGCTTTGCCTTTAAGGTCATTGCTAGGGTGTACCTATGACATAGGGGAGGTGAATATAATAATAAAGTATTGTCGTGAGGAACTTTGGGTTTTTAGCTTGAAGGCAATGGAATTTCCTGGTTTAAACACTGGTTTTGATTTCTTTCTATTTTTGAAATGATAACATTTCTTTTTTTTTTTTTCTTTTTTGCCCATCTTTAGATCTCCTCAGTGTGAGGGTCACCCATAAGCATTAAGCTGTGTACTTTGGCTACATGGCCCATTTTTAGTATGGAACCTGTGGACATTGCACTAATAATTAGCTACAATTGTCTGATTAAATAACTTTTAGACTAGTGCTATGTTTATTGTGGCAACTTGAAATGGACAGGTTTTGCATCAGGAGGAACAAAGTTAACATTTTTTATGACTTGCTGTGGGGGAATATTTACAGGTATTTATCTGTGTGGAATAATTGTCTTTATTGTAGTCTGTGACATGCTTTTTTAATTAATGCATTTGTTGCACGTGACACCCGGAGATGATGTCACCAGTGGGTGCCCTATTTGAACACTGGGTTTTTAATTCTGTGTTTGACCTTTGATAAAGGATATTCAGAAATCCAAAACATGTTAGGTTTTGTCTATCCCACTGCAGTAAAACTTATTGTTGTTTTCATTGCATGCTAGTTGGAGTTGCTGTGTTTTTTATTGCAGTGGTGTGTGCCCGATTCATAGTATCTGCAGAGATTGAATTGTTTTCTTTTTTTTTTTTGTTAGCCTTTATTTTTTGCTGCTGCTCTACAGTGCCATTTCTCCCCCTCCCTTCCTTAACCCTGTGATTCCCTTGTGCCTGTCCCTTCCTTCCTTACCCCTGTGATTTCCTTGTGCCTGTCCCTCCCTTCCTTACCCCTGTGATTCTCTTGTGCCTGTCCTCCTTCCTTACCCCTATGATTCTCTTGTGCCTGTCCTCCTTCCTTACCCCTATGATTCCCTTGTGCCTGTCCCTCCCTTCCTTACCCCTGTGATTCCCTTGTGCCTGTCCCTCCCTTCCTTACCCCTGTGATTCCCTTGTGCCTGTCCCTCCCTTCCTTACCCCTGTGATTCCCTTGTGCCTGTCCCTCCCTTCCTTACCCCTATGATTCTCTTGTGCCTGTCCCTCCCTTCCTTACCCCTGTGATTCTCTTGTGCCTGTCCCTCCCTTCCTTACCCCTGTGATTCCCTTGTGCCTGTCCCTCCCTTCCTTACCCCTGTGATTCCCTTGTGCCTGTCCCTCCTTCCTACTACCCTGTGATTCTCTTGTGCCTGTCCCTCCCTCCTTACCCCTGTGATTCCTTGTAGCCTGTCCCTCCTCCCTTACCCCTGTGATTCCCTTGTGCCTGTCCCTCCCTTCCTTACCCCTGTGATTCTCTTGTGCCTGTCCCTCCCTCCCTTACCCCTGTGATTCTCTTGTGCCTGTCCCTCCCTCCCTTACCCCTGTGATTCCCTTGTGCCTGTCCCTCCCTCCCTTACCCCTGTGATTCCCTTGTGCCTGTCCCTCCCTCCCTTACCCCTGTGATTCCCTTGTGCCTGTCCCTCCTTCCCACCCCTGTGATTCCCTTGTGCCTGTCCCTCCCTTCCTACCCCTGTGATTCCTTGTGCCTGTCCTCCCTTCCTTACCCCTGTGATTCCCTTGTGCCTGTCCCTCCCTCCCTTACCCCTGTGATTCCCTTGTGCCTGTCCCTCCTCCCTTACCCCTGTGATTCCCCTTGTGCCTGTCCCTCCCTTCCTTACCCCTGTGATTCCTTGTGCCTGTCCTCCCTTCCTACCCCTGTGATTCCCTTTGTGCCTGTCCCTCTCTTCCTTACCCCTGTGATTCCCTTGTGCCTGTCCCTCCTTCCTTACCCTGTGATTCCCTTGTGCCTGTCCCTCCCTTCCTTACCCCTGTGATTCCCTTGTGCCTGTCCCTCCCTTCCTTACCCCTGTGATTCCCTTGTGCCTGTCCCTCCGTTCCTTACCCCTGTGATTCCCTTGTGCCTGTCCCTCCCTTCCTTACCCCTGTGATTCTCTTGTGCCTGTCCTCCTTCCTTACCCTGTGATTCCCTTGTGCCTGTCCCTCCCTCCCTTACCCCTGTGATTCCCTTGTGCCTGTCCCTCCCTTCCTTACCCCTGTGATTCCCTTGTGCCTGTCCCTCCCTTCCTTACCCCTGTGATTCCCTTGTGCCTGTCCCTCCCTTCCTTACCCCTGTGATTCCCTTGTGCCTGTCCCTCCCTTCCTTACCCCTAGATTCCTTGTGCCTGTCCCTCCCTTCCTTACCCCCTGTGATTCCCTTGTGCCTGTCCCTCCCTCCCTTACCCCTGTGATTCCCTTGTGCCTGTCCCTCCCTCCTTACCCCTGTGATTCCCTTGTGCCTGTCCCTCCCTCCCTTACCCCTGTGATTCCCTTGTGCCTGTCCCTCCCTCCCATCCCTATGATTCCCTTGTGCCTGTCCCTCCTCCCTTACCCCTGTGATTCCTTGTGCCTGTCCTCCCTTCCTTACCCCTGTGATTCCCTTGTGCCTGTCCCAGCCATTTTTGAACCCCACCACTCTTCGCCTCCATTACCTCCACTTGAAGGCTGTGCCAGGCATCTGCGACCCTTTCTGTGAAGTTTTTATATATATGTATATAAAAAAAAAATATATGTGTGTGTATATTTATGTATGTAATTTGTAGATTTTGTCCCCGACCCAGGACCCCGGCAGACACGTACGTGCGCGTGCATGGGGGCCACGCCAGAATACCCGGCTCTGCCTCTTGCTGCCGCACCTTCATGCCTACTCTTTCCCACCAGATCTCCACCAGGTGGGGGCGGAACTATGGAGGGTGCAGGCATCTACTCCAGGAGGGGAAAGCTGACTTGCAGCTGCTCAGTCCAGCACCCTCCACCCCCCCACACCAGCTCCCTGATGACCCATGGTCGTACCCAGGTCGCTAGCATAGCACGAGGTAAGATGTCCAGCGCCTCAGCCTTCAGCACCACTGGGCCGGCTAAAGAAGTACTTTCTCACATCCCTCCTGAATTTAGCCCCCTCCTGCTTCATCGCATGCCGCCTTGATCTACAGCACGTTTTACTCTGGAAAAATACCCTCTCCTGTACTATATTAACCCCTGTGAGGTATTTTAAGGTCTCTATCTTATCCCCCCTCTACTTGTACATATTTAGCTCCTTAAGCCTCTTCTCGTAGGGCTTTTGAAGCAAACTCTGCATCATTTTAGTAGCCCTCCTGTGGACCACCTCCACTCTGTCCTTCTTAAGATGTGGTCTCCAGTACATGACACAGTACTCGAGGTGAGTACTTACCGGCGATCTATATAGGGGCAGTACTACCCTCCTCTTCTTGCTGGTGATATTCCTTCCTGTGCACCCCAGCATTCCACTAGCCCTTCCGACTGCCTTGTCACATTTCCGGACCACCTTTGGGTCCTCCAATATGATTACTCTTAGGTCTGTGTCCTGCTTGGTTTTTGTCAATATCACTCCACCCATTTTGTACTCCGCTCCCAGGTTTCTGGGGCCCAAGTACATTGTTTTGCACTTTCTTGCATTAAAACTCAGCTGCCATACCCTTAACCACTCCTCCAGTCTTTTCAGATCTCTACCTGTCCTATTCCCCCCCACCCCCACCGAGTGTCCATTCTGTTGCAGATCATGGTGTCATCCTCAAAGAGGCAGACCTTTCTTTCCAGTTCCTCCACCATGTCTGTTATGAAGACATTGAAGAGGCCTGGTTCAACACTGAGCCCTGAGGATGCCCAGCTAGTCACCCTCCCTTCCTTGGAGCACACTCCGTTTACCACTACCCTCTGCATCCTATCCACTAACCAGTTTTGTACCCAGGTTTTATCACCTTATTACCCACCCCCAAGTCCCCCAACGTGCTTACCAGTCTCTTATGTGGAAGGATGTTGAAAGCCTTGCCGAAATCCAGGTAGACCACGTTCACCGCTGCTTCCTGAGCAAACTTCTTTGTCACCCAGTCAAAGAAATTTATCAGATTTGTTTAGCATGACCTTCCCCCTGTGAAACCATGCTGCCTTGGATCCTGTAATCCGCTGGATGCAAGATAATCCAAAATCCTTTCCTTTAATAGTGTTTCCATTAACATACCCACCACGAATGTCAGGCTGACCGGCCTGTGATTACCTGCCTCTTTCATGCTACCACTTTTTTTTTTATTATTATTATCTGTTTTTCCTCCTGGGAGCCCTGGCATGTGGCTACGGTTCCTCCTTGTGGAGAGACTCACTCTCTGACTTCTTGCATCCCGTATCAGTGACCCCCGTTAATCCCTGTGGATTGCCTCCGTGGTGGGGCCAGGAGGAGGGCACCAGCCTTCTCCCCGAGACCCAATCCAGATACTGACTGACCCCTCTAATCCAGGAGCCATCATGGAACCTGCCAGGCTCTGCTTCCATTTTTCTCCCGTCCTCCCTCCCTACAGATGTGATGACGTCGGCACATGTCTCCCGACCCGTACTGCCCTCCAGCCCTTACTAGCGGCACCTCCCCTTTTCAGCCATTTTGCAATTGCTTCTGACATTTCCCTATCGATGTTCTTCCTCTGTGCCAGAGGGGGACATGCAAGTGTGTCATGATCCATCGTGCATACGTCCTGCCACAAGTGGTGTCATGTTATTCTGCCACCTGTGATCACTCAGGTGGCAGTATGGCATTGGACCACGCGCCACCCTGTCTACCCTGAGGTGCAGGAGGAGACTGTCTTCTGGGATGCATAATCATCTTTTCTTCTGCTGAGTCGTACTTGGGATAGGAACTAGGTCACTGGTGTTGTGAGCAGCAAGGCTACTTCTGTGCTGGCCTGGCATAATATTTCTAAGAGCTTAATCAACTAGATGTAAAGTCACGGCTGCAGAGCTGCTTCAGGTTTAGTCATGACGGGGCTTTGTCCAGCTCCTCAACTGTCATCACAGGTTTCCTATTATTTATGTGGTAAAATACATAGTGCTAATAACAGAAGATTGACATAGGGCCTTCCACAGTAAATGTTTCACATAGTGCTCTACTGGTTCAAGTTAGAAAACACCGTTTTCCCAAAGAGTCATACAGCTCAGTGAGCCATTTGTCTTGTAACATCTACCCTTTCAGAATTTGTCACAGTGCTTAAAAAATGGTAGCAATGCATTTTCTTCTTTTTGTTTTTTAGATTTGTTCTTTTGTAAGAAAATGCATCCATCGCCATACTCGCTCACGACAGGAGGTGTTTGTGAGTTGTTTTTCATTGATTTGGTTGCAGATTGTAGTCTTCTTGCTGTCCTGCGCTGTGACTCTATTTTCTGCACTTGGAGCCTTTTGGGCTTGCTTTACTATAATGCTCTTGTAAAATGCTGACAAAACCCTGAGTAAATATGAATCTGACCCAAGGAAATGTTCTTCTGGTTGGTACTAATCTGCAGTGCAGGAGTGTGACTGGTGGACACTGTAACAGTGATATTGACTTGGCAGTCCAGTGCTTTACCACTGATGACTCTGCAGAATGGCTTATAGCTGCCGCTGGGCATAGTACGAATCCCTTCCTGAAATCCAGTCATCAGAATAATTTGCACTGCCATTTCCCTGTCCTAAACACTCCTGCACTAGACGAAGGAAACACAGGGAGATTTATTCACTGGTGTCTTTTATATGTTCATTCATAAAGAACAATAAAGGGACATTTTGTGACATGCTGAGAAGTGGTGTGGTGGGTAAGGAGAATAAGAAGGAAAAGGTGGAGCAGCTTAGGTCCATACCACCTCTACATCTCCCCACCCAGTTGGGCTGTACTGAATTCTGTGGCCCTGTGTCCTCCTTCACTGGATCCATGCTCAAGCAGCTTTGGGGAGGGTCATTCTCCCTGTTAAGGAGGGTAAGTCAACGGGAAGGTTAGACGAAGCCGGCAGCTGTTCCTAGGGACAAGATAACCATTTCTCCAGAGGAGGCCATTAAAGTTTTTTATCGAGCTGAAAGAGTTCCTGACCACTCTAGTTATGAACAAGAAAAGTAAATTAACAAAAAAAGCCAAAAAAGAAGAAGCAGAAGAAATGTTAGGTACTAGGTAGGAATGTACCATTCTTGTGGTAAACCAGGTAAGAGCCCCAATTGTTACTTCACCTTTCAAGCAAATTCTGGGGAAGGTTAGTTTCAGGTAACCATGTGAAAGCCAGTGCTATAGTACTGTGCATGGAAATTTGATGTCCATGAAAATAGTAGCAAACATCACTTTCTTAAGAAAAGTGACATTAATAAAACTATTTTTCCCTGGTAAGAAGTTCTAGTATTACCGTTAATCTAGACTTTTGATCTCTGCTCCACTGTCTTTGGTCTTTCTCATTTCCATCCTTACTGCACCTGCACAATTCCTGAATAAATCTTGTTCCTGATTTTATACATTTGTAGTAATGAATGATATGTATTAATTTCTGTTATCCATTTTTTAAAGCAACAGTACAGTTTAAAAAAAAAAAAACAGGTATTTTACTAGCCCGCTTACTGGCACAGCGGAAACACTACTGCTTGGGGCTCCGACAAGCCAAGTTCGGGAGTGAACTCAGGCTTTCGGAGGGTTGGCTGGGGGAGGACTTTTAAGCTGTTTTTTTTTTTTGTTTGTTTGTTTAACAACTCTTTTTATCACCCTTTACCTCCAACCTCCTGATCCCCAGTCTCTACCTCCCAGTGTGTCTCGGTGTTCCATAGGCTCCTCTCCGACTCCGGGCATCCCCCTGGTCTACCCTCTGGGGAAGGGCTGCCCCCATCCAGGGTGCTCTTTCTCTTAGTGTTGAGTCACCGCCCGGGGATAGCTGATCTCCGAGACCATGTACGGGAGTGTGGTCTATGGAGGGAGTAGCTGCATGGCGAAGGGGTTTTTCCTTTATGCAGAGATCCCCTGTGGAGCCCCCGCTGTCATGGCAACGCATGCCGCTTTCTCCACCCCCAGGCATACACCACAGTGCTGCTTTGGGCTACCGCTGGTCAGAGCCAGAGGTCGCTTCTTTGAGCGGTCGATCCCCATCCTACCCTGGGAAGAGAGAACTGTTCTAAGGACGCCAATCTCTTCCTCTCCACACCCCCGCCCTGGCTCGTTCTCGAACCCGGGTTGCCGGTGTGGCACAAGGTGTGGCGTCCAGCGCCTCAACCCTCAGCGCCACCGGGCCGGCAACCATTGAGTGTTTGATGGACTGCTCTTTGGCAAGGTTGTGGCATGGAGCTTGGTCTTAGCCTGGCCCCTGCTGGTTGCTTGGGGGAGTAGGGCACAAGGACTGCTATGTAGTGATGGAGCGGCAGGGGTCTGATGCGCCACATACAGAAGCATGCATGATGATGTCATTGACACCATTTCACATCACTCCAGTGAGTAGAGAAGAACACCAGAGAACATCCCTTTTCGGTGGGATGACTTCCTTGCACCCGTAGGCCCCGCATCTGATGACCAGGCACTGCCACGGAACCAGATCCGCTCAGCCACGGGGTTGGAGAACCCTGCTTGGGGTAAGCCTTGGAGGAACACGCTGGGAGAGTGAGTCCTGGGGATGTCGGGGTGAGGGGGTTGGGGTAGTCAGCATAAAGGAGGCCATCCAGTGCTCAAGGGTAGAAGAGCACTAACGACAAAAATAAATAAACAAGATACTTTCCAGTCAGATTGACTGAAATATTAGAATACCTGTAACATTTGTTTTTCTGAGCGCTGTCTGTGCAAGGTTTTCTTCTGTTTCTTAATCCTGTTCTATTTCTACACCCGATGTGGCATTTCTAAGCTGTTGGGGGTAGTGCACAACTTCTAAGACTTTTAAATATCACTGCTGTGATGTGGGCACTGCACATAAATGGGTGACAACCAGTACAGCACCAGGACAAAAAATGTATAAACAAAGCAGAAAGGAGCCATAAACTTTTGTTCATGGAAAAAGAAAAGGGGGGTAAAACAGTGTACCTATAGACGGGCAAGTAAATCCAGCAGTAAAGTAGGCAGTATAGCGCAGTGGTTTAAGGCTCTGAGCTGCAAACCTGGAGACCTGGGTTTGAATTCCACAGCCCCCACTTGCATACTGTGTGACCTTGAGCAAGTCACTTAACTTCCTTGAGCTCCCAGGTCGCACTTGTAAACAAGCTTTCAGCTTAGTGTGTGTCTCCTGGTAAAAAAAGGGGGCATAAAGCTGTAAAACATACTCTGTATTAACATAGTAACATAGTACTGTAAAGCTGCAAAGGACTCTTGGTCCATCACGTTCACCATGTTATAGGCATGAACAAGTAAATGCGCTGTGTAAACATGTACTAATGTGTATGGATTTCTCTACCTATTCTACTACACAGGTTGCCCTGTGATTTCTTTGGTAAGCATTAATTTGTCCAGGTTTAACTTGAAAAGGCCTTTACTGTCTTCATATCCACCGTCTCCATTGGTAGGCTGTTCATAGGTTGACCACTACTGATAGAATGAATGTGCATCCTAACATTAACCCTAAATGTGCTGCCTTTGAGTTTCACCAAACCCTGATCATTTTAGTGGCCCTGCAGTGTACCACCTTTACTGCCTCAGTTCCCTTTTTGTATTGAGGAGCACAGAACTGCACGCAGTAATCCAGCTGCGGTCTGAACAGGGCCTTGAAAAGTGGCAGGATTACTTCCCCTGACCTGTTGGTTACTTCCCCTTTTATGCATTCTGTTAGCTTTTGTAACAGCAGCAGCACTGTTTGTCGTGCTTCAGCCTCATGTTTACTATGACTCCTTTTTCTCTCTGTGCAATAAGGGTAGCCCTACACAGTACGTAGATCTTACTTCTGGTATTGCTCCCAAATGTAGCACCTTGAGTTTGACTAAATTGAATATGAAACTCCAGGAGTTCGACTAGTTGCCCAGCTTGTTTAAGTTCTCGTGGAGTCCACTCCCCAAGGAGAGCCACTGCCCTGGCCAGCTTAGTGTCATCAGCGTGCCTAAGCAGCCTGCTCAAGACCCCAAATTCAAGACTGGATTAAAATGTTGAATAGCAGTGGTCCTAGTGCAGATTTTCTGAGGGGCGCAGTATAGTACCCCTCTCCTCTCAAAGTAGTGGACATTCACTCCAACATTCTGCTTCCTCCCCCCACGCCAGTTAGCAATCTGCTTTGCTTATACCATACTGGTGTACTGCACCCAAAACCTAATCATGCACCTTAGTATCAAAGCCCTTGCCAAACTCTAGAATGACTGCCTCTACGGCCCTGCTGCTTTGAAATGATCTGCCTCAGTCTTCCACTTTAGCTGCTCACAAGATGACCGCATGAACAATCGATTCTCCACCTCGGGATTTTAAACCCCAAACCAAAAACTTTCTGAGTGCTGTTACCATAGAAAATGCAACAGATTTCGTTAGGGTTCATTGTGCTGAAATGAGTGATTCCAAAAGTGTGATGATCAGAGACATTTTTCCTCACAAAAACTCATTTTGAAAATTCGTCTTAGCCATGGCTGAGCAAGCGGTGAGCGAGACTGTGCCTGGCACGGCTATGGCGGTTAACCCTGCAGTCCTAAGCATGTTTGAGCAGATATCGCAAAAGGTATCTGGGATAAAGACTGCGATAAACACCCTTGAAATTTGGATGGGAGAATCTCTCCCTGAACATTTTTGACACAGAACGCACACCTCGGCAGCTGGACATACAAAGCAGCAAGTAGGGCACGGAGCGTCACGTTCTAAAATCAGAAATTAGCCTGCTGTGGTAAAAAATTAGAAGACGTAGAATGCCGAGGGGTACTGGGTGGGCAGAAGGCAAAAATGTTGAGGATATTGTGAAAAATTGTCCACTTGAAGTACAAAAGGCCCATCAATCACAGGCACCAAAGCTTAAAGCTGATGAGAGGCCTAGACCTATACTGGCCCTTGTCCTCCAGTATACCAGTAAAGAACTCCTGCTTCTGTTAGCCAGAGAAAATGGTCCACTTTTTTGGCACAGTCATTGCATTTCCCTGTACCAAGATTACTCAGTCAAATTAAACAAGAAAATGGTAGCACTCACAGATGCAAGACGTGCACTGCAAAAAATTGGGGTCAGATGTTGAGTGTCCTACCCAGCAGTATTCAAAATTGAATGTAATGGAGTTTATCATAAGTTTACTGAACCTGCAGAAGCCACAGACTTTATTCAAGGGACATGGACTGCAAAAGGGGCTACACCTACAAATGGGCAGAACCCAGTGAAAGGGAAGGACAACCCACAGGACACTGCTCAAATGGATAAGTCTCTCTACTCCACAGCACCCTCCACTAGCTCAGCACCTCCAGAGCAATGGCAAAAAAACGAGAGGCAGACAATGGAAAACGGCAGCAGGGAACTTGGGATCAGTGGACAGGTGCCCCTCTACCAGCCTCCAACACAGAAGCAGAAGCTGGGGATCCAGAACCTCAGTAAATGACTTTTCAGCAGCTGACCCCCACTCCCCCGCACGTTTTGCCCTACCGAAATTGCTACTGGACAATGCTACTACATAAGGAGGGCCAACATTGAATCTGTAGTCCAGTACACGGCAGCCTACCCAACGACCAGGGCTGATGCAGAGGAACACTGGGGCAACAAACCGCGGCCCCAGAGACCTGTGAACATGACAACTCGCCCACAGCAGAACAGCTTGATGACTTGGGCAGAATTAGTACAAGGACATTGGGAACGTTTACCAAAAACTCAGGGACTCTACCTGTCTGACACTTCTTACGTTTTGCTAAATACCTGATCTTGAATTGCCAGTAAATGCCACCCGTTGGCTACAGGACTTTGATGGTAATGGGGGTGTTACAAATTGCGTTTTTAATTCTAAGCCATATATTCTTCTTGGAGGACATCTCCTCTGGTATGCCACACCTTTGTAACTATAAGCTGTCAGTGTTAGTACCGCACGGAAACGTTTGCTAGTTTGGTGGCCACCCACAATGACGTGCCACGTATATGTATGTATATATAAATGTTGGTGGTCTCGTCACTTCTCAGTTCTTTTCCCACCATTGATCATCCTCATCAGGCCTTTTCAAGGAAACACCATCGACCAAGCTGTTGCCATTTATTATTTTATTTTGTTGCATGATAGAGACCAAACTCATTGCCTGCTGTGCCTAGAAATGCTGATAAGCAGTATCCTGCAAACCATCGTCTAAGCCTTATTACGCTAACCAGTCAGAAACTGACTCTGTGGTCATCAGGGCTGCTCGTGAGAGGTCTAGGGCCCCTAGCCACATGAGTACTTTGCTCCTGATAAAGAATCTAGGATGCTGTATGTGTTGAGCAAACCTACTTATGCCTCTGCATCATTGGACTTTATGGTTACAAACTACCAGGTCCACATGATCAAATATCAGAACAGCCTATGGAAAGCTGCTGGTACTGGAGCTCAAGCTTTGCCTGATGGCTCTGCCAAGAATGATCTACTCAATACATTGTCTGCCGCTGAGGTCGGCAACCATTTGCTACGCTCAACTTATAATGTCTCTGGTGCTTGTTCCAGGGTTGCAGCTTCTGGCATTTGCATGAGGAGATTCTCTTGGCTTAGAGTTGCTGGCTTTTATTTATTTATTTATCCTTCTACTTTTCTGGCCAAGTATTACTCTCTAACCAGATACTGAGATGCAGGGTAGAGGGGTATATACAGACATTAGCAATGTTATGCCCCAAATATGTGTTAGCCCCGTCTGTATCGTTAACTCCCCTCCGCCAGATTGCACAATCACATGATCATGTGGAGTGTCTGTGTAACCCTGAGGAAAACGTTGGTGCCCCTCTCAACACAAAAGCACGTGAGGCTCCATACATAGCGGGAAGGACAGACTTCCTTCTTTTCTGGATAGATTACTCGCTCTTAACCCTAATGTGTAAATCACATCTCCTCTTACTTGACAGCAGGACTTTGGGAGGAAGGGCAGTGGTGTGTGTGTCCTGAATACTAAGTTAAATATTTTTGAAAGGTCAGTCACCTCACGGCATTTCTTGAAGAACAAGCAACATGGGAGTTTCACCAGCAGTGAAATTTCATGCCAAACAGAGGAAAAACCTGCAATGGTCGAAACAGATCCCTGCTTCTTCCTTTTTATTCAAAATACTGCAGACTGAGTGAGCCACGCTTAGCCCCCTGGAATTTGCACGATCGTGGTACACGGCTGCTTGACTCACAGATGCCTCGTGCAGACTTGACAGCTCTCATATAGCAATTAGAACCTGAACTCGCAATAAAAGCACAGAACGTGCTGAACCAGCTGCCACCAGCAAGCTGGCTGTCAAGCTTCGCAAGGCATTGCTAAACATGCAGACCCCCAGCCTTGGATGCTCCATATTGCCATATTAGCTCCATGAAGGCATTGCTAAACGATGCGGCCCCCGCCCGGGCCTTAGATGCTCCATATTGCTATATCAGCTCCGCAAGGCATTGTTAAACATGCAGACCCCCCCGCCGAGCCAGTAGATGGTCCATATCAGCTCCGCAAGGCATTGCTAAACATGCAGACCCTCCCGCCGAGCCTTAGATGCTCCATATTGCAATATCAGCTCCTGCAAGGCATTGCTAAACGTGCAGACCCCCGAGCCTTGGATGCTCCATATTGCCATATCAGCTCCATAAGGCATTGCTAAACATGCAGCCCCGAGCCTTGGATGCTCCATATTGCCACATCAGCCTCCTACTAATACATTCTGTGTGAACCATTATGCATGCTATACCACTGTAAAACAGCCCTTCTCCATTTCTGTTACCCCTTGAACAGGATCCTTGTAGGGCATGAAGGCTTCAGTACTTCAACTTGCAATGCCATCCCACCCGAACAACTCGCTTTTCTTTACTGAGCGTCACTTCCTCACAGAGCCCAATTTCTCTCACTAAAAGACATTTGGAACTGGAAAAGTCTCGCAGCAGCGGTCAGCCCTATCATTCTCTCCACCACCACTACCACCATCACAATCCAGATAGAAAAGAAGTCATACTACTGTTGCTGCCCCCCATGTAGATGTATAAATGCATTGGTCAGTGCAGCCCTCAGATTGTAAAGATTCTGTGTCTTCAGCATCGGTATTTCTTGTCGTCGTTGCCCCTCCCCCCAAAAAAAATGTATCCGAACATGCGAATTGAACCCAGAGATATAAATCCAATACAACTGTACCTCCGTTGCTTGCTTTTTGTGCTTCTGGAGATGTTTGTGACTGAACCTGGGAGTGGCCATCAATCCTTGGGGCATCCGTGCAGCATCAGGTGGACCACAGGAGCTGTTGCTTCCTGCCCAGATGTGAGCCATGTGAGCATTACCAGGATAGAGCACGAGGGGGTTTCAGTGACTCGGGCGCACTGCTGGAGTGACTCCTAACACATCCACAGCCCAAGCTTTTAGTACCTCCCAGCTGCCATGGTTAAGATCTCGCTGCTGGGGGAGACGCATGTGCACTGGCAAGGTATGCCTGCTGGAGATTTTGCTGCAGAAATCATGAATAACTGAGGGGGACTCAGCACCTTTCCATACCAAAAGAAAAGAGACACGGAAAGCCAGATCCAACTATAGCAGTGGTCTAGACACGGAAACCAGGCAACAGCACCAGTTCAGGCACTTCGCATTCTACCCTGACCTGGAAGGCAAGACCTGGAACCCATCCAGGCAGCGTAGCTCTGCATTTGCGAGCTTACAGCCTGATAATCCTCTAAGGGAACAGCTGTGAAGTGCTACACTGGCAAGGTTGCAGAGCATAGTACCCAAACTAACTGGGTCACTGTTGGATCTTGTGTTCACATGGAGACAGCTATAATTTTTAGATACCTAAGTCTCCACTAATGCATAACTCCTTCATTGTAAGGGGAGCTACAGGAGGGAAGCATAGAGGAATCATTTAGCACCTGGTTATAAAGGGCTCTAGGTCTAACCTACCTAGGCAGTGAGTAGTGCAAACAACCCAGCATAAAACATTACTGCTCCCAGCATCATACTGCAAACGCCCAGCCAGGTTCTGTGATTCCCCCTTCCCCTTACACGAGGAAACCTGCCCTGTGCTGGGAATGACCATTTTGTGTCTCCCCAAACACACACACCTTAATCTCTTATCCCCTCTTGGGCATCTGCCTTTTTTCAGCACTGAGAACAAAGCACTCCAAAGATTTCAGAATCCTTCTCCCTGCTCAAGGGACGAATAGACAGCTTAGCTGAGGTTATCCACTTAGCTAACTCCAGCGTCTAGTGGTAGCTGTTTGGGAGATGACTCATTTCTCCTTTTGGCCCGTCTCTTAGCCTCTCCCTCTTATGGTTTTGAGTAAGCCCTGATCAGTTCCTTGTCCATAACTTGTTCAGCTTATTATAACAGTGTTCATTTCAGTGTGCACCAGTGTTTTACCATGTTTCTTTGTTATGTGTGTTGTATGCTGTATTAGGCTGCTCTCAACTATGCCAGCTATTTAAAGGGAAACGTCCGTGTCCATAAGCCCCGCACCTCAGTGTGGGGCACCCCCCGAATTGTGTTTTCACCATTGTATAAAGAATTTGGGTACTTCCTCCTAAAGTAATTTTGTTTTATCTGCTTGATGACTGCCAAGTCTGTACTTGGTCTCTGAATTGCAACGAGACCTTTAATAACAAGTCGGAGCTATTAATAGCTCCGTCCATAGCCTAACACTGTACACGCTCCTACGGCTTCTCCCTGGCTCTGATGTCCGCTACAGACAGTTGTGGGATGCGCCACTAGAGGTGCTCCATTGAAAATGCCAGTGGGTGTGACAGGAGGATCAACCAGCTAAAACACAACTACTCCAGGAGGAGGTACCGGAATTTTTTATGCAGTGGGAGAAAACGCTAATCTGGGATGGGGCTTACTGATATGGACATTTCCCTTTAATGTTCTGTTTAATGCTATGTATCTAACTAAGAACACCACCTCCTCATTGTGGGGTACCACAAATGGAGGGGTCACACATTCAGCAACACTAAAGGAAAATTGCATTATCCTGACTGCTACATACAGCTTCTGATATCTGTCTGGAGTCCAAACCCTAGGCAGATGGCTGCCATTCTCCCCAGCTTTTGACATGCACTTGCAAATAATGCCGCCGCACTCTAGTGCATCCTGTATCAATGCACCAACATACCTAGTATTCCAGATATGACATGTGTCTGTGTCTGCTGTTCTCAGCTTTTGCTCATTGTATTGTGAGGCCTTTTGGCACCATGCAATTCTGCTTAAAGTCGAGCCAGTCCAAATTAATTCATGGGTATTTGCATGTTTCCCATGATGTTTTGCATTATTGCGGTATGATTAAACTCCCCAATTAAAAGAAAGCAAGTCTTCCTGCACCTCCGAAAATAGGATTCTGACATTGCCTTCCTTCAGGAAACTCACCTGATGGAACCAGAGACTCAGAAACTCTCCAGAGAATGGGTGGGGTAGGTGGTGGGCAGCTCATTCTCCAAGAAAGCTAGGGGCATGGCCATTCTTTTTCACAACAGACTAAAGACAGATTATAAGCAAAACTCATTCTAAGGGCAGTAGATGGGTACTAACCAGAGTCCTTACTGATAACACATTCCTGTAGGGAATGTCTATAGACCAAACACTAATTCAGACACCTTCTATCCAGAGATTTCCCAGGCAATAGCAGGGAGGTGTGAGCCTGGTGATAGGCTTCTGCTGGGGGGCACTTTGGTGAAGTTTGGAGCACCATCTTGGATCGACTTGGAGGTCAGAACACTTAACCTCACCAGAGCCAGAAGGACCCTACGTGACCTGGCATCAGAATACTTTGGCCCCCAACAACATGAGCAGTAGGATGGACTCCTTCTTAACACAGAAACATAGAAGTTGATGGCAGATAAGGACCACAAGGCCCATACAGTCTGCCCATTTCTTTTTCTACCTTATAAATATGCCATCGGCCCTTGCTCTGTCAATGGCCTATCTATTCATACTCATCTGTATTGTTCCATTATGCCTATCCCATGCCTGTTTGAAGCCCTGCACTGTATTCATATCCCCCACTTCCTGAGATAGATCGTTCCATGCATCCACCACCTTTTTTGTGAAAAAGAACTTCCTCACATTACCCCTTAATCGGCCTCCCTCTAATCTCATGCTGTGTCCTCTTGTCCTGCTATTGTTCTTATATTGAAACATGTTAGACTCTTTCACCTTGTTAATGCCGTTAAGGTGTTTGAATGTTTCGATCATACTGTATCACCTCGCTCCCTCCTTTTCTCTAGGGTATACATATTGAGCTCCGTCAATCTGTCCTCATATGTTTTCTGATGCAGTCCCTGCACCATTTTAGTTGCCCTTCTCTAGACTGCCTCAATTTGGTTAATGTCCTTGTGAAGGTGTGGCCTCCAGTACTGCATGCAGTACTCCAGATGGGGCATAACCAGTGTCTTGTAAAGAGGAATTATTACCTCCCTCTTCCGACTTTTGATACCCCTGCTAATACACCCTAACATCCCCCTAGCCTTACCTACTGCTTTAGTGGTCTGCTTGGATGATTTCAGGTCATCGGCGATGATGACGCCCAAGTCTCTTTCTTCCCTTTTGACTGCCAGCAACTCCCCTCCCAGTCTATAGGTGGTTTCAGGGTTTCTCTTCTCTATGTGCGTGATCTTACACTTCTTTGCATTAAACCCCAGTTGCCACTCTTCTGACCATTTTGCTAGTTTATCCAGATCTATTCTCATTCTGCCCACCCCATCTGGATCATCTACTCTGTTGCAGATCTTGGTGTCATCTGCAAACAGACAAACCTTACCCTCCAGTCCATCTGCAATGTCACTGATGAAGATATTGAAGAGGACTGGCCCCAGGACTGATCCCTGAGGTACCCCACTTATGACTTGCATCTCTTCTGACTGTATACTGTTTACCACCACTCTCTGTTTTCTGCCCGTCAACCAGTTTGCCACCCAGTTGACCAACTTCTGACCCACCCCAAGTCTACCCAGCTTATTAACCAATCTTCTGTGTGGAACAGTATGGAAAGCTTTGCTGAAGTCAAGGTAGGTGACATCAACTGCTCCCCCTTGGTCCACCACTCTGATTACCCAGTCAGACAAATCTATGAGATTAGTTTGACAGGACCTTCCTTTTGTAAACTCATGCTGTCTTGGATCCTGTGCTCCTATGGATTCCAGGTGTTGCACTATCCTTTCCTTAAGGAGTGCCTCCATAATCTTGCCCACTACAGGGGTAAGACTGACTAGTCTGTAGTTCTCTGCCTCCTCCCTGCTACCACTCTTGTGGAGCGGGATCACATGATCCCTTCTCCAGTCTTCTGGGACCTCTCCTGTGCTCAGAGACTCACTAAACAGTTCCGATAATGGCTCTGCTATCAGGTCCCATTGCCTTGTCCACCTTGAGCTTATCGAGCTCTTGTAGGACCCTTTCTTTTGTGAAGGGACTAGTGCTTGTCACAAACTCGCTCAACCGGTCAGCTCTCTACTCCCAAAGTACCAACCTCTGAGCGTATGATTTGTGGACAGTGAACAGAACAAGGTAACCCTCTTGTCTGTTTTGTGGGTTCAAGTCACCTTAGTCTCAAGTTCTGGACGGATTCAAACTGATAACTTCTTGTTAGTGTACCCAATTATGAGGCTCTGATAATTCTGTCTTCGGGGGGCCTGATATCTTTGCCTACAGGCACCCAACCAGGTCTTTCAAATGAACCCTTAGAACTCTATGCAAGACTTTGGAGAACTCTCTCCATTTCCCAGTTTGGTATACAATAAACTCATACACAGTGTTACTTATAACCTTTTAAAAGCTCCACTTAAAATAAAAAGAAATGTCAAGGCACTCCAGACAGTTTCCTTTGTAAAATCTCTTTACTTTAAAATATCAAAACAGAACAATAAATACAGAACAAATATATATCCCAACACATATAGCCTTAAAACAAACAGGGAAAAGTGCAGTTCCTACAATTAATAACTTCAGATTAATCTTGTCTAACGTCCTTACTTCAGTACTTTGATGGTCTCTCTTCTCTAAGGCTTGCTCAGTTGGATAAAAGCAGTCCTGAGCTGGCCTCCTCTCTGAGATCATTAAACTCCGCCTTGGTGTATTGAAAGTTATATTTTACAATACAGGATGTCCAAATAAAATATTTAAAAAAATATAATAGGTGACCTCACTGACTTTCCTCTCCACAGGTTAACCAGACAAAACCAGTTTGTGCTCTGCTATACATACATATCAAAAGTGTCTTTGATATAAGTCACTGTATTCAAAGCAAAAGTGTATTTGACTCTTTAATCCCGTCTGGGCTTGGTATCTATACCTCAAAAGTCTCTTTGATGAAATGCTGGTTTCCTGGAAGGTTATTCATGACATTGGCCAGTGTCCTTTTTCTCAGGACATCTAGTGTAGAACAAAGGATTTCCCTGAGGACGTCCTGAATGGCTAATTTCATCTTCTGGGATCAAAGCAAATTTAACATGCTAATTGAACCTCAGATCTCTGTAGTTTAAAATACCTCCTGTCCTTTGAACTTATCCCGGGGGGGGGGGGGAGTTGATGTGTCAGTTCAGCAAGACTATCGTTTCCCCAAACTGACCTTCCCATTACATTTTTTATATGTAATAAAAAAAATTGATATTTCACTCAGAACTGGCTGTCTATGTCACAGTGCTTACCTCCCTCCCCCCAGTGCCCATGGTGCTGAGCTGTGGGCCCTGCCCTACTTTCTCTTCAATAAATACTGAGCAGAAATATCTATTTAGGATAGTTGCTTTTACATGGTCCTCCTTCTCACACACCCCCTTATCTCCTTTGATCTTAGCAATACCCCCTCTGGACTTTCTCCTTTCACTAATGTATCTATAGAAAGTCTTGTCCCCTTCTTTTACTGTTTGTGCTAGTGTTTTCTCGGTGTGGGCCTTTGCCTGCCTTACTGCCTTCCCTGCTTCCCTTAGGGAAGTTTGGTATGCCTCCCTGTCTTCATCCCGCTGTGTTCCCTTATATTTCATGAAGGCCAGCCTTTTGGCTGTGACCTTTTCTGCTACTGTTTTTGAGAACCAAAGTGGTTTCCTTCTTCTTTTGCACTTCCTTTTCTCTCTAACACAATGGGATGTTGCTTCAAGTATTGCATCCTTAATGCTTGCCCACTTTGTCTGTACTCCTCACCTGTATTTCCTTTTGCCAGGGCTAGCTTAACTCTGTTGGCCATCTTATCAGTCAGCTCCTCTGAAGTCCCATATTTTTGCCTTGGAATGGGATGATTTAGTTGTAGTGGCCAAATTGAACCATACCATGTGATGGACACAGGCCCCCAGCTGTCCTTCTACCTAGAGATCTGTGATCCTTTCCCCGTTAGTCAGTACTAGATCTAGGATAGCCCTGTCTCTTGTGGGTTGTTGTACCAGTTGTTGGATTCCTGGCGGGGGGCTCAACCATGTGTCTAGTTCTGGCAGATGTTCCTGCTGGTATTGATCAGTCTGTATCTGGCATGTTGAAGTCTCCATTATCAGAACCTCCCTTTTAGCTGTTATGTTTTGTATATTTTCTAACAGTAATGTGTCTGTGTCCTCCTCCTGGTCTGGGGGCCTGTAGACAACCCCAGTTCTTATGGCTGTCCCATTTCCTGTTTCCAGGGTGACCCACAGTTCTTCTGGTTCCTTATGTGTATTCTGAATTTCTGTAGCTTTAATATTTTCATTGACATACAAGGCCAACCCCCTTTTTTTTGCATCTCGGTCTCTTCTGAACAGTACATAGCCAGGTACTGAAGTCTTCCAAGTGTGGGTACTAGTAAACCATGTCTCGCTAATTGCTACTATGTCCAGTTTAACCTCTGTCATTATTGCCTGCAGGTCTGGAATCTTGTTTCCCAGACTGTGAGCATTTGTGTACATGATTTTCCATTGGCCAGATCTTGGTGTGTTTGTTGTTGGGTGAGGTCTGGCATTTCCCCTGTGCGTCGTATGGGGAGCTGGACCTTTTTCCTTACCTGGTGATGCAAATGAACTGCAAACATGCTGAACTGCTGTTTGACCACTAGCTGGGGGGTTCTTCCCATTCGACATATGTGGTGCTGCACCCCTTCCCCCATTTGCTAGTTTAAATATTCTGCAAAGACGTCAAACTTCTGCCCCAATGCACTGACTCCCTCCTTAGTCAGATGCAGTCCATCAAATTTAAAGAACTTTCGCACCCAGAACTGTTGCCAGTTCCCTTCAAATTTGTGTCCTTTTTCCTGGCACCAGCCCTTGAGCCACATGTTTAGCTGTCCTATCTCCCCTTCTCTGACCTTCCATCCATCTGCCCCCCTCTCCCAAACTGGCAGGATTTCGGAGAAGGAGATGCTGGACGAAATGGATAATAGTTTGTCACCCAGCCTGGTCAGGTGTTTCTTGGTCTCCACACCTGACTGGCTGGCAAGATCATTAGTCCCTATGTGTACCAGGATGTCAATGTTTTCTCCTGCTTCCTGAACAATTTTAGCAATGCGGTCAGTTTCTCTCCACAATAATATTTGTAGATTTGTGCTAATGGCGCCCTACTCCACGCACCAATGCTGCCTTTACTAGTCTCTGGGCTGGCCCACTACAGGTCAGAAACAACTACATACTTGGCTGCACTATAGGTAATACTCTAAGAAGTGGTGGCCTGCCCCCCCTTTTCCTCCTTGATCATACCAAATACCTGCCCAGGAAATCTTGGGGCCTCTAGTGTTCCTCCCTTAGTGATCCCACAGATTTCTACTTGCCTGGGGAGTAAAGCTTTCTCCACCGTAGCTCCCAGGCTATAGAACAGCCTACGTACCCACATTCGCTGTCTCAACTCACACCTAATTTTCAAAACACACTATAAATCAACCTTATTGGCCTCTGCCACATGTACCTGCTCCCCTGGGTGAAAACCTAGACTTCATACTTCCTGAGGTGGTTCATCAGTTCCTAAGTGTGCTGTTCATGAGTCTGTTGAATTCCTGCTGTTAGATTCCTCTGTTGGATTGTACTTCTCTGTAATGTGTGCTGTAATTGCTCAAGCACTTTGTATCCCATGTCCTATTTCTGTACCAGCTTTGTATTTCTGTGAAAATGTTGTGTTTTTATTTCCAAACTGTATTCCCCTTCAAGATGGGGGCTACACTGGTCACTTTCCATTCCACCATCTTCATGGCCTGGGTCGTGCCTGGAAACGGTCCTTAAAAATGGTCCCTGGGATCAGTGCACTTCCCGGTAAATAAATACATAATACATACATACATACATACACACACTGATAGGGCAAGGTTTAACAAGTAAAACAAGATTACAAAAGATATACAGACTGTGCAGTGTTCAACAGTAAAGCAAGCTTAACAGCACATCATAAAGTAGACAGTTTAACAGTTCTAGAATGGCTTGCATCGCTGACTAAATTGGTGGAGTATAAGAGACTCCCCCATCTAGCTAACTTTAGAATGCACAGGTTCCACACTGTCTGTGCAGCACATAGGCCCTCTTAGCTACTGTCTATCACTCACGATCATAAACTCCAGATTAAAACAATGGTTATTAGACAGCTGCTTCCTACATTCACTGTTGTAAATAGTTTCTGCTTGTTGATGTTTGAATTATTTGCGTTTAGCTAGATAAACCTCTCTATTAGATTTTAACCTTACCTGCATATTCCTCTGTGCAAAAGGGGATGTTGTACTGTTATAGTGTGATTATTTACAGTGTGTAATGAAATTGTCTGAATAATGTTTATTAACAAAACATAAATTGTTCTGCCCCTCATAAAGCAATGCGGAGATGGGATAAGAACCTTGGTATAAACCAAGTGCTCCATTATTCTGTCCTTGATGATGGCTTCTGGAACCCAGCTTAGCACTGGTGTTTGGCTGACCACCTGTACTGTAGTTGCCCAGGTCCAACCTTGCGCGCCTTCTTCAAGATGGGGGCTACACTGGTCACTTTCCATTCCACCAGCACAACTCTGGTCCAGACAGACTCATGAAAGATTTCTGCAAACCCTGCACCCCCGTTCCCTTAGCTCCTCTGTGGTCGGGGGGGTGTACTTCATCTTCCCCTTGGAACATAACTGGATTAATCACAGAAACATATGAATTGTGCGAACAGAAAAAGCCTTTGCAGTCTATCTTGTCTTCTCATATTTGCAGACCTCCCATTAACTACTGAGGGATCTGCCCCCCCTTCCCACTATCCAGTCCTCCCTTCCATATTCCCCACCCCCATGCAACTTTCCCTTTCGCTCTGTCCCAACCTCTCTTGTAGCTGTCCACAGTTGTTTACGTTGACAGCTTCCTCCAGCAACTTATTCCATTTTGCTGCACCTTCTCAGTGAAAAAGAGTCACCTCGCCGGCGCAGTGGTAGCGTTCCCATTTGCAATGCCGTCAACCCATGTTCAGGAACGAGCCCGGGAAGACTGAGGACTGGCCGGGGGAGGAGGCTTGAGTGTCCAGAGGACCACTCACCTTCTCTGGGGGGGGGGGGTTGAGGCCCGGCGCTTAGCTGACCTCTGGCAGAGGCCAGAAGTATAGCATGTGTCGGAGCCATGATCGAGGGGTAGGGGCGTGACGGACGTTGGTGGTTGTGCCTTGATATCTGGGCGCACATCATGCCCCCTAGAACAAGGGGAAAAATTGGTTCTCTGAGCACTGGGAAGACGGCGCTCCAGTGCAGACTTCGTAACTCCCACCTGCCTGTCCTGTCATTGGGTGTCCGACAAGACAAGAAGGATCTCAGGGTGAAGGGCCCCATCTCGTAACCGCCGGGGGGTACAACCACGGCTCCATGGGGGTTCACCCACAGGTTCAGGTAGGTGGGGAAGTGGAGCAGTCACCATTGACAACTCCTGAGGATGCAGCGCTCTGAGAGCGGCGGGAGGAGGAAAAATAGCAAGTTAGAAAAAAAAGAGTCTCCTCATTTCCCTCTTGAATCGGGCCCGCCACCAGCTTGAGGCAGTGCCCCTTGTGGTCCTGTTCCTACTACAGTTGAAGACACCCTCAGAGTTCACTTTGATGAAACCCTTAAGGTATTTCAGCAGTCAGGTGCTTGGCTACCAGTGCGGATGTGATGTCTGCAGGCTGCATGGCGGCTACCCCATGATGCCATTATTCCGCCAAGTGAGCTTTCACACTCCCGAAATCCTTGTGCTAACTATTGAAGTAATAATTCAGCTTCTTAGTCATCACCCCAGGATCATTCACAGATTAGCCCCCCCCCCAACCAGTTTTCAGGCGCCCAACTCCAAGACGTCACCTTTCATTTATGTACTGGAAAAATAGCCTTTGGTATTCTCCATAGCTCTTAATGCTGTATTGGCTTCCAGCCACTCCTTAGCCTTCTTAACTCTAGTCTTGCAGTCTGTAATTGCTACACTGCACTTTTCTCTGGCCTGGAGGCAGTCAGTTTCTTCCAGCAGTCAAACTTCTGGTCTTTTATTGTTGTTCAAAATTAGTCTCCTTCCGATGGCCCGGTGGCGCTGAGGGTGGAGGCGCTGGACGCCACCCATTGCACCGCACTGACCCAGGTTTGGGGACGGACTCTCCTCGTAGTTCGGCTGGGGGAGGAAAGGATTGAGCATCTGGAGGACTGCTCTCCTTCCTCGGGGAGTGGGGTCGTGCTGTGCGGTGTCGACTGACACCCAGCAGTGGCTGGATGTCAGTGCAGATGCAAGTGCAAGGGGTTGGCCCACACCCAGGGTGATTGGCTGCCTCTGCAGAGGTGGAGGCAGCCACCCTGCCCATTCCCGGAGTTGGTTCTGACAACGATGTCACCCGGTCGAGTTGGGGTCAGTGCTGGACCATATTCTCCCATTCAGGGGACTTGGTCAGTGCAGGAACAGCACCTACACATAAACGTTCTGGAGATTAGGGCTGTGCGCCTCGCTCTCCCTCACTTTCAAAGTTGGGTGCAGTCAAAAGCTGTGAAAATAAGATTGGACAACACTCACGGTGGCGTACATAAACAATCATGGGGGCACAAAGAGCAGAGAGATGCTAAAAGAAGCCACCAATCTCCTGCTGTGGCCAGAGGAAAATCTTCTTTCTCTGTCAGCAATTCACTTGGCAGGGGAGTTAAACATACAGGCTGATTGGCTAAGCTGCAAGAATGTCCATCCAGAGGAGTGGATGTTGAATCTGGAGGTATTCAACCTTCTGTGTCAAAGATTCGGGTGACTACAGATCAGCCTGTTTACCTCCAGCCAGAATGCTCAAGTTCAACGGTTCTTCAACCACTACCGGTGTCCACAGGTGGAGGCAGTGGACGCTTTGTCACAAGCATGGAGTTTCGGTAGAGCGTATGCCTTTCCTCCCCTGCTGCTCCTTCCCAAGGTCATATGCAAAATAAGGCACTCAAGAGGAAGCTCTCTTCTGACAGCTGCAGAGTGGCCAGAAGGCTGTGGTTCTCAGACTTAGTGAACCTAGCTCAACATGCACCGTTTTGCCTTCCAGTGAAAGGGGGCCTTCTATCCCAAGGTTCCATTCTACAGCCAAATCTAGTAGCAATAAAACTTGCAGCGTGGCTCCATAAAGGAGACTCCTGAAACAGGGTTTCTCTAAGAAGGTAGTGGACACCATGATATCTGCCAGGAGGAATTCCATGTCAGCAGCTTATGCACGCATATGGACCACTGTTTCAGCTTGGGCCAGAGACAGAATATGTCCGGCCTTCTAAAGCCACGGTTCCGCAGATTTTGGATTTTCTTTTCTTCTTTTTTTTTTAACTTTATTTTTATTATTTTCAAATGTTACAAGAATAATATTTCCATGTTCAGGACAATCCAGAATAGCACATATTTATCCATACAAGAGGGGAAACCCCCCTCCTTAATCAAAGGAGTGAAATGCATCCTAAATATTGTGATACCTCATTGGGGGGTGTAACTAATACATTCACTAAAAGAATCAATAACATCATTTAGCCATGAAAGTAAGCCCATGAGCAGTGTAATTAATTACAGATTTCTCAAGTCCTTCTAGTTGAAAATCCCAAATTAAATTCCCCCTCACTAGGGTATATAGCTTCACACTATATATCTTCAGTTTAATTGTGAAGGGGGGTGGGATGGGAGAAAAGGCAGTCAAGGGGATGCCGATAAAGGAGGGACTCTGTCTCCACCCCCTTGGGGACCAGGAGGATAGCAGGAATAGACCAACTGGCAAAGTGCAGACCAGGAGAAAACAGAATCCCCAAGGGAACACGAGCAGGGGAAATGGAACTATGGGGAAAGGGTGGAAGGTAGTCCTGCTAAATGCCAGGAGCTTGGGCAATAAAATGCCTGAGCTCCAGGCGATGTTAACTGAGGGAGCAGTGGATGTGGCAGCGGTCACTGAGACTTGGGCCACTGCAAGACATGACTGGGACCTGAACCTGGAGGGTTACACTATGTTCAGGAAGGACAGGGGAGGGAAGGGGAGGAGGGGTAGCAATGATAGTAAAAAACTGCATTGGCATAGGGGGAGTAGAGGAGGCGGAGGGAACGTGGAGGCGATTTGGGTCCTGCTGATAACAAAGGGGCAAGAGGTAAAAATAGGGTGGTGTATGACCCCCTGCCCTGGCGGAGGAGCTGGAGGACAGTCTGGTGGCAGATGTTAGGAGACACTGCAGACTGGGCAGAGGAAAGGTGGTGGTGTTATGGGACTTAAACATGCCAGGAACAGACTGGGAGACTGTGACATCCTCTGTGACCAGGGCACAGAGGTTGTTGGATGTCTTTCAAGACGCGTTCCTAACTCAGCAGGTGAGGCAACCGACCAGGGAGGCACGAGTACTGGATGTGGTCCTGGCAGATAGTGACCAGATTGGGGGCCTGGAGGTAAGGGACCCATTGGCGGGGAGTGACCATGCCACGGTCTGGTTCTGCCTGGACCTAGGAGGGTAGAAGGCTGCACAAAGACGGAGTAACCGACTTCAGGGGTGGATTTTAAGGAATGGAAGGATCTCATGAGCATTTGGATGGGATTGGGTCAGGACATGGACGCTGATAGTAGGTGGGAAATCATCAGAGAGGGGTGCAGGATGCTGCCAGCACCTGTGCAAGAGTAAGACAAAATGCGGTGAGGGCCCAAAAACCTGTTGGTGGACCAGGGAGGTCCAGGAGGTGGTCGGGAAAGAAAGCAGCCTATAAGAAATTCAAGTGCTCAAGGAGTGAAAGGGATCGGGGAGTATGAGCTGATGGCTAGAAGGGCCACTAGAGTGCTGAGGGTAGCTAAGGCAAGGAAGGAGCAGAACCTGGCCAGGAAATTAGGAGAGGGAAAAAGGGTTCTTTAGATACATTGGGGAAAGACGAAGGTGAAGGGCGATTAGTAGCAGGATTAAATCAGGGAAGAGATGGGCACAAGACCCAGAGGAGCAGGCTGAGGTACTAAATGAGTACTTCACCTCAGTTTTCACCAGGGAAAATGGGGATGCTGCATCATACATGGGAGGAGACAGAGATAATGAGGAGGGGGGCCTCACCAACGGCAGGTCTGGGGGCATCACTGGCAGGTGGGGGGAAGGCTAAGCAGGGAGAAGAGGTACTGGAAGTGGAAATCACAGCAGAGAGAGTGAGGGAAGCCCTCAGCTCCCTTAAGACGGAGAAAGCACCGGGGCCGGATAAATTACATCCTAGAGTGCTGAAGGAACTTGCAGATGTCCTGGCGAAACCCCTGGCAGAGCTTTTCACCATCTCTCTGAGGACAGGGTGGGTGCCCCAAGACTGGAAGGTGGCACATGTAGTGCCTATCCACAAGGGGGGATCAAGGGAGGTGGCAGGGAACTACAGGCCTGTCAGCCTGACATCAGTGGTGGGCAAGGTGATGGAGGGCATTGTCAAGGAGAGGCTAGGGGGGGACCTGGATAAGTCAGGGTGCCTGGACGATAGACAGCATGGATTCATCCCGGGGAAATCGTGTCAGACAAACCTGGTGGAGTTCTATGACTGGGTGACAAGTGCCTTGGACCTGGGTAGACCAGTGGATGTCCTCTTTCTAGACTTCAGCAAGGCATTTGACTCTGTTCCTCACGTGGGCCTGTTGGATAAACTAGGAGAAATGGGGGTGGGAAACCAGATGATCCGATGGATAGGCAATTGGCTCCAGGACCGGACCCAGAGGGTCGTAGTTGGTGGGATAGTCTCTTCCCCAAGGAGGGTCATTAGTGGGGTCCCACAGGGATCAGTCCTTGGGCCCCTTCTGTTCAACGCCTACGTATCTGACATAAGGACAGGAATCAGGAGTGAGATGAGTCTCTTTGCAGATGACTCGAAACTGGGGGCGGTGGTGGATGGGGAGGAGGGAGGTGGCCCTGCAGGGGACCTGGAGGCTCTGGAAGATGGTCTAGAAAGTGGAAGCTGAGGTTTAATGCAGGAAATGCAGGTACTCCACCTGGGGCCAGAAACACAGGCCAAGTGTACACCCTGGGGGAAATACTACAGTCTCAATGGCTGAGAGGGACCTGGGGTGGTGGTGGATGTCAAGATGAACAACTCTGGAGACTTGTAGGAGGGCAGCAGCCAAGGCCAACAGGATGCTGGGATGCATCGCTAGGATCACCTCCAGAAGGAGGAAGTGATACTCCCTCTGTATAATTGCTTGGTGAGGCCGCACCTGAGTACTGCGTGCAGTTTTGGAGGCCGCACTTAAAAGGGACATTAACCTCCTGGAAGGGTCCAGAGGAGGGCAACCAAAATGATTTGGGGCTTGGGGACAGGACCTATGAGGAGAGGCTCGAAGAGCTAAATATGTACACATTGGAAGAGAGAAGGGACGGGGGACATGATAGAGTCTTCAGGTACATGAAGAGGGTAAATAGGGAGGAACAGTGAGGGTGCTTCAAAGGAAGGAGGAGGGGCCACTAGAGGGCATGGGTGGAAGCTGGAGGAAGATTCAGGGAGAAGGGAGGAGGTGCTACTTCACTGAGAGGAGGTAGAGCCATGGAATGCACTACCTAGGGGCTGGTGGAGGCAGAGACAGTGGAGGGGTTCAAGAGGGGTGGGACAGGTACAGGGGAAGGGTTCAGGAAGCAAAATCCAATGCAGCAAGAATATCCGGAACTGGGAAGGAGAAGCCAGAGAAGGCGAGGGGGACAGCAAGGTCAGCACCCAAGGTGGGGGCTGACCAAATGAGCAGACACAAAAGACCATTAGGCCTATTCTGCTGGCATTTTAGTATGTTAGTATGTAATTAGGTCAAATTTAACACATGCAGCAAATTCCGCTTTATCCCGTCATAAAATTCCAATTTAAACACTTTACTGTACCATCTGAAACAAAATGTATATAATACCATATGTAATTGAGATTGAGGAACCCTTCCTGTTAAGTGCACAGGGGGATCAAAAGGCAATAAAACATCAGTAACACAACAAGACACTTAAAGGGACACTAAACATTGCAGGGGTCACTCAAATTGTGAAAGCCCATGAAAAGATTTTTCAAATGAGTTATTGGGTTTACCTGTAGGGGACAGGAGTCTTGAGATATGAGTAGCTAAGTAATGTGTAAATCAATTCATAGCAACAGCCATTTCATGCAGTCTTAAAAACAGGAAGTGATGTCACTGAGGGGCTAGATCTATGTTATTAATTACAGCTTGCCCCTCAGTGACATCACTTTCTGTTCTAAGATTGCATGAACTGGCTGCTGCCTTGTTTTAATTTTCAGATGATTTAAATATTCATATCTTGGGACATTTGACACCTACAAGGAAGCCAGATACCTTGTTCAGCTTAACTTTCCATGGGCTTTCACAGTTTGAGCAATCCCTGCAATGTTTACTGTCCCTTTAACGTCCCATAAGATGATTTATTAATGTCCCAAAAATTGATCTATCATCAAGTTAGTAGTTCTCCTTCAGGAGCAGAATACCTGCACAGAAGGTCTCATTAAACAATTCAGCCAGGACCATGCTGTTCCAGGTAACTATCCTCAGTGTCTGAATCTTGATTGAGCTGAGTGGCCGAAGAAACAAAGCATGCAGCTCATTTCCCCGCTTCAGAAGGGTCAGAAAACACCCATACTTTTCCCTCGTACACAGTTCGCAACCTGGCAGGGAATACCATCTCATGAGGGATAGATGCTTCTTGAAGTTGCTGCCTTACTCTATCAGATTTTTTTCCAAAAGCATTCTGGTGGCATAACTAATGTCAGGAAAAAAATAAATGTTGCGATCATTCTAAGTAAGTAAGTAAGGTGTGCTACTCCTGGTTAAACAACTAAATAAATTAAAAAATTAAAATTAAGTAATAGGGCTCACTTGCCGGACCAGCCTTAGGATTAAGTCTCTGGTCCCGAATCCATCTGTTACAATCAGCAACATGCGAGGGTTTTCCAAATCCTCTCGGTACCCCCTAGGAGTGATCCTGTACACCTTCTGCAAAGCAAAAGTAGTAGACTGTCCCTGTGGTACCATTTTCTCTTCTAGCCATTCTCTCACAAACAAGAGGGGGTGATCTCCCGTGATCCCTTCTGGTAGCCCCAGGATTCTGATATGGGAGGAGCAGGCCTAGTTCTCTAGTGTTTCTAGCCAGGCCCGCTAGTGCAGATTTTCTTTCACTAGTATGGTTGTGGCAGCTGGAGAAGTAAAAACTTTTTTTACATTGTAAAATTTTAAGAACTTCCACCTCTTTTTCTACCACAATCACCCTTGAAGCGAAGATATCCATTTTGGCACTCAGATCTGTTACCGATGAAATCAGGTATCGTAGTTTTGTACCTATGTAGGTCATGGTTTCTTCCGACTCTATATTGGAAGCAGCCTGCGCCTCACTGGCAGCTTTAGTGGAGTGGGAAGTCCCCGTCGATTTTCCACCAGTACCTCCTGCTCTATCTTTTTTCTGGTTATCCATCTTTAGGTTTTGGAGGCTCCTCTTTCCAGTGGTACAGAAGATGTCTTGCTTATTTAGCTGAAAAATGTTGTTTTAAAGCATTTTTTTGCTAGAAAAGTCGGAGCTGCTGAAATTTGATGCTACTCAGCCCGGGCTCCACAGCACACCCCCCCCCCCCAGATTTTGGATTTTCTGCAGGAAGGAGTGGAGAAGGTTTGGCCTTGAGTACCTTGAAAGGTCAGGTATCAGCCCTCTGAGCCTCCTTGGATTCACCCTTAGGAACTAACAAGGAGGGTATTCATTTTCTGTGGGCTCTCAGCAGGAGCCGACCCCTGTTCAAATCTCCTGTTCCTCCATGGGATCTGAATCTGAATCTGGTCCTGAATGTGCTGTGTAAAGAGCCTTTTGAACTGCTTTTGTTGGTACCGTTGGACATGCTGTCTTACGAGGTCTTTTTTTTTTTAGTTGCTGTGTGCTCAGCCAGGAAAATTGGTGAGCTCCAAGCTTTGCCCCACAAAGAACCTTACCTTGTTGTGCATAAGGACAAGATGGTACTAAGAACAGTTCCATCTTTCATTACGGGCTTTCCACGTGAATCAGGAAATCTGTCTCCCATCTTTCTGTCCACAACCTACTCACCCAAAGGAGGCGGAGTTGCACAAGTTAAATTAGCGACAGGCCATTAGACATCCCTTAGACGGACTGTGGAGTTTCAGAAATCTGATAGGTTGTTCGTTCTTTTTGGAGCAGTCAAAAAAGGACAAAAAGCCTCCAAGGCCACCCTGGCTAGGTGGATGAAGGCATGAATTGCCATGGCTTTTGTCGCAGAAAAGAAGAGGCCTCTGGCTCTCATCCAGGCCCACTCCCCCAGAGCTATGGATACCCCCTGGGCAGAGGAAGGCGAGGCATCTGTCTTGGAATTGTGTAAGGCAGCTAGCTATGCAGTCCTCTGTCCACACATTCACCAAGCCCTACAGATTGGATGTTCAAAGTTCCGCTGATGTGTCCTTTGGTCGTAGAGTTTTGCAGGCGGCAGTTAGCAGGTAAATTCCTTTCCCTTTTGCAGTTGACGTATGGGACAATATTCTCCCCCACCCATTTTTTTCATGGGTACTGCATCTTGGAACCCATCAGTAATGAATCCTGTTTACAATGTGGAGCACTACAGAAAGAAGAAATTTCTTCATACTTGCCGTAATTTCCTTTTCTCTTAGCTCCTACATTGTCAATGGGGCCGCCCAGGAGCCTTACTCCTGTGGGAGAATATTGTCCGGTATGCCAGCACTGGGATGTTCGTTTTTTTGTAATAAACCTCTTGATTTTAAGTTTGTCTGCACATCCCTCTATAGGTTACCTGCTGCTCTTGTATTTATATAGATGTGCAAAACAAAAAAAAGCAGTTCCACATTTAAATGTTGATTGCTAGTACGCAGATTTAACACATTCACGTTTTATAAGTAAGGGTTCTTCCTTTGCAGATTTAACACGTTCAAGTTTTATAAGTAAGGGTTCTTCCTTTGTTACAGGTGAGTGCTTACACTGTTTGCAGCTTGTTTTTCCCAATGCTCTTTCTGAATTGATTTCTCCGACAGGTCTTTTATAGTTGGCTCGGTTCTGCAAGGATCTTCCACTCCATTAGAGAATTGGAAGACGAGCCTTGCTTCCTTACCTCCACCCATCTGACGATGGTTAATGTTCTATCGATGCAGGCAGCACATACAGTATGAGTGCTTTTGTGACAAAATGAACAATATGATCTATACAGATCTATTTTTTCCATATTAAGAGGCACTGCTTGGACAAAGGCCACTGGAGAGTTGCTGCTGTCCGGAATGTTCAGGTGCCCAGGATTCTGTGCTGACTACAGCTTTGGACTGTGCCACTTCCCCTAGTAGGGGTGCACATTGCCCATCAGTAATGAATCCCACTGACAATGTAGGCGCTAACAGAAAAATAAATTATGGTAGGTATGAAGAAATTTCTTCTTAAATCCACATCTGAGAAATTAGTTTCTTGTAAGATGAGACAATTCACTTGTTTATTTTGAGCTTCTCTGAGAATTGTCCTTTATTTATTTATTTATTTATTGAAATGTTTCACCAGGAAGACACACTGAGCAACAAGCCACTCGTCTCCCGGTGATCTAATCTTTGATCAGCTTTTGCTCCCTTCACATTCCATGCTAAACAGTGTAACTTCCATATTTATTAATCACAAAAAAATTAAGGTGGTATTAGTACTGAATCCTGTGTAATCCTACTTGTGAAAAAAACAGAAAAAGCAAACTTGTAAAGGATATTTTTGACCAACTTACTGTGCCTATAACTTCCCACCACCAAGTCCCACCAATCAACAAACTGTACTCACTTCCCTAAACCACTTGCCTCCATCTAGTAGGCCATACAGAATGATGGTTCTGCCAATGAGGTAACCCATCCAGTAAACCTACAAAGATGACTGAGAACCTGAAAACTTACAGGTGCCTTCCAAGTGTGGGTGAAGTTGACCCCAGAGTGTCAGAAGGGTTGTAGCCCCTCAGATATATTAATAAATTGAATGAAAAAAGGAGAGGAAAGCTGAATAATATAAAGGAAATATATATTATCTAATAGCCCTCTTGCTTTTTGTTATCCCTTTTCTCTTTCTCCTCTTTCATTTTTCCTTTCCCCCTTCTTCCCTCTCCATTTTCCTTTTTTTTTTTTCCTCCTTTTCTTTTTTTCTAGGGACATGGATGTGTTGTTCACACTCCCTGACATGTACCTTTCCCATTTAAGAATCACCGGAAGGTCTTCAAGCTGTCTCCTCTCACCCACTTGAATGGTATAGCCCTCAGCTCTGCCCCATGATGCCAGATCTTCTTTCCGCTGGAAGATTCAGGTTGCCTCCTCTTTGCTCTTGCTTTTTGTAGGCCCTGGCTTCAAAACCTTCGGTTATTCCGAAACTTCAAGTTAGCGATGGTGATTCTCATCATTCCATCATGGAAGATAAATCTTCCCCTGGATTTCACCGGTGCCCGTGTGACCAAAAAATGTCACGCACTGATCCGCATACCATGTGCGTTTACTGTCTGCGTGTCGGACATGACGCCAAGACTTGAGATGTGTCTCGCTTTTCACCCAAACGTCCTTGGCGATCATCTCACACGCCTCAAATTGGGCAGACCTGAAAAACGGAATCCGGAGAAATCTAAAGAGGCCCAGTGGGCAGTCTCTGCGGCTGCGGGATCCGCCAAACAGCTGGAGCGAATGAAGGCCTTCGAAAAAGTGGCACGTGTTGCAGAGTCTTCCTCGCAGTCATTTTTCGTTCCTCTCAACTTGGGCTCTACCTTTTCGAGTTCCTTCCAAGAGTTGCGCCAATCTCTCCCCACTAAGGGCAAGGGACCTGCGGGCTCTCACTCCTCTCGGCCCCATAAGAGGGATAAGGATCCGAATCAATCTTCGTCTCGGCAAAGACGCTCTTGGGATCATGAGTGATCTCTGTATCAGGAGCCGGCAATATCGACTTCGGTCGAAGTGGCCTTCTCGGCCGCTGGCTTCTCGGCCTTGCCATCTGGCCAGTCGACTAAGGTCTCGATCGACGAGGTTGAGATCATTCTCGATCCCATCGATCCGTTGTTTTCCGTTCCGGTTGACGACTCTCTCAATAGGAACCCGGTCCTGTCTTTTCCCGATGAGAAGACCCAGCCAGCTAGGGATCCCAGCGAGGATCCAGTCCCTGATCCCTGGTAGTCACCGGTCCCATCAGTGTCTTCCAAGCGACTGACTCGACCAGTCCAATCCAGGTCGAGATCTCGGACCCCCTCGACTGACAGGCCAAGGAAGGCGCACAAGTGCTCCAAAAAGAGGCAACGCCATCGGTCATACTTGTCCTCCTCGGATGAGGAGAGGCCTCGGCGGAAGCTTTGCCGATGCTACGAGGATCTGATGTGGCAGCAGCTGATCCTGTCCGGGCAGAAGCCTGCCACGGTCTCTACTACAGTCATTACTTGGCTTTCACTTCCTAGGCCGAAGCCAACTCCTTTGGAACTGGTGAACTCGATTCCCCCTCCCACAGAGCCGGCTAAACCCGCTCTGGTTCGGCCGATATCGGTCTCTCCACCAATTGTGGTGGACCCGCTGCCTAAACAGCCTTTGGGAGAGGTTCCTACGCAGGAAGCTCGGTCAACCCCAGGTCTTTCTCACAGGATCTCAGTCACCCTCACGCCTGATCACCCCAGGCACGTTGAGGGTGACCTTGACAGCTGACCGTTATATCTGGATACCTTGGATTCAGACGACACTGACCTTCACTCTCACCCACGGGATGACGAGTCAGACGGTGATCTGTCAATGGAGGAAGGCCCTTTGTCCTTTCAAGGGATTCTCCGCCTTATCTCCGAATCCACGGAGATGCCCCTGGAACCAATCCAGAAACGGGTGGAGTACCCTCTCACTGACATTCTCAAGAGAGGGGATACCTCAACGGAAGCCTTTCCTGTGGCTGAAGCCATTGTTGGCCCGGCCTTGGAGTTTTGGCAGCATCCTGCCTCCTGCCCAGCACCGTCTGCCCGGATGGCCCGCAAGTATGCTGTGCCCATGGGGTCCCTCTCGGGGTTCACCGAACACCCCTCGGCCGAGAGCCTTGTGACCGCTTCTGTGTTCAGCTGTACAGGCAGTCCTGCCGACACCGATAGACCCCCGGACAAGGAGTCCAATAAACTTGACCAGTCTGCCAGGAAGGTCTCTGCGGCCTCCTCTTTAGGCCTCTGTCAGACAAGCTCGGCCATCATCATGGCGCACTTCTCCCATGCCCTTCTAGGGTCCTTGGATGAAGTTCTCCCACATCTCCCTGCGGACCTTCAGACTGTGGTCAAGCAGGTCCGGGGCCAAGGCTGTGCCATTGCCAAGCAGCAGCTTCAGATGGCTCTGGACATTGGGGACTCGTGCTTCCGTTCGGTGGCAGCCACGGTTGCCTCACACCGCAGGGCATGGTTGAGGCTTTCCACCTTCACGGTGGATACCCAGCACAAACTTGCTGATGTTCATTTCCTGCGCACTGATCTCTTCAGTCCAAGTGTGGATGGTCACCTTCAGCGAATCGAACAGTCCAGTGCCACCTTGGACTCGGCTGCTTCTGCTCAAAGCGCTTCTTGTCCTGAGAAGCAGCAGCAGAAGAAGAAGCCTTTTCGACACTCTGCTTTTGCGGCCCAGAAGTCCTCCTTTTGGGGAAGACAGCATCAGCAGGCACAGGCTTGGTGCCCCCGGCCCAAGCCTGGACCTCCCACTCCTGCAAAGGAGGTCGAGGTTCAGGCTCTGGACCCTGTTCCTCCAAGCCTGTCCAGTGACGGGATAGGGGTGGCCACCCGTATTCCTATTATGCCAGCTCTGGGTCTTCCCATGGGGGACCAGCTGTGCCACTTTCTTTCTGCCTGGTCCACTGTTACCACAGACAGGTGGGTTTTAGACGTGGGCAGCCAGGGTCTGCCTCTAGAATTTGAGCAGAGAGATCGTCCGCTCTCCTGCAGCCCTGTTATAATATCCTTTGCGTCGCCATCAGAGAGGGCAGAACCCCTGAAGGGTACGTCCAAAAGGGATGATTGGACATCCCGTGCCAAACCTGCAATATGGAGCCATGATAGGTGTCGAAGGCAGATCCCTGTGGCCGCAGCCTGAGTCCCGGAATCCACGGACTCATACGTGGCTCTGAGTGCATGATGGCAGGATGATTTGTTCATGCGAACTTTGTCCAACAACTTGGCACTGAGGTTTTCGTCAGGGATATCCTGAAGGTTCCTTTCCAGTTCTGCGAGGGATGCCTTTTGGAAGGCCACCATCTGTGACACGTAATTTAGTGACCGGATGGCACAAGAAGTGGACAAGTAAATCTTTCTACCGAATTGGTCTAGTTGCCTTGAGTCCTTGTCTGGTGGAGACAAACTCAAGTGTTTGGGTTGAGCCGAATGGTCATGTGCAGCCTTGATGACCATGGAGTCGGCTTTCAGGTGTGAAGTCAAATGGGAAATTCCTTCCGGGGAGTAAGTTCTATTGGCTTTTCTGGAAACAGCGGGATGGAGGAGGCTGTTGCCAACGGTAGTGACCAGGTCTCATGAGGGCCCATCCAAGGGGGGGGGGATGGGTAGAGGGTCTGTAGTCGCTAGATCCAAGTGCTCAGCCAGTCGTTTGCGCTGAGGTTCTGTCTCCTTACAAGGCCAGCCTCCAGCTGTCTGGATAATTCTCAACAAATCCCCAAACAAAGGGTCCTTTGGTGGGGGGTGATTTAGGTGATTCTTTAGGAGGAACTTCGACCGGTGATCGAGGATCAGAATGGTCGATGTCTGAGTCAGTATCTGAATCTGAGGGTTCAGAACCACTGGGAAAGGAAGGATCCTGCCCAGTGCCTCCCACAGGAAGTGAACCCGCAGCTCGACCCAGAGGGACCGGAGGAGGGGGGTCCCTGGGTAGAGGGATACCTCCCAACAGTTGGGACTGTCTGATTTCAGTAATGAGCTGGGTCCTGGCATCCTGCCACCACGCCGGGACTGACTCTTGATCAGGCGGCGGTGGTGGAGGAGGAGGCTGGTACCCTGGATAGCCCTGTTAAGTCGAGTGGTGCCAGTAAGGGTACTGATACCCGGGCAGCCCCAGAGGATAGCTTAAAGGCAGATATCCGGGTGTCTGACAACTGGATGTCGGATATCTGGGCATCAGTTATCCAGGCGTCTGGTATCCCAGCATCGCTGGCACATTGCCCCGGCGTTGGATACGAAGGATATGTCCGAGGGTCGCCCGACAGCAGAATGTGGGGATCAGGCCCTGGAAAACTGCCAGAGGGTCCCGCAGGACCAGCCCGGGGGGGGGTGCCGAAGGGCCACTGGGAAGTGGCAGGGGATCAGGTGTGGTGCCTGAGGGTCCCGATGGAGGGGGCTTCATGCCTAGCAGATCCCGGTCCGGCAACGGACTCCTGGGGGAGGGAGGGAGGTCTGGAGTCGGAGTGACATCTGGCGAAGTGGGGAGTTCTGGGAGAGACCCCAACAACAGGTCGGGTAACGATCCCAAGGGAAGAGCCAGGTCGTTGACCGGGTGGCGAATCCTTGGAGGTAGAAACCTACAAGGATGAAGGGTCTCCTGCGAGCACACTTTTGCTGTCATCGGGGTCCTCAAGAGAGCCCGACGGGTAAGTAAGTATGGCTGTGTGGTCGACAGGTGGTCCTTCGTCTGACTTATCAGTCGCAGCCAGGCTGGCTGTGGCAGAGGTACCGTGGATAGGCTGATCAGTGTGGGCCGAGCACCTGGCGGCAAGGCTGGAGGGTGACTTAGTGGCAGTGCTACGCAAAGGAGAAGTAACAGAAACCTCAAGGGAGGCTACCCCTGTCTGCCCGCTCACCTCGGCAGGAGGAGGGGGGAGGCGTCCAGCCCACATAAGCGGACGGAGGGCCCGGAATAGTAGAAACATAGACTTTGACAGCAGATAAGGACCGCTTGGCCCACCTAGTCTGCCCATTTCCCTACCTACAGGATAAGCTGCAGATCCTAGTTAACCAACAGCCCATTTCTTCTTACCCCCCACAAGAATTGCCTTATGTCTGTCCCATGTATTCTTGAACTCTCCCACAGTTATAGACCCCACAACCTCCTCAGGAAGGCTGTTCCATGCATCCACCACCCTCTCTGTGAAAAAATACTTCCTCACATTGCCCCTGAACCGCTGCCCCCGTCTTTAAATTGTGTCCCCTTGTTCTTGCACACCTCTTTTTCTGAAAGATGCTACTCTCTTGGACTTTGTTGATTCCACTGAGGTACTTAAAAGTTTCTATCATGTCCCCCTCTCCCTCCTTTCCTCAAGGGTATAAATATTAAGCTCCTTTAGTCTCTCCTCGTATGGCTTCTCTTGCTGACCCTGCACCATTTTAGTTGCCCTCCTCTGGACTGCCTCTATCTTGTCTATGTCCTTGCGGAGACTGGGTCTCCAGAACCGGACGCAGTACTCCAGATGGGGTCTCACCAACTGTCTGTACAGAGGGATAACATCTTCCTGTTTTCTGCTGGTGATGCCTCTCCCTGTACATCCCAGTATACCCCCAGACCTCCCTACTGCTTTCTCACATTGCTTGCTAACTTTAAGGTCATCTGATATGATTACCCCTAGGTCCCTTTCCATTTTTATTGTTGTTACTACCTCCCAAAAAAATTGTGTAATCTTCCCCTGGGTTTTTGTTTCCCAGGTGCATTATTTTGCACTTCTTTGCACTGAATCCAAGCTGCCATACTTCTGACCATTCCTCCAACCTTGCCAAGTCCCTTCTTATCCTTTCCACGTCTCCTTTTGTATCAACCCTGTTGCAGATCTTTGTGTCATCTGCAAAGAGGCATACTTTTCCTTCCAGTCCCTCTGCAATGTCACTTATAAAGACATTAAAAAGGACTGGACCCAGTACTGAACCCTGCGGTAGCCCACTAGTAACCCCTCTTTCTTCAGAGTGGACTCCATTTACAATTACCTTCTGTGTCCTGTTGTCCAACCAATGTTTTACCCAGGGTACCACCCTGGGACCCACTCCCAGACTGGTTAATTGACTATTAATCTTTTGTGTGGAACTGTGTCAGATGCCTTGTTAAAGTCTAGGTAGGCCGTGTCCACAGCACCCTCCCTGATCTACTACTTGGGTCACCCAGTCAAAGAAATCAATTAGATTCGTCTGACATGACCTTCCCGCTCTGAACCCATGCTGCCTTGGGTCTTGTGCCCCAGTGGCCTCTAGATACTCAACAATTCTTTCTTTTTTTAAATTCAAGTTTATTGACATCAAGCAGGTACATCCTTTTTGTACATTCTGTTAATATCCATACATACCTCCAGTAATAATTTCAATCTTAAAAATTTCTATTTAGTTTATCTCTGTTATCCCAATACTTCATTGATTTCCATAGTATTATTATCTATAGCAGCAAGGTCTCCTTTTTTTTGTTGTTGTTGTTTTACTCCCCTTCCCCCCTCTCACCCCTTACTATCTCCAATTCCCCTTGACTCGGGTCGGATCACATCAGCCCCTCCCATGTCAGGTTCAGTCTCTTCAGTTCCGCCCCATCCCTCCCCGCCCAGCAGCAGGTATCCCCCTTTTTTTTCTTTTATTCCCCCTTAAGGTCTGTCAAGTATTATATCATTGGAGGAACACCAAATCTCCCATCTAGTCCATCTATTCAAATAAGTGGGAGTTTGGTTATTAATTTTATAAGTGAGTTCCTCCAGTTCTGAGATCATGTTTATTATTCTTATCCACTCCTGCATGGTAGGCGGAGCAGGATTCATCCACCTTCTCGTGATAGCTTTATGTGCTGCTGCTGTTAATATAGACCAGAGGTAGATTGAGCCCACATCCCTTAGCTCCTCAGGTGGGTGCCCTAATATCAGCATGTGCCACTCTAGTGGAGTCTGCACCAAAAATATCTCTTTAAGTGCCCCAGAGATTGCACCCCAAAAGGTGCGGAGAGCTCCACAGGACCAGAAGACATGCAAGTGGGTATCCTCTAGTGAGCCGCAACCCCTCCAACACTGAGCCGCAGCATTTGGATCCCTCTTACTTATTACGTGAGGCATCAAAAAGTAGCGGACCTTAATTTGCCAGGAAAATTCCTGCCAATACGGTGACTGAGTCGTTTTTTTAGTTAGGGAGAATATTCGGTCCCAGTTAAGCTCTCCTAAGTCCTGGGGGAACTCTTCCCTCCATTTTATTTTTATTCTATTGAGTAGATCCCCTTTCAGTGTCGATAGGGCTTTATAAAGAAAAGAGATCATCCCTCTTTGCGTGTTAGCTGCGGCACTTTCTTGAATGGCCCCAAGATCTGTTGGGCTCTAATGAAGTCCGTATCTTTCTTCTTTAGTGTGAGGATGTAGTTTCTGGCTTGGAGATACCTAAAATGGTCTGTGTTTTGCAGGCCATATTTGTTTTTAAGGGATTCGAAGTCTAGAAAAATCTCTTCCCCGCCAAAATTGCGATAAACATCTCGGACCCCTTCCCTCCCATGTGTGGAATCCCCTGTCCAGGCAGCCAGGTCGAAAGTCTGGGTCCCGTGCCAGCCTTTTTAGGAGACAAATGGAATTCTTAAGCTTATATTTCTGCCATATCCTATGGACCGATCTTATAGTATCCCTAATCGAGTTTAACCTCGGATGTGGGAATCTTCATGTTGGAGATCAGCAATCTGGTTTCAAGGGGGTATGATCCAGCTCCTCTCTCCTCTGTTTTTTCCATGAGTTGCCATCCCACAGTGGTGTTGGGGTTAGACCACATTACGGCATTTTTTAATTGGGCTGCTAAAAATAGTCTTCAAGATCTGGGAAGGACTGTCCGCCTTTTTCCCTATGCGTTTGGAGGATTTTTAGATTTACTCTGGGCTTCTTAGAATTCCAAATGAATTTGGTGAGCATTTTGTTCCATGTTTGAAAGGTCGATTTATGTATACAAAATGGGATACATTGGAACAAATATAAAAACATAGGGAGCACATTCATTCGTAGGGTGTGTGTCTTTGGGTACATGGGAAGATTCAGCAGAGACCATCTTTCAAAGTCTTTTTGCAAGTTATTCACTAGAGGTGAGTAGTTTGTAGCATACAACTGGGAGTATTGTTTTGTGATGTATGTCCCCAAGTATTTAATTTTACTTGCCTTCCAGTTTAATGGGAACAGGTTACATAGCTCTTTAGTTGGTTTGTAGAATAAGATAAGCACCTCTGTCTTATTTTTATTAAGGGAATAACCTGAGTGTCTACCAAATTCCATCAGAATTGTCCAAACTTGTTTTATGGATTGCTGGGATTGTGTAAGACTCAGTAGAACATAATCCGCATAAAGTGACACTTTTTTATGCAGATCTCCCACTGTCACTCCTCTTACCCCCTCTGCTCTACGCACAGCTTCCGCCATCGGCTTCGATACACAAAGCAAATAGGAGTGGAGACAGGGGACACCCCGTGCTGCGCTCTACCTAGGTGGAACCTTTCTGATATTCCACCGTTCACTCGTACATAGGCCTGCGGTCTAGAGTACAAGGACCGGACAACGTCTATAAATGATTGGGGAAAGCCTCTATGTTCTAAGACAGCAAATAAGAAGCCCCAATAAACTTTATCAAAGGCTTTTTCAGCATCTAGGCTCATTAAGCATGCCGGTGTGCCGGATCTCTGGATGGTGTCTGTCAGATTTATCGCTGACCTGACACTGTCAGTAGCCTGACGACCTGTTATAAATCCCGTTTGGTCTGTGTATATCAACCTAGGTAGTATAGGGTTTGACCTGGAAGCTATTATGGCTGTAAATATTTTATAGTCTGTGTTTAATAGAGATATGGGGTGGTAGGATTCACAAAGTGTCGGGTCTTTCCCCTCCTTATGGATGACTGAGATGGTGGCATATTGCCAAGAGGGAGGTATTGGTTCAGTCCCAGACCACACCATTGTGAATACCTCTAGGAGGACAGGAACAATCTCTGGTTCAAAAGTTTTATAAAATTCTGCACCAAACTCGTCTGGTCCTGGGCATTTTGCTGTCTTTAAGTTTTTTATTATGTGTTTAATCTCTTGCTGGGTAATGGGCCTAGTAAGGGTTTTTGCTTCAATCTGGGACATGGGCGGGAAGGCAAGGGAGTCCAGATAGTCTTTTCTCTTGGGGGGAGGTTTCCTCATTGGGTGACTATAATTTGGTATAGTAGTCCACAAAGGCCTTTGCTATTTGTGAGGCCTGGGTTACTTTCTGACTATTGTCAGGGGAAGTTATTTTGGTGATTGTGGCCCTTGCTATGTTTTGTCTGAGTCTGTAAGCCAATATTTTGGTCCCTCTAGGGCCCCCTTCATAGTATTTTTGCTTCAGGTAAAATAAGGCTTTCTCCACTTCTGCTTTTTGTATTTTTTGTAGGTAATTCTTATCTTCCATTAATTTCTTCTCCCTTTCTAACAATTCTTTCCTTCAGAAGTGATTCCATCACTTTCCCTACCACAGAGGTCAAACTGACAGGTCTGTAGTTTCCTGCCTCTGTCTTGGTGCCACTTTTGTGAAGGGGAATCACATCCGCCTTCCTCCAGTCCTCAGGTACCACACCACCCTCCCATGATTTGTTAAAAAGGGTAGTCAGTGGTTTCACTAGTTCTCCCCTTAATTCTTTTAGAATTCTGGGGTGAATTCTGTCAGGCCCCATTGCTTTGTCCACTTTCAGTTTTAGGAGTTCTTTCAGAACCCTTTCTTCTGTGAAAGACTCGCGGTCCTGGAGATAGAAGGCCTTCCTTGATTTCGATGGGTTCCTCTCCCGGCGCTTCTCCTTGTCCTTCTTTTTCTTTCTTAGGGTCGGCGACGACGACCTCTCCCTAAGCTCCTGGAGCTCCTTTTCCATAGAAGCTAGCCGATGGTAAGAATGTGGGCATTGAGGGTCCGCTTGCGTCAGGTCCGGGTGGCCTGGTTGAATCCCTGGCAGATAGCACACTCTGCCGAGTTGTGCTTAGGCCCTAGGCAAAGGAGGCAACGGGAGTGGTCGTCCCTGTGTGGGATTTGAGTGCCGCACTTGGTGCACTTCTTTTTTGGATGAGCTGACATACATTCGTTCGAAAATTGCTGAAAAGGTAATGAGAAAAATGAAGAAAACGTTGAATATAAAGTGGGTGACTGATCGCTGTTCTAACACGTCTACCAAACGAGCTGAGGCGACTGCGGAAAATAACTGGAGGGGGGCGCAGGACCGCCCCTTTTATAGTCGGACTGATGTTGCATGACCTGACAGGGCGGTCCCCGCTGATGATTGCTAGCTACAAGTTTGCCGTTAGAAGTTGATGCCAGGGGGCGCAGTCCTATATGTGAAGACCTACTGCAGGAACCTATCTCAAAGATCTACTGTTACGGTAAGTTCTTACGTAACTGCTATTTCTAGGGACATGGATATGTTGTTCATCCACACTGTCTGGCAGGTTCCTTGCTGCTTTAAATCTTGCCGGAAGGTCTTCAAGCTGGCTCCTCCCACCCACCCAGGTGGTAAAACTCTCGACTCCGCCCCGTGACGCCAGATCTTCCTTACTGCTTGGGCTCAGGTTCCCTCATAACGCTCGCATTATAGATTTGGATCCTAACTATTCAGTTCACCGAAAAATTTTAAAGTTTTCAAGACTTGATCCAAATTCTTCCTTCTCGGCGATGGACAAATCGACTCGGTTTTCGGGCGGTGCCCATGCAGGCAGAAGATGTCCAGGACGGATCTGCACTCCACGCGGTGTCTACTGCCCGGCTTGACCACCACCCGCAGGCCTGATGAGTTGTGCAGGTCTTTTCGCTAACGCCCTTGAAGACCATGCTGCCCGGTTACAACTTGGCGCCGAGAAACGTTATCCGCCGTGTGAAGTCCAAGGAGGCCTGTTACGGTGTCTCGGGCGGCTGGCTCAGCTGAACAACTCGAGCAGATGATCGCCCTCGAGGAGGAGGCTGCCCAGGCCACATCCTCATCTTCAACGGTCACGGCATTTATCCCGCTCTCTTTGGGATCCTCCTACACAGCTTCTTTTAATGAGCTTTGCCAATCCCTCTCCACGAAGGGTGAGGGGCCATCGGGACACTCTTCTCGATCAAAAAAGGAGGACTCGAAGGGTAAGTCCCACCGTCGACGTTGGAGGGAGCGATAGAGATCCCCTTCCCCGGACAGTCGACACTCGACTTCGGTCGAGGTTACGGCTAAGGCTGCTGGCTTCATGGTGTCCCCGTCTGGTCAGCCGGCCGAGACACCTGTCGATGCGGTTGAGATTTTTCTCGACCCGTCGGACGGGCGGTCTACTGGTGAAGCCGACAGCCCTTCATCACCGGTTCCCCCAGTGGAAACCGAGGACTTGTCTGTGCCGGAGTCCCCGGTCAAGGCTCCCAAGCCGAGGGAGGAGCGGGTGTCCCCCGCTCCCTCCCAGACCCACCCTCGGAAGCACCGAGGGTCTTGGTCTTGGACCTCGTCTCGGTCCAGCTGATCCCGCCGACACCGGCAGTCTCGGTCTCGGCAGCGAGGAAAGCGGGCGGCGCGCTGTTCTCATCTTCCTCCTCGGAAGAGGAGAGGCTTCGCGCCGACGCCAAGGACTTAATGTGGCAGCAGCTCCTTTTGTCTGGGAACAAGCCAACGCCGTCGCCTTCCCCGGCCATTAAGTGGCTGTCACCCGAAAGGCCAAAACAACCCCTCGTGGTGGTCGAGGTGCCCAAGCTTGGGCCAGTTGTTCGGCCGAAACCAACTGCCCCACCGATTGTGGTGGAACCTCCGCCTCCACAACCGAAATCGGGGGCTCTGACCAAGGATTCTCGGTCGGGTCAAGGTCTACCCCACCGGTTGTCGGTCACCCTCACTCCTGACCGTCCTCAGCAGGTGGAGGGTAGCTCATGCCCAAGGCAGCTCTTCGTAGACTCCTCGGAGCCAGACGACGACTCCTCTCTGTTTTCCAGGCCCCTTGTCCTGGAGTCCTCCAGGGGGCAGTCGACGGACGAGCCCATCGCTTATGGGTCTACTTGCTCATCTCAGAGTCCACCGGGATGCAGCTCGAGCCCGTATCCAAGCGGGCCAAGTATCCCCTCACGGAGATACTGGACCGAGGGGATTCTCCCACGGAGGCCTTTCCGGTGGCTGAAGCCATTGTTGGCCCAGCCTTGGAGCTTTGGCAGCAGCCGGCTTCCTGTCCTGCATCTTCGGCCAGGATGGCCAGGAAGTATGCGGTCCCTACCGGCTCTTTGTCCAGTTTTTCAGAACACCCTCTGCGGAGGGGTTGGTCACCGGTAGCGTTTTCTGGCACTCCGGGAACACTAGGGATGTGGATAAGCCCCCCCCCCCAACAAGGAGTCCAAAAAGCTGGACTGCGCCGGGCACAAGGTATACGCTGCATCATCCCTCAGCCTCCGTCAGGCCAGTTCGGCCGTACTGATGGCGCACTTCTCCCACGCCCTCATGTGCTCCCTGGATGAGGTGATCCCTCATCTCCCAGCTGACCTGCAGACTACAGTCAAGCGGGTGCGGGATCAGGGAAGGGCAGTGGCCAAACAGCAGCTCCAAACGGCTCTTGATATCGAAGACGCCTGTGTCCGGTCAGTAGCGGCCGCAGTGGCCATGCGTCGCAGAGCCTGGCTGAGGATATCCACCTTTACGGCGGATACGCAGCACAAATTGGTGGACATCCCCTTCTTGGGGACCAACCTGTTCGGCCCTGGAGTGGAAGGCCACCTCCAGAGGATCGAAAAGTCCAATGCCATCTTGGACTCAGTCACGTCCGCTCAGAAGGACAAGGGCCATCGTCAGCAGCATAAGTCCTTTCGACCTTCTACCCCTGGGGCACGTCCGGCCCAGCAACACCAGCATCAGGGCCAGCAGGCTCGCACGTGGTACCCCAAAGCCAAGCCTGCAGCTTCCTCCAACAGGAAGCAGGGAGGAAAAGGCCCAGGATGTCCCTTGGCCGGTCTTTTCTCCAAGCCTGCCCAGTGACAGGTTGAGGGGTGTCGCCCCCCAGCCTTATCGCTCCCCCCTGGGTTCCCCCCATGGGGGGACGGCTCCGCCACTTCCTTTCCGCCTGGTCCGCTATCGCCACGGACCGTTGGGTGTTGGAGGTGGTAGGAAAGGGTCTGCCTTTGGAGTTCAAGCAGGCCTCTCCCTTCCGAGCCGTCGCCTCAGGGAAGGGGCTACGGGGTCCACAGCCTCCCTGTCGGCTCGTCGAGCCGACATTGCCCTGCTCCTCGAAAAGGAGGTGATCAGGAAGGTGGCAGATCCTCCACCAGACCCAGGATTTGTGTCCAGGTACTTCCTTGTCCCGAAACGGATGGGGGGGTTGGCGCCCCATTCTAGACCTGCACGACCTGAACAGGTTGCTAAGGTCTCAACCTTCAGGATGGTCACTCTGGCTCAGATCATTCCATCCTTGAACGAGACGGTGGTTCTGTTCTTTGACCTCAGGACGCTGCTTTCATGTCCCAACTGGCCCGTCCCACCAGCTTATTCCTCTGTTTCAGGGCAGAGGTGTCCTCTCACGGTTCCGGGCCATGCCCTTAGGCCTTTCTTAGCTCAGGGTCTTCACCAAATGCATGGCAGTGGTGACAGCATTCCCGGTGTCAAGGGTCCGGGTGTACCCCTACCTGGACGACTGGCTGATTGCGGCTTCCTCCAGAATGGAGGTGGAGCGGTCATGGGATCTGGCCCTCCAGGTTTGCTCTCAAGTTGGCCTCCTTATTAACGAGGCCAAGTCGGAACTCATGCCAAAGCAGGTGATCCAATTCATCAGGGCAGAGCTCGACTCTGCGAGCCAGAGCACAGCTCTCGGCAGACAGGGCCGAGGTTCTTTTCTCCTTTGCCCACTCATTTCAGGTTGGGCAATTGCGCCCTGCCTGGGACTTCCTGTGCCTCCTGGGCCTCATGGCGGCCTGCACCAGCGTGGTCCGTTGGGCCCGTTGGCACATGCGTCCCCTACAATGGGGACTTGACAGCCAATGGTCACAGCGCCTGATCCTTGGATCAGCCAGTGACAGTGATCCAGGAGATGCGGAACGCTCCTCCAGTGGTGGACTGCTCCAGCTCATCTGCAGGAGGGCATCCGTTTGTCCGCCTGGCCGCGGTCTCTATCGACCGATGCCTCTGATGGGTTGGGGTGCCCATCTGGGGAGCAAGAGCACACGCCTCTGGTCCCTCGGGAGTACCGATGCTACATCAACCTGCTGGAGCTTCAGCTGGTTTGTCTAGCCCTCACCACCTTCGCCTCCGTTTTGCACGGGGTCAAGTGGTCCAGGTCCAGACGGACAATACCACGACCATGTACTACCTAAACCGCCAGGGCGGGACGCACTCCGTGCCTCTCTGCAGGGAAGCTCTCCGCATTTGGTCCCTCGTGCGCAGCCTGGAGGCAGATCTCCTTGCCATCCATGTGGCAGGAGCCTCCAACATTCTGGCCAATGCCCTAAGCTGGATAGGAGCTGCGTCCCACGAGTGGTCTCTCCTGCTGGAGGTAGTACAAGATCGGTTCTTCCACTGGGGCATGCCTCAGGTGGACCTGTTTGCCTCCAGGGAGAATGCGAAGCTGAGACTGTTTCATGCCCACCCCCCTCAGCAGGGCTCGCTGCAGGGGGATGCCTTCTCGAGGCCGTGGACCCCGGGCCTCTTCTATGCCTTTCCCCTATTTCCCTTGATCCACAAGGTGCTCCTCAAGGCGAGGAGGGACAAGGCGCAGGTGATTCTGGTAGCCCCAGACTGGCCCTGCCAGTTCTGGTATCCAGATCTCCTCAGTCTCAGCTCCAGGCTCCTGAGGTGGCTTCCAGCCCACCCGGAGCTGATCTCAGTCCATCAGGGGAAGGTATTCCATCCGGACCTTCAGTCCCTGCACCTGACGGCCTGGTTCCTGAGCGGCTAGAGTTCCAGGCCTTGGGGCTTTCCGATGAGGTCCTCAGCGTTGTTGAGGCTTCCCGTAAGGAGTCGACCAGAAAATGCTATGCCTTTAAATGGAAGAGATTCTCCATTTGGTGTCAGGGCAAGGGCCTGGACCCTTCCTCCTGCTCCTTGGCAAGCATTCTGGACTACCTGTGGTCCCTTTCTCAGGAGGGACTTCGGTCGACAACCCTTAAGGTGCACCTGGCAGCCATCTCTGCTTACCGGGCGCGGGCTGGGAAGCAGTCAGTGCAGGAGAAGGTGGTTGGGTGCTTCTTCAAAGGCCTTGATCACATACTCCTCCGGTGCGAACCCATGGATCTACTGCTGGTGGCTGGTTGCTCATGGGCTTGTTATTCAACCGATGCACAGGTGTGACATCTCTCACCTGTCGTGAAAGACCACCTTCTTGGTGGCTATCACATCAGCCAGACGGATGAGAGAGCCGGGCGCTTTCCATCGAGTCTTCTTATCTGGTCTTCCACAGGTACAAGGTTGTCCTGCGCCCCCACCCGAAATTCCTTCCGAAGGTGGTGTCGGAGTTTCACCTTAACCAGGTGTTGACTCTGCCGTGTGTTCTACCTCAGTCACACCTCGAGGTTAAATATAGGCTCCATACTTTGAGCCTAGAAGAGTGCTAGCTTATTACAAGGAGCGATGGCTGAAGTTCAGGAGAGGTTCGCCAGCTGTTTGTCACCACGCTGAAGCCGCACCTGGCAGACCTGCAGCCAAGCGGACGATAGGCAGGTGGGTCACCTCCTGCATAGATCTCTACTCTAGGTTGGCGGGCATGGAGTCTCCCAGAGGGATAAGAGCTCATTCTACACACCATACCGCTGCATTGGTGGCTGCTTCCAGGGACGTCCCTATCCAGGAAATCTGCAGGGCTGCTACCTGGAAGTCGGCACACACCTTCACTACCCACTGCCACATCGACCTTGAGTCACGCCGGGAGGATGCTGGTTTTGGGGCCTCGGTTCTCTAGTCATTATTCCCTAAGTAGGGGGTGTGCACCTTGCCTCCCTCTTCCCGGAGAACTGCTAGGAGTCTGCCAGACAGTGTGGATGAACAACATATCCATGTCCCTAGAAATACAGGTTACTCACCTGTAACAGGAGTTCTAGGAATGGTATATGTTGTTCATCCACACGACCCATCCGGCCTCCCCGGCTTCGATGCACAACCTGGCTTCCAGCGGGCTAGATCTGGCGTCATGGGGTGGAGCCGAGAGTTTTACCACCCGGGTGGGTGGGAGGAGCCAGCTTGAAGACCTTCTGGCAAGATTTAAAGCGGCAGGGAACCTGCCAGACAGTGTGGATGAACAACATATACCATACCATTCCTAGAACTCCTGTTACAGGTGAGTAACCTGTATTTTTACGACGCCAAGCTCTTTGGCCCTGATGTCCAGGACCTCATAAATTATCTGTAGTCCTCTGTCACAGCCATTAAGTCTGTCCATTCTCTCTACCTCACTCAGCCTCATGGTAGAGGGCGGTCTACTTTTCCTAGACAGGCCAATAGGCCAGGGTAAGCGCAGAGCCCAGACTTCCTTGCCCACTCCTCCAATGCTGGAGCAGCAGCCAAGCATCCCAGAAATGATGGAGCAGCCTCAACAGCTGATCCCAACTCAGCTTGACTCTTTGCCAGACTCCCCGGTCCAAACCCAGGAGGTGACAATCGGAGGTCAGTTCTCCCTCCATCTGAATCAGTGGAGAACTATAACTTCAGATGCATGTTACTTGCAGACTGTAGAGACGAGTCATTCCCTGGAGCTCATCCAGCAGACTCCAGATACCCCTTCCCCACTCTCCCAACCATCCGCTGACTCACTTGTGTGTTCTCCCAGAGGAAGTACAGTCCTTTCTGTGCAAGCAGGCAATCAAACTGGTGGCAAGGCGACAGAACAGTCTGGTTTATTCCAGGTTTTACCTGGTCCCAAAACAGACCGACCTGAGACCCATTTTAGATCTAAAAGACCTCCATTTCTTTGTCCAATACAAAATGTTCCAGATTATATCTTTGCCAGAACATATGCCCCTCCTCCAAACTGGGGACTAGCTCGGTTCACTAGACATGCAGGGCACTTACCTGCACATTTCGGTCTTTCCTTCTCACAGGAGGTTTCTTTGTTTTGCCCTTCAGGGCGAGCATTACCAGTTCAAAGTGCTGCCCTTGGGCTTATCTTCTGCACCACATGTCTTTACCAAGTGCTTAGCAGGAATTGCAGCAGCTCTGAGAAGAGAGGGACTGTATATCTTCCCTTACCTGGACAATTGGCTTCTCAAGGCCCTGTCCAGGGAACAGCTCTTGCTGGCTCTGGAGCGCACTCTCCAGCTCTTCCACTCTCTGGGCAATAACAGTCAACCTGTCCAAGTCTGTTCTAGTACCATCCCAAAGACTGCAGTACATTGGGGTGGTTCTGGACTCCCAAGCAGGGGTAGGCCTTCTTACCACAAAACAGGGCGGAATGCTTTATGGCCCAGGCTGAAGAAGTCGCTCAGAGTCGGTACATTCCTGCCAGACTGTACCTCAGGCTAATGGGTCTAATGGCAGCGGCTATTTCCACCGGCCAGACTTCACATGTGCACCCTTCAGTGGACCCTCAGAGTGTAATGGGACCAGCACATAGATGAGTTGGACCAAGTCCTGGTCTCCTCCCCAGTTCACAAGGTACTGCAGTGGTGGATGGACCCCTTAAATCTTCTTTAAGGGGTTCCCTTCCAGATTTCTTCCCTGCATCAGATTCTAACCATGGATGCTTCAGGTCTAGGCTGAGAAGCACACCTGGGTCCCTTTCAGGCCCAGAGCCCCTGGTCCCAGTGGAAAACCACCCTGCATATCAGTATCCTGGAGATGAGAGTGGTACTCTATGCCATGCATAAATTTCAGGAGAATCTTGCTCCAGGCCAGCTGCTGGTGCAGTTGGACAATCTTGAGTGTTGTCTACTCCATCAACAAGCAGGACAGGACTAACTCATACCCCCTTTGCAGGGAAGCCATGAGAGTGTGGTATTGCGTAATGAAACATAGTATGACACGCTCTGCATTCGACGTGACAGGCGTCCTAAACACCCTGGTGGACAGTCTCAGCGAGACTCGGTCCAGAATGCATGAATGGGAGCTTCTTTCATCCATAGCAGAAGATCTGTTCGACAGATGGAGTCATTCAGAGTTGGACCTTTTTGCATCCCCACTCAACGCAAAACTGCCCAATTTCTGCTCACTAGATCCAGGGCCTGAAGTTTTCTGGCGAGACGCGTTGTCCCTCTCTTGGAGCAGGAGATTTCTGTATGCATTTTCTCCGTTAATTCAGAGGGTGCTGATAAAGCTGCAAATGGAGGGAGCTGGGCCGCCTATGCCTATATAGGATTGCGGACGTCAACTGCCTGGGCGGCCCCAGTTGTACTACTGAAGACCTTCCGTGTGGATTCCCCTTCACCAATGGTGAAGGTGCCTACGGTGTAACCCGATGACAGATCCCCTCGAAGATCTACTGTTCTAGTAAGTTGTTATGTAACTGTTCTTTTTAACACTTGCAAAAACAGTTGAAGCAGAGTCTTCTGCTAGGTCTGCTGTTGGAGATGCAGCTTCATTCTGTCCTGTAAGGTACGTACCTCTGCAGCAGCTTGGTTCAGCAGACAATCTAAGAAAGGCTCAGCCAGTGCTAACTCAAGATCAGACTGATCATATCCGGTATTATTCGTCCTCAATTCATGTTCAGTAGCTGTGCTTCTCTGTTGAAGTTGGGGCATAGAATCTCTGCTTATTTTGGTTTGAAACGTTGTTTTTGCCTGTTTTGTTTGGCTTATTTTAACTTGTATATATCCTGGCAGCCTAGGGGAGACAGATTATATGAATGGGCTCGGGCTGTAAGCCCCCTAGCTGCAGCTAACCTAACACCCCTTCATGACCTATCCTTTACAAACTGGGCCCCGCAGCTTCAGCAAACTCAATAGACGAAGCCGCAGATTACTTTAAAGGTAAATTCCTTGAAGTTTGGAACCAGCACGCCCCACTACAATGCATCAGAGTCCATGGGAACCACCTCTTATGGATCTCTCCTGAACTCTTAGCACTCCAAAGAGCAAGGGACCAAGCATGGAGGCAACACAAAGCCTCTAAGCTCCCTAAAGACTATGACGACTGTCTTTATCTTCGCAACAAGTGCACTAAAGCCACTCATTTGGCTAAAGCGGACTACTTTACTTCAGCATTCTAAACTAACATAAACAATCTTGCTAAATTCTGGAAAGTTATACTCACTCCCCCCTCCTCAATATTAATTACACCCTTATTAGTGACCACCTGAGTGTTGCCTCTGAATTTAATTTGTACTTCACCTCATGTGCTTCTGCTCTCCTATCCTCCCTACTTCCTTCTCAGCCTGATCCTCCCCCTAACTCACCCCATACACTCGCCCAGCTAAATTGCTTCTCATTCTCTAAAATTACCCCCTCTGACACCTTGGAGGCCTTAGTTGCTCTAAACCCATCCAGAGGCAGTTTGCCTGACGGGTTGGACCTTAAGCTGCTGTACCTTTCTGCCACAACTATTTCTGCCCCTCTGGCTGATCTGTTCAACCTCTCGTTCGAAATGGCAGCTATCCCCTTTGTATGGAGGCATGCCATTGTTCTTCACCTACCTAAGGGCGGTGACCCATCCTCCCATGGGAACTACTGCCCCATATCCTTACTTCCCACCCTTGCTAAGATGCAAGAACACTTGGTTCTTGCCCAACTCTCCCTATCTCTCTAACGCTTAATATTTTCACCCCCTTCCAATCTGGCTTTCAGAAAAACCATTCCCCCACACCTCCCTGATTGGGGTCACCGACTCTATCCTGTCAGGGATGGATGGTGGTCAAATCACGTACGCTATCTTTGTCGACCTAGCTAAGGCTTTTGACACGGTTTCTCACGCCCTACTTTTACACACTCTCTCCTCAGCAGGTCTGACAGCCACTGCCACTAACTGGTTCCATGCCTACCTTGTAGGTTGGACCCAGTCTGTGAGAATCACCAACTCCATATTCACACCCCCCACACCCCTCCTTATTAACACTGGTGTCCCACAAGGATCCATGTTGGGCTTCAAAATCTTCTCTGTCTTCCTAAATTCAATCTAGTATGGACACTAACCAGAGGTGGGAGCTCATAAAGCTGGGGATAGTGGAGGCAACCAAAACCTGCTGCAAAGCCCAGAGCAAGAAGGCTAGGGCTAAGAAACCGATCTGGTTGAGCAAGGAGGTCATGGAAAAGGTAAGGAGGAAAAGAGCTGCCTTTAGGAAGTACAAGAAAACAGGGAGGGGGGAGGACAGGGAGGAGTACTTGACAGAATCAAGGAGGTGACAAGGGCAGTAAGGGGAGCAAGCATCTACAGAACTCAGGCTGGCACAAGGCATTAAGAAGGGGAGAAGGACTCTTTAAGTACATCAGGAGAAAAGGAGCTGTAAGGACCACATAGTAAGGATTAGGAAGGAGGGGGTTGGGTGGAAGCAAGTGCGATAAAGCGGAAGCACTAAATGAATACTTCTGCTCAGTATTTACTAAAAGAAGAGGGGTGACACCCAAGGTGGGAGAAATGGCAGAAGCAGGGGAAGTGGTGACAGATGGGAAATCATGGAAGCAGAGTTCGAGAGGATTTGAAGGCACTGAGGGTGGACAAGGTGCCAGGCCCAGATGGCATCCACCCCAGGGTACTGAAGGAGCTGGCAGAGGCCCTTGCAGGACCTTTGGCAGACCTATTTAATGCCTCACTACATTCGGGGTGTGTACCTCGGGACTGGAGGATGGCTCATGTGGTGCCCCTCCACAAGAGTGGCCCAAAGGATGAACCGGGAAACTACAGACCAGTGAGCCTCGCATCCATTGTGGGCAAGCTAATGGAGACTATCCTGAAGGAGAGGCTGGTGGCCCTCCTAGAGGTCAAAGGACTACAGGACAGCAGACAGCATGGCTTCATACGTGGCAGATCCTGCCAAACCAACCTGGTCGAGTTCTATGACTGGGTAACTAGGCAACTGGACAGGGGCCATGCAGTGGATGTCCTGTATCTGGACTTCAGTAAGGCATTCGACTCAGTGCCACATGGAAGGCTGGGAAGGAAGTTAGTAGGCACAGGGGCGGGTGCAAAGCTGGTGAGATGGGTAGGAAACTGGCTGCAGGAAGGCAACAGAGGGTGGTGGGTGGGGCGCCTCACACCCAAGGGCAGTGACGACTGGTGTTCCACAGGGCTCCGTGTTGGGACCAGTGTTGTTTGGGATATTCATTGCAGACATATCATGGGACATCAAGAGCAAGATCAGTCTGTTTGCTGATGATACCAAGGTAGGCACTGTGGTGGATGACCTAGGGGGATGGCAGGGGTTGCAGGATGATCTGGCAAAGCTTGAAACCTGGTCAGACAACTGGCAACTGGGCTTTAATGCCAAAAAGTGCAAGGTGCTGCATTTTGGGATGAAGAGCCCAAGGAGGAGTTACCAGCTAGGGGGAGTGCAGCTAGCCCAGACAGAGGAGGAGAAGGATCTGGGTGTGCTCATTACAGGGTCAATGAACAACTCGGCACAGTGTAGGAAGGCAGCTGCAAAGGCCAACAAAATGCTGGGTTGTATTGCAAGGGGTATATCCTCGAGGAGGGAGGAGGTGATTCTGCCACTGTATAGGTAATTAGTTAGACCACACCTGGAGTACTGCGTGCAGTACTGGCGTCCGTATCTGAAGAGGGACATTAAGTTACTGGAGGGGGTGCAGCACAGAGCGACAAAGATGATCAAGGGCTGGGGGACTTATCATACGAGAGGAGGTTGAAGGAGTTGAACATGTACTCACTGGAGGAGAGGAGAGACAGGGTGACATGATTGAAACCTTTAAATACATGAAAGGAATAAACAAGACGGGTACAGAGGGGCTGTTCAAAGTAAGGGAAGGGAGGGCCACCAGGGGCCATGATATGAGACTGGAGCGAGGAAGGTTCAGGAGGGAGATGAGGCGACACTTTTTTACAGAGAGGGTGGTGGCTGGGTGGAATGCGTTACCTGCTGAAGTGGTATGCAGTAGAACAGTGGACTGCTTCAAACGAGGATGGGACAGGAGAAGGGGGAGGGTTAATGTAGGGGAAGGGTGGAAGGGAGGGGCAGCTGCAGAATAAGGGGTGCTAGCTGCACATTCAAGCAGACTTGATAGACCTCTAGGTCTTTATCTGCTGGCAAATTTCGTATGTTCGTAAATGACTTACCGTCTGTCTGTATATCTGCTTCAGTACATATGTACGCAGATGACATGGTTCTCTACACCTCAGGCCAATCCAACACTGATGTTGCAAACAGACTTCAGCAGGACTTAAACAGCGTTCATCACTGGTTTTGCTCACATCAGCTTTTTCTAAACACCAAGAAGACAGTCTTCATGACCTTTGGCACTAGGCAGAGACTCTCTAGGCTCCCCTCCCTGCCCTCCTTCCATACCCTTAACAGGACGGTCCTTGAGGACACCTCACTCAGATATCTGAGGGGTTGGCTAGACCAACACCTCACCTTCTCCGGGCATGTGGACGCACCCTAAAAAAGTTGCGCCCTAATCTAGGCGCTTTATTTAGGAACCAGAATTGCCTCCCTCTCCCTGATAGGTGTGAACTTGTCCAGAAAATTATCCTCACCATTTTTGACTACTGCGTTGTAGTCTACATTGCCGCTACCAAGACCTCCTTAGCCAGACCGGATACCCTCTTTAACTCCTTCTGTCACTTCACTCTGGACTCTCCTCCTCTCACATACAACTGTCAACGCTACCACTTCCTGGCATTTCCCTCCCTAGAAAATAGATGTCTCCTCCATTGTGCTAAGTTTGTCTTGAAACTTTGGTTTGGTTCACTCCCATCTTATATCAGCTCCTCTCTTAGTCTCCCCCTTCTCTTAGGTTCTTTGACTCCCGTACTTTGGGTGTCCCTCGCTGAACTACTACTGTTGGCCAGGCTGCCTTCTCATATAGATTCCCTAAACTGTGGAATTCCCTCCCCAACCAGATCTGCCATTCTTCCTCCCTTTCATCCATTTCCTCAGCCCTACATAATTTCCTCACTGTGAACCAGGCACAACTAGAAAGCAGGCTGTAGCACCCTCCTGGATTGGGTTCTGGCCAGACATCCAACTCGTATCTCTAACATCTCCATCCTCCCGGATTCACTCAGTGACCATTCCCCTGTCATCTTCGAATGGTCAAACAAATTCTGCAAGCCCCCTTCAGTAGTCATCTCTAGCAGAGTTCTTCCCCGTGGGCAGATGAATCACCTCAAATCCCGCCTCAGTCAGCATGATTGAAGTCCTACTTACAAAGCGTCGGATGTCAACTTGGCCCTGGACTATTTCATCTACACCTTTAATGTGGCCTGTGACTCCAATGCCCCCTTCAGAAAGGGAAAAGTCGAAGGCCTTTGCAACCCATGGCTTTCCGTGGAGCTTATAGCACAGTTAAAAGCAAGGGACCACCTCTGGCTGCAGGCACGGGCCACCGGTACGCAAACTGACATACAGAACTATAAACATGCTCAAAATGATTGCACAAAATAAGTCCACCTAAAGAAAAGTATCTACTGTAGGGAAGCTCTCACTAATACCTGGGGAAATGGGAGAGCCTTCTGGAACAATATCAAAGAAGTTACTGGGAAGCAGCCTAAAACTTCCCCTACTGTGCTGGACATTGATGGGACTACAACACTGGAGCCTACGACTATTGCTAATACGTTCAATACTGCTTTCACAGACCTCAGTAGTGTTCCCCCGACTTCTGCGACGTAGATGACTATCCAACTCACCCTTCCAGCTTCCCCCCTCTTCCAAATACCGCCGTTCTACTTTAAAGCAGTTAAGATGCACGAAGCCTGCAAATACATTAGTAAAGCAGTTGCTAAGTCCAGAAATAGTGGGGACACACTTGACCTCAGACTGCTGTCCCTCACCCTCGATGAAGTACTAGGACCATTAACAAAGATCTTCAACCTCTCCCTCAGCCTCGGCCAGTTCCCTGACAGATGGAAATCCGCTACTGTTACTCCAGTCCACAAAAGCGGAGACAGGGCCCTCCATGGGAACTATCAACCGATCTCCATATTACCTCCCCTCTCCAAGGCCATCGAACGCATAGTAGCAGACCAACTCACTGATACCTAGAAAAACACAATATTTTTCTGCTCTCAACAACATTTTTTATTTTATTATTTATTTATTGAATTTTCGGATTACAACCTTTGAGCTACAAACTCATTTACAAAGGTTCCACGTCAGGAAGAAATGTGAATGTACAATATGAAAACACACAGAGTTGCAGTTTACATTAAACAAATGACAACAGTATAATGAATGACAAAGTGCATGGTATAGGCTTGTGACTCAGCATACAGGCTAAGTTGGTGCTTCAGTAGTAACTAGAAAAAGAGGGAGCTGGAGGAGGCAAGGTAGTTCAGGAGAGTGGGGGGGGTGGAGGAGGTGTTAGCCTGCGGTAACCTCTGGCTAGAGGGTTGCCTTTTCAGAAAGGGTAGGGGAGTGGAAGGACAGAGGTTCAGAAATTGGTAGGGGTGTGGACCCCTGTGGGAACAGAGAGGGGTGGGACTGGGGCTGTGGGAGGGGAAGGGGTTGGTGGAGTAGGGTGGGGGGGGAATTGCAGGTTGGATGTTGCATAAGTGCGAAGTAGGTGTGGTAGTCAGTATTTGTTACTGGAGGGGTTGATCAAGTGTAGCAGGTGCATAGCACTTGGCTGGACAGGTGGGATCTAAGTGTGGATTTGAACAAGCCCATTTTGCTGATAGTGGCTGATTCTGGCGGAAGCAAGGTAAGCTGTAGCAGGGCCCAGTATTCGAAGGATCGCCAACCTTGGGTGGTGCGACGGTAGGGGATCTTGACGGAGATATTATTGGATGCTCTTGTAGTCCTTGTTGGTGCGGCCTGGTGTATGAGGGAGCTGGGTCCCGTCGGCAGTGGGCTCAGTGTTGCCTTTTTGGCAAGAAGACAAGTTTGATAGCGGGCCCTGTCATTCAGATGTAGCCAGCCGGTTTGCTGGTAGAGATGGTAGGTATGGGTTAGACACGGGGCTGCAAGTGCAAGTCTGCACGCTTTGTTGAGCGTAGTGGCGAGCCGCCTGAGGGTGCTGTCAGAGGCTGCACTGTAGACGGCAAGGCCATAATCAGTAGTTGAGAAGACCAGGCTGGTTATGGCAAGCTGGAGGGCTTTATCAGTGAGGCAGCTTCGGTGCTTATATAGCAGGCCGAGCTTCCTATTAGTTGTAGTGGCGACATGATCAATGTGTGGCGAATGAGAGGGAGCTGTCTAGGGTGAGACCCAGGTATTTGAAATTGGGGACCATTTCAATGGTGACATTTTGTAAATTCTGGATGTTCAGAGTTGCAGTCCTGTAGCGACTATGGGCAGGGGCAAAGAGCATAGACTTATTTTTTTTATGGTTGACTAGGAGTTTAGCTTTGTTAAACCAGTCTTCCACATTGTAAAAGTCCTCTTGAAGTCACTGCTCCAGTATGATAGGGTCAGAGTGGCTGGAGTAGATTACCGCATCAGCAGCGTAGAGAAGGATATTTTGTTAACAGGCTAGCGGTAGGTTGTTTAGAAAAGAGGCTAAAACGGAGGGGGCCCAGGATAGATCCTTGGGGGACACCTGTGGACACTTGTTGGGGGTCCGAGAGTACATTGCATGTTTTTGCCCGTTGTACACGTCCAAAGAGGTAGCTCCGGGAACCAGCACAGTGAGTCAGAGGAGAGCCCAGTAACCTCTAATTAGGCCAGGAGGAGATCATAGTTGACTGTGTCAAAGGCCTTAGTGAGGTCAGTAAAGGTTGCCTCCACCAAGTGCCCACGGTCGAAGACATTGTGACTGTAATCCGTGAACTCTAGAAGCGCTGTGGTAGTACTGTGGAAGTTACGGAAGTCATGCTGCTGCTGGCATTGTAGCTGGTGTTTGTCGAGGTGTTCAACCAGCTGATCGTAGACTATCCGCTCGAGGGCTTTTGAGATCGTGGGAGAAGTGAAATTGGTCAGTAGTTGGCGTGGTCAGTCTTACTGCCTGCTTTGTGGATGGGGGGTTACGACTGCAGCTTTCCAGAGTTTTGAGAAGGTGCCTTTGGTGAGGAACAAGTTTACGATACAGATCAGTGGTGTTAGCAGTTCGTCAAGGGTTAGAGAGATTAGTTTTAGGTCTAGGCCCTTGGAGCTGTGCCTGGACTGCCCAAGTACATTGGAGAGGTGTTTGTACCTCTCCTTTAGATAATACTCTGAGGTAGAATGGGGGCGTGATTTGTTGGGAGGAACTTTGGGAACTGGGTTGGTTGATGCTGGCTTGGGCTTGGAAACTAGGGGAAGCACTGTACTGAGGTCAGTAAAAGCTTTGTTGAAGATGTCTGCAATGGATTTGGGGTCTTGTGTATAGGATCCATTATGGCTCAGCATTGTGGGTGGTGAGGTATCCCATTTCCCAGTGATTTCATTAATGTTTTCCCAGAATCGACGGCTGTCTCCCAAGGTGGAGTTTAGCTAGAGTATGTGGTAGTTAGCTTTTGCCTGACAGATTACGATGGTGCACTTATTCTGTGCTGCCTTGTAGTTTTGCATATCCTGGTCGGCGAGAGTATTTTTGTACTTATACCATAGGCGGCCCCTTGAGCTCATCAGGGCAAGGAGTCATCCACGTTTTATGTGAGCCACTGATTTTTCTTTTTGATATGGGGGCAAATATGTCGCAAGCAGCGTTGTAAATATCTATAAATTTACCCAGTGCTGCATCAACATTTTTGGCACTTAGGATAGGTGCCCAGCTCAGTTGCTAAAGGTGTTGCTTAAAGAGCCCTAACATGCCCTTTTTTAGTATGCGGGCTATTATCACCTTAGCAGGTGGTTTAGGGGCCTTGTTGGACCAGGCATAAATGACGGGTGAATGGTCACTTAGGGAGTCTCAGAGCACTTTTAGGTCAGAGATACGCTCTGGGTGGTTAGCACCTAGTCTAATAAGGTGCTGGTGCCCGATCTGTAGTTTGTACTGGTGGGTTCGTCCACCAGTTGAAGGAAGTTGATTGAGGACACTGCATCCTTATAAGTGGCAGAATCCTGGGACAACCAATTGATTTGAAGTCACCCAGCACTATGACTTTGCTGCTAGAGCGGAGGTCGGCTAGGTGCTCCTGCAGTACTCTAAAGCTCTCAGCTACTTCCCTAGGGGGTAAGTAGGCTGAGACGAGAGTAAGGCCCTTGCTCTGGGTGCCCAGGGTTATGCACACACAGAGTATCTGTACGTTTTTTTCCAGTACATAATTGTGGGAGAAGCTATTCCCTGCAGGTAATCTTTTATATAGATAATGCAGCCGCCTCCCCTCTTTCCTAGCAGATCGAGGCGGAAGGGGGTTTACCCAAGGAGCTGGACTTGGCTGTCCTTGGTCCTGGATGTAAGCCACATTTCAGTTATGGCCAGGACATCTGGGTTGTGTTGCACTACCCAGGCTTGCAACATGTCTAGTTTTGGCAGAGGACTGCAGATGTTAAGGGATGCAATGTGATCAGTAAACTTTTCCTGGCTTGCCCTGCAGTGTTGTAACTGGGGCCAGGGTTAGGATGAATATTGCTTGAGAGCATTAAAAGTAGCCAGGCTACTCTGATTGCAAGGAGTTTGAGCTGCTTGACTGAGTGAGGTGTAAGGCGTTGGGACGGGGATTGAGTATGAGTGTTGCATGCAAAGGGGCTTGTAAATATAGTAGGCGGTGGGATAGGGTAGTGGTGGTCCGCCGGTCACAGACACAGTGACCCTGACATCAGCGGGCTTTGGTCATTGGGATACCAGGCCCTGATGTGGAGTTTGGGATCCCATCCCTGTGTATAGGAAGCGGTCCCAGAGCTGCATTACAGCAAGCGTGCGGCAAATGCAGCAGGAAGTAGTAGAAAGGCCATGAGAGATGTTGCTAGTCAGACTGCATGTGGTGGCATTGTTGGTTTTCCAGAAATGGGCATTCCTGGCAGGTGTGGGTGCACTATGGGAGTCTGATTGCGGTTCAATCAGTGGGAGTTATTTTGCCTTTGGAGCGCACTTTACAACACTTTGGGTAGTAGGGTTGCGTGTACTATATGGGCAAGTTTGAGACTGGATCCTGGGTGGTAGTGTAGCTGGCACAGCACGTTCTCCAGAGATAATATGTGCGTTCCAGGGACTGCTGGATGTGGGGCCAGCCCTTTGTGTTTACGAGTTGTAAGAGGTGTACCCTGAGAGATTAGGTACCGTTCGGCTTTAAGGGGCAGTGCGTGCTTTTGGTGATCACTCAGATGGGCAGGGGTGTAGTAAGAGGAGTGGTAGAATGCTGAGGGGGAGGAGTAAAAGCGTATTTAAAGGAGCCCTGGGAGGAGGTGGGGAGGCGGGAGAAAAATACTGCAGTACTTTACCGTCTCAGACAGAGCAAGCTGTGGTGAAAATTCCTATTGAAAGTCAATACAAAAAGGCACACCAATCGGTAGCGGCACCACAGAAGGGAGTCAGTCCAGTCAGGATTTGCCTGCAAGGTCGCCACACCAATCAGAAGCCTCAGCTCTGTAAGTCCAGCTGGCAGCAGTACGTGGGGTAGGGATCCAGGGTGGAGAACTGCGAGGGCAGCCAGTGAAGCTGAAGAGTGGTCGGGCGGTGGCCGTGGACTCGGCCGGGTAATCTGCCTTTCTGGTGTGGTGCACCGCTTTAGGCGTGGGTCCCTGGGGAGGAAGAGGGAGAAAAATACAGGTATTATAGTAGCCGAGACACGAGGGCGGGTGCCTGCCGGCAGTTCGTCTGTTGGGGGGGTTCAGACAAGGGCACAGCACCACTTCTGCCCTTCTGGAAATCACCGGTGCCATCTACAGTCTTCTGGATAATGGTCACCTAACCAGGTCGGTCTTTATAGATTTAACTAAGGCTTTTGACACCGTCCACCATCATCTACTAATTGAGAAACTTCTGAATGCCGGGCTCTGTCCTGACTCCACAGCCAGGTTTAAAAGCTATCTGGAAAACCGATCCCAAAGAGTTAAAATTGCAGATGTCATCTCTGACGCTAGACCTATCCGCTCAGGAGTCTCCCAGGGATTCTTACTGGGTCCCCTTCTATTCGGTCTGTTCCTGAACAGCCTTCCACAGTCTTGCCCAGAACAAATCATCCTCTATGCTGATGACGCTGTAATTCACACCACCCATAAGGATCCCCAACCCCTACAAAACAATCTAGAGCTAGGCTTCACTTTAGTTGAGAACTGGTTTAGTAAACATAAATTGGTCCTAAATTATAAGAAAACCAGGTCAGTGCTTTTCAGTAGCTCCCACAACAAGTACAGGCTACACCCTCTGACTATCACAAACTGCCTTGGAGGCTGCCCTCAAACAGGTGCAATCTTTTAAATATCTTGGGATCTCTCTTGACTGGAACCTATCCTATGGTGCCAAAGCTGCAAATACTCGCATTGGACTACTCTACAGACACCTTACTCCGGAAGCCTTAAGGGTCGCTGTTCAGAGCTCTGTTGTCTCCATAATTGACTATGGCTTGATCATATACAGCTCTGCTACTGTAACTGCCCTCAGCCGCATATCCACGTCTCTCAACAAAGCTTGTCAGCTCATCACTGGAGCTCACCGTCTCTCTCATACATGTGACCTGTATGCTCAAACTGGCTGGCTACAACTCTCAAACCGCATAAACTACCAAACTTGCATTATGGCAAAGAAAATAACCATGGGCCAAGCACCCCCCCCGGAGTCCAAGCTCTCCTTTGCCTCAGTAGTAACCCTCACCACACTGAGGGATCCGAATCTCAGCTCCTGCAGGTCCCTCACTGCCGTACCACCCAGGGACAAAGATCCTTTGCTCATAGGGCCCCTAGCTGGTTGAATGGTCTCAGCAGTGACATCTCCTCCGTAACTAAGCTTGGCCTGTTCAAATCCAGTCTCCGCCTACTCCTCTCTACCTCTAGCACCTGCAACTGTCTCCTTTAATCAGCCCTCCTTACCATACCCAATCCTTATCTCAGCCCTTTCTACACAGCACTTCTGTTATCTACCCCAATCTCCTACAACCCCCTCCCCCTGCACCCCCCACCCCTTCCACCGCCTGTTGCTCTCTCTGTGATGTGACAATGCCTCTGGCTGCCCTTACCTTTTGTGTCTTTACCATGTCTTGTAACACTGTTACCCCGTCAGTGCCTCTGGCTTTAGTTTAACCCCAGATATATGTATTCATATTCATGTAACTGATTGTTAACCTGTTATCCTGCCTTTGTTACTTAATTATCTTTTTTTTTTTTGTTATTGTACTGCAACTGCGTGGAAACTTTGTAAAAGAGGCTTGGCTCAGAGGTACTTGTAACAGAAACATAGAAGTTGACGGCAGATAAGGACCACAAGGCCCATCCAGTCTGCCCATTTCTTTTTCTACCTTATAAATGTGCCATCGGCCTTTGCTCTGTCAGTGACCTATCTATTCATAGTCATTTGTATTGCTCCCTTATGCCTATCCCATGCCTGTTTGAAGCCCTGCACTGTATTCATAGCTACCACTTCTTGTGGTGGCTATTCCATGCATCTACCACCCTTTCTGTGAAAAAGAATTTCCTCACATTCCCCCTTAATCGGCCTCCCTCTAATCTCATGCTGTGTCCTCTTGTCCTGCAATTTTTCTTATATTTAAACATGTTAGACTCTTTCACCTTGTTTATGCCCTTAAGGTGTTTAAATGTCTCGATCATATCACCTCTCTCCCTCCTTTGCTCAAGGGTATACATATTGAGCTCCGTTAATCTGTCCTCATATGACTTCTGATGCAGTCCCTGCACCATTTTGGTTGCCCTTCTCTGACTGCCTCAATTTGGTTAATGTCCTTGTGAAGTGTGGCCTCCAATACTGCACGAGTACCCAGATGGGGCCTAACTAATGTCTTGTACAGAGGGATTATTACCTCTCACGACTTGTGATACCCCTACTAATACACCCCTAACACCCCCCCTAGCCTTACCTACTGCTTTAGAGGTCTGTTGATGATTTTAGGTCATCAGTGATGATGATGCCCAAGTCTCTTTCTTCCTTTGTGACTGCTAGCAACTCCCTCCCAGCCTATAAGTGGCTTCGGGTTTCTCTTCCCTATGCATGATTTTGCACTTCTTTGCATTAAATCCCAGTTGCCACTCTTCTGACCATTTTGCTAGTTTATCCAGATCTCTTCTCATTCTGCCCACCCCATCTGGATCATCTACTCTGTTGCAGATCTTGGTGTCATCTGCAAACAGACAAGCTCACTCTCTAGTCCATCTGCGAGGTCACTAATGAAGATGTTGAATAGGACTGCCCCAGGACTGATCCTGAGGTACCCCTACTTGTGACTTGCATCTCTTCTGACTGTATACCATTTACCACCACTTCTGTTTTCTGCCAGTCAACCAGTTTGCCACCCAGTTGACCAACTTCTGACCCACCCCAGCCTACCTAGCTTATTTATCAATCTTCTATGTGGAACAGTGTCAAAGCTTTGCTAGTCAAGGTGACGACATCAACTGCTCCCCTTGGTCCACCACTCTGGTTACCCAGTCAAAGAAATCTATGAGATTAGTTTGACAGGACCTTCCTTTGTAAACCCATGCTGTCTTGGATCCTGTGCCCTATGGATTCCAGGTGTTGCACTATCCTTTCCTTAAGGAGTGCCTCCATAATCTTGCCCACTACTGAGGTAAGACTGACTGGTCTGTAGTTCCGCCTCCTCCGCTACCACTCTTGTGGAGCGGGATCACATGAGCCCTTCTCCAGTCTTCTGGGACCTCTCCTGTGCTCAGAGACTCACTAAACAATTCTGCTAATGGCTCTGCTAGTTCCTCCTTTAGCTCCTTAAGTACCCTGGGATGTATGCCATCAGGTCCCATTGCCATATCCACCTGAGCTTAGCAAGCTCTTGTAGGACCCTTTCTTTTGTGAAGGGAGTAGTGCTCCTCCTCCTCCCCTGTGTCCATGATGCTGAGCTGTGGGCCCTGCCCTACCTTCTCTTCAGTAAATACTGAGCAAAAGTATCTATTTAGGATAGATGCCTTTACAGGGTCCTCCTCCTCACATGCTCCCTTTTCTCCATTAAGCTTAGCAATACCTCTGGACTTTTCTCCTTCACTAATGTATCTATAGAAAGTCTTGTCACCTTCTTTTACTGTTCGTGTAGTGTTTCCTCAGTTTGGGACTTTGCCTGCCTTACTGCCTTACTCTGCTTCCTTTAGGGCAGTTTGGTATGCCTCCCTATCTTCATCCCGCTGTGTTCCTTTATATTTTCTGAAGGCCAGCCTTTTGGCTCTGACCTTTCTGCTACTGTATTTGAGAACCAAAGTGGTTTCCTTCTTCTTTGCACTTCCTTTTCTGTCTAACACAATGGGATGTTGCTTCAAGTATTGTATCCTTAATGCTTGCCCACTTTGCCTGTACCTCCTCACCTGTGTTTCTTTTTGCCAGGGCTAGCTTAACTCTGTTGGCCATCTTATCAAAGTCAGCTCCTCTGAAGTCCCATATTTTTGCCTTGGAATGGGATGATTTAGATGTAGTAGCCAAATTGAACCATACCATGTGATGGTCACTGGACCCCAGGTGACCTTCTACCTGGAGATCTGTGATCCCTTCTTTGTTAGTCAGTACTAGATCTAGGATAGCCCTGTCTCTTGTGGGTTGCTGTACCAGTTGTTTGAGGCCCTCCCCCTGCAGGGAATCCACTATGAGTCTAGTTCTGGCAGATGTTCCTGCTGGTATTGACCAATCTATATCTGGCATGTTGAAGTCTCCCATTATCAGAACCTCCCTTTAGCTGTCATGTTTTGTATATCTTCTAACAGTAATGTGTCTATGTCCTCCTCTGGTCTGGGGCCTGTAGACAACCCCAGTTCTTATGGCTGTCCCATTTCCTGTTTCCAGGGTGACCCACAGTTCTTCTGGCTCCTTATGTGTATTCTGAATTTCTGTAGCTTTGATATTTTCATTAACATACAGGGCCATCCTCCCCCTTTGGCCACTCCTCCCCCAGTGGCCTATCTATTCACAGTCATTTGTATTGCTCCTTATGCCTATCCCATGCCTCTTTGAAGCCCTGCACTGTATTCGTAGCCACCACTTTTGTGGTAAGCCATTCCATGCATCCACCACCCTTTCTGTGAAAAGAATTTCCTCACATTCCCCCTTAATCGGCTTCCCTCTAATCGCATGCTGTGTCCTCTTGTCCTGCTATTTGTCTTATATTTAAGCATGTTAGACTCTTTCACCTTGTTTATGCCCTTAAGGTGTTTGAATGCCTCGATCATATCACCTCTCTCCCTCCTTTGCTCAAGGGTATACATATTGAGCTCCGTTAATCTGTCCTCATATGTCTTCTGATGCAGTCCCTGCAACTGATCCTTCCTGTATTGTATTGCATCACTTGCACTGTAAATGATTATCAAAGTACTGCACTTATGGGCCTTGCCCACTGAACACTGTAACAAATTACCATCTGCAACACTTAATAGTTCTGTTACTGCTTGTTATTTTGCTTCTCTGCTATGGTAGTCTGTTATATTTGTAATGTAAATTGCTGATTGATTGCTGTATGTCGATATGTATGTATGTATGTTATTTTCCAATTACCCTTTCCCCCAGGATGCACCATGAGACGAGCAACTTGTTCAGTGTGCCCTTTCTGGTGAAACTCTTCAGTAAATAAACTAACCAAAGAAATGCTTTGATATTGACAGTTGAGCTCACAGCACATATACCATAAAAGACTGGAGCATGCCCCCACTAAAACTCCAAGCTGCAGTCTTCAGTTTAGTGTCTAACACTGCTGGCACTGCAAGGACCAGCAAAGCCAGAAGCCAGAGAAAAAAACAAGGGGGGAAGCAACCTACAGGGAGACAGAGGTAGAATGTCAGACAAAGACAAAAGGGTAAGCCAGTGTTACACTTATCTTAGTAGTGGATTTTTTGTCATGCTGAGCAGATTTCTTGCCATGCTGAGGGATTTGTAATTCACAGCTCAGAATCCAGCAGAGAGACGTAACTCTGTCCGAGTAACTCTGCTTCCTTGTTTCGGCATACATTCACTGAGTCAACTCAGATATTTGCTTCTCAAGTCCCATAGCATCAGTGATGCTAGCTACAAGACCAGGGTCTAAAATGAAGAGAAAAATAAGGGGGAGTCTTTTCTGAGTGTTCTCTCTGACTGAGCTCTGCTCACTCTCACCTCGCAACCACCATCTTGGTCAGCCTGCCTGCCCAGTGAATCTTGAGCAACAACCTTAAAGGTGCACCTTGCAGCTTTCTCTGCTTACTGGGTGCAGGGTAGTAAATTGATGGTCCAGGAGAAGGTGGTTGGGTGATTTTTCAAGAGCCTAAACCACTTGCCTCTCCAATGCGCAGGTCTCCACCATTTTAGGATTTACTACTGGTGCTGGCTGTGTTAATAAGCAAGCCACTCGAGCCTTTGCAGTAGTGTGAGATGTCTCACCTGTTAGGTAAGAGCACCTTCTTGGTGGCCATAATGTCAATCAGAAGGATCAGTGAGCTTCAGGTGCTCTTGATGGAGTCTGTTTACCTGGCCATCCGCAAGGATAAGGTCGTCCTTTGGCCCCACCAGAAGTTCCTGTCAAATGTGATATCGGGTTTTCACATAACCAGGAGATCAACCGTCCTGTATATTGTACCATTCATACTTCAGATGTCAACCATAGACTCCATACCCAGGGCCTTCGAAGGGCGCTCTCGTACTACACAGAGCACATGGCTAGAGTACGGGGTGAGGCTCACCAGCTGTTTTGTTATGTACGTTGAAGCTGCAACTGGCAAACCAGCAGCTAAATTGATGTTTGCCAGGTGGATCACATCCTGTATCGACCTTTTGACATAGGTTGCAAAGCACAGGTAGGGGTGTGCACAAGAAAAATGGAGCAGGTGCTCACCTGAAGAACCAGACACTTGTAAGAAAAAATGCAGCACTCCAGATAGCAAATGGCAAACATTCGTTTAAATTGCGAAGAAATGAATAAAGTAAAATACAGCATCCAGCATAAGAAGTCAGTCCAGCTCACGGCACTAACTCCAGCACTTCGAGTCTAATCGTGACTCTTCGTCAGAGGGTCGTATATGGGGCACTGGGCATAAGGGAGCAATACAGATGAGCATGAATAGATAGGCCATTGACGGTGCAAAGGCCAATGGCACATTCATAAGGTAGAAAAAGAAATGGGCAGACTGGATGGGCCTTGCGGTCCTTATCTGCCGTCAACTTATATGTTTCTTATGCTGGATGCTGTATTTTGCTTTATTCATTTCTTTGCAATTTAAACTAATGTTTGCCATTGTCTGGAGAGCTGCCTTTTTGATATAGGTTGGTAGGGAGCCGCCTAAGGTGCTTGAGGCTTATTTCACAGGACATACCGCTGACTTGGTGGCTGTTTCCAGGGACGTCCCCATACCGGAGATGTGTCGGGCTGCTGTGGAGTAAAGCACACACCTTCATATCCCATTACAGCATCAGCATTATGAGCCATTGGGATGCTGCTTTTTTGGTTCCTTAGTCCTCCAATCTCTGTTCTCTAAATAGGGTGCGTGCCTTGCCCCCTCCTGCTGAAGAACTGCTTGGAGTCTGCCAGAGTGTGTTTATAGTGAACTGTATCCACACCCTTAGAAATATAAGTTATTCACTTGTAACCATAGTTCTAGGGGTGGTATACAGTTAACATCAACACAACCCACCTGGTTTCCCCTGGCAGTGTGGCACGCAGATCCCTGCTTCCAGGATGCGAAGATATGATGACACAGGGTAGAGCTGGAGAATATACCACCCAGTGGTGGAAGGAGCTTAGCTTAAGATATTCCGACGTGTCAGCCTATTCCAGGAAACTACTGGAGTGTGGATGTGAACTGTATACCACCCCTAGATCTTTGGTTACAAGTGAGTAACCTGTTTTTTTATGCATCTTGTAAGCATATATTTGATTAGAATGATTGCTGTAACTGAGTGATGCTATTTCCCAGGGACACTGCTGTAAACCCAGTGTCCCATATTGTAGAGTTTTGCTGGTGGATAACACTAGTGAAACTGGTCCATCATCTGGAGGTAGTGTAGCATAATGTTTTGATTGCAGAGTTGTGAAGCTGGAAATATAGGTTTGAAATCTGTCAGTACCACTTACTCAGCTATGTGACCCCAGTCAAGTCACTTAACCTCCCTGTGCTTAAACTTCTCTCTTATTTTTTCCCTGTGCTTAACCTCCTTGAGTCTTCTTTAACCTCCCTTTGAAAATAGTGCAATTTTTACAGTGCGGCCACACAAGTTAGTTAAAGAGAAGCTGTCATCATCTGGACAGGCAACTCATACCAAGGAGCTGCCTGCCCAAGGATTTAAATAATCCATAAATTAAATGTTTCAGTCTATTAATATTTCATTTACCTAAAAGCTGCAACAGTCTCACTTTTGAAATCACACCGAGCAGCTGAGGACCACCACAGCCCCCGCCCTGAAATCTGCATTTTGATGACACAAAGTTAGGAATGGGGCTTCACTGCATACAATTGAGTGCAAGCATGATCAGCTGCAATGTGCTTTACTGTACTGTTATTAACTGTATAGGCAACTGTGCATGTTAAGGGGTTATATAAAGAACATTCTATATGGAAAGCTGTTTTTCCAGTTCTGTTTTTGTTTGATGGTTTCAGAATCTTTAGTAAATTCAGTTGGGGGTTCTGATTTATGCACTGGGGCTAAGGACCATTTTGAAACTGTACGATGTAGTTTATGTCTTTGTTAATATCTCACATTGTTGTCACAATTCATTTGTGTTCTGCTTTGAACTCAGTGGTTGAAAGGGACATAAACTACATTATAGAGATCTAGAATGAAAGTTGCTACCACTGTGTAAATCAGAAACCCCTACAGAGTTTAAAGGGACACTGTCAACCATTTTTGCATCATATTATTTCTAGTTAGAAGCCCACATTTTATGATTGCTTACCTTCTCTAAAATTCATTGATGTTGGTTGTTTAATATGCTTCCTTTCTTAGGACTATAATGCATGCTTATGGTGTACAGTAATTATACCCAACTTTGTCTTGTTTCAAATCCTTGAACTACTCCTATTGCATACTTTGTAAACATTACAGAGACGGCAAACACTGCAGTCACTCATGATTCAGTAGGCTTCTATCCTCCAACTGCATCACGAGTGGCTACACTGTGGGGGGTGTTCCCTAGTCCAGGGAAGATGCAGTGGAAGGTGATCAAGAAATGTAAACAGACATGTTTTTGTGTGGTGCCACTGGTGGGGTGGGTGGTCTGTTTTCCATTTTTAAAAGGAGAAAAGGAATCAGAATCAAATAACCAGCTATATCAACAATCTGTGCTGAATGTCAGCAGTCATAAAAATGTGTTTTTTAAACTAGGGCTAGTTTGAGGTCTATGGGAGTTGACAGTGTTCCTTTAAAAAAAAAAAAAAGGCCTGCAAAGACAGAACAGGAAAATAATTTGAGCCAGTATTTTAACTGTAAGGGAAAACTCCACATATCAAGTAAAGATTTAAATAGCTTGAAATTACTGGGTTACGTTTTAGGGACTCTGCTCCTTCTGCAGGCTGCAACTATGAAGCAGCTTGCTTTCTCTCATCTGTTTTTACACAGTGATGCGTCATTCTTTTATAGTTGCAAGTCTCTCTAGACGCAGATAGGCTCTCTCACTGTTTCTGTGGGGCAATATTCCTTTGGTTGCGGGAATCGGTGGCAGGCTGACAAGCTCTACAAATATGGAGGCGTGCGCGAGAATGTTCCCCAAAGAGAAACACAGTAAGAGAGCCTGTCTGTGCCTAGAGAGGCTTGCACTAATAAGAGATTGAACAGTCATTGTGTAAAACACAGATGAGAGAAAGCAAGCTGCTTCACAAGGAGGTGACCATGGTTGGGGCCTGATGAACGGGCAGAGTCCCTGAAACGTCACCCAGGAATTTTTTGAAGATGTGGCTAGAAAATAAAGGATAGTCTATTTTTTTAAATCTTCATTTGATGTGTGAACTGATTCCTTCTTTGACATTTTGTGAATGGATCAAGTTCAGCAAGGGCATCCTCAGTACCAAGATAGAATATTATCCCAAACAGGGAAGAGGCAGCCTGGAAATTGTGGACTTTTTGCAACTACAAGGGAAAAAAATAACTTACAGGTTCAGTGCAGTTTTCCTTTAATAAACAAGGGAAGACTTTTAAGTGACTTAACTAGAGTCGTAGGTCAGGAAACGTAGGCAAAACAGCAAAAGTTGTAAAATTTGCAAGTAGTGTTTTATTACTATTAACAAAAAAATATATAAGGATGTGCAAGATAGCTTTCACAAAAGGCAGTGCAAAGAAAGAAAGTCCTTCATCTGAGTCTCTTTTCAATTTAAATCTCAATGCCACTCCAAACAAAACATTGCTCTCTTTATATTAAATGTCTTTGGCAGTTTAACCTCTACATCCTGTTCTTGTTTCATCTCCTGTTTTTTTCACAAAATGCAACAAGACTTGTTTCATTGACCTTCCTGTGTACAGCCTGAAGAGTACATTAGCTTCTTAACAGATGCAACCAATTGAGATATCCTGTCCCAGGGCTGATGTCCTGCTGACAGTTCTATTAACAAGCTTGTGAAAGGTCAAAAATGGTTTCTCAGTGTCATCCTTTGTTCCAAAGTGCTAACTTCTCTAACACCCAAGTAGCTGTCTGTAATCATTTCAACAATATAATTATTTACATTTGAAAACCAAGAGATCCCTGTTTCACACACAGATTCATATATATTTTTTAACCACAGAGAAGCAAGCGGAGAAAGATAGAAAGAAACAGCAAGTGAAGGGAGATAACGGGGAAATTGTGGGACCATTGGAGTGGACAATTACTAGGTGCCACAAGAAAAATTTGATTATTCAGACAGGCAAGAGATGGACAGGTGGCAGAATAGGAGAGGAGAAATAGATCCTTTCTTTTAACTCTCTCTGTGTACGAAATGGGACAGGGTTGTATCCAATTCTGTCACACAACTACAATGGAAAAAAGTAACTTGGAGGTTTGCAGTTATTTAATAAATAAGGAAAAAAATGTTAAGTGACGTGACAAAAATCCTGGAAGAGATTTAGGTTGTTGGGTTTTTTTTACTGCATTTGTATACATCAGAAGTAAATCAAAGGGGAGAAAATAAGGAAAAAATGAATATGAAAAATTTTTTTTTTTTTTTTGTCTTTGGATGAGCTGTTAGTTCTGGACTACTAGTCTACAGTTACACATTGAAACTCACAAATTGGGAACTATGGCAAGTCTAACTTAACTTTCCTTTTCAGCAGGTGTCAGCATCCAGAGTAAGTTCTGCTTTCTGACAGCCACATCTTTGGCCATATCCCCTTCCCCAGGTATTAGGTATTTGGGAATCATCTCAGTCTTTTGCAGGAGAGGGACTGGCTTTCTCCTTACCTTCATTCTGATTGCCTCTTTACTTGGGTACCTTCATCCATTAGTGTGACCATCATGATTACACTAATACACCCCCGGGACGGTGGAGTGAATAACATAGAAACGTAGAATTTGACAACAGCTAAGGACCGCCTGGCCCATCCAGTCTGCCCATTTTTCCCTACCTACTGTCACCACAGACCCTACTTTTTTATTTTTTTTTTTGTAGATTCCCTTTATCTCCCCTAACCGGAACTCTCTCAGGCTTACCCACTGGCCTGACCACTCTACCGCCTGCTGTGCCTCCCGTCATCTTCAAGGACATTACGACTCTCCGGGGACGTGGGCTCTGCAGCCCTGGAGAGATCGAGGGGGCAGTGACGGGAGACCAGCGTGTGGCGGCGGCACTGGAGGAAGCCGTCACCTATCCGGCAGGAGAGGGCTTTTTCCTCTGTTATGCCTCCCCATGTGTGGTGCACGTCCCCTGAATTCTCAGCGCAAGGCCACCCTGCCAGCATCAGGCCACGCTGTGTACGAGCAGCCCAGTGCTCTGCGGTGCCCCTGATCTCCACCAGGAGCCACCAGAGCACCGGGCTCCCCAGTACCCTCCCCCTGGGATAGGAAAGCAGCCCAGTGGGTGCTCAATCCAATCCCTCCCCTGCCGACCCCCGGCACCCGAGTCCGCTCCCAAACTTGGGTTGCCGGCGTGGTGTGGCGTCCAGCACCTTAACCCTCAGTGCCACTGGGCCGGCTACCACAGACCCTACTTGAGCTCCAGCTTATCCCCCCACAGCCCCATCTTATCACTAAGGTTCCCTTATGCCTATCCCGTGTTTTCTTGAACCCCGTTACAGTTTTTTACCCCCACCACGTCTGCTGGGAATAGATGCCTCTCTGCAAAGATGGTGCTTACCCCAGCAGGGGTGCTCTTAAAGAAGTAAACAGCTGATATATCTCTCAAAAGCTCATGCATGCTGGTCCTCCTGATGGCCTAGTGGGTAGCCCAGTTCATTCCCATGCTGACAACCTGAGATCTTACTTCGAGAGGGCTCTTGCAGTAGGCATTCACTAGTAGGACTAAGCCGCCAAGCATCAGGACCCCACAGAAAAATTAGCTAGCAGTCCCTGGTGGGGACTGCCCCTACATCAGGTGACTGACATCAGTATAAAGGGGGCGACCCCGACGACCGCCCTCCAGTTCTTTCCCACCGTCGGCTTGCGGAAGTACCTCACGGAAGAACAGCGCTCGCTTTTCCTCGCCATTTTGGATAAGTATCGGTCTTTCTCGACTTTATTTTACACTGATATTTGTGTAATACTACCTCGCTGTGCATGTTGTCCCCGATGCCGTCGGAATCGCATAAGAACAAGTGCGACTTGTGTGGATCCCAGCACCCTCACAAGGATGGCCATTCCTTTTGCCTCTTCTCTCTAGGCCCAGACCACCGCGTGGAGGAGTGTGAGCACTGCCGAAAATTCAGCGTTGCGACACGGAAATGAAGGCAGCAGTCCCTGGAAGCCCGTTTACTAAAAAAGAGACTAGCATCCATGGAAGAGGAACTGAAGAAATTGAGGCAGGCGTCAACTTCCCCTGAGGGCCATCACAGGAAAAAGAGGGATAAGGAGAAACACCGGGATCGGGACTCACCATCCACAGCAGCCACAACTTCAGCTGGGGTCGTGGCTCTCCAGGTAATCCCCCCCCCCCAAGGATCATCCTTCAACAGCTGCCTTGGTGGTGTCTAAGCCGGCGTCGACCCCCTCTCCCCCCCGGTCTGGCTTGCGCTTGGGCCCGGTGGGAGCCTCCAGGGCAAAGGAGGCCTGCACTCCCACTATGGCCTCTAAATCCAGGCCTTCCGGTCAGAGTGCATCCAATAAGTAGAGTGTCGGTCCCACCAACTCCCCGCCTGGACATGACTGATAAGTCAGTCGTCGGCTCGTCCAATGTCCGCCCAGCCGGCGACCCTTCATCAGGCCATTCATCCACCCCAGACATCGGAGACCTCCCGTCTTCTCCGGCTCCTCCCGAGGAGTTTACTCCTCCCTTCCTGGCTGGGGTCGAGGAGCCCAACATGCTGATGTTGGGGGTGCCCCCCTCCCAATATCAGTCCACCCATCATCCTGCTCCCTGACGATCTAACGTCAGAGCTTCCAAGTTCCCCAGGACCACCGACGAGTCCCCTCCGGCTGACACACCTGACTTGCCTGTCTGGCCACAGGCCGCTGCCGGCACCTCTGACTCAGTCAGACACCCTGGCACCAGGATACCCAACGCCGCATACCCGACGCCAGTATCCGGCGCCTCAGTACCTGACGCTGCACTACCCAACGCCGGGCCTCCTGCTGTCGAGTTATGGGTACCCTTATTACGGGTTTCCAGCTTACCCGTGCCAGCCCCCTTCTTCACCTACCCCGCTGCCTCAGGTGGACTTGAGAGGTCTTGGCCTCCTGGTGGGCTGAAGCAAAATCACAGATCACCCAAGAGGTCGAGAAACACATACCGGCCCCGGACCCCTTACATCGGCGTGAAGAGACTCCCCTTCCTCTGCCTGACACCAGAGCTGAACCTTCTGGTTCTCGGGCCAGGGAGGACACGCTTCCCTATGGAACCCCCAAAGAGGGCGATCCTCCCCCTCCTAGGGAGGCCTCTTCTTCTGTTGCTCCATCATTGGAGTCAGATTTGGACTCCGAATGCTTCGATCTAGAGGACGAGCCCTACACTCCAGATAGACCCAGGCCGCAAAGTTCTCCGAAGTCCCTTCCAGAAGATCCTTCCTTTCTGGAGCTGCTGAAGAAAATCCAGGCGCCTGCGAGTGGCAATCAGTGGAACCAAATCCCCAGCATAAGAAGCTCGCGGCCCATCTGGACCTCCCAGAGACTTCTCCCACCCTGATTAGCGCCTCATGAGGATCTTGTCTCCACTATTTGGAAGCAACCTTCCTCGTTAGCCCCCCTTCCTCGGAAGGCCGACAGGCTGTATCAGGCTCCTGAGGGGAAGGACTTTCTCGTCCTTCACCTCAAGGTCGATTCAATTGTGATTAGCACCGCACACGACCGATCAGCCAACTCTGAGCATCTCAGCTCATCCCCCCCAACAAGGAGTCCCGTCTTCTGGACCAGTACGAAAAGTTCTATGCTTCTTCCACTCTGGGCATGAGGGCCCTCAATTAAGTCGGCCATATGGGGACTACCAGAAGGCTATCCTTAGTCAGATGGAATCAAAACTGGACTCCCTCCGAGATTCGCAAACAAAGCAGGAACTGGAAGATCTTGTCCGCTCTGCACGCTCAGCCTGTAGACACATGCTTCGTGCTACATATGACGTGGTGGACACTGCAGGCAGGAGCTTGGCCTTCGCCACATCCTTATGGCATCATGCCTGGCTTCGAGCATCAGGTTTGAAGTGCAGTCAGCCATCCACGATGCTCCCTTCAGAGGGTCTGTGCTGTTTGGCGGTGATGTCAAGTACATCATCACCGAATTACAGGAGAAGGGTGTGGCATTAAGGTCTGTTCAAACAATGTACAAACCCTCTCTGAGGCAGAAATGGTCCTTTCGGCGCCCCAACCACCAAAGACCTAAGCAGACGAACCCCGATGTCCCAACAAACGCAGCTGCGCCAGCTGCCAAGGCCCCCCAGCAAGAAAGCTTCTCGCCCCGGCCTCTACTCTGCCCCCACCTCCTGACTCCTGCCTCCCACTGCTTCTGCCCAGTCCAGAGGAACCGTAGAGGAGAGATTCTCCTCCCATTTACCGGGTTGGGAGAGGATAATGGCAGATGCTTGGGTGCTCCAGCTGATTGCAGCAGGACACTCGATAGAGTTCATTCAAAAAAAACTCTCGCAGACCACTCCCTCCCTCCTCATACTCCCACACTCATCTGCAGTTGATACTGGAAGAAATCCACTCTCTTCTGCTAAAAGAGGCAATAGAACCCGTCCCCCACCACCACCACCACCACCTTCAGGGGATATGTTACTATTCTCACTTCTTCCTAGTACCAAAGAAAACTGGGGATCTGAGGCCCTTCCTCGACCTCAGCTCCCTCAATCAGTTTGTGCAGTACAAACGGTTTCGAATGATCTCCCTCTAGAACCTTCTTCCCATGCTCCTGCTGGGCCTGTGGCTATATGCACCTGGATATGCAGGATGCCTACCTCCATATCCCCATCTGCAACTCCCACCGTAAATTCCTCCATTTTTGTTTTCAGGGGTCCCACTACCAGTTCAAGGCCGTTCTTTCTGGTCTATCCTCGGCCCCCCAAGTATTTACCAGATTCCTGGCGGTGGTGGCGGCCTTCCTGCTTACCAAGCGGGTCCAAGTCTTCCCCTACTTGGATGGCTGGCTTCTAGCAGCATCGTCCAGGGAGGAACTTTTGGACTCCCTTTTCCTCGCCCTTCAAGTATTCTCCGACCTGGGGATTACAGTCAGCCCTGCCAAGTCCCATCTGATGCCTTGCCAACGGCTGCAGTTCTTAGGGGCAGTGTTGGACACGACGCTGGGCAAGGCTTTCTTACCCCTGGATAGAGCCGAGACACTGTCAAACCAAGCTCAGCTCTTATCGAGTCTCAGAAGGGTCGGAGCCAGGAAGGTCCTTCGTCTTCTCGGCCTGATGGCTGCTGCCATCCTGACTATCCCACTTACTCATCTCCACATGAGGATCACTCAGTGGACCCTGCAGTCTCAGTGGGACCAGTGTCAGGATGACTGGGATTACGAAATCCTGGTGTCAGACCCTGTGGCCAGGGACTTAAAGTGGTGTACGGTTCCAGAACGTCTCAATCTGGGATCCCATTCTGCACCGCCCCTCCCATCCAGACCCTGAAGACGGATGCATCAGGGGCAGGTTGGGGTGCCCATCTCGGGCCTCACCAGACTCAGGGCAGCTGGTCTCAGTTTGAACAAAGGCTCCATATAAATGATCTCGAGCTGAAGGCAGTCCTTTATGCTCTGCAGGCTTTCCTCCCGGTTGTTCTTCCCAGTCACCTTCTCGTACAATCAGACAACGTGTGTTGTCTGGTACCTCAAAAACAGGGATGAACTTGTTCCTATCCCCTCTGCCGGAAGCCATGAGAGTCTAGCACTGGGTGTCCCAGCACAGCCTTCGTCTGACGGCCGTTCACGTGCCAGGGATGGAGAACACTCTCACAGACGCCTTAAGTCGCTTGTCAGCCAAGTCTCACGAGTGGGAATTCGACCAGGACATGCTAGTCAGCATCTTCCAGCATTGGGGGACTCCTCAAATTGACCTCTGCCTCCCCCGACAACGCCAGACTTCCCGCCTTCTGCTCACTCGCTCCAGGGCGAGACATTTTTGTCGGGATGCACTGTCTGGAAGGACAGATTCGTCTGTACCTTCCCTCCGATTCCTTTGATCCTGAGGGTACTCAACAAGATCAGGTCAGAGGGAGCTAGAATGATCCTCATCACTCCTTTTTGGCAGAGGCAGGCCTGGTTCTCTCTTCTACAACACTTTTACAAGGAACCTCCTCTTCCTCTACCACTGTCGCAACATTTGCTAACCCAAGAGAATGGGACCCTGGTTCATCCAGGCCTCAAGTCTCTTCACCTTCACCCATATCCCATTGCTGCAAACTGCAAGGCAGCGAGGTGATCTTGTGTAGGAGAGAAGAAAAATTGCCCTGTTCCCTGACATTTCATCGCAGACTCGGACAAGGAAAAAGGAATTGCAAGAAATAAAGAAATCCCTGCTAGAAAACAGCATTTCTGCTCAATTGCAATTTCCTGCCAGACTGCAAATTCGTCAGGGGAATACAACTCGCATTCTAACTGATCCTGAGGCTGCTAAGGATTTTGCTTCAAAGCTCCTAGACAGACAACAGATCTCTAAGAAGCGACTGGAGGCTAGTGATTCGGATTCAGATCCCAGTGACTGAGTAATGCCCTTAAGGGAATTTTGTCTTTCACTTACTGGGCTTTTTAGCCTGCTCAGATCTTTCTAATTCATACTGTAATTGTTACACTGTTTCGTGGCGGTTCACTATTATTATAATATCCTACAGCATTATAAAATTGTTAGCCATGTGAGATGGTTCCTAGAATTTCCTTATGCATAGATTTGTTTTCTCATGATGGAGTTCAGTATTTTGGAGCTATTTATGTGCCACTCAATTTGTGAACTGTTTATTAAAAAAGTTCTTACTATTGCCTATATCCCTGTCGACCATCTAATATGTGCTTTGAGGTAGGGGAGTCACTCAAATTAAGTGAACCCAGAACATCTGTTATGTTTTTCTTTATGTTGTGGACTTCATTATGAGAACTCTGCCTCCCCTCTATCCTACGAGGAGCAGGAAATTTTGGCTGAAACTCTACAAGTTTCAGGAAAGGTGAGAGAGGACTATTCTACATTATTATCCTGCTAGACTTTTACTCCTTCTCGATCACCTGCCAGATCTGTAGCAAGTATTGGGCATTTATTCTTCTTCAAAAGGTCTGTGTATTTTCTACTATGTCCACTGTTAACTTGGTCTGAAGATTGCTTAGCTTTATAGATATTTCATGAATATAGTGTATACTATATATGTTAAAATACTATAAATAAAAAGTAAAAAAAAAAAAGTCTCTTCACCTTCATGCGTGGCTCCTTCAGATGTAGCTAAAGCTTGTTTTGGAGTTTCCCCCACGATTGCTGACATCCTGGTGGAGGCCAGAAAGCCTTCCACCAAGTCCATTTATGCCATGAAGTGGAAGCGCTTCACCATCTGGGCAGGTTCTAAAAATATATAACCTTTTTCTTGTCCAGCCAATAAGGTTCTGGACTACCTTAGGCACCTGTACGACTTGGGCCTTAGTTACTCGTCCGTGAAAGTACACATGGCAGCCATTTCAGCTTACCACATCCCTTTCAGGAGCAAGACGTTTGCACAACTACAAATCTCGAAGACTTTTCTGCGTGGGGTCCTGCACTTAAGACCACCAATCCGCAACCCTGCTTCTCCTTGGGACTTGAACTTCATTCTCGAGAAGATTACTCTGCCTTCCTTTGAACCTGCAGCGGAGGCAGAGCTGAAGTTTCTTTCTTGGAAGACTTTGTTTTTCTAGTGGCCATCACCTCAGCTCGGAGGATTTCTGAGTTGCAAGCCTTGATATGTAAAATCCCTTATTTGATTTTCCACAAGGATAGGGTGGCCATGCATACTAACCCTAAATTTCTTCCAAAAGTGGTTGCTGAATCCACTCTGAATCAGTCCATCGAGCTTCCAGCCTTCTTCACAGAGCACTCCAGTCAGGTGGAGTATCTCCTCCATACCCTGGATATACATAGAATTCTGAGACACTATACTCACAGGACTAAGGATCTCAGGAAAACAGACCAACTCTTTGTGTCTTTCACTCACAAGAGAGAAGGCAATCCTGTTTCCAAGCAATGCCTTTCTAAATGGTTGGCCAATTGTATCACTTTCTGTTACGACAAGTATCACAAGACCCTTCCGGGTCAGGTCAAAGGTCACTCCACTAGAGGCCTCTGCCGTTTGCTTCAAGAATGTGTCAGCGGCTGACATGTGCAGCCGCAACTTGGGACTTCCATCCATACCTTCACGAAACATTACAGTTTGGACATTGCCTCTCGCCGCAGAGCAGGCTTCGGGCTAGCTGTTCTGTAGAGAATCCTTTCATGATCCCTGTCTAGAAGCTCAGCTTTTATAGATTTTTTTTTTTCCTCCTCCCGCTTTCTTTTTGTTCCTGACTGCTTGGGACTCAGTCCTGCTTGTGAATACCTACTGCAAGAGCCCTCTCGAAATAAGATAGTACAGTTATGTAAGAACTTACCGTAACAGTAGCTCTTCGAGACAGGCTCTTGCAGTAGGTATTACCTTCCCTCCCTCCGTCCCCTCATTTCTTCTCTTTCAGATATGGGACAATATCCTCTTCTCTCCTGTCAGCCCTTTGGCGCTCGGGAAAGAACTGGAGGGCAGGCATCGGGACCGCCCCCTTTATACTGACGTCGGCTGATGCCAGTCACCTGACGGGGCAGTCCCCGCCAGAGACTGCTAGCTAGAGATTTTTCCATGCGGTCCTGATGTCTGGCGGCTTAGTCCTACTTGTAAATACTTACTGCAAGAGCCTCTCGCGAAGATTTACTATTACAGTAAGTTCTTGTAACTGTACTTTCGAGGGTGGACTCAGGAGCAGGGGTTGGGGGCTGGGGAAGTGCTGCCACATGGCAGTACTCCCAGCCGCAAGGGCAGGATGTCCAGGTTCCACCGCACCAGCGACCCCAGTGGCAGGTTGGGGAGTATGCTTCACAGGGGCATGCTGACTGCATGCGAGGTCTGCAGAGTCTGTGCTGGACATCTGCACTGGGGATGTTATAAAAAGTGGATAAGCACAGACCTCCATTAATGACAGCGCTGTCACCCTCAGATCTTGCCCCTGCATATCCCAGCTGGCTGAACAGCAGGGGTAGTGGCAGCTGGGGTTGAGGGAGCTGGGGATTCACCTGGGACAGGTGCTTGGAGGTGACTGGTGGGCAATCAGCTGAATTTAAAAAAAAGTAAATAAATGAGGTAGAACCAAGTTTTGATCGAAAACCCTACGATAATGTGTACTATAAGTTTAAAAATAGCCTTACCTGGGATCTTTGAAATCTTACAGTATGGATCATTATTATTTATGTCTCTCTCTTTTTCCAGCTGTCACCAATCCTCTGCAGATTCTTGCAACCCAAGCAAGCACCTCATCTCCTGTAGTTGTAAACAGTGCCCTTGGAGGAGAGATCGAGCAGCCAGCTTCGTCCACAGACGAGCCTGAGGCTAAGAGGCCCAAGGGGGAGGATTCCAGTTGCACAGCTGTCGCCCAAGCTGTGATCATGTCTATGACACAGCCACAGAGCACCAGCGAATAAGGAACCAGAGAGTAGAAAGAAAGAAACATCACCAAAAGGGCAAGAGAAAAAAAAGTAAAAAGTAAATCAGTTATGAAGAGTTTTTAAAGCATTGCACTCTACAGTACTGAGAAACCCAAGGTGCCAAACTGAAGGGGGAAAACATCTACCTTGAACTCTGCTAGCTTTTTTATATATAAAGTTAATGAGATACAGACGACTGATTGTATGACTGTTGGGGAGGGGAGCAGAAGTAAAAACATAAAAAAAAAAGGAGAGGTCTGCATCATTTTAAGCTTATTTGAAAACACAAAAGCCTTAACAATCAGGTTCTCATGAACTTTCTTTCTAAACAGGCTGATACTTTAAACAAATGTAGTTATGTTTTTGACTTCAGTGGAAATTTGAGTGTTATCAGTGAAAGTTTGCATAACAACAGCATTAAAGTAAATGGGTACCGAACATGCAAGGATCTAGGTTAATTTTGAAAGAATATTAATATAATTGTTACTATTTATACGGGAGGGGATGGACCAATGACATTTTGGAATCGCAGCTACATTAAATAGCTCTAAAGGCGACATCAACATGTTGAGCAAAAGCATTAACTTTTTTGTGAATGAGGAGGGTCTTTATAATTCTTTTTTTAAATGTATATACATATGTATTTCATTAATTAGACATTGTTTTGTCAAATTGAGCACTCTGGCTGTAGCTTGTTCTTAAAGCTCTGACAACTTGACTAGTTCTCTAAAAATTTCTTAAGCGTATACAGTGGCTTAAATTGGGCAGGAACCCAGAGGAACTCTGTTCCTCCAACTATTACAAAATTGTATGAGAGTTCCTGCACCTCTAACATCTTTCTCCATTGATTAATATAGGAGAGTTCTACCTCTTAGAGATGACAGTTCCCCCACCTGTAGATCCAGAGGTGAGATTTTCAAATTTGGTTCCGCTCCCTGACCAGTTCAGTTCACGTCACTGCGTTATGAAGATCACTCATTTGAAGACAGCCATTCAGCTACAACAAGTGCAACAAGTTATGGCTAGGGTGTCCCTCCAGCAGTGACTAGCGGCTGATACCTAGGAAGCTGGGCTAAGTACAGCAGCTAAAGGATGTTGATTTGCACTGGGGTCTAGAATCGCTGCTAACTGCAACCAAACATCCAGGGCACTGTGTCGAGGCCGAACAAAGCGGGCCCAAGCAGAAGCATGATGTGTTGTGTTCTTGAACAAGAGGCAACAGATAGCTTTGAGAAATTGTTCTGGTTACATGTGACATAGTGGCTTGCTATGATTTTGTAAAGGCTGAGAAATAACTGAAAGAGAAGAGGGAAAACAGTGTAGGAATAGGTGAGCTCAAACATTTAACCTCCAAGGAAGAGATTTACACTGCAAACAGCTTCCTATAGGGTTAGTGTCAACACAAAAACAGAAGACATTGACTTTATAGTAACAGCGCAAAACTAAACCTTAAACTAGTAAAAGACAGTGTTTCTTCCATGCCACTAAAATTTTGCTGTAATCTTTTTTTGGATTTACATAAGAACATAGGCATCTAGACATGGTGAGAGATTCTTAACTGCACAAAATAGCTAGAGTGCTAGAACTTTACGGTTTGGTGGGAAGAAGACACTTTGATATTATAACCCCTTCCCACAATCCTCAGCAAGTTGTATGCACATAATCTCAAGGGTGGTACTGTGCACAGTGGTATCAGCACAGCACTAACATTGCCTTGGAACGTGGCAGACAGGAGTGGAGAATTAAAAATTGTATTTTGGGCAGAAAGTTTTATAGTAAAGCAGTTCATACAATCCAGTCAAGAAATCCCTTCAGTGTGAGTGACCACTGATGTTGCAGCATGTATGATCAAAATGCCATTGGAGAAATCCTTACTAATTCAAAAAGATAAGACTTGAGTTTAAATAAATAATTCTAGAGACGGATTTTCAACATTCAAGTTATCCTTGGCAGTGGAGGAGAGCTGACAAAAAGCTCACTTTAAGTACAGATATAGGAGATTAATTTATAACCTCTTCTATCAAGAATAATGTGGTGTCTGGTAAGTTTTTATTGGACTGGGAAGTATAAGAAAAGCAGATTGACCTCAGTGTTGTATGTGGTACAGTAGGGAGCTGCAGTCCTCTTTATTTCTCATTATCTTCCAGAGAATGCACACATCGCTTTCAAAATGTAACATTACAAGGCAAGATACACAATCCAAGTTGCACATCATTGGCACATCTCCCATGTCTGTTGAGACAGATCAGTCCCAAAACCATAGAAAACTGCATGGTTTTCACTGAAGTTATTTATTTATTTTTATTTTTTTGGCAACATTAGAAAGTGTATGGACAACTGAAATGCTTAACCCTTTTGCTGCAGTCTTTTCTCCTGAAAAAATTTCTCGGTCAGTATGCATTCAAAAAGGATTTTTTATTGATTCGAATATCACCAATTCGTACATGCTCCCTTTAATTTTCCACAATATTAACATTTCATAACCATCCTGTTTCTTCATCAGAATAAGGGCTCCCATGTGTTCTTAAATGATTCCTGTTTATGGTTTAATGTTCACCATGGCTTGAATTCGTCTCTGTAATGAAAGATTTCAAAATTGTGCTGAATGGGGCAGTACTCTTCAGTGTTTTTTTGGTTTTTTTTTTTTAAGTGCATCCTACTGCCACAGAAGTACTTGGTATAAAACATGTCTCGTCAGATGGATGTCTGTAATGTTGATTCTAGGCCAGAAGTCCACATGGCCATGTCCATGTGAGCCACCATTCAAGGGCTAACACCAAAACAGCAAAGCCATACCCCCTTATTCACAAGATGCAGCCCAGGGATCAGGCAGCTTGTGTGCACAAGAAGAGTGTCTGTTTTGAAAACCAAGTAAGCTGCATCTGCCCAGGTTACTGACTTTTTAACATGTGCGAGCAATGACATGACTATTTACCCTACCCTTGCACCTTACAGGAAACAATATCCTTAAACAGACCTTCGGAAAATGGCCTTCAAATTTTCATAGCAAACAGTGGAAATTCCAAAATCCCAGGGAAAGAGAGGACTTACCATGTTTATGCAAGATGTTATTCTGTTTTCTTACAAGGTTAGACCTTCATGGATATAAAATAATCTGTTCCTCACTAATATAAGTACAGGAGCAGTGTGTGTACCAGTTATTGAAGGTAGTCTTCAAGGCACTTAAAGCAACTGTTGACCTTTATAGAGTGCCTTAATCTGAATATTTAACCTCTGTTCCTTAATGTGTTGTACTTCTGTTGTGTTTGTAGTGTATTACATAGTTTTGAATTTAAAGGACTAGTTAGCATTTTACAATGAGATGCACTATCAGTTACCTAACATAGCAGATTTTTTTTGGGAAGAGAGGTATTGCTGGAGTCTCTTGTCTGAAGGAGTAAGAATGAATTGGACCTGACCACCTTGGATATACAACCATGGGTTCCATTAGGTATTGACTTCAACTTACATATATATATTTTTTTTAACATATTCAAATACATTTTTCAAAGTTACCCACATTTTGTATGCTAACACTTCAAAAAGTACAGCTGGGTTTATATCACTAGGAGCATTTCCAGGCACAGCAAACTTTAGAGATTATACAGAACAATTGCATAGATGATAGACTCAAGTATGTCACCTTGGAGTTCAGAGCATTATTTCAGCAGCCACACTAGAAGAGGTAACTTCCCCCCATTGAGACCTTGTCAGTATTTGACTGTGTAACATTCACTTGGAAATAATATACTTTCTAGAAAATAAAACTTGCATCCTATGAACAAACTCTGGGCTTGCATCATAGCCTACAAGTTAGAGCTACAAGCTGTGAATGAACTTGGTACATCCAGCAGACCTGGGTTTAATTCCCACAACCTTCACTTGCATACTGTGGGAGTCTGAGCAAGTCAGTTAACCTACCTGTTCTCCCGGGACACACCTGGGAATGAGCTTGTTAAGTGCGCCTTTCCTGGCCAAAAATTGTAAAATAATGTGTATTTAAAAAAAAAAAAACTAGAGAAAATTTGCTGGAAATTTGCAGATCTTAAACCTTAATTTCTTAACACAGTTGAAAAATTAGTCCTCAATTGTATATACTTGGGTCTTTTTGGAAGGAAACCGCTGGGTCCTGACTGCAGGCTCTGTTCCTGGCAGTTTGCTTTTCAATACAATGAAAATGCAGGAGACCAGGTTGCCAGCAGTATGTAGATGCTGGGCCATGGTAGTACACTACTAGAGTCCCCTTATCTAGCATGGAGTATCCGATACCAAAGACATGGCATGTATGGTCACATCCAAGGCTAATAAGGTAGGCTTCTAAAATCCTTAAGCCTTTTGTGGTTGTATACGGTATGCATGCCTGATAATTCAGAAACTTTTTAGCCAAATGCCTTAGACTACCACCCCATTCAGAAAAAAATTGATTCAGATAGTTCTACACATTAAAGAGAACCTTGCATAAACAGCACTTAATAGTGTGCAAATCAAAATCTCGTCGCTTCTGCTGCCACATTTTAGTCCAAAAACATACCGGGTACTCAAACCTAGATAAGAAAAGATAAAATACCGACTTCAGCCCTGCCCCATGTATAATTTGAGACATTTGCATGTTGAGGTTGAAGAAAAGAAGTTCTAAATTATTCATGCAAATGATGTGTGACCAGTAAATGATTCACAACACAGCAAAAAGATGACAGTTGCTCAGAATGTGGTTACCTCTCCCCATTTGTGTTGCCCAGTTGTTGAAGGATACGGGGGAGAGGGGGTGATTTTCAAACAGATGGACGCAGCATTCACGTCTGTATTTCCGACGTGTGCAAGGAGATGTGTCCGGATGCTTATGGCATACTTTATAAACATCCCGACGCCATTTGTGATGCTTGCTGCTTTTTCTAGCAAGAAGACACGTGTCTGATTTAGAACAGATGCAGCTGTCTGCACATTGCATCCTTTCTGATGGGCACAGTCAGAAAAATGCAGATTAAAATGAAATATTAGTGATGATGAATTACAGTATAGTTGCAGTCTTGACTGATTTTATTGTAAAAATAAATAAAAATTAAAAGGTCTGGGGTAAGAAAACTGAGCTTGTTAGTCTAAGTCATACTATTTTTTTTTTTTTTTATTATACGCTGCCTATTGCAACGCACAAGATGTCCGAAAGTAAATTTTGTAGGTTTTGTCAGCTACCAAGTCATTATGCTAAACTAGCAAGAAGATGCCTAAAGTAACCCAGTGGACCACTAGTAGGTTACTGAGAGATTTGTTTACCTATGACCAGATACTGTCATTATCAATAATTTAAGTAGCAGTTGTTTGCAAAAATAAGGCCGTTATCTGTGCTTTTTCAACCATTTTGAAGCCATCTTCAAAGAAGCAGCAGCTGATCTTGGTCATATGGAACTCATTGTAGTGCCATTGTGGACCACCAACCCTGAAAAGACAAAATCCGGCCAGAAGGAACTTCCAGTAAAGGCCACCATTAACAACTAAAGTATCGGGGGGGGGTTACACAAGTCCCCACAGAACATATTGTATATAAAGAAATTTCTCAGTTTATTTACACAATCATGGTGAACAAACCATTCTGTTCCCTTCTCACACATGGTCCTCAGCATTATGGGGGTACCTGGCATTTATGAACATACGAAATTTGCCAGCTGATAAAGGCCTAGAGGTCTATCAAGTCTGCTCAAATGTGCAGCTAGCACCCCTTATTCTGCTGCTGCCCCTCCCACCCACCCTTCCCCTCCATTGACCCTCCCCTTGCCCTGCCCCTGTCCTGTTCAGGGCTGGCTCCTGTCTATTTTGCACCACAGTCAAAACATTTCAAATGGCACTAATAAGCCTTAGTGGAAGTTTCAAAAGTTACTTCACTCCAGAGGCAATGACTGTGTGCCCTGGAGTCAAGAACTTTTGAAACTTCTGTTAAGGAAGTAACCCTCAGGTTATGAAATGTTGGTGATAGACTGGTAGTAAGTTTTTAATTGTGTAACAAACAGATTTCTTTGGTGAGGTGAGTCATTTATTCCAGTATTATAGTAGTTGTCATATGGAATACAAAATACTATTAGGCTGAAGGGGCAGGTCTAGTAGCGTATTGGCAGTGCATCACCCTGCCATCTGGGAGACAGTGTTTCACAGCTGAGCTTGGGAATCCTACACTAATGCAGGTGGGGTAGATGCATCACAGAGCTGAGGCTCATGGTTTCTGGTAAGTGGGGGGCACATGACTAGACTTCTAGGAAAACAAACTGAACTTACAAGCTCAAATAGGCAGACTAGGTGGGCCATAGGCCCTTATCTGCCGACACTGTCTATGTATCTATGGTCTGAATTTCATGCACCCCCTGCTGGCCCAACTGTGGAACAGCATGTAAAGGCAGCCGTTCACCTTTCATTCTCCCAGAGGAAGATGGCAGTTGGGTTGACCTGGACAACAAAAGGGTATGTAGGTTGTATCTATCCTATCAGGGTATCGGTATTTCTAATCTTGGCCAGCAGTAGAGCAGAATGTGGAAAACCCAGAAGTGTACATACTTAGCATGTACCCACCCAAGATGAACAAAACGCTTTCCAACAGTTGGAAGTGGTAATTCCTGATTATCTAGTAGTTCCATTTGTTGTGGCCTTACAGTAGCTTATATGGTAGTAGTATTAACAGCAACCGTTTTGGAAATTTGTTAAAATGGATGGAGCTGGTGCTAACCTAACACTAATAAGGATCTGTAGAAGCAAGGGCTGAACTCAGGGGGGATGTATTTGACTCTTACAGGATCCTATTTTTGATTGTTTTTTGTTTTGGGGGGGTTAATGTTTGGCGTTTCCTTCTTTTTGACCCTGCTTTTTCCTCCCTTTGTTCTGTCTCAGCTTCTCCAAATTGATTCCTTTTAATAGCTGCTGTTGGCAGTGACAGGCAGCAAAAGTTAGACATGCCAGAACAGTTGAGAACTGGGGACATCCAGTTTGAACATGTCTACATTCTGCCTTCTCTTTTTATTCTTTTCTTCCGCAAGTTTCCCCCAGTGGTACCAGCTTCTTGAGCATTGCTTCAGCATGTGGGAGAGCCAGGATCGAATCTCGATCCCGACTGTCTCACCTGCGCTGGTGGGATCTGGAACGAAATGCAAAGGCATTGCTTACGGACTCCGGGAGGGAAGATGCTGAGCATCCTGCTGTCTGAGCACCATCTATAGGTGGGAAAGAGGGATTGCCTTGACTCTGTGGGTAACCATACAGTGACAGCGGTTCCCCACCTACAAGTGAGGAAGGTGGGAGGGGCATAACCAGAAAATGCTTGGAGTGAGCAGCATGATACCCAGTGTGCGTGTCTCCCAACCATTCTGCCCCCACCATGGGTGTCTCCTGCTGCATAGCAGGTGCGGTGGGGGATGTTGGGGGAGGAGGGATGAGATTGGGTGTTGAGGAATTTTATGGAGATGTGGAGGATGAGGCCGGGCTGATGATGGTGCCACCACAGCTGCACCCTTGCTTCGATCAGAAGGGCAAGCAAGTGGGTGATGTCACATTCAACACCAATTCTGTTTGTTTTGGCATTGGGGAGTGTGTGAATGCTAGGTGGCCCATGACCTCCCTCCCTCCAAGGAACTAAAGTGACTCACCTCTGCAGCCTTCCTCTTACCCAACCCCAGCAGTCATCAGTTCTCTTAGGGCTGGGGGCTCCTAATCAGCAGCAGCCCCTGGCTGGGGAGAAAGCTTAATTAGAAAAATAATTTCTATTAGGTATGGATATTGGTGTTTTGTATGTAGATAAGTGTTTACATATACTGGAATCTATATTCCACATATACATGAATGCACTATACATTCATGGCTTTCCTTTTTGTATAGTAAATTGCTTTCATTTTACTATTTTATTGACAGACACATTTTAACTTTACGCAGTGCCTGACACGTTGAGCATTTTCCAACTTTTTTAAGATTAATATTTAGTGTTTGGGGCACGTACCTGCACCTCATAATTCTGTAGCTGTTTTAACTGTTGCCCAATACTGTGTATTTTACAAATTTTTTTCCATGGGGTATATGTGGTCCTCAGAGCTGTAGCCAGATTTTGTACATCAGGCAGTATGTACACATTGAAAGGCATGGTGTCCCCTTTGCAGTCCTTGCCTATGCAAGACAAAAGCAGTTATACATGTTTGTATTGTATTGTATGGTTTGTTGAAATAAAAATGCCTCTTAAAGCAGATGTTAGACATTGCAACATTCCCAAGTCATGTTTTCTTACCTCCTGTTGCACTATTACAGGTAATCCAAACACTAATATTGTCGGTTGCAATCAGTCCTTGGCTCCTGATGCTAGTGATATCATCAGTTGCAATCAGTCCTTGGCTCCTGATGCTAGTGATATCATCAGTTGCAATCAGTCCTTGGCTCCTGATGCTAGTGATCTCATCAGTTCCAGTCAGTCTGTGGCTCCTGATCCTAGTGATATAATCGATTGCAATCAGTCTGTGGCTCCTGATGCTAGTGATATAATCGATTGCAATCAGTTTGTGGCTCCTGATACTTGTGATATCATCGGTTGCAATCAGTTTTGGCTCCTGATACTTGTAACGTCGGTCACAGTCAGTCTGAGCTCTTGATACTTGTCACATCGTGGGTTGCAATTAGTCCAAGGCTTCTGATACTAGTGCCTGCCAGCCTCACAGGACATCCAGTGCCATCCCTGACACAGCACTACCGAGCTGGAAATACCAAATGGAAAAAGCACCACTATGGTGGGCCTCAGAAAGGAGGGAATATTCCTTGGCATACTCATGTTTGCCATCTGGGACACGATAGCATCATGCACACAGTATGGTGGAATTCATTTTTCTCAGTTATGTGGTCTCGCTCACCACCTGCAGTATTCCACTAATGCATTTTCCAAAACCAGCTTGGGGGGGGGATGTCATGAGGTTGCTTACAACATCCTGTGCCAACACCGACGGGGGTCTCTGTGGAAAACAGGCAGTAATAACCACCGCACACGCTGCCCAAAAAACTGCTTTGCCGTGCTCCCGAGACTCCCATCGTCCCAGCATGGGTTCATGGTGCAAATCAAAATCACTTACATTGGAGCACAGTGCACTCGAAGGCCCCACTGGGCTGGTCTTCAGAGTATTTTAAAACTAGTCCCAACTTTTAGCCGTCTGCATAGGGCAAACATGTTTACAACTTACTCCTTTGCCAGACTGCCATTAGGTACAACTCTGAGCTGCAAAGAAGGGAACAGCACTGTGGATTAGTAGTGGAATTCTCCATGGAGCCATGAAGTTAACTGCCTGTGTAAAAAGGTGAGTTATCTTCCTGTGTCCCTGTTCTTTATAGCTGGAGGGACGGCCAGTTCCCCACAGAGGTCTTGGATGTCTCTGAAACAAACAAAAAACAACACCTGTAAACATAAGAAAAAGGGAACATGTTTTAAAGCAAGTTTCATTACACAGCTCCTTTGTGAAATAAAGACATGCGTGCGTACATCTTTAGGGAGGGGGAAGACGATCAGTCCATCAATACAAAAATTTTATTTTGCATCAGTTTATGGTCTGCCTGCAGGGCTGTGCTTTTTTAGCCAAATATAGGGAAGTGAACCAGTCTCATACACATTTTGTAAACTGCTGAGTTGTATGTTTTATTCGTGACAGCATTTTATATGTTCAACACTTGCATTTAGTGGCTTTAAAACCGTGCTCAGATTGAACCCTGTAATTTTGTCTTTGACCTGTTGGTGTGTTAGGGATCACTGATTGATCATCTCAGTTTGTATGCAGCTGCTCATCAAATGTTTTACAGAAGACAGTTTTTCACGGTTATTTTTTATATACCATACACTTCATCATAACTTATCATTAAGATTTTGTTTATAATGTTCAGGTTTACAGAAATGGGGAATATGTTGCACACAGTACTACATAGTCAAAAGACAGCTCTTGGTATCTAAAATTTATTTGGTGTCTTGCAAAATGTGCATATGATTGTATTTAAATTGTCCTAAAGTAACTTTTTTTTTGCAACATGATCTTAATTTGTCAGTATATGTTTTCTTTCCAGAGAACTACTGCAGTTTCATATTGCTGGTTTATAATAAAAAAAAATGCCAAGTTTATTATATTTAAGCTTTCTATCGTTGTTCATAGGATTTGAGTTTTTAAAGTATCTTTTATGTTTGACTGGAGAAACCCCTCTTAAGTTCTTAATACTTGTCTGCCCCCTTTTTATTGTACAAATGTACGGTTTAGAACCCCCCCCCAGCAGAATTCCATTTTCACACTTATTACCTCTGCCTGATAACAGCATTACTGTACCTTTATCGTACAAGCGGAGAACCATCTACACAATCTGTTTCATTTCATTCCTTGGAATTTGTAAATGTGCTGCTTCATTGTCATTTACTCCAGGGGTCTTAGTATAGGAATACTGATGCTGGTCTTCAGCCAGGTCTGGAGATGTCAGGCTGCTGTTCCCTGTTTCCTAAAAACAGATTCTGTACTGTCTTTGACATATCTGTAAGCACAATCTGGTTACTACAGTTGGATGATCCAGCAGTCCTTTGTTTTTACAATTTTTTTTTCCTTCATTATCCCCACCCACCCCTTCAGAGTTTTCCCCGGGTTCTCCCTGCCCCCTATGCCGATGATGTCATTATGGCTGTGCCCTATCCCCAGCTGGGCAGGCGAACAGGCAGCTACCTTTACTATCCACACCTGTGCCAACAGGAGGTGAACAATATCCAGAAGTTTGCTTCCTTCCCTACTGGCAGACAAGTGCCTCATATGTGTGATGCACTCTGCCCCCACTTTAGCTGGCTCATACATGAACCCTGGTGCACCCCCCCCCAGTGAGCTCACACATAAACGCTGCCCTCCCTCCCTCCAGCTGTCTCACACATGAATCCTTGTGCAAGCAACACCCCCACCTGACTCACATGTGAACCCTGGTCTCCCATCCCTGCTTGTAGGCATTTCACAGGCCACTGTGCCTTCTCAGTTCTGTGATCCACCCATTAATTTATTACCCAGTTCCCACTGCAGAGCACTCTTCATTCCTGAGTTTCCCAAAACAGGACTGACTTAAGTTTTCATCTGTGGAAGGGTAGCTTTCTTACTTGTCTGGAAGACTCAGTCAGATCTGCTGTACAAGCCAAGCATTTTAGATAAATTGAAAGTGTTTATAAAGTGTGTTTAACTCAGAGAGTCTAAGTGATGTGGAATTGGTGGAACACCAGACCGTCATTAGAACATGGCTTAGCTGATTTCAATTACCACAGAGCTTTGAAAATTAAAAAGTGACCCCTGCCTACTTTGTCATTAGCTGGTTATTACCTATCCTATTTAGCCTAAGTACTTCACAGTCAAGCTCATTTTGGTTTTAGAAATGGCATTTTTGTTTAAATATATTTCTCCTGCCTTAGCAGTTGCGGCTGCAGTCTTCCTCTGACTGGGAGGGTAGGTGAGTAGCAGCCGACTTCAGTACCATGAACTGCATAGGGACTGCTGATCTCAGCAGACTGGAGATTTTCCTCCTCCTCATTTTCTCCTGAGTATACTGGTGTGCAGTGACATGCATGCATGAATCCAGCAGCTGTCCCCCTTCGCTTTCGGTACACATCCACTGTGCTGTCACCTGGCCTCCACCAGGTGGTAATCTATGAGCGGGACATTGTATCCCCCACTCCTTGACGGAGAAGAGCTGTCCTTGAGAAGCGTGATCCTCCCTTCCCAAGCCAACCCCAGAGTGACCCAAGTGCATTCCTGAGCCTTGCTGAGCAGCATAGCGAGTGGTAGAACTACCAGGATAATTTTCAGTCTGTATTCATTTATTTAACCTGTCAATTTGGATAGGGTGTGCTGTTTGGATGCCTGACTCTGATGTAAGGGGAAAAAATCGAAAGGCTACACTTGTGCACACCTGCTGCTTTCCCATTTAGTCCTGTTGCCATGCTGGCAAAACAGATTGCCACTGAACTAAATGTTTGAACTTCTGAGTGTATTAAACCTTATTTTTAGATTTGGATGTTCACAGTCAACACACAGAAGGCTTCTGCTTTTTATTATTTAGAACGAGGGAGTTTTAGCACTTTAGAGTTAGGGTTGATGTCCAAATAGTACAGTGCAGCAATCCGACAAAGAACACGGTCCAAAGTTGCTTACAGCAATCTTCTTTGCTATGAATAGTTTTACACCTTTTATTGGGTGAACATACTGGATATCTCGTGCAAAGATGTTCTAGTACAAAAGGCTTCCAAGTCACTCGGATCCCTTGGCCAGGTATAACCACTCTAAACAGAAGTTGATATAGTTCAGAATGCTAGCACACTTGAAGGAACTTCGACAGCCATGAAAGCATACATACTGTTACATCTGTATAGAAGCTGTATGTCGGTCCAGTAAAAGGTAATAAAGTTTCCAGTGACTCTAGTTCTCCAAGGGCTAACATGGCTGTAATAATCTTTCCTTCGCAAACACAAGAAGAGAGTATTGCATCGTTCTCATTCATGCTACAGTTGCCTTAGTGAGGCCACGGGGCTTAACCATTGATTCATTCTGAATTGTAGGGAATATTGAAAGGACCTTATGATTTGCCCAGAGCTGCTAACAAGTACTCTCACTGATTTAAAATTACGCTGTCAACCCCTGGTGAGCAGTTGCAACTAGAAGTTTAAAAACTTGCTGTTTCAGATGAATTCTGAATCAGATTTATTATATGTTTTTTTTTTTTTAATTGACCCAGAAGGGCATGCAGTTCAGAAAAAAGCAATACTGCATCTTTTTATCAGCGGGAAACTGTGTTCTTGTTACGTTTTGTTTATTCGTGTCTCAGAAATAAGCATACCTATGAAATTAGAACTGGAATAATCTGTTTTCACAGCGTCATCTCCGACTCCTAGTATCAGTGGAACGTAACCATGCTGCTTTGTGCTTAAGATGTGCATCGGTCAAATGGATGCTACAGGGTTCTAAATCCCATATCTGCAAAAGCGCCAACTATAGATTGCTTTCTCGACCACTGACCTTATTTTCAGTTTAATTAAAATCAGTCTATGCAATGTCACATAATTCACGATATTGAAACTATATTACAACTTAAAAAAAAAACGTTATTTTGGGAACTTGAAAAATTTATGTTTAAGAGCTATACCTAGTTTAGCTTGCTCTTTCCCTTTTTTTTTTAACCCCCCAAACACACACATGCACTACCCAGGTCCTCACTGTGGTTTGCATGATTATTTCCTGTTCACACGCTGGCACATGACATATTATTTGATCCCTGGACCTCAGAGGTGAAGGGAAGCATTGCAATATTTATAATTCATATAATCTGCATGGTTACCTCATTTTTGTCAGTGGTGTCAACAACTCGTACTTAACAGCAAATGATAAGTACAAGTTTGTAAAGCCAAAATCTATCAAATAAATTTCATAATGTTAAGTACAACTTTTTACCCTTGAATCTGTCAGTGAGCTAAGTCGCAGCTTGAGCGAGCATAATTGCATAAATTCAAATGGCAACTGAAACCCACTTATGGAAACAGAGTTTGACGGCAGATAAGAACCGCTTGGCCCACCTAGTCTGCCCATTTTCCCTACCTACTGTAACACTGCAGACACTACTTGACCTCCGGCTATACCTCCTCCTTTCTCTGTCATTAAGGTTCCCTTTTGCCTGTCCCATACCTTCTTGAATCCTATTACAGTTTTTGCCCCCGCCACCTCTGCTGGGAGGTTGCTCCAAGTATCTACCACTCTTTCTGTGAAGAGGTACTTCCCTTATATCTCCTCCAAGTCTACCCTCTTCCAGCTTCATAGCATGACCCCTTGCTCTTGAGCATCTTTTACTCTGAAAAAGGCTTCCTTCTTGAACCTTATTTATACCCTCAAGTTATTTGAAAATCTCTATCATATCTCCTCGCTCCTTTCCTCCAGGGTTTACATATTGAGCTCCTTCAGTCGCTCCTCATAGGGCTTTTGATGCAGACCCTGCACCATTTTAGTTGCTGTCCTCTGGACCACCTCAGCTCTGTCTGTGTCTCTTCCTGAGATGTGGTCTCCAGAACTGGACACAGTACTCTAGGTGAGGTCTCACCAGTGTTTTTTACAGCAGTATCACCACCTCCCTCTTTCTGCTGGTGATACCCCTTCTTATTCACCCTAGCATCCCACTGGCTCTCCCAACTGCTTTTTCACACTGTTAGGCCACTTTTAGGTCATCAGATATGATTACTTCCAGGTCTCTTTCCTGTTTGGCGGTTGCCAGTTCCAGTCCCCCCGTTTTATGTTCTGCCTCTGTGTTTCTGCACCCCCAGTGCATGATTTTTCACTTATTTTCATTGAAATTTGGTTGCCACACTCTTGACCACTCCTGAAGCTTTCTTAGATCCCTCTTCATTTTTTCCACCACCCCCTGGAGTGTCAACCCTATTGCAGATCTTAGTGTCATCAGCAAAAAGGCATACCTTCCCTTCTAGTCCCTCTTCAGTGTCGCTAGTAAAGACATGAAAGAGGACCGGTCTCAGTACTGATCCTTGTGGCACCCCACTGGTCACCCTCCTTTCTTTGGAATGAACTCTGTTTACCACCATCCTGTCTCCTATCCCCCCAACCAATTTCTTATCTAGTTTACCATTTTTGGACACACTCCTAGGCTACCCAGCTTATTTATGAATCTATGTGTAATGGTCTAAACAGTGAAATGTCCTCCATTCCCAAGCTTGGCCCCTTCAAATCGAGTCTCCGCCTCTCTTTGCCTCCAGTACCTGCAACTGCCTCATCTAGCCAGCCCTCCTGGCTACCCTTCAGTACTGCTTCAGCTCCCCATCTAGCACTTTACTCCTTTTTTCCCCTTATCTCTTCTCCTCCCCCCTCACCCTGTCCTCCTAACCCTGCTGTTTGTACTTCTCTATGTGCTGTGACAATGCCTCTGGCAACTCTTACCTCCCTGTGTTCCTACCCATGTCTTGTAATGCTGTTGTACACCCTCAATTGCCCTTGACCTGTCTTCTCCAAAATGTATACATTTCTCTCAGATAACTGATTGTAAACCTGTATATCCTGCCTATAATTCCTTGCCTTGGTGTATTACCATGCGTTGTAGTTCATTGTACTGTTCTCAAACTGACATGGAACCTTTGTAAAAGAGCCTTGGCTCAAAGGTACTTGTAATCCTAGATTTAAATAAATGATATTGAAGGCCTTACTGAAATCTAAGTAGGCCACATCCACTGCTCCACCCTGATCCACTTTCCTGGTCACCCAATCAAAGAAATCGTATCAGATTTGTTTGACATGACCTCTCCCTTGTGACTCCATGCTGCCTCATCTTTTAAGCCACTGGATTCAAGGTATTCCACAGTCATTTCCTTCAGTAGTGATTCTGTTAATTTCTACACCACCAAAGTCAGGCTGACTGGTTTGTAATTGCCAGCCTCCTCTTTGCACCACTTTTGTGAAGTGAGACTACATCTGCCCTCCTCCAGTTCTCCGGTACCACTCCCATCTCCAGTGAATGGTTGAACAGGACTGTCAGAGGTACAACTAGCACCTTTCTGAGCTCCCTCAATATTCTTGGATGTATCCCATCTGGCCTCATTGTCTTGTCCACTTTCAAATTTTCGATTTCCTTTAGGACCCTTTCCACTGTAAATGGACTAGTGTCCAACTCCCTACCATTGATACACCTGACACTATCTGTGGACCCTCAACTTTCCCTTCCTCTGTGAACACTGAACAGAAGTATTTGTTCAGGATGCCTGCTTTTTTCCTGATCTCCTTCCACACACACACACCCCTTAGCCTTATGATTTCTCCTTTGGTCTTTCTCCTTTTGCTTACATACCTGAAACATGTCTTGTCCCCATTTTTTTACTGCCCGTGCTGTTTTCGCCTTTGCGTTCCTGACCGCTTTCCCTGTCCCCATCTGCTTCTTCTGATACTCCGCATTGTCCTCCTCCCTCTGTGTCTTCTTATACCTCCTGAATGGTAACTTTTGTTGCCTTTACCTTCCCAGCCACCTCTTTTGAGAGTCATAGAGGTCTCTTTCTTCTTGCTTTTGTTTACTTGCCTGATGCAGAGGTTTGTTGCCCTCATTGTCCCTGCTTTTAGTCTCACTCTAATAGTTTTCCTACTTCTTTGCCACTTCATCAAAACATAGTTGTGTACACATGCACAGTATCTGCACAGACCAGGACAAACTCTTTTAGAAAACAAGGTACCCATTGTATTATATAAAATAAACCCTACACAGTGGCGATTCTTAACACTTCGCGGGTTCTGTGACATCAGGAGCTCCTGAGCTTTCATGATGTCACAGGATGTACTTGATGTTAAGAATCAGTCTGTTTTTAACACTTGGGTAATTGTACTATATTTGTTTTTCCTGGCCCTATTTCTATATGTCTTTCATGTTAGTTTGTTTCTTTCCTTCTCCATGGTCTTTAAAACTTACACCGTGTGGTTGTCCAGCGGCAGTGTGGTGCTGCCATGCAAGCGACAAGACTTTAGGCACGGACTCCAGTCATCGCATTGGGGGCCAGGCCGTATGCAGCTTCTGCAGGGCAGCGTGCTTTGCTCACAGAGGTTGTCGGTGCCTGCTGCTGCATAGCGACCCTGTGGGCCTGCCAGAGAACTTGACCCTCAACAGGGGCACACTATGTTGCTGAGAATATTGAGGCATGTCTCATGCCGAAAAAGGGAAGAGGGAGAAAACTGAACACAGAAAAACATCCCTGCTGTCAGTATAATGGCAAAAATCGCTTGAGCAGGATACATCCCTGGGCAGTGGCAAGGAATGGTGAAAAACATATATGGGGAAAATTTCACATGTAGCCCCCCTATTTTGCTATTCTGGGTGCTCTAACCAGTAACCTCAATGGTTGCAGTCAGTCTGAAGCTCCTAATGCTAATACTGCTACTTGTGTATGTTACTCTTTCAATAAAAATTGAGCACTTGGAGGAGCTGCTCCATTTTCTGCTATGTAATCACTGCCTGATAACAGCAAGTTATGTCACTGATTGGAGCAGGTACAGTGGTGCCATGTCTTGGGGAGGGCTATGTGTGCAGTGGGTTTTAAAGACCAAGGAGACAGAAAACAAAAAGTGACATGAACAAGAATAGAACAGTGGGTATATAAATACAAATCAGGAATGTTGCAATGCTTGCCATCCCATTTAACCTCAGACTGTATCACAAACACTGCCATTAAGTAGCATTGCAAAATGTTTAAGGTCTTGTGTTTGCATTTTTGTAATGTGTACGTTGGGTTAAGGCTACAGTATCCACTTTTTGTATTGTTTCACTGTCCAGTTACTGTATGAGTATACTTCAGTATTTGGTCAACTGGCCCTGTCTCTGTCATGTATTCTGTGCAGTGATGTATAAGGCACAGGACTTTTTTATTGCATTTTGGGTAAGTTTATTTTCTGTGCATTATATTTCGGTGCTGTTTTTAGAGGAACTAAACTTATGTTAAGTGAGTTAAAGGGAATGTGTACCTTCAGACTGGAAATTCCACCCTGCCTAAACTTTCTTGAGTTTTTGAGTGTCCTGTTTATTGGTGCGCCATATTTGGGATAGATGATAACAAGCTATCTGCTATTTTGTTTATTATATATCTATGCCAGGATCAGTAGCATCAAACTGTCTGATTTTTATTTTAGTCATGCTGCATACTTGGCAGAGGAATGCCAAACTAATTTTGTTAATTGTAAAGTAGGGTCCGATATGTGAGCAGGGTAGGTCCATTTTCAGGACAACCTTGTACCATATCAGTGCCTCACGAGCGCCCATGTCTACAGTTGTGGGAATGGGAGGTAGTGAGGCATTGGTATCAAGGGCATTCTAGATTTCCTGAAAATGTTGGTGCCCAACCAGAGTATGGAGCACTCCTGTAATAAAAACTGAATGTGGGGAAGATTGGGCAGGTGCAGTTACATATTGGATTTTCATTTAATATGTACACATTCCCTTCAAATTCTTTAATTTGTACTTCTGAAACTAAATTGTTTAGATAGTGACATTTTTTGTTAACCTGTCTGATCATTTGGTCTTATACTAGGCTAAAGAAGCTGCTGTGCACAAGATTGTGGGTCCTGAGTGGTCAGCCATTTGGGGTATTGGTTATGTAGAAAATAACTTGCATATTCAGTGCGGGATGTCAGTCCCGCCTCAGAAATAATGAAGAAATGCCATATTTACTCGTGTATAAGTCAGTCCTCCTTTTCCTTGTAAATTTTAGTACATGTATAGATAGATGTGCTTGTGTCTAGATACACCCTCTTAATCCATGCTCTAAGATGCCTCCATAGCACTACTCCACCAGTATAACATCATCATATAATTGGTGCCTCCACTAAATCCCCCACCCATCCACAGCTGTGGCACTGCTTCCAGCTTTGTGTTGTTGGATGCTGCTCGCAGTTTTGTACTCTACGCTGTGACCTTCTCCAGCTTGATGTGGCACTGACTGATCCTAGGAGAAATCTGGACAAAGGATGGCACTTGTTATGAAAAGCGCTGCCCGTATGTGCATTTGGGTTGGGTATGTGTGGTTGGTCAGTGTACAGGTCCAATGGAGCCACTGATTGAAAACATTCAGGCAAAAGAAATGTTTAAACAGTCATAGAAGCTATGCAGTGTAGGTCAACCTCATACATGCAAGTCGATCTCACAAATAAGTTTGGTCCCCTTTCTGAAGTACCTAGTCTTGGTACTAAAAGCTCAACTTGTACACAAGTGTATATGGTACTTACTTGAGAATCCAAAAATTTGTCATGGCTCACTTAGTTTGCATACAAATTAACGACTATTCAGAAATGAAGCAGTTAACACATTCTAGCATGAAAGTATTATTTTTTCAATTGTTTCTTAGAATACTTTGATGGAGTCACAGTTGTTAAGCTTCACATGTGATGCTCATAAATAAAAAAAAGAAACTTTATTATTTAAAGTAATTAGAGGTTTGGGCTAATGCTTGCGCAAGATTTTACCTGACCAGCCATTTTGTGCTGTGTTCCTTGATGACTGCCAATTGCAAGAGAGCTACAGATCAAGCTGTATGTGTAGTACATAGCTCATTATCTAGTTGCTCAAGTAGCACTGGGAATGAGTTGTGGTTGTTTAGACTGCATTGCAACAGTAACTAACACAAACTGAATGTAACTCCCTCCCCCCTTCCAAATGTCTTGGTCCATGAGTAGGACTGACACTACCTCCCAATATGGTGGTTTGGCACTTACTGAGCAACTATAAATCTACATGGAGTCTGCAAACTCAAACAGTGGGAAAAAAAAAAATTCAACTTATTTTTGATTAATTTGTTTAATAAACCAATGATACAATATGCAGTGTTCCATTTTGAAATGAGAACGAAGGTCAGCACTAGGTATTTAAAAAAATAATGTATGAACACAAGTTGGAATCCAACTTTTTGTTCAAAAAATCTTTAGTTGATGTTATTAGACTTGGTAGACCTATGTTTTCTTGGATAAAAAGATACTGCATCTTTGAGGAGTCATGCTCCTGTGTTTTTTTTAACAATCAGCAGTCTGAATGTGATTTGAAATCTGTCAGAGTTACAATTTTAAGGATAAAAGAAGTTTTCAATGTTCTGCTATTTTTTTCCAATTATTTTAACTGTTATCTGTTAAATCGATTGAATTGTGTGTGGGGAGGGGGGGCAGATGTTATCTGGGACTTTTCAATTCATTTCTATAACCAAAAATAAAACATATATATTAAAAAGTACTTTAAACCCACCATTTATATTGTTACGCCTGTATTCTGTTTGGCAGTTTTGTTGGTGTTTGTTACATCAATGTGACTTTATTAGGGTGTAGATCAACACTTCAGAGGCAAGAGAAGGCATGGGGGGTTCTTCCCAGTGCTGTGGCCAGAAACACATGCTGCAGACAGCAAGGCATTGCGGACCAGTGGCTATGGTTCAGAACTGTAAACTAGTAGGCCTCAGGTTTAAGTCTTGCAACTGACTCAGTGTGACTTTTCAGCATGTTGGCTGGCCTCCAGGTGCTTTAGGTCCTCTAAACAGTAACAGCAATTTAAGGTCAGAAGGGGCTCTAGGTCTATCATATCCCCATCCCACCTCCACCCCCCCCTTCACAAGCAGAGATGAAATAAGTACGCTGCGCAAACACGCATTTATAGGGATTCCCCACCCACTCTACTACCCAGTGAGTCCTTTGATAGATTTGTCCAGGCTCACCTTAAATTTCTGTGCAGTCTTCATGTCCATTGTCTCTGCTGGTAGGCTCTTCCATTGGTTCACCATCTTCTGGAAGGAAAGTGCCTCCTAATGTTAGCCCTGGATTTACCAACCCTGAGCTTAAGGGTGTGTCCCTACATCCTGATCAGGACACCAGATTAAACATCTCTAAATGTTTATTCTAGGGGTGTGGATATGGTACATATCCAGACTCTGGTAGTCTTCTTTCCCTTTAATTCCAATTAGAACATCTTCAAGCTGCGCTCCTCCCACCCACCCAGGTGTTATACTCTTTAGCTCTGCCCCGTGACATCAGATCTTCCGCTGGAAGAATCGGGTCTCCTCCTCCTTTTCAGCTCTGTGGGTGGTGTAGGCCTCTGTTCTTGAGTGCGTCATTGGCATTTCGTCTTTGAATTTCATTGTTTTTCTTCGTTTCTGCTTTGTGCTTTGGATTGAGAAGAAGCCGGTCCAGTCCAGGATTTTAAACATTGCATTCAGTGCAACCAAAACAAGTACAGGATGGACCCGCACTCATGCATCTACTGCTTCAGGCCAGAAAACGCTTTTGCCCTCATCCATCGAGGATTGTTACGTGCATCTCCTCAGTCAGCTGTATGAACAGAAGATGCCCATAAGGCGGTGTCCCTGGCAATGGTTCTGGCAGCGGCCCAGTGTGGTGGGTGCCTCATTGGCATCAGCACTGACCCAAGCTGGGACCAGTGTTGGGACATCCCTGATGGGGATGTTCCGGGAGAAGTGCAAATCCCACCAGACCCTTGTGGAGGGCCCTTCCCGTGGCAAGAAGTAGTCTAAAAAATCCCGCCATCGATCGTGGGACAAGGAACGAGCACACTCTTCCTGCTCCCAGGATTCCCTTGACTGCTGAACAGCTGTTGGGCACTCAGCTTTGGATGAACCTGTTTTGGTCGAGGGCCAGGCCACTAGCTCCACGGTACTCCATCGGGCTTGTTGGCCATGACACACGCTGACCAGGCGGTCGAGATTTTTCTCAATTCGGTTAACCCGTTGTCTGAAGGGATTGAGGACAATTTGATCTCCAGGACTCCAGTCCTTTCGACCCCCTCCCAGGAGGATCGAGAGCAGTCTGTGGACCCAGCTGTCTCCTCTCAGGAATTGTTCAGAAGAGAAATACAGCTCTAGGAGGGGTGCGAGTGATGAATGAATCAAAAGGGCAAAAAAATGCACCCCTCAGCCAGAAAGTTCATACAAAAAGCTTTATTTATTGCTTAAAAACATGTACTGCCATACTCTGAGTGCAACAGGCTCCTTGCTGTGCAAAACCCTGACCGGCTTCTTACGTTAGTACGTCATCGGGGGATGAGTCTCAGTACTAGTAGCAGGTTTAAAATAGCTAAACTTAAAGTGACAATGCTTAATTTCAGAACATCACATTGTATGTATATAGTTTGAAAGTGCTCAGTGTTACCCTATCACTAACAAAATGTCTCCTAACCAAACTTATATTCTAAACAATTAATTAAACCTTAAAAACATATACTGCTCAATATTTGCTACAGCTGGAATAGAACCTTTGCTAGTGTTCCATAAATTCATGAATACCAACTCCAGGGTGCAATATCATAGCGTTCCCATATCGGAGGAGGTCCAAGGATCCTAAGGAGTCATATGAAAAGAAACAGAGAAATGTATTCCTTAGAGGACTGATTAATGGCTATCTTAAGCAAAGTTAATAGCTGTGATTAAATCAATTCAAACACTGCACAAGTGATATCCCTTATGTACTGAATCATTATTAATCACTACACACTTTAAATACATTATCATAAGGCTACAATTCAAATACTTCATTGAGTCCCGGTGGCGTTAATGCCCCAAGACTGAAAATCCAGTAGGATTCAACCCTCACCAACTTGTCATCGAAGTCCCCCCCCCACCGAGTTCGTCATACCACCTCCAGTCCATAGAATTTGAAATTGTGCATGATGTCCCTCTGTCTTGTCACACTGCAGTGGTTTGCAAGTGCACTCCTGGAGTCATTATTGGCTATTGACCTCAGATGCTTGCCAATTCTGAGTTTCAGTGCCCTCATGGTCTTGCCCACATAAAAAGCTCCTTGTTGACGGGTTGCTGGATAAACCACATTCTCTGTTGTACAGTTAATGTCCCTAATCCCAAAATCATGCTCACTGTTGCAGCTGGAAAATGTCCTGACATTTTACAACAGAGGTGCAAAATTTATAATTCCCACTCCGATGCATTCCAAAAGGTAGTGCAGGTCTAGTACTGGGGTTACCCCTATCTGTTGGTAAATAGCTATGAACCAATCTGGCTTTGATATTTGGGCCCCTCTTATAGACCATTCTATGCCTATGTCCTGTTACATCCTTCAGGAGTGGTTCACCTTCTAGTATGTTCCAGCTGGCATTGAGAATATCTTGAATGCCACACCTAGTGTATGTTGTTACAAAATTAAGCCTTGGACCATTTTCTTTTAACCTCTGGGTCATTAAACCTGCCCTGTGTGGCTAGCTTCCCTATATGCCTTGTCCACTGTGTGCCCAGCATAACCCCTGCTCCGAAATCTTTCACACATGTCAGAACCATTAATTACAAAATCCATGTCTTCACTGCAATTCCTACGCACTCTAAGCATCTGGGCCTTGGGAATGTTAGTGACCATATGGTGTGGGTGGCAGCTAGATGCCAATAGTAATGAATTTCTGTCTTTCTCCTTCCAAAATAAATTTGTCCATAAAGTGCCATCCTCTTTCTTAGTAATCTGGAGGTCTAGGAAGGAGACAGTACAAGGATCTCATTGTAAGGAGAACCTTAAATTTAGCTGTTGGGTAATGTCCGCCAGTTTAATAGTAAATTCCAAGTTGCCTTCCAGGCTTTTTAAGGCCTCTGCCTCCAAGGCAGAAATGTTAACAAATGTGGGCCTATTTTCCTGCTTCAACATCAACTTGAACTCTCTCTCTCACATCTTTGTTCAAAAACTGTCACAGAGTGAATATGTGGTGACATAAAAGTGGACTGTGGCTTAAATTGTCAGGAAAATAGGCCCACATTTGTTAATTCTGCCTTGGAGGCTGAGGCCTTAAAAAGCCTGGAAAGCAACTTGGAATTGACTATTAAACCGGCAGACAAGGGAGGGTCAGTGGTGGTGATGTCCACATATAAATATATTAATGAAATTATACAGTCCGCCAGCGCAGCGGTTGGATTTCCGTCCACAACACCAGCAACCTGGGTTCAGGAGCAAACCCGGGTCGCTGGAGGGCCGGCCAGAGGGAGAAGGTTGGAGCGTCCAATGACAGCTCGCCTTCTCTGGGGGGAAGGAGGGGACATGGCCCGTCGTGTGCTGACTCCTGGCAGAGGACAGGAGTACAGCAGCACATCAGCGCCCTAGGCTTGACTGTCCTCGGACGTAGGTCGGAGGTTTGGAAAGCTCCAGGTCAGACGCAAGGGGAGGACGTTGCAGACGTCGGCATTTGCACCTGATGTCAGGGCAGTCGCAATGTAAATGGGGAAAATTCCCTCCGGAGTCAGGAAGATGGAGTGTCGAGCCAGGTCCCAATCTGCCGCTACCTGCCCAGCTGTCTTGGTGACCCGACGAGACTTGAAGGTTCAGGGGTCAGCCCACCCCAACCCCACGTTGGGGGCAAACCGCAGTGAGATGGGGGACCCTGAGCAGTCAAGTAAGGCAGTGGTACGGACAGGCTTAATTGGCACCTCCTGATGATGTGATTCCGGAGGGAGAGGGGGAAGATAAACTGCAATTGAAAAAAAAAAATTATGAAATTATTGACAACTGAACAATGTGGAGTTAGTTCTACCAACCACTGACCCTTGACCCTACAGCTAAATTCAAGACAGCCATGGACTTTTTTCTGTTTGAATCAGAATGTGAAGGTGTTATTTATCATGGTGAACTTTTGTTTCTTACTGTTGACTGTCAGGTTCAAGCAACAATATATGTGCTCCCCAAGATTCATAAAAATTTGCATGATCCCCCAGGACGTCCCATTGTGGTTGGTATAGGGTCACTAGTCAAGCCTCTCTCAAGATACGTGGATGCTCACATTAGGGACTATGTAACATCCCTACCCTCGTATATACATGATACCACACAAATGTTGGAGGTCCTGGGGACATGCAAATTGAAATTCCTTGGTATCTGGTGTCCATGGACATAGTATCGCTGTATACCAATATATCTCACGTAGTTGGTTTAAATGCCTTCGGCTACTGGTTCGATCAGAATGATGGTATAAGTATGGGCAAGAGGAATTTCCTTTTGGAATGCGCTGAACATGTTCTCACTAAGAACAATTTTCTATTCCAAGATCAGCATTATCTGCAACTCAAGGGAACGAATATGGGGGCAACCTTTGCCCCCAATTATACCAATCTCTGGGCCTATGGGAGAAAACAACTGTCCATGATGGCCAGAACAATCCTTTTCTCGATAAGATTGATATCTGGTGTCGCTTTATAGATGACGTCTTTATGGTGTAGCGGGGCACGCTGGAGGAACTGAATGCCCTTGTGAAATACTTAGAGAGTAGTAATCCTAATTCAGGGTTCTCCATACAGTGTGATTCCTGTACTGTCTCCTTCCTAGACCTCCAGATTATGAAGAAAGAGGATGTCACGTTACAGACAAACTTATTTCAGAAGGAGACAGAAATTCAATACTGTTGGCATCCAGCTGCCACCCACACCATATGGTCTCTAACATTCCCAAGGCCCAGATGCTTAGAGTGCACTTGCAGCAGAGACATGGAATTTGTAACTAATGGTTCTGACGTGTGAAAGATTTTGGAGCAGGGGTTATGCTGGGCACACAGTGGACAAGGCATATATGGACGCTAGCCACACAGGCAGGGCGGGTTTATTGACCCAGAGGGTAAAAGTAAATGATCCAACAAGGCTTAATTTTTTAACAACATACACTAGGCATTCCAGTAGCATTCAAGAGATTCTCAATGGCAACTGGAACGTACTAGAAGGTGAACCACTCTTGGAGGAAGTAACAGGACATGGGCCTAGAATGATCTGTAAGAGGGGCCCAGATATGGAGGATAGATTGGTTCATATCTATTTACCAGCCAGTAGGGGTGACTCCAGTACTAAACCTGCCCTACCTTTTGGAATGCATCAGTGTGGGAATTGTAAATTTTGCACCTCTGTCCTAAAATGTCATACATTTCTCAGCTGCAATAGTGAGCATAATTTTGGGATTAGGAACATTATCGACTATACAATAGAGAATGTGGTTTGTCTAGCAACCTGTCAACGTGGAGCTTTTTATGTGGGCAAGGGCACTGAAACTCAGAATAGGTGAGCATCTGAGGTCAGTAGGCAATAAGAAAAAATGACTCACCGCCGTAATCTTCTTTCTTCCAAGGGGTCCTTTAGCATCAGTAACTTTTTTGCACTTAGCTGGCTAGGTGCAACTGCCCTGGAGGTGTGCCTCTAAGAGATATTTAAATGAGTGAAGGGCCAAGCCAATCGAAAGACAAGAGGAGGCGAGAGCTTTTGAATGCTTCAGAATTTTTTCAAGGAAAAACGAGGGCAAATACCATGAAAAAGAATTAACAGGATTCAAAAAACATGCAAATGTCCTCAAAAGTGGAAATAGAAACAACAGCAACATGAGCTAAAAACTCATCAATAAAGAACTCCAAATTTGGTAAAAGGAGACATAAGAGTCCTTCTCCAACAGGTGAACCGAGGAGGAAGGGGGGGGAGCTTACTGATGCTAAAGGACCCCATGGAAAAAAGAAGAATACTGCGGTGAGTCATTTTTTTCTGCTTACCCCCAGGAGTCCTTTAGCATCAGTAACTTTTTTGCAGACTACCCAGCAGTACCAAGTGGGAGGCAGGCAGAGAACCTACTTAGGAAAGAGGCTCTGCAGAACCGCCCTGCCAAATTTGGCATCAGATCTGGTCTGCACATCCAGACTGTAGTGTTTCACAAAGGTGTACACAGATTTCCATGTAGCTGCTTTGCAGACATCCAGTAGAGGAATGTCCCTTGCTGCTGCAAGCAAGGCTGCAGTGTCCCTGGTGGAATGGGCCCTGAGCCCCACTGGAGGTTGTTGGCCAGCTTTCTCATAGCAGAATCCAATACAAGAGACCAACCAAAGAAAAATAGTTCTCTTGGTAGCTGGTCTTCCTCTGCCTATATCCCCGTAGATGAGGAATAACTGAAAGGAAGAGCCTCTGGACTGTCTAGTATGCTGTAGGTAGTGAAAGATGGCTCTTTTGACATCCAAGCTGTGGAGCTTTTGCTCACCAGGAGTGGGTGGCTCAGTAAAGAAGACAGGCAGAGTAATGGACTGGTTCAAGTGAAACTCTGAAACCACCTTTGGCAGAAATTTCCTATTTGTCCTGAGCTCAACTTTATCGTTGTGAGGGATGATGTAATTTGGCTCAGTGCACAGGGCCTGTAGCTCTGAAATCCTCCTGGCAGACGTAATGGCTACCAGGAAGATGGTTTCCAAGTTACAAACTTGATGTGGGCCGTGGACATAGGCTCAGAATGTGGATTCATGAGCCCATCTATGCAAAGGTTCAGGCTACAAGGAGGAACAGGTTCCCTGGTTGGAGGCTGGAGGTATAAGAGGCCTTTGAAAAACTGTTTAAAAATGTTGTGGGGAAAAAACTGATTTCTTCTTTCCCACCAAAAGGTAGGCTGAAATTGCCATCAGGTGTCTCTTGAGTGAAGATGGTTTCAAGCCTGACACCTGTAGGTGTACCAGGTAGTCTAGCAGCTGAGGGTCTGAAGCTGATAGGGGGTGCGACCTTTTCGCTCTTGCACCAGAGAGAAAACCTTTTCCATTTGGCTGCTTAATTCTTCTTAGTGTTCGGTTTTTTAGCCATCCTTAGTATCTTAAGGACTTGTTCAGAGTACTGTGAGGATGGAAACTCCTCAAGAACCAGGCCTTGAGGTGAAAAGAGTGTATGTCTGGGTACTGCACTCCCGTCTGAGGAAGGGTCAGCAGGGAGCGAGTCGGAGGCAGGCGAATGGGCCTGTTGCAGGACATTAAGAGAAGGAGAGGGTACCAGGCTTGCATGGGCCAGTCCAGAGCCACTAGGATCATCGATGCAGGCTGCTGTCTGAGTTTCAGCAAAACCCTGTATCAGGGAAAAGGGAGGAAATGCGTATAGGAACCTCCCAACCAGTCCAGGATCAGGGCATCCAGAGGAAGTGTTCCCAGAACTGGGGGCCGGCAACAGTACTGAGAAAGCTGAAAATTGAGAGGACAGGCAAACAGATCCACATCTGGTGTGCCCCACTGCCTGAACACTGTGGCTAGTACTTGCTTGTTCAGTGTCCATTCGCTCTGACCTTGACTGATGCGGCTTAGGGCATCCGCCACAGTATTGAGTTTGCCTGGGAGGTGAATAGCTGAGAGGCTGACTCCCAGGAAGAATGCTAGAGACCAGAGCTCAGAACTTCCAAACAGAGTATTCCTGATCTGGTACCACCTTGCATGTTTATGTAGAACATTGCAGCGGTGTCCGTTAAGATTTTAACCTCCTGCCCTTCTATGCTGGGAGCAAAAGCTTTGAGAGCTAGTTAGACTGCTCTGAGTTCCAAAAGATTTATGAGCAACTGTGACTCTACGGGAGTCAAGTTGCTGCTTACTGAGTCACTGTCTAAATGAGCTCCCCAGCCCAAAAGGGAGGCATCTGTGGTGATCACCTTTGTGGGAAGAGGAGCTTGAAAGGGAACCCCTGCCTACAAATTTGCAGGGTTCTTCCACCACAGCAAGTTTTGGAGGAACTGCTCTGACACAGGTATCGACTTTGAAAATGTGTTGCTTTTCTGAGACCAGTGAGCTCTGAGGTAGGCTTGCAGGAGTCTCATCCTGTACCTGACCCCTGGGACTACTGCAGTCATAAAGGCCATATATCCCAGAAGTCTGAGGAAGTGTCTGGCTGGCCTTGGCTGTCCCTGAGCCAAAGAATCTGCCACTGAAAAGAAACTCTAAATTCTTTCCTGTGGGAGGAAAGTATATCCCTTCTGAGTGTCCAGCTGGGCCCCTATGAAGGTGAGCAGCTGCGTGGGTTCTGGGTGAGATTTCTTTAGATTTACCAGGAAACCCAGAGACTCCAGAGTGCATTCTGTGAGGGAAAGAGATTCCTTGACCTGGCAAGAAGACTTTGCTACTATGAGCCAGTCTTCCAGATGGGGTAGAGAGCGACACCCAGTCTCCTGAGATGTGCTGCTACCACTGCAAGACACTTGGTAAAGACTCTTGGGGCCCAGGACAGGCCGAAGGGCATTGCGGTGAACTGATAGTGACCTGAAGGAAGTTTGAACCTGAGAAACTTCCTGTGAGGTCTCCTTATGGGTATGTGGAAGTAGGCGTCCTTTAAGTCGAGGGAGGTTAGCCAGTCCCCCTGCTGTAAGGACTGTATGACCAGTGACAGAGTGACCATTTTGAATTTGAGTGTTTTCAGACGTTTGTTTAAATATCTGAGATCTAAGATAGGTCGCCACTCCCCAGTTTTCTTGAGGCCCTTGCCCTTCTCATGGGTGGGGACCCTATCCACTGCTCATAAAGCCAGAAGGTTTTGTACCTCCATTTTCAACAGCGGTATCTGTGTTGAGGACAGAGGTCTTGACACCTGGGTACACTTGAGGTCTGGCAGCTGCATGAACTGTAATGAAAGACCCTTCTCCACTATCTCCAGCACCCACTTGTCCGACGCGATGAGGGACCAGTGCTGAAGATAGAGTCTGCCTCCAACCGGAAACGGGGAGGTGACCTGGACATTCACATCAGGACTTAGACTGAGAGGCAGATGGCTGGGTAGAGGTGGCTCTTCTTTGTCCCCTTCTGCCCCTGCCTCTGAAAGACCCCCTGTACTGGCCAAAGTCAGATTGGAGATAGTGATTGTAAGGCCTGGGAACAAAACTTCTGTCCCTACCACCCTGGGACAGGATCTCTGAAGGAAGCAGGTTTAGGCTTTGATAAGTGGCTCTGCCAAGAGGCCTTGTACTCCTCAACTTTTTTCATGTAGTCAGTGGTTCTGTACTCAAACAGCATATTTTGATCACAGGGAAAATCTATGGCCTTGTTCTGAGTGTCTGGTCAGACTGGTTGTTCTAAGCCAGGCGAAGCGTCTCAGAGAGATAGCATGGGCCATCGCTCTAGAGGCTGCATCATTGTTGTCATCTGCCATGTGGAATTGGTACATAGTAGCTTCCAGGGCAGGTTTTTGATGTATCCACCAGCTCCTGCACTATAGAAACTGATCCATTATGGGCGATAGCCTGGACAGATTTCCAAAGGGCTTTCTGATATTTGGCTGTAAATGCCATGTAAGAAGAAAGCCTGAGAAGCAGGGAAGCTGTGGCATACATTTTCTTTGCTATAAAGTCAATTTTCTTGGAATCTTTGCAGGGGAGAGGGCGACAAGGAGACTCCAGCTTTCTCACAAGCTGCCTGCCGCACTATATGTTCGTGGCTAGGGTGTGCAGTCAGGAAGTCTATCATTTTTAGACAATTTATATTTTCTCTCAAGCCGCTTATCAACCCCTGATACTGAAGTGGAGTGTTGAAGCACCTTCATGGTATTTTTTCCAAATGCATTATAGATAGGGACGGCCAGGGTCTTTGAGGATGAAAGATCCTTCATCTCCCTATAATCTTCATCGACGTCCTGGTTAGACTCCTACGTAGGGAGGTCCAGGCTATTCAGCGTATTTTGTATAAATGTAAACATAGAGGAAGGATCCTCGTGGTCACCCAGGGGATCCCCAAGGTGAGGGTCCGGGGACTCCTGGGGCTCAAGGCCCTCAAATCCATGTCCGGGGCATCATAAAATTGATCATCTGTGTCACCCTCACAGTCTACAGAAGAGAGAACTGTGGAAGAGTGCTTGCCAGCCCCAGTAAATCGAAGACCCATCTTTTGAAGGGTCTGAAACACTTGCCATGCTTTTTCCATATCTTGCACTGACAGAAGAACCTGCGCAGTTTGTAAGTGTTTTGTTTTTTCTGTATGCTTTAAGCTGCCTGTTGTCTTGCTGTTGGCTTTCCCAGGAGCAACGGGAGCATATATGTTTTGACAGAGTTTCTCTTCAGCCACTTCATCAAAGACTTGATCAGGCTTCCTTTGTTTGTCACTCTTATTTTCAATTTGTGAGGAACTTCATCTTTGGAAGCTTTATTTTTTGGCTGGGATCTGGAGGGTTCCTCAGCACCTCTGCTTTTGGTATTAGTACTTTTGAATGGCCCCCTTTGATTTATCCTCAGCCATAATAATCAAAGGTTTGTCTGCTATGTCCAATTTAAGCAAAACAAACCAGTTCTGGACCTACGAACTGAGTGCAGATTTCTGTGAAAATGCCACCGGCCAGTCCTGACCCAGTTAATAAACTCATGTCTATTACTAGTGCCTTCTTTTTATTTGGTTGCAAAACGGGGCTCTATACCAGTGCCAATCTTAAAAGAAACCCAGTAATACTCAACTGCGCGCAGCTGGCTGCTGAACCCTTACAGACAGTCCTGACACACATGATACCAAGGTCCAGTAATATAACAAAAAATGTTTCCTCGTAATTGCCAATCTAGAGAGAAAACCCCCAGACACTATTTACATTTTAAATCTACTGCAGGTGCTTTGAGGTAAACCTCGTGAGGTCTGAGGTAAAAAAAAAAAACAAGGCAACTGTCCCTAATTCGACAGTTCCCACAAGAATCTGCCTCACAAATGAAGGAAACTGTTGAAAATAAGCACCCACGATGAAATAAGGCTTTAAACTAAATAGTCGCGGTAAAAATAAAGTCAAAATAGTGCTGTTGCACTAAAAATAAATTTGCGCAGTGCTAATGAAAAAGCTAAACTTTCAGCGCACTAAAGGAAATAATTTATGAGAAAAACTTTACCCAGATAAGCACTAGGAAGCTGTCAACAAAGAAAATTGGGAGACACCTCAGAGGCAATATTGCTCAGTCTAGCGGAGAAAAAATTCTGAAACATTCAACAGCTCTCACTCAGCTCACACCACCTCCTGTCTTTTAATTGGCTTGGCCCTACACTCATTTAAATATCTCTTAAAGGCACACCTCTGGGGCAGTTGCACTTAGCCAGCTAAGTGCAAAAAGTTACTGATGCTAAAGGACTCCTGGGGTAAGAATGACTCCAGGAGTGCACTTTAAGGTGGTACGACTGGGACCCGGGGAAGGGGGGGCAATTTGGATGACTAGTTGCTGGTGAGGGAATCTTGCTGGATTTTTACTCTTGGGGCATTAACACCACCAGGACTCAATGAACGAATTGAATTGATGCCATGTATAAAGAAAAAGAAGTAGCCTTATGATAATGTATTTAAAGTGTATAGTGATTAATAATGATTCAGTACATAAGGGATATCACCTGTGCAGTGTTTGAATTGATTTAATCACAGCTATTAACTTTGCTTAAGATAGCCATTAATCAGTCCTCTAAGGAATACATTTCTGTATTTCTTTTCACAGGACTCCTTAGGATCCTTGGACCTCCTCCGATATGGGAATGCTATGATATTGCACCCTGGAGTTGGTATACATGAATTTATGGAACACTAGTAAAGGTTCTATTCCAGCTGTAGTAAATATTGAGCAGTATATGTTTTTAAGGTTTAATTGTTTAGAATATGTTTGGTTAGGAGACATTTTGTTAGTGATAGGATAACACTGAGCACTTTCAAACTATACATATGTGATGTTTTGAAATTATGCACTGTCACTATGGCTATTTTAAACCTGCTACTAGTACTGAGACTCATCCCCCCAATGACATACTAACATACAAAACTGGTCAGGGTTTTGCACAGCAATGAACCTGTATCACTCAGAGTATGGCAGTATATGTTTTTTAGCAGTAAATAAAGTTTTTTGTATGGACTTTCTGGCTGACGGGTGTGGTTTTTTGTTCTTTAGATTGAGCCTCTCAGGAATTGCTTCCTTCTGGGTTCCCGTGACAGAAGCCGATTCATGTTGGTTACATGACCCTTCCACCTGCGTCTCCTCACTGTTGATGATCAAGTCTGTCGAGATCCCAGTCTCGGTCAAGATTGCAGTCGAGGAAATCCTCATACTCCCACTCTCAATACTTGGCCTGCAGGTGCTCCTCTTCCTCCTCATCTTTGGATGTGGAGAGACTCCATTGCAGGCTGCATTGGTGCTGTGAGGAGCAAATGGGACAGCAATGGGTTTTTGGCAGGGTGGGCCCCTTTCCCCTACCCCAGCACTTACCTGGTCACCTCCAGTCCAGCCTGCCCCATCATGCCACATTCAGTGTTTCCGATGAAAGCCTGTTCCCTGATTAGGGTGGAATTGTCGCCCAGGCAACCATTGCTGGGAACCCTGACCAAGGCCTCCCATGCGGCCACCAGCCTGCCAGGTCAGATGTCGGTAGAGATTACCCTGTCGGACAAGTCTATGATGGTATACGGTGAAAAGCATCCGATGGCAGTTTTTGAGGAGTCTATGGACTCCAGGTCCTACATTCAGTTCTTGAGGGCCCCAGGCTTCGACTGTGAATTGGCTGAAGTGTTGACCACAGGCCAGTGTCTTTCAGGGTTATGCTCCAGTTGATCTGTGAATTTATGGAGTTCTCCTTTGAACCAGTCCAGAAACAGGCTAAGTATCCCACCATGGGAATACTAGACAGGGATGATTCCCTGGGGGTCATCTTTCTGGTGGCAGAGGCCATCCAGTGACCTGCTCTGGCAGCATCCTGCCTCCTGCGCCATGTCCTCAGCCCATGTGGTCTATAAGTATGCAGTCCTGACCGGTTCCTTGTCTGAATTCTTGGACCACCCCTCAGCCAAGGGTTGGTGGCCATCTCAGTTTTCTGCAAGACTGGCAATGTTGAGGATGTGGACAAGCTCCCCTACAAGGATTCCAAGAAGCTGGACCATGCAGCAAAGAAAGTGTATGCTGTGGCTTCCCTGGGTCTCCATCAGGTAAGTTGCACCTTGATGATGGCCAACAGCCAAGAACTTACACAACCTTGTATGCTCCACATAGGTGGACTAATCCAACATAAACCCTGAACTCTAGTGTGATGGCCGTCATCTAGGGTATTGACTGGAGTCGCTACTCATCTATCATAGGAAGGGTGCTGAACTGTCTCTTGCTTTGCACATTGCACATAATTCTAGACTCCTTTAGACAGCCTGTAAGCTGCAGCTTCTTAACCCCTTAAGAATGGCTACTGAGGGTGTGACTGTGGCCCTAGCATATATCCTTCTAACCCTGTGGGTAGATTACATACTCGGGGTGGGGGTGCTATGACCACTGATCCCTCGGGTGTTCCACCGTACACATCACTCCTCTAATTACTCTTGGTACACCCCTGAGATATGACACAACCCTAATATATATGCATGTATTGATACTGAAAGGGGTATGCTACAAGTTCTCAGCAGCAAATGGCTCTCTAAGGGCCTCTGACCACGGTGGCAAGTCCAAAGCGGTGACACTATTAGCCAGGTTACTAGTATTATTTTCTGGGGATGTTCAGATGACTCCTGGCCCCCTTCCAATATAACTATCAGCTCCCACACGGATTCAAAATGGGCTTACTCCAAGGGCCTAAGGATGGTGCACATGAACATTTGCAGCCTTCGCCCTAAGATACATGAGCTTCAGTCCTGGGCTGACTTGTATAAACTAGTCATCCTTGCAGTCTCTGATACCTACCTAAAACCCTAATGTGCTGACGCATGAGGTTGAGCTCCCTGGGTACTTGGTCTTCGGGAAAGACGGAGTAAAAAAGAGGCAGTGTCATAATGTACACAAAAGACACCCTCTGTGCTGCTGCAGCCACACTTTATCCATTCAGCTGCGCAGGCAGCGAACTGCTGTTTGTAAAGCTAACCGTAGGGAACGCAAAGGTCCTCACCGTTGGTTTTCTCTATAACCCACCTCACGTAGCTGCCCCTGCACCTGATGCACTTACTAAACTAGTGGCTGAGCACACTCCTGAGGTAATCATACTGGGAAACTTCCACCTCAGCTGGTCCCGAGACACTGACCAAGGGCTCAAGGCGCAGCTACTAGAAGCAAAATTAACCCAAATCATCAATAAGCCTACTCAACACAATGCCCAGTCTGGAAACCACTCTTTATTAGACTGGGTGCTGGTACCCAACCCTGATAGCATCAGGGCCTTGGGGGTACTCTTGGATGCTCTTAGTGACCACTCTCCTGTCTTTTGTATCTGGAAGAATAGACCTCCCGGGGTTCCCCCAGAGTCTTCACTGCCCGAGACTACTCTTACTTCTCTGCAGAGTCCTTCCAGGCCTGACTGGCAGACCTGGACTGGAGCCCTATCCTCTCACTGCCTAGCATTGATGATGCTCTTGAGTTTTTTGTGAACTGTTTCACATCCACTGCCAATAAAATTGTTCTAATCCGGAAGATCAGAGTTAAGGGTAAATGCTACAAATGGCTGACCCCTGAACTAAAAGCCCTGATGTTACAGTGTGACAGAGCCTGGGCTCAGTTCAAGAAATCCAGACTTACTCCAGATTGGACTAAATAAAGAGAATTTCAAAACCTGCATAAGAAATTCTCCAAGAAAGCTAAACAAGAGTATGTCCAAAGTCTTCAGAGCAAAAACCTGACTGTAGACAGTTCTGGGCTCAGATTAACCACCTGCTTAAAGGTGGAGCCCCGAGCTCAGAAGGGCCTCTCATGGTCCAATTCTGGTCAATAATCAGACTTTAAACAACCCTCAGTCTGTGGCCAGTGCATTCAACCTCCAGTTTACAGACCTGGACAAATACAAAAATGCACTCTCTTCCCCATTCCCATCCCCCTTTGAACCCTCGCTACCTGCTCTCTCACACCCTGAATTTCACCTTCAGCTAGTGTTGCAAAAGGAAGTTCTAGCTCTCCTCAAGAAAATTAAACCTGGCAGCTCTATGGGACTGGATAAACTAGAACCGAGGCTCCTAAGAGCAGCTGCCCCAGTCATTGTGGCCCCGATAACCATATTCGTGAACCGGTGATCCCTGACAAATGGAAGGACGCAGTAGTTGTCCCAGTTCACAAGGGAGATCTTGGGGAAGATGTAGGCAACTACAGGCCGGTCTCCCTGCTTTGCACCCTGTCCAAAGTCCAAAAGAGGCTGGTATACAACCAGCTGCAGGACTGTCTAGAGCTTCACCACCTTTTCTCCCCTCAGCAACATGGATTCTGGCGCCATCCTGGAACAGTCACTGCTTTAATTACATTCACAATTGATGTTCTCAAGGTGCTGGACAGCAGTATCCCGATGGGCTAGCTTCATGACCTCACAAAGGCTTTTGACTTGGTCAACCACAAACTGCTCCATGGAAACTTTTTTTTTCTTTCTGTTTATCCTCCTAGCTACCTCTCGGCCCCCCCGGTACTTCTCGCATCCCATCCAGGAATCCGGCCGCTGTCCATCTTGTCTCTGCTGGCACCCTGAACTCCTGCGGCTTGCTCCGCACAGCGGGGTGGCAGGGAGCCCCTAACTCCTCACCCTCACAGATCCAGTATGGGTGCCAGCTCTGACAAACACGGATGGCTATTAAGCTGCGCCACCTTTTTCCCTTGTTCGCTCCACCCCTTGCTGGGGCACTGGGCGTGTAATGACGCCGGTGGGGGCGTATGTGTCCACATGCCTCTCCCCCAGGCCTCTTGCCCAGACTCCTCCCCGATGCTGTCACCCCGTGCCCTGACCCCAGCCTCATCCAGGGGGCAATCTGGCATCGGTAAGTGAAACCCCCCTCCCCGGAGAAGGAGAGCAGTCTAGCTGACACTGTATCCTTCTCCTGCCCGCCAACCCCCAATGACCCATGCTCGTTCCCTAACACAGGTCACTGGCGCAGCGTGAGGTAAGGCATCCAGTGCCTTAGCGCCACCGGGCCGGCCCTCCGTGGAAAATTAAAACAGGTCAGCCTCGACTCCCATGTGATCAACTGGTTCTCTCATTACCTAACAAGTTGTACCCAGATGGTCAAATGGCATGGAGCCATGTCGACTCAGCAACCAATAACAAACTGCATACCTCAGGGGCCCATATTAGGTCCTCTACGATTTTCCTGGTTCATCAATGATCTGGGCAATATCTGCAGGGATAGTCATCTCATCTTATACACAGATGATGCCGTACTGTACAGGAGCTCTAGGGACACTAAGGCTCTCGGCTCTCAACTACAGTCCAACTTTGCTGCATTAGAGAAATGGGGCTGGATATTCAAACTGTGCTATTTTGTGGCGCAAGCCCTTGCGCTGCACAAAATAGTTGCGCAGGGGTGTGGCCAGGGTGATATTCAAAGGAGTTGCGCTACTGAGCAACTCCTTTGAATATCACCCCCCGGGCTCAGCGACTGTGCATGGCGCAGTGGAACTTGCGCCACCACAAGTGGTCAGAGTGGAGCATTCAAGTTGCGGTGGCGCAAGTACCATTGCGCCATGCGTAAATTTCCCATATTCAAAAGGTGACATGCAAATGGGGCCATAATTCGTGCAAGGCGCAGGGGGGGCCATTTGCATCTATTTATGGCCCCATTTGCATGCCATTAGCATGCAGGTGCGCCGATCCCCGAGGACTTGCGCCTGGCGCCCTGCCAGGCAGCAGCCATCGGGGACCGATGCCCCCTGCAGCCCGATTGCGGGCAAAAGTGTGAAAATCCCTCCCCAACTGGCCCGATTGCGGGCATGAGTTAAATAAACCCCCAGCCGATCGCGGGCATAATTGTAAATACACCCCCACCAGCCCGATTGCGGGCATAAGGTTAAATAGACCCCCTACCAGCCTGATCGCGGGCATAGGTTAAATAAACCCCCACCAGCCCAATCGCGGGCAGCACAGAGTCCCACCCCAGAACATATCCCTGGTGGTGCAGTGGACCGCTAAGCCCGATCGCGGGCAGCAAAGTGATTAAACCTCCCCAAGACCAAATCCCTGGTGGTCCAGTGGACCGTTAAGCCCGATCGCGGGCATCAAAGTGATTAAACCTCCCCAAGACCATATCCTGGTGATCTGGTGTCCCCCACCCATGAAGCCACCACCCGCTCCCCGGCGGCGGGGGGCGGCAGCATCACCGCCTGCTGCCCCACCGCCCGACTGCCGGTGGGCTGCATGCCCAGTGGTGCAGAGCAGAGCCAATGGGCGTGCAACCCATACCGACTACAAGGCGGTCCAGATAGTGAATAATTCATTCACATATCTGGACTACTGCTGCTCTGATATCAAACTTCCTCGCTCATTGGCTCTTACTCTGCACCAATGGGCGTGCAGCCCTACCAGGCAGTCGGTGGTGGGTGGCAGGCGAGGTGGGATGCTGCCGCCCGCCGGCTGCGGGGAGCGGGTGGTGGGGCTTCGTGGGTGGGTGGGGTGGGGACACTCAGATCACCAGGGATATGGTCTTGGGGGTTAATCACTTGCTGCCCATGATCGGGCTTAGCGTCCACTGGACCACCAGGGATTTGGTCTGGGGAGGTTTAATTACTTGCTGTCCACAACCGGGCTTAGCAGTCCACTGAACCACCAGGGATTTGGTCTTGGGGGTTAATCCTTGCTGCCAGCGATCGGGCTGGTGGGGGTGGGTGTTGTTGTCGCACGTTTGCCCGATTGGGCCAGTCGGGGAGGGGGTTACTATATGCCCGCGATTGGGCTGCAGGAGGCACAGGGAGTGGGTTGAGGGCCGCCCACGGTGGCAGCTGCTGTGTTGCGCCCTGCAATGCAGCAGCTCACTTGTGGGTGGCCCCACTTATTCTTTTTTTTTTTGCTTAAAGTTGTGCAGGCGAGAAGAAGAGGCTTGCACAGCCCGCTGAATATCGGGCTGTGCAGTTTATGCATGGTTCCTCCCCCTCCAGTTCAGCATGCATTCATTTGCATTGCACTGTTGCTCAGCTTGCCTTGGGGGGGGCGCAACTGCCTCCTGCTGAATATGGCAGAATGGCGCAATTTCGGACTTGCGCAGGCACAACCCTATTGCACATGGCGCAACCCTTTTGAGTATCCAGCCCATGGACTGTAGAGAACCAGCTAGTGCTGAATGCCAAGAAAACAAAGGCTGTTCTGTTTGGTCCCAGAAGCTTTGGTCTGGACAGATTGCTCTACTCCCTCTCGTGACCTCTACATGCTCCTCAGTTGAGATTGTAGACACACTTAAATACCTTGAACTGATGCTTGACCAAGCCTTTACCTTCAAGACACGTGTGGATCAGGTCACCCAATCCACACACCAGAAATTAGGACTGTTATATAGGTTAGTCTCCTGCTCCATGAGTTAAGAATCGCCATAGCAAACAGTGTGCTAATACCCAAGCTCTTACACGTGGCCCCAGTGCTGCAGTCCCTAGGAAAATCTGGGAGTAATAGGTTAGGATTGCTCTACCACAAAATAGGCTGCTTCACTGCAATGACCTATTATAGGAAGCACCGTTGTGAGGTGCTGACCTCCCTAAATTGGATGTCCTTAGCGCATCGGCTACAGTATTCTGTCCTGTGTACTTCATATAAACTCACTTCCACTCAACAACCACCTGGCCAGTCTACTTGCCCCGGAACAATCAAATAGATTGCTATGCAATCCTAGCAAAAAAAATTGCTTGACGTGCCAAGGATCAGGACCTCTTGGGGGAGTAACTAATTCACCTACTCTGCTCCCAATCTATGGAATGCCCTCCTGGAACCCCTACAACTGGCATATTCCTTCAATAACTTCAAAAAAAGGGGTTAAAAGTGTACTACTTAGAACAATGTTGTACCCATTATCGTTGATCGACCACTATCACTCAACATAATGTAACTGCTTGTTTGCCTTATGTAAAGTGTGTATCAGTGTTAGTTTTCTTGACTTCTGTTGTAATAAGACATTCTAACGTGCTGTATTACTTTTATAAGCTATCTGTTAAGAGGTGTTCCATCACCTACATGTCAAGTGTTATTAATCCTAGTCGATTGCCTCTCATTTCTTTGTAAAAATTGCTCCCTGTGACTGTCTGTATAGTTGTAGTACTGTCATTAATTCCAGTTTGCCCCAGAAAAAGGGACATATGGTCCTAGTGGATTCACCCAGTCACCAAAATGAAATAAATAAACTTCGGTCATGCCTGCCTGGTGGCGCAAAGGGTTGAGGCACTGGACACCACACCTCACTCCACACCAGTGACCTGAGTTCGGGAGCAAGCTGAGGCCGCCGGGGAAAGGCTGGAGCATCCGGTGACAGCGCGTCTTCTCTGGGGGGAGGGAGGGCTTTCCAGTCCAGCAAGCGGTGACCCCTGGCAGAGGCTGGGGGTGTGACAGCAAGCAGGAGTCACTGGTTCACGATTGGTCATAGGCAGAGGCCTGGGACCAGTCAGCTCCAGGGGTAGTTCCTTTGTGGAAGGAGAGGGAGAGACATTGCAGATGGTGTACGCGCCATGATGTTTGGGCACACAATATCCTGCAAAATATGGGAAAAAATCCCCCGAGCCAGGAAGACGGAGCGCTGAGCCAGGTCCCGATATGCCAGTGCTTGCCTGCAGACCCGGACCCTGACAAGACTAAATAAGGTTTGGGGGTCTGCTATGACTCTGCCCCCACCCGGGGGGCTTTCCAAGGCAGGACAGAGGGACCAGAGGATGTCAGGTAAGGCACTAGGTAGGGACAGGCTTAAATTGGCATCTCCAAATGGTGCGGCTCTGTGGGGATATAGGAGGAGGGAAAAAAAATTTCGGTCATTCCCTGATGGGAGGCCTCGACCATGTCCTCCCTCACCTTTCTGCAGACTTGCAGCAGGCAATTAAGGTGGTCAGAGACCAGGGTTGAGTGCTGGCTAAACACCAGCTCCAGATGGCTTTGGACATTGGTGACTCGTGCACCTGGTCCATGGCAGCGGCTGTTATGATGCATGACAGGGCCTGGCTGCTGATTTCCTCCTTTATGGCAGACACCTAGCACAAACTGGCCAATGTCCTCTTCTCGGGCACTGATCTTTTTGGCCCTGGGATGGATGGTGCCTTACCAGGCTTGAAAAGTCTGATGCCACCCTCAATTTTGTGACATCCTCACAGAAAGACCAGCCAGGGAAGTGGTCGAAGAAACCCTTTCAGATTTGCCCTGATCCATCACAGCAGCCCAAGCAGCAGCAGCCCCAGCCAGGGCAATCACAGATCTGGTGACCTAAGACTAAGTTCATCGATCAGGGTTCCAGGAAGCCTGAGGTAGTAGAGGTGGTGGTGCCCCTGCCCCCTCCAAGGCTGCCCCGTGATGTGTCGGGTGGGGGTCTACTTCCTGCTTGTACAGTCCTGACCTCAGCTCCCAATGGGGGATCTGCTTTGCCATTTCTGGCATAACTGGTCCACCATCACCTCAGACAAATGGGTGCTAGAAGTGGAGGGCAGTGGATTTACTTTTGACTTTGAGTCTCTCCCACTGTACCAAACCAATTTTGGTACCTGAATCTCCTCAGCTTCAGCAGCAGGCCTCCATGACAGTTGCCCCTACACCCGGACCTGCTCTTCTGTCACAAGGGAAGGGCCTGCACCCAGAACTTCAGTCCCTGCACCTGACAGCCTGGTTTCTGAGCTGCTAGAGTTCCAGGTTTTGGGTCTCTCCAAAGCATGGGTGTAGGCAGGCATACACCAAGCACTCCATGGTGTGTAATTTTATTTGGGGGGGGGTAGCAAATAGGCTCTGAACTGCTTCCTTTGTCCCTGAAAACTAACAAAGAAAATACTGAACCTTTCTGTAATTTTTATTCATAGGAGTCAAAACTAGAAGGACTGGTCAATAGTCTCTTTGCATCCCAAGGATAATACAACTTTACAGGCTCTGGGCTGGTTTGTGTGTGTCTTAGAGAACAATTCATGGCATTTATATTTACCCATGCATGGCAACAACCATTGTCATGAGATACAAAAGTTGTATTTATTGTACCAAATGAGGCAACAAACACAGTCCTGGTGTACATTTGTATATATTGTCTGGCTACACTCGGGGTAGTGAGTCCACTTGGTGTGCAGATCTGAAATCCCTGGCTACTCCCCTTCTCCAAAGATGTTCTCCATGTTGTGGCGGCCTCCTTGAAAGAATCAACCCATCAGTGCTTTGCTGTCTTCAGCTAGTGCAACTTCTGTGTAGCAGTCATCGACGAGAAATTTGGAACTAAGAAACAAATGTCTACAGATTCTTCAACAAAGCAAGCATTATTTCGTTCCTGCCATTGCGGTAGGAAGATATAATTTAGGTTGCACCGTGAGATGAGCAACTTGTTGTTCAGTGTGCCCTCCTGGTGAAACAGTTCAATAAATTAAATAAATAAATATACTGCTTTGACAACCATACACAGTGTAAGGTGTCTGGGACCCACACGCGGCACCAATTCCTGCACTTTATGTCAGGAATTTAATCAGGCAACTCGTCGACGACAGTTGCTTGAAAGTAAACAACTTTTGATGGAGCAGAAAATGTCTCTCTTAGAGAACCAGGGGCTCATATCAAGGGCTCCCTCTTTACTGGTTCTCATTCCAGACAGAAAAAGGAGAAGCAGAAACCCTCCTCACACTCCCTGCCTCGTCGCCCGTTGACAGCCACCATTTCAGGTGTCTCTTCATCAACGGAGGCTCATACCCACTCATCGATGACACTTTCCAGTGCTTTAAATGCAGATCAAATTGTAACTGCTCCATCGACAGATGCTTATACCCTCTTGTCAACTATACGTCCCAGCGCTTTACATGCAACTAAATATATAGCTGCTCTATCGATGGGGGCTCCTCTCCTGTCGACGGCATCTGACAATTTAAGTGAAAATAACTCCCTTTCCCATGCAGGCCCATTGATGAGACCCCACATTCCTCAGGGGAAGCCTATGGCTTATGCCTTATTGACTGCTCCTCTGCCTTCACAGGTGCCTTCCTATAGGGGTCAGGCGGACAGAGATCGGGGCCCTGGTCTTTACCACCCAAGGGCAAGACCTGCTCATGCTACTTGTCCCATCCCCTCTATTACCCCACTTGTGTCCCAACACACACCCCTTATTAACCCCCTTCTTCTCAAGAAAGGGACATCACCAATGTAGTACATGTCTTGCATGCCATGCAGCACTCCCAGCCCTCCGAAGAGCTGGGTGATCCTCCCTGATCTCCTCCTCCACCTAAAAGATTCCATACTGATAGGGATACCATGCCACCCTGGTCTCCTCCTCCTTTCATAGAGGACTATTTGTCAGATGACCAAGAATTAACGCCTGATATCCCTGGTGATCTTGAGGAGGAAGAGTTCCAAGATATGGATTTTCCCAATCATGAATCTCCCTATTCAGAAATCTCTTCTCTGGATGAGGACCTGCCTATACCTGGTGCAGCCTCTCCCCTGGATGACCTGACCGTTAGTGAGATGATGGATCAAATACAAAAGGTCATGGGATTCTCAACTACTGAACATGACAAACAACATAAATATATGGCAGACTATCTTGAATTACCTGAGGAGTCCATTTTAGTGGTTCCCCCACTAATACCAACTTACCAGAATGCCATGCTGGCTGCTTAGCATCAGCCTTCAGTCATTACAGCTGTTCCCCACAAAGTGAATCGTCTATACCAGGCTCCTCTGGACCACACCTTTCTGTCTACTATTCCAGAGGCAGATCCTGTGGTCATTACTGCTGCTCATGGCAGTACCAAAAAACCCAAGCACATGAACTCCTTACCCCCCCAATAAGGAATCCTAATGAATAGACTGGGGAAAAAGGTATTTTCCTCAGGTGCTATGAATATCAGAATCTTGAACTATATGGGTCATATGATTAAATATCAGCGTACCATTGGGTCCTCTGTCATTGAGCTTATCAATAAACTCCCTCCCTCACAGGAAAGGGATAAATTGGCTACAGTGACAACTAGTAACTCTATCTCCCGTCACCTTCTCAGGTTGAGATATGATGCCGTAGATACCTCAGCCCGACTATCAGCCACTGGTATCGCCTTGCATCGCCATGCTTGGCTTTGCGTTTCAGGCTTTGCACCTGACATATAACATAAAGTAGCTAATGCCCCCTTTAATGGGTCCAAGCTGTTTGGGACAGGTACTCAAACTCTACTGGATGACTTACAGGCATCAAGCAGAATCCTCCATACGGTCCATGGCATGCATCATACTCCATCTACAACCTACCATACTCAGCCTTCCTCTTATTCAAAAAGAGGTGAAAGATGCAGAGGTAATAATAAAGTTGACTTCAGAGGTCATGCTCAATCCACCAGAGGCAACACCTCTGCCACCTGGGGTGCCCGCTCCTGCCCTTCCGGTGGAGCTGCACAGCCCATCTCCCAGTGACCCACTAGGGCTTTCCCCTGCCTCCTCGACTGGGCCTTGTAGGTTGTGGGGGGTCTGTTGCCCTCCATCTGGAGGCCTGGCAAATGATCACTTCAGACAAATGGGTACTTCAGATTATACGGAAGGGTCATACTCTAGAGTTCTTCTCCACCCCATGCCCTTGCCCTCCATGGAAGATTCACTATCCTCCAGATCATATACCCATCTTACAGGAGGAATTGATGTCCCTTTTGATCAGACAGGCCATTGTCCCAGTGCCCTTCTGGAACATCAAATGGGATTTTACTCCCACTTCATTTTGGTGCCCAAACGAATGTGAGACCTCAGACCAGTACTGGATCTCAGACAACTGAATCTTTACATTCAGTACAAACTTTTTCACATGATCACCCTACCTGCCATCATGCCAATCCTAAAACAGGGCAATTGGCTTTGCACCCTAGACATGAAGGATGCCTACTTACATATCCTCATCTACCCTGTCCACCACAAATTTTTGAGAGTCCACCTACAGGGTCAAAATTACCAGATCTTCCTGGACATAAGTCTCCACCACTCATTCACACTAGTGGGATTAGCGCCGGAGGCACTAGGACCCATCGGGAGCAAACTTTTGCTGGAGGGTCGGCTCGAGAGATGGCGCCGCGAGCAGCGGCTCGAGCGGCAATGACCATCTCGGCGACGACCCTCCAACCGCCTCAGTTCCTTTTTTCCCACCATCAAGTGCGCTTCAGTGACGACGCCGCTCGCCTGTCGGGAGTCAAACTTCAAACTAGCGCATAGTTTTCAGTTTATTTTTTTGTAACATTATCTCGATAGTAGTATCGCTTAATTTTATTCTATTTTCTAATATTTTAAATTTAACTTACTTGAAGAAGTCTCGGCCTACTGGACGGAGTCGACCATGAGCAGGTCAGGTGACAGTAGGGAGACTTCATATGAAAGCTGTTCAGTCAGCCGGGCTGGGTCCGGTCAGCCTCCTTCTCCTCAGCGGGGTTCCGACAACGGTCAGTCCGATGACCGGGGGGATGGGCGGTCCCCCCGTCGGCATAAAAATAAACGGTCGCATTCTCGGCACCGTTCGGCCTCGAGCTCTTCTTCGGCCCACAGGTCAAAAAAGAGAAGGCATCACTCGAGGTCGCCCTCTGGTATGTCTGCGCTTCGACGGTCGGTTATCGTAGCTAGTTGCCGTTTCCTTCTTCGGAGTCGCCAACTGCTGGTGACCATCGTCCTCGACATCAGAGCCCCTTCCCGCCTGTAGGTAGGGCTCCAGATGAGCAGTTTCATCAGTGGGCCGCTCTTATGGAGCGATGGGCTCGGAGGTTGGTTCTCCTGCCTGGCTCGGTTGCCATGGAGCCCCCGGGCTCCTCCAGTGATCGGGTAGGGTGGTTGGACCTTCCTAGTCGCGCGGCACCTTCTTCGGTGCCGGTGACTCCGCGCTTAGGTGTTTCCCCCCCTCACATGGCTGCGGTGCAGGGGGCCACACCGATGCCCTTATCTCCTGTTTTTTTCCTTCTCTAGCTTTCCAGGTTCCTGGGGCATTTCCGGCGCCTTCCGCGGGATCTGTTGGCTTGTCAGTGCCGTTTTCGGTGCCGCTCGGCCTTGCGGCGCCGTCCGCGGTGCCGCGTGGTCTCGCGGCGCCGCCTGCAGCGCCGTTGGGTCTGGCGGCGCCATCGGCGGTGCCGCTTGGTTCGGCGGCACCGTTGGTGGCGCCGCTTGGTCCGGTGGCGCTGTTTGCGGTGCCGCGTGCCTCTTCGGCGCCGTGCCCCTCTGCGGTGCCGTTTTCAACCCGTTTTGCCTTCTCGGGGCTGGGGGCCCTCGGGGACTCTCCTTGTTTCTCTGCTATTTCCTCCTCTCCTAATTTTCACTCCTTTCCTGTCCAATCAGTCCTTTCTGGACCATCAGGAGATGATGTTGAGCCTGACCCAGACCTTCGGTTGGGTGATGAAGTGGAGGAAACAGGATCTTTCTTTGCTACAGAGCCTGTGGTCGAGGACCTGTCCTTTAAGTCTCTGTTGAAGAACCTGAGATCCACTCTTTCTCTCCAGACTACAGGCATCGATCCTGGGAAGATATTAAGACTCCAGTACCTTCATGCCGGAGATCCCTATGGATTTGGCCCCTCCGATCCAGCCTTCCTTGAGGCGCTGTCTCAAATGGTATGGAATAATCCTGCTCTTATTCCCTCAGTGGCTAAATCCATTGATAAGAAGTATTCAGCTCCCAAGGATCATCCCATTTTGGCATCCAAACCTGCGGGATCCTATTGTAGTCCTGGCAGAGAATGATAAGGTCGTTCTTCCTCAAACTACTACAGCTCGACCTATTAACAAAGAGTCTCGTAAGATTGATACATTAGGTAAGAGAGTCTTTGCTGCCTCCACTCTAAGTATCGTGTATGCCAGTTATCAAGGCTATTTTTCTCAGTATGAGTATATCCTGTGGCACTCTTTGAAAAGAATGGTTGAAGCTCTTCCGATTCGGACTCCAAGTCAGAGCTTCTTCTGACAGTTACTAGGATTATTGAGTCCAATAACCAACAGGTCAAAGCCGCTATAGGACACTTTCTGACACTGCTTCTCGCTCAGCAGCCGCGGTATTTATACTCGGCGCCATTCCTGGCTGCGTACTTCTGGCTTCACGAATGATGCTCAGCAGCAGGTAATGGCTGCCTTTGATGGCTCTTTTCTTTTGGCCCTCAGGTGGAACAAGCCTTAGAGGCCACTCAGAAGACTAGGTCGGCCATTAAGTTGGCCAGACCTCTGCCTGCTCCCTCTCGGGGCATGTGAACAGGCGTCAGTCCTTCGAGGCAGAGGCAGGGGAAGCTTCCATAAAAGCCAACCTGCCCAACCTCAAAAAAGCACAGCAGAAAGCGCAGGGGCCTAAAGCCCCCAGCGCCACCTTATGAATTGCTGGCCCAAGTTCCATCCACATTGCCCGAGGTGGAACTTTCTCCTCCGGTGGGAGGTCGTTTGATGTACTTCTACAACCAGTGGAAGTCCATAACCGGACAAATGGGTCCTCGGATAATTGCGAGGGTTATTCTCTCAATTTTTGGAAACCCCGAATTGTCCTCCCAGACGACAACCCAGGTTGTCGGCCTCTCAGTCAGACCTCCTCACCGCCGAGATCCAGGGCCTTCTAAGCAACAGGGCAATAGAACTGGTGCCCCCGCATTCCGGAGCACAGGGTTCTACTCCCATTACTTCCTGGTTCCAAAGAAGTCTGGGGGAATGCATCCCATTCTAGACCTCAGAAAGTTAAACAAATTTCTCCCCAGGGAGAAATTCAAAATGATTTCCCTAGGTACCCTGTTACCCTTGCTGCATCAGCACGACTGGCTGGCCTCCTGGATATGCAGGGACGCTACCAGCATATCCCCATCCACCGACCCACACAAAGTTCCTCAGGTTTGTAGCTCTGGGTCAGCATTATCAGTTCAAGTCCTGCCCTTTGGGCTATCCTCGGCGCCCTGAGTCTTTACAAAGTGTTGTGCAGTTCTGCTAGCGCATCTCAGGAAGATCGGACTCTGAGTGTTTCCCTACCTGGACGATTGGCTTCTAGCAAGCCCTTCCAGCCAAGGGACTTTGGAAGCCGTGCAAACGACTTCTCGTCTTCTTGCGTCCATGGGAATTCTGCTGAATTTGAAAAAATCACAACTGTAGCCCTCCCAGAGGCTCCTTTTCAAAGGGACGCTTCTAGACACCTCTTCCGTGAAGGCTTTCCTTCCAGAGGACAGAAGACTCGACATCCTTCGGATGGCCCGTTACATCAGGGAGAACCAGTCGGTTACAGCTCTCTCGCTGCAATGCATGTTGGGTCTCATGGCGTCCTCGGTGTTCACTGTACCCCTGGCCCGGTTGCACATGAGAACCACCCAATGGATGCTCTCCACTCAGTGGTCTCCGACCTCTCACCCCCAGTCTTATCCCATCAAGGTGACGGAGCCCCTTCGAAGGTCTCTCACCTGGTGGACTCAAGAGAGCAATCTCCTGGAAGGGTTCCCCTTTGCTCCCCCGGATCATCAGACCTCCATCACCACAGACTCATCACTAATGGGATGGGGAGCTCACTGTCGCTCCCTCCACACTCAAGGTGTATGGACTCAGTTCGAAACTCTTCTCCACATAAATGTCCTGGAGATGAGAGCGGTCCTCTACGCGATCCGAGCTCTGAAGGATATCCTTTGTCACAAGAACATTCTCCTTCAAACGGACAACAAAGCTGTGATGTATTACATCAACAAGCAAGGCGGTGCTCATTCTTACCCCCTTTGCAGGGAAGCAATGAGGGTGTGGGAGTGGTGCTTGGAGCACAAGTCTCTGATTCAGGCGGTTTATCTGCCAGGTATACAAAACGATCTAGCAGATCACCTCAGCAGAACGGAGGCAGACCCTCACGAGTGGTCTCTCGATCCAGCCGTAGCTCGGTCACTATTCAAAGAGTGGGGGACTCCAGACCTGGACCTTTTTGCATCCCCACTCAACGCAAAACTGCCTCTCTTCTGCTCCAGAAATCCAGGGCCTGGCATTTTCTGTCAGGATGCGTTCAGGCTGCGGTGGACAAAACGTTTTCTTTACGCCTTTCCACCGATCCCTCTAATCCAGAGAGTTCTCCTCAAGTTTGAGTCTCAGGGGACCAAAATGATTCTCATTGCTCCCTCCTGGCCTCGGCAACTATGGTTTCCTCTGCTCAACAGTATGTTGGCAGCCTCTCCGAGACCACTTCCCTTGCAAATCAACCTTTTGACTCAGGGTTCGTTGGTCCATCCCAACCTGAAATCACTTCACCTTCATGCTTGGCTCCTGAAGAGGTAGAAGTGAATCGATTCAATGTCTCTCGTAGAGTCTCGGACATCCTTCTGGCTGCGCTGAAGCCAGCCACCCGAAAAACGTATGCTTCCAAATGGAAACGCTTTTCTCTCTGGTGTGCAAAGTCCTCTTGGAATCCCTTTTCCTGTCCTCCTGACAAGGTTCTGGAGTATCTTTTGGACCTATCAAACTCAGGTCTCCAGTACTCCACAGTTAAAGTTCACCTTAGTGCCATCTCAGCGTTCCATGAGCCGGTTTCTTCCTTGACTCTGGCTCAGCTTCCTATGGTGAAGAGATTTCTTAAGGGGATTCTTCATACCAGACCCCCTGTTAGGCGTCCAGTTGCAACCTGGGACATTAACCTGGTGCTGGACATGCTCACTCGGAAGCCTTCGAGGCCTTAGCTACCTGTGAGCTAAAATTTCTTACCTGGAAGACTGCCTTCCTGGTGGCCATTACCTCAGCCGCAGAGGTCTCGGAATTCATGCCTTGGTGACGGACCCTCCGTATACTGTATTCCATAAAGACAAGGTAGTTCTCCGTACTCATCCTAAATTTCTTCCCAAGGTTGTGTCAGAATTCCATCTAAACCAACCTCTGGTACTTCCCTCTTACTAGCTAATTTCCAAAATGAAGGAACGATCTCTTCATTCCTTGGATGTTAAGAGAGCCTTGCAGTTCTATTTAGATAGAACCAAGAATTTTCATAAGACTCAGCAACTGTTTGTTTCTTTCAGCGACACCCGGCTGGGTCAACCCGTCGCTATTAGATGCATCTCATCATGGTTAGTGGCATGCCTTCGACATTGCTACTCCATGGCTCAAGTTAAATTGGAGGGTAGAGTGTACGCTCACTCTACTAGGGCGGTCGCGGCATCTTTAGCGGAGATTCGCAATGTTCCAATTGCGGATATCTGCAACGCCGCCACCTGGAGCTCAGTGCATACCTTCGTTAAGCATTATGCACTGGATGTTCATGCCAGGCGACATTCCGCATTCGGCAGAACTATCCTTAATGGTCTTCTATCTTAGACGCGTGAGCTCTAGCTCTCCTGCCGCCCTTTTGGGGGATTATCAGCTTGGTACTCTCCCACTAGTGTGAATGAGTGGTGGAGACTTATGTCCAGGAAGATATGAAAATTACGTACCTACCGTAATTCTTGATCTTCTTGGATGAGTCTCCACCACTCATTCACACGCCCACCCTCCATCCCCCAAGCTCACCGCTGTGTTGGTCTTCACTCCCTCAAATCTTTAGGCCATGAGGACTTCTTTGCTGACCCTTCTTACACGGGTCGTACGGACTATCTTATGTCCGTTTTTAAGGTTAGATTTACTCTTTACGTTAGTTGCGCTGCACCTCCTTGGTAAAAAAGGTACTGAGGCGGTTGGAGGGTCGTCGCCGAGATGGTCATTGCCGCTCGAGCCGCTGCTCGCGGCGCCATGCCTCGCGGCGCCATCTCTCGCGCCGACCCTCCAGCAAAAAGTTTGCTCCCGATGGGTCCTAGTGCCTCCGGCACTAATCCCACTAGTGTGAATGAGTGGTGGAGACTCGTCCAAGAAGATCAAGAATTACGGTAGGTACGTAATTTTCATTTTTGAACACTCCCTTTCGGCCACTCATCAGCCCCCAGAGTGTTCACCAAGTGCCTAGCGGTGGTGGCAGCAGCCTAACGAAGAAAAGAGCACTTCATCTTTCCATATCTAGATGACTGGCTAATCAAAGCAGACTCCAAGGTAGCTCTGCTTGCCTCCCTAGATGCTACTCTGAACATGTTCGCAGATCTGGGGATCATAGTCAGTTGGTCAAAGTCCAGTCCAAATCCGACAGTCTCTCCAATACATTGGGGCCATCCTAGATACAGTTAGAACCTGGGCTTACCTCCTGCCTGCCCAGCAGAACGCACTTATATCTCTGGTGTCACACATACAGACTCTCAAAATAGTCACAGCCCGACAAATGCTGTGCTTTCTGGGTCACATGTCCGCTGCCATCCCTATGGTGGCATTTGCTCATCTCCACATGAGATCTGTCCAATGGACTCTCCAGAATCAATGGTCCCAAAAAACAGGGCAGTTCGAAGACAAACTTAGGGTCACTCCATCTCTGAAGTCAACCCTAACATGGTGGACAATCAGAATCAATCTGAATTAAGGAATGCCTTTCTGGTTCCCCCCCATGCAAACGTTAACCACAGATGCTTCCCTACAGGGATGGAGTGTGCACTTCGGTCCTTATCAGACCACTTCTCCCCATCAGTCTCACATCAATCTCCTAGAGATGCGAGTGATCCGTCTAGGCCTTCAGGCGTTCCGGCCCTGCCTCACCCCAGGCCTGTTACTGATCCAATCAGACAACACTGCAGTAGTGTTCTACCTCAACAAACAAGGAGGTACAAAATCTCACACCCTATGCAAGGAGACCCTTGCAGTTTGGCAAGAAGCCATCCAGCAACACTTGATGCTAACAGCTGTCCACTTACCGAACACTGCAACCAGTTAGCCGACCGATTGAATCGCCAGTCCACAACTCACGAATGGACACTTCACAGGCAAGTGCTCCAAGAAATTTCCAACCTATGGGGCACTCCACAGCTAGATCTGTTTGCCTTCCCAGTGACTTACCATATTCCCAGGTATTTTTCCATTATCCCAAACAAAGAGGGATGGTGTATAGATACCCTGTCCCAATCATGGACAGGACTCTTCTTATATGCTTCCTCCCATCCCTCTCCTGCAACGGACCCTATGAAACTACAACTAGAACCAGCCACAATGATACTCATAGCCCCAGTGTGGCCTCATCAGATGTGGTTTACCCTACTCCTACAACTGTCAGTATGGGCCCTGTTCCGTTGCCAATCAGACCAGACCTTTTGACTCAGAGTCAAGGGTCTCTCCTACATCCCAATCTGAAGGCTTTACACCTTCACGCTTGGCTCCTGAGGATGCTTTCATAACTAGACTACAAGTGTCCTCTCCTGTTGCCAATATTCTCTTGGCCTTCCATAGACCAGCAACAAGAGCAACATACAATTCCAATTGGAAACGCTTTTCCATATGGTCATCCTCTCAATCTTTGGACCCTTACTCCTGTCCACTGATGAAGGTTCTGGACTACCTGGCCTCACTATATGAGTCTGGTTGAAGTTACTCTTCCATCAAAGTCCACTTGGCTGCCATCTTGGCTTTCCATGAACCTCTGGATGGCAGGTTACTGTACCGACATCATCTAGCTAAGATGTTTTTGAAAGGAATGTTACATATTAAACTTCCTATTAGAAGACCCACTCCTCCATGGGATCTCAATTTTATGATGGAAAAATTTACCCTTGAGCCTTTTGAACCAGCAGCCACTTGTGACCTTCATTTTCTATCATGGAAACTTTATTTCTGGTGGCTGTCACTTCTGCTCAATGTATTTCCAAGCTTCATGCCCTCATGTGTAAGGAACCTTACCTGATTTTCCACAAAGACAGGGAGGTCCTTTGTACCAACCCTTCCTTCCTAAAGTAGTCTCCAAACAAACTTTAAATCAGTCCTTGGAGCATCCGGTCTACTATACTGACTACTCCAATAAATAAACAATACCCAATCTGCATGAATATCTACTACATTCTTTAGATGTCCATCTTATATTACACTACTATACTAATCAGACAGAATCGATTAGAAAGAGGTCTCAACTGTTCGTCTCTTTTGCCCCGGATCACAACGGCCTCCCGGTTGCCAAACATACTCATTCATCCTGGTTGGCAAATTGTATTACATTTTGTTACGAAAAATACAACAAGCCTTTACCTGGACCTATCCAAGCCCACTCCACTAGAGTTATGGCCACCACTATGGCTTGCTTTAAGGGAGCCTCCATTCCAGATATCTGCAATGCAGCTACCTGGTCCATGATTCATACAGTCACAAGGCGCTGCAATCTGGATACTGCTTCATGATGTAGGGTGGCCTTCGGCTGTGTGGTCCTACAAGGTCTCCTATCATAACCGTCCTCCCACATGGGCTTTACTACTTGGGATTCATCACAAAAGTATTACCTACTGCAGGAGACCACTTTGTGGAAGATAGTACAGTTACGTAAAAACTTACCATAACAGTAGATCTTTGAGGAATGTCTCTTGCAGTAGGTTTGTTCCCACCCTCCGTCCCCCTCCAAGAGAGCAAAATTCTGGTCCAATGACTTTGGGTCGGGACTCCTTTGGTACCTCGGCTTCCCCTTGGTACTCGCTTTGCGAGCTGAATCTGGTGGGGGAACTGAGGATACCAGGGACCACCCACTCTTATATAGGAAACGGGAAGCTGATATCATGTATGGGTGGTCCCTGGTGAAAAACTGCTAAAAGTGCTGTCATGCAGCACAGCAACCTCTGCTGGATACCCAAAAGTATTACCTACTGCAAGAGACACACCTCAAAGATCTACCGTTATGGTAAGTTTTTATGTAACTGTACTTTCTGGGAGTAGTATATGGTGCACATCTACACAACCCGCCTGACCTCCCCTGGCAAGTGGCACATGAAGCCCTGCTTCCAGCGTGCAAGATCTGATGTCATGGGGCACAGCCAAGGAGTATACCACCCGGATGGGTAGGAGGAGCTTAGCTTGAAGGCATTCCAGAGGGAACTAAAGGGAAAGGAAGACTGCCAGAGTGTGAATGTGCACATACCATTCCTTTAACTACGGTTACAAGTGAGTAACCCTCATATCCTATCAATATATACTTACATATGCAAAAGGCTAAGATTATGTCCCCTCTCAGCCTCTTTTTCTCCAAGAAGAAAAAAAGATCTTTCATCAGGCAGAGGCAAGTGTAGCAGAGGGGTTGTGCTATATGCCGCTCAAACCCTTTCCTGCTCCGTCTCTCTTAGGCACTCCCTTCCTCTCATGAGCTCTTCCTAGCCTATTTATTTGAAAAAGTTTCACCAGGAAAGGTGTACTGAGCTATAATAGCTTGTTTCCAGATGCATCCTGGGGGGGGAAGGGAGTACAATTTGTATGCATAATTCAAGATACAAAAATAAAACAAGATAAGATTACATATTATGACACAAATTTGAGACAAGTAAGTGTATCATAAACCAAGATAAACATATACTATGATGTAATATATGGAGACAGGCAAATAATACTATCCTATCCCATACAAAAATATCCCGGTAATAGAACAGTAGCCAAAGTGATAATACCATCGTTCGTCCCTGATAATACTATCGTTCAGAAGTGATAATACTATCGCTGCTGCTCTGAGCGATAGTATTACCAGTTAAACAGAACAATGCAAGCCCAAGACTCAGAGCTGGTTGCTAAGCAGCCAACTGCATTTGCTAGACTCACGACGTGAGATTTCTAAACCGTGCTTCGTAATTGGCTGCCTTTTGTCTCTGAGAGGGCAGAATATTTTCGAAACAAATGGCGGCTATCTCTCGCTTAGCGAGAGTAACTCGTACCCACAGAATTTGGGATCTTTACTTTTGCCTGGATTTTTTTTTACCCCACAAGACAACAGTACCTCGTTGATCCTGCATTTAGATGGAGGAAAAAAACAGGTAGGACTTCCTAACAAGTGAGGACTTGCTAGCAAGTGGAGGGGCAGAGCGGCCGTGCGGCAGCAGAGAACCAGCCAGTGAGTTTTCACTGCAGTGCTTCAGCAGACATTTTTACAGGCTGTGCAGAGAACAAAAATCATACTGACACAATTTTATATGGAATTTGGCTCCATATATTAAAAAAATAACACAAAGGGGTGTATGCATTACAAGGGAGTACTCCCATCTCTAGGTTCTGGGGACATGTGAACCTCTTGAGCTTCGCTCTCGAGGTTTCTATGTCCCCAGAACCTCTCGATGGGATTACTCCCTTGTAATGCATACAGTCCTATGTATTATTCTATTTATAAATCCAAAGCAGGAAAGGCTGTGACCAGCTTATTATGTGAAAATGTTCAAGCAGTAGAAATAAAATATTACAGACTCAATACATGAGGTTAGAGGGTAAGCTATTTGCAGAGACAGAATAGGTGAGGGGAAGAAAAAGAACATAGCCAGGCTGACTGAAGAATGGGGCAGAAGGAGTAGGGATAGAGTAAGGGGGGGCCAGCAGACCTTCAACCCACCAGGATGTAGACCCTTGCATGGGTCAGTCTCGGACAAAAGCAACTTGAAACCAGAGGGACACAGTACCCAGGTCTGCAGGAAGAGAGATAGTATAGAAGGGAGGAAGACAAGCCCTTTTTCACCCGTTGGAGTTAAAACTCCACAAGGGTCCGATACTTGCACAGTCAGTGTCGTGGGGTACCGGCTTCCCCCGGGAAAGGTATAGATGGTGATCACCCTTCTACCTTCACAAGAGAGTGAGGGTAGAAGGCAGCGAGGCAAGCCTCAGCCCTCTGGAGCAGAACCCCACAAGGGTTTGAACACTGCTCGATGCAAACCCATCCAGTGTCATGATAGCCTGCCTGGAGAGTGTGGCCAGGTGTGGGTGAAGGGTACCGCAGATTGGTGCAACACACTGCAGTGTGGCTTTGTTTTCTTTCAAAGTCAGAATAAAATAATTAACTCTAAAATAAAAAAAAATTTCCAGAATTGCAGGTGGCTCACTTTCCTTACTGACCACAGGGGATAACCGTAAGCAATGGCATATCCCTTCTTTGGTACATCAGTTTGCAGCAACAGACTATGCACACCCTTCCTCTGCACTTGGTTAGCACCTACTAACCCACTGATCTATCGCTGCTGTAGAAATTAACTACCCCCTATGTTGGTCTTGCTTGTTTTGGTGATAGTGAGCCCAAATTAAAAAAAAAAAAAAGCTAAAGACAAAGAACCTCAGTGCAAAAGCACTGAAGCAATGGTTACCTCAAAGGGCACTGGCAATAAGCCAAGTTTCAAAGAAATACAAACTCACACATACTCCCATAATACAATGCATCATGGGATGTATATGCAAATCACCATGAAATTTTAGGCTGGAATGCATGGTGCCAATCATTTCTTTTAGGCATGCTGCACTTTATTTCTGACTGCACTTAACAATAGTTTAAACAACAGCAGTTTCTTTTTATCTAGCACCCTATATCAAACCCCTTCCCTTGCAAGATTTGTAGGGCGCTGTTTTCAAACAACATGAAGTTTCATTTTATAAAGCTCCTTGCACTTCATTAATGCACTGCCAGCACTTTATGTCTGAAAGTACCTTAAGCACTTTATCATTCTTCATATAAGGCACATGTAGTTCTTTATTAAACAGCCATCAAGCACGCCTGGCATTTTATGAAGGTATACATATTTATTCAGGTTCCAGCCTTCTTCCTATATAAGGTTGGCTACTGCATTTGCTCATAGCCATATCTGTTATTTCCTTAGAAACGCATATGGCTTCTGGTGAGGGATGGAAATGGTGAAAAAGAAAGAAAGAAGAGAGATTTAGGGAGGATACAAAAAGACTACCATAGGTGGCCAACCTACTGCAGTGTTAGAAAAAGAGCAGGATAGTTTTTAGAGGTACTGGTGCAACAGATTGTACAGAAGGAAGGGGAGAAGATAGAAAAATGTCCCTAACTGCTACACCAATTTCCTAGGTAGAGCACAGTGCTAACACAGAGTGGAAGGGAGAGGGGAAAGGGGAGGAGTAGATTAGGCACAGCATTGAGAGAGAAAGGGGGTAGGGGGGCTATTGAGAAGGGATTTGGGTGCAGTGGCAGCATTAAAAGAAAAAAGTGAGTCAGGCACAGTTGCAGGTTGGAGAAATGTAATTGTGAAGAAGACAACGAATAAGTGGACAGGGCAGAGTGGATTTCTAGTCCTTCCACTCTCCTCATCTATGCTTCTTCTAAGATCTCCCCCTCCTCTCTAGTCAACACACTCTGATCCTTCATCTGTCATGCTACCTCTGGTGAGCTCTTCCTCCTTGGGGATTTAAATTGACTCTTCCCTGCCTCCAGACCTACTCTTCAAAGGATGAAGTCCCTGAACCTCACACAATCATTGAATCCACCTGACTCAGTCCCCACTCCTCAAACCATTCCCTCCTGAACTGGCTGTTCTCCTTTCATCCCCACTGCATCATAACTGCAGGCACTCAGCCAGACACCTTAGATGACCACTGCTTAACCTACTGTGTTCGGAAGGTGCTTTCCCCCATATACCTTTTGTATAGGCCTCTCAGGTCACTTGCCATTGATGCCCCCCTACATGACCCTTCTGTCTCTGACTGGTGCCCCATCTACTCAGCCTCCACAATTGATACAACCCTTTCACTGTTCACTGCCATTTTTAACAATACCTGGAATATTCACCCCTTCCCCTTAGAAAGACCAGGGTCATATGCTCCCACAACCCCTGGATTACATCAGACCTCATCGCTCTGTGCAAGTCCCGGGATGTTGCCTGGGCACACTTCAAGTTCTCCAGATCCATCAGACCTACATTACAGGTCACTCAGAAATTTCTGTACCAAGGTGGTCCGCACTGCGAAGACCCTCTACTTCAAGAATAACCTGCAGCAGTCCAATCTAAACTCCCCCTTTAAATTCTGGAAGGTGATCCACTTATTTTTCAAATGCCCAGCCTGGTCTGCTCCTCCTTTCCTCCTGGTGCATGGCTCATTGGTCTCCGCCCCCCCCTTGTCTATCATTTTTAACAAATTTTTCACAGCCTGTGCACTACATTTTCATCCATCTCCTGATCACTCTGTCACCTCTTCACTCCACATTTCAGTGCATTCTGCTTGTCCACTTGAGAAGGCTGCACGCTATGGTAGCTGTGGAGGAGCTCTCAAGAGCCTGGACCTGCTATACGCTTATACTTTATTTAAACCAGGTATACCACCATTTACTGCCTAGTGGGTCTTACCAGTCTTTTTTGTGCCTTCTCTGGCTTGGTGTGTGCCCTCAGGCTGTTCTTTGTCCCCTGCAGGAGGAGCACCATGGTGGATGCAGGATTGCAGGCAGACAAAGGGGCCCTTTGGAAAGGCTTGAAGCCTGGGGAACTACCGTTGGAAATGTCAGATGTAGAGGAGATGATATGAGATTCAAGAAGCACAGTGTGGACTTGTGGAGAATTTTAAACTGTGGAACTGCAGAACTCAGAAATGAGTCTCTGTTTGCTGGCTGTTAACATTTGCAGCATTGCAGTTTTGCAGAGAGCCTGGGGTAGTTGTTTGGCACTGGAAATCTGGTTGCTCGGTTGCCCGCTGGCCTGCAGCTGTTGGAAGAACTACTGAATAAAATGGAAGAATCCAACCAAGCAGCGAAGTTCAGATTATACTCAAAATCCTACACTGAATCTAGAATTTAGAAAGTAGACTGATAGAGATATCGATAATGACACACTCATTTTTCTAATTGTTCTTAAAATTCTTGCAATAAGGTTTTTTTATAGTTTTTAGTGATTGCCAAAGTGCTCTAGTGTGGTATTAGTGTATATTTTCCCTTTTTACCACAATTTTCATTTATTACAAGCACTGTTTTAGGTATTGTAGACAAATTTTGATTATTTTTACTTTTTATTGGGATTCTGTGGTTTTTCTTGCCGTTGGTTAGTTAGGCTTACGATTGGATAATTTGACCCACATGACTAAAGCCAGTAAAACACAAGTGCTGCAGTTAGAAAGATAGCTAAGCTCATTTGTTATCTTGTCTGGGTAGGGATGACATTGTGCTCGTCTCTCTTTTGGGTTGCTGAAATTTATGCCCGAGTATTTGTTGCCTGTTTTTTCTTTGGGCTCTGTTACAGTATTAGCAAGTGGGTACTGTCTGAGTCACGAAGTAACAGAACGTTCACGTTCTCAAGCTACTCAGTTTTTAAGCCAGTGAGAGAAAGATGGAGCAGTTTTTCCTTGCCATTTGCGGCTATTAGGGAAGGTGGAAAAGCTTTTCTCTATATTCTTGGTTCTAAGTGCACTTGTTGCAGTGGCTATGTAAGTTATGTTTTTTTTTTTATAACTTTAAGAAGAATTAGTGTTATAATTTTGCTATTTCTAGGAGTCTGAGCAGGGGGCTTGTTATAGTTAACAATAATTTAGGTGCTTTCTTTTTTGTTCCTCCTAGTGAATTTTGGTGCATGGGTCCCTTGGTTGGAATAAGAACTTCTAGAAGTGTTGCTTCTAATAAGAAGGAACAGAGAACCTGCTGTGGGGAACCATTTTCTATGTCAAAGCATGTGGACTCCTACTGTGTGGAATTTTAGTCACTGCTAATAGTGTTTGGTTTTTATGTTAGATCCCAGACAGAACTAAGAACCTAGAATTGGTGAATTTTGTATAGTGTGAGCCCTATTATTGAAACATTGATATAAATGCATATTATAGTTTACTGCTTTCTGCTCCCGTAGAATTCAGGGGAAATACAGCTCCTCTTAAAAAGGAAAAATGAAAACATACAGTATACCCGTAAGGCTGTAAAAATAAAATGCCCAGAAGGGAAAAGAGAATACTCAGAGGAGAGATGTGACTGGGAGAATAACACAATATATGTGCCCTAATTTGAACCAGACTGAATTAAGGGGCAACAAGAAAATTACAAAACATTTTAATCCCAGGGTGACTTCCTCTCTAGTGGGGGAAAAAATGATAAAGACAATAAATTACATACAACTCATCCACTGTTAGAGGAAATTAGAAAGTTAGACGAATATGTTCGAGTGGAGCCTATTGCGAGACAACCTAGAAACTTAATTGATATGACAGGCCCTGAGCTGCACATTTCTGATTTAAAATTACCCAATCAAACAAAGGGGAGGTTGGTTGAGGGGGGTATTGTGTTATCACCTCCCAGTATAGTGCATAACCTGGATTTGATTGCTGGAACACCAAGAAGGAATGAGGAGACTGAAATGCAGTTGGATAGAAGCTGCACTGCCTCAATTATTTGTGAAACTAATAGCACTGTGGGGAGCCAAGGAAGGGGTTCTCCAACTCTGCAGGAAAAAGATGGGAGCTTGAAAAAGGGTAACCAACAGTTTAGGAGTGCATCTGGTTCTTTTTTGGAGCAATTTAACTCATTTTTAACCCTGTATATAAAAAATATGGGACATCAATTACTGCCAAATAAAGCCCACAGTGGCAGTTATTTAGGGTTGAGGGCTAATTCAAGTAGAGGGGAAGGAAACTTAAGCGTCAATAAACATGATACATCTTATATTGATAATCCTTTATTATCAAGATTAGATGAGTTGAAGGAGATTTTGTTTGGTAACACACAACTGCATGAAATGGTTACTCTTTTTCAGGCCTTTATTGAGTATTTTGTGGATAAGACCAGTCCAAGGGGGGAAATTCTGAAATGAAGGGAAATAGTAACACTGAAAGGGAACACAGGATTGAGTTGGAAAAAGGTAAGAGAAAGCAGCAGTATGGAAATGAAATAGTAAAAATGAGTAGGGAGAAAAGAAAGGAAGGCCAGTTGAATGGAAGTAATATGCTTAGGAAAAGTAAAAAAAAAAAAAAAAAGATTCAAAAAGGAGAAAAAATAAAGGTAAAAGAACAAAAGAAAATTAAGGCAATAACATAAGACATTGCCAACAAGGAGGATAAAGAAATAGATTTGTTAATTAAAGAGCTTAATCTTAGAAAAGCGGCCCTCCAGAGTAGGGGATAGTATGGTAGCCAGGACCAGCTAAGAAAGAAAAAGGTGCATGTTCAAAGTAAGGAAAGGAAAAATAAAAAAATACCAGAGGAAGGAAGGAAGGGTATTGGCTAAGAAAAAAAGATGAAAAGCCACCAATAAATCAAAGAAATCAAAAAAGTAAAGTAAGATTTGAGGAAGTAAGGGGTAAAAATATAAAGGATAAATCTGCTGTGTCTCATAAACTGGAAGATGTGGAAAAAGAGAAATTAATTACAGCTGGTGAACTTTTGCCTACTTTATTTGTAAGAGGTGTCCCAAAACAAAAAAATGAAAACCCCTATACAGTGAAGTTAACGGCTTATAATCTCTTTAAAGGGATATTGGGAAATAAGGTAAATTGGCATGATATTAGATCGGTTTATAGATGTCAAGTAAACCCATATAAAGGATGATTGTGTGTAGTTCTAAGAAATACTGAAATATGAAAATTCATCTTGAATAGAAGACAGTTTTGTAGAACTGGGGATATCACTAGATGTGACTATTAGAACTACATTTGAAGGTGCAAATAATATAAGGGAGGGTCAACTAGAAAAAATGTCAAATGAGAGGAGAGAACATAATCCAGTTAAACAACCAAAAATTACTGCATTTTTAAAACCAGTTGAGACAATACATACACTAAAGGGGGAAGAACCTGGCTGTATAGTTGGAAGAGATAGGAAACAGCTGGGGCAAAGAATAAACACGTCGGTGAGTTTGGACTTGGATGAATCATCAGAAACAGAAGTAGATGGTTCCATAGTAGAAAGTGAAGAAGAGGAAGAGACCTAGGGCCAGATATTCCAAACTTTGCCCCGAGGATAATTTAGCACTGCCCGGCGGGCACAAAGCAAGCTATATTCAAAAGGAATAGCCCAGGGCAAACAGCTTCTGAACATAGCATGGGAATCAGGCCAGGCAAATTGTGCTGGGAGTGCAGGACAAACTTAGCCCTGGAATAACAGCTCTGAATATGGCAACCAGGAAGTGCATATCACAACAGCAACACAGTGCACAGTGATGTGAAGGTAGGTAGAGGTGAACTATGTGGCCAGTGTGTGTGCCAGCAAATGCATGGACCCAGTACAGCTGCAGGCAGCAACGTATGTGAAAGTACAGTGTTCAAAACTGTAAAATATTCCCCTAACTGTTTGTGCAGCGCTAACATGTTTGCACAGGTTTAGCACAGGGCTAACCCGTTAGACCAGTGCAAACACATTTGCCCGGTGCTAAACTTTGCCATATTCAAAAGTGACATGCAAATGAACCTACTTACATAGTCTCTGGGCAAACATCCAGATTAGCATCTCATTATGCCCTGATTTGCATGCTGTTTGTGCTGGGCTAACGGTTTAGCCCTGTGCTAAACCCATGCAAACGTGTTAGCGCTGCGCAAACAGCTTGAGGAATATTATACAGTTTTGAACACTACTTCCACATGTGCTGCTGCCGCCTGCAGCTGTACTGGGACAGCACAGCATAGGCACAGATGGTGGTGGTGCTGCATGCAACTGTCACATTGTAGGTCATGCTACAGTGCACAGCAGACACTACAGTAGCAAGGGGGTCAGTAGTGTGTGGACACAGCAATGCCTATGGTGTGTAGGGCAGTGATGATGACTGCACTATACACAGTGAGAGGCCCAACCTGCAGGTGTTTACTGACAGTGGACATTACTATTACCCCAAGCAGGGAGGGAAGTCAGAATAGCAAAGGCCCAAACTGAGGAAAAGATAGCCAACTCGGTTAAGAAGGGGGATAAAACCTTTTATAGGTACATCAGCGAGCGTAGAAAGACAAAGGGAAGGATAGTGAGTCTGAATAGAATGAATGGTGGGTGGGCAGAGGGGGACAGTGAAAAAGTAGGGATACTGAACTAATATTGCTGCTCAGTATTCACAAAAGAGGAGGGGGAAGTGCCTAATCCAATTAACAGAAGCACTCTTGATAGGGGGGTCAATCCCAGTCCTTTCACAGAAGAAAGGGTTCTGCAAGAACTCCTAAAACTGAAGGTGGACAGAGCAGTGGGGCCTGATGGAATTCACCCCAGAATTCTAAAAGAATTAAGGGGGGAACTAGTGAAACCACTGGCTACTCTTTTTAATAAATCATGGGAGGATGGTGTGGTACCCGAGGACCGGAGGAAGGCAGATGTGATTCCCCTACACAAAAGTGGGACCAACACAGAGGCAGGAAACTACAGACCTGTCAGTTTGACCTCTGTGGTAGGGAAAGTGATGGAGTCACTTCTGAAGGAAAGAATAGTTGAGTAACTAGAGGCCAGTGGGGCACAGGACCCAAGGCAGCATGGGTTCACAGCGGGAAGGTCATGTCAGACAAATCTAATAGATTTCTTTGACTGGGTGACCAAAGTAGTAGACCAGCGAGGGACTGTGGACATGGCCTACCTAGACTTTAGCAAGGCATTTGACACAGTCCCACACAAAAGATTAATAGTCAAATTAACCAGCCTGTGAGTGGGTCCCAGGGTGGTAGCCTGGGTAAAACATTGGCTGGAGAACAGGACACAGAAGGTAATTGTAAATGGAGTCCACTCTGAAGAAAGAGGGGTTACTAGTGGGGTACCGCAGGGTTCAGTATTGGGTCCAGTCCTTTTTAATGTCTTCATAAGTGGCATTGCAGAGGGACTGGAAGGAAAAGTATGCCTCTTTGCAGATGACACAAAGATCTGCAACAGGGTTGATACACAAGGAGGCGGGGAAAGGATGAGAAGGGACTTTTCAAGGTTGGAGAAATGGTCAGAAGTATGGCAGCTAGGATTCAATGTAAAGAAGTGCAAAATAATGCACCTGGGAAACAGGAACCCAGGGGAAGAATACACAATGGGTAGTAACAACAACAACAAAAAAGGGACCTGGGGTAATCATATCAGATGACATTAAGGTTAGCAAGCAATGTGAGAAGGCAGTAGGGAGGGCTGGGGTATACTGGGATGTATAGGGAGAGGCATCATCAGCAGAAAACAGGAAGTTGTTATCCCTCTGTACAGACAGTTGGTGAGACCCCATCTGGAGTACTGCGTCCAGTTCTGGAGACCCCATCTCCGCAAGGACAGAGACAGGATAGAGGCAGTCCAGAGGAGGGCAACTAAAATGGTGCAGGGTCTGCAAGAGAAGCCACACCCCACTGCCTGTCAGTGGCTGCAGGGTGGGGGTGGAATGGTGTGAGCATTATGGCCGACAACCCCAAGGCACACGCCCGATGCCTGTCAGTCTCTACAAGGTGGGGGAGTGGGGCATTACAGTTGGAAACCCTAATGCCCAGATGTTTGTTGGTATTTTCGCTCCAAATTTTCAACATGGGCTTTTTGGGACACCACCTCACGAACGGTGGCACTATCATTTCGTTAATCCCAAAAGGTGATTTCACGCAGCGACTGCGCCATCTGGCGACACAGGTGCTAAAACACATTTTGGGAAGGATGTGAAAAATGACAGTTGTACTGTTCAAGAGAAGGTGTGAAAAATATGGCAATGTTGAAAATCTGGAGTGAAAATATGAGAAACTGGCAAAGTTACAAGCGTGCATAGAAACTGTGCAATGCACGCCCATAACGCAGTAATTTTTTTGAATTTTTCACCAAATTTTCAACATGGGCTTTTTGGGACCTCTCCTTATGAACAGTGGCACTGTGATTTTGTTGCTCCATCCCGAAAGTTGATTTTGCACAGTGATCGTGCCATTCTGCGCTACTGGTGCAAAAACTCATTTCAGGTAGGATGTGAAAAATGACAGCTGTTCTGTTCACAAGGAGGTGTGAAAAATGGCAATGTTAAAATCTGGAGTGAAAATATTAAAATTGATGAAGTTATAAGCATATAAATGAGAAACTGTCTGCTGTGTGTCTGATCACTTTTGGAATTTTTTCACCAAATTTGCAACATGGGCTTTTGGGACCCCACCTCATGAACAGTGGTACTGTCATTTCAGTACTCGGTCCCAAAAGATGATCCCATGTAGTGACCAGGAAATCATCTTTTGGGACTGAGGAACGAAATGATAGCAGCACGTTCACGAGCTGAGGTCCCAAGAACCCCATGTTGAAATTATGGAACCAAAATTCCCCAAAATGGCTGAGATAGCAACATAAGTTGAACCCCCCATTGACTCCCATTATATGACTTACCTTTCATTCTCTCAGTTTGCTGGTTGACTTTGAAGAGTGCAGACATGTCCCGCTCTGCAGAAGATCGCATCCGCTGACCTTTGAAGGTAAGTATGGGGTAAGGGGGGTGTGGAGAGGTGGGTGCACAGAGGGGAGGGTCAGGATGGGGGAGGGATGAGGAGACAACGAGGGATGGTTTTCATTTTACAGGTTAAAAAAAAAAAAAGACCACAAGGGAAGGTTTTCTTCATTTACAGGTAAAAAAAAAATAAACATAAATTTAGGCATACTGGGGTTGGCTCCCAGTGTGCCACAATAGTGGTGAGGAGGGGGGGGATGCAGACATGGGGATTGGGCACCCCGATGTCGGCTAGGGATATAGATGGGTTGAGGGTGCATCCAACACCGTCAGTGGGCATCCCAGTGTCGGAAAGGGGAAATTGTTGAACAAGGAAAGACACACTAAGCCACAGCTGAAGGGCTCACATTTCAGATGACAGAGCCGTGTGCAGCATCGGCTCTGTCCTTTGAAATGTTTGTAGAGACAAGTCCCCTCAACAAACTAGTGTCATCAGGACACTGCCTGCTGATTTGCTAGCCACAGACTGGCCCCTGCAGCACCACTGGCCATTGGGCTGGCACCCCCACACCTCGCTCTAGCAACTCTCATATCAACATGTTTGTCTGTGCTTGCGTGCACGACAAACATAAAAACAAATGGAACTTGTCCAAAAACAAAGGCCAACGGCTTCTCTGTTGCAGGCTGTCTGTTACTCCACAGGATGCTGATCCCTTCAAATAAGGCTTTGGGTCTCTGACACCACTCACAGCCAGAGATTCAGTCTGTTTTCTTTCGTATTTTGTTTGCTTATAGCAAAAACAGAAAAAACTCTTAGGGTGTGGTGATCAGTGCCATATTGTTTGGCTGCACTAAACAGTCCTGACACAAACATCCCACAATGTAATCAGCCAAAGTAGCTGGTCAGCTTTTCAGGGAAACTGACAGTGGACTTTTAATGAAGTTAAATAAACAGTTAAAATGAACGGAGGCTCCCGCAGGATTTGAAATTTGAAAGGTATTTTTGAATGAACCCTAGTCAGTTATTCTTACATATACCACCTTAGCTCTGTGTTTTTTTATATGTGAACCAGTTTATTTTTAAACGCAACTCATCAAAATGTGTGGACTGAGAATGCCTAACTTTTGCAATTTTTTTTTCTGATTATTTATTTTGCAACTAAATTTGACTTAATCAAAAAGATTTCTTATGAGTATCCCTTGTATTATTTGTGGCTTCCTTTTGGTTGCATACGCAGCAGGTATGCTAGAGTTCCATTATTTATGGATTTTTAAACACAATGCCAACAACTGCTACACAAAAGAAAAATACAGATGGATTATTTCTGGTTTACTTTTAACTTCATATGAAGGTAAATATGTAAATGAAAAAGCCAGGATTATTTTTGGATTTAAAAACAGCATACATTTTTGTTTTGTTTCAATCCAAAACAGATCTAAATGGCTTATATGTGGCTTCCTATGCAGCAAATATTCAAATGAGCAGTATTTGAATACATTTGGATGTTTTAAGTAAAGATTATTTTTTACATTATAACTGTAATCCTAAACAACTCATGATATTTTATACATGGGAACCTTGAGGCAATGTAGCACAGTGGGTTAAGACTCTGAGCTGCAGATCTGGAGACATGGGTTTGAATCCCACAGCTGCCTAGGTGCATACTGTGTGATCCTGAACAAGTCACTTAACTTCCTTGTGCTCCCAGGTCGCATCTGGAAACAAGCTTTGGCTTAGTGTGCTACTCCTGGTTAAATTATGTTCCCTTTCCCTTAAGGGGTCTGATACATTACACAACTTTTTGTACCTGTAAAGTGACTTCAGATTTTTAAAGCCCTATTGTGTCAGTGTTTTGTTGTGCCATTACGGCAGACCAGCTGCATAGTATCACAGTAATGTGTCTGCAGAAAAGGACCATTCTGGTCCATCTAGTCTGCCCATTTCCCACCCACCCCTACTTGTCTCCACTTCCCAGGGATATTTTCCTCTGCCCACTAGCCAGCCCCTTGTGTCTGTCCCACGCCCTCTTGAATTCATCCACTGTTTCTGCACATACCACTTCATTAGAAAATCTGTACCAGGGTTCCACCACCCTCTCGGTGAAATAACATCTCCTTACATTGCTCTTAAATCATCCCCTTTCCAATTTTAAATTATGACCCCTTGTTTTAACTCATACTTTCCTTTTGAATAAGCTACCTTCATTCACTTTATTTATTCCCTTCATATACTTAAAAGTCTCTATCATGTCACCTCTATCTCTTCTAACCTCCAGCAGGTATAGATTTAATTCTCTCCATCTAGTCTCATATGGCTTCTCTTGCATACTTTGCACCATCTTTGTTGTCCTTCTCTGAACTCTCTCCAAACCATCTATATCCTTTCTTAAATGAGTTATAGAATGACTCATAGAAGTTATTAAAGTTCATTAATTACACACTTTAGCCAGGAGTAAACATGTTTACCTTTCTGCTTCATGATACTAGGGTATAAGAATAGTATTAATAACTACACCGCTGATCCAGTGACATGTAGTCTTTTCATTAGATATTACCATGGAAGTATTAATTTAGTGTGCATATAGAGAATGACTAGTCAATGAGCTGCACTGTATTCAGTATGTGCTCCATGAGGGCTCATTCGGTGGCCAGCCGCAGTGGTGTGAGAAGGCTATGCTGGTCACCGATCTCGGACTGGGATGGGGGGTAGGGCAGTGAGTCACGCTGGACAGGGTGGAGGGAGGGACCACAGACTACCAGAGAATGGGGTTTTCTACATTTGTGGATGGTGATCGGTGACCAGGGAGGGGGTAGGGACCAGTACACTATGGAAAATTATTATGGCATCGGGTTGGCGATCAAGGTGGGGGAAGGTGCCACTTCACTGTGGAAAAATTATTTTAGCATATCAGGTCAGCAATCAGGGAGGGGGGGAGGGCACCACTACTCTATGGAAAAATTATAGCATAGTGTCTCAGTGATCGGTGATGGGGGCACTACACCATGGAATCTGTATTTAACATATGAGTCGGCAATTGGGGAGGGGGGAAGGGACCCTGGACTACCAGGGAATGGGGGGTTTCTATGTTGCGGATGGTGATCGGTGACCGGGAGGGAGTAGAGACCTCTACACTACAGAAAGTTATTCAGGCATATCGGGTCAGTGATTGGGGCAGGGGAGGGCACCATTACACTATGGAAAAATTATTATAGCATAGTGGGGCACTGATCTGTGATGGGGGCACTACACTATGGAATCTGTATTTTACATATGAGTCAGCAATCGGGGAGGGAAGGAAGGGACTCTGGACTACCAGAGAGTAAATGTATTGCTTTGGGCATGATGATCAGAGAATGGAGGAGCACTACATCGTGAGAATGTGGCTGCATGGGGCATGGGCTGGTGGGGCGGGGCTATGCAAGACCAAACAAAGGCCATGCAAATGGGCCCATGATGGGCATGCTAATGACTAATAGTGCCATGCATGCCCAATGGGCTCATTTGCATGGCTACCTTTGTGAATAGGGGCTTAGCATGCGTGCGCTATTTTTGCCAGCCCATTCTCCTGACTAGCTGTGGGGCAGCACTACTGGGGTTCCTGGTGATTTGCCTGGGTTAGCACTGCCCCTGCCCGCCCCTATTTGCTATCTGACTATGAACAGCCTGACTGCCCACCAGCGCAACTGTGAGGTGCAGTGCAAACTTTTGCACAGCCCTTTGTATTTTTTTAGTGAATCTTGTCCCAGATCTTCTTTGCTTCTTAGAATATTTTTTTTATCTAGTTTGTTGTTTTTCTGTACCTTTCTGTTTCTGCACTTTCTTTTACTTAATGTATTTATTGCTTTTTTCCTAATTACATTTTATTAAAGCAGCAGTACCAGTTAATGCAAAAGTTCTTTTTAACAATCGTCATGTCAGACAAGCCCCCAACTCACGCACCTTTAATCCACTGCTTTAACTTTTTTTTTTCCCCTTTGGACAGTTTAGCAAAGACCCTTGCCAGACACACTATACTGGATTCTGAGGGAAATGGGGTGGTACCATTCTCTCATTGGTTCTTTTGTCTAATGTAACTGGCATGCACTGCCATTTTCTTTTCCTGCTGAGGGTTCATAGGAACAAGCAATGAAAACAGAGGCTGAAAAACAGGAAGTAGTAGGGGGCTGTCTAATTTACCCTAGATCCACACACATAATAAATGTATTAAAACTCAAGGGAAACAATTATTAGAAAATGGTAAAAAAAAAATAAAAAGTAAAATCGGAATTCTAAAAATACCAGGCAGTGCAAAAAATTTGGGAAGTTATGAACATTTCCTGGTTAACAATTACTGCTGCTACTTTAGAGAGTTCCCCATATACACTACATACAATTAACAAGACAATTAATCAGAGTTACAGAGTACACCACTGGTAGGACATAGTTCAGTTATCAAGCACATAACAGTTAATCAGAAAATAGCTCTCCAAGATTTGTCGCACTCAACCGATAACCATATCATGTTTCCATTCTTTCAGGAGATGGAGCCAAGAGTTGAGGCTAGATAACACCACCAGTTACTGATAGCACAGCAACCTCCTTAGTAGCAGCGATGCCAAGGCACGATGTCCAGTCTGAGAACCAATATTTATACCAACCATTTATTATTAAAGATATTTGTTTTGTCAGAAGTTACGCATGAAGTCTTGCCACAGAGTCAGTGAGAGGGACGTAACAGTCAGCCAGCGATTAGTAGTGGCTTTCTTGGATGCTGTACACATGTTGTCTAGAAGATACTTATCATGACTACTACTAACTGTTGGTTGGCATTACAAGAAGAGAATTGAGCTAAAAGTTACCGCATCTAATTTATCAATTATTTCCATGATTGCCAAGTTTCGTTGAGTCCAGAAAGTTGTGACGATAGGACATCCCAAAAAAAATATGTATTTCTGTCACTTTGGGCTTTGTACAGTTCCTCAAGAATTTTGCTCCAAAGGCTGCCAGGTATCTATATTGTTGAGCTGGGGTTTTGAAAAAAATAATTGTAGTTTTCTATGAGAATTCATGCCATCCTGGGGAAGCTGTGATTTTTTTTTTTTTAATTTTCTATTTTTGTGCCCTACCTGCTGCCTTGCATCCAGCTAGTGATGGACCCCTCTGACCTCCACCTCCATTTAGCCGCATCTCCCCCCAAAGCCCCCTGGATTGCCCCCCAGGGCAGGGTTGCAGCATCCCCCGATAAGTGCCACAACACTGCTATTAGGATGGGGGGAAGCCAGCCCTGGAGGCTAATCGTAAGGCGGAGGGGCAGGCGTCATAGATGCAGCAGGCAGTGTGAGTTTTCTCCCCTGTATATGGGCGCAGGGACATGCAATGATGACCAGCGTCCACCCTGCTGAACATGCTGACATTGGTGCTGTGGTACGCCCGGGCTCTGCCAGGTGTCCGTAGTGCTCAAGACATGCTACCCGCCCTCCCCCCTGGAGAAGGAGAGCAGTCGCAGGACGCTTGATCCTTCTCCCCCAGCCACCCCCCCCCAGCAACCTGGGTCTGTTCCCAAACCCATGTTAACAGTGCTGCAGGTCGGCACCATGCCCCTGCACCAGTGGGCCAGCAGGAAGCTGTGATTTTATGCAAAGTGAACATCGCCCTGTTCCAGTCACTGGCATTCATTTGTACAGGGGCTTCCGCAGTCCCAATTTATTCTAATGTGTTCCACAAAACCAGAATGTGTCTGTTGTATTTCCTCACACAATTGAGAAACTAAATGAGAAGAAGCAGCTCTATCCCATGTAAAATGAAATCACTAAGCAATGTGTCTTATCATATCTGTTTTGCCCTTTTACAGTAATCCTGTTATGTAGCATCAGACCTGCAAATAACAACAGCAACAAAATCATGTAATGGTAACTGAAACTGCAGTGTAGTAAAGTCAAATACCTCCTCCCCCTTTGAAAAAAAAAAAAAAATGTACAGAGAAATGCAATCCCTGTCATTCCCAGTTTATGAATCTCTGGGCAGTAAAGGAAGGAAGAAATTGCATCACAGGAGAGGTTGATATTTAATGAGAGAAGGAAACACTCTCTGGTGTTTCAGTACTATTTGCTATATTTTCAGTACCACCTGTGTGTAAGGATTAGTAGAAAGTGTGAACAGACTGCTGTGGGTTGGAAAACGAGGTCCTGAACTGGGGAAGTAACTGCACCTCTCACAATTTCATAGTCTCCCACTTTGCCACAAAACAAGGAGATAATAAAGAGCCGTACAAAGTTGCACTGCCATATGATAATTACAAAGAAAAGGAAGGGGCTAAGCCCCTTGCATGCCTAGGCAACTGTAATATGTTGTATTCAAGTGTGGTGTTTCTTACCATACCATAAAAATGTGAGTAATCAGCTTATCCCATTGACAAAAATACAAATAGAAGGGGGCACCAGGAAGTGTTTCAAACAGTGTAAATGAAGCAATACATTTATGTGTACAGTTGCAATTCTTTACATTAAAGAGGAAGAGTAGCCCAATGCTATAAAATCTACCTATAGCCATTTTGTAACTGGATTATATTTCACAAAATCCAAACTGGTGAGATCTGTGTAAAATAATGCCCAGGTACTTCAGAAGCAAATGTTTTGACTGAAAATAAAATATATTGTATCTATACGGGTGGATAATTATATTGCAGCACTTCATTTGTAGTCAGATTTAGCTAAATACTTCCAAATTGGAAGTAAATACCACAAAGCAGGCAAAGAGATAGTGGGGTTCATTTAAATATATTATAAAATCATCGACATAATAATGCTAATCTGTATTCTTTATCCCCCAAATGTAATCCAGTAATCAGAAGTTGCTGTCCAATAGCTTCCACCAGGGGTTCGAGATACAGAGCTAACAGAAGCAGAGAATGAGGACAGCACTGCTGGGTGCAGTGGACAGAGCTCAAAAGATTGAGAAATTTCTTTTAATCTTAACACAGGAGATTGGTTGCTGGTGAATATTATCAAAGTTACACAAACAAACATAACATCTGAAATAGAAAACAAAACAGGAAACTCAGATGCCTCTTCTGGGTTCAAGCTGTACTGGGTCATAATGTCATACGCTTAATAGCGTACGGCATTATGCGTGAACCCTGGACCTGTGCACTCTCCGTGTTAGACCCCCCTGAGTTAGAATCCTAAGTGGGGGGTCTGGGGGGCATAGCTCCTCGGAATGGGAGGTTTAGTGGGCCACAGAACATAAAATAACAAGAAATCACGCAACACGATTAAGTCACATGACATTCTGCCATGCAACATTTTGACCCCATGCTCCAGGTAGCCTCACAAAACCCACTGTCAGGCTCTCACAGATGAGCTGTTCTCTCATTAGCATTCTGCTGGAATGAATGTAAACCTTGCCTCATACCCAACATTCCCCATTTTGCTTTCATGTCACTTTCTGTCCTGTCCTTAGGTGCACTATGGGCTTTATGGGTGGCCTCTCTGTGACCTAAGAGCATAGCTGTACCAGGAGATTCCCGATTTCCACTCTAATTTGTCTCTAGCTTGAATTTAGACTGAAGCAGGGGCTATCCAGCCCAGTGGCGTAGCAGGCTGAGGTGCTGTGCACCTTACCTGTTGCCATGCTGGCGATCCGAGTTGGGGAATGAACCCGGATCACTGGAGGTCAGCTGAGTAGAGGAGAATTAAGCACCCCATAGGATGCTTTCCTCTCCTGGGGGTGGAGGAGTCTGCTCTGCTATGAGACTGCCACCTAGAGGATCATGGTGGCATTGCAGGTTGGAACACATTCAGGGCAGGGGAGAGAGAGAGCCTGACTGGCTGGGGTAGTTGCTGATGCCCTGCATTGTGCCGCTCAGATGGCCTCTCTGATGGGGGGGTGAAAATGCAGAAACCCCCCAGCTGCAGCAGTATGATGACCATCGCTCTGCCCACAGACCTTGCACCCACTGACCCAGGCAGACTCCCTGTGTTCATGGTGAACTGAACATCGTGGCAGGGACCTGACCCACCCCTGCCACCCTCCACCATGGGGAGGTGATAACCACAGGTGATTACTGGAAATAAAAGCTCTGGGAGAAGATGGAGTGACAGGATTGGGGCAAGAGAGGCAGATCTGAGTAAGGGCCTCGGGGCTGACTGGTGAACCAAGAGGATAATAGAGAAAAAAAAAAGACTGAAGCAGGGCTTCTGCTTAAGTTGGAAAGTAATATATAAACAATTTCAGCATGCTGACAGGTTGTCCTTTCACTATGTGTGAGTTTCTTTGGTCCCAGAGGTAAAATGGGTTGGCTCTTCCCTTGCCAACAACCAGCTGACCCTCCTACAGTTCACTCTTAACAAGGACCTGCTGGATCACAGCCAAGTGTGCCACCTGGAAAGCCTTCCCCTCTGCCCGCATGGGTCCCTATTCCTGGTTGAGTCAAACCATGGACACGGCCTTGCAAGGGATTCTGTCTTCCCTCTTGCCTGGAGATGCTTCTCCTACTGTATCTTGTTGGAACAAACCTTACGATAATTAAAAAAAAATCAAAAAAGGGGTGAATATAGCAGACAGAGAACAACGGAACACAACACACATAGGTAAGGGATTCAGCTTTATTATGTGTTTTGGTACCTTGCCATAAAATGGCTTTGCACGTGATCTTTGAATATTGGCTTACCAGCGCTTGCCCACTGTCTTTGCAATGACTCAGATGTATAACAGGTGTAGGCACACCTGCTTTACCAAAACAATAACTTGTATTAAAAATACTTATGTAACCCCTGTGCCAAAAGTGGGGGTTACTAATTGATGTCCTGTTGGCATCGGGAGGCTGTAGTCACGCTGCCAGGCCAGCCGGAGGGTGGGGCTTAGCAGCATGAGGGAAGTTCAAGTGCTAACTGGCTCATGGTGTGACAGTTGAGAGATTTCATGAGGGAGTCATGGGGAAAAGAGGAGTGGCTGGAGCCAGCTCCGAGGTCCATAGGGGACAGCCTCCAGTCAGGGCTGGGTAGGCCCGGGGTGGAGAGATTTCCCCCCGGGCCCCCAGCAGTAGCAGCAACCCACAGACCATCCATGAGGCAACTGGAGGAGTTCCAATGCAGCAGAGAGGAAGAGGAGCTCATTTGGCTCCATTTGGACTGGGGATATTTTGAGGTGGCTGCCATGACTGGGACTGGGGATCGATGTGGCAGCGATGCTCTAGAGGGGTTGTGGTGGCAGTGCAGCCCCCATGCTTGAAGTGTCCACCAAAAATCCATTTAAAGTGCTGCTATGGGGATGGATTCCTGGGAAGCTGTGTCACATCAGATGGTGGCTGCCATCCTGCACGAACCATGCCCAAAGACCGGCAGGCGATCAGCACCAGGAGAGAGGACTGTGCCCTATGGTATCATCTACCCCCTGTAAGGAAGTACAGTAAGGGCTGAGGTATGTGTGTTTCCTGCTCCCACTGGCGGTGAGGAAGTTCTATGAAAGCGATTGCCTGTGAGAACACCGCCGAGTGTTCATAAGATAAGGGGAGCCCCTTCTGGCTCAACAAGGGAAAAGAAGGCTGAGAGGATCCAGGTTTGGGACCCATGTCCCCCAAGTATTTGTGCAACAGCCAATTGTCGTAGTCTGTGTGGAAACTGTACCGATGAACTGTAATTTACCCCCATCCCTCTCCATGGAGCTGTTGGTGGCTTGAGCTTTTAAACAAAAATAAAATGGTGCCTGATTGCAACCGATTTTTCTGCCTGAGGTTGAACCATTTGATGTCCTGCAAATGTTGTTGCTGTGTGTGTCCTGACAAAATGTTTTACAGACAATGGAGCCAGTTCATGAGCCCACCAGTCATGTATGGGAGGAAGAAATCCATCTGACCGCACCTTGATGGAGCTCACACCGTCACAAGATGAATCCCATTCTACATTTCTAAGGTACTGTGGTTTGAGCCCTGCACAAAGGTTATATTACTGCCTAGTCTAGAGGTGGTGCCCTTCCCCTTTCTCTGAGACTGTGCAACATCTAACCTCCTAGAGGGGGTAGCCTCTGAAATTGTCACCTCAGGGACTGGGAGTAATCTCTGCCTGCCTGAAAATACCTAAGAACTGAAAGAAACCCCCAGGGCAGGAATGAGGAAAAAAATACATGGAAACTAAGAGGTATTTCTAAAAGCACCATAGTAAGCAGGAGGAGCAAGGGTGGGTTACACTTAAATATACTGAACAGCTGTGGGAAAAGAAGGAGCGTGGACAGGTCCAGCAATCCTGGAACCCTGCAATAAAACAGATAACATTGTAGTTTGCATCCTTGTCACACTAGATGTGAAAGGGTGGGGGGGGGGCACTTTGTCACAAAGGCCTGTGCCCACACCTTCCCTCCACGTTGGCATACAACTAAGAACTTATTTGTCTATAGCTATCTGTTTATATATCCACCACACCCCTGCAGTTAGGGTTGAGTAGGGTGTTTAATGTTAAACCTCTAACTTAGCACCTTAATAACTTTACCCCTGTTCAATGAAATTATGCATACATAGTCCGGTTGGCAAGGCCTCTTGCTTTGGCAAGCTTGTGATAGTCAAATGTCCGGATTCCGAGATCTGGATAATACAAAAAGTGGAAAAATTGGGATGTTTCTCACCTGCTGGATTTCTGTTTGCAGCCAGAGGTGGTTGTGTATGCTTTGTAGTTTCCATGTATACCCAGGGCTGCAGAAACACTTTGGACCTTATGATGGTTGTCTTTTGTGTCATGTGGGAACAGTTGCTGTATATGTTGTTTATCTTACCTGGTGATGCCTATCTGTGGTTGTTTATGTGTTCTTGTCCTTTTGCTGCTTGGGTGGGAAGGGGAGTTAGGGTTGGAAACCCAAGCACCACATTTCCATACTTTTGTTGCTTTAAGTTGAACCCAAACTGGTGCATCGACACAATTTTTTTGCAATTAAAACACACACACAAAACACACACACGGGTGACCCCCTTTTGCCCGACACCCCGATGGCTGACCACAGAAAGCCAGCCACTACAGTGACAGTTGCTGTAATGGTCCGTTCCATGTTTCACTTTCCCCAGTATCCTGCTCCCTCCACGGACCAACTCCGACCTGAGTTGAGAATCCTAAAGTCTGGGGTGGGGGGTGGTAACCCCACAGAAAACATTGTGGGCTTAAGGCGGCACAATGCCTGTGTCAGTATTATGCCGTCGCGGTGTGGGTGGTCGACAGATTTGGTGTTGACCAAACCTGGTGCTTCTCACACACACACACACACACACACACACACACACTCTCTCTTAGCTACCATTAGGTTAATAGGCTACTGATATGTAATAAAACTGCTCTTGTGCTCAGTGATCTAGGGGCTTGTAAATCACTCCTGGGCAGTCACACATACCTTTCTTACTATCACCCTCATTTCTTGAAAGAGGTTGTTGTGTGTGAAAAGGATTTAATGCAGAGTGGCAGCAGCATTTTAGCACACCCTTCTGAAAGGGTGAGAGAGGAGTCACCAGAAAAACTCTACCATGCTTCGGCAATACCCACTGAAAGAGCAGTCACCAGAAAAACTCTACTGCTATATTCATAGAGGAATCCCTAGCAGAACGAGGCTGGGTGGGGCGCCTGAACTACAAGAGTGGTCGAAGTCAGGCTGCGGCCTGTCTGCACATCTTGACCATCACCTGATGTTCATTGATGGCACATTTATTTATTTGGCAGGCAACAAGTACCAGGAGAACATTTTAGGGACAGGCTCCACAGCAGAAGAAAATATATTTAATTTATTACTGTTATTGATGCTCTCATTTCTTAAAGAAGGCCCTTGTGTGTAAGGAAAAAACTCAATGCAGAGTAGCAGTAGCATTTCAGTGTATCCCTCAGAGAGGAGCCACCAGAGGAGCACTACCCTGATATTCATAAGGGAATCCCCGGTAGAGCAATGCTAGGTGGGGCGCCTGAACCACCAGAGTGGTGATATATCAGGCTGCGACCTGACTGCACATCGTGATCATCAGCGGATGACTTATGAAAGCATATTCATTTAGTTGGCAGGTACAAGAGCCAGCAGAATATGTTAGGGACTGACTGCCATTTAAAAATAAATGAAACAAGGCTGCAGAGACAGCAACCAGAAGACTGTTTAATTGTGATATTACTCTGTGTAAAAATGCCTGCAAACAAAATTTCTCATTTTTCTGGGGAAGTAAAGAGGGGGCAGGCCCAAAAGGCAGTTACTTAGGAGCTTTAAACTGAACATTCCAATGTGACTTATTCTGTTGTAGAATTCAGAAGTGGAATGAGAAGTAATTGGTGCTCCAGGGGGAAGGAGATGGAGTTTGACCTCTCTCAGATCAGTAATTAATTTATGCAGAATGTTCAGCATTTTAAAATGGACTGCACAGCTCAGATTCAGGGAGATTGCACAGAGAAATTTGGCAGAACAGAACAGGCCAAGGGGAGACCAGTCAGCCTAAAGAGGCCTACAGGAAAGGTAGGGCCTTGGGGGACTAACCCTCTGGTAAGGTCTATGTGAAAGTATCACCTGTACCCCAGAGAAGGGATAGTTACCTGTGAGGGAGAACGGGAACGTTTAGCTGTTGCCTGCTGCACTGAGTTACCCGATTACCAGTAACAGTTTTCAAGAAGAATAGCAACCAGTTTCAGCATTTCCAGTCCACGTGAAGCCAAACAGCATCCGTCAAGACCACAGAAAGTCCACTGCTCATCTACAGCTTCAGCATTACTGGCATCAGATAAGGACTGTGGTTTTATTTGCCATTTTAAAGAAGGAACATTTGTTTAAGTGGCATTTACTTTTAGAAACATTATTTAGAGAGATTATTGTTAAAGGAATCAAGCTCAAAGACCTGGGGAAGTCGCTAGGTACTAGAAATATTGTTGCTGTGTTACAGTTTATTGTGAGTTTACTGACCACTTGTATATAAATAATTGCATATGCAGAGTGATGAGTATTTACATTGAGTGTTAAGTATTGCAACATAGAGATATTCAGGAGGGGTGGCTTAGGTGACTGCCAGGCACTGTCACCCATAAGGCTTGTGAAATGACTCTGGACCAGAGATTTGGCCCCATGGTCACAAGGGAGGGGTGGGTAGGTTTACACTAACAGTAGTTCAGTTACCTTTACTTGTGAGCTGGCAAGTTGTGTTGCATTACATATACAAGGGAGGGCTGGGTCGGGTTAATCCTTTAGATGCTTAAATGTTTGCAAGTGGAAAAGTCTGTGGGAAGTAGACAAAAGGTTAATAGTAACTAATAAGAATATTGTATAAGTAACAGGCATTTAAGATATTGTTTGTTTGTAACAGTACATGCATTGCACTTACTGTCCTGCACCATCAGAACGGTCAGTAAAGTTCCAGCTTGCTCATTTCAAATTCTTGTCCAAGTCATTTCTCTGAGGTTGTCTTTTGTCTTACATGTTCTGTGGTCTCCATTGGTCAGCACACTACAGCAGCCTATTCTCAAGCATACCCTCTCTGCCACAAGGGTTTTTCCACTGGTCATTTTGTTAGGGCACCATAACTAAGCATACCATTATACGTCCTCAGCACAGTGGATGTGGAGTGGAGAGAAAAGTAAGAACACCATACATAAGTATTGAGTGCTTGTGTTCACAGCTCTCCACAACAGGTCAGTTTCTGGGATCACCCACCCCCACCACTGGGATCTCCCTCACTGTCTTTGGAGGAACCTTCCAGAAGCCCAGAAGCAATCAAGAGGTCTCCCATGAGGGAATTCCCTCCATTGAGGTACAAGCACCCTCTCAGTGTCCCTCTGCTACTCCCAACTATGGACAAAACTTGACATGACCCACAGAATCCAGCAGCTATGGATCTGTCCACAGTGCCTGAGGTCCTTCTCTGGTAGCCACCAGGGTCTTAGTTGCTGTTATCATGACGCTGTCAAAGCTTTGAAGTGTACTGAGCGTTTACCACTCTCAGCACCCTGAAAGCAACTGTGACCAACTCCTGCCCTGCTTTATGGTGGGAGCCTTTCCTTCGATTCCTCCTTGCCCTGTGGCTGGTTTGTGGCAGTCAGCAACCATCCAGATCATGACCTGGACACCACCTCTCCCTGCCTCTCTGAGGCAAGAGGGGTAGGGAGGGAGGACATTAGCCAGTGCCCACACTCCTAGCTACTTGGAAGGGCATTCTGACACCACCATCCCCCTGCTGGCTGTGCCTGATGCTGTCTTGGCTGGTACCCATATCCAGTGTGACTGGGCCAGTCCCCTTCCCATGCCCGAGAGATGCCTACCAGGGAAGGGCATCTGGTGTACTGAAGTTCTCCCTCCTCCAGCCTGTGGCACCACAAGGCCAATACATTTACAAAGGAGGCCTGGGGAGAGTTAAGCCTACAGTTGCTTAGATAGTTGTAGGTGGGACAGTCTGTGGAAATTAGACAAAAGGTTAATAGTAACTCATAAGTATACTGTATAAGTAAGAGGCATTTAAGGTGTTTATGCTTTCACTAAAAATACCACCAAAAGCTTAATCTGGTTCAAATTCAGTTGCTTACCATCTGTATCCCCCCTCTCCCCCAGTCGCCCCTGAAAAAGGGACTTCAAGGCCCAGTGGGCTTACCGGGTCAACAAAATTCAACAAAAAACAAAACAAAATGCTTTGAACCTACTGTGTCTTACCATCAAAGTGGTCAGTAAAGTTTCAACTTGCTTCTTTCAAATTGCTGTGTGAGTCATTTCTCCATTGTTGTGTCTTTGCTTCACATGTCCTGTGGTCTCCATTTGGTCAGTACATTATAGTAACCTATTTTCAGTCACACCCTCTCTGTCCATTTTCTCCCACAAGTGTTTTCCACAGGTTGCCTGGTAGGGGTCTTTTCCAGTGACTTCTTTAGAATGTTAAAAAAATAAATACTTTTGCATAATATACTACTATATCTGTTTGTTGTGGGGGTAACCAAAAACTTTAGTGTGTGCTCCATTCACTGTGCTGTGTTCTGAAAGTGCTGCCAGTTTACAAAGGCAGCTTTGCTTATTATAATTTCCTTTCTGTAGTTTTAGTACTTAAATTATTGAAAAAAAAGTCTTTTTTTTTTTCTCCTGATGCTGAAGTCTCTGTTCTTGTAGTGCACTTAGGCATGTGCTGCCTGCCTGTCACACTGCAGTCGGTGTATTGGGGTGGGGGAGTACTGCCCTGCCTTCTTTGCTTTGCAACTTTGTGCTTACACTTGTTCCTGTATATGTAGTTAGCCGAGCTGCTATTTCTTAAAACACCTATATAAAATAGTAGTTCAAGTCCCTTAGTCTCAACACAGACTTCATCTGTGCCCTAGGATAGGCAGGGGCAGGGACTGTGGGGCACCTTTGTGGTCCAGTATTAGCGGTCTTAAGTTTCTAGCCACACAAACAAGGACTAGCACCGGCCATCAAGGTGTGGCCATATTCAAAGGACACCTATGTGTGGTGCACCTCTTCAACAGCACCAAGGCGCACAATATCTCACTGCGTATATGCAAATGAGGGACCCCCATGCATACATTGCACAGCAAGATACTGGACAGTTTTCAGAGGTGCAAAACAGTTGCAAGTTTGGTGCAGTTTAATGTTTCTGAAACACAACCCTTAACAGTGCGCAGAGTGCCCTGCACACCCTTTATGCACTGTAAATAGCTGGGTTCCCTGTTGGTCCAGCGGTCCCTCTGCAGCCCCAATCCCTGTCCGTGTTTTAAAAACAGTTATCCCTGGTGGTCCAGTGGGCCCTCTGCAGCCCTGATCCCTGCCCCTGTAGGAAATATATATGGCAGTGGTGGTCCAGTGGTCCCTCATCTGCCCCCAATCCCCTCCATGTAAAGTGAAAATTGTTGGTGGACCAGCAAATCCTTCCAGCCCCGATCCCCATGCATGTGATATAACAAAATCATTGGTGGTCCAGCAGTTCCCTCCCTAGCCTTGATCCCTGTCTCGATAATGTAATATTCGTTGGTGGTCCAGCAGTTTCCCCACTGGCTCCAATCCCCTCCGTTATGGCAAGAGCAATCCTGGTAGTCTAGTGTCCCCCACTCCCTCCCTGAGCCCCGATCCCAGCCTGTAGCAAACATATCAGCATCCCTGGCAGTCTAATGGTCCCCTCACCTGATCCCTACATAGGTATACCAAAATATCCCTGGTGGTCTAGTGGACCCTCACCCCCGACCCCGGCAGGTAGTGTCCCATCACCTGCTCCTCCTGTCCCAACCCCGAGGGCCGGCAACTGGCACAATCATCTGCTCACCACCACAGCCAGCCAACTGAGCTCACTTGGAGTGTGTACTGTACAATCAGCTTGTACAGTACACACTCCAAATAAACTCAGTCGGGGTTGGAATTGGGGTGGGAGACCTAAGATTCAAATGTGAAGCACTGTGTCTGTCCATGCAGAGGAACTGTACCTGACCATACTAGCTATGTATTCACAACCATGTTAGACCCATGATTCAAATGTGAGGCACTGTGTCTGTCCATGCAAAGTCACAGAGTGAGTGAATATCAGCAACTGTGGAGTAAACTTGAGGGAATTATAAGGGAGATGGACCTGTTCCATTCAGAGGATGTGTGGGGAGAGATTCAGGCAGTTCTGGAACAACTGGAATGAGTGGCATTGGCAGTCCAAATGACAGTGGTGTGGGTGATGTCATGCCACTGACAATGAGATTACCTGCTGATGCAGGAAGACAAGGTGAATCGGCAACACAGGCCCATGGCACTGTGCCTCAGGTTGCAAAAGCACATGATTATGACTGGTCACTGCTCTTGAGTTCTCTGCTGAAAAAGCAACAGCAGAGGACATGTTTGTTGCCATATTCGGCTGAACACATGCTCATTAATTAGTTTGATGTGGTGATTGTGGACTTTAATGCTGACCCTCTTGTGTACTAGAACACCAAAAAGCAATCATGCCCTGCCTTGTCCTAAGTAGCTTGTAAATATCTTGTGTGCCCCCCCGAGAAGTGTAACCCTTAGAGCACCTCTTCAGCACTGCAGGAGATATTGTTCATCCACATTGCTTCCACTTGCAGCCTGAACATGTGCAGCAGCTTATTATTAATAAGCTCAGTATGCATCTGCTTGATAATTTAAGTGAATGGGGCGTACTAGTCAGAGCCTGACAATGTGCTGTCACTGGCTGCCTGCTTTGAATACTGAAGTGACTACTGTACTTATGACTTTCTCATCTGTGCTCTTAATGTGACTGACAAGATTCTGGAATAACGATGTTGGATGTGGTTGTGCTTGGCATTTTGACTAACCTTATGGTGGTTCTATGATGCCGGTTTGACAACAATTTTGTCGACCGGCATCACAGCGATGAAATTTATGTTGACTGCAAGTTGCGGATGACATAAATCCATATGGGAACCCAGTCCTTGTTTCTATTGGGGGGCTTTGCCCCCGAAGCCCCCATGTGGGGGGGCCGTGCCTCCTGCACCCCCTGTACTAAATATAATCAACTATGAGTCAGAGTTGATTCAGGGAGGGGGTACAGGACCTGAAGACAGTGTGCCTGAGTCTCTGGCGCATCATTACAGCAAACTGTTGCTGTAGGCATCAACGCTGTTTGCTGTAATGGTGTCGCTGTCAGGGAAGCATACCCTTTATGGCCACCACTGCTGTTAAAATGACAATGATTTTGGAAAATTACTGAAAATCTTTTCCTCTTATTTTTTGCAGTGTGACTTGTATCCTGGTATATCCAGGCACTAGGTTACAAACTTTACTTCCTATTATGCTGTTAACTTGCAGGACAGACAACGATCAAACTAACAGTATAAAAAAACTAAAAATAAAATGAAAAATATAAAAATAAATGTATTTAAAAAAATAAAAAAAGTATGATAGTCTGAATGTCTGCTCCACTGTGCAACTCAGCGTTGCTTTGCTGTCTCCAAAACAAACATCATCTTTCATTTTTAATTCCTTTCTCTGCATGCTGTGCAACTCTGCTTCGGTGATTCCCTCCTGGTCTCCATACCAGATGTTCTCTTCATTTTTTTCAATACACCCATCAGACAGAAAAGAACATATAAAGAAAATGCCTAATCTGTTAAAGACAAACACTGGTTACCTTTGTGCACTCTCCTGTCAGTGCATAAGCCCCCAATTAGCGTTTCTGTGTAACAAAATATTTTTATAACTGCATTTTCACCATTTTGTCATTAAACTGACGCTTAAAAAAGTGCTCAAAACTTCCATTTAGACAAGGCATAATTAGAATGCTAACGTACCCTGCTGACTCAGTGCATTGGTGGTGGTGGGGGGGGCGTTAGCATATCCCAGGTGAGGGAATGAGTGGCTCCCATGAGATGACTGGTGGCAGGAGACAACCTAGCTAAGCAGAAGTTTTCGAGCACTTTTTTTAAACTGAAGTTTTAATCCCAAAATGCAGTTAGAAAATATATTTTTTTTTTCACACTGAAATGCTAATTGGGGCATAATTTATTTTATTTCATTTTTGTTGACCGGGTAAGAGCACTAGACAAATTTTGCCTATTTTCAGGCACGACCTGGGGAGGGGTGTACAGATGAATGCCAACTGACCTTGAACCAGATTAAGCTGTTGGTGGTATTTTCAGTAACTATGCAGTGGCAAGAGAGCACACAAAGGTAACTGGTGTTTTCCTTTAAACTACGCTGACTCTGCATCAATACAGTACGTTTTTGCAACCGAGGAATATGGCCCTGCCATGTGATGTCTGCACACATACATAAAAAAGTTGCTGCTACAGGAACAATCTGTTTGTAGTCATTTTTATTAATTGATTTGTGCATGTTGTCTTCACTGTTTATATTGCTGTTGTGTTTGTTGTATTTATGACTTAGGACGTTCTATAAACCAGACTTGCTTCTCATGGAACTCATGCTGTATTTTATGAAACTTTTAAATAAAATAAAAATAAATAGTATTACCCTTTACCATGCTGAGGAGAAAACATCTTATTTGTATATTGTGGAGGGTTGTTTTCACGTCTACAGCATTTAAAATAAATGTACTGCATTATGGTTGAATACCAGCATTGTTGAATATCCTGGGTGTATTTGTTGAATATTTGACGAATACACAATTTATGCATTTGCACACACCTATGGCAGGGTACACATTAAGTTATATTATAACATGGGCACCTACCTGTCTGTGATATGATTTGTAGATTCACAGCACATGACCATTCATTAATCTCTGTTACAAGCACAGTGTCTATGTGTGGTAAACAGTCCCTAGAATCACAGATGAAGCAGAACACCAAACTTCTTTTTGCAGTCTCTGAATAGTTGTGAAAAGCAACCATTTTTTTTTTGCAGCTAAGCGAGTGTGCCCAGCCACCCACCCACCCATCCAGTGCACCTCGAGAATCACAACAACTGTAAATGTTGCCACTGTAAGTGACATGGAGACAGCAAGCAAAATGTTTGCTTTTGCCACCTGTCCAGTTGCTGTGCACCTGAGGAGCACATATCTGGATGTCACTGCTTCCATGCCACTAGCAATCTATGCCAGAACAGGGAGACACACATGCAGATTCAGAACATTTCTATCCCTTATGCCCCAAGTCAGTAGCCTGCCCAGTCAGTCCACTGCAGGTATAGGCATGGCCAGCTGTTCTGTTCATCATTACAGGACACTGCCCACCCACCCGCTCAGTGGAACTTCATGTTTTCTTGTGGTGGAGTCATCCCCTGAAAAAAATCACCCCCACACAACAAATGGATAGTTACTGGTGACCTAAGTCCTCATAGCACAGTCGGAGTGAGGAAGCGCAGTCTGTGTTACTATACATAAATTATGTGCCGCAAACACAGAGAGACACAGAAACAAGTGCAGCACAGAGACATATGGACAGTCCAACATGAAATAAATCACCTGCGCACAACAAATGCATCCTTCCCAGTTATCTTTCTCCCCATAGCAGAGTTGGAGTCAAAAAGTGCAGTCTGTGTTAGTATTCATTAATTATGTGCCACACACAAAGAAGTGCATGACAGCCCAACACAGCATAAAATGTAAGTTGCTGCAGTGTGTCTCCTGACAGTGTGTGCTTTGAGCTGACACTGGGTGTGATTTACTGTGGCATTTGAAAGCAGAACTGGTTTTCCTTCTGCTGTGCACCTTACTGTGTGTCTCTGTTTCTCTACTAATTGGAAAGCAGGACACCATGATGTAAGAAGTTCGGGTTGTTCCTTTATTGTATTTGGGATGCCTGTTTACCACAAACTTATGTTTGTAGACCTCTTTTTCCTGTGGTAGAACAGAGAACAGTGTGGTACTACAGCAATCGACAAGGGAAGAACACAAAATAGGTCCCACATTTTCTACTTATAATTTCACAGGTTTTTGTCCATTTCTGTCTACATCTGGCCCATAAAAGAGAAAGCGCATAATTTTAATTAGGGTGTGCGGTTATTAGATTAGTCAACACCGGTGTTGATTAATCGCCAATAACTACACACCCTGTTGTGGGTTATGGGATGATAGCCAAGTTCTGAGCACAAGCTGGGAAAATTAAAACGTGTGTCACGGCCGGCGGGGGCCTCAATCAGGAGGGGAAGAGCGGATATGCCATAAAGTACTGTCTAGGGGCAACACTGATTGGCAATCATGCAAGTCCACAGAATATAGGAGAATGAGAATGTGGCCCAGCCATGTGCCCACTGCATACATACATGTCAACTCAGCTATGTTCAGATATAACATAGCTAGCTAATTACCCTATACTGATCTGATGCATACTAGTAGTGGCTGTTAGAACGGAGGTCGGTATGAGTCGGTATTACTGCCGTCAAATTCTATGTTTCTATACTAGGATCGGCAGCTTATCAGTTAGGTAGGGAAATGGGCAGACTAGGTGGGCCATGCGGTCCTCATCTGTCGTCAAATTCTATGTTTAGTATGTTTGCATGTTCTGAACCTCTTGACTGGCACAACAAATTGGTGGGAACTGGACTGGAAGAAAATTCTGTGCGGTCCAATCGCATTCACGGCAGGGAACTGATAAGCATGGGGCTGGGTACACTGCCATCACAACTGAAATGCATTTTGCCCCTATTAATCTTTTCATCTCTGTTCCGCATTGTATTTATTTAGCAATTTACATAAACTGTAAATAAATATGTCTTGTTTTCCTCACTGCTAGTGATTTTCATTGTGCTTTGTCGCCTACTTGTGTCTAGTGGGCATTGTCCGGTTACCAACGACTTGAAAATTAATAAATGAATTAATGAATGACATATTCAGGCACATAAATTATCTCTCCGATTTCAGGGGTCAAACTCGAGAATGCTGTTGGCTCGGAAGTTCTGGCGGTATTAGACCAGAGATGTCCGCGCGTTCTAGGCTGGATGCCCCACGTTCAATGAATGTTGCAATGCGTGTGTTAATTACTTTCCCCCCTTTTTACTACAGTGCAATCTGCATGTATAAAGGGGAAACGGACTGTAGTTTGTAAATATAGTAATTGTGTCCCGTTTCAGGGCGGAACACATTCTTCAGCTCCTGTTTCCTTGCGGACCGGATTTCTGCCAGGGCTTACTGTCCGGCACGGTTCGCGCTCCGGGTCTGCGCTAGGCTGGGATACACAAGGAAGTAGAGAGTCTCAGCGTTCCGGTTGCAGTTCTTCTGAGTCGAATTTCAGTTAGCCTTTTTAAAAAATGACTTTCGATTAATCTGGATTTCATCATATCGTCTCCCTGCTGCCAAGATGTCTGTGGTTGGAGCAGAGACTCGCATCAAACAAGCCAGGTAGAAATAAAGCTACCAACTTTCTGAGGCCTAAAACTGGGACGGTCCATCCTGCCACTGACCCCCGTGTCACTCCCACAGGCACCGTCGCCGACAATGCTGCACACAGTCAATTAAATTTTGCTGCTTGCTCTGGCCATGCCACCCCACAGTAATACCAGTAGCAAACATTCAGATTAAAACAATACATTATCTCACTGTCGGTGCTGGCTTGTGCTTGCTTCCCTTAGAAATAGAAATCTTGATGGCAGATAATGACTGCTGAGCCCACCGAGTCTGCCGAGATGTTCCCTACCTATTCTGTCTCTGAAAACCGTATCTGGTCTCCGTGGACCTTCCCACCTCCCTGCATTCTATTTAATATACCCCTATGTGTAACCCATGCATACTTGAAGCCTTCCACTGTTCTAGTCTCCACCGCTTCAGCTGGCAGTGTATTCCAGGCATCTACTACCCTTTCAGTGAAGAAACATTTCCTCATATCACTCCTGATCCCCCCACCCCCAGCATCCTTGCATGCCTCCTGGTCCTGGTGCTTTTTCTCATTTGAAAGATACTCCTCATCGGTACCCAATTCACCACTTTGAGGTACTTGAAGGTGTCTATCATATCCCCTCTCTTTCCTTTCTTCCAGGGTGTACATGTTGAGATCCCACAATCTCTCATTGTAGGGCTTCTCATACAGACCATGCACCATTTTATTCGCCCTTCTGTGGACTGCCTCTGCTCTGTCTAAATCCTTTCTGTGTGCGGTCTCCAAAACTGAACACAGCAGTCTAGGTGTGGTGACACCAGTGAGTGATTATAATGGCAGCACCACCTACCTCCTCCTGCTGGAGAACCCCCCCCCCATATGCAACCCAGCATTCCATTAGCTTTACCTGCTGCTTTGTCACACTGACTTGCCACCTTGAGGTCCTCCAGTATGATAACCCCATGGTCCCTTTACTGCATAGTGACTGGCACAACTCTCCCACCCATCACAAACTTAGCCCCGGGGTTTCTATATATACCTTTGCCAGGGACCTTAGTATTTAGGAAAGGAAGTATTAAGCCGATCAAGTAGTGTCTGTGCTGTTACAGTAGGTAGATAGAATGGGCAGACTAGGTGGGTCAAGCGGTCCTTATCTGCTAACAAAGTCTTTGTTTCTATGTCCCAGGTGCATTATTTTACACTTTCTGGCATCGAACCCTATCTTCCATGTTTTTGACCATTCCTAAAGTTGCCAAAGATACCTGCTGCTTTTTCCACTCCTCCTTGAGTATTCACTCTATTGCAGATTTTGGTGTCCCCTGCAAAAAGGCTTACCTTCCCTTCCAGCTCTTCTGCAGTGTCTCCTATAAAGATATAGAAGAGGACTGGTCTCAGTACCGAGCCCTGTGGTACCCCACTTGCCATACTCCCCACTTTAGAATCAGTGTCGTTAACCACCACCCTTTCTGTACTATGTTTTAACCAGTTTTTTTTATTTTTATGTTTATTATATCATATTACAAATATATGTTTACACTGTCCCATACAGCATCAGCCTTGTTACAAAGGGGAGTGTATATACCCTTACATTATACATCACTTCAGTATACATAACAATACATAACTGTTAGTACAACATGGTGGGGGGGGGGGGAGGTAAGCTCCTTAATAAAAATACACACCTATTTTCAACAGTGCTGCCAGCCCATCAGCGAACAATGGATTCCTTATTAGCAATGCAACGCAACATTAATTCAATATAGTATAGAAACTACTTTTAACCACTAATGTGTAAACATCATTCTTAGGATCCCAAGAAAGAGTAAACCCCTATCTTTCTCACAGCTCCTTACTCAACTGTAAACTAAAAAATCTCCCCAAAAATAGAATGCAGATAAAACATTAAATACCTTTTATGCAGCTACTCATGCTAATTGTCTTAGTGCTCCATAGTCTTTGGTGCCATCTAGTGGCATGTTTAAGTCCAGCACACTTCCATAAGGTGTTCAGTTCATCAGACCAGTACTATTTAACTAATTATCCAGGTCTTCTGTAGCCTGGGAAGTTAGCAAGATGAAGCTGCATAGCCTCCATTATTTTAAGCCAATATACCCAACTAACACAAGGAGAAAAATTTCTCTAACCATAGGTTTAAGAGGGTTCCCTTCATTATAACTACTAAATATTTATAAAAGACATAAACATACCCATTTCCAGTGAAATCGAGGAGGAACCCCACAAACTTGCAATTCAGCGGAGAATAGCACATAAAAGGTAGAACATATGTTTAATAAAAGGTCCACTTAAGTTCATTTATTCAAATTATCCAAGTCTTCCTCTTCCCCCCAGTCGAAATTCCACCTTTCTTTTTCTGATCCATTTCCAGCATCTTTTACATCTGTGTACATAAACACTTTGCCCCCATAGGCAGTCCCGAGGTAGGCGGGCATCAATAGTGAGTGTACAACTCCTGTGCTTCTCAGCTGGGCCTGGACCCCAACTCTTACGTTGGGACCGAGGAGCAAAGGAGACATCTGGGAAAAGGTGTACAGCTTGTCCTTTATGTAGCAAAGGATAGTGATTTGTGCTTTTGACGAGAGCCAGTCTCGTGAGTCTCTGGCCATAATCATCATAATGGTACGAGGATTGTTTGCGGCAGTTGCTGCCTGCCGAGTAGAGATTCTGTAGGCTTTTTTTATTTTAATGGCAAATTCCTCTACCTACACATGTAGCAAAGTGGAAATCCAGTTGGGGATCCTGTTGGAAAGAAACAGTACAAAGTGATCTCCTTCTGTCCCTTCTAGGCTATGTGCACATGTGAGGCTCATTACACATTTTCTAGTGCTTCCATGTGGTATCTAAGTTGTGCATTTTCTTGAACAAGTTTTGCTGTCACATTCAGTGCTGCCGTCAACCTGGTTTCTGCTGCTTGAGCCATGTCAGAGGATGCTGCTATCTTGATATCTTAAGATTCCATTCTGTGTAGAATAATTTCAATTATTTTGGTCCATAGCTCTGCTGGATGTTACCACAGTCTGGCATGCATGCTTGGGAGGTGGATCAGTTTGTTTGCTGAGCCCATGGCTCCCACAGCCTCTCCCTTGGTTTGTTGGTTTTTCAAAGAGTCTGCGGCTCGTGTTCCCTTTGGCTGGACCATTTATTCCACCTGATGCCATAGAGAGGATCAACAATCAAACAGGAAGAGATTGGTAGGCAAACGTTCAAAATATTATGATAGTTAAAGAGCTGTAGAGATCATTTGGTGGGGAGCTTTGTTGTAACACATCCTCAGGATGGAGCTCTCCAGCACCTCCCCCTTGATCAGTTTCTAACCCAATTTACCACCGTGGATCCCAACTCATAGGCTGATCAGCTTCCTAATCAGCCTTCTATGCGGCGTCATAGGCCTAGCTAACGTCTAAATAGGCCACGTCCACTGCTCTCCCCTGATCAGTTCCATGTTCAGCCAAACAAAGAAATCTATTAGATTAAATTTCCCTGGCCACTGTGTCAAAGAAGTTAATTATATTCAGTTGGCATGATCCCCCCTCTCACCCTCCCGGTGCATCTGTGTTGTCTATAGTCTTGCAGCCCACTGGATTCAAGATGCTCTTTCATCATTTCTTTCAGTATTGTTTCCATCAGTTTCCTCACCACTGAAGTGAGAGTGAATGGCCTGTGGTTGCCTACATCCCTCCCTGCTGCCACTCTTATGTAGAGGGATAACATCAGCCCTTCTCCAGTCCTCTGGAACCATTCCTGTTTTTAGTGAGTTGTTGAACAAGGCTGTCAGTGGGGCAGTCAGAATCTCCCTAAGTTCTTTTAGTACCCTGTGGTGAATCCCATCCGGTTCCATAACCTTGTCCATCTTCAGAGCTGCAAATCCTTTCAGCATTCTTTCCTCTGAAAATGGACCTTGGTCCACCCCCCTTCCCACCCTATCCCTTCTTCTCCCTGCTGGTCCGTCCCCATCATCATCGACTATGAAGACTAAGCAGAAGTACCTGTTTGAAGTATCTGCTTTTTCTTGGTCTTCTGCCTTCTAAGCCTTACTGCCCCTGCCCTTGTTTTCCTTTTCTCATTTATGCACCTGAAGAAAGTCTTATGTTTTGTAGTGACCCCTTTGGCAATCATTCATACACTTTAACCCTGACCTCCCAGTTCTGTGCACTTTAAGTAAGCTTTGGGCATGTCCCACGTGTTTCTTATCCTCACTGTAACTAAGTAGTGACCCCTTGTTAAAACTCACGTACATTACATTAATAATAACTTTCACACACTGTTACTCAGTTTACTACATGTAAAAGACAGCAAATGTGAAGTAATCCTTCTTGCCTATTTAAGATAATTAGTGCACCTCAGCAATAATTACTATTTATATGTTCAGAATAAAGAATTAATAGCAGTGGTCATTAGTATTACTTGATTGGGGTTTAGTTCCTTTGGCAGTTTTAAACCCTGTATGACAGACCTGTGTGGGTTAGCTCCTTAGTTAAATCGGAGGGAAGCTCCTGTTGTGGTTTATAGAGCAGAGGTTAAGTATTCCTCTGTGCCGTTAAAGGAAAGATTAGAAGTTGTAGCACACACAACCCTAGAACTGTACCAGAAGAAATAAAAAACAAAATAAAAAAAAATGAAAAAAGATTTGAAGATCAGATCAGTGGACTGGGTCACTCAAAGTCCATTTGACTAGGGCTGGCCTGCAAGCGCAGCAGTAGAGCTACCGCTCACAATGCTGATGACCCGGGTTCGGGAGCGGACCCGAGCTGCTACAGGGCCAGCTGGGGTGTGTGTGGATTGAATGGCATCTGCATGCTCTCCACCTCCAGGGGGAGGGGGTGGGAGTTTGCATTCCCGGTGTAGAGGTTCCTGGGTAACCACATGACCTCCTGTCACTGGAGGCACACAGCTGGTAGTGGGAGGCATGCCAGATAATTGGCATGTTTATGCCACAGCATCATTGCGTGCCATGCCTCCTAAAGCTACGTCGCAAAAACAAACTGCCGGATGAGCTAAAATGATGCCCCTTTGCAATGTTGCCACGTGTTGCTGGCCTAGGGCTCCCTATCTGGGCGTCAGATGTGGCATCCGAAGGGGTAGTGGGGGAGGATAAGCCATGGAGGAAGCTGACCCTGGTGTTGTGGTGACAGTGGTTGCGAACATGCTGTGAGGGCTGCTGGGGAGCCATCCTGGCTCCAAAAAGCATAGTAAGTTTAAAAAAAAAATCCATCTGACTTGACTTGTAGGTACTGTTGGTTAGCAGTGGATGTTCTAAATCAGACTTCAGACAAGGTGGTAACCACAGGCAGTGAAATGGCATGCCTTACCTGTTTGAATGAATGACTAGGCTGGCAATACAAAGTCACAGGTAGAAACTATGTTGACTTGCATGTGATGGATTCTACCACTCTAAGGATAAACATAGAGATTTGGAAATCAAAGATCAGTTACATGGTTTTGCTGAGCTGTGCTATTGGGAGTACATGTTATACACTCATAGACATGTCATCATAAAAAAAACTGTGGCTTCTGAAAAAGGACAGCTGTGTCTTTATTCCCAATCAGTGTCTTTGGGAAATCTCCTGTTTTTTAAATAACCTTCCTGATTTCACCCACACGTTGTTTGAATTCTCTGACCTATTTTGCCTTAGTGGGATCAAGACCACAAGGAGGGGCACTGATGTAAGCTGCAGGGGAAGGATTCAAGAAGGAGGTCAGGAGACATTTCTTCACAGAATGAGTGGTGACGGGGTGGAATGAACTCCCAGATGTAGGTGTCTCCCAGGAGAAGGTGCATGGATTCAAGAGGGGGTGGAACAGGGTGAAAGGGAGGACCACAAAGCCCAAAAAGTATCTTTAAAGCCTCACTTGTCTGGTAAACTGAGAGCAGTTCATTATGATGGCATTTAACACTCTGCCGTGTGAGCAAGAACATAATGTAAAGTGAATGTCACCTTGCATTCTTTTCCATAAAGACATGATGTCTTTGTGGTAAATGTGGTAGTTTGGGGAAGCTAATTCTTGACAAGGCTAAACACACATGGTGAAAATGGTCTTTGTAATGTTTGTTTTTATGTGCTTTTGTTTAATAAACTATTTTGCCTTAATGCCATGTGTCCTGTCTTTCTTTGCTGTTACATTTGGTAATGTTTATTTTAATTTTCGTCCCCAAAAAGTAGCCGTGAAGTTAGGGTGATAAATGTAACCACTGTGTCCCGAAGTGTAACTTCTGCTCTCTGTGCATAAAATGCCTTTAACAAATCCGGGTGTCAGAGGGCCGGCCGGGGGGAGCAGGATTGAGCATCCATAGGACTGCTCTTCTGCTCTGGGGGGAGGTGGGCTGTGTGTCCGGCACAGCGTGGAACCCCAGGGGAGGCTAGGGATACTGCAGTGCGTTCCGGCGCCTGAACAGGGGGGGCGGGGTGGGCGCTGGTGAGTCATTGCATGTCGCCCCGGAAAACAAGGAAAAAACCTATGCGGCTCCCGCTAATGAGCCAGCTCTGGCACGACCCCTCTGGCCACCTAATTCCGCCACTGGTGGCTCCCATTCGTGCCAGCCCCAGCACTGGGGTCAGTCAGCTGGAGCAGGGCAACCCTGAATGGGGTTAGGGGAAGCCAGGCAGCAAAAGGAATACAATTTAAAAAAACAAACAAACAAAAAAAACTCTTTTTTAATGTTGTTTACGTTTATTAACATTCCCACAATGGGACAGAGTAGTGTTTTCATTCGGAGCATGTACAGTGTGATTGCTATATATGACCTTTGCCCCTGAATAATTGTTGTTTCCGGGATGCCTAGATCTGTGTTTGTCACACCGCAACCACATGGAGGTGCCCCTGCATGTGCGTGAGAACTGGCAGCAAAGGTAGGCTGGGGTGTGCCATCATAGGTCATAAAAATTCCAGTTGCATTCACAGAGCCCCTTTCTGCTGTGAGCCAACCTGTTGGGAACTGACAGTGTCCCAACATAGTCTGCCAGTGTTACGTGAGCAGCCGCGTAGGTGACTGTTACAAGTGCAGGCATTAAATAAGCAATCAAAGGGCCTTTTGGGGGCCAGTCTACAATTCCATTGGTAGTTCTAACTGAAACATTTACTGGCAACTACTAGAAGGTATTTCTGTGAGTGAATGGGGGTCCTGGTGGTTTATTTATTTTATGTATGGCAAACTGGGGCCCCCAACCCCATGTGGTCCCTGTTTGTTTGCCACTACTAGTGGCCTTTTGTTCCATTTTCAACTAAAATGGTATTTTAAATCATTCAGAACCACTGTTGAAGTAGCGTAGTTTATTACTTAGTATTTTTGGTGTGTGTGTGTGGTTTTTTTTTGGGGGGGGTATTTTTTATATTTTTTTAAGTATATTTAGAAATAATGCAGTGCTGAATGACAGTGATAAAGGAATTCTGAATGCAAGAATATATGGAATCTGGTCAGCGTTTGTGGTATATTGTATTTTTTTTTTTTTACTATTTTCTATGCTAGTGGAGTTTGCTCAGTGTTTTGAGGTCTTTGCCACCATTTTCTTGTAGTCACAATACCTTTGTCACCCATAAAAAGGTTTTCAGTAAAATTAATTCCCCTCAAAATAAACTGATTAGGTGGCATAATATATTTAAGCTGGCAATGTGTTTTGGGCTATTTTAACCATATTTCTTTTTTACAGTATTTTGAATTTTGTCAGTGTTTGTGGTCTCTGTTGTTTAGCCACCATGTACTTATGTAGTCCCCATTACCTGTTGTCACCATAAAGAGGATTTTAGAAAATTAATCACCCTTGAAATAAATTGAATAGGTGGCATGATATATTTAAGCTAGTGACATGTTTTGGGCTTTTTCCTTTTTTTCTATTTTATTTTTTGCAGTATTTTGGAATCTGATCAGTATTTGTGATCTTTGCCACTTTAGTCCCCATTACCTTTGTTACCCACAAAGAGTTTTTTAATAAAAATAATCATCCTTAAAGTAATCCGATTAGGTGGCATAATATAATTAAAGCTAGCAACATATTTTAGTCTTCGTTACACTTTTTTCCTGTTATTTTTTCACAAATATTTGGAATTTGGTCAGCATTTGGGGTCTTTGTTACTCTAGCCACCATGTGCATGGGGCCTCCATTTATGTGTCACATAAAAATGTGTTTCATCTAAATTGATGTGTTTTTGTATAATGTGGTATTAGGGAGGCATACTGTCAAAGGTTGTGCAGATAGCTGTTCTTGATTATTTGGCTGAATGTTTGGTATTTGGCAGCAAAATATTCTGAACAAGATGGTCAGTATTCGGGTGACTAATGCAAAAATAGAAACAGTTCCCACCTTCTTCCTTCAGCCAGAATCCCAAAACTGCAACTCCCGTCCTCCTACCCTCTGTCAGAAGCCCAATCCTGACCTCCTCCCCCAGCACCCATGGTTATTATTTGTATCATAAATCCCTCAATGGGCAACCTGCACAACCTGCTTTCCTTCATGACTGGCGGCACTCTCATGAATGAAAGCGCTCATGTACTTGCTTACTTCGTAACAGTAAAACCAACTGATCATGTGGGGGAACTGTCATGTAATCACTTGTCTTCATTTCCATTGGCCAAAAACATGACCATCATACTGTGTGGCATTTTGTCACTGCTTCAAACTTCCACTTCCAACATTTTCCACAGTATTGGCATAAAGCAAGAGGTTTGTTTTACAGATGGCTGTGTAAACCAATATAATTCAAGTGGACTTTCTAATTGGTTTCTTTGGCTCTCTCAGAATATGGATTTCCAATTTAACAAGCATGTCTTGGGACCAGGCCCAGAAAAGGGCCCCTCAGGTGGGGAAAGTGCAATCATAAAGTACCTTGCAACCTGTGCAGTAGTACTGTATCATGTGAGGCAGTGATTGCAAATGCAGAAGACCACTTTATGTACTGCAAGCATAATCTTAGCAGGGAGCCTGCCACTGAGGGGTGTAGCCACTTCCTTTGTATGTTCTTTTGGACTGGTAGGAATGACATCAAATGAAAAGTTCTACTTGCGGTCAAAACAGTACAAGGGGCCTGCAAAATTCATAAGTCACTGGTGGCTGGTTTGGTTGCAACCAGCAACTACTTATGTTTCTGCATGTCCTGTCAAAATGGAGATTTGCGGTGTGAGAACGTGAGTTACGTTGAACCTTGGAAGGTGAAGACACCCATTAATCCCCTTATTTCGGTGCTCACTTCAGCAGTGACCACCACACACATGCTGTACACTGAGGAGCACCCTGTGTTACCACCTGATGCCACCAAACCCAGTGGTCACTCCAGCGACATTCTTTCCATTCTCTCTACAAACACCATGGTCGTTCACATGCCAGCTGAGCAGCATGGCACTGGCTTACTGAATGATCAAGTACCTGGTACTTCGGCAGCACTGATAGCTTGCCAAAAATGATCACACTAAGCACGTGTCTGTTGCTGTGTCACCTAAGACCTGAATATGTTCTGATGTGCTGCCAGCAAAAACAAGGATCTTAGCATCAGTCCAAATACAAATTAACACATTCTATGCCATTTACTATTCAAAGACATTTTATATCGGTCATATCATGGACATAGATGAAATAAAATGGCTGTACTCATTCTAGTTTTTTCATCAGTATGTGATCTTTACATGGGCCACAGCGTTAAGACCATGACAGAGTAGAAAGGGGAAAAATATTTTCTGGACCTGTAAAGTTTGGGGACATAGTTTTAAAATCAAGATGGAAGAAGTGAAGGAAACCCTTGGAAAGTATAAGAAACTAAGACAACAGTGGGATTAACTCGGCATCTACTTTATCAATGCTTATCACAAAGGATACTTGTGGGAAATAATATACACATCTGCTAATATTTAAAACAGACAATGAAAATATATTAATTAGAAATGTGTCTGATTCATTTTCCCTAAGGTTTTCTTGAGAAACTTGGGGCTCTTTAAACTGACATAACACGAAATGCTGTCCGTGTTGCATTCACCCTTGATTTCACTAAAGGCCGTTAAGTATGGTGCCAGCTACTGCTTATAGTCGAGGATTCAAAACACCAAATCAATCAAAATATTTTAACTTATTTTGCCTTCAGGCACAAAAATGTTTTAATTACTTAGATTTGTCTTCATGACCAGAATATTTTGTTCATGATTCCACCTTTGCACATTATATGGCTGTGCAACATTGCACAGATTATCACTGCAAAGCTGGTATTATACAGTTCTTGTAAATAAACTGTACTTGTCTACTGCTTGTTGTTGTATTTACATATTATGTGCTGAACAGTAAACCTTTAGTAAAATAGTTTGAACTTAAATGGTTGTTTGGTATCCCTTATTATATGTGCAACGTTAAAGATGTCTTTTCTTTTGTCCCTATAAGACAGTTATCTCACAAGTCCCCTTATTCACTGATGGGCCATACATCTTAAACTGCATAACAAATGTTCTGTACAGTGTGTTACGAAAATAGACACTTGTGTCCCACTGCTATGGTGTCCCTTGTTACACGTGCAGATTTAGAGACCCTTTTTCTCATGTCTATAAGGGAGTTATCTCACAAAATGCTCCTTTTGAAGGGGTGAGGAGCATCATATTAAAATGAAAAACAAAATGAGACTACTGTGGGTAGTAAAAATGGACACTCATGTCACACTTTGGTAACCCCTTTTCATGGAGTTTCCTGGCTCTACAATTGACCATTTCTGGGAGAAAAAAAGAATTGATAATTTTTTTGCTATATTTACAGTTTTGTGCCACTTTACAGCACAAAACCCATTTGATTATACAACCCCCCATTAAGCGTAATTTTTTCATGTAAACCCCCAAAAAAAAAAAGAAAAAAAACACTTGGCACCATTTTGTTTGGGAAAACATGCTGATTTTCACTTAAGTAGGGGGCCAAAAAAACAAACAACAGATTTAAAAATTTGGTGAAAGAGAATTGACCTGCCAGCCCGGTAATACAGCGATAGCTCTACCACTTGCTTTTCTGGCGAGCAGGGTTTGGGAACAGACCAGGGTCACCAGGAACATGACTGGGAAGGGAGAATTGAACATCCCAGGGGGCAGCACTCCTGCCTCAGGGAGAGAAGGGTTCTGCAACTCTGCTACTTGATTGACACGCAGGGGAAGCTGAGTATCAGTGTAGTTCAGAGCTGCAACATGGAAGAGCTCCCGCCAGACACAGACATGCATCTTTGCATGTCAGGACTCCTTGGAAGAAGAACAAAGGGAAAAAAATGCTGCCCGTAGTGGATGACACTGGATCCTTGCAGGGCTCCCAACCACTGGATAGTGCTTCCCCAGGTAAGGGCCTGTCCTGGGATCCTGTTATGAGGAATAAGTCATGAGAGTAAAGGGGGTTTAGTCCTGTGGATGGGGGGTGATTGGGCTGGGGGGTCTGGCCAAACAAAGGTCAATGGGCGCAGAGATAAAAAGCTTGGTAGACAAAAAAATAGAACTGACTAATTTTGAAAATGAAAATCAGTTGACCTAAATGTGGTGTGCTTTGGATTTACTAAATTCTATTTCATGTCTTGAATTTTGTTCCTTATCTCACCTGGCAGGGGAAATCCAGGATGAAGAACTCCAAAAGTTTTGCTCCCAGATCTCCGGCCTTCTTCACAGCAAGGACTTTGGAAGTGAAACCCTTGACTCCCTACAGAGGCTCTATCTCATTGTTTCCGCTACCAAGTACAGCAGGAAGTAAGCTGCGATGCTTTTAGATGAATCAGACTGCCTCTTGGCAGAATTTCACGCTATCTTGTGTGTTAATGTGTCCTACAGAGTCAGATGCTGCAGTACGAGAGTGATTTCATGGGCATTATTTGGGTGTGAAATAAAGCTGAATTCACCTGAAGGACGAAAGTGAAACAACTTGTATCCAGTAATGAGTGACTCAGTGGGACTATTTCCACATTATAAATTCATTTATGTTTGCTCACAGCTAAATTTACCTTTTGATTTTCATTTAAAGAGTGGTTTTCACTATCCGTGTCCACTCTTGGTTTTAACCAAAGGTACAGTATACTAGTAGCATAGGCAACGATACACTCGTCGAGAGAGACACTCTTTGTTGTAAAAGAATGCCTCACATTGAGTATACATTGCTTCTGATTGGGTGATTATCTGAAAAGTGCTGCAGGATTTATAATGCCTTAAAGAGCCACTAAGGCCTCATGAAGAACTTTGAAAAACATATTTGGACACAAAGCTGCCTGTTTATTAGCTTTGTATTTCTTATCCCATAATTTATTATTGAGATCATATACTTGAAAACAGGATAGTTGTTTCTTGATGGTTCATCAGCTCCCATTGCTTTTTCCCAACCTGATGTCATAATACTCTGCTTGTGACATCACATTTATTCCCATGGCAACAGATTGTGATGTCACAACAGAGCATTATTATTTCAAGTAGGGAATAGGCTATAGAGGCAGATGAACTCTAAGAGATAAATATCTTGTTTGTGTGGAAATTTCTTTAGTAATAAATAATGGAGAGCAGAAATCTATATGAAATATATAAAATGTAGACTGACTTGTGTCTAAATATGATGTTTTTGAAAGTTTTCCCAAAGGCATTGGCTGCTTTTTAAAGAGACCTTTGGTTGCAAATGCTGGCAGCCCTTATCTATAATCTGTCAGTAATCCACAGAACAGTCCATCACAAAGTCAGCAATATTACATGTGATATCTGTAACCCACGACCAATCCTGTGTGCCATCCAATCTCCACAGAGTCATTTGTATTACTTGAGACTCCCTTGTGGTTGTGGTTGCAGCCTCCTTCAACCCCTCTCAAGTTTTCCCCAAGGTTTCAGTTATATCAGGATGATACCTGGTGTCCAAAGTTGAAGTAAAGAGCAAAGGATAAAGAAGTTAAGCTTATTCTCCCTGGAAGAAAGGTGGCCTTTGTGGTGCCTGACAGAAGTCTTCAAAGTGTTCAAAGTAGGCTGCTCCAATGGCCTAAGGAAAGGAGAAATCTCTTACCTGCTAGGCAACCAGGTTTGTGTCCTGGGTCTGGGCATCCCAGTCAGGTTAGCAAAGAAGGGGACATGAGATGCCTTTGGCTAGGGTTCATAGGGATACCTCTGGGACAGTTCATGGTAACTGCTGTTACGTGACTGCCTCCTGTTGGCTTGCGAAAAGGGGATTTATTTAGGCTGTTGCTTTCCCTCCTGAAGCCCTGTGATTTGCCCCTTAAGCCTTACGTCACAAGTAAGTCCAGCACTGCCGCGTGTCTCTGACTGCTGTGCTGGGTCCTGTTTCGTCCTAGGTTCCTCTGCTGCCTGTGGAGCCTTGCCCAGGTGGCAAGCAGAAGCAGCCCTGATCTGTTGCAGCTTGCAGGAGAGGTATTGGGTGCAAAAGAACAGGTGGCATCATTGGGGAGGATGAGAAGTAGATGTAAGGAATAAGGTCAGAAATTCCCAGAAATTGGGCAACTTCAAAAAAAGTTTGAAGAATTGTTAAGGGAGTTGACAAAGGTGGGTTTTTTTTTTAACTACTATTTTATTCTCCCTCTGGCTTCCCACGTCTAGACATACTTCAGCACCACTATGCCTTCCCCATGCCACCCCAACCAGACCTGTCACTTTGCACCTTTCTTTTTACGGAGGTCCACCTACCTGATGACAGTGGCCATTGAAATTGAGGTTTGTTCCAGGCAGTGCCTGAGGTGACCCCAGGGAGGAGGCATTGGGCATGTGACTGCTCAGCAGGGGAACCAGCTTTTCTGTTTTTCTCTTGATCCCTGAGGCAGTTGCACCTGGTCACTGGCATGCATGTGTCCTCTCCCCTGCTGGTTGTGCCCATGGCTGTGATGCCGCCCTGCTGGAGACATTGACATGTAGTGTGTCTGATTCCCGGCCTGGCTGCTGTAGTCATTGCAAGCATGGGACTCTATGCTGTCTTCTTCCCAGGATGGAGAACAATGCTGCAGGCAGCATTTCCACTCTTGGCTGCCTGTTTGTGGAAATCCAGGCTTGCACAGCGAACCTTGGTAGTCTGCTTGGCAGCATAACTCGCTACTGCTGTACCAGCTGGTGGCCCCTGTGGTACAGGACTTGGATACTAGGGGACATAATGTGAAAATTTAGACACCATAAAAGGCAGATGCTTTTTTACTTAAAAGGTATTAAACATGGGGAATAAGTTACCAGAGGATGCAAATAAGGCAAACTGTATAACATTTTTTTTTTTTTTGAGAAAACATGATGTCTTTCTTAGGAAATGTGGGGATAGAGAGAAATGTTGACCAACTAAGATGAATAAGGGCCATCTTTATCTTCTGCCAAACTGGCAACTGCAAATCTTGAGCAATTTATATCCCCCCCCAGTTGCTGTCTCTAAGAATGTTTTTTTTTCAGTGAGGAACTGATCCAGTTTTACTTTAAAAGAAGCAATACTGCCTTCCTGTACTGCTTCTGTAGGAGGCCTGTCCCACAGGTTCAACACCTTCTGTGTGAAGTAATGCCCCCTTCTACTGATCTTTAGCATGCCCCACAGGGAATATTCCTTAGTCCTGCTGACCTGAACCGGGGTCAACAGTGTTTCCTTTTCCACACGGGTCATCCCTTTTAGAATTCTGAAGATGTGTATCCTGTCTCCCCTTATCCTTCTCTTTTCCAGGGAAAACATTTGCAGCCTGTCAAGTCCTACAGCAAAACTCAAGCCTTCCATCCCCTTAAACATTATGGTAGCTCTCTGTTGCACCATTTCTATCACTGACATGTCCCCTTATGCTGCGGTGACCATAACTGTAGATACTACTCTAAATGTGGCCTTACCAGTGCATTGTAGCGTGGCAGAATTATGTAGCTTTCACTCTTTTTCATGTTCCTTCTTGTGCATCCCAGCATTTTGTTTTCCCTGCATGCTGCCCCAGTGCACTTGGGATAGCTTAAGCTGCTGATGCACTATAATACCCAGCTAATATTATGTATTAATAGGGCCTCTGAGAGAAGTCTCTTAAGGTATAAGGGACTCTGAGTGCAAGGTTTGGGCAGGAGGACTACAAAGCGAAGCTGAGAGGTTTTGTCTGCTCAGACCTCAGGAGAGGTATCTCTTATACCATAAGAGACATCCACTGGAGGCCCTATTATCTCATTATATCTCACGCGAGTTTAGCACGAGTGATTTATAAAAAGTTTAGAGTATTATTTTATTTTATTGTGTCATCCTCCCCTCTGCACTAAAATGGAACGTTCCCTCCTAGCACTCCTGCACGAGAGCACACTGTACTCCGAGTAAGAGGGACAGTAGCTCTGCACGCTGAAATCACATTAGTGATTTATAATCTTGATCCATAGGTGAAAGATTGTATACACCACCCTTGTCATTAGGACCCAAGTGTAGGATTCATGCATTTGTTGAAATTGAGTGTTAGGATTTATCTGCCCACCTACCCTGAATTTCTAAGTCTCTCTGCAGTATATCAACCTCTCCTCATGAGTGGACCATTCTCATGAGCTTTGTACCATATGCAAACGTCATCATATTGCTATCTACCCTGCTTTCCAGGTTATCAGTGATGTGTTAAATAGCCAAGGCCCTAATACCAAACCCTGGGGGCTCCTCGTTTCTGGCTTTCCGATGGAAGCTGTACCATGACCCTCTGAGTATTGTTTCCTTGCCAGTCACACATCCAGTTGACTACATTCCCTGTAATCCCATGCCTCCTCAGATTCAATTTGAGTTTCCCATGTGGCACTATATTAAATGCTGAAATCTCAGTACAGTGCATTGACTGGTAGACCTGGAGCCAGTGACTTGAAGATGTCTTCATAGAAAACCAACTGATTGGTCTAGCATGGCTTCCCTTTTATGAAGCCAAGCTGACTGCCCCATATCAGCTGGAATCCGTCCAGGTGCTCAGTTGTCCTTGTCCTAGTCCTATCCTTAATAATGGACTTTGTGGAGGGGTTGTGGAATAACAGATGGACCAGACACCAAACTTCAAGTTCAACACACAGTCTTTGTGTGATGTTATTCAAAATGCAGGAGATACCTTTTAGCAATGGCATATCCCTTTTTCAGTACATCAGTTTGTAGCAACAGATGATGCAAGTATTTCCTCTACACTTAGCCAGCGCCTACTGACTCACTGATCTCTGATCTACTTAGCAGTTGAGATTCAGCTTCCACCCCATGCAGACCCTGTTTGCTTGGGTAGTGGAGGCTCAAATACAAGAAAACAAAACAAGCTAAACACAAAGAACCTCAGTGCAGAAGCACTGAAACAAGGGTTACCCCAAAGGGCATTGGCAACAAATCAAGTTTCAAAGAAATACAACATCATACATACTTCCATAATGCAAGGCATTATGGGAGATATGCAAATCAACATGACATTTCAGATTGTCTCAGTTTACAGCAACTTACATACATTTTAAATAGCACAACTAACTTAATTTTTATATTACAGTCAGATAGTACTTTTGACCTTTATCAAAAACACCAAGTGCCATGGTATTTTCAACATTTACAGGTTTCATACACATAAAGTATATACATTAAAGTATTTTATTTCATAGTGCTATTACATAGTAAATCCAACAATGATAAACACAGCCTGTTGTTTTACATATGCTTAGAGGTCACCACAATAACCTCCCTGTATGAGGACCTGAGAGGGAAAAGGAAAATTAAAGAGGACATTATAGCATAGTCAAGAAAGGGAAGGGGGTGCCCATAGGTGGCCAACCTTATGGACTAGAAATAGTAAAAGATAGATTAGGCTAAGAAATAGAAGAACTGTTGCAACATATTTAAGAAAAGGTCAGTCCTCAAGAGTGGCAGGAGCTCCCTGTCACAGACTTCACCAGGTTTCCCACGGCTGAAGTCAGGTTCACCAGCCTGTAGTTTTCTGGGCCCCCTTTGCTCCCCTGTTTTGAATGAAGAATCACATTCTCTGACCCCCAGTCCTGTGGCACCACCGATGTCTCCGTTAACATTTTGAATATCGGTGCCGAAGTGCCAGCAGTCTCCTTCCTCAATTCCATAAGTACCCTCGACGTCATGTTTCGTAGCTCTAATCCTTGTGACTTGTTTACATTGAGCCTATCCAAATGATTTAAATCCCCCCAACTATATCTTGAAAGCCACTTATCAGTTTGCTTTGAAACTTGCTATAGAAATTCAGTATTGTAAATTCTTCATGATGTCTCAGTGTTGACCTAATTATGGATTAGTTCTAGCTTGTGATTGGCTGTTACATTTTCTAACTGTATTTTGAGAGCCACTCAACCAGTTGTCAACAAACGTGATGCCAACCTTAATTGCTGCAAGTTCTTCAGGACTTCATAATATCAGACATACCCAAGGCTCTTGGGCACGCAGGTGCAGTACCCATGTCTTTTACGCACAGCCAGCAATAAAGGATGCAGTTGGTTCCCTGATGTGCATCCCTAGGAGATGTAATTTCCTGCAGTTTCAAGAAAAAATGCACAATTACCAGTAATTGTTTTTGAATGGCTGTATTTTTCCTCACTGTTTGACACTTTTCACTGCATGTGCACTCTTCTGGTCTCCAGACATTTTCCTGGTATCCCCAGTTCTTTCTACAGGGAGTCCCAGACCACTAGAAAGAAATTCCCATCGAGAGCCTTGTATGCTTACATGCAGTAATTAAGAAGGAGTTCTGGCTTGTGATTGACGGCTGTATTTGTCTCTACATTTTAAAGCCTATTATCTGATTGTCGCCAGATGGTACACACAGTTAGTATCACGAAATTATGAGGATTTTTGAATGCTGGCCATGGTGACCCAACTATGCAGAACTTCTACCTTCACCTAATTGGCATGAGTTCTGGCTTGTGATTTTTGCAATTACATTTTTTAGCTGTTTTATTGACAAGTATTTACTAAATACATTTTATCAGCAACACTTTATCAAAGGCAGAACAGAGGCCCTGCAACATAGATTGAGAGAAGCAGGCAGGAGTCCTAGGGAAGGTTGTTCAAGCCAGTATTCTCTCAGATACTACCTGTATCACTTGGAGGGCCAGTAAGGCAACAGGAGAGTAGGTAGTTGAATGCCTTTACAGGGGATTGGTGCAAGGAGCAGGGATTTAGGTACACTGAAAGGCATTCTGTTGTAGGGGAAGGCTGTGCTGTACATACATCTGAGACCAGATGGGGCGGGGTACTGACACAGGATAGGCTGAGTGGTGGGGAGATTTTAAACTGTGACAGGGTGAGTAGTGGTAAAAAGGTCAGCGGTAAGAGATCCAAAGTAGAGAGGGAGAAAAACATGGTCTTCGCTGCATGGTGGTGAAAATGAGGAGCACGAAAAGATGGATGAGCTGGAGGGGAACTTTTTGAGACAAGCTACGATGTAGTAGTGCTCACAGAAACCTGGTGAAAAGAGGGAGTAAGCTCATAATCTAGGGTAGAGAGGTACAGTCTCTTTAGGAGGGACAGGGACTGCCTGAGGGGTAGATGGAATGCTTTTTATGTCAAGGAAGGTATTGCAGCAAGTGAGAGGAGGAGGAGGAATAGGGAGTCCAGCAGAGACAGTGGCTGGAATTAGAATCTACGGGAAGCATAAAGTGTGAGCGGCACAGCAGGCAGGATACTCGCCTCTAAGGCTGGAAGATCAGAAGGTTGTGTATTCTAGCCTCAAAACAGGTAATTGGGCTAGTACCCATAATTTGACTCTACTGCAGTATGAGGAGGGTGCTGCAGTGTTGAGGTGCTAGCATCCTGATGCAGCACGGAATGGAGGTCCCTTCTGCCCAACCCTGGTCAGTGTTCAGGTGGAAGTTAAGGATCCCTTGGCATAGCTGGCTCAGTGGTGGAGATGGCTGAGGTGCTGGATGCTTTACCTGCTGCCATACCAATGAGCTGGATTCGGGTGCAGACTCTGGTTGCTGGGGGTCATCCAGAGGACAGCTCTCCTCTCCCAGGAAGGGGTGGCATGCCATTCCACTGTTGACTTCCACTGAGTGAGGGCTTGGTGGCAATGCAAGCATGGGCGACGCAGTTGTGGGGGTGCAGCAGTTTGGTGCAGGATGTGTATGTTTCCACATGTCCTGTCCTATCATTTGCGCCATGGCAAGGGAACATGGGAGACAGCAGAAAATGTGGAACTGGCCTCATCAAGCTCTGCCTACTTGCTCTTGACCCACGCAACAACTGGGATGAGCCCCCTCCCCCCCCCGGTCAGGGTGTGTGTGTAATCCGTAGATGAACTCAGGGGGAGAGGTAAAGTGGTGGTTGTGAGTTGGGGGAAGTGGGGAAGGGGCTGGCAGCTGATTGTGTCACGCCGGACGAAAATCCTCTATGGGGAAAAAAAGATCCCATGGCACATATCAAAAAAAGGGAAGGGGATTTTCCCATGTCATGGTCAACACTGTCCAGCTCAGTAAAACAGGTTCATGAAACCCCCACCCCTAGATGCACCTTGAAACAAGCTGCCACAACTCAGTGTGTCTTGCCTGGTCACAAATTACAGACAGAGAAACAAACCAACCAACCAATGTGAAAGTATGTTACAAACTGCCAGGTAGTACAGCAGAACAGGATTCTGAATTGGTAACTGAAACTGAGATGGCTACAAGTATGGGGCCCTTAGTTCTCATTGGGGGGGGGCTTCCCCCTACCTGGTATTGCCTGGCAGATGGAAGGTGCCCACAGGAAAGCAGAGAGAAATTTGTGTCAGTCTGGAATGACTGTTCCTTCTTCAGCATGTCAGGCATGGGACAAGAGGAGATGTGGTTTTTGATCTTTTACTGAGTAGTGGGGATGACATGATTGGAGCAGTAAAGGTTGTGAAGCCAGTGGGTAACACTGATCATAATTGGACTGAGTTCCAAGTGAAGGTGGAAGCTACTTCACTAAAATTAAACTAGGACACAAAACTTCTGAAGCACTGATTTATTTTTCCATAAAGCTTTTTACCAGGCAGGCAGGCTCTTAGCCTCGTCCCAGCTCCTCTGGACCGAAACACACCTCCTTCAGTCCACAGGCTGAGTCCCCCATGGATTCCCCCACCACAGGAGGGAGTGCTGTCTCCTCTTCCGTGGTGCAAAACCAGAAGGGCCTGGGACCACCTGGTGATGTGGGCCACAAGGGAGCAGGTGGGCTTCATGAAGCCCACCTGACTCCTTTTACCATTTCCTCCCTGCCATTATATGTGCATGTGTGTGTATATAGAGGCATTCATACAGCCTACTGTGGCAGCCCCTCGCTTCATGCCACCTGAAGATACGTTACTGAAAGGCCTCTACCTCATGCCAGTTAAGGCTCGGCCAACTTGCCACCCATTCCTGGGGAGAGGTGAGCAATCTATCGGACTCTTGATCCTCTCCGTTCCTGGCCAGCCCCCGGCAACCCAAGCCTGTTCCAGCGTGGAAGGTGGTAAGGCACCCAGTATGTCAGCCCTCCATGCCACCAAGCTGGCTGGAGTGCTGACCCCCCCCAGTTTCTCCCTAACCCGTCCCCATACCTCGGATACATGTGCACTATGTCGCGCCCCCACCTACGGCCCAGCCACGTATCTCACTCTGGGAGAGGAGGCTGCCTTCTGGCTGCTCAAGTTCTGCCCACACCCCCCCATGCGGCTCCCTGATGGCCCGAGTCTGTTTCTGAACCGGGTTGCCGGCGTGGTGCGAGGTAAGGCCTCCAGCACCTCAGCCCTCTGCGCCATGGGGCTGGCTTGGAGTGCTGATTTTGATAAAGCTGAGGGATACGATTTTGGCTGAATTAATGACAGTGCTACTGAATCGGAGTACCAGTACCATGCTGGAGGCCCCTGAACAAAATATAATGGTGGCACTGACCAGATGTGTCTCCAGGTGCAACGAGGGCAAGACCGCTAGATGGAGCTCTCCATGGTTTCCCAAAGTATTTTAGGGGAAGTTAAGGGAGAAAAAAAATGATGTGATAAGTGGAAGGATTTTGGCACTGGAACAAGGGAAGAAGAGTATAGGGCATTACAGAAGACATGCTGATTTCCAAGGTCAAGGGTGGTCTGAAAGATAGGATTGCAAGGAAATGAAGGGGAATAATACATCATTGTTCAATACATGGGGAACCCCAAACTAGTCAACGATGAAATGGGGCTGCCAATTATGGGGGGAGTATAACCATCGAGTGAGGCAGAGGCACAAGGGGCATGACCAGCTGGGGGTGCAATGTATGGAAGAGGTGCAGGGCAAACAAGGCAGTGCTGTTCACTCCAAAATTTGAAGGTAGATGTCTGGAGGGTGTGAATTTGGGACAAATACCAGGGTCCAGATGGTATCCACCAGAGGGTAAAACTGGAGTTAAAAGGGATTCTGGTTGGATCACTTACTGATATCCTTGAGAAATTTTTGTGGACCAGGATAGTGCCAGAGGACTGAAAAACAGTTAATGTTAACTCCCTGTTGAAGAAGATGACCAGTTCAAATTAACTACAAACCTATGAGCCTTACCGTAGTGCTTGGAAGTGTTTTATCCATTCATAAAAGCTGTGGTGACTCAGCACATGGATAAAAGTAGGCTGAGCTATAGACTGATCAGCCTTTTGGACATCAGTGGAAAAATATTCGCTAAAATCTTGCTGGTAAAGCTTCAGAATTGGATTGGTAAGTCATCACCAATATCAGCTTTTCAAGCAGGATTCCATCGGGGTTTTTAACAATTGACAATATCTTCATTCTAGCACATTTACTTGAAAAATATAGGTCATATTGACAGATAAAATTATATGCCCTCTTTATAGATTTCTCGGCAGCCTTTGATTCTGCGTCTAGAGGAACACTTTGGGAAAATCTTTTTAAAAGCGGACTTCCTATTTACTTACTCCATTCAAATACAGTTACTGCTATAAGATATGATAACCAGGGGAACGTATCAGAATTTTTTAGCACTTCCCAAGGTGTGAAACAAGGATGCCTACTTGCACCTCTATTATTCAGTATATATGTCGATTCATTACTTTATTTTGATTCACCCTTAACGCATGATTCCCTTAAAATTGGACATACAAATATTCATATATTAGCCAATGCAGATGACCTTCTTCTTTCCCTCTCGGTGGTTGGACTCCAGCAAAAATTGAATATCTTTAATTCTAAATGTGACTCAATGGCCCTTAAGATTAATTTACATAAAACCAAAATAGTGGTTTTTGGCCTCAGAATTTATAATCCTCTTCACCTAAAATATACCTTGAAGATAAATTAATTGAGGTGGCCTCATCCTATATCTATCTTGGTATTAAATTCACATCAAATTCACAATGGACCTTACACTTAAAAGAACAGATTTCTAAAGGTAAACTCGACGCTAAGGCTTTACTAAGGTTTAATTATAAATATGGGGGACATACTGTAGCACCAGCATTGGTTGCAGGCGAAGTTAAGTTAAATCCAATTCTACTTTATGGTTCTGAGGTATGGGGTATAAACCCACCTGAAAATATTGAGCTCCCATTATCGTTTTACTATAAAGCCCTCTTACAGGTTCCTGTTTCAACTGCCAATTCAGTGGTAAGGGCTGAACTAGGTAGACTCCCCGTAGCAACCTTAAGAGGTATACGAGTGGCCTCCTATTGGTTGAAAATAAGTAGTAATCAGTTTAATATTCTACCAGAATTAAGTCTTAAAGGGAAAATAAGCTGGGTTGGGAAGGGTTTTTTGTCCCCTGGTTGAAAAAACTTAAAGCAGTTCTTTCAAAAGCTACCTTAATTCATCTATGGGAAGACTCATTGATAGGGATCCAAATATCCCCCCTTTTTAAAGTTACCTTAAAACAAAAGCTTTAACTCAAAGCACAGAAACAACAAGTGGTCCTTTTCGGGACACAGAAACAAGCTCCCTGATTTGGGCTGAATAAAATTGATCCTTATACAGAAGAATACCTTTTATTTCCCCTTCATCCTGGTATCAGGAAATTAATTACTTGGGCCAGAGTTGGCACGCTTGTTTCTAAATATTCTTATTTTAATAAATCACCCAAAACAAGCAGTAGGTAAGGCTAGGGGGATGTTGGGGTGTATTAGCAGGGGTTTCACAAGTCGTAAGAGGGACGTAATAATCCCTCTTTACAAGACACTAGTTAGGCCCCATCTGGAGTACTGTGTGCAGTACTGGAGGCCGCTCCTGCAAAAGGACATTAACAAAATGGAGGCAGTCCAGAGAAGGGCAACCAAAATGGTGCAGGGACTGCGTCAGAAAACATATGAGGACAGATTAACGGAGCTCAATATGTATACCCTAGAGCAAAGGAGAGAGAGAGAGAGAGAGAGGTGATATGATCAAAACATTCAAACATCTTAAGGGCATTAACAAGGTGAAAGGGTCTAACATATTTCAATATAAGAAAAATAGGACGAGGACACATCATGAGTTTAGAGGGAGGCCAATTAAGGGGTAATGTGAGGAAGTTCTTTTTCTCAGAAAGGGTGGTGGATGCATGGAATGGCCTGCCTCAAGAAGTGGTGGATGCGAATACAGTGCAGGGCTTCAAACAGGCATGGGCTAGGCATAAGGGAGCAGTACAGATGAGTATGAGTAGATAGGCCATTGACAGAGCAAAGGCCTATGGCACATTCATAAGGTAGAAAAAATGGGCAGACTGGATGGGGCTTGCGGTCCTTATCTGCCTCAGCTTCTTTGTTTCTGTGTTTATGTTTCTATGACACAAGCTATGTGTAGGTGCAATAGAAGTTTCCAGGAAACTTTACCATACTATAATACAGGTCCCTCTTTATAACATTGCACGAGATCAGTTACTAAAACGGTTTTTAATGAAATATGTAAATCTGGATTATGATGCCCTGTTCATTTTATTAGATCCCAAAACTGTTTCTGAAGCCTTATTATTTGCAAAATTCCTTGATTCAGTAGTAAAGTCCAAAAGGAAGCAGTTGCCCGGGTTATAGAAAACATCTGTTAAACATGTGGTTACCGGGAATGATTATACCATGGCACTTATATGATCATGATGTACTTATTATGTATTTACTTTTGAACCATTCCTCGTTGTTGGATAAGAGATTTTTAGATGCAGTGCACTGAATGGGAATACATGTGTAACTTTATTGTTCTTTTTTTTTTTTTTAACCCCTCTTCCTTTTCCTCCATTCATGTATAAATGTTGTAATGTCCAGTATTTTATATTGGATGAACAGTAAAACTTTGATGATGATGAAGTAGGCTGTTCTTTTCGACACAAAATGTGGATCCTGCCAGACCAACTGATTGCCTTCTTTGAGGCAGTTACTTGGTTACTTGGTGTTAAGGACAAAAGGGGGCTGAGGCCCATCGTGATTGCCCCCCACATTGTGGGACATTGTACCCAAGAGTGATTAGTTAAGGAGCTAGTTATCCAGGTGTGTTTTGAAAGTATTCAGATTGGAACAATCCACTAGTTCTTGTGGCAATTTATTCCACAGCTTTGGGGCCCTAATAGAGAAAAAGTTCAGTCTCTTATTTGTCCTAGCTTTACAGACTTTTAACTGTTTATTGTACAGTCTCGTACGATTTTCCTTGTGGTGAATGCAATGCCGCATTGATCCATTAGGGTGGAGGACTGAAGGATTTCAAATAACTGGAGATCTCCTCTAACCCTTCTGACTTTGAGTGAGTAAAGGCCTGTTTTTTTTTAGTCTTTCTTAATAATCAAGATGTGCTCGATGTGGGACGATCTTTGTTGCCCTGTGTTGTATCTGCTCAATCCTCTTAATGTCAGAAGTCGGGTAAGGGCTCCAGAGGGGGGACCCGTAATCAAAGTAGGGTCAAACGTGGGACCTAAACAGGGTAACTAAACATTGTTCTGACTTAAAAGTGAAAGTGCGATTGATACGTCTAAGGAGTGCGTTAGATAGTTTAGGTACTTTGTTACTGTGGTCTAATGATGACAGTTTATGATTAACTATTATGTTCAAGTCATTTTCACTGTGGGATGATCTAATGATTGTATTGTTTAGGGTGTATGTTTGTTTGGGGTTGGTTTTTCCCATATGCGAGACTGAACATTGGCTACATTGAATTGCATTTTGTTACTTAGTGCATATTGTTAGATGGTAGCTAGATCTAGCTTTAGTTCCTTTTGACTAGTTGTGTTGTCTACTCTTCCTCCTAGTTTAGTATCATCTGCAAATTTGGCGATCATATTCCTTGATCCTATTTTCATGTCACTAATAAAAATTTTGAAAAACGTGGGTACCAGGACGGAGCCCTGCGGGACCCCACTAGAGACCCTACCCTCATCAGACAATACTCCATTTACCTTAACTCTCTGAGATCTGCTCATCAGTCAGAAACGCACCCACCTAACGACTGGTGAAAAGCCTAGTACGAGAAGTTTGTTTACAAGTTGCTAGAAATGTGTATAGGGACCGTGTGGTGGATTTAGTCTGTCTTGACTTCAGCAAGGCTTTTGACACTGCACTGCTTGGAAAACACAAAGAATAAAGTAGCACAATATGGGATCCACAAAGTGTACATGAGGTGGATAGCAGTTTGGTTGATAGGTAGGAAGCAGAGAGTGATAGCAGATAGTCACCATTCAGAAGTGAGGGATGTGCTGAGTGGAGTGTCCCGGGGGAGCAGTGCTGGGTCTGATTTATTACTGACTGGAGGAGGGCGTCTGCAGTAGTCTGCTAAAGTTTGCTGATGATACTGAACTGGCAAGAACAGTGGGCACAGTTGTGGTAGAGGATGTACTATGGGGTGTCTGCACACATTAGGGGGATGAGCTGAGAAATGGGGGCTTAGATTTCATGTGGTGTGTGGAACTATGCCTAAGTGAGAGGAATCTGGGTCACACATATACCCTGTGTGGCGCAGCAAGCGATGGCTCAACTAAGGAAATGGATCTAGGGGTAACTGCGGACAGTAAGCTGAAGACAGACTGACAGTGCACTGCCGCAGTCATGAGATCAGATGCCATGTAGAATGCATTAGTAGGGGGTTAAGGAGCAGGGCAAGGGAAGTGATCCTCCCCCGGTAACAAAGCCTTGGTCAGACCACATCTTGAGCACTGTGTCCATTTTAGTCACCACTGTACAGAAAAGATATTGAAGAGGTTGAGAAGGGCAAGACAGGGACGCCAAGCTGATCAGTGGTTTAGGAGGCACGCACCATGAGGAGAGATTTGATGTGCTCATATTATTCAGCCCATAAAAGAGGAGGCTTGGAAGGGAAAAGATTGTGCTTTTCTGAGTACTATAATGGATAAGCAGGGTTTATACGCATAGATGCTTGAGCTGGTGAGTATAAGAGCTAGGTAACATGCACATAAACTAAGAGAGCATGCACGTAAACTGAGTGGAGGAAGGTAGAATAAGAACAGTGGAAAGTGTTACCTCACACAGAGAGCGGTTAATGTGGAATGTCCTACTTGATTAGGTTGTAGAAGTTGATGCTGTTCAAGCTTTAAAATCAGTAGCAGACAGGTTCTTAAGGGAGACTGGCATCGAGGATAATACTGCGTCAGTAGGAGTAGCATTCCAGCTATTAAGTTTGGATGCATGTCCATGATCAAATTGTGGATAGTCACTGTTGTGTGAAAGGAGGGACAAAATTACCAACTTTTTAAATGTACACCCATCATACTTTCACCCCTTCCCTCCTCCAATTATATGAATGTTCCTGACATACTTGTTCACATTGTTTGGTAGGGTTGAAGCATTTGCATTGCTTGAAATCTCAGAAACCATTCAAGTTATTTATTTATTTATTTTTTTGGAAACCAGATTGGTGAAAGAAGATGTTCAGATGCTACAGAGTACTCTTTGTTGGCCCAAAACCCCTGAACAGGTTCAAGCTCTTTGTGCCGCCATCATTCGAGAGATATCACCATGTGACCACCTTACCCTGTCAAGTGATGAGGTTCTTGATATGAAAACAGTGAGCCTGGTGTCTGCTGTTTTACTGGCTCAGGTAACAAAAGAATGATGACCATGAACAAACAGAAGTGTGTGTGTTTGGCTAAATAGCCCTATTTACTGAGGCCGGGGGGACTTACATGACTTCTCTGTTGTTCACAGGATTTCCTGGATTATTTGAAAATTGGTGATTTTTAAAACATTTTATTTATTGGCCTTCCTTACTGTTTTATCCCCCCTCTGCAGATCCACATGGCATCCCCTCTGTTACTAATCACACATTGCCTCTTTTGCAGTGGCACTTACAGTGTTTATTCCAGACACCATGATCTCCATAGCCCCCCCCAAATGGTGAAAGAGAAGACCCCATCCAGTCACCTGCCAGGATAAAAGACCTCATGAGAGGGTAACACTTGAGCAGGATGCAGATACTGAAATGCCACGTCAGAAGGCGAGGGCTTTCCTTTCTGAAGGGGTACTGTGTGACTCGCTGCCCCTGTGTCATCTGGGCAGATACAGTGAAACATGTACCGAAAGTCATCCTAGAGACAGTGGACTAGATTTATGAATGACAGGACACAGATGTTTCTACAGAATGTGCCGGTGTCTGTCACCTGACTGGATGCAACAGGCATAATTTTCAAAACCCTGTCCAACTGCAGAAGTCTGGTAGTCTGACAGCATGCATTGTACTTTGGGTGCTTCTGCTAGTTACTTCCGAAGTCCACTAGACCATTTTACTGGTGAACATATAAAGATACAAAAATAGTAGAAAAAGGCCTTCTGGTTTAGCTAGCCTGGCTGAGTTTGCAGACCCCCCAGTATCTACTGAGGGATCTGGCCCCCCTTCCCACAATTCACTTGTCCCTCTACCTTGACATTTGCCCCCCCCACCTTCCTCCCTCTCCATGCAGTTTTCCCTTTTACCCTGTCCCGTCCCCTCTGGAAACTGTCTATAGTCCTCAGGGAGACAGCTTCCTCTGGCAGCTCATTCCACTTTGCTGCCACTGCTTCAGTGAAAATGTGTCTTATCATTTCCCTCTTGAAATATCCCCCTACCAGTTTGAGGCAGTATCCTCTAGTGGTCCTGTCTCCACTAAGGTTGAGTGGTCCCTCAGAGTTCACTTTGTTGGGATCCTTGAGATATTTAAAGATTTTGATCATGTCACCTCTCTCCCTTCTATCCTTCAAGGTGAGATATAGAAACATAGACAATGACATCAGAAAAAGGCTTCACAACCCATCCAATCTGCCAGTCCTACATATTATATGTTACAAATACCCTGTTGGTCACTAACACTTCTATCCCAGAAACCCCCTAGCCTGAGGGAGGAGAGCTTTTCTGAGATGCTCAGTCCTCCCTCTTCCAGCCAGCTCGGTGGGACCTGGGTCCATTCCTGAACCTGGGTCCCTGGTGTGGCCAGGCCACCACTACACCACTGGGCCAGCAGTGCTTTAAAAATCTGACTTGGCGTGGATGTGTGTGTATGCAGCTAGTCAAAGAACCCACTAGGGATGGAGCAGTGCTGGATCTGGTACTTACAAACAGGGACAGCACTGCAGATGTCACACTGAGCAGGCCCCTTGGTGCTAGTAATCACCATACATTGTGGTTCCACATAAAAACAGGAGCACAAGCAAACTACATGAAGACGAGACTTCTGGACTTTAATAGGGTGGATTTTAAAGAAATGGGTGACTGCCTCAGGCAGTGCCTAAGAGTGGCGGAGGAGTGTCAGGGAGGGGTAGAGGCACAGTGGGGAAAAATAAGGGAGGGCATAACTAAAGTGACCAACCTATACCTGAAGGAGGAAGAAGAAGCCATTATGCCGGCCTGGTGGTGCTGAGGGTTGAGGCGCTAGACGCCACACTTCACGCCACGCCAGCGACCCGGGTTTGGGAACGAGCCTGGGCTGTCGGGGGTCATCTGGGGAGGGAGAGGATTGAGCGTCCGAGGGACAGCTCTCCTCTCCCTGGAGGGGGTTCATGCCTGCGCCTGACTGGCCTCTGGCGGCAGTCAGAGGCATGCAAGCGCATGAGCATAAAGAGAGGGTTGGGAGTGGAGGACGTCGGTGGAGACACCTTGATGTCGGGGCACATGCCACTCCCATAGAACATGGGAAAAACATCCCGCAGCGCTCCCGGTAAGTGGAGCACCAGGCCTGAATCCCCAGTGCCCCTGCCTGACCCGGTACCAGCATCCCGATGAAAACAAGAAAGACTTCGGGGATGCCCCTATCCCATGCCTGCCTGGAGGATATAGCCATGGCTACATGAGGGATGGACTGCACTGGGCTCCAGTTCAGAGGGAAGGGACTACAAGGCCATAGGTGTCTCCCAAAGAGTGGAAGTGCTGCGGGCAGGGGGAGTATAAAGAGCAAGTTAAAAAAAAAAAAAAAGAGGGAGGCTGTTATGGTTCTCCAAGGAAGTGGCATGGGTGGTAAAAGAAAAAAGAGCTGCATTCAAGAGGTATCAGGAAACGCATAGGGAGGGAGGTATGGAGATATACCTAGCAAAGCAGAATGAAAAAGGCAAGACTGTGAGGGGAAACAAAAACACAAACAGAGGAAAGGATTGCCAAAGGGGTCAGTACAGGGGACAAGACTTTCTTCAGGCACATAAGTGAGAAGACAACAAGGGTAGAGATAGTAAGAATTAAATGGGCAGAAAGGGGAGACTAGGCAGAAGTGGACCAAGAAAAAACTGACATCTTAAACAGGTATTTCTGCTTGATCTTCACAGGAGGGGGAGGAGATGGACCACCAGAGAGAAACAGGAATAGGGTGCGGAGGGGGATTTTGCAGGTCTGTTTTCAGAGGAAAGAGTACTGAAGGGACTCGTAGCCCTGAAAGTGAGAAGGCTGTAGGACCCCAGGGTACTAAAAGAACTTAAACAGTTTCTGTCTGCACCACTGACAGCCTTGTTCAACAACTTACTAGAAACAGGAGTGGTTCCAGAGGACTGGAGAAGGGCTGATGTTGTCCCTCTACATTAGTGTGGCAGGTGGAGGAGGTTAGCAACTATAGGCCAGTCATTCTCACTCCTCCAGTGGGGAAATTGATGGAAACACTACTGAGAGAAAGAATGATAGTATATTTAATCCAGTGGGCTGCAAGACCACAGACAGTGCAGACTTGCAGAGGGAGGTCATGCTAAATAAATACAATAGATTTCTTTGATTGGGTAAAAATGAAAATTGATCAGGGGAGAGCAGTAGGCGTGGCATAGTTAGACTTTAGCAAGGCCTTTGACCTGGTGCCATATAGAACACAGATTAGGAAGCTGACCAACCTAGAACTGGGATCCATAGTGGTAAACTGGGTTAGAAACTGGTTAAAGGATAGGAGACAGAGAGTGGTGATTAATGGCACTCATTCTGAAGTGGGGAGTGTGACCAGTGGTGTACCACTGGGTTTGGTACTAGGACAAGTCATTTTCAATATCTTTTTATAGGACACATTGCAGAAAAGCTGGAAGGGAAGGTGTGCCTTTTTGCAGCTATAAAGAAATCTGCAGTAGGATGGACACTGAGGAAGAGGTGGAAAAATGTGCAGGGATCTTGGGGAAACTCAAGGAATGGATCAGAAACATGGCCATTGGGGAACAATGCAAAAAGTGCAAAATACTGCACCTAGGGCATGTAAATCTCAGCACTGAGGATATGATTGGGGGTACTAACAGTCACTAGGCAGGAAAGAAACCTCGGTGGTATGATATCTGAGGTCCTCAAGGTGATGGGCAGTGTGACAAGGCAGTGAGTAAGGATAGTGGAATGTTGGGTGGTACGTAGTGGGGTATCTCTAGCTGGAGGAGTGAATTGATTATGCCAGTGTATTATTCACTGGTGCAGCCACACCTGGAGTACTCTGTTCAATTTAGGCAACTGTACCTCAGAAAATAAATAGAGTAGAGGCTGCCCAGAGGAGGGCAAGTGAAATGGTGCACGGTTCGTACTCAAAGCCCTTTGAGGACAGATTGCAGGATCTCAACATGTACACCCTGGAGGAAAGGAAAGAGAGGACATAATGGAGACCTACAAGTACCTCAAATGGATGGATATTGTACAGATGGGGAGTCTCTTTCAAATGAGAACAAGCATCAGGAGGCATGCAGTGAAGTTGAGGGGGACTCAGCAGTGACGTGAAGAAATATTTTTTCACTGAAAGGGTAGTGGATGCCTGGAATAGATTGCCATTGGGCATGGTGGAGGCTAGAACAGTGGGGGGGGGGGCTTCAGACATGCATGGGATAGGCCTAGGGGTGTATTAGATAGGATGCAGAGAAGTGGTAGGGTTGACATAGACCAGATAAGGTTTGGGGAGACAGAATAGGCAGGGAAGGATTGAGCAGCCCAGGTGGGCTAAGCAGCCCTTTTCTGCTGTCAGTGTCTTGTGTCTCTGTGTATTAGAGTGCATTGTGCTTCACACACCTGATTAGGATCCCAAGGTTCTCTATATGGAAAGTGTTCTAGTTAACTGTTAAGCCATAGGACTGGCTCTGACACGGTGATAATTTTAGTGTGATTTCTGATGCATGTTAAAATGGTAAGTACTCTACCCCAGAGAAATTGAAGGGCACACATTAATGAGCTATATTCCTACTATGGATAATTGCCCCCCCCCCAACCACCTTTTTTTTTTTTTAATTTACTTGTTTGGTTTGATTTTCCACTAAATCGTGAGGTTGTCCAAAATACCTGGAGGGTGTTATTAAGGCACAGGTCAGGAGGCATAGGAAAACCAGGAGCAGTTATAAAATTCGCAAGTAGCATTTTATTATTTTCAGTAACAATAAAATAGTTCAGGATAGCTGTTTACAAAGGCAGTACAAACAAACAAACACTCATTCATCTGAGGGTATCTCTAATTCTAAATTTCAATCTCTTTTCCTCCAACAAAAGATTGATCTCTTTTTATAAGAAGTGTTTGCCTGGCAATTAATTTCTTCATCCTGAGCTCATTAAGAGACATCCTGTTTCTCACAAAATGTATCGGAATGTTGTCAGTTTTTTCCTTGCAGGTGCAACAAAATAGAACATGGTGTTCAAGAAGGGATCCCATTTTTAGGGTGTTGTGATTAGGGCGCCGTAAAGGGGGCGCTGCAACAAGGGTGTGAGTGATAGGGCGATCTGGATTTTAGATCATCATGCACTCATGCCCTGTTGGGCGTCCCATAACTTTGTGCCTCTTTCACGGCATGCCCCCTCCCAGAGGTTATATTTATTTTAGGGGTGCCGGGGGCAATGCCCCCTCCCCCCCAAAAAACTAAGTTTTTTTTGGAACGGTCCTGTGGTGCTGTCAGTTTAGGGTGCCGGAGTGCTGCCCGCGATAATTGTGGGTGACATAATTCTGGCACCCTAAACGACTTTGCCCCCATTGCCCGCGCACTGTCATGGGTGAATCTTCCCAGAACTAATCTCCTGCTGACAACTCTGCAAATGAGCATGTGCTGCATCTCAAGGTTAACTCCTGAGTTGCAGATAACTTTTTGCAGTCATTTCAACAATATAATTTTATATATTTTCATACCAAGGGATCCCAGTTTCACAAAAAGATTCTCACACATTTTTATAACCACAGGTAAGCAAGGAGGAAGAAAAAAATAGAAACAGCAAGTGAAGGCAGGGAGATAGCGGGGGAAGGGAATCACAAGACCGTCAGTGATCAGTTCCTAGGTCTCGCAAGAAAATTCAGTTGCTCAGACAGACAGAAAAGGAAATGATAGAACAGGTCCTTGCTTTTAACTTTCTACAAAACAAATGGGACAGGGTCTTATTCAACCCTGTCACAGAGGAAAAAATAGAAAAAAGCAAGGTGTAACAGAAGCATGGTATGCTGATCTCTTCCACATGTTACCCATACAAAATTATATTACTGAAACTTCTCTTTGCAACAAAGAACACAGAGTAGTTTAAATATATAGTAACAGAAGTACAATGGCATTTGACAAGTTTTGAGTGCATTTGTCCCGGGAGAATACAAGAAGAGCCCGTCATTCACCAGAGTCATATAATGAGTTTTATTATGAAGACTAGGGCCCACATATTCAAAAACGAGTGAAAGCGCTGTACAGATGTTTGCGTTGCACCTGTGTCTGACCCAGAGGCTGCTGTATTCGGTTGGATAGTAGACTGGCACTATCCGACTGAATATTGGCCCATGTTGGTGCAGCACTAAGTCAAACCGTGATGCCCCGACATGGACCTGGGCTGTATCCAGACCACAGGGAATAGCTTCCTGGGACTGGATAGTACCAGAAGCATAGTGGTACAGGGTTTTAAATAATTGATTAGCAGTTTTTTTCTTGGGACGATACTAACTGTACAGAAAATATTTATATAGATTTTCTAGAAGTGCTGTGCTTATTAAACACAGTGAGGCAAGAGCTATGCATTTTCACAAAGATTTAGCACTTTTATGAGCAAAACGCTAATCAAATCCCTGTGGTATATTCAGCCACACATTGCAAATGCGCCCATTGAGCATGCACAAAGGGGCCATTTGCATGCCCACTATAGGCTGATTTACATGGTGAGTGGCAGCCCTTGAGCACCTGACACATCATCCCTGGTATCTAGCAGCACCCCCTACTCATCACACACCCGTTCTGAATCCCTTAGATGGTCCCCTGGTGTCTAGTGGCACTCCCCCACTTCCCAAATATCCATGCCATGCTTCTCTGCCATTTCCCTGGTGTCTAGTGGCACCCTGCATCCCCCCGATCACCCTTTCTGTATTAAAACACATCCCTGGTGTCTAGTGACACCCCCACCCTTGATCTCCCATCCTGTATAACAGACACCTCTCCCTCTTGTCTGGTGGCACCCCCACCTCCCAATCTCCCATGCCTTATATCAGTCGCAGCTCCTTGGTGTCTAGTAGCTGCCCCTCGATCACCCCGTCCATATATTGGTCACCACTCTCTGGTGTCTAATGGTACTCTCCACCCCCAGCCCATGTACCCTGAAATATCTCTGGTGTCCAGTGGTACCCCAGCCCCCACCCCCATAAGGACAGATGGGACTGGCAGACATTTGCAGTTCAGCGGCCCCTGTCCACAACAAGAACCCCCCTCATCAGTGTGCCTGGGGACATCTGGTGAACCCCAGTACAGCAACCAGCACAGCTCTTCTCTCACCTCCCTGGCCGGCCACTGTATGAGCTGACAGGGAGTCTACACAGGAAGTGGTGACAGACATATGGCACAGGAGCTTGGGGGGGGTGGGGTGCCACTAGACACCCAGGGATATTTGGTCAGTAGACGGAATGAGTGGTCAGGGGTGGGAGGTGCCACTGGACACCAGAGTTGTGTGTTTTACTGTGGGACAGGTACACGGGGAGCGGGGGGTGCCATTAGACACCAGGGATATGTGTTTTACTATGGGACGGGTGATCGGGGGTAGGGAGTGCCACTAGACATGTGTCATATACAGAACAGGTGGTCGGTGTGGGGGGTGCCACTGGACACCAGATCCTGCAATCTCACTGCATGCTGGTGATCGGGGCTGGTGGCTGCAGTACAGCTGTCCCACCATTGATGGGCTTGAGGCTTAGCTCCTGGTTAAGACGAGGTTTTCAGTGGCGGTGAATAGTGCTGCATTGGGTGCTATTCACTGCCGTCACAAACCTTTGAAAATGCTGCTGTGCCTGTGCACAGGGGGGGGAACCCCTCATTTGCATGGGAGCAGAATTATGTTAGTGTATGGGCGCTAAAGGGTTTAGCACACGCTACAGGGACCTCTGAATATAGCCCCCCCATCCAAACAAAGAACACAACCCAGATACCACAGGCGTGAACGCCATTGGTGAGGATGCGAACTTTGTGGGCGTGAACGCCATTTGTGGGGATGCTAACTTTTGAATATCTGGCCCCAGATGACTCACTCGGTGTCTCAGCCATAGCGCTTGACAACAGGTGACTCAAGACATTGGCACACAGCAGGGTTTGAATTTTCCAGTCATTTGGTGTTCTGAGCACGCCTCAAATTGTGCGCAGAACAGCAGTCTACATCTTCTGTTATTCCACTTTAAATGCCAAATTTAAAAATACATATATTTATACAGTACCAGTTGATATTAAAAATTGGTAATAAATGCATTTATTTTCATGAGCAGTGGTGCTGGACTGAAAATAAATAATTTATTTCCACTCCAGCTCAGAGAACAATGGATATTGTCACTCCCAGCTCTATAATGTTCTGAGCAGAATCTTTCTTTAGTTTTTTTCTCAGTAAGATTTTGTTGACATTAATATAAAGTCTCAAATGCAAAGTCAAATTACAAGAAAAACTTTACAACGTATAGAGCAATAAAGATAAAACATAAGAGAAGAAAAAGTACAAAAATAAGCATTAAGCAAAAGCAAACATTCTGTAAATCTGACAATAACAAAAATTATTAAAAAAAAATCCTGTAACAATTATTCAATTTTGAAATGTCTAAATACTGACTAATAAGCAGACAATCAGCAGATTAAAATAATTCCAGCTATTATAATATTATGCATCAATATGAAAGTAAAACAAGTGGCCCATACCAGTTTGGAGACCGTTCTCCCCTGCTGTAATTCCTGTGGTGTCACAGTAAAAAATTCTCTTAAAAGAAAGAAGAAAAAAGTAAAGATCCAGAAAGATAATAGCTCACCAAAAAATAACAAGAAAAGCAGAACAAAGATAATAGTATCCCTTAAACATCTATAAATTATCTCAGAAATTTTACACAGAACTTTAAGGAAACAAAGTAAAAGAGAAATGAGATACCTGTAGTGCATAAGTGTAATAGGCAAGTACATGAAATAAAGATTTCCAATTTTTATCCAAAAATGTAGGGCCCTTTCTTAAACCTATAGCGAATATTTCATATTTGAGTGCTTTCAACAAATCTCATCTCCGTTCATTCAAAGTAGGAGTTTGTTGTTCAACTCACAGCTTCAGAATATTATTTTTAGCAACAACTGAAACCGAAGCTAAGGAACGTTTCTGTTCTCGTGTAATATTCGGTATATCAAAACAAAGCGCTGGATGCCACACCTCACGCTGTGCCGGCGACCCTGGTCCAGGGATGACCTCAGGTTGCTGGGGTGTCAGCAGGGGGAGGGGGTGGAGGGTGGGAGCAGGATTGAGTGTTGGCTCTCCTCTCCTGGGTAAGGGGTGGGGCCGCTCGTAGTCCCACCGTCACTGAATGGAGGTTTGCTTCCAGTGCAGGCGATCAATGGCACGACTGGAAGGGAAGGGACATCCCGAACGGCATATGCGTGTGTGCCTCCACATACACACATGCGCTACTTCGGGGGATGCGTGGTTGTAGGTGTCTGTAGAAGACCCACAAAAAACCCAAAAAAATGACATATGAAAAAAAAAATTGCTAGATTTTTGACTAGTAATTTTATTGAATTCACTGAATAGTTGAATTCCTAGGTAGTCTGTATGTTCACTGGCCCACAAAATACCTAATTCTGTTATTTCATGTTTTGGGATGCCACCACTTAAGGACAGAAATTAAGATTCGTCTACATTTAACTTGTAACTTAAAATCTTCCCATTATCTTGTAAAATCTTCAGCACATTTTCATAGATTTAATTGGGTTAGTTAACAATAAAAGTATATCGTCTACATAAAGGGAGCATTTGTTTAGTGATCCACCAACTTAAATACCTTCTACTCCCTCATTATTTTAAGTATGAGGATATTAAGTGCAAGATTGAACAGTAAAGGTAACAAAGGGCATCTCTGTGTGGTTCCCCTTTTGAGAGCAAAATAGGAGGATGCCATTCCGTTAGTAGTGACTGCTGCAGATGGATAATCGTAAAACAGTTTAACCCAGCTTATGAAATCTAGGGGAAAGCCATAAATACTCACTGAATTAAAAATGTGGACCCATTCAACTCTGGCAAAGGCCTTTCGGCATCAAGTGCTAATAAGGTCATGGGTGATTTAGATTTTTTGGCATCCCAGTGAGATGAAGAACCTTTCTGACATTATCTGAAGCTTGTCTTTACTTTAAGAAACCAGTTTGTTTTGGGCCTATTAAGTTTTGCATAACAGGCATTCATTTTGTAACTAATACTTTTGCCAATATTTTTGTATCCCAGTTAATGAAAGAGATAGGCCCCGTAGTTTTTACACAATAGAGGGTCTTTGCCAGGCTTAAGTATCGGTTATAAAACTCGGTTGCATTGATTTGGAAAAGTGTAATTTTTTCTTTTGCCTCTACAAAAACATTATATAGTACAGGTGTGAGTATCCGTTTCCGACCTGCGACCCCATCACCGGGATCGTGGCCAGGGACTTCATGGAGCCTGTTAGCTCCATTTTTCTGGTTTTCACTCCCCTGTGCCATGGCCGCATGTACACATGTGGAGGCACGCACGTGCCGTGGTTCCGCAGCGCCCTCCCTATTTGTGTCACCCACTCACCTACATTACCCTCAGGCCTCCAACTGGGGGCAGTTGGACTGTGGGGGTGACAAGGTCTCTCCCCGGGAGAGGAGAGCTGCCTTTTGGCTGCTTAATCCAGCTCATTCTCTCCTCCCACCCCGTCCGACCCCCAACGACCCAGGCTCGTTCCTGAACCCGGGTTGCCGGCGTGGCGCGAGGTGTGGTGTCCAGCACCTCAACCCTTGGTGCCACCGGCCCAGCTTACTTTCCATGTTTTTAATAGCATCTCATATTTCCTTTGGTGTGATCTCGCTATTCAGATATTGGCAGTTTAATTCTGTAATTTGGATGTCCAGATTGCCTTGAAAATGTAAACAGTCTTGTTGGAAAAGAGAATTAGTTTCCCTCTTATACAATGTTTTATAATAGTCCACAAAAACATTTCTTTATTCCCTGGGGATCTGTAATAACTGCTCCTTCATGTTTTAATGAAGTCACCATGAGGGCCTCCGCATATTGTTTTAATCTGAGGGCTAATAATCTTTGTGATTTGGGGCCGGTTCATACATATTTAAGTTTGGATCTTTGTATGTCAAAGTTAGCCTCCTTTCTTAAATAATTTTTTACATTCAACCTTAATTTGAGACCATTTTTCCCAGAAGTTATCTCAATTGTTTTTTCTAGTTCCCTTTCAGTTTCTTTGAGCTGTCTGAGAAGTTTATTTTTCCCTCTGGCTCTCAGTTTTGTTGTCTTTTATGGCTAAGCTAGTTAGGCTTCCCCATGAAAAACACTTGAAACTCCTCCCAAATAGAAGCGCAGTTTGTGTCTTCAGGGTTATTATGCATGAAGAAATCCCTTTATTGATTTTCCAGTATCTCCACATTCTTTTGATTTTCTAACAAATTATTGATTTTCCATCGAGAGGATTTGTTCTTATTGAGATCCCAAAGTTTTGTAGTAACTGGGGTGTGATCAGAAACAATAGGGTGAAATTCTACTCCGATAATACTTTGAACCATTGTGGTAGTCATATAAATGTGAGGGGTGTATATCATATTTATATGCGGCATACCAAAACTAGAATGTTGGCATTCTGTCTGAAAACACCAGATTGAGAACTAAATTTCTAGACCTGTACAACATATTACAGTTCAATGGATCATAACAGTTGATACATAGTATACCTGTAATTAAAAACAGGACAATTCATTGATTGTCTTGTCAATCATGTGCATCTGTATAGGGGCTAACTTTATCATCTGATCTCAAATCTTGCTTGACAAGATTTTCCACCATCCAGGAAAACATTTTTTATTTTTATTTACAGTTTATTGAGACTTTTTTTCTTTGTCTCTCGCTCTCTCTCTCTCAAGATTCACCAGGAAAGACACACTGAGCTGCTAACAGCTCATTTCCAGATGTTTCCTGGGGTTGAGGTGATATGGTAGGTCATATACAGCAAATAAAATAAATCAGGGGAGCATAATCAAAAAATTGAAGGCAAATCAGTATAGCAGATACATGTAGTAGATAAAACTGAGATAATTTAGGTGAGGTAACTACTCTTACAATTACAAAATAGTGAATATGAATTGAGGGAAGCAGACTGCCAGGGCAAAACTAGTGGGGTGGGGAGGAAGAGAGTCATGGACAGTTGCAGGATGGAGAAGGAAAGACATGTACATAAACATAAACATGTACAAGCAGTGTTAACAGTATGGTAGGATGACCATAACAGTATACACAGCAATTGTGCCTAGTGGGCCTTACCTGGTTAAAAAGAACAATTAAAAAAATATATATATATATATATATTATAGGGGTGTGGTCACACTCCTATAGTTAGGGTTCAACATTCACTTCTACGTTAAACTCAAAACTTTGCACATTAATAACTTTGCAACCCTTCAAGCTGTTCACATGACATTTGGCATGCACCATCAGGGACTAACGCTCTCTTGATGTCGCAAGTTTTGTTCCAGTTCAATGTGTGGGTGTGGAGATACAGAGTGTCAAACAATGTGAAAATTACAGTTTTAGGTCAAATTCTTTGTCATGCCGCTGTGCAAAAACAGTGTGAACCTTTGGTCTGAAATTTTTAGGGTGGAAATTGGTCTTCGGTCACAGATGTGCTTTTGGAAGATTTGGTGAAAAAATATTAATTTGTTCCAAAGTTATTAAATGTCAGAGTTTCCCATTATTTCCTATAGGACCAGTTATATGTGCCGCTCGAAGAAGGATTCTGAATGCGGAATTCTTTTTCGCAAATGTGGAATCTTTTTCTTTGTTGTCACCATCTTGTTTTCAGTAAGCAGTGGCAAGAAATTAAATAACCAAAAAAATAGACAGGTTTAGGAAACACTAACAGTTGTCTCTGCCTAATCGGGACCCATACAGTTCGATTCTGGGATTAGTTTTTCAGTAAGTTACTTAGAAATGTATATTTTTTATACACGCCAAAATAATTTTTTGCAAATTGAGAGAAAGGAATTGCGAAACAGGATCCTTTTTTTGCAATTTGTAAAAAAGGCTTTTTCTTTTTCCACAAATTGTGAAAAAGGAATTGTGAAACAGGATCCTTTGCCACAGTTTACAAAAAAGGATTTTCTTTTTCTGCAAATTGTGAAAAAAGGAACTGTGGAAAAGCATTCTTTGTCGCAATTTGTGATAAAGGAATTTTAAGACAGCTGTTTCTTTGTCACTTCACAGTTAAAAAACGGTTTGTGATTGTGGTCTGAAATATTCAGGGTACAAAGGGCTTGCCCCACAGGTGTGCCTTTTGCAGGTTTCATGAAAATATATTAATTTTGTGTCGAGATACACAGGTTTCAGATTTTGCTGTTTTTTTTTTTTATAGGATACAGTGCAATGTGAGGTGTTTCTTTTGAGCCTCACACTGGGTCCTGCTCTTCCACACGCAAATATGGATACCATTATGGACTGAGGGGAGTGCAGGGCTTATGGATGGATGACAGTGCAGGACCCAGAGGACCCTGTGCTCCCACACGCAAATACGCATTGCATTAGGAAAATATGGATACCATTACAATGTCTCAAAAATTATGGATGGATGGGAGCGCAGGGCCTGGAGGGCCACAAGCAAATAAGGCTATGATTATACTATCTCAAAAAGTAAGGAAATTCATTGCAAAAAACTTTGTTAATGCATCAGTTAGGGTTCCAGCGACAAAAGTTGGGAAATGTGGTGTTAAGGTTTCCAACCCTAACACCCCACCTCCACCCTGCATGCAGCAACAGGCATGGTGGGGGTGCCTTGGGGTTGTCAAGCCTAATGCTCACCCCATTCTCCTGTACTGTACCCATGTCAGCTTATTTAATCATGGAATGGAGTGAGCGTTAGGCTTGACAACCCCAAGGCTCCCCCATGCCTGTTGCGCACAGGGTGGGGGTTGGGGTGTTGCAGCTGGAAACCCTAACACCACATTTCCCAACTTATGTCACAGGAACCCTGACTGATGCATTAACAAAGGTTTTTTCAATTAATATAGATATATAGTTCAATCAGATATCCTTCAATAAAATGAAATTGTAGCATTGCCTACTGTATTGAGTGGTAGGGGGGTGTAAGAGGGAGGAGGAAAGGACCCCATCTCCCAGTGTAACTAGTAATAAATTGGTGGTGGGGAGAACTGAGTTAATGACTGCCCCAGAACATATCAGAACCCGGTATACTCACTACTGCTCTTCCTGTCTTCAGCAACAGAGAGGTGTCATGAGACGCAGACTAAAGCTGTCATCTCTGCCAGCGTGTTCCAGATTGTGTCTGATGGTTTTGAACGGTTGCCGTGATTTGTTCCATTTGGTAAATATCTGTAACAATAGTGTTCCATTCGGTGATAGTTGCAGCTTTGGTTTGCATCCACAAATGAGTTCTCGCCTTTTTATCTGCTAAAATATATAGGCGCTTCATGGCTGCAGTGCGTAGGCAGATGTTAGGAGGAGGAATGCATAGAAGTACCATTGTGGGGTTTAACAGATATGGTGAAAGGGACAGTTACTCGAATTGATAAGCCAGGCCTTGCCAAAAAGAGGTAAGGACAGGACAGCACCAGAAGATATGTGCTTGATCTGCAAGAGGATGCCTGCATTACCTCCAGCAATGGCTATAAGTTGCTGCCATAAATTTAGTCAGCAACGCTGATGTGCAGAAAAAATGGTAGTGACATTTCCATGTGAATTCTCTCCGTCAGATGGACAATGCTATTTTTAGAGTGAGGAGGGTACATTTAAGCCAAGAAGGATAGGGAATTGCCAAATCAAGGTCCTGGTTCCACGAATTGAGTATAGTTTGAGTAGAGTCACTTACGTGACCCTGATAGAAATTACCTAAAAGGTGAGTCCAGACAGACTCCTGCAATGCTCCTAGGAACTGTTGCAGAAGTAAGGGGGTGGGATCAGGCAGCTGGGTTCTGTCAGATGTTTTATGCAACAGGTGCATACATACCCAAAGATGTCTGGAGTGCTTTTGGCCAGTCCGGCTATAATACATCTTCAAAAGAGGCTGTGGTTTAAGGAGTCAAGAACTGATGAATATAAGTAAGACCAAGCTGCCACCACCATTGAAAAGCATGGCTGGTGTAGACTGGCAGGAATTCCTTGTCTGCTGATAATTTATAGAGACAAAAAATTGATTAAAGCTGTGAGAGTTTACATATTTTAAACCAGATCGTTGGAGTCTGCACCATTCTTCTTGTATAGTCCACCAGCCGGGGAGGCCCGCAGCATCAGAGAAAAGTAAGTGACCAGTATCAAAGAAGTCATCAGGAGCAAATTTTGTAGTTTTCGGTGGTGGGTTTAAATCTGAAAAATGTTTTTAAAATATTCAGGATTAATGTATAACAAATTGTTCTCTGAGTTTGTTTCTATGCTGTCTTTATTCCCCCATGCCTCCTGTCTGCTTCCCACTTGTGGACTCCTCCTAATTGGAGTAATGTTACCCGTGTCAGCAGTTGCCAGGCTGCACCAACTGTGATTTGTCCTCTGTGACTTGACTTCTCATTTTTTTTATCTTGACAACAGCCTAACTGGAGGGACGTTTCTGGTGCACCAGAGTCTGGAGGGGGACTGGGGTTTTGTATCATCAGTGAACATGGGCAGCGATTGTCCAGACCTTCACAGTACCTCCTTCTTCAGCCTCCCTGCAGAACTCTACAAAGAGAAGTGCTGTCTCTAGCACTGTCAGCAAAGACGGCAGACAGAACTTTGCTTGGAAGAATACATTCTCCATTACCCCAGTCTCCTAGGAACTGTTTTTTCAGTCCGATATAGCTTTACAGCAATGTTGTGTATTAGTACACACATCTGAGATAAGTTTTTCCCCTTTATGGTACAGGTTCTTCTGTTATGTTGCCAACTTATGGACAAGCAGACAGGGCTCTGGAGATTGCAGTGAGGTTAAAACCGTAGGGCAGCATGGCTCTGTCCATTTGAGTTCTCCGGTTGGGAAGAAGGAAGGCTTTAGTAACTGCTACATGCATATTGATGCAGTTTTGTAAGTAAATGTGGTATTAGTCCTTAGAATAAGTTGATCTGGAAATACCTACAGTAGACTAACAATATTCAAATCAAATATGCTACTTTTTGAGTTGAACTGCATGGAACTGTTGTGTTGTTTGATTGTTTTGTACCGCTATCCAGATACTTTCTGAACTGTAATTGATTACTGTTACTTTCAAAAAATTCAGTTACATTATCAATATATAAAAAGTAAGTAGGTGTCATATGAGAGCATGTGTAGGAGTACTGTGGTTCTCTAGGGAGGTGGCTGAGAAGGTAAAGGCTAAAGGGGTGGCATTCAGAAGATGCAGTGAGGGACAGAGGAAGGAGGATAGGGAAGTGTAGCTACAGAAGCAGAGAGAATCAGGGAAAGCAGTAAGGAGAGCAAAAGCAGTAACCAAAGAGAGGATAGCCAAAGAAGTAGCGAAAGGAGACAAGACTTTATTTAGGTTCATTAGTGAAAAAATGAGGGATGGGTAGGAATCATAAGATTAAAAAAAGATGGGGGATCTCAGTAGAGAGAGATCAGGAAAAAGCAGACATACAGTACTACGTGAATATTTTTGTTTAGTGTGCAAGGTGGAGGAAGGTGGAGATGGACCACACAAAAGCAGTATACGCTGTGTAAGGAGGAAGAGGGATACCAGTCCATTCTCTGAGCATAGGGTCTTAGAAGGCTAGCTAATGTGAAAATAGACAAGGTAATGGGACCAGAGTGGGTACATCCTAAGGTACTGAAAGAACTCTGGGAAATACTAGCTGCTCCTTTGACAGTTCTTTTTAACAACTCACTAGAAATAGGCGTGGTTCCGGAGAACTGGAGAAGCGCAAATGTAGTCCCTCTTCATAAAAGTGGTATCAGAGAGGAAGCCGGAAATTATAGACCATTCAGTCTGACCTCGGTGGTGGGAAAGTTAATGGAATCTTTGTTGAAGGAGAGGATAATGGATTATCGTGAATCAAATGGGTTACAAGATCAGAGACAGCATGGGTTCACAGGTGGGAGGTCACGTCAAATGAATCTGAGAATCTGATAGACGTCTTTCATTGGGTGACAAAAGACGTAGATCATGGTGGCACAGTGGATGTGGCATACCTAGATTTCAGTAAGGCGTTTGACACCGTTCAACATAGGAGACTATTAAACAAGCTTGGAAACTTAGGAGTGGGTCCAAATGTGTTAACTTGGGTTAGAAATTGGTTAGGGGATAGGAGACAGAGACGGTAGTAGTAAATGGGGTTCACTCGGAGGAGGGGAGGGTGAGCAGTGGGGTGCCGCAGGGGTCGGTGCTGGGACCGGTCCACTTTAATGTATTCATTAGCGACATTGCAGAGGAGCTGGAGGGGAAAGTGTGCCTGTTTGCAGATGATACCAACATTTGTAACAGGTGGATATTCCAGAGGGGTGGAAAAGGTACCCTTACGGGTTCCCACGGCTCGCTATCCTGACACTCACCTGCCCGGGCACTATCGCCCGACAGGTGCAGTGTCTCGACGGTGATCATCCCGATTCTGCAGTACCCGATGGGTAAGGTAACTGATGTGATAGAATGCTACCTTACCCCTTCTGCAGTATGGGAAAGGACGGCTGGATGGGGCTGCTGGCCCAGCTGCTCCGGTGGTGTGGAGGGGTAAACCACCGGTAGCTTGGCCAGCGCGCTCTGTGTGACCCAAGATCTGGTCTGGGTCACGTCATTTTACACACTGTACCCTCGTAACTACTTAATATTTTATTCTGTGGTCCGCTCCCTCTAGGAGTTAGATATTTAAGTTATGGGAGGTGCAGGGGGCAAAGCCCCCGACATTTTATGCTTCACTCATTGCGGGATGCCCGACATTGTAGTGTTGGGTATCCGAACTGTTCAGGGCTGTAGATTTCAGGCCCATAAACTCAGTATACTGAGCGTCAGGCTACTGAGTTTAGGGCTAACATAATATATCCGTGGAAAGAATGAAGCGAGACCTGAGAAAGCTAGAGGAGTGGTCTAGGGTATGGCAACTTGATTTCAGTGTGAAAAAGTGCAAAATTAATCACTTTGGATACAGGAACACAGAAGCTGAATACAAAATGGGAGGAGTGATACTGGCAACAACCAAGCAGGAGAGAGACCTCTGTGTAATTGTCTCGAATGACCTTAAGGTAGCTAGGCAGTGTGACAAGGCAGTTGGGATGGCTAATGGGATGCTGGATTGCATAGGGAGGGGATCACCAGCAGAAGTAGAGAGGTTGTTTTGCATCTGTATAGGTCACTGCTGAGACCTCATCAGGAGTACTGTGTACTGTTCTGGAGACCACATCTATGGAAGGGTACAGATAGAGTGGTGGCGGTACAGAGGAGGGCAGCTAAGATGGTAAGAGACCTGCAACATAAGACCTATGAGGAGAGACTGAGGGAACTCAGTATGTACATCCTGGAGGAAAGGAGAGAGAAGGGGGATATGGTAGAGACATTTGAATACATAAATGAGGTGAGCAAGGTGCAGGAGGGGAGCATGAGGGGCATGATGTGAAGCTGGAGGGGGTAAAGTCAGGAGGGATATAAGAAGTTTCTTCACAGAAAGAGAGGTGGATCCCTGGAACAGGTTGCCAGCCGAAGTGGTTATGGCTAAAACAGTGGAAGGATTCAGAAAACCATGGGACAGGCTTAAGAAAATAAACAAGGGTGGATGAAAGAACCAGAGACCATGTAGGGTCTGCAGAGATACTATAGGCAGGGTTAAATGGGCAGACTGGGTGGGCCAAGCAGTCCTTATCTGCTGACAAATTCTATGTACTGTATGTCTATGTGTTGAGCATTCTTCCCTCGTCTAAGACCATATACTGCTTTTTGACGGCCCAGAAATTGATTGTTGCCGCTCCAGGAGATAGTGCAGCACTCTGCATCGGGTGCTGCTCCCTGGCTTTGAATGGTGTTACTGTTAGTGTGTGGAGGGAGGTGAAATTGTTTTACCACATTCATTATGAATTTTTCCTTCTCAGGGAAATAGAAAGGATGAGGTGCATTCTATAGGTCAGCGCATGGTAAAGCTTCTTGAGGCCCGCCAGTCCGAAAGCCAGAGTTTACACCACCTGCTTCCTGTGCTGTCCAAGGTCATCAGCTTATCCCCTGGAGTCTTGAATGAAGGTTAGTATACTGGAGTTCCATATTCGATCATCATGTAGCTGTTGCAAGGCATGTATTCCAAAGTAGACACTGCTGTTTACATTTCAGGTTAAGTTTTCACTCAATATAATGTGATGTTACTCCCCTGTACTGTTGTTTCCATTTTTGTTTGCATTGTGCGAGTCCTGTGAAGCGTTTTGGGATGCAGTTTGTAAGACTTGAAGCCAAACAAAATAAGGCTCGTTTTGAATGTGCAGATAATGCGCTCTTATTTCTAACAATTGCAAACCATTTTACCCTTAGTCTTTACCCTTTTACTCCTTACATTCCCTTTCACACCACAAGAGCTCTTTGAGAGTTCCACCACTTGTGTTCTGTATACTCTTAGCACTGCGTGCTGGCCCTTTCTAAGCAAAATCAAGCCATAATCAGCATGCCACAAACAAATGTGACTACCTCTTGAACCATAAGTGCTACACACAAAGTATAAGTGGCAAAGTTCTTCAGCACAAAATTACCTTTCTGATAGTGCTATGCAATCAATTGTAATCAATTCGGTATTTATTTTATACTAGCCGAAATACAAAAAACTTTGGGGTGTTCGGATTTATTCATGGTGCGTAGCTGAGGATTGAGAGACAAATGTCAGCCATGCTCACCATACCTTAAACAAATGCGAATAACTCCTAAAGTATACGTGATAGACACAAAGTATCAGCAGCAAAGTTGTTCTGCACAAAATTACCTTTCTAACAGTGCTATGCAATCAATTCTAAGCAATTTGGTTTGTTTACTATTTCGGTAAAAACTGCTGACTTCCTCAGATGTTTCCAGGCTTGAGTGAAAGTCAGCTGAGTACATCTGCAGTCGTTATTAGCCTGAGTGACTATGTTTTCAGATGCCACCTGCAGGTATATCCAGGCCTGAGTGAGTTAAAGCCTGCAGTGATTCACTGGCATTGATACAGACACCCTTTGGTGTTGTGGCAGATGTGAGTTGTGAGATGTGAGATGTTTTTGTTGCTGCAATCTTTGATTGGTGCAGTACTACGATTTTTGTTTTAAGGGGGTTAGACAGTGCTAGGACACTCTGAAACATGATACCCCTAGAAAATTCTGATTTTCTAAAAAAGGAAAAAAACTGGGAGTCAGGAACATGTGCCCCACCCACCCCACACACATGATCCTTCTATTCTGTCAGGGGCACCCCGCTAGAATTGGTCTGAATCAAAGTTTTGTGAACACTGGCTCACTGGGGCTGGCACCACCTGCAAGGCTGTCCTTACTGGGCTGTGGGGGAGTGATTATTCTGCATTCACTGTACTTAGGCGGTCCCCAAGATGAGGAAAGTAGTTACTGTGCTGGGATTCAGACTTGGGCAGGATTGTATGCACTGGCACGAGGGTGCCACTGTGCCATTTTGGTTTTCTACAACCATTTTATCAACCATTTTTTTTCTTAGAATGTATTTATTCACAGTAGTTCAGCATAGATGCAGTATCTTGTTTTCATGGTGGATGGGGGTGAGGCTCTTCTCATTACTATAATGACTAAGGCACAAGGAGGTCAAGTGACTTGTTAAGGTCACACAGCGAGTTGGTAGCTGTGTTGGGATTTGAACCTGGAATATCCTAGTTTACAGTTATTTGCTCTGACTAGTGGACCACAGCACCTTTCTATGGGGGTTTGTGTTTTGTCTGTAAATAAGGATTTCCTTTTTTTTTCTTTAACGTGAATAAAGGAACCATCTGTTTATTATGGATTTTTCCTTTGAGCTCAGCAGATGAATGTGATCTACCTATTACCAAGCGTGTACCACCAGTGAATGCCTGTAACACTGGTTGCTTTTTTAATCTAAGCGTTATGTACTGTACTGTTTTGTTTGCTGTGATGTATTGCTCTCTTGACGAGGTGCCTTTGTAAATGAGTCTATGACTCAAAGGTCTGTGAAACGATGATCTAATAAATAAATAAATAAAATAAATTAATACATGAATGTCCAGTGAAGACACTTCTCCTTTGTAGTGTAACAACAGAGTTAGGAATTTGTTTTTGCTTATCCACTGTGCCCGGTGCTGCCCCCTTCTACTCACCTGGGAAACATAAAATATTTCATGGACAAGACATAAAACCAGGACCATAAAGATGTCTTTAGTGGGTTCCCCCCCCCCTTGCATATAGCATTTTTCCAGTTGGTCTACACAAGTATGATTCTCATTCCTGACCCTGCCGCCCCATGCACAGCAACAACCTTGACCCAGAGACCCCCATGGATTTCTCCCTTTGGCAGGGCCAGGAAGGGGAGGGCCATTCCCCCCCAAACCACCTGGAGACACATCCTGTGATAGGTCCGGTAGTCCAGATGAAGGGTGGAAAGCTGGTGGGCAGGACATCATGGCGCCCGTGCTGACTACGTTTTCCGTTTTCTCCCCAGACATTCCTAACTTGGATATATTGAGCGTGTGCATATGGAGCTGCACACGTGTCACAGAACTGCAGCCCCTCCCAGTATTTTTTTGTCACTTCAGCGCAGTGCTACCCCCAAGCCTCCACCTAGTGGCAGCCAAGAGTTGAGATGGCAGGTCGCCCCATCCTGGGAGAGGAGAGCAGTCAGTCTGAATCTATTTTATTTATTTATTGAAGTGTTTCACCACGAAGGCATACTAAGTGACAAGTCACATGTGTCCCAGTGTGACCCTTGCTCATTCCCAAACAGAGGTTGCTGCGTGGTAGGAAGTAAGGTGTTCAACCAGTGGACTGACCTTTTAGGGTTTTTTATTTTCATACATATTTTCTCCCGTCTGGGGCACCTCAGGCAGGTTATGCTCTGGTCCTCTCCTTGAGAGGACTCGTTCTGCCCCCCCCCCAACTCAGGGGCATCATCCTACCTGCTGTGGTGCTCCCTTTTCCATTTTCTACCCATTTACCCAAGACCACGGTACGTGCATGCACATGCACATATCGGCACGCATGTGCTCCTGAGGCTGAGGTGACAGCCTCTTCCTTCTACCTGGCCTAGCACCAGGTCTCTCCCTAGGCTTGGTGCTGCCATCAGGCCTCCACGTGGTGGCTGCCAAGAACCAGAGAAACCCCATGTCCCTCCCTGGGTGAGGAGAACTGCCTGGCGGCAGCTCAGTCCAGCTCCCCCCCCCGGGCTGACCCCCAGCAACCCATGCTCGTTCCTGAACACGGGTCACTGGCATGGAAAGAGTTAAGGCGCCAGCGCCTCAGCCCTCTTTGTCACCGGACCGGTTCTTTAGGATGTTTTTTTAGTTATTAAAAATCACGAGTACAATGCAAAAAGAGCAGAAATACAACTCGCAGCTGGATCAGTTGGGTAGCAGGAGAGCAATTAGCCAGACTCCACCCTACATTTCGTCTCGCATCCAGAGGCTTCTAGAGGGATTGTTCTACTCACCTACTTCTCAGTCCTGTCCTCGCCATTTCTGACACTTACATCTTCCTCCAGGGGTCCACAGTGTGCAGTTCCTGTTACTGTGGTGAATTCAGTCGGGGGGATAAGGCATCTCCCCCAATCCGTCAAGTGAGGCAAGGGCTGGTCAGTAGGTTTGTTGGTGTTCAAGAAACAGTGGTGTCATCCTGCTTGCTTTGGAGTATTTCTTTATTATTCTCCCATCTCCTCGGATGCCAGCTACAAGGGTGTTGTGCACAGGTGCACACAGTAGCGTGGCTGCACACGGTACCAACTGGCATCCTCCGTCTCATGATCTGCTGTATCTGCATTGCTGCTTGTGTTCACCCAGCTGACAGTATTTCAGACAGGCCTGCTGGCCTCCCTCCCCAGAGGAAGAGTGTGTCCTCTGGGATACGCCGTCCTCCTCCCCTGACCAGGCTCCAGAGTCCTCCGCTCGTTCCCTAACCTGGCTCACCAGCGTTGCTAGTGGTAGCCGTGTTGCTGTACTGACAGCCATCCTGAGTTTGGAACATGTTCAAAAACTGATGCTTCATTTTCTTTAAGGGACAATATAGCAGGATTAGGGGAGGAGGAAAGGGAGAGCTAAGATTGAAGGGGAGATCACTTTATTTTTAGATTATCACATGTTAATGTATTTTGCTTTTCAGTTCAGTTGATCATGTTTCTCCGGGATGATCATTCCCGTCGGACTCTTCCTCTGGTAGTGCCCAGCCATAACAGTGTGCCGCCATTTCCACAACAGAGTCCAAAACGTGCTGGGCCCCAAGACTCCCAGTGGCTGCCATTCTGTGGCCAAAACGCTTTCAACTGTGCCCACCACCCCTGAGATATTGTGCCCATGCCGTAACGTCCTTGAGAGGGTGGTCGTGCACATCCTGGGGGAACCTGCAATGATGACTAGCAACCAGTGCATACCTTAGGAGGTGCTGTTTCAGCAAAGTGGGCAGGATCCTCTCCTCTAAATTGGAGAATACTACCTTTGCAGGGCTACTGAGATTCTCCCAGCCTAGGGTTGGGAGTTAGAGTAACACCTTGAACCCAGATCCTCACACAACGCTTCTCACACTGCCACTGGACCGGGCCATTTAAAGGAATTTTGACTTCAAAAGTCTTTGTAGACTGATCAGCAGGTTTCACTTTTTAGGAGCCAGGCATTCTGTGAATGTGGATAGCCCTCTTCTGACGGTACATGAATCTTGACTATGTATTGTCTGAATGTTTCCATGTTCATATGATTAATAGCAGTCTTACTGTCTTCCCCCAATGTCTTTAGACCAGATCAACATGATCAATAAGAAGTTTGTGGATTGGCTCAGATATGCAAGTATGCAACAAGGAGTGTCTGTATCCTCTGGAGGCTTCTTTTCTGGTTCCAGAACAAGACAGGTAGGTAGCAATGAACTTGTGGAGCAGAGATCCAGTACAGTAATGTACAACATCAGTCAATCAAGCAATAGTTTGCCATTGCTGAAATGAAAAAGATCAATCATGGAGTTGTAGCTCATTTTAAATGGTGTCCTTGGCTCAAGGGCTGTGTGCTGTGCTATTCATACAGTTTGAATTCAAACATTGCAATGTGGGCTGTATAAGTGCACTAAAGCTGACAGGAAACTATCTGAAATACTAGCATCCTCTGGTTTCTTCATTTAAATTTCATTTATTTCAAAATTGTCACTAAGAAAGGCATACCGACTAGCAAAAACAGTATGTTTCCAGATGTGTCTTGGAGCAAACGTTGCAGGGGTAGAGAAACATAACAAAAAACATTTTTACATCATGAGTGCTATACACGGGTATATACAATGTAGTTTACAAAAAAAAAAATGTGATGCTGGCCCATCAATGCAGCAATAGCACTATCACCCATTACACCTGCAACCCGGGTTCGGGAATGGGCTTGGGTTGTCGGGGGCTGGCAGGGGGGAGGAGGATTGAGCATCCCAGAGGACAGGGGTGGGAGGGTGCTGTCTTTCGCTGTAGTACTGCCACCTGGGTGAGCAGAGGTGACAATGCGGATGGAAAGGCAGTGGGAGGGAGAAGATGACGCTGGCATCCAGACGCACACATGGTACGGGTAGGGTTGCCTTGCATCCTCATATGTGACGTCTCCTGGGGTGGGGAGAAAATCACGTAAAATGGCCCGGCTCCTTTGCGATGACGGCCTGCGGGAGCTTCCTGGGTCTCACCTCTCCAGTTTGCAGCACCCCTGACTTAAATGTGCAAGTTTGGGGAACCCCCATCCTGACCCCACCTGGGAAAGGGAGTGAAGCCATAGCTCCTTGGAACTGGGTGACCGCAGCCAGGGAGGCTCGGGGGTGATGTGCAGGGCCTGAGGGACTTGGAAGGGCCAGAGTGAAGGGGGCATAAACAGAAATGACAAATTTGCTGAAAGAACATTAAAGTGTGCAACAAGTTACCATAATGTAATATATACCATAACAAAAGTAATAATCCGAATAAGTGTGCAAACCCAGACACACACAAGGGGAGGCGGAGAGCTGGCCTGGAGGGGCTGGAGAGCGGGCTGACGTAGTCAGCCCCCAGACATAGGGAGATAAAAACTTATATAGAAATAATAAAACATTTCCCAGCTGATTTTAGAATTAAAAGCTACTAGTGTTGGGTATGTTTTGGTCCATGAACACTTTGTTAAAAACCGTACTAGTGGGGGCATTTTGCACTGTGACCAGGAGGCTGTTCACAGACTGGGAAGTCTGAAGGGGAAGCTGGCTTGGCATATAGATTTAGAACTAGGAGCTGCAGTGGATCATGGGATGGATTTTCAGAAGTGATGACGCTGACCCAGTGCCGAATTAGGGGCTGTAGTTGCATCATCAGGAATGCGCAAAAATGTTTGAACGCTGTTTTGAAATATCTTGCCGCATTTACAACAGTTTACCTGCTTTGCAGCACAGAAGCCATGTGTGCATTATTTTCTTGATGCATTTGTCATTGTTTATGTTCAAGTTGCAGCAACTGTGGCAGAAAGCTAGACAACATTTTATATGGTCTAACTTTGTGTTTAGTGTTGTGCAGTTTCAGTAAAAAGATGCTGCAAGTCGTGAACGCCCCTGTGGTTCTGATTTTGAAGGGGTAGGTAGATAGGGTAGCAAGACAAAGAAGGGAAAGAGGAGGTAACAGGGTAGATTTCTAGACCAATATTGGAAAAGAAGTGTTTTCATGAAGTGGTGTCCCCCAAGAGGTTGCCATTCAAGGTAGAGTGCAGTGGTATTTGGTGGGGGGACATTCAGTGGTGAAGCAGCAGCAAGTGTTGTAGACGGTGTCCAGTTTTGCAAGAGAGGATTTATTGGTGTCAAACTGTATCATCATAGTCTAGTACTGGGAGAATGATTTTTAGTGATTATTTCACATCTAGTAGGGGGAGACCAGCCCTACTGTGGTGCAGGGCACCAAGTTTAGAGTGATGTTTAGAATGGGAGGTGATCTGTATGATGTGATAAGTTCAGATGTTTGTCAAGACTGGAATAATCAAGGATAATGCAGTGGGGCAGTAGTAGAGAGCTTTGAGTGGCAGTGCTTACTGCTGCAAGCATGGCCACGGTTTTCCTTTTTTCATAAAGCTGTTAACATGAAGCCAGAATTGAACCTGATTAAAATCATTTTGCAAGGAAATGGAGAGTTTAGGGGCAGCTGGACCTGTCGAAAAAATTCCTGTAGTACCCATTTAATGGTCACTTGATGTGCTTTGGCTTATTTTGGTTGCGGTTTAATTATTTTTTTTTATTCTTTTCTAGGGTGACCACCTTTTAAAGGAAAGCGGTTGGTATCAGAAACACCACACACCCCGATTAGGCTTTTCTGTTAGAAAAAAAAATGTTACATGGTAACTTACTTTATTTCAATTTGGAAAAGTCCACGATCCCTAAACGGTGCACATTCCATTTAGTGTGACAGTGCTTTGGGGGGTGTGGGTGTTTCTGACACAGACCACTTTCCTTTAAGAAGCCCAAAGTGGGACATTTCTTACTGCATCATGATTTTTTTGCAGGACAGTATGTAACTTCAACCAGTGCAACAGACTTGTGTTCTCAAATAATCAGAATTAAAACCAAGTGTTGTAGTTTTTTAGTGGTTTCTGTTGTTTCTTATCGGTTTAAGGTATTTTATTTAAGGTATTATAGTTTTCTGCCACATTTAGAGGAAAGTTAGAAAATAGTTTCTCTACTACAAGGTCAGGACATATAGTATTTTTCATGTTTTTTAGCAGGACACAATTGCCCAAATCAGGACAGGTGGTAGCCCTGTTCTTTACAGGATGGTCCCTGCTTTTTCTCTCTCTCTCCTCACTGTTTACTGCTCTCTGTTTTCTTGGTTTCCTGAACTTTTCGTGATGTCATTTACACCAATCAGTGCTGTTCACTCAGCAGTGTGGAATGATGGAACTGACTGCATAGTATGCCCAAGAACCACAGAAACTTGAAACTTACGAATCACAGAAAAAAAACAGACACAGCAGAGAAGAAAAAAAAAAAAAAACAAGAAAAATAGATCCAAAAGACAACAGAGTAAAAAATTACTACTGAGGGACCTCTAACCACCGAACCGTAGTCCAAAATGGTGATGAAAATACTGGTCCTTACCACCAAGTTAGTCAGCCTGCATTTTATCTCGTGTGCTACAAAAAAAAAAAAAAGAGGCAAATTACTTAAAATCACAGTTGTGTTGAAGTCTGGAATAACATTTTTGTGTAACAACTAAAAAGATGAGAGCAGAAAAATATTTAGCATCTGTAAAAACTGTCCTAAGTAGTCTTTGAATATACAGCATCATACATTTAGTAGAATATCCTATAACCTACTGAAGGCAGATAGTTAAATAAGATAATTGGTAAAGCAAAACACAGAAGGTCAAAAAATAAAAGGCAGAGCATATTACAAAGAGGTTTCGCCGGTATTATAGAGCATTATGCAGCAGAGTTGATCCTTTGCTCAAACTCAACTCCAAAACTACCTGTATTAGGAAAAACTCCCATGACCACCACCTCTTAGCCTTTGTCTTTTACAGTATTTAAAGAAAAGGTCCTGCTCATAACAAGGAGGTAATTTCCTCACTTTGCAGAGATCTACATCAGCAGCTATCACATTTTCTCGATAGGAGGTCTGAGGAATGAACAGAAGAAGGGGGAGAGACGCTCATAAGATCCGTAAATAAGAACAGAGCAAAGTCGGTGCATTTTATGCCACGTGAAACCAGTGACCTAAAAACCTCATCAAACTAATGTGATGTAGGATTTGAGGGAAACCCCGGTTTACTGCAGCTTCCCCGGTCTCCAAACATATTACATGCGTAAAATAAAGCAAACACGCTCAGTCCCTATGGATAAAATGGTCTCCCTCTTCCCGAAATCACTATTCATATCTATACAAGGAAACATTTTGTGACAGCTAGCTGAAGAAGATTCTCTAGTCAGATTGAGGAAACATGAAGAGAAAGACTCAGACAAAGTATACTGGGAAAATTCCAAAAGACATTTTAAAGTGAGGAGCAGATTTATCCCCTGCACAATAGCAAAGTAATCTGGCACCCTTGTTGTAGCTCTGCAAAATCTTAAAATAGATGAGAATTTATATATCCAAAAAGGTGGAGCCTGACATCCTTAACCCCCATGTAAGTGAAATATGATTCAAGCACTGTAAAACATGAGCTCAGAACAAACAGCATAGACAAGCAAATAATAAAAACGAAGCATATACTGTATTAAATGCTTGCAAAGAAACAGACTACTGTCAAGCAGCAAGAAAACTCAGCAAAGACTTTCACCAGATCTTATGTCTAAACTTTCATAAAACATTTCGAGTATCACAGACATAAAATTGTGAGAGTAGTAAACTGATCTCAATCTAGTTCTGCGTAGTTCAGAGAGAGCTGAAAGGTAAAACAGAAAAAAAAATCTGGTAATCTAGACTCGTTTAGCTAAAACCTGAGCACAAATTACTCCCCCTCCCCAAAAAAGGAACTTAGCTCACTCACTGCCAAGCCCAATTTGTGTATAGCATTCCTTAGGGAATTAGATTCCACGAGTGCTTTTGGGTCTGCAACATCCAAAGTAGAAGGAAGGAGGAAGTCATGTGGTATCAATGGGGGAACTGTCAGGTGAGATAACTTATGTTGAGGCAAAAGCCTCTTGGACATTTGGACCCTCTGAGCCATCTAGTGGTTGCACTCCAGGACTGATTATTTTGAGGACATTCAAAAGAGCTTCTTTCTCACCCGTATCGAAGGAGTCATCAAAGGAATCACGAGTAGGGACTGTATTATTTTGGCGCCTGCTTCTGCTTTACTTCTTTGGGGGCGAATGAGAGAGCTGTCTGCCTTGTCTTGGGGTAGGAATTGCAGATTTATAGGTGGGTTTAACTTTCTGGCAGTTTGCTTGTTGCTGAGAATTTCCTCCTTTTACTCTAGAATTTGCAGCAGATGAGTATAATAGAGGTGTCGATACCTTGGGTTTTAGTTTTGAAATTGACTGCATGGAGGCAGCAGGCAAGGGGTAGGCTTCCATTGATTGCATAGAATCTACTTGTTCAGACTAAGCATGAGCCGAGCAAGGAACAGGATAATCCATAGCTCGCGCTAAGTGCTGTTGTTTTGAAGGAGAATGGCGGTTATTATAAGTAGAAGATGGCTTAGAAGAGATGGATTCAAACATTTGTATATATGCCCAAGCATCCTTAACTGTAGCACAGGATACCACTCCTTCTCTTTGCTCCCTGATTTGAAAAATAGCAGGATATTTAAAATTATATAGAATCCCTACTTTTTGACATTCTTGTTTAATGTCTTAAAAAACCCTTCTTCTTGTTTACCAACTCTGAAGAAAAGTCCTGGACTAACAAAATTTTCAGACCCTGACATTGTAATGATTTACGATCTCTAGCCACTCTCAGAATTTCTTCCTTAGTGGAAAATCTCAAAAAACAGGCAATAATTGGGCGGGGACGCTTACTTTGGGAAGACCTGGGGTCCAAAGTCCTGTGGGCTCTTTCAGTTTCAAGTGGATATGGCCATTGATAATTTAACAATTCAGGAATAAAAGATTGCAGAAAAATTATCATGTTGTTTCCTTCCCGTCCTTCTGGAACCCCTAAAATCCTGATATTATTTCTTCGCCCCCTATTTTCCAAGTCATCTACTTTTCCAAGTAAATATTCAATTTGCTTGTTTTGCTTCAAAGTGACCGAGTTTAAGCGAGAGATCGTTTCATTAAGAGTCATCAGCTGTTGCTCAGAACAATTTAGATTGGATCTCACTTCTTCAGTTTCTGCTTGAAGGATACTTTTAGCCTTGTTGGCATTGGCAATGTCTATCTTTAAATCAGAGAGCATCTCTTTCAACTGATATATATATCCTGTTTACTTGCCACTTCAGATCTAGCAGTCATCGTGACCCCAGCTGCTGTGCTCGGAGCACCAGCTCCTGGCCTGCGCATATCAGAGAGTTTCCTGGCTGCGGTAGGCATCTGACAGTTAACTGAAATATACCGACAGCTAATTAGAGTGAAACAAATAATGACACTCCACAAAGCAGGTACCGGAATGAAGTATAAGTGTTCTACTGTTGAATAACGAAACAAAATTACCTGTTGTTACTAAATACTGCTATCATTTTTTTTAAATAAATTGCAGACCAGACGAGCGTGAACTAACAGGTGACCATATCGTTCAAGTGCAGACACACGCTCCCCTTGGTAAACCACTTTCAAGATTACAGTTTGCTGACATAAAAAGCCCTGTATGAACTGGGTCCAGAATGCCTGACAGGTCTCTTGGCCTTCTATATTCCAGCCAATTATTTCCGCTCCACCTAGTTAAATTTGCTAGCTGTCCCAAAATCCAGACTGAAGTATTCGGGACAGGGCAGCTTGCAGAATTCCTCCTCAGTGGAGACATTTTATAAAGAGGCTGAAATTGTACTTATTTTAGCAGCTTTTAAATGATATTTAAGATCTGCAGCCACTATTAGCAAACAGGAGGGTGGACATAGCAGCAGTAACCGAGACTTGGGCAACACCACACCATGACTTGGACCTTGTGATCCCTAGATACAAACTACACAGGAGGGACAGAGTAGTCGGTGGGGGCAGTTTACATCAGGAAGGGAATAACTTGAACAAGGGAGGGGTCAGAGGAAGGGAAGGTGGAGGCATTATGGGTTCAGTTACTGTTCAATAGAGGGAGAAAGGTGAGGTTGGGGGTGGTTTACAGACCACCCAGCCAGTATGAGGAGCGGGACAGGGAGCTGAGCTTGCAAATATTGGAAGCTGCGGGGAAAGGAGAGGTGGTAATTGTGGGGGACTTCAACCTGCCCAAGGTGGACTGGAGCGTACCATCCACAACGTGTGCTAGGAGTCAGGTGATCCTGGAAGGACTGCAGAAATGGGTTCCTGACTCAGAGTGTCACTGAACCAACAAGAGCAGAGGTAGTTCTTGATGTAGTGCTCACAAGTGGGGAGAATGTACAGAAAATAATGGTCGGGGAGCCCCTGGAAGGGAGTGACCATTGCACAGTGTGGTTCCAGTTGGATATGGGCAGGGAAAGCATCCCGACTAAGACCAAAATCTTGGATTTTAGGAGGGTGGCTTTAGGAAGATGGTCAAAGTGCTAAGGAGCCATCTGGTGGGTATCAGAGCAGATATGGGGTGGACCAAAGGTGGTTCATCACTAAGGAAGGAATACTGGTTGCCACAGAGAAATGCGTTAGGCTCGGGGGAAGAACACAAGGACCAAAGCACCCAGTTGGTTCAGTTCTGGGGTTGCCCGGGCAGTAAGGGAAAAGGAGTTAGCCTATAGAAAATTCAGGAAGACCAAGAGAGAGGTGGATAGGGAAAATTACCTAAGGTTGGCTAGTGAGGTAAGTAGGGAAGTCCATTGAGCAAAGGCACAGAAGGAGCTGCAGATAGCTGAAGGAATTAAGAAGGGGAGAAGGCCTTCTTTCACTCTATAAGTGAGAAAAGGGACAAGGACAGGATTGTTAGGCTTAAGAAAGGGAGGCGTGAGTGGAGGATAATGGGAGAAAAGCAGAGATACTGAATGAATACTTCTGTTCTGTCTTCACCAGGGAGAAGGACAGACCAGTGCTTTCAGGAGGGAGAAGAGGAGCTGGGGGGGGGGGGATACAGATGTAGTGATGGAGGAGGATAGAGAGAGGAAGAGGCTGCTAGCATTGAAGTTGGACAAATCACAAGGCCCGGACAGAGTACATCCAAGAGTACTAAGGGAAATGGCTGAGGAACTGGCATGGCCACTGGCAGGCCTCTCTAATAGTTCACTGGAGTGAGGTGTGCTACCACAAGACTGGAGAACAGTACATGAGGTGCCCTTCCACAAAAGTGGTCCCATGGATGGCCTAGAGAATTACAGACCAGTCTGTCTGACCTTAATCGTGTGCAAGCTCATGGAGACCAGACTTAAGGAAAGGTTCGAGAGCATGGTCTCTAGGATGTGAGGCCGCATGGGTATATTGTGGGGAGTTCTTGTCAAACAAATCTGATTGATTCTTTGACTGGGTCACTAGGACAGGAGACAAGGGCCAAGTGGTAGACATCCTATATCTGGATTTCAGCAAGGCCTTTGAATTTGTGCCCCACAAAAGGTTGATTCAGGAAGTTGGTGGATCTCGAGGTTGGGAATAAGATGTCCAGATGGGTGGAAAACTGACTGAGGGACAGAACCCAGAGGGTGGTTGTGGGGGGAAGAGTTATCTGGCACCAGAGAGGTCACCAGTGGAGTCCCGCAGGGCTCAGTGCTGTGGTCAGTGTTGTTCAGTGCCTGTTTGTGGACATCACCAAGCTCTGTGAGAGAGTGGACACAGCTGAAGGGATACGGGACCTACAGGATGATCTGGAAAAGCTGGAGAGGTGGTCAAGGATCTGGCAGCTTGGCTTCCATGCCAAGAACTGCAAAGTTATGCACACTGAAGTCAACAATCCCAGGATAGAGTACTGCCTGGGTGGAGTCCAGGTATCTGCATCAGAGGAGGAGAAGGACCTGGGAGTGATGATCACTAGTGACCTGAAGCACTCCATGCAGTGCAAGAAAGCGGCAGCCAAGGCAAACAAGATGCTGGGATGCATAGCTAGGGGGATCAGTAGTAGGAGAGAAGAGGTTATACTGCCCTTATACAAGTCACTGGTAAGGCTGCATCTAGAGTATGGAGTTCAGTACTGGTGCTCACAACCTCAAAAAGGACATTAACCTGCTGGAGAAGGTCCAGAGGAAGGCTACAAAGAGGATAACCAGTCAGCAGAGTAAGGCATACGAGGAGAAGTTGAGGGCACTGAACATGTACTCCCTGGAGGAAAGGAGAGAGAGGGGACATGATTGGGACCTTCAGGTACTTGAAAGGGATAAATAAGGTGGATAAGGAGGGCCTCTTTAAGCTGAGTGGCAACCATAACATGAGGGGGCACAGTCTTAAGCTGGGGGGGGGGAGGTTTAGGAGGGAGGTCAGGAAGCACTTCTTCACAGAGAGGGTGGTGGACACTTGGAATGCACCGCCAGAAGAGGTGGTCTCGATGAAAGTGGGCAGCTTCCAGAGAGGCTGGGATAGGCATAGGGGGAAGGTAAAGATCATGGGTAGGGAGGATGGGAGGAGTTGGGGGGGCAGGGACATTAGCTCAAGCAGTATGAGCAGACTAGATAGACCAAATGGCCTTGTTCTGCTGACTTCTTTGTATGTTCATATTGATGGTCTTTTGGAGTCAGTTGTTTTAATAGTATTTCTGGTCTTACTATGTTTTATCAGAGCTTGGGTTACTGTATTTATTATGTTTTTTTTTGTATTTCATTGTTTGCAAAGCTCCCTGAGGCTTTCGGATAGGGCACTTTAAAAATAAAATTGCCGTGTCTTTAAAGAGCTAATGATACTTCAGGGAAAACTACTGTAATTTAGAACAATTTAGGTTTTTCCCCCTGTATTTTCTTTCTGTATCGTCCCTTCACTTTGCATTTATTTTTGACATAATCTGTTCTTTCTGCTTGTCAAGATGTAAAAATGAGGCAGTAAACATCCTATACCTGGACTTTAGTAAGACCTTCGACTTGGTGCAATAAAGGAGGCTTACAAAGAAAGTAGGACACGTGGGACCAGGGTGGTACTGAGTGGTACACTCAGAAACTTTTTTTTTTTTTCAAATTTAATCTGCTTTTTTCCGGCAGGGCCTCTGTTGGGCTCTGCCATTGTCATGGCCCCCGGACTTCCACCTCCATCACTTGCTGGTGTTCTCCCGGTTACCCCCGGCTTTCCCTGGAGGAGGTAACACGCACTGGGTCCTGGTTTCCAGCCGACGAACCAGTACCTAGTTGGGAGAGCCGGCGACGGAGGCTAATTGAAGCCAGGGGAGGGCTTCATGGAGACGGAGGCCCCACTCATTTTTTGTATTACCCTGTAGGCAGGGGCGGAGACATGCTTTAAGAAAGGTGACAAGTGGAGTCCAATATGGGGTTGGAGCTGGGACCAGTCTTGCTCAGCATATGCAGTGGTGATATCAGGAGAGGGTTTAACAGGAAGGTGTGGTTTGTTTGCAGATGGCACAAAGCTGTGCAGGTGGGTGGAAACAAAAGAAGGAATGAGAACACAAGCAGAAGGATGTGGGAGTCTTGAACAGTGGTCGGGAGCCTGGCAAGTACAATTTAATGCTCAAAAAATGTCAAGTGATGCACACTGGCAAGAGGGATCTGCAAGGAAAGTTTAGCGTAAGTGGAGTTGAAGTGGGATGTTTTCATGAGGAAAGAGATCTGGGCATAATGATAAGCAGTAATCTGAAAAGTTCCAGTAAGTGTGAAGAAGCATATGGGAGCACTAGAAGGCTATTGGGATGTATCTGATGAGGATTTACAAGTAAACAAATAATCATGCCACTGTACATGTCACTGGGCAGACTCCAGGCAGAGTACAAAATGCAGTTTTGGAACACGCATCTAAAAAAGGCTAAGGATGAACTTGAAAGAATACAAGGAAGGGCAACTAAAATGGTACAGGGGCAGCAAAATAGGAACTATCCGGACCTTAATATATACTTGCTGGGGAAGAGGGAGACAGAAGACATGCTAGACATGTACAAATACATGTGGGGATATAATAGGGCCGAACTTAATAAGCCATTCAGGCTAAAAAGGTCAGACAAACACCGGGGTCATAACCTGAAATTGGCAGAAGAAAATTCCGAAAGGATTAAACTTTACTGAGAGATGGTGGACCAGTGGAACAGATTACCCCGAGAAATGGTGAACACTGGTTCTGTATCAGACTTCAAAATCAAATGGGTTAGACACTTAAGGGTAGTTGGGGGAAAGCAGAATTACAAAGTGTCAGTAAAAGGGGGAACTATTAAAATTAAGTAGAAAAACAGGGCAGACTAGATGGGTGAAGTTCGTTTTTTTTTTTTAAATAAAACTTTTTTTTATTTTTATAATAACATACTCATATATTGTGCAATACATGTATACATTGCTTATGTTGTTACAGCATAATAAATATTTTACTTTCTGTACCCAAGTCTTGGTTCTAGTCTGTGGGGAGAAAACAGCAAATCCATGAATCTTCAGTTTCCAAGCTGTTGTCCAGAGTAACCCCTTAAGACATTCAGGAGGTTTAATGAATCTCCCTAGTATTATTATCAGGATTAGCTTGCCCTGGTCCCGAGACGACCCCCAAAAAGCAGTCCAAATGAATAAGAGTAGGGGTCTCTGGGTCACTAGTATCTCTAGCATATGTTGCAGCTTATTAGTTCCTATCATGGTACAAATTCCGGGTAGTGCTCTAATTGGCAAGAGACCCATCTCTCCCATCTGTTTTTAAAGCTATTTCCTCTGTTGTTCAATTTGGCTAAGATATGCTCCGGGTTGTATACCTCATAGGTTAAGCTTCTCCAGGATTACTTAACTGGGATTGCATCTGTGAGCCAAAGTCTAGTAATCACCTTTTTGGCTATCAAAATTAACAGTACCGCCACTCTCTATTGCACCCAGTTCATTAGCATGCCAGCAGGGGATGTCGCTGTCAGGACGAAGGTTGGGGTGAGCCAATCAGATATGTCAAATATATCAGTAAGCTCCTCTATGATCTCCTTCCTGTACCTGTGAAGGAGTGGGCAAGACCAAAATATATGCTCATTTCCTGCCAATGGGTATCCACATCTCCTCCAACAGCAACCTCTATCTGTCCCCCCAAATTTAGCAGAAATATCTGGGGTTCTGAAAAATCGAACTCTAGTTTTCCATGCAGACTCCTTCCAATAAGTGGTGGATGAAATTTTAGATTAGGGAAGGGTTGATTTTTGCCGAATATCTTCCTTCAGTTGTGTATCTAGTTCCTTAGCCCACCTCAACCTTCCTCCTTGTTCTGAGTGCCTGGTAAAGGTTACTAATAATATGTTCTTGGATTCCCCCTTTTAAATGATGAATAATCAGCGTCACCAGACCAGAGGGGGACTCTGCTATTTTAGTTAGCGAGACCTCAGTGGGGAGGAGTCTTATTTTTGAGAGCCAGATAAGTTGAGTATTGATCTGAGGGTAATTTATAGGTAGACTGTAGATAGGAGAAGGAGCAAATACCCAAGGGGCCCACCATCTGAAAGGTGAAACCTATAGAGTATTGTTCCCAGTTCCGTAATAACAGTGCCAGCCAAGGTGGACAGAGATCTACATCATAAGCAATGGCTGTGAGAAAATATCTTTCAGACATAGACAGAATATATCTGTATCAGTGCTATGCAGATGGTACTCGGCTGTACATGTCCTTTGTGCCCGACCAGGGTGATGCTGTCTCGGTCTTCAACAACTTTCTCACCGAGATTCAGGACTGGATGACTGTGAGCTGTTGCGGTTAAACCCCGAAAAAACTGAGGTGTTGGTTCTGAACCCAGGTCGTCGGGGGGTTTGCTGACTGGGACACCATCAGGTCTTTGACTTGGGGGGACCCAGTTGGCGACCTCAGACCGGGTGCGGAACTTGGGTGTTATATTTGATGACTGTCTGACCCTTAAACATCAGGTGTCAGCCGTTGTCAAAACCTCTTTTTACCATCTGAGGACTATAGCCCAAGCGAAGCACCTGGTTCCTGCTGATGACCTTTTAACGTTGGTCCACGCCTTCGTTACCTCCCGCTTGGACTACTGCAACGCCCTGTACCTAGGGCTACCGGGGGTGGATATCCGCTGCTTGCAGTTAGTGCAGAATGCAGAATGCAGCGGCCAGGCTTTTGACTGGTATGTCTAGGACCAGTCATATAACGCCTGTCCTCCGTGGACTGCACTGGCTGCCAGTACAGTGGTGGATTACCTTCAAGGTCGGATTTCTGACCTATAAGGCCCTACACGATCAGGGACCTAGTTACCTACAAGATCTACTTCATCCCTACTGTCTTTCTCGTCGGCTCCAATCCACCGATGAGGGATTGCTAGAGATTCCCAGGGTTCATTTAAAGACATCCTGGGCAAGATCATTTAGTTTTATGGCCCCAACCCTATGGAATTCTCTACCTCATCGGGTGAGATATTGCCTGACCGTCCAAAGTTTTAAGTTAGCCCTAAAGAAGTATTTGTTTAGTCTGGCATATTCAGATTTTTAAATTTATTTATTGATTGATTTTAGGATGTTGTTTTAATTTTCTGTATTGATCTACTGTAAAAGCACTTCGGTTTTGGAAAGGCGCTTTTTAAAAAAAAGCTTTGATTGATTGATTGGTTTGATTGATTGATAGTCACATGAAGCCAGCTCTTGAGGAATTCCTCCATTAATTTCGGAAATCGGGTTGGGGAAGGCATCGTGGAGGGTTTCCCAAAAGATATGAAGGGGGTTGCTCCAACCCATTTAATGTTATTGCTATATCCTTCCAGTGTGTGGTATATTGAGTGGTCATAATCAGTAGGGCTGCACTGGTCTGTGCTGCCCTGGCATAATCTTTCAAATTTGGTAAGCTAAGCCTACCTTGTGCCCTGGGAAGTTGCAGTAATGTATATTTTACTCGAGGTGTCCCACCTCCCCAAATAAACCTGGAAATCAATTTATCCTATGATCGAAAATAAACATCTGAGGAAAAAATAGGTAAAGTTTGTAGAAAAAAAAGTATGCGGGGTAGGACATTTTGTTGAATGGCCTCAGGGCAGCTGACCAATCCCAAAACATTTGTGCCCATTTAGATAAATCTGTGGCAATATGTTGGGTGATTGGTTCTAAATTAACCAATTCCAGGTGTATCAACCTGGAGGGGATTTTGATACCTAGATACCGCATCTCCACCCTGTGCCAGTGGAACGGAAATTCAGCCTTCAGCTGCCAAGAGGAAGTAAACAAAAAGTTAAGGACTTTAGTTTTAGAACTATTTATCTAATATCCCGAGAGTTCACCAAAAATGCTCAGTTGTTCCCAGACCACCGGCACAGAGGTTTCAGGGGAGGCAAGGATCAAAAGCATATCATCCGCAAAGAGGGTGAGTTTATATGATCTATCTACCAAAGGAATCCCTTCTGTACTAGCTTGTTTCCTTATATTGGCAGCTAGGGGTTCTAAATATAGGGCAAATAGTAACTGAGACAATAGTCAGCCCTGTCTAGTACCTCTGGATAACGGGAAGGGAGGGGAGAGTGACCCATCAAATTTAAGACATGGGGAGTGGTACATAGCTTGGATTTGGGTGACGAATTTCTCCAGGAAAGCAAAACGCTTTAATGTAGCCCATAGAAAGGGCCACAACACCCTATCAGAAGCCTTCTCGGTATCAAGGCCAAGAAGAGTTAAGGGTATTTCTCTTTGTGTAGCATACTCCGAGAATTGCAAAACCCGGTGCACCGCATCGTATGCTTGGCGCTTCATGACGAATCCCACCTGATCCTTATCTATGAGTTGGAGTAAAAGAATGTCTATTCTATGGGCCAAAATGGACATAAAAGTTTTATAATCACAGTTTAGTTTTGAGATCGGGCGGTAGGAGCCCACTAAGGCAGGGTCCTTTCTAGGCTTGGGGATAGCTGCAGTTTCAGCATATCGCCATGAAGGAGGGGGAAGATCTCCGTCTTGTATTTCTAGGAAGGCCAGTAACATGACAGGTAGAAGTAGTTTCCGAAATTTCCTGTAAAATTTGCTTAGGTACTCATCAGGGCCCGGGGCCTTCTGGGTTTTGGTCTGCTTAAGAATGGTCTTGACTTCATCTCCTGTGATGGACGAAGCAATCCCTGTGTGTGTTGCAGAGGAAGATGAGGCAGGGGAGTGTTTTGAAGGTACGTGGCCAACTGCTGGGGGGAGGGGTGGACATCCTCGGTATACAAGAACTTATAAAAATAAGCCATGGCTTGCCTAATGGCTGTGGGATGAAACAGGAAGCGATTGGTCTTAAGATCGAAGATTTTAGTGACCATTACCTGTTGTTTGGCTCCTCTAAGATGCCTGGCCAAATTCCTGGCTCCTTTAGGGCCCCCCTTGTGGGATTTAAGCTTTAAATAGAACAATTGTTGCTCTGTTTTTTGATCTACCAATCTCTGGAGTTTCTGTTTAGTAGCTAATAACTGAGGTTTAACTGATAAATCTCCTTGATAGAGCGTCTTCTGTAGATCGGTGAGGGTCCCTTGTAATTCTTTTTCTAAAGATTCTGTAATTCTTTTCTTGTGAGTGGAGTACCTGATTATTTCACTCCTTAAGACTGTTTTAAGGGTATCCAACTTAATGGCTGAAGAAGTCTCAGGGGAGTCATTATCTGCCTGAATGAGCGGGATGTGTTTTTTACCATTTGCACAAATTCTGAATCTTGGAGATGACATAAGTTCAGTCGCCAGAAGCTTTGTATTTTTGGGCTTTGTAACATCTATTTTTAAAAAAAGCGGGGCATGGTCTGACAGAATAGAGGTCCCCATAGAAATATCCCTAGTAGAGTCTAGGTGTTCAACAGAGGACAGAAAATAGTCCAATCGTGCTGAGGTATTGGTTTTGGGGAGTGGCGTTTGTATGCCCTAACGGAAGGAAAGAAGTGTCTCCAGATGTCTGTCCGATCAAATGTGGGAAGGGCTTGTCTTAGATACTTTTGAAGGGCCGAGGCCCTGTGTTTAGAAGACACAGAGGTATCCACGGTTATATTCAAGGTAACATTTAAGTCCCCACCGATTAGACACAGACCCTCAGTTTGGGACATAAAGTCATCATGCCAGAAGGGACGCTATGATGGCCTTGCTTCCAGGGGGGGAGATAAATTGAATCCAGTGTAACCTGTACCGAGTAAAGTTGGCCTATGACAATTACATAGTTCCCTTCCCTATCTATAATTTGCTTCTGAATATGAAACTGTACCCCATGGGGTACCAGAATTGCTGGTCCTCTTCTCCTTCCAGAAACACACGACGATGCTATGACTGCCTGAAACCTCCATGCTTTCAAGTTTAGCATGTTCCACCTGAGAAAGGTGGGTCTCCTGGAGGAGAATTATATCAGGTTTACTCTGCTTAAAGAAATGCAATAGGCATTTACGCTTAATAGGATTATGGATGAGATTTGCATTAAATGACATAATAAGCGAAGTGCTAGCCATTGGTAATATTAAATAATAGGCATCCCCCAGTGTAGTAACCCCTCCCCCTCTCCCCAGGACAGACAAGCAACATCAAACCTGGATTCCTGGTAACATTCTGCAGCTCAAAGCAAATAGTCTGATAGGTATTGTCAGTTAACCTTGGGTCTAACAATCTGAGCTGGCCTGCTTTCATGGGTGCCTGCTTCACCTTAAATATAGAAAACTTGGGTAGTATTGCATAGAACCAATTATCTGTCATTAACAGCCATGCCAACAGGGCATGATAAAAATTGTAAAAGCTTAACCAAATAGTGGATATCTTTATATCTCTGAACAATATAACAGCAGTTAAATCTTGTCTAATAGTAAGAACACATATTTCTCAGTAGTAAATAACCAGTTAAAAACAAAAACAAATAGCGCTTCCAAGGTAGGGGAAACCATGTTTTATTTCCCTATGTGCACTGGAGAAGCGGGTGTGGAATTAAGCTTCAGCCCAGATTGGGGGTTAAATCCGAGGTAGTCTTTGCCTCTGGCCCCCTGCGGGCCCCCCAAAAAAGGGGTAGAGACATAGAGGAAGAAACAAAAAAGGGTTAGCGGGAAGATAGAAGCCCAAACAAGTCCAGTTGGATAAGTGCCCGGAAAACTGACCATATCAAATTGTTCCCTTTCCTGAAAAAAAAACTTTGGGTTACTTTAAATAAAACTAGCCAATAACAGTAAGAAATATGGAAAACCACCTATTATGGATGATTCATCTGTACTGTTGGTTTAAAATAATCATTCAGTCTGGGTATGCAGGTTTCTTTTGTTTGTATACGACAACCATACACATCCTGCTCCTGTGGGTATTGTATATATCATGTTACTGTTGTTTTATGCATATCTTACTTGTACATGTGCCATTGGAATGTATATATACTGCTACTATTGTTATTGTAAACATCTTGTTCCTTTTGTTTTATGTACATTTATCTGTATCTGTACATGTGTCCCTGCCAACAGCAGGTCCACCTTATAAATGAGCTTGCTCAATGGTGATCGCCTGGATAAATAAAGATTTTGATTGATTGATTGATCTTCGGAGAGTAAGTTCAGGTATTAAAGTCATACCCCATCCCTGTTATAAAAGGAAAAAAAAATCTAATTTTCATAAAAGCAGTTAAAACTCCGAGGAGGAAAAGAAGAAACAAGCAACCCATGGGATGGGGAGAAAGCAAGTCATTCCCAAATGAATCGAGGTCCAAGTTTCAGTTTCTGTTTCTAGCATGGAGCTGCTAATTAGGCTCCAAGTATTGGATAGCATGGCCTTGTATTGGTCCCAGCATTAAAAAGTCAGCACAATAGGTATTTTCGTGCGAGCATCAGAGGCATTGGGGGGGGGGTGCTCAACCAGGAGGAGATAGAGCCTTTGGGTTGAGCCCCAACAAGTGACCGCAAGTCGCCCAAATATAGACGGTCAGACTAATGATTAGTAACGTGGTCTGGAGTCAAGGCAATATCCAGGGCCCAGGCCAGGAAAAGAAGAATTCTTCCCTGCCTCATCGCCCCCCCCCCCCGCCATCAGCCCATTACCTCATTTTTAGCATTACATGCTGCGAGTAGAACAGAAGGAGATCAGTCCCCATATTTCTGGTGTCCTTCATTGTGGCAGCATCTTTACTGAACTCAGCCAGGCGCTGCTTGGGATCGAGGGTATTCATATTATTCCCTCTCCTCTCTGTGGTGCATGTTGTCGTAGGTGTGTTCTGCCAACGTGGTGGCTGAGGGGCCTGCGATGTAGTGGGCCGCGCTTTTTCTGGAAAGATGATGCCTTTTGCAGTCAGGGCTTCTCGGGTCTCCGCAGCTGAAGAATATTCTAGCTTACCTTCTGGTATGAAGACAACTAGTTTTGCGGAATAAAGCGTGTTAAACCTGATGCCTTTGGATTTCAGCGTCAGAAGCAGTGGGATCTAGGTTTAGTGTCAGAAGCAGTGGGATCTAGGCCCTGCACTGTTTCATCGTTTGTGGCGCATAATCATGGTCTATGTAGAATCTTGTTTGGCCACAAAAAATCTTCTGTTTGCTCCATGCAATCAGTAAAATCTGTTTTTGACTGCATAATTATTGAAATGGGCTATGACTGAATGAGGGCTAGCTGTCAGAGAAGTAGGCTTTGGTGCTAAAGCCCTGTGCATCCTCTCCAGGTCTAAGGGCAGGTCTTCAGGGAGAGTGAGAGCTTTTTGAAGTAAGTTTGCCGCAAATTATTTTATTTTAGGCCCCTCAGTCCCTTCCGGGATGCAGTATAAACGAATATTCTTATGCCGTGCCTGGTTCTCTGTGTCCTCCTGGCAGGTAGCAAACATCTTTTGTTGTTCCTGGAGTTGCTGAATAAGGTTTTCCAAGTCATTTACCCTGTTTTCCGTGGCAGTAATCTGACGCTCAGAATCATCAGCTCGTTGTTCCAATAAGGTAACATCCCTGCGGATTTCTGCATAAAGCTGTTTAATATGTGCTCTGAATGTGCACAGTTCGTGGTAAATCATATCTAGCTTAACCTTTTTGTTTTTCGGTGTGCGATAGGCTGCAGTGGTAACTTTAGCTGGTGAAGGAGTGGGCTGTGCGAGTGCGGTGTCCGACTCGGAGTCCTCAGATTCTGATTGGCTGACATCCGCTATGTAGTCATCCATTTTTGGGGTCTTCACTGGCTTGGATCCCTTGCTCCCCCTTTTATTCATCATTGTTGAGCATTGTTTTGTAAGGATTCTGAATGGTAGAGGGGAAATATCTAAGGAGGTGAACAGAGAGATCTCCTTAGGCAGCCATCAACTTCGGGAGTGGAACCGGAAGTGGATGAAGTCCATTTCTATCCTTAACCATGTATGCATGTGTGCATGTATGTATGTGTGTATGTGTGCATGCATGTATGCATGTATGTGTGTATGTATGTACAGTATATATGTGTGCATGTATGTATGTATGTGTGCATGTATGTATGATGTCCTAATCCTCTGTGTGTTTGTCATTTTCCAAGTAAGCGATTCTGATGTTATAAAACGAGAATTATAGCATCACATGTAAACAGGAAAATGAAGTCCAAAGGACAAAAATCTTGTTTTTGCCTGCTCCATATTGCTGTAGGTAATGTGTTGTGCTGCCACATGGGAGACTTGTGAGCTTGGGACTGCTGACTCCCTACTTTGGGTTAGTGGAGTCTGGGGCGCACTGTGGGTGCAGCACACTCCAGCTACAGAGGAAGGGGTCATCAGGTCCTGCTGCTGTATCCTGTCCTTCAAGTGGAGCAGGGGTAAAGGGGAGCAGCAGCATAGAATGACCACCCAATGTCCTGCCCTCCCTCTACCAGGTACGGTGTACGTGGCCAGATTGTGTAAGGGTGGGGTGTTGGACCTGTGCTGGGGTAAATAGGATGCTTCATCAGTGATGTATATTAAGGATGTCCTGTTTGTTTCCCCCTCCAGCCTGGCCCCATCACTGAGGTGGACGGGGCAGTAGCTGCTGATTTCTTCACGGTGCTGTCGATTGCTCAGTATTACACTGAGGACCAGTGGATGAACGTCCATGTCTTTTCCATGATCAAGAAGTGGCTGCTCTACTACGGCAGTGATGGAGTTAACGGTGCAGACGCAGGTACTTGTTGTCTCAGGCTGACAACAGATCTTTCCCACCGAGAGAGTGGGAATCTTTGCCAGTTTTTCATTTGGTTTGCTGTGGGGAGGGACTTGCCAGCCCCTCTGAATTCCTTGTCTTAGACCCATTCTGTACCGCCAAGTTATGGACTCATTTCCATGATTGGACTCTTACTGTCCCTGGGGCTTGACTTAAAACTGTATGTGATTCAGCTCCCTGTGCCACTCAATCAACTCCATGACACCCAAACCAGGGACAGGACTTTACATAGATCTGAGACCCAGAATCAGGGGCACCATCTCAAAAATGGTAATATCTGCTCTGAAAGCCGTTAGAGTAACCTGCTTAAAGGAGTAGTACAGTCAGAATTTGCAAAAACATATGTTTTGCAGAGTGTTTTGGTTTGTGTGTGTAGTCCTAGTGTGTCTTTCCCTCTGCCTGCTATTAGGAGATTTTTTCTAAATTAGCCTGCTAGTGTTACAGTAGTTTTATAGCCCCCGAGGATCGCCGTCTTAGCATGGTTTATTGCTTTTCTTGTTCCTTCAGTGCCTCCTGTCCCATGTGACAGTGGTGTGTCTGGGACCACTGATTCAGCAAGCAATGTTTTAGTCAATTTACAACAGCAGAGCTGTGATATTAAGTAACTTTCCTATCCAGTGAGCACCAATGGCTACATTTACAATTCAACAAATATTTGAGGGTTAATTGAATGGGTTATTCTGTAAGAAAACAGCTAGAGTCTTTACTAATTATAGCATTGATGATCTGGAGTGATTTTTCTGCTTTTTATGGCGGTGTATAGTTTGAAGAAATTAAAAGTTTTAAAAGCAGAACATTTACTCCTGCTGGCTAGACCTGATACACACGTAGAAAACAAAAATATTGAATTAGTTATTTAGTGGAGGCCAGAACATCAGGCTCCTATCTCTAGTACTTGCTGACTCAGTGGTCCCGGACACATCACTGTCACATGTGGCAGGAGGCACTGTAGGAAGAAGAAGAAGAGCAATAAAACTTTCTGAGATGGAGATCCCCAGGGGCCATAAAACTACCATGTAACTAGCAGGCTAATTTAGAAAAAAATCTCTCAATAGCAGAGAAAAAGAAAAACACACCAGGACTACACACGCAAATCAAAACACACTGCACAATAATATGTTTCTGCAAATGTTGACTGTAGTACTCCTTTAATGTAAAAAGTGTTTTCTGCTGAAGATGGACTGAAACTTTAATGTTGGATGCTATTTTCTTAAAGAGCTGCTGACACTGCAGCAAAAAACTTTGAAAAACATAATACTTGGGTACAATTCAGCTTGCATTCCATATATATTCTATAGATTTCTCCTCCCCATTATTTATTACTGAGGAAATGTATACAAATACATGTTATTTATCCCTTAGAGTTCCTCTGCCTCTATGGCTTGCTCCCTACTTCAGGTCATAATCCTCTGAATCCTCTGTTGTGACATCACAATCTGTTGCCATGGGAGTAACTGTGATGTGACAAGCAGAGTATTGTGACTTCAGGTAGTGAGAAAGTAACAGGAATAGATGAACTCTTCAGGAGAAAAGATCCTATTTTCATGCACATTACCTTAGTAATAAATAATGGGGAGGAGAAATACAGAACTATTGTGAAATATAAGCTGGTTTATGTCTAAATATTATGCTTTTCTAAAGTTCTCTTGAAGGCATCAGCTGCTGTTTAATCCCTACTCTTCAGTGACAGAAACCTCAATTCCAGGAGGGACAGTAGAAATGTTTTATTCAAAATGTGGGGTACCCTGGGCAATTTAGGACAATAAGATGCACGCAGCGTACAATTTGTGCCTGATTCAGTGCTACAGAAATAATGATTTTTGAACTGCTGCTGCAAATGGCACATTGAAAAATGAAAGTATATTTTACATGGCCTCCCAAACCCTAGTTAACCAGGGCTTTACTGGTGCACATACACCATACACTTTTTCTGGAGACCTTTGTGTTTTAATTGTTCTATGTGTTTTGCATCCAGAGCTGAATCCAGACCTGTTTATAAGGCAAACAGCTGATTGACCCGAGGTACACTTTGAAAATATTAAGCCAGTGAACCCTTGAGTATCGGGGTTTTGAGACTTGGCTAAGGAAAAGAGGTGCTACCAGCCAAGTGGGGCTGTTGTCATTCAACTTGGGGAAAAAGTTTTAAAAAAGCAGACCTGCACACTGCGTGTTAAATTGTAGTGTCCTTTGCAAAAAGTGCTGCATTTTAAACAGAGTATTACCTATTGCCCTAGATAGAACATTTCTATTTTATAGTTTTTAACATGGAATACTATCACATTTTTAACATGTACTTAAGTGGGTATTAATCTAAAGGTCTTGCATGTAATTAAGAGTGTTTCTCATAACACCATCTCTCTCTTTCATAATGTAAGTTACTGTAACTGACTGGCATTATCGGTCTCTGCTGACATTTGACCTTGGAGTGCTTCACATCAGGCAGCTGAGTTAAACTGATTTCTTGCATTTAATCCTCAGCTATGTTTTAAAAAAGGTATTTTAAACCAATGAGAATTTTTTTTTATATGTATGATCTGGGTGTTAATAAAATGTGTTTTTACAAACAACTGTCATGAGCTTCCGAAGAAGGGCTTGGTTGGTATGAAAGCTTAAGCACTGTTTTCTTTTGTTACATCTATGTTGGTCCAGTAAAAGGAATCACACTGTTTGTTTCTGGATCTGTTCAGTACAGTGTAGTGCAGCCCAACTCCACAACATTTTAATGTGGCCTACAGCTTTAATAAGGGGTGATTAAGCCAGAGGACACAGTGCCACCTTGAGGGGTTTGGGTTTGCACAGTTTTGGGCGCTGTATTTTGGGCACACGGTTTATAAAAAACAAACAAAATAAAACAGTTTTTGCAAAAAGTACTGCAGTTCAACCTGCAGTGTGTGCACTGGCTCTTCTGAACTGATTGAAAAGCAGATTCTTGCATTAGCACTTTATAAATAAAGTTTATGATTATTATTTGCTGTGATAAACTTCTGTAGTTCTCTTCTTGTTTGATTGGTAGTTTTGTAACTGTTTTGTTGTTGTTTTTTTGTTGTTGTTAAAGATAACAAGTCGGAGTCTGATGGATCCATCATGTCTATGGTATCAGCCACCTCCACATCCAGCCGCCCACTGCCCCCCAAGGAGCGTCTGCGAGAGAAAACCCTAGAATACTGCCTTCGGCTCATAGAGCAAAGTGACAGGAGTGAGCATTTACTAATATTACTGCGTTTTTTATTACCTTAAATCAGTGCATTGTTGGGACAGATAGGGGTGCTATCACTTTGTTCTTACTATGCATGACCTGGGCGTGTGAGGGTAGGTTGGGGTAGGACTGTTCAATCTGTTGCTTCATTGAAAGGCCTGTTGATGGTACTGGAGTACTGATTCACCCATGCCAGTGTGCAAACAAAGAGCGCTTGGTAAATAAGGGCGCAAGGAAAACAGCGTGTGACAGGTGAGTGGCACGGATTTGGTCGACCCCCCCTCCACCAGTCAGACCGTATGGTGTGTGCGTAATGGCTGTCTTGTCCTCCCCACACCACAGAGCTCCACCATCTGCAGAGCTGTTCTCCTTTGCTATCCCAGAGCAGCATCCCTAGTTAGCAAAGCAAGCTTACCTTCTTCCCCTATTAGGCTATCCACAGGAAGAGGGAGAGACCCCCATGTGAGGGATAACAGAGGCCCCCCCTGTGAGGGATAACAACAGATTGTGGGTTGTGATAACTGCCAAAAACCCTAAAGAGGGGCAGCCTGAGACACAGTTCCACTTGTGAGAGATGGGGACTGGAAGGGCTTGAAGCACAGAGACAAGATGGCCACCTGAGGAAGGTATCCTGCCCTACAGAATAATTTCCAGCGGGGTCCTTTACCAGGTTTTACATGTGAGAGGATTGATGAGCATGTCACTTGTTCTCCCTGAGGAAAGTCACACAGCAGGGGAAGGGAAGGGAGGGGATATGCTGGATTTGAATTGGGATCTCCTGGTTTATGGGTCTTCATTGCACAGGCTTCTGTTATAATGCTTATGCCCACAGGTGAATGATCTTAGAGGCTTAATTACCTTCCTGCCTGGGGGGCCTGTCCAAGTCAGGCTGCTCATGTACTGCTGTTGTGTGTTTTTTTTTATTATTATTAAGTAAATTTGGTGATAATGAAACACAGTAGCATTTGATGGTGCAAACCAGAAGTTCATGTTCCGTTGTTTTTATCTTACCAACAGAAGCCCATAAGAAGTTGGATTCTGATCTCCAGAAGGCTGTAAGTACTGTGGGGTCACTAGGCTTAGTGGAGCAAAAGCTAATTATTGTTCCAAGTATTCTATTAACCCTTGCAGTTACCTCATGAAGGTTGCTTTGGACAGAAACCTGTATGGTTATCTGAAGGTAATAGGCTTCATGAAGGCACTTGTGATTTTTAACAGGTAACACCTTTATAAATGCATGCATAAAGACAAACACAGTACCGAAAAAGGATGTCATCTCGGGCTGCATGAAGCGGAATTTTCAGGCACATCACTGGAATCCGTTTGGTCTGGTGCTCATCTGGTAGTCCCTGACCGGCTGGAATAGTGCAGTCTCGTAGGATGGCAACAGTAAGGTGTAGAATGATCCAGTCACTTAGGATGGCAACAGTAAGGTGTGGAATGGTACAGTCACTTAGGATAGCAACAGTAAGGTATAGAATGGTACAGTCACTTAGGATGGCAACAGTAAGGTGTAGAATGGTACAGTCACTTAGGATGGCAACAGTAAGGTGTGGAATGGTACAGTCACTTAGGATGGCAACAGTAAGGTGTGGAATGGTACAGTCACTTAGGATAGCAACAGTAAGGTATAGAATGGTACAGTCACTTAGGATGGCAACATTAAGGAGTAGAATGGTACAGTCACTTAGGATGGCAATAGTAAGGTGTGGAATGGTTCAGTCACTTAGGATGGCAACAGTAGGGTGTAGAATGATACAGTCACTTAGGATGCCAATGGTACAGTTACTTAGGATGGCAACAGTAAGATATAGAACGTTGTAGTCACTTAGGATGACAACAGTATGGTGTAGAATGATCTCTTAATATGGCAGTGGTAAGGTGTAGAATGGTACGGTCACTTAGGATGACAGCAGTAAGGTGTAGAATGGTGCAGTCACTTAGGACGGCAACAGTAAGGTGTAGAACAGGACAGTCAGTTGGGATGGCAACAGTAAGGTGTAGAATGGTGCAGTGACTAGGATGGAAACAGTAAGGTGTAGAACAATATAGCAGTGTAGAATGGTAAAGTTACTTAGGAAGGCAGCAGTCTTTTCTTAAAAACAATGTTTCTTTCAGAGATTTCTGACACCCATGAGAGAAGACTGTTACAGGTTTTGCAGCTCTTGAGGTCTGACCTTATGTCTGAAGGCTCATGCTATCTTACACAGTCAAGGCCTGTTGCCATCTGGGGTTCATCAGGTTCAGATGGAGACCCCCCCCCTTTGAATATTCTGCTTTTTTCCCTGTGTGTTTTCTGTGTCTTTAATCAGTTTTAAAAAGTTATGTTTCTGTTTTTTATTGCTGTCAGAAAGTTTATTACCTGTAGCAAACTTGGCCAAGAATAAAATAAAATGTAAGCTTTTGCAGGCAAGTTGCAGTTGCATTTCAGTAAACATAAATGAGTGCTAATTAGCCTTCTGAATCTAATTGGGATTAAACAATGTCGTTTTTTTGGGACTAAATTGTTTTGTTAAAGGAAAGATGTCCTTGAAGGATAACAAAACTGTGTTTTATCTTTAATGTTAGCGTTAAAATGCACCACAGAGCAGCTAAACCCCCCCCCCAGCACTTCTAGGAGCCTAGCAGCTCCCAGACTCCTGGCTTTTTACACACATTCTTTCTGTCCTACATGCACAACATACCTCTACTACTCCTACTACTACGATGGCTCGTTGGTCTAGGGGTATGATTCTCACTTTGGGTGCTAGAGGTCCCGGCTTCAAATCCCGGAGAGCCCAAAAATCATGTGGCTTAAATAATCTCTGTTTGAAACACATTTATGGGCAGACTAGATGGGCCTAGCGGTCCTTATCTGCCGTCAAAGTCTATGTTTCTATAAGTATTATTTCACAGCGAGGGTAGTGGATGCATGGAACAGCCTTCCTGAGGAAGTTGTGCGGTCTAAAACTGTGGGAGAATTCAAGAATGCATGGGACAGACATAAGGCAATTCTTGTGGGGGGCAGGAAGATATAGGCTGTTGGTTAACTAGGATCTGCGGCCTATCCTATAGGTAGGGAAATGGGCAGACTAGATGGGCCTAGCGGTCCTTATCTGCCGTCAAAGTCTACTCACTGAAAGAACCCTCCTGGAAAAATCCTGGTAATGAGTATGACAGTAGACCAGTAATGTTGCTTGAGCTCAGTTCACTTATATTTGAAGGAGGGCCTTCAAGAGTTTTTTTGGAGTTGAGGAACTTACATGCCTCTCCGGGAGTCTTAAAGTTTCCATTCTCACTTCTTTCCGCTTCCTCTCATAGAGATTAATCAGCAGACATAGCAGGTTAATAAGCAAAAACAGTCTGCTTTGCTGGAAACATTTCTGAGTTCTAACTGGCACAGGGAAGGAGACCGTATGTATCATGTCTGTGTTGTGTAACAAAATACCCCATCTTTTAATATTTTTTTTTGGGGAGGGGACGTGTACTGCCCAACCTGTTTCTGCAAGTTCAGTGAGTTAGTGGTGCATGTTTCTAAGAAGTGAAGTAGAAAGAAAACGGCAGGAACGTGTCTTCTACAGACACAAAAGGCTAATGAGCCAAAATAGCTACTCGCAAGCACAGGCCACACTCAGAAAATGACAATAAACATGTAGTAATTTATATACTGTATTCAAAATAGTTGAATTGCTTGGTTATTGCTCACAAACCTTGTTTGTATAAAAGCTGAGCATATTCTGAATAGAAAAAAATACATGTTTTGTATTTACAATTTTTATATGTACTTTATACCCCATTTTCTCCACCAGTCCCCTTCAGTTTTTTCCAGTCCATCACCTACCATCCACAGGACTTACCTTGGCTGTGGTGATCCTCTATGCATTGCCCCCAGGGTGGGACCAGGAGAGGAAGGGAGGTCCATCCTGCCCCGTGTCCTCATCCAGATTGGAACCAGGGCCTGGTCGGTGATGCGGGGCCTGCCCAGGCTGGGGTTTCATCCTGCCTGCGTGGTGTTTTTCTCTTTCCTCCCTTAACCTCGCCCACCTCCCCAACATTGGGCAGTGCCCCGTCAGACCCTGCACGGAGCTAGCATCCCTGTGTGGAATAGAAAAATACTCTGGCCCATTGCAGGGTTCACTAGCGTGGTGGAACACAGCCCTATCCCTCACAGACTGGGAGTACTGCCGCCCGGTGCTGCTTCCCCAGCCACTTTCCTGAGTTTGCTCCTGAACCCGGGTTGCCAAAATGGGAGTGCTCAGCACCACCTACTTGGCCATGAGCATTTTCTTCATATTTACTTTTTATCCCCATGCTCATCGGTTGTCCTCTCCTCCTCTATAATCAGCCTGCTAAGTTTCCCTGCTATTTTCTGACTTTTCTGCACCCTGCAGAGTGTGCCAGTGGGTTGCACCCTGTGAGGAAACTCTTCTCTCAGTGAGCCCCTGGGATGTGTTCCAGTGTGGACAGATAGTTTGTGACCCACCAGTTTAGTTGCCATTATGGCCACTGAGATGTTGGTGTGGGTGGGTAATTTAGTGTTCTCTACCATTTGGGAGCAGAAGTTTACTTCCTATTTGTCTAGCCCATCTCTGTGACCAGTATGTGCTCTTGCCAGACAAGGGGAAGGGGGCAGGACGCTGGGTAGTCAACCATGGTGTCCCATGCCGACCCTAAGTCCCATGGAAGGCAACAAGCAGTAGACCGACTCCTCTGCAGTGCATCCCTGGCTCCACTGGCCCAGAATGATGGGTGTGGTCTGTGGCAGGATTCCAGCTTGCCAACATAAGAGCATTAAGCACTCACCTGGCACCACTAATCAGGGCAAAGGAATAGTTTTTAACCAGGTTTGCGTAATCTAGGATATTTCCCTACCATACTGCCGTTAATTTTTGTTGTACCTGACTTTAAATCCTTTGAAGATAGGCTAAAGGGTTTTATGTGAAATAAAAACTAAACTAAATCAAAATTATTGAACTGTTGAACTGTTGAAATATTGAACTGGCATGGTGGTGTTACATGATTGGTTTCTGTGTAATGACAGGCACAAGACTGATCCCCAGAAGTGCCAGTCAGAGTTAAGGAGTGAGCGTGGTGGTCTTCTCAGAGAGCACGTCTGGTCTGCCCACTTTCTTTTTATCGTGCCAACTCTTACATGTTAACAGGTTCCACTGAGCATTACCCACACGCATGCGTAATTACCATCTGGGACTATCTGTCCAGATCCTCTCCTGCTGTCAGATTCCTCCAGGGTGTGAACTCCCCCCCCCCCCAGAGGCACGCTCTGCTGACCAGCGAGGACCTACCTTAGTTAGCAGCAGGGAAAAGGAGGGCATTGGAGGTTTTCTGTAGCATCTTGGGTGGGCAGTCACTGACACAGTCATAAGAATAGTGGTTTTCTCTCCTTCTTTGTATGCCTGTTTAATCTGCACTGTGTGTCTCTGTGTCTTTTTTGTTTTTAATCTTTGTTTCTGTCCATATCTCTCTGTATAACTCCCCACCTCTCTCTCTGTTTTTTCTTTCATTCTTTGTGTGTATCTCTGTATCTCTCTCCCTTAGAAATATAATTTGATGGCAGAAGGAGACTGAATGCCCATCTTGGCACATGTCTCTGGCTCTCTGTCTGTGTGTCTCTTTGTTTCTATCTTTCTGTGTCTGTCAGCCTCTTTCTCCATGTCCATTTTGTGTGTTTCATGATTTGAACTGCAAATCTACTGGTACTTCCACTGAGAAGTTTCACATAATTTCATTTGTTAGCCAAGAAATGATTCAAGCCCAGATCTATGAATTTATGGAAAAGGTGGTCCCTTTTATGCACCCTTCTGTCATGTCCGTGATAGATATTTTTAATGTTTTCTCTGGACTGCCAGAAGATGCTGTCGAAGCAGCTCTTTGTAATGAAGTCTACAGCTAGCGTAACACAGTTCAAACCCACTTTTCACAGATCTGGTGGAGGGGGGAGGACTTGTTAGACCAATGGTCTTTTTTCCTTTTTGTATGGATCTACTGTAACATAGCTTCTAGGAGATTTGTATTGACACCTAGTCTCTCAGATATGTGATATTTTTTGTAACCAATGATTTGCATGGGATAGCCCAGTTTTCACAGAGTAAATGGTTGTGGTAAAATCTGAACCTGAGACATACTGGTCCCAGTTCTCTGCTCTAGCCACTGAAGCACAGTACTGCCCTTTGAAAGTTCTGTTGCTAACATTGAAGTGTATTACTGGTCTTGGTCTGAGTTACCAGGCTGAGCTGGCAGTGGGCTAGATCGCTGGATGAAGATTGAGATCCTGTCACAGAGTTCTGTTGAATGTTCTCAGATCACATTACAGAGTTCTGTTGAATGTTCCCAGATCACATTACAGAGTTCTGTTGAATGTTCCCAGATCACATGAAAGATGGCTGGAGGAGGCTGCCCCGTGGCAGACACATTGGCAGCACATCAAGCTGCCACCTTGGGCACCCAGGTTTGCGTGCAATTCCAGAATCAAGTCACAGACCCCACCCCTCCTCAATTGTTTCAGTGGATGCAAAGTTCTGTTGCTGGAAGGCAGCATGGTTTAGTGGTTAGAATACTTTTCTCTTAATAGAGGACATCTCTGGTTTGAATGCCACCACAGCCGCTGTCTCTCTGTGTGTATCTTTGAGCAAGCCATATCACCTTCCTGCATTGTAGTCTTCTTAGCTGTAGCACTGGGAGGACCCCACTGTAAATGAAATGATTCATCTCTGTTGGGCTATCCTGGGCAAATAAAGTTTGAAACATTAAAAAAAAAAAATTCTTGTTTTGAAAGTAATGCTTTTGTTACTTGTTTCCAGTGTCTGATTGAGGCCATTTCTGTCATGGACGTTATCTGCCGGCAGGACTCCTCCTTTGTCTACCGAGCTTTCCCTTATTTAAAGGCCTTGTACGGCAGGATCTGTGGAGATCTGTCATTCGCCAGAGTGATCCTGCCTATCGCCCAGTTCTTCCTCAGACACAGTAAGAAGCAGTTGGTCAACTTAAATATTTCTCAGTTTTGCACCCTGCTGCAGGCTCACCTCCGCTACAACATTTCCAGTGCTGTACTCTCAGCAGTTACACAGTTGCTGATATAGACCAGTAAGAGCATCTGACAAATTATTGAGTGCGTAGGGTGTCCCCGACTAGTGGAGATCAAGGGCTGGATTTTCATTGGGCTACTTGCAACATGCCTGTTCGACCCAAAGAAAGGGGTCTGTTTACTACAGTTGCATGTCCAAAATTACACATATGTCCTGTTTCAGCCATAAAGTGTGAAGCTTCACAGATGTGTCAAAATATTTGAAAATCACCTGCAAACATTTTGGCATATTTGCAGTGACAGCTGTGGCTAAACTGCCACAACTTGTGCATCAGTAGCTTTGAAAATCCAACCCAAAGAATTTTATGTTGCATTGCAAGTAAAAGGAGCATACCAGCATTGATTGATTGATTGATTTGATCCAGTCAAGTGAACTGAGACATGCTCACTTTCAGTCACGCCTGGGTACAATTCATGAACAGTACAGAAAGAGTTTACAGCTGTACAATATAGCATAAGCTCCCATACCTTTGCAGGAGTCACTTTGGCTCGAATAACAGTATTTGACCCACTGGCCCTTGGGAGTGAAGCGATAGTAATTTGCCCCGAGGAAGTCTTCAGTCATTCCCTTCAACCTTCAGGTGTGCTGGCCTTGTCCCACGTTCTGACATTTTGGGACATGTAAGCAGGGAGAGTGGTGGGTATCAGTACAAAATGCTGACAGAGAAAATCCCAAGTCCCAAAAGTCCGATGCCGATATCCTGACAGGCAGGTGGCAGATGAATGTAAAATTCCAAACAACGGGCTGCCCGACACTGTAACTTGCACCAACGTGGAGTTGATTTATAATATTTTATGGGGGCTGGCATGGCTCCTCTCCCTCCCACAAACGTAATATAATCAACTCCGACTCGATGCAAGTTTCAGTGTCGGGCAGTCCGTTGTTTGGAATTTTACGTTCATTGGGCACCTGCCTGTCGAGATATTAGCACTGGGCTTTTGGGACTTGGGAGTTTCTCTGTCTGCATTTTGTACTATATCTGGGGGATGCACTTCATTGAAATGAATGTAGCTGGTTTTACTAACTTTAACACATGAACTGTATAGACCATGGGATTAGGTAAATACAGAACATGGACAAATTATAAGTGACACAAAACCTGAAGCTCTTTCAAACATGGTATCTGCAATCATTATTTTCAAGGACTTGAGACAGGAAGAAGGATTTTTGTTTTTCTACTACCCAGTCAGGAAACGGTAGTTAACTAGGTCTCCTGTTCTCCATGCTGCTGTTGTCAGGGGGATTTGGTCATTCTGTTGGGCAGGGCAGGAGACTTGGGGCATGTCACTGTACTGCACCTCCTGTGACTGGTTGAAGAGTAAGATATAACATCGATCAGAGACCCCCCCCCCCCAGTATGGGTGAGTTAAGAGGGATATGAAACTGCTAAATGAGTGTTCGAGATAGGGCTATCCATGGGGGAAGCTGAGAGGAAAAAGAATATTATTTACCCCTTGGAGAGATTTTAGGGGGAAGAAGTTGAAATGCAAAGTGTGTCATCTGTGCCCATTATGAGACCACATAAACTGGCACTGTTGTTACTGACTGTTGTAGGTATTTTTGGTCATGATTTCTACCATTGAAAACCGGGATGTTTATTGTTCTGTCCTGGGCATAGAGCAGTGGTTCTTAAACCCTAAATCCTAGTCACTTTAAAAACGCAGCCACCAAAAAAAAATATTGATAGATTCACTCTATTTTTTACCCAGACCCCCTAATGTAATAAATCTGTCTTCATACAGTATACAGTAAATTGAGTTCCTGGCTTCTTTACACTTCATATTTAGCTCCCCAAAAGGTGTCATTGCAAGTGCATATTAACTGAACTCTCCAAAATTCTCTGTGGCCACACCAGGCCAAGGTGGCCATATTTATGAAACCCTGCTCTTAGTTGATATTCATATCTCCCTTAAATTTTGTATGTTTCAGGTGAGACAGTGGCTGTGGAGTCTGAAGCAGTTTACCGCCATTTATTCACCAAACTGCCAGCTGAACTGTTCAACGATCCGATGCTGGCCTTTGAGTTCACCCAGTTCTGTAGGGAAAATGAGAGAATCCTCAGTGAGAACATCTGTGTCTTCTGGCAGAACTTCCCCCAACCTGCTGAAGGTAGTATATGGGCATTTTGTTCCTTGTCCCTGGTTGCTTCAGTGCTGATGGCTATATGACATTACTTCAACATGAGTTTCTGAGCTTACTCTTTGCTTTTCTCCAGTTCTTGGCATGGCACAGCCCGGCCCTGATTGCAGAGTTTGTGGAGCTCCTTCCTGCCCTGATTGTTCCAGACACTGCCATTGAGATGCTCCACTCACTGCTAGACTTGCCATGTATGACAGCGGCCCTTGATATACAACTCAGGTAGGCAGCACTGTTCTTCACTGCATGGGGAGGGGCACCCCCATCAGCACTAGGCTGCTAGTATGTTTTTGACGGGGTGGGGGTTACTTCCATCAGCATTGGGCTACTAGTTTTTCTGAGATTTTCTCCAAAGCAGTTAATAACTGATGGTGTTTTGCAAATATATAGGTCATGTGCAATGGCCTGACTCAGCATGTGCAATTTATCTTCAAGTGTGAGAAACATAGAAACTGTCGACAGAAATGGATCCCTTGCCCCACCCAGTCCGCCCAGATGGTTCCTGTCTAGTCTGTCTACAAAAATTATTCACGGCTGGCAGGGCATGTCCTATGAGGAACGCCTCAAAGCACTTAACATGTACTCGCCAGAGACCAGAAGGGAGAGGGGAGACATGACAGAGACCTTCAAATTCCTGAACGGAATTAATGGGGTGAACTGCAGGGAACTATTTACCTTGAATACCAGATTGCAGTCACATGGTCATGAGTGGAAGCTAACAGGAGAGAGTTTCAGGAGGGACTTGAGGAAATACTGTTTTACATAAATGCTATTGGAGCTGTGGAACAGGCTGCTAGCTGAACCGATGGCTGCAAAAAACCATTAGTGGTTTTAAGCATGGCTGGGACCAAATGAAGGGTGTAGGGATTGCTCAGGGTGTCAGAATTGGGTAGAAGAACGGAGGTGGGGAGGACCCTGGAGGAACAGTAGGCCTTAGGACTAAATTGGGAACTCCAGCAGACTGGATGAACCTTCTGCCACCATTATGTATGTTTCTGTGTCTCCGCAGACACTAAATGGTCTCCAGCAACCCTCCCTTTTCCCTGCCTGTTTACCAATATTCCCCTATGTCTATACAACATATGCTTGAAGCCCTCTGCTTTTTTTTGCCACCACCATTTCTGCTGGCAGCCTTGTTATGCTGCAGTAGTGACATTGCAGTGTTATTGTGCTGCACTAGCAGCAGCACTACTGCAGCACAGCAGAAAATAATGCTACTGCATGGCTGTCATGCTCGAGCTGCAGCTGCTGTCATTAGCGTTGAAAGTTAGGGTCACATTTCTAAATTTTTTTTTTTTAGTGTACAGCACAGTAATCGGATTGTGTTGTACTACGAAAGAGGACATCGCTTGGTGAGTAGGGAAAACAAGGCATTAATGCTGTGAGGGGCAAAGACTTGGACTCCATCTCCAATCAGACTGTTTTGAACCATTTACGCAGTTTGTTGTATGTTCTCTGATGTTTCACAGATATAAATCAATTCAGTTCAGCATTTAAGAAACAGGCTCTCATTCTCCCAAATGTATACAGAAAACCATACACTATAAAACATTGTGTATGGTTCTCCATACACAAACAAAGCTACGTCTGAATCTTGAGATTGCTGTGGCAACCGGGGACTACTAGAGCTGTGCTCTCAAGGTCTCTGGTTGCCACAGCAACCTCTTGATTCAGACACAGCCTTGTTGTGTATGGAGTACTGTACACAATCCCCTGTTTATATACTTTTGAACTGCAGAACCCTTGTCTAACCTTGGTGGACAGGATGGGCTATGATGGGGTAAAGGTCAGTGCTGTGGTGAGCGCAGTGTACTGCTTAGGTGGGAGGGGTGACTGATATGAGTGACTGACAAGCTGTCAGGTAACTAGAACCTCCCTCCATTCAGGCTGCCAGTTAACAGTAAATAAAATTCAGTTTGGTGCCCTTTGGCGCCTTGGGTACTTTGATTATTACTTGTAGCTGAAATCAGCTTGTTCGAAAAATATGTTTTGTTGCAATGTTGCTTTAACACCAGTAATATTAGGCAGTAGGTCAAAACATAGAAAACCAAAACAGTGCGGTCAAGAACCATATAACCTTAATGCCACAAACAACAAGAGTGCCCAGTAAAAATACTGACCACAACTACAGCGCTACACAAAACCATACAGCTCTATTGTTTGTTCATGGGGTGGTTCTGCCCCCCCCCCCCCGCACCCACCAATTCCCTGAACTAAAATAATCACCTCCGGGCGTGGGGAGAATAAGGAACCCAGCAGACGATCCAGATGTGGGGCAAATGTGCAGGGTGGGGGGTGGATACAGGCACCATGTAAGTTGGTTGGGGGGAGCAAAAATAAAACAAAACATCATGACCGAAGGGAATAAAAAAGTTAAGGAATATCTTGTCCCTGGACCAGGAGTCGAACCCCGGTCCGCCGTTGTCCCATCAACCTCCTCTGTGTGTGCCCTACCCTCCATGCCGCAGGAGCTGTTCAGCAGCACACGCTGCAGCACACTCTTTCCGCTTTCCCTTGTTCACCCCTACAGCCAACAGCTACAGTGATAGTGCTAACATTGACTGCGCTATTCTATCTCTGTAGCGGTTTTCCCTTTCACTGCTCTTTACATCGTGTTATTCTAGATTCTCTGTTTTCAGCCGGTACAGTAAAAAAAATATATATATATATACTTCATAAAAATAGCCTGATATTTTACAAGTGGTCAGCGAATCCATGACATCATGTGACATATTTTTATTAGGGCCATGCTAAGTCTTATTTCTGCAATGGTACGGGTTTTTTGGTAATAAGATTGGCTAACTATTGTCTGGGAAGATGCAAATACAAAACTTTCTGAGTAAAAGTTGGGTGCCAGTTGTGATAGTAGTTTTGAGATGCAAACAGCTGTGCACTACTAAAAACTCAAAAGCTAGATGGCCAAAATATTCTAAATGTACAAAAACCCTTGTTTTGTTAGAATTTTACTACATCATGTAAAGTCAGAAACTAACTTTCAAACATAATGGGCACCTCTACAAGAAATGGTCCAAATGGATCAGGTTGTGGGCGATAGTGGGGCTAAATAATTGGTGGCCAGGTGAGCCAGTAGGATTCTGGAACGTGAAGAACCACGCATTGTTAATGAGGGTGGACTAGGCTTGTGGCCTGCTGAGTAAAGACACAGTAACCGATGCTTTGCATTGTGGGGGCATGTGTGATTTTGTATTTTCTTGAAACTTGGCTTCCCAGCCAAATGCCCTTTGGGGTAACCCTTGCCTCAGTGTTTACGCACAGAGGTTCTTTGTCTTTTAAATAGTTTTTTATTTTAATGGGTTCACCACAATATATCCCAGGCACACTGCCTTAGGGGTAGCTGGTCCATTCCACTGGGGTGTCAAACAGACGAGGCATACTGATGAGTCCTGGTAGGACGAAACACGTGTCTATGTCTTCTGTTAGCACCCTTTGCAAACTGTGTGAGAGGCCTTTTGGCACCATGCAATTCTGCTTAAAGTTGGACCAGCATAACATTCTGTGGTGATTTGCATATGCAGCCCATGATGCTTTGCATTGTGGGGGCATGTGTGATTTTGTATTTACAGTAACCTACCCTCCCATATCCTGTCTGAACACAAGTTAGGCCCTTTCAAACTCAAACTCAGGCAGCACTTCCTCGCACTTAGTAGCTGTGATTGCTCAGAGTACTCTGTCGAGGCAGTTCGCCTAACTGCCCACAAGCACCACGTCCGCCCTGCCTCCACCCTTTCCTCTCTTCACTCACCTTTCCACCCTTCCCCCTGCTACTTCCCTTTTTCTCCACTAATTTCTCTTCCTACCTCCCCACCCAACCTATTCTGCTCCTCCTAATTTACCCTACCTCAACACCACTCAGTTTCCCGCCCCCTTACCCTAAGCTAATTTATGTGACAAAGACATTGTCATCTGCCTAGGCTCTCTCTCTGTGCTGTCGTACTTGTTGCTAGCTCTGGCCACCACCCCAGCTACTTCCTACCTGGTCTGCTTCTGATGCACATGCATTCAGAGCTTGACGCTATTGACAGTGTTACCTTACTGACAGCACCCCCTACCTACCCAACTGCTTTTAATGCTCCTGCAGCTTATCTGTAGGAGCCATGGTTGTAATTGACTCTGTAACATGCTTGGAAACTCTGTTAATGTTAACTCTATAACAATGTAAAATTGTGACTCTGTACTCTCGATCACCTGACTTGAATTGTTGTTTGACGTTTTATGAATTATTGTACGTTGTATTATCTGTTTGTCTCTGTACACTCCTGACGTGGAAACTTCATAAATGGTCTGTGGCTCAAAGGTACTGTAATTCCAAAATTTAAATAAATAAAAAATAAAATAAATAACCAAATCTAGGTGGCTTCCTTGATGGCTCTGTGTATTGTGTGCTGTTATGGGTAAACACTCTCTCCTTGCCTTTGTAGGAACCATAAGTGGGACAAAAACTGTTATCTTATTCAATTAATTTTATTTATTTCATTTTGTTAACCGGGTAGGCCCACTGGGTTCAAGAGGTCCCTTTTTCAGGGGCGACACGGGATTAATTACATAAAAACATATTGGACATTTTGGTGAGACAGGACGGTTTTTGGAAAACTCATGGCAATTCAAAGTGTCTGCGTTACAGAGGAACATACCTAGACATTTTATAATCACATACAGCTAGAAGGGAGGTGGCTTCCAACAATGACAGAGTGTCAATACAAGTTACTATGGTTACAGATAACAGACATCAAACCACACTGACTGTTTTTTGCACTGTTCAGTTTACGTAGATGTGCTTTTTCTTGTTGGGGCTTTTACATTTTGTGCAGGGTAAGCTGCTATGGGTCTATAGCTGAATTATTACTGGCACATGCAGAGGCTGTTTTCCAGCAGGTGCCCCCGAGCCCTTTTCTGAAGGAGGCTAGGGAGATGGCAGTTTGCAGATGGTCAGGGAGATTGTTCCAGAGCATTGGAGCCACATAAGAGAAGGACTTGCTGCCCACCGTTGTCCTTACTCTAGGGACCTCTAGGAGCTTCCTGCATGAGGTGTGGAGCAGTCTGCCTAGGCGCTGGGGAACCAGCAGCCCAGCAAGGCCTGTCAGGTGAGCATCATTTATTATTTTGTACGCGGTGCACAGGAGAGGGTACTAGAGCCGTTGAGAAAAGGATGGCCAATTTAAGGAGTCAAGTACCTAATGGTGATGTTGCCTCAGGTGGGATTCAGTTACAAATCGAGTAATTTTATTATATTGAATTTGCATCCTACCAGGTTCCCTTGCTGTTAGTGACTGCTGGACAGGAGCTGCATAGGTAGGGTTTGGTAGAAGGATGCTGTTTGCTATAGCTATCCTGGCATTATAGCTAATGACATTTGTTTCTCTCTTTTCTAGGTCTATGTCCACTCCCCTTAATGAGAGAGCCCCAGTGGATCACAATGTAAAACCATCCAGTTCATTGGAGGCCTTTCGCCATCCGTACTATAGGAGCATGTTCCTTTATGTTCTCCGAGGGGAGTCGGGGGCTGGAGACACCATAGACAGGTAATGTTATGCAGAAGGTGTATTAACCCCATTGTAAGTGTAATCAGACGCTAAACCCCTGCCTGTTCATGCGCAGATGCCAACAGGTTAATGTGTGAACAGAGCCCCCGAGTCCTGGAAAATTCCAGACCTCCTTCTCCTCCACTTTGGTAAGCTGTTGCATCATGCGCATGCCTGCATGTGTGAGACTTATGCAAATGCTGGAAAGCTGCTTGCTACTAATACCCCTAATAAAAGGGAGCAGCCTGCACTGGGCAGCGGGAGTTCCTGACGTGAGTGGTGTATATCCCATGAGTGCAGAAATCCTAGCCTGAGGAGAGAGTCGGATCAAGAGAGTGTAGCAACATTTTGGCCAGAGGCAGCAAGAAAGTTGAAACAGGGAAGGAATGATCTAGAGTATGGAAATGAGACAAGGGCTGAAAACGGCAACTGAGAGGAAGAGGTGCAGAGACCTAGCCTAGAAAAGTGTAGAGGTGTAAGGAGAAGTGGCAAGAATAGAGATGTTAGTGGAAGTGAGAGTTCAGAGGCCCTACGATCTCAAAAGAGGGAGGGAGAGAAATACAGAAGGCCAGGTGGGCTCCCCTCAAGGAAGTCGCCTGGGGTTCATGAGGACACCTTCCAGGTGTCATACTGGTGCAGGTAGGCATCATAAGCCAGCACCATGGGGAGTTCAGGAGAAATCTTCAAGTTGCTGCTGTTGAGATCACTCCGATTTGGGGGGGTCCCACATGTGCTGAGCATGGCTCATCAGGTATAAGTCTATGCATGCTGACAGTGTGCTCTGAGTAGAGCAAAGCTGCTGCCAAGAAAGAGACCACTTAGCAAGAGCAAGAACAAAAGACTGGCACACACATGCTGACTAATCTTTGCAAAATTTATTTCACACACAGCAACAAACGGCTGTGACAGCCCATTGCCCCGGCACTTTGAGGTGCACTGCCTTTTTGCCAGTGCCCCAGGAGGCTCAAGAAAGTTCAACCCACAGTGAGCTGGATAGAGTGTATAAAACAACACAAACTGGAGGCTGGGTACTCACAAAACCAATTATTCTAGACACTGCAGCTTATGAAAAAACAATAAATGTTTATTAAAATCTCATGTTGGGAATAAAATGGAACAAAGTCTGTACACGCCCGACACGTTTCGGACTTTAGCAGTCCTTTCTTAAAGGCCTTTGGGATTTTAATAAGTATTTATTGTTTTTTCATAAGCTGCATTGTCTAGAATAATTGGTTTTACAAGTGCCCCGCCTCCAGTGTGCGCTGTTGTTGCTTTTTGACGTTAGCACCACTACCCCAGTGCACACCTTTTTTGTTTGAATAGGGTGTATAGAAGCCTGGGGAGAGTTACCCATTAACAGAGTCCTCCCAGGGTGAGGTAACAGTGGCCCCCATGTAACACAGGAAGGTAGTGACTGGAAGACTACTGCACTAGGGCACCTCTCTAGGTACAGCCCTGAAAGAGTCCCATACAGAAAGTAACATAGAAGGCAAACGTTATGTAGAGCTGTTTTACAGCATGGGTCCCTATTGATGTGTGTTCCACATATGCTTTGTATGTTATGTGACTTAGTTTTTACCTCTGTCTGTGTATAAAGAATTTAATAGGTTAAGTAAACGCTTGACTCTACTGCCCTTGTGTGGAAAACGGCAAATGTAAATGTGTACATATTGTTATTGCTAGCAGCTTTAAGGGATCCTCTGTTAGCCCCCAGTGCCTGGATCAGTGAAAGAACCCTGGCTGGTTCCTCACCTTGTGAAATGAGGGCCCATAAGTTCCTGGTGTTGGAGGACTGGCTACATAAGTAACATTGTAGATCCCGGATTTTTATTGGAGACCCCTCTTCAGGCAACCAGGGGTCCACAACACAGCATTACTTCATGTCAGCTACATTCACATGCATTATTTTCATATAAGGGCATTTCTCATGAGTGGGAATCCAGAAAACTTTTGGAGTCCCCTAAAATCTTTACTGTGGTGATCCGAGCCTGTTTGAAGTATGTCTAGTTGAAGTTCTGTTGGTGGAGGTCTGGGTTGTGCGTACAAATACCTGCTGTGAACGACAGGATCAAGATGATATGCGATACATAAAGCAGCAGTATTTGACAGTTGCCAAAAAGTGTCGTCACATAGTGTGTTTTAGCATTAAGGGTTTTTAAAATGACTTTTATTACTTATTCCATAATTAATGACTGGAGTCATCAAAGATGGCCACCACACTCAATTTTTAAAAATCCTTTCCTTCGAGGTTACGTCTTGCATTTACAAACTGGATTCATACTATGTGTATCAGAAGGGTGCTGGCACACATTTCTGATGGTAAACCACACCAAAATGTTTATTCATAGTGGGTGTGGCTAAAGAGCAGGGACTTATAGAACTTCAAGATCCCATATGTCAGTTCAGGAGAGAAATACTATAAAAAGAAAAATGGATACACAGTATTCATGTTTTGCCAGAAATATATTATTACTTAAAAAAAACAAAAGGATGAAATGTACTTCTGCTGTCAAATACAGCTGCTTTAACTAGCAATTCATTGGCTCGTCACATTGTTCACTTTATCACATGTTAGTATTTGTTACATTGGCCTTAACAAGGGAAGGAACATTTATTCATTGTTAGGCTTATAGTGTTCTCTGTTGCTCCTTTTAAGTGGGATATGCAGCTCAGATCTAATAGAAAACTGGAAAATGACACGTCTTTTTTAGAACAAGTCTTCTCCATAGAGCCACACTCTTTGATCTAGACAACCTGGATTTGGCTGAATGGGCCAGAGACACGACTGTACTCTTCTGTTGGAGCTCCTCCTCCACCCTGTCTACTTTCTGCTTGAGAAGATGTTTTTTTATGAGCCCCATAACATCATCGCCTAATCATGGAATTAAAACCCCGGCAAATTTCATAGGCTTTCACATTGTGGTTCTGGCCTAGGCAGCGGACACAGATTTGTGGGAGTTGCCGATGTATAGATCTTGCCTCCACATTAACAATACTGGAATAGTTTTGACGGTTCCTTCAATGACGTGCAAGTAATTGAAAATCACTATAGAAGTGATTACTTTTTCACAAAAGAAATAAAAACATCGACTATTGCAGCGGCATTTCCTTCAGCGGTCTGACAAGTATGGTCAATGGCAGCAAAAGAACTGAGGAGAGGAGGGGCCACCCACCTTTATATATGAGCTGATGTCTGGACGTTGTCATGGGTGGCCCCTGGCTGACTGCTTGCAAATGTTTCCATGTGGTCTCAGCGCTTGGCAACTTATAGTTCCGTAGGTGTGGCCTGATGAAAAAGGTTTATCCTTAGAAACACAGAAACAGAGAAGTTGACGGCAAATAAGGACCGCAAGGCCCATACAGTCTGTCATTTTTTCTACCTTATGAATAGGTCTTTACTCTGTCAATGGCCTATCTATTCATACTCATCTGTATTGCTCCCTTATGCCTATCCCATGCCTGTTTGAAGCCCTGCACTATGTTCATATCCACCACTTCCTGAGGTAGGCCGTTCCATGCATCCACCACCCTTTCTGTGAAAAAGAACTTCCTTACATTACCCCTTAATCCGCCTCCCTCTAGTCTCATGCTGTGTCCTCTTGTTCTGCTATTTTTCTTACTGTATATTGAAACACGTTAGACTCTTTCACCTTGTTAATGCCCTTAAGGTGTTTGAATGTTTCAATCATATCATCTCTCTTTCTCCTTTGCTCTAGGGTATACATATTGAACTCCATTAATCTGTCCTCGTATGTTTTCTGATGCAGTTCCTGCACCATTTTGGTTGTCCTTCTCTGGACTGCCTCCATTTTGTTAATGTTCTTGTGCAGGTGCGGCCTCCAGTACTGCATGCAGTACTCCAGATGGGGCTTAACCAGTGTCTCATAAAGAGGGATTATTACCTCCCTCTTACGACTTGTGATACCCCTACTAATACACCCCAATATCCCTCTAGCCTTACCTACTACTTTAGTGGTCTGCTTGGATGATTTCAGGTAATCTGTGATGATGATGCCCAAGTCTCTTTCTTCCCTTGTGATTGCCAGCAATTCCCCTCCCAACCTATAGGTGGCTTCAGGATTTCTCTTCCCCGTATGCATGATCTTGCACTTCTTTGCGTTAAACCCCAGTTGCCACTCTTCCGACCATTTTGCCAGTTTATCCAGATCTCTTCTCATACTGCCCACCCCATCTGGATCATCTACTCTGTTGCAGATCTTGGTGTCATCTGCAAACAGACAAACCTTACCTTCTAGTCCATTTGCAATGTCACTGATGAAGATATTGAAGAGGACTGGCCCCAGGACTGATCCCTGAGGTACCCCACTTGTGACCTGCATCTCTTCTGACTGTATACTGTTTACCTCCACTCCCTGTTTTCTGCCCGGTTACCAGTTTGCCACCCATTTGACCAACTTCTCACCCACCCTGAGCCTACTCAGCTTATTAATCAATCTTCTATGTGGAACAGTATCAAAAGCTTTGCTGAAGTCAAGGCAGGCGACATCAACTGCTCCCCCCTTGGTCCACCACTTTGGTTACCCAGTCAAAGAAATCTATGAGATTAGTTTGACAGGACCTTCCTGTTGTAAACCCATGCTGTCTTGGATCCTGTGCTCCTATGGATTCCATGGATTAAGGAAGATCATAAGATACTTATGACAAATGAAGGCCTTGTGGCCTATCCGTCTACACAAATCCTACATAATAGTGGGAAGTGCCCCTAGCAGTCATTTCCCTCCCTCCCTCTCTCGCCCGTTGCCCCAGCTTCACCCTCCCCATGTGCCTGTCTCCACCTTTTGAACACCCCCTTCCGTTTCAGCACATGCACTACCCTTTCCGTAAAAAAGTACTTCCTGACGACCTTTCTGAACCTACCAATGCCCTATCAGTTTCATGGAGTTTCCCTGGTGACCATGTTCCCACTCAGCGTGGACAACTTCCTGCTGTACACCCTTTTATCCCACAGTTACTTGAATGTCTCTGTTCTTCCCCACTCCCTCCTGTCCTTCAGCACTACATATTATGGTCCTCAAACTGCTTCCATATGCCTTCTTCTGCTGTTCTTGGCTCATCTTGGTTGCCCTCCTCTGCACCAACTCCAGCCTGTCTCTTTCCTTCAAACATGGGCTCGAAAACTGCACACATTACTCCAAATGTGGTCGAACCAAGAATCTGTACAAGGGCAGTATTACCTTCCCTCCCTTGCTACTGACCCCTTTCTTATGCATCCCAGCATCCTATTTGGCCTGCCCACAGCCCTCACATACTGTGCTGATGCTTTCAAATTATCCATTGTTGACACCTCCCAGGTTCCTTTCCTCCACTGTTCACTCCACCACAACCGCTTCATCCATCCTGTATTCTCTCTCCAGGTCCTCATATGCATTACTTTGCATTTCTTGGCATTAAAGGGACACTATCAACTTTATTTGGCATTGTATTCTCGTTGAAAACCCACATTTTATGATTACTTACCTTCTCTATAACACTGAAGTGGTTGGCTGTTTGATCTGCTTCCTTTCTTAGTAGAACCAAAATGCATGGGAATGGTGCAATTATACTCAACCTTGTTTTGCTTCAAATCCTTGATCTGCTCTGACTGCATACATCCTGACCATTGTTAGGAACACCCCCAAACAGTGCAGCCACTCATCATGTAGTAATCTCCTTTCCTCCCACAGCATCAGGAGTGGTTAGATTGTGTCAGGGGCATCCTCAAGTCCAGGAAAGATACAGTGGAAGTTGGTCAGTGAATGTAAACAAATGTTTTTGTGTGGTAATACTAGTATGGTGGGCAGTCTGTTTTCTACTTTTAAGAAGAAAAAAGGAATCTGAATCAAACTACCAGCTACATCAGCAATCTCTGTAAAATATGAGCAATCATAACATGTGTTTTTTAATCTAGGGACTATTTTAGACCTAAGGGGGTTGACAGTGTCCTTTTAAAGGGACACTCTCAGCCCTTTACTTACTTTTTTGCAGGATTCCCAAATGTGCCTGCATTGCCTGCAGTGTCCGTCTTGTGATTCATTAGATATGGCAGAAATGTATTCCCTCAAATAATATTTACTTTTATTAATTTTACTGAAAAGTGAAACCCTGTAGGTCCACTTCTGTTTTCTGCACCCAAAGCGTGCTCACATTTGTAAATGGCACCGAAATGCAGGAAGGCTTGTGCACTGAATATTTTACCCAAGTTCAACTAAACACAGTTTCTAATCATTGAAAGATAGTTGAATTTGGGGAAGGTTTCTTTTTTGAAACAAGCACTCAAACCTCGGTAACTCGCAGTCTGAAAGTTGAGACGTGATACAGAGCATGCTTCATACTTAGTACCTCCCCACTACGTGTCATTTTGCTAATGGCCTCTCCCAAAATCCTGTCTACTACTGCCCCTTGTGCTGGTGACCTGTACTCCACCCCATGCGAATAAAGGCCCCAAACTCCGTCTGTAAGTCAACCCAAACAGCCTCCAGCCTTTTCTTATCCTCGTTGTATCCTTGTAACTCTGTGGCCTTTAATACCTTCCCTCACATATCTGTCACTCTTACAAGAGCCATCTTTGGATCACCTTATGCCCTCTTTTTTTCCTTTTAAATCAATTCCACCGCAGAAAGAGGAATAATTTTATTATTTATTCACTGTCACTTCTGTTTAGGAATAATTTCTAGTTGTGTTTGTTCTGTAGCTATCATTTTCTATTTTCTCAGTAGTTTTTTCCGTCATCGTTAAAAAAGGTACTGAGGTGGTTGGGGCCAGCAACGCTATATATGACGCCGACATGCATGGGATACCATACATTGGTGCCATATGTCATAGCTGCTGGCCCCAAACATTCTCTTTCTCGCAGGGTCCTACTGCCTGTGATGTAAGAGCAAATAGTATGGCTCTATGGAGGAAACGATCAAGGGTAAGAGTTCATTGTAATTAATTGTTCTGTTTTTTCAGTCTGCATTAAAGCAACTTCCAATCTTGCAGCAGCATTGATATTGAGCATGACGGAAGTGCTAACAATGCCTTTTTTAGTTCTGTAAGAGAACCAACTTTTTTCCAGTTTATTTAATGATGATGGCTCACCTGAGAATGCTGCGTGTTGTTTGCACTGTGGTCCTGCATCAGCTCTGCTTTGTTGCTGGGAGGACTGAAGCACAGTGAGGTCAGATGACTTGCTCAGAGTCCCTTAGTAAGCCAGTGACTGGTTTGGGATTTGAACCTGGGATCTCCAGTATTATAGACTATGCTCTTATCAGTGAACTACGCCACCATCCTACTAGCTGTCCAGTGCAGTATCCGATTATTGCCCTGATTTAAACAGTGTGGCATACATGACTGTAAAAGCTGTGGGATTTTGGTGTGTAATAGTAGAGTTTACAGCTGGCACAGCTATGGTCAGGAGGTTCCTTCAGTTTATGTTCTCATTTTTTGATGTACCACTGGCAGGCTGAATTTGCTTCATGAGATCCTGTTGGACACGGTGAACCAGCCCCGGATTCTGCAAAGTGCCCAGACTGTCCCGATCCTGCTGCAGGTCTATTTCAGGGTGGTGTCAGAGGTAACGTAGATAGTATTTTTTTGTTCTGGGTGTACTCCATGATTATTCAGTGTTACGTACGTAAGCCAGACTGCACTGCAGGAGCACAGAGAAGCGGAACCCTGGAATACCTAACTATCCCTGGTTGCCTTTCTGGTTCCAGCTTGCTACTCGAAACCTGCCACACTTCCAGTTCACTCCACAATTAGAGTTTAAGTATTCTCAAGGCAGCATATGAACATATGAAGAAGCCAGCAAAAGAAGGCTGTTTGGTCTATCTAGTCTGCTCATGTTGCAGGGTCCACAGCTTGAGCTACTGTCCCTGCCTTCCCCTTCCCTACTCCTCCCATCCTTTCCATCCTCCCTACCCATGATCCTTACCTTCCCCCATGCCTATCCCAGCCTCTCTTGAAGTTGCCCACCATCTTCAACAAGACCACCTCTTCCAGGCAGTACAAGAATATCATGTTAAGTGTGTTCTTTTCCTCTTACTTTATGTGTTGGGTCCAGACCATTTTGACTTGCCTTGTATGCTATGAACAAAAGAAACACAAAACGAAAAAACCCAAGCAGTGCTGGAACCCGAACTGCATGAGATGGCCATGCTGCAATGCAGGTGACCCGAGTTTGGAGGAGAGCTCGAGACGCCACGTTGGAAGACAGGCCTGACTGCAGCAGCTGCCTCTCTGCAGCATGCTGTGGTGGGGAAGGGATGGCTCTGTCACCCAATGCTGCAGTGACCCCTGTGGTGGGCTGGGGGAGCTTGCTTCCATTGCAGGATGTTGCTGCATGCAGCTGAGGCCTGAAGGGGCTACGCTTCACCAGAGGGAGGAGGGAGGGCTGGGAGAAAACCCAGAAGGAAAAAAAACAAACTTTTATCTATGTGACCGCCTGTATTTCTGGATGCCCCTGGGTTCTAGTGTCTGCCTGAGACAGGATCATAGCCCACATAGTAGGCTGCTGTGGGGGGGGGGGGGCAGCCCTTCACCCAAAGCCCCTATCACAAGTGGAAGTCATGGGGAACCTTGGGGTGGCAATGATCTTGGGGGAGCCTGGGGTCAACAGCCAGAACAGGGTATATCCATGGAAGATGAACATGTCTAGGGAGAAAAAGATCTAATTAAAAAAAAAAAGAAATGTATACATTTTCAATTTCCTGTGGTTTTATGTAAATCTAATCAAAATGTGAAAAAAGGGTGACAGAAGAGCCTGCCCGATGGCGTAGAGGGCTGCGGCAGCGTGTGTGCCTTACTTTTCGCTTGCCAGCGACCTGGGTTTGGGAAAGGACGCAGGTCGCTGGGGGTCAGCTTGGGTGGAGAGGACTGAGGGTCTGATAGAGAGTGCCTTCCTCCCATGGAGGGTGGCTGCCAACTCTGCCATGTGACTGCCTCCAGGTAGTGGCCTGGTGGTAGGATGGTGAAGAGTGACATGTGGGGAAACGTTGTGGGACTCCGTGGAACATGCGTGCCTCCACATGCACGTTCTGACATACACACCGCAACTCCGGAGCGGGACAAAAATGGAAGAATGGGAGGGTGGTCTAAATGAAGCCCTGTTTGTCTCCTTGGGGACCAGAGGCATCTGGATATGCTGTTTTATTTTGGCGGGGGCCGGTCAGCTGCAGACTGTTGCCGGGAACCCGGTAGTGGTTGAACCTGGTTGCAGCTAACAGGGACAGGGCTGATGAGCTCCTGTCCGACCAGGTGGTAGAAAAACCTCTATGGCAAAGGAAAAAAAAGCTGACAGAATATCAGTAATATCTTCTGAATACTGTACTTGATGCAGCTATTTAGGGAATTGTCACTTTTTCTCTATATAAACATTAATTTATGTAATGTATGTAGGAGAAAAAAATGCATGATAAATATTTTATCTGGCAAGGTCCTACATTCTAAATGAGAATTAGTAGTTAATTCTCTCAGTGTAAGTTTATCCACACACTCCACAAGCCACTACCTTCCCGTCCCTGAAGCACAGATTCCAACATTATGTGGACAACCAGAAAGCTTTACATTCCTCCCATTCAACAACTGATGCAAACAGCAGCGCAACACTGACAAATTGACAAAAAAGTTCTACAGATTTTGTTTAAATTCAGTCAAATTATACCTAAAAAAACAAACCATTACATACATTGAATATGCAGTAAGGGCAGTGTTTAGGTAAATGTGTCATCCATAGTCGTGGTGCTCTTTGAGACACTTCACTCATGAATACGCTTTGCTGTGCCGCTCATGAGTTCATCCAAGGTCACCACAACTTGTATGGATAAAATATTTCTGCAACACTGCCTTGTTGTGTATCCCCTGTATATTGATGCACGTAAACTCTATCAAGTGCATATTGCAGTGAGTTTTCATTTAACTAAAAATTATGTTTCTGGCCATAATGGATCCAAAGTTATCCTTTTCTTTTTTTTTTTTTTTGGTTTGGTAATCTTTTCCCTCTCATCACTTGAAGGCCTGTGCCCCCCATCTGGACCATCATTTCTAACCCCATTACCTGACATCTCGTGGGCTTACTGGCATCTGCCCCATGTGCCACCATGGCTTTCCCATCTCCACGGCGGAGGCAGCGGGACCCCCAGCTGTTGCACAGTGGATGCTAGTCTGAGGCAGGCAGCCACATCACCAGTGTGGGGCCTGCGGAGGGTCAGTCCTTCATGCTGCCTCTGGCCTGCACCTTTCCTCCTTTCTCTCATCTTTCTGAGATGCTGGCCTGGGAATGTGACACGGTCACAAAGGCATGCGCATCATCCACTGGCTTCTCCCCGCCCACTTGAGCCACTCCAGAGTGCACTGCAGGCACCCAGATGGTAGACAAGCATCAGAGCAGGATGCCCTTCCTCCATCCCTGGAGGAGAAGAGGAGCATTCTCTGGGATGTTTATTCTCTCCCCCCCCTCCCGACCAAACCCCCATGAATCAGGTTTGCTTCCAGATCAAGACTGCCGGCATCACCAGCGGTAGCACTACCGCTTTGCCATTGGGCCAGCTAAAGTTATCCTTTTCAGAAGAAATTTATTTGAAAAGGATTCATTTTGGAACCATTATGGCTAGAATGTTTTTTCTTTTTTAAAATGAAAGCTCGGAGTCAGGCCAGTATGGGTATGTTGTATCGATACAAATCTTCATCGAGGATCTCTTCTCCATTGGGCCATACCTTTGGAACTATAAGCTGTCAGCATCAGGAGTACTCGGAAACCTTTGCTGGCTGGGAGGCCACCCACAGTGACATGCAACGTTGGTGCCAATATAATTGTGGGTGACCTCGTTGCGTTTATGCTGTCATCGAAAGAACCTTTATTCAGGTTTCGTGCCTGTGGCTACTAGGTCTATAGGGACAATGCTCACACAGTTTGTGTTTGCGCCTGTCTCACAATGTCAGGGCTTGCAGGATTTGCCACAGATTCAGCCAGGCCTCATGGAGATGCCAAAAGAAGGCTCTAGGAACCTTCATCACTATCAAGACCACATGCTCCAAGCTGGCATCTCCCTCATGCTCAGCTGCCTCTGGGAAGGGAACTCCCTGGCATTCGGCAATGCTGTCACTGCTGCGGTCATCAAGGACTAGAGGCAAAAACAGGATAAGTCATGACTGAAGTCCTCCTCTTCTGGCCATCGCCACAAGTATAAGGATAAAGCTCCTGTTTTGCAGGTGAGGTCGCAGTCTCCATTAAAGAAGGGTAAGTCCTCTTCATTGTCGACTACAGTCCTCCAACTGTCGAGACATGAAGGTCGGGGTCTGTCTCTGCCATACCTACAATGGACTGTATGCAGCTCCTATTGTCAGGTTCTACTCCTTTGACATTAATAGTTCCAAACCTTCTACAGGGTGCCGTAAACTAGCTAGTTGTGCTGGCATCGTTCTCTGAACTGTTCCGATGCCTTTTGTCATCACTTCTGCCAATAATAACTGCTATCCTGTCCACTGGGCCTTCTCCGTTAGCACCGAAAGGATCCAGAAGCACATCTTTCATTCCTCCATCACAGTGCTGGCTCAGTTGATTGCCTTTGGCATTATTCCATATGATGACGAGGTGGAATATAATATTGATCTCCTTAATATGGAGTAGGATTTGGAAGATGAAGAAAGGGATACTGATCGCTATTGTGGAGGTTTGTTTTGCAGCTCTACCCTTTCTTCATGTAGTGAGGACTCTTTGGTGTATACTCCCAGGTCTCCTCCTTAAGATCCTTCTTTTCAGGCTTTACTCAGACAGATTCAAACTGTTATAGGATTTGAAGCTAAGGGTAGAGGACTCGATTAGGGAAAAAAGATGAAATCTTTGGAGGTTCCCACTGCTGTGTCTGTTGTAGTTTCTTCTGTATATCCTGCCTAAGAGGATATCTTTGCTGCCTGGTATAGGCCTAATACCCTACCTGCAGTGCCTGTAAAGTCTGATAAACTGTACCCTGCTCCATCTGTTAAACCTTATTATGCTTCCCAGCCTGAAATTGATTTATGTGGTTATCATGGCTCGCATGGTCACTCCATGACCTCTAGACACATGAGTACTTTGCCTCCTGACAAAGAATTCAGGAGGGTGTATGTTATGAGCAGAAAAACGTATGCCTCTGCATCCTTAAGCTTAAGAATTGCTAACTACCAGGCATACATGATTAAACAGCAGAACAGCCTGTGGAAATCTGCCATGTCTATCATTCAGGCTCTGCCTGATGGTCCTGCTAAGGCTGACTTGTGTAAAGCAACATCAGCCCGTGTGGACACTAAAAGGCATCTGTTATGCTCTGCATATGGTGCTTCTGCCAGGGCTGCTGCCACCAACAAATGCCTTCTGAGATATTCCTGGCTTAGGGTTCTGTACTTTCTACTGATGTACAACAGGCTGTGCTGAATGTCCCTGTTAGAGTCTCCAGGCTGTTTGCGAATGGTGTTGAAAATGCTGCACGTGAGCTTCAGTCATCCAGCATGACTTTAAAGTCACTGAAATCTCTGACCCCGCAGCCAGCGATGGGGCATGCTAGGGGCTCCTTTTGTCGGCCTGTGACTCATGATGACCATGCCTTACGTCAGCAGCCCCATGCACAAAATCGTGGAGGTGGTCCTCTCTTAGGTCCCCTTCCTCCTGGTGCCCATGCAAAAGCACCCAAAGGTATCAGTCAGGGCAGCGCCCCTGGTATCTTCTGACTCCCCACTTCCTCCCCCCTCCACTGCTGCCTTCAGGGGTGAAGGTAGGGGGATGGATCTCAATTCAGCTGTCAGCGTAAAGTAGATCATGATGGATGAGTGGATCCTGGAAACCCATTCTGTCCTAAGACAACTGTTCAAGGAAAAGAATGTTACTGTAAATGTACTGAAATCCATACTGGTTCCGCATCATCACCTCCAGCATATTGGTGTGGCGCTGGACACCCTGGCAGACGGGGTGGAGGCTGTTGTTTCCCCAGGCCCAACTGATAGTACACTAGACATTACGTGTTGCTCAGATGATAATATGCCTTCTAAGACTGATGGTTGCTACCATAGTAATGGTTCCCTTTGTCTGTCTCCACATGGGGTACTGCATTGGACTCTTTGGATACAACAGGATGGATGACCTGGAACAAATGGTCCTCATCATATCCCCTCTCCACCATGCTGTAGCAGGGTGGATGGATCACCTGCATCTGTTGCAGAGCATTCCATTCTTTTCCCTGACTCCTGTGCACATCCTCACAACAGATGCCTGTGGGTCAGGCTGGAGTGCCATCTCAGTTCCTTCCAGACTCAAGAGTTCTGGACTGATCTGGACCCGGATCTTCATATCGATATCCTGGAGATGAAGGCTATTGTATTTGGCTTCCAGACCTTGCAGGAGCACCTCACCCCAGTCCCTTGCTGATTTAGAGAGAGAGTGTCCGTGTCATGCACTGCATAAATAAGCAAGGGGACACTTAATCTTATCCCCTGTGCATTGAAGCAATGAGAGTGTGGTACCATTGATGGCCTTCAGCTGTTCTACTCAAGCTGTAGGCAGAGCATGCCATCCTAATACTGATGGCTCCCTACTGGCCTCAGCAGATCTGGTTTCAACTTGTGTGGCATCTGGTGACGGAGCCTCCTGTTCAGCTCCCCTTTTGTTGGAACCTGCTATTGCAGGCACAGGGGTCCCTGGTCCATCTGGACCTGCAGTCCCTGCATTTGTGTCGGACTTCTGAAGACCTAGCCATTGCCTGTTTTGTTTTTTCCCCACATATGGTTGGTGTCTTGCTTGTTGTGCTTCTCCATATGGTGTACTTCCTGTTCAATGGACCCATTTACATGTCATGTCAGTACTGTACTAGACTACCTTTTGTCCCTGTCTGACTCAGGTCTTCAGTACTTTTCTATTAAAATGCACTTGGCTGTCATTTCGGCTTTCCGTGCCCTTATTGATGGGCTTATGGTGGCACAAGTAGAGGTGTCCTGTACATTTTTTTTTTAAAGTAAAGTTTTTAACAGGAGATACACTCAGTGTTTTACAACTTAAAATTTGAAAAGATGTTGCTAAACAAGTGCAACATTTGCATTTAGCCCGCAGGTTCATTTTATACTAATACAGCAATGTCTGTCATTTTATAGTATGCATCTTATAGTCCTCAGACATTTTCACAGAGTCCAGCATTTTCTTAGAATTTTATCTTCCCATAGAACAAGGAGCATTACCCAATCCCACCCCTCCTCAGCAGAAGCGGTGCCCCAATCCCTTCTGCATGACTAACTTTTTCATGGGACAAAACCCTCATCAATTTGGGCCATATACCATATCCACCTCTGCAACTTCAAATTAAATTTAGTAAGTTTATCTGTAAGGCCAGCCATCAATTTTTCTAATTGATCTATATCCATTACAGTTTGTCTCCAGTTCCCCACAGTTGGGATGACTGGCTGCCAAAAGAAATATTAGTAATAAAGTTTTGTGCCAGGAGGAGTGACGTTGGGGCATTATTATCAACAAGACCATTTTGTCTGTCAATTCGACCGCTTTCCTCAGGCAGTTAGTTTGTCCTGCAGAGTACATCAGAATGGGGTCAAAAAGGGACAAGACCAAAACACATGGCTCAGGTCAGCCAGCTGACGACAACCCCTCCAACAGACGTCATTACTTGGTGGTAAATATTTAATTAATATAGCCGGAGCTCTAAAGTATCTGCACTTCCATGCATATTCTTCCGAAACCACTGTAGACATAATTTTAATGGAAGGGAGTGCAGATTTTGTCCATACTTCTAATGACACTGATGAACCCAAATCCTTATTCCAGCTTTCTAGCACTGATTGTGTCAAATCCTCCAAAACTTCTCTCAAAATCCTTTACAGCTGTCCCATTAAGTGCCCCCCCTGTTGTGACTCTTTATCAAGTTCATTAGGGGTAGCTCTGGAGTCGGAAGCCTAGTTAGGGCTGGTTGTTGATGCTGAATATAATCCCTAAGCTGCAGGTATCAATACCTATCCCTTGTGGCTAATTCATAATTCCCTTGGAGAAATTCAAAGGGGAGAACACCCTCCAAGCCCAAAACTTGATAACGCGTATGCCCAATCTATGCCACTGTTTGAATGCATTATTCATTTGCCCTGGTAAGAAATTTTCATTGCCAGAAATTAACCTGCAGTAGTAAAATATTTCTTTGTGTCCTGTACATTTTTGAAGGGCATTCTGCACATTTGTAGTGGTCCGCCCGGGGACCTTGTGGTTCACCTCTCCAGATCCTCTCAGGGGGCTAGCCTGGGTTGCCTAAAGTTGTGCTACACTAGGTACTTGGGCCTAAGGAGGTGCGGTGCCTCCCCCAGGGATAGCAATGTGGGGTACTTGGATGCTGACACACAAGGCTGTTACCCCCAGGAAACAACACATAACCTGTCCATATAGTTCCACCCCCAGAACAGGTGACACTGTAACAGCAATAGCAACCCCTAAACCAAGAAATGCAGTTCAAACAAATTATTTAAAAAGAAGGTTATGGAGAGAACAAGGGGACAGTAAGGAAAAATGGGGGCAATGGGATGGTAAGACAATGGATATACTCTATCAGTAGTGACAACAAGAATACCCCCCCCCCGTCAGTCCTCCATCCGCTAAGTGGGTACAGTCAACTTAAATCCCCAAAGGCCATGGCTGAGAGCTCTCTCTCTCTCTCTCTCTCTTTTTTTTTTATTTGTTGCAGTGTGTACCTCACTGAGGATGCAGTTGCTGCTAGCAGGGTAGGGGGTCAGTGGCGTGCTTTAAGCCTGTTGCAGGCAAGCATACATCAAAACTTAAACTGTTTTTGAACAATTAAACAGCCAACTGTTGAAAAGGGGGCCCCTATTTGTAATCCACAACAAACAGGTGGTTGGATGGCCTTCATTTGTCTTCTGCCTGGGACTATCAGAGTGACAAAGTCCCCCGCCCCCCCGGGCTTCTCCTTCAGTCCGGGGCTCAATCACAGTCCTTACAGTTGCAAGGCCCAAACCCCAGTGGTAACTCATAGTTTTGTAGTTTCACAGATACCTCTGGTGTCTGGTGATGCAACAGGTGAGACAGCTGGAAGTGCTTCCAGCTGGAGAGGAGGCTTCCCCAGGGTCATCTGGTGCTCACTCATGGTCTGTGTTCTGTAGGGCCAGTCTGGTGCTGCAGGTACAGGGAGGTCCAGGGACCCTGAAGCAGTGGCTTTCTTGGTTGGTTGGCCTTTGAAGGAGCTTGTCCCCCAGAGGGGAAAGTCACTGGTGGGGCAGAGAAACCCCTAGCTCCAATCTTTGCCTTTAAATTGTTAGTTTTCGTAAAAACTATTCTTTTCTTCACAAGAGTCTATTGCTTGTATCCCAGGCTTCTTAAGTCTGCCAGGCCTGCAGTGCCTGGCAGACAGTGGCTCACCAGCTCACAGCTTCTTTCTCTCTGTCACACTAGCAGAACTCCCCGGATCCATAGAAACCTCCCCTTTTATAGGCATGAAACTTGATGCTCCGTTTGCCAGTCTTGTTCCTAGGCAAGCAGTCTTTAAGTGTTGTCCCAGCTGTGCTGTACTTGCAAGCAGGCTGGAGTGCACTGCAGGCTCCTCATTGGCTGAAATACTTGGGCATATCTTGTGCTGACCTCTGACCCCTCCCCAGAAATCTTTGCTGGAGTCAGAGGGCTGCGGGGAAGACATGGGTGCCACCATATTTGTTTACATTTAGGTGCTGGCAGTAGTGGCTTTCACCTGCTTGTTGCCTCTTTACTTTTGCTTCCCCTTGGAAAGCTGCTTTTATTTTGCCCTGGCCCCACTTCCTGTCCTGAGGTCGGGGTGGTGTACATATACTTGGGCACTTAGTCTGTTTTTTTCATCGGGGCTGTGATATGAGATGCGGCCTTAGAGCTGCTCTCCAGAGTCCTGTGCACATGTGCACTGGGAAGCACTTGTACCAGTGCCCGATGGCGCTAACTATTTAAGTCATGACTCTGTTGCCTTCCCTGGAGCCAGAGCCTTTGATTACTTTGGGCACTTGGCCCGATGTGGAATCAGAATTCGGCTCCAGCTCCATGCTGCCGCACGTGTGGCAGCACTGGAAGAGACAGTCATGAACTTTGATGTTCTCCAGTTCCCTACATATCCACAGGTCAGCGAATCAACTCCATATGTCCAGTGGCACTCCTCCACCTTGCTTCCAACCCACAAAGCAGTCCAAGGGGACTGAAAACACAGGTGTGCTGTGCAGCTTCATCTGTGAAGATTACGATGGGAGCTGTGGCTCAGCACCCAACAGGCTTCTGGAGTCCATTGCTACCCACCCCGGTCCTCAACTCTGCAGTCCTCAGGTACCGGAGGGTGACGTTTGCAGGAAGAGGCATAGAGGAGAGACAAGAGCCAGCTGCTGGTAAGCCCCAGATGGTGTGGGCTCACACATGCGCGTGCCCCGATTTGTACATCAGTTCTACTTTGGAACCTGAATTTTGTACCTGAGAAACTGACTCTGTCTTTGTTTAAGCTTGCTGCAGTCAAGAGATGTGATTCCTTTCATGGAAAAGGCTGTTTCTAGTCGCTTTGGCTTCTGCTCATAGGCTTTCTAAGCTTCAGTCTTTGATGCGTGATTTATTTATATATTTAAAAATTGGTAACTGGGAAAGGCACATTGAGCCAAAACTCATTTTGAGGTGAGACCTGGGGGAGAAGGAAATGGGAGTAAAGTCTACAGAATTACATTAAGCCATAAAATGTAGTTTCAGTGATAAATTACAAAGTGCAATAACAGAATACTGGACAAGCAGTTGAACAATGCCACAACAAATAGACCATAAAAATTAGCCTACAGGGTGATGTACAACAAAGACAAAAGCTAAATTATGTGCATGGTGCCTGTTAAAAATTGACAGTGCTATGGCAGTGTAGACAAGCAAAACGTGCATTTTCAATTTACAGTTAGGAGCCAAAATCATGAGGAGGTTGGGAGAGGGTAGGTAGGAGTAGGAGGACGCAGGGAGAAGCCTTGGCTGGTGTCTAAGGGCTGGAAGGGAGGGAGGTGGTTGGAGGCAAAGGGACTAGGGGGCCTTTTTCCAGGGGGAGGGAAGATGCTAGGAGAAGGCAGACTGCCCAGCAGAGGAATGAGGATGGTGAAGGTAGAAGGTGTGATGATCCCTGGAGCTGGGGGAGTAAGAGGGGATGGGAGAGAGGTAAGAGGAGAGGGACCCAAACGAATATTTACAGATGAAAGAGGCACAACGGGACTGATAATGTGATGGAAGTGGTAGGATGGAGTGGGAAGAGTAGGGGGAGCCATGATGGCAATGTTAAGTAACGGAAAGAGAGTTGGTAGCAGACTGGCAGAAAGCATTGCCGAGGGTATCCAGTCTGGTGAGTGAAGAAGAGAGGGGGACAGTGCCATAGACCACATCTCCATCATCAAAAATCAGGAGAAACATCTTGGTGACTAGCTCCTGGGGAAAGAGGCGATCCTTTTTGCGGTACAGGGCACCGAGTTTGGGTGCATGAGCTTCGTTATTTGGTTTTCCACAAGGACAGGACATCTTTGTGGACAATTCCACATTTTCTACCCAAGATGGTGTCTGATTTTACATTGAATCAGACCCTACACCTTCCTATGTGTTATACAGAGCATGTTAACAAGTGGGAGGCATTGCACCATACGCTTGATGTACATTTCTATCCTGATCGCCCCAAGGACTGCAGAAGGTCCTCTCAGCTCTTTGTTTCAATTCCCCCCTGGGAAAGAGGGCACCCCTGTGGCCAAACAGGCTAACTGTATTGAATTTTGTTTTAGGAAGTACAGTTAGGAACTTTCTGATGCTGTGCATAGCACTCTGCATGTGGTAGGGCCATTGGTGCTGTGCGTAGCACTCTGCACGTGGTAGGGCCACTGGTGCTGTGCGTCGCACTCTGCACGTGGTAGGGACACTGGTGCTGTGCGTATTACTCTGCACGTGGTAGGGCCACTGGTGCTGTGCGTAGCTCTCTGCACCTGCTAGGGCCACTGGTGCTGTGCGTAGCTCTCTGCACGTGCTAGGGCCACTGGTGCTGTGCGTAGCCTCTGCGTGCTAGCCACTGGTGCCGTGCGAGCACTCCTGCACGTGTTAGCCACTGGTGCTGTGCGTAGCACTCTGCAGGTGCTAGGGCCACTGGTGCTGTGCGTAGCACTCTGCACGTGCTAGGGCATAGCACTCTGCATGTGCTAGGGCCACTGGTGCTGTGCGTAGCACTCTGCATGTGCTAGGGCCACTGGTGCTGTGCGTAGCACTCTGCACGTGCTAGGGCCACCGGTGCTGTGCATAGCACTCTTCATGTGGTAGAACCACTGGTGCTGTGCATAGCACTCTGCATGTGGTATAGCCACTTCTGTCGCCTGCTTTCAGAATGTTCCTGCGGCTGACGTGCTGCTGCTACATGGAGCACTCTGCATGCTTTCACTAAGCACCACAGTCTAGACACCGTCTCTCGTACACATTCTGGTTTTGGTCTTGCAGTTTTGCAAGGCCTTCTGTCCTGATTGCATATCAGACTTTTCCATCCTCCCTGGGTGCTTTGTATCAGTGGCGCTCCAATGATAGAAATACGGGAAAGAATACTCGGCTCATGCTGGAAAGTGAAACAATGTCTTGCCTAGAGTCAGCCTTCAACTGCTGAAAAGATGTTCTCTCCTCACCTCTCCGTACCAAAATTAAAAATGCAAAACTCACATCCATATATTACAAAACACAACAAATAGGGGACTGTGATTTCTTGGCTACGGAACCATCTCGAGGTTCTGGGGACATGTTTGAACCTCTCGAACTTCGATCTCTAGGTTCACATGTCCTTAGAACCTCTCCATGGTATTATAGTCTTGTAATACACAGTCCCCTGTCTATTCTATTTACTATTGATGCAGGAAGATCAATAATATATTAAAAATGTTTTAAATCCTCCCCCTGAACGTGCAGTAACTTTAAAGTTTGAGTATCTCACAAACCAGGAAAATGAGTGCTTTAATTGGTCAGGATTGTACTCCGAATCCATATTGTACATTCTAATGTTGCTATATAATATATTGTTACTTCACCAACGTGTATTTAAAGGTTGTCCTCATGAATAACATTTTTTTTTCTCTCAATGGGTCTTGCTAGGTGCATAAATTTAAAAGAACACAAACAAAATACAGTATTCAGTACAGCAGCACGTAAGCAATATTAGAGCGAGGTTCCATCTAGGATATTTGTACTGTATTCGTAAACTGAGCTATTGGTAATGAGGGAATAGGGAGCTGTTAATACTGAAAGTGATGTGTGTGCCTTTTGGGACTTAAGTTTGCAGATGGGCTGCTGATAAACCAGCTGGTACTGGTTTTACTAGAGAGGAGCAGTCTACTGTACAACATTCCAAAATTCAAGGCTGAAGTTCAGAGGTGAGTCTTTGTGTGTGTGTGCCTATCTCCCTCATCAGCCAGATCTTGGGGCTGATATGTTTTATGGGTTTGAACACAGTTACGTGAACCCAAAAGTGTGACACATTTTCTGTCCAAAATAACACTCAAACCACTAATAATTAACTTAATTACTTTGCTGAAATAATGAGAAATTTGATTAAGTAAACTGATACGAGTTCAGAAAAATTGTAGCAAACAAGTAAAGAAAGCTGCAGGTTCATAAACAGTAAGCAAATTATTAAACGTATTTGTGCTTTATGTTGTGTTAGGTGTGACAAGAGGATTTCATTTACAGGACACCTGTGTTTTGCTAAATTACACAATGCATTATTATTATTTTAGAATGTAGTTTTCTTTCTCGTTTTTTTTGACTATGAATAATTTGTTTTTATGCACATTTTTGTTCCGGCTGAAAACTAAATTTAGTTAATTAGTAGTGGTGCAGACTTTATTTTAGGCAGAAACTGTTGGGGTCACTGTATTGTGATAAGCTCTTATACCCTGCACCAGTCAATACGGTTGGTAGCCTATGGCAGTGCTACTTCGATTGACTGGTAGGGGATGTAAATGTCAGGTAGCCCTGTGCTCTGCCTTCCAAGGAACTGAGCCTCCAACTACTGCAAATAAAAACAGCGTTTCATAAAGGGATTTGATAGAAATAAATGAGGATGACAATTGAAGGGACATAATCTCTGTGTCGTGGAAAACGAGCGGCAGTGATAATTTATAGGTACAACCCCAGTGGGGGAATTCATGCTGTGGGCAGCAGCATGCACCACCCTTTAGAAGCTGGGCACGCGTGATCTCTTCGCTAATTGAACAACTGAACCTGGCTAGTGTCTTCTTCCTCCATGTAATTCAAATACAAGCCACAGTCATTAACTGCTGCTTATCTTTGAATTACCCAGGGGAAGAAGACACATACCAGCTGTATTCTGTAACCCTAGAAGGGGGCGGTGCTGGTGACTTTCAGTCTCGGCTCTGAACTGGCAGAGCCAGAGGTTTATTGGATTTAATTACTGACTGGTCCAGCACTCCGCTCATGTGTGTTTCACTTGCACAAAGTGTGGGCAGTGGAGCTGGACCAATCAGTCTTGATCATTTTTGCTTTGGGAATGTTTTTTTTTTTTTTTTTGTTAATTCCCACCAGCATACTTGCAGTCTTGAGGTGTATAAGAATGCCTTAGTGACTGCTTTGGTCTGTAATACTGCCACCTTGCTAGTAGCCTGCCTGTTCATCTCCTCCCCCACCCCCATGCTCCGCATGGTCTAGTGCTGCCGCCAGCCTGTTTCCCCGACTGACTGCTGCTGTTTCCCTTGCTGCTGCCATCCAGACAGTGCTGTGGAGACTGCTGCTCTAGGTAAGATGATAAACTTAGGTTTTCACACTGTTCAGTGTCACTTAATTTACATTACCAGTTGGTACTTTGCTCCTGTATTTTGCAGGCTTTTTCCCCCAAACTATGCACCAGGAATTCCGATGAGTTTCAGACATACAGTATGTACACTGCCCCTTAAATATGGCGGAAAAAGGAGCAAACTGCTGTGGGGCACATTATCTAATGTTAAAAGAGAAAGTAGCTGGGATATTAAGATGTGTGTCTTATGTTCATTTCAGTGCAAGTATATCACAGAGTTGTAATGAAATGAAAAGGGTGTACTACAAAGATGGAAGGAAAATGACTGCAAAAGTTACATACAGCCTCTACACTGTGCTCACCTTATGCTCTGGGCAGTCCACAGTTTGGGGGATGGTATGCATGGGTGGTGAAACCCAAAAAATAGAGTATATCATAAAATATAGCATAATTGCCCTATTATGTGTATGATATGAAAAAATAAAGTGCAACAGGTCAGAAACATTCAGTATTATTAATGTATGAAGTACATTATATAATGGATTTTTCTAAATGGGCAGTTGCATCTATTTTGAATAACTGTTCTTCCCTGGAATAGTAAACGTCTATCTTCAGGAGAGATATTTGTGCTTTTGTGTTGTACACCAGTAAGGGCAGTACGGTTATCACTTATAGTATTGTATGCTGTGGAAGCTAATGGCAGTCCCACCAGCTGGCTGGAATTAATTGCTGTTATAGTAATATTAATAGAAGAGGGATAGAAGCATTTAAAGAGCCCATATTGTGCATAATGCAGAACTGTCGATCACAATGCCAGAGGCCAACATAGAAGGCTGTAATGTAGGGTTATTCTGTGTGTAACTAATAGTGCAGCCTGAATGCCATCAGTACTGGGCCTTCAAAATACCCTTTCTGCCACCCGCTCCTAACTTCCCGTAAGACATTAATGAGCTCCAGTCTGGTTCTATGTTGCAGTCTGCTTAGTGTCTCTGTCATGCTAGACAGAAGTATACACCCCCCCCCCCATGGTGTGCTGAAGGCTGTTAAGTGACCAACTAATATTATTGGGAGAGACAATACGCTGCAGGGATGGAATGGGGGATTACGTAGCAGCTAGGAATGGCACATACCATTGCCGGCTCCCATCATGGACAGGGTTGGGGGAGCACTGTGCCTTATTGGTGTGGTTCATGAGCTAGAGAGAGACTTGGGCTGGGGGTTGAGTGGTAAAAAGACATGCTGTGTGGTGGGAAGAGGCTGTCCCTGGGCACCTTGTGGAAGGGAATAGGCCTTTTAAATTCATTTTAACCTATTTGTGGTAGGAATAATGAATAATGTAAGTCTTGACTAGAAGTACTCAGCCACATATTTGACTGAAGTATTGGCACACCCCCCTACTGTAACCAAAATACAAGCTGCTTGGGTGCCACCTGCAAAATGTTATATTGGTTCGTACCCCCCCACCCCCCATCTCAGCCATAGAAAGTTAAAAAAAATGTTTTTGTATGTCTTATGAACACTTGAATGGCAGGATCCCTGGGATCGGCAAATTTGCCTGACATGTTAGTTGGTTCTTACTACTGTCTGAGGGACATTTTGTTTCGGAGTTCAGATTTAGTTGAAGTTACTCAGATTTGAACAAAAAGTGAAGCTGTGAGAAAAAAAACCCTGACAAAAAAATTGCATTTTAAAATACCAGACATGATGAAAGCCCATTGTTCGCTAGCATGAGTTTAATGCTTGGTAGAGACAAGGGCTATGTGTGTCTGTTCCAGCTCAGTGTACTTTGCTTTCAGTAGCTGAGCTAGCCAGCCAGCCAGTAAGGCCATCAGATACCAGTCAAACTGTTATCGCAAGTGCTTTAACTCTTATGGCCACAAATCCGATACTGTTGCAATCATTCAGGTATGTTTGTTTATATGGCAAGTATTCATACTCGGCGCCCCAGAAACTTGGCAAGTCTCTGTTATTCGGTGCTCAGCTATTTGGCATAAATTATGAAAATACAGAATTTGTTTTTTGAGACAGCCTCTATCCTGCCCAGGTAGCCAGGCCAGGGCTTAGCCCCTTGGCCACCTCCCACTCTGCACCAGTAATATCCCATCCTCAAAGTACTTGTTCATTGATATATCCCTGTGAGGTAGCCATTACTGTTTGCAGCCGCTCTGTGATGGAAAGGGAAGTAGGAGATTTCTTTGGAGGTGGTAAGCAACACTTTGCTCCTGAAACTGGATGTAAAATGTACCAAAATGCACCATTTCACACCTTACGTTTTCAAAATTTCCAAGGGGGGGTATACCCCCAGACTAGTTTACCTATAGCACTGCGACATCCCTGACAGCGATAGACATAATGCCAAGTGTCGGCATTGTACTGTCGGGGATGCCGGTGTGTTTTCTTCAGGGGGCTGTGCCTCCCGAACCCCCCATATGGGGGGGGGCTCATCCCCTACACCCAGTCTCTAGTTATACAACTCCAAGTTGGAGTTAGGGAAGGGGTGAAACACTGGGAGATGTACTGCCGATGTCTGCAGGGACCATCACAGCGACCTGAAGATTTTCATCGGATTCTGTCGCTGTAATGGTCTTTGCGATGGCGGTGTCAGCGTGTGGTTGGCATACCCCCCCCCAGGCCCCCCCAAACAGAGATTTGGTTTTCAGAGCCAAGTGTACTCTCCCCCCCACCACCACCACCACCTTGTCAATTCCTGGATCCGCCACTGAACCCCATGGTCAGTCTGAAAAACAATTTTTTTTCTGTTAGAGTATTTTTACTAGAGCATATTGCCACTAAAAATGTAGCAATATATTTTTTGGTTACCAGTAATTGTTAAGGCATCAGATATTTCAGAAACTACCAAGCTGGGCCAGATTTGAACCAATGACCTAAAGGTGAAAGGCTCCTTACCCTGCTTCCAGTCCATTTTACCATCCAGGCCCCTCGCTACATCTTAAACCAAATGCCAGAGGAGTTGCTTCATATTATTATGACCACCAGAGTTATGAAACCAATGGGAAAGGGCTAGTGGTGTACAGAAGTGATTATATGTTGATGGTATCAGTGATTCGGACATCTGAACTGAAGATCTTTCTTCGAGGTGGAGTTCTTGCAGCAGGCTGTTACTATTAGGACTATGCCGCCAGGCACTGGGACCCCACAGAAAACTTCTAGCTAGCAGTCTTCAGGGGGGACTGCCCCCTGACGTTGGCCTGCCCCGACCTTAGCCAATGGTATAAAGGAGGCTGTCCCCAGCCACACTTAAGTTATTTTCCTGCCGTCGACCTGTTTGCATTGGCTCCACGGATGCCTTCCTGCTACAGTCAACCACCATTACGCATTCCATCACTTTTCTTTCTTTTTTTCAGTAAATAATTTGATGTATTTCTTTTTCTGCATGTCGTCTTCCTCCATCGAGTGGCAGACTTCTAAGTGTATGCGCAACATGCAGATCCCATCAAAATATGGCCACCTGGTCTGCCTCCTCTGTCTAGGCCCAGACCACAACATTCAGGCATGCCAGCACTGCAACAACTTCAACCAGAGGATGAGGATCCACCGCTAGAGGGGCCTCAAGGCACACCTCCTCAAGAAACAGCTAGCCACCATACAGAAACAATCCTCAGGGAAGAGCACTTCTCCTCCTTCTTCCTCCTCGTCTTCCACTACTCATAAGGAGGAGAAGAAGAAATCAGCAGGGAAGTACAAGTCCTGGGACAAGGAGAAGGAGAAAGCCTGGACCCACTCCCATTCTCTGTCTCCTCACAAAAAGAAGACTGCCTCCGGTTCCTCCTCCCACAGGAGGTCAGACCATTCTCCCCAGTCTGCCCTCACTTCTTCTGGGCAGCCGGTGGACGCTGTCGATGGGTGGAGGGCCGTCAGGGTCTGGGACTCTGTTCCAGGCCCTGCAACTACTGAAGGTTAAGGCCACTCCTAAATCCTCAAATTCTTCAGGTGGTATGGCTGGTCTCAAGTCGGGCAGCAGGTCCACACCCGTCATTTGGCCCGCCCCAGTGACGGGTTCGACCTCCTAGTCTATGGACCAGGCCCCCCCGTCACCAGGATCCTGCATCTGCCAAAAAGGCTGCAGTAATGCCTCTGACCCAGCCCTCTGTGTCCTCTCCTCGAACTCCGGCTAAGCCGTTGGTAACTGCATCCCCTGACCATCATCAGGCATCAGTCCACTCGATGCCAGGTACCCCGACATCCAACCTGATGGCACCTGATGACGCCACCACTATCGCCGGATTCTCCAACGTCGCTGGTGGACAAGAATGTGTCGCCCACACCGTGACAGAGGGCCTGATGTGCGAGAGACTCCTACGTTAAAAGACCAGACGCCGGGTCACCCACACCAGCCCACCCCCACCCCTAGCTGCCCCCCCAGCCACAGGCGCCAGTGGGTCCCTTGGGCCTTTGGATTCCTCTCAGTGAGGTCAAAGATCTGTTTTGATTTTGGTGGAACGAGATAAAGGGGGACCTTGCACCGCCTAAGCCTGCTGAACCAGATAAGGTGGTTCCTCCGGAGCCAAGAGACAAAACTCCACCACCTAGGATCCCCTTCCTTAACCCGGATGAGGGAGAAGGCCCAAGCACAAAAGCAAGAGGGGAAAATGTTCCTCATCCAGGTAGTCAGGCCGTTGTTGGCACTGTTTGACGGACAGACACTGGCATGAGACCTCCTCTTCCTCCTCTTCTGCTTCCAGCTCATAAGACTCGAGCTGCAGCTTGTCCCCCAGAAGCTCAGAACCAAGGGGTTGTCCTCCTTCTCTGGAGAATAAGGACACACCTAGATCGTCTCCTGATGATCCAACCTTTATGGACACTATGAGGCATATCCAAGCCAATAATGGCTGGGAAACAGAGGATTTGGACCCAGAGAGGTGCAGTTTAGCCAAATATCTTAGGCAAAAGAGACCCAAACCATTGGTGCTTCCACCTTTGGTGGACACTTTCTAGGACCTGACCAAAATTACCTGGAAACATCCTTCCACTTCTGCTGCCATGTCAAAGAAGTCAGACATGCTCTACAAGGCACCCTGGAATGAGCCTTTTCTGGCAGAACACCCTACAGCGGACTCGTTGATCATCATAGTGGCCCATGACAGGTCCATGAAACCAAAACACTTGAGTAACCAGCCCCCTGATCCAGAATCTAAGCATCTGGACCAGTCGGGCAAAAAGGTGTATGCTTCTGCCTCATGCTCCATCAGATTTCTGAATAATCGCTTTGCCACTGCTGGTCTAGCTTTCGATTCCTTTCCAGTGAGCAAGCTCGTCTTCCAATCCAGTGTTAATGACACCACATGCCGCTATGCTAAGGCCTTCTATCACTCAGCTTCATTTAGCTTCAATTCAATATCTTATAAATAAGTTGAAGATCTTTTAATCGATCTGGATATCAGAAAAAGTGCCAGTGCTGACCGGATTGAACCTCTTTTCCTGAAGCTTTCTGACATCTCTCACCAAGCAGCTATTTAATCTTTTCCTCTCTCAAGGTGAACTGTCATCTGGAAAATAGCTCATGTTATCCTACTCTTCAAATCAGGAGACCTATGTGATCTTAACTACCGTTCTATTTCCCCGTTACTCATTTTGTCAAAGTTGTTAGAAAAACTTGTTAACTTTCTGCTTTGAGAATGGAAACCCACAATATACTTAACCCCGTACAGTCTGGCTTTAGGCCTAAACATGGTACAGTCTCTGCTCTCACTAAGGTGACTAATGACTGCAGATCGCACTCGACTCAAAGAAACACGTCTGCACCCTTTTTCTGGACCTAAGCAAGGTGTTGACACAGTCGATCACGATCTGCTGTTGACAGTCTTGTGCAATCTTGATCTAAATGATGCTGCCCTGAAATGGTTCTCCTGTTACCTTGTGGGCAGCCAACAGCAGGTTAAAGCCCAAGGAGACCCCCCCCCCCAATAAAACTGCTGAGAGGGGTACTGCAAGTATCAATCCTGGGGCCCCTACTATTTGCAATATATATAAATGACATCAACTGTAAAATCAGTACTGCAAATGTTCATCTGTTTGCAGTTGACACAGTACTATACGTTGCTGGGTCCACCCTTGAGCTCACATGAAAAGAGCTACAGAACAAATTCAGTATCCTTCAACATAATCTGTTACAGCTGAAACTTGTGCTTAATGCCAAAAATGCCTCAGGGAAAGGTTGTCGTCGCTGGCCCTGGAGAAAAAGAAAAGTAAAGACAAGCACCAGGGCAGGAGTTTGTCGCCATCTGAGAGGCCAGCAACCATGAGTACTTTATCGAATGCCCCGTCCGATTCTTTGGGCAGGGCCCCTTCTCTCCCTCCTGCCGAGGTGAGCGGGCAGCTGGGGGTTGCCTCTTTGGAGGTGGTAATTCTGTCGACTGATCCTGCCGGTAAGTCACCTCTGGCGAAGGGCGCACAGCCTCCGCCGATCAGACTAGTGGCAGCCTTCCAGCCATCTGTAGCCCGGACAGATCTGTTCCTTCAGATGCTGGCTCCTCCGTTGCCTGCATAGATCCGTCCACTCTCCTGTCAGGCTCCAGTTTGGCCCCCGACGTTGGACAGAGTGAGGGACCAGTCGACCCATCTTCACCCAGGGTCCTCCACCCTAGAGACTCGCCACCCGATCCTTTGCTGTTTGCTTTAGCAAAGTCGCATTCAGACCTGCCGTTGGGGGCCCCCTCCAAGCCAGGTCTTCCTCCATTGCCGGAGTTCATTGCGCTGCCGACAGAGGACCTGGGTATGGAGCCTCCACTCCCCAATACTTCGGGCGCGCTCAGGCCCCGATGCCCCTTTGGGCTCCATAGCACCTCCTGCGGGTCTCTCATCTGGGTCCACCGAATCCTTCTTCCCACTATGGTGCCCCTCCGCCGGTTACTCAATATCCGACAAAGGTCAGGTGCCTCCACACCAGGTTTCCCAACATCATCATTCCTAATGATGGGTTATCCTACTCCAGGACATCCCATGCCGGGTTACCCAGGGTACTCGTATTATCTGTCCTGGCACTATCCTCAGTATCCAGGTTATCTGAGTTATCAGCCACCACCTCCTCCTCCTCCGGTGCCGGAACCTGAGTCCATCCCTTGGTGGTGGAAAGAGGCTAGAGCACATCTCATACCGGAGTTAAGACAGCCAGTGAGGGAGACACCCTCTGTTAGGGTGCCCTCTCCACCGCCTCCTGCTACCAGAGCCTCTACCTCTGTTGTGGTAGGCCTTACTGAACCAGACCCTTCCATTCCCTCTGGCTCTGATTCCTCTGACACTAGTTCCGACTCGGACATGTTGGACCCCAGATCTCCCGTGGAGGTTCCTCTGGAAGACTCCCCCAAAGTCCCCTCCAGAGGATCCTTCTTTCAGAGACCTGCTACGTTCTATTCAGGTGGCTGGTGGTTGGCCGTCCAAAGAGGTGGATCCCCAAAGAAAACGTATTGCGGTGCACCTGGATCTGGCCACCTCGGACCCTATTCCCATTCCACCGTGAATGGAACCTCATGAGGACCTTGTTACCACAGTCCTCCATTCCCATGGTCTCCCGCAAAGCTGCCCGCACCTGTTATCCCCCAGAAGGGATTTTTCACCTGAACTCCCATCCCAAGGCTGATTCTATGGTACTCACGGCAGCTCACGACCATTCAGCCCAGCCTAAATATCTGAGTTCTTCGCCTCCTGACAAGGACTCTCATCAACTCGACCAGTTTGGGCGCAAAATTTATTCTTCTTCTTGTGCGATACGTTCCCTTAATTACATCTTGCACATGGTCGCCTTTCAGAAAGCTTCTCTTTTGGATTTAGAAAGGAACCTCCAAGATGTTCAAGATGAAACCTTGAGGAAGAAGCTCTTGGATAAAGTGCAGATGGGGAAATCCTCGTGTCGCTACGCTCTTTGGGCTGCTTACGACTCTGTGGATTCAGTGGCAAGAGCAGCTGCCATGGGGATCTGCCTCTGATGCCTCTCCTGGCTCCGTATAGCGGGACTGGTGCAAGATGTGCAGTCCTCTCTGTTGGATGCCCTTTTCAGGGGTTCTTTCCTCTTTTTGCTAAAGACATTATTACTGGGCTGCAGGAGAGTGAACACTCCCTTCGGGACGCCCGTTCCTTATACAAGACGGGACAGAAAAAGCAGCCCTTTCGCCGCCAAAGAAGGTGGAACAAATCCCAGGCTAAGCGTTGGGCAAAAAAATGTGCACCTGGATCAAACCCCACAGACCAAATTTCAAAAACAGACCTGTGGGGCCAAAGCTCCCCTCCCTTCGGCATCCTGACTCCTTTCTCCTCCTTCCGCTACCTCCAGTACATCAGGAGAAACCGGTCGGAGGGAGGTTCGGCCTCCACCTGGAAAGTTGGAGGTCCATCACTGCAGAAAATTGGGTGCTTCAGCTGATCCAGCGAGGTCACTTGATAGAATTCAGCGAAATTCCAACCCCTCAACCACTAGGACGGTCCTTCTATCCCTGGGATCAGGTCCCCATAGTCTCTCAAGAGATTCAGGCACTTCTCCTAAACAAAGCCATAGAGTCTGTCCCGTTAAGTCAAATAGGAAGGGGATTCTACTCCCACTTCTTCCTGGTTCCAAAGAAAATGGGCGACCTGAGACCGATCCTGGACCTCAGCACACTAAACATCTTTGTCGAGTACAAGACCCTTCATGGGCTCCTTCCCCTGCTCCATCAAAACTTTTGGCTGTGCTCCCTGGACATGCAGGATGCTTAAATGCATATCCCTATCCTCCTGGCCCACCGCCACTTTCTCCGCTTTGTTTTTCTGGAGAAACATTTCCAGTTCCGAGCACTCCCATTTGGTCTTTCTTCGACCCCCCACTCGAGTGTTCACCAAATGCCTAGCAGTGGTGGCGGCCTTTCTGCACTGCCAGGGCATTTATGTCTTTCTGTACCTGGACTACTGGCTCCTCTCAGCACCCTCTTCTACCAACTGTCTCTTTCACTCTGAGCTTGTTTGCTTTACTGGGCATAACGGTCAATTTTCCCAAGTCCCAGCTAGTACCCTCACAGAGGCTTCAGTTCATTGGAGCTGTACTAGACACAGTGCAGGGCAGGGCTTTCTTACAATCAGATCGGGCCGAGACCCTTGCTTCTCAATCCACACTGGTGGCACAGGCCCGATGGATCCCTGCACACTTGGTGCTTCGTTTATTGGGTCTGATGGCGGCCGCCATTTCGACAGTTCCAATGGACAGACTTCACATGAGGGTCACCCAATGTTCTTTTCGAGTCCAGTGGGACCAGAGTACGGATGACATGAACTAATAAATCATGATCTCCAGCATCCACCAGAGTGCTCTACGCTGGTGGCAGGATCTCTAGAATTTGTCCAAGGGGGTCCCTTTCCTTCCGACAATGCCAACTCAAATTCTCATTACGGATGCCTCGGATCTGGGCTGGGGTGCTCATCTGGGGTCTCACAAGACACAGGGGTCTTGGTCCGATCAGGAGCTGATGCTCCACATCAATGTTTTGGAGACCAGGGCGGTTCTTTATGCACTCCAGGCATCCAGTCGCTGCTGGTTCCAGGATCTATCTTGGTACAGATGGACAACATGTCCACTGTCTGGTACATAAACAAGCAGGGGGGAACCAGATCATACCCTCTTTGCCAAGAAGCCATGAGGGTGTGGTACTGGACGATTCAGCACAGACTTTATCTGACAGCAGTCCATGTTCTGGGTGTCTCCAACGTCCTGGCGGACAGTCTCAATCGATCAGTGGCCTGGGTTTACGAGTGAGAGCTAAAGTCAGAGGTAGTCGAAGATCTCTTTCTTCGATGGGGTCGGCCAGAGATGGATCTGTTTGCCTCCCCATACAACGCAAAACTACCCATCTTCTGCACGCTCGTTCCCGGGCATGGTGCTATTTTGTGAGACACGCTGTCTCTTTCATGGACAGGGAGGTTTCTGTACATCTTTCCTCCCTTTACTCGAATTCAGAAGGTCCTGGTGAAACTTCAACAAGAGGGGGCCCACGCAATCCTGATTGCTTCTCTTTGGCCACGCCAAATTTGGTTCTCTTTTCTGCAACAATTGGCATTGGAACCTCCGGTTTCTCTGCCCATTTCTCATGACCTTCTGACTCAGGAGTAGGGCACCCTGGTGCATCCAAGCCTTCAGTCTCTCCACCTTCATGCGTGGCACCTGTGGACATAGCAATTTCTCGCTATGGGGTCTCTTCGCAGGCTGCAGATATTCTAGTGGAGGCCAGAAAACCCTCCACTAGATCCACTTATGCTATGTAGCGGAAGAGATTCACGATATGGGCCCAAGGAAGGAGCTGGGACCCACTTTCATGCTCGGCATCCCAGGTCCTAGAGTACCTTGCACATTTGTCTGAGGCGGGTCTTAGCTATTCCTCCATTAAGGTCCATCTCTCTGTGGTGTCGGCCTACCGCCTCCTGGTGGAGGGAAAAATCTTGGCTCAACTGGAGGTTGCCAAGACCTTTTTGAAAGACATCCTTCATTTCAAACCTTCGATCTGGAATCCTTGTCCTCCCTGGGACCTGAACTTCATGCTCGAGAAGCTGATTTTACCACCATTTGAACCAGCTTCTTCTTGCGATTTGCGCTTCCTCTCCTGGAAGACCTTGTTTTTAGTCCCTGTCACATCGGCCAGAAGGATTTCTGAATTACAGGCCTTCATATGTAAAGAACCTTATTTGATTTTTCATAAGGACTGAGTAGTCCTTCGGACTAACCCTTCTTTTTTGCCCAAAGTTGTTTCAGAAACGACTTTTAACCAGAGCGTGGAATTACTGGTATACTACCCACAGTATTCCAACGGGGGGAACACCTGCTGCACACACTTGATGTGCACCGGATCCTGAGGTACTACACGAACAGGACTAAAGAGGTTAGGAGATCTAACCAACTGTCCGTAGCCTTTGCCCCTCAGTGCCAGGGCAAGGCTATTTCCAAGCAGACCATCTCCCGATGGCTTGCTAACTGCATCCATTTTTCGTACACGAAATATGGGAAGTCCCTTCCAGGGGCAATCAAAGGCCTCTCCACCCATAGCGTGGAGACCTCTACTGCCTTTTTCAGGAATGTGTCCATGGCAGAGATCTGTGCTGCGGCCACCTGGTCGTTTATTCACACCTTCACTAAGCATTACAGTTTGGACATTGCCTCTCGGCGCAGAACTGGCTTGGACTTGTGGTCCCACAAGGCCTTCTGTCATGATCATTCTTGGTGGCTTCTCCTCCTCCCGGATGCACCTAGGCCTTATTTTTCTTTGGGACTGCTTAGTATTCAGTCCTATATGTGAAGACCCACTGCAGGAACCCTCTCGAAGTCAGATATAGCAGTTGCGTAAGAATTTACCGTAACAGTAGATCTTCGAGAGAGGTTCCTGCAGTAGGTCTAGTTTCCCTTCCTCCTTCCCCTGGTTTTTGGATGCTTTACTTTCCATCTTATCTAGTCCGGCTGGACTAGAGTGGGAGCAGGTTCTTTGGAGTTCACTCTGGTTTTCTCCTTACCTATCTTTAGGTCTCCATTGGAAAAGAACTGGAGAGTGGGTGCAGGACCATCCCTTTTATAGTCGGGCTGACGTCACGACGCCCCAACGTCAGGGGTGGTCCCCACTGGTGATTGCTATCTATAAGTTTGCCGTGTAGACCATACACCAGGGGGCGCAGTCCTATATGTGAAGACCTACTGCAGGAACCTCTCTCGAAGATCTACTGTTATGGTAAGTTCTCACGTAACTGCTATTTTCGGCACAAAGGTGGTGTCGGAATTTACCCTGAACCAGGACACTCACCTACCTGTTTATTATCCGAAGCATTCTAACAGAGGGGGGAGGCATTATTGCATACTCTGAACATTCACAGGACTCTTCCTTGCTGCCTTAATCGAACCTGTCCTGTTTGGAAATCAGACCAATTGTTTCTTTTGCCCCCAGAACCCAGGGGGTGCCTGTTACTAAACAGATCCTTTCCAAGTGGTTAGTTAACTGCATTGTTTTCTGTTACAACAAGTATGACAAGCCTTTACCGGACCCAGTAAAAGGCCACTCAGCCAGGGGAGTAGCTACTTCTTTTGCCTCACTGAGAAATGTGTCAGCAGCTGATATCTGTGTGGCAGCTACATGGAGTTCTGTCCACACCTTTGTCAAGCACTTCAGCCTGGACATTGTTTCCAGACACAGGACTGGTCTTTGGACTTGCCAGCCTCCAAGGCCTGCTGTCTTAATTAGGGCTTCAGATTCTCTTTAGCCTCCATCCAGGACAACCTGTCATTTTTTTAACTGCTTGGGACTCTGTCCTAATTGTAATAGCCTGCTGCAAGAGCTCCAACTCGAAGAAAGATAGTACAGTTACGTAAGAACTTACCGTAACAGTAGATCTTCAAGAAGAACTCTTGCAGCAGGTGTTGCTTTCCCTCCCACCTTCCCCCAGTATTGTTTCTGCAAGGTTTAGAACCTCCTCGTTTCTCCTTTTCCCTCTTAGGGTCTGGTCTCCTGTGGAAGAACTGAGGTGTGGCTGGGGACCGCCCCTTTATACCATTGGCTAACATTGGGGCAGGCTGACGTCAGGGGGCGGTTCCCGCTGAAGTCTTCTAGCTAGAAGTTTTCCGTGGGGTCCTAGTGCCTGGCGACATAGTCCTAATAGTAATAGCCTGCTACAAGAGCTCTTCTCAAAGATCTACTGTTACGGTAAGTTCTTGCGTAACTGTGCTTTTCCTAGTCTTGTAACGAGAGTTGTGCGTAAAGCGGAATTCTGCTGCTTGAATTTGTGCAGAATAGCATGTCTGCTACTGAAGTGCTTTTTGGAATTTCTTTTTGAATTCCAAAAAACATTTTTATGTGAACCACAGAATAATTTTCCATGGATCAAATAAACTGCTGAATAATTTTCCATGGATTGCGGGAAAAGAATCTGTGGTTTATATAAACTGCAAACTGCTAATCTGTGAAAACTATTCTGCTTTTGAAATTGTGGAATTTCACTACCTACAAAATTCTGTGGAATTAGACTTTTCTGAAATTCTGCAGAGTTAATTTCTGTCAGACTTTGAAAATTCTGCACAGCATTGCTTGGAACCACTGCAGGCTGTGTGCGTTGCAGAAATTAGGTAGTTTGTTGCCAGGAGAGGAGACAGGCTACCTGGTGCGTAGGTATCCCCCACTATTCATCCCCAGAACAGCATTTGACATTAGTTGTGAAAATAGCTACTGGCTTACCATTCCATAGGAAAGGTACACCCTCTGTAGCACTTGAGGGTGAGAACAAGAGAGAAACGGGAGGAGTGTGTCTTTGCATTACACCCTGCAAAAAAAAAGAAGAGTGGATATGTAATGTTTCTTTTTTCTGATAAAAGTGTTGATTGTTGGTGTTCATTTAAAAAATAGCATGCTTTCTCTCCCCTATTTCCTCGCTCCCAGAGTTTTCAGTTCCCAGTTACTGGTTCTGTGCAAGCTGTATCCATCCCTGATTGTGGAGCAGTCCAAGGAGCTGCTGGAGTTCTGTGGCACCGTTGGCAACATCCAGAGCAAGGAGAACTTCTTCACTCATGTGGTACGGGAATGAGTTATAATGGTTATGGTTTTGCGAGTGTTCATTTTCATAGGTCTGTGCTACACTTCCTTTTGGCATTATGCAAATGCTGACCCACCTTAGAAAACTGTCTGTTAAGACCTGCTCTGATGTGAGGTGACTGTACTTCGCACAGCTAGCAGATCCTTGTGCAGCGTTATGAGGCAATATGCTCCAACTCTTGTTAATGTGGGGTCTTGCGTCTCTTGATGAGTGTGTCCTTCAGTGAGGATCTGGAGCAGCATTGTTGTCGTGGGTGACCTCACATTGTGACCCTTCCCAAAGGTCAAATGGTTCTGGGTAGCAACATGTAAAGAAGTGGGATGGGTTATAATGGGCAAAGGTTGGGAAGGAGTCTGGCCGCATGACACTCCCTCACTACTGACACCCCAATGGCTGCTCTGCAAGTCCCTGCATCTCTTTGGACATTGGAGGGAGGTATGTCCCCCTGTGGGAGCCACAGGCATGAGTAGTGGGAGAACATCTGAAAGTTGAGCAGAGAAAGCCAGACGGCTGGACAGGCAGGGATAGAAGTAAGCAGCCTGTAAAAAGGCCATGTGGTCCAGTTGCTTTTTTACCCGGTTATCAAAAATAAAATGAATGAAAAATGAAAGAATTAGAAAAGTTGCTCCTGTCAGGATTTGCTACTGATAAAAATATTAGAACCTATTTTAGCAGAAGACAAAATATATGTCACTGTGTAGTGTTTTATGAAGATACTGGAAAAGTTATGCTGAACACATTAAAATATTTCAGTTCTTTGTCCCCCCTGTTTCTTTTTCCCCACTGGTTTCCCCCATCCCTCATCCCAATATTGGGGTCTGTTCTTGCTGCTCTCTTCACCTGGTCGAGGTGGGGCGGGGGAGCGCAGCTGCCATCCCAGCTGATGCCAGTGCTGCTCCTTGTTCAACCGCAAGAGGTGCATGAATGCCGGGGGCCCGCACTCTCCCTCCCTGTGAACCGAGTGCCTCACCTCCGCAACATGCCTGGCTCCAGCATGGGATTTCAGGGCCTGATGCAAGAAGAAATAAGTTGGGCATCTCTCTGTATGTACTGAAAACAAGAATCACCACTCCTTTTTTGTGCTGTAAATTTTGCTTTACTGTACAGACAGTGCCAAAAAGCGACCAGCATGCAAAAATAGCAAAAAAACTTCCTGCTCCGAGCAGATGCAGAGCTATAGATTTCAGGATCTGAATGCAGATCTTGGCCTCCCAGGTTCATGCCTGCTACTGGGCAGGCCCATTCAAAACATTTAACAACTGTAGAATAAGACCTGTTCTCACATTGGAAGCTTTATCAGATCAGACTGCCATTTTAAAGCTTTGCATTTGTTGTAACTTACTATTATGTTATTCTGCTGTGCTGCTGCCTCCCTGGGACCTCCATGAAAATGAGATGCTGCTTCACATGGGAATATAGTTTTATTTTTCAGCCATCAAAAAATTCTTAGTAGGTTGGCAATCTAGTAAGAATATTTTATGACAGAAAAATTAAAACAGATACTGTATACAATAAAGGGTTGCAAGAGGACTGTCCTGTTGTTTTTTACTTGTTTTCCTCTGGAATTACCTGTACCCTCCCTGATTAATGATAAAAAGAATCCAGGGCAGCAGGACATTTTGAACAGTTTGTATATCTGAAATGCCATTTCAGCCAAAAAATAATGGCTGTGAAAATATCACTACTGTATAAATGAAAGACCTATGCTTTACTTACCGAATCATTTTGGGCAAAAAATGCCAACACTTTTGGTCCACTTGGTGGCCTAGCACCAGCAACTTGTGCTGCCATGATGGCTTCGTGGGCCCAGAAGTGAACTCAGGAGGCAGCGATTGGGTGGCAGCCTGAGTAAGCACTGCTAATGGCGGCGTTCCTTAGCCAGCTGGAATGGCAGCGGTTGTGGCACCGCAGTGACCCCAGTGGAGAGCCAGAAAGCTTGCTTCCCTGCTGTGGGGGGGAATGCTGCATGCGCCCACAGCCAAGGAGAAGGAATGACAAATGATGGGATGACCAGTTAGGGAGAAGAGCCCAGTACAGTCTAAATTAAGGTCATCAGCATTCACGGGCCCCGCCCTGCAGTTACCCCCATTGGAGGAACAGTAGGGGGTAGTGGCTGATGGGGCTCGGAGGTCGCCAGGAGGATGAACAGCACTTCACAGGCCCCATATTTCTTATGTGTGGGTAGTCTTCAATGCAGAAAATAATCAGTGCTGATTCAGCCAAGTCTTGATAGTTACTTGTAAGCGAGGACCTCTTAAAAAGCAGCTCTGCACTTCAACATGTACTTACATAAACACAATTCATGTGATGTCACAAACAGTAATAGTGAGGTTAGTGTGGGACAAATTGATTTTTTTTTTAAACAGAAGTGAAATAAGTACTGCGTAATCAAAAATATTTAGTAGACCAATAACTAGAAGAAGAAACAAAAAAAACTACTAATGCTAAACATAATTGTACTAAATGCAATAGTTTTAAGTCCTTTCTTTTAGTAGAAAGCTGCTCTTTAAATGAACAAGAGGTCCTCCTATGCAGGTTTTGAAAAAGGAAACTGTTCGCTTTTTCAGTAAGGGGGACAATTTTGTTTTACTAGTTTGAAATCTTTTTTAATAATTTGTTTTACATTCATTTATATTTTGTCAAGTGCATGATTTGTGAAATATTTGTATGGACGATGAGCGGTCCTCTAGAAGAGTGTCACCTTGTACGTCTTTTGGTTGCCAGAGTATGTGAGGCAACATTTAAGTGTAGAGATGTCTTGATGCCCCTGTTCATCTGTACTGTATATTTTGAGAGAGAAAAATAAAATGCAGTCAACAATTCGAGATTTCACTAGGAATACTTTTAAAGCGGTAGTAAAAGTGGGAAGAAGACATTGCCCGATAAAATAACATATACAATAATGCATGGGGGTGAGTGCATAATGAGAAATTAATGCCCACCCAAGGTATGGGATGCTCTGTAAACCCGAGGCGAAGCCGAGGTTTAATCAAAGCATCCCACCCTGAGGGTGACATTAACTTCATTTATGCACTTACCCCATGCATTGTTTTATGTAATTGTTATTTCATGCTTTTTCACCTCATGGAGAAAAATGTGTAACACAGAGTTGGCAACAAGAAGATTTTTGAACACAACTTAGGAAACTTAGTGAACTGTAAGTGGGTCATACAAACTGGCAGGATTAAGGCAGTAAAATGCAATTGGTTAAATACTTTTTTTTAAAGTGTATGTTTTAAAACTACAACATGACTGTTTCAGCTAAGAACGGCAGACTGCAACATGGGTCAGCTCAGAAAGTTCTTTTTAAGAAATTGCGGTAAAAGTCATTGTACCATCAAGGAAAATTGCTCTCCAGTGTTGAAACATCTGTAGAATAGGTCCATTTTAGAAAGTTTTTATAAGGCTTTCATTGAGGGTTTTTTCCCCCGGGTTGCCTCAGAGATATGTTTATTAGGCTGATGAAGTCATGTGTTCTTGCAGTTTCTATAATAACACTAGAGAGCATTAGTAAGAAAATTAGGGACTGTGTGTATTTTGCAGAGCACAGAATGGTTGATGTCTTTTAAAAGATTACTTTTTGGGGGAGATTTTGTGCCTTGACACACTACCTGCTATGGAGCTTAGTGAGAGGATTTTCTGGCTGTTTTGACTACTTGATGTGTGCTGAGGTACAGCGCGAGGCAGCAGAAGAAGCAGGTGGGGCGTGCTCGCTGTTATACCCGCTCCTTCGATGGGGAAAAAACACAAGCCAGTTATTACATACCTGTTACATTGTTTTTCTAAGTGCTTCTAGTCCTGTGCACTATGTTTTCCTTTATTTTATTAATACGCACTCCTGTTAGGCCCACCAAGGTGCTATGAAGCTTATTTTGGGGGTTAAGGTTCACACGTCTCCTAAACATATGAATAGCACTATCCTGATGGAGACGTAATGAGTGCCACTGAATATAGATACTGGTTTCTCCACCTGTGAGGGCAGCTGAGCCAAGAATGATAAACAAGGTTGGGAGCTGCCATATTTTGTTCTTGAGATAAAATTACTTAAATAAATGTAAAGAAATATGTAGAGGTAGTCCATTTGCATGGCACTTGTGACCCGAGCTCAGAAGGTCGGGGGGGGGGCTTGAGCATCCCTGGAGATGCTCCTCTTCCTGGGGTGGAGGGTCACTGCCATTGCTGCAATACTACTAGCTGAGTGTGCACAGATGGGAGTGCAGCTCACATCTGATGGACGTGGCTTTGACAGGCATGTAACTGCATGCGTGTCTTGAGTCCCTTCTGTGCAGAAGCCCTGGGTCGGGGAGGGGGACATTGGAAAAGACTCTGCCACTGCAGCCTGAAAGCCCGGCATACCTGGGTCATGCACAGCGTCCTGTTACCTCCAGCACGAATAGGGATGCGGAAGGGAGGATTAGGGCGGTCCCTTCACAGGCGTAAGCTATGTGCATGTATGAGTAATGCCGTAGGGTATGGGTGTTGAGGCTCGGTGGTTGCCAGGGAGCGATAACGCCGTGTCCGAGATAAAGAATAAAAAAAAAATCAAAAGTAAAAATTTTAATGGAAACCTACTGGTAAAAATGGAAAAATCATATTGGTAAATTAGATCAGAAGAGGCTGAACAATTTTGACAAAAAAAAAACGTAATGCCATATTTTTCTGCAGAGATCCTGCACTGCTATTTTAGTATTCATCCTGTTGTTTCACCCTTTTTGACGTTATGTTTGCAATACTATAGGTCTGGGCCATAGGCGAGTACCTGTCTGTCTCTTATAACGAGAGATGCACCGTAGAAGTGATCACCAAGTTCTTTGAAACTCTTGAGGCTCTTCTGTTTGAAATTACCCAGTTGCGCCCATCTGCTAGCATCCCCAAGTACCATCCTAGTGTCATCACTGTGCTCATGACAACGCTGTCCAAACTTGCATCTCGCAGTCAGGATCTCATTCCCAGGTAGGTGGGCATAATAGTGAGGTTACATGACTCTGTACTACCAAAACATTGTTTAGAGTGGAGTGGTGCATCATGTTCTGGTTGCGGAGGGCAAGACTGTGGCAGAGTATTCAGCTGGTAAGTATGCTGTATTGCAGCCCAATGAGAGGTCCCTGTGCCCTTCAGTATTGGGGGTTTTGCGTAGCTGGTGGGGGGAAGTTGGGACAGTGAGTGCCTAATAGGTGAAAGGGAAGAGGGTTCAAGTAGAGCGCTGCAGATAAGGTGAATCGGAGTTGAAGGCTGGAAATGGTTAGAACTAGAGCTGAAAGCAAGGTGGGCACATTTGGAAATGAGGAGACAAATAGAGCTGGAATTGGTGGAACATGAATACTGGAAGCAAGTGAGGGAGAGAACTGAGAGTGGGACAGAAAAACAAGGGTGGAGGAACTAGATGGTAACAAGGGGAGATGAAGAAAAACAGTTATGCAAGAATTTACCATTAACAGTAGATCTTTGAGAGACTCTCCTCCATTGGGCCACACCTTTGGAACTGTAAGCTGTCAGCGTCAGGACTGCTTGGAAAGTTTTGCTAGTTGGGGGCTGCCCCCAGTGATGTGCAGCATTGCTGCTTATATAGCGTGGGTGGCACTGACACTTCTCAGTTCCCTGACGGAGATTATCCTCAGAGGGCCTCTTTCCATGAGGACCAGGAGACCAAAACCAGTACCAGGCAAACAAGGAGAGGCATGGTACTGGAAACAGAATGCATGGAATAAGGCTGTAAGCACAGTATCTGGTTTATGCCTCAGAGGACAGAGGGAAGGTATATGCTGTGGCTCTGTGGAGGCGATTCTCTCGAAGATCTGCTGATACAGTGAGTTCTTATGTAATTAGTCCATCTTCTTCAACAATATCTCCTCCACTGGGCCACACCTTTGCAATGATTCCCAAGCAGTATAAAGCACCCAAGGAGAATGGTGTAGTCTGATACGTGATCAGGACAGAAGGCCCTGCAGTACCGCAAGTCCAAAACCAGCACGTCTGCGAGAGAAGGCATCTAGGCTGCAGTGCTTAGTGAAAGTAAGGACAGTGCTCCATGTGACTGCAGCACATATGTCAGCAGCAGGGACATTCTGGAAGAAAGTGACAGAAGTGACCATACCCTCATGAAGTGAACACGAACAGAATCAGGAAGTTCCTTACCGTAATTCCTATAACAAACAATATGCAGTTAGCCAGCCATTTGGACAGGCACTGTTTGGATACAGGTGCATCTTCTTTCCTGGAGCTGAGTAAAACAAAAAGCTGAGAAGTCTGAAACAAAATCAAACACAAAAACAAAAAGCTGAGAGGCTGGTGAAAGGGCTAGAGCACCTTCCATACAAGGGGGGACTGAATGAACTGGGCATATACTCTTTGGAACAAAGAAGGGAGAGGGGAGACATGATCGAGACTTTTAAATACTTCAAGGGTATCAGTAAGGTGCCTGTGGAGAGCCTTTTCCACTTGAAAGACCTAGGGCAAGGGGTCATGAATATCAGATCAAGGGGGGAAATTTAGGGGTAACTTCAGGAAATATTTCTTCACTGAGAGGGTGATGGACAGCTGGAATGAGTTGCCTAGGGAGGTGGTGGGGAGAAGACAGTGGGGGGGGGTGGTGTTCAAGAGGACCTGGGATAAAGACGGGATGGTTGAAACGGGTGAAGGACTACAGCAAAAGCCTAGGGGAATCCTAGGCACTGTGGGCAGACTGGGTGGGCCTGGTGATCCTTTTCTGCCGACACATTCCTATGTTCCTGTGTAGGTCTTTCTGCAGCTTTGAGTGCAAGTAACATAGTACCTCAGTGTTCTGTGTACATCAAAGTTATGGAGCAATGCCTCGCCCTTATTGGGGTTCAGGCTAATCAGGAAAGTGGATTGTTTCATTTCGTGTAAATTCTGATACCATCTTCAGTAAAAACTTAGGAATGGTACATGAAGGGACTCTGAAAAATTGAATCAGGAGGCTCATTCATTAGAATTTAAGACTGGGAAATTCTAAGAACAGAAGTCATGGCAATCAAAAATGTTTTCCATGAAAGGTAACACAGGCCACAAGTTGCGACGGACTGAAGAGTCAAGGTCAGTTTCTAAAGAATGAAATTCAAGTCCCAAGGGGAACTGGTTTACGGATAGGAGGTTTCATATAAAGGATACCTCTCCGAAAAATATGTAACACTTCTAACTGTGCAACCGTATGGCCATCAGTGGAGGCAGGAAATGCTGATATGGCAGCCAGATGCACCTTTATAGAGGAATACTGCAAACCGGAATCAGATAATGAAAGTAAGTATTCCAAAACAGAATTCACAGGACATATACAAGGGTCTGAATTTCAAGAAGCAGCCTTCAAAGTAAAACACTTCTATTTCAAGGATTAAATATGTCTGGTAGAAGGCTTTCTAGCTGCAAGACATCAACAACCTTCGGAGACACCGCAAAACATGTGATGGCTATGTTTTCAGGAACTTAGGATTGGATGGACCAGATACCCCCGGTCCTGTGACAGAAGACCCCAACACATGGGCAGAGGAATAGGATGCTGTGTTTTCAGATGTTGTAGGAGTGGAAAACTGTGAAGGTCAATGCGTCTTGCCAAAAGACTCCAGGCCTTGGAGCAAGCAAAAACACAGCAGTTTTGTGTTGTGTGGGGAAGCAAAATTGTCCAACTCTGGATGGCCCCATCTTGCAGAGATGTTGTTTACCATGGATGTCAGCAGTTCTCATTTCATGAATTACGGACTGAGAACTAATTAGCCTGTTTGCCAAGATGTTTTGGAAACTTGGAAGAAACATGATCGACAGCAGGAGGCCATGAGACATTGCCCAGCGCCACACTGTCATTGCTTTGCTGCATAGGGGATAGGAGTAGAGATGCAGTGAATTTAAATTCCGCCAGTGAAGTGAACGCGAAGTGGGCACTTCGCGTTGCCACTCTACTACGCGGAGTGGGCATTGCAAAGTGCTCACTCAGCCTTGTCATTACCACTTCGCGTTACGGGGCAATGGCAGTGCGAAGTAAGGCGAAGTCATTGTTTTTAATGGACTTCGCGTTCCTCATTATGATTCTAAGTGATCCACTTGGTGTTTCAGATTTGGTAGCCCCCCACACATTACATGGCTTACAGTACTGTAAGTCACATGCTCTTTAGCTAGGCAGGAAGGAAATGAGTCATACAAGCAGACACTTTTACTTTCTCTTGTGCAGATGGAGAGAGAGTAGTGTGTTTTGTGACTGCTGATACTTTGAGATCAGAGCGAGGAAGAGATTTAAACTTTGATTTAGACCCAACAGCTTTTTTAAAAGCTACATTTTTGTCTTTTCTGTACTCTTTGTTTACTTAATTTGTTCTTTCTGTAAATTTTATTTTCTAGGGACGTGGATATGTTGTTCAATCCACACTTTGTGGCAGATTCCTTGCCGCTTTAAATCTTGCCGGAAGGTCTTCAAGCTAGCTTATTCCCACCCACCCGGGTGGTAAAACCCATGATGCCAGATCTTCCCTACCGCTTGGAAGCTCAGGTTCCCTCCTTAGAGCTCTGCATTTTAGGCATGGATCCACACTCTTCCGATTTCCCAAAACTAATTTTAAAATGTACAAGTCTAAGGTCTTCGTCTTCCCTCGCAGCTGCGATGGACAAATCGACTCCTGTCTTCCTTCTGTGCCCTTGTGGGCAGAAGATGTCCTGGACCGAACCGCACTACACATACATCTACTGCCTGGGGCTTGGCTACGATTCGCAGGCCTGCGAAGTGTGCAAGTCTTTCTCGGCTTCGGTCTTGGAGGACCGCGCTGCCGGACTACTTCTTGTGTGCCCCAAAAAATGGTACCCGCCGGTCAAGTCTAAGGTGGCCTGTTGGGTGGTGTCCGGCCGCAGGCTTCGCAGAGCAGTTGGAGCAGATGATCACCCTCGAGGAGGCGGTGGCCCAGGCCGCTTCTTCTTCCTCCTCGGCTGTGGCATTTATCCTGCTCTCCTTGAATCCTCCTACACTGCTTCTTTTAAGGAGCTTTGTCAGTCCCTCTCCACTAAGGGAGAAGGGCCATCGGGACATACCAGTCAGTCCAGGAAGAAGGATTCTAAAGGTAAGTCCCACCGTCGACGTTCGTGGGAGCGATCCCCTTCAGCGGACCGTCGACTCTCTACTTCAGTTGAGGTTGCGGCCGCTGGCTTCACGGTGTCCCCGTCAGGTCAGCAGGCTGAGACATCCGTTGATGCGGTGGAGCTTTTTCTCGACCCGTCGGACGGTTTGTCGACTGAAGACGCCGACAACCCTTCTTCACCGTTCCCCCGGTGGTTACCGAGGACTTGTCTATGCCTCCTATGCCGAAGTTCCCTGTTAAGGTCCCTGCACCGAGGGAGGGTTTCCCCCGTTCTCTCTCTCTGACCCACCCTCAGAATCCCTGAAGGTCTCTGTCTCGGTCCTCTTCCAGATCCAGCTGGTCCCGCCGACTTCAGCAATCTTGGTCTCGGCACCATGGAAAGCGGCGTCACTGCTCATCCTCTTCATTTTCTTCGGAGGATAGGCTCCGGTGCAAGTTGCGTCAGCACTACGAGGACTTGATGTGGCAGCAACTTTTACTGACCGGTAACAAGCCGACTCCTTTGCCTTCTCCGGCCATTAAGTGGCTGTCACCGGAGCAGCCGAAACAACCCCTCGTGGTAGTCCAGGGAACAGAGCCAGTCTTCTTTTTGCAAGAGGAGAATCAGAGTTTGCCGAGGCACTGTTCAAAACTTTTTATGTTCGATGTACAGACTGAGGTCTCTGAGGTCTGTCAGAGGATGTAGATCTCCTGTCCACTTTGGAACTAGGAAATATCTGGAATAGAAACCTTTGTCCTTGACTTGTGGAGGAAGAGGTTCGATAGCATTTTTTTGAAACAGGGTCTGGACTTTCTCTTTTAGAAAGGACAAGTGGTTCAGAGGGCAAGAGGAATGGGATGGAGGGTGAACTGGAGGGGTTTCTAGCAGTTCCAAAGCCTGCCTCTTTTGTGTTATTTCCAGGACCCACTCATCTGTAGTGATCTTTCCCACTGCTTTAGATGCAGGAAGATCCTTTCCCCCCACTTAATACCTGGGGCAATAGCTGAGGAGTGGAGAGTGAAGAGAGTAAGGCAGAACCAGGGCTGCTGAGACCTTTGGGTGCTTTTGCATGGGCACCGGGGGGGGGAGTGGATCCAGGAGAGTACTACCACCCCAACCTTGGGACTTCTGACGGTATGTATGGTTACCTCTGGCAGGAAGTTTATGAAAATATCCCCTACCATGCCCTCTGGTTAGCATAGGGTAAAGGGATTTCACAAACCCTAAAGTCATTTTGGAGGACTGAAGGTTACGAAGTACATTTTCAACATCACTTCAAAATAATTTGGAGCCCCTTAAAGGGTAATCAAAACAGTCTGTTGCACATCAGTTGCAAAAACCGTCTACTCCGAGCGAGGCATAACGTCTAATGCAGATACCAGAGGCTGTAGCCCTGGCAGAGGCATCTGACACATCATATGCTGAACTTAGCAGATGTTTGCCAATTTCAGAACCAGCTGACATGGTTTTAAGCAAGTCAGACTTGATAAGACCATCAGGTAAAGCGTGTATTCCAGTACGTGCAGATTTCTATAGGCTATTGTAATATTTTTTCATATGAGCCTGGTAATTAGCAATCTGCAGGCTTAAGGATGCTGCAGAATAAGTGAGTTTGTCCATCACAGCCGACCTGCTAGGTTCTTTGTCTGGAGGCAAAGTACTCGTGTGTCTAGGGGGTCCTAGAACCATCACGAGCAGCCATAATGACTGCAGAGTCGGTTCCAGGCTGTGTAGCATGAAAAGACTTAACAGACAGAGCAGGGTACTGTTTATCAGCCTTCCTTGGAACTGCAAGCAGGGTATTGTGCCTATGCCAGGCAGCAAAGGTAGCATGCTCTAATGCAGGATATACAGGAGGAATAATAACTGAAGGTATGGAAGGAGTCTTCAAAAATTCCTTGAGATTCCTTTTAGTGGAATCCTCCTCCTCATCAGCAGAACCCATGGCAGATTGCATTTGCTGAAATAGAGCCTGAAAGGATTGATCCTCGGAGGGGAGACCTGGGTGTGAAAATCACAGAGTCCTTGCTGCAGGATGATGGGGTGAAGCTAGAAGGCAAGTTTCCTTCTTCAATCCTTCATCCACCTGTATTCCTCCTCTAAATCCCCACACAGGTGTGTGTGAGCCATTCGGTTGCTAAGAAAATACAGTTGGGAACTGCCCCTTCCGGGGTCTGTTTACTCCTTCAAACGAAAACCAGCTCCAGAATTATTAGGGGATCAAAGCCACAGCTTTTCCATATCCATCGCTGCCACACAGCCATTGGCCAGCGTTCATTCGCCTACAGGGCACCCACTTGGTTTAACGGTCTTGCCAATGATACTATCAATACTACTGGGCTAGGGGCCTTCAAATCCAGACTTCGAAACACCCTGGTCGCTTCCAGCATCTGTGACTGTCATGGATAATGTCTATGCAACTCGCCTCCGCCACCGCCTCCCCATATCTAGCTCCTCACATAACGCACTTCTGCCTAGTTTGGCCTCTACCCCATCAGCTCTCCAGCATCTGACAATGCCACCTTCCTGGCTGCTTCACCCCCCCATATTCTTACCTACCCCCCACCTCTCCTCCCTTCTCATTTTCTTACCTCCCTCCTTTGCCCCTCCCATTTCTTTCTACTACCCCTCCTCTTGTCCTCTTCCTTTCCACTTTACCCTCTCCCTGTCTGTTCGAAATTAATTTTAGATCTTTTACTCTTATTTGTGTAACAATTTTGTCTATTGTTATGTGATACCAATTGTCTTGACGTGGAACCTTTGTAAAAGAGCCCTGGGCTCAAAGGTAATTGTAATCCTAGATTTGAAATAAAGAAATAAATCCCCCTTAATGTCCATGAGGTCAGAATTATATTCCACATTGTCATTGTCAGGAATGACGATGGGAGCCATAGAAGGAGCCAGCGACATAGCTAGGCACTGGCTGAGAAAGAGGAGGAATTGTTGGCATGCTTCTGGAATTAGTCAACAAAGGCCCTAGTTCAGGTGACCTTGTCGATGGCAGACCTACCACCAGTGGCAGCAATAGTAGAAGGCAAAGTAGTATGTCTGAAAATGATGCCAACACAGCCTGGGTGTTGATAATGACCCAAAAGGGGTCTGACACTACCTGCATTGAAGGGTCAGGTCCATAGTATATACAGCAGTGCCTGAGCCAAGCCCCAACCTTAGTGTCTCATCGATGGTTGGGGGGTGGTGGTGTAGTCGATGCCACCAGTGCAGGCACCAACAAGGACATGTCTGATTTGAATGGCAACCTCGAACTCGCCAGCAAAGCAGACTTATCTTTGCGCTTGTGCTTAAGGCCAGAAGAAGTGGAGGGTCTTGACGACAACTTTTCTTTGTATTTCAACTTCAACTACCATTTCCCGGTCGACAGTATAGGGAAAACAGGAGCGGAACCTGCAACCTTTTTCACGGCTTTCAACACTTTAGGAGCAAGGAAAGTTTCTAAGGCCTTCCATCAATGTCACCTTGTCTAGTTGAAACTCTGGCAGGTCTCACAGGCCCTCACGATAGGCCCAAACACACACAAATAGTGCAGTGTCATCCTTCTAGGTTGTTGAGCTGCAGGAACAATATCAGAACAAAGGTTCTTTGATCGCATACAGAGACAACGTTGAAAAAATATACAAACAATAGAAAATACCAAACAGCGACATTTGTTTTGACATTGTTTCTCAGCAGGTCCAATGAGGATGATCAGTGGGAGAAAGAACTGAAGAGTATTGGAGTTGCCCTTGTTATATAGGCGGCGATACTGCATGTCATTTTGGGCAGCCCCCAGCTGGCTAAAGTTTCTGAGTGGTCTTGACGCTGATGGCCTACATTCCAAAGGTGTGGCCCAGTGGAGGAACTATCCTTGATGAAGATCTTAAATGTACAAGGAGGCAGTATAGCGCAGTGGTTTAAGGCTCAGAGCTGCAAATCTGGTGACATCCGGCAGACCAGACCTGGGTTTGAACCCCACAGCTTCCACTTGCATACTGTGTGACCCTGAGCAAGTCACTTAACTTCCCTGAGCTCCCAGGTTGCTCCTGTAAAAAAGCTTTCAGCTTGGTGTGCTACTCCTGGTTAAACAACTAAATAAGTACAATGCAGACATGTTGAAAAAGTCTCGCTTTGAAATGTCAGTTTGCCAAATCATCAAATGAAGAAGTCTCCCTACAAATCAAACTTGGGTCATCTCCTGGCCTGTTTTGACTTTAGTCAAGGAAAGCATTTTTGTTTTCCTTTTCTATCAAGTTTGTATGGTCCTGTGGCCAAGGCAAGCTGGGCCCCTCCAACTCTGTCTCTGCTGCCCTTCACAGTCTCCTACGTGTCAGCTGGTGTACCCCCATAGATTACCCTCCCCTCCCCCCATTGCTGGGTCTGGAGAAGAAGGGCCATTCCCCCTCAAGAACATATCTAGTGCTCAGCTGGCAGGGTCCTGGTGGTGGAGCGGGTGAAGGGTCAGGGCATCATATGCACCTGCCTTGCCATTCCTTTTCCTCCGATATTGTCATGTCTGCTGCTGGGGCATGCATGCATGTGGAGGCATGTGCACCCTGGCAGTCTCGCAGCTCCCTCCCTTCATTGCTGCTCTAGACCTGCACTGCCACCAGGCCTCCACCTGGTGGCAGTCATTCAGCAGAGGTGACAAGCCCGGGAAGGGAGAGCAGTCCATCAGACACTTAATCCTCTACCCCTTAGCTGGCCCCCACTAACCTGAGATTGCTCCTGGTGCCAGGTCGGCTGCATTCGCCCAGGAAAGCATTTTTTATTTGAGAATTCCATGAAGTATCAACCCCTTCCCTCTTTAACAGGCGGTGCTCCTTAAGCTTACAGATAAAGCCTTGTAAAAACCAAAGTCATCCTAAAGCCCTGACCCTAGGTTGGTGACACCATGCAGCCACTGTGTTCTTCCATTACTGTGTCCTTCCATGTCCTTTTATGATCCTTTTCTGGTCCCTTGCCATAAAAAGGAAGATGACTGTGAAGCAGTTTATGCTATTTTGTGTAACCCCCCCCCGGCACACATTTTTGACTAGGTCAGTCTGTCTTACACAGAGGGTGTTACATGAATTTGGGGGAACATACTTAAGAAGTGGCCAAAAAAATGTTCCAGCAAGTGGGATGCTCTTTCATTTGTACTTCTTGCCAGACAAAGTAACACTTGCTAAAATAGAACGTTAGCTTCCACAGGCACGTCATTGGATGATTTTGAGTGTTCTGATAGATGTACCCTCGAGACTCAGCTGGGACCTGAGAGAACACCACTGCTGGATGGCTCATTTAGAAGCATCTTTAAGTTTTTTTTTTTTTTCATTCCTGAGTGTTTCTCATTCCTGTAGCCCATCAGATACTGGAGTTTCATGCTGCAGTGCTAGGCTTCATGGATTTAACAGTACTGGAATCTCTACTGCCTGCCTCCTGTCACTCCCCACTCATCTCTGGTCATTTACTGCCTTATCCCACCCCCTTTCCACTTATTATGGGGGTGGAGGTGGTGGTAGTGAAAGCATGTGATCACAGACTATTTCTGTCACTGAAGGCTAAGTGTAACAAGGAGAGTTAGTGAAAGAATCTGAAACGGACCCCCTCTCGGTAAAGGCTGAGTAATGGGGGGCGAGGGGTAGTGAAAGAATACGATAAGACAGACTCTCAGTGAAGGCTGTGTGTAACAGTGGGTTAGTGCATGTCAGATCACAAATTTGCAGTGTGTAAATATGTGTGGGGGTTGGCCAGTGAAAGCATCTGCTCAGACTTTCGGTCTCTTAAAGAGCAGAGGAAAAATAAAATGTACTTTATTTTCACTGCTGAGGGGGTAGTCAAAACAAAATGTTCTTTGTTTAGCAGATTAATGTTGACGTGTGACACTAAATTCTGTTTTGGTTACTGCTGTGTCTACCCTTAGTTCTCAGAGCCACAACATTCAGCGTGAAACCGCATGCCATTTTAGTCTCAGCATAGTTTTCGTATGGCTAATAATAGATACTGTACATTATGAAACTGATGATCAGAATCTTCAAATCTGATTGGCCAAGACCACATTCAGCCAGGATGCTATCTCCTTATGTAATCCTGTTCTGAAAGTAGGTCATGCTGTCGGCCAACCAAAATCAAAATGAATCCATTTCATAATCGCAGTAATGTACACCAAGGTGTGCGATATCGTATCATCCCTTCTCAGGTGGTTGACATCACTCAGCTAATGGCCTCATGCCTTGTATTGTACCTGAGGTGCTATGATAGCCCATGCCGTCACACGCCTTGTTGTGTATTACTACTTCATTTAACACAGTGGTACAGGGAAATAAATCCTGTTAATATAAACGTCGTAATTTTCTTAAGAAGAAATACTTTATGAAGGACCGGGGTAGAAGTAATTAGTGACAAGACTAAAATTATATCATCAGAGTACAGCAGGCTCGAGAGATTGGAAAGGGAGCATCACAAAAAAAAAATCATTCTAATAACCCCACGGTAAGTCTGCTGAACTTTTCTGTCACCATTGCTAGCACATACTGTGAGCAAAAATAAAACAGTCTACAGTATATTTTAAATTTCAAATGATCTTTAAGGCTTGCTGTAATGGAGGGTGGGGGATAGTAAATGAATTCAATCACAGATGACAAGAGTAGTGACAAAAACGCTGCATGCTGTCCCTAAGAAGCAACCAGTTCCTAATATTGCACAGATGTTTGAAGCTCGAGACAGTTTCTTGTTGTGGTGATACCAAATGCTATGTAAACTGTAAAACACAAGGGCCCAGATATTCAAAAGGGTTGCACTGATGTGCCCCGGCGCGATATTCAAAAGGGAAGAGTCGCGGCACAAATCCCGATGTGTCAGAGCGCGTATTAATATGTCACAGAGTGCAGGTAGGGGCGTGCCCATGCATACCCTGCACAGCCCGATATTCAGCCCGGGATGTGCAGAGCCATGCATGCTAACCCCTACCCGCGCCAGCACAAAGTTGATCCAAGAAAAAAGGAACAACGGATGGCCACCCATAGGTGAGCTGCCGCATTGCAGGGCGCAACACGGCAGCTGCCACGTGTGGGTGGCCACCCGAGCTCCAGCTGCACCTGGCGGCGCCCCCCCATGCCCGATCACGGGCGTTTGTAAAATTAAAGAACCCCTATATCCCTGGTGGTCCAGTGGACCGCTGTCTGCCCAATCGCGGGCATTTGTAATAAAATGAAAGAATTCTGTCCAGTATCCCTGGTGGTCCAGTGGACCACTGTCTGCCCGATCGCGGGCATTTGTAATAAAATGAAAGAATTCTTTCCAGTATCCCTGGTGGTCCAGTGGACCGCTGTCTGCCTGATTGCGGGCTTAAGTATTAGTATAAAGAATTGATTCCAATATCCCTGGTGGTCCAGTGGACCGCTGTCTGCCCAATCACGGGCATTTGTAATAAAATGAAAGAATTCCGTCCAGTATCCCTGGTGGTCCAGTGGACCGCCGACTGCCTGATCGCAGGCTTAAGTATTAGTATAAAGAATTGATTCCAATATCCCTGGTGGTCCAGTGGATGCTGATCTTCATCCGGGCATTTGTAATTAAAAAAAATATGTCCAATATCCCTGGTGGTCCAGCGGTACCCCAACCCACCCGCCCACTGGGTCCCACCGCCCCTCCCCCCGCCTGCCGCCCCTGCCCACCGACTGACACTGCAGCCGATCGGGCTGTGCCATTGGTCCCTGGCGTGAGCGGTGGGCGTGCAGCCATACCGTGCCACATTCCAGATCTGGAATGTGGGGTATGTGGGCTGCACGCCAGTGGCTCACGCGTGGGACCAGTGGGCGGCAACCCACCAACGTGTCAGGTGGCAGGCGGCAGGCGGGTGGGTGCTGCCGCCCGAATACCGCTAGACCACCAGGGATATTGGACATATTTATTTTTTTAATTACAAATGCCCGCGATCGGGCAGTCAGCGGTCCACTGGACCACCAGGGATATTGGAATCAATTCTTTATACTAATACTTCAGCCCACGATCGGGCAGTCAGCAGTCCACTGGACCACCAGGGATATTGGATGGAATTCTTTCATTTTATTACAATGCCCGCAATCGGGCAGTCAACGGTCCACAGGACCACCAGGGATATTGGACGTAATTCTTTCATTTTATTACAAATGCCCATGATCGGGCAGTCAGTGGTCTACTGGACCACCAGGGATATTGGACGGAATTCTTTCATTTTATTACAAATGCCCGCGATCAGGCAGACAGCGGTCCACTGGACCACCAGGGAAGGTAGGGATTTTATATATTTACTTAGCCCGCAATCGGGCGGGCAGGTCCACTGGACCACCAGGGATTTATGATTTTCCTTTGTTTACTGCAGCCTGCGATCGGGCTCTGGAGCACATTGCTGGCTGCAGGGGGCGTCGGTCCCTGACGGCTGCTGCCTGGCAGGGCGCCAGGTACAAGTCGTTGGGGATCGGTGCACCTGCATGCAAATGGGGCCATAATGACATGCTAATGGCCCCATGTGCGCCTTGCATACATTATGACCCCATTTGCATGTCAACTTTTGAATATTGCGGTTGCTGCGCCTTGCGCAATGGAACTTGCGCTAGCGCATCCCCATGCTCCACTCTTGCCACTGGTGCTGGCGCAGTGCCACTGCGCCATGCACATTGCAGGTAGCCAGGGTGAGATATTCAACGCTGCTGAACCATGGCGTAGCTCCGTTGAACATCGCCCAGTCCACACCCCAGCGCAGCCAATTTGAGCTGTGCCTGGGCTTGCGCCACAGCCTGGCGCAGTTTGAATATCTGAGCCAAGGGCTTTTGTGATCAGTGTACCATTGTAGCCTCACCCCCCCCAAAAGCACACATTCTTAATCAGAAAAACAATACATGAATGATAACCACCATTGGCTGAACATGACAAACAGTTCTTTAATTCATTGAGTTACTCCAATGACGTTCATGGACTGCAAGTGTAGTTTAAGCAGTTTATGAGGTCAGTGGAGTAACAAGAATGGACTGCAGAGAACATTCATCTTGTTCAAATGCTAGTTAGGTATAATGTATTTATATCACTTGATTTTACTTCGAGAGGGCTCTTGCAGTAGGTAATTACATATAGGACTGAAGCCGGCAGGCGTCAGGACCCAACGGAAAAATTTCTAGCTAGCAGTCTTTGGCAGGGGACCGCCCCACGTCAGGTGACCGACGTAATGCAACATCAGCATAAAGGGGTGGTCCCCCATACCCGTCTTCCAGTTCTTTCCTGCCGTTAGCTTATGAAGCGCCTCATGGGTTAAGTTTCACTGCTTAAATCAGTTTGTAAATCAGTAGTTTTACCGTAGTTTTTTCTTTGATTTCTCTCGAATTTTCGTCAGGTTTTGTGCAGTGTATGTTGTCCCCTACTCCCTCTGAGCACAAAAATAAGTGTGACTCGTGCCGCGCCCAACTCCTGCTGTCTTGCAGAGCCAATCACACCAACTACCAATGTTCTCAGACCCCCCCCCCACACACACACACGTCTTAAACTGGCTCTGTGGTTCACCCAGAGTAGTGGGGGACTTTTTTTTACCCCACCCTCTCGGCAGGGCTCTGTGGTTCCCCACAGGAGCATGTATATTTTGAATGTTTCCACCTGCTCAGTAGGACTTCATGTTTCTCTTGCAGGAGCCAGAAGGTATTTTAACAAGTCACTTAGCCTCCCTGTGATTACATTCTATCTGATACCACTCTAATCAGTCTTTTTCTCTGTTCTGTGAATTTTCTGCTGCACTGAAAACAGCAGCAAATATTCTAAAAAGTATTCATGTATAATCACATGTACCAGGTCAATATGCCACGCCCGGAACAGTGCGTCAATAACCATGCATGCATGTAGAGTGACAGGGGTATGATAGCGAACGGGAAATACCACTATCCCTGTCACTCTGGATGTCTGTGAGGAGAAGTGAAGTAACATAGAAACATAGACTCTGACAGCAGATAAGGGCCGCTTGGCCCACCTAGTCTGCCCATTTCCCTACCTACTAGATAAGCTGCAGATCCTAGTTAACCAACAGCCTATTTCTTCCTACCCCTTTACAAGAATTGCCTTATGTCTGTCCCATGCATTCTCAAATTCTCCCACAGTTTCAGACCCCGCAACCTCCTGAGGAAGGCGGGTCTATGCGTCCACCACCCTCTTTGTGAAAAAAATACTTTCTCGCATTGCACCTGAGCTGTCCCCCCTCTATCTTCAAATTGTGTCCCCTTGTTCTTGCACATCTCTTTTTTTGAAAGATGCTACCCTCTTGGACTTTGTTGATTCCACTGAGGTACTTAAAAGTTTCTGTCATGTCCCCCCTCTTCCTCCTTTCCTCAAGGGTATACATATTAAGCTCCTTTAGTCTTTCCTCATATGGCTTCTCTTGCAGACCCTGCACCATTTTAGCTACCCTCCTCTGGACTGCCTCCATCCCCTTTATGTCCTTGCGGAGATGGGGTCTCCTGAACTGGATGCAGTACTCCCGATGGGGTCTCACCAACTGTCTGTACAGAGGGATAACAACTTCCTGTTTTCTGTTGGTGATGCCTCTCTCTATACATCTCAGTATCCCCCAGCCCTCCCTGCTGCCTTCTCACATTGCTTGCTAACCTTAAGGTCATCTGATATGATTACCCCTAGGTCCCGTTCCACTTTTATTGTTGTTACTACCCCCCATTGTGTACTCTTACCCTGGGTTTTTGTTTCCCAGGTGCATTACTTTGCATTGAATCCAAACTGCCTTACTTAACACACTAGACGCCAGGAGAGTAGGCCTATTGGTCTATCAAGTCTGCTTGTGTTTCAGCACCCTGATTGGGTACTGTAGCCCTCTATCTGTCTCCTTCCACTGTTATTCCATCCCCAGTCCTGCCCCACGGTAAACCAGCCTCTGCTTTGCCCCTTGCCTATACTATCCCCCTCTTGAATCCCTCCATTGTAGCTGCCTGTACCAGCTCCCCGGGCAGCGCATTCCACGGTTCCACCGCTCTCTCTCTGTGAAGTACCTCCTCCTCCTTTCCCCCCTAATCCTACCACCCTCAATCTTCCAACGGTGTCCTCTGGTGATTCCACCCTCCTTCAGTCGAAAGATCGTAGCTCTGCTTACCTTATTTACTTCTTTTGTGTCAGATGCCTTGCTAAATTCTAGATAGGCCATGTCCACAGCCCCTCCCTGGTCTACTACTTTGGTCACTCAGTCAAAGAAATTGATTAGATTCTTTTGACATGACCTTCCCGCTGTGATTCCATGCTGCCTTGGGTCCTATGCCCCACTGGCCTCTTGGTACTCAACATTTCTTTCCTTCAGAAGTGATTCCATCATTTTCCCCTACCACAGAGGTCAAACTGACAGGTCTGACCATTCCTCCAACCTTGCCAAGTCCCTTCTCATCCTTTCCACGCCCCCTTATGTATCAACCCTGTTGCAAATCTTTGTCATCTGCAGAGAGGCATACTTTTCCTTCCAGTCCCTCTGCAATGTCACTTATAAAGACATTAAAAAGGACTGGACCCAGTACTGAACCCTGCAGTACCCCACTAGTAACCCCCCCCTTTCTTCATAGTGTACTCCGTTTACTATTACCTTCTGTGTCCTGTTGTCCAACCAATGTTTTACCCAGGCTGCCACCCTGGGACCCACTCCAAGGCTGGTTAATTTGACAATTAATCTTTTGTGTGGGACTGTGTCAAATGCCTTGCTAAATTCTAGGTAGGCCATGTCCACAGCCCCTCCCTGGTCTACTACTTTGGTCACCCAGTCAAAGAAATCAGATTTGTCTGACATGACCTTCCCGCTGTGAATCCATACTGCCTTGGGGCCTGTGTCTCACTGGCCTCTAGATACTCAACAGTTCTTTCCTTCGGAAGTGATTCCATCATTTTCCCTACCACAGAGTTCAAACTGACAGGTCTGTAGTTTCCTGCCCCTGTCTTGCTCCCACTATTGTTAAGGGAAATCACATCCACCCTCCTCTAGTCTCAGGTACCACCCCATCCTCCCATGATTTGTTAAAAAAGGTAGTCAGTGGTGTCACTAGTTCTCCTCTTAATTCTTTTAGATTTCTGGGGTGAATCCCATCAGGCCCCATTGCTTTGTCCACCTTCAGTTTTAAGAGTTCTATCAGAACCTTTTCTTCTGTGAAAGGACTGGGATCAACCCCTCTATCCAGAGTGCTCCTGTTAATTGGATTAGGTACCTTCCCCTCCTCCTCTTTTGTGAATACTGAGCAGAAGTATTCGATCAGTATCCCTGCTTTTTTACTGTCCCTCTCTGCCCACCCACTGTCCATTCTATTCAGCCTCACTATCCTTCCCTTTGTCTTCTATGCTCCCTAATGTACCTATAAAAGGTTTTATCCCCCTTCTTAACCGAGTTGGCTGTCTTTTGCTCAGTTTGGGCTTTTGCTATTCTGACTGCCTTCCCTGCTTCCTTCTGCCTTAACTGGTACAGTTCTCTGTCCTGCTCCTTCTGTATTTTCTTATACTTCCTAAATGCTATCTTTTTCTCCCTTACCTTCCCTGCCACCTCTTTTGAGAACCATAGTGGCTTTTTCTTTCATTTTGATTTGTTTATTTGCTTCGCATAAAGGCTTGTTGCCTCTGTGATGGCAGTTTTGATGTTTCCCCATTGCTGCTCCACCCTTCCTTCTAGCCTGTTTGTTAGTGATTTTCTAAGGCACTCTCCCATTTTGACAAAACCAGCCCTCCTGAAGTCCAGTACCCTCACTTTTGTATGGCTTGACTCTGCAGCTGAGTTTATCGTGAACCACACTGTTTGGTGGTCAATTGTTCCCAGATGACTGCCCACTTCTAGATCTAAAATCCTCCACTGTCCCCATTTGAGAGTACAAGGTCTAAGATTGCTCCTTCCCAAGTGGGTTCCAACACTACCTGTCTGAGGCATGCCCCCTGTAGGGTATCAAGAAAGGCCCTGCTCCTGGATGTGGCTGCAGCAAAGGTGCTCCAGTTAACATCTGGCATATTCAGGTCCCCCATCAACAACATTTCCCCTTTCTCTGCCATCCTAAGGATGCCTTCTATCATATCCTTGTCCATTCCGTCCCCTGACATGGGGGTCTGTATACAACTCCTGTGCAGATTGAGGTGCCATTTCCAGTCTCTAAGGTGACCCACAGTGCCTCCTCTCCTCCCTGTTTACTCTTTTGTTCCATTGATTTTATCCCTTCCCTTACATAGAGAGCTACTCCTCCCCCTCTTCTACCCTCCCTGTCTCTCCTGTAGGTTATTTACCCTGGTATGTTAACATCCCACTCATGGTTCTCTGTGTACCATGTTTCTGTGACTGCCACGGTATCCAGGCATCCCTCTTCCATCAAGGCCACCAGTTCAGGGCTTGTTGCCCAGACTATGGGCATTGGTACTCATTATCCTCCATTTCTTGATGGCCTTACCCCTTTTTGCCCCATCCCTGTCCTTACTGCCTTTGTCATTTCTCCATTTACCCTGCCCTTCTCCCTAGCAACGTCTCAATCTTGGTGTTTACCTCACTAACTACCCTGATTTTTTTGCGTGGGGGGGCTAGGATTTCCTGCTCCTTTCCAGTGTCTTCCCCCCCTTGACTAGTTTAAATGCTTACTAATGAAGCATTTAAACCTGTCACCTAGGATTCTGGTTCGCCTCATGGACAGATGCAGACCATCGCGCCAGCATAGGCCTGCATCACTCCAGGTGGACCCCCAGTCCCCAATGAAGCCAAACCCCTGAGCTCTGCACCAGTTTTTCAACCACTGATTGAATCCCATGGTGTGGAACACCCTAGCCTCACCCATGCCATAGACAGGCAGCACCTCCAAGAAGGTTACCGTACGTGCTACTTGTCTAAGGCCCCTCTCCAACTCCACAAACTCTTCCTGCACTGCTCTGATCCCTCTCTCAGCCAGGTCCTTTGTCCCAAGGTGGACAGTGACATCCAGCTCCCTCCCCATGCAGCTGCTCCCATGATCCTGAGGATTCGCTCCCTGTCCCTCCAAGCCATGGTGCCAGGCACACACCATACCTCTCTCTCCCCTACTTCCCCCAGTTCTACCTTCCTAACAATGGAGTTCCCCACCAGGAGTTGTTTCCTTCCCCTGTGGGTCTCCTTTATGGAGGTTCCCAGCATCCTCCTTGGTCTCCACTGTGGGTGCCTCCATAAAGGAACCACACTCTGCCAGAACAGCATATGAATTGTGGAGAGGTACAACTATAGGGATGCACCTCTTCCGCCTCCCTCAGCCCACTGTGGTCCAACAGCTCCTCTTTCTTGGCAACCTCTGAGGCAACGGCGGTGGCCCTGGTGGTCCCTGGGTGGGAGAGGAGGTCCCCCAAATCCTGGCCAACTCAGCCTGGAGATGAGAAACCTCCTCCCTCAGCCCAGAGAGGTGTCTGCAGATGGGACAACACCGCATCCTCCAGAATGTCTCTGGGAAGACTGCTGCTCCACAGCCACTGCACTGCACCACTCCCATCATGTCTTATTTCTGGCCCCTTAACTGTTGTTTTCAATACTTACTCTTTCCTCTGTTTATTTTTTTTTTCATTTTTCTCCCTACTTACCTACTGCCTCCGTGCCCTTAAAGCTCATGATCTTCCTGTTCTGAGACAGAAAGTGCCTATATTTCTCAGTGATCTCTTTACTTGCTTAGAGTCGGACCTCCAGCAGCTAGGGGAGGACGGAGAGCTACTCTTTTCCTTCTAGGATGGTGAGTCTTTTGTGGCTCTGTGATCAACTTCCTTCCTGCTCCCAAACAGGAAGTTCCTGTTGTCAGTCAAATCCTGTGCCTATAAAAGTAGAACTGGCTAAGGAGGGAGGGAAGGAGGGCAATTTAGTCCCAGTAGAGAAGTATAGTTCTAACAGTACCTCCTTCCTCTTGCTGTTCTCTGCCAGAAGCTATCTAGGGCAGTTTTTAAATCAAAAACACCTGGCTTCCTTCTAGCTAAGTGACTCCCCCTAATTTACAACTCCTTCTACACCTAGATAACTGCACAGATAACAATTCACTTCAGTCAACACGGACAAACACACTAACTCTTATTTTGTTTGTTTGTTTTTACCCTAAATATAAGGTCCCAGTAGTAGAGTTCTAGTTCTTTAGTCCCAGTAGAGAAGTACAGTTCTAACAGCACCTCCTTCCTCTTGCTGTTCTCTGCCAGAAGCTATCTAGGGCAGTTTTTAAATCCAAAAGGAGCTGTGTGCTGGGGGCCTGGTCAAACCACCCCTGTGGTGGAGTGGCTAGGGCACCAGCACACGGCATAATTGGGAGACCTGGGACCGTGGTTTGGTCCCCTCCCCTGCTACTAGTTTATTTGGGATTTAACACCCCCCCTGGAGTTAGTTATTTAAGTTCCCGTGTGTGTGTGGGGGGTGCAAAGCCCCTCACAAAAAAACAAAGTCCCATTGTTGTCAATGCACTGTTCCTGACAGGTCGGTGTTTTGCCCAACTCTTGTTTGTGGTCAGTGCTGTTTTGGCTGCAGCATTTGTAGCCACACTGTTTTTGTATACTGCATAATGACCCCGTGCCTAATCACACACACTGCATCATCTTGGGTCGAGGAACTGGCAACTGGAATTGTCCAGTCAGATTCAGACCAGAACAGTATGCATACCTCAAGTTCACACACACACTGTTGCATCCAACCATCGGGGCCCAATACTGGAATGTGGACAAAAGTGGAGCGCAAAGGTTTGTACTGTGCTTGCCCATGTGCCCGGCTCTGAGGATGCTATATCTAGACATATAGCACACTGGCACTATCCGACTGAATAAAGGGCCATGTCAGGGCAGCACAAAGATGAGTAGCACTGCACCGACATCGACCCGGGCTTTATGCAGCCCGCAGGGAACAACTGCACCCCCAGACCCGATAGTGCCAGGAGTCCCTAATGCAACATTCAGATAAGCCTATTAGGCATGCAAGGCACTGACGGCCATATGCATGCCCATTATGGGCACATTTGCATTGGATGTGGCTGCAGGTTTGTGCCTGTCCTGTAGCCGCCCGCCACATCAGGCATGGCTGCAGGTGACTCCCCCACAGGGGACACATCCACCCTGGGGTTCAGTGGCAGCCCCTACCCTCTGATCCCCAGCCCTGTCAATGTGTCGGCATTCCCTGGTGTCTAGGGGAACCCTCCGCTCATTGATTGCCTGCTGTCACCACAAGGCATTCCCTGGTGTCTAGGGGAACCCTCCGCTCATTGATTGCCTGCTGTCACCACAAGGTATTCCCTGGTGTCTAGGGGAACCCTCCACTCATTGATCGCCTGCTGTCTCCACTAGGTATTCCCTGGTGTCTAGGGGAACCCTCCACTCATTGATTGCCTGCTGTCACCACAAGGCATTCCCTGGTGTCTAGGGGAACCCTCCGCTCATTGATTGCCTGCTGTCACCACAAGGTATTCCCTGGTGTCTAGTGGCCCACCTATTACATCAGGCACACCACCCTGCCACCCCCCCTTACCTTGGTAGCTGGTGCCACACAGCTCCCATGCAGTGACTGGCACTACCTTCCTCTCTCCACCTCAGCCGGCCATTGTGTGCAATGACAGTGGGTGCGCACATCTTGTACTGTAGACAGTAGGAGTGACCCTGTCATTGCCTACCACAGGTAATGTGAACTACATCATTCACTCCATATAGTTATTTACTTAAAGAAATATTACACTAGAATTTCCACATGTTGCAAACCAGACATGTTTGAGAGATGCCACAACCCAAAATGGTTTATTGCCAGGGCAATAATATTTCCGACTGGGTGACATATAGTTTGCATAATCCAACTAGAAAACGAGAGATACAAGTTTGAACCCCTCTCTCAGTAGGTACCCACAGATGTGCAAATTGTACGTTTTGCAGCAATGTAAAGGTGGGTACAATATTTACACATCCAGTGACTGTAAAATAACTTTGAACTGAGACATTTTGCCTGTTGCAATACAAGATATGCGATTTATGTGGCGGTTTGTAGTTGCATGTCTTTCTACGTCGGCAAGACTAAGAGAGCTCTTAAAGTTCATATTTCTGAACATTTGAGAAGTATTAGCTGAATGGACAAAAATAATGCCCTGGCAGTACATGTTAAAAATAAGGCGATGGACACAAATTCATGTTTTAGTGCTTGGCCCGTGTTACATTGGGGCGCTTGGAAAACAAATTGCTAAAAAAGTATGTGAGTGGTAATGCAATGTCACGCCACAAGCCTCCTGGTTTAAATTAGGCTTTTTCTCTAGTGCCATTTTTAAAAGAATGATATATACAGTAGATGGCTCATGGAGTTGAACAAATGATCAGTATATGAATGTTGTGTAAGATGATTGATTTTAAGCACTGATTCAACCTGTGTATATATATATGTATATGTATGTGTGTGGGGGGGTATTGACACATCTGATCCTACAGGGTTTATATTTTTATTATATTATTTTAGGATTTCAGCTTGTACTTGTAAAGTTTTATGTTTATTTTGAGTAACATATAGTGCTTGGATGACTTTATGATACTTCGAGTGTTACAGTAGTTAAATAGCTGTGTAATTATAACAGCATCAATTACATCTGTGATGAGCACTGTTGAGATGAGTAGCAGGTGTAGGCCTCCCCCTTTCTCCTAGCCACTTGTGATTGGTCAGTGAGGGAACTTTGTTACTGCTGTGTATGGCTCTAGCTTGTGTTCGCAGCAGCCAGCTCTGGATGGCTGAAATAAGTGGTGTGTTGAGGGAGGAGGTGTCTGAGGATGTCAGAAGTGACTGGCTGGCACTTCTCAGCTGGCGGTAGTGACAAAAGCCCTTTCTCGGTAAGTTAAATCTGTTTTGAAGATTCTGGAACAAGTCCAGCTCCAGGGAGCCTAGAAGGAGATCTTTCACAGCCCAGATGCATTTCTGTCTCTAGGTTGGCCAGTTCAAAGGTTTGTGGTCAACTTGGATCAGTGTGTTATCCCACACTGGACAAAATATGGGTTCCCATATGGAGGTGTTCATCAAACTGCCCATTGCTTTCCATGTCCTGACAGATGCCTGGATTGCGGGTGGGTATGATGTGCTGAGATCCGAGTTTTTGTATAACAGGGATCCTAAAAAGGTATGCCATAATGCAGATATTTCCAATCCTACCCATTGGAGGGCTCTAGGAGAAGGCACTACTAGCCACTGTAGTGTCTGCACCCCCAAAAATGCATAGTGGTATCCTAACATCCATAGGAGACACCATCTTCCAGTGTGTGTGCAATTTGACTTTGCTATACCTAGGTGCTTTGCCCTCCCATAATAGGTCACTGAATAAATGATCAAGTTTGGCAAACCAGGGTCTGGGGATGGGGAGAGGGAGAAGCAAGAGGCAAGATTTTGGGGTCCAACGTCATTTTGATGGTGGCGATTTTGCCCACCCTCAAAAGCTTAAGAAGGTTCCACCTATCAGTCTCTGTTTTGAGCTTACCTACGAGTGGATGCAGGTTAATCTGAGGCCAGTGCTTGGTTAATAGAGAGATATTGATGCCAAGATAGGTGATTCCCTTGGGGCCCACTTCATTCTCTGGGCTTGAAAGGGTGCTTCCAGACAGGATTGCCCTAAAGGCATTACCTTCATTTTGGATGGGTTGACTCTAAGACCTGAAGCCTTGGGAAAGTCTGTGAGGGTTTTCTAGAATATGGGGAAGGGCCCTGGGTGCATCCCTAGTCAGTAGCAGGAGGTAGCGTACAGCATGATGGATAATCCCTGGTTACCTTTTGTGAGGCTGTGTATCTGCTAGTGGCCTAATAACCAATACGAGAGGGATGAGGGACAGCCCTGGCGGGTGCCCTGTTGGGGCAGAAATAGGTCAGGTAGTGTCAAGTTAGTAAGGACCATCATCAGTGGAGCATTGTATATGGCTGTGTTCCATGCAATACTTCCCCAAACTCCATGTGACACAGCAATGTGACACAGCACTCAAAGGAGGTAATCCCACTCCACTGAATCAAATGCTTTTTCAACGTCAATGGTAAGTGCTGCGGCTGGAATGGGACCATCCCCGCCCCATGTGGAGAAGAGCATGGCTAAAGCCTTAAGGTGTTGAGATCCCATACTCACTTTAATAAAGCCAGGGATCTTTGTATCTTGGCATTGCCTTTGATTGTTGTTTTAATTTATAACATGGGCAGGGAGATATCTGTGAGGGGACTGGCAGATGGCTGTCACCTGACCATTGATGAATTTCTGTTACCCACACAGTAAATGGTGAAGTGGCCCCAGCAAAGTGATCAAGAAGCAGTCGGCTCTTGTTATTGTGCCTAAAATACAGTTCCCAAGGCAGCCATTAATCCCCCCCCACTAAGCGAGCGACGTGTGTACGTACCAGACACATTCCTTCAGACAGTGGCACTCCAGCAGTCGGTGCCCCGGCAGCTATGTGAGAGCAAGAGTAATGTAACTTCCCATTCTCTCTCTCTCTCTCTATGCTATCAATTGCCCTTACTTAATGTTTGCAACAAGACAAGAGCAGAAGTATGAGCCTTTCCCGTTGTCTGGCGTTCCACCCACCTGCAGACCTTCAGGGACTGAGTGCACAGTTCGCTTTCTGGTGCAGTAGTGCATTGGGACCACAACAGCAGCATAGGTGGCTGTCCTGGTCTTTGTAGTGGCAATACTGTATGTTCCCTGGACTCCCCTACTTCAGCAGCAGTGTTGCATTTTTCTGGTACTTTTGTGCCCGTTTTCAGTGCCCCCCCCAAGGCTCCTGCTCCCTTCATACCTGTGTACAGCTGCCCTGTGTCACTGACCACCGATCCTGCTCGCTTCATACCTGTGTACAGCTGCGCTGTGTCACTGACCACCAATCCTGCTCCCTTCATACCTGTGTACAGCTGCGCTGTCACTGACCACCGATCCTGCTCGCTTCACACCTGTGTGCAGCTGCGCTGTGTCACTGACCACCGATCCTGCTCCCTTCATACCTGTGTACAGCTGCGCTGTGTCACTGACCACCGATCCTGCTCCCTTCATACCTGTGTACAGCTGCCCTGTGTCACTGACCACCGATCCTGCTCGCTTCATAGAAGCCTAGATGGCTTGACCAGCACACAGAGAGCAGTCTTCTCTGTGTGTCTCTCTTCACGGGAGTGTTCTCACATCTGGCAAGTATCCAATGGAAGTGGGGCTCCCGCTTGTTTTACATCCCCTGCCATGTCTCACACAGAGTGACGGTTGTCTGCAGAGATCAAGGGACGGCAACAGACGCGGTGCGGTGAGAAAATGACAGTTGTCACCAGGACGCAGTGCTATAGGGGTGTGAGGGGAGAAAGAGAGCACAAGGGATCCGCCGAAGGTGAGCCTGAGCCTTTCTTTGTGCAGAGCGCAGCATTCTGTACCGTGTTGCACAGTAGACTGAGAGAACAGGACATGAATGCAGTAAGTGCCATCTGCAGGTGGCACTCGGGGGACACAGCAGCGTTGTGGTCTACAGAAGCTGCCATTGCAGCACAGCTACCACTAGTAGCCTGGGACAATACAGGCAGGCAAGCCCTACATAGTATTAGGAATAGGCAGCACCGCAGGGAGACAGGGACAGAGCCGTCACCAATATGTCTACGTGATTATCTAATTGCTGTGCAGTGCTTGCCATTTCACTTACTTGCCCTGCTTGTGGTATTCCTGTTTGTTTACCGACTGGCATTGTTTGGTGATTGGGCTAAGAGAGACACACACAGAAAGATATGAGAGAGAAAACAGCAAGCGCTGCTCCAGTCTTCCCTGTGTCTCTGTCTAAAGAAATTGCATGTATTATTCAGTGCAGCGACGCACAAATGGAGTGGGAGAGGGGTAACCATGACAGCAGCATGAGGCGCAGCAGTCTTTGTATTATACCACTGTGCAGGACACAGACTGTATGGTAACTGCCGCTTGTTGTGTGGTCTGTGTTAAGAAACTGATCAGTGTCAGGAGTGCATATATATCACACTCCAGCAGTGTCAGCAGGACAGTACTTGTGCTGGTGGCAGAACACAAAAGAGTTCCTATGTTTTCATAAGTTAATTATGATTTCCTCAGTATTTTTTAACCTCTGGGTAGCCCATGTTATGGCAAGTAATATCTCATTCCAGGGTGTGCGGTAGGAGATTAATCAACACCCCAGGTGCTGTGAGATACTTGGCCAGCGGCCTCGTGCCTCACAACGCACCTGAGATGTTGATTAATCCCCAATAACTGCACACCCTGTCATGGGTTGTTGCTTATGTAACTAACTCTGGGTTGCCACATTAACAAAATTCAATAAATGAAATAAACCGACTTGTGAGTTAGGCACAAGGAAGGGAAGGAATTTTTTCCAACCTGCTAGCTAAGGCCTTTGCCACAACCTTGGCGTCTGCATTTATAGGTTCATAGTATATTACAGGTTCAGTAGGCCAAAGACCTATAATTAACTCGCCACCAGTTTATCTCTAGTGGTGGTAAAATAATTTCTTTTCACCCATGTACATATCTAGAATTTTTTTAAACTGATCAAGATTTTCACTTTGTACAATAACACTTGGTAATGAATTCCATAATGCTGTCACTCTGAGTGAACCAACTACCTCTCTTGTATGTTTTATTTACAGGTTTATAACATTTCAAATTATGTGACCTTGTACTATTTATTCCCCTATACCATACCAGCCCTATAGTCTCTAATATATTTATCAGTGATATGGGTCTGTAGTTTGCCGGATTAGTTGGGTCTTTGTCCTTTTTGGGCAGGAAAGTTGTGGTGGCCTCCTTAGTAGACTGAGGTAGAGATGACATCCCATCTGGTGTCTTCAGACACTCTCTGGAGGACCCGGCAGAGTGATTAGCAAATGAGCTGCAAGAAATCAGCTGGGCGTCCGTTGCCGCCTGCAGCTTTGTTAAGGTTAAGCTGGGTTAGTGCTGTCTTCCATCTCATTGACCGGAGACCTTCTGGGAACAACAGAATGTCCTCTCTGGAGGGAGAATATCATAAAGGAAAATATGAACAGATAAATTACAATGCTCATGTAGGCTTTTATCACTTGTCTACACATTTCCCCAAGAACCATTTTATAAATGCAATAACCTATTCCAGGGTTTGTGGATTGTGCTTTAATAAACAGCAGTTACAGGTGCTTGAAGCCACTCTGCTTTCCCTTGTGGCTGTAACACCTGTAACTATGATTCATTACAGCCCAGCCTGTAGTGTGTTGTTGCTTACCTAAATTGTGCTGCCTAAAAGTAACATTAGGTTTTAAAAGCAGTCTACTGTTGCCTTTTATATCCGAGGTACTTTTCCTTTTCTCTTAATTTGATTTTTTTAACACATGATTAAAGTAAGTGTGATATGTGGAACAGTACTCTGTCTGGCAGCTGATATATCTAGCTCTGTCCCTTCCACCACTATATCATCAGACTTGATGATCTCACTGACTGTGACTTCACAGCTGCTCAGGAAGAGTTACTCAGTAGCTGCCAGGTCAGCCACCTATGATGTCACTCTCGGTGAGGTCACAGTGCTGATGATGTAGCGGTAGGAATAGAACTAACTATGTTAGCTGCCAGGCAGAGTGCTGTTACACACATCTAGCATAATACTGTCACATGGACAAAATTTTTAATAAGTGAAAGGGGGAAAAAATTAAGGAATAAAGTTACAACTGACTACTTATTAAAATGTGTAGCATGTTCCTTTCTATATTTGGTTGTACCAGCTCTTTTATCAAAGAGTAACCAAACCAAATGAATTCTTTGTAGTCTTCGCTGAAATGCCTCTGCATTTTAACAAATGCCCCCATTTGGTCAGCGAGCCAGCTGTCTCTGGTCACCACTGGGTTGTCTCTCATCTGGTACTGGTGCTGTCCTCGCAGGCCCATTCCAGACCTCACTTGTCTTGTTTCTTAACCGTGTGCATTCTTGTTTTCCTTTTCGGTCAGGGTGTCCTTATTTCTGTCCAAGATGAGGCCATTTGTCCGGAGTGCAGCTGTGGCTTCCACATATAGTGAGGAGGACATTGAGGAACTACTGACCCGTGCCAGTGAACTCATGAACCTGCTGAACCTTCCCAACATTGCCCAGTTTGTACTGGCACCATCTGGAGAGCGTGCCAACCCCAGGTACCACCAGGACACTAACGTCTCACTACCTCTTGCCATGAGGACCATGAGCAAGGTGCTGCAGAGGGGTACAGGTTCCGGACCAGGATAATAAAAACTGTCCTTTGCAAAGCTGGACAATAACCATGTTAAGCATTCTACATTTGGCAAATACTACCTGTAATTTATTTTGTCAGCAAAATAAAAAGAACTTGAAAATGTAGCAAATAAGCACTTTTGTGTGCAAGGATCAGTACTGGAGTTAGCAGGCTTTGCAGAAAAGTTGACACTGAACTCTCTTTTAAGATATCAAAACTTACCTAGATACCCCAGACCGTGATTATTAGCTGCAACACCAATGTTTACAATTGATTTGCTTTAAACTGAGAGAAAATTAATTCTGACTAAATGTTTTGTCTCTAGCTAGGGCAATCCATTGTTTGAGGGTCATGGACTATCCCTTTTCCCCTGTAATTCAGTGCTGAAATTTGACAGTTCAGGAGTGTCCAGGCAATTTTCGGTATCGGAGTAATTGTTCAGTATTGCACTGCTGCGAGCTGTAAGAGCTGCACCTGTGGCATGCTGCAGCAGTATTGTGAAACTCCACAGCTGATGAAGGTCTGGATTTGACTCTGAAAACTGCAGAGATCACACAAGGTGAACAAACGCAGCTGTTCATTTTTTTAAATTCCTGTAACTGATTATTTCATTGTGATATTATGAAGCTTCATCCCAAAGTATCACAAAACCTGCACAAAAAAAAAATGCGCACACAAAGGCATTGGAACCCCTTGAAATATAATTGGAGGCTTCAGTCTTTAGCATCCCTTTAATATTTCATTTATGTGCTGTGGTCTGCTTTTGATACCAGAAGATGCCGAAGTAACAGCATCCTGGCAGGCCATTTAAACTCCCCCACAAGCCAAGAGCTGTGAAGGCTAAGCAGACTCACTAACAGATAGTAGCAGAATACAGCCTATGTGTAAATACCTGTATAGCCAACAGTAAGTTAGCAAGCAGAACAGTGCCACGCTGTAGTAAGGCAGACTCCAAAATACTCAGAGCGAGTCAGGGAAGGCCTGGCCCAGCAGATAGTGCCTCTGGTTGCTCTGTAAATGTTCAGGGAGGAAGTGTTAAATATCAGCTGGTGAGGTGTCTTTAACAACAAGGTGCACAGCATTTCATCACACACATTACCAACAGTGTGGTTGCCAGAGCATGCATGACCCTTGCCTCACTTTCACATAGCTTTGTATTTCTGTAAAGCCCTCCGGATATATCACAGCTGATGCGGCTGTATGTTCGGGGTGCTAGACAGCTTTAGCAAGGAACTGGGACCATCAGACTTCCTCCTAGTTGGGGTTTGAGATGGCTTTGAAACCTGGTGGCTGCTGGACTGTGGCAGATAAATCCTGGCAGGTTTACCGGCACAGTTTTTCAGCTGCATGAGACTGATTTAACCCAACAGGCAGAAAGAAACATCTGTGTATAAAGCACCTTTCCGAAGGCGAGGGTGCTAAAGATCCCTCCAGTACAGCGCTAGCATACGCAACAGCTGCAGCCTGGAAGGAATTTACCAGTGAATCCAGTGTGTTGATAAGCCAGTGTGAAGCACCTGTTTTGTAACAATACCTAAAGGAAGAAAGGTAAACTAAGAAACAAGGCAGTCCGGGACTTGGATGTGGATGGGTCAAGGGAAGAGACTGCTTACAGTCCTTCCCAACGGAGCATTTTCAGAGAAGACGCCCACGTGTGGACAGTGAACTTAGTCAAGGCTGTTAAGAATATAAATACTTTTCTGATCAATGTAGCTTCTGTGCTTTGGTAGTTTGTGCTTTCAGTTCATTTTTGACCCACACCTCTTTTACCCCCAATATTAAACCTCTCAGTGCTGTTACTGCCGTACAGCATTTACCTAGCAACCCAATAATACTGGATGCAGAACAGTTTCTTTCTATTTATGGATGTTTGTGGGACAGTCATTCTAGGGACAGCCCAAAATGGGCAAAAGTTAAGGCTATCTTCCTTTAAGGTGCATCTGGCAGCTATTTCTGCCAGTTGGTTCAATCAGGATACAAAACTCTGCTCCTAGCTCAATTTTAAAGGGTTATTTTAATGAATCACATTAATTTCCTAGTAAAGGTACAGCGCTGCAGTGGGATTTGAATGTGGTGCTCACTCAGTTGATACAGCCCCATATAAACTTTTTCTATATATATGTTTTCCCTCGTGTTTTTCTTCTGGCCTTTGTCCCAGTCGTGTGCGTGCATGTGAAGGCACGCGCAGGCCACGGTATCAGGATACCCTCCCACTACTTGCCGCCTGCCTACACTACCTTCGGACCTCCATCTGGGGACAGTGGAACTATGGTGGGTGCCAGGGTGCCTCCCCAGGAGAGGAGAGCTGCTTTTCAGCTGCTCAATCCAGCTCCCTGCCTCCCCTCATGCTGGCTCTCTGATGACCCCAGCTTGTTCCCATACCCGGGTCACCAGTGTGACGTGAGGTAAGGCATCCAGCACCTCATCCCTCTCTGCCACGGGGCCGGCTCAGCCCCATTTAAACTTTATGGATAACCGTGAACAGCTTGTTCCTATGTCTTTTGTACAGTTGATATCATAAGCCTGTGTGGGTCACATCACAATTGGTCACTGAAGAAATTATTATGATGCAACAAGCAGAAGTTTATGACGTCACTAGTAGACAAACAGCAGATGCAGATGCAGACTAAGTGACACAGAATCCAGATTTCATCTCAATACCCTGAATAATTACGAATACTTGGAGTATACAAGATCCATTGGGATTATAAGTTGCATGATGTCTGAATTTATTTTTGTTTTCACTGTGGTGTCAGAAGTGCTCTAAATCCCATGGGCCGGATTTTCAAAAATGCTGCAAGCCCTGGTTGTGACGTACATATGGCGCACGGGGCCTGCAACATTCTCCTGGCCGGGAAGCAGGGTTTTCCCATCCCGTGCACAAGTTGTCACAAGGTAGACCCACTTTTTCTGGTCTAGCTTGGAGCTATCCCAGGTACCCTTTGTATGGGGCTTGTGCCAAATATGTGGAACAAGCTGCTTTAAATCAGGTACAGTGTCACAGCTGTGCCCATCCTACCGAAATTGGCACAGCTGTGCACAACCTACCAAAATCAGCACAGCTGCGGTCAACCTACCAAAATCGGCAAAGGTGTTTGGCACAGCTGCGCCCAACCTACCAAAATTGGCACAGTTGTGGCAAAGGTGTTTGGCACAGCTGCGCCCAACCTACCAAAATCGGCACAGCTGTGGTCAACCTACCAAAATCGGCACAGTTGTGGCAAAGGTGTTTGGCACAGCTGCGCCCCCAAAAAAGGGTTTGATGCAGGGCTTGCAGCGCCCTTTAAAAAAACAAAAACAAACTTGTATCTATCGTCCTGGCATAGTCTCATTTTGTGGCAGTTTTTTTTTTTTTTTGTGTGTGGTCCCTGGTCTTTAGACAAAAAGCATGGAAGCCACAGTACTGTGCCTGAATTTCCCAGTATATCTTTTCTAAACTTTGCATGTTACAGAAATACCATATATACTCATGTATAGTAGTGTTTGTAGTGCCAGAAATGGACACTAAAGAATGGGGACTCAACTTATACATGAGGTCACCTGATCTGTGAGTACTTACCTGCCATATTAGGCTCCAATCGACTTATCCATGAGTTGTTACAGAAAAGGTATTTATGGTATCTATCTTTAAAAACAAAACTGTCCCCCAATTCAGTAAAGGCAGTCACCGTCTTATACTAGTACTTTGAATAAGTGTACAACACCCATCCCAGTCCCACTGAAATTGTACCTCTGCCCCAACACATTCACTGGCACCCAGTCACCCACGTGATGCCCCCTTATCCCCTCCAAAGAGACACATTGTTTTAATCGGGTCTGTACACGTGCAAATGAACAGTCCCCCCACACACACACACGGTGATCAGCCTCTCACAACTTCCTCACTGGTCTGAACGGGACTGAGGTGGGAGGTGTACAGTTATTAAAAGTACCAGTATAGGATTGCAGTTGTGACTGCCTTTACTGGGAGGTGGGGCAGTTATTTATTTTTTTTCTAGAAACAGATACTGTAAATGCCCTTATTGTGGAAACACCTGGGTGGGGTGGAGGAGCTGGGTGCTATGGGGGGGTGGTAGTAAACTATGGTATTGGGGGGGGTCGACCAATCTGTGAGGTATATAAAAAGGCTGGCAAAACTCCATGGAAAAGACGAGGTCGACGTGTATGTAAGAATATATATATGGTAGGTGTCACAAAAATGATTCAGTGTTCTTGTGGTGTTTTATGTCTCTAAAAGAGCTGTCATCAATGAAATACATTTAATTCTGTAGTGTACATTTGCCTTTCTCTATGGAACCCTATTAGATATTTAATTACCTTTCTTCTCCCAAATCTACATATGGGCTTGTTCTAACAGAAATTAACTTAATTGTCATCTTAAGCATTTGCTATGAATATGTTCATTATTTGCACAGATTTATTTTGCAGGTTCATTGCTGTATAATCTTTATTTAAAAACATAATGTAAAAAAAAGTTTAATAAAATTGTTATGACTGCTACTAAACCAATACATTTTCCCAATCTCTAATAAAGACAGCTACTGGTTATCTTTTAAATAGCTTCAAAATTTTCTCCTGTTGGCCTTGGGTCAGTGATACTGGTGGCATCTCCACTTATGTGAACACAAAATGCTTCCTGTCCTGTTTTTCTAAAAGTCTGCTGGAAGCTCATGTAGCCAACGGGGGGATCTAAAGGAGGAAGGCGCTTCCTAGGAAAATGTAGAACTCAGATTAGTCTGCTGTAGTTGCAGTGTGCAGGCCTCCAAAGGTCTGAATGAACTTGTCCCCCCCCCCAATATTGCAGTGGCATCTGAAGTCAACACTAGACTACACAGCGCCGTGTAGTGGGTTGAGAGTAGTAAAGGAAACAATAACACTAGCGCTGTCTGAATGACAAGGCTGGAATGCCATGGCACAGTGGCATGGATCCTGCTCCCAGTTTGCCACTGGATCTGAGAGTGCCTCAGGTGAGGACAGCCCTTCTCCCGGAGTCCACTGGATCTGAGAGTGCCTCAGGTGAGGACAGCCCTTCTCCCGGAGCCCACTGGATCTGAGAGTGCCTCAGGTGAGGATAGCCCTTCTCCCGGAGCCCACTGGATCTGAGAGTGCCTCAGGTGAGGACAGCCCTTCTCCCGGAGCCCTGCCACGGGGAGGCAGCAGCACATGTAAGTTTTGCAGGTTAGTGGATGCTGTGGGACTTTGATGTGGGTCTGTCGGTGGTTGGGGAGATTAAAGTATAAATACATACATCTCAAAATAAAATGCTGTTGCAGTAGCACCAGTATAGTTGGGTTGACCTAGAGGTTCTATGTTAAACCTCTAACTTTGCACCTTAGTAGTTTTGGTGGTGTTAAATTAAATTGCTTTACATTTGGTATGCATTGTCTAGGAGGCAAGGTCTAACTATGTGGAAAATTTCGTGATGGCAGCTTATGAGACCCGCATATGTAATTTTCCTATAGAGGACTAATTTTTTTCCTATACTTAACATGAGCTTTTGTTGCTCTCACCTACAGCCTAGATGGAACAGAATTTTTTCATGAAACTTTCAGGATAGAAGTGGCCAGTGTCAAGGTAGTGTCTTTCAAAGGTTTTGTAAAAAAAAAAAAAAAATTTAATGGCCTGGCGGTGCTTAGGGTTCAGGCGCTGGTTGCCATACCTCGCACCACACTAGTGACCCAGGTTCAGGAACAAGCCTGGGTCATCAGGGGGGCAAGGAGCTGGATTGAGCCACCACAAGGCAGCTCTCCTCTCCTGGGGAGGGATGGAGGTTCCCTGGCCCTTTGATCCTCCCGGTAGAGGATGGGTGGTAGTGCCAAGCCATACAGGAGCCCTGGCAATTGCCAGGGGTGGGATGGAAGGGGCCGGTACCAGTGCCACGGGGCATGTGCTTGCCTCCATGTGCATGCATTGCCATGCGCTGCTGTCCCGGGATTGGGGACAAAAAACGTATAAAGAAAAAATATGAAAAAAAATATATATATATTAAATGGTTCCAGAGTTACGATGATTTAAAGTTTTTACTGAGCTGTTATGAGCATGCTCAGTAGGGTTTTTGGATATCCCTCTGACACAACAGGAAATATTCTGTGTTGTGATAGCTTTTTGCTTTTTCACCACTTCTCACAATACAAACAATTTTTTTTTCTTGTCATGATGCTCACCATCTTGTTTTTCCCCCCGAACTAAACAACACAGAACAATGAAAATACCAGGACCCTTTTCAGCTAGATTCTGGTGTTTGCTTTTTTACAAGGACCTCCAGAAATACATTTTCTGGTTACCTCAAAATCCAGGGTGCCTAGCATAGTGAGAGGAGCCATTCGCCTGCATTCTCTGTATGAGATCAGCAGGACTTTCTTGATTTTTGTGGCCACAGCTGAAGTGCTGCTGCCAGCTTGAGTGAGAGCAGTGAGCCAGCACTCACTGGATATCCTTCTCTGTTTTTCATTCCCTCCCCCTCCCAGCTCAGCCAGCCCTCGCTTCTGTTTTCTCCATACCGAATGAACACTAAAGCGGACCGGGGTGCCCTCCCCTATTACCAGCCCCTCTCCACTCCAAATCGCCTGCCTCCCCATTAAAAGGTGGTGACACTGGGGTGCCCATCCCCGGTGTCGCTGTGGAATTTAGCAGACACTGGGGTGTGCATTCCTCAGTGTTGAATCAAATATTGCTTTAATTTAACCTACAAAAAAGGAAAATGTTCCTCAATATCTTTTTTTTTTGTTGTTGTTGAAGATGTACCTGTAAAAAAGAAAATGATCCATCGCAGATCTGCCTCCCCTGCAACCCGACTGCCCCACCATGGGTGCCAGAACATGGGAAAAGTGTGTGTGTGTGTGGGGGGGGCTTTAGTAATTACAAAAGAGACCATGATTATTCTCCTTCTGACCTTGTATGCCATAAAGGGGCACTTTAAATGCCCAAGGGCAAAAGTGGGTGTGCTACCACCACCACCTTCCCTCACCCATAGGTTCCGGGCACCTATGCACCCACCTGACCCCCCCAGGACTCACCCCCCCACACACCATCACTCACCTGAACATGTCCCAAAATGTAGATCCACTCTTCAAGTGAAGACACGTCTTGCTGCTGGAACCAGTGACTGCAATATAAGAAAGTAAGGCAAATCGCAATTTAATGTATTTCAATGGGGTTTGAACTTTTACTCATAACTTTCATATTTGTTAACATTTTTTCACCAAATTTTCAACATGGTCTTTTCGAAACCGCACCTCATGAACAAGGGTGGTGAATTTTTTCAAATCTGGCCCGAAAGGAGATTTTATAGTCGCTGTGTGAAATCGTGATTTCGGACAAAATTTTAACATTTGCACCTACTGAGTTCATGAGGTGGGGTCATAAGAAGACTGTGTTAAAAAATATGGTGTGAAAATATGGTAAAATGGCCATGTTTTGAGTGAACATTGAAATATTTTAACATTCAGTCAAAACTTCATTAATTTTCAATATTTTGACTCCAAACTTTCAACATAACTATTTTTCTAGGATCGTGGATATGTTGTTCTTCCACTCTTTGGCATGTCCCTTTCCCTTTTAAGGTTCACCAGAAGTCTTCAAGCTGGCTCCTCCCACCCACCCGAGTGGTATATACCTCGGCTGCGCCCCATGACGCCAGATCTTCCTTTCTGCTGGAAGATGCAGGTTGCCTCCGTCATGCTCACACATTTCGTAGGCCCTGGCTTTCAAAACTTTGACAATGAGATTAAAAAATTGTTCGAAAGTTAGCTACCCACCTCTTCAACAATGCCATCATCATGGAGGAGAAATCTTCTCCAGGATTTTGCCGGTGTCCTTGCTGACAGAAATGTCGGCACTCGATCCCACCCCACGTATGCCTATTACCGGTGTCGCCATGACCTCGCCCCTGCAGTTTTTGTCTGGCCTTCCATCCCAACGCCCTGGACGGTCACCGCATGTCTTAAACTGGGGAGACCGGAGAAGAGGAACCCTCCAGTGAAGTCCAAGAAGGCCTGGTGGGCGGTTTCCGCGGCTGCGGGTTCAGCCAAACAGCTGGAATGCATGAAGGCGTTCGAGGAAGAAGCCACCCGCGGTTCGGACTCTCAAAGCTTTTTTGTTCTGCTTAACCTGGGCTCCACATTCTCGGGCTCCTTCAAGGAGTTGTGCCAGTCTCTCCCCACCCGGGGAGAGGCGCCCATGGGCTCGCACTCCTCCCGATCCTGAAAGAGAGATAAGGAACCGAACATGTCTTCGTTTCGGCTAAGGCACTCTTGGGACAGAGAGAGGTCTCAGTCCCAGGAGCATGCGGCCTCAACCTCGGTTGAGATCGCTTCCTCGGCCGTAGGATTCATGGACCTTCCGTTGGGCCCGCCAACTGAGGATGCGGCCGATGAAGTCGAGATTGTCTTTGATCTAATCAACCCACTGTCACCGGCTCTGGTTGACAACTCTTCGGAAAGGACTCTGGTCCTTGTCTTCCCTGATGAGGAGACCCAGCCTGCTGGTGTCCCCATCAAGACCCGGTTCTGAACCCTTGGTTTCACCAGGTCCTAGTACCCAAGCTTATCAGTTGGCTCGCCTGATCTCAGTCGAGGTCTAGAACCCCCTTGTCTGGACAGCCGAGGAAGAGCCATAAGCACTCCAAAAAGAGGGGACTCCACCGGTCGTCCTCCTCAGATGAGGAGAGGCTCCAATGGAAACTCCCACGCTATGAGGACCTCATGTGGCAACAGCTGATTTTGACCAGGTACAAGCCGACTTCGACTCCTGCTCCGGCCATTACTTGGCTTTCACCTCCTAGGCTGAAGGTGACCCCTCAGAACTGAAGCCTTCAGTTCCCCTGCCCGCAGGGCTGGCACAACTGCCTGTTCAGCCTATTCCGGTGTCTCCACCGATAGTGGTGGAGCTGCCACCTAAGCAGCCTGTGTGAAGGGGCTCCTTCCAAAGAGGACCGACCAGATACCTGGCTTCCCCGACGTCTGTCGGTTTTGGTCACCCCAGACCGCCCTCAGCGGGTTGAGAGTGATTTGGGTGGCAGACCGCTGTACCCCGACTCTTCGGACTTGGATGTCACTGGGCTTCACTCCCATCCTGGGGATGATGAGTCGTCCATTGGTGCAGGGACGGAGGAAGGTCTCTTCCTCCTTCCAAGGGATCCTTTGCCTCATCTCTGATTCCACAGGGATGCCCCTGGAACCCATCCAAAAAAAGGCGGAGTACCCTCTCATGGACATCCTCATGAGAGGGGATACCCTGACGGAGGCCTTTCCTGTGGCTGAGGCCATTGTTGGCCCGGCACTTGAACTGTGGCAGCGTCTGGCCTCATGTCCAGCACCGTCTGCCTGCATGGCCCGCAAATGCATGGTTCCCATGGGGTCCCTTGCAGGGTTCACAGAACACCCTTCGGCCAAGAGTCTGGTGACCACCTCTGTGTTCAGGCATACTGGCAGTTCTGCCGACACTGACCGACCTCCTGACAAAGGGTCCAAACTTTTGGACCACTTGGCATGGAAGATCTATGCTGCTTCTTCCTTGGGCCTTCATCAGGCAAGTTCATCCGTCATCATGGCACACTTCTCTCATGCTCTCCTCGGGTCATTAGACAAAGTCCTCCCACATCTCCCCGCGGACATGCAGACCATGGTTAAACAGGTCCGGGACCAAGGCTAAGCTGTTGTGAAACAGCAGCTCCAGACGGCCATGGACATTGGGGACTAGTGCCCACTCGATGGCTGCCGCAGTTGCCTCCCACTGCAGGGCTTGGCTGAGGCTTTCTTCCTTTCCGGCAGATACTCGGCACAAGTTAGCTGATGTGCCCTTCCTTGGGACTGACTTGTTCAGCCCTGGAGTGGCCAGTCACCTACAGCATATAGAGCAGTCTCATGCCACCTTGGATGCGACTTCTGCTAAGAATTCTTTGAGCAAGAACGAGAAGAAGAAAAAGAAGCCCTTTCAGCACTCTTCCTCTGCGGTTCAGCAGTCCTCCTTCCAAGGAGGACAGCAGCAGCATCAGCAGCAGGCTCAAGCTTGGTACCCTCGGCTCAAGCCTGGACCCCAACAGGCCCACAGAGGAGGCTGAGGCTCAGGTGCCGGAGCTTCCTCTTCCTCCAAGCCTGCTCAGTGATGGGGTGGGGGTTGCCACCCCTATTCCCGTCACACCAGCTCTGGGTCTTCCCATGGGGGGCCGGCTCCACCACTTTCTGCCTGGTCCGCTATCACCACGGACAGGTGGGTTCTCGAAGTGGTCGGTCAGGGACTGCATCTAGAATTCAAGCAGTACCCTCCCAGCTGAGCCTGCACCCCTCAGGAAGAATGGATTTCCGCACACACCCTGTCAGCTCTCCGAGACGAAATCGCTTAGCTCCTCCTCAAGGAGGCAGTGGCTTTCATGGCAGATCTTTCAGCAGACCCAGGCTTTGTCTCCAGGTACTTCCTGGTGCCCAAGCAGATGCGGGGGCTGGTGCCCCATTCTAGATCTCCACAACCTGAATCAATATCTCAGGTCACGCACCATTCGGATGGTCACTCTATCCCAGATCATACCATCCTTGGAGCGAAACATCTGGTTCTGTTCACTGGATCTGCAGGACCCGTTTTTTCACGTCCCAATCCGTCTGTCCCATCAGTGGTTCCTCCACTTCAGGGTCGAAGGGACCCCGTATGAGTTCCAAGTCATGCTGTTCGGCCTGTCATCGGCCCCATGGGTCTTCACCAAATGCATTGCAGTGGTGGCGGCCCATCTTCGGCGTTGGAGGGTCAAAATCTACCCTTACCTCAATGATTGGCTCCTTGCGGGCTCCACCCAACAGGAGGTGGAGAGGTCCAGGGATCTGGCCCTCCAAACCTGCTCTCAACTTGGCCTCCTGATCAACGAGGCCAAGTCAGAACTCATGCCTTCCCAGGTGATAGGCTTCATTGGGGCAGAGCTCGATTCTTGTTCAGTCAGAGCTCAACTCCCGGCAGACATGGTGGAGGTTCTCTCCTCCTCCTTTGCCCAATAATTTCTGGTTGGGCACTTACACCCTGCCCTGGACTTTCTGTGCCTTCTGGGTTACATGGCAGCGTGCACCTCAGTGGTCTGTTGGGCCCGGTGGCACATGCACCCCCTTCAATGGGAACTGGCCACCCAGTGGACTCGGCGCCATGGTCATTTCGACCAGCTGGTCACTGTAACCCAGAAGATGTGGGACGTTCTCCAATGGTGGACCGCCCCAGACCGGTTGCAGGATAGGATCCCATTTGTCCACCCTGAGCTGAGGGTCATCCTCATGACCAATGCCTCTCTCATGGGCTGGGCAGCCTACATGGGGACAAAAGGGCCCACGGGCTCTGGACCCCCGAGGAGTCCCGATGCCACATCAACCTGTTGGAGCTCAGAGCAGTCAGACTGGCACTGTCAGCTTTCGCTCCTCAGCTCTGGGGTCAAGTGGTTCAAGTCCAAATGGACAATACCATGACCATGTACTACCTCAACAAACAGGGCGGCTCGCACTCCCGTCTGCTTTGCAGGGAGGTGCTCTGCATCTGGACCCCTCGTGAGCCGGCTGGAGATGGATCTCCTAGCCATCCATGTGGCAGGAGCCTCGAACCAGCTGGCAGATGCTCTCAGCTGCATAGGCCAGACATCTCACAAGTGGTCTCTCCATCCAGGGGTAGCTTACAGCCTGTTCTCCCATTGGGGTAAACCGATGGTGGACCTGTTTGCCTCCTGGGAAAAACCAAGCTGAGGCTGTTTCATGCCTGCCCCCTCAGCAGGGCTTGCTGCAGAGGGATGCCTCCTCTACACCTTCCCTCCATTTCCCTTGATCCACAAGGTGTTACTCAAGGTGAGGAGGGACAGGGCGAAGGTAATTCTGGTAACCCCAGACTGGCCATGCCAGTTCTGGTATCCAGATCTCCTCAGCCTCAGCTGCAGGCCCCCGGAGCGGCTTTGTACATGCCCAGACCTGATCTCTCTAAATCTGGGGAAGGTATTCCATCCGGACCTTCAATCCCTGCACCTCACAGCTTGGTACCTGAGCGGCTAGAGTTACAGGCTTTGGGTCTTTCTGAAGATGTCTGCACCGTGGTGGAGGCATCTAGAAAGGAATCAACCAGGAAATGTTATGCCTTCAAATAGAAAAGGTTTTCCATTTGGTGTCAGGGTAAGGGCCTGGACCCTTTATCCTGTTCAGTGGCTGACATTCTCGACTACCTTTGGTCTCTCTCCAAAGGGGGTCTGCAGTCATCGACCCTTAAGGTGCACCTGGCAGCCATTTCTGCTTACCGGGCATGGGCTGGTCAGCTGACATTGGCGCAGGAGACAGTGGTCGGGCACTTTTTCAAAGGCCTGGATCACATATCCCCTCCGGTGCATGACCCTCCACTTCTGTGGAATCTACTGCTGGTATTGGCAAAGCTCATGGGCAAGCCATTCGAACCAATGCACAAGTGTGAGCTGTCACACTTGTGGAAGATGGCCTTCCTGGTGGCTATCACATCTGCCAGAAGGACAGGGGAGCTCCAGGTGCTTTCGGTGGACTCCTCTTATCTGGTCTTCCACAGGGACAAGGTTGTCCTGCGCCCTCACCCAAAATTCCTTCCGAAGGTGGTGTCAGAGTTTCACCTTAACCAGGTGTTGACTCTGGCAGTATACTACCTAATTACATCTTGGAGGCCGAGTACAGGCTCCATACTCTGGACCCAAGATGTGCTCTCTCCTATTATAAGGAGAGGATGGCAGAAATTCGTGGAGAGGTTCGCCAGCTGTTTGTCACCTATGCTGAAGCCGCTTCTGGCAGACATGCAGTGAAGCAGACTACTGCAAGATGGATTACATCATGCATAGGTCTATGCTATGAGTTGGTGGGCAAGGAGCCTCCCAGAGGGATAAGAGCTTATTCTACCCACCATACTGCTGCATTGGTGGCTGCTTCCAGGGACATCCCTATCCAGGAAATCTGTTGGGCTGCTACCTGGAAGTCAGCAAACACTTTCATCACCCACTACCACGTCGACCTTGAGTCATGCCGCGATGCTGGTTTTGGGGCCTCAGTTCTCCCATCTCTGTTCCCTAAGTAGGGGGTTATACCTTGCCTCCCTCCTCCCGGAGAACTGCTAGGAGTCTGCCAAAGAGTGTGGATGAACAACATATCTATGATCCTAGAAAAACAGGTTACTCACTTGTAACAGTAGTTCTATGAGTGGTATATGTTGTTCATCCACACAGACCCACCAACCTCCCCGGCTGTGGATGCACAACACCTGGCTTCCAGTGGACCAAGATCTGGCATCATGGGGCAGAGCCGAGGTATATACCACCCGAGTGGGTGGGAGGAGCCAGCTTGAAGACTTCTGGTGAACCTTAAAGAGGAAAGGGACATGCCAAAGAGTGTGGATGAACAACATATACTACTCCTAGAACTACTGTTACAGGTGTGTAACCTGTTTTTTCACACCACCTCATAAACGTCACAGGTGTCGTTTTCAAATCCTGGACGTGTTTTTGCACATGTGTTGCAAAATGACATTTTGGCCAGTATTCTATAAATGCCACATCATGTTTATAAGGGGGAGTCATAAAATGTCTATCTTGAAAATTTGGGGTCAAAATGAAAAATAAAAATTATTAAAAAATGTGTGTAGTGCCAGCCTTTGTCCCAGCGGGTAGTGCTTTGTGATCCCGTACAGGTGAGCTGAGTTTGCATGGGCCCAAGTACCATATAGTGATGGGAACTCTTCTCTTGGCATAGTGCACTCTCTTGGGTTGTCAACCCTAATGCCTCCTCACTCCACTTAGCAAACAAGATCCAATGTGATCTGTTTTCTTCATACAGTGAAGAAAGCTACGACAGTTCTGTTGGCAACATGTGACAAGCTATACTTCTCTGCCTTTAAAGAGTGTATCACTATGAGGCACTGTCTTGGAGCTGTACCTTGTGCTTCGTACAAGAGGCTAGGGGCTGGAAGAGAGGGGTGAGCATCAGGGTTTACAGCCCCAAGACTGATTCGCCAAGACTCCTGAGACCCAAAACCCTAATGATTTTCCCTTTTGCTACTTGGGAGGTGGAGAGTTAGAAACCCTAATGCCACAGTTCCCTACTTTTGTTGCATTAAGTTGAACCCTACCTGGTTCATTAATGCAGTTTATATCGTCTATCTACCCACCTGTCTGTCTATCCCTATGTATGTGTGTAGTTACATATGTATATGTATATATATATTATACTGGCACGATTAGGGTTCCGTAGGGTGTTTAACGGTAAACCCCAATTTTCGCACCTTAATTACTTCGGCGGCATTCAATGAAATGGCCCAAAATTTGGCACACGTTGTCTCAGAGGCAAGTTCTCAAGATGCAAGAAGTTTGTGACAGCAGTTTGAGTGGTTTTTGGGATACAGAATATCAATTTTTAATAAAATGTAATGTTTTTCCTATACATATTACTTTTTTTTGCTCTCATCTGCAGCCTAGACATTAAGGAATATTTGACCTTGATGATCGGCAACTGGGCCCTGATATGAACACCAAAAGAACCCCCAACATTCCTACTGGAGATAAAATAAGTAGATAATTCAGGCAGAACAAAATTTGACAGGGGGAAGGTGTGCACTGACTAATCCCTTTTAACTGATTTATGCCATAAAGCGGCAGCACCCCTAATGAAAAATCCATTTAAAGTCTGAGTATGAGAAAGGGTTGAGCTGCTGATGTTTTGTTTGCTTTAGTTTCTTCTAGCTCAGCAAGCCCTCCCTTGTCCTTCCTGATTGAAGTGCTGATGTAAAGAATTATAAGCAGACTGGGGTGCCCGTCCCAGTACCACTTAATCACACTATCCCCTCCAGATTGCACCCCCCCCAAACATACACTGGTGGCGACATCAGGGTGCCCACCCCTCAGTACCACTGAATAATAACATAATGGTCCCTCGTTGATTTTTGACTTTTTTAAAACCTGCAAAGAAGAAAACAGTCCTTGCCTATCTGAGCTCCCCACACATACACTTACCCACCCCACCCGGACTCTTCAATCGGCACCACCATCCCACCTCCCCACACACCCTCATTCACCTAAACATGGCCCCTCGATGTAGATCCACTCTGCAATTGGAAAGACCTCTCCTACTGGAACCGCGCGACTGCTATATGAGAAAATAAGGTAAGTCCTATAATGTATTCAATGCATTTTGAACTTTTACTCATAACATTGTCATTTTAACACAAAATTTTCAGCACGGCCTTCTTCAAACCCCAACTCATGAATATTGTAGGTAAACTTTTTCAAATCCATCCTAAATGGCGATTTCTCACTCATGCCGCGAAATCACCTTTTGAGAGGGATTTGAGATTGTTCACTTACAGAGTTATTGAGGTGGTCATAAGAAAACTATACAAAGTCACACATACTTCCATAATGCAAAGCATCATGGGATGTAAATGCAAATCACCATGAAATTTTAGGTTGTTTCAGCTTTAAGCTTTTTTGTTTGTTTTTTGAGCGCTCAACATGACCCAAACCTGTAAGACCAACTTAGGATTGGTTCATTTCCCCAGGGTGTCATACAGATGAGGCACACTGATTAGTCCTGGGTAGGATGAAACTTGTCTGTGTCTTCTGTTTGCACCCTTTGCAGATTGTGTGAGAGGCCCGTTGGCACCATGCATTCTTGCTTAAAGCTAAACCAGCCTAAAATTTCATGATTTGCATTTACATCCCATGATGCTTTGCATTATGGGGGTATGTTTGATTCTTTGAAATATGGCTGTATGGCCAGTGCCCTTTGGGGTAACCCTTGCCTCAGTGTTTTGGGACTGAGGTTCTTTGTCTATAAGAAGACTGTTGAAAATCTGGTGAAAAATATGATAAAATGGCCAAGTTATGAGTATAAATATTTCAATGTTCACTTATAACTTTGCTAATTTTCAGTATTTTTCTGCCAAACTTTTAACATGGCCTTTTTGGGACCCCACTTCATGAACAAGGCAGGTGAAATTTTTCAAATCCGTGCCAAAAGTGGATTTTGCAATCACTCGGCAAAATCATGTTTCAGGCAGGATTTGAAAATGTTCACCTACTGGGGTTAGGAGGGCATGGGGTCATAAGAAGACTATGCTCAGAATTTAGGATCAAAATATTAAAAAACAACAAAGTTATGAATGTATGTTGACATTTTTCTATGCTCTCTCATAACTTTGGTAATTAGCAATATTTTGACTACAAGCTTTCAACAACCATTTTTTCACACCAACTCTAAAAGTGACTGGTGTCATTTTTCAAATCCTGAACAAAATGTTCTTGTACATTTGTGCAAAATGATGTTTCGACTACTGTTCTATAAATGCCACATGTCATGTTTATAAGGGGGAGTCATAAAGTGACTATCTTGAAAATTTGGGGTCAAAATTAAAAAAAAAAATATTAAGAAATATGTGTAGTGTCTGCCTTTACTCCAGCAGGCAGTGCTTTGTGATCCCATGCTGGTGAGCTGAGTTCGGGGGTGAGTGGAGTGAGCCAGTTGGATGGTCCAAGGCTCGGTGGATGGCACTGTCACACAGCACAACCCTGCAGCCTGGGAAGGAAAGTACAAGTTTGGCCTCACCTCCCCAAGTACTATACAGTGAAGAGAAATCTTCTCTTGGCATAGGACCCTACACCTCTGCACCAGTGGGTGCTAGAGGGCCCTGTGCTTAGGCTGACAGATGGACTCTTTGCCCTGTGCGTTTGTTATCTATGGCCACATGGAAGCACTGGGCTCAGAGGGCCGTGCGTCTCCACAGCCCACCAGACAGCCCCACAAAAGCTTGACTGCCATAGGCAGATTCTTCCATTAGTGCAGGACAGGTCCCTTTGGGACCTGCATGAATGAGGCTACAATTCCACTATTCAAAAATAAAGGAAATTTATTGCAAAAAAAATGTGCTAATGTACCAGTTAGGGTTCAAATTAACATTACAAAAGTAGGCAGTTGTAATGTTATGGTTTCCAGCCCTAACTCCCCCCAAGCAACAAAAGGACAAGCTCATGCAAACAACCACAGACAGCCATCATCAAGATAGACAACATACAACTGTTTCCAGATGACACAAATGCTGTAGCACTGTTGTGCTACCTTTGTGGATTTCAAGCTGTGGTGATGGAAGCACAGGCTGCACAGAGGTCTGTGCTTCTGCAGAAACAACTGTATGTGTATGTTTTGCAGTATTCATAAGTACCTTTGGCTGCAGAAGCACAGGTCCCACAGGTGCTTGTGATTCTGCAGACAGAAGTACTACTGCAATTTGGGTATCATGGATTTCTGTATACAGCTGTGTATGTGCAGGATACATAGGGGCCTGCGCTTCTGCAGACATGAGTTGGTGTGTATGTCTTACACCTGTGGTTGCAGAGGCATACTGTTGCAGTTTGGGTACAGTACAGTTACGTAAGTGCCTACTGTAACAGTAGATCTTCGAGAAGAGCTTTTGCAGCAGGTAACACCATTAGGACTATGCCACTAGGACCCCATGGAAAAATTCTAGCAAGCAGTCTAAGGTGGGGGCCACCCCCCTGACGTCTGCCCTGCCCCAGAGGTCACCCGTGGTATAAAGGGGATGGTCTCCTGGCATCACTTCAGTTCACCTGCTGGAGACCCAGCTAGCATAAAGGATTGGGAACCGAGGAGGTTCTCTCATCCCCAGAGGAAAAAATACAGTTACATAACCACGGGAGTAGGAGGGAGGGAAAGTATGCCTACTACAAGAGCTCTTCTCGAAGATCTACTGTTACGATAAGTTATTACGTAACTGTACTATCTCACTTTGAGATAGAGCTCTTGCAGCAGGTAACACCATTAGGACTAAGTCCCAAGCAGTAAAAGGACAGAATCCAGGTCAGAAGGGTGGTGGTGGTTATGAAAACGGATAAACCAGTGGTGCTCTTAAGAGAGTAGTCCCCAGAGGACGGCAAGGCTAAAGCCTGCTTCTCCTCCTTGAAGCAATGTCCAGACTGTAGTGTTTAATGAAGGTGTGGACTGAACTCCAAGTAGCAGTTGCACAAAGATCCACTGCTGAGACATTCCTTAGGGATGCAAAGGAAGTGACAACACCCCTAGTGGAGTGACCTTTAACCTGTCCCAGTAAAGGTTTGTTGTACTTCTGGTAGCAGAAAACTATGCAGTTGACAAACCATTTGGCCAATGTCTGCTTAGTGACTGGTGCCCCTAATGTTCGTTGTGTAAAGGAGACAAACTAGTCTGTCTTTCTAGAAAATTGAGTGTGATCTATATAGAAACAAAGAATTCTGTGAACATCCAGAGTTTGCAACAGGGCCTTCCCTTTGTTTTGAGTACTCTGGATGGTAAACTGGAAAGTTGAATGTCCCAGTTAAGAGTGAACTCGGACACTACCTTCGGGTGAAACTTAGGATTGGTGCGCAGGGATACCCTATCCCTGTGAAAAATCAAATAAGTCTCTTTACACATCAGAGCCTGAAGCTCGGAAATCCTCTGAGCAGAAGTAACTGCAACCAAAAACAATGCTTTCCATGAGAGGAAGCATAGCTTGCATCTTGCGGCTGGCTCAAAGGGAGGCAACGTAAGCTTTTCTAACATAAACAAAAGGTCCCAAGGGGGATGGGATCCCGACTGGGAGGTCTGATATACATAATGCCACACAAAAATGTCTTGGACAAGTCTAATTGCACCTGGACCCTGCCTTCCATAGGTACATGGTGAGCTGACAGTGCAGAAAGGTGTACCTTTATGGACGACTAGCTGAGACCCTTGTCAGATAGGGAAAGGAGGTACTCCAGTACCAAATTCACTGGACAGGTAAAAGGATCAAGGGAACGGGATGATGCCCACAGGCAGAAACATTTCCATTTCATGGCATATGTGGCCCTAGTCAAGGGTTTCTTCGTGGCCACTAGGCCCTCTGCTACCCTTGAAGACACCCCATATCTGTCTCTGACTAGGTCTGCAGGAGCCATGCATTCAGATGCAGTGACTGAAGATTCGGGTGTACTAAAGTTCCCTGTTCCTGTGAGAGCAAGCAAGGAGACAGGGTCAAGGGAATTGGAGTTCCGATGCCAACTGCTGAAGCAGCGGGAACTAGATCTGGCGAGGCTAGACTAGCGCTATGAGAATCATGACCGCTCGTTCCACTTGTAGCTTGAGTAACACTCTCTGAAGTAGTGGTAAGGGAGGGAAGGCATACAGAAACCTCCCTGCCCAAGAGAGGGACAACACTTCTCACCAGAAAACACCAGGCCCTGGATCTAGTGAGCAGAAATTGGGCAGTTTGGCGTTGAGTGGGGACACAAAGAGGTCCAGTTCTGGAAGGCCCCACCTTTCGAAAAGGTCTACAATGTCCTGTAGTAGCTCCTATTCCTGAGCCTGAGACCGAGAGTGCCTGAGGTTGTTGGCTAGGGTGTTTTGTACTCCTGGAACGTGAACCGCTGTGAGTTCATGGTTGTGCTCCACTACCTAGTACCAGACTCTCATGGCTTCTCTGCAAAGGGGGTAAGAGTGAGTGCCCCCTTGCTTGTTGATGTAGAAGACCACTGGCATGTTGACTGGATCAGTAGGGTCCCTGGCAGGAGAATTGTCTGAAATGCTTGTAAGGCATACAGGACAGCCAAAACGTTTATGTGGAGATTGCATTCCAAAGAGGTCCAAGTCCCCCTTGTCTGATCTCTGAAATGTGCCCCCCACCCTAGTCCCGAGGCATCCATGGTCAGGATCTGCTGAGGACTAGGACTTTGTAAGGGAGCCCCGGCTTCTAACCGGGAAGGGGTGAGCCACCATTGCAGCTTTGGAGACTTGGACCGACTATTTGAGGTCGTCCAAGCGCTGGTTCCATTGCACCCTGAGGTTCCACTGGAGAACCCTCATGTGCAGATGAGATAAAGGAACTGTAACAATGGTGGCTGCCATGTGGCCCAGCAGTTGTAATACCATTATTTATTTATTTTTTTGGCGGGGGGCCGAATTCTCCGGTCCCTGACCCCACCTGCCGCTCCCATCTTCAGGCCCCCCCCAGATGGGATAGCTGGGTGGGTGACCCCTCCATGAGAACATGGGTCATGAAGCCCTGGCTTGCCCCCCGTGTGGGGTCATGGTTACGGGCCCTCCCCAGCAGACAATGGTCTGAGTGGGGAGTGGTGGCAGAGCGGGGCCATCATTTGCAGCTGAGATTTTTACGTGTTTTTTTTTTCTCCCTTGGGGCAGGGATGTGCAATGATGCCAGTGTCCGCCCCGCCGTGCTGAAACATAAGGTGCCGGCTGCGTGGGACCCCCATCCTCCACCAGGGGTCCTCATTGCACCGGACACTCTTCCCCCCCTCCCTGAGAGGGAGAGCAGTCCATAGGATGCTCAGTCCCTCTCCCCGGGCCGGCCCTCCAACTCCCAGGTCTGTCCTCAAATCGGGATGTCGGCGCTTGCAGATGGATGCCTTGCCACTGCACCGGTGGGCCGGCTAGCTGTAATACCATTCTGGCTGGAACCTGTTTTGTGGAGACAACTCTCTGAGCCAGCACCCTTAGTCGATCTGCCCTGTCTGAGGGAAGAAAGGCTCTCCCTTGGACAGTGTCCAAAATTGACATGTACTGTAACCTCTGGGTGGGCTGGGGGGATGACTTGGGAAGGTTCATGGTAACCCCCAGATCTTGGAACAGATGAAAAGTTTCTTATTGTTGAGAAGTGCTCCTTCCCTCGCTTGAGTCCGTATTAATGTCTTTAGCAGCCTGGCATGGCATAAATAATGGTAAGAAAAGCCAGGCTGCCCCTTCTTAAAAACAAAGGCTCTAAGCACCAGAAGGGGTGTTCTCTTACTGGCTCCTTCCGCTAAGGCAAAGCAGCCCTTTGGCAGAGAGCCAAACTGAAATGCAGAGCCAACAGCTTAACTTTGTAGCCATCGGGAAAAGTAAAGAACTGCAACAGCCCATAATAAAAGTTTGTAGCTGCTGCTTTTATGAAACAACGTGCCCCCCAAGCATTGAGTGTTCCCCACTGACATACACAGGAACATGTTCTTCTCGAGTGACTACCTGAAATAAGTCTGTCCTCACCTGAAATACCGGTGGGAGTGAGTGCCAGTCCAGGGGTACCCTATAGGATAGCAGCGGCCCCCTGGTGGTCGATATTTATTTCCATTGAGCTGTCACTCGAAGAGGAGTGGAAAGTTTTCCACTCTCACTATTATTTATTTTCCTGGAAGATATAATTGAGTTGTAGTTATCTTTCTGATGTTCTATTCTGCTTAGCAAGTCCTCAGTCTTTATGTAACTTAAAAGAGGGCTAAATAACAAAGTTATTTTTTTTTATATGATGCTGGTGTCACCTGACTACAGGGGGTGGGTATATAAAGCCTACCTGTGCTGCAGATCTTTAGATAGGGTCAGTATCTACTGACAAGTGCAAGTGAATGACTGAGTGAGTCAATTGCTGCACCAGAGAAGTGGAAACATAGTTTGCCACAGTGCTGATTTATGCCTTAATCTTATTTTATTTCTGTGCAAGAAGTATTACAAAGTTTATTTTAATTTTATTTTATTGAAGAAAAAAATAGAAACATCCCACGAGAACAAAGTGGGTTGCACCTTAATTTGCTGTTTCCATGTCCATCTGTACCACTGGACTGGAGGATGGCCCATGTGGTACTCATTCACAAAAGTGGACCCAAGGACAAACCAGGCAATTACCAACCAGTGAGCCTCACATCAGTTGTGGGAAAACTGATGGAGATGATCCTAAAAGAGAGGCAGGTGACCTTTTTGGAGAACAATGGTCTCCAGGATGGTCAGCAGCACAGGTATGTCTTGGAAAGATCCTGCCAGACAAACCTGATTGAGTACTACAACTGTGTGACAAGGGAACTGGACAAAGGCCATGCAGTGGATGTCCTGTATTTGGACTTCAGCAAGGCCTTTGATTCTGTGCCACATAGGAGGCGGGGGGGAGAAGCTGGAATATATAAGGGTGGGAACAAAGATGGTGAATTGAATCACCAGTTGGCTGAAGGGTAGGCAGCAAAGGGTGGTAGTGGTGGAGGCAGAACTCTCGTCTCCGAGGGATGTGATGAGTAGGGTGCCACAGGGATCAGTGTTGGGACCGGTGTTCGGGACCTTCATTGCTGACATCTCTCACAGGGTCTGAAGTAAGTTTCTTCGCAGACGACACAAAGATGGGAGCTGTGGTAGATGACATTGAAGGGTGGAGGGGCTGCAGGAGGACCCAAACAAACTACAGGCATGGTCGGAGGCATGGCATTTGGGGTTTAATGCCAAAAAGTGCAAGGTATTGCACTTTGGGGCTAAGAACCAGGGGAGGAGCTATCAGCTGGGGGGGTACAGCTGGAATGCACCAAGGAGGAGAAGGATCTAAGGGGTGCTCATAACGAGATGTATGAACAACTCAGCTTAGTGCAGGAGGGCATCAGAAAAAGCAAACAGGATTTTGGGGTGCATTGCAAGGGGGAATCTCCTCTAGAAATAGGGAGGTGATCCTGCCCCTCTACAGGTCGCTGGCAGGCTGCACCTGGAATACTGCATGCAGTTCTGGCACCCATTCCTGAAGAAAGACATCAGATTTTTGGAGGGTGTACAACATAGGGTGACAAAGATGATCCAGGAATTAGAGGGATACTCCTATGAGGAGAGGCTGGGCAAGCTGAACATGTACAGTATTCCCTGGCAGAGAGGAGGGATGGGGGGGACATGATCAAAACCTTCAAATACCTAAAGGGGATTAACAAGACTAGTACAGAAGGGATTTTCCAGAGCAGAAGGGGGAGGGTCATGAGGGGCACCAGTTGAGACTGGGGAGATTCAGGAGGGACGCCAGAGACTATTTCACAGAGAGGGTGGTGGACAAGTGGAATACTCTGCCTGAAGAGGTAGTAGCCTCAGCACGGTAGACTGCTTTAAAGGGGATGGGACAGAGCAAGAGGAGGGGTACTATGAAGCAGGAGGGGTAATTATGAAGAGGGAGGGGTGGGTGGGGTGGCTGCAAGGTGAGAGGCTAGCTGCACAATTGAGCAGACTCGATAGACCATAAGGCCTGTATCTGTTGGCATTTTTGTATGTTGTCCCACACTTCCCCAAGCCAGTTGTCGATGTGGGGGTAGACATAATTCCCCTGCCTCCTAAGATCTGCTGCCACCACTGCCAGGCAATTGGTGAACACCCTGGGTGCCGAAGAAAGGCCGAATGGTAGCACTCTGAACTGGTAGTGCTCACCCCTTGAAGGTAAAGCGGAGGTATTTTCTGTGAGATAGCAGTATTTTTATATGCATGTAGGCATCTTGCATGTCCAGGGAGCAGAGCCAGTCCCCTTGGCGAAGCATGGGCAGCAATTCCGGCAGTGTCACCATACTGAACCTTTTGTATTCGATTAAAGTGTTTAGTTGATTGAAGTCCTGGATGGGACGAAGGTCTCCTGTCTGTTTCAGGATGAGGAAGAAGTGTGAGTAATATATCTTTCCTCTTTGAGGCAGTGGCACTGCTTGAATTGCTTTCTTGCTCAGGAAAGCTTGGATTTCTGCTCTAAGACCTGCATGGGATGGGGAGCAATGGGAGGGAATAGGTGGGTTTTCTGGTGGGATCAGATTGACTTCCTGAGCATAATCCCACTCTACGATCTGGAGTACCTACTGATCTGTGGTGATACTGGACCAGCCGTTGAGGTAAAGGGAGAATCTTCTGCCTACTGCCTCCCCCTGCAACTCTGCCGGGGGGGGGGCAGGCAGGAAGTCATGCTGAGGTTGCTGCAGTGGGCAAAGGAGCTCTGGCATTCTTGTCATTTTTAGGTACCTGTGTACCTGAGGACAGGGGGCACCTTTTCTCTTGTAACCTCCTCTGTGCTGCTGTCTCCTTCCTTGCTGGCCCTGCTGCCTATGAAAGGGGCAGTGCCTGGACGTGACTGGTTTGGATTTGTACAATTTGTGGACCTCCGAAACTGCTTTATCTGAGTCCTGTAGATCAGTTATCAGCTTTTCGGCCTCCTGACCGTAAAGGACTAGACCCTGGAAAGGCGTATCCAGGATGGTGTCCTGTAGGTCCTGGCGGAATCCTAAGACCCTCAGCCAGGAGGGGTGCCTTAGGCAAATACCGGTGGTTGCAGCTCTGGCAGCAGTGTCTGCTGAATCATATGAACACCTGAGGACATGCTTGCTGACATCAGCACCAGATTGGAGGACTGCTAACAGTTCAGTCTTATTGGCAGAGTCAGATTGAGTCTTGGCCAGATCCATGGCCTTGTTCCATATGTGCCAGAAAATTAAGAGACCTGACTGTACAGGGGGCAGAGGAATACACTTTGTGACCTAAATGGTCCAATGTCTTGAACTCCTTATCTGGTGGTTGAGAGCTCATGTGCTTTGGCTGTGGGGTTCTCCCATGGTCAGCCGTGAGGATCACCAAGTCTGCCTTAGGTTGCTCGCTCAAATGAGACTCTCTCCTTGGAGTTCTGTACAATCGGTCAGCCTTCTTGGGGACTGCCAAGGTCATAGAGGAGTACTTCCAGGCCACCTTTGTAACATCCTGGAAGGGTTCCACTAAGGGTGAGATAACCAAGGGCTTTAGGTCAGTGGACCCTAAGAACTTCACCAAACGGCACCTCTCAGGGTCCAACTCCTCCATCTCCCACTGGTTTAAGAACTGGATATGTCTCATAATGTCCAGGAAGGAGAGGTCATCCAGAGGGGATCTCGGGGAGTCCCTCCTGTGGTCTGGTGAAGGGAGGGGCAGGTCATCCTCTGAAGAGTCATAGGAGGAGGAACCTCCAGATGATTCTTCTGATGTATAGGGATGTCCCCTGGAGGAGGATCTGGACGATGGGTGACGGCCATGCTGCCGTCGAACTGGTGACCCATGTTCCTCATCCCCTGACGTAGGATGGTCTGGCATCAGGGGTGGTGGAGGTGGATGCTGGGGGGGAGGATGCCTAGGCAGGGCCAGGGTCCCTGCGAGGTCGGGGGCCAACTCTGGTGGCCCATGCAAAAGGTCCCCTTTTATGGTATTCCACCAGCTTGTAAACAAGACCCCTACCTCAGCCAAAGGGATGACAGGGCTTGGCTGGGGTGCTGGCATTGGGTTAGGGGAGTCAGGGGCCCCTGGTGTCGGCCCTTCCAGCACAGTGTCCTTTGGTGTCGGGTCCATCGGTACTTTTTTGTCTGGTGTTGGCCCTGGCAGGGCAGTATCCTCTGGCATCAGGTGCTCTGACATCTGGTCATCAGGCTTCCGAGGAGGTGAAGGCAGAAGGGGTGGTGTCCAGTCTCAGATATCCCCAGAGGTGAGTGTCAGATCCCCTGACATCTGGTCTGTAGTCAGGTTCTCAATGGGGCCCTGTGGAGCAGATGGCTTAGAGGGTGGCATGTGGTCTGACTTCGTAGTGGAGTCAGTGGGTGTTAAGGCCTGACATCAGTCTGAAGCCTCGGCCAACAACTGCCTGGAAGGCGAGTGATGCTTCTTCTGGTGCTTGCTATCCAGGCATCAGCTGGAGTCATCCAATCCTGTTGCCATGTTGGACGACCCAGGGCCTACATACGGCCTTGTGGGCAGCAGGCTCCTTCCTGCTGCCTGATGCAGAGTGCGTCTGTCCTGCTGACAGAGACCCTAGCGCATGCTTGTGGGGTGGGATAGCCAAGGACGGGGGCTTGAGAAAGCCTGAGCCCGGAAGACTTCCCACCGTGCACCTGAGAAGAGGTGGGGACTTCCTCAATTGTGACCCCGGGAGAACCAGTGAGACCAGAGGGGCACAGTTTGACCTCACGCCAGAGGCCAAATACTTGGAAGTCTTGTGTGGGGACCCGGGACAGGATTCTGACATGGACCTGTTCTTGTCCCAATGATGGTGTTTCCCACTCGGTTTCTTCTCTCTGGGGGAGGGGTCCTTCACCGAAGAGGAAGATTAGCTGTGCCCCGACTGGGTCTTCTGCAAGGCAGCCACTTGCTGTTCAAGGAGGTACGCTTTCAAGATGTTCAGGTGGTGGATTCTGGTCCTCCTGTTGAAGCCTTGGCAGTGCGGGCAGTTGTCTGGCCTGTGATCAGGGCCTAGGCAGAGCAGGCAGGTCGAATGGTCATCCTTCTCCGGGATCTGCTTGCCACACACACTTTGATTTCTGCCACTCTGAAGAGCAAGATGGTTGGGAAGACATGCATGTTGAACTTGCATTTCGGATGAAAAAACATTAACTGCGCGATGTGCGAAAATGGCGGTCGACTGGAAGCAGGAGGTGTCCGTAGAACAGATATGCATGGGTCGATGGTGGGAAAAAAACTGAGGTGGTGCCAGGGGGACCTCCCCCTTTATACAATGGGTGACGCCGGGGGTGGGGCTGACGTCAGGGGTGGTCCCTCACTTTAGACTGCTGGCTGGAATTTTTCGGTGGGGTCCTAGTGCATGGCGGCATAGTCCTAATGGTGTTACCTGCTGCAAGAGCTCTATCTCAAAGTGAGATCATCGATTTCATGGCAGCTGTGCTTCTGCAGCTAGAGTTTGGTGTTCATGTGTTATACTTGCGGCGGCAGAAGCGCAGGCCCCGCAGACTGAACTGTGTGTGTTTTACAGTGTGGATGAGTACCTGTGACTACAGAAGGGCTGCCAGCCCTTTGGATATTGTGGATTTGTATCTTTGGCTGCAGGGGCCTGTGCTTCTGCACACATATATATGTAGTGTTGTATTTAGAGTACCGAGGATTTCTACCTACAGCCAGAAGTGAGTGTGTACGTCTTGCAGTGTGCATACCACAGATAAGAAATCCACGAAGGTAGCACATTAGTGCTATTGCATTTGTATAATCTGGAAATAGCTGTATACTGGTTGTATTACCTGATGGTGGCCGTCTGTGGTTACCTGTGTGGTCTTATCATTTTGCTGATTGGTGGGGTGTGGAGTTGGGGTTGGAAACCCTAATGCAACATTTATCTACTTTGGTGGCACTGTTAAACCCTAAGTGGAGCATTAACACATTTTTTATTAATGAAGATATATAGATAGATATATTTATGCAGTAGATGTGGACACAAAACTCATTACATAAATACTGATATTTTACCTACTATGAATATAAATTTTGTTTATGTACACAGTAGATACATTGTCAGCGTGTATGTACATAGTAAACACGTCATCGTGACATGTCCCCCCCCCAATCTTCCAGCACTTCTGCTGCATTAAGTGTAGGAACCACAATACTACTGCAAACTGCAACTTAGTTAAAACTATTTATTATCTTGGATAACATCTTTGAGCTAGAAACTCATTTTCAGAGGTTCCGCGTCAGCAGGAAATAATAAATATACAATTGTTAATAGAGATAGACATCAGTATTTAAAATACCAGGAGAGGTAGCACATACTTGTGGTAAGGTCAACAGAACAATAGAACAACAATTAAAGGTTCAACTATTAAGGTAGATTTGTTTCTTGGATCAAAGTACCGAGGATCTGCGTCGGCAGGGAAAAGATAGTGGAGCATAGGTAAAGGGAGAGGAGAGAGATGAAGAAGGCAACGTGAAGCAGAGCAGAGCAAACCCAATGCTACTGGGAAATTAATCAAAAGAATGAGAAGGTAATATAAGGTAGAAATTCAGGGGTGCAGTGGCTAAGATATAGTAAGTTATAGAACTCAGAGAAGATCTTTGGAGATGCATTAATGTAAGGGGGGCTCTTAGTAGGCTAATCTGGCAGTGGAGTGCTGAATGATGCACAGCAGATTAGAGGAGGGGAATATGGGGGTAGGAGGAGGGAAAGAACAGACTGAGGGAAAGGGAAGGGGGGAGCTGGGGCAAGGAGCATATCAAGATGGGAAAAGTCACAGGGGTAAATGAGCGAGGATAAAGAACAAGACCTAGCATGAGCAATCATAGGAACGGAGTGTTGTGAGGTATTGGCGCAAATTGAATGTAAAGGAGCCGAGGGTGTTAGCAGCATGCACCTCAGGTGGGAGACCATTGAGCCATAAAATATATCCTTTTCCAGTCTGCAGCTTTCACCTCGATCTCCACACAAAACCCATGCTACACACTACCAACACAAAAGTGAAATTACCCAATTTTTTTTTAATACCTGCTCTACCAGCTCTCACATGGCCACTCACTTCTGCCTCTACCCCCCCCAGTGTATGCCTGTTTCAGAAGTTAATGTAACAGCAAAAATCACCAAAAGCTCACTTCAATAACTGCACCATTTATTTCATTCTCTTAGTAAAAATACCTCGCATTCTTTCGAGTCTCCATCTGCTCCTAGTCAGTTGCATGCCATCATGCTCCTTGCTGCAGAAAACAACCATCACTCAGTATTTTTTTTTTAAATAAAACAAATCTAAACTGAATCCATTAAAAAAAAAAACTTCACCAGAGACTTGCAACTGCCTCCTACTCTGCTCTGACCCACCCCTTTCTTGCTAAGTGGCGCCGCCAAGTTTTTCTCAAATTTTCACAAAGCCACTCCTCAACCAATCAGTGGCATGCAGTGTGCATAACGACGAGCATAGCAACAGTGCTCCTCAGAGATGAAGGAGCATCATTTTGCCAAAGAAACCCAGGAACATTTTAAAATGAAAATAAAACAGCAAGGGTTTGTTTATTGAAAAAAACCCATAAACACACAAACATAAGATCCCTACCTATTGCATAAATGAAGTACACAATTGGGACCTTGTGGAATACATGATTTATTTTCACTCATGCTGTTTGATCTTGGGCATGTTATTTGTGGCTTACACCACTTGTGAGGTTACCCAAGGTCAAACAGCCCTAGTGAAAATAAATCTTGTATTCCACAGATCCCTGTTGTGTATCCCATCTGTCTCTCTCTGTGTATACAGTATATAGTATATATACCTATATATACAGTCAAACCTCGATTATCCAGACCAGCCGTATATATATACACACACACACACACACACACACACACACACACACACACACACACACATAATATATACACAAATATATGATGGTCTGCTGGGTTCCCAACACTGTTGTCTCGGGTGTTTTCCCCCTCCCCAAACCAACTCCGACTTGGAGTTGGTTATTTAAAGTCTGGGGGGAGGGGGCAGAGCTTTGGCCCCACAGAAAACACCAGTTTCCCCAGTGACGGTCGGCAAATTTTGTGTTGCCATGGCATGGTGGAACATACATATATAGTTCCCCGTGAGCAGTTTGACCTTTTTTCGTGATGTCAAAGTCAAACTGCACAACAGAAAATATCAGTGATATTTTCATTCGGGCCATGACATATTGGATTTATGCAATGCCTTTTGTTATATTATGCCAAGAAAAAATTCTGCATCCTGATTGTTCAGTGGCAACCTTCAGCAGTGAAGGTCATTCAAATCCTACCACTGTACCCACGCTACCACTACAGACCTACTCTGTGGATAAATGGACCTAGAGTGAGGATAAACATAATATTCTCACTCTGGGTCTGATCACTCTCAAAATATCAAAAATATGTGCTAGAATGAAAATGTACCCTCACAAGCATTGCATCTTATATATATGCATAAGGGTTATAACATGACCCCATTGGAAATATCAGTGATGCTGACCCGGTAGCGTTGAGGGTTGAGGCGCTGGCGCCTTACCTCGAACCACGCCGGAGCACGAGGTTCGGGAACAGATTCGGGGTGCCGGGTGTTGGCAGGGGAGGAGAGGAACGCATGTGTGGAGAACTACTTTCCTCTCCTGGGGTGGGTTGTAGGAGTGTGTCGCTCTGTAGTGACCACCGGTGGAGACCGGGGGGTAACGCAGACACATGCAAGAGAGGGAACATCACCAGAAAACGGAAACTGGCTCCGCACTCAACCAGATGACGGCTGCCTGGTGATCTGATGCCATCAATGTCCTGAGAGCCTTCATCCCTCAGCAGTACCCCAGGGCCAAGTAGTGCACTTGCCTACCCCCACAGGTGCCTCTCCCCTTGGAGGAGGGGGGCCCGCCTGGTGAAGGGTTATGTCTGGGTTACCCTGGAGACGACTGCAAATGTGAGGGATGGGGCATGAGAACAGGATGGATCGGAGGTGCCTTGGCACAGCCTGAAGGAGTAGCTGAGAGCAGTAGCATGTATGAGGAAAAAGAGATAAAACAAAAAAGAAAATATCAGCAATATTTTTCCCAAGTGCAGCTTGACCTATTGACATCACGAGTGGCAAGGCCACGAGTAATGTCAAAGGTCAAGCTCCATGAGGGGGAAAATACTGATTTTTTTCAATTTGGGGCTGCGGCATATTCAGTTTCCACAAGGCTGTTTTCTTTGATCGTTTCTATGTATTTTGTTTTACCTTGTGGGATTTTCTTTTTGAAATTCAGATGACCGAGCATGAACAGTTCACTTGACAAGTGCTTCCGTGTTGTGACGCATGACGTTATGTGCATCACGTGGCATGCAGAGACAGAGTGGCTTTCAGTGGAGGGTAAATGTGGAGATGCTGGGCAGGGCAGTTCCAAAGTCGCGGGACACCAAGGGCATGTTGCTGGGGAGGGGCTAACAGCGTGCTGCTCGAGAATCAGTGTGCCGGTCGGGAGTGACACAAGGCAGTGACTGTCTTGGGTCCAAGAATGAGAACGGATTCCGGACCCTGTAAATATCACAAACATTTGCCAGAATTTATCCTCACAAGCATTGCATAGCCATTTATTTTCAAGGGAAAGGGAGCTGGAGTGAAAATAAATCATTTTAATACAGCACTGAGAAACACATGCGGCAGTGGCTGCATAATGACCTCAGAATTAAGAGTATGGAAGCTCTTTTACGGTTAAAACCAGACAAATTAAATTCCAGGTGGCTTCCATTTTTCCTTTTTAAAGTGGAGGAAAAACCTTTCAGTACTAGAACAACTATTAAGTTGAAGGGGTAAACCTAATATCACTAGCAGTGTATAGCTTGACTTCTGTAAATGTACGACAAGCAGATAGAATGGACATTATAGCACAGATGTTATGGCTGAAACTTTTTATTGTCATTCTTTATTACAATTGATTGATTTTCCAGTGACATGTATAGCGTCAGACATGGCATACCGAGGCTTATATCTAAGGACTGGTTGAAGGGTATTAGGATGTTTTGAAATCTTTTTGTCTTCGAGGCTGCACTTGGCAGAACAGTTCTGGAGTGAGGGACAAGAGAATCACACCAAAAAAAGAAAAGACCAATTACTATACAGAGCACAAAAGCTCCAGAGACTCCAAAACATTAACCTGGACTAACTGATGCTAATTAATGTTTTATTCCACAATCACACCTTTTGTGCCGTAACAATTGGTTTGGTGCAATGTAACCCACAGCACGGTCCAGCATAACAGTACCTAGCCAGTCGTGCTTGTATATTAGGGTTGAGTATACACTTCTGCGTTAAACCCCCATTTTTGTACTTTAATAACTCCACCCTGTTCAACCAATTTGCCCAAAATTTGGTAGATGTGGAGTCTTGGCAGGAGTCTCTGGATCCTGTCCATTTTGTGTCAGTCAGTGGGGGCACAAAGTTAGTGTTCAAATATGCTAAACTTCACCCAGATTAAGAGGTTGATGGGTTTTTTTTTAAACAGTTTTATTTCAAAACCTGACAATTACAGGTTTGATAAGAGTCTGGGCCAAGGTGCATGTTTTTGCAAGTTTCAGGTTTTTGACTTGCATAGTTTTTAAAGTATAAGTTAAAATCTGTGCCATTTCCTGAGCATGCTCAGTTCAAAACATGAGCATTCTAAGGACAGCTAAATTCTTGCAGTTTGAAGGAAATTGAAAGTGATTTAATCAAAAGTGATTTCCTTCACACTGCTTTCATTAGTTGCAGCTGATGAAAGAAAGCAGTGTAAAAGAAATCACTTTTGCTCACATTGAAAATCCCTATCTTTAGAATGGGTGGGTGTTCTCCCATTGAAAGTATCCCCCCTCCCGACCTCTATTCCTAAACAGCCAGTGGGTGCCCAGTCAGACCAGCCAGTGCCTCACTTCCTCCCAACCCGCGTCTGCTTTTTTAAAATGGCTGCTGGGTGCCAGTCTAGCCAGCTGGTATCCATCCTCCCTCCTAACGCTTGTGTTTATGATGGTGGCTTCCCAATCCTGCCACCATATTCATGAACTTTGTTCTGACACTGGGGTGCCCAACCCCTGGTGCCGGGCTACAATCTCCCTCCACAAATATTGAGCTGTATCAGGGTGCCCACCCTCCAGTTCTGCTATACTTGAACCCACTCCGTATCCTTCCATCTCCTGCCAAAATATAGCAACACTGGGGTGTGTGCCTCCCCAGTGCTATTGAGCAGCCCAGTACACCTGAATAAAGAAATCAGCCCCACATTGTTTTGTTGTTAACCCAGAAACAAAGAAAACTGGACTCTGATGTTTTTTGCAGCCTTCCCCAAACCACCATCCCCCACACCACTCTCTCACCTAGAAAGTCTCCACAACTGCTCCTCCAAGAAACATGTCCTTCTCCTTCCACACTGGCTGAGAACTGAAGAAGCAAGGTAAGTGCCATCAATGTATTTGTATTGCATTTTGAACTTTTATTCATAACTTGGTAAAAAAAGATTTTTTTAAATATTTTGTCACAAATTTTCAACATGGCCTTTTCGGTCCCTACCTCATAAGAAAGGTAGGTGAAATGTTTCAAATCTGGGCCACAAGGTGATTGTGCATTCGTTCTGCAAAATAACCTTCTGTGCAAAATTAAAAGAAATTCACCTTCATGAGTTGGGTTCCTAAAAAGACTGTTGAAAATTTGGGGTCAAAAGCTTTAAAAGTAACAAAGTTATGAAGGTACACTGACATTTTTCAATGTTTATCCATAACTTTGGTAATCTTCTATATTTTGACCCCAAATTTTTAACCTAGCCATTTTTTCTCACCACCTCATGAATGTGCCAGGTGTCATTTTTCAGATCCTTACTAAAAAGTGTTTTCGTACTTGTGGTGGGGAAATGATGTTGTGGTCTGTATTTTCCCATGTGGCCACAGCAGGAAAAGAATCTGTGAGGCTTTCTTTGGGGCTGCAGAATCTTCCATGTGGCCACAGATGCAAGTGCACTGGGCCAAGAGTCCATCTGGGTCCTAAGCCAAGAGAAGAGCTCTTTTTGCTGTATGGTTAATTACATGTGTGCCCTTCCCAGGCTGAGAGGGGTGCTGCACAGCAGCACCATCCCCCAGCCTCAGCCTATCCAGCTGGCTCACTGAGTTCACCCCCAGACTCTGCTAGCTGGCACAGGATCGCAGATTACTAACCAGTGGGCCAACAGCTGGTCCAAGTAACATTTCTTGATATTTTTTTCTTACATTTTGACCCTTAATTTTCAACATAGTCTCTTTATAACCTGCCCTTCAGAACTGGACAGGTGTCATTTGTGGCTTCTGCAGCCAGATGGACTCTTCCACTGGCTTCGGAGGGCCTTGAGCGTCTACATTTGTTCAGGACCTGTGTCAATGAGAATACAATTCCACTATCACAAAAAGGAAGGAAATTCATTGCAAAAAAACTATGTTAAAGCAGACATTAGGTTTGAAGAATGCAAAGCCAGTAATTAAGGAAACGAAAAACATCAGGGTTTGAAGTCTTGGCAAATCAGAGTGTGAAAACCTTCACCTCGAGGGGGTGAACTATTGCTTGACAATAGTTATATTGCACGAAGCCGAAGGCTGAGGGCAGTGTGACTGCTGGAAAGCAATAATTCATTCCAAGGGGTTCAAGGTTTTCACACTATAGCTTGAAAGGACTCCGATCAATATCTGTTTTATAAAACCTTATTTCTCTGATGTCTCCCCCACCCCCAACACACACACACACACACACAAGCAGTTGTATAAATACCCACTGAAGGTACCTAGGTGACATAAAAAAAGTTTTACCTGCATCCCGGATGTGTGGGATGGCCACATATAAGGAAAACATTACTTCTTCATTTTCCTTTGGCTCTGTGGCAGTATTAAATAAAAAAAAGCATGCTATGTTTGTGTCCCACCGAGCACAGGATTTCAGCAGTAGGAAGTGAATGCCTGTTGGGTGCCTGCACAACTCCGCTTGGTAGTGCTAACCCCGCTCTGCTCATAGTGCAGGTGACGGTAGCAGGTGAGAGTAGAGATGTGCGGTATTTGTCTCTCCTCACACTGATTCAGCAGTGAGTGGCAGGGGAGACTATTATTTACTTTTTCAGCCCCTCTCCTTGGGGTTGATTCATGCACAGAGGTGTTCCTCTCCCACACTGCCAATGCTCAAGCTTTTCTGTGTTCCTGTCAGAGCTAAGTCGGATGGTGACAGATAAGAGAGAGGATAGAATGTGCAACGAAACCCCAGAGAGGTCTAAAAGATAAATTAATTTAAAAATAAACTTTAAAAAGTTACATCAGCCACTCTGTATGGAAACAGTGGAGTATGAGCATTGCTATGGAAACCACCCACACTCCACTGTTTCAATACTGCTAGAGCCACTGACTGTCTTGCTGTACAATATATTAGAGTTGGTGGCATCTTTTTTTTTTTCTTAAATCAGAAGGAGAAGACCACAGCACTGGGGAATATGGGTTTAGAAGTGGGAGTGTGGAGCCACTAGCATCAGGGAGAATTTCGGGAACTGCTGCCATTTTTCAAGTGGTGATGGGGGCATGGTTTCAATGATTGACAGGCTCAGTGGGCAACAGCCAAGAAACTATTGACCAGTTCTGTCTTTTGAACTGGGCAATAATACAAAAACCAACAATTTCATATAAGTGGTCCTAAACCGGTTTGCAGCCCAGATTTTTTTCTAAGGTTTTATACATATATATTTATATATATATATATATATATATATATATCTGCACTAATTCGCAGTCATGGCCTCAAGGTTCTGTGCCTGAAGCATGCGCTCTTATTGTGGTAAAGACAGGCTGTAGAGGGAAGAGCCCATTCTAGGCAGAGGATGCCACCACTGAGCAATAGAAAAAGGAGGCCACCGTGGCTAATAGAAAAAAATCAGATCATATTATATTATATACAAATGTTTATTTTTGTATAAATCTAGAACAGGTGGCAAATGTACACACTATGTTAATAATCCACATATTATATTTTTGTAATACCTGAATACATATAGGACACAAAATATGTGGTGAGTGTGAGAGTACTGTTCAAACGTAGTCCATGGTAGTGGATATCCAAAGAGATAACACACGTAACATACATAGCACATTTACTTGTAACAGTACATACATAATACATTTACTTTCAATAATAACTGTAAAGTGCTTATACAAAATGTCGACATATTTAAAAATCAAAACCAAATGTAATGTGCCAATATTTGAACAACAAATTATTCTGTAGCACCCTTACATTCTCAGTCTTTTTCATACATTCATTAACGGGTCACATGTTTCAATACTGTGATATGTGGATCACAATCAGTGCAGCAGTGGCCACATTTTTTTCCCCACTTTCTATTTATCTTTCCTGGTCACCAGCTGCCCCTATCGAGTCCAGTCTCCCCAACCCCATCATCCACCTTCTCTGGGACTTGCGCCCCCCCCCCAATGGTGGGGTTATTGGAGCTAGCCAGGCCCCTCCCGAGCACAGTCCAGATTCCTGAGGGGAGCCCAAGTCAGTGGTGCGGGCCTGTGGGAGACTGGCGTTTCATCCTGCCTGGCTGTTTTTTTTGCGCCCCCACCTCCATTTTCACACCTTGGGCTGCCAGCTGCTATGACGCACCGAACACAGAGGCATGCATGTACAAGCAGGGTTCTACAAGCCTGTCCCCAACATTGACACTACTGCTGTGCTGCCGCCTGCCTCCATAAGGTGGCAGGCAGGTAGCAAGGAGAGCAGTCAGTGGGATGCTGCATCCTCTCTCTACCCCGGCCAGTCTCCACCGTGCACTAGCAGTAAGGCATCCAGCGCACTCTCAGCAAGAACAGACTGCACTGTATTTCATGATTTTTTTTAACTGGATTACACATATCTATGGAATGGCTCATTTGCATGCTACAGTCTGACTGGTACAGACTGGCAAAAGAGGATCTTACCTGTGGTATTATCACATAACAGTACAACACCTGTGATGTCACAGTTCCTTACATGGCTGTCTGTTAAAAGCCATTTTGAACCCAGGGGCCCCTTACACAGTCAACATTTTGTGGTGCTATGTGACTGAAATAACCATGTCAAGTGACCATTCCTAATTGTACTGCCTTTTCAATCAACACAGGTTCACAAGCCTATCCCTGCACTGTTGCAATGATCACTGTGATGACACAAGGAAAAGGGGAGGGGCTAGCATGCTAATGAAGAACTGTTCAATGCACACACACACACACACACACACACACACACACACACACACACACACACACACACACATTTCTGGCTCCCGAGCAGACAGCCCTACACCTCCAGCCCCAACAGAACTATGTGAAGCAGTGGTGCAGGCATACAGCAGCTCCAATGGAGATTGTGGTGGGACCAAATAAAACAGTCACATATGAGAGAAACAGGCTAGGGAAGCAGGTTCTACTGTACACAATACTTGTTTTTTAATAAAACAGGAACAGTCAGAAAAGCCACTGGAGCACCAGGGAAGACCAGTGTAGGCTGGGAAAAGGGCACCACATGCGAGCCACATGGTACGGGGTTGGGAGGGACAACCGAGGTGGTAGTGCTTCCTGCCACATAGTATCATGTCATGTTGCCAGCACAATACCATGCCCAGATATCCGTAATGGTCGCGTTTTTGATGTTTGTGCTTGAACCCCCTATTTGTGGCCAGAAACATCTGGTGACCATCATTTGCATAGCAGCTTAGCTGCGGGAAGAGTCTCCCTCCCAGCAGCTGTCGGGGCATTGTGTGGCAGTTTTTAAAGGTGGCAGAATAAGGTGCCTTTCTGCACCTCATATCTGTGTCCCCCTCAACTGTGAATGTATGGGACCCCTAACATTTAAAATACTTCTTTTACATACAATCTTAAGCAAAAAACACGTTTTAATTGCAATAATACTCGTATGTGGAGTATGACCTATTAACCCACGCAGTGCGATTTTGTCATGATACCACAATAACACCACAGCCCCTGCTATCTTGTTCTTAGAGTCTATACAGCTTGCTTCAGCCTTTTGCTAGGGGTGATCCCTTCTTGTCTGACTGTTATTCCTCCCAGCAAGACATATATTTTATATAAGTTAAAATATTTTTCCTATGATTACAGACAGAGGCTAAAGGCTAAGAGAGCAAGTTAGTTTCAGATGCCTCTCCTTGTGTTTGGATTTTTTTAAACAGAAGAAGTAGTGCACACCCAAAAAAGTTCAATAAAAAAATCTACATGACTTATGAATGTTTCTGCCTGCAGGCCTTTCTCAACATTTTGGAAGGTCTGTGGGCCAGAATGTTCATGTGTTGGAGTACTAGAAAACTCTCTACTAGGATTTTATTTAGTGCACACTGCTCCTCCATTCTCTTTGATATATATTTTGGTGTTACAGAGATTAATTCACTTGATTTTCCTAGATGTGGATTCTGCCAATTCCAGGTTATGTAGTTACAGTCCATCAACACCCTAGTAATCAATTCATTAGCCCTTAACCACCTGATCCCAAGTGCAGCAAAGATAAATCAGCTTGCCCCATCTTGCAGCTCAGAGTCAGGCAAAACTGTGCTAACAGGAGGATGCACTGATCTTCTCCACAACCTCAATCTCGGATTTGGCGACAAGGAACCGCAGTCTCTTTCCTCCTAGTCGGATGAGGTCCACTGCACTAAAGGTAGAAAAAAAAAAAGGTTGACATATGATTTCCATTACATCCACATTCACATCCCACGCCTGTTCCTGATTTTCAGGGATGTCCCTAATTTTGCACCCAAATTTCTTTTGTCCCTCTTAAGTTTTTCATTTTTGTCACTGAACCATAGAGATCTGAAGCAAAAAATTATGCCAGATATTACAGTTTAGTTCTTTAGGAAAGGTTTTCATGCTAAGCCCCGCACTGTAGCAGCTTATAAGTACATACATACTACGGACAAAAAATAGACCAAGGTACCCCTTGTTTTGTCTGTCACTTACTCAATGGAGTCTGGATTTACTATTCTGATCCATTAAACTATTGAATTTGTTTTTAAAAATATTCAGTTTCACTGTTTCCTACTTCATGAGGTAGACTGTTTGAAATCCCAACCGCTCTCTGTGAAAAGTGAAGTGGTTAAAACTGACACTGGCCCACTAGCCAAAAACTGGTAGACTTTGCATCAGGCTGGTCAAATTTTCCTTTAACTACAGTCCTGCTAACTTTAGAAGAGAAAGTGACATTTCAGTAAGTACACAAGTTCGGTCAGTGGAAAAGTCTGTGGGAGCAGTGGATTTTCCCAGTCACTGGGTCTGTGTCTAGGTGCTGAAAAACTTAATTTTGTCCCCCTCATAACCATTTTGCCCAGATGTGTCCTTGATCTGAGGCAGAACATTGACAGCTATGTCTGTGCTGTAGGGCACAATTTGTTGCTTGTATGACTCTGGTACATGCCTGCTTTGAGAGACAGTTTTTAGCTGAATGTGAGAAATGATAACTCAGGAACACATCCTTGGCCAATCGAGTAATCATCCCTGCAAAGACTTCAAGTAATAGTAAAAGCTGTCCGTTTATAAACCCTGGAGGGATCCAGTATGCCTGGGAAAAGCAGACAAATCTCTTGCCGCCAGGTTTCCAGAGGTTTCCACCACAGGTGTTTTTTCCTCTCCTCAGTTCTAAGGTAAGTAAAGTACATTTGTAACCCTTTCCATCAGACAGTGGATACAACCATTTCTAATACAGTGCTTCGTCCTTTGTCCGCCACCCTCACAACGCCAGTGTGAGCTCCTGTTCCATTTTTCAGAAATGCCATCTCCACCATTAACTGCCACCCTCTATTATCCACCACAATTTAGGACGTACAGAGGATGGCAGATAAAAGAGGGAGCACAGTACTACTGAATGCAGCTGCTAACAAGAATGAACAAAGGCCAGCTACCTGCTATCTTCTGGGTGCAAGACTTCTGTGTCCAAAAGGACACTGACCACAATCTACTTCTCAAACAAGGTTCAGCACACCAAGGGCTCCAGTGTGGAAAAAAATGTATGTAAAGTGCATGCCATTAGTACAGTTGTGCAGCTTCTTACAGCTAATTCTTGGTCCTGATGAACCGAAGATGCCAGATTCTCTTCTCCAAACACTCCCTTATGTTTTGATGCGCCCCGTCCATTCCTAATGAGTCACTGGCATCTTAAGTTTGCTGGGACCAGGAACCAGCAGTTAAGAAATTGCACAAATACATTAATGGTATGTGCTTTGTAAGTTATAAAAACCAATTATTTTCGCACCGGAGCCCTTGGTGTGATGAAGCTTGTCTGTGAAGCTGAATGCTGCAGCTGTCAGGCTTGCAGGAGGTGAACACAATGGATAAGTGGGATTTTGTATTACAGCACTTCCTATGTCCTGGACATGTGCATCCACGTCTTATGATTAACAGAGACAGTACTTTTCCTTTTTCCTTTAGTATAGATTTTATCCCCTGCAGATCCTTGTCCACTCCACTCTGGGCCTCCCAGTAACCACCCAGCACCATCAACTACTGACCTGGTGCTTCAGCTGCCATCAGTCCTCCATGGCTTTCCCAATGGCGGGGGTTTGGGAAGGGCTGTCCTTCACACCAAGTTTTGTCATGTCTGGTATCTGGCAGACATGCAACCTGACTTCAATTTCCAGAGTGTACTGGAACCCATTACTGTGACAGGATCGAGTGTTTTCTTCCTGTATACATGTTCCTCCCTGGCACTAGGTACAGCCCAGTGCTGCCCTTGCTAGCTACAGCACACTTGTGAGTATGCGCCACCTTCTGTGAGGGCACAGACTCCCTCACCAACCTCAAGAGGCCGCTGCAGTGGCAGATGCTGAAGGCTTTCCTCCATGGGTTGGCTCATGCTAACATGGGCAGCACTTCCCAGCCCAGGCTGCCACAATCCCTGGCTGCTGGCAAGAAGTGTGATGCACTTCCACTGGGACACTGGATGGTTCATAAGGCAATAACCTTTCCAACGCATCAAGTGAAATTTTCTTGTAGCTCAATATTAGTAATGTACAGAAATGTAATTCCTACCAGGGAAAATGTTCTACCACTCAATAACCACCTCATTGTTTATTTACAGTCAACAGCCTCGGCTTCAATTCAACATTTATGTCCTGGCTGGAAGATGTTTATCTCATAGTAAATGCCACATTCCTCCTATCCACCCTTTCTGCATCCTATTATTGTATTTGAAAACACACATTTTATGATTATCTTCTCCAACATTCATTGATGTTTCTGGTTGTTTCATCTGCTTCCTTTCTTTGTAGGACCAAAATGCATACTAATGATGTAATTGTACCCAGTCTTGTTTTGTTTCAAATCCTTGATCTACATACTGCATACTTCCTGAACATTACAAACACCCCCCGACTGTGCAGCCACTCATGATGCAATAGTTTCCTCTCTTCTCACTGCATTGTGAGTGGCTAGACTGTGTTGTGGGATGTTCCAAAGTCCAGAAAAAGCTGCAGTAGGAGTTGATCAAGGACTTTAAACTATTTTTGTGTGGTAACACCAGTATGGTGGGCAGTCTTTTTTTCACTTTTAAAAAGAAGAAGCGTAAAAGAAATAAACTATGAGCTACATCTGCAGTCTGTACAGAATGTGGCCAGTCATAACGTGGTTTCTAGGGACATGGATATGGTTCAGTTATCTACTCTCATGGCAGTCTCCCTTTAAGAGCTGTTTTTGCTGGACAGTCTTCAAGCTAAACTCCTCCCACCACCTGGCTGGTATAACCTTTGGCTCTGCCCCATGATATCAGATCTTCCTTTCCACTGGAAGAGTCAGGTCTCCTCCTTCACATCTCTGTTCGCAGTGTAGGCCCGAACTGTTTTCAAGTGCGCCATTTGGCTTTTTCTTCTATTTCAACAAAAGTGTATCCCCGGTTCTGACTCCAACAATCAACAGCGTGGATCAAAGAAGTTCTAAGGCAGATCCTGGTTTTAGGTGGTGCGTCCAGTGCAACCAGAAGATGTCTCGGATGGATCCGCATGTGTCGTGCATCTACTGCTTCGGCAAACAGCATGATGCTGCTGCTTGTGGCCTGTGTCAGGATAGGCTTGACCACTACACTCATCTTCTTCTGGATTGGCCGACTGAACGGGACCCTCCAGTAAAACTGAAGCAGGCATGTAAGTCAGCCCCCGCAGATGTGGGGTCCACGGCCCACTTGGCACCCATGGAAGAAGCAGCGAGTCTGTCACTGCGCTGCTCCTGCCAGGGGTCAGTGTGGCCTGGTTTTTGCTGGCAAGTTCAGACAGATGTGCAAGATTCTCCAGACTTTAGGGGGGGAGCCCTGCTCACCACTGTAAGCACAAGAAATCTAAAAAGTCTTGATGTAAATCGTGGGCTCGGGAAAGGGCGCACTCTTCCTGCTCCCTCGACTCCCCCAGTTGCTTGATGGCTGTCAAGTGTTCGGCTTCAGACAAACCTTTGGTTGAGGGCAAAGCAGCTAACTCCACGATGCCCCCATCGAGCTTGTCGGTCACAACACAGGTTGAGCAGGCGGTCAAGATTTCAGAGGGGATCGAGGATGACTCAAACTCCAGGACCCCAGTCCTGTCAGGCTTCACCCAGCGGGTATAGAAGCAGTCAGTGGCCCTGGCTGTCTCCTCTCAGGGGATGCATCCCTCCAGGGTCAAACAGCTGAACCCTGTACAGGAAGGCTATACTGCCCCTCTCTCCTTGATGTCATTGATTCAGTCAATGCTCGAGGTCAGGATCAAGGAATTCTTATGCTCTCAGTCTTCTTCAACTGGGAGGCACCACCATTAGTGCTCCTCTTTGTTCTTATTTTTTTATATTTACTTTGTATGCCCCCTCTCTCACTACCGAACTCCTGCTCCTTCTGGAGACTCCATCGGCCTGGTTTGTCCCCACTCCTGCAAGCCAATGTCCAGTGCAGTCCATCCCCCCATGGAGCCTTGGCTATACCCCCCAGGCGGGTACGGGGTGGGGCCCTTACACCCCGACGTGACTTAGTTTTTCGTCGGGGGATGCTGGTACTGGCATCGGTAGGGGCATTGGGGATCGTGGCCATGAGCTCCGTCTACCAGGAGTCTGGTGGGGTATTTTCCTGTTTTCTCCCCTCCCCACAGGACGTCACACGCTGGGGGAGCCAAGGGGCCGAGCACGTCGTAACATGCCTGATGCTCCGGCCCCTGGCAGACATCCTTCCCTTCCTGCTATGTGCAGTCTCACTGCACCTCCACCTGTGGTCACCCAGGTGGTGGTGTTGCAGTGGGACTTGCATCCCCACCCACCCCCCTGGAGTAGGAGAGCAGCCGTTGGGCGCTCAATCCTCCTCCCTCAGCCGGCCCTCCAGCTACCCGAGTCCATTCCCGAACCCGAGTTGCTGGCGTCGCAAGCGGAAATCCAGCCACTGCACCAGTGGGCCGGCCTCCTCTTTGTTCTTATATGACAAAAGGCTCCATCACCGTATGCAGTGGCGCTACGAAGAGCTCGTCTGGTAGAAATGGGCCTTGGTTGGGCAGGGTAGGGTTCTTCCCTCGACCCCTGTGGTCATCTGGCAACCACCAGTTCAGCCCGTTCCGGTCCTATAGAGCCAGCTGTCTCCAACACATGTCTCACCACCGATACTGGCGGAGCTGCCTCCATGACAGTCCATGCAGGGAGCCCCATCCAGGGACTCCCATCTGGTTATGGATGTGCCAGGCCAGTTGGTGGTGATCACACACTCGATCGAGCCTCGAGTGGTGCATAGTGGCAAAGGGCTGAGGACAGTTGAAGGGTCCTCAATGCAACTGTTGAGGGCTCATGCTTTTGATCGGGAATCAGTTGAAGAACTGACTACTGACCCCGGGCCTGTGTCTTTCCGGGATCTTCTCAGACTTATGTCTGAGTCCATGGAGGTTTCCTTGGAGCCAGTCCAGAAAAGAGCTAAGTATCCCTTCACAGAGATACTAGACGTATGGATGTACTGTATGCGGAGAGCTGTCTTTTGATTGGTTATATTAAATGGAGTCACCTATTGCATTGTCACCATCTCCAGTGGCATTTGTCCTTTTGAATTTGGCTGCATTCAATGGACTGGTGAGTGCAGTTGGTTCCTTTCCTGTTTCAGACCTGGATGAATCCCCTGGGGTTGCCTTCCTGATAGCCAGGGCCATCCTGGGATCGGCACTTTTTGGCAGCATCCAGCTTCCTGCCCAGCACCCTCTGCCTATATGATTTGCAAGTATATGGTCCCTACCAACACCTTGTCTGGATTTTTGGACACCCTTCAGCCGAGGGTCTGATTGCCGACATGGTCTTCTGCAGATCTGTTAGTACCAGGGATGTGGACGAGCCACCAATAAAGAGTCCAAAAAGCTTGACCATGCAGCTAAAAAGGTCTATGCTACAACCACACTTGTTCTCCATCAGGCGAGTTATGCCTTGATGCTGGCCCAGTTGGGGCACTCCCTGATGGGAGTCCTTGATACTGTCCTCCCGTACCTCCCTGCCGACAAGTAGATGGTGGTGAAAGTGGTCCCAGACCAGAGTCAGGCACTGGCTAAACACCACCTTCAGATGGCCTTGGAGGTGGGCGATTCTTGCACCTGTGCCATGGCAGCGGCTGTCGTTGATGTGTCACAGGGCCTGGCTGAGGATTTCCTCCTTCACGGCACACACCCAGCATAAGCCGGCTGATGTCCCTTTCTTGGGCACCCATCTCTATGGCCCCAGGGTGGAAAGATATCTCACCAGGATAGAGAAGTCCAATGACACCCTAGATTCTGTGACCTCAACGAAGAAGCAGAAAGGGCAGAAATCAAAGAAAAAGCCTTTTCAGTTTTGGCCTTTTCTGTGTCAGCAGCCTAGGCAGCAGCAGTTCCAGTGGGGCCCCAAGACTAAGTTCCCTTGTCAGGGCCCCAACAAAAGGTGGGGGTAGGGCTAGTGGTGCCCCTCAGGCAGCAGACATCAGTGTCCCCTCCACAGCTGCCTGCTGACGGGTTGGGGGTTGTCCAACTGCCACCCACCCAGTCCCTGCCCCAGCTTCCTGTGGGAGATTAGCTGTGCGATGTCTGGCATGCTTGGTCCATAATTTCCTCTGACAAGTGGGTCTTAGAGGTGGTAAGCAGAGGGTTGCCTCTCAATTTCGAGGCTCTCCCACCTTATCGACCCACACACCAAGGGAGTCCATGGTGTTGCAGGACATGCTGTCTGCTCTCAGGGAGGATGTTGCTCAGTTCCTGTCCATTTCACAGACTCCATGGCAGGTCAGAGCTTTGTGTACAGGTACTTCCTGGTCTGAAATGAACAGGAGTTGGTGCCCCATACTGGATGTTCACGCTCTAAACAAGCAGCTCCTGAAGCGCAAGTTCAGGATGGTCACTCTGACCTAGATCATACCATCTCTGAAGCAGAGCATGTGTTTCTGCTGCCTGAACCTTCAGGATTTGTTCTTCCACATTCCAGTCTGTCCGTCCCCACTGGCGGTATCTCTGGTTTCACGTAGAAGGGATTATTTACCAGTTTCAGGTCATGCCTTTTAGCAGTAGTAAGTAGTAAATCTTTTTTATTCATAAAGAATAAGGGAAGTATTCAATTGAGCATAACTCATTTACAATGAAGTCCCGAGTATCAAAAGACAATAGCATGAAACATCTGTTTCAGAAGACATGGCAGTCATCATAATCACATTTCAATATAAAAATATACAATTATACAGCAAGGAGCAATATATATATATATATATATATATATATATATATATATATATATACACACACACACACATAAGTAATCAATTAATAAATATCACATTGATTACAGTTAAATTGAATGCCTTTGCCCTCTCTTCAGCACCTCGGGTGTTCACCAAGTGCACGGCGGTGGTGGTAGCCTTCCTACAGCACCAGGGGGTCAGGCTATACCCTACCTGGATGACTAGCTGATAACCTGGCCATCCAAGGAGGTACTGGAGAGGTCCAGGGACCTGGTCCTCCACACCTGCAGAGACTTGGGCCTTCTGGTCAATCTGGTCAAGTCCAAAATCAACCCCTCACAGCTGATTCACTTCACTGGGGCAGAGCTAGACCTTCTCCTGACCAATGCCAGACTCCCTGTGGACTGGGCACTGGATCTTACCTGCTTTGCCTGATCATTTCAGGTTGGGTGCTTGTGCTGCTGGGGTTCATGGCATCCTGCACCAGTGTGGTCTGGTGGGCCCACTGGCAGATGTGGCACCTTCAATGGGAGTTGGGTTGTCAGTGGTCCAGGCATCCAGGCCACTTGGACCAGCTGGCTGTAGTGACCTGGCCAATGTGGGATGCCATCCAGTGGTGGCTTGTCCCACAACTTTTGGAGGAAGGAGTCCCATTTGTCTGCTGAGAGCCATCAGACATTCTGACTACAGACGCATCTCTGGTGGGGATGGGGAGCCCACCTGGGGGACCACAGAACCCAAGGGCTCTGGATCTTCAGGGGTCCTGTCACCACATCAACCCTCTGGAGCTCTGTACAGTGCACCTAGCTCTGATGGAATTCACTCCTTTTGTCTGGGGTCAGGTCGTGTAAGTGCAGATGGACAACACCACAACCATGTTCTACCTAACAAGCAGGGTGGCATGCACTTCCTTCCCTTCAGTTGGAGAGGCCCTCTGCACCTGGACCCTCATGCACAGCTTGGGTGTGGATCTCCTGGCAATTCATGTTGCAGGAGCTGACAACCAGCTGGTGGATGCCCTCAGCCTGGTTGGTGAGATGTTGCACAAGTGGTCTCTGCATCAAGAGGTGGTGAACCACCTGTTCTCCCTGTGGGGCACTCCTCTGGTGGAGCTCTTTGCCTCCAGGGAGAACTCAAAACTGAGGCTGTTTTGTGCCCCCCTCCCTCAGTCTGGGACACTGCTAAGAGATGCCTTTGTGAGGCCCTGGACCCCAGGCCTCCTGTACACCTTCCCTCCCTTTTCCTTGATCCACAAGGTGGTGGTGGTCAAGGAGTGGAGGGACAAGGCATGGATGATCCTGACTGCATCAGACTGGCCTCACCAATTTTGGTACCCGGATCTCCTCAGCCTCCGCTGCAGTTGCCCCTGCACCCTGATCTGCTGTCCTCTCATCAGGGGAAGATGCTGCACCCAGACCTTCGGTCCCTGCACCTCAAGGCCTGGTTCCAGAGTGGCTAGTGTTCCAGGCTCTGGGACTTTCAGACAATGTGCTTCACATTGTGGAGACATCCCAAAAAAAGTTGACTTATTAATGCTATGCTTTTAAATGGAAAAGATTTTTCATTTGATGCCAGAGCAAGGAGCTTGATCCCCTTACCTACCCCTTGGCTAGCATCCTGGACTGTCTTTGGTCCCTCTCCCAGCCAGGGCTGAGATTGATGATCTTCAAGGTGCACCTAGCAGCCATCTCTACATACCGGGTGCAGACTGGTTTGCCGACAGTGGCACAGAAGGTGGTCGGGTGCTTCTTCAAGGGCCATGACCACTTGAACCCACCGGTGCATGAACCACCACCTTGAGATCTGTTGCTGGTTTTGGCAGTGCTCATGGGCAAGCCTTTTGAGCCTATGCACAGGTGTGAGTGTCACACCTGTCATGGAAGATTGCCTTCTTGGTGGCTATCACCTCTGCCAGAAGGATCGGCAAGCTCCAAGTGCTCTCGGTGGGGTCTCCTTACTTGGTTTCCCACAGGGACAAAGTTGCTTTGCCCCCACCCGAAGTTCCTTTGGAAGGGAGTATCAGAGTTTCACTTCTGAGTGCCCGACCATTGACAGCTTTAAATCTGCTCTTAAGACTTATTTATTTGGATTACCTTTTGCGGAACCTGCTGAATATATTACTTGTTTTAATGATTTGCTGAATTTTAGTGACATTTGTGTTCTTATCATGTTTGATGTATTGTACAAGCACTCTGATCTTCTGGAATTGTGCTTTTTTAAAAATAAAGATTGACTGATTAACCAGGTGATTAACTTACCAGTACACATTTACAACCTACCTTCGGAGGCCAACCATAAGCTGCATACTTTGGACCTACGGCAAGCGCTGTCTTATTACAGAGAGTGTATGGCTGGAGTTCGGGGGGAGGCTCACCAGCTCTTTGTCACATACACTGAAGTCGCACCTGGCAGACCAGCACCACAGTGGATGACTGGCAGGTGAACCATCTCCTGCATCGACATCTGCTATAGGATGGCAGGTAGGGAGACTCCCATAGGGCTTAGGGCTCATTCCACCAGAGATACTGCTGCCTTAGTGGCTGCTTTCAGGGATGTCCCCCATACAGGAGGTCTGAAGGACAGCTACCTAGAAGTCAGCACACACCTTCATCTCTCATTACAGCATCAACCTTGAGTCACACTGGGATGCTGCTTTTGGGACCTCAGTTCTCCAATCTTTGTTTGCCAAATATGAGTACTCGCCTTGCTCCTTCCTCCTGGAGAACTGCTGGAAGTCTGCTGTGAGTGTGGATAAGTGAACCATATCCACATTCCTAGAAGAACAGGTTACTCACCTGCAACCGTAGATCTTCCACGGAGTGGTCTCTTGCAGTCGGTAATACTTTTGGGTATCCAGGAGAGGTCACTGTGGTGCACAGCAACTCTTCTAGCAGTTTTTCACCAAGGACCACCCACACATGATATCAGCTTCCTGTTTCCTATACGAGTGTGGCAGTCCCTTGTATCCTCAGTTCATTTTCCTGTCTTCAGCTCATGCAGCAGTCATCGATGAGAAATTTGGAAAATGGAGGCCTGGCAGACGATCACTTCCAACAATTGGGTACTTTAGATTATACAGAAAGGTCATACTCTGGAGTTTCTCTCCACCCCATGCCCTTGCCTTTCACGGCAGATTCATTATCCTCCAGATCATATACCCATCTTACAGGAGGAATTAATGGCCCTCTTGACCAAACAGGCCATTGTATCAATACCCCTTCTGGAACATCAAATGGGATTTTATTCCCACTTCTTTTTGGTGCCCAAATGTATGGGAGACCTCAAACCAATACTGGATCTCAGACAATTGAATCTTTACATTCAGTACAAACATTTCTGCATGATCACCCTACCTGCCATCATGACGATCCTAAAACAGGGCGACTGGCTTTGCACCCTAGACATGAAGAATGCCTACCTTCATATTCCCATCCACCCTGCCCACCACAAATTTTTGCGCTTCCACCTACTGGGTCAAAATTACCAGTTTTGAACACTACCTTTCAGACTCTCATCAGCCCCCAGAGTGCTCACCAAGTGCCTAGCGGTGGTAGCAGCCTTACGAAGAGAAGGGCACTTCATCTTTCCATATCTAGACGATTGGCTAATAAAAGCAGACTTCAAAGTAGCTCTGCTTGCCTCTCTAGATGCTACCTTGAAACTGTTCACAGATCTAGGAATCACTGTCATTTGGCCAAAGTCCAGTCCAACTCTGACACAGTCTCTCCAATACTTTGGAGCCATTTTAGCTACAGTTACAGCCAGGGCTTACCTCCCACCTGCCCAGCAGGACATGCTTATAGCTCTGGTGTTAGATATACAGACTCAGAAAATAGTCATGGACATCTGGTGACGTCACGGCACCTGCAGCAGGTTAGGAGTCGAGCTCTCTCCCCAAGGGAATTCAAAAACCTCCAAAAAACCTTAAACTTGAAAAAAAATTAATTCAAAATGCCACCAAGAGGTACTAAGAATGACAGAGGACACAAAATAAGACCTAAGGCAGCCAATAAAAAGCCCGATGGCACCAGATTTAAAGACAAGCCACAGGCCCACAGTTGGAGCACATCTCCACACAGCCTGCATGGCTCAGACTACGATATGGAGGGTGAGTCAGAGATTTTATCAAGATCACGCTTAGAGACTCTTTTGAAGGAGATTCAAGACTTGTGTATGGACAACCAGAGAGAATTAAAAAACTTGTCTCAGAAGTTCCATAAGATGGAAAAGGAAATAGAGCAGGCAGAACAGAGAATAACACAAACTGAAAGTACTGGGGATCTCCTGGGCCGGGCAGTGGGCTCACTGTATCAACACACCCTGGCCCTACAACCGAAGTGCACTGACCTAGAGAGCAGATCCAGGAGGGATAACCTCTGCCTCTACGGTTTGGTGGAGGACGCCGAGATTCAACCAATGGCTTCACTTTTAGAGGACTTCCTGAGAGACATACTCAAGCTACCAGCTGGTTACCAACTCCAAACAGAGTGAGCCCATAGATCCCTGGTTCCTAAACCCTTGGAGCCCATTGCCAGACCTAGGTCCATTATTATGAAGTTCGCCAGTTACAGAGTTAAGGAGGACATACTTGAAAGAGCATGGCAGAAAAGAGATCTAAAATACCTGGACTCACGGCTATCTTTGGATAAGGATTACCCCTCAGAGATACAGCAGACCAGGCAGCAGTGGGTCCCCTTCTTTAAAATTCTCAGAGACAATCAGATCCGCTTTCAGATGCCCTATCCAGCGAAGCTCAGGATTCTCTGGGAAGGGAAAGTAAAGACCTACAACTCGCCAGACGAGGTAGTGACAGCACTTGGGGGGGGTATCACCCCTCCACAACTTGAACCGGAACGTTTGAAGTGGAAGCAGGCAGTGAGCACAGACTGGTACTTGGTAACAAATCAGAAGAAAACAAACTCTGCGCTGGAAACTGCACATTTAATTCTGGACCAAGCTGCCACCCTACAAAGGAAGAAAGCACAGGGACCGCCGCAAGATCCTTCAATGGCGCTGGGTTGAGAGGCTAAATTGGAGGCAACTGTGCTTTAATTCATTGTGCTCCATTAGCGTTGCACTGTCCTAGACCTCATCCCACCTTCTGTAGAAAAGGAGTTGACAATTTTTTAGTTGAAAGCATGGAAATGGCTCTTGACACTCTGACCTGTTTATGTTTGTCCCTTTCCCCGGATGTGGTCTGTCCCTTTGGTGATATTGGGAGGAAAATGAAAGGACTGATCTAACATCAAGACACTGAATAGGTGCAGGATTGTAGAATGCCTAGACCATTTGAACCATAACAAACTTTGCCACCCAGGGTTTCAGTTACATTTTACTGGGCTATGCTAACTATCTGTTTTTTTCAGCTTTTGTTGTGCCCTCTCCCGACCCCGCGAAGTGAGTTGCGGGTTCTCATCCCCTGACCTGTGAAAAAGACATCAATGAGGGCTTGCCATGGCAGTTCTTTGAGTTACAGTTGAAGGGAAGGGCTCGTCTTTTTTGCCACTTATCAACATGGGAACAGAACTGTATGTAATGCTCTGCTGGACTAAAACTGTTTCACATATGGACTACCAGAGTGGGATGGATACTATTTTCTGGATGGACTTTGGACCTTCGTGGTGTTGGGGGGATGATATGATGGCAGATTGTAATGGGTGAAGGGGCTGTTTCTGGAAGGGGGGTGGGAGAAAGGGCTGTGAAATGTTGGGGAAACTGTGATGCTACATAAAAACAAGCTGTACACTAGATGATGTGCTTTATTCTGATTACAATCCTTTGGAAATTAATAAAGGTAAAACAAGACAGTTCCCTTGGGGAGGGGAAGGATAAAACTCTGAACTGCTGTTTTGCCTTAGATGGGGGTTGCCGTGACGCAAATTAACAACCTACTTGGAGGTCTAGAGCAACATTCACGACCTCAGGGGAGGGCCCCACTCACACGGGGCATTTTACCACCTCCTCTTCTCACCCCCCCACCATGATAGATGGGGGGGAGGAGACCAGAAACCTGACACATCAGGTTTTCTATCTTGGAAGCAAATGGCGAGTTTAATCTTTTATTTTTTCCAATATACGGTTAAGGTTACTGCCCTGTTGGCAGAAAATTTTGCATGTTCACAAGGTCATAATCTAATGCGTGTGCTGTATGCTGAATGGTACTTGTTTAGAGGGGCTGTTGGAGCTTTGATGGGTTCGATGAAGAGGGAGGAAACAGAATGGCTCTAAGGAACCAGACAGATGGCTAGACACACAAAGTTCTGGTCATACAGTGTCCACGGGCTGTCTGGTTCGGTTAAATGTAGTAAAGTTTTAAGTTACCTTAGAAAGTCTGCAGTGGACTTTGTATTCTTTCAGGAGATCCACCTGTCCCCCCAGAAACACACCAAGTTAGGTTTTATGGGATTTGGCTGTACTGCTATGGCTTCATATAAAAGGGCGCATAAGGGGAGTTGCAATTTCAATACCTATGCATGTCTCATTTGAAAAAACAGACGTGCTGGCCGATAGGGAGGGGAGGTACGTCATGATGAAAGGGGCCTTGCAGGGCAGGCCTTGGACTCTGGCGTTGGTATACTTCTCACCCGGGTCAAACACAGCACTGTAGTAAAAATACTTAACTACCTTACAAGAATGGGCGCAGTGAGATGTGATCTGGGGAGGAGACCTAAATTTGACTTTAAACCCTACATTGGACTCCACAGTCCAGACACCTAGGAAGGAACACACTACAGCCAAAAGAGTTAAGAGAATGCTAGGGGAACTTGGCTACGTAGATATCTGGCACCATCTAGAGGGTAAAAAGAGGGACTACACTTTTTATTCAGCAGTGCATCAAATGTACACTAGACTACACTACTTTCTGACCCCGAAAGACCTAATAGGACAGGTGCAAGAGGTGTTGATTGGGGACTTCATGCTGTCAGATCACGCCCCGGTTTTCTTGACCATGAGACTGAGGGAGGTTAGAAAATCCACATTTTGGAGGTTGAACCTTTTTCTGCTCCAAGATAAGGAAGTGTTGGATTCCATCCGACAAACTATCAAGGATACTGTAAGGGATAACGACCTCCCCGGGATCTCTCTGGCCATGCTGTGGGATACCACTAAGGCGGTTATCGTGGGAAAGTCATAGAATGGTCCATCAGGAAAAAAGAGAGGGGGAGGCTAAGAAACTGGAATTAACTGTTCAGATACAAGAGGCACTACAAAAAATCAAGGTAGATAAGGACAGAACAAAGTCCCTAAAACAACTAAAAGCTAAACTCTCTACCATGTTAGATTATGCAGTAGAACAAAAACTTTTGTTCTTAAAACAGAAGTATTATGAGGGGGCCCAAGATCTCTTCGGCTTTTAGCAGGGAGGTTACGGGTACAATGAGCCAGGGCAACAATCCAGGCCATACAGCACCCCACCACACATAAGACAGAGAAGGGGGTAACAGAAATAGCTGAGGCCTTTCAGGAATATTACACTAATCTCTACAAACAGGAACCTCAACCCCCCCAGGGACCATATAGGGGACTTCCTCCGAGATCTATGCCTTCCCTCGATAACAAAAGAGCAGGCGGACCACCTAAACTGGCCTATTGGGGATAGGGAAATGGACAATAATATTAGAGGGCTAAAGTCTGTTAAATGCCCTGGTACTAATGGGCTACTGGGGGAATTTTACAAGAAACTACGCCCAGACTGTGTCCCCCTACTGGGCAGTGTGTTCCAAGCTTTACAAGGGGAACAGGGACAGGTGCCCCCTTCCTGGACACAGGTCATCATATCTGTAATCCCCAAGCTGGGGAAAGACCCTCTTATGTGTTCTTCATATCGCCCAATTTCAATATTCAATATAGATTATAAAATTCTGACCTCTATCATAACTAAAAAGCTCCAAGTATTCATCCCGAATTTGGTCCACTTAAATCAGACAGGTTTTATTCTGGGGTGTCAGGCCCAAGAAAATCTATGAAAGACCTTCCATATAATTGACCACTTAAATGTCACAAAAACACCCACCCTTCTGGTCAGTATCGATGCAGAAAAAGTGTTTGATAAAGTGTCCAGGACTTTTCTTGGAGAGACTTTAACTCAATTTGGATTGAGAACTCCCTTCCAATCTCTGTTTTCCAAAATATATAAATCCCCGGTGACCTATGTCAGGGCAAATGGACATCATGCTTGGGGGTTCCCCTTGAGTGAGGGACTAGGCAGGGGTGCCCTCTGTCAACCCTCCTATTCACCCTATATATTGAACCCCTCACCCAGAGCATTAGACAAGACAAGGGAATCAAAGGTGTGCAGATAGATGGGCTCAACATAAGATTTTGTTATATGCTGATGACATTCTACTATACCTGGAGGACCCCATGGACTCAATAACATGGATGATGGAAAATTAGCACATTTTTCTACCCTGACTTTCTATCTCCTATACAACCCCCCCCCCAATTGAGGACTGCCTACCCTATGAGATGGGATTTGAAACAGATGAAATATCTGGGGATTAAGATCAGCACATCACCCTCATAGTTATTCCAGTTTAACTTTGTTGCCTTGCTGAACCAAATTAAGTTGGATATTTAGAAATGGAACATTTTACCACTTCCACTTCATGCCCTAATACAAGCAGTGAAGATGAGTCTGCTACCTTGTTTTCTATATCTCTTCCAGGGAACTCCATGTATAATCCCAAAGAAAGACCTGGAAACTTGGCAAAGAATGCTTATGAAATATATTTGGGCAAGAAAGAAACCAAGAATTCAGAAATACACAATGTTTCTTCCGAGGGAGCAGGGGGGTATGGCCGAATCCTATCTTGAGGGCTACTGGGTGGCCACACAAATGAGGATCGGGTTACTGTGGGGACACCCAACCTACAAGGCCACTTGGAGGGAGATTGAGATAGGAACAAATTTGTTCCCCCCCCTTGTCAGCACTTATTTTTCACCCTAGGGAACACTCAAAGAGCAAACAAGAGATATACACCAGTACCAAGGCTACACTGGAGGGTTGAAAGAGGGGGGGACTCTCGGTAAAGCATACCAGGACAGGGCCTGGAGGTATCAATGGTGGTCAGTGGATCCAGGGTTTGGTCCAGCAGCTCTGTACTCCTGGTTTCGCACTAAGGCCAAGGAAGGTTTTCAAGCACCCTGGCAGCTGCTACAGGAGGTAGGACTACTCCCTTTTGGAGTGGCCCAGAAGCGTTTTAATCTAACACCATCCGATATTACCAATTATGCAGTTACATTAATGAAAAAGTAGAAGGGAGCAGCTCGACAGGGGTGTATTGAGTTTATCGGCCTGATCCTTGCACAGATTGTTTGGTGCTCCTTAGGCTCGGAAGAATTCACTAGCTCCCCGAAGGAGGTGGTGGGGACACCGCTTCCTAAGAAAGCTTCTTTGGACCTGAATAACTGTGCTAATTACAGACCTATCTCTAACCTTCCCTTTGTTGGGAAGGTGATTGAGAAAGTGGTTGCGCTATAACTGGAGAACCACCTTAGCATCCATGATATCTTCAATCCTATCCAGTCAGGCTTCCGGAAGAGACATAGTATCAAGACCGCCTGGTTCGGGTGCTCAATTATCTCCTGATGGCGAGGGACCAGAAACGCTGTTCCATCTTGGTACTTCTGGATCTCTCTTCAGCATTTGACACTGTGGACCATGGGGTGCTGCTTGAGTGCCTGAGGGTTATCTGTGACCTGTCTGGTCCAGTTCTTGGATGGTTTCACTCTTTCCTTGCTGGCAGATCTCAGAGGGTGGTATCTGGAATTTTTTCCTCTGAACCATTCTCTCTGCCATGTGGGGTCCCTCAGGACTCTGTGCTATCCCCCATGTTGTTCGCAGTGTATTTGCTGCCCCTTGGAGACATTGTAAGATGATATGAGCTGAGGTTTCATTGCTATGCAGATGACACACAGCTCTATCTGTCTTTTGCACCCGACCAGGATAGTGCGGTTTTGATGTTTAACAGCTGTCTGATGGATATCCATGACTGGATGAAGGCTAGCTGGTTGAAATTGAATTCTGGGAAGACTTAGGTGTTGGTAGTGGATCTGGGGCACCGGATGGAGAGGCAGGTGGTGGGTTTACCATCTGGGCTTTGGCTTGATGGTGTACAACTGCCTGCCTCTGAATGGATGCATGATCTGGGGGTGGTTCTTGACAATGGGCTAACACTGTGTGCGCAGGTGTCGGCAGTCATCAAGTCCTCCTTTTACCATCTTAGGAACATTACCAGAATTAAGCACCTTGTTCCATCCGATGATTTGCCCATGCTGATCCATGCCTTTGTGACCTCATACCTTGACTACTGTAACTACCTTTACCTGGGGCTTCCAGGACTTGATATCCACTGCTTGCAGCTGGTGCAGAATGCAGCGGCTTGGTTGTTGACTGGGTCTTCGCGCTCTAGTCATATTACTCCTGTGCTGCATGTTCTGCCTATACAGTGGTATATCACCTTCAAGGTTGGTCTTCTGACCTATAAAGCCCTGCATGGACAGGGACCGAGTTATCTGCAAGAGCTCCTGGTCCCCTACAGCCCCAGCCATCCTCTCCACTCGTCTGATGAGGGGTTGTTAGAAGTTCCCAGGGTGCATTTAAAAACATCTGGGGCCTGGACATTTGTGTTTGTGGCACCATCCCTGTGGAACTCTCTACCTCATCAGATTAGAGAGTGCAGGACCATGGAGAGCTTTAAAACTGGCTTGAAAACTCATCTCTTCCAACAGGCTTTTAGGGATTGATAGTTATGATTGGGGAAAGTTTTAAATTGAAGCCAAATTTGTGTAAAATCTTTCTAAATTATCTGTGATATGTTTTTATGTGCAGTGCTTTGATACTAGAATTGCACTATATAAATAAAAAATATTATTATTATTATTATTATTGGCCAAAGAGGAGATCTTTGAACAGCTCTGGAAATCAGAATGCTTCAGGAGCAATCATCCTCCTTTATAAAAGATTAATTCATCAATTTGGCTCTAACACTGAATATATTAAACAAGAATGGGAACATGAAATGAACTTGGTACTCATAGAGGGACAGTGGGGAAAAGGGCTGGAGGAGTATCTGGAGGGTGACCTCCTCACCCATGTGGCAGGAGTTCCTATGGAAATTGAGGACTAGATATTTTAGAGTACCTGTGGTGGTCTCCAGACATCAACAGGGTACATCTCCAGGGTGTTGGAGTCAGTGTGGGGAACATAGGGACACCCACACCCATATTTGTTGGGCATGCCCAAGCCTACACCAATTTTGGGCACATATTACTAATTCCCTAAAACAGATATTTCAGGTGTAGGGTCAGTTGGGACCTGAGGCTCTCATGCTGGGGGAAATCCCTTGGGAGGTAAGAGGAAGGGAAGCTGCCTACCTGTGGCAGGCACTGACTGTGGCTGCACTGAAAACAATTACTAGAAAGTGGCTCCAAGTGAGTCCAACAGCAGCCCCGGAGTGGCTGGAGTTTGTCACCCAGATACAACAAATGGAGAAAATTACCTTCCAGCTCCAGCAGAGAACCCCGGCGTTTCAGAACAGGTGGACGAGATGGGAACTCTGGAGAGGCCAAGACAATTGAACATACCTCGAAAGTGGGATAGATCTCCTCTTTCTTTATTCGGATCCCTGGTGAGGCTACCATCCCCCTTCCCCATAGACAGGCGATGCTGAGGGACCTGCGAGGGGAGGGAGAATGGAGAACAACTGCCCCCTCTCAAGAGACTATCTGAGATGAATTAATCATAAAATAGCACACATTCAGCTGATACACTCAAATATACATGACCAAGAAGACTGAAGTTCTTTTATAAGCAGATAGAGACCTTGCAGTTTAGTTTAGATTTCTCTTCCTTTTTTTTCTTTTTCGGATGTTCTTTTTATAAGTGTTATCAAGTTTGTTGGTATCAATATATTGTGACATAAGACTTTTTACACTTGCTCAACAAATGGAATGTAATAACCACCTAGCTCAGATCAGAAGTAATTGCTAAGATGGTCAAAGTGAGAAGAAAATGCTGAATAGATTGTATGTCCTGCTTATGTTGAACATACCAAACAATGTTAATTAATTGGAGAACTTGTTTTATTTGATGGGCTATGCGATGTAATTTACTTAGACTGTCAATGTGTAATGAAAAGAAGTATTAAAAAAAAAAAAAGAAAATCACAGCCAGACAAATGCTGCGCCTTCTGGGTCACATGTCCGCTGCCATCTCTATGGTGGCATTCATCCATCTCCACATGAGCAGAATCAATGGTCCCAAAAAACAGGACAGTTCAAAGACAAAATCAGGGTCACTCCTCTCTGAAGTCTTCCCAGACATGGTGGACAATCAGAATCAATCTGAATCAAGGAATGCCTTCCCAGCCCCCACAAACGACCATGGATGCATCCCTATAGGGCTGGGGAGCGCACTTCGGTCCTTATCAGACTCAAGGCCAATGGCCCACTTCTCCCCATCTATCTTATATCAGTGTCTCAGAGATGAGAGCAGTCCGCCTCACCCTCCAGGCATTCTAGCCCTACCTCAAGCCAGGATCATTACTGATCCAATCAGACAACACTACAGTAGTATTTTACCTCAACAAGCAAGAGGGTTCGAAGTTTCATACCCTATGTGGAGAGACCCTTGCAGTTTGGCAAGAAGCCAACAATTGACGCTAACAGCTGTCCACCTACTGGGACATTGCAACCAGTTAACCGGCCAGCTGAGTTGCCAGTCCACAACTCAAGAATGGACACTTCACGAGCAAGTGCTTCAAGAAATCTTCAACTTATGGGGCACTCCACAGATGGTAGTTCTCTGGGGAGGCAAACAGATCCATCTTCCCAGGTATTTCTCCATTATCCTGAACAGAAAAGGATGATTTATAGATGCCCTGTCCCAACCCTGGACAGATCTCTTCTTATATGCTCCCCCTGTCCCTCTACTGCAACAGACTCTATTGAAACTATAGTACAAACTGGCCACGATGATTCTCATGACCCCAATGTGGCCTCGTCAGACATGGTTTCCCCTACTCCTACAACTGTTGTTACGGGAACCCTTGACTTAGTGTCATGGGTCTCTCCTACACTCCAACCTGAAGGCTCTGCACCTTCATGCTTGGCTCCTGAGGACATTTTCATAACTCACTTACAAGTGTCCTCTCCTGTTGCCAATATCCTCTTGGCCTCCTATAAGCCAGCAACAAGAGCAACATACAATTCCAAATGGAAACACTTTTCCATATGGTCAGACTCTTGATCTTTGGACCATCACTCTTGTCCACTGATGAAGGTTCTGGACTACCTGGCCTCACTATCTGAGTCCGGTCTAAGTTATTCTTCCATTAAAGTCCACTTGGCCACCATCTCCGCATTCCATGAGCCTCTGGATGGCAGGTTACTGTACCAACATCATCTAGCTAAGATGTTTTTGAAAGGAATGTTACATATTAAACCTCTTATTAGAAGACCCACTCCTCCATGGGATCTCAATTTTATGATAGAAAAATTGACCCTTGAGCATTCTGAGCCAGCTGCCACTTGTGAACTCCACTTTATTTTCATGGAAAACCCTATTTCTGGTGGCTATCACTTCTGCTCAATGCATTTCCGAGCTCCATGCCCTCATGTGTGGGGAACATTATTTGATTTTCCACAAAGAACGGGTGGTCCTTCGTATCAACCTTTCCTTCCTTCCTAAAGTAGTCTCCAAACATACTTTAAATCAGTCCTTGGAGCTTCTGGTCTACTATCCAGACTACTCCAATCAGGGTGAACATCTACTACATACTTTGGATGTCCACCGTATACTACGCTACTATACTAATGGGACACAATCAATTAGAAAGATGTCTCAACTGTTCGTCTCTTTTGCCCCAGATTGCGAGGGCCTCCTGGTTGCAGCATGTACTCTCATCCTGGTTGGCAAATTGTATTTCATTTTATTACAAAAAATACGACAAGCCTTTACCTGGACCTGTCCAAGCCCATTCCACTAGAGCTATGACCACCACTGCGGCTTGCTTTAAGGGAGCCTCCATTTCAGATATCTGCAATGCAGCTACCTGGTCCACAATTCATACATTCCCAAGGCACTACAATCTGGATATTGCCTCACGACGTAGGGTGGCCTTCAGATGTGTGGTCCTACAAGGTCTCTTATCATAACTGTCCTCCCACATGGACTTTACTTCTTGGGAATCACCCCAAAAGTATTACCTACTGCAAGACACCACTCTGTGGAAGATAGTACAGTTACGTAAAAACTTACCGTAACAGTAGATCTTTGTGGAGTGTCTCTTGCAGTAGGTTTGTTCCCACCCTCCAGCCCCCTCCTTCTCTAAGAGAGCAAGTTCTGGTCCAATGACTAAGGTTGGGACTCCTTTGGTATCTCGGCTACCCCTCAGTCCTTGCATTGTGAGCTGAATCCAGCTGGGGAACTGAGGATACCAGGGACCACCCACACTTATACAGGAAACAGGAAGCTGACGTCACGTGTGGATGGTCCCTGGTGAAAAACTGCTGGAAGAGCTGCCATGCATCACAGCGACCTCTGCTAGATACCCAAAAGTGTTACCTACTGTAAGAGACACTCCTCAAAGATCTACTGCTACAATAAGTTTTAATCTAACTGTGCTTTCTAGGAATATTGTATATGGCTCACATCCACTCAACCCACCTGACCTCCCTTGGTAAGTGGCACATGGATCCCTGCTTCCAGCATGCAAGATCTGATGTCACGGGGCAGAGCCAAGGGATATAGCACCCAGGTGGTGGGAAGAGCTTAGCTTGAAGACTGTCCAGCAAGAACAACTCTTAAAGGAAGACTGCCTTGAGTGTGGATGTGAACCATATACCACTCCTAGAAAGATCAGTTATGCAAAGACTTTTGCCATAATAGTAGATCTTCTAGGAATGTCTCTTGCAGTAAGTCATTACTTCTGGGAGTTCCCGATAAGTGGCGCTCTAACACGGCAGTCCCTTCTAGCAGTCTGCACACCAGGGACCACCCACACGACCTCACTTCCTGGACTGAGCCTATAAAAGCAGGTGGTCCCTGGTAATCTCCGTTCCCCGACGGGTTCAGCTCGGGAAGGCGAGGGTCTGAGGGGAACCGAGATACCAAAGCCTCCCACTCCTACATCGTTTTCCCTGTTACAGAATGGCAGGGGGCTGGAGGGAGGGAAGCTACTTACTGCAAGAGACATTCCTAGAAGATCTACTGTTACGGCAAAAAGTCTTGTGTAACTGATCTCTCTTCCACGGATTGGTCTCTTGCAGTAAGTCATTACTTCTGGGAGAGTCCCAAGCAGTTAAATAGCAGTGGATGGCCAAATATGGCATTCTGCTGTATGTATGATGTGATCTCAGTGACATGCACTGGAAAGATAGCAAATGTGAAAGTCCAAGGGTTTCTGAGTTTAAACAGGAACTCAAGTAATACAATGTTGTTTTTAGGGCTACAATGTAGCAACTTAGTATAGTTTGTTGCCATGTCAGTTAAATGTATCGATTTTGGCATACATAGGTTACATAAGTATCAAGAACTGTGAGATGAAACAATGTATCAATTTCATAATGAAGTTCAACACAAAAATTTTTTTTTTTCTTTTCATAATATCAGTATATATTCATTCTTTCTCAGCATGTGAGGAATAGTACGTCCTGTTCATGGGAAGGACACAAAAGTCCAGCGCAGAACAGGCTGAGAGGCATCCCGATGGAATGACCATAATGGCCTGTAGCAGTGATACCTCAGAAAGTGGCTACATGTATAAAGCCTCATGGGGAAGGCCTTAGTATAATTTCAAATCGAGGCCCCAGAAGAAAGGCCTCTGAGGCCTAGGAGAGGAGGCTGGGGCATAGTCTGATGTGTTTTAATGAGAGGCAGAGGCACCTGGTCAGCCTGATTGGCGGCCATGGGCCAGAGTAGCTGTATTCCTTGTCACTCTTTCTTTGCCTCTGAAGTTTCCTCTCTGGTTATGGTAATTTTCAGTTTTATATGAAGAAGTATACTGAGGATAAGGATTGTGGTACATATATTGTACTGTCTTCAGTTGTCTGCCTGAGGCTTGCAGATTGTCTAGTGTCCTTTGTGCCTCTGGACCAAACAAATGGTCACCAGAAAAGGGGGCATTAGCCACTTTATGTTGAATATCAGGTGCTAGTCCTGAGAGTCTGAGCCATGCCTGATGGCATATAAGAATACTGACTGCAGAGGCTCTAGCCGAGGTGTCAACAATGTCGTATCCTGATCTTAACAAATGTCGAGAGAGGGAAGTAAGTGTATTTATCATTGATGTCAGTTGCTCTTTTTCAGGAGATGTGGGTACTTGACTTATAATGTCTCCAGCAGAGGTCCTCACCATGTGCTGGAATTTCAGCATTATGTCCCATGCAGTTAAGTATTCTATTTAATATGTTTAGAGAAAACACTTTTTTCCTCATGTAATCAAAATGAGTCTTTTTCGGGAGGTACTGTACTTGTATGTTTTGGTTTGCCAGTGCAGTTGTGAGCGGCTGCAATAACCACAGAATCCACAGTGGGAGTATTTGCTAAATATTGATAATCAACAGGAGCCTGATAAAGCCTGTGTGCTTTTTTAGGTAGCTTCTGTGCAGCTCTGGGTTGACTCCAAGCTTCAATAATTGCATTTCTGAACATTGGTATGAAAGGAGGGACTGCCCGGATAGGTTCTTCCGGTATGTCCAGATATTCTGCCATATCTTTCCTTAATTTATCTTGTTCTATTGTGTTAAACCCCATTGTTTTTTGTATTTGTAACATCATTTCTGGGAATGAGGGGTCATCCGGTGGGGAAAGGACCTTTAATGGATGTAATATTTCTTTGTCCCAGTATGATGGTATAAAATATGGGGACTAGAACCCTCTAATGGTAGGGGAACCATCATAATCTGTGCCTTCATAAGGTTCCAAATTTACATGAGGACCTGATAAATATTCCTCCAAATATTCATGAGGCAGTAGATATGGCGAGCATTCTGTCTCTGTACGTGTCTGTTTTCATGGAGGTGGAGACACAGTCTGAGGTTGTTTTTTTTTTGTACATAATCAATACCTATGGAATTCAACACTTTATTTACTATTTCTTCTATGTTTGGCATTTGTGAAGATGGAATTGCCATGTAATCAGGTTCTGAGCCCTGTATGCTTGGAGTTGGAGGGTCGATTTGTGCCTCCCGATAATGTGACCCAGTACGTCTTTGAGAGTTTTGTTCATCATGTACTGGTGTCTGAGTGTCTTGCATGAGTGCAAATGAGGTGGGTTTGCCTCTGCGTTCCATAGTATGTGATCCCTTATTTTGTGATGATGCAGCCCCATAAGTATCTTTTGATACATTCTTACGGAATCTTTCATGATTTTTCATGGTTAAATTCTTATAAGGGTCTTCCATAAATGCATTATATGCTGGTGAAAATGTTGTTTTATGATGAAGGGGCTGCTCAGTCGATGGGGGGATCAGTGTCATTAATGGGATAGGAATATGAGCATGCCCTGTTGATGATGTAATGTATCTTACTGATGATGGATGAGTGAATGCATGCTTCGACAATAGGGAAGCCCATGCATGCTCCGTCGATGGTGGGCTGCTCTTCCTTGATGATGGAACATTATGAACATGATCCGTTGACAATGGAAAGTGCTTTGTTGATGATGAGCATGTGGATGCATGCTCCGTCAATGGTGGCATACTTCTCATTGACGATGGAGGTTTAGAAGTATGTCTCATTGACGGGGGAGGAATCCCCATCGACGGGGAAGCAAGTAGAATGTTCTCCGTCGACAGAGAAGGTGTTCTCATTGATGAGGATGTCTTATGGAGGCCTCTCGTCGCTGGGGGAGTGTGCCCCGTCGATGGTGAATGTAGTAGGGCCTCCATCGTCGATGGTGCACTCAGTCTCATCGTCGGGGGTGCTGGAGAATGATGTCCCGTCGATGAGAAACGTTCCTTTCTATGTGAAGTTGAACTTTTATGTTCTTTTGATGAAGCAGTGCCTGCCGTCGACGGGGGGATATGTCCCATCGACGAAGAATGTTTTCTTGATGATACATGTTTAGGAGAAATGATTGTTGAAAGGCAGTCAGGCAGAACTTTAGGTGAAGGTGTTTCCTTCCCTGTTTTGCTTCTTGAAGAGGACTCCGAAGTTTTGAACCATTTGATTGAGTACCCAGAGTCTGTAACAGGGAAACATCCATTGTAGAGCTCTAGGTCAAGTGCAGGAATATGGTGCCTTGTGTGAAGCCCAGGCACCCTAAGCTATGGGTTCAATCCATGTCATAGACTGCTGGCAGAAGAGTAAGCTGCTGTCAGAGCTGAAGTCGGCAGGAAAATGAAGAGAGAGTACCAGAGACCACCCACTTTATAGGCTCAGCCCAGGAAATGAGGTCGTGTGGGTGGTCCCTGGTGTGGAGACTGCTAGAAGAGACTGCTGTGTTAGAGCGCCACTTATCGGGAACTCCCAGAAGTAATGACTTACTGCAAGAGACCATTCCGAGGAAGATCTAGAGTTACAAGGAGTTAGGTACTAAATCCCGACCAACAATTTCCCAACATCTGAAATCCCAATGTCACAATCCTGTTATGACTATTGCCCGATCACCCAAATTCCCACTATGCAAAATCCCGACACTGCACTTTTTCAAGTCACACGCCAATATGACTGACTCGGTTCCGCACATACTCAAACAAATGGGCGTGTATTATGTATTTAAGTATAGAATTGACAGCAAGTTGCAGTTTTATTAATGAATGCTGGAGAAACAGCCAGAATAAAATATGGTAAGCCACATAAATGTTTAAATTTAGCACTGGTGGCCCCTTCCTCGATCCCTACACCTTCTAAACTGTCTTTCACATCATGTTTAACTCAATTTTTGATGTCACTCGTGGCAGATTGCACTTTAGTTTGCAGGAGCTTGTATGTGTGATTTAATTTTGTGGCAAGCTCTTGGTATTTCCGATTTGCACGGCACTGTTACAGCACTTCCGGTAGTTAATTGCTATGTTGTGGATGAGAAATTTTGGAAGGATGCATTTGTCAGACTGCTCATTGTTTTTCATTTCAGACCCTGCTGACATTAAGTCCAAAAGGGAGTGCTGGTGGCTCACAGGTGATTTTTGTTTTTGCAACAACTCTCATACAGTAAATGCTTCCTAAATGCCATAACTGCATTAAATGATGGATAATTACACCGTATGTTTCTGTGATCTGTAATTACCGCTCTGTTTAATTTAGTGTCTATGTGGAAAGTGACTCCAAAACTGTGAGTTAATGGGTTCATTTAAGCCGCTCTGTTGGCGAGGCATGATGTTGGTGTATGTTTGTAATGTTTAATTCACTTACCTTTTTGTCTGCCCTGTACAAATGAAGAATCAATTCTGTATTTGTTAAAGCTGCTCTGTTTAATTTACCTTCAAAATGAGTAACAAGCTGAGTTATTGGGTTAGTTTTAAGCCACTATGTTGGCAAGGCAGACAGTGTATTAATTTTAACTACATTGGGATTTTATACAGTGGGAAAATATGCAGTTGGGCAAACGTAATGTCAGGATTGTGGTACCGGGAATTTAATTGTCGGGATAGTGTGTGTTGGGATTTTGTACGGATCCTGTTACACATGAGTAACCTATTTTTTTTTTTTTAAAACCAGAGACACTTTGAGGATTGGGGGGTCGACAGTGCCCCTTTAAATAAAATAAAAGATGTCATCACAGTACAACAACGCTGGGTTCCCATGGAGGGAATCCTTGAGATAGCATAAAGGCCTTTGATGTCCCAAGGACCCCAGGACAGGAACTCCTCCTTGTTGTACACTGTTTGCCAATATTTTATTTTGTGTAGTAAAGAAACATAGAAAATTGCCAACAGAAGGTGGCCTTGCTGTCTGTTCAGTCTGCCCTATGAGGCTGTACATGCCTGCCTAAGGAATAGTCAAAAAGCGCAGGCATTTTAGGTTATGTCTCAGAAACATATTCATTATCACTGCCTTCCCTTATGCAGGGTTGGATTGTACAGGTACAAGTGAAGCATCAACAGTGCATTGTTTATGCAGTTATGTGTGTATTTATAGTGTATAGTAGGGCATTGTTCGGTATAGAATTCCATCCCTTTCAAAATGTTATTGTACCACAGTTCAAAGGTCATGGAATGTGACTGTACCCTTCTGTAGTACAACAGCATTCTGAAACCTCTAGAGACTGCACAAGTCAGTTCCATTTTGAAAGTGAAAGAACTGACTGGGGCTGAAATGAGCAGAAGGGAAAAAGAATACTAAAAATTACAAAGGAAGGCTGAACCAGAAAAAAGAAATCTAAAGGAAAATGTGCAGAAGATGCACAAAGGACTGTGCAGCATATTCTGGTCTGGTGCATCCAAGTGGGATATATTCCTGACAGACATATAAACAAGAAAAATGGTACACTCACAGTGTAGAGCTGAAAAGTCTCACAGTGCATAAACAGCAGCAAATTATCTCCGCCACTTGAAGCCCCATGACTAGGGCCCACCAACGGTTCATGCTTCACTAGCAGTTCCTGGGGGGGCATTGTTTGTGTTTTTTTGTGTGAAACAGAGTGCAGCCTGTCCTGCACAAATCTTGCAAAAAAGAGATTTACCACAGAAGATGCTAGGCACTGAAGGATTCTATAATTGACAGGGAACTCAATTGTAAGAAATGAGGAAGCAGTACTATTGTCGACAGCTAACTGGGACACCTTAAAGAGCACCTTTCGTACACTTTCTAACCCCCCCCCCCCAGAACTTTTGCTTCAGTCACATTGGGAGGCTGAAGTAGGTTTTCAATTTTCAAACATTGAATGGAATATTTCAAACACAACATAAAGTTACCTCCAGCTTCTGGTGGAAGGAATTTGGGTGGAAAATTATAAGGCGATATTTCAGAACCCCTCAGATTATGGGAAAATATGACCCACTACGTGGTACTGCATGCTGGAGAGGGTGTGGCACCATGGTTGCTACTCGTGCTCATATATTTTGGGAATGCTCTCTTATTCATCCATTTTGGGACCTCATACGAAATTTGCCAGCAGATAAAGGCCTAGAGGTCTATCAAGTCTGCTCAAATGTGCAGCTAGCACCCCTTATTCTGCAGCTGCCCCTCCCTTCCACCCTTACAAAGGGCCTTGAAGGAATTATTACCCAATATGGAGCCCCTGACTATCAAGATGACAATTTTTTTAATCTAGTCACCTTATTTTAAAGAAAAACTGTATTGGAAACAATTAGGAATTTGCTGTTAGCTGCCAAAAAGGCCATAACTAGACACTGGCTGACATCACATTGCCCTACACAGCATGAATGGGAGAACACAGTAAGGTCCATGTATAAGATGGAACAGTTAACCGTAGACCTCAGTAGTAATCCAGAGGAGACACCTGTGTTTATTAATCAGTGGAATAGTTGATTGATACGACTGATGAGTCATAGAACTGATATACTTCCATTAAGTATAGTGACCTCTGAATGACTATGGGGACAAACCTGATCATTCCGACTGGGCATGTCTAGCCGTTCCCATTCAGGGCCTAGAATGTACTGTCTTATGTTCTTAATTTGTTTTTGACCAGCTGATGCCATCTCTAATATAGTAAGATGGTAGTCATTTTTAAGAATTAAAGAGTTTCCTTTTAGGAATTTTGTTGGAGAATGCCGCTGGATTATTACCTATCTTATGTATAGGTTATATCACTATTGTTGGTGCACCTGTATCATGCATTGTAATCTAAACACAATAAACTAGAGAACAATGCATGGGGTGGTATGTGTAATGAGATTTTACACACACCCATGGTGTGGGATGCTACATTCGTCCTCGGGGTTTATAAAAAGCATCCCACACCAAGGGTGTGTGTAAAATTGAGTTTTACACTTAACCCCATACTTTATTTTATATAATTGCTGGCCTGCGCTTTTTCGCCACAGCAATGATATAAAATAAGATAAAAAAACCAAAAACAACAGAGATCGGTGTTGAGGCAGCTGCTGACCGGTCCAGATTCAGCGCAGTCTGCCAATGTTTTAAAATTGCTGTAATGTTTTAGCCTTGCAGAGTGGACCTTAAGCTTTTGGGGTACTTCTCATTTTCTTTTTGGTTTTCAGAGGTTTTACTTACTGCTGAGTGGTGGTTTTGGTGTCCGTCTAGCGAGAAAAGTGGCGCAAAAGAGAGAGAGCGGCTCGTGCATGCGTGGAGGCAGGGAAATCCAGCACATTTGCTGTTATAACAGCAAATTATAACTGGGTTTCCCTATGGGAAAACATGCTGTCCAGTAATTATAGTAAGATTACAAAAAAACATGATTGAAAAAGAAGTCCTATTTAAGTCAGTGGAGCACTTCCAACACTGTCCTGACTATCGCATCACAAAACGTGACAGCGCGGGGGCGTGTCTCCGAATAGGGATGTGGAAGGGATTGGGCTGTTGGCTTCACAAAGCCAAAATATGATCCCTTCCACCCCTAAAGCCAGCTACTTAAAATTTTCTAATGCAGCTTGCAAATGGAGATTCTGGGGGGCCACAGTGAGTAACAGAAAAGATGCTCTTTAAAATGATTTGTATCCAAGAAAAATATTTTTGCAATGGAGATAATTCCCTTATATTTATTTTCTGTGTTTATCTCCCCTCATTCATTATTACTGAGAATATTTTTCTGTTTTTTCACTGTTTCTCTCCCCTAGCATCTAATCCCCTTTAGCCAGACTCCTTTAGCACCATTCCCACCTTCTCTGGGACTTTGGTCCTGCCTCCTATGGTTTGCCTACCTCTTGTTGGGGCCACTGGGGTGGGTTAAACCCCCTACAAAGACCAAATCCAGTGGAGATCCAGTCAATGAAGTGGTTCCTGAGATCATCCTGCAAGCCACATCTGTTTTCTTCTCCAGTTTTTTCCCTCCCTTAGGATGTTGACATTACATGTCTCTAATATGTATGCAACAGGCATGCACTGAGACACAATGCTCATTCTCCCACCCTTGCTATGACTAGCTCCCTAGGATTGCTAAGGAGCACTCCCCACCCCTTGCTACTTTAGCCCCCTAGGATTACCAAGAGGCACTTGAGCAGCAGACCATGGGCAGCAACCTCCACCCCGGAGAGGCAAAGGAGCACTTCAGCGCTCAAGCTTTCTCTCCCCACTCCCTCTCTGGCAGTCAGGGCTCATTCCCAGACTGGGGTTGCTAGCACTGCAAGTGGCAATGTTGTGCTGATGGGCCAGCCTATACTGAGAATATCTGCAGGTACCAGGATCATTTTTCCAGGTGTTCATCTCAGCCTCCTGCTTTTCCATTTGACTTAAATCATAATCCTCAGTGCTATCAGAATCATTTCCACAGTTGCTGGTTGTTATGTCATAAATAATTAGGATTTTAGTGGAGGGAAAACATGACAAACAGATAAAATCGGGAGGGGGGGGCCCTGTGTTCATGCAGATGTCCTTAAGAGAAGGGTCACAATACAGGAACACTATGATATATAAGTTGAATTATGTCTTCATGTTTTACAGTTCTCCTAAATATTGCACATCAATTTAAATATGTGTGAGGAGAGTTAAAAAAAATAAATTAAAATGTTCATAGTAATACAAACAAGCTAATCCTACCACTGATAGTCTGCCCCAATCAGGCTAGTTCCATTCACAGCCAGGATTCTGTCCCCAATGCCGAGTCTACCATCGGTGGCTGCTGGGCTGTCTGGTATCAGCGTTCTGACGTAGATTCCAGAGGAGTTCAAGGGCGTATGCTATAAATAACCACAATACAGTCTAGATTTAGAAGAGAGGAAAGGAAGGGGGATGCACTGCAATATGTGGTCAGACACCTGAGCTGCATCTTTTGCTATTCTCACACATACAGAGCACAGATTTTTGTTTGTGCATGACTAAGAAGAATAAATCTTCATGAAATAAAATTGATAGATTGAAGTCGAATCCTTCTAAAGAGTCAATACACTGCTTGGAGTTAATATTACCATTTAAAAGTAGTCAGCAGCTACTACTTTATAATTCAAGCACTTGTTCACTTCCTTTTTGTGTGTTAGGAGACTTTCTGCTTGACAGTACTTGGTGTAATGTGTAGAACAGTACTTTACCTGGAGACTGAGATATCTAGTGCTGTTCCCCTTCATACCTCATCAACACTGTGGCCACATCAATTTACAGAATATAAGAAGACTCAAAACTCCCAGATTTAACAGAAAATAATTTTTATTGTGGTTTTCATAAAAGTTTTATAGCCATTAATCTGAAAAAATGATGTTTCGTGGCCCCAAGACCCCTTCCCCTGGGCCCGTAGTGGTCTACTCCTCTTGTAATTTATAAATGCTGGCACATTTCAGACTGGGTTCTAGGCCTGACCAGAAATTCCAATATGTGGCCCATCTAGTAGTTACAGCAGCCTCTGAGCAGCAGCGTGAGTTACTATTCAGGTTTTCAGACTTGGAACAAAAAGGAGACGGGAGCTGGATTACAGGTCAGGTCTAGAATCTGAGTTCAGATATGTACCAGTACATATAAATTACAGGAGTAGATCACCATAGGCCCTGAGAAAGTCACCTTCGGACCACAAAACATTGGCTTTTGGGATTTATTGGTGGCTATAAAACTTTTATTAAAAATATAATAAAAGGCTGGCCCAGTGGCATAGAAGGCTGAACCACTGAGCGCCTCACCTCCTGCCATGCTTGCAACCTGGGTTCGGAAACAGATGCGGATTGCTCAGGGGCCAGACAGGTGAGGGAGGGTTGAATGTCTGTAGAACTGCTCTCCTCCCTCTGGGAGGGGGGTTGCTGTGCTTTGCTGTTGTTCTGCCACCCAGATACATCCAGTGACAGCCAAGCGAGTTACACTATTGGAAGGGCTCCCATGTACAGAGTGCCGGGGGTGTATCTGTGGAGACAGAGCATGCATATAGTGCTTTAAACCCCAGGAATCTACCAGTATGATTAGACATATGCAGTCAGCCCAGAATCTCTTGACAGCCCCAGAGCTGTAGTGATGTAACGTGGAATGTATGCAGGCAATGGAACTAGAAAGCTACATTCAAACTGCTGCCTTTACGGGGGACTGTGTTCCATTTAGCAGTCAGATTCATTTTCTTCATTCAGACAACTAGACACCCTGAAGAGCTCCTCTGAGCATCTTCAAAGTGTTATTTCACCATTTTTTTTATTTCTCTGCCTGTAGTAGCTTTTTTGTTAAAGTTAGCACTATTTTGGGTTTATTTCTCTGTTCCTAGTGGTTCCTTTGCGGTGCCCAGGAACTGAGGCCTTTCTCAGTTTAATACTGTTGTAGTGGTTTTAACTGCCACTTTATTCGATGAATTTTCTTTTAAAGTACCTTATTTTTTCTTATTTGTGGAGCAATTAACATTATTTGTGTTCGGTTCCCTTTTCACATACAAACATACATATGAACATATGAAACTGGCAGCAGATACAGGCCTTACAGTCTGTGTCTGCTCGAGTGTGCAGCACTCTGTCATTTAAACTGCAGCTGCCTCCCCCTCCCTTGTCCCCCTTCCGCTGTATTTCCTCCTACTTCCTTCTCACTCCCTAGCCCACCCTCAGTTTTGACCCTCCCTTTGATCCTGTTCAATCACAGAAACATAGACTTTGATGGCAGATAAGGACCGCTTGGCCCACCTAGTCAGCCCATTTCCCTACCTAATGGATAAGCTGCAGATCCTACAACAGCCTACTTCCACCTACCCCCCCCACTAGAATTGCCTTATGACTGTCCCATGCATTCTTGAATTCCTCCACTGTTTTTTACTCCATGACCTCTTCAGGAAGGCTGTTCTATGCATCCACAACCCTCTCCATGAAAAAATACTTCCTCAGATTACTTCTGAGCTGTCCCCCCTCTATCTTCAAATTGTGCCCCCTTGTTCTTGCACATCTCTTTTTCTGAAAGATGCTACCCTCTTGGACTTTGTTGATTCCCTTGAGGTACTTGAAAGTTTCTATCATGTCCCCTTCTCCCTCCGTTCCTCGAGGGTATACATATTAAGCTCCTTTAGTCTCTCTTCGTATGTCTCCTGGTGTAGATCCTGCACCATTTTGGTTGCCCTCCTCTGGACAGCCTCTACCCTGTCTGTGTCTTTGTGGAGATGGGGTCTCCAGAACTGCATGCAGTACTCCATATGGGGTCTGTCTGTACAGAGGGATAACAACTTCTGTTTTCTACTGGTGATGCCTCTCCCTATGCATCCCAGCATCCCCCAACCCTCCTTACTGCCTTCTCACATTGCTTGCCCACCTTTAGGTCATCTGATATAACTACCCCAGGTCCCTTTCCATTTTTGTTGTCAGTATCTCACCCCCCATTATGTACTCTTCCCCTGGGTTTTTATTTCCCAGGTGCATTACTTTGCACTTCTTTGCATTGAATCTAAGCTGCCATACATTTGATCATTGCTCCAACCTTGCTAAGTCCCTCCTCATCCTTTCCACCCCACCTTGTGTATCAACCCTGTTGCAGATCTTTGTGTCATCTGCAAAGAGACATACTTTTCCTTCCAGTCCCTCTGCAATGTCACATAAAGACATTAAGAAGGACCGGACCCAGTACTGAACCCTGCAGTACCCCACTAGTAATCCCCTTTTCTTCACTGTGGACTCTGTTTACTATTACCCTCTGCATCCTGTTGTCCAGCCAATGTTTTACCTAGGCTACCACCCTGGGACCCACTCCCAGGCTGGCTAATTTGTTTAATAATCTTTTGTGTGGGACTGTGTCAAATGCCTTGCTAAAGTCTAGGTAGGCCATGTCCACAGCTCCTCCCTGGTCTACTACTTTGGTCACCCAGTGAAAGAAATCAACTAGATTCGTCTGACATGACCTTCCCGCTGTAAATCCGTGCTGCCTTGGGTCCTGTGCCCCACTGGTCTCTAGGTACTCAACAGTTCTTTCCATCACTTTCCCAACCACAGAGGTCAAACTGACAGGTCTGTAGTTTCCTGCCTCTGTCTTGCTCCCACTTTTGTAAAGGGGAATCACATCTGCCTTCCTCCAGTCCTCAGGTACCACACCATCCTCCCATGATTTGTTAAAAAAGGTAGTCAGTGGTGTTACTAGTTCTCCCCTTAGTTCGTTTAGAATTCTGTGGTGAATCCCATCAGGCCCCATTGCTTTGTCCACCTTCAGTTTTAGGTGTTCTTTCAGAACCTTTTCTTCTGTGAAAGGACTTGTATGAACCCCTCTATCCAGAGTGCTTCTATTGACTGGATTAGGTATCTCCCCCTGCTGTTCCATTGTGAATACTGAGCAGAAGTATTCGTTCAGTATCCCTGCTTTTTCACTGTCCCTCTCTGCCCAACCACCTTCCTCTTTATTCAGCCTTAGTATCCCTGCCTTAGTCTTTCTTTGCTCCCTAATGTACCTATAAAAGGTTTTATCCCCCTTCTTAATCGAGTTTGCTATATTTTCCTTGGTTTGGGCCTTTGCTATTCTGCCTTCCCTGCTTCCTACTGCTTTAACTGGTACAGTTCTCTGTCCTGCTCCTTCTGTGTTTACTTATACTTCCTGAATGCTATCTTTTTCTCGCTAACCTTCCCTGCCACTTCTTTTGAGAACCATAGTGTTTTTTTTCTTTCATTTTGATTTGTTTATTTGCTTCACACAAAGGCTTGTTGCCTCTGTGATAGCAGTTTTGATGTTTCCTCATTGTTGCTCTACCCCTTCTTCTTGCCTGTTTGCTAGTGCTTTTCTAAGGCAGTCTCCCATTTGGACAAAGTCAGCCCTCTTGAAGTCCAGTACCCTCACTTTTGTATGGCTTGACTCTGCAGTTGAGTTTATCGTGAACTACACTGTTTGGTGGTCACTTGTTCCCAGATGGCTACCCACTTCTAGATCTGAGATCCTCTCACTGTTCCCATTTGAGAGTATGAAGTCAGACTGCTCCCTTCCGAGTGGGTTCCAACATTAGCTGTCTGAGGGATGCCCCCTGTAGGGCATCGAGAATGGCCCTGCTCTTGGATGTGGCTGTAGCAAAGGTGCTCCAGTTAACATCTGACATATTCAGGTCCCACATCAACAACATCTCCCCTTTCTCTGCCATTCTAAGGATGCCTTCTATCATATCCTTGTCCATTCCCTTCCCCTGAGATGGGGGTTTGTATACAACCCCTATGCGGATTGTGGTGCCATTTCCAGTCTGTAAGGTGACCCACAGTGCCTCCTCTCCTCCCTGTTTACTCTTTAGTTCAGTTGCTTTGATCCCTTCCCTTACATAGAGAGCTACTCCTCCTCATCTACCCTCCCTGTCCCTCCTGTAGATTGTGTACCCTGGTATGTTGACATCTTGGTCATGGTTCTCTGTGTACCATGTTTCTGTGACTGCCATGATATCCAGGCATCCCTCTTCCATCAAGGCCACCAGTTCAGGGAGCTGTTCACCAGCCTCAATGATGCCACCTCCTCTGGCAGTGCATTCCACCCTGTAACCACCCTTTCCATGAAACAGTGTCTTCTGATTTCCCTCTTTCCAGTTTCAGACTGTGTCCCCTGGTTTCCCTCACATCTTTTAATCTAACCATAGCCTCGGTGTTAACTCTGTTCATGCTCTTTAAGTACTTAAAGGTCTCAATCATATCCCTTTCTCTGGTCTATCCTCCAGGGAATACATACTGAGCTTCCTCAGTCTCTGCTCATATGCCTACGCTAAAGCTAAAGTCCCTTTATTATCTCATCCTCCAGATAAAGACGCAAGGAAAATTGACACAATGGAGAAGAAGGGTTATTTAGCCTCTTCCCTTCTCTTCAGACAGACAGCTTATATGACATATGCTGCACAACAGCAGAAGTCAGTTTCTAACTCTGTACTGACCAGAAAGAAGAATGGAGATTGGCAGCAATACTGGATCTCAGATTCCTGAACAAACACTTGGCAAAGCCCAAGTTCAAAATGGTAACACTTGCCATCATTATTTCTTCTCTAAAGAAAGGAAACTGGCTGCATCTCTGGATCTGAAAAATGCTTACTTTCACATTCCAATCAGGCCTTCCCACAGAGAGTATTTAACTCATTCTATCTAATGCCGCCATTTTGGGTCAGGTTAAGCAATGGATGGTTCTGACACCATATGGCGCTAATGGGTATAATGGGTTAAGGTTCACTCTGCCCTCAGGGCACTACCAGTTCTCAGCACCCCCCTTCAGTCGGACTTCTGCCACTTCTATTCACGATGGGCCAGATATTCAAAAGGGTTGCGCAATGTGCAATAGGGTTGTGCCAGCGCAAGTCAGAAAATGCGCCATTCTGCAATATTCAGCAGGAGGCAGTTGCGCCACTGAAAACATGCTGAGAAACAGTGCAATGATAATGAAGGCATGTGCAACTGAAGGGGGTGGAACCATGCATGAAGTGTGCAGTGCGATGTTCAAAGACTTGTGCAATGCGCAACAGTGGAGCAGGCGGAAGTTGCACCATAGCGGAAATGAGCCAAAATAAAAAGAAGCAAGGAAGAGGTACAAGAACACTACAGGGAAGCCACATGAGGCAGGGATAGAGACAGAGCAAGAGGGAGAAAGAGGGCAGGCCAGGGAAACAAGATGACAGAATAGGGGTAAGGGAAGGTGTGTGGGGCCACAGAGAGCAGAGGCCGGTGAGGTGTACCCGGAGCTGTGGAGGTAGCAGTCAGGACAGCGGGGGAACAAAGCAACAACAGCTGGGGGACACAAGCCAGGGACATGGACAGTGCCACCTTCCACATGGAAGCTGTAATGAGGGGGGTGAGAAGGCATGCTGCAGGGGGACATGGCCATGGAAGGGCCTGTTGGCGGTTCGCCCCCAACAAGCAGTACCGAGCCCGCACCAGCTTTGAGCTGTACTCAGATGTCGAGATTGTGGGCTGGTACCACCTGAACAGAGCAATACTGAGGAGGCTCTGTGAGCTGTGCAGTGATGTGATGCAGGCACCCACACGACGGAGTCATGCTCTGTCAGTGGAGACAAAGGTAACAGCCTGCGTGTGCCTGCTCACCACGGGTACCTTCCAGAGACCAACAGGGGACACCACAGGCATAACACAGTCATCCACGTCATGCATCCTCACCCAATTCCTCAGTGCACTGCTGCCACATGCTGCGGAGTACATCCATTTCCCCAGCATTGCAGCAGAGCGTACAGCAAACATACAGGAGTTCCACAGGGTAGCACATATGCCTGGTGTGCTAGGGGCAATAGACTGCACCCATGTGGCCATTCACATGCCACCTGGCCCCGATGGGGCCACCTACATGAATTGGAAGGGATATGCCAGTGTCAACTGCCAGGTGGTGTGTGATGCCAGTGGGCGCATCATCAATGTCTGTGCCACGCACCCTGGGGGAGCACATGATTCCTTCATATGGTACCAGTCGGCACTGTGCCATCGATCTGAGAGTGGGGACATCCCCACAGGTCATCTAGTGGGTGAGTATGCATGTAGAACTGACAAATCATGGGCAAGGGGGGGTAAGCCACAGGTGCCATGGGTGTGGCACACAGGGTTTAGGGCAGTCTGAGCCTGAACAAGACACTAACTTCCACTATCTCCACACAGGTGACAGTGATAACCCACTCCGTCCCTGGCTGCTCACACCCTACCGGCGGCCCATGACCTCATCGCAGCAATGCTTCAATGAGGCACATGCCACCACACCCAACATCATTGAGCGGGTGTTTGGGATGCTGAAGGCACGTTTTCATTGCCTGGACACCTCTGGTGGTGCCCTACAGTATAGCCCCTCAAAGGCTTGTGGGATATTCCTGGCCTGTTGTATCCTGCACAACATGGCCAAAGACTGTGGGATAGCCATACAGGTCGAAGAGGGGGACAGCAATGGGGACGACGGTGACGCCAGTGACGATGGGGATGGGAAGCCCCCCCTTGGATGACAGGACCCCCGACTGATCCGGCTGGCCCAGCAGCACTGGGACACCATCACAGAGGAGCACTTCAGCCAACACAGGTAAGTCATGGGGCCATGTGCAACCTCCAGTGGCTAGGGCACAACCCATGTACACACATGGAAACACACCAGGGGTGCATGACAGCAAGGGAAGTGGCAGGGCACAGAAGCACACACATACAACCAGGGAGGGGTGAACAGTAACACGCCACATGGACGGACACATACACACATGATAGGCACACAGTGCACAGGGGTCAGGTGCAAAACAGAGCGGAACACAGACACTAGCAACACACACGTCCACAGGCCACCATGTCCACTGACTGTCTATGTGCGTGTGTCAGATGCTGGGCACCATCACACTTTGGTGTACAGTGCAATGCAGGCATCATCATGCACACGCACCTGTGGACAGCAGTCGGGAGGGTGTGCAGGGGGACCGTGTGTCTGCGTGTAGGGCTGGGCACCCACCGGTGCACTGCCCACCAAAACACACAATGCACACAGGGCAGCACCAGACAGGGCCCGCACTGGGAGACAGGTCAGTCTTGCGGCACAGTGCCACGTCCACCTCGGATGCATAGGTGGCCCCGCCGAGACCCAGCAGCACTGGCAGGCTGAGCACGGGCCTCATGGGGTGGCACTGATGGTCCACCAGGGGTTTCACTGCATGAACGTGACCATACCCGCACAGGTGTCTGCAGCACACCGAACAAACCTGCACCAGGAGTGCTCGGGATGCCCACAGCTGAACCCGGCGTCGACAGGGTGGGTGTCGCACGATGCTGGAAACGGGGAGTGGATAGCAAACTGCGCGGTGTGAGCGACACATGGGCACCTGACTGTGTGCCCACTGTGGCCACGACAGTGACCAACGCCTGTGTTAGCCTGTCAATGGTAGTGGTCACATCCTCCCGCAAATGGTCAATCTGTGACAGGATCCTATCGGTGTCCCTGCTGTGTTGTTCCTCGACCCACTCCAGAGCCACACACAGTGCCTCCACGGACATTGCAAGCTGCATCTGCTGCTGTACTGATGCCTGCAGCAGGCGGGTGTGCTTGTCAAAGAGGTCGTCTGCCACCTCGGCAACCTGTCCCTCAGGGTATGGAAAGGCCTGATGTTCAGCACCCTTTGAGGGTGGGCGCTGCTCACCAGTACCAGGTATGGGCAAGTCCACAGGCGGTGCACAGACGCCACCGCTGAACCCTGTACCCCCAGTCCCGGTGATTGACTGCTGCTGCTGCCCCTCTGCCTGCTGTGCCCAAGGGATCATCTGTTCCACTGCTGTGGCCGCAACAGTGCCACTGACCTGACCAGCCACCGGTGCTGCCCCACCGGTGCTGACAGGCGCAGCCTGGGACTGTGCTGACATGCTGGCACACACGTCGGAACCAGCCAGGTCCATGGGTATGTACTGACCTGCTGTGTGTCCATTCTGTGACACACACATGTCACTACCCATAATGGTCGTTGCATCATCAATGGTGCAGGTCTGTGCCACAGCCACAGCATGCTGGCATGCTTGGACGCCAGACCGCTGAGACACAGGAAGGGCCTCCCCCACACCTGTCTCAATGTCATCAGTGTTGACAGCCAGGCGGACCCACTGTTGCAATGCACGCCGGCTACCTGTGGAGGTGGATGGTCCCTCCTCCAACTCCAGATGGCTGTCCGCAGTGGACAGGCCCTCCACTGCTGACCCCTGCAGATGTGCAGGATCTGTAAAAGAAAGTAAGGAAATGTTAGTGCATGTGATCTACCTTCCCCCCCACCGACAGACCATGACGTACCATGCAGTGATGGGCTACCACCTGTCTGGAAGCCACCTCCTGGAATGCCCTCAATGGCACTGCGCTGCATGCTTGCAGCAAGCCTGTCCTCTACTGGAGTCAGCTGCACCACCTCCGGCTGGCCCCCGCCTGTTGCAGCACGTGCCGCCCTGATGGCAGCCACCTTCTCCTTCACCCTCCTCCTGTCGATACCCATCTTCTTCTTACACTCCTGCACAGAGCGCTGGTGGCTGCCGTGCAGGTTGATGGCATGTGCCACCCTCCCATGCAGCAGCACGGGCCTGAGGGGTGCCCCGCTGTCCACTGAGCAGTGGCTCCTGATCCAGGTAGGCCTCGAAGAGTGCCTCTGTCTCGGCCTTAGTAAAATTGGGCCTCCTCTTCCACCCACCATTGTCCTCCTCACCCAGTCCTCACTCGGTCATTATTCAGCCTGTATGGGTGACAGTGGTTACCTGTGATTGTCGAGTACAAAGCAAGTCCCTGAGACCACAGTCCAGAACACCACACAGCATGCAACTCACCTATCAACTGCAGTAACCGAATATGGCAACTGCAGAACATTGTTACATTTTAATAGCGCAATCCATGCAAATTAGGTGTGGAGCAACTTTAATGAGATGCAAATCATGCTGCTGCACCACTGAATGGCTGATTGGGTGATTTGCATATGACGGCTGAATATTGCGCTGTTGCGCTTTGCGCAATTGTGTTGAATGTGCTGAGCCAATGATGCAGTTCTGTGGCTGCGTAGTACACCGCACTGCGCATGCCCAGGTAGCTTACGCAGGCATCTGCCGTGCTGATGATGTGCTGTGTGCGGTAGGCAATTCAGGGCATGGCCATCATTGTGCCAGTGGCGCTACGGTGAGGGTCACTACATGGTGCTGTGGCACAACTGTGCAATAGTTTGCTGTGGCGATGGCACACAGGCAACCAATCACGCTAGACGCATAGACATCTGATGGCGCTGTGCATGGCCTTGCACCAGAGACCCATGACCCTGTGCCCGACCTTTGCCCCCTTGGCGCTATATGTCTGGCATGTCTGCAGCTCTATCGTGCTGTTCGGTGACAGCGCGATAGGGAATGGCGGTGCTGTACCGACAGCGCAATAGGGAATGGCGGTGATGTATTGCGCAGCACTTCCACGTGGGGTTGCTGCACTGCTGAGCACCATATTGCCTACTATAGAACTAGAGACGCCCCTCAGTGGAGTGCCGTTGAGCTGGCCAACCTTGTGGCCATTGTGGAGCCACACTATGGCCCACTGTTTGCTGAGGTGCCACTGGACAGAGCCAGGACCCAGGTCTGGCAAGAGGTGGCCACTGACCTGGAGGTGGCCATTGGCCGCAGGAGGATGGCCAAGCAGTGCAGGCACCGGTATGGGGATCTGAGACGGAGGGAGCCGGAGCTACTGGCACGTCTGCGGTCGCGTGCCAGGAGGGGTGCGGTGCCTCGTCCAGGTGGGTGATACGTGTACACACCTGTATGGTCCATATGGGTAACACTGTCTTATGTGTCCAGCACATAGGGGGGGGTAGTCTAGGGTTGGCTGTGGCGGTGTTTACAGGGTATGGGATGGATGAGTCTGGCTGGGTGGGTGGGCACACACATTGGAGCAGGGGGAATATACTTTGGGTTTGTACTGATGTGTTTCTCTCCTTTTGTCTCCCACAGGTGTGGCAGAGTGGAGGAGGGTCACGGAGCAGCAGCAGAGGGTGGTGGACGCTGCACGGGGGCATGTCGGGGACCAACCCCAATGCCAGCAACAACCTGATGAGGGTGAGTGCCATGACACCATGATTGCTATTGCATGCTGTGTGACAGGGTGGGAAGCAGGGTATGGCCACCATCCATGGACGCCACTGCCATGCACGTGACATGTGACAGTCAGCACTGTCCAGTGGCACTGCATGTCTGGGAGTGCGTCAGTGGTGGTCCATGCATGCACTGGGCACATGGCTGTGGCACTACCTGCCCACCGCATAGCCACGTTACTGTACGGCCTTGGTTGTGCTGTTCTGGACATGGGTGGTGTGTGTGTGTGTGCAGTGGTACACATGGCTGTTGCTGCCTGGTTGGGCATGTCTTGTGGACACGGTCACTGTGGGTGGGTGCACACCATCACAGGAGCGTGGCACATGGCTGTATGCCATGCATAATGGGTGGGCTGCAGGGGGATGGACAGTCACACCCATTGACTCTGATCCCTTGTCCTAGGTGTGCGGATACTCCTGTGGATCGAGCGGTCCATCCAGGATCTGGTGCGCATGGTGGCAGAATCCCTTGCCATCCTAAGGGATCTCCATCGGCATGGGGTGAGGAGGAGGAGGCAACCCTGGGAACGGCCCCAGGCAGTGGAGGACCAGGCTGGACGCCAGTGACCACGAACAACCTCCCCTCTTTGACTGACCCCCGCACCCCACCTTCCCTCTCCCATTTGTTCACCCCTGCCCCTTACCCTCCCCCACCTTGTTCCTGTCCCTCCACCCCATGTTTGTAAATATTTGTAAATAGTTGTTGTTGTTATATATTTTCTACTACAGGTATTTTGATATGAATACAGTGGTGGTCTCTGATTTGCAGCTGGCTATAGGTGCTCAGTTGCAGTGGTGTGCATGGCATCTGGAGTGGGTCAGTCATGGGTATGTGTGTGTGTGCGTGGGGAAGTGTCTCTGGTGTGGGAGTGGCTATCAGTCGGTATCTGTGGTGTGTGTTGTTCTCTGTGCATTGCATTACTGTGTGCAGTGGTCCATGGTGCCTGCTCTGTCTCCATTGTGCCCCTGTCAACCTGTCCTTGGCCTGTGCAGCTGACACCCTTGCATGTCTGTGGCCTGCGAGGACTGCTGCCTTGTCAGTGGTGGCTGTCCCTGCAGGTCATCCACTGTGACCGTCACAATGCTGGGTTGCCTCCTGTCACTGGTGTGGTGCATGTTTGCCTCGGGTGACACTGTGGCCTCCGCAGTTGCTGTCCCACCTCCATGCTGTGGCTTGTGTGTGTTGCAGGGGCTGTGCATCACTGTCTGTGACTTGTGATCCAGGCATATGCTGGTGGTGTACAGGGCCACAGTTCATGCACAGGGTGGGTGTCACCCCTATGCCATGGTGGACTGCAGGCTGTGTGTGCACAGTTTACATGGGCTCACACTGGGGGCTTGGTTGCCACACTACTACGTCCCTGTGTTAGTGTCCCCGATGGTATGGGTGTGTGTTTGCCCCTGCACTGTGTTGCATCTGGTGTGCTGCATGCTTCCACACACCACTGTGGGTGTCTGTGCTGGCTGCTGTGGCTCGTGGTGGGTCGCGCTGTGACACCTGTCTACTGTGCAGGGTGCTGTATCAATGGCGGTGGTGTCAGGGGCACGCCCTTTCCCATGTGGGGTACCTCTTGTGGCGACACATGTTCGGTCTCTCAGCTGTGCCTCAGGGGGATTGTGCATGTTGGCACTGTGTCTGCCATTGTTGCATTGCTGTGTGCTGCCACCCACTGCTGGGTACTCGTGGTGGGTCTGGCTTGTATGGTTCTGTGGTACACGAGGTTGCAGTGTGACAGCGGGGGTGGTGGTATGCATGGGGATTCCTGCAGTGGTGGTCACTGCTCATGGGGGGTGTCTTGGAGTCACGGTGCAGGGTGTGCTGTGCATGGGGGGGGGCCTGCTGTACCATGGGGTGGTCCGCCCTCCTTGTGTGGCAGTCTCAGCTTGCCAGTGGGTGTGATGGGGCACCATGGCCCAGCTGTGCTTTGTTTGCTTGTTCCCATGGGCCGGTGGATATTCCATCCCTCCACCAGTTGTGCTGTGCTTGGGGTGTGGGGGTGCACTGTCAGTTCTGCAGTGTGTTCCTGTGCCCATCTGTGGCATGGGTGGTGGGCCCCTACCTACCTCCCTGGTTGTGCAGTTCCATTGCTCTGCTGCTGGGGGGCTCCCTTGCTGCTATGGCACCTCTGGGCTGCTCAGCTGGGCAGCCCTTGTTGCGCTATAGCGCATCGTATCTGCTCAGCTTCCTCTTCCTAGTTGCGCTATGGCGCAAGTTGTGCAATATTCAGACGTTGGCTGTTAGCGCAATTTGGCTTGCTCCTTTTCTGAATATCACATCTATTGAGCATGGGCACAATGGACTTGTGCTTGCTCCTGCTATTGTGCACTTTTTGGGCGCAGTTTGAATATCCAGCCCGATGTGTCTAGTAGTGATGGCGGCTCATCTCAGAAGGCAAGGATTCATTGTATTCCCTTACCTGGATGACTGGCTAGTCATAGGGGAGTCATACCAGCAGATAAAGGATTCCATCAGGGTCACCTAAAGTACCCTGGAGTCTCTGGGTTTCCTCATCAATACTCAAAGGTCTCAGATGGAACCAGTTCAGTTACTGGAATTCATTGGAGCAGAACTGGATACTGTCCAGGGCAAGGCATTTCTCCCTCAATAGAGGATGACAACTTTTCTAACCCTAGCAAACTCCTTTGCCTTGGGTCAGCCCAGGACTGCAAGGCAGTTCCTAGCATAATTAGGACACATGGCCTCAATTAAAGCAGTAGTATCAGCTCCAGGTTTCAGATGAGAGATGTTCAATATCACCTGAAAGCCCATTGTTCCCAAAGAAGGGATCCCATTTCAAAGCCTGTGCCAGGTACAAGAACTCTGCTACTGGCTCTGCAGTGGTGAAAAGAAAGGGACAACCTCAGACAGAGCATCCCTTTTCTGCAACAGCACCAAACTGTGGTCATAATAACATGCCTTCCCTCATAGGGCGGGGGACGCACACAGGCCACCTCACAATCAGTGGGACTTGGTCCCCTCAGGAATCCAAACTGCATATCAACCTCAGAGTTGAGAGTGGTCCTTCTTGCCCTAAAGACCTTTGCTTCTTAATTGAGAGGTCAGTCAGTCCAGGTCAGGACAGACAACACAACCACCATGTGATACATCAACAAGCTAGGGGGCAAAAGATCCTCAAGGCTGTGCAGAGGCCATGAAAATCTGGTCCCTAGCATATTCCCTGGAGGTACATCTGTGCACCATTCAGCTTCCAGGGAAGGACAATACACTGGCAGATTCACTCAGCAGAATCAGCCAGGATCATCACAAATGGGCTTTAAACAAGCAAGTATTGGATACAGTTTTCAGATGTTGGGGCACTCCACAAATAGATACATTCCACATTACATCACTACAGCTCTGGGGCAGGCAAGAGAGTCTGAGTATGACTGCATATGTCTAATCATACTGGGAGATCCCTTGGAAGAAACAATATTACTGTGGTAAGTAATTTTTTCTTATTGCACATCCATGGGCCCAGGGAAAAACAAGAGGAAAAATGGGGCTGAGCTTTCTGAAGTCCCACCCATTATACTGTGCTCCACTGTGCTGCTCTGGTCTGGGACAGATCTAGATGTGTGACCCTATGGGTGGGGCTAAAAGGATGGCCATCCTCCCCTGGGCCTCATTGTGGGGGAATTCACAGAACACAGGACTCTCCAACCGAGAGGAGGCAAGGGATGGCTGCAACTACACAGGGAAAGGGCTGAGAAGCCACTTGTTCTGCCCAAGAAAGATAAAAACCTTTAATTGTTGACCTCCCTGAATATCTTCACCATTGATTCAGATATATGGACTTAGGTCCAGAGGCACTAGGAACCCCTGGAGCTGTATTTCCTCTAGAGGTGGAACCGGCATTGGCTAGTGGCACCGCTCATGTGCAGCACGTACCCACATGGTGCCACACACCAGCCAATAACCATCGTCGACTCCCTCATGCACCTCACTTCTGTTTGTCAGGGGAGAAAATAGAGAGGGATAGAGACTGTCTAGCCCAAAGGGATAGTAAAAGGACAGGATATAAAAGAAACAACCAATCAGAACCTGGCTACCAACTTTGAGACTAAGGGTTGGGCCAAAAAGGTGGCACATGGGTAATGGGTCTAAAATGGGAGCCAGAGCCTCTTCTCACTACCCAGACAGAATGTGGGTAGTGACAGGAAGAGAGAGAGCAGCAACCATGAGCAACAGGCTCTGGCAGAAGGAGGTAGCCCAATTGGAACCCCTGTGCAAATAAGATGGCAAAAATGCCAAGTAATAGGAGATGACAGCTGGACTTCCAAAAAAGGTAATAACTCTATGCCACAGTATAAACTGTGTAAGGTGGCAGCATGGCTCAGTTGGCAGCACATCCACCTCTGGGCCAGAAGGTCATGGGTTTTAGTCCCACACCAGGATTGGACTCATACTTAAATGCTGGCACCTGAGTGCAGTACTGGGGAGTGCTGTACTATCAGGATGTGCCATCTGTTGGATGAGACGTTAAATCGAGGTCCCTTCTACCCATCTCTGGTGCTATCCAGCTGGGTGCCCAGGTGGAAGTAAAAGAACCCATGGCACTTTTTTCAAGAATAGGGGACTTTCCCTGGTATCCTGGCCAACAGTACCCTTCCCATAAAATTGGTTCATACAATTGTCCAAGGCTGTGTGTAGGTGTTGATGTGCGAAATGGCTGGCACTACCAGTCTCTCATTGCTTGTACAGCACTTTGGGATACAGTGTATATGAAAAGCACTATATAAATGCTGATTCTTTTTCTGCTAAACTTGAGAGTAAACCCATAACCTGTATTCTATAGAACAGAAAAAAGGGAAGTAGCATAGGAGTTGCAGGACTAGCAGCCATGGGAAGTCAAGATGTGGATATCTGCTCTGGCATGCTTCAGGCGGAGAGAGCAAAACTAACACACGGAGAAGAGAAGTGCATTGCACCACTCCACAAAGTATCTGCTCAGCTGAGTTAGCCTGGATAGTTCCCAGGGCACACACTGCATACAGCAACTAACATGGATATACCCTATAGGGTTATACCTTGGGCAGGGAGAAGGATGGAGAACACATGAGGGCAGGGATTCCTCGTGGGTCTGACGAGGTTCAAAAACTTTCAGACTCAATTGGGAGGTAACAGCACCTCCCAGGTTCTCATCAGACTCTCTGGGAGAATGCGCGAGTCCCTAGAACTGGGAATTTAGCGCCTTACATTGAGTGAAAGGTGCCAGTCGAGGAAGGTAGAGCCACACTATCCACTGAATCCAGACTCCATTCCTACCAGCCTGAATCAATGGTATCACAAGATGCACTTGTCTGGTGCCTCACCAACTCCAGGCCCTTGGCAGAAAGGCAGATGGCTTGCCCAACTAAATCTGTTGTTAGAATGGCAGCTAGAAACTGTCCCAGCTGTGCCCACAGGTGCTTGTTATGAACTGATAGGTGTGCCTGGTGTGCAGAACTGCACATCACAGTGCATGCTGAGGTGAAAACTTTCCTCTCTAATGCATTTGTCTATGTAGACTCTGCATCAGAGGGTTGGCCACACACTGGGTGACAAGGTCGGTCTGGTACCTGCAGGACCAAAACCCTTGAAAGGGATGAGATACTGTGGGTGCACAGTTCTGCTGGTAGACATCCCTGGGGGCTGGAGACAGAATGAAGGGATGTCTCCAAACTGTGCTGGAGCATTCCTTAAAGGTTCTTGTCCAGCGTGAGATGATGCTGTGGTCATCGCTGAAAGCTCCTAAGAGTCCCAGCTGCATGGACAGGGTATTGATTTTGGCAATAGTGCCAATGTCCTGTGCCTGCAGCATGTCAGGAATCTCTGATACAGAGAGTACTTAGAGGCTGAGAGCAGGTGTTGGAATGATTCCATGCCCTCTGAGGAGGACAGCACCGAGAGGAGGTGCTGGAAGTGGGTGGCAGCTGGGGACCATACAGAAAACTGGGCATGGTCGGCATTGGTATGGCACTGGATTAGCATCCCAGCCATGCTTCCATACTGACCCCAGGTGAGGTGCCCAAGAGGATTCTTGATACCTAGGAGTTCAGGTAGAGGTGGCATAGCCCCAGGAGGTGGGTGGGTGGGTAGAACTAGAATCTCTAGGGCCTATACCTGGGCTATGGGATCGTTCAACAAACCTCGCCCTAGGGGAAGGTATGACAAACTCACCCAAAGAGGGGTCCACCTGGAGAAGAGGAGCGACTTCGACAGTGCCCGTAGGTGAAATCCGCAGGCGAGGAGAGCGGGGATGTTCAGTCTCTTCAGGGCAGCTCCGGTCCTCAGCTGAGATGGGGTCAGCCACAAGGCCAGGAGAGAATTCCATAACTGGGCCCCTGCCCGACCCCAATCCAATGCCATCTCTGTCCCCTAACTCAGGGTCAGAAGAAGAACCCAGTCACAGGACTCGTCCCGGCCCTGCGACCAGCATTATCCTTGATGCCAGGCCCATTGTCAGGTCCAGCACCAGCCCGAGATCCATCCCTGCCCTTCACACCATTAAGTGGTGTTGAAAGTTGGCCTGGTGCCATGAGTGGCACCGGAACCAGGGACAGATTTTTTTTTTTAAACTGTATTTGTCATCCCTGAGTCTGCAGGGATGGCCTCTATCTGCACCCAAACCTTGCACCCGCCATCCCGCACCAGGCCAGCCCCAGTCTGGGTAAGTCAGCAGCTTGCCCTCCTGTGGCACCCCCCTGGGGCGAGATGGAGGGGAGAGACCAAGATCCACAGAGACCCCAGACATGACTGCAACCTGGGACATCATTCGGGGAAGTACAGGGTTGTCACAGTGCTCGGCTCAGAGAGAATTTCTCTTACATGTCTCCAAAGGCACGGATGTACAGTGATGTCAGTGCAGGATGAGCGTGCTCCCGCGCCCATTCCACAAACATCTGCCTCCATTTCCTAGCTGCTGAGTGGCCCCCATCTGCTACACCCAGCCTCCACTGGGCATCACTAGACAGCAGGGATCCATGACCCACCCCACTGGAGGCGGAGAGCTGTCCATGGGAGGTTCATCCTACCTCTCCCCGGCCAACCCTATGACATCCTGTGCTCCCAGGGACGGATCTGAAAGTGGTGCTATCACCAGCACCATGCCCAGTGTTGGGCACAGAACTCACACCAGGGCCAATGCCATACCTCTCAAAGGGCTCAGCACCACCCTTCTCCTCGGAGCCACGAATGCTACCTGAGTCAGAGAGTGACACCTCCGCAGCAAGGCACCACCCAGCACCACCAATGGTACCAGGAAGGGGTTCAACATCACAGCTGTCACCTCTCAACTCACCAACACCATGAGTGGCATCAGAAGCTGGGGTGGCACCAGGCCCAACACCGAGGTGTCCTCCAGTATAGACTGAGTGTATATCTTCAGCTTGGAAGACTGGGGACATCCATTACCCAGGAAGAATGGACTGGGGAGATGCTTAGCCACCCACCTAGAGGGATCCAGCCATCCACCAGACCCAATCCTCAAGACCAACTATGCCTCGGTGAGGTCAGGAGAGCCCTGTGCTTCCATGGTACCAGCGGCACTGGGAAAGGGCGCAGGAGAAAGGCCCAAGGTCCTGAGCTTGGCAGCATGGGTTCCTGGCCTGCAAATCCATACCTCTGAAGGTGGGCTCAGACAACCCAGCTTCAGCATGCAGAATTCAACAGTACAGAGATCCACTGAAAAGCAGGTATCTCAGGAATCCATAACATGTTCAGGGCCAAGACAGATCCAGCAAACCTGATGTCGGTCCTTTACAACAATCTATTTCCCACAGGAACACCCACACACAACTTGGGCATTTTTATGTTCCTTACTCTTTTCTTTGACTCGGACATCACAAACAAAATAATAAAACAAAGTCAACACTGCAAAACAGAAAACTTCGGCAATGTCACAGCAGAACTGAAGTTCGACAATGGTTGAACTGAGGTGCTGCTCTCACGGTGTGCACTTGACGGTAGGTAGAACAGAAGTGAGGTGCATGAGTGAGTAGATGGCAGCTACTACCCAGTGCATGGCAACATGTGGGTGTGTGCTGCATGCAAACGAGACCAGTAGCCAACATCCACTTGCTCTCTCTCTCTCTCTCTCTCTCTCTAGAGGAAGAAAGATCCCACAGGGTCCTAGTACCTCTGGCCCTAGACCCCTATGTATGAATCAGTGGTGAAGACTGACTCAAAGAGGATTATCCTAAATGAAGCTCTACAATTACAGGTGAGTAACCCATATTTCTAACAACATGGCTATAGTTCACTATCCACAGTCTGGAAGACTCCTAGCAGTCCTCTGGGAGGAGGTAAGGCACACTTCCCTATTTGGCAAATAGACACTGGAGGACCGACGTCCCAAAAGTCACATCCCAATGACTCTTGATGTCACTGCTGTAATGAGAGATGTAGGTGTGTGCTTTACTTCAGGTTGCAGCCTTCCACTATGGGGATAGCCCTGGAAGCAGACAGTGAGATAATGGTATGTCTGGTGGAATGAGCCCTAAGCCCCTTGGGTGAGTCTTTACCAACCAAACTACAGCACAAGTTTATATCGGATGTAATCCATCTGCCTGTCGTGCACTCTGCTGGTAGTCTGTAACATCAGCTGAAACTGTCAGGCAAACAGCTGGTGAGCTTCACTCTGAACTCCAGTCTTGCGTGTCTTTTAATAAGACAGCATCCTTTGTCCAGAGTATGGAGTCAGCAGTCAGCCTCCAAGATCAGGTTAGTACGGTATACCAGAAGGTTAACAAATGACAAAGCCTGCATCTGGCCGCTCCCCCCCATGACCACTCACAGTGGACTAGTACCGTCTTCAGTTATCCTTCCTGTTTAGACAGGATTCTCACCCTTAGAAGGTACCCAACACCTCCAAGACCCTCGACCATGCACAGTTGTGCTAACAGGTTAATGTAATACCTTACTGTACCTGTAACACCCTCACTATGTGTTAATTTTACACCTGTGTAACTACCTGATGTAATTGTCTGTACTACGAGATTCACTTACCTTTTATACTGTTAATTAAGTGTATTTATTCATTACGTACTTATTGGACTGACTTGGAACCTTTGAAAATGAGTCTTTGACTCAAAGGTATTAATCCCCCCCCAAAAAAAATAAATCACCTGGTTAAGGTGAAACTCCGATATGACCTTCAGGAGAAACTTCGGGTTGGGGAGATGGTCGACCTTGTCCTTGTGAAAGACCAAATAAGGAGACTCCACTGAGAGCTCCTGGAGTTCACTGATCTTTCTGGCTGACATAATGGCCATGAAACAGATGGTTTGGGGTGACAAATGTGATATATCACATTTGTGCATAGCCTCAAACAGCTTGCCCTTAAGAAATGCCAACATCAGCAGTAGGTCCTACAGAGGTGGAGGTTCACGCACCAGAGTGGACAAGTAATCCAGCATTTGAAAAAGCACCAGTCACCATCTCCTGGGCCAACATCATCATATCAGCATGCACCTGGAATACACAGATGGCTGCCAAATGCACCTTAAGGGTCATTGATTGCAGTCCGGACTGAGACAGGGACCATAGGTAGTCAAGGATGCTTACCATGGGGTAGGTGAGAAAAGTACAGTTACACAAGAGCTTACCATAACAGTGGATCTTCGGGTGAAGCTCTTGCAGTAGGTAACACTGGTAGAACTAAGCTGCCAGGCGCTAGGACCACATGGAAAACTTCTAGCTAGCAGTCTACAGCAGGGGACCATCGCCGACATCCTCCTATGGTGTAAAGGGGATGGTCCCTCAGCTCCACCTCAGTTCTACTGCCAGGGACCTGTGAAAAGGAGTGACAAGAGAAGTAGGGGGTTCCTGGAGCCACAGAAAAGGCCGGTATAAGAGGAAAAAAGAGAGCAGGGGATGGAGGGAGGGAAAAACATGCCCATTCCAAGAGCTCCTCTCGAAGACCTACTGTTACAGTAAGTTGTTATACAACTGTACTACCTTTCTTCGAGTGGGCTCTTGCAGTAGGCAACACCATTAGGACTGAGTCCCAAGAAGTGCTAAAAAACAAGCAGAGACAACACTTGGGAGGAGGAGAGAGGTCCGACGTTAGTAAAGTAGGACAGGACACCCAGAAGGACAGCTAGTCTGAGGCCAGCCCTACACCCAAAAGTAATGTCCAGCCGGCACAGCCTGATAAAAGTGCTGGCGGTGGGTGTCATGCAGTAGCCTGCAGCAGACAGGATCTGGAAATGGGCTGTGGACGGGTCCATCTTCCTAGTGAAGTGGCCCCTAACAACGCAGAGAAGGGGCTTGTGGTGCAGATAGCCAGACAAGATGCAGTATACAACCCCCTCTGACTGACATCAGAAATCTAGGGAGTGAAGGAAAAGAAGAAAAGACAGGACTGCGGAGAGAACCTAGGCCAAAGGAAATAGGCTCTAGGGGAAACAGCACACAATCAGGATATGGAGAAATGAATCTCTCCACCCAATGAGAAAGTATGGGATGACACCCCTGTGGATGTATAAGCCTGTACAGAGGAAACCCAGACACTACCGATGGTAGGGACTGAGGAAAGGATTGGAAAGCCACCCTTGCTTTCGAAAAGGAGAATAAAGCACCCCCCCCAAGTCCAATAGGGCATGGGGCTTGGAAATGCTGCAAAAAGAAGTAAAAACAACTCCAGACAGGAAGGAAAGCATGAAGAATGTCCTACAGAAAAGGGTGGAAGACCCTCCAAGGAGCAGAGGCCCTGCTTCCCACCAGGAATTGATAGGCAGGGTGGCAAAAAGGGTGGACTGGTAACTGGGAGGAACCAAGGCACAAGTCCAGTAGGGATGGGGAATCATCCAGGAGCTGGTGGACTGGACATAAGAAAGGGTCCCATCCCTTGGAAGCCGGCTGGAGTGACAAAGGCTTCCACCTCAAAGTGTATATGGGTCTGGGGAACAGCATACTGACCCCTACTGAAACCTGATAGATCCAGAGGGAGGCCTCTAATAGCAGGAAATGGTTATGTCAAAAGGAGCCATGCGAGAAGGAGGAGGTACTGGAGAACCCTATGGAGCCAGTCACCCCGGGCCAGGAAGAACAAGATGAAACAGAAGGGATAAGGAATGAGAGGGGCCAATGCCCAAAAAGGAAGCAGAGGGAGGCCATGCCTGACGTAGCCAACATGGCACGATAATGGTCAATTCTACCTCCTCTGACTGCAGTTGGGAGGGGTACCTTCTGGAGTAGTGGGGAAAAAAAGGAGGGGGGTACTGAAGGAAGACCCCCCCCTTGCCAGAAACACCAAGCCTGGGGATGGGCGAGCAGGCATTTGGATGGGGACCAAACAGAGATAATGTTGGTCACCCCCGCCCATCAAAGCACGGATGTGTGCAGATGCCACCTGTGAGGCTGAGCCTGTGTACACCTGAGAATGGCTTCCAGGAAGATCTGAACACCAGGCACCTGCACTGCTGAGAGTCGGAGGCTGTGCTGCATGGTTCACTCCCACACCTGACCGACCTCCAGGTAACAGTGAAGGGCGAACATCGCCTCCCTCATTCCCAGCACCTGGGTGTGCAGGAAGAGCCCCATCCAGGACCAGATACCTCAGAGGAGATTCCCCTTGCCTGGTTTGGAATCAAATACCTAGAGATCGTAGTGTTTCAACCTCTGATACCCCTTGGACCCACAGGGTCCACTGTGGAAACTCCCGGGGAGCATGGCCAGGAGTACCATAGGGGTTTCTGCCTCCAAGAGGCTTGGTAGCCATGGGAAAAAGTAGGCTGGAAGCCAGCAGCGGGAGACAACTCGTCGAGCTTGTCCCTTGGGGGAATCTCTGTCCTGTCAGGAATAAAAAGAGCTGGTCTCTGCTGGAACCTCTCAATGCCTCAATATAGCATAGCCAGAGGCATGAGGGCAGGAGAGACACACAGTAGGTCATGATGATCCTTGGAGGAAGGAGTAACCGCAGGGTATAGCATAGGACTTGTGCCAGATGTGCCTTGAATGAGACCGTAAGGCACCAATTGGCAGGACAGGGGGACACAAAGGATCCCTGCCATCTCTGGGCCGTGGCCACCACTGTACAGCACTTGGTGGAGACTTTGGGGTCCAAAGACAGGCCAAAGGGGAGGGGATTCATCTGACAGAATCCCTCCTGAAAATAAAGGCTGAGTGAGGGCGCTATTGAGCATCATACCGAGTGGCTGCAGTTTGGAACAGCTCTGTCTCTGATTGGACTTTTTTGATTAAAAAGCAACATAAAATTGTGTCTTTTTAAAAAACTAATAGCAGCAGCATACACTACAGCTGACGAGGAGCAATTCGACACCAGACACAACCATGGGGAGAACGAATAAAGCAGGTCCTGGGGGCTCAAAGTCCCAGCCGTTGATGGAGCCACAGGCCTCAACTTCCACACCTGAACATGCGGCACAGGATCCAGCATGGAAGGCCTTGCAGCTCTCGATGCAGGCCATTGATAGCAAAATTGAAACAGCCTTGCAGAAGATGGGGGAGCAAGAGGTGCAAACTGAGAAGGCTACCACAATGGCTGAAGCAGCAGAATCACAAGCTATACAGGCTCTTAATATTACCACAAAATTAGCCCAGGAAAATACCAATCTACGCTACAGACTAGAGGCTTTGGAGAACACTAATAGAGCTGCTAACATTTGACTTGTGGGTGTACCAGAGGAGCTTGAGGAGATGGATCCATTAAAGTTCCTTAAACATTAGTCACCTGGTGCCCAGCATTTATCAGTGGAAATTGCAGTACATTTCCAGAGAGCATACAGGATCTCTCTGAGGTCAGCCCCAGTGCAGCAGAACACCCCTCGGACCATCCTGCTAGTTACTGATGGCATGACTATTCGGGATGTGATTTTGCAAGCAGCAAGGTCGGCAGAAAATCTAAATATACAGGGACACACTATTCATCTATTTACTGACGTATCTTATGCCACCAGAGCTCGCCAAAAGCATTTTGATGGGGCCCATGCGAAGCTCGGAAGCCTGGGTGTGATGCACTCACTGTTGATGCTGACTTGCCTCAGGATCTTTTACGGAGGACACACGTACCAATTTAAAGACCTTGAGGGGGCTGGGAGACATGCCCAACAGATTGAAAAAGAATTTAATGCTGCTCGGTGGGAGGTGGTATTGGACTCTTATTCTGCCAATGAAGAAACCTGAAAGAGTGAGAGGACTCTTAGACCTGTTGATCATATTCTGTCCTGACTATGGTGAAGTTTACTTTCTAATGACTGTGCTGCTACTCAGATAATTGTGTTGTAAAGGAGACTGCTTTACTTAGTCTTATGGGATTAGTATTGGGTAGATTCTATAATGTTTCCCAATGTATGTACAGAAATGAAGCTTTCATAATAGTAGCACAGCTTGCTTTTCGGCTGTGAATAGGGAAAATCAGTCTGGTGATAGGTTCTATAATGGAAACAATACGAATAGCCAATACAAGAATTTTGTTGTCAGCATGTAAATGAGTATTTGTGCTTTCTCCTTCCTACATGGAGAGATCTGTTCTGACTGTAACAGGTGCTCCTTATTCACAGGCCCCTGTCCATCCTGGTCCATTTCCACTGCTGTTCCTCTTTCTTGGCCTGGTGTCCTGGTTTTATCTGTGGACTAGTGGGCTAATTTGTTGGAATCTACCGGCACAGTTGAAGACAAGCAGAAAGGTCAGCACACAGCAGTGCAGGACCAGGTGCAGGTATGGGGTTACCAGTCTCCGCAGCATTCAGGCAAAGATCAGGAGAAGTACCGCACCCTCAGGAACACACTGTGTCACCACAAAAGTGAAAACCTGAGTCGAGAAAATGAAGCTGGATAAATTTATCATAGGGCTTTAGGATTGAGAGGGGTTGATGTCTCTGTCCTGTGCACCACACAGCAATCTGCTAATATATTTATCAGCAGCATTTACTGGCACAGTGAGCAGTGACTGCGATGAGTAAAATCTTACCCATTCCACACCAGGTTCCCGTGGGGAACAGTCTGGTCCTCAGTATCGTGGTCCTTATATTTTTTATTGAAAGTGATGAGAAAAATCACTCTTGGCGTCTGGCAGTGTATTTCTAATTCTCGATTGAAGATAGTTAGAGGTAGGCCTAGATTAATCATAAAAATGACAATGGGTTAGCGTCAAAACAGTTTACACTCTAAGCCTAAACTGCAGACAGGAAGATTGAGTGGACAGAGCTCAGAACTGTGAAACAGGAGACCGTGGTTCAAATCCCACTACAGCCACTGCTTCCAATTTGACCCTGAACAAGACTCTTGACCTCCATGTACTGTAATTCTTCTATCTGCAAATGTGGGTAGAAGCAAGATTACACTTAAAGTGAGATGCTGCATCTCAGCTGGGCTACCCTGGATATTTCAGTACATTATAACAATAAAATGAGACCCATCCTGAAAGGAACGAGTGGAGTTCATATGCAGAAAAATACAGTTCTGTTTAAGTGAACTGATCCTCTGATTTACTCACCAGACCATCAATGAGTCCCATCCCTAGTCCAAAGGGGCCCTTTTCCATCTCCACCACAAACACAAAACAGAAATCATCTGCTGCTGAGCTTCGGCCGGAGGAGACAGGGGTTGGAAAATCATACGGAACGGTGACATTTCCTAAAATCAATTAGAATACTGCATTAGCAAGTGCTAGGGGTTTTGCTTGCTAAACATGTCAGAAAGTCTTTCAATATATGTATCTCCACCTTCCCAAATCTTGTGTTACAGAATAGAGATAATTTAAATGTTTAACATTTCAGTGAAGGACTGGATTACAGTAACAGTGCTTTGGAAATGTAGCAGAATCTTACTTCTGCCTTTTATTAAAGCTGTGCCAATCTCTCAAAATTAGACCTTTCAAACTTTCAATGCCTAACCCAGAAAAAGTTCTTCAACATTTTTTAGAAAGGTAAGCACTCAACATATTAAGTTGAGAGAAGAGGAGGACTTCATTGTGCTGGCAGAGGAGGGAAGGCTTTCCTTGTCCTTCTGTAAGGATTCCTTAGAGGATCTGTATTGTCATCAGAACATGTTGATGGAACCATCTGCCACAGCTCAACTGCATTCTGATACTTCATTATAAATCACTGGGATTTCAGCCAATAAGCATGCACAGCAACTGTACCATATCTCCAGTGAACAGTGTGCTCTCATGTGGGAGAGCTAGGAGGGAGTGCTCCAATTCAAAGCCATGGGGGAGGGGGGGAGAATAGCTCACTAAAATTAAAAAAAGGACTATTACAAATAACTCAAATGATTCATAATAAGTTAATAGGGCCTTTGAGGGATTTCTCTTATGGTATAAGAGATTTCTCTCCTGAGATTCGCTCAGACAGAAAAACTCAGCTTTGCTTTGTGATCCTCCTGTCCAAGCCTCAGGCTCGGAGTCTCCTGCCAGGTGGAGTGCCTCAGGGGTCAGTCTTGTCGCTGATGTTATTTGCAGTGTACATGCTGTCCCTCGGAAAGCTAATTACGTGGTACAATGTGGGTTTTCACTGCTGTGCAGATGACACGCAACTGTACCTGTTCTTTGGCCCGGGAACATCAGACACTGTTGAAGTGCTTAACATCTGCCTGGCCGAGATCGATGATTGGATGTCCTCCAGCTGGTTGCAACTGAACCCGGACAAGACGGAGGTCCTAGTGATTGAGCAGGGACAATGGTGTTTTGGGAGTGCCTCCGATGTGGTCACTGGTTTATTCCTGGGATCTATGTCATTGATGACTTCCTCTAGGGTGCGAGATCTTGGCGTGGTCCTCGATGACAGACTGACATTTGAGGTGCAGGTGTTGGCTGTTGTCCAAAGTGATTTTTACAACTTGAGGAACGCTACCAGGATCAAACCCCTAGTTCCACCTGAGGAACTGCCCACACTGGTGCATGCCTCTGTGACATCCAGACTCGACTACTGTAATGCGCTTTACTTTGGGGTCTCTGGGGGTACCCTTCGCTGGATGCAGTTGGTGCAGAGCACAGCTGCAGGTTGCTGACTGGCCTTTCTAGGTCTAGCCATGTGAACCCATGCTGCAAACTCTGCAATGACTGCCAGTTAGGTGGAGGGATATCTTCAAGGCGTGTTTACTCACTTATAAGGCCCTACATGGACTAGGCCCGGGCTAACTGGCTACCTGGCTGATCTCCTGACACTTCAGTCCACTCCCTCTGCTCCTCAATCAGGGTCCTCCTTGAAGTTCCTAGGACCAGATTAAGAACATCCAGCTACCGGGCTTTTAGTGGCACCGGACCAGTCCTGTGGAACTCCCTTCCAGCTGTTGTCAGGGAGGCCCCACCGATTGAGAGGTTCAAGAGTTGTCTGAAAGCCTATCTATTTTCCCTGGCCTTCCCAGATGTAGTGATCTGATCAGCCCAAAAATGTGCCTTTTTTTTTTGTTGTTAAAGTTTTTTATTTTCCAAAAGTCAATAGGGTCACAGGAAAATTGCAAGCAAAAATCTGCTAGTTTTAATGCTCAATCTGATGTTTTATTTGTTTGGTTTTATTTATATGTGATTTTTATCTAGTACCCTGTCTTTCTCTGGGATTGGGCACCATATAAATAAACTTTGCCTTGCCTTATACCACAAGAGACATTCCTTGGAGGTCCTATTAACTTAATATATAGCCAAACTTTGGGATTAAGGTCACAGGCAGGATAAGGGGAACATGGGTGAACATCATTTCACTCAGAAGGTGGTTACAATCTAAGCAGCCTACCAAAAAGGTTGTGGAAGCCAACACATTTCAGTTATTCAAAGCAGGACTTGCAAGATTCCAGAGGGAGAATGGCATGAAGGGTTACACAGCATGAGCCTCAGGTTCAAGTGTCCCATCCCAACTAACCCACCGCAGTCTCCCCTACCACTCGTCTCAGATCAGATTTGTGACTTCTTATTACTGTCCCTAGTCACTGTGTCATAGTAAATTCTCCTTGCTCCCTACAAGTGGTTTCAGCACCTATATCCCTTTGCTGACCCTGTGGTGTGTAGCCTTAGCTGGTGATACTTCTTAGAGCAGGTTTACGACTTCTCGTAACTATCTCTAGTCGCTGTGCCATAGAAACATCTCCTTGCTCCCTTCAAGTGGTATCGGCACCTATATCCCTTTTCAGACCCTGTGGTGCGTAGCCTTACCTGGTGATACCTTGCCCAGATTAAGCCCCTACAACTGTTTCGCTTTCTGACCCCAGACTTTAACCATGGAACTTGCAATCTGGCTCTACCTATTTACTGCCTTATGCACCCTACCCTTATTAGGGTACATGCCAGATGGAATTTACCCCAAAGAGGACTCATATCCCCTACCACAAGAGTGTCTACTCATGGAGTCCCTATACAACTCGTGCTATGCCCCCAAGTTGTCGTACCCACTTTCAGCTGAGTCTGCCTCTCAGACAGCCACCGGTATCTCATTACCTACCCAAGGACTGTTACCTACTCGGCCCAGTACCTGCATCTACTGGTGTTATATGGCTAGGGTCTTGGCACTAGGACTAAACAGTACAAAGAAGAGGTCCTTGCATTCCTACGCCAATACTTCCACTAGCCAAAGAAGGTTTAGTTCTTCCAAATTACCACTTGTTGCCCTGAGGAAAGTTGTACTCCTCCTCTTGCTTTGCTCAGGTAATGTTAAACTTAACCCTGGTCCTATACAAGCAATTCCTTCACCGTCCGAAGTCACGAAGTATAAAGGTATCAGCTTTATTCATGATAATGTGTGTAGCCTCTTAAAGAAACTCACCTCAATATAGGCTTGGGCTATCCACACGGAGCCAGATGTACTTGTCATATCTGAATCCTGGCTTCGTCCGTCCATGCCAGACAAAGAGGTCAATATCCCCAACTATCTGTTATTCAGAGCCGATAGACTAACCAGAGGCGGTGGTGTAGCCATCTATGTTAAGGACAAGTTTACGGTCACTACCCTAGACACTACATTTATTGCCAATGCCTTTGAATGTCTCTCCTTAAAAACTGAAATATCTACATCAATGGCCCTCCGTGTCATAGGATGTTATAGACCCCCGTCCTCGGGGTCACAGCTCCTGTCCCACCTATCATCTACTATGAGTACTAACACAATGGAAACAATTATACTAGGGGACGTTAACTATGACTGGCTGTCAAGCGCATCTCTTCCACTTAAATCCTTCTGTGACTCTCATGGGCTCACTCTACTTATTAATGAACCTACTCGTATCAATAAGAAAAACCCTACGAAAAGTACACTATTAGTTGTACTTCTAGTAAGCAAACCCCATTTCTTCTCCCATGCTGGGATCTTTTCTGCCGATGTTAGTGACCATTGCATTATTGCTGGCATAAGAGCAGTCCCTAAACCAACAGTCTCAGCAAAGTTCTCTACCAAAAGAGCAAAACGGAATTTTGACCCGCTTGCATATATCAATGACCTGAAAGCCTCCCTAATTTGGCAGACCTTTTATTTAGCCAAATCAGTAGAAACAGCATATGCCATTTTCCACAAAATTGTATCCAGCGCTCTTAACACCCACGCACCCTTAGTCAAAACCCGCATAAAGGCTAGAAAGTGCCGCTGGTTTACAGCAGACATCAAGGCAGCACTACTAAAAAGAGACAAGCTCTGGAAGCTAGCACGCAAATCCCACAAAGCCGAAGACTGCCATCTTTTCAGAACAGCCAGAAACCACTGTACAAAGCTAATTTGGGAAACCAAGTCCAACTTCTATCACTCTGAACTCAACACTGCCTCCAACTGTCCTACCAAGTTCTTGTCCACAAGAAAATAACTTTCTGGTAATACCACAGGAAACATTCTCCCTCAAAAATTATTTCTGACAATGTAACTATCAACAACAATAAAGAGATACTACAAGCCTTCAACAATCACTTTGCTACTGCAGGGCTAGCTTTTGAGAACTCACCTGCACGCAACCTATGCTCCCAGTTTACCACACAACCTTCAGAATCTAGTCCCTCAGATGCAGTCTTTTCATTCTCTCCTGCCTAAAAGAGGTCGAAGATCTCTTCCTCCAGTTGGACACCAGAAAAAGTGCTGGCGCTGTCACCTTCGATCCATACTACGTAAAGATTCCCTATCATGTCTTGGCTGTACCTATTACGCATCTATTTAACTTGTCCCTTTCTCAAGGGCCCCTCCCCAAACTGTGGAAGACCGCACATGTTATTCCGTTGTTTAAATCTGGAGACCCCTGTGATCTAAACAACAACAGGCCCATCTTCCTTCTCCCGGTACTATCAAAACTTCTGGAAAAAATCGTGAATGCCCAGCTGAAATCTTTTATAGATGATACTAATCTGCTAAACCCAATGCAATCTGGTTTCAGAACTGAACCTAGTACAATCACGGCCCTGGCCAAGGTGACAAATGACTGGCAGCGTGAGCTAGAGAACAAAAAATTTGTCTGCGTCATTTTTCTAGACCTAAATAAGGCCTTTGACACTGTCGACCACAGCCTCCTTCTTTCTTCATTAAAAGCTATAGGTCTAGATTCTACCTCCTTGCGTTGGTGCCACAACTACCTTTCTGATAGACACCAACAGGTCAAGGCCGAAGGTGAACTCTCCCCCTCAAATCTGTTAAAAAGAGGCGTCCTGCAGGGATCCATCCTGGGGCCACTCCTATTTGCCATCTACATCAACAATATAGACTCAGGCATCAATGAGGCGAAACTTCATCTGTTCGCAGATGATACAGTGATCTACCTAAGCTGTACAACTCCTGAAACTGCCTGTAGCAACCTGCAAGCTGACTTCAACATACTTCAATACCAGCTCCTTAGTAAAAACTTGCTACTCAACGCCTAAAAGACAAAGGCGATGCTATTTTCACCTAATAACCATGCAGCCTACCCTGCTCTACCCCCCATCACCACCCTCCTAGGAGAAACCCTGGAATTTGTGCTGAAATTCAAATACCTGGGGGTCTGGCTAGACTTCAAACTCTCCTTTGCAGACCACCTAGAGGATTTGTTAAAAAAAACTGAGGCAGAGACTAGGTCTCTTCTTCAGGTTAAACCGCCTACTAACTACAGAGGCCAAGAGACAGCTAGTTCATTCTGTGTTCCTTTGTCTAATTGATTACGCCGACTTTATGTACAGCCAATGTGCTACTTCATACCTCGGTAGATTGGACATACTTTACCACAGAGCCCTGCGCTTCATCACTGGTCTCCCCTTCTCCACCCATCACTGCTCTTTATATGCAGCCGTAGGTTGGACCGCCCTACACTACAGACGAAATAAAAATGCAGCTCTCTGGACATACAGAGCTATCACTGGCAAACTTCTGCAGTACATTGTTGATTGTCTGACTCTCAATATGCCTGGAACCTATGCCCTAAGAAGCTGTTCACTGATTTCTCTGAAAGTGCCCAAAGCCCTAACGCATTTTGGGAGAGCTGCCATAGGATTCGTTCTACCGTCACTCTGGAATGTGCTACAGAAATCACTGAAACTGAGGACTCCTGTTAGTCTCACTGTGTTTAAAACCTTATACACAAAATACATTACAGAAGCCTGCAACTGCTTCCAATGATCCTAGCTTACTTACACCCCCCTTCCACATCCTCCCTGCTTTTCCCATTCTCATTCCTTCTTGTATCAGTGCATAACTTGTACCTGAGCCACCTACTTATCTACCGCCCTAAATCTCACCCTCCCTCATCCACCTATTCCTTGTATACCCACAGCATCTAATTCCTTCGCTCCTAGTATTATCCTGCTCCAGCCCCCAACTGGCTGCCCACTTCTCCCGACACATGTCTCCCCCTTGATATGCCTGGGTCTTTTAAACTGACTATGTAAGTCTCTTCGCTTGTAGCATCCACTTCAACTAATCTCTTCTCTGGACTATAATGCCTTTACCTTACAGGAATACTAAACCATGGATGTTGTTGTATCTGGTATAAATTACTGACTTGCTACCCTATTGTTATGTATACCCTTACCGACTGTCTTTTACCTGAACCCAAATGTATTTTTACTTATTCTGTCTATTGCAGGCCTACCTGTACTGTTGTACTCTTGCATCTATTGTCTATTTGTCTGTATATAAATGCATTGTTACTTGACTTGTGTAATGCAGGTCCACCTTGTAAATGAACTTGCTCAATGGTATTCGCCTGGATAAATAAAGAATTTGATTGATTGATTGATGAGCATGGATACAATTCCAGCTGATAAGCTTAAATGAGTGTCCATGCTCAATAAGGTTTCTATTACTTGGATTCAGTTCACTATCAACAATGCAGCAGGTTCACTGAACATGCTCAAGTTCTGGAAACAGTCTTCAAGCTTGATTTCTCCTACTACCCCATCACATGCATCTAGTGTCTGTCCCCCACTGTTCTCTGATCTTTTTTCCCCACTGGAAGAAACACGTGAAGTTGAACATTTGCAGTTTCAGGCTTTTTTGCTAAGCTTTTTGACTGGGTTTTGCATTTTTTATTAAACTCATTCTGTGCCCCATGTTTCTAGCTTCCTGCTCTGTCTATGACATGGACCAGAAGAGAGGACCTGGTTTACCAAGGTGGGTTATTTGTGGGTTTACTATGTTTTTTTTTGTATATTTTCTTTACTCCCTATCACTGGTCCCATAGGTCTCTCTCCAGCTCTGCCCTGATCCCAACCCACTGTCACGCTCAGTATGAGACCCCCCCCCCAATTTCTATGTCCAACTTAAGGCATTGTCCAGTTCCTCCATAGCGACCGACTACCCGGCTCTGAGGCCCCCCCATAAGGGCCACCGCCAACTCCTCCGGTGCTCTAAGGGCCAAGTTGCCACCAGGGGGAATGGAGGACTCATCCACAGGAACAGGTCTGCGAACACTTCAAGGTGGGGTGCCGAACAAGGGCTGCCAGCCCTGTCTACAACCAATAAATCCAAAGTAAAACACTCCAGAAGCACATCAAATAACTCACTCTATATAACAATTTAAACAGCTGTATTGCTGAATAATAGCCGTGTGTGTGAGATCAGAACACATCACACTCCACTTGCCCTGGCACTTCGGGAAAACACCCTTTGTTAGGGGGCATGGTACAGAGAAGTCATGTTCCAATTTTATACAGAGATTCAAAGAAACATCAAGAATTGATTTCAACAACCAATTTAAACTTAAAATGCCTTTAAAAAAAACATATTATACATAAACTCTGTATTTGACCAAGGCTGTCTCCCATATATTCAAACTACAACATTATATCTGATTGTTTATTTATTTAAGGCTAAATTAACCATTTAAGAGCTGCTCCAAAATGGTCTTGGAAAAATAAAAATCAAAAGAGATAGAGACATTTTATAAGGGGGAGATGGAAGTGATCTGCCACCCCTGCAATCAGCTTGAAGTCTCCAAGTGGTGAGCAAAAAGTGAATCAGTGGAATACGTGTCCTGCAAAAACAGAACAAGAAAGAGTATATTAGTATCATATAGAATGGAGGACTCTGAGACAGGATGGGCCGGGTCAGATGGTGAGCGTGGATGAGTCAGGTGGACAGGCCTTCTCCTACCCAGGTGCCGGGGATTTTCCATGTTTTCTTGGTTCCCAGGAGCTCTGACATGCAATGTTATCCAGCGCACGATGGGCATGCTCCTACACCCACCCACAGGACGTCTGCCGAAGCTCCCATACCCCTTGTTGTGGTCTCCGCAGTGTGTGACCTCCATTCACTGAAAGAGGTCACCCAAGCTGCAGCAGACTGTACCCCCCCCCCAGGAGAGGAGAGCAGTCCATCAGATGCTCAGTCCTCTCCTGACCCTGCCAACCCACGGCGACTTGAAGTCGTTCCAGAACCCGGTCAGCCGCAGTGACGTGAGCTGTGGTAAGTCTCAGCACTCTAACCCTCACCAAATGCCACCAGGTTGGCAGGTTTACTATGTTGCTGGCTGACAGACCCTATGCCTGCATGAACAGCTTGGACATTTACAGTTTACCAACTGATCTCAATAACTTTACGCGACCGACACTACAGTGACAACAGTGCCAGGTCACTGGAGTGTATTGTGGACATTTACTGCTTTCTGGGGTATTACCCCTCTCCACAGAAGCAACTCCAACTTAGGTCGATTATCTAAGTAGCGAAGGGTGGGGGCAATTCCCCGTGACAGGGAACTCCTGCCACTCTTGAGGACCAACCTTTTCTTAAATCTGTTGCAACAGTTAATTCTTCTATTTCTTAGCCTAATATATCCTTTACAATTTCTAGTCATAAGGTTGACCACCTATGGGCACACCTTTCCCTTTCTTGACTATGCTATAGTGTCCTCTTTAATTTTCCTTTTCCCTCTCAGGTCCTTGTACAGGGAGGTTACTGTGGTGACCTCCAAGCATATGTAAAACAGGTTGTGTTTATCGTTGTTGGATTTAGTATGTAATAGCACTATGTCATAAAATATCTTGATGTATATACCTTATGTTTATGAAACCTGTAAATGTTGAAATACCATGGCACTAGGTGTTTTTGATAATGATAACTAGTACTAGGTGACTACTGTAAAAATTAAGTTAGTTGTGCTATTTAAAATGCATGTAAATTGCTGTAAACTGAGCAAGTCTGAAAAGTCATGGTGATTTGCATATATCCCATGATGCTTTGCATTATGGAAGTATGTGTCATGTTGTGTTTTTTGAAACTTGGCTTATTGTCAATGCCCTTTGGGGTAACCCTTGTTTCAGTGCTTCTGCACTGAGGTTCTTTGTCTTTAGCTTGTTTTTTTTTTTTTTTTTTTTTATTTGAGCCCCCACTAACCAAGCAAACAAGGCCCGCATAAGGGTGGAGGTTGAATCTCAATTGCTAAGTCAGATCAGAGTTCAGTGTCAGTAGATGCTGGCTAAGTGCAGAGAAAGGACATACATAGTCTGTTGCTGCAAACTGATGTAATGAAGAAGGAATATGCCATTGCTTAAGGTTATCTGCTACATTTTGAATAATCACACAGAGTTTGTGTATTGAACTTGAAGTTCGGTGTCTGGTCCATCTGTTATCCCACAACCCCTCCACACCCCCCGAAGAAAACAAGGTCTGATGTGACTCCCTTTATGCTGACCGTAAATGCGGTCGACATAAAGGAGTCGCTGTAATGTTGGTCAACAACGAAACTGTCAACCGACTGTCATAGATCCAGCATTTAACACAATGTGGCTACTATAACTGCCATCGGTGCCACAATATGCACCCCTAATCCATTGGAGATCAGCAGTCTAGGGTGTACAATGGGAAGCCAGGTCTGATTTACAGACATCTGTCGTTTGCAGTGATGGGGTTTGCTTCCCAGCTGGAGGCCACCAAAGATGTTGCAGATAACCCAGTGATTAAACCTTCTGGAAAAGAAGTGTGAACTCCAGGTCAAGCACTTGAAATGGCATGCAACTCAGTAGCTGAACTCCCAGTTTTTGCTGTCTTCACGTTCATACACTGTTAATCTTTATCCATCCTTGCATGATCTAGGTACACTGACCATTTACAATGACAGAAAAAAGCATCAGAAGTGCTCTTGGAAATAAAGTTGCCCCCAATCTGGCTATCAGAGCTGCTCTTTGAGATCAAAGCTGTCTCAACATTGTTCCCCCAACCCCAGAAGTCATGTCAAGGAGAAAGATTAGCACTGAGTGCTTGTTGACTTGTGTAGGGTACCATACCACTCACTGCTGACCTGTTAGTCAGCAATGTCAAACCTGATGGCACTACTGCATGGGGTTGACCTGTTCCAGAGAGTGTGGGGTGCATCAACTCTCCCCAACATCACACTGATAACATCAGGCTCGTTGGACTGGACCCCAGCAAGTTGGAGGATGCTTTCAGTGGAACTACTGTAGCTAGTTGATCCACCACCAGTAAAGCCCCTGCAGATCACATCAACTCTGGGGTCTCACCAAGTGGTTCAGACTCTAGTCAACCTGCCTTTGGAGCCTTCACCTGCTAATCAAACTCCAGTCAGACTGTTCAGACCTCCATTGAATCAGCCATGACCAAGGTTTTGTTACTGATCCCACTATCAACATCATAATCAACACAAGAAGTCAAGTCACCCCACACATTTTCTCCTTTTGGTGGATTTCAAGAGATGCTGACATGGCCGTGTTGGTCCCAGGGCATCTGGCTGACACACTAGCTTGCTTGAACCCAGTCAGCAATTACATATTTGATGCCAGCTCTTCGGGTGCTGATTCACGTCATTCCCCCTCCACCACAACTGCAGGTAAGTGCTCCAAGCAAGACCTCTGGTAAGTTCGAAAGGTTGCCAGGTAAGGTGTTGAAGGTAGGGCCCCTTGCACCAGGACACAGACGTCGGCCAACTGATCACATCCTCAGTTTTAGGGGAATGGTCCTTTGACCCAGAAGGTGATAGTCTCATTACGGCTAGGATCATGTCTAGGGTAGTGCAAGGAAATGTTAGGGAGCTGGGAAGGGGCCTCAAGCAGGAGGTATGCACAGTGGCTTTTGCCAAAGTGTTACCTGTATATAATCAGGGAGAGGACATAACACTCCGCACCACAGCTTTCAACAACGGAGTGAAGGCACGGTGCATGGAGGAGGGCTTCAGCTGCACTGGGGACTAGCTGCCAACCTGGGAAGATAGGGGCCTCTATGGGAGAGATGGTCTGCATCTTTCCAGAGGAGGCCCACTGTCTTTAGTGGGAAATTTAAATGCTACTTGGGTGAGCATTTAAACTAGCCATTTGTGCAGGAGGCCATGCCTCCAGCAGATAATGAAGTAGCAGGGAGGGAAACTAGGAATGCAAGAAGCAAGGAGTAAAGTAGACAAGTAATGTAGAATGTAACAAGGAGAGAGGGGGTCAAGGAGAGCTTCAAGGAACAGCACAAGCAGGAGGATGGGGAAGCAGGGAGGGAGGGAATAAGGTATGGAGAGCCATGTGCGCAACATCAGGAGTCTGGAAAATAAAATTCCAGACTTGGAGGCCATCATGCCAGAGGCTAGCCTGAATTTGGTGGCCATAACGGAGCCATGGTGCACAGACAGCCACAAATGGGACATGGTCATACCAGGCTACTCTCTGTTCGGCACTGCAAGAAGGGGGTGGCGGATGATTTACTATATGTGAGGGAAGGAATCAAGGCAATGGATGTACAGGGGCACCCAGAGGAGAAAGAAGCATTGGAGGTGCTGTGGGTCATCCTGCAGACTGGTACTGGGACTGCTGTCCTTACTGGAGTGCTATACAGATAGCCAGTAAAGGGAGAGGAGTTGGCACTGGGACTTCTGTCCTTACTGGAGTGCTATACAGATATCCAGTAAAGGGAGAGGAGTTGGCACTGGCACTGGGACTGCTGTCCTCACTGGAGTGCTATACAGATATCCAGTAAAGGGAGAGGAGTTGGCACTGGTACTGGGACTGCTGTCCTTACTGGAGTGCTATACAGATATCCAGTAAATGGAGAGGAGCTGGCACTGGGACTGCTGCCCTTACTGGAGTGCTATACAGATATCCAGTAAAGGGAGAGGAGCTGGCACTGGGACTGCTGCCCTTACTGGAGTGGTATACAGATATCCAGTAAAGGGAGAGGAGTTGGAAGACGCACTTGAGGAAGCCATCACCAAGATGGCAGAGGGAGGCAGCTAAAATAGTGCAGAGGCTGCATTAGAAACCCTACGAGGAGAGAATAAAGGATCTGAATATGTATACCCTGTAAGAGAGAAAAGAGAGGAGAGATATGATTGAGACCTATAAATTCCTCACTGGGCTGAACAAAGGACAGGAGAGGAGTATTTTTCAGAGGAAAATATGCATGAAAACCAAGGGACTTGCAATGAAGCTGGAAGGGGGAAATTTAGAAAAGGTGTGAGGAAGTACTTCTTTACTGAAACAGTGATGGATACCTGGAGCAGTCAACCAGCAGAGGTAGTGGGGGTGAAACAGTGATGGGCTTCAAACATGCATGGGATAGACACAAGGGAATTTTAGTTGGGAAGTGGGGGGGGCGCGAAGATCAAGTAGAGTTTGCAGTGACAGGATAGGCAGGGAAAAATGGGTAGACAGGGTGGGCCAAGTGGTCTTTATCTGCTTTCATATTCTATGTTTCTATGGCAAGAAATGGAGAGGTGCTGCTAGCTGGGAACTTTAATGTTCCAGGTGTGGACTGAAGCCATCCGACTGCAGCTTCAGCAAGGAGCAAGGCCATCCTTGACTTCCTACAAGGGACTTTTCTCAAGCAGCTAGTCAAGAAACCCACTAGGGATGGGGTACAGTAGTGCCGGACCTGGCGCTTACAAACCAGTATGGTGCATCAGATATCTCAATGGGCTGTCCCCTAGGTAGCAGTGATTACCATATAGTTTGATTTAACATTAAGATGGGAACAAAGGCAAACTAAATAAGGACAAGGGTCCTGACTTTAGGAGGGTGGGTTTTTAAAAATAAATGGGAGATAGCCTCAGAAATGGCCTTGTGGGGGGGGGGGGTACCAGGGAGGGGCAGAGGTACAGTGGGGGGAAAAAAGGGATGGCATAATTCAGACAGACAACCAATCTCTACATGAAGGAAGTGAATAAAAGCAAAATGAAAGAGACTCTTATGGTTCTCTAGGGAAGTGGCCACAGTGGTAAGAGAAAAAAAGAGTGGCATTCAGGAGGTATAAGGAAATGGAAAGGGAGAACGACTGGGAGGGGTACCAAGTAAACCATAAGGAAGTAGGAGAGGCAGTGAGGAAGCAAAGGCACAGACAGAGGAAAAGATAGCCAAAGGGGAGGGGTAGTTAAAGGGGATTAGACTTTCTTCAGCTACATAAGTGAGATGAGGAAAGCAAGGGGAGGGATAGTGAGGAAAATGAGTGCAGCAGGAGAAGACTGTGTAGAAGGGACCAAAAAAAAAGCAGACATCCTGAACAGGTACTTCTGCTCAGTCTTCACAGTGGGGGGAACGGGGAAAGAACCACCAGGGAACAGCAGGAACAAGTGGGAGGGAGGTGGACACAAGTCCATTTTCAGAGGAAAGAGTGAACAAGGCTATGGGACTAGACTGGGTAGCCCAAGGGTACTGAGGTAACTTGGGGACAGTACTAGCTGCCCCAGTGATGACCTTATTTAACAGTTCACTGGAAACAGGCATGTCACAGAGGACTGGGAGAGAGCAGATGTGATTCATCTCCATTAGAGCAGCAGCAGGGAACAGGCTAGCAACTCTAGGCCGGTCAGCCTTACATCAGTGATGGGAAAACTAATGGAAAGGTTGACGGGAGTGTCTTGAATCCAGTGGGCTACAAGACCAAAGGCAGCATGGATTCACGGGGGGTCATGCCACATGAATCTGATTGATTTCTTCAACTGGGTGACCAGGGAAATAGATCAGGGGAGAGCAGTGGACATGGCCTAGTTGGGCTTTAACATGGCCATCGATACTATGCCACACAGGAGACTTATAAAGAAATTGAGCAGCCTAGGGGTTGGATTCAAAATGGTGAACTGGGTAAGGAGCTGGTAAATGGATAAGCAACAGAGGGTGGTGGTTAACAGCACTCACTGTAATGAGTGGAGAGTGACCAGCAGGGTACAGTAGGGTTCAGTACTGGGACCGGTCCTGTTCAGTGTTTTCATAAGTGACACTGCAGAAGAAATGGAATGGAAGGTATGCCTTTTTGCAGATGATACCAAAATCTGTACTAGGGTGAACACTCAGGAGGGCGTGGAGAGAATGCGGAGGATCCTTGGGAAACTCAGGGAGTGGTCAAGAGCATGGCACTCGGGGTTCAATGCCAAAAAGTGCAAAGTCATGCACCTAGGGCACAGGAACCTAGGAGCTGAGCACAGGATTGGGGGGGTACGAACACCCACTAAGCAGGAAAGTGACCTTGGGGTATCATACTAAATTCCTTGCACAAAATACACACTACATAGTTCTTGGAAGCTTTGGCAATTCTAAGAAAAAAAAAAATAAAAAACTTGACCAGAAGTTTCACAGTTTATTCTATAGCTTTAATTGAGGGACATGACCATCATGCAGCCCCCCCCCAACCCCCAACCTTGGATATTTCTGTCTTTCAGGTCCTGAAAAAAATCACCTTCATTTTTCTGCCTTCCCTGAACTGTTACTGCCAATGAATGTTCCGCCTGATAAATACTCGGGCTCTGTGTCTCAGCCTCCTTGCTCTTCCTTCTACTCCCTCTACTCCTGATTTGCCCACTGTGCTGTCTATCACACAATGATGGTACGTATCTTAACCCTCTGAGTACCACAACAGTTTACTCCTGTCATGTGGCTTACTTTTTTCTCTATTCTGGTGACAACAATATTCTCAGCTGGTGTGAAGCTTTTACTGGAGGTTGAAGTATATTCAGATTTTTGGGTTGAGCTTACGGGCAGGCGACCCACTTGCTTCTTCCACTGGGTGGTCCATTTTCTTGGACTTTTTCTTTTTTATTATTTCAAACTGACACTGACTGTTACTATACTGAAGAAATATAGATAGTTACATTGTTGTATTTCTGCAGTGGGCTGGGACAGCCCAATAAACACAGAACTGGCACTGGCATCCACATAAGACAAGCTGTAATCAGAGCCAAAACAGCTGATACTGCGTTAACCTGATACTGGATATCCGACGTTGTGCATGGGCCCATCAGGCCTTGACATACATAACTCCTTGTGAAGAAAGCTCCCCAGTCTGCCACAAAGTGCGTCTGTGCACCAGAACACTGGTCTGTCCCTCCCCAGGCTGAAGCCAGTGCCACAAGCCATAGCGCTTTCCCCCACAGCCTCAGCCCATTCAGCCAGCTCACTGAACTTGCACCCAAACTCAAGTCACTGGCACGGAAGGCAACATGGTCCCCAGTGGGCCATCTGTCCCTGCAAACAACGTCCCTTCATACATTTTTTTTTTTGGGGGGGGGACACACTTTGATCCCAGATCTTCAACAGAATCTTTTTATGACCCTGCTCCCCTTCTGAACATGACAGGTGTCATTTACAAAATACTGGACAAGATGTCATTTTGTGCCACTAGTGCAAAAACACATTTTGGCCAGGATTTGAAAAATGACACCTGAGGTGGTGTGAAAAAATGGCTATGTTAAGAATGTGCTATCAAAATACAGAAAATAAGAATGAGCACTGCAAAATTACAACTTATCATCATAACGTTGTTGTTTAATACTTTGACCCCAAATTTTCAGCATAGTCTTCTCATGACCCCACCTCATGAAACCAGTGGGTGAAAATTCTCAAATTCCAGCCAAAATGTCATTTCGTGCAATAAGTGCAAAAAACATATTTTGGCCAGGATTTCAAAAATGACACCTGTCACGTTCATGAGGTGGTTTTAAAAAATGGCTATGTTGAAAATTTGGGGACAAAATATTGAAAATTAACAAAGTTATGAGCGAGCATTGAACAATTTCAACGTATCTTCATAACTTTTTTTAATATTTTAACCCCCAAATTTTCAAAGTAATCTTCTTATGACCCCTCCTCATGAATGTGGTGGGTGAAAAGTTTCATATCCTGCCCGAATGATGATTTTGCAGAGCGACTGCAAAATCATCTTTTGGGATGGATTTGAAAAATGTCACTTACCTTGTTCATGAGGTGGGGTCATAAAAAGGCCATATTGAAAATCTGGGGTAAAAATAGTAAACAATGACAAAGTTATAAATAAAAGTTTAAAATGCACTGAAATGCATATAACCTGGATTTCCTCCATTCCCAGTTCGGCTATGATGAGTGAAGACGTGTCTCCAGTCCAGAGAGGATTATGGCATTAGACCCACGACAGGTAAAGTATAGAGTGGGGGGGGGGTGAGGTTTGGATGGTGCTGAGTGGGAGGGGGGTGTCAGGATGGCAGTGTAAGACAACAAAGGATGGTGTTATTTATTTCAGGTTTAAAAAAGGAAAAAAAGAAAAAGATGTCAAGGGATAGTTTTCTTTATTGCAGGTGCAGTACCTACTGACATGGGGTATTGGGCACCTGCAGAAAGGAGTGCGCACTGGGAAAAAGTGGTGCACAAGAAACAAATAAGATGCATACAGAAGAGTTTAGAGCACACACTCACCTCACAAAAGGGACGCCAAATCAAATATTCTTTATATGTTTATTGCAGATGAAGAACAGACAGACAGTCCTGCCTGACATGTTTCAGACAATATGTGTCCTTTATCAAAGGCTAATGAAGGCTGATCAAAGGTTGATCAAAGGTTGATAAAGGATACATATTGTCTGAAACGCGTCAAACAGGACTGTCTGTCTGTTCTCCATCTGCAATAACTATGTAAAGAATATTTGATTTAGCATCCCTTTTATGAGGCGAGAGTGTGCTTGAAACTCTTCTGTATGCACGAGTACTGGGCACCCCAGTGCCAGCTTAATATCTGGGAACACCGGGGTGGGTTCTGTGCTGTCCCTGACTACTGGGCCAGGAGGTGGTCTATGCGGGGTGTGGGTGGGATAATTTGTATGTGCAGCCAGGATGGGGCAGCGATCTGGATGGGGTGGGACATTTGACAGTGGGTGGGATCTTTTGTACAGCCAGGATGGGGTAATGATGGGGGCAGGACGTTTTGTAGCAGGCAGACTCTTTTAATGTGGAGCCAGGACTGGGAACTGAGGTGGCAGGGGTGAAGAGCATGCACAGGGAAGGAATGGAAAGGTTTGGGGGCTCTTTTTACACTTGGGGAGGAAGAGCAAGGTGGGTGGAGAGAGAAAACGCAGTGATTCATAGGTCCTATATGTGCTTTAACTGCAATGGGGGGGGCATGGAGCAACAAAATGATGTATTTGGTAACTTTTTCTCTTCCACATCTCAGCATGGCTCTCACAATGCAGCTGTAAAAAATGACTAGAAAGTATTTTCTACAAACCACTACCACTGCACAACCCCCCCCCCAAAAAAAAAGAAACACGAGGCACGATGCCTGCTCACAGGTTTGGTATTGCAACTAAGAGGAAGGGCTGCACCAGTACTGAGTGCAGGTGGCTTAGCTCTAAACAGACTCCCAGGCCTCCAAGTCCTACTTCTGTGTTAGGCCTCCTACAACCGTGCCGGCTGTGCTCAACCCCCCCAGACCTCGAACCACTGCCTGCACAGCCCAGCATTCCAGTAACAACCTCCTCTCCCTGTGCAAAGATACATTTGTAGTCAAAACTGGATACTTGTATTTCTTTCTAATTTAACTAGTGAAAGTTCAGAACAGTTCTGTTTGGTCCCTAGGGATCCACTTTCTCTGAAGGCTGATGTGTGAACGACTGCAGCACCATCGGATCAAAGCTCAGGATGATCCAGGAGATGTCAAACGGGTCACGTTCAACCTATCAACCCCCCAAAAAAAAAGGTCAGAATAATGCTGCAGTCACTTACATGTTTGACCAGGCAGCTGCCAAATTTACCTTCTATTCTTTTGCTTTTTTTGCTGTTGAATCCATCTTTGTGAACCTCAGAGGGATCTTTGCCACAGCCATTGGTCTGCACAGCGTCTGTGTGCGCCATGTCAAAGTTCAAGGGCGTGTTTGGTGGTGTCAACAGACAGGAGGGGTCCAGTGCCTGCACGCTTTGCCTTGGGTGGCCATTTCTTCCTACTGTGTTGTGGAGATGCAAATGTTGCAGCTTTCCTTTCAGCTTTTCTTCATGAGGGTGAAAATCTTTGAGTGAACCAGTAATGCTGGAAGAGACTGAAGTCCCACCATCAACCTCTGCTTCTAAATGCAATTCACAATGACTGTTCTCTGGTCGGTCAATGGCATTCCTGCAAGCTGATGATGCAGTATGATTTTCTAAGCGTCTTTTTGATTTATCTTGTGATATCTGGAAAGAAAAAAGAATACTAAAAAAATGTTTACAAAGGACTCATGTCACGCTGCAGAAAAAGGCTACGCACCAAAAAACTTAGATTTTAACTGTAATGCAGATTTCTCATTCAAAGCAACTGTTCTTAGTTAATCATACATTGTCTGGCTGTTTAACAAGTAAAATGTTGCTTTTAGTTCTTTTGTTTCCTGATCAGTGAGATCAAAATTAAGTTTTATAGTGACTAACCAGAAGAGTTTGTGGATGAGAAAATTCACTGGCCCCACAGGTGTACTTTCCGGAATGTTAAATCCTCCGATACAAACCAGCAGGGCTAGTTAAACACACTTCACTGACTCAGTGCAAAAAATCAACCAGCAGTTAAACTAGTGGGCCAGTGCCAATTTTGAACCCTCTTAGTTTTCTTTTTTCACATATTCCCTCCATTTTCCCCATCCCAACACTAAGATCTCCATAGCTGCTTCTTCCTTCCTCCAGGAAGTGGTGGCCTTCAAATCCAGTGCAAAAGCCGCTTCTTGGTTGGCTAGCAAGGGGTGCACTAATGTCAGGCAGCAAACTTCCACCCTCCTGAGGAGCCCAGTGCTTCCCTGTGCCTCACCTCCAGTTGACTACAGTGTGGGTTTGCAATCCCTAGTGGCAGTGTGATTTACTGCCGCCAACACCACGCCACTGGACTGACCAGTCTTCATTAATTTACTCATCATTATGTTTATCTCCCTTGTTACTGGAGCTGTCTGTCTCAGCTGAGTACAGCTCCCAGCCCTGTCCTTCCCTTCACTGATGTTTACCCACTCTCCATGGGTTCCACAAAGCTCCTATACTGGGGTGAATTGCACTAGCAAGGGGAAGGGAGCTTAAAGAGTAGTCTCTTGCAGGTCTGACAAGTATGGGAGACTGGCAGCTGGTCGGATTGTCGTGGCTTGTGAGCACCAGCTTCATGCCACTTTGTGTTCAGGGGTTTTCTTCTCATTTCTCCATGCTCCTTGGCCACTGACAACTAGGATACTCAAGAATGTGAGTGCACTTTAGTGGGGCATTCTGGTACCTGTCAGTATATGCCATCTCACAAGTGCCTTCAACCACACCACCACCTGTCATCAGAATGATGGCGGTATAGTACTGGAGCCTGCTACCCTCTCCTCTGAGACTGCTTCTGCTGCCCCGGACTCGTTCCCAAACCTGGGTCACCAGCAGCACCAACAGGCCAGCTTCCATTTAAGCAATAATGACCAAGGAGCCGGTCATTTCCTGGAGATTAACGACCGGCTGGTGGGGAAGGGTGGCCTGAGGCACAGCCACGGTGAAAATTCCATCCAGCCAATCATTAATTGACAGAAAATGAACGGCTCTGAGGTCGTTATTGCGATTATAAGTCTAATTGCATTAATTAACTTTTTGGAGCTTTTTTCCCTTTATTTTGTTCTTTCTCTGCAGTACCATGCAGTGACACTGTGCTGCATTTTGAAGGCTATGGCCTGGTCTGTTTTTGTCCTATTCCATGTTCAGGGAGGTGTCATGTCCTGGAAATGGTCACACTTGGGGGAGATGGACATGTTCAGAGAAAGTTTTTTTAATTTTTTATTTCATTATATTATTGATCAATATCGATCAATAATATATTACTACCACCACAGAGAACACTCTTACAGTTGTGAGGGTGGTCTCACTTACTGCTCACCTACAATTTGCAGTTCTTATACCCTAAGAATGCATATGAGACCGCTCTTACAACCATAAGAGTGATCTCTGTGGCAGTATTTACTTTTGAAAATTTCCTTTTTACTGAACAATTTTCAACATTGGCACAATCAAGACAGTAAGATACATTCAACGCAGTGATATTTTATACAGTGAGTGGTTTTAGAGGGCACTTCTAGGTGTGTCAGTAGTTACATACATACAAGATGCAGGGTAATAGCACAGTAACTAAAATAACGGTGGGAGGTGGGATATCTCCAAGGAGAAACAAATGAGAAAAGCACCTTCCATCTAAGCAGTGTAGAAAGTAAAATATATAGGCAGCTCCAGGGGGTATAAGCCCCCTCCAAAATTCTGCCTGCTCATTGTTAACCCACCCTTACACCCCTGTCCAAGACCGAGGATGGCATTTTTTATTAAAATTAATCCTCATCATACTAATTGGGTCTAGAGCAGCCCCTTCCACTTCGCTGGTGGATTGCAATGACCTGCATAACATCAATAGGGTTCACAGTGGAGAAGAGCAGAAATTCTACTGAGTATGGAATGGTCAGTCTTGGAGAAAAAAAACTACCATTATGCTGAAATCCCCCATCATCCCAAAATTACCTCACTTGGCAAACTGGATACTGGGCTTCAGATCTTGCAAGATTCATGATCCATGGTGAGAAGGTCAGTGCTTTGACAGACAACAACCATGCTGCCTCTCTAGGCAGATTATTAAACTAAGCTTGTTCACTCTTCTTGGCTGAAACCTCGAGCATCTTTCTTTTGATTGGATTATGTCACTGTTAATCTTTGCATTGGTCCTGAAGGCTTAAAGATTAGTAATTCAATGCCTTCTGTGTATCCAAACCCTAAAGCCTGCTTTGGGACTCGTATCAACAGTCCGAGATTACGTGGTGACCCATTCGATACCTTTACATATTCTTTACCGTTCCAAATAACAGGGAGTTTTTACCTGATGCTCCCCGCTGTCTAGGTACCCGTTGGCAGATGTCTTGCTTCGCAGGCTCCAGAGGAAGTGCCTTATGTACAGGAGATGTCTGTACACATTGTCATTGAGAGTGTCTGTCTCCAAGTCCACTTTAAAATTCCCACTTGGCAGCATAATAGGAGGGTGGTTATCAAAACGCTCCAGGATCTCCTCTAGGAAACACAAACAGGCTCTTTGATCAGGTCACCAGGCATGTACTACAGAGGAAATGATCAAACATACTCATGAGCATTTTTAGGATTGTTCCCGAAAGGTGAAAAGATTCAGGATCCATACTTTCTGAATTCTGGACTTCCTTAGAGAATAGACAAGACAGGGCATAAAACAGTTCTGGAAAGCTGGTCAGTGGCATTACTAATTTAAAAAAACAATGATCAGCAATCTGTTGGTTTTGAGAAGCAATTATAAAAATGGCTATTTTAACCTGTAGCATATTAAAACTGACTGTTTATATAGTTATAAAGTTAGCACATTAGACAGTGTTTTATAGTGTATGGTAGAACATCACTCGACCCTGAATTCCATGCCTGGAGTATCTCTGTTGTGCTAGTGGTAATGTTTAAAGTTTGTGCTGCAGTATTGGTGTCACTACTGCAGCACAACTTAGAATCCCGTTGTACACAAACCATGCTCTGCCCATGACTCAGATTGTGGACAAGTGCTGCTTATTAAGTTTAAAAAACAACAGTGCCAGTGATCAAGGAAACATTCAGATGAAGACGGTGATATATGTGCCAAAAGAATGAGTGAAATTTAAATTTAAAAAATGGTGAGTGTCTGGTGATCAAACAACAAAGGAGCTTGAGGGGAAGGGAGTGGAGTTGGTAGTCACCAGGTGAAGCTTGGCAAACTGGCCACAAGTGGTCATAATGAGAACACAGTGATTTAAAAAATAAAATTAAAAGTGTGGGTGCTCATGAACTATAAAAGACAATGCATGAGCTGCCATGGACAGATGAGCCTGTGTTGGTATCTCAAGGTTGTTATGCAACCGAACACCATCAAGCTTCATTCTTCAGGTTAAGTGGTTGCCACGGCAACTTCTCAATGCCAACACAGGCTTGTTGTGAATGCCTACTCATACATTATTCTCTAGGAATCCATTTGGAAGCGTCTTGCCTCATTTATATCACCCCTTTTTCCATTTTCCTCATCTCTGTGTGCTGCTGTGCTTGATTTTTGTGCACCATGCCTTGAATGACTGGTGTACAGTCCCTCTTTGCCATCATGAATACAGCCTCGGACTAACTTTACAAACTAGATTTTCTTCTAATGTCACTGACTGTCTAGGTAATCTTTAGTTGTTAAGGATGCAGTCTGGACCTCTTTCCTGTTAGTGTGTGGTCTGGTTGTGCTTTGCGTGCATTGTGTTCAGCTTTGCCGCAGACTGGTGCTGTCTGGGGAGTGACTGTAACTTGCTCGTTGAAACGGCGTGGACTTCTGCTGCTGCTGCTGCATAGTATGTTGCAACTGGAGGACAGCAGAGTGCAGTGCACAGAAAGGGATCCATGTGGAAAAAGCAACCAGCAAAGAATTATACAGTAATATCTGGATGAGACAATCCATTTCCACATGGACTCCTTCATGACAGCTGGTGTGGTGCTTGGTAGCTCGGGATCTAGGAAGAGAATGGCACCGCCTGGTATAAACTCTGGTCAGAGTCGATACGACTGCTCAGAGCGGTAAGCACAAGTAAAAGAATACTCAGAGCTCTCACAACACCTGCACAGAGTAAACAGTGATAGTAAATAAACGAGCCGATCCAGCCCATGAAATAGGGGCTTAGCTGATCCGGTCTGATGAAGTCCCAAATGTACTATCGACAGCCAACAGAATAGGAGCCATTGTATTGTAGCCAAAGGCATGGTTTATGGTGGTGGCCGGAGTTTGTGCTGCAGTCACTTGTGATGAGATATGTAGCTTTACTTGCTGTCAGTGCACCGGCGGCCACCATGTCCAAGATGGCAGCAATGACAGTACTGCGCATGTGCGATACTCACGCATGCGCAGTTTGCATCAGCATCCATCTTGTGTATGGCGGTTGTCACTTCCACAGTTACGGAAGAAAAAGTAGTGCTCTGGGAAGGGGAAGTGTTTATACATCCGGCAGAGGGGAAGGGCCACATAAACACAATGAGTGGAACTGTGCCTGAGCACTGTGGAAGCGTGGTGGACAGCGGTCTGGTCACATGCTTACAAAGTGCTCCTAAAAAGAATGACAGCAATACATTTGTGAAACAGAAAGCTTGTCACATACCAAATGCATATGAGAGGTGTACACTTCATGACTATTTATCGAGACTCTTTGTTTAGAGGATGAGCAGGAGGTGCTCCAGAGGATTTTAGTCTTCTTTAGAACAGTGTCTACCTCATGCCCCTCGGTTGAATAGTGCAATGTAAAGGCCCATCACATATCGATGGTTGCAGTACTGAGGAGAAAGACCAATGCTGGGTGGTTCCCGATGATTTTGATTGTGTCCATAATTGCCTAGTTGATGAAGAAGCCCAAGAAGAAGGAATCCTCCCTTGAGAGGATATGCAGAAATTCATAAGCTCTTTCATGCTAAGCCTCCTTCACAGGGTCTTAAGCATGCTGAAAGTCTGTCTGAGGAGATGCAAAAATTACTCTAGGCCCTCTATAAGGTAAGATAAAAGCATGTGCTAGCCTTTTGGGAAGAGGTTACAAGAAATATGCAAGATATATTGGAACTGGCAGCTACCCAATTTTCGAACAGGCAGTTCACATTTCTGGACTGTGTAGTACGGTACGGGCACACGCCCATTGGCCCATGCTGTGGACCAATGCGACAGCCCTACTGTATGCAGTCAGTTGGCGGGTGGTGGGGCAGCATGCGGGTGGGGTGCTGCTGCCCACCGCTGACCGGAGGGGAGCAGGGTGGTGGGGCTCAGTGGGCAGGTGGGGAAGGGGGTACCGCTGGACTACCAGGGATGGATTGGATTTTAATATTTTATTACTGACACCCACGATCAGGCTGGAAGCGGTCCACTGGACCACCAGGGATATTGGACCTTTAATTCTTTACATATGCCCGCGATCGGGCTGGACGCGGTATACTGGACCACCAGGGATATTGAACCTTTAATTCTATACATAAGCCCACGATCGGGCTGGGAGCGGTCCACTGGACCACCAGGGATATTGGACCTTTAATTCTATACATATGCCTGCGATCAGGCAGTGGGGCACATTGCTGCTTGTGCAGGGGGCGTTGGTCCCTGACGGCTGCAGCCTGGTAGAGCGCCAGGTGCAAGTCGCCAGGGATCGGTGCACCTGCATGCAAATGGCCCCATTCGCACCTTGCATGCACTATGGCCCCATTTGCATGTGCACTTTTGAGTATCACGGGTGCTGCACCTAGCGCAACGGCACTTGTGCTAGCGCATCCCCCTGCCCCTCTCTGGCCACTTGCGCTGGTGCAGTGCCACTGTGCCATGCACATTGCGGGTGGCCACAGCGTGATATTCAATGGTGCTGAGCCATGGCACAGAAACGTTGAATATCACCCTGTCAGCTTCTGGCACATCCTAGTTGCGCTGCACCCAGGCTTGCGCCACAGCCTGGCGCAGTCTGAATATCCCACCCAAGGTTTATTTCTTCATTGGGTAGTTGCAACTGTTTTTTTTTTCCTCATCTGACATTACCTGATTAAGGTCATTAATATACTGTATATGAGTGTAATTACGTACTGTACATTGTATATTTTCTTTGTATTTATGTGCAACTTCTACTGTTTATGCATAATGGGTCCCCACTACAAATGAGCTTTAGTACAACGAGTTTAACCTTGAACAAATTAAATGAATGAGCCCTGTGCAACTCAATACCTCTTTTAGCTACCCACAGAAGCCAAGTGACAGAATAGGTAGTGGGGCACACTGCTGCTTGTGCAGGGGGCGTTGGTCCCTGACGGCTGCAGCCTGGTAGAGCGCCAGGTGCAAGTCGCCAGGGATCGGTGCACCTGCATGCAAATGGGGCCATAATGACATGAAAATGGCCCCATTTGCACCTTGCATGCACTATGGCCCCATTTGCATGTGCACTTTTGAGTATCGCGGGTGCTGCACCTAGCGCAATGGCACTTGTGCTAGCGCATCCCCCTGCCCCTCTCTGGCCACTTGCGCTGGTGCAGTGCCACTGTGCCATGCACATTGCGGGTGGCCACAGCGTGATATTCAGTGGTGCTGAGCCATGGCGCAGAACCGTTGAATATCACCCTGTCTGTGCCCTGGCACATCCCAGTTGCGCTGCGCCCAGGCTTGCGCCACAGCCTGGCGCAGTCTGAATATCCCACCCAAGGTTTATTTCTTCCTTGGCTAGTTGCAACTGTTTTTTTTTTCCTCATCTGACATTACCTGAATAAGGTCATTAATATACTGTATATGAGTGTAATTACGTACTGTACATTGTATATTTTCTTTGTATTTATGTGCAACTTCTACTGTTTATGCATAATGGGTCCCCACTGCAAATGAGCTTTAGTACAGCGAGTTTAACCTTGAACAAGTTAAATGAATGAGCCCTGTGCAACTCAATACCTCTTTTAGCTACCCACAGAAGCCAAGCGACAGAATAAGAAGAAAGCCATACTTTAAAAGAAACACAAAAAAAATAAGTGTCCTAACATGGATGGCAAAGAAAAATAAATAAATGACAAGAGTAATGACACCAACAATATCCTGATAAAGGGCACAAAAAATAAATAGCAAAAAAATAAACCTACAGCATATTCCGGAGACAGAAGTAATGCAACAACGGAAAAATGTAAAACTGAACCACCTCCTCCAATGTGGTGTTACCTCAGCCTCTAAACCAAGGACAGGCTGACCACTGGGAAAACACTCCCTTGAAAGTAACCCATTATAAGTCACTTTTGATGTCTACCATGCCAAGGGCAAGAGCACAACATGCTGCCTGAAGACAAAAGAAAGACCTTCACGAACATGCATAAAGAATACTGAGCATCCCAGAAAAACCTCCACCCAATCTATAGAGTACTGAGCTGGAATGGGACCCTACAACCATCTACCTAGTAGACAGATAATGAGAAATGTACTGACTTCCTTACAGACAACACAAGAGGGGGACCTGTGTGCTTGAGCACAAACTTGATGTCTATGTATGTGGACATTTAAACAGAGAAGGGAGGGTTGGAGTGATGCTTGAGGATCCATCAGGGATGGAGTGATGTATGGCAAACCTAGTCAAGATTCCTCCAGAAACAGGGACTAGGGAAAGGAAGACTGGGAAGTGGCCAAATCCAGTGCAGAAAATAGTGCACATGGGAGGTGGGGTCACAAAACATTAGCAAGGGGCAGGGACATTACAAAGAATAAGGGGGAGAGGGCAAGAGGCAAAGCTCTGACAAAAAGGACAGGTACCAGCAGGAGCTGGAAGATGGTCTGCCTTTATGCCAGGAGCCGGGGCAATACAATCAGCAAGCTCCAGGCAACAGTGGTGTATGCACAGCTGGATCTAGTGACCTTTACAGAAGTGTGGGCCTCTCGGAACAATGGCTGGGACCTGGTGATACCATGGTATACCCTGTATAAGAGAGACAGGGGTAAAGGCGGGGGCGGGGGGACAGAGTAGCCTTCTATGATAAAAACAGCATAGAGGTCAGAGAGGATGGGTCCATCAAGAGAACTGGAGGGGAGGTGGAATTGTTCTGAGTACAGTGGACAACTGGGGGGGTTACATATGGGGTGGTCTATAGAACTGTAGGTTAGGGAGTCAAGGAAGATAAAGTATGGGACAAAATAAGGAAGAGAGCAGCAAAAGGGAAGGTAGCGTTGGCTGTGGATCCCATGCTGCCAGATGCAGTCTGTGTGATAGGGTTAAGGCCTGTCACAAGTCTGCTTATTAGTGGTAAGCAACAATGTCACGACAAGGCAGTTAAAGAAAACAAGCATTTGTCAATGCCGAATGTTTGCTTGCTGGCATTGGCATTGGTAGTGTAGGAGTTAGAGAGCTGCATAATAGGAATGGCAGTGAAGTATTGAACTGAAGCTAACCCCACCACCACCCTGCAGAGACTGACGGGCATTGGGGTGTGCCTTTGGGTTGTCAGGCATAACGGCCACGCCATTTCACCACACCCTACCCTGCAGACACTGACAAGTGTCACGGTGTGCCTGGGGTCTTTGGCCCTTATGCTCACCCCATTCCATCAGGAAATACGGTGAGATGGGTCCTGTATAGGAGAGTAGGGTGAACTTTGGGGCGAAGAGTCCAAGGCACATCTCGATGCCTCTCACTGGCTGCAGGGTGTGGAATGGTATGAGCATTACAGGCGAGAATCCCAAGTCCACACCCTGATGCCTCTCAATCTCTACAGGCTGGGGCGTTATGGTCGGAAACCCTAATGCCTCAGGTGCTCGTTGGCATTTTCACTCCAAATTTTCAACATGGTTTTTTTGTGACCCCCGCCTTATGCACAGTGGCAATATCAGTTTGTTAGACGAAAGCTGATTTTGCATAGCAACTACGCCATTTGGCACCACAGATGCAAAAACACATTTCGAACAGGATGTGAAAAATGACAGCTGTACTGTTCATGGGGAGGTACAAAAAATGGCAATGTTGAAATTCTGCAGTGAAAATATTAAAAAAACTGGTGAAGTCACGAGCATGCATAGAAAATGCGCAACGCACACCCGTAATGCAATTAGTTTGGGGATTTTTTACAGCAGATTGTCAACACAGGGATTTTGTAACCTCCGCTCATGAACAGTGTCACTGTGATTTTCTTAATCTGTCCTGAACAGTGATTTCCCACAGCAACCACGCATTTCTGTGCTGGAAGTGTGAAAACACATTTCGGCCATGGTGTGAAAAATGACAGCTGTACTGTTCATAAGGAAGTGTGGAAAAATGCCAGTGGTGAAAATCTGGACTGAAAATATTAGAAATCCATGAAGTTACAAGGGTGCGTGGAAACTGTGCAATGGTCGCTCGTAACACAGTCATTTTGTGGACATATTTTACCAAATTTTTAACATACCCATTTTAACATCTCTGCTCATGAACAGTGTCACTGTGATTTTCTTAGTCTGTCTCGAACATTGATTTTGCACACCGACTGCGCCACTGTGCGCTACATGCGCGGAAACGCATTTTGGGTCAGATGTGAGAAATGACAGCTGTACTGCTCATAAGGAGGTATGGTAAAATGGCAATGTTGAAAATCTGAGTGAACATGTTGAAAATTGGCGAACTTACGAGCCGCAGCATAGGAACAGCGCAACGATGTCAGAAATGTCATTTTTGGAATGCCACTAAATTAACATAAGGTTTTGGGGCCTACCTCATGAATGTGACACTGTCATTTCGATAAATCGTCCCAAAGGTGGTTCTGCGCAGTGACCACAAAATCACCTTTCAGGCCGACTAACGCCATGACAGTGACAGAATTCATGAGGTGGGTCCCAAAACCTCATGTTGAAAATTTGGCAAAAATTCCCCAAAATGCCCGAGATATGCACTACAGTTGAAAACCCTATTTATTACATTATACAGCTTACATGGCATTTCCTCAGTTCAATGGTCGGCTTTGAAGAGTGCAGACATGTTCCGGTCCCCAAAGATCGCTACCGAGTTCCGAGGGCATGGGGTGAGGTGGGGTGTGGGAGGCAGGTGCAGGGGCACGGGTGGAGAGGGGGTCAAGACAGCAGCGAGGGAAGGTTTTTTTTCAGGTTTCTTTTTTTTTACTTAGACAATGCGGACATTTGCCATGCTGGGGTGAACTCCCAACGTGGCAGCTGGAAGGCTGTTGGGGCGTGGAGCCGATGGGGATTGGCACCCTCTTACTATACGGATCTGTTGCCACACTGGGGTGGGCCCCAGCGTGGCTTCTGGAACTCTGTTGGGGAGCGCAGCATAGCCGATGAGGAATTGGGCACCCTATTGATTATGCGTGTAGTGTGTGCGTAATGAGCACGCAGGCGCGTGGTGTGTGTATGTAGCGCCAAGATGAGCACGTGATATCTTATCGCTGCTCACTGAAGCGTAGCTTCCCTTTCAACTGTACGGCCACTGCATTTTCAACTGCTGTCATAGACAGCTGCAGTGTTCATTGGAGAACTGCGGCCGTGCCTGCAAACACACTGACTGAATTGGAAGATGGCTGCCACACCTCCGAAAACTCAGATGATGGCACTATGTTTCTTGCACATACGTGCAAGCAAACATAATAAAAAGGACATCCTGAAAATGTACCTAGGTACTGTATAAAAGAAAATAAAGAAACATCTGTTTTTCAGTTGCACAACACTGCTTTACACGGCTACTATGTGTTTTCTGTTTCTTCCCTGTAGGATGGCCACCTGCAGGGGTTGTATGTCCTTAATAAACCTTACCCTATACTTACCAGTCTTTTTCTTTCCCTCTTTTACATTGTACTCTCTGACTTATTACCACATAGGAACTGGGCAGAAGCACTGGAAGCACAAAGCCCTTAGTCAGGCTTCCTTAAAAATAAACATACACTGCATGCTAAAACTGTCTCCCTCTTGGAGACAAGAAAGCCTGTACTATGTGTTTGTTCCTGCTTGAGAGCCCAACTCTAGTTGTGCCCCATAGTCACAGAGCTCTCTTGCTGTATCCCCCTCCCCCATTCATGCTCACAGCAGGGCTGTAGTGATGTGTTAAAATCCTGCGGCTGCATTTAATTTCAGTATAGTTAGTATATTTTGTAATAGTCTGTAGCTCGAGAATTAAAGGGAGCCCTGCAGGGATACCCAGCAGCAAGGAACACCAGATGTCATACCCTGTTTAACATGCTGCTGGACTGCGTACTAGTGCATCTGGTCAGGAAACCCACAAGGCAATCTGCCAGTCTTGATGTGGTGCTTACCAAGTCTGAAATGATGGGCTGAGTGTTGGGTCCAGTGACTATAATAACTTATCATTTGAGTTGGCTCTGCATAAAAGTAAACCCTCATCATAAGCTGTGATTCTGGGTTACAGATGAACAGATTTTGACCAGATAAAGGAAATAATCAGGAAAAGGACAATAGGAATGGATAAGATCAGGGAGTGGTGAGAATTTTTTTTTCCAACTCTGTTCATTATTCTGGTTCAAGCAGGGATGTACCCCTCATTCGGCCCCTTGGGCTACCCTACTCAGCATCCTCCCCAAGCTGCCCAGACTGGGTGACTCACAGCTTGCCTCCCTGTGATGGGGCTCCCATGGCGGGGGAGATACAGAGATCAACCAGAGGCCCCAGCTGAGGCTTACACCTGAGACGTCATTCAGGAGAGTGCTCAGGAGGTGTCATCCTGCTACTGTCTGAGGGTTTTCTGCTTGTGGTTTCCCCTGGAGGCACAGACATGCAGTGACATCAGCACATGGATGTGGGTGCACCCACGCACGTCCAGACCGCTGCCGCACCTCCGCCCCTGCTGTACGTGGTCCCGGACAGTGTACAACCAGTTTCCAGTGGCTGTCACTCATGCACCAGGATCTTATGGCCCCCCATCTCAGAGTCGGAGAGTTGTCCACAGGATGCTCATCCTACTGCCCCCCCCTCCGGCTGGCCCTATGATGCTCTGGGGTCGTTTCCGAACTGGGTTACCAGCATTGCAAATGGTAGCACTACTGCTGCACTACAGGACCTGCTCAAGTGGGGAGTAATTAAAGAAGCCATTCTCAAGCAACTAAAACTTGTTTGAAAACAATTACCAAGGGTAACAAACACAACAGACTGATTGGATTCTCTAAGGAAGTAAGGGAGGCAATGAGGGAAAAGAAAAGAGCCTTCACTAATTACAAAAGGCACCCAGGGGAAGATGAGTGGAGTGAAGGCAAAAGAAAACTGAAAGATGAGAAGAAAGTGGTCAGAGGTGCAAAAGCAGACAGAGCTGTGGACTGTGGAGGTGGTCAATGGGACAGAAAAATTTTTTTGATACATCAGAGAGAGAAAAGGATTTGGGGGAATTGTGGTGGGTGGACGTCAGTAGAGATCGGTATTCACAGCCTAGGACAACGGGTCTCTACCAGAATGTGGGATTAAGGCAGTAGCAATAGTGATTCAGGAAATGGGACAGGATGAGACATCAGTAGAAAATGTAAGAAAAGGGCTTGGAACCCTGAAAACATAAAGCACCAGGACCAGATGGGATGCACCCAAGAGTGCTCAGGGAACGGTTGTTGGAAATGGCTGAGATGTTGGCAGAGCTATTAAATAGCTTGCTGTGATTCAGGGTGTACCCAGGGAATTGGAGAACAGTGAACGTGGTCCCGCTCCACAAGAGAGGGGACAGGGAGGATCCAAGAAACTACAAGCCTGTCAATCTTACCTCCAGTGTGATTAAGTTGATGAAGACATGACTCAAGGAGCACTTGGTGACCTATCTAATAATATTCTTGGTTTTGGGGGACTGTAGAGAGGGACAGGCAGTGGATTTACTCTACTTCAACCTCGGCAAGGCATTCGACTGTGCCACACAGGAGACTGCTGAAGAAAGTAGCAGGCTTGGGAATGGGAGTTAGTAAGCTGGGTGGGAAACTGGCTGGGGATGGGAAGGCAGCAGATAGTGGTGAATGGGGTCAGCTCGGGGGATACAACGCTCACAAATGGGGTGTTACAGGGGTGGTCCTGGAACCTGTCCTTTTCAATATGTTTATTAGTGATTTAGGGATGATATATAGGGCAAGATGAGTCTCTGCAGATGACACAAAGTTCTGTGGCAGGATGGCAGTTGGGTGGGGGGAGAGAATTGCAAAGGGACCTGGAAGAATTAAAGAGATGGTCTCAAGTATGGCACTTGGGGTTCAATCCCAAGAACCGCAAAGTAATGTACACAGGAAAGAGGAACCCCAGGACAGAATACTGGATTTGGGGGGGTATCAGGCTAGCAACTACTAATGAAGAAAGGTACCTGAGAGTCATCATAAATGATTCCATCACCACCAGTTAATGCAATGAGGCCTGCCACAAGGTAACAAGAATGCTGGGTGCAGTGTACCTTGCAACAAACATTGGTGTTTGCACCTCATTCTGTTTGCAGTTTTACCTGGCACAGAATATTGTTAAAGCACAAGTAAAGCTGAAAGGAGGAGAGCATGGTTCTCGCAGAGAGTGCTGGGAATATGGAATGGGTTGCCCACTGAAGTGGTGGAATGTAAAACTGTAAATAGTTTTATGTCAGAATTAGACAAGTATTTACTACAAATGGGCTTTGGTGGTTGCTCTTGTCGATATATGGCAGGCAAGCTAGATGGGCTGTTTGCCTTCTCTTGTCTGATCTTTCCTATGTTTATTTTTAATCTTGCACCCTACTCTATTGTCTAAAGTACCTCACCCCCCCCCCCGGCATATCAGGAAGCGAGCTGTTACCAGCTCAGTATGTCTTTCCTAGTTAAACATTTGAGATTAATTAATTAAATTAATGCTCCCAGGTCGCTCCTTAGTGTGCTATACCTGGTTAAACAACTAAATAAAAAAAAAAAAAAAAAATTGGGAGGGGTTTCGATAGCAAGAGAAAGGAGGTGATATTCCCCCTGTACAGATCACTGGTGAGGCAACATCTGGAATAATGTGTCCCTAGTGCTGAAGTCCACCTGAGGACATACAGGCATAGACTGGAGTTGGTGCAGCAAAGGGTTAACAAGATGGTTCAGGACCCAACAGGACAGATCCTATGAAGAGAGAATGGAGGCCCTGAACATGTACTCGCTGGAGGCCAGGATGGAGGGGGTGACAGGACTGTAACATTCAAGTTCCTAAGAGGAACAAACAACGTGTGCAGTGGAGATCTGTTCAATAGGAACAGAGAGTCAGTAGAGGGGGATCAAGAATGGAAGCTGTGCAGGAGAAAGGCACTGAAGGGATGTGAGAAAGTTTTACTTCACACTGAGGGTGGTTAAGCTGTGAAACAGTCTACTGGCAGAGGTGGTGGGGCAAGGACTATTAAAGGGTTCAAGCGATGATAGTTGCAGCGAAGGGGATTTGTAAGGGGTAAGAGGTGGGGGAGATAGTAGTGGAAACCTCACAAGGACAATAGGTACGCTGCAGGGAGACGGGGCTGCACTGGGACAGCAATGGCTGCTGAGCAGCGGTCCGAGGAACCTGGAAAAGGAAGAAGCCCACCTATACTACTGATACCTACCAATCTGGAACAGGCTTGGAGTCATGAAGGGAGGGATCCAGACAGGGTTTATTTTTTTTTGGGGGGGGGGGGTTTGTCTTTTGTAGCATCATTCTCATCTTCAATCTGAGACACTTTGGAGTCATGACTACTGGACAATTACTGATTTTCTGAACCTGGTCCCAGCAGACAGCAGCACACCACTCTCAGAGACCCTAGCTGGCAGCAGTTTAAGGTAAGGGGCAAGGGAGGAGTGACAACAGCAGAGAAAGGGGAGACATCTTTTTTTTTTTTTGCCTTACACATGGGTCTACTGAGTGTCCCTGGTGTCCAGTGAAATCCCACCCCAGGCCCACTCCTGCCACACGGAGAAGACTGGCAGTGCTGTGCACCGCTTAATCCCTCCCCACCATAACTTTTGTTCCAGTTTGCAAACCGCCCCCCCAATAGAACTACTTTTAACAATTTTACCAGGGTTGGGGGCTACTGACAAGCCGTTAAACACAGTAGAGTGGCTCATCATTACACTGGCGCCCCATGTCTATGGCTGCCCTCAACCCATTTGCTGCGTAGCCGTGATGCCCATTCAGCAGCACAGGGAGTATCACAACAGGGTGCAAAATGGAACAAAGTGATTATTGCAATCAATTTGTGCTACTGAATTGCGACTGCAATTCTCTCACAAATTCCATGTACAAAGACAGCAACTGCTTTCCTCAGAAGAGCAATGACAATCCTCCCAGGTGGCTCTTACAATGCAACACACAAAACCTTCTCAACCACTTGCATGTCTAAAATTAGACTTAACCAGGAAGATGCACTTAAATGCTTTGCACTGGGGCTCACCTGTCCTGTAGGCTGTTGTTTTATCTTTGGCATCTGGCTGCCAGAATGGGATTGGCCCCGTGTCGAGCGCCAGCTGGTACTGAGTCAGGATGTGGTGTAGTTGAGCAGAGTTCAGTGCTGGAAATTCTGTCCGCAGGGATTGCCAGTTCATCTGCACAACAGATACTGAGGGGTGAGTATGTATACCAGAGGACTACCCTAATTATCCCCCCCCCCAATCACAGTTGTTCACTCCTTGGTTGAGGCAGGCAGGGCTTCTCTCGACCCTTTCCCTGCCACCCCCACCATCTCCCACCTTCCAGGACTTACCTGCCAGCTGAAACCCCCATGGATTACCCCCCCCGGTGGTGAGGTCGGGAAGGACAGGCACCCCCCCCAAGACATTCATCCAGAGACTGGCTTTACAGGATCTCTGGCAGCGGAGGGGGAAGGGGCAGCACGCAGGGCATCATATGCACCTGCCTCACCACTGTTTCTCCAGTTATGTCCCTGTCCCCTGCTGGAGTCCGTACACAGAGGTGTGTATGTGTGAAGGCACACGCATGTGCCATGGAAGTCCTGAAGCTCCTTCCTTTCCTGTACCGCCCTCAGATCCACACTGCCACCAGGCCTCCACCTCATGGTAATCATTCACTGGGAATGACACATCTCCTTTCCTGAGAAAGGAAAGCAGTCCATCAGACACTGATCCCCAATGGTAGCACTACCACCAAGCCACTGAGCCGGCCTGCCCTAATTATTAAGGCATCACAAAGCTTCTCAAATATCACAGAAAAACTGGCACATTGATCATTTAAAATATTCGGAAACGACATTTAACATACAAAGTAGATGACCAGTTTGCTCCAGGAAAAGGTACTTCCATTAGCTAGGAAACATTATGATAGTCACTGAAATGGGGCGGGGGGGGGAACTACTTTGGGTTGCAAAGAAAAGTACAGTTACATAAGAACTTACCTTAGCAGTAGATCTTCAAGAGAGGCTCTTGCAGTAGGCAATCACCATAAAGACTGAGCTGCCAGGTGCTAGGACCACACGGAAAACTTAGCTAGCAATGTCTGGCGGGGGACTGCCCACCCGATGTCACTTGACTGACGTTGGCCCAACGGTATATAGTGGGCGGTCCCCCATGCCTGCCTCAGATCTTCTGCCGGAGGCCTGAGACAGGTAAGACAGGAGAACAAGTGGGCTCTTGAAGCAACGAGTAAGGCTGAGGAAAAAAGCACAAACAGCAGGGGGAAGGAGGGAGGGAAAACTTTGCCTACTGCAAGAGCCTCTGTCAAAGATCTACTGCTATGGTAAGTTCTTACATAACTGTGCTATCTTACTTCGAGAGGGCTCTTGCAGTAGGCAATCACCATAAGGACAGAGTCCCAAGCAGTGTAAGCCAAGCACAGACTGAACACGGGAGGCAGGACAAAGGTCTGCAGTAGGCAGGGAATTAAGACAGGAGGCCTTGAAGGATGACCAGTCCAAAGCCTGGCCTGCATCTAGAGCCATTGTCCAAACTGTAATGCTTAGTGAAGATGTGGACAGAGCTCCAAGTGGCTGCCATGCAAATGTCTGCAGCCGAAACATTTCTGAAAGAAGCAGTAGATGCAGCCATGCCTCTGGCTGAATGCCCTTTGACTTCCCCCGGAAGGGGTGTCCAATTCGTGTAGTAATGCAAAAATTCTGTGCACATCTGCAGAAGTGCATATGATTAGAGTGCTCAAGTTATACATTGGCAAAATTATAGTCTGACTCAGCAGGTCAATCTTAACATTATTTTACTGGCCCGGGGCATAGTGCAAACTGCCTCGGGCCAGTACAATTGTCTCCCGACTTTCCTGGCTTGGCTAGTGCAATCTAGCCATTATTTAGTGTCTGGCCCTTTAAGGGAATTACAAGGAGAAATGCGGTTCCTGTCTTTTTTCTGTCCGAATACACATTTTAGCATGGAAACTCCTCCCAGGTTATTGATGTAGACTCCTCCGATTGGCAGAGAGGCAGAGTTCGCGCCTCTTGGAGCCCATCCCCTCCTTCTGAGCTGCTGACTCCTGCATGTGCAGTTGGATGGAGCATCAGCAAGGATTTTGGAGAAAATGGAGCATCTCGTGGTATGCTCCAAGTTTTGCCACCATGACCTGGCAGTTTCTGGTAAGCAAGGCTCCTTTAAGCAACAAGCATTTTATTGGTATTTTTTCAGAAAAGGACACTGTTATAATATCTCAATCTGAGGTGCGGCGTTAGCAGTCTGAGGTGCACTGCCTGCTGAGATTTGATCGGTATCGTAACGCAAGTTGGGGGGAACTATTAGGTTTACACTTGTGGGGGGTTGGAGGAGGTAGTCACAGTTTGTGAGCGTAGAAGTCCCACTGTGTTGCTGGTGGCATATATCCAGACAATTGCTGCTTTTGTCCTACTCGTTCTAAAGTCCGTTTTTGGGGGAGTAGGCGGAGGTGTAATATTCACATACTGAGTGTCAAATGGGAGTGTTGATATTCACATGGAAGGCTGAAGGTTGGTCCCAGAGGGCCTCACTAATTAAGTGCTACCAACCTGGCAGTCCAAGGAGCCACAACACACACCATGTCTGCAACTCTCGCTCTCATGTGAAATCAACTTACTGAAATAAATAAGCTTAACCAGCCTCTCTCTGACTGTGCCATAGAGATCTTGAGCATTACTGCAGGGACTTTGTAGACACTGTGAGGCAGTTGGATAGGTGCATGTCTGGCCCTGCTACAGCAGTAAAAAAAAAAAAAAAGAATCCGGACAGGGGGGTTCTTTCTTGGGTCAGTGTGGCTGGAGTGTGTGTGGCCTGGGTGTCTTTTTGGAGGCCTGATCCCCACTGCTGCAAGATTAGAATGCATGACTGATCTCAATGTGAGATCCCAGTAGTGGCTGAGGTCGGGGTTTAATGAAAGTTTGTTCTCGTGCAGATCCAAGTTGAGAATGCTGAACTGTTGTCAGCACTGATGTGTACTGTCAGTCTGTGTTTGGATTTATGCTGAATGGATCTTGTGCAGAGCTGGCAGAAAAGTCATGTACGCCAAATGATGCCAGCACCTAACCAAGCCAAGAGTGATATGGTGGGAATTCTGGGAGGTGAACTTCAACATGGTGAAAAGTGGAGAAATAATTCCCAGGCCAGCACCATCTTAATGTGGCTGGTGGGGGGGGTCTGGCTATGCCCATTCTTGACACATCATGGAGGGTGTGGGAATTCTGGGGCACAGAAGGAGGGAGGTGTGGAGGAAAGAATCCCAGGCTAGCACACAACATGCCTGGTGGTGGTGGTGGTGGGGGGGGGCAGTGAACATGAGGTTGTCCCCCACTTGGTGACAAAATCCTACAGCTTTGCTCAGCTCTGAGTTGTGGTGGGCAACATGAGATAATCTCCTTTTCATGCCATTTTTTTTTAACATTTACAGCAACAATGCTGCAGCAGTTGCACCCTCCCCCCAACCACCACCGACACTGCTGATCTCTATATGGCACACCACTACAGCTGATCTAGTGGGAGCATCCTCTGCTCGTAGTAGCTGCCAAATTTTAGGCCACATGCACTGTGCGCACAGTGTGACAGAAAACGTGGGGGGTGTAACATCTAACTTTGTCATTGTGTGCTTCTTTTCATAAAATGTTCATGTTAATGTTAGGGCTAGTGCAATGTCTGGGGGGGGGCAGTGCAGCTGGGCCATCACTTTCCTGGGTGGACCAGTGCAAAAAAAAGTTAAGAGTGACCCCTGTAGTCTGATTTAAAGTAAACTCGGAAACAACCTTTGGTAATAACTTGGGATTTGTATGCAAAGCCACCCGGTCTCTGTGGAAAATCAAATAAGGCTCCTTACACATAAGAGCCTGAAGCTCGGAAATCCTTCGAGCAGAGGTAATAGCAACTAAAAATAGCACTTTCCAAGATGAGATGCGCAGGTCACAACTCACGGCTGGTTCAAAGGGAGTCAGAATGAGTTTTTCAAGGATAAAATTCAGATCCCATGGGGTAACAGGGTTCCTGACCAGGGGTTTCCTATGGAGGATTCCCTTCAGAAAGGTACGGGAAACATCCAGCTGAGCCAATGTTTTGCCTTCCACTGGGGTCTGGTAGGCGGATATGGCAGATAAGCAGACCGCCAGTGAAGAGTACCTGAGTCCAAGGTTGGAGAGATGCAACTGGTACTCCATGACCTGAGGTACAGGGCATGAGAAAGGGTCCCAACCCTTGGAGGCTGCCCAGATAGAAAATCTCTTTTACTTCATAGCATAGGTGGTTCTTGCCCACTGAAGTGACTCTGGGTGAAACCCCAAAGTATTAGACAGCTACATCTGAAGGTGCCAAGCATGAATGGGAAGGGACCCAGGATCCGGATGGACCAGCATGCCCTGATGCTGGGTCAGAAGGTCCTGGCAGAGGAGAAGAGGGATCGGAGGCTCCACTGCTAACTGCTGGAGCAGAGGGAACCATATTTGGTGAGGCCAATATGGAGTGTACTCATGGGATCAAATGGAGTCCAGCACATGGTCAGGATTGTAGAAATCAAACTTAAATTTATTCATACAGCAGGAAAAATAAACAGACTAAAGGCGAAAAAATAAAATGACACTAAGCAGAATGAAAAGAAAATACAATTTTACAGTTACATTCACCGAAGAAAGGACTTGCCTAGAAACTGACTAGACAACTGGTAGGCTTGCCTCCCTACTACACACTGACCTAATACACTCTTTTGCACTCAGTATATACTGTGGTCAGATCGCATGGTACAGGAAAACTCCTCCCTATACAGAATGAATCTAACTTTTTAACAGCAAACACAGTTTATATTTCACCTGAGTTTCAGTTTAGGCATTCTTTTCACCACTACATGATTTTCTGGTTCATTAAAGTTAAAAATTTCTAGTAATTTCATCTTTTACCCTTTTTCTGATGGCAGCAGACTCCTCCCATCAGCTTTCATCATAAAAGAGGTGGAGCAAGGGCCGGCCAGCACTATAGACAGATGGAAAGCTAAGGGGAGAGGCTGCTGAACAAACAAGCCATTTTCAGGTCAGTTGTTTTTACTATTTACAACATTTGGAGCAAACAGCTTACATAGTGTGACTAGCTTAACAAAATAAGCTACCTAATATAATTCAGCAAGGTGGCTTTACAAACACCAAACAGCTCAAACCCTGCTTTACTTTTGAATGTTTGCACACAGTTTGCTGGCTACAAGAAGCTGTATTTGCTTCTGTGGCTTCACCTGCACTGAAGAAATACAAACCCTGAGGTTCTAAGCATCAGACTAAAGTGCTATTTCTCTATTTCAGTACTGACATGGAAGTGCTCACTAAACAGTGCAAAAATCCACATGAAGTCTTAGAAACCTTCTATGTGAAACTATATGGGGGATTTTCCACAGTCAAACAGCAGTTTTGGCAATATCTGGGCACAAAACAAAGAAAGAGGACACAAAGAGAGACTAGGGAGAGAGAGACTACTCACAGGTGGCCATTCCATGAGCAGGGGAACAGATGAAATAAACAAAGGAATACAGGGACAGAAGAGAGAGCAGAGAGCTAAGTACTGTTGCAGCAGGTTTCTACACAGAGGAAAAGTTCCTGTTTTCCAGTCCAAATAATTGAAAACTTTAGCTGCAATTTGACTGCAGATAGGTATTTACAAACACTCATTTAACACTTCAAAATACACAGGGATAGAGAACAGACAGCCCCTACCACATGGAGCGACAAGAATCATTTGAGCTCCTTCCCCTTGCAGTTTGAGCAGTACCCTCTACAGAAGCAGAAAGGGAGGAAAGGCATTTAGGAACCTCTCTGTCCAGCAAAGACACAGCGCGTATCGCCAAAAAACACCAGGCCGGGAACAAGCAAGCAAAAACTGGGTAGTTTTACATTATATGGGGAGGTGAACAGATCAAGATCTGGGTGACCCCAGAGGTCAAAGATGTCCTCGACCACCAACTGCCATAGTTTCCACTCATGGGCCCTTGTCTCAGTGCAGCTGAGACTGTCCGCTAGGATGTTCTGAATGCCTGGGACATGCACTGCCGTGAGCCAGAGCTGGTGCTGAACTCCCCAGTGCCACACTCGCATTGCTTCCCTGCACAGAAGATATGGCCGAGTGCCTCCCTGCTTGTTCAGGTACCAGACCACACACATGTTGTCCGACTGGACTAGGAGTTTTCCTGGGAGGAGAAAAGGCTGCAAGGCTTGGAGGGCATACAACACTGCATGCATCTCAAGCACATGGATGTGTATGGAGAGCTCCCACTGAGACCACGGTCCCCGAATTCTGTGATCCCCCAGATGTGTTCCTCAGCCCTGACCTGATGCATCTGTTGTCAGGGTTTGAACTGGAAGGGGAGGCTGAAAGAGGATACCCCCCTCCCACAGAGATTTCTCAGATACTGCCACCAAAGGAGATCCTTTCGCAAAGGGTTGGACACTAGAACCCTGTGATCCAGGTCATCTGATCTCTGGTCCCACTGAACCCTTAGGATCCACTACGTGACTTGCATATGGAGTCTGGCTAAAGCCACAGTGGGACTAGCCACCACCATAAGGCCCAGGAGGCAGAGGACTGTCTTGGCAATAGTCCAATGACTGGAGGCCACTTGCCGAGCCTGCCTCTGCAGTGTTTCCGCTCTGTCTACGGGGAGGAAAGCTTGACCCTGGGCTGTGTCTAGCACCACCCCAATAAACTGGAGTCAGTGGGAGGGAGTAAGGTGAGACTTGGGGTAATTCACCGTGATTCCCACCATGCAGAACAGATCCAGGGTAGCTGCTAGAGAAGCTTCCAGGTGTTCCCTCGACGGAGCTGACAGAATCCAGTCATCAAGGTAAGGAAACACATAGTGGCACCGATGACGTAAAGCCTCTACAACCACCGCCAGGCACTCGAACACCCTGAGTGCCGAAAAAAGGCCAAAGGGGAGTGCCTTGAATTGAAAGTGCTCCTCCTAGAAAGCAAACCTGAGGAAGCGGCGGTGGGCAAAGAAGATAGGAGTATGCACGTATGCATCCTGCAGAGCCAGTGTCCCTGATGGAGCAGTGGCAAGAGCCCTGGGAGGGTCAGCATGTGAAACCGTTTGTACTCTATGTATATGGTTGAGCGAACTGAGGTCTAGGATTGGCCAAAGGTCTCCTGTCTTTTTTGGGACCAGGAAGATGAATGAGTAGTACCCCCTTTCTATCTTGCCCTGAGGAACTGGCTATATGGCGGCTTTTTGCTGCACAGCCACAATCTCCTCTCTGATGAGCAGAATGTGACCTTGCAGGTAATAAGAGTGACCTGGAGGATTTTCTGGAGGTCACTGTCTGAACTCCAGTGTGTGACTCTGAGCTATTAGCTTAAGGACCCATGAGTCTGTCGTGATTGCCTCCCACCCGGACAGGTGGCTGGCAAATCTGACCCCGACCAGTTCCTCTGGAACTGTAGGCAGGGGGGTCCACGAGTCAAGAGGTGGAGGGAAGATTGGGGAGCGCTGCCCCGGAAGTTTTGTATGACTTGATGGGGGGGGGATAGAGGCAGAAGAGGGAGCCCGATGTTTGGTGGGCTGCTGCCTTGTCTGGCACCTTTGCTGGCGACGAAAGGAGGTCCAAGGGCTTGGATTGGTGTGATAGAGGAAGTGCACTGATGGGAGGGCCTTCCCTTGCTTCTGTAGATCAGTGATTATGTCTTTGATTTCCCCTCCGAAGAGCACCGAGCCCCTGAAAGGCACATCCAGAATAGATGCCTGGACATCCTGGGTGAAACTGGACACCCGCAACCAGAAGTGTCTGCATATATAAACCACCATCGCTGTATTTCTGACGGAACCATTGATGGCGTCAGAACTTGCCCTCAAGTTGTGGTGGCAGGTAATCTCTGCTGTCCTGACCATCTGCTCAATTTTGGTCTTGGCTGCAGAGTTGGGCAAGGCCTCAAACTCTGCTTTAAGTTGGCCGAGGATGGCCTTTTGGTAGCAAACCATGTGGACTACATAATTTAGAGCCCGCAGAGCCGAGGATGAACAGACCTTGAGGCCAAACTGGTCAAGCTGCCTCGACTCCTTGTCCAGAAGGGAGGTACTCACATGCTTTGGTTTTGTTGAGCGGTCAAGAGCCGCACAGGTAACCACTGAATCAGCTTTGGGGTGGTTAACCAAGTGTTCTTTCCTCTCCGGGGCATGGTACAATCTGTCCACCCTCTTGGGGATGGCTGCAATGGACAACGGTTGTAGCCATACAGTAGTGGTTTAATCATAGTGGGGTTCCATTCATGGGGGAATAAGAAGGGGGGACAGTTCTGGAAGGTCAAGGTGCTCTGCCAACCTCTGGCGCTGGGGATCCTGCTCTTCTGTCTTCCACCCATTGGTCTCTTAGATTTTCTGGATAATATCCATAAAGGAGGGATCCTTTGGGGGGAGACTTTGGAGTCTCCTTGGACCTGGGGTCCTCCTGCGGAGGGGATTCAGAGCCTGAGGAAGAAGAGGAGGAGTCGGAGTCAGGTGGAGGGCTCCTGTCGGGAAACTGGGACCTCCAATGGTGGGGGTCCTCTTTTGTAGGGTCCTCCAGCAAGTGAACTTGGTCCTCTGACATGGAGACAAGTAATGTACATTCGGAAGATGGAGAACGGGCCCTGATAGGAGATGGGGACCATGTAGTTGGGGTCGAATGGGCCGATGTATGGGCAGTGTCTTCCTGGCGTTGGTTCAACTCCAGTGTCAACTACTGCTTAGCTCTTTTCCAACAGGAATTGAAGAGACTGTCATAATCCACCGGTGTTGGCTGAGGGGCCGCTAGGGGATACAGATAGGCTGGAGTCTGGTAGCCTGATGGGAGGATAGCCTGGTGTTGGGTATCCTGGCGTTGGGTACTCCGGCATTGGGTAACCCGGAATTGGGTTCCCTGGTGTGGGGTAGCCTGGTGTTGGGTAGCCCGGTGTTGAGTAACCTGGATAAGGACCAGACAGTGTGGCTGAGGAGCTTAGCTGAGTCCCTAGTGGAAGGCCTGAGGGTCCTGGCTGAGGTCCCAGAGGGGGACCCAAAGTATCCAGCTGTGGACCTGCAGGGAGGCCCAGTGCTGGCCCCCATGGGGTGACGGGTCCCAATGGCATCTGGGGTTGAAGCAGTGGATCAGATGGAGGGACCGAAATCAGATCGGCCCGGAAGGTTCCCAGAGGGGTCTGGCATCAGGCGGGCCAGTGCTGGCTAACTGATAGGGTCAGCGGGCGGCTGCTCATCCGGCGCTGGTGGGGGTGGAGTTCTCCAAGGGCCCCACCAGAGACGTCAGAGGAGAGTCCTGAGAGAAGGATTCCTCACAGGATGGCTGTGGCCAAAGCAACAGCGGGCGCTGTCCAAAGTGCCGGCGTCAGACCTCGAGTCGGGGTTTGACGCGAGCGCTGGGGTTGTGCAGGTGTCGACAGAGCACAGCGTCTGACTTATCAGCCGAACCACATGACTTATGCCTGGAAGAAGGAGTGAAGGGGCTAAGGGTGGGAGTAGCCTCCGAATCTCTGGAAGTCCCCGCCACAACTGTTATCAGCTCAGGCGGGGGGTCAAAAGCTACCCCGAGGAAGGAGGAGCAAGTTTGACTGGAGGGGCACCTTCCATGCTGGTTGGGAGCCTCAAAGTGGCCACAGACTCTGAAGAGGATCGCGGCCTAGAGGGAGACAGATCTAGACCTCTGTCCTTATCCTTGTCCCGCTTGTGTTTCTGCTGCTTGGAGAAGTGGGAACCAGAAGAAGTCCCCAGAAATAAAGAAGCGCTCCGCACCTGCTGCAGCTCCATTTCCATTGAAGCCAATTTTTGTTTAAGAAGATGGGCTTCCAGGACTTGTAGATGGCATTTCTGCATGGCCTGGCTGAAATTCTGGCAGGCCTCACAATCCTTGATGTCGTGGTCAGGCCCTAGGCAAAGAAGACACAAGGTGTAGCTGTCTTTTTCCGGTATTTGCTTGCTGCAGGCACAGTTGCTCTTGCGGGATTTGGAAGGAGTTGGAGAAGACATGCAATCCGATGCCAAAAATACTGATTTTTGTAATAAAACAAAAGATAATATTTATTGTAGCAGCATTCTGCGAGGTCCGAGGTGCATAGGTTGACAGTGGGAAAGAACTGGGGTGGGCATGGGGAACCATCCACTATATACCGCTGGGCCCGATGTCAGTCACATAAGATATGGCTTTAAAACATTTTGCTTAGCAATTGCTGTGATACAAACATATGTGTAGCATTCTGCATGTACTCGAGTATAGTAACTTTAGGATCTCTGGGTGAAATCAGATGCGTACCAGGTGACTGCTCTACATAAAGCCTGTGTAGTAGTTGATGAAATTTATGTCACGATCTGTTACCAGATACTAGATAAAAATTTTCCCTGGTGGGATGAATCAATCAGCTACTAAAAGAAAATGTAGACAGCATAACAGATTAGTAGGGAAAACAATTACTAAGGGGACAGGCTTGAAAGCAGGGCTCACAAAATACTCAGCACAAACTCCTAGTCCCGATTCTAATTCCCCAATTATACAACAAAATCCCCATTCCCATGCAGCTGTGTGTATGGGAAGGAACTACACTCTTCCCCAACTGGATTCCTTCAAATTTAACCTGGGGGATCATGGTCTGCACCTAATGGCACCCCCAGGGGACTGCTGCCACATGTCCTTGGCAATAAGTTTTTTTTCCAATATTAAAATGTTTAAATCAAACAGTATAACAAATTAGAACACTAATGAGCAAATATTGGAATTACACCTTTAAAGAGAACATAAACCTTGTCTGTTTATATACTTGGACAACTTGGTATGCATGAAATCTTTTATAGTTGTGTGAACAAGGCTCCAGCTCCCTTGCCCTCATCTTGTTGTCTTACGAACATACAAAATCTGCCAGCAGAAAAAGGCCATTTGGTCTATCGAGTCTAGTTGACTATGCAGCTAGCAACTCTAGCCTACAGCTGCCTCTCCCTCCCTGTAACCCCCCCTCCCCTGACACTCCCTTTTGCCCTGTCACAGCCCCTCTTGAAGCATCCCACTGTTTTACAGGCCACCACCTCTGCTGTAGTGCATTCCATTCTGCCACTACCGTCTCTGTAAAAAAGTGCCTTCTCAAATCCTTCCTAAACCTTCCACCCTTTAATCTCATATCGTGACCTCGAGTGTCTCTCCCCAACAGTCCCTCCATGCCCGTCTTGTTTATTCCTCTCATGTACTTGAAGGTCTCGATCATATCCCCCCCGTCCCTCCTCTCCTCAAGTGAGTTCATGTTCAACTGTTAGTCTACTTTCATATGGCAACTCCCCCAGACCCTGGATCTTCTTAGTTGCTCTGTGTTGCACTCCTTCCAGTAATTTAATGCCCCTCTTTAGGTATGGGTGCCAGTATTGCACACAGTACTCCAGGTGAGGTCTGGCCAGTGATCTATACAATGGCAGAATCACCTCCCCCCTCCTTGAGGTTATACCCCTTGCAATACAGCCCAACATTTTGTTGGCCATTGCCGCTGCCCTCCTACACTGTGCAGAGTTGTTCATTGCTCCTGTAATGAGCACCCCCAGATCCAGATCCTTCTCCTTCTCCTTCTCCTCAGTCTCAGCTAGCTGTACTCCCCCCAGATGGTATAGACTCCTTGGATTCTTAGCCCTGAAATGCAGCACCTTGCATTTCTTGGCATCGAATCCTAGTTGTCAGGTGTCAGGCCATGTCTCCAGCCTTGCCAGATCTTCATACAAGCCCTGCCACCCCCTAGCTCATCCACCACTGCTCCCATCTTTGTGTCATCTGCAAATAGACTGATCTTGCTCTTGATGCCCTCTGAAATATCTGCAATAAATATCCCAAATAATACTGGCCCCAGCACCAACCCCTGTGGAACCCCGCTTGTCACTGTTCTAGGGGATGAGAGTTCCCCTCCCACCACCACCCTCTGCTGCCTTCCCTGCAGCCAGTTTTCCACCCATCCCACCAATTGTGCCCCCACCCCTGTGCCCTTTAGCTTACCTCCAAGTCTCCCATGTGGTACCGAAACGAATGTCTCACTGAAGTCCAGGTACAGGAGGACATCCACTGCATGGCCCTTGTCCATTTGCCTAGTCACCCAGTCATAGTATTCTATTAGGTTGGTCTGGCAGGATCTGCCCTTGACAAAGCCATGCTATCTACTGTCCTGTAACCCACTAACCTCCAGCAGGGTCACCAACCTTTCCTTCAGGATTGTCTTCATTAGTTTCCCCCACGATTAACGTTAGGGTCACTGGTCTATAGTTCCCTTGTAGTAGTGTCTAGTACCGGCCAGACAAAAAGGTATCCTCGGTCTACCCCTTGGCTGGGTATGATAGAGGGAATGTATTGACTTCAAGGTCCTTCCTGAGGCCTGGAGGTTAGACAAGATATCCTGGACATCTAAGCCAAACAACTTGTATCCACTAAAGGGGGCATGGAGAATGGACTGCTGTACATCATTCGCAAACCCAGCCACCCTGAACCAGGAGCACCTCCTGAGGCAGATTCCTGAGGCAGAGGCAGCTCTGGCTGAAGCTTCAGATCCCTCACATTGTTGGAGAGGGTGTGGGGAACCCAGAGCCAGCCATGCTCATATCTTTTGGCTATGTCCTAAGTTACAAAGTTTTTGGGCGGAATTATGACAGGAATGGCAGGACATATTTGCACCCACACTGACTCTCACAGAATGAGTTGTCCTGTTCCTAGGTATACCACAGGGATTCAGGACGGCAGATACCAGGAAATTATTAATAATCTGTATCCTTGCGGCCAAGAAGGCCATTACTAAAAACTGGCCATCCACCACGATACCTACCATAGCATGATAGAATAACATAATGAGGATATTTATAGCATGGAAAAATGAACTGCTAGGGTATCCCAAGTTCTACTAAAATGTTAAATATTGTGGCGATGATGGGTTATGTATGAACTGAACAAATATGATTTTGTCTGATGAGTAAGCAGTATACATTATTTATTCTATTAAGTGTTGCCTATAACTAACTTAACTCGTATGAAAAGCTTGCTTGTCCTCGTGATTGATAACTAATGTAACGCAGCACTGTTTTTGTTGTTAGTCTTGTATGTTTTTAAAGCAAAAACAAAAACAAAAAACAAACCATAAAAAAGCTACATCATAGGCCGTACGTAGTAGGTGTTTCCTACAACAGCCCCAGATGTAACAGCTTTGAGAAGCTCCTGTTTGGGTGAACCTTCTGGTAAGGTCTGCCCAGCTGCTTTAGCCTTTCTCCAGAGTGAATTCTGGTATTTGATCATATGGGCCTCATAGTTTACAATTCTGAGGTCCAGAAAGGCTGAGACATATCTTACCCAACACATCTAACCTCCTAGATTCCTTATCAGGAGGAAATGCGCCAAGGTATTTTGGTGTCTTGATCTACCATGGGCAGCATTGATTACCACAGAGTCCACCTCAGGTTGACCAGCAAAAAAAGGTTTCCCCTGAGGGGGCCATACACATCTTATCTGCCTCTCTTGGTATGGCAGGAATCACATTCGGCCTATGCCTGGCAGCAAAGGTGGCATCCTCCAGGGTAGGGAGTGGAGTTACTATAGGAGGAGGAGCATCAGGGAATTCTATCAAATCAATATCCTGTTCCTCAAAATCAAACCCCAAGGCAGCCTGCAACTGTTGCATCATGGTGATAAAGGATGCGTCCTCTGTGGGGGACGTTGAATTACAGGCCCCGTCAATGGACCTCCCGGTACAGGAGGAGGAGGAAGTAAAAACAGGTTACTCACCTGCAACACTAGTTGTTGTTGTTTTTTTTAAAACTTCTTTTTATTGCACTATCAGGAAGAGAACATTCCATTAAGCAAACATCATATCATAAGCATAATACAATATACATAATTTTCCATAGTATTATGCATTAATAGTAAAACATATAAAATCCATAGTTGTATTACTTTCAACACATACTATATATTCCAAAAACCTCAAAACTTATTTGCTATAATTAAACTCATAACAACGTTTAAGATAATAAAACCAAATGTAATGATGCGGTCCCCCACACCCATTTGAAGACTCCTTAAAAATCTATCAATTTAACCCTTGCATGGCCGCAGACTGATATATCTTTCAAAAAGACACAGGCAGAAGGGGATAGGGAGAAGTACCAGGAGAAACAAAGGGAGGCAGGGCAGTCAGTAAGGGAAGCCAAAGCTCAGACAGAAGAACACATTGCAAAATCAGTGGTTAAAGGGGACAAAACCTTTTACAGGTACATAAGTGAAAAAAGAAGGACAAAGGGAGGGATAGTGAGACTGAAGGGGGAGGATGGGAGCCAGTGGAGGATGACAACAGTAAAGCTGACATATTGAACAGGTATTTCTGCTCAGTCTTTACTAAGGAAGAGGGGGTAATGGGTCTGAAGGAGTACAAGGGGTGAGAATGGTGCAGAATGGACACAAGTCCCTTACACGAGAAAGGGTCCTGAAGGAACTGGAAGTAATAAGAGCTGATAAAGCAATGGGGCCAGATGGGGACCCAGGTCCTTAAAGAACTAAGAGAGGTGGCTGAACCTCTGGCCATCCTGTTCAGCCAATCACTGGAAACAGGGAGGTACCCAAAGACTGGAGGACAGCAGATGTAGTCCCTTATACAAATGTGGGAACAAAGAGGAAGCAGGGAACTACAGACCAGTCAGCCTCACCTCGGTAGTGGGAAAGATCATGGAAGCACTACTGAAGGAGAGATTGGTGGAACATCTGGTTGTCAATGGACCACAGGACCCAAGGCAGCATGGTTTCACCAGGGGAGGTCATGTCAGACCAACCTCATTGAATTTTTGACTGGGTGACTAGGAGGTGGATCAGGGAGGGCAGTGGACATGGCCTATCTGGACTTCAGCAAGGCCTTGACACTGTGCCACATAGAAGACTATTACACAAACTGGGGAATATGGGTGTGGGCAGGACAGTAGTGTGGTGGGTAGGTAACTGGCTGGGTGGCAGGACACAGAGGGTGGTGGTAAAATGGCTGTCACTCCACAGAGGGAAGAGTGACCAGTGGGTACCACAGGGATCAGTGCTGGGACCGGTCCTATTCAACATCTTCATCAGTGACATTGCACAGGATATAGAAGGCAGAATTTCACTGTTCGCTGATGACACAAAGCTCTGTAACAGAGTAGACACACCAGAGGGTGTAGACAGAATGAGAAGGACCTGCAGAAACTTGAAGAATGGTCAAGGGTTTGGCAGTTGAAATTCAATGCAAAGAAATGCAAGATAATGCATATGGGCACAAAAACCCTGGCACAATATATCAGTTGGGGGGTGAGGATATAGCATGCACCAAGCAGGAAAGGATCTTGGGGTTTTCATCTCTGATGACCCCAAGGTAGGGAAACAGTGTGACAAGGCATCAGGTAAAGCAAATAGGATGCTGGGATGTATAGGCAGGGGCATCACCAGCAGGAAAAGGGAGGTCATAATTCCGCTATACAAGACACTGGTGAGGCCCACCTGGAGTACAGTGTGTACAGTTCTGGAGACCATACCTCACGTAAGGACATAGACAGGGTAGAGAAGGTTCAGAGGAGGGCAACAAAGATGGTGCATGGGTTGCATCACAAGTCCTATGAAGACAGGTTGAAGGAACTGAACATGTACTCCCTGGAGGAGAGGAGGGAGAGGGGATATGATAGAGACATACAAGTATCTTACAGGAGGAACAGGTGCAGGAAAACACTATTTTTAAGGAAAAGATGTTTCAGGACTAGAGGGCATGGGATGAAGTTGGAGGAGGACGATTCAGAGGAAACATGAGAAAGAATTTCTTCACAGAACGGGTGGTGGACAGAGTGGAACACCCTGCCAGAGGAAGTGGGGGGGGCTGAAACAATCACGGGAGTTAAGAATGCATGGGATAGACATAAAGGAATTCTAGAGGTCAGGGGTAAGGGGAAATAGACTTCTAGGAAAACAAACTGAACTTACAAGCTCAAATGGGCAGACTAGGTGGGCCATAGGCCCTTATCTGCCGACACTGTCTATGTATCTATGTATCTATGTATCCAAAATTCCTATACATTCTTATTCTGTTGGCAGCCTAAGGGTTAAGTTAAGTTATATCCACCCACCAAGTCGGAAAAAATAAAAATTATTTTACTGAAATGAAATTCCCTCTTAGGAAGTTATTCATACCTTTTTACTATATCAAATTTATTGTAACTATTTCTAGGAGTGATATATGATGTTCATCCACACTTTCTGTCAGTTGCCTTTCCCTTTAAATCTGGCTGGAACAACTTCAAGCTGGCTCCTCCCACCCACCCAGGTAGTAACTCCCCTGGCTCCACCCCACACCACCAGATCTTGCCCGCTGGAAGCAGTGTTGTGCGCCAAAGCCAGGGGGAGGTCAGGTGGGTCCATGTGGATGAACACCATATACCACTCCTAGAAAGTACAGTAACGTAAAAACTTACTGTAACAGTACATCTTTGAGGGGTATCTCTTGCAGCAGGTAATACACTTAAGTCGTCATCAGAGGGTGCTGTGGTACATGGCAGCTCTCTTCTAGCAGTCTTTTTCCAGGGGCCGCCAATACAACATCATCTTCCTGTTTCCTATATAAAAGAGTGGGCGGTCCCTGTTATCCTCAGTCCCCCCACCGGATTCAGCTCACTAAGCGAGGACGGAGGGAGATCCAAGGTACCATAGGTATCCCAACCCTTAAATAATTGGATCAGAAGTCATTCTTCTAGAGATGGAGGGAGGGAGGGACTGTACCGATTGCAAGAGATACCCCTCAAAAATCTACTGTTACGGTAAGTTTTTACGTAACTGTACTATCTTCCTCAGGGTGATCTCTTGCAGCAGGCAATACACTTGGGATGCTTTCCAGGCAGTAAACCCAAGAAGGGTGGAATTATGACAGAAGGCTCTGTAGGACAACTTGGCCAAAAGCCGTCCTACGGCGTGAAACAATGTCTAGATTGTAGTGCTTTGTGAAGGTATGTATTGTGGACCATGTGGCTGCGTTGCAGATATCTGCGATAGACGCTCCCTTGAAGCAGGCCGCTGTGGTGGCCATAGCTCTGGTAGAGTGAGCTTGGACAGGTCCCGGGTAATGGTTGGTTATATTTCTTGTAGCAAAAGATGATACAGTGTGCTAGCCAATTGGCTAGGGTCCATTTAGTGACCAGGAGACCTTCCCTGGTTGAGTTGAAGGTAACAAACAGTTGAGAGGTCTTTCTAATCGATTTGGTACAATTAGTATAATATCGTAATATACGATGGACATCCAGGGTATGTAAAAGGTATTCTCCCTGATTAGAGTGCTCAGGGAGATAGACTGGACTGATTTAAGGTGTGTTCTGAGACCACCTTAGGTAAGAAAGAAGAATTTGTCGAAAGTGCCACTCTATTTCTGTGAAAAATCAAGTAAGGCTCTTTACACATGAGGGCATGAAGCTCGGATATACGGAGAGCTGAAGTGACAGCCACTAAAAATAATGTTTTCCAGGAAAGAAAACGTAGGTCACAGGTGTTTGCTGGTTCAAAAGGTTGAAGGGTTAGTTTCTGTAAAAGAAAATTGAGATCCCACAGGGGAGTGCATCGTCTAATGCTTGGTTTAATATGTAACATTCCTCTTAGAAACATTTTGGCTAGATAATGTTGATACAGTAATATTCCATCCAGAGGTTCATGGAAGGATGAAACAGAGGCCAAATGTACCTTAATAGAGTAGTAGCTCAACCCTGTCTTAGCAATCAAGGCCAGGTAGTCCAACACTTTAGTCAGTGGACATGAGGGTCCAACAATTGGGAAGCAGCCCAAACAGAAAAGCGTTTCCATTTGGCATTACAAGTTTCCCTGGTCACTGGTTTGCGTGAGGCTAACAGTATATTGACCAGAGGTGAGGAGACTTGGAGACAGGCTATGAAAGCATCCTCAGGAGCCAAGCGTGAAGGTGTAGTGATCTCAGGCTGGGATGAAGAAGGGTCCCTTGATTCTGAGTCAACAGGTCTGGTCTGGTCTGATTCGTAATGGAATGGAATCCACCACTGAGAACTGCTGAAGTACAGGAAACCATACTTGCTGAGGCCATAGCGGGGTTATGAGGATCATAGTGGCAGGTTCGAGTTGCAGTTTCAGTAGAGTTTGTTGCAGGAGTGGGACGGGGGGAGCATATAAGAAGAATCCTCTCCATGGTTGGGACAGGGCATCTATAGATCATCCCTTTTTGTTCGGATAATGGAATAGTATCTGGGGAGGCAGTGATTGACGGGGGAGGCAACCAGATCGAGTTGCGGGGTCCCCCACAAATGAAAGATTCTCTGGAGAACTTCATGATGAAATGTCCATTCATGTGTGAAAGACTTGGGACTGAGAACGTCAGTCAGGGTATTGTGGTGTCCCGGTAGATGGACGGCTGTCAGAGAAAGGTGTTGTTGTATGACTTCCTGCCAAACCGCCATCGTCTCTCTGCAGAGAGTGCGGGACTTCATACCTCCTTGTTTGCTGAGGTAATATACCACTGAGGCGTTGTCTGACTGAATCAGTAATGGTTCCGGGGAAAGGTGGGTCCGAAAAGCCTGAAGGGCCAGGCGGACTGCCCTCATTTCCAGGAGATTTATATGGGGATAAGAGGAGGAGTGGGACCACCTGCTCTGTGCCCTGTAGGGGCCCAGGTGTGCACCCCACCCTTCGAGAGAAGCATCTGTGGTCAATGTCTACTGGGGGTGGTGGAGACTGGAAGGGCATGCCTTGAGAGAGGTTGGCACATTGGGTCCACCAGGATAGGGCGGTCCGCAGAGTGGGAGTTACTCTGATTTTGTCTTCGAAGTCTCCATTTCTTTGATACCATTGGTTTTGAAGAACCAATTGGACTGGTCTCATGTGTAGACGAGCAAATGCTACCATAGGGATGGAAGTGGCCATGTGCCCCAAAAGGCATAACAGGTGTCTGGCTGTGATAACTTGTTGAGCTTGTATCTGGGTCACCAGTGATAGAAGTTTGTCTTGCCTGTCATTAGGGAGGTAAGCCCTGGCGGAGGTGGTATCTAGGACCGCCCCTATACACTGGAGTGACTGGGCAGGGGTCTGATTGGACCTCAGCCAGTTAACAGTGATCCCTAGTAAGTGTTGCTTGAAGGAAGAAAAGCAAAGAGGTTTCAGACTCTGCCTTTATGAGTCAGTCATCCAGATATAGGAAGGCAAAATGACTTTCCCATCATAGGGCTGCCGCCACTACCGCTAGGCACTTGGTGACTACTCTCAGGGTGGATGAGAGACCAAACGGGAGTGCCCGGAATTGGTAATGTTGTCCCAGCAGGTAAAAGCGAAGGAACCGGTGGTGGGCAGGGTGGATGGGGATATGCAGGTAGGCATCCTTCATACCCAAGGCACAAAGCCAATCCCCCTGTTTCAACACTGGCATGATGGAGGTGAGGGTGACCTTCCGGCACCTTTTGTACTGAATGTGTAGATTCAGTTGTGTGAGGGTCTAGTATAGATCTGAGATCTCCAGTTTGGTTGGGCACCAGGAAAAAGTGGGAATAAAATCCCTGTTGGTGCTCTGGTGGAGGGACAGGATGAAAAAATTACTCACCTTAGTAATTGCTTTTCTTCTCATGGAGTCTTGCTGTATTAGGACCTAATGCAGTTAGCCACTGCACTCGAACTGCCCCGGAGAGGATAGGGTTAACTCCAGAGCAGTCTGGAGTTCCACAGCGCGAGGGCGCTGTTCAAAGCTCTATCTGGCTAGTTTCAAATGAAACTGCCAGGTTCTTTACGAAGCTAAACTAATATAGCAAGTCTGTGTGGAAAAGCTCTACACTAGCCATTGGCTACCTACCAGTAGGGACAACAAAAACACAACAATCATAGAATAATAACAAAATAACCTGTTATTGTTAGAATCACCCATGACAAGCACTAATAGGCCCCCTCTCCCCAAAAGACTCAAGTCCAGAGAGGGAGCCACCTATCACTTAACAAAAACAGAATCACCTAGTTCCTAACCCAAATGAACAAAAGGGGGGGAACTAGAGAGAAATTGAAATGGCATGACAGTGCTTGCACCAATTTGACAACCCCATACTCAAGTAGGAGTTCTGAGCGGGGTAGGAGGGAGGGTTGTCCTAATACAGCAAGACTCCATGAGAAGAAAAGCACCATTAAGGTGGAGTAATTTTTCTTCAAACACCATGAAGTCTTGCTGCTATTAGGACTTAATGCAGATTATACAGCAGTACCTCCATGGAGGAGGGTCAGAACCTACTTGGGGAATAGGCTCTGAAGTACACAGCTGTGCCAAACCGAGCATCTCTCTGGACTGGACATCCAGGGAATAATGCTTGGTAACGGTGTGGACTGATTTCAGGTAGCAGCTTGCAAATTTCCAAATGGGAATATCTCTAGCAGCCGCTAGAGATGCAGCTGTACCCCCTGGTGGAATGAGCCCTCAGTCCTGAGGAGGTTCTCTACCTAGTTTTGGTAACAGAATTGGATACAAGAGACAATCCACCTGAATTGTCCTCTTAGTGGCAGGTCTCCTTTGCCAACTTCTCCATAGGTAAGGAAGAGTTGGAGGATTCGAACCTGTGACCCTGGGCGTGCCCAAATAGCAGCTTAGGGCTCTTTTGATGTCCAGACTGTGCAATCTCCTCTCCCTGAGGAGGAATGCTCAGTGAAAAATACTGGAAGAGAGATGGATTGGTTGAGATGAAAATCTGAAACCACTTTAGGTAAAACTTTCTGTTAGTCCTAAGGACTACCTTATCTCTGTGAAAAGAAATAAAATCTTCTTCACTGACAAGGCCTGTAATTCACTTATATGTCTGGCAGAAGTGATAGCCACTAGAAAACAGTCTTCCAAGTCAAAAACTTGAGGTCTCTGCGAGGACAGAGGCTCAAAGGGGGTTGCATTAGCTGAGTAATGCAAACATTCAGGTCCCATGCAGAAGCTGGTTCCCGAAGGGGATAGTGTGAAGTAACCTAAAAAACTTGGAAAATACAGGGTGAGAAGAAAGGAAGCAGGCTTCCCGCTGACACACAAAGGCAGAGACAGCTGCCAGATGAACCTTTAAGGTAGCTGGCCTAAGGCTCAAGGAATTTAAATGGACCAAATAGTCCAGTAAAATGGGCAGATTAGCAGATTCTGGGATAATCTGCTTCTCAGAACACCAAATGGAAAACCTCTTCCACTTAGAATTGTAAGTGGTTCTAGTGGAAGGTTTCCTAGAAGCCTTTAAAATATCCAGGACACCTTGAGAAAGGTGTAAATCAGCAAATTCTAGCTCCTCAGGAACCAGGCCCTGAGGTGGAGGGAATTGAGGTTCGATACTCACACTCTCCCTGTGCACAGGTCAACAGGGTCGTGGGTCCTGGGCAAGCTCAGGGAGGTGGAATGTCAGGGACAGGAGGAGAGGGTACCAGGGCTGTCTGGCCCAGTCTGAGCAATCAGAATCACTCTGCAGGGCTGAGTTCTGATTTTACTAGTACCCTGAAGAGGAGAGGGAAGGGGAAAAGCATACAAGAACTTCCCTTTCCAATCCAACTGAAAGGCGCCAGTGGGACTGATCCCAGAACTGGAGGCCTGCAACAAACAGGGAAGTTGGTGGTTGTCTGGGGCTGCGAAAAGATCTATCTGAGGGGTGCCCCATCTGGCAAGACTGACCCCAGCACCAGAGAATTCAGAGCCCATCTGTGATGGCCTGAGAAATTCTGCTGAGGCATCCAGGCAGATTGTCCTTCCCTGGAAGGTGAACTGCTATCAGGGAGGTGTTCAGGAGTAAGCCAGAGACCACAACTTCATTGCTTCGTGCACAAGGCTGATGACCGAGTGCCCCTTGCTTGTTGATGTACCACATTGTTGTGGTGTTGTCTGTCCTGACTTGGACTACCTTGTTCTGGACAGTAGTCGAAAAACCTGGAGAGCTAAGAGAACAGCTCTGAGTTCCAAAAGGTTGATGTGGAGCAGAGATTCCTGAGGGACCACACTCCCTGAGTGGAAAGGTCGCCAATGTGCCCCCACCCTAACAGGGAGGCATCCGTGGTGAGGGTGAGGGAATGAAGAACGGGTAAGAAGGGACCCCTGAGTTAAATTGCTCAATCCTGCCACCACTGAAGGCTAGGATCAGGGTTTTGGTCGCTGGGATTAACTTGGATAGGGGTCCTTCCTTTGAGACCAGTAGGACCTCAAGTGGAACTGGATGTCTCTCATCTGAAATCTTGCTCCCTGCACGACAGCTGTGGAAGCAGCCATGTGTCCTAGGAGTTGCAAAAGTGCCTTGCTGGTCGAGAGCCCGCAGGGTAAGGAGGATGCCAGGGCAATGAGTCTGTCCACTCTTTCTGGAGGGAAGAAATGCCCTGGCTGACTTTGTGTTCAATTCTGCACCTATGAAAGTTGTACCTGAACTGGTTCCAGAACTGACTTTGGAAAATTCAACAGGAATCCCAGAGAAGTGAGAAGTTGCTGGAGACTTGCAAGTGGGATTTTATCTGATCTGGAGACTGGCCCACTATGAGACAGTCATCCAGGTAGGAACACAGCAACCCTTTGCCTTCTTAAATGAGCCACTACTACAGCTAAACATTTTGTGAAACCCTTGGAGCAGAGGTAAGGTCAAGGGCATTGCTCTGAACTGGTAGTGGCCAGAGGTGAGTTCAAACCTGAGGTACTTTCGGTGAGAAGGCCTGATCAAAATATGAAAATAAGCGCCTTGAGGTCCAGGGAAGCTAGCTAGTCCCCTGGCCTTAGGGAAGGCAGAATCATTGCCAGAGTTAACATTTTGAACTTTGGTTTCAAAAGATGCTTGTTCAGGAACCTTAAATCTAAGATGGGCCGCCACTCTCCTGTCTTTTTGGGGTAAGAAATACCTGAGTACAGACCCTTGCCCTGATGGCAAGGAGGAACTCTCTTCCACTGCCTGCAGCCCAGCAGAGAAGAAACCTCTGCTTCCAAAGCAAGGGCTTCTGAAGGATTTGCAGGTGGAAAATGTCTGGCTCTCATCTTTGGAACTGTTTGAAACTGAGAACCAGACCTTGCTTACCACCTCCAGAACCCATTTGTCCGGAGTTAGGGACAACCAGTTCTGGCTGAAATAAGCCAACCTGCCCCCACCGGTACAGGAGAATCGGCCTGGGCACCCCATCAGGGTGCCTGCTTGGCAGCAGCTTTAGGCTGAGGAGAGGAGATGGTCTGCCTGTGCCCCTGCCTACCCCTGCCTCTGAAAACCCTCTGTGCAAGGCTGAAGAGGCCTGAACTTGATAAAAGGGCCTGTGGTAGGCCTGCCCCTACCCTGGGGGCATGCCTTTGTGAGTGGCATGCTCTCCTTAGCTTGGGCACTTTTGTAGGTAGTTCTGTATTCATCCATTTTCTTCATGTAATTTTCTGTTTGATCCCCAAACAGAGAGTTTCCTACTACAGGAAAATCTATAGCCTTTGCCTGAGTATCTTGGGACAGATTAGTGCATCTAAGCCATGCCACCCTACGGAGAGCTACAGAAGTGGCCATGACTCTAGAGGAAACATCATTAACATCAACGGCAGTATGAAATTGAACTTTAGAGGCTTCAATGCCATCAGCAGCCACTTGTTCCAACTCACTGGCCAGCTGGCCCTGGGCCTGCTTGGCTAACTGCAAAATAGTGTCCCATCTAGATTTCTGATATCTAGCCACATAAGCCATATAATTAGCCTGCCTGAGTCCCAATGAAGCTGCCATATATTGCTTTTTCGCCATGGCATCAATCTTCCTGGAATCCTTATCAGGAGGATGTGATGCCAGGGGAATATTAGCCTTGTCACAGGCTGCAGCTTGAACAACACCTACATGACTACACTGTCGGTGAGGAAGTCTGTATCAGGGCCTGATAAAGTATACCTTCTGTCCATTTTCTTATCTACAGGAGGAACGGAATGAGGATTTTTAAAATCTTTGTTGTTTGCTTCCTAAATGACTTATGCAAAGGAATAGACAACCTTCTAGACTCTGGAATATCCATCATTTCTACATAATCAGGCTCCTCTTGCTCATCCACAGCCTCCTCTAAGGGAGCTGGAGGGTTTCTGCCACCTTTTATAAAACATAAAATGAGAAGGGACTCAGACAGCAAAGGGGAGATTCTAAGGGTCTATCTGGAGAAATGCCCGGTTCAATGGGCACGTCCAGACCTTCCCAGTCACAAATACACTGATCAAATTCCTCCCCTCCTGTGGTTCATAAAACTCCTCAACATCATAATCCTGAACCACTGGACCTGAATGAGCCACCTTTTCCCAATTGTAGGGGCTGACAAGTCCCCAGACAAAGACTGAACAATCTGAATGGCTTTTGCTATTTCTGCAGCAGTTGGAGAGACAATTTTGGACTCCAGACCTGCTGATTTCTTTGTCTTTTTTGCAGGAGCTGGTTTCTCTGAACCAGCTTTTCTTTTGCCCGAGGAAGTCTCGCCCTGGTCAGAGGGCACTCCCTCTGGTCCAGTGGGTACTGGACCGGGCTGGCCATCCGGGTCAGCGGACTTTTTGGCCTCTCGTTCCCTGAGCCGGCCCAATCTCTTTTCCAGGGTGGCTGCAGGGAAATTTTTACACACCTGGCAGTCTGACAGGAGGTGGTCAGCCCCCAGACAATAGACACAAGTGGTGTGTGGATCAGCCTTGGCAAAGGCTTCCCCACAGACATCACAGTGTTGAAAACCCAGGGCCGGTTTTCTTTTGGGTTTCTCAGACATAATGCCAGCCTAACCAACAAACTTGCTCTTTTAAACGGCCGGTACAGGGTGAAGACACCCTTATCGGTTCCTCAACCATGTCACGGGTATTGAAAAACCCCATATAAAATTAAGGTTTTTAGAACCGATAAGAACTGGTACCGCACTTCTAAAGCCCAAAATAGTAAAATAAGTTAACCGATCGGTTCAGACTGAACCGATAATGTATTCCACACAGACTTTATTTTTAGTACTTACGGTTACCAGATAGAGCTTTGCGAAAACCACGGTAATTTTTAAACACTTGCGGTTCAAATGAACGAGTAAACTCGCTTGAACAGCGAAATGAACCGAGCTGAAGGAGCTGATCTCCGGAGCGACTGTTCAGTGAAAGCGGAGTAAAGAATCTGGCAGTTTCATTTGAAACTAGCCAGATAGAGCTTTGAACAGCGCCCTCGCGCTGTGGAACTCCAGACTGCTCTGGAGTTAACCCTATCCTCTCCGGGGCAGTTCGAGTGCAGTGGCTAACTGCATTAAGTCCTAATAGCAGCAAGACTTCATGGTGTTTGAAAGACTGGTTTCTTGAGCAGCAGAGCCTGGAGTTCCTTCTGGAGAATAGGAATGTGGTTGGGTGGGTAGTGGACAGAGCGGGGGGGGGTGAGAGGGAGGCATGGATGTGAGTTCCAGCGTGTGACCTCTCCGAATAATCTGAAGTACCCACTTGTCCGATGTGATAAGTTTGCCAGGCCTCTAAATGGAGGGCAAAGTGACCGCCCATGGATTCCGAGGCCTGATCAAGGAAGCCTGGGCAATGCCCCAGATGGTCACTGGGAAGGGGGCTAGCCAGCTCCACCCGGAGGGTGGGAGCAGGAGCCATTGGCGGCATGAGTGGTAGTCCTGGAAGAAGGTTGGGAACGACTACGGGATCTGCCTCTGTATTTAGCACCTCTTTTTGTATGAAAGGAGGATTGGGGATGGTAAGATGGTTGTGAGGTATGGTACATGCCATGTACTGTATGTAGGGTCCATCCTGAAGATTGGAGATTATCCAGAAGTGTTTGGGTACCTGGACCAAAAAGCTTGGACCCATTAAAGGGGGCATTAACAACTTTATGTTGCACATCTGTAGTGAACACCAAGACGCGAAGCCAAGCATGGTGTCGTACAGTAATCCCCGTGGCTGACATGCGGGCTGAAATATCGACCGCCTTTTAACCCGAACGAAGTAGGTGTTGGGATATGGAATTGCCAGTAGATAGAGTAGCCAACAATTGATCCTTCTCCTGAGAAGGAGGGAGTTTATTGACTAGCTTTATAGCAGAGGACCAGAGAGTACACTGGTACTTGATCATGTGTCCCATATAGTTTAGAATCCTAAGATTCATGGTACCTTCTTGGAACACCTTTTCCCCCTAAGTAATCAATCCTAAGGGAGTCCTTATCAGGAGGTAAGGAGCTCATGTGCTTCGGTCGTTTAGTACGATCATGAACTGCAGTGATCACTATCGAATCTGCTTCAGGGATAGTTGAAAGAAAAGGATCAAGAGGAGCCTGATAAAGGCGATCCGCTTCCCTAGGAATGACCGGGACAGCTGAAGGCTGATTCCAGGCTGCTAGCATAGCATTTTGGTAGGTTTGTGTAAGTGGGGGTTCCACTATCACTGGCTCCTCTGGCAGTTCTAAACAGTCTGCCATGTCGTTCCTTTGCTTATCATGTTCGGTAATTGAAAATCCCATGACCTCTTGGATTTGTACCATCATCTCATGAAAAGATGGGTCATCTGAAAGAGAGGCAACCACCTGGTGGAAGAGGTCCTCATTTAATGAGGAAATAGTAAAAAGAGGGGACTGGGGATGGGAATCTAGGTCCGGTAAGTCCACATCCTCAAAATCTCCGGTGAAATCTGCCTGAAATTCAGCCTCATTTGATAGGTAAACATCTTCATATGAGGGGGGCGACCAGGTTGGGGAAGGGTCTCTGCCCCCCTGGAAGCGTTTAGGCGGAGTGGTAGGAGAATGGGAAAGATGACTTGGCTCCCCTGGAGTGGAGGGCTGAGACTGCCTAATTGCTTGTAGAACCTGCCGTACCACTGTGGCTACATCCACTGAGGGAGAGGGGTAGGGACAGGTGGTTTCCCGGGGAATCGTGGAGGAAATAGGACATGAGGTATACGCAGGTCTAGCATCCGGGTGATAAAGCCCAGGGTCCCGATCTCTATCTGCCTGGCCCCTGTGTGAGAACGACTGTGAAGGAGGTGGGGCAGTATGCATTGCAAAGGTAGTAGGCGTGCAGATGGAAACATGACCCATCATTAACGGGGCTGCAAGGGAAGTGGCATTAGAATGCTTAAAAGAAGACGTCGTTGATGGAGTGTTGATGGAACTCACATGGTGTCATCACGAACTGTCGAAAGAGCGCTGGATAGCACTGTCAACGAGAGGGTAAAACCCCCCCATCAATGCAGAGGCAGTTTTGGAGGGCATCACTGACAGTGGAACATCGGTGTGTGGCAGTCAATGAACGCAGTCTGAGGAAGAGGAGGGAGGACTTCTCTCATCACATTTATGCTTCTTTTATGGCAGGTGGAAGGGGGTCCTGAATGGGCCCCCTGGTTCTCTAGTAGAGACAATTTCTGCTCCATAAAGTAGGATTCTATCTCCTGCAGCCATCGTCGATGGGTTGCCTGACTGAATTCCTGGCAATGAATGCAGGAGATGGTGTTGTGTGTGGGTCCCAGACACATAACACAAATGGTATGGTTGTCAAAACAGTAGATCTTCCTACTGCAATGACAGGAGTGAAATAGCACGGACTTGCTTGTAAATTCTTTGGTCATTCGTCGATGTAGTTAGCGAAATGAAAAAATTCCACTTCCAGCTCAAGTTCTCGTTGATGACTGCTGCTCTCTGCACTAGTTGCTGTGTGCGAGCTGAAGACGGCAGGAAAATGAACCGAGGATACCAGGGACCGCCCATTGTTATATAGGAAACAGGACGATCATGTCATGTGTGGGCGCCCCTGGAAAAAGACTGGTAGAAGAGAGCTGCCATGCACCATAGCGCCCTCTGGCAATGACCCAAATGTATTACTTGCTGCAAGGGATCACCCCATGGAAGATCTGCTGTTACAGATGAGTAACCTGTGTTTCTAGGGACATTGATATGATGTTCTATCCACACTTTTGGGCAGATTCCTAGCAGTTCTCTGGGAGGAGGGAGGCAAGGTGCACACCCCCTACTTAGGAAATAAGGATTGGAGAATTGAGGCCCCAAAACCAGCATCCCAGCGTGACTCAAGATTGATGTGGTAATGGTAAATGAAGGTGTGTGCTGACCTCCAGGTAGCAACCCTTCAGATTTCCTGGATAGGGACATCCCTGGAAGCAGCCACTGAGGCAGCAGTGTGGCGGGTTGAATGAGCCCTTAGCCCTAATGGGAGGCTCCCTACCCGCCAACCTACAGCAGAGATCAATGCAGGAGACAATCCACCTGCCAACTATACACTTGTCTGCTGGTCTGCCAGGTGCGGCTTCAGCATAGGTGACAAACAGCTGGCGAACCTCTCCCCGAATTCCAGCCGTCCGCACTTTATATTACGCGAGAGTGCACTTCAGGTCCAGAGTATGGAGCCTGTGCTCTGCCTTCAAAGTGTGGCTTTGAGTTGGGGTGAAGGACAACCTTGTCCCTGTGGAACACCAGGTAAGGAGACTCCACCAAAAGCACCTGGAGCTCATTGATCCTTCTGGCTGACATGATAGCCACCAAGAAGGTGGTCTTCCATGACAGGTGAGTCATGTCACACTTGTGCATCAGTTCGAATGGCTTGCCCATGAGCTTTGCCAAAACCAGCAGCAGATCCCAAGCTGGTGGTGGTTCACGCACCAAAGGGGAAATGTGGTCAAGGCCTTTAAAAAAACATCAGATCACTTTTTCTTGTGCCACCGTCTGCTGATCGGCCCGCGCCCAGTAAGCAGAGACAGCTGTCAGGTGCACCTTAAGGGTCGTTGACTGAAGGCCCAACCTAGAGAGGGACTAAAGGTAGTCAAGGATGCTAGCCACTGGACAGGACAAGGGGTCCAATCCCTTGCCCTGGAACCAAATGGAGAACCTCTTCCACTTGAAGGCATAGCATTTCCTGGTTGACTCCTTCGTAGATGCCTCCACAACAGTGAGGACATCTTCGGAGAGACCCAAAGCCAGGAACTCTAGCCACTCAGGAACCAGGCTGTCACGTGCAAGGATTGAAGGTCTGGGTGTAGTACCTTCCCCTGATTGATGGAGAGCAGGTCCAGGCAGAAGGGAAGATGCCTCAGGAGCCTGCTGCTGGGGCAATCAGGGTACCCAACTGGTGGGGCCAGTCCGGAGCCACCAGGATCACCTGTGCCTTGTCCCTGCTGGCCTTGAGTAACACCTTGTGAATCAAGGGAAGTGGAGGGAAGGCACAGAAGAGGCCTGGGGTCCAAGGCCTTGAGAAGGCATCCCCCAGCAGTGTTCCCTGCTGAGGGGGGTGGGCACAAAACAGCCTCGGCTTTGCGTTCTCCCTGGAGGTGAACAGGTCCACCTGAGGGGTACCCAAACTGGGGGAACAGATTGTGTACTACCTCTGGGTGGAGAGACCACTCATGAGATGCCTCGCCCACATGGCTGAAAGCATCCGCCAGTTGACTGGAGGCCCCTGCCACAAGTATGGATTGGAGATTGGCCTCCAGGCGGTGCACGTGGGTCCACACATGGAGAGCTTCCTTGTACAATGGCAGGGTGTGCATCCCGCCCTGTTTGTTGAGGTAGTACATGGTCATGGTGTTGTCCTTCTGGACCACCTGACCCCGAAAGCAAAGGCAGTCAGCACCAGCTGAACTGTTTGGAGCTCCAGCAGATTGATGTGGCACCAGGACTCCTCAGGGGTCCAGAGCCTGAGGACTCTGTGTTCCCCTAGGTGGGCACCCCAGCCCATGAGCGAGGCATCAATCAGGATGACCATCGGCTCTGGGAAGACAAACGGGATCCCTTCCTGCAGATGTTCTGGGACTAACCACCACTGGAAGGCATCCCACATCTGCTGGGTCACAGTGACCAGCTGGTGGAAGTGACCCTTGCACTGAGACCACTGGCTGGCCAGCTCCCACGAGCAGAGAGCGCATTCTCCAGCAGGCCCAATGGACCACACTGGTGCTGGCCACCATGTAACCCAGCAGGTGCAGGAAATCCAGGGCAGGGTGCAACTGCCCAACCCAAAATGATCAGGCAAAGGAGGAAAGAGCCTCTGCCCTATCTCCTGGGAGCCAGGCTCTGGCTCTGCAAGAGTTGAGCTCTGCCCCAATGAAGTGGATCACCTGTGAAGGTATGAGTTCCAACTTAACCTCGTTGACTAGGAGGCCAAGGGAGATGCAGGTCTGGAGGGCCAGGTCCCTGGATCGCTCCACCTCCTGCCTGGAGGGACCCATGATCAGCCAGTCATCCAGACAGGGGTAAACCCGGACCCCCCGGCGCCTCAGGTAAGCTGCCACCACTGCATTGGACTTCTCAATGTGGGTGAGGTGGCCCTCGACCGCGAGCAAGTTGGTACCCAGGAAAGGAATGGAATATCTGCCTGTTTGTGCTGAGTATCTGCCATGAAGGTCAAGATCCTCAGCCAAGCCCTGCAGCGTATAACCACTGTGGCCACCATGGAGCGGGCACAGGAGTTCCCAATGTCCATGGCTGTCTGGAGCTGCTGTTTTGCTGCAGCCCGGCCCTGGTCCTGGACCTGTTTGACCATGGTCTGCAGGTCCGCCGGCAGATGAGGAAGCACCTCATACAGGATGTCCAGCAGGGCATGGGAGAAGTCGGCCATAATCAAATCAAACTTTATTTATAAAAAGCGCCTTTCCAAAACCAAGGTGCTTGTACATAATCATTTAAAAGAAATCAATAAATAAAACAATAAATTAAAACCATAAATACAACGAATTAAAACACATAACAGCAGCCACTAAAATCAGTATATGCTAGGCTGAATAAAATGTTCCTAAAGCTACTTTTAAAGCTTTGGACAGTCGGTAATCTCATTCTGATGAGGTAGAGAATTCTACAGGGTTGGGGCCATAAAACTAAAAGACCTGGCCCCAGATGTCTTTAAATGAACCCGAATTCTAGCAAGCCCTCATCAGTGGATCGGAGAGGCAGGAAGGACAGTAGGATTAAGGAGATCTTGCAGGTAACCAGGTCCCTGGTCGTGTAGGGCCTTATAGGTCAGCAAACCGACCTTGAAGGTGATCCACCACCGTACTGGCAGCCAGTGCAATCTGCGGTGCACAGGCGTTGAATGACTGGTCCTAGACATATCAGTCAACAGACAGGCTGCCGCATTCTGCACTAGCTGCAGGTGGCGGATATTAACCCCCGGTAGCCCAAGGTAAAGGGTATTGCAGTAGTCAAGGCAGGAGGTAGCAAAGGCGTGGACTAAGGTTGGAAGGTTGTCGGAAGGAACCAGGTGCTTCACCCAGGAGATATTCCTCAGATGGTAAAAAGAGGTTTGGACAACTGCCGACTCCTGAGATTTAAGTGTCAGACAGTCATCAAGCATAATGCCCAGGTTCCACACTCGGTCTGAGGTAGTTAGCTGAACACCGCCAAGCCATAGACCTGAAGGTGATCCTGCCAACAAACCCACCTCCCGGCAACCCAGATCCACAACCAACACCTCCGTTTTTTCCGGGTTTAACCGCAGCCAACTCACATTCATCCAAGTCTGGATTTCAGCGAGACAGTTGTTAAAAACCGAAACGGCAGCATCCTGGCCAGGCACAAAGGACATGTACAGCTGAGTGTCATCTGCATAGCAGTGAAAACTCAAGCCATACCATCTAATAATCGCTCCCAATGGCAGCATGTACACCACAAACAACATGGGTGCCAAAATGGAACCCTGCAGCACCCCACAGGATAGGGGGAGTGATGGCGAGGAAAAAAATCCCAGACACCACCCTCTGAGTCCTACCCTCAAGGAAAGATCGAAACCATCAGAGGACCATACCAGACAGTCCACAGATGAACCACAGGCACTCCAGTAGCACACCATGGTCTACAGTGTCAAACGCCAGAGAGAGATCAAGAAGGACCAAGATGGAACGGGTCTTCTCTCTCACTATTAGAGGTCATTTACAGTAGTTCCCGGACCAGGGCTGTCTCGGTACTGTGCCTCTTCCTAAATCCAGCCTGGAGAGAATCATAGACATTGTGGCTGGTCAAATGATCATCCAGCTGCGACGTGACCACCTTCTCAACAACCTTACCCACAAAGGGCAGGTTAGAGACAGGCATGTAGTTAGCCAGACAGTCCGGGTCCGAGGAGGATTTTTTAAGAAGGGGCTGAACCATGGCCTCCTTCAGAGGATCAGGAATGATCCTCCTCTCCGAAGACATCCAGACTATCTCGGCAAGGACCGGACTGATTTTATCCACACAGCCCACTAGGAAACGCGTGGGACCCGGGTCCAAACTACAGTTGGTCGGACGCAATGACTGGATGACCATCACAATGTCACTGATCGTGGGGAGGCTAAAGTCATACCACACAAACTGGGTGTCCGATATCTCCTGCTGACCACCACAGCTCCCATTAGAGAGGGTCAGGCAGATGCCGTAACTGACTGTAGCAACCTTATCTGAAAAGAATCGAACAAACTCCTCACACCGTTCTTGAGAAAAAGCATTTCCAGGCTGAAGACAGATTGGATTGCACAATCTGTCCACAGTCTGGAAAAGCTGAGCTGGTCAATTCTGTGCATCAGCAATCTCCCTGGACAGGAATTATGCCTTCTTATGGGAAATTGTTGATTGATAGACCACATAGTGGTCCATAAAACTAAGTCTGTCACACTCCAGGTCCAACTTCTGCCAACACCTCTCCAGCCTTCGTCCCACTCTCCTCAACTCCCTCAGTGTCTCATCAAACCAAGGAGACCTGGGGTGAAGAGTGAGGGGATGAACACGGCCAGGAACAATGGAATATGCAGGGCCCCTATCACCGCCCTGTTACAGGCAAGTACCAGGTCCCCTGGATCCATGCATTCACTCGGTAAACCCGATAGGTCCAGTACCGTCATCAGGCCATCTGGGGAAATGCCCCTCAAAAGGCAGCACCGAACCATCTCCTTAGGGGGTAACCTTCTACGGGTGGCCTCGAAACTGAACCCAATGCTATGATGGTCAGACCACCTGACCAGTTCCACCACCAAATCGGATAGCTCCATCCCCAGGAGGGACACCAGGTCCAACGAATGACCACCAGTATGGGTCGAGAAGGAAATAACCTGGCGAAGACCAAGCGAGGAAGCAGCGTAGACCTTCTTTACTGCATGGTCCAGCTTCTCGGGACACTTTGTCAGGCCGCTTGTCAATGTCCCCAGTGTTGCCAGAGTGCCTGAACACAGAATTGGCCATCAGCCCCTCGGCCAAGGGGTGTTCTGTGAGTCCCAATAGTAGTTACCGCATACTTGTGGGCCATCCGGGCAGAGGGCAGGAAGTTGGACACTGCCAAAGCTCCAAAGCAGGGCCAAGAATGACCTCTGCCACTGGAAAAGTGCTCCCTGGGAGTATCTCCCCAGTCTAGGATCTCAGTCAAGGGGGTATCAAGCCCGTTTTTGGACAGGCTCCATTTTTATACCCGTGGACTTACAGATCAGGCGGAGAAGACCTGAAAAGGAAGTACAGCCTTAGTCCGTCAAAAGACCCACAACCGACTCCATGTCAACTGAACGGGAGTGCAAGGAGGAACCCTCCAATTCTGAGGAATCATTAAAGAGTCCCTGCTGACCCCCTGCGAATGGTCAGGAGTGACGGTGACCCACAGCCGATGGGGAAGCCCACTGGCTGGCTGAGACTCCTTGGTCGGAGCACCTGTTTTCGGTGCAATAGATGGCGGCTTCACAGGAATCGATGAAGATGCCGGGGTTGGCCGAGCGGGGACTGTCTCGGTTGGCTCCTGAGGCAGAGAAGGCATTGGCCTTTTTGGGTGACAGCCAGGTGATGGCCAGCTCAGAAGCAGGAACCGGCTTCATACCAGAGAACACCAGCTGCTTCCACATGAGATCCTCGTAGCATTGACGCAATTTGCGCCAAAGCTTCTCATCACCCGAGGAGGATGAAGGGTAGCGGTGGCACCGCTTCCCAAAACATTGAGAGTGGGAGCACCAACATCGGTGGGAACCACTCGATTCCCATGAATAGGACCAAAACCTTGACCATGACCGCCGGGGGGACTGGCGGTGGGAGTCAGCAAGCACAGAGGCTGCTCTGGGTCTTGGTCAATGACCAAGGGCGGCAGTCAGCACATTGATCTGTTCCCAAAACAGTCTGCATCAGGACTGGAATCCTGGACACAGAGGTGTCGGCCTCTTTAGTTGACAACTGGTCGACCAGCTCGAGAAATATCTCGGCCAGAAGATCAACCAGCATCTCGATCAACTGGCCTGATGGGGTTACTGTGGAGCCGGTGGCCTGGGCCGAGGATTCAACCGAGGTTAGATCTGGAGAAGCGTAGGAATCCGAAGCCCTCACCCGAGAGCATTCCCGATCCCACGATTGATGGTGAGACCATTTTTGGGTCTCTTTCTTTAACTTGGATTTGTGCCCAGAAGGGCCCTGACCGAGGGTCAGCAGAGCCTAGCACAATTCTTTGAAAGACCTCAGAAACGAGGTGCCCAGCTGAAGCGGCTTGAAGCCACAGAGGTGTGAGCTGTGGCCTGGGCCACTGCCGTCTCAAACGCCGCAAGCTGTTCGGCGGACCACGCAGCCATGGAGACCACCCCGACGGGCATCTCTGGATTTGACCAGAAGGTTTCATTCACATGGTCAGCCTAACTTGAGACAGGCTAGATAGTCCTCCAGAACAGCAGGAAGGAAAGTTCAACAAATGTCGCAGGCCTGGGAATCATGCTTGTGCCCTGGCAGTAAATGCACGTGGTGTGCGAATCCGTTCAGGACATTTTCTGCCCACAAAGGAACTGGCAGAACCCGGGAGTAGACTTGTCCTCATCCATCACTGCGGTCACGATCGATGGTCGAGCTGAAGACAAAGTTTTGAAACTTTTTAGGAAGTAAATCTGAAGATTTAAGATGCAAGGGCCTACTCAGCATGAGAGCGCCAGCGGTAAGGAGGGAATCTGCTTCTTCCAGCGGAATGAAAGCTCCGACGTCATGGGGTGGAGCAGAGAGAGTCACCATCCAGGTGGGAGGAGCCAGCTTGAAGATGTTCCAGACAGATTTAAAGGGCAAGGCAATTGCCAGAGAGTGTGGATAGAACATCATATCCACGCCCTAGAATAGGGTGCTTAAGCATGTCTGTAAAGGAGATAGTACTGCCTGGACTTTGGTGCCCGTGTAATCAATGGGGATGCTGCTAGAGGTCGAAGGAGGAGGCAAGACCCCCGTTAGTGGAGATGCACCAGCTGTACTAGGCCTAGTTCAGCCTACGGCCTGTCCCGACCTGGACGTGAGGTTGATGGTCTGGGTGGCAGGCATTGTCGCTCCCGGAGTGGTCGACAGCACTGTAGTGATCATACCTGTATGAAGGGGCGACCTTGCATGTACCATGGAGGTTTTCTCCTTCTCTCATTCCCTCTCTCGATGTTTAAGCTTATGGGTCCCAGACGAGTTCTCCCAGGATTTTGAAGATTTGGACTCTGAGGAGTGAGTTGGCGACATGGCAGAACTCTTTTGCTGGAGCGCTTCTCCATTCAGGCTACCTGCTGTTTTAAAAGGTGCTTCTCCAAAGCACCCTTTTGACATCAACAGGTGGCTGTGTTGAACTCTTTGCATATTGGATATGCCTGCATGTTACAAATGTTGTGTGACTCTCTGGTGTATATTTTTTCACCACATTCACAATAACATAACAGTTTCAATGGCTCTTTAAACAACATACATGCCGTCGAAAATCACTTATGAAAGTGATTGCTTACTGCGGTGAGAAAAAAGAAAGTGTCAATTGTAACAGCATCTTTGCAAGCACGGTCCAACGGGTCTGACTGACAGCAGGAAAAGAACTGAAGAAGGAGGGGGTGCTGCCCACTTTTATATGAGAGATCAGACGTCGGACATTGTTGTGGGTGGCCCCTGGTGGACTGCTTGCAAAAGTTTCCATGCGATCCTAAGGCCTGGCAGCTTATAGTTCATTAGGTGTGGCCTAACGAAAAAGATATCTTTGAAGAAGATCGTAATAAATCAATGCTCACTTTCTGCTGCCAAAGTGGTTTGGAGCCCTATAAGAGCAAGGTCCTTCTTACTGAAGGAATGCTGAGGTCATCAGATAACACAGTTCCTTAACCTTTGTCTCCAAAATAATTTTGTGTGTGTCTGTGTGTTTGTGGTGCTGTTGTACAACATTGCAGAACCATTCATAATGAAGTAAAGTCAGAATTACTAACCCCAACCAGCCAGGTGGTGCTATCTGGTAGAACGCTGCACTACCCCACATGGAGAAATCCAGAACTGAATCTAAAACAGTCTCTCATGCTCTGGGCCAGCCGGGTCTTGGTCATATTGTGGAGGCAGCAAGTGCAGGCCTGGGAGTGTGGTGGGGTTGAATATGCTCACTCTACAGCGCCAGCTACAGACAGAAAGGAGCCTTGACATCAGTGGTGACCATACATCATCAGCTCCTCCCCCACAGGCTGGCATGAACAATATGGCGGATGTGTGGCATTATGGGGAGGTGGGAAGGTCCTCACAGAAAAAGGGAAAATGGTCTTCTCCAGCAATGCCGGCTGACCTCCAACCCAACATAGATAGTTCTGTTCTGATATCATGTTTCCCGCTAGTGGGGGAGTGACCAGAACAAGAAAATGCAGGAGGAAGGAAAACTGTAAATGTAAAACAACAGCAACAAAAAATTTAACCCCCCAAAAAAAAAAAAAAAAAACGCTGTTTTTGGTACCTGTACAAGCTGTGAAGCTGGCAAGGCTAGTAGACGTGCTGCACTGGAGAACCTGGTGAAGAACTCCTCTGCTAGGTGGCAAATGCCTACATTTCGTGTCCACTCTAACAGCAGTTGGAGGCTGCCCTGTATCTGTGCCCCTCTTGGCCACTGGAAACAACCCCAGCCTGGCCCTGGATATTTAAATGGGGAGAAAGAGAGAACTGTCAAGATTACTTTTCACTTCAGTGTTTTTAAACATCAGTAATCCATATAGCAGTTAAACGTTGTAATGCATGATATAGTGGAACAATTTGGAATCGTGCTCTCCCAGGAATAATATTTTTTTAAAAGAAATTCTTTTTTTTTTTCAATTCTGTATTTTTGGCCCCTGCTTCCAATTACTGCTGGGAACACCTGCCCGGTCACGGACTCTGGCTGCGGCTACTCATATTAGCCGTCCTCCCTAGATCCTCTGGCTTAGCCCCCAGGGTGGGGTCATGGCAAGGTTATCACATGGACCTTAAGTTCCTTTCACCTCTATGTTGCTAAACGCTGTCTAGAACCCCAATATGTAGCTTTACTAAGCTCACACAAGACTGGTCAACTTAGTGACAGTAGGAGATAGGTGAACATTTTTTTTTATTTATCCAGAATATCTCTCCTAAGAGGCAGATGTTTCTATTTTGGGGAGATGTTTGCACCTAACCAATTTTGCAGCCAAGAAAATCGAAGCACAACAATGTCAAGTGAATTACCAAATAGAAAGTGTGCAATGACTTGCCACAAACACACACCCACACCCACCCAAAGACTTCCCTGGATAGATGGCAGGGGAAGCATCTTCCCCGCTAGTGGGGATGTGACTGCATAGTAAAGAATCACCTTTCAGACACAAGGGGGAGCCAGCTGTCCAGACACCAACAGTAATTAATATTTCATTTTGTTTTAGTGAATGCAGGGTCTGAAGGAAGACCTCTCGACGGCAGTCCTGAAGAAAGTCAATAGCCTCTTTAATACTTTATAAACTTGACAGACATTAGTCAGAGTAACAAAGCAGGATGGAAATGCAAGTAGAAAGGGTTTTGAGTTTTGAAAAAAAAAACTGGCTCTAATGGAGTCTATAAATTCCCATGGCAATTCATAAATTGGCCTGTATTTCAGTTTAAAGGGCTACTTTTCATCTTCATTCATTAATTCAGTAAAAGTCAGTGCAGCAGCCAAAGATCAACACCCGCAGGCCCTAAACGGGAGAGCCTATTGAGGTTTGATCAGTTCCGTAAATTAATATTTTCTTAAGTAGTATTGGAGATTATCTGTTCAGCTGATGGAGAGCAGCAAAGAAAGCCGCTCGCCCAGATCAGTGCCTGCAGTGTGTGGTTTTTCAGTACTGCTGGTCTTCGCCGGGCTGGCTGTGAGACAGCAGAAAACAAAGGCAAATGTCAGAGCCTGCTCCTGCATGCAGCACAGTGCATCTGATTAACACAACAGTTCCAGTAGGACAAATCAGATACCACCTACTGCCAAGCAACTGTATCCTCCGGGGAGAACAGCAATCATGCTGCTACATCTATACAGATACAAATCTCAAACCCGCCAGCGGTGTTGCCAAAACCCCCTTGCAAATCAACGTATATCTCAAAGGGCTCTTATTAAGGTTAAATAAAATAAGACTAAATCTTTTTTCGCAGATATACAAAACATGTATGCACTGATGCACTTATTAAATGACCACTGCCGGGGGGGTTGGGGATTGCACATTTTGAATTCCTACTCAGTCCCAATAGGTGCAGTTTCTGGGCTATGCTGGTAGACCATCTGCTAAGACAGGGCCTTAAATTCAAGTCCAAGCATATTCACGCTCATTGGATAATGCAACACACATTTACAGCCAAGCGCCTCTGGGTTGGAAAACAAAGAAAAACTCCTGGCCCCAGCAAGGATGATGCTGGCACACCGGGGCCCTGCACTGTTCACCTACCTAGCACGAGGAAGGTCCAATGCCACCGTGTTCGGTGAAGACCGGATTGGGGACTGGCCCACCTCCAAAGGCCCTATCATGAGAGAGTTCTCCACAGGGCATGTAAGGGAAGCTCTCTGGGGTCCAGGTCGACCACAGGGTTGAGTGGTGGATAAGCAGATAAGGGGATAATTACTAAAAAATAATGAAAATAAAAAAAGTTAAAAAGTCCAAGCACTGCTAACAAATCTAGAATTAGACCTCGTACTGTCCAAGGGCACAGTGGCAGTGTTTTGCACTGCTGTAAGGGACACTTGGGTCTGCAAGCACTCTGGGGACTTGTGATTCGGACCACTTTTTCTCATAATATTATTGTCCAGATGCATATATTACTTCAGGAAAGCCAGTTCTATATAGAAGTATAGAATGCGTCACCACAAATGGCCTGTTAGCCCATAGTATCTGCCCATTCCTTCTTAACTACTGTTGAATGAGAGCTCTAGAGGCTTTTCACATTCCCCTTCCCCCACCATTTTCTGGTGTGGTCTATACCAAGACCTTGTCTCTGTCCTATCCTCATTTTAATATCTCACTGATGCTGCACATACCACCTCCACTAGCAGCTTATTCCAGCCCTCCACCACCCACCCTCTGTGGAAAAAGTAACACTTGGTGTCTCTTTTTTTTTTTTAATTTCTATTTATCCCTCCTGTGTCCCTGCCAGAGCCACCCCATCAGGAGTCGCCAATGAAACCCGTCCCTGCCAATGTCCTACCTGTCAGCCCGGGTTCCTCCATCCGGCTGTGGATTACCCCCCCCCCGGGCGGGGTTAGGGCAGGGCAGGACACCCCAAATCTTGTAATTTCATCAGGTCCCCTGGACTGCAGGCAGACGGCATATTGGGACCAGGCTCGGTACTCCATCTTCCCGGCCCTGGAGGGGATTTTCCCTGTTCTATGAGGATGTTGCATGCCCTGACGTCAAGGCATGAGTGCTGATGTCTGCAATGTCCTCCCTCTTGATGGTGCAGCCTCTAGAGGTGATTGGTCCACAGGCCTCCGCCTGTGAGCAACCAAACCCCCAAGGTGCTGATGGGCTGTCATGCCCCAGCCTCCGCCAGGTGTCACCGTCGCTGAGTGAGATTCCCACCCTACCCCCCAGAGAAGGCGAGCTGTCATTGGATGCTCAGCTGCCTCTGGCCGAGTCCGCCTCCTGAACCCAGGTCCCCATTGTGGTGCGAGGTGTGGTGTCCAGTGCCTCAACCCTCAGCACCACCAGGCTGGTGTCTCTCTTAAATTTTCCCTCCGACGGTTTTATGGAACTGCCACTGGTGTTTGTGGTCCTGCTCAAGTGTAAAAAAAAACTGCTCAATATCGATCCTCATTTCCATATGGAGGTATTTGTTTCAATCATGTCCCCTCGCTTCCTCCATGCCTCAAGAGTGTGCATATTCAAATCTGTCAACCTCTCTTCATTCACTGTCATTTCTTGCTGTCTATGTATTACCTTGGTTACCCCTCCTCTGCACTGCCTCCACTCTGTCCCTGTCCTTTTTAGATGTGATATTGAAAACTGCACACAGGATGAACCAGTGACTTATATCATGGTAGCAGCACCTCCCTCTCTTGCTGACGACCCCCTTCCCTATGCAAGCCAACATCCTATTTTTCTTCCCCACTGCCCTGTTGCATTGTGTGGATGTCTCCAGACAGTCTGAAATTAGTACTTTCAAGTCCTTTTCCTCTGCAGTCCTTTCCACTACTACCAGTTCCATGCTATATTCAGTGTTTGGATTCTTTGCCCCATCTGCATCTGCTGTTTTGACCCTCATTTTTTTGTTTGTGCCTTCCCCTGCACCTCCCACTCCTTCTGGCTGCTCAACATTCCTGTCTGCTCACCAGTCTTACCCTTCGCTGCCGCTTCCTGACACCTGGATCCCTAGGCTGTCCCCATGTCCTCAGGGGGTCCAGTTTATCCCTGCCAGGGCCCCCCCTCCCTGGAGGAAGAGGAGGGGAGTAGCATTCCTGGGTGTTCCTCCAAGGTATGCAGGGCTGTGGGGCAGAAGCAGTGAATTGGGGGGGGGGACTGTGGCATAGGGAAAATTAGGCAGCTGTCCTCCAGCAGGTCGAGATGAGTGCTAGCTTCTGTTGATCTGGGCCCCCCTCACACCCCAATGGTGTGCACCACAACGATGCCCTGGAGGTGGAACCAACCAAAGTGTGGTCACCCATGGCAGCAAGGCTCCGCACACCACCAGGTGATGCTCTCTAAGGGGTGCTCCACTCACCTTCCCTTGGGAGGAGAGTATTCGTGTGGACACTCTATCACCCTCCCTGATGGCCTCCGCTCCTGACATCCTGTGCTTGAACCTGGATCACCAGTGTGCCAAGCGGGTGCCCCACTGCTTGGTGCCACAAAGTTGGCTGATATTAAATTTTAACAGCCATATTTTTGACTACCTTTCTAATCTACACAGGTCCTCTATCATAATTTTGACACCTTCATCACTATATACATGGCTACCGATCTTAGTACCATTTTTGACAGGCAAATCTTACTCTGAATCCCTACCCCTATGTTGCACATAAAGGTGTCCTGAGACCGATTCCTGTGCCCTCCACCTGACCCCCTAGATCTTCCAATTTATTACCACCATCCCAGTCCTGTCTCTTAACCAGTTTCCCATTCACCTGGTAATTTTGTCACCTACCCTGAGATCTTTATTTTCTAAACCATGCGCTACAGAGTTAAAACCGTTACTGAAGTCAAGGCACAGCATGTTCACCACTTGTCCCTTGTTCAATGCCTTTGTCACCCAATAAGAGAAATCAATCAGGTTTGTCTGACATGGCCCTCCCCCTCTCTGAAAGTACAGTTATGTAAGAACTCACCGTAACAGTAGATCTTCGAGAGGAGCTCTCGCAGCAGGCTATTACAATCAGGACTGAATCCCAAGCAGTCCCTCGCCAAAGAGGTAATCGACCCCGGGAGGTGGATGAGAGTACACTGGACACAGAGGCTCAAGACAATAGTCCTTGAAGGACTGCCAGGCCGAAGCTGGCACGGTGTCTAGAGGCAATGTCAAAGCTGTAGTGTTTTACAAAAGTATGCACTGAATTCCAGGTAGCGGCCACGCAAATGTCCCTAATCGAGACATTCCGCAGCATGGCGAAGGAAGCAGACACTCCCCTGGTGGAGTGACCCCTAACTGGGCCTGGAAGGGGCTTGTTGTGCTTCTCATAGCAGAAAGAGACACAGTGGACAATCCATTTGGAAATGGTCTGCTTGGACACCGGTCTACTCAAGTGTTGTGGCACAAATGCCACGAACAGTTGCTCTGATTTACGGTGATTAGCCATACACTTCAGGTAATACCGCAGCGTCCTGTGGATGTCCAAAGAGTGAAGGAGAGCTTCCCCTCTGTTAGAGGGAGAAGAGAAATAAACTGGAAGGTCAACCGACTGGTTGAGGGTCAACTCTGAGACCACTTCTGGAAGAAACTTAGGGTTCGCCCTCAGGGAAACTCTTTCCCTGTGAAAGATTAAATACGGCTCTTTACACGTCAGAGCCTGAAGCTCAGAAACTCTTCGAGCAGACGTAATGGCAACTAAAAGGTAAACCTTCCAGGAAAGATATTGCAGCTCACAATCTTCTGCAGGTTCAAATGGGGGAAGAGTCAGCTTCTCCAACACAAAAAGGAGATCACAGGGTGGGATAGGATCCTGAATGGGAGGTCTCATATGAAGAATCCCTCATAAAAAGGTGTGGGCTACATCCAACTGGGCTAAAGCCCTGTGTCGCAGAAGGGCGTGATAAGCCGAGATGGCCCACATGTGCACCTTTATGGAGGAGCAGCTCAAGCCTTGCTGGTATAAGGAGAGGAGATACTGCAGAGCCAAGTTCACGGGACAGGTAATGGGATCCAGATGGTGAGATGAGGCCCATAAACAGAACTGTTTCCACTTCATATCATAAGTGGAGCGCGTGGAGGGCTTTCTCGCCGACACAAGAATGTCTGCCACCTCTGGAGATACCCCTTACCTGTAGTTTGCTATGTCCGAAGGAGCCAAGCATGAAGGTGTAAAGATCTGAGATTGGGATGGACCAGCGAGCCCTGATCCTGGGACAGCAACTGCGAGCATATTGGCAGTGGAATTGGAGGTTCCATGGATAGCCATTGAAGTAGTGGGAACCAAATCTGCCGAGGCCATAGTGAGGCGATCAGAATCATTCTCGCCCCCTCAGCCTGTAACTTCAACAGAACCTTCTGGATGAGAGGGAAGGGAAGGAAGGTGTGAAGAAACTTCCCTGTCCAGCAAACGGACAATGTGTCTGGCCAGAAAACACCAGGCGTGGGCTCTCGCAAACAGAAAACTGAAAGTTTGGTGTTGCGTGGTGATGCAAACAGGTCCAGCTCTGGATGATCCCATGTGACAAACAGCTGATCCACTACTGACTGCAGTAGCTCCCACTCATGCGTCTTGGACCGTGACCTGCTTAGACTGTCAGCCAAGTCGTTTAAGACACCTGGAACGTACACTGTGGACAGGGAGATGTGCCGCTCCAGTGCCCAATACCAGACTCCATCGCCTCCCTGCACAGGTGGTAAGAATGAGCACCCCCTTGCTTGTCGAGATAGAAGACGACCGCCATGTTGTCTGTCTGAACTAGAAGAAAGCCCTGTACAAGATCCTCATGAAAGGCGTGTAGCGCACTGAGCACCGCTCGCATCTCCAGGACATTGATGTGGAGTTCGCGCGCCTCAGGTGCCCAAATGCCCTGCATTTGACGGGCCCCCAGGTGTGCTTCCCAACCCAAATCCAAGGCATCTGTTGTGAGGGTCTGATTCGGGGGCTCTGGACGAAAGATGACCCCTTTTTCCAAATTGAGTGGATCCATCCACCAAAGAAGTGTTCTTCTTACTGGCTTTGTGACTCTGACCATGTGGTCTAGGTCGTCTGAGCACTGATCCCACTGCACCCTGAGCATCCGTTGTGGGATTCTCATGTGGAGGCGGGCCAGAGGAGTGACTGGAATGGCCGCCGCCATGTACCCCAGAAGTCTGAGGAAGGTCTTTGCTGGGACCTGAGGAGCTACTAGGACTGATCCGGCTATTTTCCGCAGGTGATCGCCCCTCTCTGGAGGTAGAAAGGCCATGCCCTGGACCGAATCCATGACCACTCCGATAAAGATGAGTTTTTGGTTGGGCTCTGGGGAAGACTTTGGAAGGTTCAGGGTGATCCCCAGGTCTTGGAAGAGTGTATAGGTGTCTCTGAGAGCTTGAAGCAGGTGTGATCTTGACGGGGCCACGAGCAGCCAATTGTCCAGGTAAGGAAAGACATAATGCCCCTGATGCCTTAGAGTCTCAGCCTCTACTGCCAAGCATTTCGTGAAGACTCGCGGCGCGAGGAGAGGCTGAATGGAAGAACTCAAAACTGATAATGGTCCCCCCTGGAAGTGGAACCTCAGGAACTTCCTGTGAGGGGGGAAGACCCTGATATGCACGTACGCATCTTGCATGTCTAGGGAGCAGAGCCAGTCCCCTTGGTGCAGCAGAGGAAGAAGACCTGGAAGGGTAACCATCCGGAATCTTTTGTACTCTATATAAAGACTGAGAGAGCTTAGGTCCTGAATGGGACGAAGGTCCTGAGTCTTTTCTGGGACCAAGAAGAAGTGGGAATAATACCCTTTTCCCACTGCCATGGGGGACAGGTTCTATCGCCCTTTTTTGCAAGAGGGCCTGTATCTCTCCTTCTGTGAGGGGGATGTGAGAAGGAGGATATCTGGAGAACCTTGGTGGAGTGTCTGGAGGAATCTCCGTGAACTCTAAAATGTGTCCTCTCCTTATGACGTCTAGGACCCATTTGTCCACAGTGATCGAGCTCCATCCCTGAAAGTATAGGGAGAAGCGACCCCTACCACCTCCCCTTGGACCTCCGTTGGAGGAGGGGAGGTTGGAAGAGAGTCACTGGGCGGAGCCAGGGGTGGGCAGAGAGGCCTGGGAGGACTTGGGTCCACGGGGAGGAGTGCCTCCATGCTGCTGGTTGCCGGCTCTCCTCCGAAAGCCTCCTCTCTGGCCCTGTTGATTGCCATTGGCTTGACCACCTGAGGGCTTCTGAAATGACTGCTTTCACAGTCTCTTCTGGTCTCCACGGTACATTTGGCTGACCGACCAGATGGATTTACCTGACTCTTGGAGACGAGAGATAAGGGACTCCGTCTACTGCCCACACAAAATGGTACCCTGGAACAGTAAGTCCCAGATACTGGACTGCAGATCCTGGTGAAAGCCCGAGACCCTCAGCCAGGAATGGCACCTGACGCTGCCACTCTGGCCACCATATCTGCAGTGTCGTACAAGGCACGCAAAACATGGGTGCCTACATCTGCGCCCGATTTTAGAATGTCTAGGATCTCCATTTTCTTCTCAGAGTCTGGCAAGGCATTAACCAGCTCTTGTGCCCGCTCCCATAGTGCATTCTGATACTGGACCATATGCATCAGGAAGTTCAGGGACCTTATTGAACAGGTGGATGCAGAATACACCTTCTTGCCCACCTGGTCCAGATAACAAGACTCCGGATTGGGAGGCTGTGAGCTGAGGTGTTTGGGCTGCTCATATTTGTCATGAGCAGCTGTGATCACTGAAGAGTCCGCCTGAGGGTGCTCGGCCAGAAATGGTTCATCCCTCAGGGCTCTGTACAGCCTGTCTGATTTCTTTGGAGCTGCCGGGACTGAAGCCGGACGCTTCCAGGTTACTCTGGTGAGGTCCTGGAATGTGTCCACCAAAGGAGGCACCACCAAGGGCTTAGGCTCCTTTTGCCTCATGTACTTAGCCAATCGTCAGCGTTCCGGATCCAGGTCCTCCGTGTCCCACTCATTGAAGGCCTGGATGTGCCTCATGATGTCCATGAAAGTGGGATCGTCAGGAGGCAAGCAGGGCTGGTCCTTCTCTTCCGGGGAACCTCCGATTCCCAAAAAGGAAGAGGCAGAAGATGAAGAAGAGGAGAAAGGGCTACTGAGTGATGAGTAGCCAGACCTATCCCTATGGCTAGCCCCACTCGACCTTCTGTGACTCACCGACCGATGTCGGTCTGAAGACTGACGTCCGTCATGGGACCGACGGCAGAGCAGAGAATGACATTGGTCAGGGGACCGACGTCGGGAATGGTCCTGTTTAACAGAACGAGAACAGCTCCTGGTGCGAGACCTGACCCAGCGTCAGCTACCTGATCTGGTAGCACGCCGGTGATGGTCTACAGAATGTGAATGGGAATGAGCTCTAGGAGGCGGTGTGGGCGGTGGCCTCTCGGGGGCCTTCCTCGGCGAAGAAGCACCTCCTGGCTGTGGTTCACCTGAAGGGTCCGGAACCAGTGACAGGGCCAACTTCGGGGGGGGTCTGCTTCTGGACCTGCCCCCACCAGAAGGAAAATAGATCCTGGAGCTCGTCCTTCAAAAAAATGGAGGCCACTTTCCCTGGAAATGGAATATCCCCAACAACGACCTTGGAAGGAGAGCCCCCTTCTGAGCCCCGGGAGGAGGAGGACTTAGGGGATGAAGACGCAGCCCCTTCGCCAGCTGCATCCGGATCCGTCACCCCATTACCTGGTGTCGGAAAAGGGACCAATGATGGAGTACTGACCGGGAGCGCCGGAGTGTCCTTCGACTCCAAAGGTGCGCTCTTGACTGGTTGTGCCAAGGCCATGGAAGGCGGGGCCGAAGCTTGCACCTCCAAGGACTTTATGGTGACCCTTAGCGGAGTCACCTTAGGCTTTGCTGGCCTCTCCCCCGAAGGCCCAGCCTTAGCCTGATCTTTAGATTTAGGACGCTCACCTGAGTTTGAACCATGGACTTTCTTGGGAGAAGGCCGCGAGTGGGAGCGAGACTGGGACCTGGACCAGTGCTGGGACTGACTATGGTCTTTTTCACGGGACTACTTGGTTATATTCTTCTTTTTCTGCTTCTCCCCTGAGGTGTGCAGGTCCATTTTCTGTTCAAGCAGGAACGCCTTCAGGGCTTTCAAGCGGCGGATCCAAGTTTGGTTGGTGAACTCCTTGCAGGACAAACAGGTCGCAGTGTCGTACTCAGGCCTGAGGCAAAAAATGCACTGCTTGTGGCCATCTTTAGACTGTATCTGGCAGCCACAACCACACATGTTGACGTGGGGTCCTGATGAGGAGACCGAGGACGGCGAAGACAAATGTTGGTAGGCAGAGAAAACTGTCGAAACTGTGGAGAAAAAAATGCTCAAAATGAGAAAAAAAAGAGTTTTTTTTGCTGGGCTGGCAATCCAAGTAACAGGAACTCTTCACGTGTGTGGGACGTGGCGGGAAAAGAACTGAGGTGGAGCTGGGTCCGCCCGCTTTTATACCAGGGCTAACGTTGAGGTGGAGCCGACGTCGGGGGGGCAGTTCCTGCTGGGTATTGCTAGCTGAGAAGTTTTCCGGAGGGTCCTAGTGCCTACAGCATAGTTCTGATTGTAACAGCCTACTGCAAGGGCTCCCACTCGAAGTAAGATCTCATGTTGTCTTCTGTTCTGAAGTTCATTTGTCTCCTGGAAACTTACTGAACTTTCTCTTATTAAGGTCTATTCAGAAAAGTTTTATACAACAGGGTAGACACTGTTCTAGGTATTACTGTTAATCCACTCTGAACTTTGCTTCCCGTGACCTCACTCTATGTCTCAGTAAAATGTGATCATTTCAGGAAAACATCAGAAGACAGGCTCAACCCTGCTGATACAGGCCAGTCCGTCAGCAGCACTACCGTTCCCTACACTGGTGACCCAAAACTGCCATCTGCATAACCTCGGGTGGCAGTGCAGCACTGTGGCAACGTTCTGGAGGGAGTATGCTGGGTGACAGGGTCCTCAAGCCTAGCAGAGCACCTTGGAGCCTTTGACGTCAGTGTCCTGTGGGGCAAGTGGGGACAACAGATACCCCAGTGTGGGTAAGAGAAAGCCCTAGTACAGTCGGTCGCCACACAGCTGACATGTGTTGAAGCTAGACTTCTGTACTTGAAGGGATAGTCGCTGCCCTAAGGGCCCCATCACAGGGTGAAAGCTATGGGGACTTGCAAAGTACTCCAGATAAAGTTGTGTGGGGGCTCAGAGGTGACTATAAGGGCTGATAATACGTAATAGGACTGGATTTTAAAAACAACACAATGATAAGAAAGCAGAGTTAGCCACAGCTAATCTTTTTGCTTTTTGAGTTGTACTCAAATGCTAACTTTTTACATTATGAATAATTTAAAGTTTAGTACCTTTAAGCAAGACTCTAATTTCTTATGCTATCAAAAAAAAAAAAACTGTTGGGCTATCAAAAGAAAATGAGGTGGGCCAGGTGGTGCTGAGGGCTGAGGTGCTGGACAACTTGCCTTGTGCTATGCTGGCGACCCGTGTTTGGGAACGAGCACGGGCCGCCAGGTGTTGGTGGGGGAGGAGAAGGATCGAGCATCCAATGGACTACTCTTCTTCTCCGGGGAGGGGGGTTGCCAGCGGTCGGCATCCAGCTAGCCCCTAGCGATGGCTGGGGGCAGTGAACTGATGCTGCAGAAAGGGGAGGAGATGGGGCAGATGCTTGGAGGAGCGCAAAGCGTTCTCTCCGTGGGCGTCACTTAACGCCTCACTTCCGTAAGGGAGAAAAACAGAAAAGGTCCTGGCCATGTAGCATGATACTGTCCCCCGAGGGTACTGCCCCCAAGAAGGCACCTCCCTGGCTGGATCTGTTTCGGGTGGGTTGAGATGCTCCCCACCACCCTGCTAAGAAGGGTATGTCATGAGAGCACAAGGGAAGGGGCCTGATTCTTGGGGATTGGCACTGGGGGGCCAGCAGAAGGTAGCAGGAGTGCTGACCAGGGCAAAGAAATACCATATAAAAGAAAAAAAAGGAAAATGAGATATGAGATAATAACACCCACCCCCCACCCCTAACTGACGGACTGCACAAATTTGCTAGAATGCAATTTCAGGAGGTCGGGACTTACTGTATTATGACCTTATTTTCCCAGGTTCCAAATAATATCATTTGTCTTGAGAGAAAGCTTCAAGAGGAAAAAGAATGAATAGAAATACTGCTGGTTAAGTAGTTCTGCGGGTACTCATATGTCAGATTCTCCCCATAAATACCTGTGCCAGTGCAGAACACACCAAGTGCACTCTGGGGAGATTACGAGATTCATGGCACCAATAAATACCTTACTCTTCTCATGGGAAATTTTCTTTTGCTGAAAAAAAAACCCTGAAATAGTACAAAACAAATTCCCCATGTAACCTCCAATGAAGTTTGCAGAATGTTTAGAAAAGCAGCTGGGATGAAAGGAACTGATTTGGCCAAGTTCCTCTTCCCAGGCATGGTAGTGTTTCAACTTATAACTCACCGAGCTGGATGAACGTAGTTTTGACCTCGTCCTCAACAATGAATTAATTGGCTCTTATGGAGAGTTTTTCTTCCTTTGCTAGTTATATATAATATGATAATCTTTTAGTGTAATCAATCTTACTTAGATTATGCACAAGCTACATAAAGAAGATGTGATTTTTTTCTAGGTATGCAATTTTAAAAGAAAAAAGTACATTTGTAATGATAAACATGAACCAACATGCATTATTATTCTGTGTACTACTCAATGTGAAGAAATTTATATAATTTACTTCACGAAGCTTAAAATGTGTTATGTATGACAGGGTTTTATTTAACTCTAAAAATTGATTAGCGTTTTGCTCATAAAAGTTATAAAACATTGTGAAACTGTATAGCACTTGCCTCACTGTGTTTAACAAACATAACACTTCTAGAAAACCTATATAAATGCTTTCTGTACAGTTAGTATTGTCCCAAGAAAAAAACTGCTAATCAATTATTTAAAACACTGTATGAACTTCTATCTGAATTCAGTTTTCACGGCTGCAGTAATGTACTGATTTCTTGCTCAGCATTCTTGCCGAGCCCTTTTCTGCTATCATCATCATCAATGTTTTAAAAGCTTTCTTCTTTATGGTTCCCTCTGGTCTTAGTCTTGGATGACTGGACCAACACAGCTGCATCCTTCCTCTGGCAGGGAGTGTAGGCCAAGTGGCTACCTTCACAGGTGATGCTGCTCTTTTGTCAGTGGCAGGGAGTGAACAAAAGGAGGGTGCCGGGTGGGCCCACTGAGAGCGGAGTCCCTTACCTCAGAGAGAAGCGTTAATACCCAGCTAATGTCAGGGTGTAATCCCAGGGCTTGCCTGGAGTTCATTGCTGTTGTGTCACTAGGGAAGTCAGCCCTTCTGTCTGTGTATGGTATGCACGTACAGTATCTACTCACAGCAAACAATATAAATTGCCGCTGATTTTTACCTACAGCATAACACTGTCAAAAATCACCTCCCCACTTACACACTTTTTTCCCATAGAAACAGGTTCCCAGGAATTAATTCTGTGTTCTGTGGAGGAGGAACTCACCGAAGATCTGAACCCCTACAGCAGAATTCCTGTACTGCTACAGAATTCATTACTTAAAAAGCAATACTGTTTCCTGGGGGTTCACTGCTGAACCAAGCTGACTAGCTGCAGATGTGAGCAGCTCCTGCATTTAAGAGCCATTAAAAACACATAATTATGTTAATTTGGCATCTTTGGAGAGCTGTTATTTTCCACTACAAAATGGGAAATCTTAATACACACACACACACAAAAACCCCACAGATTCCTCGGCAAGAGGTAAAATAATTCTTCAGCCTCTGCACTGGTCCAACATGGTGCCAAAGGCTCAGCGCTAGAGACAGAAACACTGCAAGCTTTGGGGTCCAAGATATGCACGTCAATCTTTTTGGTGTCAGACATGAATAATAAGCTCACTATACTGAATGCCAGGACTGGTTCTGTTAAAATGCACCTACTGTTGTTTCTTGCTACTGCTGTTTCACTCCCTGCTGTATCCCCTTCCTGGGTTGCACCTGGAAGTCAGTATGACTATCCCAGTCACCAAATGTTTAAATAAATAAAAAAAAACTCTGTTGACACAGCCGGCCTGGTGGTGCAGTAGGCTTAGGCACTGGCTACCTCACTGCCTGCCACACCAGCAGCCCGGGTTCAGGAATGGACACCAGTCGCTTTTGGGATGTTGGGGGGGGGAGGGAGGATGAAGCATCCCCTAGGACAGCTCTGCTCCCTTGGGGAGGGGGAAGAAATGCATATCAGCGGGTCAACTGCTGACTGAAGGAGTCTGGGGAGTAGTACCATGGGACCACAAGAAGGGAAGCGGACCCCCATGCAGGACAGCAGGGACATCTCTGTAGAAGCAGACCACACACATTGCATCACTGCACAAGTGTGGGCCCCAGGGGTGAAAATGGAGGGAAAAACCCTATGACTGGAGTATGGTGACATCCCCAGAACCTCACAGGCCCACACCGATGACTGAGCCCTTATGGCAAGTCCTGTGGCAGAGGACACCTCAGGAACAGCTAAGCCCCAGAGAGGTCGAGTGATGGGATCCGGGGAACCGGTTCAAGAGACCAAGGAGGCATAAATAATTGGATAAAAAACAAACAAACAAAAACCCACTGTTGATGTTTTCAAATCCAACATGACTGACTGCAAGTAGCAAGTGAATAGTGACTGGCTGTGGGACTATTTTATGTCCCCTGACTAGGGAGGCTGCAGACCTAGGACTCACAAGGAGTACAGGCTTTGCAATGCAGCCAATCAAAAATCTGCATGTTTCCTGGAATGGTTATTCCGAGCATAGTGTTTGGTGAAGGTGTGAATACTACTCCAAGTAGCAGCCCTACATATCTCTGAAACAGGAAGTGAACAGTGCGATGCCACTGATGCAGTAATTGCTCTAGTGGAATAAACTCTGACATTTAGTGTTTCATGAAAGTGATATGGTAGATTACGAAGCTAAAAAGCTGCTACCAGTCACACCAACTTCCCGCAGTACGAGTAGGATAAGAGAGAAAGAGCGCGAGAGAGACAGAGTTAGTTATCTGGAAGCTTCTGGCTTCCCGTGGTCTGCCATATCGAAAAGCATCGCAATAAGGACTGTGCATCACTAAAAACTGTAGACTGGCTATGTAAAGGAAGTTGACTGATGTCACTATAATTGTTTTTTCCCTCACAGATTACAAATCTTAGTTCTGATGGCCATATTCCCAGCAGGGCTCCAAACACACAAAGCGTTCATCTGGAAGCACAGCCAGGGAGTCAGTAGGCCCCTCTCTTCTGTAGATGAGGGATTCAGCCAATGCATTTGGACCCCTTACATTTTGGTCAGAAAACTGGCATTATTATGCTGGTAGAAGTACTTGGACAGGTGGCAGGTGGCTTTTTTTGTATTTATTATTTTTACTCCCCACTTTCTTGGCCCTGCACCCTTCAGTGCACCACCGAGCCCCATCACCCACCATCTCTGAGACTTACTGTACCATCATCCTCTGGCAGCACCCATGGATGTCCCCATGGCTGACCCATAAGGGTGCTCCAACCCCTTTGGGGACCATATTCTATGTACTAAGGGGAGTAGTCATCATCATCTTTATTTATAAGCACTGTTCCAGGAGATCACAGCGCAGAACAATACACAAAATCATGAATACAGAACAGAAAAACAAACAGTTAAAATATTTAAGATAGTGAAACTTCCTTAAAATAATCACATTTGTGTAAGCTAAATATCTGCTCAATTCGAAAAAGGTAACTAAAACAAGTGTGTTTTCAAGGAAGTCTTAAAACTCTCAGTGGTCGGGCACTCTCTAATCTGATGAGGTAGAGAATTCCACAGGGTAGGGGCCACAAAAGTGAATAAGCGTGCTCCAGAGGTCTTTAATCAAACCCTGGGAACCCCTAGCAGTCCCTCATTGGAGCGAAGAGGACGGTAAGGGCACAGAAGATCTTGCAGGTAGCATGGACCCTGATCATGCAGGCCTTTATAGGTAAGTAACCCGACCTTGACGGTGATCCACCAATAAACAGGCAACCAGTGCAGGCCATGGAGCACAAGCGTGACACTGCAAGATAAGCCAGTCAACAACCTGGCTGCCGCATTCTGGACCAGCTGCAATATCGAAGTCTCGGTATCCTGTAATATTAAGGTTAAATCCTTTTTTCTGTCCCCTTCCACCAACAGCTACATAAAGTGTCATAAATGAAAGTGGCATGCAACAAGCACATGAAGGGGCTTAGGTTGTCATTTCATTCACTTCCCTCAACGCAGTCGAAGATACTCAACGCCCCCCCCCCCGGCCATCCCAAGGTGGAGCTTGCATGGCAGACTGTGCTCAACTTCCCACCCCAAAAGAGAAGAGCATCCTTTGGGGAAAATCAACTCTACTATCCCACTAGGTCTCTGGCTGCCGCGGTTTGTCCCCAAACCAAGGTCACCAGCTTCGCAAGTGATGGCGTAGATACTTGCTGGTGGGCCAGCCAAGTTCACACTTTTTGTACTGAAGGTGCACAGCAAATTCTGGGCATAGAAAGCATTTTTTAAAGATGTGTATTATTTTATTGTACTGCTGAGTGGGTGAAGAATCCATTCAGTAAACTATGGCTCAATCGTGAAAATTTGGGATTATTCAGGATTATGAAAAGCCAGGTAGGTTGCTGAAGTATATACAAGAAGGCAACTGTTGGACTTCCAGTGATATCACAGGGAAGATGGCTGCATAACCATCGAGCTCCACACCCATGGGAGGAACAGACCATAGAAATCCACAGTACCTGGCTACAGAAAACAAAGATATTACCTTCCAGCTTCAAGAAAGATGTCCAGCACTTGAATGAGAAAAATACAAACACAAACTGCCAAACTTAAGAGTGCTGATAGATAGCGATGCCGACTCAGTATCCACAGCCAACAGTAGCCCTCCCTCCCCAGTGCCACTCTCTGAAAATGACAAAGTATACAATTCCACATGGGAACCAACAAGGGCTGGTGCTGACCATACTCAACAAAACAATGAAGGCCAGAAGACTTCTGGGTCACCAGGAAGCAAGATGGCCGTGTGAAGTTTGGCTCTTCATCTCGGGCTACCACACTAAATTTATCCTAACTCCAAAATGGACAGTTTCAGTTGAAAAACAGATATTTGTTTGGGACTGATCCACTGAAATGAAAACCTCTTTGACAATGAAATTAAAATAATTTCTAGTCATATCATCGAGTTGAAAATCAGGTTGCAGGCAGCAATGGTGAGCAGGACTGATAGTGTGGCGGGTGCAGTCGACCCAGCCATTCGACTTATGTTGCAGAAAATCTTGAAGGAGGACTCAGGTGTAAAAATACTACAGTATTACAAATCCTGGAGGAAAAATGTAAAACCAGCAAATTCGAGTCTTTGCATTTGGACAGACAGGGAGACTACAGAGACACTGAGATCCATGCCCTAGGGAACAAAATAACGCTTCTTTGGGACAAGCTTGATGACATGGAATGGGGGAGACAAAATTACTTAAAAATAACTGGAATTCCAGAGGGCGCCGAGGGAAAGAGAGTAGAAGGCATTGTTCAGCACATTTTGTCAGAAGTACTCCACTTGAAGGCTCAGCCACTCGAGGTTCAAAGGGCTCACAAAAGTTTAGTGCCAAGGCCAAAATCAGGACAAAAAAACAGGCTTGTTATAGCCCTATTCCTGTGTTAACTAAAGGAATCTACTCCAGTCACCCTGGGAGAAAGAGCGTCTTCCTTTGGCATGGGCACTGCATTTCTATATGTCAGAACTACTCCATTAAGCTAAATAAAAAGAGAGCAACTTTTACTGAAGTCAGGCCCTCCCTCCAACAGGGGTCAAGTACAGGATGGTGTAGCCTGAGACCTTCAAAGTAGAGAGAAATGGTGTCTTCCATGAATTTACTGACCCCATGACGGCTACTAGATTTGTACACGATGCCTGGTAAGCAAAACTGGGGGCTAACCCAAATGACAATTTAAGCCATCGGCCAGTCAGTCAGCAGACATGGACTCTGAAGCTCAAGATATTGACACTACCCCACTCTTACCAGCTCCATCAACAAGCCAAGGTGCCCCCAAACAGTGGCAATAAAACTGGAGCAGAGGCCACAAAGATGCAGGTAAGTACCATAGCAACCTCCCCCCAGAGGTCCATCTCATGGAAGCCACTGGAGACGATCAACGGCATCGGCTAATGACTCTTCATCCATGGAATCTAGAATTGACAAGCGGACACCAATAAGTGTCTACAGACTCCAAAAGGCACATGAACAAAAATACTTGAAAAACTTATGCCTTTGCTCTCTCTCTCTCTCTTTTCCTCTTCATAGCTCAGCAGTGATTGTTTGGCCCAGTGGCAGTGAAGACCACAGAACTAATAGGTGACAGGCAAATGTGACTGGTAAACATCCAGGTAACCTTGCATTTACAGTAGTGGGTGTATGTTTTCCTCAGAGGTTTGCTGACATTAGCTAATAATTCTTCCACAGGAAAGGGTGGGAAGGGAGGTTAAAAAAACTTCCCCTCCATCCCCCTCCCCCCACGGCTGCCCCATCATTTTCTGAATGAGGGAAAACCCCCGAAAAGGCAAGGTGGTAATGTCTCAGCCAAGCCAGTGGCAGGAGCAGCTGCATATCCAGCCCTCAACCCTATTTCCTGCAGACCGCTCATATGTCTTGCCCATGTCCCTGTCATAGAGGCATAGGTCAGGAAGTACAGGCAATCCAGGAGAAGTTATAACATTTTCAAGTGACATTTTACTTTTACCAGTCCTGAGTATAGGGAGCACTGGGATTGGGTGCCGATTCACATTGCTGTAAATCTTGTAGATAATTCTGAATTGCACTTCCCAATTCAAAGAGATAGCTTTCAGACTGTTGTAGTTCAATTAAAACAGTTTTATTCCATATTCATACATTGTAACAGCATGAAGTAACAGTGTCAAGCACTTGTTACCAGGACGATCTTACATTTCACCCTGCCTTCAGGGCTTCATCAGAGATAAAACTGTTTTAATTGAACTACAACAGTCTGGAAGCTAACATTTCAGTTTTATCAATAATAATACAATAGAAAAAAAATGTGTACAGAATAGTTCTTTAAAAAGGTAATACAAACAAAACAATCCTCCATCTGAGACCCTTTTTTTGCCTGGAAAAACATCACTCTCGTTATACAAGATGTTTCTGCCTGGCAGTTCAAACTATGCATCCTGTTCTTGTGAGTTACATCTCCTGTTTTTCACAACATGTATCTAAACTTGTCATTTGTAAACTGTGTGAGAGGCCTTTCTGCACCATGCATTTCTGCTTAAAGTTGAACCGCATAGTATTCTGTGGTGATTTGCACATGCAGCCCATGATGCTTTGCATTGTGGGGGCATGTGTGATTTTGTATTTCTTTTAAACTTGTTATGTTCTTTCCTGAGGCCAGCCTAAACAGCACATGTAGTCTTAACAGGTGCAACAAAATAATACATTTTGTCCCAAAGCTGGTTTCCTTTCGACAATACTGTAGACAAACTTGATGAGGTCAAAATGCATGACGAGGTCAACCCCCTGTGTTCCAGATTATCTTTTCTAATAAACTCAAACAGCTTTCTGCAGTCATTTCAACAATGTAATTATACACATTTGCAAACCAAGGGATCCCAGTTTCACACAAAGATTCACATATATATTTTTTAACCACAGAGATGCAAGAAGAGAACAAGTTAATAGAAACAGCAAGAGAAGGAAGGGAGATAACGGGGGGAAATTGTGGGACCATCGGAGTGGCCAATTCCTAGCTTCCACAAGAAGCATCTGACTGCATAACTGAACAGGCAAGAGAAAGACAAGTGGCAGAGTAGGAGAGGACAAAACAGAACCTTACTTTTAACTCTCTGCCTAACAAATGGGACACGGTCTTACCCAACCCTGTGCCCCCCCCAACACACACCCTGAGGGAACTGCCTTTTTTCTTAACAAACAAAAACAGGTTTCCAAAACCTTCTTTTAGTTCTCTTTTACCATTATCTTAAAACATTTACAGTTCTTTGCATATGCATTATCCCTTTTTCATAACCCCTTTTACAGCAAACATTTCAGTTAAGCCAACACATTTTTTCAACCTCCTGAATTCTCAATTCTTGATACCAATCTTGACAGAAAATCAGCACTGACATTCTCTTTCTGGATTTGTGCATCACTTTGAATTTAAACAGCTGCAATGCCAGGCACCACCTTGTGATTCTGGGATTTTTATCCTTCATTTAATTAAGCCAACATAGAGGACTGTGATCAGTTACAAGTACAAAGTCAGCTTCTAGCAGATAAAACTTAAGGGACTTCATTGCCCATTTCACAGCAATGCATTCTTTTTCAATAGTGGTGTACTTTTTCTCTATGTTGTGCAGTGTCCTACTGATATACATCTATATGCTGACACAGGATTGCACACAGCCCTACCTCTGATGCATCTGCCTGTAACAGAAATTGTTTCTCAGAGTCTGGATTTCTTAAAATGGGAGCTGAACATAATGCAGCCTTGATGGCCCGAAAAGCCTCGCCACACTCTGGTGACCTAGTTCAGTGAGGGGAGTAGCTAACTGGACAAAGTTGGGAACAAATCTCTGGTAGTAACCAACCAGACCTAAAAATGATCTGACACATTTATATGTTTTAGGGACAGTACTGTGGACATCTCTGACTTTTATTTATTGAACTCTGATTACAACCTTTGAGCTGGAAGCTCGTTTACAGAGGTTCCACATCATGACAAAACAGGGATACAGTAGTTAAATTATACAAGTCAAAACAGTGTTAAAGAAAACAGACAGGCAATTCAAATACAGCCGTTTAACATGTAGGATTATAAAAGTACAGATATTATGGTACAGTATATGCAGCAATAAAATCACATGTAACATAACTGCACTAATAATGCAAGGCAGGGGAAGGAGAGAGGACCGTGGATGGGAAGGGACTTACTCTAATTTTCAAAATATAACCCAAAAATCTGGTTTCCTTTATGCCTAATGCACACTTGGTAGGACTAATGGTCAGACTGGCATTTTTGATGATCTAGAAAGAAAGAATAGAAACAGCAAGAGAAGGAAGGGAGATAACAGGGAGAAATTGTGCAACCATTAGAGTGGTCAATTCCTAGGTGCCACAAGAAAAATGTGATTGTGCAATCAGACAGGCAGGAGACAGACAAGTGGCAGAATAGGAGAGGACAAAACAGATCTTTGCTTTTAACGCTCTCTGCATAACAAATGGGACAGGGTCATAGCCCTGTTTGTAGGCCTGCAGAAACGGTGATGAATACTGCTCTTACTCATCTCATTCCAATCGCATTACACCTGTGCTACGTGAGCTGCACTGGCTGTCAGTTCAGTGGCGGATCACCTTCAAAGTCAGCTTGCTGACCTATAAAGCCCCTACACGGGCAGGGACTGAGCTACCTGCAAGAGCTCCTTCATCCTTACTGCCCCCTCTGACCGCTCCACTCTGCCAGTGAGGGATTGGTGGAGGTTCCCAGGTTTTGGTTGAAATCTTCAGGGGCACAGGCATTTGTATTCCCTTCCCTGTGGAACTCTGTACCCTGTCAGATTTGAGAGTGCCTGACCATAGAGAATTTTAAAATGGCATTAAAAATGCATTTATTTGAGCTGACCTTCGTAAACAACTGATTTTGTCTGATACACAGTGTTCAGTAGTTTTATTTTATTTATTGGTTTTAATAGGAAGCTATATATATATCTGTTTTAAAATATTTTGTATGTTTATTGTAATAAGTGTACAGCGCTTTGATATATGGTGAATAGAGCTTTAAAAAGAAAGTTTATTATTATTATTACATATGTTACTTGCTGGCAGGTGCTCTCTGCTTTTATTGCTATATTTTAAAGGCACTAAATGGGGATGGAAGAATGAAAAAAAATGCCACTGAGCTTAAGGGACAAGTATTGCTAAGATGTTATTCACAGCTCAGCTGGATAAAGCACTGAATGCGTCGATAGATAATATGGGCTAGAGTGGGTCGCTGAGCAAGTTATAATCTTCCCACTGACCTGGATGACCTACCTGTAGATGGGGGGTGCAAGTGGGATTGGCAGCTGGGGTCATACTCCAGATAAGATCCGGTGGGGGTGGGGGATTGGTTGCCCTGCTCTGCTGTACAGCCTGGAAAACTGTGGTTATGACTGCCTAATCACTTGTCACACCAGATGTGCATGAAATCCCAAGCTGCACATATCCCAAATGCCCGTATGTGAGGGGGACCTTTAAAACAGATGCACAGTGTGCATCACTGAAGCTATTCCCTCCCTGGTGGTGTTGTCTGCAAGCACAAATGTCCTAAGTCACTGTGTTCAGACTCTAACTCTAGGGAGTCTGACTCAGGCACTAGGGGGTGCCACTATTGCTGCCAGACTGAGCAAAGAAATGAAGAGCCAACAGCGAACAGAGACAATACCATGGGGTAAGCGAAAGCCTAAATATACTCTACTGCTTGACTGACCAGTAATGCCTCAGACACAACAGGATGACAAGTGCCCCATTGCCCTCGCTTGGTATGCACAAGTACCAAAATGCAACAGGCAGTGCAGAAAGCTGGGCATGCAGCTAACTTTTATGAAGGTAGCCACCAACACCCTGGCTGGGTCAGGAGTCTGGAGCCGGAGAGAGAAAGAGCAGTCTGGGATGCAGCTTATCTGGTGGCATAAGGTTCTAGTAGAAGACAACTGATCCACCCCCCCCCAAGGATACCCTTAATGCTGGATATAGTAGAATGAAGAATGGGGGAGCATGCAGTCAGTCAGTCTCGGCATCACTAGACTGCATATTGAACTCTAGGATGTAGGGGAAGGAGGCACCTGCACCTTAACTGGATTGGTTATGAAGGGCGCAGGGGCATGACCACACCAAAGGGAAAAAGGGGGAAATTAAAAGTGCAGAGTCTAACCCTGCATAGGGCACCCTGGGGACAGTTTAGCAGTGGGTCACTGCTCCCTGGCACAAGGGCAACCAAATAATAATCCCTCAATCTGAATGCCAGATCTGTGGGCCCCATATATAATGGCTGCATGGGACAGTGGGACACAACCTACCAGAATATAAAGTTAAGTGGTAGGTGAATACCCACTGTACATCCTACCTGGACTGGCATGAAAAGTTACTCACCTCACCCCACTAACCCATTCAGCTAATACTGCACTTCAGAATAATGACACGCCAGAGCAGCAGACACCGCAGCCTTTAGTTCAAAGGAGCCAGACTAGGGCAAGTACACAGACTGGCCTGAACCCAGGAGAAAATAAAAAAATTCTAGTTAAATGTCTTGGTTAACTATGTCAACGGCTCAAATGCAGATTCCCTCGATGCTGTCGTCAGGGACTATGGGACATTGTCCCCCCACCCAGACACAGGGCTGCCCAGGCGAACCCAAACAACCCCTCATCACTATATCATCTGTATTCAACTGAGTCAGCAATCGTGCAGACCTCAATTTACAATGAATGATATCATCCCGGAGTTAGGAGACCATGTCCATCCTTATAGTTATAACCCCTCCTGCAGCATGCCGGTTTGTTATGACACCTCCTACACAACCAGTCAAGTGGAACTGCATCATATTAAGAGTGGTACTATACTCCACCCACCCGAGAGAAGGTCTCCTTGCTCTGTGAGGACCACCTTCTCAGTGAGTGTTAGGAGTTAGCAGACAGCACTGGGAGATCAACTGATATCTCTATTTTAGGGTTTGGTCCGATTATTCCTCCCTACTAGGTAGTTACGTTTGCTATTGTAAAGATTTCTTTAAGCAGAGTACATGTGTTCCTGTACAGTTTAGTACTTGTTTTCACTTGTTAGTCAGGCAAACACTGTATGAAGATTCTAGGATTACTGGCATTAGGTTTCAATGTCCTTTCACAGTATCTATAATATGGTTAAATGTTTATAGTAGTAGACAACGAGTTGCACAACTCTTCATTTCTCAGATATGCATTCTTAAGCATCACTTGAGCAAATGCACCAACACCGATGTGTCAATGAATTCCTGGAAGACATGATGTGATGACTTCACCTGTTATGCTCAGAAGAGCCCAACCCTTGTAAACTGTAAGGGTAAAATCAAACACTAAATTCACCAAATTATCCACACTCCGACACAAAAATAACTAAGTGTAGTGAAGTTATACAATTCATCTCTTGGAATCTCCAGGGCTTAAATTCCTCAATTAGGAGAAAGCAGGTGCTCATACACCTTAAGAAACAGTACTGCAATATCGTATTTCTCCAGGAGATACACCTGCTGGTAGCTGAAACCAAGAAACTGGTGAGTAATTGGGTGGGACATGTAGTGGGTAGCTTCTTCTCAACAAAAGTCAGAAGTGTGGCCATTCTGTTACACAAATGCATGAAGTATCAAACACTCAGAAAAGCACACACTGCAGACCAGAGACGGGTACTACTTAAAATACTACTCAATGATGAAAAGAACGTTTTGCTTGGTAACAAATGGGATCAACACAAAGTCCACCTCATTCTTTCCTGACTTGGCTCAGGAACTGAGCAACCTCTATGATCCTGGTGACAGGTTAATCATGGCAAGCCACTTTAATGAAGTCTGGGACCCTCTGGTGGACAAGCTCTGAGGTGGCAACTGAACTGCCACTAAATCCAGGCAAGTACTACACTTGTTGATGGTGGAATTTCATCTCCTAGATCCCTGGATAAGCCTCTCTCCCTCAGGCAGAGACTTCACCTTTGATTCAGTGCCACACAACATGAACAGTAGGGTAGACTACTTAATCTCTGCTCTGAACCTGCAGGAAGTTCAAAACGCCTCTATAGGTCCCAGCATTATATCTGACCATGCATGTGTCTACCTGACACTGCATGTGAGCCCCTATAGACCCAACACTCGGAGATGGAAACTGAATACCTTCCTACTCTTGCAAGTTTCACGACTGGATAGTCCAGGAAACGGAGGCCTACTTTTTCCTAAATGAGTCCCCATAGGTTCCCCAAGCTATACTGTGGGATGCATACAACACCTACCTCCGAGGCAGAGTTATTAGTTTCTTTTCATGAGCTGGAAAACCAAGTGTCACAGAACTTACAGAACTGGAGCAGGCACTAAAGCAAAAAGAAAGAGAATACAACTCTCAACCCTCTCACTCCCAGCAACTGTACTGGGAAATGCTCCAGCTGAAATTTAAAGTGAACTCCCTTTCCACCTCTGATGCCCAGAGAGCACTGATGAGAACAGCCCATGAAGACTGAGAATCAGGAGAGAGAGCAGGAAGACTTCTTGCATATCACACCAAAACCCAGCAGACAGCTAATCACATTGGTGGAATCAAACTCCCTTCAGGACAACTGCTAAACAAGGTGGAAGCCATAGCCAAAGCATTCTTAGATATCTGTTCAGAACTCTACTCTTCCAAGTGAAACTCTAATCCACCCCAGTTGGCTGACGTCCTGGAGGGAACAGTAATGCCAAAGCTATTGGCCAACCTATCGGTATCAGCACTGGATGCCCCAATCACTATAAGTAAACTTCATGCAGCTGTCCAAGCCCTCCCAAAGAGAAAAACACCAGGTCTGGATGGGCTACCATTCAAAGTTTTACCAGGCTATGATGTTCACTGTAGACCACTGCCTGCTGAAGACTCTCTGGAATGTCTATGACAGAGGCACCCTCCCTGAAACAATGATAGAAGCCCTAATTACAGTACTGCCAAAGCAAGGTAAAGATCCTTACAAGACCCAGAACTACTGTCCAATTTCCTTGCTTAATGTGAATGTCAAAATCTTGACTACAATTCTGGCCGCCAGATTAGGAAAGGTAATGCCTGACATTATAGGGCAGCAGCAAACAGGCAAACTGGTCTACTCCAATGCAATTCTGTCTCCTTTCTGCTGATCCCTCAGCTCTTCCTTCATGTGTATAGCTGAAGAACCCTATAAATTACCTTTGACTGTTAGACTGCTAGTTATGAAAAAGAGGAATTTTGGACTAAGCGATGTGCAGCCTCCTAGTGCATTCAGTTTATACATCTTAATGTACCACCTCTGAAGTCATTTGTACTGCTTGTAATCCTGTGCTCATACTTATTTCCTATACATTTGTTTTAACTGCTTGCTTCTCAGTAAAAACTGTTAAAAGGAAAAATGTTGAAGGCCATACACAGAATTGAGTCCCCCGTGGCCGACATCAAGACAGACATAAACAAATGGACAAACAAGTAACGGCCATAGAGACTACAGGTGACAGATCTAGCAGCTTGAACTGAAACACACAACAGGGCACTACTCTACTTGCTGAAGAGAGAAAGAGCCCTCAATGCAAAACTGGATGATTTGGAAAACTGCAGCCCTCAGAATAAGCTCCAGTCATGGATTTAGTTATTCATATATGCCACACTGAAACCACTCTTCTCAAAGTTAAGCGAGTCGACTGCTCCTCGGGGCCATGGCTGACTGATCCACAGGCCAGACCGAGGTCCTTGGTGATCTGTATGCAGGAATATCCAGTCTGGAAAATCGTTTTGCAGACCGCATGGAAATGAAAGAACACAGAGTTTGAGGGTCAAGAAATCTATTTTGAGCAAAATTTCACAGATGCCCTTAATGCTAAAAGAAAAATGGTATGAGACTTGATTAAGCAGGGGAGAGAAAGGAAAATCCACATGCAATGGGATTCCCAGCATATCTCAGGATTCGCACAACTTGTGCAGGAGTTAGGGCTTACCTGCTTTAAGCTGGATATGGAGAGACTGGAGTAGGCAGTACTAAATCAAACCTAGGAGAAGGTGGGTGAGCAGAAAAGGTGGGAACTCAAAATGACATTTATGCTATCTAACTAGACAGAGGACTTTCCAGAGACTGATCTCAAAATGGCCCCACTCAGACCTTGAAGTCATCACTCCTGTGCAGCATCACAAAGCACTGATTTGTGACTGTTTAGGGGACCTTAAACAAGACTGCAAGTAAGAAATGAAAGTGACATCCTTACCATAATTGATCTTTCAGAATATCCTCACCACTGATTCATACCCATGAGTCTAGGGTTGGAGGCACTAGGACCTCACAGGAGCTTTCTTATAAATAGGGAGCTGTTGGCAACTGACAGCACCTGCACACCACCTGTGGTTCCACACACCGACCATCGTTGGCTCCCTCACACACCTCAGTTTTGTTCGCCAGGAGATAAAAAAAAAAAGTGGAGAGAAAATAAAACAGAGGAATAGATACTATCTAGCCCAAGGGATAGTAAAAGGATATGGAACTAAAACAACCAAACCAGACAACCAAACTGAGGACGGAGGGCTGGGCCTACTAGGTGGCACTAGGTAGTAGTGTTGTAGAAGGGAGCCAGAGCCTCTAACCACTAGCCAGACAAAGTATGGACAGTGATAGGAAAAATAAGGCAGCAGCAATGAACAGATGGCGCTGGCAGAAATGGGAAAAGAGGAAGTCCAAATGGCGACCCCTTGCAAATGAGATTGGAACTGTGCCAAAAAAATGGGGAAAAATGACATCTGGACTCCAAGAGAATAGCACCATGCTACCAGACAGACTGCTGAGTTAACTTGAGACTAAACCCACAACCCACTTTTCTCCGTGACAGATGGGAGGAAAAAAAAAACACAACCCACTTTTCTCCATGACAGATGGGAGGAAAAAAAACACAACCCACTTTTCTCCGTGACAGATGGGAGGAAAAAAAAAAAACACAACCCACTTTTCTTCGTGACAGATGGGAGGAAAAAAAAAACCCACAACCCACTTTTCTCTGTGACAGATGGGAGGAAAAAAAAAAACACAACCCACTTTTCTTCTTGACAGATGGGAGGGAAAAAAAAAACTCACAACCCACTTTTCTCTGTGATAGATGGGAGAAAAGTAGGGATGAGGAGCATAGGAGTTGCAGGACGGTCAGTCCTAGGGAGTCAAGATGTAGCTATCTCCTCTGCCATGCTCCAGGTGGAGCGAGTGAAGCACAGAGCTCAGTGAGAAGTGCCAAGGGGTACCAACCAAAGCTCCAAAGATGGATAGATAAAACAAGACCTGCTTCTCCTGCAACCACAGGGATGTACCCTGTGGGAAGCTAGTATACCGATCCAAGCAAAGCACATTGCACTCCTCCGTATACAGAGCAGCTGCTCAGTGGAGTCAGTCTGGATAGTGCCTTGAGATGTGCTGCACTGCATATAGTAACTAACATGGGTATACCCAAGAGGGATATACCCTGGGAAGGCAGAAATAGGATAAAGGAAAAAAAAAAATGGAGGGAAGGGGCCACCTGTGCACTCATAGAAAAAAAGGAGGATTTTTTTTTGGGATGGGGGGAGTTGGTAGAGGGGTCACAAGGCACAAGGACACAGTGCAGGAAGTTCCTGGACTCCTCTAATCTGCTTAATCCTCTGCAATCAGGATTTAGGCCACATCATAGTACAATTTCAGCCCTTGCAAAAGTGACTAATGAGTGGTGGGGTGCCCTTGATAACAAAAACTTTGTATGTGCAGTATTCCTGGACTTAAGCAAGGTGTTCGACACTGTTGATCATGACCTGCTTTTACATACTCTCCATACGATTGGCCTTGACCCCTCTCCCATGAGATGGTTCTCAAACTACCTCGTAGGTCATCTTCAGCAGGTAAAAGCAGAAGGGGAATTCTCGTCGCTGAAACACTTGCTCGGGGGTGTCCCACAAGGCTCCATATTGGGACCACTGCTCTTCGCACTCTACATTAATAGTATCAACCTGGGATTAAAATCCACAAATATTCATCTTTTCGCAGATGATACAGTCCTTTACATTAGCAGACCTACCCCCGAAGCAGCCTGCAGTGACTTACAGCAGAAGTTCAAGCAGCTCCAATTAAATCTACTGAACAGGACGCTTCTTTTGAATGCTAAAAAACCTAAGGCAATGCTTCTCTCTCCTCTAATCTATACCCCTAATCCTGCTACCCTAGGATTCATACCGAAGCTTGCTACTCTCCTAAGTGAATCATTAGACGTCGTACCCAATTTCAAGTATCTGGGGGTCTGGATTGACCATAATCTCTCCTTCCTTCTTCATATCGAGGAAATAATAAAAAAACTTAAGCAGAGACTTGGCCTATTTTATAGGATCAAACACCTGCTGACTCAGGATGCTAAAAAAGGCTGGTCCAATCCACCTTCCTATCGATTCTGGACTATGGTGACTTCCTTTATGGCCAAGCTCCTGCATCTGCATTAGCCAAACTTGATGTGCTGTACCATGGAGCCATAAGATTTATCTCTGGTGTTCCATATTCTACACATCGCTGCTTTCATTACAACTTAGTTGGCTGGTCAGCTCTCACTTTCTGAAGGCAAAGAAATGCTGCCTTCTGGATTTATAGCATAATCACAAAGGAGTTGCCTATGTACATAGTTGACTGTCTGCCCCTATGTACAATAAGCAAGTATGCATTAAGAAGCTCCACTTATATCACCTTATCCGTACCTAAGGTCAAATCAAGATTTGGTAGGTCCTCTATAAGTTTCTTTCTACCCCAACTGTAGAATAAATTGTAAAAAACTCTTAAGGTGACTCACCCTATCTCCCTGGCCTCATTCAAGACACTTTATTCATGATCTATCAAGGAAGTATGTAAATGCTTCCCCTGACTGTGGCCTGTTATTACCTGTCTGCAGTTGCTTCCCTTGGTGCGCTTGACACCATCCTCTCTAAATAAAGTTGGTGCCTCCCATCACTGTGTATCTCTCCTCCTCCTGTCTCCTCTGCATCCTGCTCTTTCCTCCTCCCTCCTACTATGCATAATGTCCACACTTCCTCTTCCCTCCCCATATGTAAGGCGCTCAATGGGTATCCTAGTATTTATTTATATGTGCCTCAAGGATACTCTTATAGTACTGCCTGCAGCCATTTGTATATTTTGTAAACTACAAGTTACTTGTACATATTGGCCCGGATATTCAGAAGGGTTGTGCATGGCGCAACAGTGTTGCACCATGCGCAACCCACTGATGCGCCCCGGCACGCTATTCAAACAGGGATTGAGCCTGGCAAACCCCATGCACCAGAGCGCATCAGTAATGTATCGCGTGCAGGTGAGGCGTGCCTATGCCGCCTCCGCACATCCGATATTCATCCCGGGATGTGCTAAGCCCACATGCGCAACTCCTACTTGCAGCTCACAGGTGAGCCAAAAAAAAAAGGAACAACAGCTGGACCCCCAAAGGTGAGCTGCCGTATTGCAGGGTGCAACATGGCAGCTGCCACCTGTGGGTGGCCACCTGAGCTCCGGCTGCACCTTCTGGTGGTGCCTCCCATGCCCGATCACGGGCATATGTATACAAATCTTAGTCCTAAATCCCTGGTGATCCAGTGGACCCCTTCACGCCGGATCGCAGGCTTAGGTATAAACATTAATCGTCCAATATCCCTGGTGGTCCAGTGGACCGCATGCAGCCCGATCACGGGCTTAAGTATAAACACTCATCAATATCCTGGTGGTCAGTGGACGCGCTTGCAGCCTGATCACGGGCTTAGGTATAAACATATAGCGTCCAATATCCCTGGTGGTCCAGTGGTACCCCCCTCCCCATCCGCCCACTGAGCCCCACCGCCCCTCCCCGGTCAGCGGCGTGGCAGCACCCACCCGCCTGCTGCCCGCCGCCCGCCGACTGACACGGCCGGTAGGGGCTGTACGCCGATTGGTCCACAGCGTGAGCCAGTGGGCGCAGCCTGGTTTCAGACATTCCAGATATGTGAATGGATCCATTCACATATCTGGAATGTGTAGATGGACGGTTGCACTCCCATTGGCTCCCACTGTGACCAATGTGCGACAGCCCTAACGATGGTGTCTGGGGCCGGCGGCGGGGCGGCAGGCGGTAGGCTGCTCCGCCGCTGACCGGGGAACGAAAGTGTGGGATCAGTGTGGAGGGGAGGGTGGTTCGCTGGACCACCAGGGATATAGGACTTTATTTATTTTACTGAAGCCCTCGATCTGGTTGACAGCGTCCACTGACCACCAGGAGATAGGATTCTATTTTTATTTTACTGAAGCCCGCGATCGAGCTGACAGCGTCCACTGGACCACCAGGGATATCGATACCTTACTTATTTTCAAATGCCCGCGATCGGGCAGTGGGGCACATTGCTGCGCTGCAGGGGGCATCGGTCCCCGACGGCTGCTGCCTGGCAGGGCGCCAGGTGTAAGTCGCCAGGGATCAGCGCACCTGCATGCAAATGGGGCCATAATGACATGCAAATGGCCCCATTTGCGCCTTGCATACATTATGGCCCCATTTGCATGTGCACTTTGGAATATCGCAGTTGTTGCGCCTAGTGCAATGGAACTTGCGCTAGCGCATACCCCTGCTCCACTCTGGCCACTTGTGCTGGTGCAGTACCACTGCACCATGCACACTGCGGGTGGCCAGGGTGCGATATTCAATGATGCTGAGCCATGGCGCAGCTCCATTGAATATTGCCCAGTCAATGCCCCTGCGCAGCCAAGTTGCGCTGTGCCCAGGCTTGCGCCACAGCCTGGCGCAGTTTGAATATCTGGGCCAAAGTATAAAAAAAAAAAAAAAAAACGAATGCATGGCATATCAAGAAGTGTACTGCATGCGAAGTGGTTCACCTTCCTACTCTTTTTAATAGACAGTCCAGAGTGAGGTAAGCCACCTCTTTGTGGAGCAGCACCAGCTGGGTTTGCCTGCTCGAGGCAATTTCATTTGGAGTTTGTACTCTTTTTAATCACTGTATTGTAACCTAGATGCAATCCCGTTGTTATGTTTATAAAACTGATAGTTACTCCTAGTTCGTGTTTTTTTACTGTACTCAGTTTCTGAGCGTCACTCAATCTATTGCATGTAAAAATTGATTTACAATTCTTTTTTTTTTTTTTTCACCAAATATGTAATGTATTATGTCTTGGAACAATAATAAAGGAGTTCCAAAAAAAAAAAGGCAGAAGGCAACTGTTTTCCCAGTGACCTAGGTTAAGATATTATATGGCTTGACCTCTTGGCCTAAACAATTCTGACCACCACCTTTTGGTATACTCTGCAACACTGCTTCCTCATCAAAGGTTAGTGACTAAAAAAATGACTACCAAAGCAAAAACAAATACTTGCACCCCCCCGCACGCGTGTATACATACATACTGTACATACATACATACATACACACACACACAGTCTCATGACAGTGCTCTAAACTGCAGGAAATTTTTCTGTATCTTCAGGACGTGGACTACAAATCACCAAATAGTGGAAAATAAATCCCTGTAATTTGTAGACTTAAGATTTCAAGGCTCCAAACTGCAAAATATATCCTCAGCACTTTTCAGACCTAGGGCCAGATTCTGCGGTTAGCTTATAAGTATCAAAGGCACTTACGCCCAAACGCCGGGATGCTGCCTGGGACCAGGGCCAACTGTCTATCAGGCAGGGTCCCCACAGCTAAGTCCCACAAATTGCACCAACCCAGGCGGTGCGTCAAACGGAGGGCGCACCTGCACAGGTTGCCGCAAACCGTGACATTGCACAGATGAAGGGTGCACACGCCCCCCCAGCTCCAATCCCAGAGAATAAAGACTGTTAAAGCCCCACAGGGCCACTGTCCAGAGTCCAGATCCCCCATAATATTTCAGATTAAAGCCCTGCAGGGCTATTGTCCCCCAGTCCCAATCCACCATAATATTTCACAGTAAAGCCCTACAGGGATATCGCCCCCCCCTCCAGCCGCTGCAATATATGCATAAATCTGTCCGCAGATTCCAGTCTACTAATTGTAGCCTGGTGATCTAGTGCCCCAACCAGCAGTGCCAGACCACCCCACATCCCCCTCATACCCAGCGGGCGACTGGCACAGCCCACCTCTCACCACCATCACACCCAGCCACCAACTGATCTTCAGAGTGATCAGGTACTACTGTAAATAGCACGCGTTCAATGAATGACGGCTCATTCATTGAGTGCACACCATTTACTGTAGTACGCGTTCATACAAAGCTCAGTCAGCAGCTGCCTGGGGTGGTGAGAGGTGGGTTCTGCCAGTCGCCAGCTGGGTACGGGTGGAGGGGTGCAGGGTGGTCTGGCACTGCATGGGTGGCCACTAGACTACCAGGGTTAACGAGGATCTTTTTTTTTTTTTATTTCACAGTCTGCATTACCACTCGGACTTGGGGTACAGGGATCGGGGTTGGGGGGGTCTTCTATCCCTTCCGGGCTTTTTCTGCTGAATATTGGGGGATTGGGGCATTAGAGTATCTTCTATCTCAGCGGCATTTCATACATATGTCAGGGATCGGGGCATAGGGGTATGTATACTGGGGATGGGCTATAGCTCATCCCAACCCCCGGTGGACACAAATTACACTTTCACCAGTTAATTGCTGGTGTAAATGTACTTTGACGGATGTCCTCTGGGGGTTGTTTCAGAATACCAAACTCAGAGACTTGGCAGCTGCCCTTCCAGAATAGGGCGCAGCTGCTGTCATAAACCCCCTTGCGCCATGTCACAGGAGGTTTATGACGCAAATGGTGGCGTAAGTCCACTTTGGTGCCAGTAGCCTGTGGCTGCTTTGCTGAATCCCAAATGTCACAACTCATGGCACAAAGTGCCACTTGCACCATTTTTTTTTTGGCACAAGTCACTTTGTGCCATGTGTAACCTTTTGTGATTCTGTCCCCCAACGTTTAAAGAGCAGCAGTTTTGGTGCTTTAACAAAAACCCATTAAAACTGGCTGATTGCTGGTCACACTAGGTAAAACGGATCAATGGCATGTGATTTCCTTCCATGGATGTTTAGAACCTTTTTTTTTTTTAACTTATGTTATTGAGATTGCGATGTTTAGAACCTTAATCCATTACATTCTGGTGTAACAGTGTGATGGGGCAAGGGACCTACATGGTTAAGGCTTCCACATCAGACTGATCTGTCCAGGCTTTAGCAGCGTGTTAAGATCCGTTGAGATTATCTACTACAATTACTCAGTGATGTCATCAGTAAGCAGAACCAAAGGCTACAGCGCAAAATGCCTCGACTAAATTTAGAGCTTTCACAAGCTAGAGCTCAAAAAGTCTGAACTTCTTTAGAGTCACTGACATGTCATTCCAGATGGTTACGAGGAGACTGTCACAGCGATGGCCACAGCCATGACATTTATAGACTCAGGGACGGGATGTGATTAATACAAGGCATCAGCCAGGATGAAGTGAGTAGCTATGCCCTTCACATAGTCTTCATGAATGGTAACTGTTCCAAAAACATTTTTTTTCTACTCAAATATTCCCAGGTTTCCCTTCCTCAAATGAAAACCTTACAAATCTCAACTCTGATTCTTCAGGAAATACATCAGTTCATTTAAATGTGCTTTATTTATCTATTTATGCTTTTACCTTATGAGAATGGAGCAAATACAGACCCCCCAAAAAGTTTTACACTTATTATTAGTGTCAGGTATTCTTATAACATACCTAAACAATCCACTCTGCTGCATATATTCTGACAGATTATATATATATATATGTATACACACACACACACACACACACACACACTATGTGTGTCCTGTTTTAAACTTTGTACTCTGTTTTTGAGGCAAGACAATACAATTTTTATTTATAAAATGCCACTTTTTATACAGAATATTTTATCTGCATATCTTTATTTTAGCTGGCTCTATGAGCGGGGAAGGGGGCACTATATTGATTTTTGCATATTTTGGAATGTTAAAGAGTAAATCATTTTTACGGCTACATAGCAAGAGCTCTGCAATAAATTGCTGACAAGATGAGAGGCAGCAGGGCAGAGGAAGAATATAACAAGAGCTGACATACATTACCTTCTACTTCCACAGTGGAACCTCGTCACCTCATTGGTATGCATGAGATCTCTGGTCTTTTGTGTCTGTACCCCCAACCCCCCTTTCCTAAAAACATACATAATTTATTCATGAATCAAAGGTTGTGGCACTTTTTTCTGTTTTCTGTGCCACCTCTGCAACTGAAAGAATGCTACTGACCAGGGGCAAGCTGTATCTTAATATTCTATTTTTTATGGATTTTTATTATCTCTTGATGTTTGCACTATTTATAAATGTCCCAGGTCATGCCTGTAAAAGGGGCACGTGGCCCAGTGCACCTACCTGGTTAGCAAATTTTAAATTAAATAAAAAATAAAAATGTCAGAGTCTGAAGAACAGTTCTATCATCAACTAACATAGTTTAGACACAACAGAAACATTTATTTACCTCCAGAGTATATACTGAGAGAACAGACAAATGGCAGAGAGGAGAAGACAACAGGATGCAGAGGGTGCAGAGGGTAATACTAAATGGAGTACACTCTGAAGAAAGGCTGGTTCCCAGTGGGGTACTGCCGGGTTCAGTACTGGGACAGGTCCTCTTTAATGTTTTTATAGGAGACATGCAGAGGGGCTGGAAGGAAAAGTATGCCTCTTTGCAGACGACACAAAGATCTGCAACAGGGTTGATACACGGGGGGGTGGAAAGGATGAGAAGGAACTTGGCAAGGTTGGAGGAATGGTCAAAAATATGGCAGCTTAGATTCAATGCAAAAAGTGCAAAGTAATGTACCTGGGAAACAAAACCCAGGGAAGAGTACACAATGGGGGTACTAACAACAACAAAAATGGAAAGGGACCTGGGGGTAGTCATATCAGATTGCCTTAAGGTAGGCAAGCAATGTGAGAAGGCAATAAGGAGGGCTGGAGGGATACTGGGATGCACTGGGAGAGGCATCACAAGTAGAAAAGAGGAAGTTGTTATCCCTATGTACAGACAGTTGGTGAAACCCCATCTGGAGTACTGCGTGCAGTTCTGGAGACCCCATTTCCACAAGGACATAGACAGGATGGAGGCAGTCCAGAGGAGGGCAACTAAAAGGGTGCAGGGTCTGCAACAGAAGCCATATGAAGAGAGATCTAAAGAGCTCAACATGTATACCCTAGAGGACAGGAGTGAGGGGGACATGATAGAAAAATTTAAGTACCTCAAGGGAATCAGCAAAGTCCAAGATGAGAGCATCTTTCAGAAAAAGAGATGTGCAAGAACAAGGGGGCACAATTTGAAGATAGAAGGGGAACGGCTCAGGGGCAATGTGAGGAAGTATTTTTTTCACGGAGAGGGCGATGGATGCATGGAACTGCCTTCCTAAGGAGGTGGTGGGGTCAAAAACAGTGGGAGAATTCAAGAATGCATGGGACAGACATAAGGCAATTCTGGTGGTGGAGGAAGTAGGCTGTTCAGTTAACTACAATCTGCAGCTTATCCAATAGATAGGGAAATGGGCAGACTAGGTGGGCCAAGCGGTCCTTATCTGCCATCAAAGTCTATGTTTCTATCATTTATTCATGAATCAAAGGTTGTGGCACTTATTTCTGCTTTCTGTGCCACCTCTGCAGCTGAAAGAATGCTGCTGACTAAACAGATTACTTCACATAGCAGGGGCAAGTTGTATCTTCATATTTCTATTGTTTATGGATTTTTATTATCTTTTCATGTTTGTACTGTCTGTAAATGTCCCAGGTCATGCCTGTAAAAGGGGCATGTGGCCCAGTGTAGCCATCTGGTTAACAAATTTAAAAATAAAATAAAAAATAAAAATGTTAGTAACTAAAGAACAGTTCTATCATCAACTAACGTAGTTCGGACATAGTAGAAACATTTCTTTACCTCCATAGTATATACTGAGTGAGAGCAGACAAATGGCAGAGGAGGAGGAGACAGGTACGGGCAGTCATTATGTGGATAATGACTTCAACCTATACAAGTATGTGGAATGGCACTGTAACCTTAAACATAATCTCTGGTTTGGACTAGCCAGCAGCAGCATCTCAATCATAAAAAGGCCTGTTTTCCAGGCCACTTCACTGTGGCTTCAGGTCTTCTCAATAAATGCCCTGACCTCCCAAGATGATCCTGTTCTGTGCTTACATGGCCCCTCTCAGCACCAGTGCAAGACACACTGGAGAGGAGCCATGAGTCCAGGGGGTGGCCAGCTGCCTGATGGCATAGTGTGATGGCAGGTGGGTGTTGGTGACACAAACTAGAATGGGGGCAGGGGTGGGAGGACATAAAAATGGGAACCAGGGCAGCATCAGCTTGTGGGAGACACAAATGAGAAATCAGGGGCAGAGGGGGTTGGGGATACATACAGAACCAGGGCTGAATCAGAGCAAATTGAGGGAAGAATAAAATAAAGTAGATAAAAAAAAATGCAATTGCACTGAAAGCAAGCATTGTCTGATACTTCCTTGCTTTGGACTGCGGGATCATGGGAGGGTAGAAGAGAATGCTGGGCGTGTTCTTGGTGAGTTGGAGCAAATGGTGCAGCCTGTCCACACGGCTGCCTACTCCGCTTGCCTACTCTGCTCTGAATGCTTCCTCCACTCTGTAATGGCTCAGGCAGAGGACTGCTGATTGGCTGACCTCGATTGGGTAAGTGTCCACACAGCTGCATTTGTACCACAGCAACCTGTGCACTCAGGTAGATGTGGTACAAATGCTGCCATGTAAGCTTGCAGAGGCTATGCCACTTGTGACCTAGGCCAATCAGTTGTACGTGCAGATGCAGCAAGAGTCGGTCCCTAACAGCAAAAAAACTCACTGCCCAGTTCAGTTGGCTGAAGCTATGGATGCAGCATAGATCAGATCTGATCACCAAGAAACTCTGCCACTAAAACTAAGGTTGCTCAGTTAGAACTGTGATTGTAGCATGTCAGATCCCCATCATCGAGCAACTGCATTACTTCAAGACCATAACACAAGCAATTACACTGCTCTACTTCAGAATAGATGGAAAAAAAAAACACATATGCAATTCCTTTTATTGGACTAACAGAATTGCGCCTGAGACTAGATTTCCAGAGGTAAATTCCTTCAGCACATCAGTGGCCACGGACCTGAGGAAGGGATTTTAACTCTTGAAAACCAGTCTCAAAAACAATTGTGTGAGTCCAATAAAAGGTATCACCTGCAAAATAGGTGATTTTTTTTGTCTTCTATATCATAGACAGGACTAACATGGCTGCCACATTTCTTCATCAGAATAAACTAAATTGTTTTGCTCTGCTTCCATTAAGATACTAATGTTGAAATCATACCTTTTTAGAACCACATTGTTATGCACAATAGGATGGATTTTCAAAGAGCCCTTAGACTGACACAAGGTGCAGCAACCACCTTGCATCAAATCCAGGTGCGCCAAATATTGTACACCGTATTTTGCAAGAAAAGCATTTGCTGTGGAGGTCTGCTGCATGAAAAATATGATGCATGAGGAGAGAATGATGCAAGCCGAGTCAAAAATTCAGTGGGTGAGAATGACTCAAGCTGAGTCAAAAAGACGATGCAGGGGGTGGGAAATGACTCCAGCTGTTTCAAAAAGACAATGCATGGGTCGAGCATGACTCAAGCAGAGTCAAAAAATATGACGGATGAAATGGCCAAGCCAATGGCACATTAAGACCCCCAAATGCTCTAAACTAGTCCTGCAGGGGAATATAGGTGCTATAACCAAACATCTACAGGATTTACCCTTTCCTTTATATACACTATGTCAGACCAGTTCTAGCAGGTCTAACGGTAAATTCTATCTTCAGAGCAGCGTCAACAGGTTCCACCTGTGAAAATCCAAAAAAAATGGGATGGTGCATCATTTTTTTGACACAAGCCCCACTGCAACATGACACACCCAGTTTTTTGATGCAAGCCACTTTGGCACATATAGTTCTGCTTTTGACGGAAGCAACATTAGAAAATCAGAAATGATGCAAGTTTTGACGCAGCTTGTTCCTTGCATCACTCTTTCATGGTGCAAGCACCTCGCATCATTCTCTGACCTTTGAAAACTGAGCCCCCTGTCTTCAGCAGGAATCAGTGATGGCAGCGGATGTGTGAAACAAGGATATAAAGTGAGTTCAATAGTTATGTTGGGAAAGTGCTCTTCAGTAACTACTTCTTAACAGAAGCAGAGCAAAACTTGCTGCAGAACAGTTCCTGATATCTCATGAACCTTGCTCTTACACTTAACAGACACTGCAGCTTGCTCAGGACAACAGTAAGTGGTTCTGCTGGGATCTGAATCTGAACTTGCTGGTTCTCAAGCCTGTGATTTTAACCATTACACCCCAATACCATCCTCCTATCATGTCTGAAAGGTTGCTTCGTGAATCTTAGAGCAAACAGTATAGACATGACTTTTTCTGCCCTTCAGGTACCTCACAGCTCCCTCAGTGTGGGCAGTCTTCTGCATGACCTCTTGCATGTACATGGTCCATTGGAAGACCCAAACTCCATGGCCCAGTCACAGGGGTCGATGTGGTGCTACAGATCAATGTTGATCCTCCCTGACCGAGGCACACTGCCACTTGGCAACTGCCCCTGATTGCTGGCCTGCCTCCTGACACTGCAATACAAGTTTGCTCCTAAACCTGGCTCACCTGCACGGCAGTGTGACACCCTACCGCTTGGTCAGCCAGGTAGCCTCAATGGTTCCCACATTAATCTTTTCTAAATCATTTATTTCAAAAGGGCTAATTTTTAAACTGTTAGGGCTAGAAACCCAATTCTTATTTTTCTTCAGATGAAAGCAAGAAAGACTGGAGGGTACTCGAGGGGAGAGCTAAATATTTTCTGTGCATGCAACAGTACAAGATGATGGTACAGAAGGCTAAAATGGCATAACATAATCATGAAATAGGATAAGGTGGAAGGAACCTTTAGAACATGTTTAAATTCTGTATTCCTACAAATTTAATTTTTTTGTGCACTTTATTTAAAACTTCATTCAGCAGTACAGAAAGGCATCAGATATTCTATTTAAAAAGCATATATGTGTTTCATTATTTTACACAGATTCTATGGTAGTTAGGTATATTATAAAACCAATCGGGTAATTGCTAAGTTTATCGCCAAACTATTATAATAACAAATGTAATATTGAGCTGCTTTTATTTCAGGAGGTTCATGTCTTGTATAGAGTATTAAACATCCCCAAATGGAGGCTTGCCTACATGATAAGAGTTTCTCCTTAGGTCAACAACCACAGTTCAGAAGTCAGGAAACCTAGATTGCGATAGGGCCTCCTCCACTGGAGCCCAGACCTCCTTGTAGGTATCCAATTGGCCTCTAACTGCATATTGGATCCTCTCATATTTCATACAATCCAAGAGGGCATCCACCCACTCAGCTATGGAAGGAATGGACTGAAGCCTCCAATGGAGAGCCAAAACCTTTAGGCCCATCACATTTCCGAGCCTCCATAAGGACAGCCCAGATTTTGTGTAGTTCCTCCTCCCATCTGGCTCACCCGGGGTTAGGCCCAGCAGAATCTCCACCAGATCCAGCCTAGGAGGGGTACCAACCAATTTAGAAAGAGTCTCCTGCACCCCTCACCAAAACCTCTGAACCCGACCACACTGCCAAATCATGTGGAAAAAAGTTCCATTATGTATCTGGCATTTAGGGCACATGGGGGAATCCTGTCGATTAATTATGTGGGCCAACCACGGAGTATGGTATGTTCTATGTAATACATTAAACTGTATGGCTTTGGCTCTGTTGTTTACCGAACATTTAAAGATATTGTTTAAGATGAAGATCCATTCCCCTCCTGTCAGGGCATCTCGTAAGATGTCACACTCCCACTTGGACTTGGTGGCCTCCATATAATCTGGCAGAGCCCCTATTAGCAGTTGGTAAGTTCTCCTCAGAGGCCTAAAAGTGGGCTGATCCGATTGTCCCCAAAACAGTTCCTCCAAAGGGGAACGCGATACCCCACATAGGCCCAACCTACTATTTAGTCTCCCATATGCTTCTCTAATTTTGTTATATTAAGGGAGGTGGGATTTACTAACAGCTTTGTTTTTTAGAAGGTGGTCGAATGAGCAACTTTTATCTTCCTGAAAAATGTGCTGAATTTGAGTAATCCCCACCATCAGCCCACCTCCTCAAGACTGGGTAATCCCAGATGGAGCCACCTCTTCCCTGTTGTAAAAGCTTTCTAAGGGAACACTCAGGAGACAAACCACCCCTCACCCCTATCATAGTGTGAGCAAGTTTCCACACTTTTATCATATTCCCCGTACTGGGGTTAACCGGGGTGGGCAAGGACCCCACCTCTCCACATAGTGCAAGAAATTTGTGATACATTGAGGAATCCCCCGGATTTTCCATCCCCACCCAGACCGGCCGAGCCTCTGCATTCTTTACAGTGTCCTGGATATGGGCCGCCTGGGCAGCCACCCAGTAATGTCTTACACTGGGGAGACCCAACCCACCTTTTCTCTGGGGCATCCACAGGCGTGACTTCTTAATCCTAGGCCTTTTATTATTCCAGAGGAGCTGGGTGATAGCCCCCCTCGATGCTTTTAAAATATTTTAAGGGGAAGTGGAGAGGGATTACCTGAAAGAAATATAGGAATTGAGGTAGGACTGACATTTTTATTAAGTTCATCCTCCCTAGCAAGGTAAGAGGCAAAGCTCTCCACGCCAGACAATTATCTTTTATCTTAAAGACCAGGTTGTTCATGTTTGTTTTGACCAGAGTGGAGAGCTTAGAGAGCATTTGGATACCCAAGTATTTTAATGATTTAGAAGGCTGAATCAGTTTCCGAGCAATATAAATAGAACTTTTCTTCTCACCCACCGGCATCCATTCGCATTTGTCCCAGTTGATCTTGTGGCCAAAGATAGGACCATATTTAGCAAACAGTTGGGACAGCACCTGCAGCGCTTCCTTCAAGGAGTCCAAGAAGAGGAGAACATCGTCAGCAAACAAAGAGATCACACGTTCCTGTCCACTCCATCTAAGACCCCGGATACGGGAGTTAGATCTTATGCTTTGAGCAACAGCTTCGATTGTAAGGACATATATTAAAGGGGAAAGGGGACACCCCTGCCTAGTACCTCTTGTCAGGGCAAAGGGTGTTGAAATAATATTATTTGTGAGAACTTGAGCTCTTGGGGACCTATATAGCACACCCACCCATTTCAGCATGGAAGGACCCAGACTGAATTTCCGCAAAACCGTCATCATAAAGGGACACTCAACACGGTCAAAGGGCTTCTCTGCATCTAAAGATAGCAGGCCCCCTCTCCCCCCCTTGGCCATTGATGTATTAAGTTAAGAACCCTCCTGATATTATGTTTGGCCTGTCTCCCCTTCACGAAATCCCCTTGATCTGGGCGAACCAAACCAGGGAGAACACCCCCAACCTACTGGCTAATAGTTTCGCTAAAATCTTGTAGTCAGTGTTGAGTAATGATATTGGGTGATAGGAGTAGCACCACAGTGAGTTCTTTCCCTCTTTAGGTAATATGGTAATGGTGGCAAGTTCCTGTGATGGGGGAAGTGCACCCTCATCCAAAGTTTCCTGAATCATTTCTTTCATTATTGGTCCCAACTCCTCCCATAATAGCTTATAAATTTCGGTTGGAATGCCATCTGGCCCTGGTGCTTTCCCATACCACTGCTTTAAGTTCCTCTAAAGAGATTGGGGAGTCTAACTTAGCTACATCCAACTTCCCCATCCGTGGGAGACTAATTTCTTTCAAGAATTCCTCCTGGTCTGCTCCCTGAGGGAACTCAGTAGAATATAACTGAGAGTAATAGGCTTTAAAAATGTCATTAATTTCTCGCTGGTCGTATGTGACCCCTTACCCTCTGCTTCTATCCCCAGAATAGTCCTCCCCGCTCTTTGCCTCTTAACCAGACTCGCCAACCACTACCCAGCTTTATCCCCTTCAAAATAAGAATATGACTTGGCCAGATTCAAGGCTCTCTTTATATGGTGTGTAGATGTTTGGTTTAATTCACATTTCAAAGTACCCAATCTTGCACGCTTGAGCGGACCTGGCGAGGTCATAAGTTCTTTTTCTAACTGGAGAATCTGTGTCTCCAAATCATGTTCCTTACCAGAGCCATTCTTTTTTTGTGGGCAGAGTATGAAATGGTCTCCCCTCGGATACTAGCCTTAAGGGCCTCCCAAATGGTCCTAATATCTGTGTCTCATTTTTGGTTGTCTCGGAGGAAGGTTGATATGTGCCATCTCATTTGGTGGAGAAACGATGCATCCCCTAAGAGGTTAGGGTCCATACACCACATGGGGTCCCTCCTGGGTTTCTGCTTTTCCTCCAGAGACACCCTCAGGGGAGCATGGTCCAAAATAAGTAATGGGCCATACTCGGCCTCAACTATATTGCCTAACCTTGACTTAGGTAGAAAAATGTAATCCAACCTAATATAAAGTTTGTGTGCATATGAATAAAACAAGTATTCTCTAGAGGTGGGGTGATGAAATCTCCATGCCTCCAACAACGATCTCCCTGCCATCATGTTGTGGAGGGTTTTAACACTCTTGGGGCAGGGGTCCTTCCTCACACCAGAGTAGTCTAGGGTAGGATCCCAGTACATATTTAGATCCCCCCTAAAATGATGTCATCTGGAAATGGGGCCAAGGTAGTTCCCAGGTGAGTAAAAAAATCTGGAGCATCTGTATTGGGGCCATAGACTGAAACCAGGGTTGTAGGGGTTCCTCCCAGGTCCACCACCACCACCACATATCTCCCCTTGGGATCAACCACCGTGGAAAGAATCTTATGAGGGAATCCCGGACTGATCCAGATAGCAACTCCACGTGCTTTAGATGTAAAGGTAGAAGCAATCAGGGTGCCCCCCCAGGAATGTCGTAAAGCATCCATCTCCTGTCTGGCAGAATGTAGTTCCTGTAGGAACACCACATCCCCACTCATCTTATGCCTGATCTGGGTGTAAACCTTTTTACCACTGTGCAGAGCCCGTTAACATTCCAGGAGATTAAAACCAATTTAGACATAGAAATTTTGAAGTTTATCAGCTGGGTACTGCCAGCTTCTCCCACAGAAGACATTACCTCCCCCCTGCCACTGCCGAAAGAATATTTGAACTTTTTTTTTGAAAGCTTTGAACAGAACTACAAAACCCTATCTCCCCAATCTCCCCATAATAACATAACTTTACTACCCCAATCCTCATCCCACCCCCACCCCACCCAGCAACCTTATTAAACATTAGGTATAAAACCTATTTCTCTCTTAAACCTTTAATTAAAACCCAAACTAACAAAAATTCCCTCTACTTTTCGTGGATGGAGTATCCGTCCCTTGCAAACCTTAATGCTTAATGAATTATAGAAATTTTAACTTAATATACCCTCTTACATATAAAAAGAGAAACTTAAAATCAGCTGGGGTATGTCCGGGCCTGGGCTGCCATAAAACAAAAAAGTATGTTGTCAAATGAGGAGGATCTCTGAATATCCCTGCCCCATCCTGTACCTTGAATAGGAGCTAGGGACATCAGACCTTATGGAAATTACAGCTTTGTCCCAAGAGCTCTTACTTTAAATAAAAAGAAAAATCAATCCTCCCCTCCAAGCCCTGTAAATCGGGACTTCAATCACACATAACAAGCCCAACCCGTTGACCCCCCCCCCACCTTCAATCCATGCTCAAATCTCCAACAGACAAAACAATTAGCCTGTATATAATTCTGAATTATGTTGTACCATGCACTAACTCGGTAACTTCAATTACTTAACTTCTAAAATAGGCATATACACAAGTAAAGCAACTGTCTAGTTCGTATAGCAAAGTCCTGGTGGTAAAATCAGATAGCTAGTCGCTATTCCACCCTTTCAGTCTGGCAAAGCGGTGACTTCTTAGAGCGTTTCTGAATGAGAGAGGAAGAGGGAACCCCCACATCCAGCCATTATAGGCCTCATAAGGAGTTACGGACTGGAGAATCACTCCACCCCCGACTCACACTGGTGCGGAAACAGTACCTTAGGTCGAGGCCTGTCTTCACGGGGCTTTCTGCTTCTCCAAACCTCTCACAAACTTGAGAGCTGCCGCCGGATCAGTGAAAGTTTTTGTGGAGCCTCCCACTGGGCACACAGTTAGCCAAGCTGGATATAGGAGCGAAAAAGGACAGTTTATGCTGTGGAGAACTTGGCAAACCTCCACGAATGCCTGTCGTTGTTGTTGCAGGAGTCTGGAGTAATCTGGGAATAGGCTAACATGCCTCTACTGCACTAAATTGATCCCAGTTTTCCTCGTGGCCTCCAGGACCTGCACCCTGTCTTGGTATCTCAGGAACTTGACAATTATGTGTCTGAGCTTCTGGTCCGGGGGTGGTTTTGGCCCTGGGGCTCTGTGGGCCCGTTGAATCTCCAGAGGTGCGTCCTGAGGGAGTTGAAGAGTATTTTTAAACCACTCCTGCAGGTACGAGATGCAATTTTTCCCTCGGTTCCTTCTGGGAGGCCGATGATGCGTATATACTGCATCGGCGCTCTCGATTCTCATGGTCATGCAGGGAGTGCTTTAGATATTCTGTCTCCTTCATGACCGTGGCTAGTTTGACCGTTTGAGAAGTGGATCTATCTTCTTGGCTACTGAGGTGCTGTTCTAGTTTTTCCAAGCGCCGCTCGTGTGTTTCAACTTGCTCCGAGGTGGCACTGACAGCCTGTTGTAGGTGTTGAATTTTGGACGTTACATTCTCGAAGCCGGCCTCCATTCTAGACCCCAGGTCATACTTTAAGTCTTTGATGAGTCTCTCAAGCTGTTGATAACCCTCGCCCATTGTCTGGAAGTTAGCCGATTCAGGGATCTCTCTCTCTCTCGGGGCCACTCTCCAAAGCTTGAGTGCTGTTGTCTGGTTGAGACGTCTGCAAATTTCCCGGTGTGTGCTCGGGTTGAAGCAGGCCCTTAATGGTAGAGTTGCGGAGAGTGGATTTAAAGGATATTTTTGATTGCTTCTTCCCTGACCTTTGGGAGGACGACATCAGCACTACCTGGTCTGGCTTTCTTATTCGAATAGTTGAAGATTTGAGGTAAAATAAGAGGGGATTGCAAGGGATAGTCGCAGAGCTCTAACTTCAAGCTGCCATTTCGCTCTACCACGCCCCCAAGCACAAATTTCAGTTTTTACACAACAAACAGGTTTATATTACAATTTAAGTCTCAAAAATGTTATTACTGAATGAAATACAGTCCATATTAGCAACTGTTTCTAATCAACTGATTTGCCACATAATATAAGATTTGCGGTCATTCCATTAAAGAGCACACACACACACACACACACACACACACACACACTTTTCTACTTTCAGACCTAAAAAAAACTTGCTGAAGCAGACTCAAAATGGACAGGCTATGCCAGAAAATAGGCTCTGTATGTCTAGTGCACTTACCTGGTCAACATTAACAAAACAAACAAAAAACTATATAAATAAAAAGGGCGGCTTAAGGCATGAGACAGTTTATCTAAAAATGGGATCAAAAGGTATAGGTATGAGCTGGCCCAGTGGTATGGTGGGATAAGGCACCGGTCACCTTACCTGTCACACCAGCGACCTGGGTTCGGAAATGGACTAGGGACACCCAGGGGCTGGATGGGAAAGGGAGAGTGCTCTCTAAGTGCAGCTCAGGGGTCCTGCACCTCACCACTTGGTGGGGGCTGAGTGACAGTGATGGTGGGAACAGCCAGTTGTTTGTGGGACATCAGTGGATGCAACACATATGTGCACCACTGCCCACAGAAGTGTATGCATCATTGCACAGGGACACCCTGTGAAGAACACAAGGAGGAGGAGAACACCCCAGACCCCCCCCCCCCGCAGGTCCCATATAATTCTAAATGGCAGGCCACCCCCAAAACTGGCTTAAAGTAGTAGATAATCAGTATGTCCACAGGAGAGGTTGGTGACAGGGCTGGGAGGGGGTACTACCGGGATCGTGGGCAGAGGTGCACAGAGTGTTGATAAAAAATGGTATAAGTATTAAAGGGTTAACTATGAAGATACATTTTAATACTTTATGCACTCAGTCCACACTGCCTTCTTGATTTTTTGGTTTCATAAAATGGATTTTCATGTCATCAGGAGTGACCAGACTTGGCTTAAAGTGACTTTGGATACTAAATGCACACTGACTGGAAACCCTCTCAAACTCACCCTTGTCCATGAGCTGGTTGAAGAGAGAAGCATTGGAGAAAAAGAATAGATAAGCGAACATCTGGGAGGCGACTTCAGAGTGAACTTCAAACTGGCGTAGGAGGTCCATTGTTGTCTGGTAAACGAGCACCACCTTCTGCACCAGCTCAGGGAATGGAGACGAGCTCGGCCAGGAATTGGCTGTTTCACTCAGGAAAGGGGAAGACTTCAGAAGGTTTGGCAAGACAATGTAGAGAGTCTGGAAAAAAACAGATGACAAAAATAACATTTCCAAATCTTTCTACATACGTTAAGAAAAAAGGTTTCTTCAGAACTGACGACAGGGCACAGATCTTAAAGAACAGGTATCTACGAAGTCAAATGTTTCAAACCATTACGTTTATAGTGACTGCATTAATGTTTAATGTCTTCTAGGTGGATGACTTCATCCTGGTACCAGTCTTTTAAATACATCACATTAAAGGGACACTCTCAGCCCCATTAGGCCTCAAAGTTTCCCTACTTTAAAAAGCACATTATGATAATTTGCACTTTGTGGAGATTACTGATGCAGTTAATTGTTTTTTTCCCTTTAAAAAAGTAAAAAAACAGACCGCCCACCATACTGGTGTTGCCACACAAAAACATGTTTTGTTTACATTCACTGAGTAACTGCCATTGCATTTTTCCTGGACTTAAAAACACACCCAACACTGACTAGCCACTTATTGTGCAGTGGGGTAGAGGGACTACTGCATCATGAGTGACTGCACTGTTTGGGGGTTTTCTAATGTTCGGGTAGCATGCAGCAAGCATAGCTCCAGGATTTGAAACAAAACAAGGTTGGCTCTAACTATACGTTAGCATGCATTTAATTTCAAATAACAAGGCAGATAAAACAACCAGCAACAGCAGTGCATTTTAGACAAGGTAAGCAATCCTAACATGTGGGTTTTCAGCTAGAAATAATATGATGCAGAAAAGGTTGACAATGCCCTTTAACACATGCTCATTCCACTGTCTTTTAAAGGCATCTGGCTGTCCTGTCCCTAACACTCCGTGTCATGTTGTCCAACCAATCTTTTACCCAGGCTACCCCCCTGGGTCCCACTCCCAGGCTGGCTAATTTGTTTACTAATATTTTATGTGGGACTGAGTCAAATGCTTTGCTAAAGTCTAGGTAGGCCATGTCCACACCCCTCCCTGGTCTACTACTTTAGTCACCCAGTCAAAGAAATCTATTAGATTCGTCTGACATGACCTTCCTACTGTGAATCTATGCTGCCTTGGGTCCTGTGCCCTGCTGGCCTCTAGGTACTCAACAATTCTTTCTTTTAGAAGTGATTCCATCATTTTTCCTACCACTGAGGTCAAACTAACAAGTCTGCAGTTTCCTGCCTCTGCTTTGCTCCCACTTTTGTGAAAGGGAATCACGGCGTGGTCAGGTCCAAGACAGCAGACACAAACTGAGTGTTTGTCTGTAAAGGCAATCTTCTTTCCACAGCGGTAGTGATGGAAAGAGAAGAGAAAGGATTAACTCTCGACATAAACCAAAAGAAAAACCTCTTGAAAAAGAGATTTAGGTACATATTAGAGAAAAAAGGTCATAGGCCGAAAAAGGCTCGAACACTATGACTAAGCTTCCATGGAGACACATGCAAGCAAGTAGACGGTGGGAAAGAACTGAGGAGGGAGCGAGGCCCATCTACGACTATATATGGTTGGTGACGTCAGCTGATGTCGATGGCATGGGCAGCCCCAGTTGTACTGCTGAAAATCTTCTGTGTGGATTCCCCTTCACCGATGGCAAAGGTTCCTACAATGTAACCTGATGACCGAAGTACCCCTGAAGATCTTAATCTATATAACAGTACTTGCACAGAGGGGTCTCATCTCATCTCCTCCTCCCACCCCCGGTGCAGGTATTCCCATTTCAGTAAAGTAAATTTGTGGGTCAGTGGACGGGTGCATTTTCTGGCCCATAAATTTGTGACTGTGAATTGGGCTCAGGTGTTTAGTTCATGGTAGTGAAGGTTCTTCTTCTAAATGGTAAGATACGCCAGGAGTGCTACACCCTTCTGTATCCACTGTTTTGATTGTGGTCTTACCCACAGATTTACATTTGAGGACTAAAACACACACACACACACACACATTAAAAAAACAAAAACAGTTTAAAACATCAGGGGTCCGATACTCAAACATTACTACTGGCGTTAACGTGGTTTGTGCCGTCGCTATGCAGGTTTGCACTGTCGCTCAGGGCAGGCCATATTCAGAAGTCCAGCTGGCGCCCCCAATCCTAGAAGCACCCAGGTGCTAAATTACCCTATGCTTATGCAAATAAGGGGGACCCCTTAAACATACAAGCACAGCGCTATTTACTGCCACTGAAAACCACATCTTAACTGGGTGCTAAGCCCATGCCCCCACCCCAGCGAAGGCAGGCCAGCTTTGCTGCAGCTGCCTGCTCCAGATCCCCTGTCATGCATTCTACAATGCAGTCCTTTGTGTCTAGTAGCCTTCCCCTCCATCACCTGTCATATACTGTAAAATGCAGTTCCTGGTGTCTATTGGCACCCTCCACCCCGTGAATAAATGTCATACAGTCTAAAATGCAGTCCATGGTGTCTAGTGTCACCCTGCCCCCGACTGCACACCATACAGTCTAAAGTGCAGTCCCTGGTGTCTAGTGGCACCCTGCCCCCGACTGCACACCATACAGTCTAAAGTGCAGTCCCTGCTGCCCAATGGCATCCCTGCCCACCCAAATCACCCATCACACAGTCTAAAATGCAGTCCCTGGTGTCTAGTGGCACCCCCTCCCACCATCTGATCACCTGTCTACATTCTAAAATGTAGTCCCTGGTGTCTAGTGGCACCCCAAACCATCCGATCACCTGTCATACATTCTAAAATGTATTCCCTGGTGTCTAGTGGCACCCCCCCACCATCCAATCACCTGTCATACATTCTAAAATGTAGTCCCTGGTGTCTAGTGGCACCCCCCCACCATCCAATCACCTGTCATATATTCTACAATGCAGTCTCTGGTGTCTAGTGGCACGTCCTTATTATGTAGCATTATCCCTGGTGTCTAGTGGTTCCCTCCACCCCCCGATTGCTCGATGACATAAGTAAGCGTATTCACTGGCAATCCAGTGTCCCCCTCCATCCCACCCTCCCCAAACCAACATCCATCACATACACACCCCTTACTTGTGTGACCAGCGACATACAGTGGATCCCGATATGGTGACCAGCATAGCCCTCTTCTCAACTCCTCAACTGGCCCCCGTATGAGCCACCAGTGGCATGTGTATGCACCACTGATGGCTCATATGGCAACTGGCCGAGGAGGTAAAAGGAGGGCTATGCCTGTTGCCATACTGGGAACCCCTGGACTTTGCCAGTCACATTGGTAAGGGTGTGTGTGATGGGTAGTGGTTTGTGAGCAGGCGAGGCAGGTGGGGGGCACTGGGCTACCAATTATTATGTTTACTTATGTCAACGGGCAAATGGGGGGTGGGGGGGAACCACTGGACACAACGTATAACGCTGCATAATAAGGAATGGGTGATCGGGGGGTGGTGGGTGCAACTAAACACCAGGGACTAATTGCTGACTGTATGATGGGCGATCGGGGGATGGGGTGCCAATGGACACCAGGGAATGTGTCAGACACTCTAAGGATGTGCACTAATGGGCTGCTGCACACCATGCAGATGAGCCCATAATGGGTCTGCAAATGCCTCATCAGCACCTTGCAAGCCCAATGGGCTCATCTGCACACTGTGACTGAATATAACCCACAAGGGTCTTGGTGCTGTCCATCCCGGACAGTGCTATTCCCTGTGGGATATATACAGCCCAGGTCCATGTCGAGGCAGCACAGTTTCATGCAGCGCTACACTGACACAATTCAAATTTCAGTCAGATAGTACTGGGCCACTGTTCGACTGAATATGGTAGTCACCGGGTCTTGCACTCCTTTTTCAATATCGGGGCCCAGAATTCTGCACAGAACAAGAGAAAATGTAGATGCAGTAGGTATCGTGTTTCTTGCTGTAACCAACGGATTAAGGATGACACAGGCAAGGAGTATTATTTGTACAGCACCCTATCCCTAAGGCTCAGGACGCTTCACAGTTAGAACACATGATGCACATAACTTTAAATTTAATCAAATATAAAATACCCAATTATTAAACAGCTTTGTACAAAATGTGGTTAAAGGAACAGTTGTTGACAAAGGCCTGTTGCGGAGTGCCAACAGTAATAACTGGAAGCGAAAGCAGTTTAGCTTCCTTGCAGATAAGCAGACTGTGAGGTTGTTATTTATAACATATGTGGGGGGCAACCAAAATTCAGCCTGGAGTTGAGCCAGAGACAACAGTTATTGCAACAGATTACAGCTATATTAAATCTAACATAAGTTAAAAACCATTGGGTTTATGAAAGCAGATCAAATGGTAATTTTTATCTGAAGAGCTGTGTTGCAAGACAATGCTATAACTGTATTCTAAATGTGGTAAGTCTTGTTCTGTGGGCAAGAAATATTCTGATAATATGGTGAAATTGAAAGTATTCAACCCAGTAGTATTGTTTGATTACATTCAGTTTATTCTTCCATGGTTTTCTTTCTCAGTACTGTACGTTATATACATGCAGTCAAACACTTCACATATTCTTCCCTGCTTCCTCAGGAAATAATGCTTAAATGTTAATGTTTCAAGACAAACATGTCTCTTCTTCAGAACAAAGTGAGGGCTTTATAGAACAAACTCTGGTCAGAGTCGATATGGCTGCGCAGAGCTTTTAGGAGTGATGCCAGAGTATGGCATTCACAAGACAGTGGTGAAGACAGTACTGTGCATGCGCGATACTCGCGCATGCGCAGTCTGTGTTGGTGGCCTTCTTGTGCATGGCACCCATCACTTCTGCAGTTGCTTGAAAAAAAGAAGTGCTCCGAGAAGTGGGTGTGTTTATGCGGCCGGCAGAGGAGAAGCGCCGCTTAAACACAACCACTGGAAACTGTGCCAGAGCACTGCGGTACCACAACAGACAGCAGTTGGGTCACGTGCTTCCACAGTGCTCTTCTGAGATGATGATCACATAACGTCTGTGGAGCTCCACCCATGCAGCCGTCAAAAATGGGAGAAAATTTGTTTTATAAAGAATTATTTTTTGCTTTGTTCAGTAGCAGTAGTGCAGCAAAACTGGACAAATAATCTGACCCTACTAATTCCAGACATCTTCCAAATCCATTTGGCAGTAACCTTTTCTAGTTTGACCATAATTTGAGTATTTTATAAAATGTTTTTATTTATTTAATCTTTTTTGCATGAAAATATGGCTGCCACGTTGACAAAAATAACACTGTGGACCTGGCAAGGATTAGGATTGGGGGGGGGGACCTCATGGTGTGCAGCATAAGAGGTACCTTGACAAGCAGATTGACAGGTCTACTAATATTTTTATTAACTGTAGCTGAAAGTAGCTTTTTTTTGTAAAAACATTTTTGTTGCACAGCTATAAAGCATTTTGTGATGCTCCGGTATGAAAGATGCTATACAAGTTGTTTCTTTCTAGATCATTTCACATAACTTCTTGGTCGACATATCTTTTGTAACTTCCACGTACATTCAAGATACCCATATTATTCTGTTTGTTGCCCAGTCCCAGATGCAGTTTACCCCCCCCCCCCCCATGGACTTCTGCATAACTTACAAATAATGTTTTTGCTATGGCCGTCATCAGGGAAAGACAAAAGAACCACATTTATTGGTACCTCTCTGCAGGTTTCTACAGGTTTTGAAGCCCCCCAAACTATGTTTTACTCTGTTTCATAACTGATGTTTTCTCCCCTTTCAGCACCATTTTACTTTTGCTCTTCCCTCATCTGACCTCCCATCACTATTTCAGGCCCTGCTATTTCCCAACTTCTGACAAAGGTACCGTGTTCTAGGCTGTCTCTTCTCTCAGTCTCTGAGAGGTCTGCACTATCTCTGGGTCCATTTGTATCCCTAAAGGGGATCTCTTGCTTCTTACTTCCTGTGGTCAGGGAAGAAGAGGAGGGAACCAGGCCTTACTGGTTAGGAGCATTCTGGGACATCGCAGCAGGAGGCCCCTGTTCAGCACAAATCTGACTGGCATGGGTGTAGCAGACAGCCATCACACACTGTAGGACCAGTTATATTTTCTGGTTTTCAGGTTCCTGTTTTCCCATGGTGCTGAGAAGTGAGGTCAATGTGCCCTTCAGAGCACCAGACTTCCCTTATCATCAGTTCAGTGCCATCAGGCTGCAACATCTCTGCTTGCTGTCTCCATTGCCTGGCTAATGCTAGGAGGTAGCCATAAAGCACGATGATGGCTCCCCCACAGCTTGGTGCCATGGAGCCAGCCTAGTAAAGTAAGGCTTTATTTATATTGTGGCGCCCAATCCTGGAGGCTCTGGGCGCCATTACAATTCATAATGGGGTACAGACATCACATAAGTCATATTAACTACTAAAACAAAATATCTATAAAATCATAGTTAAAAACTATTTTGAAATGCTTTATTAAAAAGATAGGTCTTCAGGCCCCCCTTGAACACCTCCACCATTGGGGCCTCCCCTCAAGGATCTTGACAGTGAATTTCAGAAGGCCAGGCCAGCCACCTCAAAGGAACAATCCCTGAGGTTTCAGCCTGGCCCTTGGAACTGCCAGGAGGCCCTTGGTGGGGAAGCGGAGGGAACGTATCGGGATAGCTCTAGTTAGGAGGTCAGACAGGTAACCAGGGCCCAGTCTGTATACGGCATTATAGGTGAGCAAGCCCACCTTGAAGAGGATCCTCCACCTGACAGGCAGCCAGTACAGATCCTGCAGGACCGAGGTCACATAGCAGAACTTTGGTAGGCCCGCCAGCAGCCTGGCCGCCGCATTCTGCATGATCTACAGTTGGCAGAGGGTCCCCTCCATTGATCCCGACATACAGAGTGTTACAGTAGTCCAGCCTGGAAGTTACAAAGGTATGTACCAGTGATGGCAAGCCTTTGGGCAGAATTAGGGGTCTAATTCAGGCGACATTCCTGAGATGATAGGACCCACTCTTAATGACAGATGATACCTGGGCTTCCAGAGTCAATCTGTTATCAAAAATGACACCCAAATGTTTCACCCTGGGGGAGGCCATCAACGGGTTGGATCCAGGACTAACCCTGTTACCACTCCGGAGGCCTCCCCGTCACGCCATTGACCAGGCTTAATCACTAATACTTCCATCTTGTCGGGGTTCAGCCTCAGCCAATTTGAGGATATCCAGTCCTGAATTTTGGCCAGACATTTATTAAGCACTTCAACGACATTTCCAGCTCCAGTGGCTAATGACAAATACAGCTGGGTATCATCTGCACAGCAGTGAAAACCCAGACTGTATTGTCTAATGAGCTCACCCCAGAGGTAGCATGTACACTGCAAACAACATTGGTGAGAGGATCGAGCCTTGAGATACTTAACATGACAGGGGCATCAAGGAGGAGGAGAAATTCCCCATCACTATTTTTTGCATCCTGTCCGAGAGATAGAACTCAAACCATTTGATGACTGTTCCGGTGAGTCCACAATACATTCTCAGGCGATCTAATAGCACAATGTGGCCCACGGTGTCAAATGCTGAAGAGAGATCGAGCAGGACAAGAACTGACCATTTTCCTCTATCCCTCAACCTGAGGAGGTCATACTGGACTCGAACTAATGCCATCTCTTTGCTATGCCTGGCTCTAAAACTGGACTGGAATGGCTTATAGATGTCAAAGGCCGAGAGGTGCACCTTGAGCTGCAGAGACACTGCTTTCTCAACAACCTTCAATAAAAATGGGAGGTTGGAGATAGGTCTATAATTCATCAGGATGTCAGGGTCAAGCAATGGTTTCTTCAGAAGGGGCCTCACCAGTGCCTCCTTCAAGGCACAGGGGAAGTGCCCTTAGAGTGAGTACTGGACAATCCCAGCGACCACACTGGGCCAATGAATCCCACCCCTCCCACTAGTAGACGGGTCAGGCCAGGGTCCAGTTCGCAGCATGTGAGTGCAGCTTCGAAATCACCCCCATGTCCTCAGCCACCTCAAGCAGCTGAAACTCCCCCCAAACAATAGGAATGCCTCTGCTTGAACCAGGTTGACCACTGCGGGACACATTTTGTACCACCGGGAAGATCCCAGCTCGAATGGAGGACACCCTGTCTGAGAAGAACAGAGCAAACCCCTCGCACGATGGGGTTGAAAATACTTTTTTTGGCTGTAGACAGACTGGACACAACAGTCTGTTCACAGTCTGAAACAGATGAGCAGGTCTTTTCTTCCCAGCAGCAATCTCCCTGGACAGGAATTCTGCCTTCTTACAGTTGCTTGCCCCCTGATAATCATTATAATGATTTCTCAGGGCCAGTCTGTCCTCCACGGACTTGGTCCTCCATCAGCAATGCTCCAACTTCTGACCCATGGTCTTCATCTCCTTGAGAGCCCCATCGAACAATGGGGGTCTCAAGCGAGAGGACCTAGGTAGTATACAGACTGGTGCGATGGCGTCCAGTGCCTTGGTAACAGCCCTGTTATAGGCTGTCACCGCCTCACTCACGCCAATCACACACACAGCACTCAAGCCAGAAAAATCTACTACCACCAACAGTCTCTGTGGAGGCAATCCCCTTAAAGGGAGATAGCGGATCATCTCAATGGAGGGGGGGGGGCCCAAATGAGAACTCTACCATGCAGTGATTGGACTAAACAACCCGATCAATCTTGATGTCAGTAACATCAAGCCCCAGAGAGAATACCAAGTCCAAGGTGTGGCCATGAAGGTGGGTCACAGAAGTAACTTCCTGAGTCAGGCCCAGAGATGTCATCTTGAGGAGTTCCTAACTGACTAGCAAGGATTCGTTGTCCACCCAGGCACTGAAATCACCCAGAATTAAGCATCTAGGGAACTACAACACCCTATTGGCAATGAAGTCCGCTATCTCCTGAATGAAATCACCCCCTCCTGAGGACGATAAATGAGGATAATCCTGCAACCTGCACCTGGACCCCCATGCACTGCCACACATTCAAACAACGAGGTAGACCCAACTGGGTGCATGGAGAAGTTCAGACTGTATCTAAAACAGATAGCCACTCCTCCACCACTGCACTCCCTCCTCGGGCAGTGCACTACTGAATACCTGGTGTGGACCGACGCCTCCAATACTGGCCCAGCATCGTCCCCCAACCAGGTTTCCATAATGCAAGCCAGGTCGACTGAGATCAAGTCCGCCATAACAGTGGTCTTGTTCCTCATTTGACCTGGCACTGCACAGCACCACCTGAAGGGGACTAGCAGAGATTACTGATCCTCTAGCTACCTGCTCATACGGTCCAGTGGGAGTCTTGGGGACAGGAACCAAACAAGCCAGGCCCCTCTCAAAGCTCCGTCGAACTCCAGGGCGCCTCTTATTCCAGATCACCCCAAAATTATTCACACCCCAGCTATTCGTAGGCACCTGTTGCACACCCCTCCACCCCCTCTCTATATATACCCACTTCCTGGCACAGTCTCCTCACAACTGCCAGGAGGGGAACATCCACAAAGGGGCGGAGGTCATGCAGCAGGGACTCAGCATACGCTATCTGAGGAGGCCCGAGACCTAAACACATTTCCTATTATTATAAACCCTCCCTAAAATTAAAAACAAAAAACAAAAAGAAGGCCCTATTTCCACTCACACATTCACCATCCATTCCCTAATACAAAACAAAACTCCTAACCGCAAGCACACTACAACCACGCACTTACTAACCCACTATCCCCCACCCAAACCCCACCACCCACCAAGACTCTCTAAATGAAATACAATATAGACCACATATAGTGGGAGAGTCTGATGTTAGAGCAGTTTCTGAGAAAAATGTACAGTGGAAACAAGTCCTGCACCTAATGGAGCCAAAATGTCCAACAGTTCAATTATAGTCAAATTAATGCAACTGTCCCACTTCACACTTTAACCGCCCAACAGAACCAACTCTTCAGTCACAATTCACACAATCAAGGTGAAAAGTTCAAAAAGGGAATAGAAAGGCAGTGTTCAGACCACCACCCTACTTAGATAATCAACAGTTCATCTGCTGGGCACGGTAACACGCCAGGGGGAATTCAAAAGTTGGTCTGAATCAATCCCAGTCCTTATTGGGGTAGTGCTCCTCTCACCAGCACCAGAGCGAAATAAACAGAAATAACCACAGTCAGTGTTCTTACTGCCCTTGTATCATATAATGCCTTCAGAAGATAACCACAGTCTGAGTCCTGACACAAACTGGTTCAACAGCTGGAAGGATTTTCAGGGTCTTGACTTCCACAGCCAGTGATCTAGTCGGTGCTGTGGAGAGTAAAAATTTGGGTTCTCTCAGGACATGGTGGCACCCTTACTGCACCTCCTGATTACCCCAAACAATCCCCTCCAATGGCCAACACACACCAGCAAAACTTCCTTACGACACTCAACACTAGTGTTCCTTTCGATGTTGCAACCGCAGATAACCCCAGGCAAGTCTCTGAATGAGGTCTGGTGCTCTAGTCGCAACCACAGAGTAGGGAAGCCTGGGTCATCCCAGGACAAACATAGTACTCTCACAACCATGCCTCCCAGTTAACCCAAACACTCCCCCTCAAGCAGTCGCAGCACACACCTCCGATGACTCCTCACACACACTGCAATTTCCAGCACCTCTCAGGTAAATCTCTGGTATCCCTCGATGTTACAGACCAACCACTCCCGGCACCTCTTCAATACTCTGAAGACACAGCTGTTCCTCAATACCCCTTCCTTTCCATTACCAATTCCCTTGTGCCTATCCCATGCATTCTTGAATCCCACCGTTGTTTTCACCCCGATCACCTCTGCTGGAAGGCTGTTCCAGGCATCCACCACTCTTTCCATGAAGAAGTACTTCTTCACATATCTCCTGAATCTAGACCCCTCTAGCTTCATAGTATGTCTTTTGCCCCTAAGCACCTTTTTTTCCTGAAATAAAATACTTCTCTCCTGTACCTTATTTACCCATGTGAAGTAGTTAAAAGTCTATCATACCCCTTCCCTCTTCCAGGGTGTACATACTGAGGTCCTTTAGTCTCTTCTTATAGGACTTTTGATGCAGACCCTGAACCATTTTAGCTGTCCACCTCTGGACTGCCTCCACTCAGTCTATGTCTTTCTGGAGATGTGGTCTCCAGAACTGGACACAGTACTCTAGGTGGGTCTTAGCCAGCTGTGCCACCTCCCCAGCATCCCATCAATCCTCCTGGCTGCCCCGTCGCACTTCCAGGCCACCTTTAGGTCATCAGATGTGATTACCCACAGATCTCGTTCCTGCTTGGTAGTTGTCAATACCACTCCACTCATCTTGTACTCTGCCCCTGGGTTTCTGTGCCCGAAGTGCACATTATTTTGCATTTTTTCACACTGCAACTCAGCTGCCATACTCTTGATCAATCCTTTAGTTTTCTCAGTCTTTGCTTATCCCCTCCCCCCCCGTCCACTCTATTACAGATTTGGGTGTCATCCACAAAGAAGCATACCTTCCCTTCCAGCTCCTCTGCAGTGTTACTTATAAAGACATTAAAGAGGAGCGGTTTCAGCACTGATGCCTGAGGCACGCCACTGGTCACCCGCCCTTCCTCAGAGTGAACTCCATTTACCACCACCCTCTGTCACCTATCCCTGAAACAATTTCTTATCCGGTTTACCACCTTTGGATCCACCCCTAAGCTACTCAGCTTACCAATCATAGAACCATAGAAATTTGTCAGCAGAAAAGTACCCCAATGGCCCATCTAGTCAGCCCTTGTTCCCTCCCTATGGGTAAGCACCGACTCTACCACCCTACACCCCACTACTGTGTCCCCCCCTACAGGTTCCACGCCCCTTTTTTCCATCCGGGTATATATCCCTCCCTCTCTCTCTTGTTTAAACCCATGTAGTTATCCCATGCCCTCTTGAATCCCCCAACTGTTGATGCCTCAACCACTCACTCTGGTATCCCATTCCAGGGTCCCACCACTCTCTCCTATGTGGAACAGTGTTGAAATCCTTAATGAAATCTAGGTAGGTCACGCCCACTGCTCAACCATGAATTAATTCTTTGACATGACACCCCCTGCCCGAACCCATGCTGCCTCAGGTTTTGTAACCCACTGGATTCAAGATATTCCATAATTGTTTCCTTGAGCAGTATTTCCATTAACTTTCTCACTACTGATGTCAGGAGGACTGGCTTATAATATCAGTGTCCTCCCTGCTGTCACTTTTGGGAACTGGGACTACATCTGCCCTGCTCCAGTCCTCTGGAACCACTCCCGTTTCCAGTAAACTGTTAAACAGGACTATCAGAGGTTCAGCCAATATCTCCAAGAGCTCCGTCAACACCCTTGGGTGCACTCCATCTGGTCCCATTGCTCTGCCCACCTACAGGTTAGTGAGTCTCTTCAGGACTTGCTCCTCTGAAAAGGACTAGTGTCTCCCTCCCTCCAAAGCTTCTGTTACCTTTTTGTGGCCCCCCCTTCTTCCTCTGTGAACACTGAACAAAAATATTTGTTCAGGATATCTGCCTTTTCCTGGCCCTCCCCTCTACAGTCCCCACCCTTCCCTTTTTAACCTTACAATCCCACCTCTGGTCTTTCTCTTTTCACTTACACACCTAAAAAATGCACTGACCCCTTTCGTTATGACAATGTTGAGTTATGACTATTTTATAAAAAAATGTGATGGGTGAAATGAGTTATGGATTGTGCACGTTTATAGGAGTATGCTGCTGACAAAATGTTATTTACTTTGTACAAAAAAATCATTTAAAACCATTCAGAATTTACAGTACGTGTTTAACAAATTAATCAGAGAGAGGAAATATTATTGCTCTATATCATGAAAGTGAAGACAGCGGTATTTTCTTAGGCAACAGATGCAAACAGCTGGCTGAAAGTTTTCCTTGGAATTGGTTTCATTAGAAGATATATTTCTGTAGATATTCCCTGATGGAAAGGATCCCGTATCTCATCACGTTGTATGGGTAGAGTTGGATGCCGTCTGGAACAAGGCAGTTCAGTCTAGTGGTTAAAGCAACAAAGGATGACCTACAAGGTCCAGTTCTGAATTTCAGCTTAGCCAATGGTTCCTACTATTGTGCAATCTTGTAGTGTAATACTGACATGGCACAACCTACTGAGGTAGCATGCAACAGATCAGAAACTGGCTTTATAGATCTTCAAATTACAAATTTATTAAAGAACGGCAAACTGAGAGGATTATAATGTTTTACATTTGCTTTGCATCCTGTAATAATTAAACAGACAGTACAAACACAAGGCTCTCTATATATACAGTATTATATACATAAAGCCTTTTAAAAAATCTACATCTATAAGCAGTATACACAAGCAATGAGTTAGATACCAGTAGTGAATTGACTCTTCATGCAAAATGGAGTTGCTATTATGCATTCAGCAACATACTCCATACAGTCATGAATACATCCCTTAGCTGTGCCCTCTCAAATGTACTTTTTTTCTACATCTGGATAATGAAGCATACACGTTTACTGATGTGAAGCAATTTTAAATCTATATTTTGTTTTAAAAAACAAGAAAATGTTAATCATAAAAAAGCTGTGCCCTCTTCCCCTGGAGGACCCAAAACTTGGTTCCAGAAACAAGCACCAGCCTCCTTTAGTCCTCCAGGGACTAAATTTTCCTCAACATTGCCTCAGCACTGATCCAGCAAGGAAGGAGGTGGGGCCATAGCAGTCTATGCAGTTCAGCTGAGTGGGGCAGGCATGGCACTGCCATACACTTAGGCTGCTCCTATTTTCTTCCTCTTGCCCTCCCCCCATCTCCTGCTCCTTTTTGGCTCCATTGGCCTCGCGACAATGTGCTGCAGTGAAATACTGTGCCCACCCCCACCCTGAAGAGGAGAGTGTCCTGTGGGGTGCTTAATCTCTGCCTGCCATCCTGCAGTGGCATTCTGCACCTGAGGTATAGTCCTAGATCTCCAGACTGGGAAGCAGCTCCTCAGCTGATGCACTATTAGACCAGCCTAATCCTCTGATCTTTTCCAAAAAGAGCTATGGGATACTTTTATTTATGTTTATTTTCTGTAACAGGAAGAGTGACCCCCATCAGGCCCTGTTGTTCCATCATCTAGGATTAGTCCCCATATTCACTCATGGCTTACCCTTCCCCCATGTTAGTAGTAATTCAATCGTGTGTCAGTGGCTAGGAGAACTGTCTAGCTATGCTCTCTTCATCTCCCCTGTTCTGTAGCTGCAGGGGTGATTAGAGCTCTGTGTTCATCAGTATCTAGCTGTGGTGCACTCCCATCGCCTGTCTCACAATGCCCACCTGCATAACAGTCCATTTGGTATGCGCAGCTTCCTTGTGGAGGACATCTCAATGCTTGTATCAAAGCACTACCTTGGTCTGTTTCATGGGGTTGCTACAAGAAAGGACAGAAAATGCTGTCCTTAGCACCACTGTTGCCCCCAAGCTGCCGGGATCAGGGCTGGTTCCTAAACCTGAGCCACATATGTGGCTACTGCTGGGTCATCAGGGCTCCCAGAGAGCCTCGGGATCCTTAACCTCATTCCATCTAGACACCCAATGGGACTTCACTAACATCTCATCTAAAAGACAGCCTCTTCCAACTGTGCAACTACCCTTACCCTACCAACACTGCACTGGGCATAAGCCCACACTCCCAGTGTGGGACATGAACCCATGACATTCTGGCCCAATTGTGAAAGGTGTTACCAAATGAGATAGACTGACCCATGCTTGCATGCATCTGACAATGACAAGACTTCTACACAGTGAGTATATCTTACCTTGGTGATGTAATACACACACTGTTGAAATGTGTACATAATCACTTCCTCTAAAATATTCATGGCTTCTTCATTGGCTGTGATTGTGGATGAAAGTAATGATTCCTTCGACCCTAAGGAGAATAAAGCACATCATCACATGCTAAATCAGCACTCATCACTAAACCACTTAACAAGATGTTTTGTGAAAAAAACTGTGCGGAATAATAAAGGTGGTACAGGGGAGCAAAGCCTTTATCCAAGCTGATAAAGGCTGGAAAAAAACATGGAGTAAAAATAAATCAGGGAGGGTACATCCATGTTCAATCAGTTCTAACCATCCTAGATATTTCCTGTTGTGTATCCTACTGAACTTAATTTCTAATTAATTTTTATGTTGCAGTTTATTTACCCAGGATAGCCCAGCTGAGGCACCGGTCCAACTGGCAATTTTTAGGTGGCAGAACTCTCACCTCTAGATCTGGAGACTCTCCTATGGTAATCAGTAGAGGAAGATGACAGAGGTGCAGGAACTGTGCAAGAGATGGTGAAACAGAGTTCCTGCCCAATTTAACCCCTGTAGTGGGGTCATGAACATAACCAATGTCTGCATTTGGGTGGACTGGAGTGCTGTGAGGTTAAGTGACTTGCTCGAGGTGTCACAGTCAGGATTTGGCTCTAGCAAGGTTTGAACCTGTGATCTCCTAGTTCCCTAGCTGGTGATCTAATGCTAGATGATACTGCCTCCGCAACATACCTTACATATATTGTCATACAATTCTACTATGGTGTTTTTGCATAGAAGTATACTTTTTTATATGGCAAACCTCTTAACATAAAAGGGTCACCACTCAAAAACTTGGCATGGGTAAAACAAGATAGATTTATCAGAGCTGGCCCCAGGTGCCTGCACCCTCTGCCTCCCATCACCGGTAACTGAATGTTGGGAGCCTCCTGCCTGGTAGTTGTGTGGCAGTGGCCTGCCATGTGAAGGGGGTGCAATCCAGGGGGATGCAGTGATGGGTCAGGGTGCAGCATCCTGGCATTCTCAGGGCACAAGGGCTCCCATGGATGAGAAAAGGCTTGGCTGCAACTGATGGCTGTTCTGACCATGACCAGTGGACCTTAAAGGAAAATAAAAAGTTGAAAAAAATAAACAATTAGCGATATAAGTCTGCCATATCCTAGGAGCATACCACACTGCATTTTTATAAAGGGAGTGTTCTTTGTTTTTTTTATATCAAGAAGGAAACATGGCCAATGTCACTTCATACCTGCTGCGTTACTGAAGTGAACTGAAAAATTAATAATACTGATTTTCTGAAGTTCCTAGGCACACAGTCAACTCAATTCTTCATGTAAAGCAGTGAGAGGAACGCTCCATAAGACCACCATAACGAGGTTTCTGACTTCACTTAAACAACCCATAAACAATCTGTAACACCCAACTCTTTCATAAACCCCAGCCACTGGGGAAGGGAGGTTACGTTCCTGGCACAAACAAGCAGAAAAGGGCTCTCAAACTAACTGCTCTGACAAATGCTTGTATAGGGAACTTCTTGCAGCACCCCAAGATCTACAAGAACTAAACCATCATCACCAAATTTCTAAATCATAAAATGGCAAGTTTTCCTTTTTTTGGGGGGGGGGGTTGCTGTTTTTTCCCCCTGGATTGCAGTTGGTACATCCTCTGCAAGCCTCTCCCATCTGAACTGCCCTTTGAGCCCTTTCATCGTGCCAGTCCTGCACTCATCCTAATCACAAGCCACCTCCATGCTTTCCATTAAGCCCTCCCCCACCCCCCACCCCCCCATGGAGCCCTGTCGAGGATGCAGTATCCCTGGGGAATCTTCCACGGGGGAGGGGGAAACTGGACCATGGGTATTAAGCCTGGTTGTGATAAGGCCCTCTAGGAACCATCCTTGGATTTGGTGGAAAGGTGGACTTCATCCTAACAATCCTTTCCATCCCTCCCCCCCCAAGATCCCCACTCTGGGATGTGGCCTGCAGCTCCACAATGGGCCAGTCAACCTGTATTAAAGCATCAGGTGGCCAGTTTTTATTTTAAGTTCACATGGAAAAGGAAACAACTGCCAACCAACACGCACACGCACCCCGTGGTACATAGGTTTGCCATATGCACAAAATGGGAAAATCCTATTGATACTGAGGACCAGTGGAGCAGAAGACTGAAGAGACAGAAAGAGACTGAGCAGATAAACTAGTGAACAGTCTGCCTGAATCCATCTGTATGCAAGCGATAAATACATAGAGAATAATGGATAGGCAACCGTGTGTTATGTCATTTTTTTTTCACACACCCGAGGTGTGCGATGACCCACAAATCTTGAGAGCAAAGCTTGGGAGGTTTATGAGGTCATCACACACTGTAATTACTGTATACCTACAATGCAACTGCTATGTAAGTACTGTGTAGTTACATGTAATTACAATGTAGTTGGTAATGGAGTTTCACATTTGCGTATTATGTAATTAGACACATTTCTATAAAGTAACTACACTGCGATTGCACTGTAAATACTATGTAGTCAATTACTTTCCCATTGGACTGGTGTGTAGTTATACAATTTGCATGAAGTGGTAGTTACACATGCAACCACAACTGTTTCTCTTTTGGCACAAATGGATTTATGCTGAAAGTGTAACTACACATGTAACATCTGTTGCAAAGTGCGACATACATAGTTACATTTGCCAGAAAGAATTGCTTTGAAACAGAAGGAAGGGAGGCAACAGTAACTGCAGTTACTACCACTTCATGTGAATTGTGTAACTACAGCACAGTACTACCGATCTTCCTTGTGTCAGTCTTCTTTTGCTCCATTCCAGTTCTGTCGTCTGCTAGTAACTTGGCGCCATTTTCTGCAGGAAGACCTTCTCTTTTTCTTTCTTGAAGCAGAGTCGAGTGTTTCTTATTATTTTAGTTACTGTGAGTCATGTTGGGTTCATCCAGGGACAAAAAGCTCTCTTCCAGGGCAGGCTGGCCTCCTATGTGTCAGAGTCCCTGCACTGGCAGATGTCCATCATGGACCAGCATAACCAATACCTCACCTACCTGGGTCCGTCTCACGATATTGATAGTTGCAACACTTGCTTTTCCATGGACCGTGGAGCACTGCGCGTGGAAAGTCAGCCGCAATCCACTGACTTTTGGAGGGCAGTGTTGTATGAGCCACTTCAAGCGCAGGTCTCTCCACCCTTCCTTCTGCTCTCCTCCCAATTCTATACAGACCTGTGAGGAGGGGGCTTCCTCTTCTTCTGGTCTTGCCAGGGAGGAGGTCTCTTCCGCAGTGCTGGAGGATTGGTCCGGGCATCTTGGGGTCCGAGCTGGGAGCAATACACAGGCAGTCAACTCCTCAGAGATGCAGGCTCCCCCAGTGTCATGGCCCACACCTGCTGGGCCCAGCATGGGTGGCTCCTCAGCGTTGCCCACCAGTGCTGTTCTGAATCCCGGGGCCATTCGTGGCTCTGGTGATCGGTACTGTGAACGATACTGGGCCCTCCTGCTGCACTGCAAGTGGCACCGCAGGTGGTAAAACCTCTTGGGCTGCTTGTCTGGAGGGCTTCTGGATCTCCCTCTCCAGAGCCAGAGGCTTGGGAGACTGATCTGGACTGGCTACCCAACTCCTCAGAGTCAGAGGGTTCTCCGGTGCCCAGTAACTCTGTGCCCTTCCAGGCATCCCTTCCCTTGCCACTGGTTATTATGATCGATGCTGGCTCCCACGCCAGTGGTGACATCAGGAGCGTGCCTGCCAATAGCAGTGTCAGTGGCTCAGTAGGTAGCACACTCGCCTCTGAGGCCGAGGGATCAGAGGGCTGTGGGTTCAGTTCCCACATTTGGCACTTGGGTTAATATCCCAGTACTGACACTGTAATTCAGCATGAGAGGGGTGCTGCATTTCTGAGGTGCCGTCTTTCGGATGAGACATTAAACCGAGGTCCCATCTGCCTGGATTGGTGGTAGTTCAGGTGGATGTTAAAGATCCCATGGCACTTATCAAAAGAGTAGGGAATTTCCCGTGTCCTGGCCAAATTTCCTCATTCACTAAAAATACCACCAACAGCTTAATCTGGTTCAAGGTCAGTTGGCATTCATCTGTATCCCCCTCCCCCGGGTCGTGCCTGAAAATAGACAGGATTTGTCTAGTGCACTTACCCGGTCAACAAAAGCTAAATAAATAAAAAAATAAATAGTGACCCTCCATCTGAGGGGATGGTGATTTGGGTCTTGGGGCCCTGGAGAGCTGTCAGTCCCTGTGCTGTTCTCCCCCCTCCCCGGGCCAGAACAGGGACTCACTCTTCTGCGATCTCCCATAGGAGGCCTGCGGGATTGGAGCAGTCCCTAGCTTTGGGAGTGAGGAAGAGGTCAACCTCAGAATCAACATAGTTGAGGGGGCAAGACATGGGGAATCGACCTTTCCCGGGGACCCTTGGGGGTTCAGGGATGTGTTGCAGTGCTGAACCTCTGTTCTCTCCCTTGTCCCCTTGAAGCGAGGCTTTATTGGGTGGGGTTGGGGTCCGCCGTTCTGGTTTTATGCAGCCCCAGTCTCCTCACAGGGGAGTTTCTCATTCAGGGCTCAGTCCTGACCACTTCGAGTTGGTTGAGTGGCTGGTAACTGCACAGACCAGCAGATCGCCAGCAAGGTCCCCTAGCCCTGGCAGAGGTCACTCAGATAAGGTGAAGTGTGTCTCCCCGTTGCCTCTGCAGCTCCCTCCCCCATATCCCAGGACGCTTGGGTCCTTCAGGGCCCTTGACCTGGGAGCAGTTCAAAGCCACTGCTGCCACCTTCCTCAGGTATGTCAGGGCTACGGATGAGCAGGTCTTTTGCCTGTCTCCCCCGCAGCAGCCTGACTAGGATTCTTCAGATTCATCAGCCTCCTCATCTTCCTCCTTCAAGGAAGAGGATACATCTATCCTCAGATCAGGGTGGGACAAATTACTTTTTGACCTGGTGGCCAGTTTGGCCACCATACCTCAAAATCTGGTGGCTAAAAATTTTTTTAGGTGGACAATTTTTTTACAGCCGCTAGACTATAAAATATGGTAGCTATTTTTTTAACTTGCCTTTCAGATGAGGAATTGTCTATTAACCTACATTTGGGAATGTCTTTACCAGAGATTCTGATGAGAATTAGCCTGCCAGAACAGCATCAAGTATACACAGGAGGGAGACTTTATAAAGTACAAATTGAAAGTCCTGCCTGTCTAATGCAAAAAAGGAAGCAAGGGTGGCACTCACAACTATGAGAAAATGAGAATGAAAATCACTAGTCACTACAGAGGAACTACTGAACATGGAACCATTGGAGAAACACCTCCATGACCGAATCCGAAAAGGGAAGGGCGGCACAATTATGAGAAAATGAGATGAAAATCACCAAGAGGATAATGACTAAAGATGGGACCGGCGGAGAAACACCATGACTGGACTGGGGTCTGACTGACCAGAACCTGTTGATTTACAAGTGGAAACAAGTCCTAGTGCTGTAAGTGTATAGTTTTTTTTTTTTTGTTAAATAAAGCAATAAAACCTTTCAGATGTTGTGGTACTCTTATTGTCTTGTGTGTTTTTTTTTTGGGGGGGGGGGAGGACTTTTTTTGACATTTTGTTTTCATGACATGGCCAGGCCTGCTCTGCTGCTGTGCTGTTACCATCTGATCCACCACTGTAGGGTCATCATCACTAAAATTAAATTTTGAGGGCAAGGGCAGAAAATCAATTTTAAATGCTTCCTAAAACTATGGCTGACAGATTGCTGACAGTATTTCTATTGCTGTTACTGTCTTCTTCAAAATCGGTCCACCTCCCACTCCAACGCAACCACTGTCTGTCTCCTTTCAACTCAACTCCTCTGACTCCTCATCTGTTTCCGCTTCCAAGTCCATTACATCTGATTCTGGATGTGTGACTTTATGCCCAGAAAGATGCCGATATCCCGGTGTTGATGAGTACCAGTGATCAATTGATGGGCCTGGATTAAAGTCCGCTATTGTTGGTCCATTTAAATTGATCATCAGCAGATCATCCATAGTGCTATCAATAAGATAGCCTCTCCCCACCACCCACTGGGCCCCACCACCCGCTCCCCGGTCAGTGGCGGGCAGCTCCCCACCCGCGAAGCCGCCTGGCTGACCGCCAACTGTGCAGTATGTCTACAGCACCCATTGGTCCACAGCATGGGCCAATGGGTGAGATTGTACTGGCATTACAGTCCAGATATGTGAATGGATTCATTCACATATCAAACTGTATAATGACGGTGCGGTCTAGATGCCCATTGGCCCATGCTGTGGACCAATGGGCGTACAGACATACTGTATGTCAGGCATAGGGGCAGCCAGGCAGCTTGTGGGTGGGGAGCTGCTGCCCGCCACTGACCGGGGGGGGAGCGGGGTGGTGGGGCTCAGTGGGCAGGTGGGGAGGGGGGTACCACTGGACCACCAGGGATGGTTTGGACATTTAATTATTTTACTTATGCCTGCAATCAGGTTGGAAGCAGTCCGCTGGACCACCAGGGATATAGGACGTTATATATTTCTACCTATGCCCGCGATCGGGCTGGAAGCAGTCCACTGGACCACCAGGGATACAGGACGTTATATATTTCTACCTATGCCCGCGATCGGGCTGGAAGCAGTCCACTGAACCACCAGGGATATAGGACATTATATTTTTCTACCTATGCCCATGATCAGGCTGGAAGTGATCCACTGGACCACTAGGGATATAGGACATTATATTTTTCTACCTATGCCCGCGATCGCGCTGGAAGCGGTCCACTGGACCACCAGGGATATTGGATGTTTATATGCTACTGATGCCCGTGATCAGGCATGGGGGGGTGCTATCATGATGGACGGTGCCGCCGGAGCTCGGGTGGCCACCCACAGCTGGCAGCTGCCGTGTTGCGCCCTGCAGTACGGCAGCTCACCTGTGGGTGGCCAGCCATTGCTCCTGTTTTTTTTCGGCTCAACTGTGTGCGGTGCAGGTAGGGTTTGCACCTGCATCTGCTCAGCACATCCCAGGCTGAATATCGGGATGTGCGGAGTATGCCATAACGCTTTCCTACTGCGCTGCATAAGCACATTGATGTGCCCTGGAACATCGGGATTTGTGCCACGCACTTTCCCCTTTTGAATATCATGCTGGGGCACAACCCTTCTGAATATCCCACTCCGAATGTATTAGGATGGTGCTACCACATTCTGATAGTAACCAGCACGGCACTATACCAGCATTTTTAATTTTGGGTTGGAATGGCACGAGAGCGGGAACTTTTAAAAACTTCAAAATCCTGCATCTTGGTTCAGAAATGAAAGGGAACAAAAAGAAAAATGTGTATCTTGATATTTTTGCCAGTAAACACATTATTGCTGAAAACATTTTATGGTTACTAACAAATACTGCTGTGTTAACATTTTTATCTGCAGTCTGGAAGCTGGGTCTCCAACAGGCTGCTTTAACTCAAAGGACACTAAGCTGGCCAGGGTGCTGGACTACAGTGGGATGGAGATATACTCGAGGAGGCTAGGTGGGCACTAAATACTGCTACCTTCATCAATGGTGACGCCAGATTTGAACTGGCAATTTTTTTTAAGCCATGAGAAAATGGGGGGGGGGGGCCCCTCCAAAAGAAAATGAACTTCAGAAGATTCCTCTTGTATTTTTTTAGAATACGTCTTTTTATTTGCATACACGACAATGTTTTGCCATTCATTAACTGGCTTCTTCAGGGGGACTGCTTTATGGAGAATTCTTTCCTTAAACATAAATAATATTACATCATAAATCTGTTTATGCTAAAGCACAAACAAAACAATTTTTGTAAAATGATATACAACCATAAATGTTACATTTCAAGAACCTCACTTTTCTATGTATTCTTCCTTCACAGGCTGCCTGAAATTGAATTTTATAACTTTTTTAAATAATATTTAAATCATTTATTATGTCTCTACATTCATTACTAAGTAACCTTCACCATCACCCGTGTAAAGTGTAACATGGCAAACTCTTATGCCTTTACTGCCTCCTTTGACTCCCAACTCCATACCTGGCAGCTCCCTTTTTTCCTTCTACCTGTGTTTACAGTGAGTCTCTGCTCAGTGTGCTGTGTTTTGCCTTCATTTCTATAATTCAGTAGAATCAAGGTAACTATCAATTAAATCTTCATTTCCTGCCACTTCCCATTGCTATTGCTCTCAATACTTAAACAAAAAGTTTTGAATATGTGCTTACTCAGTTTAAAATGCTTCTTCTTTCTGAGCCGACAAGGATCAGGCAGGCGGCTGCTGCTGTGACCCTCTTGAACCTATATGAAATTGTTTTTAGCCCTCAATTAGCCATCGTAGCTAAAGCACCTTAGTCTGTGGTCCTACCTAAGAAATGGTGCCTGTCCCGTTAAAAAAATCTGCTCATTTTTGTTGTGGCGCTAGGTTGCCTCCAGTCTTAAGCTTCCACCCCCCAACCCACTATTCAGCATGCAGCAGTACAACAGGAGCCTTAACAAGCATGAGAAGACACCACTGAAGGGAAGACTTGTACAGGGAGGGTAGGTTTAGTGCTACAAGAAGTGTGTGTGTGTGTGTGTGTGAGTGAAACACACAGATCCTACAGCTCACAGCATGGCAGATCGAGGAGGAGGAACAGTGGTGCAGTAAGCTTGCCTCCTGACTGCCCAGTGGCACAGCACAGCAGCAAGCAAGTTCAATTGTGCTTACACAACTAGATGAGATGATGCTCGATGCTTGTGTGACTTGATTTTACTTTGTGGCTTTCCGCCTCTCTATCGGTGGGATATACCACCCTGTAGGGGTATGATGCAAGGAACCCTAGAGGAGGGTCCCCCCCCCTTACAGGTGCTGTGGGAATGATTGTGTCGGCTAAAGGTAGGTCAGGAAGAAGCCCAATAAGAATACCCAAAGGTATCGAGCATCGAAGAGGCGAGGATGATGAATGAATGAATTAATTCTGAGAAGATGATAAGGGCGGACTTTCTAATGAGAGAGGGGAAAGCTGAGGGCCACCATCCAACAGCAGAACCTAACTAATTAACCTAAGAAAGCACTAACTCTAATATTATGACCACTGGCAGGGAGGAGAGGAAAAAACCCCTTTGAGGAGGAAACCTCTGGGGATCCAAGGCCTAGGTCACCTTCCCTCCAGGCTGACGACATTTGATTTGAGGACGATGTTTGATTTGAGGATGTACGTCATTAAAGAGAATAATTAAAGAGAAGGATATGAGTAGGGAAGAAGATGCAGGGATAGGGAAAACTCCAAAAGAAGCACAGATTGAAGAAGGAACATGAGGCAGCGATGAAGACTGATGATGATTGCCGCAGGAGGGCGGCAGCTCAATGAGGTAGCGTAAGACCCAATGAGAGGAATGCTTGATTGAGCGATGCAAATAAGTAGATGCTGAGGCCAATAGGGCATGCTTGATTATGCAATGTGAATGATTAGACTCTGAGGTCGGAGTCAATGAGGCAGCATAGGATTCAATGATAGGAATGCTCGAATAAGCGATGTAAATAGATAAACCTTGAGGTAAGGATGAGTGAATGATGACCAGAGTCATGAACCTGATACATATGGCAGGATGGCCGTGGGTCGATGAGGTGGCATAAGAGTCATGATAGGTACGCCCAAAAGAAATATCGATTGCAGGCTTTGATTGGAGTAAATCTGTGATGGCTGATACAGAATGGGAACAAGAGGAGACAGAAATGAACTTGAAAATTAACTTGTACGAAGGTGGTACGCTCGCTAGAGCAGTATGATTAAGTAGGTTCCTCGAAAGGAGGTAGACTCCAAGGCCAAGGAGGTATGTCTGAAATCAGAGGGTATGCGAACCAGAAGGTACACTCAGGTCGAGCGATTGAGAGCAGCAAAATTGGATGATGTATGATGAGGAGTGAAGCCATGAGTGGAGTGAATCCATGATGGCTGGCACGAGAAAAGGCAGTAGGATGAGGAAGGTAAAAGAGGAAACGGATGAGGTACAATGATAGAATGAAGTCATGGAGGCTGGTATGGGAAAGTGAGGTATGAAAGGGCGAAGGACGATAGGGAAGTCAATGGGGTAGTGTAGGACCCAGCTGGTACAGGATTAGAAGGCAGGAATACGAGAGGAGGTCATGCACGGAGCAGCCCATCAGTCGATGAAATCCGAGGTGCCTGCCCCTTTAAAACAGGAGAGTGGTATGTCAGAAATTGCATCTGAACGTGAATTTCTTTATCCTAGCAACATGTAGCGAGAACGAGGATGAGTCATGATGAGTGTCCCTGATACGAATCGGTATGGAGATGGAATAGGGAAACGCCTCCAAAAGAAGCATGAGACAAGAAAGGAGATTTTTTTTTTTGTGATGCAAGTCGTGAAGCTGAAAAGAAAACTGTGATGCTACCATGTAGGCAGATTCAGTTTCAAGGGAGATAGGAGAATCCCAAGAAATGCCCAGCAAGGATTAGATGCATAGCCCTAGGGAATTGCCAGTAGTGAGGACAGCAGGGATGCAACTGTAGGAGGGAGGTAGGTATGAAGTAATGAAATGCATTACCAGGAAGGCACATCGAGCATACAACTGCTCGAATCCCCTGAGCCATGAGAAGGAACATCCAGCGACCTGGTAATGAACGGGAAGGAGGTAGCAATGTCACAGCAAAGACACAGTCATGGAACAAACGGGCCATTCCAAGTGGCAGGCAGGGAACCGAGGTGCATCCAAGAGGCAGGAGGGCAAACAGAGTCCAGACAGGGGGAAGATGCACAGGTCAGGACATGCTGCAGGCAGAGTGCTGAAGCCGGTAGATCGAGGGAAAATGGGCTGCGATGCAGCTGGAGAGATCAGCGGTGGATGGGAAAGTCAGATGCAGGGGTGACATCACACCCAGGAAGTGCCGCGGGCACAGGAGTGAAGGCAATGACCAGAGACAGGGTAGGAGGTCCAGGGCAGAACGAAACACTGGACAATGCAACCTGCCAATGGCATGGCAGGATGCAGCAGGCAGGAGGGAGCCAGGAACCGGAGAAGAGGCAGAAGAACAAGGTACGAGGGAGGGAGGGCCAACAACTGAATGCAGGGCATGAGCGCTGGAGCCCGATATGCTAGACAGGAGTGGAAGGGGGGAGCAATAAGTGAGGAAAGGGCAGGACAGTGTGGGTGCAGATGCCCAGGAAGTGGAGGCAGTGGATGGCCGCAGAAGCAGGCCAACAAACCGAGGCGAGTGGAAACAGGAGACGGGGGGGGATGGAGAGAGAGCCAGTGGCTGTAGGAGGGAGCGAGGAGCAGGGGAAATGGAGCAAGAAGCTAGAAGCTAGAGACACACAGGAGGAGGGAAGATGAGCAGCACCTCAGATGGCAACAAAAAACGAATCCTGGAGAGGCCCAGGATGAGTGACCTTTTAAGCCTGATGGGGGAGTGACATAGTTGCTCCGCCCATTGAACCGTGGGCTTAAAGCCCTCCCATTGTTCCTGAGAAATATTATGTCAGTGACTCTCACACAATGCCTAAATAAACACACCCCGTGAAACCGGCTGCTCTGTTTCACTTGGGCTTAAAATGGACCTTTACAAAACAAATCACTTTCTGTGTGAGACTGAAAAATAGTTAGCCACGTGACAGAGAGTGACATGGGCTCTGGCACAGACATGTGGCTCACTCAATGGGATACAGCTATGGCTAACATTTTACATTATTTTGGCAAACCAGTTCATACAAATGCAGAATATTATAACGTGCCTGATGAGACAGAGCAGGAACATTCTGAAATGAATTCTACACTTGAAAGCAATAATGCCAAAAAATTAAAACAGAATGGTTTACAATTTTTACTTAGCTTGTGCGTAATCCAGAAAACATCTTTTCACGTGCAAACCTTGCTGTTCAGTACAGAAGCGCGTTTGTGTCAGGAAAACTATATCGAATGCCAAAAAAAGATGATTTTGAGAAGCATGCAGGCAGCAGACATCACAAGCATTTCTTATTCTACTTTTTGGTTTGAAGTTCTTTTTTTTTTTTTGGAGGTAGGGGCTGTGAGGAATGTGATCAACTTTGGTATCTTTCTTGTATCCTTGGCAGGGAGGCTAAAAGGCTACCAGTGATGAAAAGCAATTCCAGACCGTAATCTTCATTCCAGGCCTACAGCAGGGTGAAAGGTGAAATGATTGCTCAGATTTGAACCACTTATGTCACTGCAAAAGAACAGGCTCCAACCAGGAAACTACAAACACTGATAAATCTACAAGCGCTAAATGTAAGTTGCCAAGATTCCAACAGAACTAAGTACTAGTATGTCAGATTAAGCAGGCTGAAACTACAGACCGTAACTGAATGAACAAAATTAACAGAAGCTTTGGGCAGAAGCTGTTGCAACTGTCAAGACTACAGAGAACAATTAACACAGTAACAACTGTCAGCCTGCAGTCTTCAGACTTGACAGTTCAAGATCGCAGTTGCTGAAATAACAGCTGACAGCTTCAGTCAGTGCAAGCTGAAAGTTCATGCTGGCTGAAAAAGTGCTAAAATACATTTACGCTATTACTGCCATTGCCACTGAATCTGCAGAAATAAAGAGCAAATGAATAAGGGATTATACAGTAAGTTCAGAGCAGATCATAGTCCATTGCCAGTCATTGTTTGTTTCAAAGGCTCGCTTTAGTCTCAGGTCTGCAAAGAAAGTACTAGTACTGCATCTTGTAAATACCTTGATAATGTGAATAGAACTGGGAAACTCCTGCAATACTCCCCAAAAGTGATTAGGATTTTAGAAAATAGTAAAGAATTGCACAAACAGGATCATGCTAAAAAGAGCAGGCAGATTTTCTTCACAAGATGGTTATCTTTTTAATAGCGTGCAGGGACTTGTAAGTTGCTTGGAAAGTTTCATCTCATGTACAGTAAGTCTGAAGTCCAATCATACTCAGGTCGTCACTACAGAGAAACTCTGCAAAAATGTAGCTTCATTACACAATATTTATTATTCCCCTCAAAAGTTGGCGGATTTAAATTTAGTGAAGGATCCTAAATGCTACAGATGTGGTCTGGGAGGGGGAGACTTATTGCATATTTTTTGGCAGTGCCCAAAAATCACCCCATTGTGGAATGAAATAAGGAGTAAAACCAGTCCTTTATTATGATTAGAGGATATGTTTTGTCCTGAGGTTTGTCTGTTAGGGGACATGACAGGTTTTTCGGTCAAAGTGAGGAAATTTCATATGGCCTTGATTTCCATCACGGTGAAAAAGTTAGTACTCGAATATTGGAAGGATTGCCGTAAGATTACCTATTCTGAATGGTTAGCGGAACTTCTTACAAGCCTCAGGATTGAGAGGATGATAGCAGTTCTACATAATCAACTGCCTCTATTTGAGAAAATCTGGTCCCCACTGGTTGTATCTTATTCCTAGGTAGTTAGACTATATGTCTTGCACTGACTGCATTAGGGTATAGTGCCTTGTGTGGGAGGGGTATGGTGGTATATGGGGGAGGATGGGTATGCGGGGGTGGGTTTGGGGGTTTGTGGAGACTTGTTAATTCTGATAATTTCATAAAAGTCTGTTGTGAGTCAAGTTTTGGATGTTCTGTATATTGTCTTTATATCTTGTCTCTGCAAAAAAATGAATAAAAAGTGAATGGCAAAAAAAATGTAGCTTCATACAGATGTATTGCAACCACCTACTTTCTGGCAGGGTCAAGAGGCATTCTTGCTGCTTTATGTAAGCGCAAACAAGTCAAATATCTTGACTACTCAAAAACCAGACCTAAAATAGAGAGCTCATGTGCTGCAATGACTAGTTTGCTTCATACCCATGGTCCTCATTTCCAAGAATGTTCAAAACTTGTTCCACTACCAGACATGAATGATGAGAAAACCGAGCCAACTTATTATAAGTCCCACCAAATCAGCGATACAGACCTGTAAAAGACTTTAAACACTACAAACTCGAAGTTCACAGAAATCTTGGGTACAGAAATTAAAGACTGGTTCCCAGATACAGGTATAATGGACAATTTTTCCATACTTGATTCCAGAAACTTCCTCGACACCGATGAACATCTGGACTGTGGTGGCCAAAAGCTTGAAGCTCTTATTACACAATCTGGTAACGACAGTGCAGATCTGAGCAGGAACATTCACGATGCTCCCATTGGCCATGTCTCTACCAAGCTAGCTTGGTCTGTAGTACAAGTTTATTTATTTATCTGAAAACTGGTAACCTGAAACTGCAGTCTGAGCCAAGGCTCATCTCCAGTGCAACCCGTGGGAAGGGAAGAACAGGTTACTCACCTGTAACAGTAGTTCTAGGAGTGGTATATGTTGTTCATCCACACTGTTTGGCATTGTCCCCTTCCACTTTAAATCTTGCCGGAAGTCTTCAAGCTGGCTCCTCCCACCCACCCAGGTGGTATATACCTCGGCGCCACCCCATGACGCCAGATCTTAGCCTGCTGGAAGCAAGGTTGTAGTGGCCCGCAGCCGAGGTCGAGAGTTTGGTGGGATGAACAACATATACCACTCCTAGAACTACTGTTACAGGTGAGTAACCTGTTCTTATAGGAGCGTGGGTATGTTGTTCATCCACACTGTCTGGCAGACTCCAAGCAGTTCTCCAGGAGGAGGGAGGCAAGGCACACACCCCCTACTTAGGAAACAGAGATTGAAGAACTGAAGCCCCAAAACCAGCATCCCAGCGTGACTCAAGGTCGATGTGATAGTGGGTGATAAAGGTGTTTGCTGACTTCCAGGTAGCAGCCAGGCAGATCTCCTGGATAGGGATGTCCCTGGAAGCAACCACCAATGCAGCAGTATGGTGGGTTGAATGAGCTCTTATCCCTCTGGGAGGCTCCCTTGCCCGCCAACTCATAGCACAGACCTATGCATAATGTAATCCATCTTGCTATGGTCCATTTGGCTGCAGGTCTGCCAGAAGCAGCTTCAGCATAGGTGACAAACAGCTGGTGAACCTCTCCATGAATTTCCGCAGTCCTCTCCTTATAATAGGAGAGAGCACGTCTCAGGTCCAAAGTATGGAGCCTGTACTCTGCATCCGAGGTGTAATTAGGGTACTATACCAGCAGAGTCAACACCTGGTTAAGGTGAAACTCTGATACTACCTTTGGAAGGAATTTCAGGTGGGGGCGCAGGACAATTTTGTCCCTGTGAAAGACCAGATAAGGGGAGTCCACTGAAAGCACCTGGAGCTCCCCTGTCCTTCTGGCTGACGTGATAGCCACCAGGAAGGCCGTCTTCCACAACAAGTGTGAGAGCTCACACTTATGCATGGGTTCGAATGGTTTGCCCATGAGCTTTGCCAAAACCAGCAACAGATCCCACGGAGGTGGAGGTTCACGCACTGGAGGGGATATGCGATCCAGGCCTTTGAAAAAGCTCCTGACCACTGTCTCCTGTGTCAATGTCAGCTGACCGGCCCGCACCTGGTAAGCAGAAATGGCTGCCAGGTGCACCCTAAGGGTCGATGACCGTAGACCCCCTTCACAGAGAGACCAAAGGTAGTCGAGAATGTTAGCCACAGAACAGGATAAGGGGTCCAGGCCCTTACCCTGACACCAAATGGAAAACCTTTTCAATTTGAAAGCATAACATTTCCTGATTGATTCCTTTCTAGATGCCTCCACCATGGTGTAGATGTCTTCAGAAAGACCCAAAGCCTGGAAGTCTAGCCACTCAGGTACCAGGCTGTGAAGTGCAGGGATTGAAGGTCTGGATGGAAGCCCTTCCCCTGGTTGAGAGCTATCAGGTCCGGGCGTGTACAAAGCCACTCCAGGGGCCTGCAGCTGAGGCTGAGGAGATCTGGATACCAGAACTGGCACGGTCAGTCTGAGGCTACCAGAATCACCTTCGTCTTGTCCCTCCTCACCTTGAGTAACACCTTGTGGATCAAGAGAAATGGAGGGAAGGTGCAGAGGAGGCCTGGAGACCATGGCCTCGAGAAGGCATCCCCCTGTAGCAAGCCCTGCTGAGGGGGGGTGGCCATGAGACAGTCTCAGCTTGGTGTTTTCCCTGGAGGCAAACAGGTCCATCATCAGTTTCCCCCAATGGGAGAACAGACTGTAAGCTACCTCTGGATGGAGAGATCACTCATGGGATGTCTGGCCTATGCGGCTGAGAGCATCCACCAGCTGGTTCAAGGCTCCTGCCACATGGATGGCTAGGAGATCCGCCTTCAACCAGCTTACGAGGGTCCAGATGTGGAGCGCCTCCTTGCACAGCAGATGGGAGTGCATGCTATCCTGTTTGTTGAGGTAGTACATGGTTGTGGTATTGTCCGTCTGGACTTGAACCACTTGACCCTGGAGCTGAGGAGTGAAAGCTGACAGTGCCAGTCTGACTGCTCTGAGCTCCAACAGGTTGATGTGGCATTGGGACTCCTAGGGGGTCCAGAACCCGTGGGCTCTGTTGTCCCCATGTGGACTCCCCAGCCCATGAGAGAGGCATCGGTCATAAGGATGACCATCGGCTCGGGCCGGACAAATGGAATCCTTTCCTGCAACCGGTCTGGGGTGATCCACCATTGGTGAGCGTCCCACATCCTCTGGGTCACAGTGATCAGCTGGTCAAAATGACCATATTGCTGAGTCCACTGGGTGGCCAGCTCCCACTGGAGGGGGCGCATGTGCAACCGGGCCCAACGGACCACTGAGGTGCACGCCGCCATGTAACCCAGAAGGCACAGAAAGTCCTGGGCAGGGCACAAATGCCCAACCAGAAATGACTGGGGAAAGGAGGAGAGAACCTCCACCCTGTCTGCTGGGAGCCGAGCTCTGGCTTGCCAAGAGTCGAGCTCTGCCCTGATGAAGCACATCACCTGAGAAGGCACGAGTTCCGACTTGGCCTCGTTAATCAGGAGGCTGAGTTGGGAGCAGGTTTGGAGGGCCAGATCCTTGGACCTCTCCACCTCCTGTTGGGTGGAACCTGCCAAGAGCCAATAATTGAGATAAGGGTAGAGTCTGACTCCTCGACGCCGAAGGTGGGCTGTCACCACTGCAATGCATTTGGTGAAGACCTGTGGGGCCGATGACAGGCCGAACGGCATGGCTCAGAACTTTTACAGGGTCCCTTCGACCCTGAAGTGGAGGAACTGCTGATGGGACAGATGGATTGGGATGTGTAAGAATGCATCCTGTATATCCAGTGAACAGAACCACATGTTTTGCTCCAGAGATGGTATGATCTGGTTCAGAGTGACCATCCGAAAGGTGCGAGACCTCCAGGATACCTCCATGACCTGAGTAACACAATATATTGGCAAGATTTCTACCTTACAACCTCAGTGGAAACAGCTCTCCAGATCTTAAAGGACATTATCACTAATGCTCTCAATATTCATGCACCATTCACCAATATCAGAACTAAAGCAAGGTCCTGCCCCTGGTTCACCACTGATCTTAAAACAGCCTTACTAGCCAGAGACAAACTGTGGAAAAAGGCAAAGAAAACTAAGATTCCAGAGACTGGCTAAATTTCAGAAAAGCAAGAAATTCATGTACAACACAAATAAGAGCTGCCAAAGCTGCCTATTATAGAGCTGAACTGGATGTCTCCTACAATAACCCAACCAGGCTCTGGGGAACTATAAAGGGTATCTTGGGCCAAAACTCTACTCCTGCCTTAACCTGCAAACTGCTACTAAATAATACAGAAATTACGGACAAACAAGAAATCCTAAATACCTTCAATGACCACTTCACCACAGCTAGACTAGCATTTGACTCTTCACCTGCAATCTCCTGAGATCTTCCTTGAACCTTCAATCCACCGTGGGTCAAAAGGCTACATCAACCTTCTCCTTCAACCCAATATCCTTGAAAGAAGTGGAAGATCTCCTCTCCAATTTAGATACTTCAAAAGTGCAGGTACAGACTCCTGGACCCCTACTTCCTCAAGATTGCATCTCAAGTCTTATCTGCCCCTCACTCATCTCTTCAATCTTTCCTTACCACTGGATCCATTCCTCCACTTGGAAAACAGCTCAAGTAGTTCCTTTACTCAAATCTGGTGATCCCATGGACCTCAATAATTACAGGCCCATTTCCATCCTATCAGTTCTATCCAAGATGCTCGAAAGTTAGTAAACTCACAATTAAGGGACTACCTGGATAACAATAACCTCCTAAATACAGCACAATCAGGATTTAGATCAAGACATAGCACCATTTCGGCCCTAGCCAAAGTAACCAACGACTGGCAGATTGCTATGGATAAGAAGAACAGTACCTGTGCTGTGTTCCTGGACTTGAGCAAAGCATTTGACACAGTGGATCACGAATCATTAATCACCTCCCTTGGCTCACTAGGGTTGGATTCCCCTTCACTCAATTGGTTCAAGTGCTATCTATCAGATAGGTCACAACTGGTAAAAGATGGAAACTACCTATCCACCTTAAAACCACTGTTAAGAGGTGTACCGCAAGGCTCTATTCTTGGCCCCATCCTCTTTGCCATCTATATTAATAATCTTGATGCTAACCTCACTCAATCCAACATCCATCTGTTTGCTGATGATACTGTACTATATGTTAGCAATCCTTCATTATCTAAAGCCTGTGAACTGCTACAATCTGAATTTTCCATCCTACAACACAACCTACTGGATAAAAAACTACTTCTAAATGCAAAAAAAACAAAAGCTATGTTCTTTACCTCAAAGAGTTGCTCTGCCACTACCCCACCATCCACCACCCTACAACTAACCACCTTACTTAGAGAGAAGCTGGAATTCGTTGATAACTTCAAATACCTTGGAGTCTGGATTGATAACAAGCTTGACTATTCTGTCCATGTTGAGGAGCTACTAAAGAAACTGAGACAAAGACTTGGTTTATTTTTTAGAATAAAGCACTACCTCAACACAGACTCCAAAAAAAGATTAATCCAGGCTTCATTCCTATCCCTCATTGACTATGCTGACTTTCTGTATGGACATTGTTCACTCCCCCTCTTAAATAAACTGGACACCCTATACCACAGGTCCATCAGATTCATTACTGACCTTCCCTTCAGCACCCATCATTGCTCCCTTTATAAGGCAGTTAACTGGACATCATTACAACACAGAAGAAATAGGAATGCTGCAATTTGGATATTCAAAGCCTTATCAGGCAAGCTACCTACCTATATCTCAGACTGTTTTACTCAAATTACTTCTAGGCCATACAACCTAAGGATCAGCAAAATTATCATTCTTAAGGTCCCCAATGCCTGCACCCAGTTTGGGAGGGCTGCTATCAGCTACTCACTAGCAATTGTTTGGAATTCACCAAAACCATGAAGCTAAATAACCTCCTACCCTTAATATCCTTCAAAAGATTATTCGCCACCCTATTCCCAGAACTCTGCAACTGCTTCCACAAGGCCTAAACCCCGGCCCTACCTACCCCCCCCTTCTTCGTGTTCCTATATGCTGATAAAACTCCCGTTTTCAGTCCCAAGATTCACCCTCAAAATGCCTGCTAGGTCCTATAATCTACATATTACTCCTGATGTGCCCATTGCCTTCTGTCTCACAGATTAAAAGTTTTAATGTGCCGTGTACATATGTATATTGTTATATATTAGCACTTATGTCATTGTATTACTGTTTATGTTACCCCTGTCATTGTATTACTGTTTATGCTACCCTTGTCAATGTAATAACACTTGCACTTCTTGACCACTCAGGTCCATCTTGTAAATGAGCTATGCTCAATGATGTTCGCCTGATTAAATAAAGATTTTGATTGATTGATTGATTGATTGAGACCTGAGAAACTGATTCAGGTCATGGAGATCTAGAATGGGGTGCCAACCCCCCATCCGCTTGGGCACCAGGAAGCACCTGGAGACAAAGTCTGGGTCTGATGGAGGATCCGGCACTGAAGCTACTGCCTCCTTGCAGAGGAGCTGAGCTACACCATCTCGAAGAGCTGACTGGGTGCACGTGGAATTCCGTTCCTCCTGAGGGGCACGGCTCGGCTGGGAGGGTACTGCTCAAATTCTAGAGGCAGTCCCCAACTGACCACTTTGAGAACCCACCTGTCCGAAGTGATAGTGGACCAGGTGGACCAAGTGGTGGAGCTGACCCCCCACGAGAGGACCCAGAGCTGGCGTGACGGGTATAGGAGTGGCAACCCTCAACCCGTCACCGAGCAGGCTTAGAGGAGGAGGAGGAGACTCCAGGACCTGAGCCTTGCCCTCCTTTGCGGGCCTGTTGGGGACCCTGCTTGGGCCAAGGAAGCCAAGCTTGGGCCTGCTGCTGTTGCTGATGCTGCTGTCCTCCTTGATAGGAGGGCTGCCGGACCACAGGGGAAGAGTGCCAAAATGGCTTCTTCTTTCTCTTCTGCTGGTTCTTGCCCAAAGAACCCTTTGCTGAAGTGGCATCCAAGGTGGTACTGGACTGCTCTATACGCCGAAGGTGACCGGCCACTCCTGGACCAAACAAGTCGGTCCCCAGGAAGGGCACGTCAGCAAGCTTATGCTGAGTATCCACCGGGAAGGAGGAAAGCCTCAGCCAAGCCCTGCAGCAAGAGGCCATTGCAGATGCCATCGAGCGGGCACATAAATCCCCGATGTCCAGGACTGTCTAGAGCTGCTGTTTGGCAACAGCACAGCCCTGGTCACGGACCTGCTTGACCATGGTCTGCATGTCCGCAGGGAGATGAGGGAGGACCTTGTCTAATGACCCAAGTAGGGCTTGAGAGAAGTGTGCCATAATGACCTCTGAGCTGGCCCAACAAAGGCCCAGAGAAGAGGCCACATAGACCTTATGGGCAGTGTGGTCCATATTTTTGGACTCTTTGTCTGGGGATCAGTCAGTGTCGGCCGAACTGCCAGTACACCTGAACACAGAGGTGGTCACCAGGCTCTCAGCCAAAGGGTGCTCTGTGAACCCCCCAAGGGACCTCATGGGCACTGCGTACTTGCGGGCCATATGGGCAGACAGTGCTGGGCACGAGGCAGGGCGCTGCCAAAGTTCAAGGCCCGGGCCAACAATGGCTTCAGCCACTGGAAAGGCCTTCATCGGGATGTACCCTCTCTTTAGAATGTCTGTGAGAGGGTACTCCACCTTTTTCTGGATAGGTTCCAGAGGCATTCCGGTGGAGTCAGAAATGAGACAGAGAATCCCTTGGAAGGAGGAAGGGCCTTCCTCCAACCCCATGCCAATGGATGACTCGTCATTCCCTGGATGCGAATGGAGCCCAGTGACATCCGAGTCCTAAGAGTCATGATACAGCGGTCTACCACCTAAATCACCCTCGATCCTCCAAAGGAGGTCCGGGGTGACCGTAACTGACAGACATCAGGGAAGTCCGGTGTCTACTTGGTCCTCTTTTGAGGGAGCCCCTCCCTGAGGCTGCTTAGGTGGTGGTTCCACTGGAATAGGTGGGGAGACCATAACAGGCTGAACCAGTGGATGGGCCGGCCCCACTTGCAGAGGAACCAGAAGCTTCGGTTCCGGAGGGGTCGGCTTCGGCCTGGGAGGTGAAAGCCAAGTAATGGCCAGGGTAGTCGGCGGAGCTGGCTTCTGCCCAGTCAAGATCAGCTGCTGCCACATAAGGTCCTCATAGTGCTGGAGTTTCCACCGGAGCCTGTCCTCGTCAGAGGAGGATGAGGATGACCTGTGGCATCGCCTCTTCTTTGAGCGCTTATGGCTCTTCCTCGGTCGTTCGGTCAAGGGGGTCCTGGACCGTGACCGAGATCGGGGAGACCGACTCATGATCGGTGTGATCGTGTGCTCGGTGAAACCCTAGGGTCTGGAACTGGGTCCCTGATGGGGACACCAGCAGGCTGGGTCTCCTCATCTGGAAATACCAGGACCGGAGTCTGATCTAATGAGTCATTGGCACTAGCCGGCGACAAGGGGTCGATCGGGTCGAGGATAATTTCGACCTCATCGGCCATGTCCTCGGTCCCCTGGCCAGATGGAAGATCCGTGAAGCTGGCGGCCGAGGATGCGATCTCAACCAAGGTCGAGACCACGTGTTCCTGGGACTCGGACCTTTCTCAGTCCCAAGAAAGTCTTCGCCAGGATGAACACAATGGGTCTTTTTCTCTCTTTCGAGAGTGGGAGGAGTGCAAGCCTGAGGGCACCTCACCCTGGGTGGGGAGAGACTGGCACATCTCCTTGAAAGATCCCGTAAAGGTGGAGCCCAGGTTCTGCGGGTTCTGGAGTGTGAAAGGGCTATAAGCCACTACAATACCACAAAGATGGATAACAGGAGTTTACTTAACTTGCTTAAGACCAATGCGGGGGGGGGGCTCAGTTTAACTTTGAAGCTGCATTTGAGAACTGATACTCAGATAAGGATCACAGAGCTTGTCATACAATTGTGGGGGAACATGTTAAGGAGTTTCACCATAGTTGGAGATTCCTGTTGTCAAGATATGATCCCACTCAGAAAAAAAATAGACACTCAATTTAGTAACTGTAGATTATTCAAACTCAAAACAAGAACTGCTGTTATCTAAACTGAAATCAAGTAAAATTTCCTCTAATGTCAAACTTTCTTGGTCAACAGAAGTACTGGTGCAAAAATAGCATGAGTCTTGAACACTAGTGTAACCAACCCCAAATGGGGGCTTACCTTGTTGCCCGTATCGCTCATGCTCCCATCCTTTGGAGCACCTCCCGACTGTCTGCCAGGTCCCCTGATCTTGTCTCTGCATCACTGCCACAGCTCCAGGCCCAAAAAGAGTGCCCCGAGATTCCCCGTGTGGCTCAAATGCTGTTTCAGCCCCTCCTGGGCTTGCAAACCAAGATCGTGGGTTGCTAGCATTCAGGCAGGCTGAAGTGCACACTCGTATGCAAGGAAGTGCGCCCTTGATTCCCGACTGCAACTGCGGCAAATGGGTTGGCTCCTCCGGTAGTCTCGGTCCCCATAGACTGTTGTCCGGGGGCCGGTGACTCGGGGTGGACTGGAGGGAGACGCAAATTTAAATAAATAATAGGTAAAGTAAAATTCTATTTATATAAGGCACCCTTCCAAAGCTCACGGCATCTTAACATTATTCATTACAAAAGTTTCAGGGTCATTCAACGTGTTCCAGTAAATACTTGATTGAATAGGCAAGTTTTTAAGGATCTTTTAAATCCTTCCACGGTCAGGCTTTCTTGTATCTGGTGAGGTAAAGAATTCCACAGGGTATGTGCCATAAAGGCAAAAGACCTTCCACCCGATGTTTTCAGGGATACCCTGGAAATCTCCAGCAATCCCTCACCAGATGATCAGAGTGGGCGAGTGGGACAGTAAGCACACAGGAGTTCTTTCAGGTAGTGGGGTCCCTGCTCATGTAGGGCCTTATAGGTCAGCAATGCGACCCTGAAGGTGATTCGCCACTGTTTTGGCAGCCAGTGCAGTTCATGCAGCACAGGTGTTATATGACTGGATCTAGGGGTTCCAGTCAACAACCTGGCCGTCAGATTCTGCACAAGCTGCAAGCAGCGAATATCCACCCCCGGTAGCCCTAGGTAGATGGCGTTGCAGTAATCAAAACGACTGGTGACAAAGGCATGGACCAAGGTAGGAAGATCTTCGGGTCGGACCAGGTGTTTCACCCGGGCTATATTCCTTAGATGGTAAAAGGAAGATTTGCTCTGTAAGCTTGGGCCCAGAGTCATGAGTAATGATGAAGAGACATGAATACTCATGAGCGGGTCCATGTGTGGAAGCTGCGCGTTTCGGGGGATTGCTGCCGCTTGTAAATAAATGATTGTACAGGCAGCACCCTCATAGACACTAAAGGGGCTATCAAAATGGGGGAAATGCTGGCCCGGTGGTGCTGAAGGCTAAGGCACTGGGTGCCTTACACCACGCTATGCCGGTGACCTGGGTCCAGGAGCGAGCGCAGGTCATCGGAGGTCAGCGAAGGGGGGGAGGGTGGAGCTGGATGGAGCTGTCGGTAGGCAGTTCTCCTCTCTGGGGAGGGAAGGCGGCATCCCTTGGCTATTGTCTGCCTCCTGGTGAAGGCCAGGGAACAGTACAGACTAAGAGGGTGCCCAGGCTTTAGGCTGACAGGGAGGGTAGAAGGGGTCATTACTGGGGCTGTAGTATGCATGAGACTACTCCTGGGGCCCTGGGAAAATAAAGGAAGAGGAAAATAACTGGCGGCAGGATGGCACCTGACTCCCCACAGGCACCGCTCCTGGGCCAGCCATAAAGTAAGCCCTGGTAATTCCGGGTGACGGAGCTTTGGGGGTCGGTCAGGTTGAAGGGGGCTAAGCCAGCTAGGAGTACAAATAGAGTGGTGATAAAAAAAAAAAATGGGGGAAACAATTTAAATAAACAAATGTACTGAGTGCTCCAGAGCTAAAACATTCTGGACTCACACAAAAGCCTGCCTGCTGCAACATGGCTCTACATTTCGGCAGCAGCTGTGGACTGAACAACAATGTTTAATACAGACAGCGATCAAAAGGGTACACAAGGGACTATTGAACAATGGGGCAAGCAGCTAAATAAAGTAAATCTTCTGGCTGCACCAGAGTTCTAAAGTTGGGACTGTGATAAAGCTGCAAGGGGACTGTAGGTTAGCAGCCACGATAGTGCAGCAATAGCCAATCGGAAAGCCAGGATTTTTTTTTTTTTTTTAAATTTCTTTTTATCCCCTCCTGGTCACCCTCAGCATTCCTCCCCTTCAGGCTTGCTCAATGCCACCCATCCTCCACTGAGTCTGCCCCTAGAGTGCCTCTGGTAACTCCTACCTGTCTCACTTTTCCTCCACGGAGCACCTTTTGCACAACGGGGTCTGCCCATGACTGCAGACTTGGTGGCTGGAGCAGCCGTCATCCCGGAATGCCGAGGGTTTTTTTCCAGCTTCTTCTGTCCCTTCCCCACCATCCCGCTGAGGATGCCGGCTTGAGCGGAACATGCATACGCATGCCTGCCAAGTGCCTGATGGCGTTCTCCCCTCCCCAGCTCTCCCCAATGGAAACCGCCATTGCCCCGAGAGTCAGTGCTTCCACCAGCTCTCCCGGACGTCGGGTGTATTAAACACCCCTGGTATCCCTCCCCCAAAGGAGGAGAGCATCCGTGGGGATGCTCAATCCTCCTTCCCCCTGCCGACCCCTGGCAACCAGAGTCCGTAAATGAAACCCGGGTCACCGGTGTGGTGTGAGGAGTGGCGTCCAGCGCCTCAACCCTCTGCGCCACCGGGCCGGCTAAGAAAGCCAGGATTTTAAAGCAAGGAATGTTGGGGCAATGCCAGAGACTTGTGGGACTTTACCTAGTGCTTATGGGGAAACTGCAGGGACCTAATTCAGGCACCAAAACAAGGAGCCAATGGTGCATTGAGTGAGGCTAATGAATATTCATTTTGTGGACTGACAAGCAGGATCAGCCAAATACAGTGGGAGCAACAAGCAGCTTCAGCCAATTGGGAGCCTCAGAAGGACCCCATAAAAGATTGTTTTGCCAGGCTGAGCAGTGTTCCAGCACAGGGCCCCCACATGGGTTGGGGCTCAGGCCCTTTGCTCCAGAATGCACCTAGTGATCCAGTGCAAGCCCCTCCACAGGGGAGGGTGCTTTCTTCTGCCAGAGACAAAGTGGCTGCAGGAAACAGATGTCGCTAGCCTGGGGGTTGCCAGAAAATTGTCCTCCAGGGCTGGCCAGCACCTTTCCATGTTTTTGGGAAAATGTGGGGGAACCTGAACCTTCAGCTGTGAGAGAACTGCACGCACTTCCCACCTCAGCAGTGAGTGCGCTGAAGAAAGCCTGAAACCTGAGAGAAAAGAAAGCCATTTCTGTGGGTGATCTGAGTGAGTAAACTGCTTCTGACAAGTGCAAGTGTGAGAACTTTTTGAGGGGCAGCGAAGCCCAGCTCATACTAATTGTGACTGTTGTCTGCGCCCTGTGTTTAATCAAAGCATAGAGAGGGTGGAGATTTGCCAAAGTGACCACAGAAGGGTCCAGCTTAAGTACATAAATGTGTCTGATTTGATAAGTGCCTACAGGACTGGAAGGGGAGTACTCAGAGGCCAGTGCTTCTCCTGACATTGCCTGGGAGGTCCAGTATTTATCTGTTGGAGTTGCTAATGCCAGCACTGCCAGGAGGGACTTGTTTAATGGTTGTGACATCCAGCGGGAACTGTGAACACCAACAAAGCCACAAGGGACTGAACTTTGTGAAACATGCTTGAGAGAAGCTGCAATAACTGCCTCGAGGTACCAAGTCAAAGTACAGTGTTGTGACAAAAAATGTGTCTGATATGGACTGTGAGTAATCGGGTCACCCTAGCCTTAGGGAGAAAACACCCATCCAAGTGATGAAAATTAAAAGTACCATGGCAGCCATGCTGGCCCATGATTGAAGTAACAAAAATAAATGTGCTAATAAATAAGTGTACTGAATGCAAAGTATCCAGCTTAAATTAGGCTTGGGACACAGCCTAGTAGCGTTCCACCTAGAGCGCTGCCATATGCATTTCCCCTGGGGGTATATCCCAGACGTGGGGTTGAAACGTGCTGACCCGTGTCCCAGCCTGGTCATTCAGTAAAGTGATTTCGGCCCAGAAAGGGGCACTGCAGAAAGAAGTTGAATAATTGTTACACCTGCAAAAGCAGTAAAATCCCTGCAGTCAGGACTGGACAGCTGACTGCAAGCCTTTGGCATTTTAACCTCCGGAGACAGAGCCCACCTGCTGAAAGTACTTTATTTTTATTTATTGACGTCTCAGATTAATACCTTTGAGCTGAGAGCTTGTTTACAAGATTCCACGTTGAAAGCAGAATACATTACACAGATAACAAGGTCCAGTACAAAGTTTAACTTGGTGAACAGAGTACTTTACGGTTGGTGCGAGACAGATATTGAAATTTTTTTAATTTAAAGGTGATGTGCAAATTAAACGTGTAGCCCGCTCCCGTTCCTACATACCTTGTAATGCTGCTGCGGGCGTCCAGGGCTGCCATGATCTTCATTTTTAAAGGCATAGTTATATTTTAATAAAAAGTAGAAACTTACAGCCGAACGTGGAAGCGCTGCGCGGGTCCAGAATTAGCAGGCACAAATGCTCATGGGTATTATACCTATTTAGTGATGTCGCAAACACCACTAGTCATTGCTGCAGCAGTGGCGGTAGAATATTATACTTATTTTAATGCTTCCATGGGGCTCTCAATACCTGAAATATTACTTACAGCAACACATGGACATATGTATGACACCCAGTGGAATGAATTGTTACCCTAGCAACGAGTTTGGTTGGGTTGTAGAGCCTATAAAAAACAAAAAACAAGTTAAAACATGTAGAACCTTATGCACTCTGGTTCTTTGTGTTTTAGCTTGTTTTTTGTGTTTTTGGGCCTCCCCACAACCCAACCCAGATGGACCAACTTAGGGTAGCTGGTTCATATATACATTAACATTACAATCAGAGAAATAAATGGAAAATTTCAAATTAAAGCACCTTGCAACTGACTATTCTACCTTAGTGTTCTGTTGGCAAGGGGTTCACACCTAAATTACCAGTCTTGGCAGACGTGGTCTCTCGAGTCCAGGAACAAAGAGTCCCTTAGAAGTCCAGAACAAAAGTGTCAGTCCTTTCAACCAACTTGACAATATCAAAGAAGCCAGAATGTTCCTCCCATCCTGTGTGTCACTGGGCTGCTAGCATGAGGTCACACTCAGTTCTATATACTTAATCTGTAACATGCTACTGCATAGGCAAAACAGGTCAGATTACTACTTGATTGAAATCTGCGAATACCGCAATATTTTTTTTCTTTATTGTGCCTTCCGTGGGCTCCAGGGAGCTATGACCCCCCCTCCCTCGAAAGGGGTACATCCTCCGGCATGACTTCCAGCTTGTCTGCCCCTCCCAAGGTTCCCTGTGGATTTCCCTCCACGGCAGGGCCAGGTGGAGGGCGCTGGCAATCTCCACCACCTGGTAGGCAAATCTGGTGGCAGGAGGCAGACTCGCTGGAGCAGTAGGGCCATCACAGGTCCGTGGAGCCCCGGCTCTTTTCCATTTTCTCCCTCCCTCCTCTCCTCCAACATAAGCACATCGGCTTCTAAGCCTCCCAACCCATGCTGCCCTCCTGCCACCGCTAGAGGGCAGTCAGCGGGGATGACTAGTCCACTTCCCCGGAGAGAGGAGAGCAGTCCTCTGGACACTTAATCCTCTCTCCTCCCTGCCGACCCCCAGTGGCCCATGCTCAATCCCGAACCCGGGTCACCGGCATGGTGTGAGGTGTGGCATCCAGCGCCTCAACGCCACTGGGCCAGCTATACAGCAATATTTTTAAATTATAACAAGACAGCCGGCTGTCTTCATCAGAGTATGGTTTTATGGCAGGTTACAATATCCCTTTGATCTTCCAGAGAAACATCCTGGAAACACTTCATATTAGGTTGAATTTTCATAGAGGTCTATCAGAAATGGCTTCCTTCTTGGTATGCCGTAAAATGAAATATTTTATGACCAGTTGCCTAGGTTCAAAGCAGTGGCGTGTTATAACCTGGTTTTTATAATAGTCACCAGGAAGTTTAGCAGATAAGGGTTAGATTTTCTACAAGCCAGCTGTGCCCTTTAGGTCAGGAAGAGGACTGGACTATTTTAAAAGAAAAAAACATTCTATGTCCCATGATGCCTTGTGCAGACTGCAATGATTCACAAACAGAAATTCAAAAAAACATATTTATAGCAAGAATATAATACAAATAATAACAGGCAGATGACTACTGCCACATGGTATACCACCACTGAGAGCCCCTTCAGCCTTAGTGGAAAGAAGTCCACTAGGGGGTGTAGCATAAAGGTGGTGGGGAGGGGGGAGGTTCAGGAGGAAGATGAGGCACTTTTTCACTGAGAGGGTGGTGGCCAAGTGGAACGAGCTGCCAAAGGTGGTTGTCTCCCTGAAAATGGCGGATAGTCAGCTGGTCCAGTGGCGTGGAGGGCTGAGGCATCCATGCCTTACCTTCTGCAATGCCGGCGACCTGTGTTCGCGGTGCAAGTGGGCCGCCAGGGGTCGGCCGGGGAGGGAGAGGATCGAGCATCTGGAGGACAGCCCTCCTCTCCCAGGGAGGGGTGGGGATGGAGTGCGCTGCTTGCCTGTCCCCTAGCAGTGGCTGGGGGATGGCGCAATGGATTCAGACGAAGGGGATGGATGTGGGGCAGGTACACAGCATGTCACGTGCAGAAGCGTGCATGGCTCAGCCACTGGCGTCACTGCATGCCTCCACACCACACTCAGGGGACGGAAGAAAAGCAAAGAAAAATATTCCGACCGGTGAGATGCTGCCGGCCTCTCACAGACACCGCACCCGGCTAGCTGGCACCTCATTAGAGATCCAGAGGGGAGTCCAGTGGATGCCAGGGTGACAGGGGCCAGTGGAAGGGGGTCGGTCAGGAGGAGGAGAAACATACAAGCTAAAAAAAAATGGTGGATAGTTTCAAGAGAGGATGGGATACAGAGAACAGGAAAACTGTAGAATGGGGGGGGAGAGAGTAGTCGAGGGGAGTCACAGGGGAAATGGGAAGAGGAGCAGTTTCCTCAGTAAACACAGTGTGAATTGCACACTCTAGCAGAGTAGATAGTCCATAAGGCCTTTATCTGCTGCCATGTTCATAGGTTAGCAGGATAACAGCAGGTTGGCATAAAAACTTATTACCACTAAAACCTATTAAAATTGGTTGCTGTATGGCACACTGTCAGTGTATATGCTTTGCCTTGGCATACAGATGGCTGTTCACTTATCTGAAAAGAGCATATAAAAGTCAGCCAAAAGTGGACAGTGTTCCAGACTCGTGTCTGGAGGTTTCTCTTTTTGAGTGCTTCCCAAGAAGTTGCCCGGTTCACTACCCTGTTGAAGTGCCCCAGTGTAAAAGCAGTGGAACCAAAAGCCCAAGATAAGGGTTCAGGCACAGAAATTAGGGGTTATACAAGAAACCTTGCAGCTTGCATTTTCGAGCACTGTGGCTGGGTAGGGACTTCAAAGAGAAAAGGATGAGAAAGGTAGAGAGTGGGAGGAAATAGGGAAGCAGTCAGTATTCTGAAGCCGTGATAGGCGGAGGAGGGGCAACATCCCAAAAAGCCCTTTCACTGCGGACTGATACCAGTATGTTCGCATGTTTTGCAAGCAAACATAAGAAGACAGCGACTCAGTTCACAAAACCTTTGAGAATAAGCTGTTGGCCCTCAACAAGTAACCAGCGGACCTGATTAAAAAAAAAAAAAAGTAACCAGCAGAGACGATGGACATGAAGAAAGCACAGGCCTTTGGAGTAAGCCTGGACAAATGTCTGCTTAACTAAGGGTATCACAGGGCACCACTGGTAGTAGAGCAGATGGAGAATTCCTATACAGTAGTACATCCTTGTAAGTATACTTATTCATCCTTGCTTGGGAAGGTGGAGGGGGCTCATTGACTTTAAATCCTTTCCTACCTTAAATTACTGTGCTGCTGTTATGTATTTGCACATGTATTATCACAACTGTAATATGGCAGACAAGTGTTGAGATATGTGACTGCTCGTGGTAATTAGTTCTGAACCACACTAATATGCTGAGATACCACTTCATGGAATAGCATTGCCAAGTAAGGCATTCATCCCTGACCAAACAAGAGGGGACAAAAACATAAGAAGTATCCAAGCAGGTAATGTGCAGATGTAGATAAAGTAATGGAGGAAAAGGGAATGTTAACCTTGAGTGGTAGAACGCAAATAATGATTGAGAAATTGTTCCATGAATTACACACACCCAATCATTGTCTGAATAACCTCCTAATACCAAGGGGTGAACGCTGATATTGCCTTAAAAGTGAATAGGAAAGGGCACTGTGGTCTACTGCAAAGTACAAAGAAAAACTTTCTCCCCTGGGCCCTAAAAAAGTTTTGGGGAAACTTCAATAATCATTGAACTAATTCATTACTGTATGACAGAAAAATGATATGTAAACAATGAGAATAGCTCTTAAAGATCTCATGGTCAAGTCACACATATGAAACATAAGCTGAATTCTGTATATAAAATGTTTTTTCAATGTTTCTCATGAGATGCCAGCAGCTCTTCAAATGTTTTTGTTTAAAACCATTTTGCACTGTGCAGTGTTGGTTTAGATTAAACAAGTGATTTAACAGACTGAAGATAGCCCCCCATTTAAAGTCAGTGAGTACTGATCTTTTCCAGTAGCGCCTCATAACTTACTTTCAACTAAAGACACATTTTTTTCCACCCAACAAAAAGCAAAACTGAACTGGAAGACAAAATGATCCACTGTCTCTGTTCGACATGAGTGACTAGTTTCCATGGAAACTGTTCCTATGGCCATTGTGTTAGGCTATCTAAAAGCAGCTGGAATTGGCAGCGTTGCTTCTGCTGCAGCTCTCTATAGGGTACTTGTTTAATAAACTCGTTAACATGATTTTAGCTTCCTGGATAGAATATATTTGCACAGCTGCATGGAACAGAAGAAAGCAACATTATACAATGGCAAGGAAAGAATCCTGGGCTCAGACTGGTCAGTGAGTGCCTGGCATAGGGATGTTATCCCAGTATAACATCACGGGTCTAGTCTCAGCACTGTGACCCTCTTGATGGATTGATTGCATTATTGTTGCTCTAGCATCGTTCGCATCTTCTCTTAAGAAACAAAAATATTTTTCCACACTAACAAAAGCGTTCTTTAAAATTCTTTTTTTATTCTGTGTATAACAAGAAACCACTGTATAATAGCAATAGTGCCCTACAGGGTGTGTGTTGTGCAGGGTTTAACTTCACTTCTCAGGTGTTGGACACACTCAGCCTGCGGCCTCGTGCCCAACCACCTGAAGCGTGACATTATTCCAGCACGACACACACCCTGTCATGCATTATTGCTAAAATAATGCAATATAGAAACATACAATTTGATGGCAGGTAAGGACCGCTTGGCCCACCTAGTCTGCCCATTTCCCTACCTAATGGATAAACTGCAGATCCTAGTTAACCAACAGCTAACTTCCTCCTACCCCCCACTAGAATTGCCTTATGTCTGTCCCGTGCATTCTTGAATTCCCCACTGTTTTTGACTCCACAACCTCCTCAGGAAGGCTGTTCCATACATTCACAACCCTCTCCATGAAAAAAATACTTCCTCACATTACCTCTGAGCCGTCCCCCCTCTATCTTCAAATTGTGACCCCTTGTTCTTGCACATCTCTTTCTGAAAGATGCTACTCTCTTGGACTTTGTTGATTCCCTTGAGGTACTATGTGAGAGTTTTGTTCTTTTCAAATCAAAATTTAGATCCTAACAGATATCCCTTAGTGATTTGTTGGTGTGACTAGCACTCGGTAACAACCATACCCATGTAATTAGCCAGTGTCTCACGTCTGTGTACTGGAGCTCCTTTGGAAATCAATACTAATAGCTCTGGAATGCAAAGTAAGTGGGAGCTTGTCTGCACCAGTTATAGTTCTACTGGAAACGGGGATCAAAATACACATCACTCTTACTCAGAGTACAAAAATGTCAAAGATGGCAGCTGAGCTGCTGTCCCCCTACAGTTTGATAGCTATCATTAATGGAAGCAGAGAGGCTGCCATCAAAACTGCAGTGTCTACCTCAGTGAAAAACATATCAGAGGACTTCAGTGGTTTATTCCCCAATTTAACCATCAACATACTAAAACAAGGTTTGACTGTAGTTTTTTTTTTAAAGCTTTAGCAATTCAAGGCTGTAGTGGAGCACTCAACCTGCCAGATTGTGGTACTGGTAGTAGGATTGGGTGAACCTGTTCCATCAATCAGTCAATCCCCACCAATCAAAAAAAAAAAAAATGTTTGGTTCAAAATTGTCCCATCCAGGAGAATTTCTAATTCCCCCACCTCCTAGTCAAAGACACCACATAGAAAAGGTAAATATCCCCCTTTCTTCTGCCACCTACCCTTAGGGGCACTATCCTAGTTCCCACACATGATGTAATCTGCCTCTATCATGTCTGTTAGCGGGGGTGATGTGTCTGCTTCTAACATGCAGTGTTATATATAAACTCACGAGAGTACAGGATTGCAAGCGGGTATAGTTAATGCAAGGGCACCCTTTCAAACTGGACCCATAAACAGTAGTCCTGGCCAAAATCCTGACCTCTATTAAGCTCCGTAAAGCACAGCATCTTGGAGCCATGGCAATGTCTTACCAAGCAAGCAATCACATTTTATTTCACAGAGCACCTCGTCCCTAAAGCTCAAAGCACTTTACATCAAAGAGCACCTTTTCTGGTACTCACCCCACAAACATAAGTACAATTGCCTGCCACTGAGTTGATTTATGAATACATTTTGAATTTTCCTTTTCTCAGGTTAAAAAGGAAGGCACTGTATTTTGGCTCCATGTAGTCAAGTCACTGATCCCTTCCACCTACCAGTCCCGAGTGCCGCCCAACACTAACATGGTTTTTGGTGCAATACTGTGGACATTGTGGGACACTCAATACAGAGCAATTGGGCCATTTTTTAAAGTTCATATTTTAACAGTTTACATGGCCAATACAAGCAAATCAAGGCCAGTGCTTAACTAACAAGACTCAGCACAACACTGAGCCACTGAGTCCTCTGAAGCACTTAAGAAGATCCGTCAAAACCTTCTGGTCCACGGTCTCAAATGCAGAGTAAAGGTGAATAAGTACATTCTCTTTGATACCCTGCCAGGGAGAGATCATTCAGCAGTGTAATCTCTGTGTTGTACAAAGGTCTGAAACTGGATTGGAACAGCTCGAATAGATCAGATACCAGATAGTGGAACTGTTATTTTGGTGGAAAGGGGGAATAAGGAAGTGGGGTTCAGTCAATGCCCCGAAGATAGGGTGGGGGGCTCATAGTTTTTGTAGTGAGGTCTTGGATTATGGAAAGAAGCAGAGATGTCTCAAAGAACTTTTTCAGGTGGCAAGCTATGCTTGCAGTGCCCCATGTAGATAAGTGAATGCATTCTGTTGTGTAGATTTTAAAGATTATATTTATTGTGTATGACATGAGGCCTCAAATAGTGAGATGACAAGCAGAACGTGCTGCCAGTTGAAATATTTTCTAGTCAGTTTTCTCCCCTTCCCACCATGCACATAGAAACATAGACTCTGTCGGCTGAAAGGGGCCACTTGGCCCACCCACTCTGCCCAGACGGCCCCTGCTAGTCTTCCTTCACAGACCCTAACTGGTCTCTGGTAATCCTCCTTGCTCCCTGCTCATTTATGAATATTCCCCTATGTCTATCCAATACAAGTCTGAAGCCCCCTATTGTTTTCACCTCCACCACTTCTGCTTGTAGTCTGTTCCAGATGTCTACAACTCTTTCAGTTAAGTAATATTTCCTCACATCCCTCCTCAACCCACCCCCAACCACCACCAATTTCACTGCATACCCTATGGTCCTGGTGCTGTTTCTCAATTGAGTCTCCCCTTCTGCACCCTATTTCCCCATGTGAGGTACTTGTAGGTCTTTAACATGTCCCCTCTTGCTCTCCTTTCTTGCAGGGTGTACATGTTGAGGTCCCTCGGTCTCTCCTTGCACAGCTTTTGGTGAAACCCCTACACCAGTTTAGTTGCCCTCCTCTGGACTGCCTCCACCCTAGCTATGTCCTTTCTGAGGTACATCCTCCAGAACTGGACACAATACACCAGCTGGGATCTTACTGGCAAGTGATACAGGAGCAATACCACTTCCCTCCTCCTGCTGATATACCTCTCCCTGTGCAACCCAGCATCCCACTAGCCAAACTCACTGCTATGTCACACTGCACTGCCACTGTGAGGTCATCAGATATTTATTTTTTCAATTCTGTTCATCTCCGTGACACAGGTGAAGATATTCCTTGACTCAGTGCCTCTGCATCTAACATTGGCATCCCCCAACAGCTGCCCCAGAACCAAGGGCCATGGCTTGCTCCATCAGGGCCCCCGAAGAGGAGATCTAGATTCACCATGTTTGGTCCTGGGGCTGGCTGTGGCATCATTCAGCCCAGGGTCAGAGACCGTCATGCTGCCCTGACACACAGGGTTTTCCCCTTGTGTCGGCTCCCCAATGCGTGGACACGCAATGAGGTCAGCGTGCGGGCGTGCTCCACAGATGTCCACCACTGCCTTCCTCTCTGTTACGTGGTCCTGGCTTGATGTACTCTCATTCTCCACTGGGTGTCACCCAAGCGCTGGGTGTCACCAACTCTCCCGCCAGAGGTAGAGAGCTTCTCTGGGATGCTCATCCAGCCTCCCCCCAAGTCGGACCTCTGATACTCCGAGCTCATTCACAAACCCGGATCATCAGCATCGCGAGTGGCAGTGCTACCGCTGTGCTGGCGGGCCAGCCCGAGGTCATCAGATATGATAACCCCAAAGTTCCTTTTGTGCGTAGTGACCATCAGTGCCCCCTTCCCCAATCCTATACTCGGCTCCTGGATTCCTGTGCCCTAGCAGCATGATTTTGCACTTTTTGGCATTGAACCTTAACTGCCATGTTCTTGACCACTCGAGCATCCTGAGATCTCGATGCATTTTCTCCAAACCCTTCCGAGTGCCCACCTTTTTACAGATTTTGATGTAATCTGCAGAAAGACATCTTCTCTTTCAGTTCTGCAATGTCACCTATGAAGATGCTGAAGAGGACTGGTCCCACTAAGGAGTCCTGCGCACCCCGTTGGTCCCTTTCCCATCATTATAGTGAGTGCCATTAACCACCATCCCCTGTCTCCTATCCATTGCATGAGCCATACAAACTGGAGGTAGCTGCCTTCTTGTATTATTCATGTATCCTACATATTGTTCCTTTTTCTGGTCAGCATTTAAATTATTTCACCTCTTTCCACTGACTAGGACATTGATTATTTGCAAGCTGATGGGAACCATTCGAAAGGAAAGGCTGCATGATGACAGGCAAGCCGTGTTTGTGACAGGAATGGAAAACTGATTCACGTTTTGGACTCGGTAAACAAGGGCCATTGATAAGGGCCGGCCAAGTAGACATACTTTACTTTGGCAAATCCTTTGACTCCATTCCTCACAGGAGGTTAAAGGAAGCTTCTGGCATACGGTACTGGGCTTCATAGCCAGTATCTTATGCCAGTGTGAGCTAATTTTTGTAAATACATTTTTTACTCACTGTGTAAAGTAAACAAAGGGATTGTGGCTCTATAGCCACTGCCAGCCCCGATCCTTCTAGCTTCCCTACTTGCTCTACTCCCCAGCGCTCAGTGTTTTTGTGACATATAGGCAGGGACAGTCTTGAGGTGAGCCCCTCTAGAAGTCTATGGGACATTTTTTAAAGCTCTTTTTCTGAAGCTGTTTGCAGTCTGGAGAATGAAAGCCACCGCTCTACTAATTAGCACAGTGGCCTTCATTCCCCTCTCAGATTGCAAACAGCTTCAGAAAACAGCTTTAAAAACACATGCCATAGACTTGTATAGGGCTCACCCCCACACTCTTCCTGCTCACATGTCACAAAAACACGGAGAGCGGGAGGCGGAGTACAGCAAGTAGGACGTTGGAAGGGATTGGTTGGTGGTGGCTACGGAGCCAGCTATGATCCCTTTGTTTAATTTACACAGTGAGTAAAAAAGTTTATTTACAAAAATTAGCTCATGCTGGCATATGGTATTGGGCTAGGAAGCCCAATACCTTATGCCATTATGTTGGAAATTCACTTTAATCAAGAAACTGGAGGACCTTGGGGTGGAGAACACACTGACAAAGTGGCCGAGCAACTGGCTGGAAAGAAAAACAGGGAAAGAGGTGGTTAAAGATACTTGAGCATGAAAGAAGTGACTAGTGGGACCCCACATGGATTGGAACTCGGTCCAGTACCTTTTAACACCTTCATTAGTGATACTGGAGCAGACATGAAGTGCAAAATTGGCCTTTTTTGTGGATGACGTCAAGCTCTGGTTGTGGCAGGGTTGGACCGGATCTGAGACATGAGGGAGGACCTAGAGAGGTTACAGAAATGGTCTGTGGGCTGCCAGCTGGGCATCAATGCCAAAAAACACAAGGCCATGCACATGGGTACCAAACAGCCTGGGGCTGAGTATGGCAGTCACCGTGACTGAGGAGGAAAAAGATCGGTGGGGGTGATTTCAAGCAACCTTAAAACATATTCACAATGCAATAAAATAGTAGGCAAAGTGAACAAAATGCGGATTTGCATAGTTTGGGGGTTCAGCAGTAGGAGGAGTTATTTTGCCCCTGTTCAGAAACAACCCTGTTAATGCCAGGCGGCTCCTGGAATACCGTGAGCAATTTTGGAAAAATAATCTAAACATGAACTCACTGGAAACCAAGGCGGGAAAAAGGGGACGTGCCTGAAATATTAAAATACATGAATGGCATAAATAAGACAAACTTAATGTGAACCGTTCAAGATCAGTATAAACAATACCACAGGAGGCAATAGTAGCAAACTGGCAGGTCATTGGTAAACTTTTATTGATTAACCAATTTGCTCTTTACATGTTAAAAAGAGACATGCATACATGAAGATTCTCACCATCAACAATACATACAAACATATGATGGCCAGTTTTCCAGAGGGCTGCTCACAGTATTTCTGTATTTGTTTAAAAACAGCAGATTAGACATCCATTTCCTTACACTGTACGAAGTCCCAGCAGTCTTTTACATCGCCCCAGTTAAATATCACTATCACCACTCTTAACCCCTCTCTAAGTCAGTTAGAAGTCACACAGAAGACAGAGAAAATTCATCAATAAAATACTGTTCTAAGAGCAAGACTCCTATTTTTCCTAATATTATCCTACATCATCAGTTACTTGCTTTATAATTCACATAGAGAATATTTTTAAGTGCCTTTTACTTCATATTACACACTAATTTGCCTTATCTGCCTCTTACTAGGAGTTCAATCTTTTTCAGCCCTAATAATTAATCTTTAAGGTTCCTAGTAGTTATCTTAAACAAAACTCATGTGACCCTCTGTATTACTATGGGATAGCTTGTGATAGATGCATCTGAGGTTTGAAAAGATTTTTCGAAAGTGGCCCTAACCATTTTAGGGGCACTGCCAGCTTTTCCCCTCAGTTATAATTAATTTAATAGTTTTTTTTTTAGTTGTTTAACCTGGAGTAGCACACTAACCTGAAAGCTTTTTTACAGGAGTGACCTGGGAGCACAGGGAAGTTAAGTAACTTGCTCAGGGTCGCACAGTATGCAAGTGGAAGCTGTGGGATTCAAACCTAGGTCTGGTCTGCTGGATGTCACCAGATTTGCAGCTCAGAGCCTTAAACCACTGCGCTATACTGCCTCCCAATTAATTTAATAGTAGTGGATCTCTAGGCACATACCTGGGTAAATGATGCTGTAGAATGGCCCTGCATAAATGAAAACGCAATTTGTGTACCTGTTTTTTGTAAAATATTAATTTTTTCATTACATTCGGGATGCTGCCAACCGGTAGCAGATTCATGGCAAGAATGCACGTTTACCGTGAGCGTTGTGCCCGACGTGCACATTTTAACATCTTCATCCCAACAACCATGTAATGCAGTGCATCTAGTTATTTTAAGGTGCTCCTGATATTTGTAACAAAAAAATGAGTGCTCGTTCAGCCACAAAACAATGTTGAAATCTGGTGCCGAAATCCCGCACATGCGTAATAGCAGCACATTCTTGCGCATGTGCAGGATCTTTCCTCCTGGCGCTATTGCGCATGTGTGGGATTTCAGCACCAGATTTCAACACTGTTTTGCAGCTGAACGAGCACTCTTTTTTTTGTTACAAATACCAGGAGCCCCTTAAAATAACTAGATGCACTGCATTACATGGTTGTTGGGATGAGAATGTTAAAATGTACACGTTCGGCACAGCGCTCACGGTAAACACACGTTCTCGGCGCATTCTCGCCATGAATCTGCTTCTGGTTGGCAGAGCATTTAAATGCATCCCAAATGTAATGAAAAAAATTAATAACTTACAAAAAACAGGTACACAGATTGTGTTTTCATTTATGCAGAGGTATTCTACACCATCGTTTACCCAGGTATGTGCCTAAAGATCCACTACTATAAAATGATTTATAATGGAGGGGAAAAGCTGACAGTGCCCCTTTAATAGTTTATATTAGAAAATGGCAAAGAAAAATCTTAAAACCTGATTGGCTGAGAACCTTTGTAAGGTGGGCATCGAAACGAGCACCAACTTCATACACCAGTAACAAACTGGTATCCTTGTGCCACAAAATTCAGAACCAATGAACCGCCATTTTTTTTCTCCGTTACCAGCTGACCAACTGAAGACCACCCTCCCATTAGAAGTCCCCACCCCTGCCACAAGTAGGCAAACCATCCTTAAAAGCTAGCCGATGCAGTATTGAAGCACGCCGGCAAAGACTCCATGCATCTGGGGAGCCAAATTCAAAATCTGATTTGTAAAGGAGGTGTGGCCCTCAACCCCCAAATATAGGAGACAGACTTCTTTTTTTATTTATATTCATATTTAATGTTGCATTATCTTCTCCAGAGTAATTATTTCAATCGGTTTAATTTCCAACTTCTTAATATAGAATCAGCCTCTGTTTACTCCTTTCTGGCTCTCTTTCAAATATAATAAAATCAGTTAAGTTTCAGGACCGCCCTGTCCATTCATCAGACTACACAGCAGCTCAATTTACAGACTGGAAAAATCAAATAAAACAGTTTCAGTACTGCTGTCTCTCATTAATTCATAGCGTTATAAGTGTAAACATAAAATTATATATACACACTAGGTGGGAACAAACCTGTATAAAAATCTTTTCTGGCTTGATCTTGGCTCACTAATTCATATGACCTTGCCTGATCTAGTTCCTGTAATCAAACATTGCTCCGTCAGCCCTTTAGGTCAAAGCCTTTCAAAAGCTTTCATCATTTGATGTCACACAAAACTTTTATGTGGTTCTAAATTCTCATTTAACTCTTCGTATTTTTCCTTTACTTTTTAACTTCGCCTCACAGATCAAAAAACCTTCTAACTTATCTGTTTCATACAAAGAATTACAAGGCTTTATAAATCCTCTTTCAAAATGTTTTCAATAACTATATTTAAAGTTTATCTTCTTCAAAGTTATGAGGTGGAATGTTACTCACTTCTCACTCATTGAGAATCATCCTGGTGGCAGGTCCTATTCATTTTCAATTTCTGAACTCAAACTTAATCAGCGCCATTGAGCCAGATGCCACCACATTAGTTTAACATGCTTCCTTCTTCCAAAAGGAATGGAAGGGGCCGGGCTATCTGGGGAGTGCGTCAAAGGCGCGATTATCTCACACCTTCGCGTTCACCCTTTCTTGCCCGGTCAATCTGAAATGGTCTACTGGCTCTGAGCCAAATTCAAGAAAGTGCCTCTTCCGCTCTTCACCTCACCTTTGCCTCACAGTGCGCATACTGTCCATGGTATTGCTTACCTCCTCCTGCATGCTGAGGCTACTATGCAGGCTGTTCCTCTGTTTTTTTCTGAACTGCACCCATCTTGTTGCGGTCATGACTCCCAACAGCCGATTCCTCCCCCAACTCTCAAAATGACCGTACCAGCTGATTCCTTGTCTGCTCTGCAAATGAACGGTACTGCTGATTCCTTGCTCGCTCTCCAAACCAGCGGTACTGGGCTTCACATGCTAAATCCTCACATCATTTTACTACATGGCCTTGAACCCATCAATACTTTACATACAGGACTACAAGTCCCATAAACCAATGGGGCAGTTCTATACCTCATACAAGCAAAATTTCATAGACATCGCCCTCTAGTGGCACATATGCCACAGTACAGGAAGTACTTTACAAAAATATATTTTAATGTTTTTCTAAACATTAGTTAAACAATTGAAAAAAAAAATTTTCTATTCTACAAAAAATATAATTGATGGGCCATTTTCTAAGCACAATAATACCCTCCAGGGTGGGCATTATTGAGAAATAACAGACCTTCCAGGGACTATAAGGCCCTCCCCGCCTGCAGCGTTGGGCCTCATTGCACCCCTGGGTGGTCTGGCATTTCCCAATAATGCCCACCCTATTTTGCTTACTTAATCCCAAATAAGTAACTGATGGATGTTGTCATCTCTCCTCCTCTCCCCATTTACAATCACAAAACATCCGTATTTTCCCTTCTCTCTTTAGTGAACATTTGCTCAGTATTTCTGGATTGACTAGTCCCTATCCCAAAAGATGTCAAAACCTTTCTTATTTCTGGTCTGTTAACCGCCCACAGATGAGGTTGAAAACCTTGATACCTATACATTTTACAGATCAAAGGATTGCGTTTATACTCACTCAGTGTTTACATACCTTGGATCCTTGATTTCTTAAATTCATCCGACTATTTTTTACTTATTAAAGTGTTTTGATTAGAATATTCCCAAAGTACTTCTAAATTCATTTGTTCTAAAAGTAAAAGCACTTTGTCCAGCCATGGCACTATACATCTGTTCCCTCTCATTTACTGTCCCTGTAACACAACTGCAGGTAATCTGTTCCTTTTCATATTGAGCAATTTTAGTCAGTAACACAGATGTCTAAATTTGACCTTAGTGGTAAAGTAAATTATTCCTAATTCAGCTCTACGTAAAGTAAATTATTCCTAATTTAGCTCTAATCACTGCAGACTACCTTTTGGCAGTCCTAGTATGCTTTTCATGAACTTCTCTACTACATTTTCAAGCACTCCTTCCTTTTTATCTGTCCATACTTCTGCCCCACATAGGGCTTATACTTCCATGTTTAGCACAACAGAATCCAAAACTGCTTCCACACAGAAACCCCAGGGCATACACAAACTGTCTAAATCCTGTACATGACTGCTTCATTTTAGTTTCCGTTTTCTCATCCTGCCTTGTCCAGCTTACATTAGGTGCGATTTCCAGCCCTAAACGTGTGTACTGGCGTACCTGTTCTAACTGGGCCCCTATCAATCCCCCCCTCCTCATATCATGGTTTTGGATTTCACTGTATTAGGGGTTAATTTTAGCTCCTTCAAGTTTACTTCTAGCCTATCCAGCTGCCCTTGAAAAAAGTATCAAATCATCAGCTTAGGCTATGGTAGTAGATTCAGGAGGAGGAGTTGGAAATGGAGATGAAGGGTTGGAACAAACTCCCAGAGGTGTTAGTTAACACAAAAAATGGTGGAACGCTTCATGAGAAGCTGGGACAGGCATTGGGGATGGTGAGAAGGACAGGGGAGGGACAGTGGATGGATATGACCACTGACGGCCATCTGTCTCCACAATGGGCAGACCCGATAGACCGCAGGATCTTCTTTTGCTGGCACTCTTTTAATGTTTCAATTGTATCTGCTCACAGGAAGCTGTAGCAACAGAAGTAGGCCATTGTTATGGGATTCAGGATACAGGACTCCCAAATAATGTTGGCAGCTTTTATCTTTGCCAGTTTTCACACCTTTCTGGCACATGACAATGTTAAAACAGTGGTGCAGCCCTGTTGTAGTACAATCAGTGAAATCAGATACCTGCAGCTGGCACATAATGCTGCAGCTTATCTCTTCACTCTGACACTCCCCATCTTATTCTTCTGGAGTTTTGTATGACAAAAGTGCACACATTCCTTGTAAGCTTACAGTCCCTTCAACACACCCATGGATGTGAATACCCATGATACTTTGTTCTGGATTTGAGACTTTTGATTGTATGTATGTACTGAAACTTCACAAATTGGAAAGCATCTGACTTTTTGCATCATTTATACATCCTGCAAATTGTACTTTCTGATCCATGACAATAGAAGATTTCAAAAGTATCTTCCTCCCGCTTACAAGCAATTTATTTACACAGGATAGCCTAATCAAGATGCCATATCTCATTTTCAGTGGGGTTTTGCTTCTCCTTAGGACAGCCTGACATCTCTCAGTACCACTGGTACTTTGATTCTAATCTTCTTCCGGTTGGAACCAAACTGATCTGAACCCATTATCCACCAAGGAAGCAAAACGCATTTCTACGATACTACAACTGAGACCAAATGAATGACAGAATTCTACTGTTGCACAACTGATTAGCATTAACAGACTTATGTAGTGATGATTATCCTATGTAACCCCCTTGTTCCCAGGGGTTACAAGAATCCCATTAGAATTAGTGGTAGGCAGGGAAGGCAGCTAGTGATTTTACAGTAAATGGATTTCACTCTGTCTCTCCCTCTGTCAGTCTCAGCTGAGAGCTGGAGGGGTGATGTTATTTAGAACTCTCACAGCAGCATAAGCCATGGCCAGCTGTTGTGAGAGAGGGAGATATAATTCTAGATGATAGGTTTAAATATTTAATTGGCAAGCATTTAAACTAGCCAAGGGGGGAGGCACTGGAAAGGAGCAGGGAAATCCTAGCCCCCCCCAAAATCAGGGTACTAAGTGAGGTAGACACCAATATAGAGATGTCAGTAGGGAGAAGTGCAGGGGTAAATGGAGAAAGTGACAAACGCAATAAGGACAGGGATGGGGCAAAAAGGGGTAAGGCCATCAAGAAATGGAGGGTAATGAGTACCAATGCCTGTAGTCTGGGCAACAAGCCCCCCGAACTGGTGGCCTTGATGGAAGAGGGATGCCTGGATATTGTAGCAGTCACAGAAACATGGTACACAGAGAACCATGACTGGGATGTTAACAGACCAGGGTATACAACCTACAGGAGAGACAGGGAGGGCGGTGGGGGGAGTTGTTCTCTATGTAAGGGAAGGGATAAAAGCAACTGAACAATAGAGTAAACAGGGAGGAGAGGAGGCACTGTGGGTCACCTTAGAGACTGGAAATGGCACCACAATCTGCACAGGGGTTGTATACAGACCCCCATGTCAGGGGGAAGGAATGGACAATGATATGCTAGAAGGCATACTCAGGATGGCAGAGAAAGGGGAGATACTGTTGATGGGGGACCTTAATATGCCAGATGTTAACTGGAGCACCTTTGCTGCAGCCACATCCAAAAGCAGGGCCATTCTCGATGCCCAGACAGCTAGTTTTGGAACCTACTCATGAGGGAGCAATCTTAGACCTCATACTCTCAAATAGGGACAGTGAGAGGATCTCAGATCTAGAAGTGGGTAGCCATTTGGGAACAAGTGACCACCAAACAGTGTGGTTCATGATAAACTCAGCTACAGAGTCAAGCCATACAAAAGTGAGGGTTCTGGACTTCAGGAGGGCTGACTTTGGCAAGATGGGAGAGTGCCTTAGAAAAGCACTAGCAAACAGGCTAGAAGGAGGGGTGGAGCAGCAATGGGGAAATATCAAAACTACCATCACAGAGGCAACAAGCCTTTGTGTGAAGCGAATAAACAAATCAAAATGAAAGAAAAAGCCACTATGGTTCTCAAAAGAGGTGGTAGTGAAGGTTAGGGAGAAAAATATAGCATTTAGGAAGTTTAAGGAAACACAGAAGGAGCAGGACAGAGAACTGTACCAGTTAAGGAAGAAGGAAGCAGGGAGGGTGGTCAGAATAGCAAAGGCACAAACTGAGGAAAAGATAGCTAACTTGGTTAAGAAGGGGAATAAAACCTTTTATAGGTATATCAGGGAGCGTAGAAAGACAAAGGGAGGGATAGTGAGGCTGAATAGAATGGATGGTGGGTGGGCAGAGAGTGACAGTGAAAAAGCAGGGATATTGAATGAATACTTCTGTTCAGTGTTCACAAAAGAGGAAGTGTGGGAGCTGCCTAATCCAATTGACAGAAGCACTCTGAAAAGGGGGGTCGATCCCAGTCCTTTCACAGAAGAAAGGGTTCTGAAAGAACTCCTAAAACTGAAGGTGGACAAAGCAATGGGGCCGGATGGAATTCACCACAGAATTCTAAAAGAATTAAACAGAGAACTAGTGACACCACTGACTACCCTTTTTAACAAATCATGGGAGGATGGTATTGTACCCGAGGACTGGAAGAAGGCTGATGTGATTCCCCTTCACAAAAGTGGGACCAAGACAGAGGCAGGAAACTACAGACCTGTCAGTTTGACCTCTATGGTTAGGAAAGTGATGGAATCACTTCTGAAGGAAAGAACTGTTCAGTACCTAGAGGCCAGTGGGGCACAGGACCCAAGGCAGCATGGGTTCACAGCGGGAAGGTCATGTCAGATGAATCTAATTGATTTCTCTGACTGGGTGACCAAAGTAGTAGACCAGGGAGGGGCTGTGGACATGACCTACCTAGACTTTAGCAAAGCATTTGACACAGTCACACGCAAAAGGTTAGTAGTCAGATTAACCAGCCTGGGAGTGGGTCCCAGGGTGATAGCCTGGGTAAAACACTGGCTGAATAACAGGACACAGAAGGTAATTGTAAATGGAGTCCACTCTGAAGAAAGAGGGGTTACTAGTGGGGTACCACTGGGTTCAATACTGGGTCCAGTCCTTTTTAATGTCTTTATAAGTGACATTGCAGAGGGACTGGAAGGAAAAGTATGCTTCTTTGCAGATGGCACAAAGATCTGCAACAGAGTTGATACACAAGGAGGCGTGGAAAGGATAAGAAGGTACTTGGCAAGGTTGGAGGAATGGTCAGAAGTATGGCAGCTTGGATTCAATGCAAAGAAGTGCAAAGTAATGCACCTGGGAAACAAAAACCCAGGGGAAGATTACACAATGGGAGGGAGGAGGTAGTAACAACAACAAAAATGGAAAGAGACCTGGAGGTAATCATATCAGATGACCTTAAGGTTGGCAAGCAATGTGAGAAGGCGGTAGGGAGGGCTGGGGGATACTGGGATGTATAGGGAGAGGTATCACCAGCAGAAAACAGGAAGTTGTTATCCCCTGTACAGACAGTTGGTGAGACCCCATCTGAGTACTGCATCCAATTCTGGAGACCCCATTTCTGCAAGGACATAGACAAGATGGAGGCAGTTCAGAGGAGGGCAACTAAAATGGTGCAGGGTTTGCAAGAGAAGCCATATGAGGAGAGACTAAAGGAGCTTAATATGTATACCCTTGAGGAAAGGAGGGAGATGGGGGACATGACAGAAACTTTCAAGTACCTCAGTGGAATCAACAAAGTCTAAGAGGGTAGCAACTTTCAGAAAAAGAGATGTGCAAGAACAAGGGGACACAATTTGAAGACAGAGGGGGAATGGCTCAGGGGCAATGTGAGGAAGTATTTTTCACAGAGAGGGTGGTGGATGCATGGAACAGCCTTCCTGAGGATGTTGTGGCATCTAAAACTGTGGGAAAATTCAAGAATGCATGAGACAGACATAAGGCAATTTTTGTGGGGGGTAGGAAGAAATAGGCTGTTGGTTAAATAGGATCTGCAACTTATCCTCTAGGTAGGGAAATGGGCAGACTAGATGGGCCAAGTGGTCCTTTTCTGCCGTCAAAGTCTATGTTTCTATATTTCAGTAGTCAGTTGGTGTCGGGAGTCTGCAGAGTATAGTTGCAGATCCAGCAGCAGCTCTGATATAGGGCTGCAGTGTTTTCTTTCTCACCCTAATGGAGTTCAGAAATTTTCCAGCTTGCATGAAGTGGTGGAAACCGTCTCCAGGGATTTTCCTACGTTTCATCCCAGGAGGGATGGAGCAGGCTACCAGGATGTTAGGGACAATCCCCTGATCCTACCAGGACATTTGGTGAAGCTGCCTTGTGTACATTTTCTGGGAGTACTTTTGTTTTGTGTGAAACTGCCCAGCTGGTACCTGCATTTTAAGGGTGGATTCTCTGACAGAGGGACCCTGTCACCCTAAACAGTTTAAAAGTTGGCTATCCTCTGTGGAGTCCAATATGTGACTGTCCAAGTGAACAGAACTGTTACCTTTGATACCTCTGTGGTGTCCTGTGAGGATGTTAAGTGTGAAATACATTTCTAGAGCGCATCTTCAATTTTGGTACAGTGTGAGGTGTATTTACCAGAGGGACGGCCAAGTATAAACTCAGAAACAAAAGGTGGGAGACCCCTCCAATCTGGAGTGACCAGTTTAGCACTCCGGGTTCTGAAGGGCACCTTTGTTCTTTTCTGTCAGTGCATGTGGCCAATGCCTGAAGAAAGTTCTACCCCAGTGAGTGGGTTTTCTCCAGTTCTACCCCAGTGAGTGGGTTTTCTCCAGTTCTACCCCAGTGAGTGGGTTTTCTCCAGTTCTACCCCAGTGAGTGGGTTTTCTCCACTTTACCCCATGTATGTGGGTTCTGCGAGTGTGGAGCCTGTAGTGCTCTTTAGTGGTCTGTGTGCCACACCTTATCCTATGCCACATGAGAAGTGGCCACATACTGGCAGTGTGTGCCATTTCCAGGAAGATATGTGTATTCTATAGGTGGCTAGTCCACAAGTCCTACTCTCATCCTATGCAATATGGGAATTTGGTGTTCTGTACCTCAGATGTCTGCATTTACTGTGTGTGTAACCCTTGGGGGTCCATCTTCACTTTGTGTTGTTCCTACTGTGTTATGGAATAAAGCCACACTCTAGAATCCCAACCTGGTTTGAACATTTCTGTTATTCCTTCCTGTGTGTGGAGTTACCTGGGTACCCCTGTCCAGAAGTGCAAACCTACCATAGCCCTGAGCAAACGTTTTCTTCCCGGGGCCTGGGTTGTGGCCATAGTAATAGTCCCACCAGGTGTGTTCCAGGTAGTAGCCACACTTGGTTTGTGTTGTTTTTATAATGTCTGCTCTATCTGGCATATCCCACCTTGTCTAATGATGGCAAATCAATGTAACCCCCACCCCTCTCTTTTCCCATAGACTACGGGAGGTGTGCCTACTGGTTAAATAAGGGCCCGGTGGGGGGTTACACCTATAAATGGTCACAGTACACAAAATCTCTTTTTCCCCCTCCCTTCTTCCTTACAGACTGGCTTGCACTACAAAGGAATTAATGGAATATAGCCTGTTTTATAAACCTTTTGTCAGCATCCTCTACTAAAACCTGTAATCTGATTAATTAGGTCAACATGCATTATCGGCTAGTAAATGCCCAGAGAATGCACCAATGAACATAATTCCATTGGTTGCCAATGGTCACTACACTGAACCTATCAACATCTTAAACACTTTCAGACAATTTAAAAATAACGAAGTTTATAAAAGCAATGAGTCCCTTGTCCTCGAGTCTTTTGAAGAGGGTCATGCTGTTTGGGAGGTTTAAAGGAATACTATAGTCAACATTAGCAAAAACATGTTATGCAGAGTGTTTTGATTTGTGTGTGTAGTCCTGGTGTGTCCTTCCCTTTGTTTTTTTCCAAAATCAGCCTGCTAGTTATATGGTAGTTTTACAGCCCCTGCCAATCTCCCTCTTAGCAAGCGTTATTGCTCTTCCTTTTTCCTACAATGCCCCCATATCTCATGTGAGAGTGATGTGTCCAGGACCACTGATTCAGGAAGTACTAGAGATAGTAGCCTGATTTTCTGGCCTCCATTGAACAGCTCTAATTCAATATTTTTATTTTCTATCTGTGTGTATCGGGTCCAGCCAGCAGAAATAAATGTTTAGCTTTTAAAAACTTTTCATTTCATCAAACTACACACAGCCATAGAAAGCACATAAATCACTCCAGATTATCAATGCTATAATTAGTACAGACTCTAGCTGTTTTCTTACAGAATAACCCACTCAATTAGCTGTCAAGTACTGTATTTGCAGAACTGTAAAAGTAGCCATTTGTGCTCACCTGGATAAGGAAAGTTACTTAATATCAGAGCTTTGCTGTTGTACAATTGAGTAAACCAGTACTTACTGAACCCACGATCCTAGATACATCACTGTCACATGGGACAGAAGGCATTATAGGAACAAGAAGAGCAATACATCTTGCTAAGATGGAGTCCCTGTGGGACCTTAAAACTGGCAGGCTAATTCAGAAAAAAAGCTTACAACAGACAAAGGGAAGGACACACCAGGACTACACACACAATCAAAACACTCTGCACAAAATATGTTTTTGCAAACTCTGACTGCAGTACTCCTTTAATGCTCAAAGCATATTTAACTCCTCCCACGGGACAGTATCCTCCTAGAAAGTCCCTCAAACACAGGCCTTATTGCTTAACCACCCCAACCTTCCCACTTGCTAAAGGCTGTTGTGAGTAGCTCAAAGAGCAAGGTGGTTACCTTGCTACCTGAACCTCCCTTTTTCCTCCCCCTCCCCAATATTTACGGAGTTGTACTAGCACCAACCTCCCTAGCAACCCCCCATAGTGCCTGTGTGTATAAAGAGACCACCCTCAACACCTGCATCATCCCCTTACACACCATATGACTTCTTGTCCTCAGCTGGTATCGTTAACTATCTTGTACTGTTACTTTCCATACACAGCCTTTTGGAGCCAAGACTTGTGTATCCTATCATAATGTACAACAAAATAAGCACTTTTACCCTGCAGTGCCAAGAGACCTCCATGAAAATGAGATACTGCATCTCATGCTGTGACCCTCACATCAATTTGAAACAAATTTCAAATAAATTGCACAGCAGAACAGACCTGCTAAACTGTGGAAGAGGGGACGTGGCAGAGGTGTGGGAGGACTGCCTGAAGGACAGCAGTGCTCGTATGCTGCTTGAGATACCTGCATATCTCTAACCCGTCCCTACCCAATTGTTAGAGTCAGGGTGTGCTGTCTACTCACGACAGAGTCAGGATGTCTCTGTCTGTATCGGTTGTTTCTGTTTGGGGTGCTGTGCTATAGGAGGAACTTTACTGCAGTGCATTGCATAGCAGGGCAATAGGTATCAGAATTACAGTATCTTTGTAGTTAAAAAATTAATATCCTTCAAAAGGACCATGTCTGACCATATACAAAGCCCATGTAACTGCTAAACACTTCTCCGTTTTTCTGCCCCCCACCCCAACACACACACACACACACACACACACACACACACACAAACAGCCATCTGTCTGGAACCCTTCTACATTTGTATATAGTGTTGTTACAGGATTCTAGTTTTTGTGAATACATTTTAACATGTGTTGTAAAAGTACAGTTACGTAAAAACTTACTGCAGCAGTAGATCTCCGAGATAAGCTCTTGCAGCAGGCCACACCGGTAGGACTAAGCTGTCAGGCACCAGGACCACACAGAAAACTTCTAACTAGCAGTCTATCACAGGGGACAGCCCCCAACTGACGTCAGTCAGCTGACATCTGCCTAGCCTATAAAGGAGGGCAGTCCCCCACACCTACCTCAGTTCTCCCACTGGAGACCCTGAACGGGCAACGAATGGAGAACTGAGGAGGTATCCCCAAGAGCCAAAAAAAAAAAGGGCACAAGTAGTGCAAGAGAGGCAGAAGGCAGCAGGGGGAAGGAGGGAGGGAGGGAAAGCAGGGCCTGCTTCAAGAACTTCTCTCGAAGATCTACTGTTACAGTAAGTTCTTGCACAACTGTACTATCTTACTTTGAGGACCAAGTCCCAAGCAGTACCAGGTATGGCCAGGAAAATAACACTGGGAGGAGGCCAGATCAGTAGCCAAGAGCTCAGGAGAGAAGGCCCTGAAGTACTGCCAGTCCGAAACTGGCCCTGCGCCTAGAGGCAATGTCCAGACTGTAATGCTTGGTGAAGATATGGACATAGCTTCAGGTGGCAGCTGCACAATATCTACAGCAGACACATTTCTGAAAGAGGCCATGGAGGCAGACATACCTCTGGGGAATGGCCCTTTACTCCCAGAAGGGGCTTGTTGTACTTGCGGTGGCAATAAACAATGCAATTTGCTAACCATTGAGACAAACACCATTTAGAAACAGGAGTGCCCTCTCTCTTGGGGGCGAATGAAACAAACGACTGGTCAGTTTTCCTTACAGGCTTTATGCGGTCCGTGTAGTGCTGCAAAATTCAGTGTACATCCAAAGTATTTACAATTACAAGCTAAATGTAAATGTTTTTAAGAATGTATTTTGTTTTTGTAAGTTTTGTATGTATTTTGCATTTATGTGCCTTATTGTTTATGTCAACTAAGTGTAACCACCCAGTCCCCTGGGGTTACTTGAATCCTATTAGTACTAGTGTTAGGCAGGTAGAAAAGGCAGCTGGTAAGGAGCTCACGTGGGGGCTTCTTAGATAATGATATCATTGTTTACTCAGTCTGAGGGAAGGATGATTATGTCATTTAATACTCTCGCAGCAGCATAACCATTTTTGAGTCAGCTGCTGTGGGGAAGTTTAGAATGTTCAGTGGGTCTGAGTGTGGAAGTCAGAGAGGCAGGAGCTCTGCCAGTGGGGCTCTGTGTCAGAAGGCCCTGTGTTTCTCACCCTAGTTTGGATTACAATTACCAGCTCCCAGTGAAGTGCTGGAGACCTTTCTTCAGCAGGATTCCTTGATGCTCACTCCAGGAGAAGGGAAAGGAACTGCTAGTTCAGTGGATCCAAGGGGCAATCCCCTGAAGGTCCTTGTGTGTGTATAGTTGCCTTTGAAAAGGACTGAGTGAGATTTCTGACAAGCAACCATGGAAAAGGATGCTTTCTGGTTGTTCCCATGCCGAAAGGAAGGGGCAACAAATCTGTGAGTACAGAGTGGGAAGGGCAGTTTTCCAGTTGTTTCCACGCCTAAAGGTAGGAGCAACTTAATGGAGTACAAAATGAGAGACAGCAGGGGTGTGTTCTGGCACCCCTGCTTTTCTCACTATATCTAGAAAAAATGCTGAAAGACAGCATTGATGTTGACCAGGATTCCCCAAAAACTAAGAATTCACCTTGTCGTTATTGGCATATGCCGACGATATTATAATCTTGTCACTAACCAAAAATGGGCTACAAAAAATCTAAATTATTTGGTTGAGGAGTCCAGAAACTTAAAAGTTAAAAATTAATCTGAGTAAAACAAAAGTTATGGTCTTAGGTAGTAGAAAATGTGAAGGGGTTTGATATGTAGGATCTGATAAAACAGAAGTGATCCCTAGTTATGTGTACCTTGGAGTTATGGTGCAATAGAACTGTAGATTAAATAGACATGTGGATATGCTTATGGAGAAGTTAATAAAAAACATTAGCTGGTTTAAACAGGTTTAATTGTAAATATGGGGGCTTGACTATAAGGCTCTTAATACAGGTAATTCAAGCCAAGTTTGAATCCCAGATATTATATGGCTGTGAAATCTGGGAGTTGAATAATACAAATAAGTTAATGAGCCCTTTATATACATTTTTAAGAAGCCCATTAAGGTTGGGACATTTGTGCCCAGCGAATTATATTAGGGCAGAACTGGAGTTAACAGATACCAATGCTGCAATAGAGGCAAGGAAAATTAATTTTTGGATCAAGAGTCCTTGACAAAAGCATGGCACACTGGTAAAGCAGTGTTTGAAAGAAAAAAGAATATTGGCAAGAACTCGGGTATAAATCCGGCTATCGGTTGAATTCCATCTCATCTAAACTAAACAGGTATAAATTAATGCACTTGAAGAAAGCTGTAGAACAAGGAATAATGACAAGTGTAAAATATAAAAGATTCAATACTATTGGAATAAAAAAGACTTGAATGAAATAAGGGAAACAAACTATTCGAAATGGTTTGCTTCCAATAATTATAAACATGGATTTAAGAAATATCTGGATATCCTAACTGATCCCAAATTAACTCATTATACCCTGGGCTGTCATTTTGTATTAGGAGAATTAATGGATGGTCCGGACTTCATACAGATTTATTGGGTACAATGAGTTAAGGACTAATTATACAATGTATATGTTTGAATTGTTTCCCAGTAAGGTCTTGGAGTTTAGATACAAAAAATAGGGATTACATCAGAGGAGTGTGATTGTGGTGTTGGAGAAAAGGAGGATCTAGTGCATACCCTGTGGATTGTAGGTGGTATGACAGGCAACGTGCTTATTGGCCAAGTCCCTTTATAAGCAATATCTATCAGGCTGACAAGACAGAATTAGCTGGTATTTTGCTACACACAGAAGATCTGTGGGCAGTGGATAGACTGGCAAAATATTTTCTTGCTGTTAAGAACATAAAAAGCAAAATTAAAATGATGTAATAATTAGTCCAACTCAATATGAATTTGCATGTGCACTTTATCTACGCTGGAATAACCGGCGATGACTGTTTATGTATTCTTTGCATATTGTTTGAATATGTGATGTGAACTTTTTATTTGTATATGTATTAAAATTTGTATAATGTGTTGTGAAAGCTTTTTAGTCATACAATAAAACTGAGCTGAATGAATAGTTAGGGGTTTGTTCTGAGGCATGTGTGCCCAAAGGATAAGGCTAGATCACACCTGTCAGGACCCCTGATCACCTACGTGTGGGAAACTGAAGTAAAATTCGGAGTCTTTAGCATTTCAGTGGGATATGAAGGCTTCTGTGGTGTAACCCTAAAGGAATGGCAGAGACTGTCAGCTGGGGCAAAGGGTGGGAGGAACGCCACCTGGTAGCTTACAAGGCAGGGCTAACTGATTTGTTGATGGGCACCAGGTTACCCTGAGCAAAGACCTTTGCTGCAGGATGAGGTGGGTTATTAAATTCACATGCCTACACCTATGGGAAAGATGATGTTCTGAGTGTGTGTGGCAAAGTCCACAAGAATACACTCTTGGAAAATGGAACTGTTTTGGGTGTGTGGCACAGTCCACGAGCATACATCATGGGGAAGAGAAAGGAAAAGTTTCTGTTGGAGAATTGTACTGCCTAGCAAAAAGTTGTGGAAGAAAAATGTACCTGTTTGCCATGACTGACCCTTGAGAGTCTGCTGATGCTTCAGTAACATCTGTAAATAAAGCCATACTCCATAATCCCAGATGCTGCTTTGGACAATCTGATCATTGCATCTGTGTGGAATTAATGGGGCCCCTTCAGCAAGTAGTAGTGGATACATGGAATGGCCTTTCTGAGGAGGTTGTGGAGTCAAAAACTGTGGGGGAATTCAAGAATGCATGGGACAGACATAAGGCAATTCTAGGTGGGGGTAGGAGGAAGTAGGCTGTTGGTTCACTAGGATCTGCAGCTTATCCATTAGGTAGGGAACTGGGCAGACTAGGTGGGCCGAGTGGTCTTTATCTGCCATCAAATTCTATGTTTCTATGTAGGTCTAGCATACACCTAGCATCCTCTCCCCTGGACCTGGTTGTAGTTGCAAAGGTTCATTTTTGGTTATTGTACCCCCAACCCCCTTCCTCTACATAATGAGCCTGGTATACATCCTAATGCAAGGGGTGGTACCAATCTAAGTATTTTGGCTAAAAGTAAATGGTACGCCATATGTGGGTACTAGTTCTGTTTTATGGGGGTGCCAACTTGACAAAAGTGGCATTTGGGTTAAATAAGCCTTATCTGTAATGAGGTTCTGGGTTGTTCCTGAAAATGGGCCTCGGCCCAGTGTGCTTACCCGGTAAATAAAGTGAAATCAAATGAAAGTATGGAGCAAAGCCTCCCCGATTAGAATTCTCAAGAAAACAAACTGGCGGGTGGATGGACTGATTCAAAGTGAACTCCGGCACTACCTTAGGTAAAAACTTAAGATTAGTACGCATACATCCTGTCTTTATGAAAATCCAAATAAGGTTCCTTACACATAAGAGCCTGTAGCTCAAAAATGAGCAGAAGTAACAGCAACCAAGGAGAATGCTTTCCACAACAGAAAGGGCAGCTCGCAACTGGTGACCAGTTCAAAGGCATGTAAAGTGAGTTTCTCCAACATAAAGTTGAGGTCCCATGGAGGGACTGGGTCCTGAATGGGAAGTTTCAGATGCAAAACATCCCTCAGAAATGTTCAGGACACTTCGAGCTGGGCAACAGCTTTGCCCTCAATAGGTGCATGGTACACAGAGATGGCGGAAAGCGGCACCTTGAGTGAGGAGTACCCCAAGCCTGACTCCTAAAGGAAAAGAAGATACTCCAACACTTTATTCACTGAGCAGGTGAAAGGATCCAACTGGCAAGCAGCGGCCCAAATGGAAAACTGCTTCCATTTCATAGTGTAAGTGGCCCTAGTGGAGGGTTTCCTAGCAGCCACTAGGATGTCTGTGGCCGTAGAGGATATCCTGAAGCGGGCAACAGCTAAGTCCACAGAAGCCATGCATTGAGATGGAGGGACTTAAGATCTGGATGGACCAGGGTGCCCTGGTCCTGGGAAAGCAAGCCTGTGTACAGGGGCAAGGGCACTGGAAGCTCCACCATCAGCTGCTGCAGCAAGGGGAGCCAAATCTGATGTGACCAGAAGGGGCTGTAAGGATCATCTCCACTCCTTCCAACTGGAGCTTGAGCAGCACCCTCTGTAGAAGTGGAAAGGGAGGAAAGGCATACAGAAACCTCCCCTTCCTGGAAAGGGACAATGCATCTTGCCAGAAAACTCCAGGCCAGGACTGAACAAGCAAAAAAGTGGCAGTTTTGCATTGAGTGGTGACACAAAGTGGTCCAGCTCTGGATGACTCCACCTGTCGAAGAGATCTTTGACCACAGAGGTTAGAAGCTCCCACTTGTGAGCCCATGACCTGGAGCAGCTGAGACTGTCAGCCAAGGCATTTTGAACACCTGGAACATGTATGGCCGAGAACTCCAGCCCATGCTTGATGGCCCAATACCAGACTCTGCCCTCCCTCCCCCCGCTCATTGATGTAATACACCATGCACATAATATCTGTCTGCACCAGCAGAAGATCAGAAAGGAGATGAATCTGGGAGGCCTACAGGGCATAAAGGACAGCCTGCATCTCCAGGACACTGATATGGAGACCTTGCTCCATAGTCGTCCAGGTACCCTGGGTCAGATGACTGGCCAGATGAGCACCCGAGCCCAGATCAGATGTGGCTGTCATGAGAATCCAATGGGGGGTCGAGAACTGAAAGGAGATTCCCTGGAAGAGGATACCAGATTCAGCCACCATGACAGAACTCTCAGGACTGGGTCGGAGATCAGGACCAGTTGGTCCAGATCACTGGTATGCTGGTCCCACTGGACCCTCAGGATCCACTGAGGAGTCTGCTAATTTATTTTTATTTTTTAATTTTGTCTTTGGTAACTAGGTAAGGCACACTAGGCACAAGTGCCTATTTTCAGGGGTGACCTGGGAGCACTGGGTAGTTAAGTGACTTGCTCAGAGTCACACAGTATGCAAGTGGAGGTTGTGAGAATCAAATCAAGGTCTGGTCTGCTGGATGTAACAAGCTCGTTCACAGCTTGTTACTCTAACCTCTAGGCTATACTGCCAGCCCCATATGCAGATAGACCAGAGGAACTGTGGCAATAGCTACTGCCATGTGGCCCAGAAGGTGAAGGAAAACTGTGGCAGGGACCTGCCGACTGGAGAAAACCAGACAGGCCTGCACCATCAGTCGCTCTGCTCTGTCCTCTGGCAAAAAGGCCTTGCTCTGGCAGGTGCCCAGGACCGCCCCTATATATTGGAGGTGCTGGCAAGGAGAGGGGCAGGACTTCAGCACACTGCTCAAGATCCCCAAGGACTGTATTCCAGGGTCTGAACCAGATGGTCCCTGGAAGGGGTTCAGTCATCCAAGTAAGGAAACATGTAGAATCCCTGTCTCTAAAGGACAGCTGCCACCACCACCAGGCACTTGGTAAAGACCCGGGGGGGGGTCAAAGAAAGACCAAAAGGGAGGGTCCGAAACTGAAAGTGGGCACCCTGAAAGTGGAAGCGGAGGAAGCGAGGACAGTCAGGAAAGACTGGATGTGCAGGTAGGCATCCTGCATGTCCAGAGAGCAGAGCCAGTCTACCTGGTGTGAAAGGGGTAACAGCCCCTGGAGAGTGACCATCCAGAAGCATTTGTACTCTATGTACATATTCAGATAGCTTAGGTCCAGAATGAGCCAAAGATCCCCAGTCTTTTTTGGGCCAAGGAAGAAATGGGAGTAAAACCCCCTTCTCCCCATTGAACTGGAGGGACGGGCTCTATGGCTCTATAGAAACATAGAATTTGATGGCAGATAAGGACCGCTTGGCCCACCTAGTCTGCCCATTTTCCTACCTAACAGATAAGCTGCAGATCCTGGTTAACCAACAGCCCACTTCCTCCTACTTCCCACTAGGACTGCCTTATGTCTGTCCTATGCATTCTTGAATTCTCCCACTGTTCTTGACTCCACAACCTCCTCAGGGAGGCTGTTCCATGCATCCACAACCCTCTCCGTGAAAAAATACTTCCTCACATTACCTCTGAGCCGTCCCCCCTCTATCTTCAAATTGTGCCCCCTTGTTCTTGCACATCTCTTTTTCTGAAAAATGCTACCCTCTTGGACTTTGTTGATTCCCTTGAGGTACTTGAAAGTTTCTATCATGTCCCCTCTCTCCCTTCTTTCCTCCAGTGTATACATATTAAGCTCCTTTAGTCTTTCTTTGTATGTCTTCTGGTGTAGACCCTGCACCATATTTGGTTGCCCTCCTCTGAACAGCCTGCATTTCCTCCTAAATGAGGGACAGGTGGGAGGGAGGGTAGGTGGAGTTTAGTGGGGGATTTTCTGGAAGCCACTTAAACTCCAGAATGTGACCATGCTCTATAATCTAAAGCACCCAGCTGTCTGTGGTCACCTCCTGCCATCCAGCCAGGTGGGGGGAGAACAGACTCCTGACTGCCTCCCTTGGATCCTCTGCTGGAAGGGGGGGGTCGGCCAAGGAGTCAGGAGTTGGGGGTGGGTGCTGGCAGAGGGGTCGCTGGTGTCTGGGGGCTCTGACGGTGGCAGCAGGGGATGCTGTGACCCTACATTTGTGCTGGCTTTTGGCAGGCTGGTTTCGGGACTGCTTATGAGACTGACAAAAGGGTGGATGCTTGCCCACTCTAGGTGGAATATGGTAGAGCGAATGGTCCAACTTGAGGGCCTGCCCTGACTCCTGCAAGGTAGAAATAATGTCTTGGACATTCCCCTGAAAAGGACCGAGCCCCAAAAGGGGGCATCCAAAATGCTGGACTGTACACCTGTGGCAAAGCAGGACATCAAGAGCCAGGAATGGCACTGGGGACAGACCCCAGCAGCTTCTCCCCACCCAGAGGCATCAACAGCATCATAAGCTGCCTGGAGGATGTGACTGCCAATGTCCAAACCGAATTTAAGAAGCTGGGCCAGATGCATCTTAGTGGGGTCTTCTGGCAGAGTCCACACCAAGTCTCTGGCTTGGTCCCAAAGCACATTCTGATATTGGACCAAGTGGGCCAGACAGTTCAGGGCCTGAATAGCCAGGGTAGCAGAGGCAAAGACAAGTTTGCCCAGGTGGTCCAGCTGCCTGGACTCCCAGTCCCGGGGAAAGGGTACTAAGGTGCTTGGGCTTCTTACTATGGTCATGCTCCACATTAATCATGACAGATTCTGTCTTAGGGTGGCCCCCTTAAAAGGGTTTACCAGCTGGGGTATGATACAGGCAATCTGCCTTCTTAGGCAGAGGAGAGGTGGTAGAGGGGTGACTCCATGCTGTGCTTGTGATGTCCTCATAGGAGTCTATCAAAGGGGATACCACCACTGGGAGGGCATCCTGCTGCTGGATGTAATTGGCCAGGTGGTGTCTCTCTGGGCCCTGGTCCTCTGTCTCCCAGCCCATGATGGACTGGATGTGGTGCATGACATCCATAAAAGTTGGATCATCGGGGATGGGATTTTGGAATATCCTGGGGGGGGCCATCCCCCTCTGAGGACTCCCCCAGCGAAGGCGAAGACTGAGTAATTTGAGTCACTCTCAGTTGTGTCACTATCTGTGGCAGACACTGGTGGCCGACGCCTGTCTTGGCGAGAACCTAGACCAATGTCAAGTCAAGCTCCAGAGACCACAATGTGCAGGGGTCACTAGGTCCAGCCCAGTTTGGATCCTGAGGCAGAGGGTCCCGGGGAGGAAGTGGGACAAAGAAGGCAGCCCTTGGGGGTGAGTGTCTGTCTCTGCATGAAAGACCACCATGCCATGAAGAGGGCACTGTAATCCACCCAGGGAGGGAGGTTATAAACCAGTGTAACAGGGAATGTTTTATTCTGAATGGGGCCGGGACTGGGAATTGGAAGGTGAGGGTACCAAAGCACACCAGGGAGTGTTTTATTTTTAATGAAGCCGGGAATCAGATGGTTGGGGGGGTACCACTGGACACCAGGGAATATTTTATTTTTAATGGGGAAGGGGGTCGGATGGTGGGGGGTACCACTGGACACTAGAGACTATTGATACATATACAGGGACGGAGGGTGGAGGGTGCCACTAGGCATCAAGGACTATGAATACTTGTACAGGGATGGGGATCAGAGAATGGGGGGTGCCATTAGGCACCAGAGACTATTAATACATGTACAGAGATGAAGATTGGAGAGTGGGGGGTGCCATTAGGCACCAGAGACTATTAATACACGTACAGGGATGGGGACTGGAGAGTGGGGGGGTGCCACTAGACACCAGGGACTATTGATACATATATGGGGACAGGGATCAGAGGGTAGTGGGTGCCACTAGACAGCAGGGACTACTGATACATATACAGGGTTGGGGATTGGAGACTAGAGTGGGGGTGCCACTAGACAGCAAGGACTACTGATACATATACAGGGTTGGGGATCGGAAAGTGGGGGGGTGCCACTAGACAGCAGGGACTACTGATACATATACAGGGTTGGGGATCAGGGGGCAGGGGGTATGCCACTAGACACCAGGAACTATTAATACATATACGGGGATGGAAATCCAAGGACAGGGGAGGCACCACTAGACACCGGGGACTATTATTACATATATAGAGACAATAATGGAAGGCAAGGGGTGCCACTAGACACCGGGGACTATTATTACATCTATAGAGACAGAGAATGGAAGGCAAGGGGTGCCACTAGACACCAAGGAATCTTTAAACTGTTACAGGAATGGGTGATCAGGTCAGGGGTGGGCCAGTCACAGGAGGGGCACTAACCTGCCACCACTTCCCACACAAATGAGCCAACAAAGAGCATGCATATGGCCCCTTCGCTCCTTGCATGCCCAATGGGTTCATTCGCATGGTACCGGGTGAATATTGTGCTGGCAGCTCTCAGTGCTATCGGTCTGGGAGCAGTGTTCCCTGCACGTCCCAGATCCATGTTAAGGCAGTGCTACTCAACTTGATGCTGTGCCAACATACCTCTACATTCAGTCGGATAGCGCCGATGCACTATCCAACTGAATACAGCATCTTCGGGGTTGTGGGCAACGGCAAGCACAGTGAATTTTTGTGCTCCGCTTTTGCCCATTTTCCAATTATCGGGCCCCTGTTGAGAAAAGAAGAAAGCCAACATCCAGACAACACATGTCTCAGGCTTACAGTAATTGGCAACTAAAAATATAGGTTGTCTTGTTTTTACTGGTATCATGTACTAACAATAAAAATGGTGTTTCACGAAAGAAAATGTTCCTCGGACTTCTGGGCTGTGCCAATATTCTTGTTTTTTTCCACTGCTGCTCCTTTCCTGATCTGTCTGACTCACAACATTCTGATGAGGGCATTTAGTTCTTAGACTCATTTCTGCTCCTGTCCTTTCATTTAAAAAACAAGAATGACATTAATTTATAGTTACAGATCTAATTTTATACCAGAGGTAGATGGTCAATATGCCTATTTTTAACAGAGGAAAACTGCTGTAACTAAAATGACATCATGTTTTTTCCCATGGAATGTTGTGGCTCTAAGCACTAGGCACACACAGCAGTGTTAAAAAAACACATTATAGTGCTACATTTCATGATTCTTTTTTTTAAATCAAAAATGTATTTAGTTTTAAAGACACATTACTTTTTTTGCATTGGGAGGTTGAGTGACTTGATCATGATAGCACAGTGTGTAATGAGTGTGTACGAGCAAAGACTGGAGGACCTACGAATGTATTTATTGAAGGTTAGAAGAGAGAGGGGTGAGCTGATTGAAACCTTCAAGCATCTAAAGGGCACCAACAGAGTAAACTGTCAGGGACTGTTCACGCTTAATGAGGGTAACATCACTAGGAGACACAACATGAAGCTGGTGGGAGGTAGGGTATAAAGGGAGAACAGCAAGTTTTCTTTACAAAGAAGGTGGCGGACAGATGGAACCACTTACCACAGAAGGTTGTTAATTCTCAGACAGTTAATGCAATTAAGCATGGTTGGGACCAATTCATGGGACTCGGGGGAGCAACTAGGGGCTGAATTAGAGGAAATGTGGGACTAGTATAAGCAATTTATAGTCTCACCAGTACAAGACTGATATGACAATTGAGGCAGGAACTGGAAAGACCTGATGAACCAATGGGCTTTACCTGCCTGCAAAATTCTATATTTCTGTTAGTTACAGTGGGATTCAAAACTTAGATATGCCATTTTTTGCTCTAACCACTAGAACGCTCCTTCCTCTTAGCACACCAAATAACTGAGGAGCTAATGTTTGTCAGTATTATTACGGGACCTCAGCAAAATGAGACCAAATTACTACTGCTCAGTTCTAGTCATACAGATGTAGACCAGCTGTACAGTTCTGAGAATGACTGCCCATTCTAGTCCCATGGACTCTTATACTGTGTTCACACGGCAGGCATTTATTTACATTGGCGCTGTGTGATTCGCTGTGGCCATGCTTGCTGAAATGCTGTGAATTAGTGTTCAGACGGCATGGCCAGGGGAGTGCTGTAGATGCTCTCATCGAAGTTCCGGTGATTCGAGGAGTGTTCCGGCTGGGAAGGGGGCATGGGCGTGGGTTGGGCTCTCCTATTGTTGCGCCACAACTCGAGGATTGGTCTTCCAACTCGAGTGCAGCTTCTGGTTTTGAAAATAGAGCTGAATCGGGACAGTGTTTTTTTATTGCAAACCGAGGGCTAAAATTGAAGGAAAAACAGTCTTAGAGTTGAGTCGTGTCACTGGACATGTGCTTATGCATATCTACATGCCCAGTGTCAGGGCTCAACTCTGAGCCCATTTTCTTCAATTTAGCCCTCGGTTTGCAACAAAAAACATTTTCCCAAATTCAGCTTTCTTTACAGAGCCAGAAAGGATGCTTAGCTGAACTCGGGTAGGAAAATGCACTAAACTGCTGCCACTGTCAACCACAAGTGCAGGCTGGGAAAAGCCTGCCACAACGTTGTAGGTGATGTGGGCAGTTCACACGGCAAAGGAAAACGCCGCAAAACGCTTGCACCACCACATGATCCCAAGAAAAGAGGGATTGCAGCTACAACAAAATGGAACCCAAAACAGCCAAACTGCAGCATTCAGACGTGCACAGCAGCAACAATCTCGCGCTGCTATGCACCTTCAAGAACGCCACAGAATTGGCCGTGTGAATGAGCCTTTAGAGAAGTACAGTCTCGATCAGTACTACCCAGTTGTACTCCATGGACTCAGAGCACTGGTATAGTGGTGTAGTCCATAACTAGTGAACTTCAGATCAGTGATATAGTTCAGATAAGCACTGTATTACCTACCACATGCTAGCTAGCCCCATGGACTAGTACATCAGTGGTATAGTTCAGAAAAGTACTACCAAACCCTAGTCCCATGGACTCTTAGACCAGTGCTAAAGTTCAGATACAATGCTTCACACTAGCATAAATTAATTCCCATATCTGTTGACATTCAGCTACATCACCACTGGAGCTAAGATGCTTTTTTTTGTTATAGCATCCAAATAAATCATTTAAAGATCTGAAACAGCCATTATGCAAGCACGCAATACAACTTTTTAAAACTGGCCTTACCAGCAAAGATAGCATAAAAACCAAATATAAATGCTACCCTTAGCCATGTTAAGGGAAGCTGAATTTTCTGCTTATGGAATGTAAACCAGGACAGAATACATCTCTGTAAAGAAACTATTTAAATATTTGTAAGGCAACTTGTGGGACTGATCCAAAAACATGCTAGTTCCCAAGGGAATGGCATTCTCATTACACTGCAATTACATGATGCATTGCAAACCAGCAGAATCAAGCACTTTTGAAACAAATTTATTATGGTGAGTGATGACGGTGCAAGAGGAAATGAATCATCTTGCTGCCAAGCTACTGTAGCAGTTGAGCACTTCTCAGGTGCTGTGCTGTGCAGGTGACTATGGCCATCGGAGAAACCTCTCCCATTGCTATTCCAGTGAATCTATCCCTGGTGAAAGCAGTTGATGCCACTTACAAGTGGGGTGAATCCAGCCTTCTCTCATCCAGGGCCTCTCAAGAGATCAGACTGCCAAGTTAGTCCTAAACTGTCACAGTGACGTGATGGATGCTCAGACAACGAGATCGAATTTGCATCCTGATACTTTATACTGCTACTGTACTTGGGGCAGCAGCAGATGCCCAAATGGCTACTTGCTTTTCTGGCACCAAATTATTGCACTGCTTGTAGCCAATTCATTGCCTTGTAAAGTGCTTTGAGATGCAGTTTATATGAAAAGTGCCCTAAAATGCTGACTGTGGGCATCGCCCGATGGCTCAGCAAAAGTGCATCTCGCTTCCGTGCTGGTGACCCGAGTTTGGTGGTGTAATCAGGAAGCCAGGGCTTGTGCAGTCTAGACTGGGGAGTGCTGTTGAATGCAGTGCTAGCTAGCAGCCTGTTATGGTGAGCCAGAGAGCCTGCTCCCTCACAAGGGGTGGTGTCAGCCCACAGAGCACTGCTACACCCGAGGCTGTCAGGGGTACATTCCAACATCAGGGGAGGTGGGAGGGACTTATAGGGGACGGTAGAAAACAAATATGTCTCGATTCATCTAACTAATGGTCACTGGCTTCCTCAGGCCCTGCTCTGTGCAGATCTCCACTGGTTTGACAGTGGGGGAATGGGTGAAGGATTTATGTAGCTGGCAGGGGCCTGAAGTAAGGTGGAGGTGGCAGCTCAAGGAGAAAAACAGCTTTGTAGGAAAAAAATATATAGACTATATTGTTTTGTGCAGCAAACTCAGTATTAACAGAGGTCTCCAGGATTTTAATGATTATTTTCCCCATTTTTTGGCATCTCTGTCCCCATCCAAATAGTAGGGTCACCCAGCTACACCTTTCCTCCCACCAGAAGGGCAAGTGAGCAAATGCCTGCCCAGTCAACACCAGTGCTGCTCCGAGGTCAGCCAGTGGAGTGTGCGCTAATGCCAGGTGCTTTGCTCCTACCCTCCCCAGTAGCCACACAGCTCACCTCTGTAATGTACCCAATCACCTAGTGGCTCCAGTGTGGGATTCTGGGTACTGCATGTGAACCCTGGTCTCCCAAGTGATAGCCCAATGCGCTGTGCCACTGGGTGACTCAGATCTTTGCCTTAGCTGGTAAGTGTCATGTATCAGATTTATATCAACTACTGACTAGCACTCTAGCTAAGCCCGACATATCTCCATTTTACTCAATATGCATTACTTCATGAGTTTAGAAAAAACGTAGTAACTTATCAGTAACAGTAAATCCTGGGAGAGAACTTCCTCCATAGAGACACATATATTGAACTGTAAGCAGTCAGTGCCAGGACCACTCTGAAACTTTTGCCTAACTGGAGCAGCCCACAAGGACGTACTATGGTGGTACCTACAGTGTAGCCTGCTAGGATGCGATGCAATACTACAGAACTCTGCATTAAAGTTACTGCAGGAAACAAGGCAATTTCAATGGCAGTTAATCCCTTTTGTCATGCAGGAATCTGTGACACTAACGCTGCATCCTGCCTGGCTGCACTGTATATATAAAGCAGGGGACTCCATACCGCTAGAGGCAAACTCATAGTTATGCAGTTCTGACAGAAATGGGAGACCTCAACCCTGACCAGGCTGACAGGGGATATAGTGCTTATATGATGAGATGCTTAGGACCTATCATGAGCTGCCATAATGACCATGCCTATTTCAGACCGCGGGTATATAATGACCATGTCTGTTTCAGACTGAGGGGTATATAATGACCATGTCTGTTTCAGACCGAGGGGTATATAACGACCATGTCTGTTTCAGACCAAGGGGTATATAACGACCATGTCTGTTTCAGACCGAGGGGTATATAACGACCATGTCTGTTTCAGACCGAGGGGTATGTAACGACCATGTCTGTTTCAGACTGAGGGGTATATAACGATCTTGTCTGTTTCAGACCGAGCGGTATATTATGACTTGGTGGAAGGAGCAGAATGTTGTTTGTCTGCTTTCCTAGGAACCAAAAGTAGAGTACTGGGCCTGTGCCAGCTGTCATGGTAGCATCCAGTAAAGCAGGATAGATAGGAAGGATAACCACAGATGAGGCAGCAAGATTTCCAAGAATACATCTAGATTTTTTAGTTTTGTCTTCATTCTCTGCAGAAAACTAGTGCGTTTCCTGTATGAGGCACATTAGAGTCAGAAATAAAGCAGGAGGAGACCTGGGGTGTAAACCATAGTGTCTTACTGCCAGAGGAGACACTGGAACTGGAGCGACACTCTCGATATATGGGAGCTTCATCATCATCATCATCATCTTCCTCTTTATCCAGCAGATCTGGAGTGTACTCATCCTCTTCTACCTCATCCGGCTGTTGAGGAACCACAGGAGCCACACTGAGGCACAGGCATCTGTGATGGAGGAATGGGGCAGGAGATCCCCTAGGCCCAGTCGGCATCGACAGGAGTGGCAACAGGGACTGCATCTATGACTATATCATACATGTCAAGACAGGCAATAGTACCGCAGGGCTTGGTGCTGGGGCCGGTGTTGTTCAATGTCTTCATCAATGACATTGGGGATGGCATTAAAGGCAAAATGTGCCTACTCGTAGATGACACCAAGCTCTGTGGGAGAGTGGACACAGCTGAAGATATATAGGACCTACAGGAAGATCTGGAAAAGCTGGGGAGGTAGTCCAGGATCTGGCAGCTTGGCTTAAATGCCAAAAAATGCAAAGTTATGCATAAGAATTCCAGAACAGAGTACTACCTGGGTGGAGTCAGAGTATCTGCATCACAGCAGGAGAAAAACCTGGGAGTGATGATCACTAGTGACCTGAAGTACTCCACGCAGTGCAAGAAAGCAGCAACAAAGGCAAACAAGATGCTGGGATGCATGTCCAGGGGGATCAGTAGTAGGAGAGAGGAAGTTATACTGCCCTTGTACAGGTCACTGGTAAGGCCGCATCTAGAGTATGGAGTTCAGTACTGGTGCCCACACCTCAAAAAGGACATTAACCTGCTGGAGAAGGTCCAGAGGAGGGCTACAAAGATGATAGTGGGTCAGCAGGGTAAGGCATATGAGGAGAGATTGAGAGCACTGAACATGTACTCCCTGGAAGACAGGAGAGAGAGAGAGAGAGGGGACATGACTGTGACTTTCAAGTACTTGAAAGGGATAAATTAGGTTGATAAGGAGAATCTATTTAAGCTGAATGGCAACCATAGCATGAAGGGGCACAGTCTTAAGCTGGAGCATGGGAGGTTTAGGAGGGAGGTCAGGAAGCACTTCTTCACAGAGAGGGTGGTGGACACTTGGAATGCGCTGCCAGAAGAGGTCATCTCATTGAAGACAGTGGGTGACTTTAAGAGAGGCTGGGATAGGCATAAGGGGAAGGTAAGGATCATGGGTGGGGAGGATGGGAGGGAGGGCAGGGACATTAGCTCAAGATGTGGACCCTGCAATATGATCAGACTTGATAGATCAAATGGCCTACTTCTGCTGGCTTCTTCGTATGTTTGCATGTATCTGGATAAGCTCAGAGAATGTAGCCAAAACTGCAGCATTAGCGTCGATGATGCTGGCCAGAACAGATGACCGCAGCCTCGGTGAGGCAATGCCACTCAATATTACATCATCAGAAAGCTGCGGGGTCACTACAAGATCTAAAATGGAGCCTGATACCAACCTTGGTGTTTCAACCATGGTTGGGCTGGCAACGGATGACAAAACAGCCTCAGTTTTACCTTCAACTTGATTAAATGCAGACGTGGACCTGGAAGGAGAAGTAGGTCGGTGACACTCCAAATAAGGCTTTTTCTATGCTTCTCCCTAGGAGGCAAGAGCATCACCAATTGGATGAGAGTGACAGGGCTCCCAACTGAGTCTGCTCTGTAAAATGTGGAGAGGACCCAGACACGGAAGCTGCACTTTTGGCATTTTCTAGCTTCTGTAGAAAGTTCTCTAGTAACTTTCAATGCCCACTCGTTGTGGCCTGGTAACTTTGGCAGATGAAACAGAATTTCATGTCATGTGACAGGCCCTGGCAGTGAGCACGCAATTCATGAGGATCATCATAGAATCTTAAGGTCACACCATCAGAAGCAAAAAAGCGTCAACTTCTTTGAGTGTGCCAGCAACAATATAAGCGGATAGGGGGTCTTCAGGCACCATGGACATCTGCAGTGCTCGGTGTCAGTAAGGAGAGAGAGTCTCTAACTCAAGAGCCTGAGCCCAACCTCCCCCCCACCATTTCTAGCACCCACTTGTCAGATGTAACAGCAGATCATTGTGGAAAGAAGTGAAGGACCTGACCCTCAACTGGGAGTTGCAACTGGGACTGTGAGGAAGGAGGAAACAGCACCCTGCAAACCATCATTTCTTGCCCATGGCAGGGGCTCCACAGGGCTGACCGCACTACCGCTCCCCCCTTTTTTTTTCTGACCCTGGCCACTGGACATGGGCTTCACCAAATTGTATTGTTGATCCTGCTACTGCTGGAGTTGCTGCTGAGGCTGATAGCTGGAGCCACAAAAGGAGCTCTTCCTAGATTTAAGGGGCTGCTTAGCCCGCTGGGAGAAAGCCACTGAATCCAGGGCGACAAAGGACTCCTCAATATGTGTGCGATGGTCCTCCACCTCAGGGCTGAAGAGGTCAGTGCCTAGGAAAGGCAAGTCAGGCAGCTTCTGCTGGGTCTCGGGGTCAACGTGGAGACCTGTAGCCATGCCCTTCAGCATATGGACACCACTGTGGCCACAGCTTGAGTGCAGGAGTCACTATGTCCAAAACTGTCTGCATCTGATTCCAAAACAGTGCCTGCCCCAAGTCCTGAAGGGACCAAGCCTTTCCTGGCCAGCGCGCAGAAGCAGAGGCCTATGGTCAGAAATGAGAACAAATAAAGCATGGCTGGTGTCCAAAAGAAGCTACTGCACAGACTTTACAGGCTATAAAGTCCTGCTTCTTGGACTCTGTGTCTGGCCAATTGCCCACATCTGCTTAAACCTTCATCTTCAAAAAGGCTGAATCTGAGAAGAGCCCCCTGGCCGAGGGTTCTCATAAAACCCCAACAGGTTCCCAACAGGAAATTGCATGTTTGCAGTCTGAGCAGTGAGGGTGTGCTGGACAGTAAGTCAGGTGTTGCCACAAGCTGAGCACTGGACCCATGACAGCCTCAATTGGAAATGCCACTCCAAGAAAGTCTTTCCATTCCAAAATGCCCATAAGGAGGTAGGATTCCATCTCCTAGACTATCTCTAAGAGCACATTGAGGACAGCGGACACATGCTGCAATAGGGCAGAGAAGAACACTGACTCACTTGTTGAGGAACTACCATGATACAAGTCAAGATCTGGTCAACTGCAGTTGGAAAAGGCTATCGAAGACACTGAGATAGTGGTCATGGTCATTATAAGGGGCTGTGGGCTCTTTTTTGGAGTGTGGACCACTCTCCTGTTAGGGGTGACCACCACCGACAGGAACCTGAGTGCAGACTGAGAATACTTCATGGTGGCTCCCTCACACAGCTGTGGGGGCTCCACCATGATCAGTTGAGGTACACAGACTGCCAGCTGCAGGGCCTCCGCTCAAGATCTCCAGGGTATCAGCACCTACGCATGGATCAAAGGAGCAGGAAGCAAGGCCATTCCACCCCCCCAGGCCAGCAAGACCCCATTGCTGCCAGTGTCTTCATATTTCCTTCAAAACTGACAGGGGTGACAATCCTCTGAGGAGGATGAAGAGCTTGACAAGTGATGAGGGCAGCAACAACCAGAGCAGGAGAGAGGCTGGGGTTGGGACCATGAATGGTGCCTCAACCATTGATCCCCTTGAGTTTGACGGGCATTGACCAGTAGCGCCATGTAGACCATGAGCTTCAGCAATACTGTAATGGGGGGACCTCATAGTGGGCACCTGTGGAGGGACCTCCGGTGGAGGCTCCACTGAATTCAGTACAACTGGGGTTGGCTCAACAGGGGCACCAGTGGAACTCCCACTCCAGCTGAGGGGGCCCAGCCAGTACAGGGCCTTAAAGAGACTGACTAAGCCTCATTGGTCTCAGACTCCTGGTTTACTGGCTCAAGAAAAATCTCAAGCAGCTCATCAACCACAGTCAACATCTATGTGCCGGCAGCGACCAACCCCTCGACAAACAGAAGTTGCTCTAAGGTTGACCGGTCAGGGAGGTAGAGTAATCTGGAAGGCCCTCTCTCACATGATCAATGGCGGTGGGTGTGTTTACATTTTTTGTGGTAGGGCAGTCTCTCAAATTAGTTTGGAGAGCCAGGTATATCTCCTGAAACTTGGAGAAGTCCCCAAAGGGAATGCCCATGACCAACCCGGAGGAGACCAAGGCCAATGAGGAGTCTCTGCTGTTGCCTCTTCTTCCGTGACCACAACTTGGGCCACTGACTGGGCAGCCACCGAAGCATGTCTTCATTCCGGAGGCCTGCCTACCTTGGAGGAAGCATGCCTTCTGTTCTTCCAGGAATGAAGGATGCATTGCCTGGCGAGAAATGCACCTACCAATGATGTGGCTCGCCCCCAGATAGCAAAGGCATGCATCATGCGGATCAGTGGTGGACATCTTCTGTCTGCACTGACCACACCTACTGAACCCAAAGTAGCCACACAGACATTTCACCTGATCCTGTATCAAGGGCCATCACTGGCTGTTTTAGTGGACCATATAATGTACTGGAATATATATGTATTTTTTTTGGAGGGCATAACCTATGTTTTAATGTGTTCAATCTTCAAAGTCTTGGTGATTTGTACAAAGGAAGAGAGGGGGAGGGAGGGAGGGAGAGAGAGAGAGAGACAGAGAGAGAGAGAATCGGGTTTAGACAAGCTTAGTCACAGACAGCTGCAAATAAGTCACTGCAGAATGCAAGATGCAGGCAAACTACCATTGGTGATCACTCATGAAAGGCAAAAAGGAAAAAAAGATTATTCAAATATTCCATTCACATCCAGTAATTCCATATAATCTGTCAAAGGGCACACAGAGCCTCATTAGTGATTCTGGAAACTAAGTGTAATAATGACTTTGAAAGTGGAAAGCTCACCTCTGGGCCAAAAGCAATTAAATCCGATATCCTAAGGAAAACAGGGACATACATTCCATCAGCACGAAGTGTCTGAAAGTGTGTGCATGTGAGTGTGCGGACATACTGTATGCTGTGTTGCTACAGACATTATCTGAGTGAGATAAAACTGAAGCTCTATATAGAAACACAGAACGTGTTGGTAGAAAAGGACCGGTAGGCTCATCTAGTCTGCCTTCCAGCCCTTTGCTTTGTAGACAAATCTCTCAAGACATTCCCTGATGGAGGAACACTGAAGTATGTATTTTAGTACCCTCACATATGGTTAGCAAGCAACCCCCCCCACCAAAAAAGCATCTTCATTTTGGAGGAAGGTAGATGGTATAGGATAGAAAAAGACCAAGCACTCCATTCAACCTGCCCTGTCATTCCCGCCTAGAATTCCTCACGGACAACACAAAGGAACATGCCTGACTGGGTTCTGAGTCCAGCAGCATGTAACTAGCCAATCAAACAAAACACTGTGCACTCTGAATTTCAAATGACTAACCGCAAGTGCAGTTTATTAACGCATAACTGCCCCAAGAGACAGGCTAACTAACCCCAGAGCTTCAAGTATCTACTCTTCGTCAAGGAGGCCCCCAACAAAGAGTTATTACTCAAAGCACCAAGGAAGAAAGCTGGTCTCTCTGGGCTCACTGGAGCATTTGGTACAGCCGCACCGTAGTTGTGGAACTCGCTTCCACCGTATATTCGAAAGCAGCCGCACAGTGAGGCCTTTAAAGCCTCTTTAAAAACATATTTGTTTGAAAAAGCTTTGAATTTTCTTTGAAAATGTGATTTTATTGCTGGGATGTTTTATTGCATTTTATTGTTTGTTAAGCACTCCGAGCCCCTGGATAGGGTGCTATATAAACATTTACCTTGCCTCAGTTATGCTAGAATGCCCCTCAATCCTTTTGATCTCTCAGAGCCCCTGCTCACACTTTTACTTATATTTACCTTGACTGTTTCTCATATCCTCCACCCTCTTTGTAAAGGAGTATTTCCACAAGTTCTTGAAGTCCCTCCCCCCAACACACACACACACATACACACACACACACAAGTCTGAACTTGTGTGGATTCTGGTGGTCATGTTACTCCTTAATTTACATAAATATGAGAAGTCAAGCCTGTTGTGTGCCTGCATGTATTTGTAGGTTTGCATCATCATCATCATCATCATCATCATCAAAAGGCTGACTGGTAAGGTGCAGACAGGGGGAAGGATGGAATCCCCATGGGAATGTGAGCAGGGGAAATGGGAGTACAGGGAAGGGATGGAAGGTAGTCCTGCTAAATGCCAGGAGTTTGAGCAATAAAATGATTGAGCTCCAGGCGATGCTAGCTGAGGGAGAGGTGGATGTGGCAGCTGTCACTGAGACCTGGGCCACCACATGGCATGACTGGGACCTGAACCTGGAGGGTTACACCATGTTCAGGAAGGACAGGGGGAGGGGAAGGGAGGAGGGGTGGCAATAATAGTCAAAAACTGCATTGGCATAGGAGGAATGGAGGAGGCGGAGGGAACTGTGGAGGCGATTTGGGTCACCTTGATAACAAGGGGGGGGGCCAGAGAGTAAAAATAGAAGTGGTATACAGACCCCTTGCACTGGCGGAGGAACTGGAGGAGAGTCTGGTGACAGATGTTGGGAAGGTGGTGGTGTTGGGGGACTTAAACATGCCAGGAATGGACTGGGGGACTATGACATCCTCGGTGGCCAGGAAACAGAGGTTGTTGGATGTCTTTCAGGATGCGTTCCTAATGCAGCAGCTGGGGGAACCAACCAGGGAGGAGCGGACACTGGATGTGGTCCTGGCAGACAGTGACCAGATTGGGAGCCTGGAGGTAAGGGACCCATTGGCGGGGAGCAACCATGCCACAGTCTGGTTTTGCCTGGACTTAGGAGGGGTAGAAGGCTGCACAAAGATGAAGGTAATTGACTTCAGGGGAGTGGATTTCAAAGAAATGGGAAGGATCCTTAAGGAGCATTTGGATGGGATTGGGCCAGACATGGATGCTGACAGTAGGTGAGAAATCATCAGGAGGGGGGGTACAGGATGCTACCAGCACCTGTGCAAGAGTGAGGCGCAAATGCGGTAGGGCCCGAAAACCCCGCTGGTGGACCAGGGAGGTTCAGGAGGTGGTGAGAGGAAAGAAGGCGGCCTATACACAATTCAAGTGCTCAAGGAGTGAAAGGGATCGAGGGGAGTATGAGCTGATGGCCAGAAGGGCCACTAGGGTGGTGAGGGCGGCTAAGGCAAGGAAGGAGCAGAACCTGGCCAGGGAAATTAGGAGAGGGAACAAGGGGTTCTTTAGATACATTGGGGAAAAACGAAGGGTGAAGGGGCAGATTAGCAGGATTAAAACAGGGGACGGATGGGCACAAGGCCCGGGGGAGAAGGCTGAGGTACTAAATGAGTACTTCGCCTCAGTTTTCTCCAAGGAAAAGGGGGGGGGCTGCATCATACATGGGAGGAGATGGTGAAACTGAGGAGAGAGAACCCTTACCGATCGGAGGGTCTGGGGGGGGGCATCACTGGCAGAAGGGGAGAAGGCAAAGCAGGGGGACGAGGTAGTGGAGGTGGAAATCACAGCAGAGAGAATGAGGGAAGCCCTCAGGTCCCTTAAGATGGTGAAAGCACTGGGGCCGGATAAATTACATCCCAGAGTGCTGAAGGAACTGGCGGATGTCCTGGCAAAACCCCTGGCGGAGCTTTTCAGCATCTCTCTGAGGACAGGGTGGGTGCCCCAGGACTGGAAGGTGGCACATATAGTGCCTATCCACAAGGGTGGATCAAGGGAGGTGGCAGGGAACTACAGGCCCGTCAGCCTGACATCGGTAGTGGGCAAGGTGATGCAGGGCATTGTAAAGGAGAGGCTGGAGGGGGGAACCTGGAAAAGTCAGGGTGCCTGGACGATAGACAGCATGGCTTCATCTAGGGGAAATCATGTCAGACAAACCTTGTGGAGTTCTATGATTGGGTGACAAGTGCCTTGGACCTGGGTGGGCTGGTGGACGTCCTCTTTCTTGACTTCAGCAAGGCGTTTGACTCTGTTCCTCACGGGGTCCTGTTGGATAAGCTAGGGGAAATGGGGGTGGGAAACAAGATGATCAGATGGATAGGGAATTAGCTCTAGGACCAGACCCAGAGGGTTGTGGTTGGCGGGATAGTCTCATCCCCAAGGAGGGTCATTAGCGGGGTCCCTCAGGGATCGGTCCTTGGGCTCCTCCTGTTCAATGCCTATGTCTCTGACATAAGGAAGGGTATCAGGAGTGAGATGAGTCTCTTTGCGGATGACTCAAAGCTGGAGGTGGTGGTGGTGGATGGGGAGGAGGGGACGGTGGCCCTACGGGGAACCTGGAGGCTCTGGAAAGGTGGTCTAGAAAGTGGAAACTGAGGTTCAATGCAGGGAAATGCAAAGTACTGCACCTGGGAGCCAGAAACCTGGGCCAAGTGTACGTCCTGGGGGAGGGGGATGTTTCAAGTCTCGATGGCTGAAAGGGACCTGGGGGTGGTGGTGGCTGTCAGGATGAACAACTCAAAGACTTGTAGGAGGGCAGTGGCCAAGGCCAACAGGATGCTGGGATGCATCGCTAGGGGGATCACCACCAGAAGGAGGGAAGTGATACTACCTCTGTACAACTGCTTGGTGAGGCTGCACCTCGAGTACTGTGTGCAGTTTTGGAGGCCACACTTAAAGAGGGACATTGAACTCCTGGAGAGGGTCCAGAGGAGGGCAACCAAATTGATCTGGGGCTTGGGGACAGGACCTATGGGGAGAGGCTCAAAGAGCTAAATATGCACACACTGGAAGAGAAGAAGAGACCGGAGAACATGAGTAGAGGTATTCCGGTACATCAGAGGGGTAAATAGGGGAGGCGAAGTCAGGGTGCTCCGAAGGAAGGGGGGCAACTAGAGGGCATGGGTGGAAGCTGGGGGGGATTCAGGGGAGAAAGTAGGAAGTGCTACTTCACCGAGAGGGTGGTGGAGCCATGGAATGCACTGCCCTGGGAGCTGGTGGAGGCAGATATGGTGGAGGGGTTCAAGAGGGGGTGGGACAGGTACAGGAGAAAGGTTCTGAGCGCAAAGTCCAGTGCAGCGAGAATATCTGGGACTGGGAAGGGAGAAGCCCGAGAGGGCAAGGGGGGCAGCAAGGTCAGCTCCCAGGGTGGGGGCTGACCAAACGAGCAGACGAAAAAGACCAACAGGCCTATTCTGCTGGCATTTTAGTATGTTAGTATCATGTTCCTCCATCTGTCCTGTCCTTTAGTGAGTACTGTATATGACTGAGAAAGCACAGAGGACAGTAAACAAGATGGTTCAAGGTTTAGACAATACAGTCTGTGAAGATCAACTGACAAAACTAGACAAAAGGGATGAGCGCAGTTTTCAAATATGTGAATGGGTTAATACCAATAGACTGAATGTAGCTTGTCAGGATACACAATAGCAAACAAACAAAAAGGGGGGACACATGATGTTGCTGAAAGGAGGAAGGTCCAACAGAAACAAGGTAGAACGAGAGATTAACTCTGGCAATAGACTTTCAGAGCAGATGGTATCAGGTGATACTGGTATCAGGTGATACTGTACTGACATTCAAACTCAGACTCAACAAATACTTTGAAGAAGTGGCAGGGAAGTTGTAATTTGCTGGTGCTTACTTACATTAGATTTTCAAGAGAATGTCTTTCATCAGGCCACACCTTTGGAACATATATCCGTCAGGCAGCAGGACCACACAAAAACTTTTGCAAGCAGTGCTCCAGAGGCCAACCATGATGACGTCAGGCATCAGTGCACCTATAAGAGTGGGTGGCCCCTCCTCTCCTTGGTTCTCCACCAGCAATCTTACTCAGAGGACAGGCTTTGAGGGACCCAGGAGAGAATGAAGCCCTATATGAGGCAGGCGAGGCAGAGGGTGGGAAAGTAGGTATGGATACAGCAGCAACATGATGCTTTGAAGCAGAGCGCAGAAGGGGGAAGATGGGAGGGACAGCATGGGCCAATCAAAGAGATTCTCTCGAAGATCTACTGATATGGTAAGTACCTATGTAACTGTACTATCTTCTTTGAGGGCATCTCTTTCCTCAGGCCACACCTTTGGAACGAGTGCCAAGTAGTACCCCAAAGGACAGGTGGTGGAATCAGGAGAGGAGTTCTTGCAAGACTGCAAGTCCAAAGCTTGAACGTTTGTGAGAACAGATGTCCAGACTGTAATGTTTGGTGAAGGTGTGACTAGTACTCCAGGTGGCAGCAGACATATTTGGGAAAACAAGCATAGAGATAGCCATCCCCCTAGCGGAGTGGCCACAAACCAGACCAGGAAGTTCTGTGCTGCATTTCTGATATTAAAAAAATAATAAATTTGCTAGCCACTTAGGTAAGCATTGCTTAGATACAGGAGTGCCCTCTTTCCCAGGGGCAAATGAAACTAAAAGTTGAGAGACCTTTCTAAAAGCCTTGGTATGATTAAAGTATGGAGCAATGCTTCTTCTGGATTGGCATACTCCGGGTAATAGACTGGAAGGAGGATGGCTTGATTCAAATTAAACTCAGACACCAACTTCAGAAGAAACTTAGGATTAGTGCACAAAGACACCCTGTCTTTGCATAAAAATTAAATAAGGAGGCTCACACGAGAGCCTGCAGCTCTGAAATTCACCGAGCAGAAGTAATAGCAACTAAAAAGATTTGCATATGCAGCCCATGATGCTTTGTATTGTGGAGGCATGTGTGATTTTGTATTAACTAAAAAATAATGATTTCCAAGAGAGAACGCATAGTCCGCAGCTCATGGCAGGTGCAAAAGGAGCCAATGTAAGCTTTTCCAAAACAAAATAAAGGTCCCATGGTGGCAGCACCGGATTTTGTATGGGGGATTCAGATGCAGAATGCCCTGATGAACATCTGTGCCATCCTCAGTTGAGCCACTGGACATCCATCAACAGGTGCATGAAAGGCTGATTTTGCTAAGAGATGTACCGTAAGGATACAGTATTAAAGGTTTTCATCCAATAGTGTGAGCAGTGTGAGTATTCCAAAATCTGATTTACTGGGCATGTAAAAGGGCTTAGATGGTGAGAAGTGGCCCATATGGTAAATAACAGTATTTGATGCAGTATAGCGCAGTGGTCTAAGGCTCTGAGCTGCAAATTTGGTGACATCCAGCAGACCAGACCTGGGTTTGAATCCCACAGCTTCCACTTGCATACTGTGTGACCCTGAGCAAGTCACTTAACCTCCTTGTGCTCCCAGGTCGCTCCTGTAAAAAAGCTTCCAGTTTAGTGTGCTATACCTGGTTAAACAACTAAAAAAAAAAACAAAAAAAAACTTCCATTTGGGGGCATAGGCGCATCTGATGGATGGTTTCCTAGCAGCCACCAGAACATCTGTCGCTTTTGGAGAGACCCCAAAGTGAGCCATGACTATGTTCTCAGAAGCCTGATGGTGAAGGGACTTCAGGCTGGGATGTACCACATTACAAAGGTTCTGAGTCAGAAGACCGTGTTGGAGTGGCAATGACACTGGGGGCTCCACTACTAGTTGTTGTGGGAGTAGGAACCAAATATATCAAGCCAAAAGGGATCAATGAGTATTAGTGTTGTGCCCTCCTGTTTCAGTCTGAGGAGCACTTTCTGAATGAGGGGAAAGGGAGGAAAATCTTTAAGGAACCTCCCTGTCCAGCAGAGGGACAATGCATCTTGCCAGAAAACTTCAGGTCCTGGCTTGAGTGAGCAAAAACTGAGCAGTACTGCATTGTGCGGAGATGTAAAGAGGTCCAGGTCTGGTCAGCCCTACTTTACAAAAAGGTCTTCTACTACAGCAGTCAGGAATTTCCACCCATGCATCACTCACTGGGATCTGCTGAGCCTGTCTGCTAAGATGTTTCAGACACTTGAAACATGAATGGTGGAAAGGATGAAGCCATGTGCCAGGGCCCAGTACCACTGTCTCACAGCTTCTCTGCACAGTGGGTAAGAATAAGTCCACCCCCTCTTGATGTAATGTATCAGAGTGGTGTTGTCCATCTGCATTAACAGAGGACCTGAGACAGATACGGCAGGAATGCACGAAGGGTATTCAGGACAGCATGGAGTTCTGTCGTGCTGATGTGCAAGGTGTGTTCCAGGTGGGTCCAGGTGCTCTGTGTTTGATGAGGGCCCAGGTGTGCATCCCAGCCCATGCACAAAGCAACTGTGGTTAGTACTGTATATGCAGTGGGGGACGAGTGAGGAATGGCATGCCTTTGAGAATGTTGCCATGATCCATCCTCCATAACAATTTAAAGGTGCTGTGACAAGGACCGTTTGGTCCAAATCATCCGTCAGTTGGTGCCACTGGACCTGGAAGGTCCACTGGGGAACTGCATGTGCAGTCTGGCTAATGGGACTGTTGCAGTGGGACGCCACCATGTAACCTAGAAGGCACAGGAATGACCTGGTGGTGACATAAATGGCGTAAACTGAGCAGGCCTGAGCAACGAGACAGTCGGCCCGGTCCTCTGGTAGAAAGGCCATTCCAACGGAGGTATCCAAAACTGCCACAGTGTATTGGAGGCATTGACAAGGTGTCAGTACTGATTTTGGTACACTTGCTATAATATGCAGGGTGTTGTTGGCATGTGCGACCCAGAGTATATAACAGCTGATCCCTGGAGTTGACTTTTAGGAGCCAGTCATCCAGGTACAGAAACACATACAGACCTTACCTGTGAATGAGGCAAAAGTAAAACTTGTACAAACTATGGACATCTTGTGTGGCCTTTGCCCCAAAACAGCCCTTGCTAAGTTTGACATCTTGCACCAGTAGGCACTGAGATTTGTCACAAATGCTCCTTTTGACACTCATCACTGCTTGCTATAAGACATGATAGGCTGGCCCTCCCTTACTGTTAGAAGGATGAGGACTCTACATTCTGGTTTTACAGAGTGATCACAAACAGACTCCCCCTGTACATCACTGAGCTCTTCCTACATACTCAGGGGTCTTACTGCCCGAGGAACTACTCTCTTGTATTGTTCAATGTCTCAAAAGTTAGAACTCAACATGGCACTTCAGCCATTAGTTTTGCTCTTCCTCCCTATGGAACGCTATTCAGAAAATCCTTAAGCTTACCCATGTGCCAGGGTTATCCAACTTCAAGTCATTTCTTAATCTTGCCGTTAAGAACTCCTGCATCCGCTAATCTTCCAAAAGCAGTAGACAGCAACTACTGTCCCCGGCCTATGGCAAAGCATTTGGTTAAAACATGGGGTGCTGAGGATAAGCCAAAAGGCAACACCCTGAATTGATAATGGTTCTGTTGAAGGAGGAATCTGAGACATTTTTGGTGAGATTTCCTGATTTTGATATGGAGCTAGGCATCTTTCATATCGAGGCAACACAGTCAGTTTCCTTGCTGCAGTACTGGAAGGAGCCCCTGGTGGGTGACCATGCTGAACTTTCTGTACTCTATGAAATGGAGAAGATTCCTGAGACCTAGTAAGGGGCGCAGGTCACCTGTCCACTTGGGGACTAGGAAGTACTTGGAATAAAAGCCGATGTTCCATTGTTCTAGAGGAACCAGCTGAATGATTCACTTTTGGAGCAAGGTGTTCTGCTGAGTAATTTGTCTAAAGAGGCAGATGGTCTGGAGGATTGTCTAAGAGTTCCAGAGCATGGCCCTTGTCTATCCATTTCTAGAACCCAGGCATCTGAGTTCATCTCCCTCCACTGGGGTAGGTGGAGGGTGAGGCGACCCCCTACAGCCACTCCTGGAAGTAAAAGTGGTTGGGGGATGACTAGGGCATCAGGCTGTAGCAGTGGAGACTGCTCTCCCTGCTCCACCACCTCTAGGGGCTTTGGAGTGAACACCTGGAGAGGACGCTGGAGTTGGTAATGCTGCTCATTTTCTTTTACCTTGTTGAATGGAAGGGGACGTTGTCCTCCAACCCCCATAGGATGGTAGGAACCCCAAAACTGACACCTAGGCTGGGTGTGGTAAAGACAGTGAACCGATTTTAAGGTTCTACCTGAAGCTTGTAGATCCCTTTAAGTATCATGCACATCGGGGCCAAATAGCTTACGGTCCTTAAAAGGAGCAATTAGTACAGCCTGCTGGACATCAGAGGCAAAATCCGCCACTCTGAGTCAGGAGTATCTTTTAAGGTAGATCCTGGAAGCAGTTCGAAGAACATATTTGCCCACATCAGTACCTGTAGTGAGAAGTTTAAGTAATTCTTGCTTCTATGCACTGTCACACAAAGCCTGGACAGTACTTTTGGCATTATGCGCCAGAGGGAGTTTTGATATTTCATCATGGTCTGGTAGTTTGCAATGCGTAGACCCAAAGACGCTGAGGCATAAGTACGTCTGCCTAGGACATCCAACTTCCGAGACTTCTTGTCATGAAGGAGGGAGTTAAGGTGTTTGGGTGCCCTGGACCTGTCATGGGCAGCAGTTAAAACAGGTTACCCACCTGTAACAGTAGTTATAGGAGTAGTATATGATGTTCATCCACACTTCTTGGCAGTTGCCTTTCCCTTTAAGACTGTTCAGAAATGTCTTCAAGCTGGCTCCTTTCACCCATCCGGGTGGTAACTCCTTCAGCTCCACCCCATAATGTCAGATCTTGCCCACTGGAAGCAGTGTTGTGTGCCAAAGCCAGGGGAGATTGGGTGGGTCCGTGTGGATGAACATCATATACAGTACCACTCCTAGAAAGATCAGTTACGCAAAGACTTTTGCCGTAACAGTAGATCTTCCAGGAATGTCTCTTGCAGTAAGTCATTACTTCTGGGAGTTCCCGATAAATGGTGCTCTAACATGGCAGTCTCTTCTAGCAGTCTCCACACCAGGGACCACCCACATGACCTTACTTCCTGGGCTGTGCCTATAAAAGTGGGTGGTCCCTGGTAGTCTCCCTTCCCCGGCGGGTTCAGCTCGTGAAGGCAAGGGACCGAGGGGATCTGAGGTACCAAAGCCTCCCAATCCTACATCATTTTCCCTGTTACAGAATGGCAGGGGGTCGGAGGGAGGGAAGCTAGTTACTTCAAGAGACATTCCTAGAAGATCTACTGTTACGGCAAAAGTCTTTGCGTAGCTGATCTGTCTTCCATGGAATGGTCTCTTGCAGTAAGTCTTTACTTCTGGGAGATTCCCAAGCAGTTATGTGACAGTGGGGTTGCCAGATATGGCATTCTGCCATACATATACTGTGGTCTTAGGACCGATAGGTGCTGAGAGTAGTATATCAGCATATAAAGAGAATTTTGTATTCTATCTGTAAGTACTCCATTACAGTTTTCGTTATAAGGTTATGGCTGAAAGACAAGCCAGACTGGCTATAACTGGGCATCGTCAGATGAGTTAAGCAGATATAAACCCGATCAGGGTATGGCAGATCAGATACTGTAATAAATCAGAAGGAATTCAGCCATATAATGGAGTAATTGGTAGGTCTCAGTGGCATGCACTGGAAACGACAGTATATGTCAAAGCCTGAGTTTTGAACAGTAACCCAAACAATACAATGTTATTATTTTGTAGTGCTACAATGTAGCAAATTAGTACAGTTTTTTTTTGCCGTGTCTATCAAGTCATTAGAGAAATGTATCCATTTTGGCATAAATAGGCTACATAAGTATCAAATGATGATATGAAATGAGACAATGTATCTATTTCATAATGGAATCTAGTGGCTCTTAGAGTCAGTAGTATTGTTGTAGTCAATATTGTACCCGTTTTTGGGTAAAGACATGGAATGCAACAGAGTGATGTTGTCAATTCCATCATGTATTAGTAATCTCATTTGCAAGGCGGTCCCAAGTATGTCAGGGCCTGCAGCCTTGTTAGGTGTAAACCTGAAATGTTAGTATGGTGGGCCCTTTATTTATGCTGTCGGGTGAACAGAAGTTTAAATAATGATCTGGATAATTGCCAGTTATGAGCCACTAGATCTCATCTTTGAGATTCCAAACATGTTAATCTGAGAAAAAAATCATAAGGTTTGTGACATGCCCACATTTTGTTGTCCAAGTAGCATGGATCAGAAAATTGATAAGTCTTGCAGAGTTTATAATGTTTATAAAATATATGTATTCACCATTGTTTCTGTGTCCTTTATCTATGGCCAGGTGAAGACCGCATGTAGCAGTGGAAGTCTGGTAAAAATATTATGATCCATATTATAATATTATCAGGATATATCAATTGTTTCTCAGCATGTGAGTAGTAGTAGGCCCTGTTCGTGGGAGTGACACGAGGGTTCAGCGCACAACAGGCAGACAGGCATCCCGATGGAATGACCGTAATGGCCTGTAACAGTGATACCTCAAAAAGTGGCTAGATGTATAAAGCCTCATGGGAAAGGCCTCAGTTCGAATAGAAGCCCCCATGAAAAGGTCTCCTTGGCCTAGAAAAGGAGACCGGGGTGTAGTCTGAAGTTTTTTAATGAGAGGGAGAGGCCCCCAGCCATCCTAAGGGGCAGTCACGGATCGGTTTAGATGTGTTCCTGGTCATTTGTTCTTTGCCTCTGAAGTTTCCTCTTTTGTTATAGTAATTTCCAGTTTTGTATGAATAATTATACTGAGGGCATGGTTTGTGGTACATATATTGTACTGTTTTTAGTTGACTGCCTGAGGCTTGTAGGTTGTCCAGTATTGTTTGTGCCCCTGGGCCAAAGAGATGGATAACATAAAAAGGGGCATTAGCAATTTTTTGTTGAATATCAGGTGCTAGCCCTGACAGTCGGAGCCATGCCTGACGGCGTATAAGAATATTGACTGCAGAGACTCTAGCCAAAGTGTCGGCAATGTCGTATCCTGATCTTAATAGATGTCCAGAGAGGGAAGTAAGTGTGTTTATCACTGATGTGAGTTGCTCTCTTTCAGGGGATGTAGGTAGTTTACTTACAATGTCCCCAGCAGAGGTGCCCACCGTATGCTGGAATTTCAGCATATGTCCCATGTAGTTAAGTATTCTAATATTTAATGTGTTTAGAGCAAACACTTTCTTCCCCATAAAAGCAAAACATTTAGAGTCTTTTTTGGGAGGTACTGTACTTGTATGTTTAGGTTTGCCAGTGCGGTTGTGAGCGGCTGCAATAACCACAGAATCCACAGTGGGAGTATTTGTTATATATTGATAGTCAATAGGAGCCTGATAAAGCCTGTGCATTTTCTAGGTAGCTCCTGTGCAGCTATGGGTTGACTCCATGCTTCAGTAATTGCATTTCTGAACGTTGGTATAAAAGGAGGGACTGCCCGGATAAGTTCTTCCAGGATGTCAGGATAGTCAACCATATCTTTACTTAATCTATCTTGTTCTGTTGTGGTAAACTCCATTGTTTTTTGTATTTGTAACATAATTTCTGGGAATGAGGGGTCATCTGGTGGGGAAATGACCTTTACTGGTTGTAATATTTCTTTGTCCCAGTATGCTGGTACAGAATATGGGAACTCAGACCCTCTTCTAGTAGGGGAACCATCATAATTTGTGTCTTTGGAAGGATCCGAAATTATATGAGAATCTGCCAAATATTCCTCAGAATATTCATGAGGAGGCAGAAATGGCGAGTGTTCTAGTTCTGTACATGCCTGTTTTGATGGAGGTGGAGACACAGTCTGTGATTGAGGGTTTTTTAATGGAGTGGGTGTATAATCAAAACCTATAGAATTCAACACTTTATTTATAATTTCTTCTATGTTTGGCACTTGTGAGGATGGAACTGCCATGTAAGCGGGTTCTGAGCCCTGTGTGCTTGAAGTCAGGGATCAATTTGTGCCTCCCGGGATGGTCACGCGCTGGTGCTCTGAGGAAATGGCAGCATAACGGGAGCTCTCCCACAGTTCAAAATTAAAATCAGAATAATCATCGTTATAACACTTCAGTAACAATCTTTGCCTAGACAATTGCTAATATATAAAGCAGGGCACTCAGTTACAAAGCCGGGGCCAGTACAGTTTGTTATTTAGACTTATTTTAGCGTTTTAAATTCTAACACCTTCCGTCAGAGAGTGATGCCGTCTAAAAGTCATTGCCGGTCGGCGGGACATTCAAACCACCTTGGTTCCTCTCCCAAGGGCCAATCAAGTAGTCATGGAGGGAAAATCAGCAAAGGATCTCCTAAAATAAATAAAGGTAACACAGAAACATGCTCAAGAGATATGGAGTACATCAGGGAAAAACTACACAGCATGCATACAGACATCGGGGATTTAAAAGCACAAACAACTATTGAAAGAAATAATGCGGAAATTGTAGAAGAAAGGCTTAATGTTATAGAAGAGAGATTGGCTCTTCTAGAGGAAATGTTTTGCAAATTTGAGGACTCTTCAGTTAAAATGTATACACGGGTTGAATTACTAGGCTCAAAGGTTGATGATTTAGAAAATAGGAGTAGACGTAACAACTTGAGATTTATCGGGGTACCAGAATCTGTGGAGGGTAATGACATGATCGGTTTCCTGGCAGAATTTATACCTTCAATTTTAAATGTCTCCTGGCAATGGCCCTTAGAGATAGAAAGGGCACACAGATCTTTGAGAGAGCCTCCTAAGAGTGGTCAGAAACCCAGACCTATTATAGTTCAGTTTCTTCGCTTTAATGTGAAAGAGGAAATTCTTGCATTGGCTAGGTAAAGGAAAACTCTTTACTGGGGAAAGGAAAGAATTCTTATTTTCCAGGATTATTCAGCAGAAATTGTGGAAAAAAGAAAGATATATACTGATATCCATTATGTATTGCAAGAACTTCAAATCACACACTATATTAAATACCCTGCTGTGTTAGTGTTGTCTACTAAAGAAGGTTCATATAGCTTTAAATCACCAGAGGAGGCCTGGGGATACATTACTAACTCTTGGCCAGAAACTAAACATATACTAAATAAAAAACCCAAACTTGAGTTAGGCCTGCAACGTTCAGTTGAATCCCCCCACAGATTTGAAAAAAATACATGTTCCATTCAAGAACATCAAGCTCGAGATATCATTCCTCTGAAAAATCACCACGTGACAGGAATCAAAGCAATACAGAAAAAAAACACACTGATACCTGTGTCTAAACCATCTTCTAAGCCTGCAAGCTCATCTAAACCTCTTCTGAAATCATCTATCTGGCCATCCAAGATTAATCGGAAGTCCCAAACATTTTATAAAAACAAGCAATCATTACATGCTCCTTCTAGTTCTAGATCTCTTAATACCTCAACGTGGAGTTTACCACCAGCTAAAGCAGCTAAACTTTCTTCTGATTTGCAATCATCTAGTGAAGTACCTGTTTGCTTAAAAGATCCGCTCAGCCCGGTTGCTGATATGTTTGAGGAGCCATCTTCTCCTGGACTCACCTCAGAACAGTTTGACTCTCTGGTAACCTGAGGAAATTGTTGTCGACGTTTTGTGACAGAATCAGGTTACAAGGTCCATCGTGGGGTCAAAGGTTATTGAACAGCATTTCAGACCTTTTAGTTGTTCTATTACAGTTTTAGTATTAATGATCTCTGGCTTAGCTTTTATTTTATTTCATTCGTGTGCCTGATTCATTATATTTTCTTCTCTGAAACAAATGTATTGTGTGTGCTCTAAGAAGGAGTTGGAGGTTATAGGTCAAAAGTGAAGGTGTTCACTTCTCTGAGTCACCGTATGGGATAGCAAAATGGAAGTCTGACGCGGGTGAGTTTTTTGTGTTTTTTTTTGCGATTTTACTTGATAAGATCTGGTTCATTCTCCGATGGATGCAGCTAAGAAGGCTTGCCTCATGATTTCACATAACTTTAGAGGTGATGATGGCAAGTTCAAGGGGAATCAATGTTGTTTTATTATTTATCTTATGTTATTGATACAATGCTGTATAGCTTTCCTTGAAATTTAGTGCAGAGAGCTTAGGCTTATTTTCTATATATGACTTTATGATCTTATTTGCTATTTTTAATCCGTAAAGATGATGCTTTTAATTATAATGTTTAGAAATGGAAAAGAAATGGTAGAAGTTTTTTTTTTTGGTCAAGGGGATGAGAAAAAGAAGAGAGACAATGTATTGTAACGTTGATTGAGGGGCTTGGTTTCTTCACTTTCTCTGAATAGGATCTGCTTTTTTGTATTTCCTATGAGGGGAGGTCCTTTAACTTCTATAAATACCTAATGTTTAGCACATTAACTCTTGTAGCATGAGATAGCAAACAAGTTGTCTGTTTTCTAGATCTGGTCTCACCTCACACTGTCATGCTTATCTGTAGTAGACACCTATTCCTAATGGAGATCTTACTTTTCTTACAAATTGACTAAGTCATAAACGGAGTTCTAAGAAGCCTATGAGGTTATGGGAAAAAATATATATTATTTATGCCTTTATGATAGGCTGGATAACTTAGATTTTGCTCCTAATTGCTTGTCAATTTTTGTAGGGAGGGAAGAGGCCTGGTGGTGGAATACTATGATGGCCCTCTGTAAAGGCAAGGTAAGTAATTTATTTAATGAACAGAATGTGAGCAGAGACACTTTGACATGTTAAGAAACCTGTTTATTTATTTGCTGTCAGCTTGCTACAATAATTATTTAGATGTTACGCTATTTTATTTTTAGTCATAACAAGCTACTATTCAGAGAAGTAGAGAATTAACCCTATATATATATATATATATATATATATATATATAAAATATATATATTATATATCTATTTTTTTCTCTTTCTCTTCTTTCGCTTTCTTTTCTCTTTGTTAAAGTTGCCCATATCTATAGATATTATTCCATATTGCTATACATGATTAAGGTGGGGTCCTCACAATGTTGCCTGAAAGATGTGCGTTACGCCTTGAGGTAGTCCTCGGCGAGTTCTTTTCATGCACCTTCCTATTGTGTTTGTGGTGAGAATACGTGTTGGGGAGAGCAGTGGTTCTTTTAAGGTTTTCTGTGTTTTTCAAGTGTTTGTTCTGTTTATTTACCTAATATGGATTCAATTACTGTTTGCTCATGGAATGTGCAAGGGTTGGGCTCACCCATTAAGAGATATAGAGTGCTTAATCATTTGAATAAGAATAAAGCTGATATTGCTATGTTACAAGAAACCCATTTCGTACCCGAAGAAGCAGAGAAGCTAGCTAGAGGCTGGGTAAATTCAGTTTACCATTGCTGTTTTTCCTCTAAGAAGAGAGGGGTTGCTTTTTTGATTAGGAAAGGGGTTAGTTTTATTAAACACAACCATTTAACTGATCCAGAAGGTAGATTTCAAATACTTATAGGAAAACTATACGGGAAGAATGTGGCATTCTGTAATGTCTATGCTCCTAATACACAGTTGGAACAAAAATGTTTTTTTCAAAATCTATTGTATGTGCTAGCTAATATAGGCGAATACGAAATTATTTTAGGGGGAGATTTTAACACAGTTATGGATCCATTACTGGATAGATCCTCTATTCAGAATTCAGGAAAGCTGAATGCATCACAAGAAAGTCTGCATAAATTGTTGAATGACTTGGGCCTGCTAGATATTTGGAGATTGATGCACCCTCAAGTAAGGGACTATTCCTTTGTATCGGCTAGGTTTGGAACACTTAGCAGATTAGATTATTTTTTCTTTCCCTTAGATATGCGTAATAATATGAGTCAAATATTGTATGAGAATACACTCATTTCAGACCATTGCCTCCTGAAAAGCTCTATAGTTCTTGAAAATAAACCAGTTAGATCAGTTAGCTGGAGATTTAATACTTCTCTTTTAAAGGATGTGGAATTCTGTGAACTTTAAATCCAACTGCAATGGAGAGGTTAGTCCTAAAATAATTTGAGAAATGTACAAAGCTTACATTAGGGGAGGGCTTATTAGTTATGCATCTAGGAAGAAAAAAGAAAGATTGAAGGCTTTAAAGGATAAAGAAGATATGCTGAGAGAAGCTTTAGCTAACTTAAAAATCAGGTCGCCAAATAGTAAAGAATCAATATTTAAGGTGCTTGGCCTCAAATATGAGATTAACAAAATACATTCAGAGAAAATTGAGTACTCGCTCTTCAGAGTAAAACAAAGATATTGGGAGTCAGGAGAAAAGGCAGGGAAGTTATTGGCCTATAGATTGCGTAAAATTCAAAACCAAAACACTATTCAAGGAATTAAAGAAGGATCGGGGAAGTAACATATAATGTTAAAAAAATTAACAATTGTTTCAAGATTTTTTATGAAAACCTGTACAGATCCAAGAGTGTTATACAGGCGGATATAATATATACTTTCCTTAACTCAGTAGAGCTTCCGTGTCTGTCTGCAGAGGACAAAAGTAAACTTGATCAACATATTAGTTTGCAAGAGATATCTGAGGTAATTTTGCAAGCTCCTAAAGGGAAAGCTCCTGGTCTGGATGGATTCTCAGGAGATTTTTATAAACATCTTATTCATATAATTTCTCCCCATCTATTGAAGGTCTTTCAACTTTCGTTTGAAGAGAGCACTCTACCAGATTCTATGAATGAAACTCATATTTGCCTTTTAAGTAAACAGGGGAAGGACCCTATGGAGAGTGGAAATTATAGGCCGATTTCACTACTGAACTTTGACTCTAAGATTCTGACTAAAATTCTGGTGACTAGAATATCAAAACTCCTAAACAAATTAATTGGTAAAGAACAGGTGGGTTTCATTAAGGGTAGGCAGGCCGCTGATAATTTTAGAAGGTTATTTACTGTACTTTGGACAGCTCTTTCTTGTTCTTCTTCTGCCATTAAAAACAAAAATAATTCTCTACCGACTATAGCTATTTCTTTAGACATAAGTAAAGCATTTGATTCACTGGAATGGGATTATTTATATAAAGTCTTGGAAAAAAATAATTTTGGTCCTAATATTTTAAAATGGGTATAGACTATTAATGCGTAACCTAGGGCTTGTGTGATAAATGGTTTTAGATCATCCCACTTTTCATTATATAGAGGCTCCAGGCAAGGCTGTCCGCTTTCCCCATTATTGTTTGTTTTAGCAATAGAACCTCTAATAAAGAAAATTATGCAATCAAAGAATATAAGGAGTATCACTACTGGCAATTATGTAAATAAAGTTTTTGCATTTGCAGATGACATACTCCTCACAATATCCCATCCATTTACTTCCCTTCAGGTTATGAAAGAATTGTTAAACAACTTTGGTAATATATCGGGTCTTTTTGTTAATTGGTCCAAAACCGAAGGACTAAAAATAGGGGCCTCTATGCAGGAATCAGACTTAAAGTTAATAATTCCAGGTTTAGTGTGGCCTGCAGATGGTCTGACATATTTAGGGGTCAAAATATTTGACTCAAGTGAAAAAATACTATGTCATAACATGACAAAGATTATAGAAGATCTAAAAAAAAGATTTAGAAAGTTGGACAAAACTATATGTATCTCTATGGGGAAAGATAAATTCATTGAAAATGATTTTCGCTCCCAAATTATTCTATTTTATTAATAATTTTTCAGCAAATATTATTAATGGCTGGTTTAACAAAATTGAAAAGGTTATATCTTCTTTCCTATGGGAAGGGAAACCTCCAAGACTATCAAAACAAAAACTGAGAACTCCAGTTAAGAAAGGAGGGTTTGCGTTACCATGGTGGCAGGGATACTTTTGGGCCTTTAAGTTAAAGCAAGGAGCCTTATGGTTTAGATCTTATGGTTTACAGGAAAATTCCCTATGGCTACAGATAGAAAAAGAGATTGTTCTCCCTTTAAAACTGACTGATTTATTTTTTTGTAAAATCCCATGTTATTTGATAAATCAACCAGTTCTTCAGGTTATGGTAATGGTCTGCAGAAAGTTTAACTCTCTTAAAAAGTAGAGTATGTCCCACTGCAATTTATGCCATTTGGGACAATCCCAATTTAACCCCAGATAATAAAGGAATTAAAATAAATGGATGAATGCAAAAAGGTATTACTTATATAGGGGACCTGTTAGATTATCAGGACAGGTTACACTCTTTTGCAGACTTGAGAAGTAAGTTTAAGTTAGATAAATGTGATTTTTGTATATATTTACAGATCAGAAGTTTTCTCCACAACAAATTTCTAGATACATCTTATGACCTTCTTTCCTCTTTAGCATGGCAGAAGTTTTTTCAGCCTAGGGGATTTAGTTTGATTTATGCTTATTTAATTGAGTCTGATACACAAATTACAGAAAAAGCCAGATTGAAATGGCAAGAGGATCTCGGCTTAAACATATTACCTGAATCTTGGAATAGGTTATGGGAATATGCAATTAAATCCTCTAGAGAAGTGCAAGGGAGACTTCTGAAATTTAAAATTTTGCATTATTATTATTACTCCCCTATCCAATTGTTTAAGATGGGAGCAGCACCTAATAGTCAATGCTGGAAATGTGGCTTTACAGATGCAGGTCTGGCACACTTACTGTGGCATTGTGATAAAACATTATCTACTTGGAGAAGAATTCATACCTTCTGCCAAGCTGTTACTGGAGCAAATATACCTTTTTCACCATTGGTATATATATATATTGGGGGATATTAATTTAATCACGGGTATCCCCAAACATAAGAAATTATGGGCGGTAACGTGCTCTAGCTTATAAAAAACATATCCTTCAGTATTGGAAGGATACAAATCATCTCAGCATTCAACAATGGTTAGATAATCTGGTGGGAATGGCAAACAATGAAAAAATAAGTTACTCTCTTTTGAACAAGATTGAAATATTTAATGATATATGGGGCTCTTTTATGACCCGTTGCACGTAGTTTTCAATGCATCACTTAAGTTTTAGTTAATGCTTATTCTTAAGGTCTAATATTATTATTATACAAGAGTGGAAAGGTATATACTATAACAAAGCAAATGTTGGAATACACTGTGCGTTAATTATTGTATATAGTAGTACTGTTTTAAGGTATATATTTCCTTGTAATAATTGTATTGAGTTTAAATTGTATCACAACTGTCTGATGATGACTATTTTGGAAAATTAATAAACTTTTAAATGAAAATTTGTGCCTCCCGATAATGTGATCCAGTATGTCTTTGGAAATGTTGAGTGTCTGAGCATTATGCATGAATGCAAATGAGGCTGGTTTGCCTCTGCATTCCGTAGTATATGATCCTTTATTTTGTGGTGATGCAGCCCCATAAGTATCTTTTGATACATTTTTGTAAAATATTTCATGGTTTTTCATGGTTACATTTTTATAAGGATCTTCCATAAATGTATTATATGCTGGTAAAGGTGCTGTTCTATGATGCAGGAGCTGCTCCACTGATGGTGGGATCAGTTCCGTCGACAAAAGAGGAATAAAAGCATGCCCCAATTGATGCTGTAATGTGTCTTATTGATGATGAATAAGTGAATGCATGCTCCGTTGACGGTGGAATACTTCTCATCAACGATGGGAAAGTCAGTGCATGCTCCATTGACTGTGGGATGCTCTTCACTGGTGATAGAACAGTAGGGACATGCTCTGTTGATGATGGAAAGTGTGTTGTCGACAATGAAAAGGCAAATGAATGCTCCGTTGATGGTGGCATACTTCTCGTTGATGATGGAGGTTTAGGAGCATGTCCCGTCGATGGGGGAGGTAGCCCTGTCGATGATAAAGCAAGTAGAGTGTGCTCTGTCAACGGAGAAGGTGTTCTTGTCGATAAGGATGTCTTGTGGAGTCCTCTCGTCGATGGGGGAGTGTGCCTCATCAATTATGCATGCAGCAGGACCTCTGTCGCCGATGGTGCATGTGGTTTCATTGATGGGGAGCTGAGGAATGACGTCCCATCGACGATGAACATTCCTTTCTATGTGAAGTTGAACTTCTATGTTCTTTTGATGAAGAAGTGCCTGCTGTCGATGGAGGGAGGGGGGATATTGCTCATCGACAAAGAATGTTTTCTTGATAATACATGCTTAGGAGATATGACTGTTGAAGGGCGGTCAGGCAGGACTTTGGGTGAAGGTATTTATTTCCCTATTTTGCTTCTTGAAGAGGACTCAGGGGTTTTAGTGCTCTTTGATCGAGCACCCTGACTCTGTAACAAGGAAACATCCATTGTAAAGCTCTTGGTCGAGCACAGGAATATGGTGCTGTGTATGAAGCCCAGGCACCCCAAGCTATGGGTTCAATCCATGTCGTAGACTGCTGGCAGAAGAGTAAGCTGCTGTCAGAGCTGAAGCTGGCGTGAAAATGAACAGAGTCTACCAGGAACCACCCACTTTTATAGGCACAGCCCAGAAAGTGAGGTTGTGTGGGTGGTCCCTGATGTGCAGACTGCTAGAAGAGACTGCCATGTTAGAGCGCCACCTATCAGGAACTCCAGAAGTAATGACTTACTGCAAGAGACCATTCCGTGGAAGATCTACTGTTACAGGTGAGTAACCTGCTTTTCTAGGGATGTGGATATGATGTTCTATCCACAATTCTTGGCAGACTCCTAGCAGTTCTACAGGAGGAGGGAGGCAAGGCACACACCCGCTACTTAGAGAAGAGAGATTGGAGAACTGAGGCCCCAAAACCAGCATCCCGGCATGACTCAAGGTCAATGAGGTAATGGGAAATGAAGGTGTGTGCTGACCTCTAGGTAGCAGCCCTGCAGATTTTCTGGATAGGGATGTCCCTGGAAGCAGCCACTGAGGCAGCAGTATGGCGGGTGGAATGAGCCCTTAGCCCTATGGGAGGGCTCCCTACCCACCAGCCTATAGCAGAGGTTGATGCAGGATACAATCCACCTGCAGATCATCTGCTGAGCTGCCGGTCTGCCCAGTCGAGGATCTCAGTCAACGGGTAATGAGCCCGTTTCTGGACGGGCTCCATTTTCATACCCATGGACTCAGAGATCGGGGGAGAAGGCCCAAAAAAGAGGTAGGGCCTTCATCCATTTGAAACCAACTCCAACTCCACGTTGACTGGTTGGAAGTACAAGGAGGAACCCTTTGACTCAGAGGAGTCATCAAAGAGGGGTCTACCGCCAGAGTCCCCGTTGACCCTCTGGGGACAGTCGGGGTGATGGTGACTGACAGCCAATGGGGAAGCCTCTTGGCTGTCCGAGACTTCTTGGTCAGAGTGCCAGTCTTCGGCTGAGCAGGTGGCAGCTCCACAGGAATTGGTGTAGATGCTGGGTTTGGCTGAGCCAGGACCACCTGAGGAAGCTCCTGAGGTAGAGAAGGTGTTGGATGATCAGGCGAAAGCCAGGTGATGGCCAGCGTAGGAGTTGGAGCCAGTTTAATGCCAGTAAGCATCAGCTGTTGTCACATGAGATCCTCATAGCGTCAACGCAGTTTGCGCAGAAGCTTCTCCTCACTCGAGGAGGACAAGGGTGAAGAGTAGTGGTGACAGTGCTTCCCATGGTGCCGAGAGCAGGAACATTGATGCCAGCGAGAACCGCTCGATCCACAGGATGAAGACCGAGACCTTGACCTTGACCGCCGGGGGGACCGGCGGCCGGGCTCGAAGGGAGTCAGCGAGTGCCAAGGGTCCTCTGAGTCTTGGTCAGAGACCAGAGGCAGCGAGTCAGCAGACTGATCCGTCCCTCGCATGGTCTGATTCATGTTATGCAGAAAGAGTTTAAATGCAATGGTCTGTTCTATCCTCTCCTTTTCTGTCTCTCATCTGTCTGGTTGCGCAACCACATTTTCTTGCAATACCTTGGAACTGATCACTCAGATGATTTCACAATTCTCCACCTCTCACTATCTCTCTGCCTTCCCTTGCTATTTCTGTCTTTTCTTTCTCCTTGCATGTCTGTGGGTATAAAGATATATGTGAATCTTCATGTGGAAATGTCACAAATACTGGGATCTCTTTGTTTAAAACTGTATATAGTTATACTGTTGAAATGATTACAAAAAGCTATTTGGAACTCAAGGGGTTAACCTAAGATGCAGTTTTTAAATTTACTGCAGAACTGTAAACAAGAGTCAGTTCTGGGTCACTATGTGCTTTTTGTTGCACCTGCAAGGAATGAAACTTATAAGAACATTCTGTGAGAAGTAGGCTCTCTTAAGGAGTTACCAGACAAAGACTTATAAAAAGAGCAGCAATGCTTCTGCTCGAGAGAGAGAGAGCAAGACTGAAACTTGGAATTCAGAGATACCCTCAGACAAAGGACTTAGTTTTCTGTTTGTACTGCCTTTGTAAATAGTTATATCGAATCATTTTTTATTTTGCTGTTATTGAGAAAAATAAAACTCTATTTGAGAATTTTGAAACTGCTCCTGGTTTTCCTTAGCTTCCTGACCCGAGAGGTAGAGAACTGCAAAACTGTCGGAGTGATCAGTTCCTAGGTCTCACAAGAAAATTTGGTTGCGCAAACAGACAAGGAAGAGACAGAAAAGGAGAGGATAGAACAGACTATTGTGTTTAAACTCTTTCCTGCATAACAAATGGGGCAGGGCCTTATTCAACCCTGTCACATTCCTGCATGACAAAAGGGATTAACTCCCACTGAAATTGCATTGTTTGCTGCAGGAACTCTATTGCAGAATTCTGCAGAGTTGGGCTTCATCCTGGAGGGCTTCATTGTAATTTATTTGCCTTTCTAGGGACTGAAAGCTGCAGGGATGTTAATTTGCCTATGCCAAGCAGCATAGGTGGCATCCTCTAAAACTAGTAAAAGAGGAGGTACAACTATAGTAGGAGATTCAGGGAGCTCCAGAAAATCTAGCAAATTCTTTTTGGTGACGTCCTTTTCTTCTAGAGCAAACTCCATAGCAGCCTGAAGTTGCTGCATCATGGAAAGGAAAGAAGGGTCTTCTGGAGGTGACTTGGGAGTGTTAATAACAGAGTTTTCACTACAGGGCAAGGTAGTAGAGCTGGTACCTGTTCATAGAGTAGCTCAGCTGGCTCAAGGTTTTTTTATAAAAGGTCTGGATTATATTCAGAGGCATTGTGTAGTGTGTCGACAGGCAGGAGGGAGCAGGCTGGTGACAACAGCAGCTGCTGGGAAGAAGGCTGCTGTGGCACAGAGGGGCCTAGCATTGTCAAGGGGAGAGGCATGCGTCGACATCCCAGTTGACTGCAGGACAGCACTAGGTAGGCCAGGCAGATGTCAGCAGATCATCTCAGAAAATGTGATGAGGACCACTTTAGCGGCAGCGCCTGGTTGAGAAACAGGCGTGACGATGCGAGTCGATGGCAGGAGTGAAACCATCGACGGCACACTGGAGGTAGTCATGCTTAACCCCCGACCATTGTGGGTGGTCGGGGGTAGGGGTGGGGGCTGAAAGCATTGCTGCCAGAGCGGTCAATGGCAGTACAAAGACCATACCTGTAACAGGCCTGTGAGAAGACCTGGAGCGGAGCGGGGACAATCTGTCCTTGCTCCTATGCTTGTGCTTGTGGCTGGACTTATCTTTGGATTTGAAGGACTTTGATGAAGCTGTAGAGGAGGTCAGCAATGCTGATGTCTCAGACTGCTTCGAAGCAGCCTGTTTTGTTAGCTGCTTCTCCATGTTGGCCAGTTGTTTCTTTAATAAAATCTTTTCTGAGGTGCTTCTGCAGCATCACCTGGTCACAGAGTTAAAGCACTTACAAATGAGGCAGGCGGCAATGTCATGGTCAGGACTTAAGCAACAAACACAGACAGCATGTAAGTCACCAGGGTATATTTTAACTCCACACTCACAATAACGAAAGAACTTCAACGGCTCCTTTGCCGACATACAAAGCATTGACTAATCACTTAAAAGTGAATACTGTGGATAAAAAGAGAAGAAAGCAGTGTGATAACCAATTGCATTTCCATATGGTGTCCAAGAAGTAGGAGCAATGGTGGGAAGAGAACTGAGGACAGAAGAAGTCACCCACTCTTACAGGCATGCTGATGCCTGACATCATCAAGGGCAGCCCGTCGACACTGCTTGCAAACATTTTCATGAGTCCTGCTGCCTGATGGCTATATGTTCCAAAAGTGTGGCCTGATGAAAGAAATGTCCTCAAAGAAGATCTACACACCCGTCAGTCTTACCTGTCTACTGTAGGGAAGCTGATAAGAGTCACTGGTCAAAGAGGACCTCGTGGACTACTGGGAAAGCAATTGTCTCCAGGCTTGCTTTACTTTAGCTTCAGTGGGGTTTTTGACTTGGTGCCTCAAAGACGCTTGCTGAAGAAGATGGGAGGAGCTGGGTGTGGCTAAGGTCATAGTAAACTGTGTAGCTAATTGGCTAAATGGGCGGCAGCAGGAGGTTGTGGTCAATGGGATTAAATTAGAAGAGAGGCAGGTATGAGTGAAGTTCCACAAGGATCTGTCCTGGGTCCAGTCCTCTACAGTATGTTCATCAGCGACACCGGTGAGGGAATCCGGGGCAGGTTGCGTCTCTTTGCAGATGACACTAAGTTCTGTTGGAGGGTGGATAGTGATGATGGCATAAAGGGAAATGCAGAGAGACTTACAAAGCTACGGGGGGGGGTAAAGGGTTTGACAGTTGAAATTCAATGCGAAAAAGTGCAAAGTAATCTATCTATGGAACAAGAACCCCAGGACAGAGTACTGGATGGGAGGAGTGATATGTAGTACTACGGCTAAGCAATGAGACCTTGGAGTTATCATCCATGACTCCCTAAAGCAGTCAAGTCAGTGCAACAAGGCTTATGGCCAGGCACGTAGGATGCTGGGATGCATCGGAAGGAGTACTGATACAAAAAGGGACAGGTAATACTTCCCCTACATAGCGCCTTGGTGAGGCCAAACCTGGACCAGCTCTGGAGTCCTCACCTCAGGAAGGATAGGGATACACTGAAGACAGTGCAGCACAGGGTAACAAAAATGAGTCATAGCCAGCAGGACAGGTCCTAGGAGGAGTACCTCAAGGCACTGAACACGTACTCAATGGAGACCAGACAGGAGAGGTGAGATATGATAGAGATCTTCACGTTCCTAAAAGGAATTAACCAGGTGAACTGCAAGGAACTATTTAGCTTGAATACTAGCTTGTGGACATGAGTGGAAGCTAACAGGAGGGAGGTTCAGAAGGGACATCAGGAAGTACTATTTTACAGAAAGGGTGTGGAGCCACAGAACAGTCTGCCAGCTGAGGCAGTGGGTATGAAAACCATTACTGGTTTCAAGCACGACTGAGACAGTATGATGGGTATAGTGGTTACTTGGAGTGACAGAATCAGGGAGGAGAATGGAGGGAGGATGGGGAGGGCTAGAAGCATGGAGGGACGGTAGGTCCCAGGACTGGATAGGAAACTTGGGCAGACTGGATGGACCACTGGTCTTTTTCTACCCTCAGTATCTATGTTTCTATGTTTCCTTCCTCCCAATGTATTTAGGTATTTATTTATTTGAAATTCAAATCGTACAGATAGCAGAATGGCCCTACTGTATAAAGTATCTTATTTTCAAGGGGGTCCCTAAAGATTATATATGTATGATAGATGATCAGGCCATTTTGTTTAAGTTTTTAAAGTTGTTCATCACAGAAAATTGAGAACAACTTTTTGAGAAATGTGAAGAATGAAAAGATAATGTGCAGCAATTAATGGAACAAATTTCAGCAGGACACTGCGATTCTGAAAACTTACAATAATGAAGGCCCCTGGCCCCAATGGCTATGTAAGTACTATGAGACCTGACAAGAGCAGCTACTCCCCAGCCTACAACACACTTTTAATGAGGTCATGGAAAGGGGTCTTGGGCATAAGCAGCGATCTCTGTCATTCTGAAACCGGGGAAAAAAATCCCCAATACTGCAGTTCATATCACCCAATCTCGGTGCTCAACACTGATTAAAGTATTTATGGTGGCAGTAGCCAAATGTTTAGATAAGATGCTCCCCTCAGTAACTTGACCCCGATCAGACAGGTTTTGTCGGTGCTCACACAACAGCGGATAACGTCTGCTGCACATTACACATCATACACCACCTCTGAATTCACCCAGCACAACTGGTCATTTTAAGCCTTGCTGCCAAAAAGGCCTTTGGCTGGGTCTCTTGGCCTTTCCATATGCTGTTGTGGGGAGGCTGTGATTGCCAGTCACTGAACTCATCCGGAGCCTATATACCAAGCCCCGCAAGCTTGCGTCAAAGTAAACAAACACCACTCAGCTGCATTCCTCTTACTTTGGGCTGCCCCATGTCACCACTCTTATTCACTCTATACCTAGAGCTGCTGGCTCAGGCAATTTGAGAATCTCCTGACCTTCAGGAAATGCAAATGCAGGACAGGGAACACTGCATTGCCCTATACGCAGACAATGCGCTGCTCTACCTGCAATCTCCACCCACATCACTGCCCGCAACCTTTGACATCCTCCAGAGATATGAGTGCCTTTCCGTCTATAAACTGAATGCCACAAAGACAGAACCTCTCCTATTTAACTACTCCTGCTCCCCAGCGATAGACTCTCAATACCTATTTTGATGGGACTGAACAGCCCTAAAATACTTAGGGACACACTTAACAAATGCCTCCAATATGTATTAACTACCAACCCTCGTAACTACCAACCCTCATAACTACCAACCCTTTTTCCCACACAGCTCCAGCACGATCTTACCCATTGGAACACACTGCCTTTATCATTATCATGCAGGACTGAGGTTATAAGGCTGGTGATCCTGCCGTGTCTTCTATCGATTTGTCAATGTCCCCCTCATCTCCCAGACACCTTATGGAGGCAAAGGCAATGGTTGTTACCTAGATTTGTTTTGGTTGGACAGCGGCCCCAAATCCGGCTTCCAATCCTCTACCTTGCACCTCGTGGGGGGGGGAGGGGGGCACTCTCCCTGCCACATTTACATCTCTACTACTGAGCAATACAACCCCAGTTCCTACTACTTAAGACAGCTGGCTGGACCAGCCACAAGTGGGCCATCATGGAACAAGTGAGCTCCCTTTCTGTACCTTAGGATCACTCTTATTTCATGTAGAATAGGAAAGAGAATCTCTATGCAATGTAAACCTGTGGTATAAAAACATGATCCAAGTATGGTATAAGATTAAAAAATAATTCCAACTCATGCCTTTCCTGCCTCTATTTTGTCCCATCTCAAAACTTGAACATTTTCTTCCTAGGACTATAGACCACAAATACCGTGCATGGGAACATTATTTCCTCCAATACTTTTTCAAATTTTTTCAGGTCCCAACCTCCTTTCTTTTTGGAGTTACAGCAGAAATACAGCCTCAGACAGACAGACAGACATTTTCTGCTAGCTCCAGGTCTGCCACTATGTGACGACACTCTCTAGCAGCCCAGGACCCCACTAAGGCTCCGGCACTGCTGGCTTTTTTCTATGACTTCCTCAGAACTCAAGACACACAACACCTGATTTCACATCTATATAAATCCCTACAGGCCACGTCAGGCACCCACACAGAAGATGTGACAAACAAATGGGCCAAGGAAATCAGGTACCAGATCACTACTGAACACTGTACTGATTTCCTGTCAAGTGATTTCTCGGCTTACAGGTACACATACTTGGCATGAATATGCCTGGAAGCGTTTACCGTGACACTTCTGTGCACCAGTTGTCACGGCTCACTTCACCACATCTCATACAGGTCCTGCTGACAACAGTGCAGGGAACCACAGGCAACCCACATTTGTATTTTATGGACCTGTCCAGTCTTACACACATTTTTTCAGGAACTAGAACAGGAACTCCAGAGGATATTCCGGTGCCTGATCACACTCACCCCAGAATTACATCTCCTGCTGCACTACCTTCCAGGGTTCAGAAGTTCACACACATGCTACTTACTGGGGATTTTGATCACTGCTAGCAAAAAGACCCCCACACAATTGTGGCTCACCTCAACTGTGCCAACTATGGATGCGTAGAAGACTACAACTTAACCAAATTGCAAAATGGGGACAGTAACATTGTCGCTGAATAATCACTTAGAGGTGTTTAACTCATGTTGGACTGGCTGGGTAATATACAATATGAATAAGGACCCCAATTTTGTACCTTAAACACTGGTGGAAATCCACGTACTGACCTAACAAAAGTTCATCCTTTTTATCCCCCCATTCTGACATGAGAAACACTTGGTAGGACCCCTTGTACCTCCCTTCGCTGCCCACGTATGAACCAGGGTTCTGTGCTACAAGAAATAACACCTGATGATGTATTATCATATAACTACTGAATAGTAAGTAATGCTCTCACCCCCGATCTGAGCTGTACCCTAAGGGTGGGGTGAATAACCTTCTCGTGCCTATTAGTGTTCTTTTTGTCTTTGATTTGACTGTCAGATTGCTTTGTAACATTCAGGACACACTGTATCATATTGTTGATCACTTGCTTTGTAACATTCAGGACACACTGTATCATATTGTTGATCACTTGCTTTGTAACATTCAGGACACACTGTATCATATTGTTGATCACTTGCTTTGTAACATTCAGGACACACTGTATCATATTGTTGATCACTTGCTTTGTAACATTCAGGACACACTGTATCATATTGCTGATCGCTTGCTTTGTAACATTCAGGACACACTGTATCATATTGCTGATCACTTGCTTTGTAACATTCAGGACACACTGTATCATATTGCTGATCACTTGCTTTGTAACATTCAGGACACACTGTATCATATTGCTGATCACTTGCTTTGTAACATTCAGGACACACTGTATCATATTGCTGATCACTCTACTGAATTACTCATCCCATGCAGATTCAATAAAGATGTTAAAAAAAAAATGTGCATAACAGGTTTCCATGGTGACAAAAGAAGCACCTGCACAGAAAATCACATTTTCAATCGTGCTCTACCTGGTTTCATGGAAACGATTATCTACAAAATAAAAATAGTGCTTGCTTTTTTTCTCATGGTCCAGTGGATAAATTTATTAAAAAACATCATTATGTGGAAGGCTGTTCTGACCCCCCCCCCGAAATGTTTCTCGCACTGTTATGAAATTTCAAATTTTAGAAATCCTGGCACCATGTTGTCATGGTAGTCCCTCGAGTTCCCAACTAGTCTGTTCTTAATAATAGGGTGTTAATTATTCTGTCTCCCAGGTACAGAATGCAGTTTGTAATATAGCTTATGTGCCCGTATGACCCATATATGGCTACTGAGCAAGCTTTCAAGTGGGCCAACCACACTACCATCATGCAACCGTCAACATCACAATACCACAGATTCACTACGTTCCAGCACTTCTATGCACTAACCCACCTCGTGTTGCTGATAACTAACAGGCTCCCTGTTGGGCACAGTTATTTAGTCTGTTCCTGTATATATCTGACTGTGTTTACCTATTCCACTTTTAGTTTTCTCTGTAATTTTTGCATTCCTTTGTTCAAAGACCAAATGCACCTAAATGTTCTCATTCTAATTCTATTGCCTTGTTTGTCTCAGTCTTCTGTATAATCTCCTACTTGTTCTAAATGTACTAACGTGGAACCTATGTAAAGAGCTCTGAGCTCAAATGGTTAATCCGAGATCAGAAATAAATAAAATAAATAAAATCTCTGTTCTTTACACTGCCACTCCAACCCTTCTATTGCTATTCATTCTCCTGTTCTCCTGTACTGCTGCTTCCCTCATGATTTGTGTCCTGTGCATCACCATCTGCAGTGCATTAAAGAGATCGCTACTGTAACTACTACCGTAAATAGGTACATAATATCGAGACCTAACAGACAGCCTGTATGTACGGCTGACTACGTGTATGTATCAGTAGTACTAAGACTCTGATTGTTTGCAACTCCCTGCTGCTGTACCTGTTTTCCCAGGTCCTTTAAAAAAAACAGGTATACTGTCTAAATGTGGATATGCTGGTACCCAAAATTATAAGTACAGCAGTTTTCAGATCAAATGCTAGTTTTGTTTTTTTTTTTTTTTTTTTTTTTTTTACAACAGTTACATCAGTTTGGAACTTAGAAGTTGATCTGGTACAGAAAAAAATGAGCAAGGGCACACAAAGGGTGAGCCTGTTAATCTGCAGAGGATAACAGAGCTGTGGAGTTTGTAAACTGCCACCATTCATTAACTCGAAGAGATTAATTCTTTCTAAATCATGCTTATGCCCATCATGAGACGTGGCTAACCTTTCTCTAGTGCCACAAGTTGCAAGCCCTCAGCATCGAATCACATTTAAGGACAGATCTTTTTCTTTTTTTTTTTCTTTTTAATAAGCAGCAGCTGAATTCCAGACAGTTCGTAGAACAAATCCTTGTTCTCACCCTTTTTTTCACCCTACTGACATGGGCCTTCCATCATTGCATATTTTTATGTCTCCCTATTAGATTGTAAATCTGAAGTCTTGGAAGGATGTGTATTCTTAGCTATGAATCTGGCTTACAGACAGAATCATGTTCACTGTGACATCTGGTCCCATACAACATATGGCCTTGTCTTCAAGTGCTGAAGGACCAAAGGTCATATCCCTTAATTTGGTTCGACTGTTTTAATTACCCAGGAAAGCCCAGATGAGACTTAACATCTCGCTTATATTCTTGTTGTGCCTCTATTCTATTTTAATGCCAGCAGGACTAAAGCCCAGGGAGGACAGGTTACTTGCTCAAGGTCACCCAGTGAAGCATAGATTTTTGCAGATTCTGAGACAGACATCTGATTTACAGATCTATGCACTAACACAGGATGGGATGAATTAGTTTGTGGGCTGCTGGAAGGCTGGCCACTAGCATTCAAAATGTCATGGCTGCCAGCCTGCCGGAGCAGCGGTAGAGCTACCTCTCACAATGCCAGTGACCCAGGTTCGGTAACAAGCCAGGGTCATTGGAGGGCTGGCTGGGGAGAAGGATGAAGCACCCAACGGGCCGCTCTCCTTCTCTGGGAGGGATAGGCAGCTCTCCTCGCTGCCATACCACCACCACCTGGGTGACCACAGGTGGTGCAGGTGTAGTAAGAAGAGGCGTAACTCTAGGGAGGGGCGGGCGTCAGCTGAGGACCGGAGCGGATGTGCATCTCTACGCACCTCAGACTCACTGGTCCTCCCTGGGCACAGATGTCTGTAGGGGGGTGGGACCAGAAAAAGGAAAAAGACCCCACGTCGGGTCTAGGTGATGGGCTCTGCACCAAAAATCTAACACGGAGGTACTGGGGCAAAATTCAGCTGCACACTCCTCTGAGGCTCGGAGGAAGATAAGAGGGAGGGCCTCTTCCGCCCCACCCAAGGGGTGTTTTTTTTTATTTTTAGTCTTTGGTAACTGGGTAAAGCCCACTAGGCACAACTGCCTGTTTTCAGGGTTGACCTGGGAGCATTGGGTGGTTAAGTGACTTGCTCAGAGTCATACAGTATGCAAGTGGAGGTTGTGGGAATCAAACCCACGTCTACTGGATGTACCAAGCTCATTCACAGCTCATTACTCTAACCTCTAGGCTATACTGCCAGCCCTAACCAGGGCTCTAGAGGTAAAAATGGAGTGGGGCGCCATCAGAGTGACCCCCGGTCTCCTCCATGGCATAGCCTGAACAGGTGCATTGGGAGCCCTGAGACAGGGACCTGACGTGGAGATGGAGAGGAAAAAACAGAGAGTAAAAAAGAAAAAAAAAATCTCGTGGCTAAACCAATTTTTTCTAGTGGCCACAATTTTTGAGATCCTATTCAATATTGCTCCCACTGTTGTAAAAATAATTTCATGGGCAGGTGGCCAGTTGGCCTCTGACTTTAAGAATCTGTTAGCCAAACCAATTGTTTTAGTGGCCATTAGACACCTGGCTACCTGATCTGTCCCACTTTGCTCTAAACACTGGAATATATGTGACTTGAAAAACTGCACTCTGTGCAGGAGACACAGAATCATACAAAGCTGCAGGCAGTAAAAGACAAGTGATCAATAGCCCTACCTTTTTATTCGGGGGTGGAGGTGGGGGAAGAGGACAGGGTCAGTGTTAAGCAGTCACCCTAGTGAAGCCAGAGAACTTCTTATATCCCAGTACATGGTCATAGCCCAGTAAATCAGCTGTGTGCAGTACCAGCAGCCTCAGATCAAAAGATTATGCTTCTGGCCTTAGCAGTCCTCTGCAAGTGTTCATGGCTGTGTGGTCTACTGAGGGCTGCTGACTTGGCCATTGCCCTCCCTGTCACCTGGCTCATCAACAGGTCCCTCCTTGAGGGTACAGTTCCCAGTAAGTGGAAAGTTGCGACCGTAGTCCCAGTGCACAAAAAAGGGCCCCGTGATAACGTGGGGGAATTTCAGGCCCATCTCCATTCTCTGTCCTCTAGGGAAGATGCAGGAGAGGCTAGTCTATAACCAAATGCTAGACTACCTTGAGATGCACTCTGTCCTAATGGACATCCAACATGGCTTTAGGAAAGGCCATGGCACGGACACGGCCCTTATCCGGCTCACGTCTGATGTCCTTGAGGCAATAGACAACGGCTCCCCGATGGAAGCCCTGTTTATTGACCTGTCCAAAGCCTTTCATCGTGTCTCCCATCAGCTCCTTCTCTCCGAAAGATGGGCTCTCACTCTCCTGGTTTAAGAGCTACTTGCTCAACTGAAGCCAAAAAGTTGTCTGGAAAGGTGTCCAATCTGGTATCTGACCAGTGGTCTCTGGGGTACCCCAGGGCTCTATCTTGGGCTCCCTGCTGTTCTCCCTCTTTGTCAATGACATTGAAAGGGGTTATGGGCCGTGTAATCTAATCCTCTATGCAGATGACATCGTTGTCAACCTAGTGTCATCACTGCCAAACTGCAAGCTAGCCTCTCAGCACTTGAAGCCTGGTTCTCCACCAACCTTCTAGTCCTGAATGAGGAAAAGATGAAAGCGGTCCTGTTTGGAACCAGGCATCTGGGGGCCATAAGATCTGACCTGCTCAAACTCCAAACAGCCCAGGGGAAGAGAGTCGAGGTCCTTGACAAGATCAATTACCTTGGAATCCTCCTTGACCAGGAGCTGTCCTACAAACCTCATATTGACACTTTAAATAAAACCATCCACCAGAGGACTGGACTCCTCTAACACCTGGGACACTCACTCTTTGATGAGGCTCGGTGAGCTATAGACAATTGCACTCTTCCCCCCATCCTCCTCTATGGGGCCTCCCTCCTCCAGTCCCTTTGGGAAGGGGATCTATGTACTCTCTGTGCTTTACCATCGAGTAGCATGCTTTGCAAACAATGACCCCCCTAGGAGACATCATTGTGAGGTCCTTGCCAACCTCCACTGGCCCACCTTAAGGTACAAACTGGCCTACTCCTCCAACTGCCTGACCTACAAATTCTCCACCACAGGCCCCCCTCCTCACTTGCGGGGCCTGCTCAACCCTAGGGCACATGTCTGTGACACAAGGTCCTCTGATGGCTGTCCCCTGGCCATCCCTCGGGTCCGCACCAACTCTGGAGGGCATTCCTTTAAATACTCTGCCCCACACCTATGGAACACCCCCCTCAGTTTACCTGGTCAACAAGCCATCTCTCCAAAGCTTCAAGCTGGGCCTCAGAGTTTACCACCTGGAAGTCAGCCTCTGTGGCTGCAATTGTTAGTCCCCGTATATCATCCCCTCCTACACAGGTCTTACCCGTGACCATGGTACTCCATGCTCATTGTTACGGTAGTATCTACCATGTCTAATGCTACCCCATTGATTCATACCACAGGTGTAACTTATGCTGTCATTTGTAATTACTGTCATTCCAATGTATATAACTACAACCACTGTATGTTGTCCAATGTATAAAGTATGTTTTATGTAACTAATCCCAAGTCACCCCTGAAAAAGGGACCTCTGGTCTCAGCGGGCTCACCCGGTTAACAAAATTTTAAATAAATAAATAAAAAAAAAACGAGGCCACTTCTGCCAATCGATGATGCTGTCCTGTTGGGTATCTAGGTGGAAATAAAAGAACCCAAAGCACTTTTTGCAAGAGTAGGGGAGCTCCCCCATTGTCCTGTCCAACATTTCCTTCTCAGACAAAAAATGGCTCGTGTAATTGTCCAAGGCTTTGCATGGGTGTTGATGCACAGAATGGCTGCCACTACAAATTTACAGTCACTTCTCTACCGGAGTCACACTGCTTGTAAAGATAGCACTTTGGGATACAATGTGTGTGACAAGAGCTATATGAATGCTAATTCTTCTTCAGTCTCCCCAGTTGTAAAGCTGGGTTGAAGGCATGCAAGACCCCACTGAAAGTTAGATGTTATATCTCTGCAAGGCTGCCACTAGCCATCTGGCTACCTTACTTGTCCCATCCTGCTCTAAACACTGGAATACATGTGACCTGGAAAACTACACCCCGTGTAAGAGACACAAAAACAGAGAAAGCTGCAAGCAGAAAAACAGTGGTCCATCAACATGACGTGTGTGTGTATGTGTGTCAGGGCACAGTGTTGAGAAGGGGTGGAGAGTCACCCTAATGAAGCCTGGGGACTTTTTCAACCCCAGTATACTGTCACAGTCCTGTGAAACACAGCTGTAATCACCATGAGCAGGGTCAGATCAAAAGATTATGCTTTTGGCCTTAGAAGTCCTGCACAAAGTGTGGATGTTGTGTGTTCTAGTGGACAGAGCTCTGACTTGGAAACCAAAAGCCCAAGGTTCAAATCCCAACACTGCAGCAACCAACTCACTGTGAGGCATTCTGCAAGTCACTTAACCTTTCTGTACTTCACTCCTGTACAGGATTACAGTCACTTCACTGCCAGTCTCTCATTACTTGTAAACCGCTTTGGGATACAGAGTGTATGAAAAGCACTATATAAATGCTAATTCTTCTTGTTCCTAGTTGTGACATTGGGTAGAAGGCAAACAAAATGTCACTGGAAAAAAAATATGTATATTGACTGGTCTGTCTTAAAGGAAAACTCTCATAATGCTAACCCTCCCATCCCCGGAAGCTGTAGCCCCCGATTATGCTTTTCCCATGGTAAAGAAAATTTTTTTCACAGTTTACTTTATTTTTATTTTGTACACTTCCCAATCGCCAAACATGGTGAATATTGCGCCTTCCATTTCAGGTACTGGTGCGGCACCGCACCGTTCACCCCAATACAAAATGTATTAGGACGATGCAGCGCCGAACCATTACCTGAAATGGAACTCCACAGCATCCGCCATGTTTGGTGGTCAGGAGTTTACAAAATAAAAATAAAGTAAGCAAACTGTGAAAAAGAAAATTTACTGTGGGAAAAGCTTAATTGGGGGCTACAGCATTTGGGGGTGGGAGGGTTAGCATTATGAGTGTTTTCCTTTAAGTAAATAAATGAAAAACAAATCAAGAAGACTGCTGCTGTAGAGGTACTCGGGCTGAACTGGGCTACAACAGCAAAGAGACAAAAAACAGGAAACTGGTGCAAATTTTAATATAAACATCTGGAGCAGCTTCTAAACTCAATTTTATTGACGTTTACATTTGCTGTAGCTGTAAAAAAATAATAATCCCAGGCAAACATCTGGCTGATGTGACAGGATATAGCAGAGTGAAATTAAGCATCATACCACTGACAGATCCCTGGTGGTATAAATCTCATCCCTGCGGCAATAAAGCTGCTGTTGAGAACTGCATTCCATAAACTGCAGGACTGGACTCGATGAAAAAGAAAACACAAGAAAGATAGTACAACATTCTTCACAATACACAGCTTCTTTATCACATGCAGTCAGTCTCTCATAAATTGGCACTGTTTCACGGAAAAGTTCCAGCCCCTGCCGAGTGCCCATTCCCAGCAGACTATGAGAGGCATGAATGGAAATTTTTCATCCCTAAAGTTAGAACAAACTATGGTAAATGTACTGTTTGCATGTAATGGTGAGGCACTGCACAACTCAGTCACACAACTGTCACATCTGGTCAGCTCCAAATCCTACCATTATCAAGGGAACGGTCACAAAATCATCTGAGTCAGACGCTGTTGTACAGGCTAAACAAGGACCAATTAGTATAGTCTCAGGATTCACAGGAGTCTTTGAAAGTATGTACTGCAATTTGTAGTTCTCTCATATCTATTCTGAAATTATCTTATTAGCACTTATGTGTTTTACAAGTATAAAAGTCAAACTGGGTAAGGCTGCTCGCCAAGTCCTACCCCTAGGTATTACACACTTTGAAAGGATAGCCTAAAAGCTTGTTTATAATAGGTGTCTGTTTCATGTGTTAACAGTTTACACAGAAGAAATTAAATTTACACAGTTACAAAGTGCAGCACATATGTACTGGTGGATGACCCGAGCCCTCACTGCTATACTCTGCTGTTGATGTTCAAGGCTCAGAGCGTGAACCCAGAATGAAAACATGGCTCTCCAGCATGCCAGGCTGATTCCCTAGTGCTCAGTGGCATGGAGCCAACCTCTCTCCCACATATTTAACAGTAGCTGCACATCATCCAACGGCATTTATCAACGTTATCTGAGGGGTCAAAACTGGCATCAGCCAACTAGACAAATGCGGGGAGATTTTTTTTATTGGGCTAGTGATGTTTTCCTTCAGCCAGCCTTGGCTTATAGTGCAGAAGGTAAAATTGTAATAAGTTCACCAGCTGCACCAGTGGAAAAGTCTGTGGGGGCTAATGGATTTTCCCAGTCACTAGCCCCCCTTGCTGGCTAGTGACTGCAGAACTTAATTTTGACCCCTGTTATCTCTGGCAGCTAAATTGGAAGTGTTTAGATAGAGGAGCTCCCACTTCTAGTTTTGTAGGAAGGAGAAAGATGACAGAGATGTAGGAATTTTATCTCACGAGGTCTTCTGGGCTCCCATTATTCTGACTGCAGAGTTTTATTAGTCCATGCAACTGCACAAGTGCATTACTCAACAACCTTATGATACTGCTTACATGTATAGCGCCGCAGCTATGTCAACCTTTTCCACATTTAGGGGGCAGTGCAGGAATGCTGCTTGTTAGCGACTAGTTCAAGAATATCATGCCACTACTGGCAGTGTTGGGTAAGTTACTTTTCTATTACTTTGAGAAACTTGTTTCAGGAAGCTCTGTGCAATCACTAGCAAGGATGGAGAAGTACTAGAAAAAGTAATGCATCTTACAGTTACAGTTATTTCTTTCTTTTTATACAAAAACAATACAAAAGTAATAAGTAACTATAACAGATTACATTTATTTGAAAGTAATAGGTTAGTTACTAGTTACTTTCAAATAAATGTAATCAGTTACAGTTACACATTACTTTTGTATAAAAAGAAAGAAGTAACTGTAACTGTAAGGTGTATTACATTTTCTAGAACATCTCCATCCTTGCTAGTGACTGCACAGAGTTCCTGGAACAAGTTTTGAAAAGTAATAGAAAAAGTAACTTACCCAACACTGACTACTGCCTCACACACTAGCCGTTTGCCTCTGGGGAGCAAAGCCTGGAGATGCAGCTCTTCTGCATAGTGCGGTAGACTCTAGGAATGAACTGTGATGCTTCAGTATTTGTTCTCACCCCATCTAATTATGCTTGCGGAAAAACTCCCAGCCATTATGTGTAGAGGTGTAGCTAGTGAAATAAACTGTGTAGACCAGGACCCTCTTTGCACCCCCCAAGTTGTTTATACAGTTCTATTTGTTGCCCTGCCCCTTGTATACCTCATGTTGCACTTGAGTGTACAGTAAAACCAAAAACAATTCCAGCCTTTCATTTTATATACTTGCACTATGTTTTAACAGAGCACAACAATCATATAGGTATATGGTTAGGGTTTACTGTGTGTGGAAAGCAGCTCTTTCAAAAACGTTGTGCACATTCTAAAGATGTTGAGAATGTTTGATCATTAACTCAGCCGTGTTTCCCCACGCTCACTCTTGCTGCTTTCAGTTTCTCTGCACAGTTTCACTCACTCACACAACACTGCCCCCCCCATGCTAACTCCTGCTGCTTTCATTTCAGCACTCCACTCACTCACAGAGGTAACGTTCAATTCATTAACAAAAAAAAAATACAAATCAGAAACATATATTATAACAAATAAAATATGGGCAACAGTACATTACTCACCATGCGTTTCTATGTCAGGGTTGAGATAACAGCATGGACCTCTCGATCTTCACTCTTGAGGTCCCTATACTGTTATCTTAACCCTTCGATGGAAGCACAGGTAGTTATGCATGACTGCCCGTACATTATTCCTTATGTTATAACATCAGCAGCAGAAGAAGCATTAGACAGAGGGACCATTAAAAACAGATGGCCAGGGCCCAGAATTGCACTTCCACCCCCAAAAGATCATCTTAAGTCACAGCATGTGGGTTCCTGCAGTCATGACTGCATTCAGTGGTGACCAATAGGCTGGCTTGTTTTTACCGAAATAGTAACAGAGGATGCTGGTGCTGGTGTAATGATACGGCTACCCGCTGTTCATCTGTTTTGTTTTCGAGAGAGTGTTGGGGAAATGCGATGACACCTATGATAAAAATACCTCTAATGTCCAGCTCTTCCTCCATACTTTGTATGTATCCCGGAGTCCTCTGCTGTATGAAGTACAGAAGTTCAATCGAGTTGGACATCCAGAAGAGAATGTGCTGCAGATCTGGGACCAGGTCTGTAACAGTTAGGAGGGACAGGGATGCAGAGTCCTGGCTGGGGAAGACAGACAAAGATTACCAGTTGTTACATTACATATTGTGGTTACATTCAGTCAGTATTTAAACAGGATAAGGGGTAGCATTTCAGTATTTAAACAGGGCAAGAACTACCATTTCTGAACTGCAACTTAGCAAAGGGCACTCTACTCCAGTATTTAAACAGGGCAACGGCTATCATTTCAGTATTAAAACAGAGTGGGGAATCGTCTCGGTTTTCTCTTCTCCATCAGCCTTCTGCTCCACAACTACTGACCTTGTAAATCTCCCTCCCAGCAGCAGTGCAGGTCTGGCAGGTGTGCCCTACTTTGTGGTGAAAGCCCCTGTGTAGCAGGCCCCAAGAGGACTCACCTGGGAGGAGCTGGGATAAAATGCTCGTCAGAGTGACATGGTAAGAGTCAACAGCTTTATATGCCTATTAGGTTATGTCCTCCCTTTTAGATCCACCCTTCTACTAGTCCCTATAGCAACTCTTTCCCTATCCTAAACTTGGGGGGGGCATCTTATGGTCACCCACAACATCCAAGGACACCCCAAGCACCCCACAGGGGGTCAAACAGCATGTAGGCATCCTCCCTTTCTCTGGAGTCAGAAAGTACAGCCTCCACAGCACTCCCCAGATTGGGGTGGGGGTGGGCTCATAACGCAAACTCAGGTCACCTCTATGGCACTGCAGTGGGCTCTGCTGGTGCCAGTGGGTCATGCCAAGGTTAAATATTTCAGTGTTTAAAACAGAGTAAAGAGAAGCACTTCCGTATTTAAAAAAGGTAATTGAACCCATGTCATGTCAGTAGTTAAACAGGAAGAAAAAAATCTGTTTAAGCAATATACCACGAGACGGTGTTGGTGATGCCAGGATTTACCCATGGCTGGTGTGTTTGGTCATGAGGCAACAGGCCGAATGAGCAAAACACACCAGCTGTGGGTAAATTCTCGCATCACCCACATTCTCGAGTGGGATATTACGATTATGCAATGCCCTCTTTTTTAGTGACACAAAAAAAAAAGAAAAAGAGTTTGTTGTATTTTAAATTATTTTTTATAGACTGTATTGTTCCGCCAGATAAAATAGTACTTTGTTGCTAGGGAGACCCCTCCTAGCATCTTCATTTCTCAGGTTCTGCCCAGCAGTCCCCCTACCCACACACACAGCCTCCCCTACTCCCATGTCTGCTTACTACAACTGTTTTTTTTTTAATTTTGTTCTTCCTATCCTGAAAAGAGCAACAGAGAACAGCAGCTGGAGAGTTAGACAGCGACAGTGTACCAGGAAAAAGAGCACATAAGCAGCATGTTCCTTCAGCTTGTCTGGGAGCGGAGTTCTTTTTTTTCTTTCAGTTTTAATAATGGCCCAGGAGAATATGGGACCTCTATACTGGAATCAGAGAGATAGTACGAGAACGGAGGCAGGAGGGAGGGAGTGACTGTGACAGGAGCAAGGAGTGAAGGCAACAGAAGCTGAAACAAGCAAGCCGCAGAGGAGCTGGCGGCTAAGCATCTCAGTGGGAACACGGGATGAAGTTTACAGAAAACTACAGTCTCTGTTTGGCCTGCATTCTGGTTCACAGGTACATCATTTCTTTGTAGAAAACAAATGTTGGAACTCGTGCTTCTGTGTGCCGTTTAGCAGGGAGCAATTGTGCAGCACTGAGGACTCAGCGACTGGAGAGAGCAGCGGTGTTGTTTTTATTAATGATTTTCTTACTTTTATAAGTGCTGGGTGACAATGTGAGGAAGCGGTACCAGAATAGAAGTGAGAGGGACTCACTGTATCTGCAGAAGCTGGAAGGAGCGAGGGGCGGGTTTGCAGTATTTACAATAGTTTTGCTGAGTGCTGGTGTGTGACTTTAATACTGAGGTGATATTTAAAAGTTGCATTTTTTCTGCTGCTGTGGTTTAGCGGGACAGTGATATGGCATCTTTACTGTTTGCATTTTTGGGATCAGACTGATTTCAGCAGATGTGGCTGACTGGCACCTTTTCCCGTGGAGTAATGCTGGGATTTACAACAGGGAAAAGGTGCCAGTCAGCCAATCAGGTGGCAACATTTTTAAAGCCATTATATAATAGTGCTTAAACCAGGTGAGGAAAACCATTTCAGTATTAAAATAGGGTGAGGGGTACCTTTCAGTAGTTAAATAGGATTATGGGAACTATGTCAGTATTTAAATACAGAGAGGGGAGCCATTTCACTATTTAAATGGGAGCAAGGAGAAACATGACATTATTTAAAAAGGGCAAGGGAACTGTTTCAGTATTTAGATAAAATGAGGGGTAGCAGTCAGCATTTAAACAGGGTGAGGGTCACCATTTCAGCATTAATGTGTTATTTATTTCAAGCACACAAGAGAAAAGTACGATTATGGACCATAATTACACATCCCTAACATCTCTTACTGGGTTCTACCTTAAAAATGTTTAAAAAACAAAAACTTTATTATTTGTAAGAAAAACATATTACTTTCTGTATGAAATATCCACAGAAGACAAAACGTAGTCCTAGCTGAGGCTAGAGGTGTGCGAATACCTAATTTTGAATCTTCGGACGGAATATTATATTTGGGTATTCATTATTCGTATTTGCTATTCATGTCCCTGTAAACAAACAAAAAAAAAAAAGAAAGAAACAGCCCCCAACCCTCCTCCCCACCCCAATCCTTAAATTCACAACCTCCCCATCCTCCCACCCTCATAGAAACATAGAATTTGATGGCAGATAAGGACCGCTTAGCCCACCTAGTCTGCCCATTGTCCTACCTAACAGATAAGCTGCAGATCCTAGTTAACCAACAGCTTACTTCCTCCTACCCCCCCACTAGGACTGCCTTATGTCTGTCCCATACATTCTTGAATTCCCCCACTGTTCTTGACTCCACGACCTCTTCAGGGAGGCTGTTCCATGCATCCACAACCCTCTCTGTGAAAAAATACTTCCTCACATTACCTCTGAGTCGTCCCCCTCTATCTTCGAATTGTGTCCCTTGTTCTTGCACATCTCTTTTTCTGAAAGATGCTACCCTCTTGGACTTTGTTGATTCCCTTGAGGTACTTGAAAGTTTCTATCATGTCCCCTCTCTCCCTTCTTTCCTTAAGGGTATACATATTAAGCTCCTTTAGTCTTTCTTCGTATGTCTTCTGGTGCAGACCCTGCACCGTTTTGGTTGCCCTCCTTTGGACAGCCTCCACTCTATGTCTTTGCAGAGATGGGGTCTTCAGAACTGCACACAGTACTCCAGATGGGGTCTCACCAACTGTCTGTACAAAGGGATAACAACTTGCTGTTTTCTACTATTGATGCCTCTCCTATGCATCCCAATATCCCCCAGACTTCTACTTGCCTTCATTGCTACAATCCCACCCTATCCCCCCAGCACCCATAATGTCATACTTTAGTGGAGCATTTAAAACAAACACTCCAACAGTGGGGAACCAGCACAACATGTTCACCTCCATGGCCAGCTGTCATCTTTAGTGTTTTTTTGTTTTATTTTTATCAATATTTCTTCCCAGACCCCAACCTGACAGAGCTTCCCCCCCACACACAATTTTTTTCTTAAAGTTGAGGGCCATCATGGACAAAGGTGACTGACACAAACGGCCCTCCACCATGGGCAGCTGCCTTCTGCTGAATGAAAGTGCTCCCGCACTTGCTCGAATAGTAAAAACCAGCTCATCACGTGATCAGCTGGTCTTACTATACACAAGCGCAGGAGCGCTTTCATTCAGTAGAAGGCAGCCAACTGTGGAGATGGTCAGGTTATGTCGACTGTCTTCGTCCATACTAGCCCACTAATTTAAGAAAAACTGGGTGCCAGGGGGCGGGTACTGCCATGCCAAGGTGGGGGAATATGGATTTAAAAAAAAAAGTGCTAAAGACGGCTAGACACGGAGGTGGGCAAGTTGTGCCAGCCGCCCATCGTAAGAGTTTTTTTGTTTGTTTTGTTTGTTTAAATACTTCACTAAATATGACATTTTGGGTGTGGGGGAGGAGGGTGGGAATGAGACTGTAGTGGAGAGTGGGGTACAGGGGGTTGTACATGACAATCAATCAATCAAAACTTTATTTTTATAGCGCCTTTCAAAAACCAAGGTGCTGCACATAAAACCAAATACAAATATAACATTAAAACAGAAAGATAAAATACATCAGTCATTAGGGAAGGCCAAATTCAAAAAATAAGTTTTTAGCTCAATCTGAAATCTGTCAACGGTCAGGCATTCTCTTAACCGGTGAGGTAGAGAATTCCACAAGGTTGGAGCTGAAAAAGCAAACGCACGGGCGCCTGATGTTTTTAGTCGTACCCTGGGAATCTCTAGCAATCCCTCGTCGGTGGATCAGAGAGGACGGGAGGGGCAGTAGGGTATCAAGAGGTCTCGCAGGTAACCGGGTCCCTGATCATGTAGGGCTTTAAAGGTTAGCAAACCAATCTTAAAGGTGATCCACCACCAAACATGCAGCCAGTGCAGTTCACGGAGCACAGGGGTAATATGACTGGACCTAGAAGTCCCAGTCAAAAGCCTGGCTGCTGCATCCTGCACTAGCTGCAAGCAGCAGATATCAACCCCTGGAAGCCCTAGGTAGAGAGAATTGCAGTAATCAAGGCAGGTAGTGATGAAGATGTGGAGCAGTGTTGGAAGATCATCCGGGGGAACCAAGTGTTTCACCCGGGTGATATTTCTCAGATGATAGAAAGAGGATTTGACAACAGCCGACACCTGAGATCTTAGTGTCAGGCCATCGTCAAAAATAACACCGAGGTTACGCACCCGATCTGAGGTAGTGAGCTATATGACATCGATCAAAACACCTGATGCCTGGCCAGCTCCCATACCTGCCCCCGGATGACCAGGGTCCACAACCAGCACTTCGGTCTTATCCAGATTCAGTCTCACCCAACTAGTACTCATCCAGGTTCTGATCTCGGTAAGGTAGTTGTTTAACGCAGAGAGTATAGCATCCTGTCCGGGTAGAAAGGACATATACAGTTGAGTATCATCTGCATAGCAGTGAAAACTCAAACTGTATCACCTGATGATATCTCCCAATGGCAGCATATACACTGCAAACAGCATGGGGGCCAAAATGGAGCCCTGTGGCACCCTGCAAGACAGGGAGTGAGTGCCAGAGGAGTAAATTCCGGTGGTAACTCTCTGAAGCCTGTCTGCAACGAAAGAATGGAACCATTTGAGGACTGTACCAGACAGACCACAAAGCAGCCACAGGCGTTCCAACAGCACACCATGGTCTACAGTATCAAATGCTGTGGAGAGATCAAGAAGGACCAGAATGGTACACACCTTTTGAACTCTAGCCATCAGGAGATCATTCAATACTCGGACCAGTGCAGTCTCCATGCTATGCTTCTTCCTAAATCCAGACTGGAGAGTATCATAGATCTTGTGAGTTGTAAGATGGTCATCCAGTTGCAACGCAACCACCTTTTCAATAACTTTACCAACAAATGGCAGGTTAGCGACAGGTCAGTAGTTAGCTGGATAGTCCGGGTCCAAGGAGGATTTCTTAAGGAGTGGTCGAATGACCGCCTCCTTTAGGGTTCTGGAAAGACCCCTATCTCCAAGGACCTCCAGACAATTTCTGCAAGGATCGGGCAGATAACATCACCACATCCCAATAAAAGGGGTGTAGGGCCCGGATCCAAACTGCAACTGGTTGGGGGCATTGACTGGATGATCGTCACAATATCTATGATTTCTGGCTGTCAGAAATCTGACCAGAGAGACTGAGTGCACACCACATCCCAACGATCACCACAACTCCTCATAGGAGAGACTATGCCGATGCTAGACCTGATGCTGGCAACCTTATCTGCGAAGAATCGAACAAACTCCTCGCATTTCAGCTGAGAAAAAGCTTCTCTGGGCTGAAAACAGATTGGATTGCACATTCTGTCAACGGTCCGGAAAAGCTGAGCTGGTCGATTCTGCATGGCAGAAATCTCCCTGGACAGGAATTCTTCCTTCTTACGGGTGATTTCTAGCTGATAGCCATCATAGTGTGCCATCAGGCCTGTCAGCATCAAGGCCAGACTTTAGCCAAACTCTCTCCATCCTTTGACCAACTCGCCTCAATTCCTTCAAGGAACCATCAAACCAAGGGTTCCTTGGGCGAAGGGTGAGGGGTTGAACACGAACAGGAGCAATCTTGTCCAGGGCATCTCCCACAGCCTTATTATAGGCTGATACGAGATCACCTGGACTCATGCATTCACCTAACAAGTCCAGTGCCACCGATAGGTCATTAGGGTCATTAGGTCATTTAAAGACTAGGATGGAGAGGAGGGTGGGGGCTGTTTCTTTTTCTTTTTAAAACAGTATTTCTGACATAGGAATGGGCACGAATAGTGCCACTATTCGTTACTCATATCCAAATCACGACTACTGCATTATTCGTGGTATTCAGGAAGTACTATTCATTACTCGCACATGCCTAATTGAGGCATATTGATATTGTAACTTGAACCTGGTGCACAGGCTAAACAAGGAAAGGAGTGCAATTATGGCCCGATAATTACCCTCTTGTACTTGCCTTCAGCCAATCTGGGGGTTCTTGCCTCCATTACAAATTTCTCAATACTGATTGCAAAATATTTTTTCTTTTGAAATGTGCACAGTGTCTACCTGATTTTTAAAAATATGTTGTATCTCTTTGTGTGTTTGCTCATGTGTACACGTGCATGTTTTCTGCTACCTGGGAACCACTATGAAACACAGATTGCATATCTCATAAGAGTATTATAGTCGATAAAATTTTACCCATACCTGTATGTTAGTTCAATAAACCTGAATTGAAAAAAAATTAATCTTGCAACTATAAATTTTATTTATTTATTTATTTTTTTACAAGAAATAACTTTCCATAAAGGGCTGGGGTAGAAATAAATAGAGACTAAGGACTACAATGAAATCAACAAATTATTATAGGCCTGAGGGAAAGAATCACTGAAAAATATATGTTGTCACTGTGACGCATGGCCAGCTGGTTATGATTATTGTAGGATATTTGTAATATAAAAATACAGTATGTGATTGCCTCACATAAGACAGCCTGGGATTCCATGGGTGCCCCCCCCCAGGTTTCAGTGAAGCTACAGAATCTATTACACTGACCAGGAGATCTCTGCAATGTAATTAACTTCCTTAAGAAATTGCATTTTATGGCCTTTTTATGACCTGTCACTGCTTTGAAGTTGGGAAGCTAAATACATAGTTTATTACAGGACAGGACATCATTTAGCTGATTCCTGTCGGCTATATATCGAACCTGGGTGACGGACTGCAGAGTTGTAAAAACCTTTGATGTTCCTTGGGAAAACAGGAACTAGCCACCAGTTCAAAGGAAAGGCTTGATTAAAGATGTCATAATTTAGGAAATGTCTTTTTCCTTCTGAAGTCACATTATTTATAATATCTCCTGACATGAAATTATTTTTTGTAATTTTGTATTCTAAAAGGAGGAGCTAGATGACTCACAGAAAGGGTGTGGAGAAACAGTTTAAACTGGTACTTTTGTCTCAGATGAAGGTCATATCTTTTGGGCTCTTAAGAAACAAGATCTCTAATTTAACAGCACTTACTGAGGTAATACATTAGATAGAAAAAGTCTAAATGTATTGTGGTAGGAGTTTTTGTTTTGTACTTTGCCCGTGTTCTTTTAAGTGATCGTGAGCTTTTTGATATATTGTTCTGTGTTTACATTTTTCATATTTTTATCATCTTTTAGTAAAATCTTTTTTCCAACAGACTGCCTGGGTGTCTGCCAGTTCTTTTTTTGCATGTGACGTATAGATGGTTAAGTCTGACAATTGTTCAAGGTCTTGACGGTGTTACCAAACTGGAAAAAGGTAAGAATATACCCAAGGTCTGTTATAGAGCTTTAAGGGTTCATTTTGGAAGCCTGGCTTGGTGCCCCTGGTGAAAGATTGTACTGCAATCCCCGAAGAGGCTATGTATCTGAGCCTGTTCATTGGGTATGCTAGCATAAGGTTCACAGTTTGAATCCCCCCAGAACTTGAGACTAAAGGTGATTTGGACCCAAAAGCAGACAGGAGGGTTACCTTGTCTGTTACCTGTTCACACTATTGCGCTCGGAGGTTGGCACTGTGGGAGAAGAGGGCCTAACCTGCTGAGTGCATTTGTGAGTCACTATGCTAGGGAAAGTATTAGGAATTTTTTTTAAACTTGTAAAGTGAAACAACTTTAAAGTGCCAATGATCTAACCAATATTGAATATTGGTTTTCTTTCTTTTTTTTTCTGCATCTTTTTGTCCTCCAAGTTCAGTACTCCCCAATAGGTTTGGCATTGTCCCTGTAGCTCTACTGTGATTTTCCTGTGTTTTCCTACATATTAAGTTATGGCCTATAGAAACCAAAGTGCTCTGTTTTCCTGTATAACCAGTGAAAGTCAATGAGAGCAATTTACCTGTAAACTGATTTACCTGTAAAATACAGGAATCCCTGTAGATCTGGGAGCCCTGATGCTGCCACTTGCTCCTATCTAGAGGTGGGCAAGCCAGAGCAGGCTATAGCCCGGCTCGACTTGACCTCCATAAGCACTTGAAAGCCAAGGTCATGCTGAGTCATTTGTGGCCAGAGTAAACACTTCTGTCAGCCCAAGAAGTTACTGTAGTATCTAAAACATTCAATTCCTATGCACAGAGCAGCCTGCAGTAGCCAGGGCTTGGCTCGTGTTTTGACTCGTACAGTCAGGCTCTAGGTTGCCCATCTCTAACCCCATCTTCAGCTCAACCTCCCAGCCCATTTGTTGCTCCCCCCTCCCCCACCTTCATAACCATCAGGGCTTCACACAGCAGAGCCTGAGAGTATCAGTGGCAGTCAGATGACTTTACATACCTTAAATTTCTCCCTGGGTTTCTCCTTTTATGTCCCTCCCACTTCCCTGTGGTATAAGCAGTTGCCAGTGATGGACCACGTATGCACGCAGCATCCAGCAGGGGGTGGGGGGAGTGATTTCCATGACCCTTCACGCAGATGTCACTGTGGCAACAAAACCTACCACCAGCCCTCTCCGGACATGATGCAGTATGGAGCAGCAGCTGTCTAAGGCATGGCCTGCCTCTTACATTGCTCCCAGAGTCCACTCTTGAACACAGATTGCCAGCATGACTGTGCGGCCATCAGACAACTCTCTACTGAATAAAAGAAAGTTATAGTACCCACCAAAACTCTAGCTCTCTAAGAATATCTTTTCTATAGAGTACCACTCTTTGGTCTTAGAGTTGGAGGTGGTAGTATCCCATGGAAATCATTAACTCTGGGGCCTGTGATATCAGTGAAACATAGAAACATAGAAACATAGACTTTGACGGCAGATAAGGACTGCTTGGCCCACCCAGTCTGCCCATTTCCCTGCCTATTGGATAAGCTGCAGATCCTAGTTAACCAACAGCCTACTTCCTCCTACCCCCAACAAGAATTGCTTTATGTCTGTCCCATGCATTCTTGAATTCCCCCACTGTTTTTGACCCCACAACCTCCTCAGGAAGGCTGTTCCACGTATCCACCCCTCTCTGTGAAAAAATACTTCCTTACATTGCCCCTGAGCTGTCCCCCCTCCATCTTCAAATTGTGCCCCCTTGTTCTTGCACATCTCTATATCTGAAAGATGCTACCTTCTTTGATTTCCCTTGAGGTACTTAAATGTTTCTATCATGTCACCCTTCTCCTTCCATTCCTTGAGGGTATACATATTAAGCTCCTTTAATCTCTCTTCGTAGGCTTCTGGTGCAAACCCTGCACCATTTTAGTTTCCCTCCTCTGGACCGCCTCCATCCTTTCTTTGTCCTTGCAGACATGAGGTCTCCAGAACTGCATGCAGTATTCCAGTTGGGGTCTCACCAACTGTCTGTACAGAGGGATAACAACATCCTGTTTTCTACTGGTGATGCCTCTCCCTGTGCATCCCAGTATCCCCCCAGCCCTCCTTACACCCTTCTCACATTGCTTGCCTACTTTTAAGTCATCTGATATGACTACCCCCAGGTCTCTTTCCATTTTGTTTTTGTTAGTACCTCCCCCCACATTGTGTACTCTTCCCCTGGGTGGTTAAAAAACTGGTGTGGAGCTCAGGAATTTGGCTTCATTGGGGACTGGGGGTCCACCTGGAGTGATGCAAGCCTATACTGGCATGATGGGCTGCATCTGTCCGGGAGGGGAACCAGGATCCTAGGTGATAGGTTTAAATGCTTCATTGGCAAGCTTTTAAACTAGCCAAGGGGGGAGGCACTGGAAAGGAACAGGAAAATCCTAGCCCCCCCGAATAATCACGGTAGTAAGTGCAGCAAACACCAACATAGAGGTGCTGATAGGGAGAAGGGCAGGGGTAAATGGAGAAAGTGACAAAGGCAAGAAGGACAGGGATGGGGCAAAAGGGAGTAAGGCCATCAGGAAATGGAGGGTAATGAGTACCAATGCAGTAGTCTGGGCAACAAGCTCCTGAGCTGATGGCCTTAATGGAAGAGGGATGCCTGGATATCGTGAGCAGTCACAGAAACATGGTACACAGAGAACCATGAATGGGATGTTAACATACCAGGGTACATAACCTACAGGAGAGACAGGCAGGGGAGAAGAGGGGGAGGAGTAGCTCTCTATGTAAAGGAAGGGATAAAAGCAACTGAACAAAAGAGTAAACAGGGAGGAGAGGAGGCACTGTGGGTCACCTTGGAGACTGGAAAGGGCACCACAATCCGCACAGGGGTTGTGTACAGACCCCCATGTTAGGGGGAAGGAATGGACAAGGATATGATGGAAGGCATTCTTAGAATGGCAGAGAAAGGGGAGATACTGTTGATGGAGACCTGAATATGCCAGATGTTAACTGGAGCACATTTGCTGCAGCCACATCCAAGAGCAGGGCCATTCTTGATGCCTACAGGTGGCAGGCATTAGACAGCTAGTTTGGAACCCACTTGTGAGGGAGCAATCTTAGACCTCGTGCTCTCAAATGGGGGCAGTGAGAGGATCTCAGATCTAGAAGTGGGTTGCCATCTGGGGACAGTGACCATCAAACAGTGTGGTTCACGTTAAACTCAGCTACAGAGTCAAGCCATACAAAAGTGAGGGTACTGGACTTTAGGAGGGCTGACTTTGGCAAGATGGGAGAGTGCCTCAGAAAAGCACTAGCAAACAGGCTAGAAGGAGGTGTGGAGCAACAATGGGGAATTATCAAAACTGCCATCACAGAGGCAACAAGCCTTTGTGTGAAGCAAATAAACAAATCAAAACGAAAGAAAAAGCCACTATGGTTCTCAAAAGAGGTGGCTGTGAAAGTCAGGAAGAAAAAGATAGCATTCCGGAAGTATAAGGAAACACAGAAGGAGCAGGACAGAGAGGTGTACCAGTTAAGGCAGAAGGAAGCAGGGAGGGAAGTCAGAATAACAAAGGCCCAGACTGAGGAAAAGATAGCCAACTCAGTTAAGAAGGGGGATAAAACCTTTTATAGGTACATCAGCAAGCGTAGAAAGACAAAGGGAGGGACAGTGAGGCTGAACAGAATGAATGGTCGGTGGGCAGAGGGGGACAGTGAAAAAGCAGGAATACTGAACGAATATTTCTGCTCAGTATTCACAAAAGAGGAGGGGGAAGTGCCTCATCCAATTAACAGAAGCCCTCTTGATAGGGGGGTCGATCCCAGTCCTTTCACAGAAGAAAGGGTTCTGCAAGAACTCCTAAAACTGAAGGTGGACAAAGCAATGGGTCCTGATGGAATTCACCCCAGAATTCTAAAAGAATTAAGGGAGGAACTAGTGAAACCACTGGCTACTCTTTTTAATAAATCATGGGAGGATGGTGTGGTACCCGAGGACTGGAGGAAAGCGGATGTGATTCCCCTTCACAAAACTGGGACCAAGACAGAGGCAGGAAACTACAGACCTGTCAGTCTGACCTCTGTGGTAGGGAAAGTGATGGAGTCACTACTGAAGGAAAGAATAGTTGAGTATCTAGAGGCCAGTGGAGCACAGGACCCAAGGCAGCATGGGTTCACAGCGGGAAGGTTATGTCAGACGAATCTAATAGATTTTTTTGACTGGGTGACCAAAGTAGTAGACCAGGGAGGGGCTGTGGACATAGCCTACCTAGACTTTAGCAAGGCATTTGACACAGTCCCACACAAAAGATTAATAGTCAAATTAATCAGCCTGGGAGTGGGACCCAGGGTGGTAGCCTGGGTAAAACATTGGCTGAACAATAAGACACAGAAGGTAATTGTAAATGGAGTCCACTCTGAAGAAAGGGGGGTTACTAGTGGGGTACCACAGGGTTCAGTATTGGGTCCAGTCCTTTTTAATGTCTTCATCAGTGACATTGCAGAGGGACTGGAAGGAAAAGTATGCCTTTTTGCAGATGACACAAAGATCTGCAACAGGGTTGATACACAGGAGGCATGGAAAGGATGAAAAGGGACTTGCAAGGTTGGAGGAATGGTCAGAAGTATGGCAGCTAGATTCAATGCAAAGAAGTGCAAATAATGCACCTGGGAAACAAGAACCCAGGGAAGAATACACAATGGGTGGGGAGTAGTAACAACAACAAAAGGAAAGGGACCTGGGGTAATCATATCAGACATATTAAGGTTAGCAAGCAATGGGAGAAGGCAGTAGGGAGGGCTGGGGTATACTGGGATGTATAGGGAGAGGCATCATCAGCAGAAAACAGGAAGTTGTTATCCCTCTGTACAGACAGTTGGTGAGACCCCATCTGGAGTACTGTGTCCAGTTCTGGAGACCCCATCTCCGTAAGGACATAGACAGGATAGAGGCAGTCCAGAGGAGGGCAACTAAAATGGTGCAGGGTCTGCAAGAGAAGCCGTATGAAGAGAGACTAAAGGAGCTTAACATGTATACCCTTGAGGAAAGAAGGGAGAGGGGGGACATGATAGAAACTTTTAAGTACCTCAGTGGAATCAACAAAGTCCAAGAGGGTAGCATCTTTCAGAAAAAGAGATGTGCAAGAACAAGGGGACACAATTTAAAGATAGAAGGAGGGCTGATTCAGGGGCAATGTGAGGAAGTATTATTTCACAGAGAGGGTAGTGGATGCATGGAACAGCCTTCCTGAGGAGGTTGTGGGGTCTAAAACTGTGGGAGAATTCAAGAATGCATGGGACAGACATAAGGCAATTCTTGTGGGGGGTAGGAAGAAATAGGCTGTTGGTTAACTAGGATCTGCGGCCTATCCTGTAGGTAGGGAAATGGGCAGACTGGATGGGCCTAGCAGTCCTTATCTGCCGTCAAAGTCTATGTTTCTATGTTTCTATGTTTCTGTTTCCCAGGTGCATTACTTTGCTCTTCTTTGCATTGAATCTAAGCTGCCATACATTTGACCATTCCTCCAACCTTGCCAAGTCCCTTCTCATCCTTTCCACCCCCTCTTTTGTATCAATCCTGTTGCAGATCTTTGTGTCATCTGCAAAGAGGCATACTTTCCCTTCCAGTCCCTCTGCAATGTCACCTATAAAGACATTAAAGAGGACCGGTCCCAGTACTGAACCCTGCGGTACCCCCCCTAGTAACCCCCCTGTCTTCAAAGTCGACTCCATTTACTATTACCCTCTGCGTCCTGTTGTCCAGTCACTGTTTTACCCAGGCTACAACCCTGGGACCCACTCCAAGGCTGGCTAACTTGTTTATTAACCTTTTGTGTGGGACTGTGTCAAATGCCTAGGTAGGCCATGTCCACAGCCCCTCCCTGGTCTACTACTTTGGTCACTCAGTCAAAGAAATCTATTAGATTCATCTGACATAATCTTCCTGCTGTGAACCCATGATGCCTTGGGTCCTGTGCCCCACTGGCCTCTAGGTGCGCAACAGTTCTTTCCTTCAAAAGTGATTTCATCATTTTCCCTACCACTGAGGTCAAACTAACAGGTCTGTAGTTTTCTGCCTCTGTCTGGCTCCTACTTTTGTGAAGGGGAATCACAACCGCCCTCCTCCAGTCCTCAGGTGCCACACTATCCTCCCATGATTTATTAAAAAGGGTATTCAGTGGTGTCACTAGTTCTCCCCTTAATTCTTTTAGAATTCTGGGGTGAATCCTGTCAGGCCCCATTGCTTTGTCCACCTTTGGTTTTAGGAGTTCTTTCAGCACCCTTTCTTCTGTGAATGGACTGGTATCGATCCCCCCTATCCAGAATGCTTCTATTCTTTGGTTTAGGTACCTCCCCCTCCTCTTCTTTGGTGAATACTGAGCAGTAGTATTCATTCAGTATCCCTGCTTTTTCACTGTTACCCTCTACCCACTCCCCTTCCCTAGCACCAATGTATGGTGCCATCCAGACTCCCACATGGTATTTAGCGGTGCCTGCTGCAGCCACTTCAGTACCTTTTTCACTGAGGAGGAAGAGTGAACTACCTGACAACCAGTAATAAAAACAACAACTGAGGGCATAAGGCTGCTCAGTGGTCCCCGAAAGAAGGGACCAACAACTCAATGATAACAAGTGTCTCCATGGTCCGTACCTATTGAAAAATGGATGAAGACTAAATAATGACACTGAAGGGGTCCAGGGGATGATGGGTGGGTGAGTTGTACTCTATGGAGCAGATTTTTTTTTTTATTCACATTTTATTGAGTTTTCAAGACAAGTATATAACAACATAGAACACTACAGACTTAACAATACAGCTCATAAAATGTGAATTGGTACATTATGGTAGATCATTCTTGTAGTATCCAAAACCCATATGCAACACCAAAAGGAAGTGCAATGTGCAGGCTGTAGCAATGTGATCATAGATTCCATTTATTTGAGAAAAGCCTCACCATAGTATAAGCTTTAAATGGATGGCTATATCCTGCTCAAGGGACAAAAAGTAGGATCTCTGACCGTTACAAAGAAGAGTCATCAAGTCCACAATTTCTCCGCTTTTCCTCCTGTTGTCCAATGATATAGGTCAACATTTCTACGGTATATATTGAATTACCCAAAGTTATCCAATCTTCTATGGTAGGGATTCCTATCGTTAACTAATGTTTTATAATGCATTTCTTTGCCATTAGAATAAGAATACCCAAGAGGTATCTTGTGGCAGCATCGTTTAGTCCTGACTCAGACGTTCTTGAAGATCTAGAGTTACTGTAAGTACTATAACATCCCTGTCTTCAAAGAATCAATGTTCTCCATACAGTCCCACTCTTTGGTCTTGACTAGCAAGCAGTCAAAAAAAACAAGTCCACCAGGAGGCTGGAGACCCAAGACTCACAAGCAGACAAGGCCCTGCACTATAGCCAATCTCAAACTTGCATGCTGTCTGGAGTGAATGTCTGGATGTGTAGTAAAAATGTGAATAATACTCCATGTCTTGGCCATACAAATCTCAGAAATAAGAGACAGACAGGAGCAAAGTGGCTCAGATAACCATAGCTCTAATGAAATGTATTCTAACAGAGCCTTCCAAGGGCTGTCCTGCCACTGTGTAGCAGTGCTCGATACAGGTGACAATCTGTGAGTAATTTACATCCTGGAAGAGGCAACTATTTGCCATAAGCTGCCTGCCCCAAAGAATAACTCGCGTCAGCAGCTCTTTAATGAAAAATCACTAAGAGTAATGAATCCCACATCTTTACATATACATATACTACAGCTTGATGGAAATTCTGCAAAAAAATCCACACCCCCCCCGACAAAGACTGTGGCATAGAATCAAAGCGACGGGGCTAGGGCTACGCAGCACCAGCAGGACATTTAAATTCGGTTTTCTACTAAGTGAGCACTTGGGGATCTTTATTTACTGCTTTACATTTTGCCAAAACAGAATCAAAGAAATGCTGAGGTGCGATGGCGCAAATCCTGACTTCAACAAAGCACAGGTGTCCCTGACTGGTTTTTGCCTTACGTGTTCTTCTGGAACCTATGGTTAGATGAACTGATGATAACCCAATTCCTGTTCATACCTAAAAGATTCAGTAATGTTTGTTCTCTTAACTACAGATGCGCAACTATCATTTATCAGCTGCTCATTATCCCCTTTAAATGATTATGCTAATGTTCTGAATGGTAATGCATAGTAACACCCACCCAAGTCTGAGATTCTCAATACACGACTGGTGAGATTTATAATAGTCTTTCCTTTTTTGTATAACATATTTCATTAAGTTTAAATATTTAAACATTTTACAGATAAAGCCAGCTTTACAGACATGATTAGAGTTACAGCAGTGGGTGCAGATCATATTAAATAACACCATGAGACATTATTATTTAATACAGATGCATTAGCCAATGAAGACAAAACACACAAGTCCCCCTCTCCCCCATAAAAGATGATGTGAAAAAGTATGAGAGAGAATCTTGTGCCTCAACCACTGTCTAACTCTTAATACAGTATTCATATCTTAAAAGCTAGTGCAATAAGCCTGTTTTTACTCATTATGTGAACTGGAGTATTGAGCTGGTTTGTGTTTTTTTGTCCTTAAGTGTGAACAGTGAACGTTTTTATTTTTCCTGCAGGGTTTAGAAATATATCCAAGCGAGATCTCTCTGACTTAACACAGCCCTGATATGGGCAGCGTGTGTACCTCCTGCAGTGAAAGGAAGTGATGCAGTGGGAGGAAAGCTGACTGCTCTGCCTAATGTGTTTCATCAGAAGGAACCAGAGACAGTGTTAGTTTTATTGTACCCGAAGCAAAGAGACAAAGGACAAGTTGCAGTCTGAAAAATATTTAACTCACCACAGCTTGTTTATTACAAAGTAAGTGCCATGAAGTGAACATTTATCAAACTTACAAGTCCATGTGCACGCCCTGCAGGGTGTGCACACAGACTTGTAAGTTTGATATATGTTCACTCTTACGGCACTTAATTTGTAATAAACAAGCTGTGAGCTAAACATTTTTCAAACAGCAACTTGTCCTTTGTTTCCTTGTTTTGGGTGCAGCTATTTTTCCTTCTCAATTTGTGTTCAGTTTAAACCCGCACACCTTAGTATCCTCCTGCTGTATCCCCAGCTTTGTGTTTCTCATTTTAATTATGTTATTGTAATATTACTGGATGCACTTACTGTGCTATATGGATTGATTATGAAATGTACAGTATTTTCCCAGCTGTGCCTGTGCAGTGTGCTCACTCTTTGAACTGTATGGACTGGAGATTAACCCCCCCGCCCGACTTCATGTCTGACAGCCCTGCCCGTAACAATTACACCACAAAAGGCAACCAGAAGCACAATTACACCACAAAATGCAACCATAAGCAGCAATCCAGGTATACTCTGGAATCCATTAAGAACCTGCTCGAACAGCTGGCTCTGTGGTGCCGAGCAATGGGGCATCACTGTGGCACACTGGTGACCCAGGTTCACACCCGAGCCCAGACGTCACGCATGGAGACCAGAAGGAAAGGAGTAAGAGCATCTTCTAGACACTTCTCTCCCGGGGGTTGTGCTGGACCGCTTTACTGGTGACTCCTGGAGGTGTCTAGCAGAGGTGTGCTAGGCAGCGTAGACCACCACATGTTGCCAAACATCCCTATCCCCAGGATGCCGCTGTGGTCACATTAATGTGGGACGTGGGAAGGCCCAGAACAATAAAAAATCACCTACCTGGCTGCCAGATGACAGATGCCTTGTTCCCCCCCCCCCCGCATAGCCTCTCGCAGCACCCACTCCGATCCTCCTAGCCTCAAACATTCCCCGGTCAAAGTAGTGTAAATATTACCCCTCCTCTGCATTACTGCCAGGTCTACTGGGGATGTGGGACCAGTGGGGAAGGAGCAGATGGCAATGGGGGATGGCCCAGCCAGCGGGGGTTAAATGCTGTGTGGCTCAAAGGAGTGGCCGGCCGGAAGGACAGGGAAGGTGGAAAAAAGTAACAAAAAAAGAACCTGCTCAAACTATTTTTGAGACCACAAAATGATTAGAAGTGATACTACTTATGGTACGACTCCCTTAACTGTTCACAATGAGCGTGATCAGTTACAGGAATCTCACAGTAAGCAGCATCGCCTCCTAATAATCATTCCGCCGTCTCAGAAGCAAAAATTCTTTGAGCAGGTTCTTAGAAGAAAATGGCAGTGGAATCAGATTCCTAGGTGCCGTTTCCCTCTGTACCTTGCTGGCATGACTTACAGAACCTAGATGTGGTTAATACGTGTAAACCTCTACTTAATGAGTTTGTGGTGGAGAAGGCTGTTAAGCAGCTCCTTTAGCAAGGAACAGTTGCTACTTTAACGGCAATTCCCTAACTGATTTGCCCCTTTCCCTGCACTCTCTCCAGTCTCCCTCCCAACCCCTGCTGTGCTGCTCCTGTTTATGATTCTGATGCTGTATAGACACACACACACACACACACACACACACACACACACACTCACTCTCGCTGCTTGCTCTTTGCCTGCCTTTAGCTAACAGGCAGTATGCTGTGTGAACAGAGAGTGTGCAGCATGCTTGGAACTTTGGGGCATTTGAGTGCTGGGGGGACAAAAGGACTCCTTTTAGGCAGCTCCAATGTTGGAGACTTGGGCACCTTGTCACCCTCTGTGACTGCACCCCTAACCTATTCCTGTAAAAACAGACAACTAAAACAGACGACACAGCTGAAATGGGTATCTGTTAGTGTAAAACAAACAATTAGGTTTAGGTCACATAACAGCCAATGAATAAAAACAAAAAAATCACTTCCCTCAATATGACACTTTGAGAGCCAAAACTGCACATTTTATAAAGCAGTGTTAGTTTAACTGGGTAACTCATGCGAGTTTCATGCACAAGCTAAATCGGCATGTCAACTGGGAGGAGGTACACAGTATTGACGCTTTTCCCCAAAAACGTAATTTCCAGTGTTAATGATGAATGGTGTCAGACATAGAAACATAGAAATCTCTCGGTAGAAAAGGACCCATAGGCCCATCTAGTCTGCCCCTTTCCCTCCCCCACAGGCTCCTCTGTCCCTTCCCCATTACACCCTGCTTTTCTGCCTCCCCAGTGCAGTCTTCAGTCTCCCTTTTGCCAAATGGATTCATCCCCTTTCCATTCTTGTTTAAGCCCATGTTGTTATCCCATGCCCTCAAACTCCACCACCCATTCAGGCAGCCTATTCCCAGGGACCCACCACCCTCTAAGTGAAATATTGCCCCCTCACAGTTCCTTTGAATTTACCCCCTCCAACTTTAAGCTGTGCCCCCTAGTTTTTGTGCTTTCCCTCATCTTAAAGATGCTCCCTTATCTTGTTGATTCCCCTCAAACATTTAAAAGTTTCTATCATAATCCACCTTTCTCTCCTTGTTTCCAGTGTATAGAGGTCAAGCTCTTCCACTCTTTCTTCATATGATCTCTGGTGCACGCCCTGCACCATTTGGGTCGCCCTTCTCTGGACTCTCTCCATCCTATCCATGTCCCCTTGTAAGTGAGGTCTCCAGAACTGCACCCCGTACTCCAGGTGTGGTCTAACAATAGACCTGTACAGTGGCGTGATCACTTCTCTCTTCCTACTTGTAATAGCCCTCCCTATGCATGCCAGCATTTTGTTTGCCTTTCCAACTGCCTTGTTACACTGGTTTGCCACCTTTAGGTTATCCGATACGATAATCCCCAGATCTTTCTCCTGCTCTGTTGCCTCAATCACCTCCCCTCCCAGTGTGTACCGGCCTTTGGATTTTTGTGCCCTATGTGCATTATTCTGCATTAAAGCACAGCCTCCCCTCCCAGTGTGTACCGGCCTTTGGATTTTTGTGCCCTATGTGCATTATTCTGCATTAAAGCACAGCCTCCCCTCCCAGTGTGTACCGGCCTTTGGATTTTGTGCCCTATGTGCATTATTCTGCATTAAAGCACAGCCTCCCCTCCCAGTGTGTACCGGCCTTTGGATTTTTGTGCCCTATCTGCATTATTCTGCATTAAAGCACAGCCTCCCCTCCCAGTGTGTACTGGCCTTTGGATTTTTGTGCCCTATCTGCATTATTCTGCATTAAAGCACAGCCTCCCCTCCCAGTGTGTACTGGCCTTTGGATTTTTGTGCCTTATGTGCATTATTCTGCATTAAAGCACAGCCTCCCCTCCCAGTGTGTACCGGCCTTTGGATTTTTGTGCCCTATGTGCATTATTCTGCATTAAGCACAGCTCTCCTCCCAGTGTGTACTGCCTTTTGGATTTTTGTGCCTATGTGCATTATTCTGCATTAAAGCACAGCCTCCCCTCCCAGTGTGTACTGGCCTTTGGATTTTTGTGCCCTATGTGCATTATTCTGCATTAAAGCACAGCCTCCCCTTCCAGTGTGTACCAGGCCTTTGGATTTTTGTGCCCTATGTGCATTATTCTGCATTAAAGCACAGCCTCCCCTCCCAGTGTGTACCCGGCCTTTGGATTTTTGTGCCCTATGTGCATTATTCTGCATTAAAGCACAACCTCCCCTCCCAGTGTGTACCCGGCCTTTGGATTTTTGTGCCCTATGTGCATTATTCTGCATTATAGCATAGCCTCTCCTCCCAGTGTGTACCAGGCCTTTGGATTTTTGTGTCCTATGTGCATTATTCTGCATTAAAGCACAGCCTCCTCTCCCAGTGTGTACCCGGCCTTTGGATTTTTGTGCCCTATGTGCATTATTCTGCATTAAAGCACAGCCTCCCCTCCCAGTGTGTACCCGGCCTTTGGATTTTTGTGCCCAATGTGCATTATTTTGCATTAAAGCACAGTTGCCACATCCCTGATCACTTCTCCAGCTTGATCAGATCTTCCTTCATCCCCCCCCAAGATGTATCCACCCTATTGCAGATCTTTGTGTCATCTGAAAATATGCACACCTTCCCATTAAGACCCTTTGCTATATCCCTAAAGTAAATCTTAAACAGCATTGGTCCAAATACTGACCTCTTGGGTACCCCACTTATTACCATTTCCTCATTGGAATGAGCCGCACTGACAACCACCCTTTGAATTCTGCCTTCTAGCCAGTTTTCCATCCAGTTTGTTAATTTCCTCCCTACCCCTAAACTGCCTAACTTGTTCACCAGTCTCCTGTGAGGGACGGTGTCAAAGGCCTTACTGAAGTCCAGACAGGCCGCAGCTCTCCCTGATCGCATATCTCCGTCACCCAGTTGAAGAATTCGATTAGGTTCATCTGGCATGACCTTCCTACTGTAAACCCATGCTAGCTGTCATACTGCAGTCCACCCTCTGCCAGGTACTGTACTAGTCTTTCTTTTAGGATTGCCTCCATCAGCTTACCCACTATTGAGGTAAGAATGACTGGATGAGTGTTACTCGGCTCCTCCTTTCCTCCGCTCTTGTGCGGTGGCACCACATCTGCCTTTTTCCAGTCCCCTGGGATTCTCCCAATGTCTAAAGATAGATTAATCAGCTTCGTGAGTGGTGCTACAAGTTCCTCCCTAATTTCCCTGAGTACCGTGGGATGCAGTGCATCTGGATCCAGTGCCTTGTCCACCCTTACTTTACGCAACTCCTCCATACCCAGTAGCACCCTCTAGGAGTGCGTATTATTAAGCGACTCAATATGAGCAACTCAATTGTTATTTTGTGGGTCTGCTCCCTTCCCTCGGAGTTGATTATTTTATTTTGATGGGGATGCAAGGGTGCCTTCTAAAAACAAAAAGCACGTATTTTGCTGAGGACCATCGCTGTTTGGCGGCGGTCTCTAAGTTCTGGTCACCCTTTTGACGCGGGCGATTTTGTGTCACTCTTTGTGAGCTCACCCTTAGCACATAATTCCCCAATATCCTAACTCTCCATGAAAAGACTTCTGTCACTCTCCTTGCTCTCCATCCCCCATCCCGCATCTCTGGTCCCTTTCCCCCCCTTTCAATTGTGAAGACTGAGCTAATGTACTTGTTTAACACGTTCACTTTTTTCCCATCCCTCTCAATCAGAGTTCCCCCCTTCCCTTTTAGTCTCATTATACCTTGCTTGTTTTTTCTTCTCTCTCGCTGATATATCTGAAGAACTTATTGTCCCCCCTGCTGGTGTCTCTCGCTCTTTTCCCCTCTGTATCTGCCTTTGCCCTCCTGACTGTTTGCCCTGCCACCCTAAGTTTTTCCCTGTATACCTCCCTTCCCACCATTCCTCGAGTAGTTTTGTATGCCCTAAATGCTTTATTTTTCTCCTGTATTGCTCCCGCCACCCCCCTAGTGAACCAAAGCAGCTTCCTTCTTTGTTTTTTCTTGCCCACCTTCCTAATGCACTGCTCCTTGGCCCTCAAAATTCCCCCTTTATTGCCTCCCACAGTTCCTCAACGTCCCCCGGATTTTCTTTTCCTTCCATTTCCCTCTTGAAAATTTCCCTCGTTCTCTTAAAATCTGTCCTCTGGAAGTCCATTACCTTAGCGGTGGTTCGATTTGTTTCTGTCCCCGTCTTAAGACTAAACCTAACTGTTCTGTGGTCACTAGCCCCCAAATTTTCCCCCACTTTGACCTCCTCTACACTGTCTCCATTTGTCATTATTGGGTCCATTGTAGCCTCCCCCTAGTTGGTTCCCTGACTAGCTGCTACAGGAGTGCCTTCTGTATACATTTCAATATCTCCCTGCTCCTTTTTGATGCTGCTGCTGGAATCCCCCAGTTCATGTCAGGGAGATTAAAGTCCCCCATCAGCAGAAGTTCCCCCCTTTCTTGCCATCCTAGATCTCTTATCAACTCTCTATCAACTTCCTCCCGTTGATTTGGTGGTCTGTACACTACACCCATCGTACTGCCTCCCCCATCCTCTTTGTTAACGTGACCCAGAGGACCTCTGCCAATCCCAGACTTTCCTGGCCTACCATCACCTTTATCCAATCTTTTACATATAGTGCCACCCCTCCCCCCTTTTCCCCTTTCTGTCCTTTCTAAAGAGACTGTACCCCGGCATTACTACTTCCCAGTGGTGGTTTTCTGTCCACCATGTCTCTGCTATGGCAATCAGGTCCAGTCCCTCCTCCCCCACCACTGTGGCCTCCAAATCCCCCATTTTATTTCCCAGACTCCTAGCATTTGCCAGCATACCCTTCCATCTACTTCCCTCCGCCCAGTTTCTTTCTCTCCTATATCTCCCACCCCCTTCTGCGGGGGAGTGCTAACTAGGCAAGACCCTCTAATAGTTTCAGTTTCTCAAGTATAGTGAAAAATTAGACTATGGGGTTCATATGGGGTGCATTTGGATTACGGAGTCCAGTTCTGGAGGCCATACCTCAAAAAGGATGCGGAGAGGCTGAAGCAAGTTCAGAGGAGAGCGACAAAGATGGTAAAAGGTTTGAGCCACCTCTCCTAGGAAGAAAGGTTGAGGGATCTGGACATGTACTCCCTGGAACAGGGGGGAACATGATCAAGACCTTCAAGCACCTTAAGGGTATAAATAGGGCACCGGTGGAAAGCATCTTCAAGATGAAGGAAAATCAGAGGACGAGGGCAAGGCCTGCAGGTGGGGGTAGTTCAGGGGTAACATTAGAAAGTACTATTTCACAGAGAGGGTGGTGGATAAGTGGAACAGACTTCTGGAGGTGGTTGTTGAAGAAGAAACAGTGAGAGGATTCAAGGGCATGGGACAAACACAAGGGGGGCATTGAGGGTGGGCGCAGGTCCAGGCAGATAGCTGGACAAATGGGCAGACTCGGTGGGCCTTGTCGGTCCTTTTCTGCCATCACACATCTATGAATCTATATAGAATGAATGCATAGCCATAAAAGCACAATAGAACTGAAGCTGGTGAGTGAAAGAGGGTTTTTGCTAGGGCCATTTCGATACTCTAGCACATTAAATTATTTACCTTTACTAGACTTGAGGGTGCCCCCATAAATCTTGATAATGCTTGAAGGTATGGGAGAGTGTAGTCAAAGTAGCAATAATACTGAGCTACCCCAAGGTATGGGACTGTCATTTTTGTGTAGGAAAAGACACATACTGTACATGCTAAACAATGCACACACAGAGGCTGCACATTACAGACACATACATGCATGCAAGTACACACATACACCTAAAAATAAACAAGCATATTCCACACCATACACAAACTCAGAACTTTTAACCTGATCAGTTCCTGCACTAGGGCATCTGGAGTTGGCATGATCTTTTTTCAATCTGAAGTAATGTTTCCAAGTTGTGTTCAAACCTCAAAGTCTCAGCTGGAACTTTTCAAGTTGTCAACAATACAGAACTTCAAACCTTAATGAAACTCTATCACCAACATTAGCAATGACATTTAGCAATTTCTCTCCTACTACAGAAACTGTAGGGAGAACAAAAAAAGTCATACACCCCGGATCGAATCCAATCCCCTTACCCATTGCTGCTTGGCAGCCCGTAGCTCTACCATTCACCTTTTTGATACCAATCACTGCACATTTTATAGGGACCCGGGTATCCCTATCCAATTGGTGCTCTTTGCAGAAATTGCACTTTGCTTTAAAGTACTTTGAGTGGTTGGCTCTGGATTACCCAACCTCTGGACACTCTCCCAGTGCACATCCCGGTTTCAAAGTCTTACATCTGCTGGCTGCCTTGAATCAGCTGCTTATAATTCAATCTCTGTGTGGCATGAGGCTTCCTTCATGGTTTACTGCCCTTCATTATGGAACTCTCCCCCAATCTACATGAGGCTCCTAAAGTCTAAACTCTCAACAAAGATTCAGCTACCCAGGTGGTTTACACCCACTATTCCCATAATGTCTCCATTATGTCAACCGTAATGTAAGTGTTAACTTATTCAGAACCTTGTTTTTGACTTTGCTTCCCAGTACAATTGAATTTTAGTTTACTCGTCATCTGTGGCTCTGGTGTTGATATTATAATGATTGCAACTTTTATCGAAGTTGATGAAAGGCCACCACTGTAAACAAGCTGTTGGCTTAATGGTTCCACCCTGATATTAAAACTGATAAAACTGAAAAGTGTTATTGCTCATTTCTGTATGTTTCACAACTGCATGTTGCTAATATAACTGTATTAACAATTTTTTTATTTATTTAAATCTCAGATTACAAATACCTTTGAGCTAGGGGCAGTTCATTTACAAAGGTTCCACATCAAAGGAAAGGGTTACAATAAGGTTGGGAGTTATAGACAACATTCATGGTATCATCGGAGCACAGCAAGTCAACTGGTAACTAAGTGGGAACAGTGCTACACACTCAAGATTACAAGCAAGCATAGAAAACCATAAGGTACATTTGAAGCAACACTGCTAATCAGAGGTGGGGGGGGAAGGGAAGAGTAAGGAAGGGGCAGGGGAGATGAGAGGGCAGAGTCCCGATAGAGAAGGGAAAGAAAATATGGCAGCCAGAGGCCTTGTCGTAAGGTGAGAGGGAGGGGAGGCTAAGGTGGAAGAAGGGGTAAAAGAGGAGAAAAGGAGGGCGAATGAAGGGGAAGAAGAATAAGGGAGAGTGGGGACCAGAGAGCATGGACAGGTCCAGGGGGGGCAGTGAGATGAGAGCAAGGGGGGAGGGTGAGGTGAGGGAGGAGGTGGCAAGGGAAAGGGGAAATTGTTCTGTCAGGAGAGGTGAAACAAAACTGGAAGCCAAGTAACAGCCTCAGAGAGTGAAAAAAGTGGTATAAAGGTGTCTGCAGAAATGGGAAACTAGGTGTAACAATCACAAGTGCTTTCATTAGGAGATGCTGACAAAGCATAAGTTTAAAGTGGGACAGACTAGAAAGACTGCTCAGTTGGTTGCTTAAATTAGTAAACCACAGGGGGGCTCTGTATTGAAAGGATCGCTGGTATTGAACAGTTCAACAGTGGGGTACTAGAAGGAGGTCAGAAACTGAGGTACGTGTGTGTTGAGTCTTAGGGGATTTGTTTAACAGGCAACCAATGCTCGGGGGTAATAATCCAAGTAGAGCTTTTTTGGACAGGAGGCAAGTTTCATATTTGATCCTGTTATTTAGTTGGAGCCAGCCAGATTGTGCATATAACTCACAGGTATGAGTGAGGCATGCAGCACCCGTAACTAACCTACAGACTTTGTTCAGGGCCACCGTGAGTTGTTTAAGAGATGTGGAGGTTGCAGCTCAGTATATGATTAGACCATAATCAATGATTGACAGGACCGAGCTGTGAACTGCAACCTTCAGGGCTTCTTGGGTAAGACTTTGTCTGTGTCTGAAGAGGAGCCCAATTCTGGTATTAACATCTCTGGCAACATTTTCAATGTGAGGCACAAAGGTAAGGTGACTATCCAGTGTTAGACCTAGGTATTTGAAAAGCTGAGTTTGTTCAAGAGCGTCTCCATGGTTGTTGATGATAGTGAGTTGATGGGCCTTAAACTTATTCTGAGAGGATGAAAATAGCTGGACTTTAGTTTTTTTGTAGTTTCGCACTAGTTTGTGATTATTAAACCATCTCTCTGCTTCTGTGAAGCCTTGTTGAAGACTGTTTTCAAGAGCGTTGGGATCCAGGTGGCTAGTAAAGATGCCCGTGTCATCTGCGTAGAGGAGAGTACGTTGGTTGCAGACAGCTGGAAGGTCATTCAGGAAAATACTGAACAATAAGGGACCCAGGATTGAGCCTTGAGGTACCCATGATCAGACAGCCCTCTGCTCCGAAACTACATTTGATATCCTCACCCTCTGCAGTCTATCACTGAGGTAACTTCTGAACCATTTCAGGGTGTTTGGGGGCAACACCAGTTTTAGAGAGTTGGCCAAGCAACAGTGTGTGATTCACTGTGTCAAAGGCTTTTGTTAGGTCAACAAAGACTACACCTACAATCCTGCCTCGATTGATGGCCTGTTGTATGAAGCTTGTGAATTCTAATAATGCTGTGGTAGTACTGTGCCCCTTTCTAAAGCCATATTGGTGTGGGCACTGGATGGAGTATGTGTCCAGATAAGTACCAAGCTGGTTGGTAACAATTCGCTCGAGCACCTTGGAGAGTGGACGGAGAATGTATATAGGCCTATAGTTACCCTGTAAGGAACGATCACTGGTTTTATGCACTGGAGTTACAATGGCCATTTTCCAAGCATCAGGAAATTGTCCCAGTGTAAGAGAAAAGTTTAGAATCTTAGTTATAGGTAGGAGAACTTCATCTAGGGTTAGGGTGATAAGCTTAAGGTCTAGTCCATCACTACTGTGTCTTGCATTTCTTAGGACCTTAGCTAGTAGTTTTCTAACCAGGTTGCATGATACCCTTTTAAAATAAAAAGGGGGGGGTGCTCAGGACTATTTTTATCACCGTGGCTTGTGGAGCATCATCATCATCGAAAAAGTCAGGTGGGAGAACGCAGCTCAAATTGGTAAAAGCACTGTTAAAGGCATTAGCAATTTCCAGAGGGTCAGCGGTAGGGGGTCCCATTTATGTTTAGCATTGTAGGTGATACTTTAGATTTTTTGCCAGTGATGTCATTTATATTAGACCAGAACCTTCTGCTATCACCCCAGGAGTTGGTAAGCTCTCCCTATGGTGCTTGTCTTTTGCCTGGAGAGTCTCCCTCATGCAGTTGTTTCTAGCAGCTTTATAGGCTTGTAGGTCCTGCTGCTTACCAGTGACTTTCACACAGTGCCATAGACGGTCCCGAAACTTCATGTGGGTGAGGAGCTCAGGAGTGATCCAGGGTTAACCGTGCCAGAGAACTTAATCTTTTTGAGAGGGGCATGCTTATCACAAGCAGTGTTAAAAACCCTTCTAAAGTGACAGAGGGCTACATTAACATCATTGGTTGAGTCCAGGATGTTCCAATTTTGGGCATGAAACTGTTGTTTTAGGAGGTCCAGGTGGCCCCTTCTGAGAAACCTGCTGTAGATAGTTTGGGGAGGGGGGATAAGGAATGTATTAGTCCACTGCATGTGATTGGGGAATGGTCACAATGGAGTCAGGGTGCACAGTTACATTGGAAAGGCAGTTAGGTTGATTAGAAATTATCCAGTCGAGGGTGGTGCTAGTCCCTGTTTTATAGTTTATCCTAGTGGGTGTATTAACAAGTTGAGTTAGGTGAAGGGCTGTTATTGTATCCTTTAGTGAGTTGGTCGCAGGTGACAGCCAGTTTATGTTAAAATCTCCCATGATAATTGTCTCCGTGAGGTGATTTTGTGAGCGGAGATGGTCAAGAAGACTGAGACCACCAGTGGCCGGGTCTTTGGGAGGTATGTAGACTGAGAGTACTGATACTGTTTTATGGTGAGCCCCCAACAGCACTTTTATTGCCAGTGCCTGGCTATTGCCACTGAGATCAATTGGTGGCATGGTATACCCCTTTAGGGAATTTTTCAGAAATACAGTGCATCCACCCCCACGTTTGGTCAGCCTGCCCAGCCTGAATATAGTGTATCCAGGTATAGCTACTGCAGAATCCGGTATTTTGGGGGTCATCCATGTCTCAACGACAGATAGTATGTCAGAGTTGTGCTGAGTTACTCAGACTTTCAGGACATCAATTTTGCTTAAAAGGCTACAGATATTAATTGTGGCCAGTTTAATGATACCTTGTTTAGGGCGCGCATTGTAGGTGGGAGGTGCTTCAGGACCTGGATCAGGATGAATGTTTCCAAATAGCAGAAGTAGCATAAGGGCTATCCTGAGTAGGAGTTCTCTTCGAGCCTTGGAGAAACATTCCTTAGAGGAACATTAAATCTCTCAAAAATATGACTTTAAAAAAGAAAAATATAAACAGGTGAGGAGCAGTACAGTTCCATTTCAGTATAAATAAGTCACCAAACATGAATCCGTTGTTTCCAGTGACAACAGATAACGGGTTAATGCTTCACGAATCTGTACTTTTTTTTGGGGGGGGGATAAAAACTGAAGCAGTCTTGGGTACTTTTTTTGTTTTTAAAAAACATGTTCACCACAGACAGGGCTGTCCACTAAGGATGATGTAGTGGAGTCAAGGAACTCCATTTTAAAATGGCCCCTTAGATCGTCCCACCATGCGCCGAACCGCCACCTGCAGCAAACTCGGGTGCACCAGGGAACCTGTGCCACATTCTGCTAGAAGAAGGATCCCGGCATTAAAGTCCCCGAATCTGCTGCAAGCCATCCTGTGCACCAAAGAAACAGCCCATGTGGCCTTATCAGGAATCTGCAGAGCAGTAGAACCATCACCTGCCTCCTACTGGTGAAGCCCCTACTAATGCAGCCCAGCATCCTGCATCCCGTTGATCTTGGCACACGCCATATTCCACTGGGCTGATGGTCTGAGGTTCTCACTAATGTGATTACCCCCAAGGTCCAATCCAGTACTCTGTTTGGGCCTCTTTTTACCATATACCTAATCTTACATTTTCTCACACTGAATTTAAGATGCTTTACTTTGGACCATTTTTCTGGCATCTGCAGATCACTCCTCACTGCCCTAATCCCCTCCTCTAGGTCCACACTGCCCGCAGCATTTTGTGTCACCTGCAGATCAGCTCATCTTTCCCTGTATGCCCTTTTCTGTGTTGCAGATTACATATTGAAGAGTCCCAGTCCCAGAATCCTACCCTGTCCCCTTTACAAATCTATGCTGCCTTTTATCATGTAGGTCATTTGCTTCAAAGTGCATAGCTTTTCACAATATACAATGCTGGAAAAAGGCAACTGGCTAACCATGAAAGACATGCCATATGGTTACAGTAATCAAAGCTGGAGTCCTCTCACGCCACCGCCAGTGAACTATCACATCGGCAGGCATTTTGGCACAGTCAAAAGCAAACACTTTAGAAAGAGCTTGGATTTGTTTACATTTTTAAAGTGTGATGAAACTGCAAATAAATTTATAAGTAAAGAACTTCAAGAATATCTCCCTCCATTAGGGCACATCAGAGAAGTGTAAGCCATTTGCATCGAGACCACTCAGACACTTTTTGCTGGCTAGGGTCACCCAAGTGGATGCCTTTGTCGGCACCTAAGTAATGTAGACCTCCCCAGCATGCCTGAGTTCTTTCTCCCGCCATCAACCACTCATCAGTCCACCACGGCTGAATAACGCTGTCAAACATTTGAAAGAATTCCCCAACACTGCTACTTTTCATAGTTCGTTATTTTATAACTGTCTTTTATGCTGCTGCTAAAAGGCAAGTAAAAGTACAGTTACATAAGAACTTACCGTAGCAGTGGATCTTCGAGAGAATTTCTTGCATCAGGCTACACTTATGGAACTATAGCCACCAGGCACTAGGATGACATGGAAACTTTTTAGCTAACAGTCTAGTAGGGTCCGTCCACAATGACGCCCCTCCCATATAAACACGAGCGGCCCTGTGCCCTCTTCAGTGTCCCCAGCCAGAGACCATATACAAAAGATCTCGTCCTGGGGAACAGAGGGAGAGCCAGAGGTTCATGCCACTAAACAAGGTGAAACAGAAGGTGAAACATCCTGGAGAGAGAGAGAGAGAGTACTATATCTTCATCAAGGATGCCTCTTGCATCAGGTCACACCTATGGGACGAGTCCCAAGCAGTACTGACAGAGAGATCGTCTGGGCGGCTGGAGGCTATAAACCTAAGACAGGAGGCCTTGAAGCACAGCCAGCCCGAAGCCTGCCATTCTCCTAGAGGCAATGTCCAGACTGTAATGTTTAGTGAAAGTGTGAACAGTACTTCAAATGGCAGTGGAGCGGATTAGAGCAGCTACCACATTCTGAAAACAGGCAACAGAAGTGGCCAAACCTCTGGTGGAGTGGCCATGCACAACCCCAGGAAGTTCCTTACCATACTGCCTACAACAGAAAATAATGCATTTGGACAAGCACTGTTTAGAAACTGGTACACCCTCATTGCCAGGGATGAACGAAACAAACAGCTGCCAGGACTTCCTGCAGTTCTTCATACAATAAACATAATAACTGATATCTGGGTTCACCACAACCCAAACCCAATAGACCAACTTAGGGTAGCTGGTTCATTCCACTGGAGTGTCATACAGATGAGGCACACTGATGAGTCCTGGTAGGATGAAACACATGTCTGTGTCTTCTGTTGGCACCCTTTTCAGACTGTGTGAGAGGCCTTTCGGCACCATGCATTTCTGCTTAAAGTTGAACCAGCACAGCATTTTGAGGTGATCTGCATATACAGCCCATGATGCTTTGCATTATGGGGGTATGTGTGATTTTGTATTTCTTTGAAAACTTGGCTTCCCGGCCAATGCCCTTTGGGGTAACCCTTGCCTCAGTGTTTACACACTAAGGTTCTTTGTCTTACAATATCTGAGCAGTCTATGTATATCCAAAGTATGCAGCAATGCTTCCCCTGGACTGGCACGCTCAGGAAAATAAACTGGCAGGTGGATAGCTTCATTCAGAGTAAACTCTGTCACCACTTTTGGTAGGAACTTAGGATCAGTACGCAAAGACACCCTGTCTTTATAGAAAACCAAATAAGGAGACTCACAGCAGAGCCGGAAGCTCAGAAATCCTTTGAGCAGAAGTAACTGCAACTAAAAATAACGCTTTCCACGACAGAAAGCATAACTCACATGTCATGGCTGTCTCAACAGGAGCCAAAGTAAGTTCCTCCAACACAAAATTTAAGTCCCAAGCCAAAACTGGATTGCAGATGAGAGGCTTCAAGTGAAGAATGCCACTCAAAAACGTATGAGACACCTCCAGTTGTGCCACAGTGCGGCCATCACCAGGCACATGGAAGGCTGAAATAGTCACCAGGTGCACGTTAATGGAGGAATACTGTAGGCCAGAATCTGGTTCACTGGACAAGTTCAAGTTTATTGCAGGAAAGACTCCGTTGAGCAAGCTTATTCACAAGGAAGTCCTGAGGCACATACACATACAGTTCACAATTACATAGACAGGAGATATAAAATGTAGAACAACAAAGGAAAAAAAAAATTTATATATATATATATATATATATATATATATATATATATATAATACAAGAGGTATACACAATAGAAGTTCTTATGCTATATATGCAGTACATTTAAGTGAAGGGGTTCAATTGATAGGAAGCCGCCCACAGAGCAAGGCACTTCCACTTCACAGAATAAACGGCCCTGCTAGAAGGCTTCCTAGTGGCCACCAGGACACCAGCCACCTTTTGGGATACCCTGAATCTAGCCACAACTATGTCCTCAGGAGCCAGGAATGTAAGTGTAGAGACTCGAGGTCCTGATGGACTGGGGAGCCCCACTCCTGGGAGAGCAAGCCTTTGCACAGAGGCAGGGGCGCTGGGGGTTCCACCACCAACTGCTGCAGTAAGAGGAACCATATCTGACAAGGCCAGAAGGGAGTGACAAGAATCATGGTTGCCTCTTCCATCTGGAGCTTGAGTAGCACCCTCTGTATTAGTGGAAAGGGAGGAAAGGCATAGAGGAACCTCTACTTCTAGGAGAGGGACAACGCATATCGCCAAAAAACTCCAGGCAGTGGAGCGAGCGAGCAGAAATGCGGCAGTTTTGCATTGAGTGGGGATGCAAAAAGGTCCAACTCTGGATGACCCCACCTGTCGAACAGGTCCTCTACCACAGAGGTCAGCAGTTCCCACTCATGCATTGTGAATGGCGACCTCCTTAACCAGTCCACCAGGACATTTTGGATGCCTGGAACATGGACAGCTGACAGTTCTAGGCAGCGTTCTAGAGCCCCATACCAAACTCTCATCACTTCCCTGCACAGGGCATATGAAAGGGTCCCCCACTTGCTTGTTTATGTAGTGCACTACACAGATGTTGTCCATCTGCACCAGCAGAGGCCCTGGGGACAGGTGGGCCTGGAAAGTCTGCAGGCCATACAGAAAGTCTCTCATCTCTAGGACATTGATATGGAGGGAACTCTCCACAGTGGTCCAGGTGAGTCTAGCCGAGTTCCCCAGCCCATTCCCGATGCACCTGTGGTGAGGATTTGGTGGGGGCAGGGGAGATGAGGAAAGGGATCCCTTTGAACAAATTGGTGGTGTTCATCCACCACTGAAGCACCTTCCTCACAGGCAATGATACCAGTACCTTCTGGTCTAGATCATCGGTACGTTGATCCCATTGGACTCTTGGTGTCCATTGCGGGATCCACATGTGCAGCCACACCAATGGGACCATAACAATGGATGCTGCCATCAGTCCCAGCAGTCTCAGGAATTTCCTAGCCATGATATACCTGTTGTTGTAAAGCTGTTGGGCCTGTGCTATCAGGTGCTCTGCCCTGTCCTGCAGCAGAAAGGCTGAACCCTTGGTAGTACCCAGTATGGTCCCTAAATACTGGAGGTGCTGACACAGCATTAAAACTGATTTGGGCAGACTGACCGTTATCCCCAGTGCTTGGAACAGCTGTCTGGCGCATGCTAGCGTGAAAGACAGTTGCTTCCTGAACTGAGGTTTGAGCAACCAGTCATCCAGATTGGGGAAGGCGTACAGTCCCTCCCTCCTGAGGGCCACTGCAACCACCACTAAGCATCTGGGGAAGACCCATGGTGCAGAAGATAAGCCAAAGGGCAATGCTCTGAACTGGAAGTGCTCCTCCTGAAACAGGAATCTGAGGTACTTCCTGTGGGGGGGCACAGATCTTTATGTGTAGGTATGCATTCCTACAGTACATGTCCAGGGAGCATATCTAGTCTCCCTTGTGCAAAAGAGGCAGCCACCCTTGTAGGGTTACCATCCTGAACTTCTTGTACTGGATGTGGAAATTCAGGATTCTCAGGTCCAGGATGGGCTGCAAGTCTGCTGTGGATCTGGGAACTAGAATGAAGTGGGAACAGAACTCTCTGTTCCTCTGATCTCTGGGAACTGGGTCTATGGCTTTTTTCTGCAGCAGCATGCAAATTTCCTCCAGCAGCACTGGAATGTGGCCTGGATGGTAACTGGAAGGAACTGGAGGTAGATCTGGAGGCCACTCTGAAAGTTCTAATGTCCGGCTTTTCACTGTGAGTTGCAGGACCCACATACCTGTTGTAAGCTCCCTCCACCTGTCCAGGTACAGGGAGAAGTGACCCCCCCCACCACCACCTCCTGCAGTACTGGAGCATGGGGGTCCAGCAAGGAGTCAGGCTGAGGTAGAACCAGTGGCCAGGGCCACTCCTCTGCCCTTGGGGACCTTCCCAGTGGTGGAGATAGAGGTAGGCAGGGGTGCTCTGTGCTTGCCGGTTGCTGGGTGCCTGGCTTTGGTCTGTGAGAGGCCCTATGAAAGGGCATCTTCTGCCCACTCTTTGGCTGTGTATGGTACAATGAATGGAGTGACCACAGGGTCCTCCCCAAGACCTGTAGGTCAGAAAGGATGTCCTGCACATCCAGCCCAAAATGTTTGTAGCCTCTGAAAAGGGACATTCAGGAGTGACTGTTGTACGTCAGTAGCAAAACCAGTCACCCAGAGCCAAGAATGCCATCTTTAGCCAACACCCACTGCAGCTGCCCTAGCAGAGGCATCTGCAACATCATAAGCCGATCTCAAAAGGTGCTTACCCACATCTGCCGCAGACTGAAGAGCTTTATGCAGCTCCTGCCACTGCGGGCCCTCTGGAAGGGCCTGAGCTTCCGCTTTGGCCTTCCTCCATAGTGTTCTGGAATCTTATCATATGGGTGATGTAATTAATGATTCTGAGGGCCAGTGTGGAAGAAGCATAGGCCCTCCTGCCCATAAGATCAAGCTTTCTGGACTCCTTGTCTGCAGGGAGGGAGCTGAGGTGTGGAGGCCTCTTTGACCTATCATGGGCCACACTGATCACCACTGAAATCTGCCTGTGGTTGCCCTGCAAGAAGAAACTTCCCAAAGGGAGCCTGGTACAATTTTACCTGCCTTTCTGGGCATTGCAGGGACCATATTTGGCTGTATCAGGCAGCTATGGTATCATCCTTAAATGCAGCTAGCAGGGGAGGAATGATCAGAGGGGGAGAATCTGGCAATTCTGAATAGTCTGCCAGATTTCTCCTGGTAGCATCCTGTTCCCCAGTCTCAAACCTCATGTCTGACTGCAGCTGCTTCATCACAGAGATGAAGGAGGGGTCATTGTGGGGGACCTCGGGGTATATTTAGTGGAGTCCTCTCCCCCTGAGGAAACCATGGAGGTAGATGAAGGACTCCTAGCACAGTCATCCTCATCCTTGTCTCATGGGAGGGGGTCAGGACTGTCCTCATCCTCATCGACAGGTTCTGAGTAGGGCACAGAAAGCAGCAATGACTGAGAACATGAAGGGCACGTCTCAGTAGAAGATGTCAGCGTGGGCACAGGCCTAGTATGCCCCGGCGTCGATGGGCCCGGGGAGGAACAATGCAGTGCAAGAACTCCCAAAAACAGGAGAGCAAAGTCTGGACATCGATAGTAACCGGTGTTGCTAGAGCACCTTGCAATGTCAATGGCAGGGGCTGAGGCCCCAGCGTCGGCGGTACAGCCTGCAGCATCCATTAGAGAGGCTGCAGCCCCAGTGGAAACATGACTGTCTGAGGCATCGAAGGGGGAGGCTGAGGCCCCCGGATAAAGAGAATGGCCTGAGGGGTTGACAGTGGAGGCTGAATTCCCAACACTGATGAAATGGTCAAAAGCATCAACGGGGTATGTGACAATCCCAGCATTGAAAGACCATCGCTGGCCAGAACAGGTATGGTGGAAGTCCCTGCCTGTTGTTGCCCACGAATCTGAAGGGGTATGAATGACAGAGGTTGAAACGTTGGCAGAGGCATCAGGAGGCCAGATGTCGATGAGCCAGTGCTGGGCAGCAAAAAACCAGTGTTGGCTCTGTGGCACCGAGTGAAAGGGTTTGTTTGGCACGCTGGGGACCCCAGTTGGCACCCCAAGCCTGGGTACCAGGAGCAGAGACCGCCAGGGAGGGGGCTTCACAAGCATGCACTGGACACTTCCCTCCCAGAGTGTGGGGGGGGGGATTCGCCTGGGCACCTGAGGGTGGGGGACATGCTACCTCAACATGCCCCCTGCACGTCCCCACCCAACATCGCCTGCACTCACGTGCAAGGCCAACTGTGGTGGGCAGGGCAGAAAAATTAGAAAACAGCTCCCCATCCAGCCAGATGATGAGCGCCAGCTCCTGCCACCACAAAGCCCCAGAGCCAGCCTGGACCAGCCTCACAGCCCTGGGATACGCCATTTGCCGATAAGGCAATTCCTTCCCAGAAGAGAGGGACCCTCCCAGCATAGGGATATGCCAGGCTACCTAGGTAAGCTGCTAATGTGCAATCGTCAATGGCGGGAAAAGAACTGAGGAGGGCATGGAGCGGCCCACGTCTACAGGGGACGGACATTGGCGGCGGCCTCTACTAGACTACTAGCTAAAACGTTTCTGTGTGATCCTAGTGCCTGGCAGCTACAGTTACATAGGTGTGGCCTGCTGCAAGAGATACCCTTGAAGCAAGATCATGACATACTCCTGTCAGCAGTGTTCTGCCTCCATACCCTGAATGTACTGGTGGATCGCCTTAGCTGGTCCTGTGTGCTCTGCCACGAATGGGAATACTTCAACTCTGTCATGGTCGACCTCTTTGAAAAATGGGGTCTTCCAGACAACCTTGTTTGCGTCTCTATACAACGGAAACTGATACATTTCTACTCCTCACTCCAGGGCCTGGAGTTTTCTGGCGAGATGCATTGGCCCACTCAAGGAAAGGGAGGTTTCTGTATGCTTTCTCCCTTCTCCTCTATTATAAGAGTTCTACTCAAGCTCAGAGCTGAACCAGCCACCCTGATTCTGTTGGCTTCTTAGTGGCCTAGACAAATCTGGTCTCCACTACTACAGCATCTAGCCGTGGAACCTCCTTGTCCTGACCCCCACAAGCAGGTCACCTGACACAGAAGCAGGGTGCTCAAGTGCACCCAGATCTGCAATTTCTGCACCACCATGCCTGGCTCCTTAGGACATGGAGCTCTTCTGCTTCGGGGTTTCCCAGGTGCTAGTAGATGTTCTCTTGGTCGCTAGAAAGCTGTCAATTTGGTACACCTATTGTGTGGCATACTTGGCATGCCCTGGATCCTTTTACATGTCCAGTTCCTAAAGCGCTGGACTACCTCTTCTCCCTTATGGACTCGGGACTAGGGTATTCCTCTACTGAGGTCCACATGGCTGCCGTTTATCCTTTCATGCCCTCAGAGACAGCAAGATGGTGGCCAGGTGGAGGTTTCCTGAAGACTCCTAAGAGGTATTCTCCCACAGCACCCCCTGGTCTGAGATCTGGTTCTGGAGTAGAACTTTAATTTGGTTCTAGAGACCCTCACGGTACCTCCCTTTGAGCCTGCTACTACCTGTGAGCTGTGCTTCCTCTCTTGGAAAACACTATTCCTACTGGCTATGACATCTACTTAATGCATTTCTGAGTTACAGGCTCTGGTTGCAGCCCCTCCATTTTGTTTTTCACAAGGACAGGGTTACCTTACATAACAATCCTCATCTGCTTCCAAAGACAGTGTCTGAATGAATGCTAAATTAGACTATAGACCTTCTTGTTTATTTTTCATCTCCCACAGACCGTGGGTCGCTTCATTTACATGTGCTGAACCTCCGTAGGATGCTGCGTTGGTACTTGGATCATATAAAGGATTGGAGAAAATCCTCTCAGCTGTTTACAGCTTTTGCCACAGGATGGTGGGCTCACCAATTTCTAAACAGGGCCTGTCCAAATGGCTGCCAGTTGTATTACACTTTGTTACCAGAAGCATGGTAAGCAGCTTCCTGGTCCCGTACATGCTCATTCCACTTAAAGGTGGCTACCTCAGTGGCCCAAGAAGTATCCACTGCTGACATTTGTGCAGCTGCCACTTAAAGTACCGTTCATACAGTCACTAAACACTACAATCTGGACATCGTCTTTCACAGTCATGCCAGCTATGGCCTAAATGTTCTGCAAGGCCTCCTTACTCAGGGTCATTAGGTCCTCCATCAGTGCTGGGTACTGCCTGGGAATCGTTCCATGATGTAGCTCAATGGAGGGAGAAATCACTGAAGAAGCTAGAACAGTTACCTAGCTGCCATAACAGTAGATCTGCGAGAGAATTTCCTCCACCGAGCCATGGCTCTCCCACTCTCCTTCCTCCCTTCCTTTATTCGAGTAATGGGTGACAATACTGCTTGCTCTTGCAAGCTGCTTCTCTTATGCTGCCTAATACAACATTTATGCTTGGGTTTCCATATACTCTTCGGTGTTCCTGGTTTGGTCCTAGTCACTTCAGTCTTTGCCAGCCTGATGAGTCTCCGAGCTCATCTCTGGTGAGGAACTGTTATGTTGGGAAATGCCCACATTATATGGGCACTGAAGAGGTACATGGATGTGAGCAGTGCCAGGCCGGCAAAAAAAAAAAAATTTCTAGGTGGCCCTGACACTAACGGCTTACAGTTCCATAATGTGGCTCTGTGGAGGACAGTCTCTCGAAGACCTACTGTTACAGCAGGTAACCAGTCTTTCTTGGTTTGTAACTGAGCACTATACAGTGCTATAAGATTATATTTATGAAATTGTCAGGGCCAAAATTAGGGGTTTAGTTACTTTTAAGTACATGTGTAAACACACAGCAGTGTTCTCCCAGCTGAGACAAGCTCCAGACTGCACCGCTACACTCTGTGTAAGAGGTGCCCTTTCAGAATAGTACATACTGCAATGGGTTAGTGGTGGAAGGAATCACATTGCTTATTTATTTATTAACGAAAGAGTTTTACCAGGAAAGCCTACTGAGTCAAAATAGCTTGTTTCCCTACTGAAACTGCAAAGTTTAAAAACAAAGCACACGTAACTGTCGTACCAAGTGATGCAGCAGCAAATTATAAAAAAAGTAATTGCACTTACTGATGCGACTGCTTTTCCGCAAGTTCTGTCGTCTTCTCCTGTAAAGGATATATCATATTTAAAGTACAAAGTATACAGTAACACGATTAATTATATGTTAGATCAGGACAAATTAAAACAAACATTCATCTTGCAGTAGTGCCTGTGTATAACAAACTCTGGTCGGAGCCGATATGGCCGTGGATCACTTTTGGGATGCTTTTACCCATTATTTCTAATGAATTTGCACAATGCAGATTTCAATGTGGTCTTCCTTTTACACAGTTGTACAATATGTTTTCCTAGAATATGCCTGCTGATTGCTATATATTTAAGCCTGGACAGTTCACAGAAGACATGGCACCTTATTTTCAGTGGGGCTCTACATCTACACAATGTTGTGCTGCATTGCGTAAAATCAAAACACACTGAAAATAATAGTTTACATCTGGACTGGGCTACCCTGAATAAATACATTATAAAAATGGTAAAATCAAGACCCCACTGAAAACAAGATATTGCATCTAATCTGGGACATCCTGAGTAAATACAGTGCAAACAGTGTAAAATGAAGATCCCTATGACAATGAGATATAGCATCTCCCCTTCGCTATCCAGGATACAAAATATAGGATAAGAAATATTTAAAGTAAATCCACTGTAAACTGAACTTTACTGTGTTCACTGACATAAACAAACAGTTTCTTTACTGTTTTATAACATATTACATTGCAGTATTTATTTTGAATGTTGTGGCCTTGAGGATGGTGTGTACAGTGTATATGTGTGTGTGTGTGTGTGTGTTTGCTGTAGCTCAATATATTTTTTCCCAAAAAAGCATAGTAAAAAATGCCTGCTAATTGCTATATATTTAGCCTGGATAGTTCTCAGAAGACCTGGCATATGTCTGAGACAGTGCTGATCAGATAGTGTCTAAGAGATTAAGAAAAAAACAGTGTAAATCTTTTTAGATTTGTTTCTGGGAAAGGGTGACATTTATGAGGTATGAATCTTTCTTGAAAGACAATACCTGCCCAACTGAAGCTAGTAGCAAGAAAATGTTTAAATGCTAAGTATTTAAATGTGCAAGTTATTGCATTTTGAAGGGGGTGAACACATTTCCAGTTTAATAGGCAACCAATATTTAACAAGCTGTTTCAGTTTCCTAATGGCCATCAGATAAGCAGCTTGGAGTTTGGTCTACAACATTCTAAACAGAAAGAAGGGAGTATTTTATTTCAACTGGCATAGTGATTTATAGTTGTGGAAGGATACACTGAAAACTTCAAAAATGTGTTCCACGGTATTCCATTTTTTCAGCTACAGACAGCAAGATGGCTGTACACTCTGCCCACAGCCATAAAAAGGGTTAACCCTCGACACAGGGGCCATGTAAGCAATAACAAATGACTGTGTGCACTCCTTGGGATATATAGGCACTCCTCTGGATGTGTGCATGGAGACACGAGGCTACAGGCGGAGTACTCCTCAGCACACATACTCCGAAGGAGTGCCTATATATACACAAATGAACACAGCAACCTGGAGTGTGTTATTGCACTTAAAGAAAGGCCCAGTATTCAACGTTTTAGCTTAGAAAATGACAAGTGACTAGGCTTGTCCTATCAGAGAGCAATGTTTACAGTGACCATTCTGACCCATTTGATAACTTCCCTTACCTGCTGTACTGTAGGAGGAACTGTTCACTAATGCCATGAATTATTTAGTATTGCGTAAGTGAGCTGCAGTTGTGTATTCTTTTGGAAGTAGCACTTAAGTATCTTATGGTCACTGCACAAGCAATAGACTAATTCTGTTTTGTACCCTGCTTTACAAAGGAACCTGAAGAATGCAATATGGTGTATCTTGGTGTGGGGGTCTTACCATCTGTTTCATGCAAATTCAAAATAAACATTCCGATATTCCTTTTCTGGGCCTTTTTTCCCTGAAACTTCAGGCAAAATTAAAACAAAAAGAAAAAGAAAAAGATTTACACCTTCCTAAGACCTAAATGTGTCTATTATAACAAACAAAATGACTTACACTATACTGCATTTGGTGTTGAGTGAATGTGTGTGTGTGTGGGGGGGGTTGTAGCAGGTGGAGCTCAGTTACACACAAAATGCAATTTTGTTTCTAAACACACACACACACACACACACACACACACACACAGACGTTTCAAATGAATCCCATCATCCCCACTTTGAGCTATCCTACATCATGCCTAAGAAAATCAATAGCTGTATTACAACTATTTAGATGGGGTCTCCTTTACAGACCAGCTGTAGAATGCTGCACTACAATAAGACCAACCCTGGCACAGAAGGGAGTCTGAATCTCTGCATGCCAGGAAATCCAGAGGCAGAAATACTGACATCAGCAGTGAAATCTACCTCAAGGAGGGGGCAGCGTTACTCTGCTCCCTTTGCAATCCCACAGAGGGCCATGAAAGGCAGGGAGAAATGTGTCCCCATTTCCTCCACAGGGTCACTGTGGATGGTGGGTGGTTTGCCATGCCAGTAGGTGGGGAGACAGGAGCATGACTGCTTGTGCGGATGGTGGCTGCTCCTGAAACTGGAGAACAGAGGAAATGGAGAGACTGGGGACAGGATTACGGCAGACACCATCTTCCCAGGCCTGACATGACTGGATGCAATCTCTTCTTATGCAGAGTAGGGCAGCACCAGAGGGGGATACATCCTGGAAGACAAGGTGGCAGACCTGATAGGGGTTGCTACCTCAGGTACTCCAATTAAAAAAGGAAGAATACTTGCAACAGGTAACTCCTTGGGCAAGCAAGTTGTACTGCAGTGTGCCTTACGGTATGGTGTGTAAAGGGCGCTGATAACCACACTATCGAGAGCTCTGCTTGAAGGCATTGTAGCACACTGAGCTTCTGACCAGGGTGGTGTGCCTCTGCAGCAGACAAAAGTGCTGCTCCTGGGCCAGTCTGCAGGTGGCAGTCACACACCACATCGCATCACCTGTCCCAGCCTGGGACGTGGCACCTAAACATAAGCCTGAACAGGTCACAGTAACAGACGAAGCTACAACCAGGCAAACTAAGTAACTGCCAAGATATACAGAAGAAAAGGTCTCCCAAAATGCAAAAGGGACACTGATTTTGCAAACCCCACCCAACCTATACTGAGGTGGAACCATTCACTGTTATTTACCTGGGGCCCCCCACAGTCTAAATACACCCGATGACTAAAGGTGCTGCCACAGTATGACTAGGCTTCCTTCACTCCTAACGTCAAACTTTTATTTTGCCACAAAGTTTTTTTTTAAATATCCTCTGCAGGCCAAGTGGGTGGCTGTTCAGCCCCAACCCTGCCCACTATGACTGGATACCGCCTCTCCCAGTCCGAGGGGCTTAAATCCTCATGGGTTTCCCCCAACAATGCGGCAAAGAGGAGGTAGAGTCGCCACCCCCTCAGGGCACAATCCAGAAGTGCCCTGGGGACCAAATGGCGGTGCAAGCCAAGGGAGATTGGGCAGGGCTTCACTAAGCCCAGCTGCCTTCCAGTTTCCCTCCAGTCCCCTCATAGCTGTAGCAGCACACTGCGGAACTGCAGCCCCCTTCCTCTGAAGCCTCTTGGAGCCTGCACTACCTCCTACTCCCAGACCTCCATTTGGTGGCAAAGGCCGAGACTACTTGTCCATCCCTCCTTGGGAGAGGAGAGCAGTGCCTGTGACACTCAATCCTCTCCGCCAGCTGGCTGACCTCCAGCAACCCAAAGTCATTACCAACCCAAGGTCGCCGGTGTGGCGTTAGGTGAGACGCATGCGCCTCCGTCCTCTGTCCCACTGGGCCGTCTTGAGTGTCAAACATTTTACAGTCAAAATCCAAAGCTTGTTTGAAAAGCACCACTAGTGTTCAGCGTAGACAGCTGGTTCATCACTATCCTTGACAAGTCTGTATGCCAATTTCTTCAACTGCCCTGTCTCTGATGGCCCACTGGCCTAGTGATAATTTATCTGAAGCAGTCAGAAATCAAAATTACTTAGACTGTTGCATTTTTCAATCTCTGTGTTAACTGTTTTATTTAAATTTGTTTATGCTTCCTTTCTAGGATTGTCCCTATCTAGCGGACAGTACGCAGTCCCTTGTGGCAACGTCCCCAGCACTTCTCTCCTACCTGTGACTCCCCACAGCTTTACTCCTGGGTTGGAAGAGTTGATGGCTCCTCTGATTAGGAGCCCCCTATGTGGGGAGTGGCTAGTGGCTGCCACCACAGCCCAAGCACCTCCCCCCCATCATCTTGCACATCCTGGGGCTTTGCCTTGTTGCTCCCACTTCCTCCACCAATGCACACACATATACGGCATCAAGAGCACGAGTCTTGTAATTACAGGCTGCTACACAACACCCAGCTAGCATCCACTCCTCCCACTTGTGAGCCCCCCCGCTGCACTACCAATCACCCAGGTGGCAGTGTGGTAGCAGGAGCTCCAACCCTTCCTCCTAGAGGGAAGGGACTATCCTGTGGGACACTCATTCCTTCTCTTCCCTTCCTCTCACTGACCCTCCAACAACTCAGGCTCCTTTCCAGACCTGGGTCACTGGCATCAGGAGCAGTGGCCCTACTGCTGCGCTAATTTGCCAGCTTGTTGAACCAATTAAAAGATGCACATATGGGTGGTGAGGTCATAGGATATTAAAAAGGGGGAAAGGACCATCCCTGCAGTACCTGTGATGTAGGGCATTTATGGAGCACTCTTTAGTTTTATAATCAGAGTGCGGAGGTAATCCCGTAGGATGACACGAAGGTGCATGAAGCGCCCTGCAGCTGTAGAAGTTAAAAATTAAGGTGTAGTATGAAATCAACATGATGTCTGAACTGTGAATTACACCAATAGCCATTTGTAAAACAATTGTTTTAGACTGTATGTCCCTTGACTGAATACAGATTCTCCCACCCCCAACAAAGAATGCTCACGATATGTCTGAATTTAGTTTTCACATTTTATCATCACTTAAATGTATGAACCTGCCATAAAAATTCTTATTTCTAATGACTGCAAGCTGGCAAATGTGGAAAAAATGTTTACAAGGCACAGGGTCATTCTGGTGGTTATGAAACCATATGGCTTACACTGGATGCATATTATTTAGGGTAAGGACAAAGTTAAGCTACTACACTGCAGTTTGGATTAGGCCTAGCCGGAGATCTCTGGGACAGAACACTGGTATAGCTAACTGAACTGCATGGCTTGTTCTGCTGTGCATTAACCCTTTACGTGTCAGTGTACTCTACGCATATCCATCTCCATGCTGCTAGCGAGCCTATAATATTGCATCAAGCCTGTTTTCTCTCTATAAAACTTTTGAATAAAAATCTGGTTAGAAATATCTGCATTGCTTTTGGTTTATAAATTATATACCCAGAATTTAGCACCACATTTGCAGTAAGGCCCTTCATCTATTCCCTTTATAGTGGGGGGAAGGGCTGAAGCACAGGGAGGTCAAGTGACTTGCTCAGGGTTGCACTGTGCGTCTGTGTCTATGGCAAGATTCTCACATGGGCTCCTCTCAATCCCAGCTTGGTGCACTACCCATAGGACAATGTTGCCTATCCCAACTCCAAGCTTTTCCTCGAACTTCCAAATCTCCAGTCTGCGCTATTTCCAGCAAATTGGTGAACTGTGTATGGCCCATTGGCACATCGGCACAGCGGAAGGGCTGCCACTAGAACTCAGGTTAGGAAACAGGCCTGGATTGCTGGGGCCCAGCTGGGAGGAAGAGGATTAAGCACTGCCTCACTCTGGTGCACCACTTGTAGGAGTACAGGCAGTAGTGCAGCAGGCGAGGGCAGATTGGAGTGGGGGGGGGAGATGCTGTGGAACACGTGGCTATCTTGGTGCTGGCATCCCTGTGGGGAGGGACTAGCAGCAGCAGGGGCAACTAAGGGATGAATCCCCCTGTTCAGCTCCATGACAGCCAACATGGCCAGAAAGTTGGTACACATGCCCCACTGGACAGAGGAGAAAAAACAGACTGGTGAATTGTTGGGAGTGAAGGCATACTCTTCCCCCAAAAGCAGGAGATAAAGGCAAGTGGTGCAGTGTAGCGATGAAGGGCAATGCACTGTGATCAAGCAACATTTACATCAGTACTCACAAGCTGTTCACCTTGGAAAAAGCAGGATCTCACATAAAATGAGGCACTGTCTCTCCTAGGACTAGCAGGAGTAATTAAAGCGGAAAATCAATCATGCACTCACCCATGCAGCAGACTGGATCCTTTTCACAGTCTTCAACAGAAGCTGGCTGAAATCCCCTGGGCTGAAGCTTGCAGCAGAGTGCTGAATACACAGACAGAGCAGGAATGCAGGGGTCAGTTTATAATCGTCCCCTCCTGGCTCAATCAGGGTTATGATTCTATCTAGAAGCATGTCCTCAAAAGCCCTCTCATACTCCAGCTGCAGCCTCCTTCTTGGTGAGCTTCGGCTGGACTTGGTAACAGAGGACCTGTGCATTCTGTGGGTGGGAAGCTTCTCCCTCAGCAGGGTGCCACACATCCTGCAGATGGGGCCTACCTCCTCAGAGGAACCGTTCATCGCTTTTAGTTTCAGCAATGTCTGGGGAGACAAGGGTTTGGCACTCGCGGGATCCTTATACAGAAATATGTAGTGCAGTCCAAATGACAGGATGTCTCTGTGGTGAAGCTGCCTGGGCTTCTCTACTTCACAGAAGTTGATTAAGACACTGGCCCCAGGAATCGGCTCCAAAACCATCCTTTCTTCTGCCCTTCTGCCACTTCTGTTTAACAGCTTGATTCTTCTGATCTTGCAGTGCAGCGGAAGGATGTCGGGGGCATATAGCATGATGTTGGGTTTTGTGGACAGTGTCTCTTTACCCACTGTATGCTGGTCTTGATTCAGAATGTATACCAAACTGTCCTGAAAATAGAAAAAGGAAATACAAGAGTGAAGAAAAACCATACACTGTCACCCTAATGTCCCCCCCCCCCCAACACCATCTAAAGTACTTTATCTGGACACCAAGTGTTCATTTTATTTTCTTAAAATCCTCACCCGAACTATGGGAGCTGCCACCATGGCTGCTCCCTACCAACTCCCCAGGACTCGCGCATGAACACCGGTCTTGCAGGGGCAGCATGGCACACTGCCAGTGCCCCACTTGGTCAGCCCAAAGCAATCAATCTAAAGGAAATCTAATCTGCACCGGTAGATAACTGGTGTATTTTGACATGTGCACAGACAGATGGGGAGACAGCTTATTTCACATTTGTATCAAGTAGATCTGTCAACCCCCACATTCCAAAAAAACTGTACAAAGATTTAAAAAATCAGTAACAAATTACCAAAATCAGGGACACCACGTCACAAATTGTACTTTTACTTAAAACTGGTATTGTATAACAAATATATTCTGAAGAACTGCAATCGTAACTTCACTGTAATTGTACTGTAACTTCACTGTAACTGCACTGTAACGTCACTGTAACTTCACTGTGCTACATTATTTTATGCTTTGAAATCCCTACTCTTCAGTGATAGAAACACCAATTTCAGAAGAGACAGAAGAAGACTGGGGTTGAAATCAGGGACATCTCTGAAAATCAGGAACAGCTGGGAGGTATGGTACCAAACAGCAAAGAGATTGGTTTAAAACTAGTAAAGAAAACAAGGAAAATATAAAATCTGCCCTCTTATGTAATGGTCACCAACATTCATGCTCCTTCAAGCACCATTGTCAGTCCTGTAGTGGGGACTACTGCCCCTGCTTTGTTAACACCCTGGGAGTTTAGCATTCTGACTCCTCCCACCCCTGCCCCCAAGCCCAGTGGTGGCAAGCAGTTGCAGTATAAGCTTCCCTACACTGTCCTGCCATTGTACCTCAGCTTTGTCTCTGAGGGTCCACTACATATGTGAAAGGGTAGTTCAGACACCCCTATCCATTCACAGTTCAATCCTTGGGCCGGCCCAGTGGCAATGAGGGTTGAAGCGCTGGACGCCACACCTCGAGCTATGCTGGTGACCCATGTTCGGGAATGAGCATAGGTCGCCAGGGGTTGGCAGGGTTGGGGAAGGAGCGAGTGTCTGGAAGACTGCTCTCCTTCTCCAGGGAGGGAGTGACATCAGCACTTGGCACGTGGCTGCCCCCTGGTGGAAGCTGGGGGGGGGCAACACCACCAACACTGCAGAAGTAAGGGGCGGGAGGAGGCAGACGCCGAGAACAGCGAGTACGGAAGCGGGCGTGCTCCATCCACTGGTATCACTGCATGCCTCCTCCAGCTGGGGAACCACTCCAAAGGAAAAAAAAATCCCAGGCAGCATGAAGGCTGCTTGCTGGCACCACCGCAGTCCTGTGTAAGTCAGCTCCCTCCTAGGTCCACCCTCTTGGTCTCTGCAATGGTGGGGTATGTACCCACTGCAAAGCGACCAGGGAAGGGTAGTGACGGGGAAGTCAGAGCTCTGCCCAGCACTGTGGCAGCAGCTGGCCTAGCTAGCTAGAAGGGGGGACAGAAACCAAAGGCACAACCTCCCCCCACCCGTGGAACTACAAATAAAACAATTCAATCCTTGGACTGCCATGTGAGACGTCAACTGATTAGTGCCAACAGCTTTGGTCATTTTATGATGTGGACATGTGTCCACAAGAAATTGGATTGAGAACGCCAGAACTCATTTGCCATAGTCCACTGAACTAACAAAAACACTTTGAGCCAATTCCCAATCCAGACCAAGTTCAAACCAGTGACCTAATTCTTTTTCTTAGCTATTTTTTCATTTTCTTACACTGTTAACATTTTAGATTACATAAATCAAATAGTAAACAACTGCAATGATGCTGTGATTTCATTGCTTTAAATGGTTGATCTGTTACTATATTGCTTGCTAAGTATTAGTATTGTTTTTTGACTTTTCTGTTTTTTTTTCCAGATTATACCATGTCCATGAAGGTGTATATTGTTGGTGTATTTTTGATGCCAGCACACATTATTTTGTCTGAATCTCCATCCTCATGCCTGCCATCATGTCATGCAAGCACCTGTCACCACCTCCTCTTTGCTAATCGTCCCATGATATCTTTACCTCTGCTAGCTCCTTCATGTTTTACCTTTGCACCACCAGTGGTTATTACCATTTGTGTGTTTTTAAATCTTAGTACTCATTTTCTGTGGCTGCTTTTCTTCTTCTTCCACTTTGTTATTCCGGCCACTTTGACCCTGCAAGTGCCGTATTTATGTGCAGCTTTGTCCCCCTTTTTTCTTACATCTATTTCTACCCCATTTTCCCTTACTCCCCCCCCCCAAAAAAAAAATGTTCATTTTCACTACAATAGAGATTCCATCTCTATACTTTTTATATTTTGTATTTTACGCTCTTGCTGGCTTCAGTTGGGCCCTTGTGTTTTTCCTATATGTGGCCCTGTGCTTTTCCCCCTTTAGTGATATTACTGCAAATATATTCAGTGTGACCTCTTTGCCACTTTTGCCATGTTGAAGACATACTTATGTGCAGCTGCGTAACTTAGATTACTCCTATTTTTGCTTTGTTTCCCATTTCTACCCTTCGCCCCTTTTTGTCTTTTATTTCCATGCTGACACTCGGCTCAGCTTTTGGATTTTACTGATGTTGTCCGGTTCTGTGCACCCCAACCCAGGACCACTGGTTGATCATCTACCTACCAAAATGTTACCTCTGCCTTTCTTCGTGTAACACATTTAAATGTATACAGTTTAGTGGTAAAGAAACCATTGATTGAAAGTTTGTTTGAACATAAATTCAATATTCTAGCCCTAACAGAAACATGACTGTCAGATAAAATTATAGACAGTGAATTTCAAATACAAGGATTTACCACATTTAGAAAGGACATAGTTGGTAAAAGGGGTGGGGTTGTCTATTTTATGTTTCTGATCAATTACATGTAACTGAGTTATCTTTAATTTCTGATTACCCCAATTTTGAATCACTTTCTATTTTTGTTAAGCTTGGCCCTTGTAAAACTTTAACCATTTGTACAACATATGTTCCTCCAGATAAATCCCATACTGGTACACCTTTGTATTTTAAGCAGTTTTTAAATTCACAGCTTAAAGGGGAGGTCATTATTTTGGGCGATTTTAATTTGAATAGGATTTCTAGTAAAGCTTTGGATGTCAAGAACATTTTCTGGACCTAGGACGGCAGCAACTGATCTCTGATCTCACCCGGATTAACAATAAATCAGGGTACGATTCCTTAATTGATTGGATAATTACAAACAATTCTCAGAAGATTAATTTTGGTGTCATTCCAGATGGGATCAGTGATCACTGTGCCATTTTTTGTGATTGGTCAGCCAAACTTCCTAAACCAGTTCATAACACCATTAAATATCGACAATTAAAAGACTTGGATGAATATAAATTTTCTTGTGAAATATCTTTAACAGATTGGTCATTTCTGGATATAGATATAACTTATGATTTATTTTGTAATAAATTTCTCTCAATTGGTGATCAGTTGCTTCCTATGAAGACAGCCAGAATTAGGAGTAACAACATCTTGATGACTCCCAGGCTATCCTCACGGATTAGATCACGTAATAGGGCCTAGAAGTTATTCAGAAAGACTAAACAACCACAGCATCAATTAAAATATAAAGAGCTATGAAACAAGTGTCAGACTGCAATTAGAGCTAGTAAATCTGAATTCTTCAAAGAGAAACTAACTGAAGCGAAGGGTAACCCAAAAGCTTCCTGGAATACTCTTAACACAATGCTGGTTAAGTCGAAGGGTATGGATAATTTTTCTATTGAAGCTAATGGTTTACCCGTTTCAGATCCCATAAAGATAGCTGAGATATTTAACACCCATTTCTCTAATCTAGAGAGGTTCAAACCTGCTGTCACAAACATTAATGGAGCTTTTTCGACCTCCTCTTGTGATCAAACTGCTAGGGTTGAAAGCATTGTTCCCAAGTTTTATTTTCATTATCTCTTACCCAATGATCTTTATAAATACTTGTTTAAGATGAATCCTAAACCCAGTATAGGCTTCAATAGTTTAGATTATAGGATCCTGATGAGAGTAGGATTTCAAATTGCTCCATCACTTACAAAACTCTTTAGATACTCATTGTGTAATGGTGTTTTTCCCAGCAGGTGGAAGAGTGTGCTGGTAAAACCTATATTTAAATCAGGAAGTAAAACAAACCTGAATAACTATCGTTCAATTTCTCTTTTGGCTCCCCTATCAAAGGTGGGGGGGGTGTCTGACCAGGTGACCCAGCATCTTGGAAAATATGGACTATGGTCTGAGTCCCAGCATGGATTCCACCCTAAACACAACACTGAGACTGCCGTGGTGAGGTTCACTGGCCAGGTCATCAGGGAAACAGATGAGGGTAGACTTATTGCTTTGGCCTCTTTGGACCTCACCAAGGCATTCAATTTAGTGGACCATGCTGAGCTATTCAAACTAATGCCGGCTGTTCATTTTTCTGATGATGTGGTCACCTTGTTCAGAGACTACCTTTCTGGTAGGACTCAAAGAACCTCAATAGAGGGTGTCATCTCTAATGAGGTAACCCTCAGTTGTGGAGTTCCCCAGGGCTCAATTCTGGGTCCTCTATTTTTTTTCTTTATTCGTTAATTCACTTTGATTTATTTAAACACATGGGGCTGGATATTCAAACTGCGCCATTCTGTGGCGCAAGCCCTTGCGCTGCTCAAAAAAGTTGCGCAGGGGTATAGCCGGGGCGATATTCAACGGAGTTGCACTATTGAGCAACTCCTTTGAATATCGCCCCCTGGCCACAGCCACTGTGCATGGCGCACTGGAACTTGCACCACCACTAGTGGTCAGAGTGGAGCATTCAAGATGCGGTGGCACAAGTTCCATTGCGCCATGCGCAAATTTCCGATATTCAAAAGGTGACATGCAAATGGGGCCAAAAGTTATGCAAGGCGCAGGGGGGGCCATTTGCATCTACTTATGGCCCCATTTGCATGCCATTAGCATGCAGGTGCGCTGATCCCTGAAAACTTGTGCCTGGCGCCCTGCCAGGCAGCAGCTGTCGCGGACCAACGCTCCCTGCAGCCCCATCGTGGGCATGAAGTAAATCCCTCCCCCCCACTGGCCCCATCACGGGCAAAACAGACCCCTCCCGACTGGCCCGATCGCGGGCAAAACAGAACCCCACCGGCCCGATCGTGGGCAAAACAGACCCACCCCGACTGGCCCGATCGCGGGCAAAACAGAACTGAACCCCCCACTAGCTTGATCGCGGGCAGAATGGATTCAACCCCGAAAAGACCAATATCCCTGGTGGTCCAGTGGACCCGTGAAGCCCGATCGTGGGCATTAGGTCAACCCCCTGAGGGGTTAATTTCCTGGTGATCTGGTGGCCCCCACCCCACCAACCCGCGAACCCTGCCACCCACTCCCCCGTCAGCCGGCGGGCGCAGCACCCACCCGCCTGCTGCCTCACCACCGACTGACTGCTCGGTAGGGCTGCATGTCCATTGGTTCAGAGCAAGAGCCAATGGGCGTGCAGCCCATACCGTACAAGGCAGTCCAGATATTCATATCTTTCACAGAGTTTTTAAGGGGTCATTTTGTATGCCTGGTTAGGTGCCTGTAAGCGGAAGATATCTGGCATTCCCCGAAGAGCAGAATTATCTGAGCCTGTACAGTTGGGTATGCTAGCAAGAGGTTTACAGTTTGAATCCCTCCAGAACTTGAGACCAAAGGTGATTCAGACCCACAAAACAAACAGGAGGGCTGCCCTGTTCTGTTACCCTGTTCACAATACTGCGCTCAGAGGTTGGCACTATGAAAGCAGAGAGCCTGACCTGCTGAGTGGGGTTGTGACAGTTTGTATAATGAAAATCACAATGCGTTTCTCCGTATTGGCTAGGACTGCATTTTGTCATTTAACGATTATTCATCCATGTATGTATTTAAATGCTAGTTTCCTTGCAGATAGCCACACCCCCTAATGAACGGCCACATTTAAGACCCGAAGCGCTGGGGCTTTTCAGTGCTGCACTTTGTATGGCTCCAAATAAAACATGAGGTTTTTGCATAATTTTTGCAATGTTGTGTTTTCCTGGGACTGAGTGCAGTTCTCCAGTGTTGCTCCTGTGTCTTGAAATTTGACACCTCACCAGCTACGAGCCTGAGCGCATGGAATCCTGTGCTACCTGAGCACATGGAATCCTGTGGTACATGAGCGCATGGAATCCTGTGGTACATGAGCGCATGGAATCCTGTGGTACATGAGCGCATGGAATCCTGTGCTACCTTATGAGTGTCATGTGCCACGAGTGATGCGCCCAAGGTTAACAGTTATCCTATAGAAGTCCCCACTGCATATACGATTTATGCAACAAGTAGGCGCAAGAGCTGGTGGTGTTTTGGGGGTTTATCATTTTGTTTTTAAAAGGTTTGCAGGACTTGAGTGACCTACCCTAGTATAGCTGCACCTTTGGTGGAGGTCGGTAGGGGGTTGCCAAGCAGTGGGCATCAGTCAATAGTAACTGGTTCCTGTTCTGTCAGCAAATGGTTCTGATTGGCTGATGCAAAGTGCTCACAACATGTGGTCATTCACTGAACCAGAGACACCAAGGAGTGAAAATCGTGGGTGGCTATAGGGAGCAATCATCTGAACCCGAGTAAGCTTTGAAATGTCAGTGCACCAAAGTCGGTGGAAACAATTTTTTTTTTTAAATGCATTGTTTTAAGAATATTTGTGCCAGTAAGAGGGGATGTAATGAGGATGGTCAGCTATGGAGCAGCAGCGACATGGGCTCAGACAAAAAGGTATGGTTTCACCATTTTAGTTATCGGGACCACCGCGTTTAGTCTGAAAAAATGTATGTTTTAGAATCTGAGTGGCTGGGGCAGCAACAATCAGTCAGCAGACTCTAACAGGGTTAGGCAGCTAACAAAGTTACTGTATTTTAAAAGCCCGTGTGCTGGAGAGAACGGGGGAGCAAATGTGCAGATGCAAGTGTAGTGAACGCCAGAGTCGTAAAAAGAAAAACCTACAAAAATTAAAAGTACACATTCATAGATTTCTTGTTCTGCACCATTTTCTAGTTTTGCTAATGTTGTACTATAGTTTCTTGCAGTATACCACGTGAGGAAAAAGTGAAAAATAAGGCTGTTGGTCCAGCCGGCTTGTGGGGGGAGACATGTCATGATTACATGTTTAGTGTGTACATAAATGCTTCATGACGCATCTACTGTATACATAAATTCTGATGACATAGCTGCTGCGTACATAAGGTTTTGCATACTATAGCTGAAATATCAGGATTTATGAAATTTCTTTAGGGTCCATGCCTATTGCATATGCATTCATCTATCATATATATTCTTTGCAAAAAACTGCACTATTGCAACTGCCACAAAACTAGGGAAATGTTGCATTAGGGTTTTCAACCCTAACTGACCATCCCCAAGCAGCAAAAGGACAAAACCACACAAGCAACCACAGACAGCCATCATCAGGTAAGAAATACAACATTTAACTGTTTCCAGATGACACAAATGCAGTAGCACTGATGTGCTACTTTTATGGATTTGTATCTGTGGTATGCACACTGCAAGGCATACACACTCACTTATGGCAGCAGACAGAAAGCCATGATAAATCAGAACACTACTTCTGTGTGCAGAAGCATGGGCCCCTGCAGCCACAGATACAAATCCAAGATACCCAAATTACAGACAGTTATTTTGTCTGCATAACCATGGACCCCTGTGGGGCCAGCAGTTGTGTAGTCACATACACTGAAAGACATACACACAGTTCTGGCTGCAGAATCGCAGCCAGACAGGCCGGCGGTTTTGCAGTAGCAGGTGTAGAACATGCACACAGACTTTTGGCTGCAGAAGTGCAGGCCCAATGGAATCCATGATACTCACATTACAACATTATATCTGTCTGCAGAAGCACAGGTCCCTAAGGGGCCTGCACTTCTACAGCCATAGGTGCAAGATATGCACACCCACTTTTGGCTGCAGAAGCACAAGCCCCACAAAATCCATGATACCCAAACTACAACACTAGTTCTGTCTGCAGAAGCAAAAACCCCATGGGGGCCTGCACTTCTGCAGCTGCAAACAGAAATGCATGGTATCAGCAACGGCAGCAGTGATGCCTTGGCATGGGGTGTGTGCCACTCCTCTACAGGATAACGCAAAAATGCCTGCGGATGCTGGGAAGAAGGAGTGCCCGGAGCATGCATCCTATATGTCAGTGTCAATGGCTCAGTAGGTAGCACACTCGCCTCTGAGGCTGGGAGATCAGAGGGCTGTGGGTAAAGTTCCCACATCTGGCACTTGGGTTAATATCCCAGTACTGACACTGTAGTGCAGCATGAGAGGGGTGCTGCACTTCTGAGGTGCCGTCTTTCAGATGAGACGTTAAACTGAGGTCCTATCTGCCTGGATTGGTGGTAGTTCAGGTGGATGTTAAAGATCCCATGGCACTTATCGAAAAGAGTAGGGGAATTTCCCTAGTGTCCTGGCCAAATTTCCCTCATTCACTAAACAAATACCACCAACAGCTTCATCTGGTTCAAGGTCCGTTGGCATTCATCTGTATCCCCCTCCCGGAGGTCATGTCTGAAAACAGGCAAGATTTATCTAGTGCACTTACCGGTCAACAAAAAAAACAAAAACTAAATATACCCTCGCCTGCCTGACTACCTTCGGTCCGAGGCCACTTACAGTATTGGGGTGCTTGCCGCCCCACCTCGGCCCTACTCGGGGGGGGGATGCCACAGCTCCATGGGGACTGTGAGGCAAGTATCAGGTAGGGCAAGAGAGGCAGGAGGATGACTCCTTGACAGTCCCAAAGGGTCAGGATCCGCAGGACGTAAGGGAGTTAACTAGAAATAAAAAAAAAAAAAAAAAGAAATGCATATCTAAATTGCAACAGCACTTCTCTCTGCAGGAGTGCAGGCCCCTGTGAGGCCAACGCTTCTGCAGCCACAGGTATTAAATGCATGCTAAGACATACACATACAGTTGTGGCTGCAGAAGCACCAGCCCCTTCTGCAGCCATAGACAGAAATCCAGGAAGGTAGCATATCAGTGCTGCTGCATTTCTGTCATCTGCATCTTACCCAACTCATCTCCACCCCTACCCAACTTAACTCTAAAACCCTGAACCACTCTCTCTCTCTTGGACTGGGTCCACACCAACCATCCACACCACATCATTGATGCTGGTACTCTTGCCGATGCATTCAGTGATCGCCATTTGGTATACTGTGTGCAAACAGTTCTCCACACTAAAGCGCCCCCTAAAATTTTCCCCATCTGCTCCTTCCAGTCATTAGACCTATCTATACTCCATGCTGATCTACTGCCTACTGACTGGTCCCTTATCTCCACTGCCACCGACATTAATACAGCCCTTGAATGCTTCCACTCCAAATTTCTACAGATCTGAGATTAGTATGCTCCCCTAAGCAAAACCAGGTTTCAAGGCTCCCACCTCCCCTGGATCTCAATGGAACTACTGACTTGCCATCGTGCCCACAACCAAGCTTGGAAATACTACAAGACCTCTGGATTCCCTGCTGACCTTCTTAGGTATTGCACCCTAAGGAATTCTTGCACCAGAGCCACTCATCTAGCCAAAGCAGAGTTTTTTGTCCTTGTCCTTCCAGAAGAATTTAAATCATCCCTCCAAGTTCTGAAAGGTTATTCATGCCCTTTTCTTCCCCCCAAACCCAGTCTGCCCCCCCATACAAAAATTAGGAACCTCCACAGCCTCTGTGGCCTCTACTTTCAACACCTATTTCATCACTTGTCCTTTCTCTCTTCTCTCCTCCCTCCCTCCATCTCCCTCTCCTACCCTTCCTTCTCTATGGTCTCCCCATCCTCCTCTCTAAAGGCCCTCCCTGTCATCAACCCCTTGCAAAGCAGCAGCCCCAAGAGGCTTGACCCCAAGCTCCTGCACCTCTCTGCCCCTGCCACTGCTGCTCTTATTGCCTCCTTACTTAACCTCTCCTTCTCTCTTGCTTCCATCCCTACAACTTGTAAGCACGCTACTGTCATTCCCTTGCATAAAGGTGTCGACTCCTCCTCTCCTGGGAATGTCTGCTCAATATCCCTCCTCCCTACCCTCTCCAAACACCAAGAGCACATAGTTATCTCCCAACTCTCCCCCTTCCTTGACTTCTCTTCCTTTTTAACCTCCTTCTAGTCTGTTTTTTGTAAACTCCACTCCACTACCTCCTCCGACTCACAGACTCCATCCACACTGCTATGGACCAGGATCTTCTCACTGCCACCATATCTGTCGATTTAGCAAAAGCTTTTGACACTGTCTCCCATCCCCTCTTACTGCAAAAGTTGAGATCAGTAGGCCTCTCAGTCCCAGCTACTAACTGGTTCGACTCCTACCTCTCAGGTAGATCACAATCGGTGAAACTTGGAGACGCCATAGCCCCTTCCCCTCCCCATAACCACCGGCACCCCCCAAGATCAGTACCTGGACCACTCCTGTTCTCCACCTTTTTAAATGACCTCCCCTCTGCCTGCTCATCTGTGTCCATCCACATGTACGCAGAAGACACAGCTCCATTTGTTTCTGGTTCCTCTCCAGCGGAGTTGAGATCTAAGCTCCAACCTGATTTCAACAATGTCCAGAAATGGTTTAGGTCTAATCAGTTATCACTAAATGCCAAAAGGCTGTCTCTATGTGCTTTGGCACTAGACTGAGGCTCTCTAAATTCCCATCCCTCACATCCTAGATGGTGACCCAATCGATGACGCATCTTCATTCAAATACTTTGGTGTATGGCTTGACCATCACCTCCATTTCTCCCAGCATACAGACCCCATATACAATAAGCTACACCCCAACTTGGTGCCCTCTATAGGCACAAAAGTTGCATCTCCCTACCTGCTCCATTGAGACATCCTAACCAAGATGATTCTCCCAATTTTGGATTATGGCAACAGCCTATGGTGCTGCCCCTAGGTCCACCCTGGCTAGACTGGATCCCCTCTTCCACTTCTTCTGCTGCTTCACTCTCAACTGCCCTCCTCGCATCCACCACTGTACCCTTTACTCTCCTCTCTCCCTCCCTTACCTGGAGGATCGCAGTCTAACCCACTGTGCCTTCTTCACTTCCAAACTCTGGTTTTCCTCCCTACCCCCCCATCTTGACTCCCTCCTCTCTCCATCCTCTCCTTCTCCCTACTCCCTCCATAACTCAGGGTTTCGCTACCTCCAGCTCCCATCTCACAGATCACTTGCTGGATAAGCTGCCTTTTCTCTCCACTTTCCTAAACTTTGGAATGCTCTCCCCTACCCATTCACTCTGCCTCCTCCAAATTATCCCTCATCTCTTTGCTCCAGGACCATATCTCCCACTCCTGCCACTGCCCTTAATGCCTGGCTCTTGTTCCCTTTCCCTCCCCCCTTTTCTAGCCACTTGGCGTAATCCTAATCCCCCTCCACTCAAAATACCCATTTGGGCAACAGATGTTTATGTTTACATTATACTTCTATTCCTAATTCTCAAACACTATTTCCAGCATCTACCGGCCTTCACTTACTATTAGCTGCAATGCTACCAGAACTTTCAAAGTTATTTGTAAATTTTGTATACATACTCCGCTTATGCACTCAGTCTCATCTGTAATACACTCTATTTTGTAACTATTTTCTGTATTCACTGTAACGCTGTATCAATTCATTGTGTATATGTATATATTTAGTATTTTCTCTTAGCTACTCCCCTCTCCCCTTCCCCCCAGGACACATCTGAAAATGAGCTCTTAAGCTCAGAATATCTTTCCTGGTGAAATGCTTAAATAAATAAATAAATCTGAAAACAGTTGTATGTTACATTTCTTACCTGATGATGACAGTAAGTGGTTGCTTGTGTGGTCTTGTCCTTTTGCTGCTGGGGGGGAAGGGCTAAGGCTGGAAACCATAATGCCACATTTCCCTACTTTTGTGTGATGAGTTGAGCTCTAACTGGTACATTAACACTGTTTCTTGCAAATAATTTTCTTTCTTTTTGAGATGCAGAGGACCCTATGCCAAAGGAACAGTCTTGTCTGCCTGCAGGACCCTCCAAACCCTGCACTTCCATGCAGCAATGGATGTGAAGAATTGGTGGGACTGTCTGGTGGGCTGCAGAAATGCAGGGCCCTCTGGGCCCTGCACTTCCATGTGGCTACAGATACAAATACATGGGGTAAACAGTCCACATATCAGCCAAAGTGCATGGCCCTGTGGCATCCATGGGGTGCAGGGCCCTATGCCAAGAAAATACTTCTCTTCACTATGTAGTACTTGAGCTTGTGTGGCCAACTGTGCACCTTCCCTTTCCAGGCTGGGGTTTGGTGCTGATGGCAGCACTGTCCCCTCTGCCTCGGCCCCTACAGCTGGCTCACAGGGCTCACCCCGAGCTCAGCTCACTGTCATAGGATCACAAAGTACTACCAGCTGGGCCAAAGGCTGGCCATGCACATAATGTTTCTTAATTTTTTTTTAAATGTTGACGTGAAATTTTCAACATAGTCATTTTATTACTCCCCCTCATAAACATAATATGTGGCACCTGTACAATACTGGGTGAAATGTCATTTCACACCACAAGTGCGATAACATTTTTCAGCCAGGATTTGAAAAATTACACCTGTCCTATTTGAGGTAGTGTGAAAAAATGTCTATGTTTAAAGTCCGGAGAGACAATACTGAAAATTACCAAAGTTATGAGTAAGCATAGAAAAATGTCAACATACATTCATAACTTTGTTGCTTAATATTTTGACCCCACATTTTGAAGATAGTCTTCTTGTGACCCTGTGCCATAAAACAGCAAGGTGAAAATTTTCAAATCTCACACAAAAGGTGATTTCACTGAGTGACTGCAAAATCACCTTTTGGCAAGGGTTTGAAAAATGTCACTTATCTTGTTCATCAGGTGGGGTCCCAAAAGGGCTATGTTGAATGTTTGGTGGAAAAATATTGAAAATTAGCAAAGTTACGCCTGAACACTGAAGTATTTCAATATTCACTCTTAAGTTGGTCATTTTTCCATATTTTTCCATCAAATGTTCAATGTAGTCATCTTATAACCCCATCTCATCAACCTGGTAGGTGACAATTTTCAAATCCTGCCTGAAAGGTGATTTTCAGGAGCAACAGCGAAATTATCTTTTAGCATGGAGGTCACAGAAAGGCCACACTGAAAATTGGGTGAAAAATACTTACAAATAACAAAGTTATGAGTAGAAGCTTAAAACACTTAAGCAATAATGAACGATGGGGGTTACATTAATGTTCTAGTTAATCACCCCCTGGGGATAATGTGGCGACGAGCCATATATGCACTCAAGAGGGTGATTAAACTTAAACATTAACGAACCCTCAGAGTTCATTATTGCATATTATGATTGTGTAAAAAATTGGTATGTTTCTGTTTATGAAACATTTTTACATTTCTTAGTGAATTTATAATAAAAAAGTCCTTCTGCAGCAGTTTATGAGCTCTGGCCTGGTCATGAGATGGAGTTGCCATGACGACTAACTCGAGCATGGTATGAAAACTGTATAAACATTGTTTGAATTAATTTAATGGGACCCTGTGGCTCTCCCAATGTGGGTTTTTCAAACTTTCTCTGCTGGGCGTGATCATTTGCTCTGATAACCAGAAGTCAGTCATCAGCATCAAACAGTTACCCCCACACACACACACACCTATCTGTTTAACTTATTTAACTGATTCTTTTTTTTCTTAATCTTTTTGTCCATATGATGTTTGAGGGTACCTGAGGGGAAGTACTGTAAATGCTAGATCACAAAAACACAGTAGGGCAACATGTTACCGTGACCGCGTGGCTCATGCTCTCTCTCTCTCTCTCGTGTTCGCTTGCTCTCTGTGCATTTTTTTTAACAATTCTCTGCTTGTCATTGAAGTTTTGTACCAAAGGTCAAGTCCATTACCATCAAACAGCCCCCCCGAACACAGTTTGTTTACTTGTTAATTTTCAGCTATATGAATTAACCGTCCCTGACAAGCCAGTCCGTAGTGCACATTTTCCACGACAATCATCAGCACTTGGTCTTCGATACAGCAGCATGCTACCGGCAAAGCTCAAGCTGCTACAGAACAATAAAATAAAACAAAAAAAAACAAAAAGCCAGCCACAATCAAACTACAAAACAAAAAAAAAAGCCAGCCACAATCAAACTACAAAACAAAAAAAAACAGCCACAATCACCCTACAAAACAAAAAAACCCAGCCATAATCAAACTACAAAACAAAAAAACCAGCCACAATCAAACTACAAAAAAAAAAAACAGCCACAATCAAACTACAAAACAAAAAACCCAGCCACAATCAAACTACAAAACAAAAAAACCCAGCCACAATCAAACTTTCTGCTGCCCTGTTCGCTCCTGTGAGTCATCCACATGTCAATGCTTAAGACATTGGCAGCATTCAGCAGTGCAGTTTTAAAATAAATCTGGAGTCTGAGACATTCTATTTGGCAGTGCTGAAGACACTGTCAACATTAATGTGTGGTTTTTGAATACATCGGGAGTCTGAGACATCGGCACGGACATTCGGGTAAATGGGGTTATTACTGAACTGGCCTTTTTTTCACTGACTTTCAGTATCGGTATACTGATATGATTTTTGAAGACAGACAGTAAGTTAGGTGTACTCTGGCAGATGGAGCAGCCAGGAACACTGATGCCTGAGACAGAGACTAGTAGTGGTGCATTGGAGTGTCTTTACTGTGTGTCTTACAATATATCTCTTTATTAAAATGGTAATCATGTGAAGAAGTCGGGAGGGCATAGTACAGTACTGATTATCAATCATTTATGTATGCTTGCCACTGTCAGCATTGCAATAAAATGGCCGACTGAAGTTCCACACACAGAATGCTGACAGTGTAAGTAAGTAAGTAGGACCGTGCCTAGTAAATCAGTGCTCTTGTGAACAGGCTGCACAAGCTTATTAACAAGTAGGTTAACATAAGGCTCTCAGAATGCTGACAGACAATCAGATTTCAGCATTCATGAGACCCTTATAATAATTTGAAATACATTAACTGGACTTGCCTTATTTTCTCAAATCGCAGTCATGGTTTTAGGAGGAGGACGTCTTTCTGACTGGATACGGATGTACAACATGGGACCCTCTTTAGATGAGCAAGTGTGTTTGTGGGGGTATGGGATGGTGAGTGCTGAGTTGGGGCTGAGATGAAGTGGCCGTGGGGGGGGGGGGACCTGATATTGATGAGGGACCATTTTTTTATTTTCATGTTTAAGGAAAACAATAAAAAAAAAGAGGAACCGTTTTCTTATTTTGCAGGGGGACCAGACCCGAAACTGAGGACTGGGCACCCCAGTGTCAGCAGAGTGTTTGGTAGCAGTGGGGGGGCAAGTGATCTGGAGGGCGTGGCACAAAGCGGTACTGGGGGTGGGCACCCTGGTCTGCTTAAAGGAAAATTAATAATCTGCATCAGAAAGGAAAAGAGAGCTGGCCAAGCTGAGAGGGGAGGAAGCATTTTAAAACAGGGCTGTAAAATAAGCAACACGACAATATGAAAGACAAGGGAGTTTCACTGAGCTAGGAGGGAGCATGTAAATGTGCAAAATAAAAAATCCCATTGCATCACACTGTGTGCGACAGGGAATTCTGGGCTCACAACCTGAATAACAGCTGCTCTCGCTAAGCTGGGCACCCTGGATTTTGTGGTGCTTCAAAAACACATTTCTAGGCAGAATTTGGAAAAACACACAACAGAATGTGGCTAAAGGGTCGCATTTAGCTAGGTGCTGGTGTTTATTTAATTTGAAAAATGTATTTTATTTTTCAACGTTTTAGATTAAAAAAAAAAAAAAGGTGGCCGTCATGACCCAAAAATTAACACTCTCACAACTTGAAAACTTTCATGTCGTATGACAGGCTTATCCAAAATCCCTACTGAGCATGTACAGATAGAAACCTTTCAATCCTTATAACTCTGGAACCAATTTATCTCCCTCTCTCTTTATTACAGAGATCTATCTATACATCTATATATATATCTATATATATATATATACACACACACACGCATATACATACACGTACATATACACACACACAGGCATATAGATATATATTTTTAAACACGAAACCTTCGAAAGGTACCACCAGGCCACAGGACGCTTCTACCCTAAATGTTTCTCAAAAACATTCTATACCACCTAGGTTGTAGGTAAGAGCAAAAAAAAGTGCAATAAGTATACAAAAAAAAGTTAGATTTAAGGGTAAAAATGACATTCCGTATCTTGGAAACCACACCTGCTTCTATCACAAAACTTCTCATGTCTTGAGAACATGCCTCCGAGACAATGCAAACCAAATTTTGGGCAATTTCATCAAATACCGCTTAAGTTATTATGGTGCAGAAATTTTGGTTTAACATTAAACACCTTACTCAACCCTATTTATACTGGTACTACTGCGCCAGATATCTCATGGACCTAATGAAAATATCACTTACATTCTTCCTGAGGGCAGCCTGACCTCATGACATCACAAGTGGTGCCATGGCATATCTGATTTATGTAATGCCTTTTACCATACTCTGGCAAGAAACAATCAGGGGCAGGATTTTCCAATGATTGTGAATGCTATAAGCCCCAGGTGCACCGTAGCTTATGGCATTCACCCGCCAGCAATCGGGATATTCTATCCTGTGCTGCAACTGCAGCAAGTTAGACCAACATTTTGTGGTCTAGCATGTGGCAATCCTAAGGACTTCTTTCACAGAGTTTGCGCCAGTGGTACAAGCTGCCGTAAAGCATTGAAATTGTTGCAGCTGCTCCAGAGGTTGTAAAATTAGGCACAGTTGCGGTGAAGGTGTTTGGCACATTGCAAGAATCTGTCGTGGAGCAGGACTTTTAAACTGTTACATATCTTAAAATCCAATTAAATGAACTCTCATCTTTAAAAAACAAACAGACTTGCTCTGTGTTCAAAACACTGTTGCCACCCTTAACCCATGTTAATTTTAAACAGCCACAACTGGTCCGGGATGGGGCAGTGCCTCTTTTATATATTTTTAAACTTTCTGGATAAGGTCTGCATGAGTGGGGTGCTTAATCAAAATGACAGCAGCCTCAACATGGAAGCTACCAACTATCTGGGCAGCCTTCTAGTACCAGGCTGGATAAATCACTGTTAGCTTAACAGAGTGCTTTCACAAAAAAAACAATAATGCTGTTTGGGTGCAAGTCAAAACTATTAAATAACAGCAAGAGTTACATTTTGTTGGCTGCACCCCTGTAGAAGCAGGAGGTGTGGAGACTGGTAAAAGGAATGTCGGACGCTGTTTTCCTTGTCTTCCTGCTTTTTACAGTCTCCTTCCTTCATGTTCACGCTTGTGATCGGACCAGGAAGTGTGGAGTAGTACCTCTTTAACTCTTCGCTCTGGATGCCCGCCTGGTGGAGGCTGGTTTCACTTAGGCTGCGTCGGAGAGATGGCGTCCCCAGACTCCTGTTATGGTCTGATGGTAATGTCATGGCAGCCTTTGAGCGGTGCCTCTGCAGCTTCCGTGCCTGGGCATTGATACCTGTGATTGAAATGCAAGAAAAACATAACTCCATTATAAAATGAAATGCTTTAACACACAAAAAGAAACACCCACGGTGTAATTTAAGCAATACCTAACGCTATACACGATGACTGCAACTTTTCACAGGTTTGGGTATAGGCAGGATTATGCAGAGAATAGCACTGTAAGAGGTTTCTATCAAATGCAAAGTCTCTCCTATATTTTTGCAATGTGCAGGAGTCAGATCCGTTGCAAGTCAGGCAAATCACATAAAATGTTGAGAATTTATGGAGTGGCATTCCAAAAAAAGGAAAATTTGAATTAAACATGTCTCTTCAGTGTGGGGAGGGGGAAACTTGAAATTAGGGAGTCTTCTACCACAGTTTTCCAAAGATGAGTCACACTTTCAGGGCCACAATGGCACGTGTGTGTGTGTGTGTGTGTGTGTGTGTGTGTGTGTGTGAGTGTGTGAGACAAATCTGAAAACCTACAGTAAAAAAGGCAGTTTATATATCTGCCCTTGTTACCTTGAGAAGCTGCTTAACTAAACATTTCCATGGTCAGAGATACATAGATGCTTACAGAAAGAAAAATACAGTCCATCTAGTCTGCCCAATTCCTACCTAGGTCCTCACCAGACTTGCACTGGCAAGGCTTTATGTGGCTCAATCATCCCACAGTTCTGTTTAAAAAAAACAAACCCTCCCCCATTTTCTCCAACACCTTCCCCCAGTCAACCTTATCAATCCCATGTGTCTGTCCCCCCCCCCCAAAGCTTGCCACTGTGTTAACACTGACCAGCTCCGCTGGCAGATGGTTCCACCTTCCGACCATCCTCTCACTGAAGAAATGTTTTCACAACCTTCCAAAACTTCCCCCGTCTGCTTACAGCTGTGGCCCCTTGTGATGGAGCAGGTTGTTTGATATTATAATTCCCAGATCCCGTTCCTGTTCTGTTTGCTTTATCTGCTCTCTCCCCAGTGAGTACTTGGCCAGTCGATTTTTATGCCCTAGATGCATCACCGCACACTTCTTTGTACTGAACTTCCGCTGCCATGTTTCTGACCATTTCTCTGTACACTCAAATCCCTCCTCATGGTTTCAACCCCTCCTTCAGTGTCAGCCCCATTCCATGACTTTGTATCATCTACAAACAGACACATTTTCCCTTCAGTTCCCTCTGCTATATCACCAATATATTTTAAAAAGGATTGGTCCTAGTACAGACCCTTGAGGAATCCTGCTTGTAACATTCCTTACCCAGAATGTACACCATTTATCACCGCCCTCTGACTTCTATCCTTCAGCCAGTTTTCCACCCATCTAGTTATTTTCTGTCCCGCCCCCAGGCTCTCTGTTTTAGTTACCAGCCTGCGGTGAGGGACAGAGTCAAAGGCCTTACTGAAGTCCAGGTAGGCAACATCAACTGTCCCTTCTTGATCAACCAACTCCGTTACCCCATCAAAAAATTCTATCAGATTTGTTTGGCAAGATCTCCCACTAGTGAATCCATGTTGCTTTTCATCTAATAGTTTGTTGCCTGTTAAGTATTTTACCATTCTTTCCTTTATTAACACTTTCATCACCTCACCCACTACTGATATGAGGCTGAAATAGCAATCAATCAATCATCTTTATTTTACCAGGTGAAACACCATTCAGACAGACTCATTTACAAGATGATCCTGGGTAGGTCATAACAAAAACACATAAGCTAAATGTTGCTATAATGTAATGAGACAATACTCCATGAGGAGCAAGTATGAGCTAGGCATAAATAACAATGCATACAATGTGGCTAACAGTACAGCAGACCTCAAAAACTCAAATACAGCATTGATAGGGCAAGAACAAAAAATATTTACAGAATAATACAAATCAGTATTTACAATATAAACAATACCTGCCCAGTTGCAACAAAACTTTTGGGATAGACAGGGGGAGCTGGGTGTCAGGTAAGGGGAAGTCAAGGGGGGAGGTGTGAAGGTAGGACAAGATGAGGGCTAAGATGTCAGAGATGAGGGAAAGTCAGGTGGGTAGTAAAGGGAAGACAATAGGGTATTTAAGAAGAGAAGGGTACTGGGTTGGCAATGGGGTGGACAAAGGAAGACTAGCAAGGCGCAACGTGTTGAAGACATACAAGGGTCGGACAATGTACAAGTATTATACAGGGTTCAAGATACAGGGCTCAGCTAGTTAAAGCAGTCGCAAGATTCACTGAACTTACGAAGGAACAAGGCCTTAAAGAAGGCCCAGTTTACTGGTATTGCAAGCTTCAGAACCCTTTGCCTGTTGTTCCATATCACTGGAAGGGAATGGCTTATAGCTGCTGCTCCAAAGCGTGTCCTGATCTTAGGGACAACCAGGGAAATCAGGGAAAGGCTTCTCAGTGCGTAGCAGCCAGCCGGAGAGATGAGCAGACAGTTGGAAATGTATTGTGGAAGTTTGTTGATTATAGCCCTATAGGTCCAAAAGACTGCATTCCTATGGCGTCTGAAACTAAGTGAAGACCAACCAACCATGGCATAAAGAGTGCAGTGATAGGTACGATACGGCACATCCGTGATAAATCTGATCACCAGATGATATAGTGCGTCTAATTTAGACAAGGCAGAACTTGGGCCTTGCCCCGTAGATAAAATCTGCGTAATCCACAAGTGGCAGGAACGTAGTTTGGACTAGCCTAACCTTAGCCTAATGTAAGAGATAATGTATATAAATGTATGCACAGGAAATGTATATGCACCTGAATGAAGAAAAAGGCAGTTGTCGGTTTAAATTATGTTAATGGGTCATGAAACTGAGGTCTACACTCAGTCCTTTATTTTGAGAGTCAAAAAGATACATAAGTTTAAGTCCATAAGGCCACCTTTCTTATGTATTTTTTAAGTGTCCTTTGAGAACCAGAATAGAGAGATCAGAGATGGAGTGATCAGATTGAGAGAAATGTCCTGTTTGTTTTTCAGTCTTTTTTACCTTTACAGTATGTCGTGCCTCTGTGAGTTCATTTGAGTTCAAAAGGGTTGCCCAGTTCCCCCACATAGCTTGTATGTGGACAAAAAACATTCTGGGATCCACATGTATAACTCTCCGGTATCCTGAATTGCTTGTTTTGGGGGGTGTTGATAAAGTCTGAAGCGGAAATGTGCTCACATGCTTTACATTTAGGAATACTGCAGTGTTTAGTGCCTCTTAGTGTTCGGTTGTTTTGGTCAAGTATAAGTTTGCTCCTGACAATCAGGTTGGGTAAGTTGGGTAACTGTTTGAAAGACAGTAAGGGCTATTCCTGGAAAATGCATTTCAAGGTGCCATCCTCACTGAATATTGGTTGTAGGCCCCACAAGATAATTATCGACACGTATACTGATAAGCTCCTATATTACCAATATAAAACATCATAAAGCAGTGCCCGTATGTTTCAATGTAAGCATTGGCGCGGACTCGCTCCTTTGACATCACTACGTCCTTATGTCGTGGCCATTTTGTGAACTGAGCAGCGGCTTGCCCTCAGAGCTAATCAGTGCTTTGTTTACATTTCGGGGGATTTTTTAAAAGATAGCGACTGCATGAAAACTATGAAAATTACAGATCTCAATGCCATACGGTAAATAAGAAAGCCTTATTTCACCAGTATGTAGCAGCATTTCACATTTGGCGTACCCCCAATTTGGGCTTGTTTACTTGTCCTTTAAGATCACAACTGCAGAGCATTTGTCAGGTTTCCTAACAATCACATGACTGGATTTCAGCGACTGTATTGCTCTTTCTAATGGGGGAAGGGTATAGCCGATTCCCCTCATTCAGGTAAATATACATTTCTTGTTTATATATTTATATACGTTATCTCTTACATTTCACTTATACATTAACATGGTTTTATTTATTTAATGATTTCTTTTACACACACACACACACACACACACACACACACACACACACACACTCACACTCTCTGTTGGCTCTTAGAACATGGCATTTAACAATTTACAGGCTTCCTGCTGTCGCATTCCATGGAGAGGAGCCCTACCTCTAACTTTTTTTTTGTCTCTACACATAGGCAATTATTTCCACATCAACAGAACTGTCACACCCATGTGTAAAAGTTTAGTTATCACTTACACCCAGTGTATTTATGTTTCTTTTTGAAGAAACTGCCATTACCTGATGAAGGGCTCTGTGCAGGATGAAAGCTTGCGTTTTGTAAATCTCTGTTGGTCCAATAAAAGGGATCAAATCACCCACTCTGTTCATTCTAACGCCAGAAAGTCTTTGGGCACACTACTGGATCCCAGTTTGACCTTTTCACCCCAGATTCAGTCAATGGTTAAGAAAGTAAACTAAAGAATATTGGTGTTATACAAATTCAAGTCATTCTTCTCACAAGCAACTAGATTAGCAATTGCTATTGGTTCTCTTCTTCCATATTTTGATTACAGTTCTTGTTTATATTATAATATACTGTAGGTACAAAAGAAATGCAAGCACTAACTGTGGCCTATAATAATATTTGTAGATTTATTTTAGGAGCCCCCAATAGGACTCATTGGTGTAATCTTTATTCTCAGTTGGGGTGGTTTTCCCCTAGTTGCAGAATAGAATATTTTGTTGGCTGTCTGATGTATAAATGTTTTTACTTTGGCTCCCTTTTTCCTCTTTCTGATCTTGCTGTAATGAGAGAATTGCTTCCCAGCCTGAGGTCGGCTGACTGCCCCCTATATTTTGTCCCCAGGTCTCGGCTTAGATTAAGCTCTAGAGCTTTTTCAATAGCAGCACTCTTGTATTGGAATTCACTTCCACTTGATGTTAGGATTGCTTCCTCTGTTTTAACTTTTAAACAAAGGTTAAAAAGTTATTTATTACACAAATCTGTTTGTAACTGCAATTTGTGATTTGTATTTTTGGTTTTGTATTGCTGTTGATTGTATTTGTGTATTTTTGGTTTTGTATTGCTGTTGATTGTATTTGTGTATTTTTGTGTGTTTTTTTGTCTGGGTCGGGCCTGAAAAGAGACCTTTGGCCTAGTGCCTTTACCCGGTTACCAAAGAATAAATGAAATGAAATAAATGGTTCCCCTTTTCCTATTCTGTTCCCCCAGCAAAGCAAACATAGTCTGAACAACAGCAAAAGCTGTAAGTGAAGAAACTCGGCCCCCTTACAATGCAGTGTGACTTAAGGTGCTGTATCAATCATGCTAAGAAAGTTGGGTTGAAGCGTAACCCCTAGGTTGCACTATCCCAAGGGCTACTACCCCTGCCTGCTTGGCTAGTAGCAGGTTAAGGGGCCTGAGTTCTGAAACGGGTGCCTCCACCTGGAGGTCAGGGTTGGTAGTGGTCAAGCTAACCTGGGCACAGCCCTCTGGTACACTGTAACCCCCCTCTTTCCCCTCTAGTGGCCTGAACACTGTACAATAATCACTTTCTACAATACCCTGGTACACCACCCAAGTACCCACACTGTTTGCACTTACCACCAGGGCTGGTTCCTCTGGCTCGACCCTTGGGACCCCCTGTAAAACAAGGTTATGCACAGCAAATAGCAACAGTACAGTACTTTGAGCACAAACAGGAACCACAGTCAGATTACATGCAGAAAAATTTAGATTTGATTTATTCAGGGGACTTGAACAAGGGAAGGGAAAAATCAGGTTAATTAGCTTAAAGGTTATATCAGTCAAGCAGTTATGAATGCGCTTTGAGTCCCCCCACACAATCACACCTCTGGGTACCCAGGTGGAGAAGAGATGGGCTAGCCAGGACTGATGCCCGGGGTTGGCCGGCGTCGCAGTTGGTTGGGGCCCTGTGAAGGAAAACACAACATGCACAGTACACAGTATTTGCAATCCAGAGCCAGAGGGCTCAGTTCGTAAAGGAAACGAAACAACAAGACAATCAGGTGACACACTCAGATTAAGCTGTTGTTGCAGAGAGCTACCCTGGTATTTACTCATGATACCCAAGACTGGACACAGGCTGGATGAAAATCGAGACTGCAGTTGGTTGATCTGGAATGCCAGGAGAAGCAGGGCCCACACGAGTCGCAGAGGCATCGTTCCTGTTCAAGAGTGGAGCAGGGGGCTGATCCCCAGGCAGGTCTCTTATCAATGGCTTCTCTGTGCAGTGGGTGGTCTGGCTGGGCCAGTCTGGCAAGGCCCAGACCGCATGGAGACAAATTTGGATGCAGTCCATTTTGCTCTGGATACAGCTTCCAGCAAGCAGAACACAGTTCACACAGTGGGAAACTAACTCACAACCCACTAGCAGCTCATAGCACATTTACATGTACGGGAATTCTACTATACCAGGCAAAGCGCTTCCCGGTCACAATCGCAAAGTCTTTGCACACACTGGGAGCTTAGGGATAGCTGGAACTCCTGACAGGCCGATCGCATTCAGCAAAATCTTCGGTCTTCTTCAGGTTGAGCCTGGCCCACTTCAGTAGCTTACTTTAGTCACACAAACTTGGATTTAGTCCAAAATAATTTTCTTCTCTTCTCTCCCTCTCAGGAGCAGCAGGCAGACCTGCAAGCCAAAAACTCAGCCCTTTCACAGTTTTCCCATGCAAATCCACTCAGGATTGCTGCCCAAAATACACTTCAGCTCCTTCTTGTTCAACTTCTAGCTTAGATCTAACTGAAAACTGCAAGCAGCCCGGGACTTCCCCAAGATTCAAAATATTTGGTTGGCTGATTTGTCTGTCAGTCAAAGCAAGAGCTCCCCCTTCAGTTGCAAAAAAGGCGCAAAAAGAAAAGTTCCAAACTAAAGTTCCTACAGATTCTGAATTCAGACAGCTCCTGTAGTCCGGCTACATTTTAGGTCCCACCAGTACTGTTTGGTCCAATTTGCAGTCCAGGACCAAGATAGTGGAGACAAACAAAACAGTCCTTGCTACAAAGAAAGCAGGTTAGACAAACTACATTATCATTATCACTCTAAATGATTTTCAGTAATAGTTACATCTTTCAACAGAGCTCCCTCTCAGATTACTTAAGATACAATTAGGCAGCTTTTAAAGAGACAGTACACAGAGGCTATATAGGCTCTGGTAATCACATTTAAACTGCTAAAACACAGGACACCAGCCTGGCAGTGAGCATTTAGGCAAGCTCAAGGAAGACTTTTTGGGAACCCCCATTTGTAAGGGGGTTACAGAAGAAAAGAGCAAAATCAGAAATTGCCATGATTAAACATGCAATAAAAATGACTTGGGGCTGAGTGACCCAACTGAAATATTTGTACACCAGAGATTATACACAGAGCACGCTCCCCCCTTTCACTCATCAGTCATGCTGACACTTATGTGGCAAGACTGATTGATGAACTCAAGGAGTTCAAGGTTAATTACAGCTCACAGCTCTGAATCAGAGAGCCACTGTCTGTGTATCTTTTCAAAGTAATGGACAAGAGAGTGAGATTCCCATCCACAAATATGTCTTAATAACCCACTGAAGTCTGGTGTTGATTTGAAGACTTCCATTCCACTGGATGTCCAGTTGCATGTTAACCGCAGGACTGCACAAGCCTGTCAACGCAGTGGTTCAACACTAATCCCATTCATAGAAACACAGAATTTGACAGCAGATAAGGATCACCTGGCCATCTAGTCTCCCATTTTTCCTACCCATTTCATATACTGCAGACCTTAAATGATCTGCGGCTTACCCTCTCTTTCCTATTGCTAGAGTTCCTTTATGTATATCCCATGCATTTTTGAATTCCCATACCATTTTCACCCCCACCACCTCTGCAGGGAGACTGTTCCATGCATCCACAACCCTTTCCATGAAAAAATACTTCCTCATGTTACCCGGAGTCTAGCCCTCTCTATTCTCATATCATGTCCCCTTGTTCTTGTAAATCTTCTTTTTTGAAAGATGCTACCCTCTTGTACCTTACTTATACCTTTGAGTGTGGGGATTCAAAGACTATATACAAACAGACTATGAAATTCTTCTTCAAAAAATGATGTAACGTGAATGAGAAGATGCATATAATGGTGTATTCTAGCTTCTCTTATAAAGTCCATACCAATATTGTATTCTGCTTAAACGTTACTAGCAACTTAAAATGTTGATTTTATAACTAAATAGGGCCTTAGAGGGATGTCTCTTATGGTACAAGAGACTCCAAACCTGAGTTCTGGGTGAGAGGACCACAAAGTGAAGCGGTTCCATCGGACCCAACCTCAGGAGAGGAGCCTCTTATACCAGAACAGACATCCTTGGAGACCCTACTAACTTACTATAAATCACTCAAGTTTAGTTTGAGTGATTTATAGTAAGTTTAATCTCATTTTGTTTTTAATTTTATTGTGCCGTCCTCCCTCTGGCATTGAAGTGGAGTGCTGCCCTCGAACATTCCTGCATGAGAGTACTCTGTACAAGGATAAGAGGTAAGTAGCTCCGCATGCTGACTGGCTAAGATCACGTTAGTGATTTATAATACTAGTAACCTGTATTAATAATGGAATAACACTTTCAAGAAAAAACATTTTATAGAGTTAATACTGGATGATGTTTTTGTACTTTTTGTTTTTCTAGAAAGATGAATAGGACATCAGCGCTGTCTGCAAAACCTTAACCCCCCTCCTTTTGTCCAACAACAAAAAAGGGCCAATATTTGAGCCACCACGTGGTGCAGTGCACTGCTACAAAGGAGGCCCAGGACTCAGCCTCAGTCCCAACTGCCCCAGACTAGTGGGGTTTGGAGTGTGATGCGGAGGCATCATGTATGAATACCTTGGGAAGGGTGCTGAGTGTCCTGCTGTAGGAGTGCCTCCCATGGTGGAAGTGGTGGTGGCACTAACGTTGTGGGTGACCATGCAATGCCAGCAACACCCCCCCCCGCCATCCATAGGAGAGCACAACAGGCACTCATTTGCAGTTGCCAGCAGAGGTGGGAGGGAAGAAAACCCTGAGACAGAGGAGGTGCCTGCCACGGCTGCAGATGCTTCCACTTTAAGGGCCGCAAGCTGCTTAACCGACCTTGCCACAGCCAAGGCCTTCTTGCAGCCTTAGGGTATTTTTCTGGATCCCATTCCAAAGGCCGATCCAGTGACAGCTAGAGCTTCCAGTCCTTGAGGGATTCTGGAAGCATGCTTAAGCAAAGCATGTACCTTGCCACATTGTGTTACCCACCCAGACACTACACACATGTGTTGTGCCAGTTGGTGACTGACATTCTCCCGGGACTGAATGCAGAATTTGAACTCCGGCTTCCATTGCTCCATCACAGATTGATGAGGGAAACTGAGGGATCTCAGGGAATAAGGGAGGTAAATCAAGACAAAGTTCAGCTATGGCACACTAAACCTATGCAGGAGCCGTGAAGGAGGTGACCTGTTCTTCCAGCGGAACGAAATAGCTGACATCACAGGATGAAATCAGGGGATATACCACAAGGGTGGTGGGAGGAGGTTAGCTTAAAGATGTCCAGCCAATCAGACCATTCCAGTGGAACTGTCAGAGTGTGGCTAGTGAACCATATCCACGCCTCTAGAAAAAATGAAATCTGGAGTTTATTTAGTCCCCCTGGAAAGGAGGTAATGAGTTTGTAAGTTCTGCTATTAGGCTAGAAAAAAGGATATGCTGATCCTCAGATTTTGGGGGGCATTTTCCCTACAATGGCGTGCAAAATTTCTTTAAAATAGGTTTCCTTAGCTGACCCGGTGGCACTGAGGGTTGAGGCGCTGGACACCATACCTTGCTCCACGCTGGCGACTCGTGATTGGGAGTGAGCGCATGTTGCCAGGGGTCGGCTGGGGAGGGAGAGGACTGAGCGTCCGAAGGACTGCTCTCCTCTCCCAGGGTGGGTGGGTTGCCACTCCCAGCTGAATGTCTGCCCCCAGGCAGAGGCCTGGAGGGTAGTGCAGGACAGGACAGTGACACAAAGGGAGGGCGTTGTGGGCAGCAGCATGTCTGCATGTATGCCTGCAACAAGTGAAGGGGAGAAAACTGGAAAATGGAGCTGGTAGGCTATATGATGCCCTGGCTGTGTCCCCAGTTTCTGCTTCTCATCATCTGGATTGTGCTCCAGAGAGGGAGGAAGCTGGCACTCCTCCCTCCAGCCCAACAGGGAGCGGGGATCCGTACGGGAATCGCCAGGGGTGAGCTAGATTGGGGGCAACCAGGCTCGGAAGACGAGCCCTCTGAGAGGGTGCCAGAGCTGCCTGCCAGTTTCGCAGGGAGAAAAATAGAATAAAAAAAAATAGGTTTCTTTTCTTGGGCTTGTGACAGCAACACCTGGACAGGCCGTTGCCATATTATGTTAGGCATCAACACCCCCGTGGAAGCAATAAAATAAGCATATTACGCTCCAGCCACTGCTGCTTCAGAGCAGTAGCATTATCCACATCACTAAATGGGTGAAATACCCATGAGAACTTGTGTGTGCTCAACTGGGACCCCCCATGGGGCTTCCGCATTTGGAGCTAAGTTTTGGCAGAGTTTTAAATTATAAATACTGCTCTGCAAATGCTCATCATAGCAGCCCCCGACTCCCACGGCACTACTGAAAGATATGCAGGGACAGGAGCAGGATGCAGCATTTCTTTGCACATTACCTTTAAAAGACTATGTTCATTAAGTTTCTCTGCAGCCCCCTTCTCTATCGCATGCTTATTCTGTAAAACAAACCATCACTGGTGCTGGTCGGGGGAGTGACAGCAAATATTTTTAAAAGGGTAATCAACTGCTCCCTAAGACATGAGTATGCAACTTTATGTAGCATCCTTTGTATCTTATCTGTGCTGTCTAGCTATGAACTTGGAACAGAACTGTCAGGGCATTACAGTCAGGGTTGTAGGCGGCCTGCACAGCGTGCCTCATTCATTAAGCGTGTGACTGTGGAGATCAATACTTGTAAACACAAGCACAGGCCTATCCATCAATTGGTGATTATTTCATGAGTAGCTGTGAGGAATTAAGAGTGTCTCCTACCTTAAAGCAAAAAAATGTTGTAGGTGCCGTATTGGTCCTTTTAAAAACAGATCCAGAAACAAATGATTTGATACCTTTTATTGGACCAACATGGATGTTACAGAAAAGAACAAAGTGCTTTAGCTTTCGAACCAACCAGGTCCTTCTTCAGAAGCTTTGTGGCAGTTTTTTCAAATATCCCATATTATTAACACCAGATTATATAGAAAAAGCAGAAATAATTCTCATTGGTTTAACATATACATTTAAAACATAATAGAAGATTATGTCAGAGAAGCTAATTAACACCAGTATGCCTTTAACTGAGGAGCCTCAGAAGGGCAAAGGTTATCAAGAATTCTCTACAGCCAGAGAGTTCTTGTCACATAAATTTTAAAATGTCTCAGTATGCCAAGAAAGCATTCTAGTGATAAAAAAACCTTGGAGTGGCATTCTCTCTAATACATGTAAGATGAGCTTACAACTTACATTCCAATTGTCCTGGTATATTAAAGGACAGATAATGAGAGACAAAATCCTGAAATTAGGTATAACTGCAAGTTGAAAGCAAGCCTCAAATTAACCTACACATATAAACATGATGCATGAAAGTATCACTTGTAAGTGTAAGTGCAAAAAAAAATACTTGTCAAGGACCCCCAAGAAAACGAGACCATGAGCCTGATAAATGCAGATTTCAACACAGAGTCTGTGTATAACAAACATGCACAGAATCAGTCTAAGCAATCTAAATGAAAACCCAAAGGAATTACACCTTTAATGAACCCCAAGTAAATGAGATATGCGTCTTAATATGAGCAGTTAAAATGTGACAGTGTGAAATCCATCCACTGACAACTAATAGAAGGAAATAAATGCACACTATATGTGAAAATAAGTGTTCTAGCCACATAACAACTGCCCATGCCACGCTCCACCCACACATATGTGTGTACATACACCACACCACACCCCACACACACACACCTGCACACCCCACACAACCACAACACACAACAAATATAGCAAACACATTCCACACACACCACACCACGCACAACAAACAAAACACACATACACACCATACCCACAACACACAAAAACACAACACACACAAAACACACACATACATACATACATCAGTATACACACACATGTAACCTCATTTCCACTTCAGACTGTGTGGTTATATCACAAAACAGACTATTCAGGATACAGGGGAATTATACCTGTACATCAAGTAATGTGGTCTATTTTATCCAATGCAAGAAATGTCCTCGCACAGGTTATGTGGGGGAGACAAGCCAACAACTCCGCACTAGAATGAATTCACACAGACATTCTATTAATCGCAAGATGATTGAGAAACCAGTAGCCAAGCACTTCTCCCAGGATGACCACTCAATCTCAGATATGTCTGTGATGGTCTTAAAAGGACATTTCAACAGTACACAACAGAGACGGCTTCTGAAATTAGACTTATTTTACTTCTCAATATGGTGGCAGATGGATTGAACATTGATGTTGGGTACATGACACATTATTCCACTTAAACTTACACAGACCTTTACTTTAAAAGATGGACATAAACAGTTTAATTCTTCAGCGGGCCTTTGATTTTGTAAGTTTATGGTTATCTACATTGTTGACTTTTCACCTTAACACTGTGGTGAGTGCGTTTAGAGTGTGTGTGTGTGTATGATGTACTGTATGTATGTATGTATGTGTGTGTTTGTGTGTGTGTGTTTTTGTGTGTTGTGGGTATGGTGTGTATGTGTGTTTTGTTTGTTGTGCGTGGTGTGGTGTGTGTGGAATGTGTTTGCTATATTTGTTGTGTGTTGTGGTTGTGTGGGGTGTGCAGGTGTGTGTGTGTGGGGTTGTGGTGTGGTGTGTACACACATATGTGTGGGTGGGCGTGGCATGGGGCAGTTGTTATGTGGCTAGAACACTTAGTTTTCACATATAGTGTGCATTTATTTCCTTCTATTAGTTGTCAGTGGATGGATTTCACACTGTCACATTTTAACTGCTCATATTAAGTATATCTCATTTATTTGGGGGTTCATTAAAGGTGTAATTCCTTTGGGTTTCATTTAGATTGCTAGACTGATTCTGTGCATGTTTGTTATACACAGACTCTGTGTTGAAATCTGCATTTATCAGGCTCATGGTCCGTTTTCTTGGGGTCCTTGACAAGTATTTTTTTGCACTTACACTACAAGTGATACTTTCATGCATCATGTTTATATGTGTAGGTTAATTTGAGGCTTGCTTTCAACTTGCAGTTATACTAATTTCAGGATTTTGTCTCTCATTATCTGTCCTTTAATATACCAGGACAATTGGAATGTAAGTTGTAAGCTCATCTTACATGTATTAGAGAGAATGCCACTCCAAGGTTTTTTATCACTAGAATGCTTTCTTGGCATACTGAGACATTTTAAAATTTATTTGACAAGAACTCTCTGGCTGTAGAGAATTCTTGATAACCTTTGCCCTTCTGAGGCTCCTCAGTTAAAGGCATACTGGTGTTAATTATCTTCTCTGACGTAATCTTCTATTATGTTTTAAATGTATATGTTAAACCAATGAGAATTATTTCTGCTTTTTCTATATAATCTGGTGTTAATAATATGGGATATTTGAAAAAACTGCCACAAAGCTTCTGAAGAAGGACCTGGTTGGTTCGAAAGCTAAAGCACTTTGTTCTTTTCTGTAACATCCATGTTGGTCCAATAAAAGGTATCAAATCATTTGTTTCTGGATCCTACCTTAAAGGGGAGCTGAATGCTGCATTAAAATAAAAGTCCAGAGACCGTAAGGTCACATGCAAGTCGAGCAACAATAATTTTGTTCTTGTTGTTTGTTTGTAATAGCTCACTTGTTCATTTTTCCATAAAATATCTGGTTAATCCTATAATCTCCCTGCTTGGCATTTCCTTAAAAATGCAGCCCACTGCTGAAGTAGTAACCGATGATTTCACCTGCAGGAAACACATGTGGACAGCACGCTCTGTGCGCAGGCTAAGACTAGGAAGATTTCAGAGATTTGCAGAGCTGGAGCCATGCCAGTCATAGAGAGGGAGATGGAGATATATTAGTACTGTCAGTAGTGAAAATAGTTAAAACCCACTTGTCAAAAGTACTGTAGCTGCTGCTTCTTAAAAGCAGCTGCTGGTTAACAGAGAGCACACAGTACTCCAGATGGGGTCTCACCAGCTGTCTGTACAGAGGGAAAACAACTTCCTGTTTTCTACTGGTGATGCCTCTCCCTATGCATCCCAGTATCCCCCAGCCCTCCTTACTGCCCTCTCACATTGCTGGCCCACCTTTAAGTCATCTGATGTGACTACCCCCAGGTCCCTTTCCATTTTTGTTGTTAGTATCTCACCCCCCACTGTGTACTCTTCCCCTGGGTTTTTGTTTCCCAGGTGCATTACCTTGCACTTCTTAGTATTGAATCTAAGCTGCCATACATTTGACCATTCCTCTAACCTTGCCAAGTCCCTTCTCATCCTTTCCACCCCACCTTGTGCATCAACTCTGTGACCAGGAACCCAACTGTCCACAGGTCAGGCAAGTAACATCAACTTTGAACACATCCGAGTCTGCTTTCACGACCTGCACATGAACCTGAAGACTTTAGATAAAGTGTCAGAAACAGACAAGGGTGAGGGAGCTTATGGACACAGTGGGCTGTCATGACTGGGTGTTCCTGTACCTTTTACAACATGAACAGGAAATGGAAGGCTGAATCAATGAAGCAGAAAATCGGGTCCAACGGAAAAACGATAAAATCTGTCATGGTGTGAGCGAGGGGGCCCATGGCGACTTTCCAAACTGTACTGAAATTGTGCCGAATGTTTCATCAAGTGTTCAGACTCTCCCATCCAACATTAAGCTTGCCATAATGGGCCCAAGCAAACAGACCCTTCAATTAGACCATGATCGATAGTCATCCACATGCTGAATTATCAGGCTACAGAAACTAGTTTGAGAACAGCCTGGCAGACAAAAATATTTCAGAATGATCACCAATGGATTCTTGGATACTTCAAAGTAAACATCAAGAGTCTGAAGCAAGAAGGCATCAAAGTTCAATATAATTTTCCTACATATGAAGCTATTTTTGGACAGGTTAGTGAAAATTTTCAAAACTGAGGCAGCCAATCCATGCATAAAATTGGTATTCAGTACCCGAACAGAGATGGAGGCTCTGGAATTCCACATCCTGAAATCAGCCTAGCCGAATGTCAGCACTGGCTGCAAGAGGTAGAAAACTGATAGCAAACAGACATTAATTCAAAGCAACAGGACAGATGTATACCTTATATGTACATGAGCCCACAGCTTTTACAGGTGGAAAGAATTTTCACGGAAATGTCAGTCAATTCTTTCGTGCAGTCTTCTAGCAGGCAAAATATATCTCACGTTATGGAGCCATCTGCTGGAGAACACGCAGAGAACCTAAAGTGTCCCACTTCCACATGTTCTGGCTTTACCCCACATTACAAAGTTACAGGGATCAGCTGTAGAGTGAATTAGAAAAGCTTTCCGATCCCAGCCTGAGGCTTACCCCACTCCTTTTGCTATTTCTGGACCTCCCAGAGGATTCTACCTACCGAATACCAAAAAATGATTACATGGCTGCATGCTGGCAGCTATAGACATTTAAAAAAATTGTCCCCGGACAAAACGCCCACTGTAGAAGCATGGCAAAATTTGATGAATGAAGTGTTTGGGATGGAAAAAGTCACAGCTAAACTTTTGCAAGTCCACCCAAAATTTGAACTGATATACCAAAGATGTGGGATTTATATTATGTCCAAAAGAAACAACTTTGTTCCATAATGTGGTGCTTCTAGTCACAGGTATTTAGCTCAACAGGATGATGGATTATAAAGGTTTTTATTTAGGGAACATACTATGGAAGCGCTCTTTGTAACCATGCAACACGTTCTTGTATTCATGATGTGTATATTGTTTATGTTTCTTATGCAAAATTCAATAAAATTCAATTAAAAAAGATGCAAAAATTCTGTGAAACACTGTAGAAGACATCAGGACTCAGCACATCTAAAAAAAAAATACAAAAGAAAAAACAAACCCAAGCACGATTAAGTCCAGGAAAAAATATAGCAAAACTAAGCACCCACGCAGCATCCCCAAAATTGTAGGTGCAACAACCCAAAACAAATACATCTATCACTGAAGGACATTTTATTCTCTGTGGTACCTGTAATGGTCAGGTTACTAAACTGTAGACCAGGCTTTTTCTTGTTCTAGTTATACTCATGTGCTCAATGTTTTAGGTGCCCAGTTGAGGAGTTTCTTTTTTGGTTGCCCCCTCTCTGACTTCTGTTCCAAAGCTGACATGGGATTAGCTCTCATCGGCATATAATTCTCTATGGTGTCCAATTATTATTCAGAACTGCTTACGTAGTTTATACCCTGTTACAAAGTAAAGTCTTCTAACAATTAGGGATCTGAAATATTAGATGGAAGCTGATTGGGAAGCTCGTCTGTGCCAGTACACCAACCCATGGCTTCCCAGCGGTACTGAAGGGCCTGTTGTAGAGGGCTAATGTTAGATAGTACATTTTTGGGAAGGAAAGGAGGATTAGCCTGACATAAATGGATAAGAATTAGGGGGAGCGAGGGTGATGCAATCTGTGCCTCGTGGTGAGGTACAGTATGGGCTATATACGGGGGTGGCAGCAGGACAGCTGAATTAGCATATATACCAGTCAATAAATCTAAAAGATGGATCAAGTGGGTCCCCTTCTACAACAGTAAATCAATCTTTAGCTACGGGGCTGGGTAGGCGAGATGACAGCCAGAAAATTCAGTATACCAGCCACAGTGACAAAAAAAGTTTATTTTCCAAGTATTTATCATCACTTGATAACTCACTAGGATTTCCCCACACAGCGCCCAACGTTTCACCCACTACACTGAGCTTTCTCAGGGGAGGGAATAATTCCAAGTTACAGCTGATGTTGACAATTTTTTTAATTCTTTGTTAATATTCTATTCTGATAAAGAGTAAAACAAATCACATAAAAGTGTATCTGTTTTTTGATAGGTACTTTATAGCTTAGCACGTTTTTGAGTCTATCATCACTCTGGCAGCATTTCTGACTGAAACGGCTTCAGCCAGAAACATAAAACAAATTGTATAAAAATTTATCAGACTAGACCATCAACAAAAGAATTAAAAACTGTTATCAAGATTAGCTATAACCCAGATTCCCTTCCCCGAGGAAGCCCAACATAATGGGTGAAACGGACACCATGTAATAATAATAATAATAATCTTTATTTATTATGCACCTTTCAGATTGTTGAGGCGCATTACATCAAGTTAATAAAACAAGAAAATAAAACAGCATTATATAAAATATTCAGTAAAATCCAATAATCAGTATTAATACTCAGAATATGCCCAGCTCCATAAGTAAGTCCTTAGGGCCTGTTTGAAACTGCCCATGGTCGTGCACTCCTGAAGCTGATGGGGTAGAGAATTCCAAAGGGCTGGGACCATGTACATAAATGCACGGGCCCTGGAAGATTTTAAAGATACCCTTGGAATCTCTAGCAACCCCATATCAGCCGAGCAGAGCAATCGCTCGGGGCAGTAAGAGGACAGAAGCGCTTTCAGGTAGTCCAGGCCAAGTCCATGTAGGGCTTTATAAGTCAGTAATCCAACTTTGAAGGTGATCCGCCACTGAAACGGCAACCAGTGCAGTTCGCGCAGCACCAGTGTGATGTGGCATGTCCAGGGAGTCCCCGTCAACAACCAGGCTGCAGCGTTCTGCACCAGCTGCAGGCAGCAGATATCAACTCCTGGAATCCCAAAGTAAAGGGAGTTGCAGTAATCGAGGCACAAGGTCACAAAGATGTGGATCACTGTAGGCAGGTCACCCAATGGAACAAGGTGCTTGATCCTAGTGATGTTCCTCAGATGGTAAAAGGATGACTTAATGACTGCCGACACCTGAGATCGTAGTGTCAGTCCATCATCAAGCATCACCCCTAGGTCCCGCACCAGTTCAGAGGTAAGGAGTTGGAAGTCTCCCAGGAAAAGCCCCATGGGCTGACCAGCCCCTGACCCCCCCATCCGGCGACCCGGATCCACAACCATCACCTCAGCCTTCCCCAAGTTCAACTTCAGCCAGCTGGAATTCATCCAATCCTGGATTTCAGCGAGGCAGTTATTAAATACTGAGAGTGCACTATCCTGGTCGGGTGCGAAAGACAGGTAGAACTGGGTAACAAAATAGCAGTGAAACCTTTTTTTTTTTTTTTTTTGTTGTTTAACCAGGAATAGCACACTAAGCTGAAAGCTTTTTTACAGGTGTGACCTGGGAGCACAGGAAAGTTAAGTGACTTGCTCAGGGTCACACAGTATGCAAGTGGAAGCTGTAGGATTTCTCAGCCTATATCATCTTACAATGTCTCTGAGGGGCAGTATATACACTGCAAACAGCATGGGGGACAGCACTGAGCCCTGAGGGACCCCACATGACAGAGAAAGAGGGTCAGAGGAATAAATCCCCGACATCACCTTCTGAGTTCTGCCAGTGAGGAAGGACTGAGGACAGTACTAGTCAAGCCACAGATGAACCTCAGGCACTCAAGCAGTACCCAATGGTCCACAGTGTCAAAAGCCAGGGAGAGATCAAGGAGCACCAAGATGGGCCGGCTTTTCTGATCTCTTGCCATCAGGAGATCATTGAGCACCTGAAGCAGCACAGTGTCGGTACTGTGCCTCTTTTGAAAAGCAGATTGGAGAGGTTCGTAGATGTTCTGGATGGTCAAATGGTTCTCCAACTGTACAGCCACTACCTTCTCAATCACCTTCCCCACAAAGGGGAGGTTAGAGATAGGTCTGTAGTTGGCAAGGCAGTCTGGGTCCAGAGAAGCTTTCTTCAAGAGGGGGGTCACCACCACCTCCTTCAGGGAGCTGGGAAACTCACCCGACTCAAGGGAGCACCATACGAACTGTGCCAGAACCAGGCCAATAATGTCACAACAACCCATAATCAGGGAAGTTGGGCCTGGATCCAAACTACAGCTATAGGGTGCATACCCTGAGCAATCTGCATTACATCAACGAACTCTGGCTGGTTGAAGGTACTCCAGGAGAAGTGAGGGACAGTGGCCGGGCACCAATCCCTAGCATCCCCATAGAGTGCATCGATCGGCTCTCTGCCGTGATGTTGGCCACCTTATCTGCAAAGAATCAACAAGCTCCTCATACTTCAACTGTGAAAAGGCTCTTTGAACCTGCAGGCAGGCTGGGTTGCACAGCCTGCCTACAGTTCAAAACAGCTGAGCTAGTCGGTTCTGAGCAGCAGCAATCTCCCCGGACAGGAACTCTACCTTTTAACGGGCGATTGTTGATTGGTAGACTTGATAATGCTCTAGCAATCTAAGATGGTCGGCCTCCAGGGCGGATTTCCACCAGCAATGCTCTAACCTTCATTCTAGTCGCCGCAACTCCCTCAAGGTCCCATCAAACCACGGGGACTGAGGGCGAGGGGAGAGAGGACGAATACGGACAGGAGCAATAGAATCCAGGGCTATGACAATGACTGTGTTATAAGACAAAACCAAAGCCTGTGGGTTCCCGCTTGCCACAGGAAATTCCGATGGGTCAAGCACCGCTAGGCCTTCAGGGCTTACATCCCGCAAAGGGTGGTACCTGACCATTTCCACAGGGGTAGGCTTACGGGGGGGGCACTGAAACTGAATCTCACAGTGTAATGATCGAACCACCTGACAGGTTCCACCCCCACATCAGAGGCTTCGATCCCCAGGAGAAAAATCAGGTCAAGGGAGTGACTGTGATTACGAGTAGCAGAGGTAACAATCTTTGTAAGGCCCAGTGATGTCATCAACTGGAGGAAATGTCCAAATTGCAAGAGTTTGTCATCGATCCAGGCGTTGAAGTTGCCCAGGACCTTCAGCCCGGGCAACTCAAATGCCATATCGATCACAAAGTCCGCTACTTCCTGAAGGAATCGCTTCTCATCCCCGGGTGGACGGTAGAGGAGGGCTATCCTACAGCCTACACCTGCTACTACGGTACACTCGAATGATCTGGTATCCTCAACTGGTACACTCATGAGGCCCAATTCGGTCTTGAAACAGACTGCATTCCCCTCTCCCCTGCGGCCCAATCTCGAGCAGTGTATCAACGAGTACCCGGCTGGAATCGCAGCCTCAAGTCCGGGGCCTACGTTTTCATCCAGCCAGATCTCGGTGATGCACGCCAAATCTGATGTCCCAACAAGATCTTCAATAATTGCAGTCTTGTTCTTAATAGATCTGGTGTTCCATAACACCGCTTAGGTTGGATGGTTCTCCTGGACTGCTCCGACCACCTGTCCACCAGTAATGGTGGTACCCTTGGGTATGAAGACTAGGCATGGCAAGCCACATTCCAGAATCCATTTCACCCCAGGGCGTCTTCTGGACTTTACCTCTATGCGAGAGCCCTGCTCATCCATCCTCCGCTGTTCGCACCCCACCCCCCCTAAGAGCAATGCCCAGCACTCTACAGTGTTGATTGGTGTAAATGATAAAAGGGGGGGAGGGCAGAAGAGAGCAGAGGATGAACAGCGCACGACCTGGGGGGGGTAGGCCTACAACACATACCACAGGCTAAAATAAACACCAAGTAAAGAAAAGAAAAATACCCCACAAAACAAACCCCAAAATATAAATACTACATATAACTTCCACAGCTCTCACTCTGAGGAAGAGGTAAACATAAAAACAAAACAACCAAAAACCAAATACAAAACAAATCAAATTATACCCCGTTTCTGAAACTCCCCGCTTGCTCTCACCAAGAGGAGAGATTCAGATAAAATAAATCAGACTAACCACCCTCCCCACCCAAACAAAACTATAGTATAATAAAACTACAATAAATTAAAATTATAAAACACCAGCCCAGACTCCACAGTCTCTAAATAAGTAGTGTAAATGATGGTCCCAGGGAGAAAGGTGACATATCACCGTAAGGAGTCCACTTCTAGGAAGTCCAAGTCACGGAGTAGAAGACTGAAAACAATGTGGCTGAAACTTAAAACCAGAGATAACAAAATAAAACTTAAGTACACCTCCTCTCACAAGGTGTATAAATTAACAAAGTTAAATAAACAGTAAGAAATGCAGTTCCAACCCCCAGGCCCTCTCACTACCTGGGGGTCTGAAATAAACCGGGCACTATCACTGCCCGGAGCAAAGAACAAACAAAAAAGGTTTGAGTTCTGACCATGAATTGAAAGTTTTGACCATTAATTTCCCAAAGGTAATCTCCTTATAGCAGGAAGCCTCCCGATATGTAGGGAAATCCTGCTGAGTTATCGAGTGACAATAAATACTTGGCAAAGAAACTTTTTTTCAGTGTGTCTGGTACATTGAATTTCCTACTGGTCAATAAAGCCATGAACCAAAATGATTACAGGCTCAATACCGGGGACAATGTTAGTTGTGTGGTACCTTTACTGGAGTCTGGAGAAACTCAGGCAGCCACAGTATACCAGAGACAATCTGTAGAACAACCCAAATAATATCACATTCAAGGAATAAGTGGACCTGTCTCTAGAGCAACACTGCAGTCTGCAGGCTGTCTTCTTCACAGATGGCACTGGCTGGATGACTGCACCTGTCGCTTTGCTGTTGATACTGGATGTGGAGGCTGCCCCTTTTCTCCCTAGCTCACATGACTGAGAACCTGTATGGGATCATCACAGTGTTCTCCACAGATCTGGCTAGGTAAGACAGGGGTGCTATGAGGGTGCCAGGGGAAGGATTCCATACCCCCAATGATTAAAGCTCAAAACACATTTCTGTTACTTGGAGATATAGGTAGTCATCACAGAAGGGCACGCTCAAATATTTCAATATTGGGCTGTAGCTAGCTCAATTATCATATGCGTTAACGTGGTATCGGATTGTTACTAATGGGTGGGTTACTCCTAGCTGTGATACTTGGAGGAGAAAGGTTTTTCTTCCCTTCTTGTATTGAGGCAGTACATATGGCTTTTTACTTCAGCTCCTTGTTCAGGGATTTGGAAAGAAACCATATCCAGCCTGTCATCCTGGGCAAGTAAATTTTAGCAAGACAGTTTTTTTGCATTTTATACTATAGTCACCTTGAAGCAAGAATGCCTACATGGCAAAATTCTTACTGTGCACAATACAGTTATTCTCCCCCACACTTTTTTTTTTTTTTTTTTTTTTTTAATCGGTATCTTCAGCAGGTGGCACAATGTTGGCCAAGAAGGTGCATTAGTCAGTTTGCAGTTCTTGTTGTAAACAGTTGTTATAGTTCTAAATCAGTTGTATAAAGTTCAGTGTGATCAGTTATATAGAAACAGAACATATAGTCAGCTGTGGGGCATCCTAATTCATGCTCTTTACCACTGGACTGGCATCCAGATGAAGTGCAAGGTCAAAGGGGGGTACAGTGAGACTTGAGAGAAATAAGGGGTGGAAGGAGGGGAGCAGGGAGAAGGCAGAGATACTGAACAATTATTTTTGCTTGGCATTTACTTAGGAGAAGGATGGGCCACTGCCAGATTGTGGGGTTAGGAAGGAAGGGAGCAAAAACCCTGGGGCAAAGGTCCAGATAATGAGAAAAGGGTGTTGGAAAATCTATCAGGGTAGAAAGTAGATAAATCTATGGGATCTGGCAGCTTGCACCCAAGGATGCTACATGAGGTAGTAGTGGCTATTGTAGGGCCACTAGCAGACATCTTCAATAGCTTGCTAGCCACGGGGGGTTGTCCCTAAGGACTGGAAGATAGCAGATGTGGTTCTGCTACACAAGAGTGAGAAGAGGGATGAGCCAGGGAACTACAGGCCAGTCAGCTTGACGTCTATAGTGGAGAAGATCATGGAGCCTCTACTCAGGTAGGACCTGGTGGACTTTCTAGAAGGGAATGGGCTGCAGGACCCCAGACAGCATGGGTTCATAAGGGGAAAGGTCTTGCCAGACAAATCTGGTCACGTTCTTCAAGTGGTTTATCACAGCAGCAAACTAAGGGCAGGTAACTGATATAGTACACCTTGACTTCAGCAAGGCATTTGACTCAGTCCCCCACAAGAGGCTGGTTAAAATGATTAGGGACTTTGGGGTAGAGGAAAAGATGGCCAATTGGGTAGAGAGCTGGCTGGGGGTTAGAACACAGAGAGTGAAAGTTAATGGTGAGGTTTCAGTGATGATGGAAGTGACCAGAGGGGTATCTCAGATGTCAGTACTAGGACTGGTCTTCTTCAGTATTTTGAACTGTGAAATACATGAAGGTATCAAGTGTAAGATCTGCCTCTTTGCAAATGACACAAAGATCTGCACAAAGGTAGACACAGAGGAAGGGAAAAGAGAACTAACGGAGAATCTGGGCAGGTTGGAGAGTTGGTCCAATATTTGGTAGCTGAACTTTGATGCCAAAAATGTAAAGTAATTCACATTGAAAAAGGAACCCAAGGGTGCAGTATGAAATGGGAGGAGTGGTTCTGGATAGTACTCTGGAAGAATTGGATTTATGGGCGATGATTTCGGAGATCTTACAAATGTCTGCACACTGCAACAGGGCAGTGAGCAAAGCAAACTGAATGCCAGGATGCATAGGGAGTGGATATGTGGTAGAAGGCCGAAGGCAATCCTCCCTCTGTACAGGTCACTGGTGCAGCCACACCTGGAATACTGTGCCAGGTACTGGTTCCCACACCTGAGGAAAGACTGCAACAAGCTGGAGGCAGTACAGTGCAGGGCAACTATGACGGTGCAAGGCCTTGGGGTTTGACATACGATGAGAGGCTGCAAGACTTAAACATGTACACCCGGGCAAAAAGGAGGGAAAGGGTGACATGACAAACATACAATCAATCAACTTTATTTATAAAAAGGCGCTATTCCAAAGTTCATAGCGCCCCAACAATAAAACACATAAATATTCTGATAAAAACATCAATTATGACAGTACAGTATATTTCCTTAAATATTATCACAGAAGGCCAGCCCAAACAAGTGTATTTTTAATGTGGTCTTGAAGCTCTCCACTGTCAGGCACTCTCGTACCCGACAAGGTAGAAAATTTCACAAGGTAGGGGCCGCAAACATAAATGCCCGTGAACCAGATGTCTTCAACTGAACCTTGGGAACCTCTAGCAGTCCCTCGTCAGCAGAGCAGAGTGGTTGTTTTTTTTTTTTTAATTATTTAACCAGGTGAGACACACTAAGCTGAAAGCTTGTTTGCAGTGTAACCTGGGAGTACAAGGAAGTTAAGTGACTTGCTCAGGGTCACACAGTATGCAAGTGGGGGCTGTGGGATTCAAACCCAGGTCTCCAGATTTACAGCTCAGAGCCTTAAACTACTGCACCATACTGCCTCCTCGGAGGCAATAAGGATGCAGAAGCTCTTGTAGGTAACTTGGACCCATTTTTGTAGGGCATTACAGGTCAGCAAACCGACCCTGAAGGTGATCCAAAACTGAAGTGGCAGCCAGTGCAGTTCGCGCAGCACAGGTGTAATATGACTGGAACGAGACAACCCAGACAACAACCTGGCCACTTCATTCTGCACCAGCTGCAGGTGATGGATATCAACCCCCAGAAACCCTAAGTACAGGGAGTTGCAGTCAAGTACCTGTGTAGGATAAACAGAGTAGATGCAGAGGAGTTATTCTCCTTGAGATCAAACACAGGGAAGTGAGTGAATTCACTAAAGCTGGCTGGAGGGAGATTGAAAAAGGAAGTTTGCAAGCACTTCTTCACTGAGAGGGAAGTGGACAAGTGGAATAAGCTACCAGAAGTCATACAGGTCAAGACAATCAATCAGCAGCTTCAAGCAGGGATGGAACAGGCAGGTGGGTTTAGTTAGAAAAAAGAGAGACAGTAAACAAATGGAAGACTGCCACTAGGGCACGGCAGATTAGTAGGCTGAGCAGACTGGACTGGCCAAGAGCCTTTTTCTGCAGTCAATGTCTATGTGTGTGTGTGTGTGTGTGTGTATATATATATATATATATCCTCCATCTCATGGTTATAGAACATGGAGTAGTTTGTAATATAGTCTTACACTGATAATGGCTAATTTAACAATTGTATAATGTGAAAGGTATTTGGTTAAATAGACTAACATTTTAACAAAGCTCTGTAGAAGTCAGTGTGATGTTGCTTCCTTCAGGAAATGCACCTTTCTGATGTGGAACATGCCAAGCAAAGACAGACATGGTGGGGACCATTGTTGCAGCAGCACGTCAAATGGCTAAAAAAGAGGGGGTGACAATTTTTTAAAAGGGGATTACCATTCCAAATTAGTCACTCATTGACAGGGCTCATGGGAAGACTGGTGATTATGGAATGTTAAATTCATGGAGAAAAAACTTCAAGAACTAGTGTGCTCCCCGGAATAAATAGTAATTTTTAGAAGTAGTCCGCTATCACTTCTTATATCTGAAGTATTTTTTCCTTTTCCATCGTGCTAATTAGTAGACTTTTTAACTAACAAATCTAGCTGTGATGTGTGGTGCAACACTCCACCTGGAGGCTGATGTAGTCAGTTCTAATCCTCCCAACACATCATCAACATTGTGACCTCACTGACTGACATCACTACCAACCAAGATGAGCTAATCTCCTGCTGTTTGATTGTTAAATTGCGACAAGTTATCAATGTGGCAGCAGGGCTTATGATGTAACAATGAGTGAGGCATAGATATCCTGCAGTACATATAAAAACTAGAAGGCACATCACGTGGAGTAATAGGGAGGCTTTTATATTAGGTCTCGGGTGATAATATGCAAACGAGTGGAGGGTCATGTGATGACCCCTCTAGTTTTTGTATTCATGATGTCTGTGGAGTGAGGCCAGATGCTGATGATGTAATGGGAGGAAAAGAACTAGATATATCTTCAGGTGACGCTCTGCTTTGCACATCACACTCAACACTATGAGGCAGAAAACCTTCTACTGAGCACATAGAATAAGAAAAAGAAAAAAATACTTCAGAATTAAAAATTACTAAGGGATTACTTTCAAAAATAACATTTTCTGCCTTCTATTTTTTGGCATTACTAGCTCTTTAATTTCATTGATGTTGATGCCCCAACGCGAATGCAAAATCCTTTCTGCAAGAGGTAGCATGCTCAGAGGAAGGAGGAAGAAGACTGGCAAAATCCACAGGGGGCAAAGCTTGTGCTCCTATGACAATTCTACTTTCTCCCTCTAAGGAAGCCCTGGAGGGAGGATCCCAGTGGTATGACAGCCCTGCAACCAGCAACAAGAAAGAGAAAACAATCTGGTTACTGTTGGTGCTTCCAGCATGAATGTTGCATCCTTTTCAACAGGCACTTGATTAACTTACACAATTTCCAGAAGGGCAAATGGTTTTAGGTTGGAATTTGAATTGCATTATGCCCCCTGCAAATCGAAAGAACTTCAGGAAAAACTCAAAACTAATAAGACAGTAGCAACCAAACTTAGACCTTTGGTAAGGGAAACTGGGTTAAGATGCACACCAGGTACGGCACAAAGAAAGACTTGCTATGCTAATCCTCAGAAAGCCAACTCAAAAAGAGACGTAGTGGAAAAAGGATATGTGGGGGGTTGAAACTGAAGGGTATCAGCTGTTCAGGAGGGAGAGAGAGGATAGGAATGGAGGGTGAGCGGCACTATGTCAGAAATGATATACGTGCTCATGAAATACACATAGCTCTTGAGCCTGACATTGAACAACGTTGGGTGCAGATTACCTCACTCCACGAGAAACAGGTCATTTTAGGTGTTTGTTATAGACCACTGTCTTTAACTGGTTCCAAAGCCATCAAATTTATCAAACAAATAGGAAGCAGGACCCTGGGAAAAAGCTGCTGATTCTAGGAGACTTTCATTTCCCAGGAATCAGTTGGGAAGAGTGAGCTTCAACTTCAGTGGTAAAGAATGAATTCCTAGAAGTATTAGACAGCATAATCACCAGAAATCATGTGCTGCAGCATACTAGGGATAACCATACCCTGGATCTTGTCATAAGTAACTTAGGCGAATCACTTGAAAGATGTCATGTCAGGGAACCTTTGCTGGGAAGTGACCACAATATGGTGGAATTTTACATCAAGACCAGGACTGAAACTCAGAGTGGGGCTAGCAAAATAAAGAGATATGACTTAGACTACAATGCATTGAGAAATCTAGTAATAAAATGGAACTGGGTAAAGAAATTTGATGGGCTCGAACTAACTCAAATGTGGGATATGTTTAAAACCTTTCTTCATGATTTGATAGACAGAAATGTTCCCACTAAAATCAAATATAATCATAAGAGAAGGATCTCAATGTGGTTCAACCCCAAAATAAATCAGTTCATAAAAGCCAAAAACAGAGCATACAAAAGAGAAAAAAGGGAGGGAACCACAAAATATAAAGATTTGTACAGAAACAAACTCAAGCGATCTGAAACGCAAAATTAAAAAGGCCATGAGGGAGATGGCGTTAAACTTAGTAAACAAAGTGGGCAATAATAAAAAGGCCTTCTTTAATTATGTTGGGAGTCTTAAAAACAATAACAGTAATATAGGTCCTCTCATACAGGGTGATAAAATCATTACGGACTGCCAAGCTATGGCTGAACAATTTAATAGCTATTTTGGAAGTGTGTATCAGGCAAGTGATATCCAGAAGTATGACAATGTAAGGAACATGGAAAGCAATATGGTGATAACACCTAGTATGGTTAGACACAAATCAGTGAAATTAGACCACACTAAGTCATCTGGACAAGACAAACTGTATCCTAAGCTCCTTAAAGAACTAGCACTTGTATTATACGACCCCATTCATGCAATATTTGTCAAGTCACTAAATGAGGGAGTCATACCTGAGGACAGGTTATCTGCCAATACTGTGCCGATTCAATCAATCAATCAATCAAATTCTTTATTTATCCAGGTGAACACCATTGAGCAAGCTCATTTACAAGGTGGACCTGCATTACACAAGTCAAGTAACAATGCATTTATATACAGACAAATAGACAGTAGATGCAAGAGTACAACAGTACAGGTAGGCCTGCAATAGACAGGATAAGTAAAAATACATTTGGGTTCAGGTATAAGACAGTCGGTAAGGGTATGCATAACAATAGGGTAGCAAGTCAGTAAAGATTTATACCAAATACAACAACATACATGGTTTAGTATTCCTGTAAGGTAAAGGCATTATAGTCCAGTGAAGAGATTAGTTGAAGTGGATGCTACAAGCGAAGAGACTTACATAGTCAGTTTAAAAAGACCAAGGCGTATCAGGGAGACATGTGTATGGGAGAAGTGGGCAGTCAGTGGGGGGGAGGGGGGTCTGGAACTGGGATAATACTAGGAGTGAAGGAATGAGATGCTGTGGGTATACAAGGAATAGGTGGGTGAGGGAGGGTGAGATTTAGGGCGGTAGATAAGTAGGTGGCTCAGGGACAAGTTATGCACTGATACAAGAAGGAATGAGAATGGGAAAAGCAGGGAGGATGTGGAAGGGGGGTGTAAGTAAGCTAGGATCATTGGGAGCAGTTGCAGGCTTCTGTAATGTATTTTGTGTATAAGGTCTTAAACACAGTGAGACTAACAGGAGTCCTCAGTTTCAGTGATTTCTGTAGCACATTCCAGAGCTAGGATTGTTGGAAGCAGTTGCAGGCTTCTGTAATGTATTTTGAGTATAAGGACTTAAACACAGTAATACTAACAGGAATACTCAGTTTCAGTGATTTCTGTAGCACATTCCAGAGTGACGGTAGAACGAATCCTATGGCAGCTCTCCCAAAATGCGTTAGGGCTTTGGGATATTTCAGAGAAATCAGTAAGCAGCTTCTTAGGGCATAGAGTTCCAGGCATATTGAGAGTCAGGCAATCAACAATGTACTGCAGAAGTTTGCCAGTGATAGCTCTGTATGTCCAGAGAGCTGCATTTTATTTTGTCTGTAGTGTAGGGAGGTCCAACCTACAGCTGCATATAAAAACAGTGATGGGTGGAGAAGGGGAGACCAGTGATGAAGCGCAGGGCTCTGTGGTAAAGTATGTCCAATTTACTGAGGTATGAAGTAGCACATTGGCTGTATATAAAGTTGGCGTAATCAATTAGGGAAAGGAACGTAGAATGAACTAGCTGTCTCTTGGCCTCTGTAGTTAGTAGGCGGTTTAACCTGAAGAAGAGACATAGTCTCTGCCTTAGTTTTTTTAACAAATCCTCCAGGTGGTCTACAAAGGAGAGGTTGAAGTCTAGCCAGACCCCCAGGTATTTGAATTTTGGCATAAATTCCAGGGTTTCTCCTAGGAGGGTGGTGATGGGGGGTAGAGCAGGGTAGGCTGCATGGTTAATAGGTGAAAACAGCATCGCCTTTGTCTTTTAGGCGTTGAGTAGCAATTTTTTTACTAAGGAGCTGGTATTGAAGTATGTTGAAGTCAGCTTGCAGGTCGCTACAGGCAGTTTCAGGAGTTGTACGGCTTAGGTAGATCACTGTATCATTTGCGAACAGATGAATTTTCACCTCATTGATGCCTGAGTCTGTATTGTTGATGTAGATGACAAATAGGAGTGACCCCAGGATGGATCCCTGCGGGATGCCTCTTTTTAACAGATTTGAGGGGGAGAGTTCACCTTCGGCCTTGACCTGTTGGTGCCTATTAGAAAGGCAATTGTGGAACCAACGCAAGGAGGTAGAATCTAGACCAATAGCTTTTAATGAAGAAAGAAAGAGGCTGTGGTCGTCAGTGTCGAAGGCCTTATTTAGGTCTAGAAAAATGGCGCAGACAAATTTTTTTGTTCTCTAGCTCATGCTGCCAGTCATTTGTCACCTTGGCCAGGGCTGTACTATGTTCAGTTCTGAAACCAGATTGCATTGGGTTTAGCAGGTTAGTATCATCTATGAAAGATTTCAGCTGGGCATTCACGATTTTTTTCCAGAAGTTTTGATAGTACTGGGAGAAGTGAGATGGGCCTGTAGTTGTTTAGATCACAGGGGTCTCCACAGTTTGGGGAGGGTCCCTTGAGAAAGGGACAAGTTAAATAACTGCTAGGAGGTCCAAAGTGAAACATGCCCCTTGGATCAACCCTGCCTACTACTGGCAACCAAGCAGCGACAATCTTTAGCACCTTGCTGTTGCTACTGGCCGTTCAGCTGACAGGCAGTCCTATGCTGCCACCCGCAACCAGTGCACCTAGGCCATCCATAAAGCAAAGGCGGAATACTACCAAGCCTCTTACCTCCTCCTGGGAGACCCCAGGTGCTTCTGGGACAACATCAAGCAACTGAATGGTCACTCCCAGTCCCCTCTCCTTCTTCTCAACATCAATGGTACGTCTCCTCTGACCCTGCCCTCATTGCCACCCACCTCAATAACTCCTTTACCGACCTTAGCTCAGTACTTCCTGGTAACTTTTTCAGTCCACCTCCTCCATCTGTACCACCACCCATTGCCCACCCTCTTTCCACCTCGCTTAAGTGTCACCATGCAAGAAGCTAGGCCTTACTTGCTAAAGCCTAAAAGGTAACACCATCGGTAATGACTCACTTGATCCCTGCCTTTTTCGTCAGGTCCTGGATCAGGTCCTCTTACCTATTACGTGCATTTTCAACAAATCACTCTGTCTTGGACAATTCCCCTCTGCCTGGAAGATTGCCACAGTTACCCCTGTCCATAAAGGTGGTGACAGGACTCTTCCGGGTAACTACCGACCCATCTCAATCCTCTCCCCCCTCTCTAAGGCGTTAGAGAAAATTGTGGTGTCCCAAGTCTCTGACTACCTCTAAGTACAATGTTCTCTGCCCTGAACAACATGGGTTCAGAGCAGGTCATAGTACCAATACAGCACTCCTGGAATTTTCCAGCTTCCTCCATGCCTCCTTGGACTCTGGTGCCCTGGCTGGTGCTATACTCATTGACCTGTCTAAAGCATTCAATACGTTTGCATCCTCTTTTGCTCTCACCCTCGACCTAATAGGCTTTGCCTCAGGACCTGTTCCTGGTGCACCAGCTACTCTCCGCCCGCTCCCAATGTGTGAAAGTCAACGTACTCTCTCTGAAACATGCCCCATTCGCTCTGGGGTGCGATGAGGCTCAATTCTTGGACCCCTACTATTCTCACTCTTTCTTAACTCCCTACTCAGCAGTTGTACTGGGTAAGATGCTTCTCTATGCTGATGATGCTGTTCTCGTTGCCTCCCACAATGACCCCATGCTGCTACAGAACTCCCTCCAACTAGTCTTTGACTCTGCAGCTACCTGGTTCACTGAGCATCGACTTGTTATCAACCTAAGAAAACAAAAACGATGCTCTTCTCCCACCCCAAAATAAGTACAGCAAGTTTCCTTAGCTGTCCACTCCACACCAATCTCATCATTGACCAGGTGCAGTCCTATAAATATCTTGGTATAACCTTTGACCCTGCACTTTCATTCCATGGACATATATCTGCCCTAAATTCTACGCCAACTCACGGCTAGGCATTCTTTACCGGCACAAGAAATGCCTCCCTCCTGATGCCCTCCGCCTGCTGTCACCTCCTCTGTCATGTCTCTCATTAACTATGGCCTTCCGGTCTATGGCTCAGCAGATCAGACTGCCCTCAACAAGGTTAGCCTCACAGTTAATAAGGCCTGCAGACTTATCACTGGTGCTCCCAGACTCACTCACACATGTGAGTTGTACACCCTAGCTACCCTACTCAACCTGGAAGAGCGACTTATGTATCAGACATGCCAGCTCACCTTTAAAGCCCTACGTGCCTATCCCCATAGGCCTATCCAACTCCATTCGCCATACTGCACCGACCCTGATCACGCGAGCTCGTCAAAGAGCTATCCTAGTTATTCCGAGAGCCAGGACCTCTCAAGGTCAGAGGGCATTCTCCACTGCGCCCCACTGGTATAACTCCTCCCTGCCAGTGTCTCAAACTCACTAACCTTAGCTTGCTTTTAAGCCCAGGCTCAGAAACTTCCTGCTTAGCTCTCGAAATGCAACTGCCGCTAGCCTAGTGTAAAAAAATATATATATATATATATATATACTCTGTTTGACAATGCTCACTGAGCTGCCCCCTTCCTTTCCCTACTAATTCCTCCTCCCTATCTCCTCCTTTCTACTCCCACCAGCTCTCCCCGACCATAAGTTTTGCACCTTTTGTTATCTTTTGCTTCGTTGGAGACTGTATTCTATTGAAACAAAATTGTAATTGAACTGTAACTTTTTTGTTTGTAAGTACTGTGTCCCTTGTACTACTGTTCTGATGTCCTCTTTGTGACGAGGTACCTTTGTAAATGAGCCTCTGGCTCAAAGGTTTCCAAACTGATGTTTAACTAAATAAATAAATAAATAAATACATAGATGCGTAATACGTACGTCCAAGACATGATAGCCAATCTTTAGGTAGTATGGATCGAAGGTGTCAGCACCAGCACTTTTTCTGGTGTCCAACTGGAGGAGGAGATCTTTGACCTCTTTTAGTGGGGCAGGACAGAATGAAAAGACTGCATCCGAGGGACTAGATTCTAAAGGTTGCGTGGTAAGCTGGGAGCGTAGGTTGCGTATAGGTGAGTTATCAAAAGCTAGCCTTGCAGTAGCAAAGTGATTGTTGAAGGCTTGTAGTATCTCTTTATTGTTGTTGATAGTTACATTGTCAGAAATAATTTTTGACGGGAGAGTGTTTCCTCTGGTATTACCAGAAAGTTATTTTATTGTGGACCAGAACTTGGTAGGACAGTTGGAAAAAGTGTTGAATTCAGAGCGATAGAAGTTGGACTTGGTTTCCCGAATTAGCTTTGTACAGTGGTTTCTGGCTGTTCTGAAAAGATGCCAGTCTTCGGCTTTGTGGGGTTTGCGTGCTAGCTTCCAGAGCTTGTCTCTTTTTAATAGTGCTGCCTTGATGTCTGCTGTAAACCAATGGCACTTTCTAGCCTTTATGAGGGAGTCATACCTGAGGACTAGTTATCTGCCAATATTGTGCAGATTCACAAAAAGGGACTCAAGTCAGTCTGTTCCAATTGTAAACCAATCAGTCTTACTAGCATTATAGGTAAGATACTAGAGGGTTTCATTAAGGAGGCCATAGATGACCATATTAGGGAAAAAGGCCATGTTGATAATTACCAAGATGGGTTCAAAAAGGGAAGATCTTGCTTAACAAACCTGATTAACTTCTTTGACCCTGTTAACGAAGCACTGGACAGGGACATCCAGTAGATGTACTGTATCTGGATTTTGAAAAGGCCTTCGGCAGTGTCTCCATTTTGAGTTAATAAATTCCTTAAAAGAAATCAATCTGAATGAATGTATTATAAGATGGATCTTTGCCCGGCTAACAAACAGAAAACAACGAGTGACCATCAAGGGGTATCTGACTGTGTGCCGGTGACTAGTGGGGTACTGCAGGGCTCAGTGTTGGAACCCACCCTTTTCAATATCATGGTAGCATCTATAACCTGTAATAACAAAGTCTGGATAGAAAAATTTGCTGACGACATCAGAATGGGAGCACTGGTTACAAATGAAGGGGATACAAAGCTATTTCAGGAAAATACTGATGCCTTGGTAGACACCACAGTAAGGAAGAAACTGAGATTAAATTCAAACAAATGCAAGATCATGCATCTAGGCAAAAAGAATAGCAGATTTGATTACCATATAAATGGGAATAGATTACAATCTACCAATTCTGTGAAGGATTTAGGAGTACAAATCAGCAGCAATTTCAGCTTTTCCAATAACTGTACGCACAGAAGGGATATGGCATATTGGCTTCTATCAAGAGGAACATCTGGAGCAGGGCTAGTGAGGTGGTGGTGCCACTGTATACATCCTTGGTGTGCCCGTATATCAATTACTATGGGCAGTTCTGGGCACAGTACTTTAAAAGGGATGTGAGGAAAATCGAGAGGCTGCAGAGACGGGCAACAAGGATGTTGAATGGGATGCAAGGTAGGACCTATCAGGAGAGGCTTATGACCTTGGGGTTGTACTCATTGCAGTATGGAAGGTACAGAGAAGATGTGTGTCTGGTCTTTAAGGCAATGAAGGATAAGGATCTTTGGGAGTGCGTGAGACTTAATAAGAGACCTGACTTGATAAAGAACAGGGGCCACCATTACCAGTTAAGAAGAGACCATTACATCAAGAATCAGAGAGGGAACTGGTTCTCACAGCAAGCAGTGGCACAGTGGAACGCACTGCCAACATCAGTGGTGTCTAGTGATAGTATGAACCAGTTTAAGCATGCACTAGATGAATATTGTAAAGAATACGGTTTCCAACTAAATATATAAATTGGTGCAGGTCAGAAATGGCTAACGCTATATGACCGGTTTACATCCTATGAATCCTATGAAAAATAGACATGTTTTTATACCGTAACATGACTTACAAAATCAGTAAAAACAAGATTGGTAATATTACTCATTCTTATCCTGCTCTGGTCAGTACTGAGATTAGACTGGGAGAGAAAGGAAAATACTCTGGAAGATGAATACAGCCCTATTAAATTATAAAATTTTCAAGAAGCAAATTGTGGCTGCAATTTCAGAGTATTACAGCCTAAACAAGGCTAGCCAGAGTGGCAAGAAAATAATTTTGGATACCCTGAAAATGGTGATCAAGGGTAAGATTTGCCTCCTGGCTTCTCAAAAAAAGAAACAAGCCTTGACAATATAGAAGAATTTAGAACAGAATTAAACACTGGAATGAGAACACAAACAGTCAGGAAACCGAGAAACTCTAGTGGCACCCATGGCTGTTTTTTCCCCCAGTGATCAGACAGGTGGGAGTGGGTACCAGCGGCATTGGGCACTTCCCACAGGTATGTTCAAAGATCAGGTGGGGGGGGACACCGACTGAAATTCTGGGCAATGGCTGTTCGTTACTTCAGTAGTCAGGCAGTAGTGGGATACCGGCAGCAGGGCTGGGTACTCACAGGTCTCCTTAAAGATTGGGTGACTGGGTTAGTGTGTATATATTTTTTATAATTAAACATACAAGACAACAAGGTTGAGCACTCATTGTTGGGAAGGGATGGCAGGGGATCTAACACAAGGACTGGGTACCCGGTGTCGGAAAAAACAGAAGAAAGGGGAGATTTTTTTTCATTTGTGATCGACTTTAAATGTCAACTTTTTAAATATTTAAGGGTAACAGTTCACTGTTTGAGGAAGAGTTACTACGATGCACACAAAGTATTTTTGTTTTAATTAATTACCAATAAGTTATCTATCATTAAATAAAATGGAACTGTTAGCACTGGAATCCGTCTCCTATTTTGTTTATTGTAAATCTATATGCAGCATAAATATTTTAAACAGGTTTAGTCATGCTGCACTGTGGTTTTCATGCAGTTTTCATACTTGTGTGACAATTTTCAACATCTTTGTGAAGTAAAATAAAAGTACTTGTTACTATATTTGTGTTGCTAGACAGTTTTAAAATCTACAATCCAGAAGAGGTTGATCAGGAAGTTGGTGGATCTCAGAGTCGAAGAGAAGTTGACCAGATGGTAGAAAATTGGCTGAAAGGCAGGATCCAGATTGTGGTGGTGGGGGATGAGCTTTCTAGCACCAGGGAGGTCACCAGTGTGATCCCATAGGACTCAATGTTCGGACCAGTGCTGTTCAGTGTCTTCATCAATGACAGTGGGGATGGATGGCATTAAGGGCAAACTATACCAATTCATGGATGACACCAAGCTCTGTGGGTGGGAGAACACAGTAGAAGGGATGCAAGACCTAAAAGAGGATCTGGAAAAGCTACAGAAGTGGTCCAGGATTTGGCAGTTTGCCTTCTGTGCAAATAAATGCAATCTGCATCAGAGGAAGAAAAGGATCTGGGGGTGATCACTAGTCAACTGAAGAACTCCATACACGTAAAAGAGCAGCAGCAGCAAATAAAATGTGTTGGGCTGCACTGGCAAGAGGAGGTAATACTGCCCTTGTACAGGTCATTATTGAGGCCTTATTTGGAGTACAGCATACAATGCTGATGCCCATACCTTAAAAAGGACATTAACACCTGCTGGAGACCATTCAAAGGAGGCCAATGAAGATGAACATGGGCCAGCAGGGTAGGATATATGAGGAGAGGTTAGAGACCCTGAATATGTACTCCCTGAAGGGGGGGAGAACATGACTGAGACCTTCAAGTATTTGAAAGGAATAAATAGATGGATAAGGAGGGTCTCTTCAAGCTTAATGGAAACTGAAACACAAGGGGACAGTATCAAGTTGGGAGAGGCTTAGGAGAGAAGCTAGAAGGCACGTCTTTGTGGACAGAGTGGTGGTGGGTTGGAATGTGTACCCAGAAGAGGTGGTTTCGTTGAAGGTGGTGGGCAACTTCAAGCAAGGCTGGAATAGAGAGAGTTAAGGGGAAAATAAGGAGCAAGGGACAAGTGGACGGTGGAGTAGGGGAGGGTCAGTAGCATAAGTTGAGGACCCTGCAATACGAGCAGACTAGAGGTTTCTTTGTATGTTTGTACGTGCTACTCAGTGGTTTTCAAAATATAAGTGCTGCATGATAGTTTTTACTAAACATTCGCTAAAACATCCTTCATGAAGGTTTTCAAAATGTACATGTTGTATAACTCTTCTGAAAATCTCTGTGCAACTTGATGATTTTCAGAACCTAAGTGCGGCACAAAATTTTTGATTTGAAAATCTACCTGCTGTGCAAAGGTTTTTACTTGGTGTTAAAGTTCCACATAAACACAGTAACTATATTGTAAATTAATGTATTGACTATTTAAATGTTAATGGTGATATTTTACCATTTGTGAGGGACAGGTATAACTAGACACAATAGCCGGGATATTCAAAGGGGTTGCGCATGCGCAACAGTGTTGCACAGTAATGTATGCGGCGCAAGTGCGGGGGGCGTGCCCATGCATATTCTGCACATCCCGATATTCAGCCTGGGATGTGCGGCGCATATGCTGGTGCAACCCCTACTTGCGCTGCACACTGGTGCTCAACGTTGAGCCAAGAAGAAATAGAAGCAAGGGCTGGCCACCCACAGGTGAGCTGCTGTAGTGCAGGGTGCAACATGGCAGCCGTCAGCTGTGGGTGGCCACCCGAGCTCCGGAGCCAGGGTCCATCGGCGTTGCACCCCCCACGCCTAATCGTGGGCATAAGTATAACAGAACCATGTCCAATATCCCTGCTGGTCCGGTGGACTGCTTCCAGCCCAATCGCGGGCATAGGTATAAATAATAACACGTCCAATATCTCTGGTGGTCCAGTGGACCGCTTCTAGCCCAATCGCGAACATAAGTATAATGAAAACATCCTAATTATCCCTGGTGGTCCACCCATGCTGAGACCAATGGGCATACAGCCATACTTTGCACGAGTCAGTCGGCGGGCTGCTGGGTAGTTTGCAGGTGGGGAGCTGCTGCCGCCCACTGACCGGGGGGAGCAGGGTAGCGAGGCTTAGTGGGCAGGTGGGGAGGGGGGTACCGCTGGACCCCCGGGATAATTAAGGATGTTTTCTATTATACTTATGCCCGTGATCAGGCTGGAAGTGGTCCACTGGACCACCAGGGATATTGGACGTGTTATTCTTTATACTTATGCCCATGATCGGGCTGGAAGCAGTCCACTGGACCACCAGGGATATTGGACATGGTTCTGTTATACTTATGCCTGCGATCGGGCTGGAAGTGGTCCACTGGACCACCAGGGATATTGGACATGTAATTCTTTATACTTTTGCCCATGATCGGATATTGGGGCACTTTGCCACGATGTGCAGGGGGTGTCGGTCCCTGATGGCAGCAGCCTGGCAGGGTGCCAGGCACAAGTTGCTGGGGATCACGCACCTGCATGCAAATGGGGCAATAATGACATGCTATTGGACCCTGTTGTGCCTTGCATGCATTATGTCTCCATTTGCATATCCACCACTGAATATCATGGTCCCTGCGCCTAGCGCAGCCGCACTTGCGCTGGCGCATCCCCCTGCTCCTCTCCTGCCACTTGAATATGCGCAATGCAGGAGGCCACGTTGCCATATTCAGCGGTGCTGAGCCATGGCGTAGCACCATTGAATATCACCCAGCACACTCCCTGGCGCATCCCAGTTACGCTGCACCCAGGCTTGCGCCCCTGCCTGGTGCACTCTGAATATCACGGCCCATGTGTTTTTATAATGTTAATAATTATATATTTTAATGAAATTCAAGACTTTTGTAAATATTTCTTCAAGTTACATAATGTATGAAGATTTTGAATGCAGCTAGTATCTGAAGTGCTACACATACAAAATGTAAATCTGAGAAATAAGAAAATAAGTGACGAACCCCCAAAAAAAACATCATGTGCATTTTGTACTACAATTAAAGTGACGCATGAACAAACTGAATGTATGTCTCATGTTGAATTTTTCATGCATGACCTTACACACACAAAGTTGTCAGGTATATGCAGGGCCCAAATGGGTGTGCACATCTGACTTCATGTGGCACAAACAGCCTTGTGCAAAGTAGATTAGTAAACCTCCTGCTTTATACAGTGCCTCAAAAGCCATTTGCAAAGCAACTCAGCACTCTAATTTCTTAAGTAGTAAGGAAATTTTTGGCAAAAAACTATGCTAATGCTTATTAGGGTTATTTTACTACCACACAAAACTCAAACCCCACAAAGGTAGGAAATGAGCTATTAGGGTTGGCAAGCTAATGTCCACAGAGTCCGGAAATCTGCTATTAGGGTTATTATACCAGACTCCCATCTCCCCCCAACCTTATGACCCAAGGCCAGCTTACAAGTATGGACAATGCATCAGATGGTACCTCATACAGGGCCAACATATTCAGCTATTTTTTTTTCACATATATAAAAACAGCAACCCTGATCTCTACCCCCTCTCCTACACACACACGTCTTACCTGCAGTAATGGTATCTTTCTCCCTGGCGGCCATTTCCTCTACATCAGCCCGCTTCCGAAGCTCAAATCTGCGGGCAAATCCCTCCTTAGGCTTCCAGAGGTCCTGAATCAGGAGTGGCTTTTCATTGTCCCCAAGAGCCCTTAGACACTCCATTCGCCAGCGCTTCTCGGCCCCTTCGAACCTCCCAATAACATCACACAGCACGTACTCACTGGCGAAAACCTTACTCAGTGAATAGCGTTCTAAGGCTTCCTTCACCAACTCTTGCGCACTTGACTTCGATTCGATGTAGCCAAAACACTCTTGTAGTTCGCACCTGTACAGATTTCACCCCCAAAAATCTTCAGCACTCCAGGAGCAGAGATCTGGATGGAGAGCTCAGCTGGATCATCAGTGACCTGGATGGGACAGTCCGCTACAGATCGCCTGTCTCTATAGCTCAGTGTACGGTACAAGGCCTGCGTAAAAATCTTGCTCTGGCGCTTGAGTTTACTTTTGGAAGGTGGGGACATGCTCACCGGAGAGCCATAAAACATGGTGTTGGAGGCTAAGTACCTTAAAAGAGAAGAACAAAATCACTTGATGAAAAAAATTAACCACCAGCAGGTCAACTGAATCAACTGGCATATTACTGTAGGCTGTCTGAGTTTGTTCCAAACATCTCCCTCCCCAACCCGACCTCTACTGGTAACCACCCACCCCAACAGTGGCAGTGCCAGAAAGCGCCAGCATAGGGGATTTTTCTGTGCCTTTCACCCTTGCAATGTCCGTGAGCACAACGCTCAGACCTGATGTGGCTTCCCTGTGAAGGAGGTAAAGACCTACATCCCTGACCACTCCCCCAGGTGTCACTGCAAGAAGTGGAAATGGGCACCTGTCATGCGTGGGAAGTGCTGCCATCTGCAGCACTTCCAAACAGAAGGCAAAAGCTTGGCTGCACAATGGAACCAGAAAATCAATGTAGACTCCGTGCGATAGGCACTCAGTTTGTACACCTGTACTGCACTGGGTTCTTCTGCACCAGTTCAGCATGAAAATGAGTTCCTGCATTCATTTGCAGTATACAGACTTTGATTTTCTAATTCCTGTGTGCAGCTGAGATTTTTCATTCCATGTATGTTATCACGCAGTTAGCCACCCCTTTCTGTAGCACTTCTCTATTTTCTTCACTGTAGCACAGCTGCTTTATGCTGTTTGAACTGCAGCACTTCCGTGCACAACAGTGAAGTCCTGGACTTACTTCACAATGCAGCTGGTGCACCTCCCCCAAACATGGCAACTTATTAATTTGCAGAAACACTGTCCATCACTTTTTGACATTTACTGAGTCGCAACATAAGACAGGAAACACAGGTCCACAACAATCTTTCTACCGGTAATGGCCTGTAAGAGATTTATTTTTTGAACTCTTTTAGCACAGCCCTGTAGCAACCCACTAGCCCTACAGTAGAAAATCTTTCTTAAAAGCTAGTACCAGCCCCCCCCCCAAAGACATTTTAGAACAATGGATACATTGCAGCAGTAGCTCTACAGCTTGGGATGCTGGCAACCTGGGTTTAGAAACAAGCCTGGGGCATTGGGGAAGCGGGGTGGGGGGGTAAGAAGGATGGATGCTTTCCACCCCTTGGGTTGGAGGAATGCAGTCTTCACTGCAATACCTGGGTAACCATAGGTGGCAGTGCAGCAAGGCGCCAAGAGGGAGGGAGAGGATGTAGCCGGAGACCTATGCATTGCGTGGGCATGCACACTGGTTCCCTCACAAACAGACATCCTCCAGGGAGTCATGGGAAGGAAAGCTGAACCAGTGCTGGCTTCCCAGGGACTCCAGTATAGTATATCCAGGGCGGCTTCGCCTCCTGACATCATGAGCATTTGGGATATCTCCCTTCCACCCCATACACCACTCAAGGGATAAGCCAAGGATCCAGGGAGGATGGCAAGCAAGGTACGTGAGAGCTGGTAGCAGGGTGCCAGAGGGTCCCAGGGGAAGCCGGGCAGCGGATATAGGAAATATACAATATAACTTACAAACATTCCACAAAAAACAAACAAAAAGAAAAAGAAAAAAACAAAACCCTCAGCCAGCCAGATGGCGCTGAAGGTTGACACACTGGACGCCACACCTCATGCCGGCAACCTGTGTTCAGGAATAACCACGGGTTGCAAGGGGGGACAGTATTGAGCATTTTTTTTTGGTACAGTCTATTTATGCACTGGGGGACCAGGGCATCTTTTGGGAGTGCCCTTACAGCTGCTGCCTCTACTACCAGCCTCAAACCACCTTCCCCGGGAGAAGCATTGCTGAGCACCCCTCCCCGGACCCACAGACCTGTCCAGCCCCCCCAGGTCATCCCTCCGGGGGAGGGCACATCTCACCTACCTTGTGGACTTTCTGGAATTAGAGGGACAGTCCTGGGCCGGGTCGAGGGGCTCGGGAGAGCCAGTGGAAGGCTGTTCCAGCATTGGGATGTGGGCCTGGGCTCCTGGGGACTCCATCGCCTCCCTAAGTCCATCAGGAATTTTTACTTACATTTCTCCTGGAGCACAGATGTGCAAGGACGTCTGCACACATAGTGTGCTGATGTCTGCCGCTGCACCGCCCCCCTTGTTTCAGCATCGCTACCTGCAGGATCCCCGATAGAAACATAGAAACACAGAATTTGATGGCAGATAAGGACCGCTTGGCCCACCTAGTCTGCCCATTTTCCTACCTAATGGATAAGCTGCAGATCCTAGTTAACCAACAGCTTACTTCCTCCTACCCCCCACTAGGACTGCCTTATGTCTGTCCCATGCATTCTTGAATTCCCTCACTGTTCTTGACTCCACAACCTCCTCAGGGAGGCTGTTCCATGCATCCACAACCCTCTCTGTGAAAAAATACTTCCTCACATTACCTCTGAGATGTCCCCTCTATCTTCAAATTGTGCCCCCTTGTTCTTGCACATCTCTTTTTCTGAAAGATGCTACCCTCTTGGACTTTGTTGATTCCCTTGAGGTACTTGAAAGTTTCTATCATGTCCCCTCTCTCCCTTCTTTCCTCAAGGGTATACATATTAAGCTCCTTTAGTCTTTCTTCAGTATGTCTTCTGGTGCAGACCCTGCACCATTTTGGTTGTCCTCTGGACAGCCTCCACTCTGTCTATGTCTTTGTGGAGATGGGGTCTCCAGAACTGCACACAGTACTCCAGATGGGGTCTCACCAACTGTCTGTACAGAGGGATGACAACTTCCTGTTTTCTACTATTAATGCCTCTTCCTATGCATCCCAGTATCCCCCAGCCTTCCTTACTGCCTTCTCACATTGCTTGCCCACCTTTAGGTCATCTGATATAATTACCACCAGGTCCCTTTCCATTTTTACTGTTGTCAGTATCTCACCCCCCACTGTGTACTCTTCCCCTGGGTTTTTGTTTCCCATGTGCATTACCTTGCACTTCTTTGCATTGACTCTGAGCTGCCATACATTTGACCATTCCTCCAACCTTGCCAAGTCCCTTCTCATCCTTCCCACTCCATCTTGTGTATCAACCCTGTTGCAGATCTTTGTGTCGTCTGCAAAGAGACATACTTTTCCTTCCAGTTCCTCTGCAATGTCACTTATAAAGACATTAAAAAGGACCAGTCCCAGTACTGAACCCTGCAGTACCCCACTAGTAACACTCCTTTCTTCACTGTGTACTCCATTTACTACTACCCTTTGCATCCTGTTGTCTAGCTAATTTTTTATCCAGGCTACCACCTTGGGACCCACTCCAAGGCTGGCTAACTTGTGTATTAATCTTTTGTGTGGGACTCTATCAAATGCCTTGCTAAAATCTAGGTAGGCCATGTCCACAGCCCCTTCCTGGTCTACTACTTTGGTCACGCAGTCAAAGAAATCTATTAGATTCGTTTGACACGATCTTCCTATCATGAATCCATGCTGCCTTGGGTCCTCTGCCCCACTGGCCTCTAGGTACTCAACAATTCTTTCCTTCAGAAGTGATTCCATCATTTTTCCTACCACTGAGGTCAAACTAACTGGTCTGTAGTTTCCTGCCTCTGTCCTGCTCCCACTTTTCAGGGGGCCACTGAGGAGTGATGTGACCCCTACTACCCACCCCAGGAAGGGAGAGCAGTCCTCCAGATGCTCAATCCCTCCCCTCCCCTGCTGACCCCTTGTGGCCTAAGTCCGTTCATGAACCCTGGTCGCTGGCGTGGCGCGAGGTGTGGTGCCCAGACCCTCAACCCTCAGCACCACAGGGCCGGCACTGGATTGAGCATTTGAGAGACTGCTCTCCTCTTCTGGGGATGAAGGACTGCAGACTCCGCCAAATGACTGCCACCAGGTGGAGGCCTGGTGGCAGTGCAGGTCAAGGAGTGGCAGAAAGTGGGTGGTGCTGTGGGACTCCACTGCCTACACAGGCACATTGATGAGCACACCCCAGCATGGGGAAGGGCGAAAACTGGAGGAAGTGGGGGAGGTGGGGCAGGCTTACATGATGCCTTGTCCATCAATTCCTCACCCTCCTCACCTACAGGACACCAGGGGGCTGAACTGGATGTGTACTTCCGGGGGATGGAACAGACCTCCCCATCCTGACTTCACCACGGGGTAGAAATCCGTGTGGGTATGTGGCTGCCTAGTATTTCCTAGGAGGTAGGGGTCAGTTGGGCAGGGCTGGTGGGAGCCAGGCCTGCCCCAGCCACAAGGAGGATAAAAATCAAAAAACAAAAAAACTCTTGTGTGTGAAAACAATGCAGAGGCACGCTGACAGTTAAAACATGCATCACTGGTCACCCATACTCATGTAATCAAACATCTCAAGCAAAACAAGTGCTAGTGCACACAGAATACTTTATGGACAACCATACACAACAGGCTTCGTTCCCATAGAGTGGCTGAGAGGACATCACAGGAACCTCGAGAGCAAGGCTCGACAGGTCTGTGATGTCCTCTCAAGCCAGAGATGGAAACACATGCAGAGTTGTGTATGGTTGCCCGTATTCTATTTTATTAGTATCTGATAAATCCTAGTGAAAGAAATGTTCTTGCACTGTTCCTGATGGAGTGAACGTGCTGCGCAAACAGATGCTGTTTCAGTTTCATTTGGAACATGCACAACCGTTTCAAAACATGCACAACAAGGATTCTGAACTGGCCAATTTCTATACAATGGGTAACCACATACTATAAATATTTTTCGTGTCAGCAAGCTGCTAATGTTTATTAAAAATACAAATATACCCTTCACATCCTTGGAGGAGTCACCACATAATGGGTGCATGAGCGCATGCTACAGTAATATATGCCATGGTTTACTATTGTTTGGGTTGGGGGCATCACGTTACTACTTCTGCTCCAAACCTCTGGAATAGCCTACCACTAGAGGTCTTAAATTGCTCTTCTATAGCCACCTTCAAAACCACCCTTAAGGCCCATCTGCTCGTGGGTGACCGCTGTGACTGCAGTCGACGAACCTGCACTTCCCTGTACCACACCAAGCAATTCCCCATGGTAATACATGCTTTAAGAGGAAGAGCACTTGACTGGCCAGCCCTACTGCAACACTGTAAACCCTGAAGCTTGAATCTTATCACATGTTGTGCAGTGTATGGAATTTAATGTGTAATTTTTTTATTTATTTTTTTATTTATTTTAGTCTTTGGTAACCGGGTAAGGCCCACTAGGCACAGGTGCCGGTTTTCAGGGGTGACCTGGGAGCACTGGGTGGTTAAGTGACTTGCTCAGAGTCACACAGTATGCAAGTGGAGGTTGTGAGAATCAAACTCAGGTCTGGTCTGCTGGATGTACCAAGCTCGTTCACAGCTTGTTACTTCAACCTCTAGGCTATACAGCCAGACTCTGAATGTATCACTGTTCTGTGACTTCATATTTGAGTTATCTTGTATCTGCTTATCTATTTTCTGAACATCCTCATCATGTATGTATGTATGTATGTATATAGCATGTATGCATGTATATATGTATGCATATGTATATGTATATATATATATATAATATATATATATATATATGTATGCATGTATGTATATATGTATGAATGCATGTATGCATGTATGTATATATGTATGTATGCACGTATATATGTATATATGTATGCATGCAAGTATATATGTATGCATATATGCATGTATGTATATATATATATATATATATATATATATATATATGTATGCATGTATGTATGTATATATGTATGCATGCATGTATGTATATGCTTTTATGTTACAGTAGCATATGTTGATTAACTCCAGGTCGTCCTTAAAAATGGGACACTAGTCTTAGTGGGCCTACCTGGTCAACACATTTCCACAAATAAACACATTTTGGTTCCTCAGCCATTAAATCTAGTAGCTTCCAGTCACAAATCTGCTGATGTTACAATCCGAATGTTGTGCTTTGTCTGAATTAAACATTGTGCTAACTGCATAAACTGTGTATTGTACTGTTCTTGCTGTTACTATGCACTCCCTTAAGTAGAGTATTGTGTATGAAGAGCCGTATCACATTCTCACAAAACACGACTTTATTACTGTCAATAAACTAAACTTTGTACAGAGAAGCACATGCTTCATATATACTCTGTAAAAAAGGAGGAGAGGCTGCTCTCAAGAAAATAAACGGAGAGTAAGGGATGCTTTTTTTAGTTTTTCCTCACGGAAACCCCTATAGTGTAATAACTGAAGACGGCAGATAATAAGTGGTAAAACATTGGGCAAATGCCAACAAAAGATATCCATGGAGAAAGCAGAACAATTTACCCCTTCTCTCCCCCCCCCCCAAGCATATGAAGCATCCAGGGTAGCTCCATCGTTAACAGACTGAGGAACAGTACATTTCACTGCCTGCAACAATGGATTTTTTTTTTGACAGTCCCATCTCCTCAGTTCTCTGCCAGAGACAAGCTCAGACGGCATCTTACCATGAGGAATCAGGAGACCAAACTAGTACTAGGCAGACAAGGAGAGACATGGGACTGGGAAAAAACAGAACTACACATAAGGTGCCTATGCAAAACCTCCAACGTGGCAGTGTAGAATCCTGCCAGCTTACACCTCAGCAAGGGGGAAGGGTGGGTGAGCTGTGGCCTAATGGAGGAAATTCTCTCGAAAATCTACTGTTACAGTGAGCAACTCTGTTATCCATCTCCTCCACTGGGCCACACCTTTGGAACAATTACCAAGCAGTACACAAAGTACCCAGGGAGGATGGCAAAGTCTGATATGACATCATGACAGGAGGCCTTACAGTACAGCAAGGCCAAAACATGCACATTTGCAAGAGACCTTATCCAGAATGTAATGCTTAGTGAAATTGTGCCGTGTGTTCCATTTGGAAGCAGTATATACATCTGCTGCAAAAACATTTTGAAAGCAAGCAACAAAGTGGTCATACCACGTGTGGAGTGGCCACGGACAGTACCAGGAAGTTCCTGACCGTACTTCCTATAACCGAAAGTAATACAGTTGGCCAGCCATTTGGATGGGTACAGTTTAGTCACAGGGGTGCCCAGTTTATTAGAGGCTAACAAAAAGCTGAGAGGTCTTTCTGCAGTCTTTAGTGCAATCAAGGTAGAAATGCAGTGTTCTTCGTGCATCAAGTATATAGAACAATGCCTCTCACCCTTGTTAGCATGCTCAGGAATAATTCACAGGAAGGTGTATGGTCTAATTCAATGTAAAATCAAAAACCCACCCTTGGTAAGAAACTAGGATTGGTCCCACAAAGACACCCTGTCCTTATGTAAAATCAAATACGGAGGCTTACACACAAGAGCCTGAAGCTTGGAAATTCTACAAGCAGAAGTTATGATCATGAGAAACAGTGCTTTCCAGGAAAGGAAACACATCTCACAGGTTGCAGCAGGCTCAAATTGAGCCACAGTCAATTTCTCAAGCAATGACGTTCAGGTTACAAGGGGGAACCAGTTTACGAATCGGGGGATGTATGTGCAGAATACCCTTTAACAGCAGCAGAAAAAAACAAAACATACAGGACACCTCTCAATAGGGACATGGAAAGTTGAAACAGCAGTCAAATGAACTTTAACAGAAGGTTACCAGAGACTGCAGTCAGATGGGGACACAAGTTAGTACAGTATAACATTTACAGGACTTGTAAATGAGTCCTCTTAAGGGAAGGTACACCACACTGAGAATTGCTTCTACTACAAAGATCAGTTGTGTCTAGTAGCTTATTTTCTAGCCCCAAGCAGGACATCAGCCACCGGGGCAAAATGAGCACTAACTGCAACTCTAGAAGCCAGGCATGCAGATAACAGAGAATGCAGGTCTGGATGGACCAGGGACCCCTGAGCCTAGGACAGCAGACTCAAACAGAGGCGGGAAGTGAAACAGGAGGCTCCACTGCTAGATGCTGCATAAGTGGAAACCAAAATAGCAAGGCCAGAAGAGAATCACCAGTATCAAGGTGACATGCTCTGCCTGCAGTCTGAAGACAGTGACTGAAAGAAAGACAAAGGATCCTCCCACTCCAGCAGCGAGACAGCACACGTCACCAAAAAACTCCAGGTCCAGGAGCGTGTGAGCAAAATCATGGCAATTTTGCATTTTGTAGACACAAAAAAGGTCCCACTCTGGACAACCCCATTTTACAAAGAGGTCTTTTAACACGGAGTTCAGCAGTTCCCATTCGTGCACCAGGGACGGAGACCTGCTCAACCCATTTGCCAAGATGTTTTGGATACTTGGGAGAAACACGGTTTACAGCTGAAGGCCCCGAGACATCACCTGGTACCACCCTCTCACTGCTTCCATGCACAGGGGATGCCCGCTTATGTCGTGCATGACACTGCCACTGTCTGAATCAGCAAGTGATCAGGACTGAGATTCTCGTCAAATTGGGCTGGCAGTATAGCCTAGAGGTTAGAGGAATGAGGTGTGAACGAGCTTGGTACATCTAGCAGACCAGACCTGAGTTTGATTCTCACAACCTCCACATGCATACTGTGTGACTCTGAGCAAGTCACTTAACCACCCAGTGCTCCCAGGTCGCCCCTGAAAACAGGCATTTGTGCCTAGTGGGCCTTACCCGGTTACCAAAGACTAAAATAAATAAATAAATAAATGCCTGAAGACCAAGCAAAACAGACCTTATTTCCAAAACACTGACATGGAGACTGGACACCAGATTGGTCCATGAATCCTGAGTCTGTTAGGACCAGAGATGGGCACCCCAGCTGGACCACGATGCATCCACTGCGAGGATTTGCATGAGAATCAGGGAAAAATAACAGAACGCCTTGTAACAAATTCATGCTCTAATATGGTCCAGCCAGCATATTAGAGCATGGCCGGGAGAGGACGTGATGAGAACCATTTGTTCCAATTTGTCCGTCAACTGATTCCACTATATCCGATACAGCATGCGCATCTGGAGGTGGGCAAAGGAGAATGTAATGATGGTCGCAGCCATCAGCCTCAGCAGATGTGACATCATCTGGGATGACACATAATGGCTTCTGTGTATCAGCTAGGCATAGGCAGCAAGTGTCTGCACCCTGTCTGCAGGCTGGAAGGCCCTGCCCACCATGTCCCATGCATCATTAATACACTGACAAGGAATGAGTATGGATTTCAATACACTCACCATGACACCCAGTTTGAACAATTGTCTCGTTCTGGACAATGTGTATAGAACTGCTTCCTTGTTTGAAGGGGTGAGAAAGGTAGGAGGCAGACAAACAGAAATTACATTTAACCCACTGAATTCCGTGTGCTGTTCATTAAGGCAGATGATCACTCAGGATACGAAAATTAAGAAAACAGGCTTTAAATGCAGGACAGCATATATACATACATACTGCATATATACATACATACTGCAGATATACATACATACTGCAATTACAACAGCCCATAACACTAGAAAGTTTCAAGGCAAGATACATTTCTAGTGTTTCTACTCAGGGTTTTGGAAGGCAGTTTCTTTTCCTAGAAGGTCTCTCCCACTGATAGATTGAGTGAAAAATAATCTTGTGAACAGGATAACCTGTTTCCTTCTCTGGCTTGAGAAGAAAGAGCTGGGCTTCCTCGATTCAGCCTGAATGGGTCTCTTACAGCTAGCTTCTGGGTTCTTTAAACATCTGATTTGTAAAAACAGAAAACAGTATTAAACACAGCACTATAAGATGTTCCATAAAGGCGTACTTTGTAACATTTCTACCCCGAAGACAAGATGTAAATTTAATGGGACACAAAGAAAAGAACAGGGCAGAACAAACCTGTAACCATGACAACTGCTCTAACTTTCTTACAGCCTAAAAATCACTAGAATAGTCTACACATCTTAGAACTGTTTTTAAAGAGCACCGTTCCTGCTCTTTTTAAAATTGCCATGGTTCTTGGTGTGAACACCAAGAAAGATGCTCTTTAAGACCATAAAGAAACAGGTAAGAATATAAGGTTAGAGGGACTGTCTACAGATGGCTATCCTGCAGACAGAAAAGACAGAAATACTGTTGCGCATCAAACTTAGAGACAGATCATGCAAGGCACAGAAGTATGCTGCAGAAAGGTTTCTCTTTAAACAACAGGAAAACAGGGGCAGGGAGTTAACCCTGTCACATACCCCTCACCCATTTAGAAGGGAACCAGTCACCAGAAAAGAGATGGTTACTTAACATATACCATGCCTTAGGAGGGGGAAAAAAAAAAAAAGGTATCTATAGAATACATTATTCTGAGTCACGCTGCTGTATCCACTTTGCAGACAATGGGAAAGTACAAACAATCGGACAACACGTACAATAGAACGGACAAAATGTTCATTCCATCTAGATAGACAGCAGCACAGCTACACATCACTGCATGGGATTCAAAGAATGATTCCAAACAGGCTATAAGCAAAAATATTTATTTTGCACCTAAAACACGCCAGCACACATATACATCGTGTCCCTCCCTAAACAGCCAAAAGTTTTCGTGCTCACTCTCGCGCTTTCTCAAGGCTGAGGTAGGTTTGACATCACCACTCTTTTAAACCATGCAATTTAAAGTGTCTGCTGTCTACCATATGTAAGTACCCTTTGCATTGGCTCCATCTATGATTTTAGCTGCCTGTTCATTTTGTATTCCATCTAGATAGTTAATTGTCTATCTCAATACCTGCACAATACCGAGATAAGAAATCTGCATTCTAATGTTGAGAACCAGCCTTATAGACCACACTAAACTCTGTATGGCTGAAGTGCAAGATACCATCATGTGATTCTAGGATTTTTATCCTTCATCTGTTATATCCAGCACAGGGGATTGTGGTCAGCAACCAGCCTGAATCTGCACCCCACAAATAGTATCCAAATGACTCAATAGCCCACTTGGCCACTAGGCATTCTTTTTCTATTGTCAAATACCTTGTCTCACAGTCATGCAACTTCTAACTTAGGTACAGGACAGGATGTTCCTCCCTTTTCACTTACTGACATAATACTGTTCCAGTACCTACTTTCGATGCATCAGTCTGCACCACTAAAGGCTTGGAGAAGTCTGGGTTTTTCAGCACTGGTGCTGAACACAGAAGAACTTTTACAGCACTAAAAACAGTGTCAAAGGCTGGGGATCATGTAACCTTGTTGGCATTATGTTTTTTCAATTGATCAGTAGGAGGTTCAGCTATTTCAGAAAAATTGGGTACAAACCTCTGGTAATATCCAGCCAAACCTAAAAATGACAAAACCTGCTTCTTGGTCTGGGGCACTGGACAGTTCGCTACCGCCTCGTGTTTGGGCATCTCAGACTTAACATACCCATTACCCCATAAATAACCCAGATATCTGGTCTCCTTCACTGCTACTGCATGTTTTGGTGGGTTTATGGTCAGACCTGCTTGTTTAATGGCATTCTTGTACCTTGGTCAAATGATGCATATGGGTTTCCTATGTAGGCCATAGAAGACAACATCACCTAGGTATGTGGCACAATACTGGGTATGGGGACTGAGTACCTAGTCCATAATGCATTGAAAAGTTGCAGTGGCACCATGAAGTCCAAAAGGCATTGTGCGGAACTGATAAAAATCACCTTCAGCACCCCATTTGGGTTCTTTCCATTGAAGCCTCGTCCAAGGGGATATGCCAATATCCCTTAGTGAGGAGATACAATGTGATATACTTTGCACCACACAGTCGATCAGCTCGTCAATACCAGGCACAGGATAGCCATCATGCTTTGAAACACTGTTTAACCTCCTGAAATCTAGGCTGACCCAAATCCTTTTTTTTTTTTAGGTGCTACCATCATGGGAGAGGACCAGGCATTAGTGGCAGGCTCAGTTATCCCTAGTGTCTCCAATTTCCATACCTCATTAATGACTTCTTCCCTCATCTTATTGACTTTATAATTTTATTGTAAGAAGACTGCAACATCTTAGCATTTGTTACAGAAATACATTGAGGTTCTCCAGGCTATTACAATATACCGCTTCTGCTATTGAAACAAAGATGTTAATAAGTGTCTGTGGGGTGATATCTCCACAAACTGTTGTTGATCAGATCCTGTTGCAGTCCAGACACAAACCTGGACATTGTGGCTATTATGGAGACACAGTATACAGGGAACCATGACTGGGATACAGCCATACCAGGGTATACATTTTTTAGGGAGGGGAAGAGGGATTGCAGTATATGTGAAGGAAAGGGATTAAAGCTACGGAGGCTCAGGGATCCAGGGAAGAAGCAGAGGCACTGTGGGTCACTCTGGAGTTGGGGAACAAAACAGCCATCTGTGCTGGAGTAGTTTACAGGCCTCCCGCGCAAGGGGAGGATATGGATCTAGTATTAGTTGAAGCCATCCATAATATGGCAGCCAAAGGGGAAATACTACTAATGGGTGATTTCAACATGCCAGATGCAGATTGGAATACCCAGACTGCAAGTACATCAAGGAGCAGGGACCTCATGTCTGCTACGTATGGCGCAACCCTAAGGAAGCTTGTGGTTGAACCCACCAGGGAGGGGAACTGTACTGGACTTAGAGCCGACAAACGGGGACAGAATCATGGATGTTGAGGTGGGCAGCCCCTTTGGTAACAGTGACCACAGAAAAGTCAACACATTAGCAGAAGAAAGGCATTCAAAGATTAAGTTCCTAGATTTTCAGAAGGCCAACTTCATGAAGATGGAGGAAACAGCACAAAATTGCCCTGGCAGCAGAAGATACGGGGGGGGGGGGATAGAACAGTGTCTTAGGCTCAAGACAGCCACAGCAGGAGTGACAAATCAATTTGTCAGATTGCTTAGCGAAAGAAAAAGAAAGAAGCTTCCACTGTGGTTCTCTAAGTCAGTAGCAGAGAAAGTGAGAGAAAAAAGTAAGGCATTCAGGAAATACAAAGAGATGCAGAAAGAAGACAGTAGTAAAATATCTGGAAAAGCAGAAAGAAGCTGGGAAAGCTGTCAAGAGGGGCTAAGCCAAGAATGGAGGAAAGAACAGCACAGGCTATTAAAAAGGGAGACAAGACCTTCTCCTGTTATATTAGCGAGAAGACGATGACCAGAAATGGTATTGTTAGGCTAAAGAAGGGAGAGAGTGGGCAGGTGGGTGGAGGATGACCCTGAAAAAGCTGAGATACTGAACAAGTATTTTTGCTCAGTATTTACCAAGGAAGAGAAAGGGGAGGGGCAAAGACTCACGAGGAAATGTGTCCGGGGGGGAAGGTGGACACCAGCCCATTTATGGTGGAGAAAGTCTTGGAGGAACTACGGAAAGTAAAGACATACAAGGCAAAGTAAAAGACAGACAAGGCAATGGGGCCAGATGGAATTCACCATAGAGTGTTGAAGGAACTCAGGGAAGTCCTAGCCTCTTCAACCAATCGCTAGAGACTCAGGAGGTACCTGGGGACTGGAGGAGGGCAGAGGTGGTCCCTCTGCACAAGACTGGAAGTAGGGAGGAGGGAGGCAATTACAGACCTGTACGTCTGACCTCAGTGGTGGGGAAGCTGATGGAGTCCCTGCTTAAGGAGAGGGTAGTGAAGTTCCTGGAGTCAAGCAGTGCAAAAGACCCAAGGCAGCATGGATTCACTGAGAGCAGGTCCTGTCAAACTAATCTTATCGATTTCTTTGACTGGGTGACCAGGGTGGTGGATCAGGGAGGGGCAGTGGATGTGGCCTACCTGGATTTCAGTAAGGCTTCTGACACCGTTCTGCATAGACGCTTGCTTAACAAATTGGGGAATCTGGGTGTGGGCTCTAAAATGGTAAAATGGGTTGGAAACTGGGTAAAAGTCAGGACCCAGAAGGTGGTAGTAAATGGCATAAAATCAGAAGAGGGGGGAGGTGACCAGCGAGGTTCCACAGGAATTTATTTTTTTTATTTATTTTAGTCTTTGGTAACTGGGTAAGGCCCACTAGGCATAAGTGCCTGTTTTCAGGGGCGACCTGGGAGCACTGGGCGGTTAAGTGACTTGCTCAGAGTCACACAGTATGCAAGTAGCGATTGTGAGAATCAAACTCAGGTATGGTCTGCTGGATGTACCAGGCTTGTTCATACCTCGGTCCTCTAACCTCTAGGCTATACTGCCAGCCCAAATTTGGTGCTGGGTCATCCCATTCAATGTCTTCATGAGTGACACTGCAGAGGGAATGGAGGGGAAAGAATGCCTGTTCGTAGATGACACCAAGATCTGTAACAGAGTCGACACACAGGAGGGGCTAGATAAAATGAGAAACTACCCAAGACTACTTGAGGAATGGTCAAGGGTTTAGTAGTTGGGTTTCAACGTTAAGAAGTACAAGATAATGCACCTGGGACATAGAAACCCAAGAAAGGAATACAGGATGGGTGGGGGGGGGCAGATTCTACCACCACAAGTCAGGAGACAGACCTTGGGGTTATATCATAAAACTACCAGTTCTTTGTGAACTACAAGTTTGTACTGAGTTCCCTAATTGTCAGGGGTGAGTGCTCCCTTTACATATTTCTGCATTTTCCAGATACGGCAAGCTATTGCTGGGCACCTAGAAACATTATTTTCTTCCCAACTCGTGGTTTCAATGCATTTCATTTCTTGCAGGTCTCAGCAGTTGAACAAATACATATAAAGCAGCCTTAGTCGCAATAAAAGTTGTTTAGTTTACCTGCTGGGGAAGTCGTTAAAGAGTGAGGGTGTGCTGCCATGAGATTGTTTATTACAGTTTCTGTGTTTAAAGGGAATTACATCTGGCAGACCGGCAGCATTGTAAGGCATCTTCATTTAACATCATTCATTATGGATGGCTCTATTTTCAGCAGTTCTCTCTTGCCTCTGACATAAGAAATTAATCACCTCCAGCACAGTGCTAGGACTTTATTTCCCTGCTGCTTTTTAAACTTCATGGAAGACATGGCCATCTAGGACTCAGAAAAACAACCTATATAACATTCTTGCTGTCCAAAAGCTTCATGTAAAAACCCACAGCTCTGTAGCCATCATTAGAAAACAAATGCAAGAGACTTTTCAGTTTCATAAGGGTTTGCTATGCTATAATCCATACTTGCTGCAATAACAGTGGATGTTTTAAAGTTAATTTCATTCAGTTTAAACAATTTTCTTACCCCGAGTACAGTATATAAAAAATGTTATAGGACACAGTGAATTTAGATCACAGTTATGCTTCTTGCTAGACAGTGAACAATGTACTACTAGATCACTGCATGGCTCAGTTTTCTCTGCTTTATTAACACTGGATCTTGTCACTGTATCAGGGTTCCCCTTGTCCACACCTGTTAGAGTAGCTACATAATACTGCACACCAGCAATGTTCCATTACGCTGTATTTAATATCCGTCTTGAAAAATACTGTACAGAAAAGTTTAACAATAAAATGCATTTTAAAAACATCAAGCAGCTGTGTGACAGGGAGCTCCTGCCACTCTTAAGAACCCACCTTTTCTTGGATCTGTTGCAACAGTTCTTCTGTTTCTTAGCCTAGTTTATCCTTTGCAGTTTCTAGTCCATGGGATTGGCCACCTATGGGCACCCCCTTCCCCTTCCACTTCTTGACTGCTATGGTGTCCTCTTTGGTTTTCCTTTTCCCTCTCAGGCCCTCATACGGGGAGGTTGTTGTGGTGATCTCCGAGCATGTGTAAAGCGGCTTGTGTTTATCATTGTTGGATCTGGTGTGTAGTGGCACTATGTCATGGAATACCGTGATGTATATGCCTTGTGTTTGTGACACCTGTGAATGTTGGGAGTACCATGGCACTGGGTGTTTCTGATAGGGGTTGAAAGTACTAGGTGACTGTTGTGGAAATTGAGTTGGTTGTGCTGTTTGAAGTTCTTTGTTTTTTTTTTTTTGTTTTTGTTTGTTTTTGTTTAAGGCCCCACTACCCAAGCAAGCAAGGCCTGCATGGGATGGAGGCTGAATCTCAACTGCTAAGTAGATCTGAAATCAGGGAGTCAGTCAGCAGGTGCTGGCTAAGTGCAGAGAAAGGACATACATAGTCTGTTGCTGCAAACTGATGTACTGAAGATGGGATATGCCATTGCTTAAGGTTATCTCCTGCATTTTGAATAAATATCACATACAGAGATTGTGTGCTGAACCTGAAGCTCCATGTCTGGTCCATCTCTTATCCCACAACCCCTCCACAAGTGGTTCATGTTACAGGGAAAGTGTTGCACCTATACCTTTTTATTCTATTTTAAAATCACCATTTTTCTCGTCTTATAAAGATCCCCATTTTTAGGCACAAAAAAATGTACGCTTGTAAGGAGCTACTGCCATCATGCATGTTCTTTTCTGCATTCAGTCAAATTTAATGTCACATTCAGTCTTAATGATTTGGCTGCATGACACCATTGTTGATCAGCGATAGGGTCTTTAGGCCTAGGTGTAGGGTTTCAGACCTACAGAAGTCTGGGTTCAATCTCCAGTGCAGAACATTCCTTCTTGCTAAGATTTATGTAATACAAGAAAAACTGTTAGATGTCACTGCTGACGTCAGTGGTAAGAAGTTCAATAAGGTTTGAAGCAGACTTTCAGAATATTAAACCATTTGTTGCAGTCAATTTAATTAGTTCCAGCTGATGCTTTTAAGCTTGTCTAGGTTTGGATCCTGGGAAAACCATGCAATGGACAACAGCGTGGTCATAAGAAATGAATTTTGGGCAATAGTTTTCACAGGATTGTTTTAAAAACTTCCAATTTTCAATGCAGAATTCATTTCAGGAGGATTTTATCTAACAAATTTAGCTAAAAACACTTGCAAATTCCTGCTTGTGAATTTTACTCATTTATTTTTACAGCGTTATTTGACTGCAGTGTTTTTGGTTTCACAGTTTTGACATGGACCAGTCTAGGTTGGAATTCTATTAAGTGGGAAGCATTACTTTAAGCTGACAAAAAGTTAAATTACAAAACTCCACTACTGCTGTGTGTGCACATGGGGGAGGGGTTATATAGCCCACCTTTGGGGCCACCTGATCCAATTTCAGCTCATCTGCCATGGTGTCCCACTCCCGGTCCGCTCTTTAACCTATTACATATTCACAGGATAACAACAGGCTTCCATTATGGCATAGAAGAACATCACATATGTAGTGGTTGATATACTGAAACAGGCATACATACATTTCTAAATGCAGAATGTAGAGTTAAACCTGAATGGAACAGTCTATAAAATAAGGTGAATTACATGCTCCTCTTTGCCCAAGGACTACCTTAACCCCACTTCTAATGCCTCCATTGCATAGTCCTCAATTTGCATAGGCAAAGGAATGGCCAGCAGGCACCTACAGGAGCAGCACAGGACTCGGGTATCCCATGAGGCAGAGGTTTGAAAATGAAGTAACTGACTTTGCCCTTGCAGTATGTTTGAATTTCTTTACCCCTGTTTAATGCCCTTTTAGTACTTTTACACAGCTTTGTGCCCCTTCTTATACTGTTTTTGTAGTAAGGGGAGGGAGTATTTTGTACTTAATATTTGAGATATGCACTTATATAACACTGAACAAACATGGCCTGGGCACTGAACTGTACTAGTCTTCCTTTTTTGCAGCTTTGATCAAGAGCTTTGCAGGGTTCCCCTGTAATTCTCCATCTACAAAGTACAGTAAAATAAAAATACAGGTACATGATTTAAAATAATCAGCACAGCCCTGCTGTAAGCATTGAACCTTAGTGGGGAAGAGAGTTGGGAGGGTTACAAAAAACAAAACAAAACCAAAAAAAAAAAGAGCTGGATTCTGCAGTTAGTTTTTGGAAAAAATGATCCACAAATGTGTTTAACACATTTTCAGCAGGTTTTTTTTTTTGTGAAAGGATTTTTTTTTGTATGGCCATACGAAACAGGAATAGGGCTATACGAAACAAAATTACCTTCCTATCAAAAAAGAATTTGGACTTCGTTTTTTTTGGCATTCTTTTTTCACATGAAGGAATTCTGCTTCATAAGAATGATGCAATCTCATGAAAAAGCATTCTTTCATACAAAAAAAAAAAAGAAAGTGTGCTGATGTCTGACTTTTTCCTTTTTTGATGTGTGACCACACGTTACACAATGTCCACAGATACAGCCCAACAGAAACTGCCTCTTTGTTCAGCTTGTGATTTCCCCATTTGATGGTCTGTATGGACGAATTTGGATTTTACATTATATGCTTTTTTTTTGTCAACTTTGTTTCGCTCCCGTCGCAGCTCCAAGGTCCTCTCTCAGGTATCCCATCCTTGTCCTGACCAACTGAGGATCCCATGTTATGTCTCCTCTCTCCCTCCTCGCTGATGCCGGCACCCACGGCTAACCCTATCTGGGGTAGGTTGCCCCTCTCCTGCTTGGGGCGCTCTTCAAGACAGACTCTGGCACCAGACGAGGAGGGCCCCGGAAATAGGGCAAGCCAGGACACCCCGTGATGGAGGGCGGAGGATCAGTGCTATCGCCTGATCCTTGGCGCTGGGTTTTTCCTGTGTTCTTGGTTACCCCGCCCCCACCGACGCGGGACGAGCAATGCCGTCAACCCTGACGTAAGTGCTCCCACCCACGTCAGAAAGAAAGCTGCCCAATGTCACCCTTTACTATACGAGCCCTGTCCATAGCAGTGCTGCCGGTCTCCACCGGGGGCCGCTGCTGCACCAGGCTACCCCTGGATCCCTCCCCGAGACAGAAGAGCAGTCCCACGGATGTTCAATCCTCTCTCTCCCCACTGACCCCCGATGGCCCAAACTCGTTCCTGAACCTGGATTGCTGGCGTGGCGCGAGGTGTGACGTCCAGCACCTCAACCCTCAGCACCACTGGGCCGGGTTATATGCTCTTTCTGATGTGACAAGTGGTCTGTCAGACAAAAATTCTGCTAGTGGTGAGATGAGATTGCAAAATGTCCTAGTGTTTATGCATCATTTTCTTGATGGCCGGCATTTCTTGACAGTGTACTGTGGAGAACATAACTCTCGAGGTTCAGTGGTTCCTTCAGTTTCACAGTAATGGTTTGCTGCCTAGTGATGTGATAGCCCTTACTGCTGCCTGCCTGCTGTATGCATGTCTCTTGTAGCTTCTTTCCATAAACCTCTGTGAGGTAGTCCATCTCTCTTTGAGATAATCTTCCTGTGTGCTGCAATTTCTGTTCTCCCCTCAAAGCATTTGGAAGTATGGAATGCTGTTGATTAATGTCTCTGGCTGGAAGCTTCTTGCATGCAGTGTAGTATTAAGGTTAGTATTTTTCCTAAAGTCTTGTCTCACCCCTTCCTTCCTTGCTCTAACATGACCCAGATGTTAAAAAGGAACCTCCTTCTCACTGCTTGTGGCTGAGAAATGCAAATGTGCATCACATGTATTTCAATAGGTTATAAAGGCTTCAAGGTCTGATTACTCATCCATATAAACCATATATCATCAATATAGCATTTCCAGATACGGCTGTGATTTCTACGTGGATTGTTGTGAATATGTACTGCTGTTCAAACACATGCATATAGGTGTTAGCATATCCAGGTGACATAGTGCTCCCTATGACTGCCATTTATTTGACCGTAGAATGTCCTTTCAAAGTTAAAATGTTTTTTATTCAGAACTATACTGACCATTTCTTGAAGCAGTCGAGTTGGTGTGTATATTCCTGATGGTCTTGAATCCAAAAGTGTTCCAATAGCTACTACTCCCCCCTCATGTGTAATGGAAGTATACAAGTCTTTCACATCGACTGTAACTAGTATACAGCGTTGTGGAATACTCTGTTAGCTTAACTGCGAGATTATGTAAAGCTCATGAGTGGCGTCCCTCTATCCCTTCCACTGATGACTGTAAATGAATATTCACATAGGATGACAGGGGCTCCACTATGGAGTCTATTCCAGTCACAATGGGCCTGCAGCATGGATTTCTTTTTATTTTAATGGATTTTTGGGACATGAAACAGTGGGATTTGGGTAATGGTTTCAACAGCAATGCTCCTTCCCAATCTTTAAACCACCCCAAAGAAACCATTTCTTTAATGAATTCAGAGATGTGGCTACGGATAGTTGGCAGTGGATATTCTGGGACTATAAGGTAAGCACATCTCTTTGAATTGTGTTGTTTAAATGATCACTGCCCCCTCCCATCTGCTGGTTTGATGACCAATTCTACATTCTGATCTAGTTGTTTGAGGGCTGCCTGTTATGCATGTGAAAGACGGAGTGTGGGTTTTTGTTGTGGTTGATGTTTGTGTTGGATTTCTTGCTGTACTAACCCATTGAAAGTTTCTGTAGCGTCACTCTTCCCTGAAGGAGGTATACATTTAGATTTCACTTTTTAAAGCTTGTCTCACCTGAGGCCGATATACATCACTTGCATCCTTCTAGAGAAACATGGCCTTTAAACTTAGGGATCTTAAAAAAAAATCTAAGTCACAAAGCAAGTTAAAGCCATTTATTATCCTATACGGTGGTGGTGGTGGTGGGGGGTATGACAGACCTAATGATAACACTTGTGTTTGGACAGTCGATATTACTGTACCACTAAAGTTAAAAATAACAGTCTGGTTTCTAGGCTTCTGTGGTTGTTTGGGTGCCTTGGCCCGCCTCCTCCAGTTTACCCTGCTAGCCCTTCTGCCTCCATGCCTTTCTATCATAGGTCGTAACAGCTTGTCGCTTTCTGTGGGGGTATGTGGGTCTACCCCCTGGTGCCTTGCGCTTCATTCTGTAGGATCTATGGGGTCTCCATCCCAAAAAAGGGCCTCCAATTTCTCCTGAAACCTGCTCCTTGTGGATTTCTGGCAAAACTATCTGAAAGGTCAGACCCAGAGTCAGTAGGGTTGCCATGGCAGAAGACTACAGTGAAGGTATAAGCTTTGTTGTCATAGTAGTCCACCATGTCTCTCTGAACTTTCTTAAGCTTAAATTGTCTTAATGTGGTTTCATATTCATTTAATTTCTTTTTGACATCTTCTAAGAAGGTGTTAAAGTCTTGCGATTTAAATTTTAATTTGCAGTAACTCCTCTTCCTTAGACATTTCTGTGGCAATCTTGCTTCTTTCTTAAATGAAAGCCTCAGTAAGGGCAAATATGAAGTCAGAACTGCATTTAGTTTCAATACCATTCTAGCGCTTTGCTAGTTTATCCGGGTTAATACCCAGGATTGGCTCAAACACCCCAAGGCTGCGTGGGATCCTACTGAACTCTAAATATCTGGCAAGGGTGAGCCCATGCCATTCTCGTCTAAGGTCACAATTCTTAAGGTTTTCTATTCTTCTCATTATACTGTTGCTGGACTCATCAATATTCAGATCTCTCAAACCCTTTACCAAAGCAATGAGAAGTTATTTGCCTGCCTTCAAGAAGCTATCAAAATAAAAACGCACTATCAGCGCTACGCCCAACATCACTGAACTCCGCCATAACACTGCAGGACGGCAAACACCCGGACTGTGAAACCATTACAGAAGGGTGACTAGGATGAGCCTTCCAGCAGGGCGGCAAACACCTGGACTGTGAAACCGTTACAGAAGGGTGACTAGAATGAGCCTTCCAGCAGGGTGGCAAACACCCGGACTGTGAAACCGTTACAGAAGGGTGACTAGAATGAGCCTTCCAGCAGGGCGGCAAATACCCTGACTGTGAAACCGTTACAGAAGGGTGACTAGAATGAGCCTTCCAGCAGGGCGGCAAACACCCTGACTGTGAAACCTCTATAGAAGAGTGACTAGAATGAGCCTTCCAGCACAGAAACTGATTATATGTCTACATTAATCCACAGTTCCCCCTGAAAGATACACAGCATGTTGAAATGTTTAGGTTTTTGAACAATAAAAGAAGATTCAAGATTACTACTGTGTCTGGGCTTTTCTGCCCCAGAGTGACCCACCCCCCATTCTGTTTGTTTCAATTTCACATCTGGGTCTGCTCCACACCAGAGACACTATTACCCATACAAGAGATTCCCCACTAGGATGTGTATCGACTACTTCCCCAATTTCTGCCTCATTTTCTCAAGACTTTGTAGTATGATCTCATACTGCTGAGTCACTGCTTCAGCTGCAGTGAATCTCACAGTTCACCTAGTAGGCCATAAGGGATGTATTTTTGTAAGAGGCAAATGCATTCTCAGAAGCAGTGGCAATCTCTGAAAACAAACTTCTGTACTTCAGCGATGTGTTGAAGAATTGGCCCAATTCATTTACACAGTGTAGGGAATTTGAGTACAGGGTCATGAGTTGGAGCCCTATACAAACAAAGCCATGGACCCCTGGGAAAGTGTAGATTGGAGCACAGTGGGTGTCCCCGACCCCTAGGGCCAACCATAGATGTTTACAGGAAAAGAAGAGTTGCGTACTTACCGTAACAGTATATCTTTGAAAGATCTTTCATCAGGCCACATCTATGCAACTATAAGCTGCCAGGCACTAGACCACATGGACACTTTTGCAAGTAGTCCACCAGAGTCCGACAACGATTAAGTCAGACGTCAGCTGCTACATACACATGAGTGGCCCCCCTCTCCTCAATTCCCCTACAGAGGTCATGTTCAGAGGCTCTCTCTCTATAAGGAACCAGGACAGAATTCAGTACTCTGCAAATTAGGCGAGGCAGAGAGCTATAGGTAGACCATCATGGAGAAGGAGACAGTACTAATTACAGTCTCAGGATCCTTAGGGGGAAGGAGGGCAGAACAGCATGGCCTGATGAGAGATTCTCTCAAAGATAGTGCAGTTGTGTAAGAACTTACCGTAACAGTAGATCTTTGAGAATATCTCTTGCAGCAGGTCATAACACATAGGATATCAGCTGAAGGCATCATTTCCTCCGGATGACTTTTCAGCAGTCGACCCTGGGACCTTGTCTGAACGTTACCACGTGGTGTCTGTATGGCATGTATAAAAGGGGGAGGGTCCCAGCTACTCCTCAGTTCTTTTCCATCCTAGCAACTGAGTGAGGATTCATTTCTTGGCCTCCGATGGGAACCGAGGGAAATAAGGCAGCAGCTCGTGGAGTGATAAAAGGACAGCAGCAAGGACCCCTTCTGTAGTAACAGCAAGGGGGAAGGTGGGTGGACCTACATGACCTGCTGCAAGAGATACTCTTGAAGATCTACTGTTACGGTAAGTTCTTATGAACTGTACTATCTTCTTTGAGACAACCTCTTGCAGCAGGTCATAACACATGGGAAGATTCCCAAGCAGTTATTATGCCAAGGGCAGGAGGAAGCTAACTATCAGGACTTAGGACAGGAGGCCTCCAAGCATTTCTAGGACCAGGCAATGTCAACTGAGGCTTTCGCTTACTGGCAAGTGGTCTTTGAGCAGTGGGACACACCCTGTAGGGGCAGCCCCTGGATGAGCCCCTGAAAGCTGGTTTGACGGGACAGGGTCTTGGTAGCAAAACAAAACACATTTCTACTGCATCCTCATTGATGAGAAGTACCCCTATCACTACCAGAAAGGTAAGTATTGAGAAGGTGGTCACTGTAACATCATCTTTTACACCGTCGACAATTGTTGGCTTCTCTCTTCCCTCGTCAATGACTCCTCCACTGATGGTGGGTTCTGGGGTGCATTTGCAGCTTCCATTGCTGCCTCCCTGCTCTGTGGTTTTTTTTTTTTTTAACAAAATTGTATTACTTGATTTATGATTTGATACATACATAATGATACATGCGGTGGAGACAAGAGGTATGCACAACAAATACACAAGACAAAAAAATACTCTAAGAAAGCAAGGCCACAAGATGCATCTTTAATGAGATCCTTAGTGTCAATTCTATCAGCTTAAAAAGTCTGTATGAGCCCATTCCTGAATTTCCTTAAACAAGTTCCAGACTTTTTCCCATATTGAGAAGAAATCATTATTGTACAAAAAGCTTAAAAATAACTGCTTCCACTCCCATATTGGGAAGAGCATAGTTGCAGATGGTTCCTGCCAATTTTAAGCAAGAGTCTTTTTTCAGCCATTGAGTTAGCTTTAATAACTGTAAGTTGCTTAGTATCAAATTGTGTACCACTATACATTTCTAATACTGTAAATCTGCAGGCATTAAAATTTACTGGTTTATATCCTACTTGTTGCAGAAACATAATGGAATGGACCCACCCCCGTGGTTTCTATCCATTGGCCATGGATGATGGCTTCTGGCCCATCGACGATCCTCTCATCGACGACTGGCCTTACCTCAAAGGGCTCTATGTTAGCACCCTCGTCGATGATCCTGGGGTCCTATACACATCCCTCATCGATGACCGCTCGCTTGGTTCCACTGCCTTCTTCAATAACGTCAGTGGTCCCTATTCACTCGGTCCATGCTACCCAGGCTACTTCCGCTAGGCAGATGGCCTTGATTGATGTCCAGGCTCTAGTAAATACCATCCTGGACCTGACAAGGACCCCTCGCCCCTCCTAGGAAGAAAGGATGTCTGCGGCTGATATCCCATGTGTTATGACCTGCTGCAAGAGATTGTCTCAAAGATCTACTACTATGGTAAGTATGTAACTGTTCTATCTTCGAGGATCTCTCTTATCAGGCCACACCTATGGATTAAGTACTGTGCAGTACGGACCATAAATAGTCTGGGTGGCTGGGGCCTACAGGCCTAAGAAAGAAGGCCCTGAAGCACACCTAGGTCAAAGCCAGCCCTTGTTTGTCTCAATGTCCAAACTGTAGTGTTTAGTGTAAGTGTGGACAGTACTCCAGGTGGCAGCTGCACAGATATCTGCAGCAAACATATTTTTGAAACAAACCAACAGAGATGGCCATGCCTCTTGTGGAATGACCACAAACTACCCCAAGACGTTCCTTACCCTACTTCCCTATGGCTGCCTTACTCCTGTGCATTTATGTAGCCCACCACCCAGTTCCTCTGCTCCAGGCTTCACATCTGCCACCCATTCAAGCAGTCACCAGTCACTGCAGCTCCCCCGTCCAATAAGGCTGCATTCTAAATAATTCAGATCTCATTTGAGGGGGATCTAAAGGCAGTCCGTCCTCTGCTCCCAGGATGAACAGCTCTTACCCCTCCCAAAAATCAGTCTAAATGCTGTCATTTCAATTCATCCTACTGTTTCCTTCAAAACACCCCACTCTCAGTACATGCAACTTACTTAAAAATGCTGGAACGGAACCACCTTACACCACACCCCATGAAAAATGGGCCTGTTAAGCACTGGCCCATTCACAATCTCCAGTCCCCTATGACACTGTATCCTTGGTTAGCTGTGGTTATTTTGCTTAGCTCTCTCACAGTGGGGAAAGCTGCAGCTCTGAACATAAGCACAAGCACAACAATCGGACTCCGTTTTCACCCGTCATTTACTGCCTGTGGCAGGAAAGGATAGTGGACACTAACAAAGGCCTTTAGAAAATATTACATGGTATCATTACCGTTTAAGAACCTGTCAGTAGCAGATTAAGCAATTCACAGTTTTATTTTGTTTTTTTTTTTAACATAAACATACATAATCTTATGTACACATCTTATACATATTTTATAATGATTTGACACGGGTTGGTCCAGACCACCCTTGAACTATAACTTGTCTTCTCTATATGCCTCTTATTGTAAATACTATTTCTAAACTTGCAATGTATGTATTCTGGTGTGTTCTCTGTATATTTATTATTGTATATCTTGTCATTTCTTTTAATGTATGTATAACTGACGTACAGCCTTGGCAAAGGAGTCCTTGACTCAAAGGTTGTAATTCCGATTCCTTCAATAAATGAACAAAATAAATTAAATAATATAGTTACACAAAAACTAGCCCACTATTTAAACCTTAAAAACTCCTACAGTGAGAGGAAGGTGTCAGTAAGTAGTGCTGTAAGTACAATTATGAGAAGGGGGCTCTGTGTCTGGGTCCGAGGGCTATCACGAAAGAGAGATAGAGAGAGAGAGAGAGAGAGAGAGAGAGAACTGTCTAGTCCTTTCACTATACATATTGAATGAGACCTGTGAAGTTGACCAGAGACAAGGACCAGGCAACAGAGACAGAATGCTCCAACAGAAAAGCAAGAGCCTGTCAGTACCACTTTCTGCCATCATTGCAGCAACACTTTTGTGTTGTTTCTCCCCCATTATGTCTGCGGCTCAAACAGGGCAATGGCATTGCTGTATTTCCATTGGTCACTGTTATCACCAATTAATAATTGTTGCTAGATGTGCTTCTCTGATGTCTGTTATCACTTGTTTTTCTGCAGAGACTTCCTTTTGGTGGATTTGCACTGTGTGCCCAAGACAGCTGTACAATCACATTATCAGCACCTCGCTGAATCCATTAAGCATCCCAAATGACATTCATTTATTTTCAGTCCACAAATCATACAAGAGACAGTTACTTAGCATGATTCCCCTAGATGTTACTACTTTTTTTTTTTTTAAGTGATTAGCTGTTCTTCTCTTGTTGTTACATAATATAACCCACACTTGTAAAATAAAGTCAATTTTTTATAGCTTTAAGCCCCTTAAAAAAAAATAATTTACCATAATCAGTGTAAAACACCAATATCAAAACACAGAAACATAGACTTTGCCAGCAGATAAAGACCACTTAGCCCACCTAGTCTGCCCATTTTTCCCTACCTATAGTATCACTGCAGATCCTACTTGATTTCTGGCCCATTCACTACCACCCCCCCTTCCCCAAGATTCCCTTACGCCTATCCCATGCATTCTTGAGCCCCACCACTGTTCTTGCCCTCACCACCTCTGCTGGAAGACTGTTCCAAGAATCCACTACTCTTTCTTTGAAGAAGTACTTCCTTATGTCTCTCTTGCATTGATCCCCTCTGGCTCCTCATTATACCCCCTCGTCCTCGAGCATCTTTTTTCTGAAAAATACTTCCCTCTTCTACCATGTTTACCCTGTGAGGTATTCAAAGGTCTTTATCATATCCCCCCCTTCCAGGGTGTACATACTTAGGTCATTTAATCTCTCCTCATAAGGCTTCTGATGCAGACCCTGCACCATTTTAGTTGCCCTCTTCTGAACCACTTCCACTCTCTCTATGTGCTTTCTGAGACGGGATCTCCAGAACTGTACACAATACTCTAGGTGGGGTCTTACCAGCAATCTGTTCAGAGGCAACACCACCTCCTGGTGATACCCCATCCCTATGCATCGCAGCATCTTATCTGCCCTCCCAACTGCCTTGTCACACTGCCTTGCCACCTTCATGTCACCTGATACAATCACTCCAGGTCCCTTTCCTGCTTGGTTGTCATCAGTACCACCCCCCCATTTTGTTCACTGCCCCTGGGCTTCTGTGCCAAGTGCACTATTTTTGCACTTTTTCACACTGAAACCCAGCTGCCTTATCCTTGCCCACTCCAAGTTCACAGGTTGCTGCTCATCATTCCCACCCTACTGCAGAGTTTGGTGTCATCTACAAAAAGGAAGACCTGACTTTCCAGCTCCTCTGCAATGCCACTTATAAACACATTAAAGAGGACCAGTCCCAGAACCGATCCCTGAGGCACTCCAATTGCCACCCTTCCTTTCTCTGAGTGAACTCAGTTTACCGCCACCTTCTGCTGCCTATTCCTTAACCAATTTCTTACCCAGTCTACCACCTTTGGGCCCACTCCTAAGCTACCCAGCTTGCTTACTAGTCTCCTATGTGGAGCAGTGTCAAATATCTTACTTAAATCTAGGTAGGCTACGTCCACCGCTCCACTCTGATCTAGTTCCCTGGTCACCCAGTCATAGAGTTCCATTAGATTTGTTTGACATTACTCGCCCCCCCATGAATCCTTGCCATCTCAGGTTATGTAACCCACTGGATTCAAAATATTCCACAAGCCTTTCTTTCAGCAGTGATTCCATTAACTTTCCCCACCACAGTAGTTAGGCTGACTGGCCTATAATTGCCAGCCTCTTCCCTGCTATCACTTTCATGAAGTGGGACTACATCTGCCCTACTCTAGTCCTCCAGGACCACTCCTGTTTACAATGAGCTTTTAAATAGGTCTGTCAGAGGTGCAGCCAGTACCTCCCTGAGCTCCCTCAATAGCCTTGGGTGGACCCCATCCAGCCTCAATGCTTTTTCCACTTTCAGATTTGCAAGTCCCTTCGGTACTCTCTCCTCCAAAAACAGACTACTGTCCACCTTCCTCCCTCCAATGCTCCAGTTACATTTTTGTGGCCCCTCCCTGTCTGTTTTCTCTGTGAATACTAAAAAAAAGGTTTGTTCAGGATGTCTGCCTTTTCCTGTTCCCACTCTGCACAGTCCCCCCTTTCCCTTCTTAACCTTACAATCCCAGCTCTGGTCTTCATACAAACCTAAAAATGTCTTGTCCCCTTTTGTTACTGCCTTTGCTATTCTCTCCTCAGTTTGCACCTATGCACTCCTTACTGCTCTCCCCGTTGCCCTTGGTTTCTCCAGATAGACCTCCCGATCCTCCTCCCTCTGTGTCTCCTTGTACATTCTGCATGCTACCTCTTAGTTTTCCCTATTCCACCACCTCTTTCGAGAACCACAGCAGGCTCTTTTTCCTCTTTCTTTTGCTCCCTTGCTTGACAGAGGTTTGTTGCTTTCACTATGGCCCTTTTTAGTTTGCCCACCTGTTCCACCACCCCACCCAGTTCATTCCCCCTGCCAGGTCATCCCTGAAGCATTGATCCATCTTTTTTAACTCTGCCCTCCAGAAGTCCAGGGCCCTCGCCTTTGTGTCGTTCAGTTCCACAGCCTTCCTTATAATGAAGCACACTGCAGTGGTTGCTAGTCCCCAGGTGGCCCCCATCTTGACATCTACAACACTGTCTTTGTTGGGGAGTACCAGGTCCAGCATTGCCCCATTATGAGGGAGTTCAGTAACTAGTTGCCAAACATCCCTACTTCTAGCAGAAGCTGCAACTGGGAGGTTCCAATCTACATCTGTCAGACTGAAGTCATCCACCAGCAGAACCTCTCCCCTTTTTGCCAGCTTGCCACTGTCTTCTACCAGTACCTTATCTAACTCCTCTCTCTGTGCAGGAGGCCTGTAGATCATGCCAGTGAGAATAGAGGCTCCATTCTCAGTCTCTAGGATGACCCAACATACCTCTGTTCCCCCGTATTCCCTGCATCTCCATCACTTCAATGTGCTCCCTCACAAAGTACCACAGTCCTCCTTTCCTTCCTACCCTGTCCTTCCTGAACAGAGCAGCGCCTTCTATGGCCATGTCCTAGTCATGGCTTTCAGTGCACCATGACTCGGTATGACTCTGCAATGGCCACCATATCCAGGTCGGCCTCTGCCACTGTGGCCTCTAGGTCTGAAATCTTATTTCCTAGACTTCTAAGATTTGCACATATGGCTTTCCAGGTTTTGTTACCACTCCGATTGTTACCCCCCTTTTTTCCTTCCCTCCTTCTGCCCTACCTTTTTAATGCACTGACTCCCATCCCCCTTCATGTCTTCCACCCTGCTTCCTGTATTAAATTTGCATCTCAGAGGATTCCACCCCTCTCTGGTTCTCCCTACTCTCTACTTCAGCTTGTGTGGGGGGGGGTTGACAACAGTTTATGCCTCCCCAATCTCTTCTGCCACCCCCTCGGCTAGTTTATGTAACATTCAAACTGTCCACTGAGAACTGTGGTTCCCCCCAAGATGGATGCAGGCTATCACCCCTGTAAAGGCCATTATCCTCTCAGGTGGGTCTCAGTCCTCAATGTAGCTGGACACCTCCTTTCTGCATTGCTGCTTCAGCCATGAGTTGAAGCTCTTGGTGCAGAGTCTCTCCCCCCCCCCATCATAGGCAGGCAACATCTGAGAAAGTCACTGAGATGCTACCTGTTTAAGACCCCTCTCCAACTCCCTAAACTCCCCCTGCACTATCCAATCCCCATCCCTAGCTGGGTCATTGGTCCCTAGCTGGACAATGACATCCAGCTTTGCCTCCCATCCTGATGCCATAGCAATCCTTAGGATCCACTTCCCACCACTCCATGCCGTGGTGCCGTGTTGGCAACTAACCTCCTCTACCCTTCTTTTCCTATTCCCAAATCTATCCCCCTCAAAAGTCAAGTCCCCCACCAGAAGTTGCTTCCTCCTCCTCCTCCTCTGAGTCCTCTTCTACCCTTCTTGGGGGGGGGGGTCTCTATTACAGAAGACCCCACATCCTCCCTGGCATCTACCATGGGTGCCTCATCCTGGCAGTCCCACCTTGTCAAAAAGCAGTTTAGGAACCATGTAGTGGTACCGGTTGACGAATGTACCTTTGACCTACCACCCCCTTCCTGAGCCCACCACAGTCCAGCCATTCTTCATCCCTGGCATCTTCTGGAGCTATTAATGGCAGACTTGGTGGCTCCTCGGTGGCAAATGAGGTCACCTGAATCCCAGTCAACTCAGCCTGGAGTCTAGCAACCTCTTCACTCAACTCAGAGAGGTGCACGCAAATGGAGCAGTATCGCAGTCTCCAGAAGGTCTCTCTCAAAACTGCCACCCACAGCCACTGCACCACACCTCTCCATGCATTCCCAACTTCTATTCTCATTGTGTTACCTGGAAATAATTTTCTGCACCCTTACCCCTGAATAGGGGGTTTCTAGTTTCCCCCTTTTGTTTGCTTCTCTTTGTGCTCCCCATACCTTGCTTAAATCTCTTTATACTCCTACCCTAGCTAGGATGCTGTTCCTATTCCAGTTTTGGCCTACCTTCTACCTTCAACTCTTCCCAGTAGTGACTGGGACATGGTAGTGAACATGTGACTTACCTTAAAATCGACCAGCAGAGTCCCCTGCTTCCCCATTTCCTTCTGCTGACACCTAAGTCGCCAGATACCTGTTCCACTCCTTTGCTGTTCCACTTACTCACTGGGACACAAACATGTTGGACACGTTAAGAGTAGAAGTACTTTTATAGTGCTTTCATTAAGAAGGCACTAAGCCTCTGTCAGCTCCAGCCCTCCTCCCCCCCCATTACACCCCTGATTCACGGGGCTTCCTGAAGCTACTCATTCCAATATGAATTTCCTGAGCTAGTTTCCCCCCCACACCACTTGTTACAATTTAAAACCCAAGTTCCAAAGTGCCCCAACTGCCTACAAAGTTTTGAAAGGTCCCAAACACTGCCTACAAAGTTTCAAAAGGTCCCAAACACTGCCTACAAAGTTTCGAAAGGTCCCAAACACTACCTACAGATCTCTTATTTTCTCCCCACCTACCCTGCTACTTTCAGTATGAAGAGAAATGTAAATAAATATCAAGATACCTTTAAGGCAAAGCTGGGTGCTTTCACTCTTCTCCGTCAGCAAAGGCTGGACTTCCACCTCAGGACTCCAACTAACTTCTCAATGGCATTTGATTATTTTATCCATCATTTGTGGACTGAATAAACAAAATAACAGACAGAGAAAAAAAAAACATAACCAGCGATTAGTAAAATACCTTTATAAATTATATTAGGTAGCAAAACGTCAACAAAAGAACGGCTACATTTCAACTATTATGTAAGCATCAATCTGCATCATTAAACGTGCACATCTGGAAACAAGCTTTTACCAGCTCAGTATGTCTTCTCTGGTAAAACTTCTGAAATCAATAAATAAATGGGAAACTGTCTCCAATAATAAAGAATTATGAATGAAATGCCAGGCCAATGGGGGTGGGGTGGGAGAGGTAACATTATTGTAACAAATAGACCAGGCTAAATTAAAAAGAATCAACTATTAAAACACTTTTTCCAAACACTGTAGTAAAAACAAAATACCAGTGGCAGCAGACATCACTTCACCAGAGGGATCAGCAGTCTTCTTTCCCTTCCTGGCCAGCCAGAAACCAGAGATTGTGACATGGTGGTGGTTGCCTTAAACTGTGTTACATCATGGCTCACATCCGCACTGCTGTTAACTTAGTTTAAGGCAACTGTGTTGGTCAAGAACCGTGCTAAAACCCTGCTCCAAGCAGGGTTAAGGGAATTCAAGCAATCTGGAGAGCAATTTATCTGCTTCGTTCTAATTTCATCTTGTTGGAGTCCCTTCAAAGACAACATATATTAAAGTGTTCATCTTAACTCCCAGGGGTTGATTTTATACACTAAAAGAAACAAGCATTTGTCAATGCTGAATGTTGCTTGCTTGTATGTGCTGTTTAGGCATTTGGAAGTGATAGTTCCATGCCTTCCTCTCAAGACATCCACTGTGCCTTTCCGTTCAGTATTCAGAGAAGAGTGGGAGGGGCAAGGGCCACAGCAGTACAGCAGCTGCCAAGGGGGTGAAGAGGTGGACAAATAGTCCATTCAAAGGCAAAAGAGTCCTGCAGGAGCTCACTAAATTGAAGGTGAACAAAGCGATGGAACCAGATGGCATACGCCCAAGGATATTAACAGAACTGCGAAGGGAGATAGCAGTACCTCTGGCAGCCATATTCACGGAGTGATTCAACATGAGTGAACTGGAGGAGGGCACATGTGGTCCTTCTACACAAGTCCGGCAGCAGGGAGGAGGCAGGGAACAATAGGCCATTCAGCCTCACCTCAGTAGTAGGGAGAAGATCATGGAGACATTGCTTAAAAGAAAGGATAGTGGGGCATCTAGATGCCCATTGGCGTAGGACCATGCATAGACAACATGGATTCACAGTGGGGACATCATGTCAGATAAATCTGGTTGACTTCTTTGACTGGGTGATAAAGGAAGTGATCGGGTGGGGCAGTGGACAACAGCGCCATTGATTTCAGCAAAGCCTTTGACACCATCCCCATCCCATATAGGAGGCTGATAAACTAGCTGGGTAGGCTGGCATGGGGGAAAGGGTGGTAAACTGGGTTAGAAACTGGCTAACAGACAGGAGGCAGAGAGTAGTGGTAAATGGTGTGCAGTCTAGGGAGAGGGGGCGACCAGTGGGGTGCTGCAGGGATCGGTCCTGGGGCCAGTTCTGCTCAATGTCTTCATTAGTAATACTGCAGAATGTCTGAAGGGAAATTTTTCACCAAATTTTCAACATAGCCATTTTAAGATCTCTGCTCATGAACAGTGTCACTGTGATTTTCTTAATCTGCCCCAAACATTGATTGCACACACCGAATGCGCCATTGTGCACTACATGCACGGAAACACATTTTGGGCGATATGTGAAAAATGACAGCTGTACTGCTCATAAGGAGGTGTGGTAAAATGGCAATGTTGAACTGGAGTGCAATTATTAAAATTTGCGAACTTATGAGCGTATCGAACTGCGTGAACGCACGTCAGAAACAGTCATTTTTAGGAATTTTTTCACCAAATTTTCAACATTGCTATTTTAAGACCTCTGCTCATGAACAGTTTCACTGTGATTTTCTTAATGTGTCCCATACATTGATTTCGCACACCGACTGCGCCATTGTGCACTACATGGTAGGAAACACACGTTTGGGCAAGATGTGAAAAATGACAGCTGTACTGCTCATAAGGAGGTGTGGTAAAATGGCAATGTTGAAAATCTGGAGTAAAAATATTAATAATTCACGAACTTCTGGCGTGCATAGGAACTACATAATGCCACTTTCGTAAAACCAATCATTTAGGAATTTTTTCACCAAATTTTCAACATAGCCATTTTAAGACCTCTGCTCATGAACAGTGTCACTGTGATTTTCTTAATGTGTCCCATACATTGATTTCGCTTTTTATTCGCCATTGTGCCTACATGGGGCAGAAACATGTTTTGGGTGAGATGTGAAAAATGACAGCTGTACTGCTCAAAAGGAGGTATGGTAAAATGGTAATGTTGAAAATCTGGAGTGAAAATATTGAAAATTCGTGAACTTATGGTGTGTGTGAACACTGCATAGCATACGCTAGTAAAACAGTCATTTAGAATTTTTCACCTAATTTTCAACACAGACTTTTTGAGAGCCCACCTTATGAACACTGGCAGTGTCATTTCATTAATCGGTCCCAAAAGGTGATTTCAAGCAGTGACCGCGAAATCACCCTTCGGGCCTGATTAATGCCATGACAGTGCAAGAATTCACGAGGAGGGGTCCCAAAAACCCCATGTTGAAAATTTGGGCCAAAATTCCCAAAATGCCTGAGATATGCAACAAAGTTGAAAAAACCCTATCTATCCCATTATACAGCTTACTGGCATTTCCTCAGTTAAGTGGTCGGCTTTGAAGAGTGCAGACATGTTCCTGGTTCACGAAGATTGTCGGCCGAGCTCCGGAGATAAGTATGGGAGGGGTGTGGGGAGGCAGGTGCAGTGGGTGCGGATTGTGGGAGGGGGGCAGGGAGAAGCGCCGAGGGACAATTTTTGTATTCACAGGTTTTTTTTTGTTTTTTTTTTAATAAGACTACGAGGGACGTTTGCCTTGCTGGGGTGGGCTCCCAGCGTGGCAGCTGGAAGGCTGTTGGGGGGGACTGGAGCTGATGGGGGATTGGGCACCCCTGTCGGCCATAAAACATTTTGCCAAGCTGGGGTGGGCTCCCAGCATGGCACCTGGATGCTTTGGGGCTGGAGCCGACGGGGGATTGGGCACCCCCTGTCGGCCATACAGTGCGGGGGGGAGTCGCATGAGCAAGCAGTGTGCGTGCCTACACGTGTGTGTGTGGCGGGGGTAGCTCTGCTCACTGAAGCGGAGCTCTCCCTTTCAACTGTATGCCACTGCATTTTCAACTGCTGTCATAGACAGCTGCAGCAGTGATCGGGGAACTGGGGCCGCATCTGCAAACACATTGACTGGAAGACGGGTGCCACACCTCCGAAAACTCAGATGATGGCACTATGTTTCTTGCACATGCATGCAAGCAACACAAAAATTACTGTAGTAATTCTGTTTCTTCCAAGGGGTCCTTTAGCATCAGTAACAACAACAGTAAGCTGACCAGTTTGAACAGCCTCGGAGGTGAAGCCATGAATACTCATTAAAATAAAGTGGCCAATCAAAATCAAGCAGGAAGGAATGCAGAGTGCAAAGAGCCCATAGGGCTTCAGAATTTTTTCCAAGACGAAAGGAGAACAATGATTAAAAGGACTGTGCCAACGGGCTTTAAAACCATGCAACAGCATGAACTGTAAAAATGACTAATTGACCATTAACCTGCTCTAAAAACAATCCAAAAAACTGAACACATTTGGCCAAAAGATACAGAAGCACAGCCCTCTTAATGTAGGTGCCTGGGGAGGCAGGGTGAGAGGTTACTGGTGCTTAAGGACCCCTTGGAAGAAATAGAATTACCACAGTGAGTAATTTTTTCTTCTCACCCCAGGAGTCCTTTAGCATCAGTAATAATAGCAGACTACAAAGCAGTACAGTTGGCAGGTGGGTACAGAACCTACTTAGGAAAGAGGCTCTGCAGGACCACCCTGCCAAATCTGGCATCAGACCTGGACTGTACATCCAGGCAGTAATGCCTTATGAACGTGTGTACAGTCTTCCAGGTAGCTGCTTTGCAGACCCCTAGCAAGGGGATGTCCCTGGCAGCTGCCACAGAGGCAGCAGTACCCCTCGTACAGTAGGCCCTGAGGCCTTGAGGGGGCTGTCTGCCAGCCTTGGCATAACAGAAGTAAATACAGGAAACTATCCAGCAAGAGATGGTTCTCTTGGTGGCTGGTTTTCTCTTGCCCACCTCACCACAGATGAGGAAAAGCTGAGTAGAGGAGCCTCTGACCAGTTTGGTATGCTCTATGTAATAGAACAGGGCTCTCCTGACATCTAGGCTGTAAAGCTTTCTTTCCCCTGGAGTGGAATTGTAAGTGAAAAAAAAACAGGGAGAGTAATGGACTGGTTATGGTGAAACTCAGAGACCACCTTGGGAAGGAATTTCCTATTTGTTCTGAGCTCTACTTTGTCCTTATGGAGGACCATGTAGTTAGGCTCAGTGCAGAGTGCTTGCAGTTCTGAAATCCTTCTTGCAGAAGTGACAGCCACTAGAAATACTATTTTCCAGGTAACATACTTAATGTGGGCTGTAGCCATGGGCTCGAAGGGGGATCCATGAGCTTAGCAATGCAAAGATTAAGGTCCCAAGGGGAAACAGGTTCCCTAACTGGGGGCTGCACATGAAGGAGGCCCTTGAAGAACTTTTTGAAAATGGGCCTAAATTCTCTGCCTTTTGCCCCTCTCTGTAGTGTCCCTTGCACTGTCTCCCAGGCTATCACTAGGCATGCAATGTGGTATCCAAACCAGGGTTCAAACCAGGTAGCTTTAGCTCCAAAGGCAGCAACCCTTCCACTGCGCCACTGTGTCTGCCACAATGTTAGGTATCAACAAGGCCCACTCATACCTGCCCATGGTCACATCTACCACTGCTGTACTCCATCACAACACCCACCCACACAAACTAACCATACTACTGTTGCTAACCTATTTCCCAAGCCCAGCACATATAGATGATGCGCTGCACTACTTCACCACCACCTTTAATACTGCCTGTGATGCTTTTGCACCAACCATCAAAGTGACCACTAAGAAACGCACTGCCCCCTGGATCACCTCAGAACTCCTACAACAGTTCAAAATGCATGACAACGAAGTGATAGGCAGGCCTATAATGCTGCCCGCAGTAAGTTTATTTTATTGGTTTATTTTATTTGTTTATTGAAATCTAGGATTACAACCTTTGAGCTACAAGCTCATTTACAAAAGGTTCCACGTCAGGCAGGAAGGAAACAAATTCACAGTACACTACTAGAACGGGAAAACACAGAGAAAGCTATAGGGAAACAAATCACAATGAGTAGAACTATTGTTACAGTTACTGTACTTATACTTGGGAGAATACAAAGAGTGTGTATAGGTGGAGAAGGTTATTAAGCAGCACAGTAGGCCTTATTTAGAGGAAAGGAGATAGAGAGTGGGGATGTAAAAGTATGGCAGTAACCTCAGGCTTGGGATCACTTTGTCATGGAGGACTGGTGGAGGGTGGGTGTGGGGCAGAGGTGAGGAACTGGTGAGTGGGGGTGGGATGAAAACTCGGTGAAGTGGTATGGGGTGGGAGGGGGGAACAGGGAAGAAGATGGGACAGGGATGGGTGAAGTTGTGGGTGGGACTGCAAAGTAAGTGCAGGTGTTGAGGTAGACAGTTTCAGTGCCCAGGTAAGTGTACCTGGGCAATCCGCAAGGCCAAGACAGAGCACTACAGAACCACCCTAGCCACCTCCTGGGGTAGCACAAGAAAGTTGTGGGATAACATCAAGGAGCTTATGTGACAGAAATGGGAAGGAAAGAGTTAATGGTTTGGATTCTGTAGATGCCTTATTTTTTTAGCAGTGTGGAAAAAATACACTGAGGCTGAAATCCTCCAGCAGCAACCAGCTTATGGAATTCCTAGCTGCTAGATAAGAGCTGGGTCATAAATCTGGAGTGGACATCTCCAGACACACAGACCTTGCGAACACGGACACAGGGCAGTTTGAATGGATTGGATCATTCAAATATAAACTTAAAGTGAAAAGGGAATATAATTGGTCACCAATAGATGTTCACTCTGATTGGGACAATTAAATACATACATGTTAGTTGGTTGGTGCATTTAAGGGAGAATAGGAATGACCTAGTCTCCATAGACTATATAAGCTTCTGTAAGACAGAACTCTCTCTTGCCCTGGAAGCTGTGAGGCTATAAGCTTGGAGCCTACCTGGTATGTCCGTGGGAGCTGGCAGTTAGAACAGGTCCAGTGTCTCTTGTAGGACAGGGAAGGGTAAGTTTAGTGATAGTATATTTCAGTAATAGCTCTTCTTTTGCCATCTGTTGTTTAAAAACATTTGTTTACTTTTCCTGTATGAGTGTTATTCTCTTGTGTTGTAAATACATTTCCTGTAAATGCTCATTGCACTTTCTGTTAAGTAAAAGCTATTTATTTGCTCAACAGTTGTGACTCTGATGTCATTTTTCTAAGGTAAGATTTGGTTTTCCACTGGCTAAGGTAAACTCTGTGTAGCATCCGCCACCTGAAAGAGACACACTACCAGACTTTAACTTGTGCAATTGCACGTGTGATTATTCAAGTTTGTACACTTGAAAGAGGTGCCGGAAGGAAAGTCCGGCTGGTGGCAGTGAATACCCGAGGACACACACCTCTCTAAAAGCTGTTTCAGCCCAGAGGGAGAGGTGGGTTGTCACAGCTTAATGGTAAATCCCGCTCTTCCCCCCTCACAACTTACTGTTAATGGTACTACCACCACAAACACACTTGACATAGCTAACTGCCTCAACTCCACCTTCTCAGACCATAGCTCAGTCCTCCCTAGCAACTTTTTTGATCCAATTCAGCCTACCCCACCACCCGAGCTCCTCCACCCCCCTTCAAACTCAGAGTCATTACCCCTACAGAAGCGAAAGCCTACCTGTCCAAAGCCCTACAGAGCTCCAATTACTGCAAAGATGCCTTCGATATGCACATCCTATACCTCGCGCTAGACTTATCTCTCCACTCACGGACCTTCTGAATCTGTCCCTGAATCTGGGCCAGTTCCCAACCTCATGAAAAATGGCAGGGATAATACCAATATTGAAATGTGGTGACAGCTCCCTCCCAAACTACCGGCCCATCTCGATTCTCCTCCCACTCTCTAAAGCCCTTGAAAAGATCATGGCCAATCAGCTCACTGACTACCTCCTCGCACACAACTGCTTATGTAGGGGGCAGCATGGTTTCAGAGCTGGTCACAGCATTACGACTGCCCTCACAGAATTCGCTAACTCCCTGCACTCCACACTTGACAAGGGGCACCTTGCAGGGGTTGTGTTTATAGACCTCTCAAAGGCCTTCGAAACGGTTTCTCATCCCCTCCTTCTTAACACATCACAGCAAATTGGGGTCTCTCATTGTCCACTTTCATGGTTCTCCAGCTATCTTTCATCTACAGCCCAATGTGTTAAAATTAATAATACCATAACGACTATGCTGCCTGTGTGCTCAGGAGTTCTCCAGGGTTTTATCCTGGGTCCCCTGCTATTCAACATCTACCTCAATGCCCTGCCTAAATCCTTCCCCAGCAAACCTTTTCCTCTACGCAGATGACGCTGTTCTTTATGCCACACATCCTGATCCTCTCTCTCTCTCTCTCTCTCTCCCTCTCTCCAGCGTACCTTAAAAAACTCCTTCTCTCAGACTGAACACTGGTTTGCTGAACACAGATTTTTTGGTCAACGTTAAAAAAACTAAGACGATGCTCTATACCCACCGCCAAAACAGATCAAAGGATTTCCCCCTGGAAATACTCTCTGCCTCTCTCATCCCACTGGAACAGGTCCAAAAGTATAATTATCTAGATTACATTTGACTCTTCTCTCTCATTCCACGAACATATAAAAATCCTCACCTCCGCCACCAACTCCCGCATTGGTCTCCTTTACAGACATAAAGACTGCCTGCCACCTGAAGCACTTCGTCTAGCCATTACCTCTTCAGTCTTATCGCTGGTGGACTATGGCTTCACAATCTATGCTACCGCCGACCCTACGGTGCTTCATCACACACAAGTAGTCATCAATAAGGCCTGCTGGCTCCTCTCTGGTGCCGACAGAAATACACATACCTGCACCCTATATGCGCTCACCAATATCCTCGCCCTTGAGGAAAGACTATTATACCAGACCTGTCTCTTCACCAAAAAAATCCACCTGGGTTTAACCCCAATAAGTGTCTTGGTTTCTCTTCAGGCAGCCACCATCTCAGCGTCCACATGGGCTGCCTGAAAAACTCTCTGGAAGGTGCCTAGGGTCAGGACCACCCTGGCCCAGCGATCCTTCCCCCTTAGAGCTCCATCCTGGTACAATACCCTCCCACCGGCTGTCACATCAGTCACCAATCTAGGTCCTTTAAAAGCTGTCTTAAGGGACCATATCCTCTCCTCACGTCAATGCCTGAGTAACCGGTAACCTGTGGATCCTGCACCATGCTGTTAGGCCACACACCTGCCCTTGGCCAGACAGTGGTGAGCTCTCACTATTTCTAGCCTACAGGCTCCTCACCTCCCTTGGTTACCGTATAGTTGCACTAGACTATGAATGCATTGTATTATGTATAAGACAAGACCTCCCTGAGGCAGCTTACTACCAACTCATATCATGCATTGCTTATGCTACCAGTTGCATACATCTTAACCGCTCATTAGGTAAATATGTCGATAGCTCTGCCCAGTTTTAGCTACCAGATGTATAGGCATTAACCCATGCTCATTGTACTTATACTCTGTATGATTGCTCACCCACATTTATTCTATGTATGTACTGTATGAATGTTTATGTTTTATCCTGATGTGGAGCCTTTGGAAACGAGTCTATGACTCAAAGGGCTGTAATTCCAATTTCCTAAATAAATAAATATGACAGACTTTTCTTTCCCAGTGGAAAGGTAGGCTGAAACTGCAGTTAAGTGAAGCCTCAAGGATGTGGCCTTAAGGCATGATGATTGCAGATGAACTAAATTGTCTGAAAGGGAAGGGACAGAGGCCTTCAGAGGGTCTATTCTTTTTCCTTTGTACCAGATTGAAAATCTTTTTCATTTAGCTGCTTAAGTTTTCTTTGTGTTTGACTTTTTAGCCATGTGAAGAATTTTCAGAACTTGTTCTGAATACTGTGTATCTGGGAATTCAAGCTCCTCAAAAAGCTGGCTTTGAGGTGAAGGGATTCCAGGTCTGGATAATTCACCTGTACTTGTGGTAGGGTGAGGAGACAGTGAGTCAGAGGAAGCCTAATCAGCTTCTTGTGGGACACGGCCAGCAGGAGAGGATACCAGACATGCCTTGGCCAGTCTGGAGCTATGAGGATCGTGGTTGCAGGCTAATCCCTGAACTTCAGTAGCACTCTGTGTAACCAGGGAAATAGAGAGAAGGCATACAGAAACTTCCCTGTCCAGTTCAAAACTAGTGCATCTGCTGGGAGAGTGCCCATTACGGGGGGGTCTGCAGCAGTACAGAGGAAGCTGGTAGTTGAGGTGGGATGCAAACAGGTCCACTTCTGGTGTGCCCCACCTCCTGAAAACTGTGGCAAGGAATTGTCTGTTCAGAGTCCATTCATTGTGACCTTGGCTGATGTGGCTCAGAGCATCTGCCAGGGTATTGTCCTTGCCTGGGAGGTGAATGGCAGACACACTCACATCCCATCCAGGGACCAGATTCTCATGGCCTCTGCACAAGGCAGTAGACCTCGTGCCACCCTGCTCGTTTATGCAAAACACAGCAGTGGTGTTGTCCGTTCTGATCTGAACAGTGTGTCCCTTGGCCTGAGGGGTGAAAGCTTTCAGTGCCAGGTACACAGCTCTGAGTTCCAGAAGAAGATTTATATGGCTTTTGGACCCCATTGGCATCCAAGTGCCACTGACTGAAGAGCTGTCCAGATAAGCCCCCAGCCTAGTGGTGAGGTATCTGTGGTAATGATTTTTGAGGGAGAGGATAGCTGGAAGGGTATGCCAACTGAGAGGTTTTCCTCTTCCTTCCACCAGTCGAGAGCTTGAAGCAGTGTTTTTGTCACTGGTACTAGCTTGGAGAGATCATTTTTCTTTCGTGACCAGTGAGCTTGTAGATGATATTGAATGTCCCTCATTTGAAACCTTACCCCTGGGACCACAGCTGTAATGGAAGCCATGTGGCCCAGGAGCTGTAGAAAATGCCTCACAGTCCTTGGCTGGCCTAGCTGAAAAGAATTTGCTGTAGTCAGAAAGTTTTGAGTTCTGTCCTGAGGAAGAAAGGCTTTTGCCTGCTGAGTATCCAAGTCTGCTCCTATGAAGCGGAGGGGCTGAGAGGATTCCAGGTGGGATTTATTTTCATTCATTAGAAACCCCAGAGAGGACAGAGTTTATCTTGTGGGGTTTGGAGCTCCTCTGACTTGCTGAAGGGTCTTGCCCACTATGAGCCAGTCGTTCAGGTATGGAAAGACTGAGATGCCCTGCTTTCTCAAGTGGGTTACCACTACAGAGAGGTATTTTTTGAATACTCTGGGAGCACAGGTGAGGCCAAAGGGCATGGCTGCAAACTGGTAATGGCCTGAATTCATCCTGAACATCAGAAACTTTCTGTGGGACTGCCTTATTGGTATGTGAAAATAGGTGTCTTTGAGATCCAGGGAGGCTAGGCAGTCTTGCTGCTGCAGAGTGTGTATTACCATTTGAAGGGTAATCATCTTGAATTTAGGTTTGAGTAGGTGCCTGTTTAGATATCTGAGGTCTGAAATAGGTTGCCACTCTCGGTTTTTCTTTAATGTCATTAGTATCTGGAGTATAGACCTTTTCCATGCTGTGAAAGGGGAAACCTCTCCACCACTTTGGCTGATAATAGTCTTTACCTCCAGCTCCCACAGGTATCTTTCTGTTGGGGATAGGGGTTTTGACAGAGCCAGGGCAGGAAACTCCTTGAACTGTAGAGGTACACCTTTTTCCACTATCTCCAAGACCCACTTGTCTGTGGCGATGTGGGTCCAAGCTTGGAGGTAGTGGGAGAGCTTTCCCCCTACTGGAGGAGGGGAGGCGACCTGACTGCAGAGGTTAGGACACAGACTGTCTGGCAGGGGCAGGAGTGGTGGCAGCTCTCCTCCGACTACTTCTGCCTCTCTTCCCCTGATATAACCTCTCATTTGAGAGAAATCCAAAGGCATGAGCATAGGGTAGAATGCCCTGGGGAAGTAGCTCCTGCCTCTATTACCCCTAGGTTGAGACTTCTGGGATGTAGAGGCTTTCTGCTTGGCTGTATTACTGTCATAGGTGGACTTGTACTCCTCCACCTTTTTCATGTATGCTTCAGTTTTGTCCCCGAAAAGGGAATTATTTTCACAGGGGAAATCCACAGCTTTGGACTGGGTGTCCTGTGATAAATTAGTTGTTCATAGCCAGGCAAAATGTCCGAGACAGACAGCCTGAGCCATGACCCTTGTTGCTGTGTCATTAGTGTCTGCAGCCATGTGAAACTGGTATTTGGTGGCTTCCAGTCCAGATTTCACTGTTTCAGCAATGTCCTGGAACATCCTGTCAGATCTGTATGACAGAATGGCCTGGAGAGAACTCCAAAGAGCTTTCTGGTACTTAGAGTATGCCAAGTAAGAGGACAGGCGTAAAAGCAAAGAGGCTGTGGTATAAGATTTTTTAGCCATAGCATCTAACGTTCATGACTCCTTTTCAGGAAGCAAAGAGGTGAGAGGGAACTTAGCCTTATCACTGGCTGAGGCCTGAACCACCCCTTCATGGCTGGGATGAGTATAAAGAAAATCAGCCTCATTTTTAGCCAGAGGATATTTGCTATCCACTTTCTTGTCCACTCCTGACAAGGAAGCAAGCAAAGCAAAGCAAAGCAAACTTTATTTATAAAAGGTGCCTTTCTAAAACCAAGGTGCCTGTACATAACATAATAAAATCAATAAATAATTAAAACAATATTACAATTAATCTAGGGCAACTACATTTAAAATTCACTGTATGCAAAACTAAACAAATGGGTTTTTAATGCTCCCTTAAAGCTTTGGACAGTCGGGCAGTCCCGCACCTGATGAGGTAGAGAATTCCACAGAGTTGGGGCCATAAAACTAAAAGATCTGGCCCCAGATTGGAGCATTGGAGCTGAGCAGTGCGGCGCCGCACTTTATCACGAAATGGAGCTACAGAGCATGCGCCATTTTGGTGAACGACGGACTTTTCAAAAATTAAATAAAGTAAGTGGAAACTGACAGAACAGGGGGCTTTATTTGCAGAACCCTTAATTGGGGGGTAAGGCTTGCAGGGGTGGGTGATTTTGGATAATTACAGTTCTCCTTTAATAAAGGCTGGGGGTGGGGGATGGAAGAGCGGGTGAAAACAATTCTCCTGTGCTGAGCTGAAGAGCGTTTTTCAAGCTGCCAGGTCCAGATGTTGGAGAAGCATACCTGTGGTTGTTCAGAGAGCAAGCAGGTGGTCTTGAGGTGTGCAGCCAACCAAAGGCCAGTGGAGGGAGCCCACTTGGGCAGAAGCCCGTAAGGGGTGGGAGAGGGAGAGAGCGCGAGCAAGCGCAGACCTTATTTGGGGCAGAAATATGCTGAAACAGCTAGCAGGGGGACTAGCAGAGAGGAGGGACAAAAGAAAGGGGAGTGGGTGACAAAAGAAGGCACGGGGGACAGAGAGAGCAGTTAGGCTGAAGGGAAAGTTAAATCTCTGGTGTCAGAGACAGCCTTTTGAAACAGAGGAGAATGATTAAAGTTAAACGAGGGTACTTGGACAAAGCAGGCAAAGCTAAACTGCACCATGGGGGATGGTTAGGAAGGGGCGGCCAGGGTGGCCGACAGAGAAAAGCAGAAGAGAAAGGATCAACTATAAAAGAAATATAAAGGCAGAAGTGAGAACAGCAAGGAGTTAGGAAGATATAGCTAGAATTTAAGCTTACTGGGGCGAAGAAACAGACAAAATACCATGCAGCAAAAGTGTAACACCACTAACATCAACAAAACTATGAGATTCAAATTACAGCTAGTACATAGTAAAAAACACAGTTAAATACACAGTTTTAAACTTGAAAATTCTCCTGTGCTGAGCTGACAATTCTCCTGTGCTGAGCTGAAGTAGCTAAGTTTCAGCAGGGCTGGAGTAATCAGCCAAAAAAGAAGTATATGAATTTGCACCAAACTCAGCTAAGCTATTTAGTTGTAAAAGATATTGGTATCCCCCCCCCATGTCATCGCTAAAGAGGGGGTGTCCTACATAGGTCCTCAAGAAAAGAAAAAAAAAAGAAAGAAAATACCAGGGAAGGGATCGGGGCTAGGGAGGGACCACTAGACCAAGGCATCGGGGTTAGGGAGGGACCACAGGACCACCAGGTCTTATACAGAAAATACTGGGGATGGGGGGGCACTGTGGAGCCCGAGCTAAATGGAAGCAACTTTTATAGCTCCTGATATGATCTCATAAAATCTATTAAAGTCAGCAGTTTTATTTGATATAACTACTAATCCGAGCACTTCAGCAGAAAGAGGATCCCTGGGATTTGCTTAGGATGGGCAATCCAAAGCGGGATAAATCCTCGGGAGACTTTGCAAAAAGTAAAGGATCCAGCAGAGCACAAACCATGAGGCCTGATGCAGAGATTTTGCCTGCAGCCGAGCAAGGATCAGAAGAAACTTTAGCCTCCTTGGGCGTAAAGCTCCAAAAGTTAATTTTATCTGTCACAGCTTTGTCTCAGAAAGTGGACAGATTCAACAGTTGGGTACTGGTACTTGAAAATGCATTAGATGCCCTGAAAGGAGAGCTGCAAGAAGTCCACAGGCAGGCTGACGCTTCTACGGGAGCCACAGCACTAATGGCCACGGAGTCTCAGCATCTGCAGACTCAATTAAGGGCTCAGGAAAACCAGGCCTGTTCAGCTAATTTTACGATTGTTGGGGCTACCGGAGGGGTGTGAGGGAAAGCACCCTCTCCTTTTCTTGAAGAACTGGCTCACTGACAAATCAGTACCGGAAGGTTCGGAGGCTATCACAGAGCTCCAGAAGGCATACAGTATTACTCCTCAAGGAAGATCACAGGAATCAGATGAATACCACACTTTACTGGTGATAACAGCAGGGGTTGGAGTATGGGATTGCATTCTACAGCAGGTGCACTGAGCAGGCCCTATTACGCAGGATGACAAGCAGGTATTTCTTCTTCCAGACATCAGTTACGTGACACACTAGTGAAGAAAGAAATCTGACAGAGTTCACCATACCTTGTGAGATGTTGGGGTTCCCCATACCATAATTTTTCCAGCCAGACTGAGAATCGTCTTCAAGGGCATGGTTTACTTGTTTCAGATCCACTGGAGGCAGGCAAGTGGGCTACCAGACTTTCAGCAATGAAGACCCATTCTGCCAGGGAAGTTCCCGTGGATGTTGAGGGAGATAACTGAACAGGTTCTACTTTTTTTTTTGGCTGCAGTGACTATAAAGTGCTGTTCTGATCTATAATGCAGGACCCTGACCTGCAGAAGCTATATGGGCTCTTTTTGGTAACATTTAGGCTGCTCTTTAAGTTGTTGCTGAACAAAGTTAACTCTACTGTATTACTGTACGGATGTCTTGTATGTTAGAGATCAGGAACGGGATCTAATAGTATAATGTGAATGACATTTACATACTGCTTCCAGGTTTTTTCTGTTTTGGAGGAAAATGTTAAAAAAACAAAACAACATTTATTTTTCTTCTTTCTTTTAATTCTTTGGTAACCAGGTAAGGCCCACTAGGCACAAGTGCCTGTTTTCAGGGGTGACCTGGGAGCACTGGGTGATTGGGTGACTTGCTCAAAATCACACAGTATGCAAGTGGAGGTTTGGGGAGTCAAACCCAGGTCTGCTGGATGTACCAAGTTCATTCACAGCTCATTACTGTACCCTCTAGGCTATACTGCCAGCCCATATTAGAGTCAAAACATGGCACTGCATGTCCCTAGTGAACCACGTTATTCATCAAAGGGACACTGCTGGACAATCATAATTTTAGGAACTTGCCATGTTGCTCATGGACTCAATTACACGGCTTATATTTAGAATTTTACATTTTAGTAATAACTTGAAAACCTCCACCAATGTGGTACCCCTATGTAGTAGATGCACATGTCCCTATTATTAAGGGCCTTCAGTCCTACCAGTTTCTGTAATTGTGGTCTGTCCACTGTATGTAAAGATGGACCACTAGACCACCAGGTCTTATTCAGAAAATACCGGGGAAGGGATCAGGGCTAGGGAGGGACCTCTAGACCACTAGGTCTTATACAGGCAACACTGGAAGAGATTGGGGCTGGGAGGGGACCAGGCCCCTTGCACTCGGGCCAGGCGCTCACATGCAGATGAGCCGATAATGGATATGCAGATGGTCCCTTAGCGCCGTGCAAGCCCAAGGGACTCATTTGCTTGTCTGGGCCGAATATCGACTACAAGGGCCATGGCCCTCACTGGTGTGTGCCATGCTTCTATAGGCGGTCTTCAGTCCAGTCCTCTGGAAGTGCTGCACCAAACATGGTGACCGCTTGCCGTGGGCCATGCTACCACGGTCCGATATTCAAAACAGATAGCACGGCAGGTCGGATAGTACAGTTAGGTCGGATTGCACTGTTTGAATATGGTGCCAGAGCCGGCCAACCCTAATTTTATGTGCAGCACACCTTTTGCACTCACAGACAGATGACTCTGAATATGGTCCCTATCTTAATTTCACATGCAACTTCTGGATGATCTGATCCCTAAACCAGAGGAAGTTCCTAGATGTAATGATATGTATTAGGTGTACAAGTTATATATTTGACATGCACATTTACTGTGGAGAGAGGACTGCCTCTGTCCATGGTGTATAACCTCTCTTATTACCTTGATATCTCTGAATAAAAACAAGCTTAACAAAAAAACCTAACAACATTTTAAGAGTTGCAACTGGTTGAGCAACACACCTGCATGCATGCACGCGTGCACACCACACAGAAAAAAGTGGTACAGGATGTAAGTCTTTGTTAATGGTACGATAATTAATTTTAATCTCTAGATGAATATTGCAGCAATCCTGTTCTATGACTGGCTAAGAGCAGCCCCCACACATGTAGTATTTTAACATTTAAAAAGATGCTTTACTATAAAATAAGTAAGATGGTGTAAGTTTTCCTTATTTGACCTGTTTGCTGTGCTGTTATTGTAAATATGTATTTAAGAACTGCCTTTACTATTTGAGTGCATAGCTTACTACTTTGTCATTTAACTTTAAAACAAACTGAGTTTTTAAGTATGCTAAACAAAAACAGTCCTGCAAACACACCTAGAAGCAGACCATGGGTGAACAAAATATACAGACCAGCTACAGAAATATAACCTTCTGCTGCAGGGATGATCAATGGGTTGGTGGTCTGGCTTAGAGCCCTCACTCAAGAGTGAGGACTGGGAACCCGAGTGGGTGTATACAGTCTAGTTCAACACTCAAAGCACCAAGCAGCCAGGCCAGATTTCTCTCAATGGTTAAGAGTTTGTTACAAGTACAGGTTTGTATTTCCCTGGGGCATGTCTCGCTTGCCAATTGGTCAGGAGTGGAATGTTCGAGTTTTTTGCACTGTGGGGGTTTTACCTCTGTATGCCCCCCCCCACACACCACCACCACCACTACCACCACCATCCCCAGGATAGGATAAATGAATAAATTAGGGTTTATGCTCATTTTAAGTTCAGCACATTGTACGCAGCTGTGCTGGTGCCGGACTGTTATCCAGCTGGTACATTATATGCTGAAGGTCCGTCACAGATGGTGGAAGAACATTTTGGCAACAAGTTTTATGTATGATTAAATGATGTTAACCCGTAATGCTGAACAACGCATGCATATATTTGCCACAGCCTATACAATAAACCTGCAGTATAACCAGAATTCCTCAAAATGATGAAACTGTAAAACAGGATCTGCAGCTACCCTTCCTGCTATCATTTAAACACAAGTGATTTTTGTTTTCTATTTTTTCCTCAGGGATGCAGAATCCACAGTTTCAAAACGGAGATATGCCTCCTTGAATGGTGATATTTCTCTTACACATGGGAAGACTGTGGTACAGCAGTTAGAATACAATTTGTTTCTAAATAGTGCTTTTATATTCCTGGTACTGTATCTCAAAGCACAGTACAAACCAGGGTGTTAGATGCTGGTAGAGCAGTGATTTACTGTACACGTCGGCAAACAGAGCAAATTTTCTGCACTTCAAAGTATCTCACCGCACATTGTGAATAACTGCATTAGAATCAGTTTTAGTGGTCCAGATCACTTCATTTCGGAGCGCTATCTAGCCCTTCTTGGTAGTATAACAGCTGCCACTGAGACCCCCAAAATACAGTGAGAGGCTGAACTTCGTATTGATCTTTCTGAGGCTGTATGATCTACAATAGACCTAAGGCAGCAGAAAGTTTCCAGCTCCTACCAATAAAATGAGTTTGCGTGGAAAATCAGTAAGATATTTCCGAACCCCAGAAATAACTGTAAAATTCCTTAGAACCAGAGATGCCTCCTGCCATGAGAGGTTGTGACCTGGAGACAGCAACACACACCCATATACTCTGGTCAAGCCCCATTTTGACACCATACTGGACACAGAGAATGATATAAACAAGGTACTTGTTAACTTTGGCACACTCACCCCCTGAGGCAGCCCTGAGGTAGCTTTGCTCCTTCATTACCCGACATACATCAAGAATAAACCCACCCTGTATATTCTTGGAATATGTTTACTGCAGTTAATAAAGTTATAACCAGACTTTGGCTACAACCGAACCCACCTACCTGTGCTCAATGGGAAGATATCCTTCTAGATAAAGACAAATTAGAAAAACTAAACCTACCTTCAGAACAAACTTCCCCTTTAAAAAACAGATGGAACGCCTTCTCAATATATACGAATCACAAAAAGTACAGTTGGATAAGAACTTACCATAACAGTAGATCTTCAAGACCATCTCTTGTAGCAGGTCATAACACATGGTAACCTTCTGCTGGAGGCACTTATTCTGGAAGACTTCTTAGCAGTCATACCTGGGACCGCCCCCTCCTGCACCACATGACCAGATCTGTGCACTATAAGACAGAGGACTGTCTCGATACGCCTCAGTTCTTGTCCTCATTAGTGACCTCATCATGATGTCATAGAGAGAACCGAGGAGAAATACATATAAAAAAAATCATGTGTTTTGGATATAACCAAAATAAATACACCAAAAGTATACATATCTATATATTCAGAAATATATAGGACTTGGAAACTAAAGAAACTCCACCTCCTAGTGTAGACAGGAAAAAGGGGGACGGAGGGAGGGGCTGCATGATCTGCTGCAAGAGATACTCTCAAAGATCTACTGTTACGGTACATTCTTACGCAACTGTACTATCCTTTTCAAGACAATCTCTTGCAGCAGGTCACCATTCGAGCAGACTTGATAGACCTCTAGGCCTTTATATGCTGACAGATTTTGTATGTTCGTATGTCATAACACATGGGAAGATTCCCAAGCAGTTACATGTAAAGTAGAGCAGCAGGCAAGGCTATCTGTATGACAGCAGACCTTGGAGAACTGTACGACTAATGGTAGTCCTCGTGTAAAAAGCCAAGCCCATCAATCTTAAATGTATTGGGGAGGGCCGGATCCTGGAAGCAGGAGCCACATCCCCCAGTGCAGCAGCCTGTAAACCTGCTGTGGTGGTAGCCAGTGCTCATGTGGAGGGGGTCTCAACCACAGCCAAGACCGGCAGTATACATGTCATTTTTGTTATAACAAAGAAAATGCCGTAGGCGGCCATGTAAGTTTGGACAGACCCTGTCCTGAAACAGGGTGTTTTTCCTGCACTATCCGGGGGAAATGAAACAAAAGGTGGCCTCATTCATTAAGAATGAAAAGGACTGTGAACCACCAAGATGCAAATTAGAGCAGCCTCAGAAGCTTCATACCCCACATAAGAGACTGGTAGCTGAATGGTTACTGATACACAGGAACAAATGAAATCACCTTAGTGAAAAAGGTAAACTTGGGTCAAAGAAGGACATTCTTTCCTTAGGAAAAGTAGATTGGGCCCTGTATGCACAGAGCCTAGAATGCAGTGATGCAGCCAGCCAATGAAACTGCAACACAGAGTAAAAGGTTCCAAGCTAGGACGCGCAGGCCTCATAGAACCATGGGCCTGAAAGGGACCAATCGTCAGTCAGTCTAGGACTTAACTGAGAACCCCCAGGGGTAGGTGGAATCCTACAGGGGTGCAGGGGGAAGAATGTCCCTTAAGGACAGTCATAAATACCCAATGGAGTCAGAGACCTTTCTCCCATCCAGGAAGAAAAAACAAAAGTTTGCTGACAAAGGGAACCCCAAACACTGAAAGTGGGAGTAAATAGTCCAGTATGTACAGAGGAGAACATGAAAACAAGGTCCAACTCAATCCAGTCCCCTCATAGAGAGATATGGCACCTGTTCTGTGAAGAAAGGGACATGGCAGGAGACACCCAGGTTGGCGTAAAGACACCCGTCCTCATAAAGGTGACTCTGGAACCAAGAGAGGGGTAAGCCCTCCAGAACCAAGCGTGGAGGAGCAGGAAACGCAGAACTGGATTGAAGGAGCATTACCAAAAGAGAAGGGCAGGAGGGTGGGCATAAAGAGGGAAAGGTATCAGTACCAGAACCCTCAACTATAACAGTGGGAACCACACCGGTCCTGACCCCAGAAAATGTCTCCAGTAAAGAGAGAAAACAAGCAGCCAGACCATGTCCGTCTCTGGCTGTAGTGGGCAGCAGTGAAGCAGTAGGATATGGGGCAGAGAGACAAACAGATCCCTGTCAGGATGAGCCCAGCAGACAAAGAGGTCTTCAACTACATCCTGTGGAATTTTCCATTCGTGCCCTGCTGCTTTGAAAAGGCAGAGCGTATCCGGCAGTGTATGCCTGCTGCCAGAGATATGTACCTCCAGCAAGGTGTAGTCAGTAATGTGTGGCCCAGAACCCTATATGCCTGGTTTTAATATAGGCAAGGGAGTGGGTAATGTTTCCTGGTCAGGTAACATACAGCGGGAAAATAATGGACTGAATCATGAGACATATCCCCTGTAGGGGGCACCCAAAATTATGGAGAGCATAGACAATGGCTTTTCCAAGACACAGACGCGCAGATGGGCATCACCCGTCTGCCAAACACCTTGGTGAGTTTTTAGACCTTTGAAAGGAATACCCACATCCTCTGGAGTTGAGGTATATGTCATAAGAGTAGTCATGCACCTTCATAAATGGAGAAATTTAATAGTGGGCGAGAAGATGCTGGCATCCGTTTGCACGTAGCTCTATGAAGGCACAATCATTGTAGAGTACCCTGGAACAAATCCTCAGATATTTTTGGGGATATGTAAAAATCGATTAGGATGGCCACAGCCAGGTATCCCCAAAACATCAGCACGCGAAGCCTTGCCGAGACACCTCTGGTGCGGCAGATAATGAGAAGCCAGTTAGCCCAGGCGTGTCTATTGAGATATAGGAAGGAAAGCATTTCCAACTGAATGTATGCCATAAAGGTGTACGTTCATACCTAGAGACTTGAATCATACTTAAAGAGTACTGACCGGTGTAAAAAAGGATGTCTGATGACATTTCCAAAAAGCAAAACATCCGGGCATATAATGGAAAAAAAACACAGAGGCCCACTTTGAGAAGAACCACAGAGATCAAGGCCCGGTATAATTGGAAGACTCCGGTGGCAGAGTCTATCCTGAATTGGGGTTCACTGCCTTTTATAGCATAGGATGAAGGTTTACCATGATCACTGTCCAGAAGAAAAGAGAAAACATAGCCCAACCTTTGTGGAGGGGGATGCACAGGCAAAATGGGCATTATTCAAGTAGAAAAAAGCCCGAATCCCGGACATAAGGACAGATACTGTGAACAAGGATTTGAGGGGACCTTCAGGCTGTGGGCAGTCCCGGGCAGGGAATGAGCAGAACACCCATCGATCTCAGAATCAAAAGCGGGGGAAGGCTAATAGAGGTCGTGAACCCATGTTAGGAAGGTCCCTGCAAGGTACCAGAGAGGTCAAAAAAAGGACTTTCATAAAAGAATTCTCCTGATGCAAAAAAAGACATGGAACGCACCAAAGTATGGTGCAACCAGAGGAGGTGGGTCTCGTAGAGAAATCTTGAAAAGCAGTATCAAGAAGAAAACTCAGAAAGGCAGGAGCAAAAGGCCCACATATGCAATCAAGAAAGTCACGTGAGACATATTTTCACAGTAGAGGTCACAGAAACCATAGCCACCAGAGGTTCCAAGCAGTGAGTATAGTGGCTGCAGAAGCATCCCCAAGAGGCAGGACGACCACTGTGAGAACATATCCAAATAATAAGCCAATTCATGCCTAAGGACATACAGCTCCTACATCTGGGCCCCAGAGGGTAGAACTGGTCTGATTCCTAATTCTGAGCAGAAAAAATGGACTCCACCTCAACAACTGTAAACAGAGCCTGGTGTACAGCAGAGCTTCAGGTGGAGATTGGGATGGGACCTGAGATGGCCCCCCCGATAGGGGGGCCACCAGGCCACAAGAATAGGCATGTTCACCTATGCCCTATTGGCCCAACTCAGAGCTCCGAAGAGACATGGTCAGACTCCATTGGAATAATGGAGAGAAGAAAACTGGTGGGGAACCAAACCCCAGCAGGCTGGCAAAGAGTCAACTCAAAGAAGTCAGCACTGTTCAAAAAAGTGTCTCTCGGTGATGTCAAAGCAGTGGAAGAAATAACCATATACCCAGTATGAGGGAAGGGTTTCAGTTAAAGACCAAACAGGGTCCAGGTGTGGATTACAGAGGACACCCCATAGCTGAAGCTGCCAGACAGGCAGTATATAACTCATGCTCCGTTAGGAGATGAAGAGGGGGCCCACAGTGAGGCCAAAGGCAAGGGCACCTGGTCTAGGTCTGCAGATTATTCTGGGGTCCACTGTGCATAAGAAGGTCCAGGTCCTCATCGAGGAGAAGGGCAAAGCCTTCTTCAATGAGATGTCATCGGGGACAAAGGACTCAAGACCAGTGTCGATCTGAGGGTGAATCCCATGGTGACCAGGGGGCTGAAGCCTTTCCTGATGAGGGTTGGGAAGCCTATGGAAGCCAGTGGTGATGAGAGGCTTCAGGAGCCACAGTCGACAAGAGTCTCTCATTGATTGTGAGGGCAGAAGTCATCATCGACGAGAAGGTGGAAGCCACCTTCAGCGATGCTCAAAGTGTAATGATGCTTATCGAAATAAGAAGTATCTCCATTGTCGGCCTAGCAAAGGTGGTCAACAATGACTAAAGTTAGCAGGGAAAAAAAACAGCATTTTAAAAGGTGAGGGTACTGCTGAGCTGATCTCCAGGACAGATGTGTGCAGGTCGTGGAAAAGAAAGAACTGAAGAGTATCGGGACCGCCCTCTCTTTTATAGTGCACAGACCTGGTCATGAGGTGCATGACAGGGCAGTCCCAGGAGCAACTGCTAAGAAGTCTTCTGGAAACAAGAGCCCCCGGCAGAAGGTTCTCATGTGTTATGACCTGCTGCAACTGTGGATTACAAGGGGGCACTGTAGGGGACTACTGGGAGCATTAGGGTTGACTTGGACAGACTCCCCTCCCCAAACGGAATGACCGTAATATATGCTTAATGAATGCTAGTTATCCCTACTTTTTCACCTACCTTACCCTTGAACCTGACCTAAGAATGTAGAAAGACTGCTATATTGCAAGTGTGAATGTAACTGTGACCAATGCATACTCTTCTGTAACTGTGCTGCAAAAAACATGTTTTTTATAAGAGTTAAGTTGAACAAAAATAAAAAGAGAGAACCAGTTTTAGAGGGGAAAAAATGTGTGAGCAGACCAGGATCTGATCTCCCCTCAGCAGCCACTGTCAAACCTTCAGCACGACACTGAACCTCCCTACGCTTTAGGCTCTCCCAGCTTTAAAATTAATGTTGTACAACCAGTACTTACTGAAAACAACATTCTCTTCTAGCAGAAACCTTTCGAGAAGAGAAATCAGTATATTTCTGGCACAGCACCAGAGCTCCATTCAAAACTGGTCCTCCCAACCCTGGGGAATAGGTAGCCAAAATAAATTCAGGACAGTTTCTGAAAAACAACCAGGAACTCTTTGCAACAGAGCAGCAGCTGGCTACAGCACAGTAGGGGTTTGCAGGTGTAACTGTTCATCTGCCACTGTAAAAACAAACAGGCGACTTCCCTCCTGCACAGGCCTCAAAATAATGGTGGAACTTGATTCGCTCTTGGAAAACTGTGACTTCAGCAGAGACACCTAATAAAATCGCACTAAACTAGAGATGGAGAGACACAGAAAGAGAACGTGGAGGTGGAGGTGGGGGTGGGGGTGGGGTGGGGTGACGTATTTCTAGTAGTCTAAGGCACCAGCAGCATTTGTTAGTCACCACTTGGTTTTATTAGACAATATTTTTGTTTGGCAAAAATATGAAGATAGACAACCAATTTGCCTTGTTGTTTTCTTTCATACCTGAACCAAGGTAAGGGATTCTGAAGTTTTGTTAAAGTTCCCACTTCTACGCCATGCCCACCATAATAAAAAGTATCTTGGTACAGTGCCGTGCTTTTTACCTTCAGAAACAAGTAGCAACACCATACTAACATATCCACATTATAAACCAAGCACGTACATTTAAACAGGTAACCTCAATGGAAGACATTTTTAGAAACTGTGAGCAGTAGCCACCTCTAATGACACAAGTCATTAATTACAAAGTTTGCTATAAAGGTGGAAAACTAAAAATATGTTGCTGATGAATCTAAGGCTGTCAGAAATACATTCTGCTAAAAAAAAAAACAACAAAAAAAAAAAAAACTAGAATTACAATTTTTGCCGACTAACAAATACTGCTGCTTTAAAGATGTGTCCGCTGGTTATTCAGCAACCCCATGTCAAATTCATAATTTTTTGCACATTATGTAAGGGCCATCTAAACATTAAAAATCCCCAAAATAAAAAACACACACACACACACACACGCACAAAGTTGCCATGCATGTTTTTAAGTTACATAGTGACACAATCCTGCTTTATGAAAAATATCTGCAAGGGGTCCGACGGTTTTTGTAGCTATAACAACATCAATGTTTCTGGTGTCAACATGAGCATGAAAGAAAATGTGAAACAAAGACACATAATTTGTCAAGAAATTTGCCTGATTTTTTTCCACAAATGCAAAAATAGAGAGTAAATTACCAATTCTATGACACTCTCAAACTAAAATTCCCCAAAACAGGAAATATTTGTAAGTTTTTATACATAAAACCATTTCAATCCTGTGTCATCTTCATAAAACTTCATTTGATTAGTGAAGAATATAGTTCTATATTATAGCAAAAAGAAAGAAATATAATGGTTGCCATGCTTCTCTTGGTTATATGTGCTTTAAAAGTTACAGTTTCAGAGGTGGTCGGCTCAGGACAAAAATAATTGAAAATCCCAAAAAAACTTGCCAGAAAGCTATTCAAACAATTCAAAAGTACATGCAGAAGGCAAGAATGTCAATATAAAAAGAAACAGAATAACCTACGACAGACCTGTACATAAAGGGCCTTGAATGATGCCAATGGCTACAACTGTGAGAGTTAATTTCCTCACTGACATCCTGCATATATTTTAAGCTGGATATAATTGGATAAATCATTATAACAAAACTTCCATATATTTAAGAAGTTACTTATGCCAGTAAACAGCCTTAAAAACTTTTAGATGCATCAGAAAAATGGGAATTTGAAACACCAGAGAATGTCTTTAAGGGAAACTGTAGTGTCCACTCATTTTCTCTGCCAAACCATCAAACTAGTTTCCTCAGTCGGTGCTTGTGAACATATGAACTTTAAAAAGTTCTGTGAAACTCCTAGTACGAGGTACAGTACGCAAAGGCATCTCAGTGAAGTCTGACACAGTTGCCTTTTAATTGTTGACATAACTTTCACAAAGCATCAATCAAAAAACTTGGCATCTCAATAACTTTGTGCAACGCCACGTCTCAGCAACATGAATGCTCCCTGTGTCTGCCTTAGTGACTAGCTTGCCAACCCCCATGTTTGTTACTGTAACTTCACTGCATCTGTGGTTGCTACCATGTTCCATACGAGTGGTGCACTAGGAGCATGAGAGCATCTGTATTGGTAAACAAGGATATAAACCCACAGAGGGGGCTAACTAGATCATAAAGCCATAAGCCCAAAGGGCAAGTGGCTTTATGATCTGGTTATCCCATTCAAATGGGTTTACTTACCAGTACAGTGGACCTGCCAATCTTTTATTCTATATAATACACTTGGCTAGTTACTGCTAGTTTTGATTACCGTTGTATATACAGGGAAATAACTGCTAATGACCTCTATATTTCTCTCCCTTTCCAGCACTGGTCAGGTTGTAAATTTGTGCACTGATACATATTTCATTTATACTTATTTCATATTTGTGCTTATATTGAGTTTGTCCATATGAATTAATGTTATGTGCCTTTATCCTATGTGTAACTATTATTTGAACAATTTATTTTCTTTATTCCTTTTTGCTACTCCTCTATGATTTGTGATGTATTGTTTCATGTTTATCCAAGTTATGTTCATGCTATGTATCATGCTGAGTATGTTGTACAAAGGACCTCCTTAAAAATGAGCTTACTCAATGGAATTTATCCCTTTAATTAACTGAACTATGGGGAAAAGGTCCCACCACCCCGCTGAGCCATCATGTATGAGTTTAGGAGTCGCATGAACATATCCCAGTGAGAAAAATCTTAATTTAATTTTCCAGTTTCCTGTAAAACATACAGGGCCAGATATCAGACTGCGTTGGGCAGTGGCACAAGCCTGGGTTGTGCCAGGGTGCAGTGCAACTGAGCTGTGCTGGGGCTAGGACCAGGTGATATTCAATGGTGATGTGCCATGGTGCAGCACAGTTGAATATGGCAAGGTCAGCGCATAGACTGCGCACGGTGCAGTGGTGCTACGCCAGCACAAGTCACAGCAAGGGAGCACCGGGATGCACCAGCGCAAGTGCCATTGCACTAGGCGCATCACCCGCGATATTCAGCTGGGGGCATGCAAATGAGGCCATAATCTATGCAAGGCACAAATGGTGCCATTTGCATGTCATTATGGCCCCATTTGCATGCATTGCACTGTGCATCCCAGCGAAATGCGCCTGGTGCCCCGCCAGGCTGCTGTCGTCGGGGGTTGGCTCACTGGTGGGCTAGTGTACCCCCCCTCCCATATGCCCGATCATGGGCAGTAGTAAAAATAAATTGAAATCTAGTAGTCTAGCGGTTCCCTCCATGATGCCCGATCACAGGCTTCTGTAATAAAATACTGAACCCTGGTGGTCTAGTGGTCCCTCTGCTGCCTGATTGAGGGCTGTTGTAATGGCAGATTGTATCCTGGTGGTACAGTGGTACCCCCCTCTCCACCCACCCACAGAGGATCCCCGGCCTTCCAGCACCCTGTCATCGACGGGCGGTAACATACCCACCTCGCATACTGCTCGCCACCTGCCAATGAGAGCAGTGGGATAGCATGATCTGTCTGCCTAGAAATATTATGTGAATCATCGGGCTTGCAGACCATACTGTTTATACATAGGATCAGATATGTGAATGAACGCGTTCATTCACATATCTGGTCCTGTGTAGAACAGTATGGTCTGCAAGCCCATTGGTCGACACTGTGGACCAACAGGCATACAGATCATACTGTACGCTGTCATTCGACGGGCAGCTGAGCGGTATGCAGGTGGGGTGCTGCTGCCCAATGATGGGGGGTGCTGGGTGGCTAGGGGTCCTCTGTGGGTGGGGAGGGGTACCACTGGACCATCAGGCTACAATCTGCCATTACAACAGCCCGCAATTGGGCAGCGGAGGGACCGCTAGGCCACCAGGACTTAGTATATTAATACAGAAGCCAACGATCGGGCAGCGGAGGGACCGCTAGACCATCAGGACTTAGTATATTAAGACAGAAGCCAACGATCGGGCAGCAGAGGGACCACTAGACCATCAGGACTTAGTATATTAATACAGAAGCCAGCGATTGGGCAGTGGAGGGACCGCTAGGCCACCAGGAGTTAGTATATTAATACAAAAGCCCGCGGTCTGGCAGCAGAGGGCCGCTAGTCCACCAGGACTTAGTATAGTAATACAGAAGCCCACGATCAGGCAGCAAAGGGACCGCTAGACCACCAGGAATTAGTATTTTACTACAGAAGCCCACAATTTGGCATATGGGAGGGGAGGGGGTTCCACTAGACCACCAGGGGGTCCGGGCGCTTGTGGACGGTGGTCACGCATGGCTGGCTGCTGCTGTGTTGCACCTTGCAATACAGCTTCCCGCCAGTGGGTGGCCAGCTGTTGAGCCTATATTTTACGGCTCAACTTTGAGCACCAATGTGAGGCGATGTATGAGATGGCGCCAAGAGCGCGCCCGCACATCCCGGCTGAATATGGATGCCGCATAGCATGGGCACGCCCCCTGCATCTGTGCTGCATTGGATTACATTCAGATTTGCGCTGCACCAGGCAGCCTTTTCAATATCCAGCCAAGGTGCAATGCAGAGTTGTGCCCCTTTGAATATCCCAGCTACAGTATACAGGTAACATCAGCAGGGCTCAAATTTCCAAAACATTTCAAAAACAGATGCAAGTTGCTTTATGGTTAACCACATATTTGTTTCCACTGTTTTTGTTTTCCCATTTCTGGGATCCCTGTCACATCGCAGACCACTCAAGTTTGTAATGTCACACAAATCCACTCACTCAGCACACAGCCTTGTTGTACACCGTTGTACATCTATTATTCTATTTCAAGCCAACACCAATACAACCCAATCATCAGCTGCCAGCAGTTACAGACCAGTGCTACCATTTAACTAATTAGTGAGCTTGTAAGCTATTAATCAACATGAATCTCTTCTCCCTCCTTGCCAACATATCTGCAGATACGCATCTCAGCACTACAGAATGACAGTCTCTTGAACGAAATGATCCCTCTCTCTCCTCTTCCATTCTCAAGCATGTCACTTCCAGAATACCAAACACAGGTACCCATTACACTACCTACATTATTGTACTTATTGAAGTAGCTGCTTGGGACTGCGAAAGTACAGTAACAGGTTTGAACACTGAACAGCAATGGCAAACAAATTCAAAATCATTGATCTAGAGAATGAACACATATCAGAGGTAGGAAAATACAATAGGAAAGGGCTCAAAACCTAAATGGTTACCCAACAGAGTAACAAGAGTAATGGCTACAATGAAAAGAACATTCAAAACATTTTAAATAAATTACAGAGTTTCAGTCTGTAAAAATAAATAAATAAATAATTTTCCATGTGCAGTGGGTGCCCAGTGTCTGTTTGTTTTTAACTTTAATGTAATGTTTTGTGTGTTTGTTTTAAAACAGTTCAAATCAAACCAACAAAACAATATACTGGAATCATTAAACAAAATATGTACGTGCCCAAATGAACAACTGCATTAAAAAATGTAAACAAGGTTTATGTTCCCTTAAAACAAGAAAGTCACCTATGATGTCTAGAAATTTGTAGACAAAATAACTATTCAACTCAGCCGTTGTACTGTGCCCCAAGACCCTCTTCAAAGCTAGGCACATCACCTAAATGAGGCTATCAGAGTGTAGAAATTCAAAATAAAAACAAATACATAATCCAACACTAGGGGCATAGACACTCGGCTTTACCGCTCATCTCATGAACCCTTAGGGTTAGATTAACTGACAGTAATATCCAAATCTCTGCCTAAGCTCTGGCCCTGTCTTAGGGCTTGAACATCTTAAGGTTCTCAGCTCGCCCGCATGTGTGGAAGACCAGCAAAAGCAGCACAGTGCCACATTCACGCAGGATGCGCACCACCAGGGCACTGTGGCATCCACAAATACTGATGGGTGCCCCTCTCTCAAGATGTGTGCCCAGCCACATAGATGGGCAAGACTGGGGGTAGGAGGAATGCACCCCACACTTAAAATGCATTTCCGTTAAGTCGATGGCCAGTGGAGGGGACATATGCTATGCCACAGTAAAGGCTGTGGCAGTACTTACACACCTCCATCTGTCCAGACACCAGACCACCTACAGAACCCAATCAACAGGCAAATCATCCACACCCAGCCCTCTGAACCATTAGGAGGGCTGTACCAGTACTGAGCAGTATAAATCTTAGGAATACAGTTTTGACAATAGGGATACAGCAGCCCTTAGGGCCCCCCACACCCTGAACGGGCAGGCGTCCACCAGCTGACCAGCAAGGGCATCCAAGTGCATGCCTCTGGTCTGGCCCATCGCTGCCCACTCCTGTCCCAACTCTTAGCTTCACACCAGAGTAGCATGGAGGGTGGAAGCTGTAGATACATTCGATTCAACCACATCTTTGCCACCTATGTGGTTAATGCTCGTCTAAGACCAAATTTCTTTCAACATACATGGCACAAGTGTTAAAGCCAACACTGGTATCCTGTGAAAAGCACCCTTAAATTACAGGAGCGTGGAGGGGCGGAAAGCATGGACCACGCAGCGCTGTAGGGAAATGTTTAGGTGGGGGAGCGCTCATCTCTAGATTTGCGTGTGGTGGAACTCTCCTATAATAATCAGTGGAGAAAGTGAGAGATGCAGAAACTCTCCTAATTAGTTATAATAATAATAAATTTAAGAGATGGGGATCAGAGTTCCTACCCAATTTAACGTCCGCTTTCTATGTCATTTATAGACACACGCACACTCCCCTCTTACTCTTGGAAGACGGTGACTGCTAAGTGCTAAGTTTATTAATGTTCCTTGTTTATCTCCAGCAGGGCAGTTTGGTCGCCAGGAGCAACCAGCCAAGCTCGCTCTCCTGCTTTCCACAAACATTTTAATTTCACCAACTCTTCCAACCTATTACAAACTCTTTTCACCACCTGAGCTGCCCCTAAATTATACCCTCCCAGATTATACCTACACACCCCCCACCACCACCACACACACACGTTATTTTTAATTTAACCTGGCAGTTCTTTTTTTCTTGAGAAATCTCAGAACGGCCAATTTATTTAAACGTGCGTCCAAAATAAAACCATAACTTTTTTGCCCCATTGCACATTAATGTGCATACATATTCACAAACCCGCCCCTCTCGCATTCCTTTTTTTATTCACTGAGAAAAGACCCGTTCACCATTGACTGCTCTTTGTACAGTTATTATTATACTTACTGGTGCACCTCCCCTTATTTTGTCTATGTAGTATTAATATCATGATTTTTTTTTGCATGCCTCCCCCCCCCTCAAATCATGTCACCAGTACTGCAAAATCAGCAGGTGCCACCTGTACGGACTCACGTTTGCCGTGCGAGACTCCTTGCTGGCGCATTCCTCCTTCTCCGTGCATACGATCCGACGCCGCCACCTCGTACAAACCGCCGGGGCTCCTCTCCTCCTGCTGCCCCGCTCACTCCCCTCCAGCTGCCAGTGCACTCCGACCGCCGGCCCCTGCACCGCCAGCTTTCACTCCTGCGCTGAGCCGAGGCGAGGCGAGCCGGAGCCGCACGAGCTTTTATCGCAGCTTCTCCCAGCGGATCGTGCGCACTCTGCCAGCTCCAGGGCCCCACCTGCTGGAGCGCGAGCGGTACCTGCGCAGCACTGCAATGTGCTGGGTACCAGGGCTTGGTGAAGAGATGGGGAAAACCAGCAGGAAATGTTCAGGTGGGGATTTCTTACCTTATTGAAGCTGTCCTAATCTAGGTGGTAGAACCCTTCTATAGTATTCAATGAAAAAAGATGTCAGAGGAACAGGGCACTGTTATACAATTGTGTAAGAGGTGGGGAAACTAAGTGCCTGTAGTTTCCTGCTCTATCCTTCCCAAACAGATGTTGGAGGTGTCCACGCTTCTTATTTTTAAGCACAGGTGTCTTATTTTTTTCCGTTAAAACTGTATGTATGCACAGTTAAATCAATTCCACATTTCCTATATTCATTTAACTTAAAATGTTTGCACAAAACTAGGCTAACATCTATGTAAAACTAGAATTCCAGGATGACAGAACAGTGTTCAAAGGGAGTGATGTACTAGATGACGAAAATAATATTTTGTGATGGACAGTGAGTCTGTGGGTGAGTCCCTTAGCGCCACCTTTACACAAGACTATTTGCCCCTGGGATCACCCAGATGAACCTAATGCAATAGTTCTTAGACTTTGTCACAGTAAGCCTCCCCAAATCCATGGAAAAGATTTTGAGCCTCCCCCAAACAAAAATAACATACTGTACTTTGCGCAGTACACCATGAATAAATTGAACCCCCTTTGAGTACTTGGCTCACATTCAGTTCTTTGTTTTATACTGATGTGGAACCTTTGAAAAAGAGCTCCTGTGCTCAAATGTGTTATCTGAATAACAAATAAAATAAACACATATTATTATTAAACTTAGTATAACCCCCACCACAGGCCAGCCTATTTGCTCCACTATTTTCATTCTTGAACCACTGTTACCTCTTGTTGCAGTACCTCAATGGGTCAGACTACTTTTTCTGTTTCTCGCTTATATGAAATAACCTTCCTATATACTTTGCCTCTCCCCTCCTTCCCTGCTCCTAGCAACTTCTCTGGGATTACTTTGCTTCTTCCTGCTATTGTTTGAGCACTTTATGTCAACCCTTGTATTTGGGCTGTTCTGCCATCAGTCTACAAATTGATCAATTACCACCACTCATTATCAGTTTATTATTCATATTTGTTTGCATTATTGTTCACTGTGTATTTTTGATTGTTTTGTTACCTTTGAAATGTATTTCCTACTCACCCTTCCCTGGTACTCTGAAATGAGCCTTTGGCTCATTCACCTTCCCTTATCACCTATTAGTAAATAAATACATAAAATTCACCTACTATTATCCTCTTTCAGTTTGCTTCATCTCTTCACACAAAATACATAAAACTTAAAATTTAAATACAGTACTTTTTCAGACTTGCTTGAGCCTCCCCTTGAACAGGTTGGAGCCTCCCCAAGGAGGCCGGCCTCACCATTTGAGAACCCCTGACCTAATGGGTTCCACTCAAGAGTCATCTGATATACTAAGCTTGATTTAGAGTTGCAAATGCAGTCAGGCACAAGTTGGTTACACAAACCACTGCATGTTTTGACAGTTTGTGACCCAATAATGGTCACAAACATTTCAACATTCTAGAGCACTGCTTGTGATATCACAGTTACTCCCATGGCAACATATTGTGATGTCACAACAGAGGATTATGACTTCAACTAGGAAGAACGCTATAGTGTCTCTTGACATGAATGAGGCTGTTTTTAATAGTTAAATTTTAGTAGTTTAGATGGCTAGTCAGAATAAATCTTGGCCACTGCTTAACTAACGAGGACAATACACACTCGCACCTGCGCTCTTCATATAGTGATGTCACAAAAGGTAGCAGGGGTGGATTGGGGCAGATCATATTCAGCAGAGGTACCAGGAAGTGGAAGGGATTGGTGTGGGGTGGCTCCATGGAGCAAAAATACGATCCCTTCCCTTCCTAAATTGGGGCACTCGCTAAAGAAACCATTAGACAGATTTTAATTTGGGGGCAGGTAAGGGTTCTTTGTGCTTCTTGTGGGGACCAGGTTCAAAGTTGCTCTTTAATTACAAGCTGATTTACATATGAATAACTCTGGACTGCAAAGACACACAGATAAACACAGTGGCTCACTCAAATTAGCTTTTTATGGGCTTTCAGACATTAAGAAATTCTGAAGATGACAATTCCCTTTTAACACTTGAGGATTGTTATTGTATTTAAAAATGATGGGTACCTCACTTTAAGCCACATTTTTTAAAGAAAAAAGAAAGAGTTTGAATCAGACAGAATGCTTGCACCACAGAAGTAAAGAAACACTGAGCAGGGTAACATTTCGGTTGCAGTTCTGACATTTCAGTTGTACATGTTTGTGCTATAACAAGTGGTTTGACTGACCAATAAGTGAGTGAAAACACATACTTGACAATCACACGTTCATTCTAAAAATAATCATACTTAATGGTTTGCTGTTAAGTATGTGTTTTCGAAAATGTTTAAACAAGGTAACCATACATTATAGCCTCATAATAACTGGGTTTTGCTCTGCGCATGCTCCACCTGCAGCACTTCCGTGCTCTTCACCATATCCCGCTCTCCCTTCCTGACGGAAACTGCACTGCCACTCTGACTCAGTGGTAAGTTCTTTTTTTTCTTCTCATCACTGCTCAAAATACTGGTACCAGGAAATAAAATAAAAAAGAAAGAAAAAAAAATTAACTTCGATAGCTGAACGTGGACCCACTGAAAGCTAACTGGACCACGGCCACACCAGAACATCACTTATTTTATATAATTGCTGTGGCAAAAAAGTGAAACCCAGCAATTATATAAAATAAAACATGGGATGCTGTGTGAAACTCGAATTTACACATCCTCGATTATTCAGATGCCTAGATAAACTCCTCGAGCCCGCTCTGGGTTTATGTGGCATCCAACTACCCTGGGTGTGTGTAAAATTCTTGTTATACACATCACCCTATATTTTATTATATATGTGTCACACTGGTGCAATATTGGGCTTAATATAACTTTCCTAGGTATCTGGTTTTGTTATAAAGACTGAGATAATCTAGAACATTGGTTCCAAATTCCAAGAAAAGCTGATACTAAACCAACAAGCATTTGTCAGTGCCAAATGCTTGCTTATATGCTGTTGTACTGGATCCTGCTTGTACAAATTTTTAGTATATATTTACCCAAGACTGACCAGATGAGATGTAATATGTCATTTGCAATGGGGTCCTGATTTTAAACAGTTTATACTGCAGTTGCTCAGGATAGTAGAGGTGAGATGTGGTATCTCATTTTTGTGGGGCTCTGCTTTTATAATGTATTTTTCCAGGACAGATCATCTGAGATGTAAGATCTCCTTTTCAGTGGGATTCTGCTCTAGGGTTCTGGTTTTACACAGTTTTGCAACGTATTTACCCGGGATGACCCAGCTGAGATGTAATCTCATTTTCAATGGGGCCCTGTTTGGGCACATTTTTGTACCATATTTACCCAGTACAGCACAACTGAAATGCAGTTTCTCATTTTCAGTGGGGCCTTGCTTTTACTCATTTTTGTAATGTATTTACTTAGCATAGCCCAGCTAAAAGGCAAATTACATTTTTAGAGGGTCCAACTATTACAATGTATTTTTCCCAGGATAGGGCAGCACAGATGCACAGTTCAGTGAAGGCTGTGCTGTACTGGGGTCCTGCTTTTACACATTTATGCTATATATTTACCCAGGATAGACAAGATAATATGCAATATTTAATTTTCAGTGGTGTCCTGCTTTTGCACATTTTTAGCTTGTATTTACCTAGGATAGGCCAGCTAAAAGGCAATATGTAATTTTCAGTAGGCTCCTACATTTTGACCCCAAATTTCCAGCCTTTTTATGACTTAACATTATGATCAAGACAGATGAAATTTTTCAAATCCCATCCAAAAGGTGATTTTGCAGTGCGACTGTGAAAACACATTTCGGAAGGGAATTTTGAAAGTGACACCTGTCATCTTCATGATGTAGGGTAACACTAGGGATATGATGAACAGTAGGAGCCAAAAGATGCAAAAATGAAGTTGAATAAATGTTGAAAAAATTCAACATTTCTTCATAACTGAGTCATTTTTTTCACATTTTGACCCCACATTTTTCAACATTGTCTTTTGGTGATTTTTTTTAATTCTCTCTGAAAGGTGGTTTCACAAAGGGACTGCGAAAACATGCTTCAAAGGTGATTTGAAAAATGACACCTGTCATGTTCATCAGATGGGGTAACAAAAGGGCTACATGCACATTTGGGGCCAAAATCTGCAAAAATCATAAAGTAATGAGTAAACACTGAAAAAATGCAACATTTCCTCATAACTGTTATTTTTTGACATTTTGACCCCAAATTTTCAACACTGTACCCCACCTTATGATCATGGCAGGTGGAATTTTTTAAAATTCTGTTTGGAAGGTGACTTCACTGAGCAAGTGCACAAACAAGTTTAGGAGATTTGAAAAATGACACCAGTCATGTTCATGAGGTGGGGTAATAGGAGGGTTATGTTGAAAATTGTGAGCCAAAATCTGCACACATCACATTGTTATGAGTAAACGATGAAAACATTTGACGTTTCCTCATAACTTCATTGCTTAGTGGCATTTTGACCCCTAGTTTTCAACATAGTCTTTTATGACCCTGCCTCCTGAACATGACAGGTGTCCATTATAAAATCCTGGCCGAAATGTCATTTTGTGCCGCAAGTGCAAAACCACATTTTGGTCAGGATTTAAAAAAAAACACACCTGTCACATTCATGAGGTGGTGTGAAAAAATGGTTATGTTGAAAATTGTGAGCCAAAATCTGCACATATCACATTGTTATGAGTAAACGATGAAAACATTTGACGTTTCCTCATAACTTCATTGCTTAGTGGCATTTTGACCCCTAGTTTTCAACATAGTCTTTTATGACCCTGCCTCCTGAACATGACAGGTGTCCATTATAAAATCCTGGCCGAAATGTCATTTTGTGCCGCAAGTGCAAAACCACATTTTGGTCAGGATTTAAAAAAAAAACACACCTGTCACATTCATGAGGTGGTGTGAAAAAATGGCTATGTTGAAAATTTGGGGTCAGAATATTGAAAATTATGAGTGAGTGTTGAAAAATTTCAATGTACCATCATAACTTATCATCCCTCCAGGCTCCACCTAGAGGGATGCAGGCCTATACAGGCGTGATGGTCTGCATCTGTCTTGGAGGGGAACTAGGATCCTAGGTGACAGGTTTAAATGCTTCAATGGCAAACATTTAAACTAGCCAAGGGGGAGGCACTGAAGAGGAGAACGGAAATCCTAGCCCCCTCTCCAAAAAAAAAATCAGGGTAATTAGTGAGGCAAACACCAAGATAGAGCAGTCGATAGGGAGAAGGGCCTGGGGTAAATGAAGAAAAAGACAAAGGCAGTAGGGACAGGGATGGGGCAAAAAGAAATAAAGCCATAAAAAATGGAAGGTAATGAGTACCAATGCCCATAGTCTAGGTAAAAAGCTCCCTGAAATGGTGGCTTTGATGGAAGAGGGATGCCTGGATATCATGGCAGTCACAGAAACATAGTACACAGAGAACCATGACCGGGATGTCAACATACCAGGGTACACAATCTACAGGAGGGACAGGGAGGGAGGAAGAAGAGGAGGAGGAGTAGCTCTCTATGTAAAGGAAGGGATCAAAGCAACAGAGCTAAAGGGTAAACAGGGAGGAGAGGAGGCACTGTGGGTCACCCTGGAGATTGGAAATGGCTCCACAATCCGCACAGGGCTTGTATACAGACCCCTGTCTCAGGAGAAGGAGGAAATGGACAAGGAAATGACAGAAGACATCCTTGGGATGGCAGAGAAAGGGGGGATATTACTGAAGGGGGACCTGAATATGCCAGATGTTGACTGGAGCACCTTTGCTGCAGCCACATCCAAGAGAAGGGCCATTCTCGATGCCCTACAGGGGGCATGCCTCAGACAACTAGTTTTGGAACCCACTCGGGAGAGAGCAATCTTAGACTTGGTACTCTCAAATGGTGATGGAGAGAGGATCTCTGATCTTGAAGTGGGTAGCCATCTGGGAACAAGCAACCACCAAACAGTGTGGTTCATGATAAACTTAGCTGTAGAGTCAAGCCACACAAAAGTGAAGGTACTGGACTTCAGGAGGGCTGATTTTGTCAAAATGGGAAAGTGCCTCAGAAAAGCACTAGCAAACAGGCGAGAAGGTGGGGTGAAGCAACAATGGGGAAACATCAAAACCGCCATCACAGAGGCAACAAGCCTTTGTGTGAAGCAAATAAACAAATCAAAACGAAAGAAAAAAAACACTATGGTTCTCAAAAGAAGTGGCGGGGAAGGTAAGGGAGAAAAAGATAGCATTCAGGAAGTATAAGGAAACACAGAAGGAGCAGGACAGAGAACTGTACCAGTTAAAACAGAAGGAAGCGGGTAAGGCAGTCAGCATAGCAAAGGCTCAAGCCAAGGAAAAGATAGCCAACTCGGTTAAGAAGGAGGATAAAACCCTTTATAGGTACATTAGGGAGCAAAGAAAGACTAAGGCAGGGATACTGAGGCTGAACAAAGAGGAAGGTGGTTGGGCAGAGAGTAACAGTGAAAAAGCAGGGATATTGAATGAATACTTCTGCTAAGTATTCACAATGGAAAAGAAGGGGGAAATACCTAATCCGGTTAATAAAAGCACTCTGTATAGGGGGGTTGATATTAGTCCTTTCACAGAAGAAAGGGTTCTGAAAGAACTCTTAAAACTGAAGGTGGATAAAGCAATGAGGCCTGATGGGATTCACCCCAGAATTCTAAAAGAACTAAGGGAAGAGCTAGTAACACCACTGACTACCCTTTTTAATAAATCATGGGAGGATGGTGTGGTACCTGAGGACTGGAGGAGGGTGGATGTGATTCCCCTTCACAAAAGTGGGAGCAAGACAGAGACAGAAAACTACAGACCTGTCAGTTTGACCTCAGTGGTAGGGAAAATGATGGAATCACTTCTGAAGGAAAGAATTATTGAGTACATAGAGACCAGTGGGACACAGGACCCAGGGCAGCATGGATTCAAAGCGGGAAGGTCATGTCAGACAAATCTAATTGATTTCTTTGACTGGGTGACTAATGCAGTAGACCAGGGAGGGGCTGTGGACATGGTCTACCTAGACTTTAGCAAGGCATTTGACACAGTCCCACACAAAAGATTAATAAACAAATTAACCAGCCTGGCAGTGGGTCCCAGGGTGGTAGCCTGGGTAAAACATTGGTTGTATAACAGGACACAGTGGGTAATAGTAAATGGAGTCCGGGTACCGCAGGGTTCAGTACTGGGGCCGGTCCTTTTTAATGTCTTTATAAGTGACATTGCAGAGGGACTGGAAGGGAAAGTATGTCTCTTTGCAGATGACACAAAGATCTACAATAGGGTTGATACACAAGGTGGGGTAGAAAGGATGAAAAGGGGCTTGGCAAGGTTGGAGGAATGGTCAAATATATGGCAGCTTAGATTCAATGCAAAGAAGTGCAAAGTAATGCACCTGGGAAACAAAAACCCAGGGGAAGAGTACACAATGGGGGTGAGATACTGACAACAACAAAAATGGAAAGGGACCTGGGGGTAGTCATATCAGATGACCTAAATGTGGGCCAGCAATATGAGAAGGCAGTAAGGAGGACTTTGGGGATACTGGGATGCATAGGGAGAGGCATCACCAGTAGAAAACAGGAAGTTGTTGGCCCTCTGTACAGACAGTTGGTAAGACCACATCTGGAGTACTGTGTACAGTTCTGGAGACCCCATCTCCTCAAAGACATAGACAGGGTGGAGGCTGTCTAGAGGAGGGCAACCAAAATGATGCAGGGTCTGCATCAGAAGACATATGAAGAAAGACTAAAGGAACTAAAGATGTATAGCCTCGAGGAAAGGGGGGACATAATATAAACTTTCAAATACCTCAAGGGAATCAACAAAGTCCAAGAGGGTAGCATCTTACAAAAAGAGATGTGCAAAAACAAGGGGCACAATTTGAAGATGGGGGTGGTCAGAGATAATGTGAGGAAGTAGTTCTTCACAGAGGGTTGTGGATACATGGAACAGCCTTCCTGAGGAGGTTGTAGAGTCAAAAACAGTGGGGGAATTCAAGTATGCATGGGACAGACATAAGGCAATTCTAGTGGGGGGTAGGAGGAAGTAGGCTGTTGGTTAACTAGGATCTGCAGCTTATCCGTTAGGTAGGAAAATGGGCAGACTAGGTGGGCCAAGCGGTCCTTATCTACTGTCAAATTCTGTTTCTATATTTCTGTAGTCTTCTTATGGCCTCACCTCATGAACCTGGAACAGTAGGTGAAAATTTTCAGATCCCGCCCAAAAGGTGATTTTATGGAGCAACTGTGAAATCACCTTTCAGAACAGATTTGAACATTTTCACTTACCCTCTTCTTGAGGTGGGGTCCCAAATGGGCCATGTTGAAAATATTGGGGAAAATATTAAAAAATGACCAAGTTATGAGTACAAGTTCAAAACACACTGAAATATATTTGCACACTTACCTGATTTCCTCAGTTCCCCATCCAGCATTGAAATGAGAAGATGTATCTCCTGTCCAGAGAGGATTACTGCATTGGACCATTGATAGGTAAATAATTGGTAGGGGGTAGGGGTGTGGGTGGTGGGTGTTGAGTGGGATGTGTCAGGTGGGGTGAGGGTAACGGTGGGGGGGTGGCAACAGACATCGAAGGACCTTTTTCTTTTTTACAGGGTTTAAAAAAATTAGGGATCAAGGTTCTTTACTTCAGGTACAGGAATCAGGGATTGGGCACTCCAGTATCATTTTTTATCTTTAAAGGGCATGAGAAGCAATGGAGAGGTGGGAGGGATACTTTGCAGAGGGTGGGATATTGAAACAGGAAGCAATAGGGAGGTGGGAGGGATACTTGGTAGAGGGTGGAATATTGAAATAGGCATGAAAACTCCTGCACAACTCCTATCAGCTACTCGCAAACCACTCCCCATTCTACCATCCTACTTGCTCCAGTCTGGGCTCCGTTTTTCACAGTCATCACAAAATGGTACTATATGCTCTGAACCTGCTACTGTTACTGTATTATTACGTACGTCTTACCCATATTGTAAGAAATTTTTGCTCACACTATGTAATTGTGTAATTCTTCCATTCTATTACACCAATGTCTGAACTACTCTTCATATTGTATGAACCGCCTTTCATCTCAGCTACTGCACCCTTCCTACTGGACCACTGTCCATTATTATCTGCATATTTGTATGAACTGTTTTGTCTTATTTTCTGCACTATTGTACCCCCTACCCCAGGGCGCATCTGGAATCGAGTGGTACTCTGCTCAGTATGCCTTTCCTGGTAAATCTCTTAAATAAATAAATAAAAGCGATGCGAAGGTGGGAGGATTTTTGGCAGAGGGTGGAATATTGAAACGGAGCATGGGAGCAATTGTGAGCTCAGCTGCTTGTCAGATGGCATGTGGGGGGGGAGCAAAAATATTGTGAGCTCAGCTGCTTGTCGGAAGGCATGTGGGGGATGGAAAAAACGCATAGCTTGACAACAGTATTTCATGACGCCATTGAGCTACCTGCTGGGCAGCTTCATGCAGATGAAAACATCGAGGTGCTGTCTCATAGGAAGGCTTCAGTTCTTTCAAATACAAGAAGTTTCTGCCCTTCAAGCAGTGACCAGTGTCATGATCAACCTGGCTGCTCATTGGTCTGTCACTGCCGAGCCCACTGCAACTTGAGCTGCATTGGACCTGATAGTGACACACCACTGAAATGTGATTCTTTGTAACAAAATGCTTTCTGCACAGGCATGCACACGCAAACATAATAAAAGACCGAGACTCAGATACTGGAAAGGTTTGCACCACACTAACAGGATCAGTGCCATGCTGATTGTGAATAGTTAGGCTGACTGCCTGTTTGCATGGCTGTTGCTATATTCATAACACCAATTAGTACAGTGCTAACTGGTGCCTAGCCTCTACGATAGTTAATGAAAGATCACTACACACAGTTGCACTGGCATAGTCAAATGTTTTTGGCAGTGCTATACTAGTTGATGCTGCTGAAAACCTATTTTTACAGCAATGCACAATGTTCATCCCCTTCCCACACCAGTCCCTGTAGGCTGTGTCGTATTTCAATATCTTTGGTAGTCTAGTGGCCTCCCTTCCCCACCCAATCCCGACAGGCAGAGCTGTACAGTTTACAAAAATGTTATTAATCGACACAAAGTCATTACAAAGTCCTTTCAACATAATTTAAAATACAGTCAAGATCCATTTAAAAAAAATGCAAGACATGATTATTAAACACAGTATTACGCACATAAGAGAACATAGTTCACATTTCTTTGTGCTGAAGGTGTCATTGGTTTGGTTCTTGTGATCTTATTAGATAAAGAATATAGTATCCAGGGAAAGATTATCCTTGTTTTAAATAGATGTTACTATAATATTTCTATACTCTCAGACTTTTAAGGAATTTCATTAGCCTAAATAAGACCATATGATTCTTGGAATTAAATAACTCAAAAATAAGTTCATCTGGAAGGAGAACCAGCGAAGCCATGATCTGACCAAGCCAGAACTTCCTTCTTTTTTCATACATAGGACAAAATAGTATAATATGCTTGAGATCGTCTTCTGTCCGTGATCGACATCCACAATAAGGGTTATTAATTCCTTGTCTTTTTTGTGAATATCCAATGTAATTTGAAGCATAATGCTCCATTCGAAATCTGGTCAGCAGTCTTCTTTCTTCTGGGTTGTCTAATATTTTAGAATAGCCAGCCAGCGAACGTTGAGTTTTTAAATACTTGAATCACCTAAAATGTTTCAGTTCTGAGATTCTTATTTGATCTCTTGAAACCATTATGTCCTTAACCATTAATTTAACTGTCTGTTTTATTTCTTCAATTGGTTTTATATATATCTTGATCAGAAGATGACCCAAACCACAAGTAAAGATGTAATTGCTAATATCTTATATAATCGGAAAAGTGAAGCCCCATGTTTTATAGTTCAAAGCTTCCTCTAAACATATCCTTGGAAGTCTATATTCAGGGGTGAGAAAAAGCTTCAATATGAATACAAGTCTTTTCTCAATAGCTAAAGCATCCAACGATAGCTGACCCAATTCTCTACAGATGATTTCCACAGGGACTGATTGTGGAAGATGAAGAATATGTCCATGGATCTTATTTATTATAATTTGCAAAGCTTGGAAGATTATCTTCCGTTCAAATTTCTGATCCATAGAGAATACTAGTGTTAATTATAACATTAATTTCCTTTAGTAGCCCTATAATAGAACCATTACCTATCTTGGAGTTCAATCTTTTAAATGCATTTGTGGAAATCAGTAATCTGGTTTTAAGAAAGTCAATATGTCTCTTCCAACTGGTATCCTCTGCAAACCTTAGTCCAAGATAATCATAAGTCTTGACTATTTCAATATTATCTTTCTCAATAAGTAACAAGGGAAGCAGTTTTTTTTATTATTTCTAAATATCACCAGATTTGTTTTATCTTTATTGATTACTAATTTGCCCTTGGTACATTTCTTATTTAAACAAGTCAGCTTGCATTGCAATCCTGTGACTTATGTGGAAATAAGTACCAAGTTGTCAGCATATGCGAGACGGTGTAGTTTTATTAAGTATTTTTCGAGAATAAAGTCAGTATGGTCCATATTCTTTAATATTGATATGTTAAACAGAGCTGGAGCCAAGACACACCCGTCTTACCGCCGTTAGATTTTAAGAGTTGCATGTCAGTATCCCTGGTAGTGTAGTGGCCTCCTCCCCCACACAATCCCCGTAGGCAGAGTTATACATTAAGTCAATATCCCTAGTGGTCTAAAGGCCCCCCTCACTTATCTGGTCCCCACAGGTAGAGGAAAATGGCAATATCCCTGGTAGTCTGTTGAACCCCTCTGGCCCTGTTAGTTGGTGCCCTTCCCCCCAACCCAGTGATGGCAACTGACACAGACTGACCTCTCATCTATGCTCTCAGCCATTGCCTGCATTCCACAAGTACTAGTATTGCTATCCAATACTATATAATGGTACAGTACTTGTATGACAGCTACTGATAATGAACTAATCCCTAACGTGGTGTCAGAATGCATAAGAATGTACCATTTGCTGTTGATTCTCTCTGTGGGTCATGCCTAGACCCCTAGAAACTTTATTCTTTACTTAAACTCTGAGAGAATCCTGTGTAGGCAAGACAATTCATGTGTTTTAATTCAGGTACGGCTGGGTTTGGTATGTTCAGTGTGTTTTTCCCTTGATGTCTCAGAAAATCTTCCAGTTGCAATAAAGAAAGAATTTGACATTCATCCCCAAAATAATGAAGGGCAGTATAAAAAGTAAAGTGGGGGAAAAGCTTTATTGACTGCTAATTGTGCCAAAAAAGCTGTACAAACGACTTCATCTGCACTGATGTTGAAATTTCAGGTAGGCTGATCAGATCGCAGTATTTTATTTAATTTTTATTCTTTGATAGCTGGGTAAGGCCTACTAGGCACAAGTGCCTGTTCTCAGGGGAGACTCAGAAGCACTGGGGAGGTTAAGTTACTTGCTCAGAGTCACACAGTATGCAAGTGAAGATTGTGGGAATCAAACCCAGGTCTGCTGGTTATACCAAGCTCATTCACAGCTTGTTACTCTAACCTCTAGGTTATACTGCCAGTCCAATTACTTTTATTACTATCTGCATTTACTGTTGCTGTTTTTGTACTATAATAATTACATAGTGCCTCTGCTTTTTTGGGGTGAGTGCTGAGTCTTTCCTTATTGCCAAACCATTTTTCAGACTGAGAATCAACACCATCAGTTATGTCTTTATCGTTTATTTTAATTATTTTTGCCAGCATTACTTTTTCTGCTGCATATCTGCGGATATCTCACATGGCATCAGGAGTAAGATCAGTCTGTTCGCTGATGATCCCAAGGTGGGGCGATGGTGGATGACATTGTAGGGTGGCAAGGGCTACAGGGTGACCGAACTAAACTGGAGGAGTGGTTGGAAATGTGGCAGTTGGGGGTTCAATGCTAAGAAGTGCAAGGTACTGCACTTTGGAGCAAGGAACCCTGGAAGGAGCTACCAGTTGGAAGGGGTTTAATTAGGTACCACAGAGAAAGAAAAGGATCTAGGGGTGGTTATAACGGGGAATATGAATGACTCAGCTCGGTGCAAGAAGGCAGCAGCTAAAGCCAACAGGATGCTGGGGTGTACTGTGAGAGGAATCTCATCCAGAAAGAGGGAGGTGATCCTACCTCTGTACAGGTCACTGGTCAGACCACACCTAGAGTACTGCGTGCAGTTCTGGTGCCTGTTTCTGAAAAAGGATGTCAGATTACTGAAGGGGGTGCAGCACAGGGCAACAAAGATGATCCAGGGTTTGGAGAACAGACCCGACAAGGATAGGCTGAGGGAGTTGAATATGTACTCACTGGAGGAGAGAAGGGATTGGGGATATGACTGAGACCTTTAAATACATAATGGGGATAAATAAAACAGGTACAGTAGGGGTATTTAAGTTGAGAAGGGGGAGGGACACAAGAGGGTATGGTCTCAGATTGGAGGGGAAGATATAAGAGAGAGATGAGGAGACATTCTTTCACAGAGAGGGTGGTGGGTAAGTGGAACGCTTTGCCTGAGGAGGTGGTATCCTGTGGGGCGGTGGGAAGTTTTAAAAGGGGATGGGACAGGGTGGGGGGGTTAAATGTGAGGGGGAAGGGACAGGGCAGCTGTAATGTAGAGGGCTAGCTGCACATTTGAGCAGACTTGATCGACCATGAGGCCTGTTTCTGCTGGCAGATTTGTATGTTCATATTCAAGTTCAAGTTTAAGATGATCATGAGTGAGAACAAATTCTGGTCAGAGCCATCACAGCTGCTAATGCAATTGATAAGGGCCATACTTTTCAGTAATACGGTACGTACGCTGCTGTACACAGAGAGAGTGAAGCTCAGGAGAGAGCAAGAGGGCAATTTAATTACTCATGATTTATTTTTATTTCATGGTGGGACTTGTAACAGGACTGCTGACTGTGGCGATTCTAAAACAAAAAAAGAGAACGAGCATTGGATGCATTTAGAGGCCGGGAGTAATAACTTAAAACCGCACCCTGCAAACCTGAACTGAAAATCAGAAGGGATCTTTCCTGCAATAATTTTTTTAAAGTCTGTAATTTGATGTAATCATTTTTTTGTGTACACTTTAAATTGTGCAGTTAGTGATAATTTAGCACTACAGCAGTACATCCAGCTGGCCAATCCTTAACGATAATTTCCAATCGCTGCTCACAATCTGTGCTGATTCTGACTGTCCAGCATGCAGAAAAGTGAATACAATTTATTTTGACTCTATCATAAAAGGGCCATTTGATCATTTACTTTTGGGGGGGGCATTTTTTATGGACTACTGACTGGGGCTATTCTGAAACAATAAAGGTGTTGTGAAAAGTGCTTCACTCTTCCTCCTGTGTTTTTGTCTTCTGATTTCCTTACATCCCTTCTCCCTCTCTGCCTCTGATTTCTGACAAAACTGTCTTGCTGCTCTCATGTTATCTTCACACTACGTGGAGTGGATGACTGCAAGTGTGGTTTCCATATTTGCTGTTACGCATGCCTGTAGTAATAAAACATATCCAATCAAAATGTATTGTAAAATATCACATACTGTTGCATGCAAAAAAGGAATCAATACTTTTAGGCCTCCATATTCAAAAGTCCCCTGGAAAATCGTGCAAGTGCGCGTGCTGCGCATCTGAGATGCGCTGGCCCAAAATAATGAGATATTCAGAAGATGCACCAGGAGATGTGATCGCACATGTCCGGCTGAATATCCTGACCATGTGTGATAGCACAGTGGGAGATGCATGGCACAGCAGGTGACCTGAGCCCTTTGCAGAGCATGGGGAAATGCGCAATGCAGAGTCACTAGCGCGGTGCACAAAAGTGCAATATTTAGCCAGCATATGCAAATGACCTCATTGCACATTCCAAGCCCATGTCTCACATGCCAGAGCTCATTACTGGAATGTATTCAGGTCATTTGCATACCCCGGACATGCTCAGTTCTAGCTTTGCGGGGCTGCCCCACCACCCCACAAAGGTGAACAAGAGGAACTGAAGCCTAGCAGGCAGGTGTGCTGGGATATTAGTGCGTGGATGGGTGGACTGCATTGTCCTGAATACAGTGCTACATTCCGTAGCCATGTACAGGGTCGGACAGGGATACAGGGGGCCCACCTGGACATGCAACAGGGGCAGGCACAGGATGACACAGTCTGATCAGTATACCACATGCGTGTGATAAACCAGCTCCATATGCAGTGCACAGTCACCTGCAGTGCCCCCCCCATAGGAGTGGAACATGGTGATGACTGCAAGGAATGGCAGTGTGCAGAGGGTGACCAGGTACACTAGTAGGTGGGTCCCATTTGTATGCTCCTATGGTGTTCCACCATGGGTGTGTGCCAAAGGTCAGTCCCTGGCCCATGCCAGGCTGCCACCCATACACCAGGTTACCTGGGCACCATTGCCCCAGATGGCACCCTGAAGAGCTGATGTAGGGTAGAGGGCTTCCATTTCCTGGGGGACTGGGGACATTAATGCCGGAACAGGAGACTGTTTAAGAGAGACAGCTTACACCCCAACAGTGAGGTAGCTGGATTACTGAAGCAGAAAACAGCAGCACTTATAGATAGAAATTTAAACTAGGAAAGGGGGAGGGCAGAATTACTGGTAGGCCCTCCCGCAACACTAGCAAAGGGAGACAAGTTGGATGGAATGAAACAAGTTAAGGACAACACAATGGGAAGGAACCGATGAAGGAGGATAGGTCAAGGGGAGTTCCCGTGGAGGCTAAGCAGAATAGTGGAGCGGCAGCAAGGGAGTTAGGGGGAGCTGGAGGAGATGGGAAATGGGGAAGAAGAAGAAGTATTGAACTATGGAAGGAGAGCAGAAGGGGGCTAGAAATTTGTTTATACTGGTGCTAGAATGTAATGCTTGGGCCATGATGGCCTTAGACGGTTTTGACATCCTGGCCCTCACTGAAACCTGGGCCTTGCAGCAGCATAGCTGAAACATCTCCATTCCAGTCTATGCCCCATTTATCAGGCTTAGGGATGGCACTGGCTGGAGTCTTTGTATATGTTATTCAATCAAGGTGGTTGAAGATACGACAGTAGGAGGCAGGGAGTCAAACCCCTGTGGGTTTAGCTGTTTGGCATTAAGGGGGAAGAAGTCTGAGGGTAGGCATAGTCCACAGACTGCCAGGTCAGACAGCCAAAAAGGACGAATCACTATGTGAGAAATAAGGAAGGCAGCAGGCTCAGGTAGCATTGTCATTTTGGGAGATGTTAACTGGGACATCCCCATGGCAGGCAGTGGAAAAAGTCAGACTCACACGCTCATTCAAAAGACCGCCTGATGAAGCTCGTAGAGAGTGAACCACCAGGGCATCAATGGGCTTTCTCCTGTAAGCGGCTACAACTGTTAATGGCATTATTGTTTGGTCTGAATATGTTTGTCTTTTCAGTGAGATTCCAGCATCTGCATTTACTTAAGAGTACGAGTCTGACCTTGTTTGGATCTTTTGACATTGCTAGAACTGGCTGCCCTTGAACACCCACCTCTCCCAGTTGCTGCAGCAGGAGTTACAGTGTTTTGGAGAGTGGAAAATGTCAGTAGTTTTGTTGGAGCCATGCTGGATGGCTTCCTGAAACATTGGATTTGGGAGTCAACTAGTGACAGTGTCATCCTGGATCTTGTAATGTCCAGCAACGATATTATATGTGATACAATGGTAGGAGAGCCTCTGGGGACTTGTGACCACAACACGATAAGATTTAAGGTTTCCTCGGGAGAGCAGGGGCTGGATTCATCAATGCTGTTCCCCTGACTTGAGAAAGGCTGACCTCAATTGCATGAGGAAGAGCCTTCAGGATGGAGTGGCAAGCAATAAAGGAGCGATGAGCATAAGGGAGATTATAAAAAAGGAAACAGAAAGGATAGTAATGGAGTCAGCCCAGTGGTGCGGTTGGTTGAGGCAATGGGTGCCACACCACCCACCACACTGATGGCCCGGTTTGGGAACAGACAAGGGTCACTTGGGGGTCAGACGCAGGGAAGGAAGAGTGAAAGTCCACTGACAGCTCTTCTCCTTTGGGGAGGAGGAACAGAGCAAGCCATGCTTGCCTGACAGCCAGTGGAGGCTGAGTGGTACAGCAACAGTGGCCACTTCTTGGGAGGGCCAGACACAGGTGCAAATCACAAATGGCATCTTCATGCTGTGTGCCCACACCTCTGCATGCATTGCAGACCTCAGGGATGTGGAGAAAATAAGAGGAACAACCCCTGAGCAGCAGGATAATGGCCAGTGACCTCGCAGGCTTCGCTCCATTGCCGTGGCACCCACTCACCCACGGTGATAAGTAAGTAGCTGGGGCAAGGTCTGGGAGAGCGAGTGATGGGGCGGGGGGTCACTGTGAGAAAGGGGCTGCTTAGATGAACAGTGCAGAAATGAAGGGTGGAAAATAAAGAGCAGCAAGGGAAAGAAATAACTACATCAAAAAGGGTAAGAAACGTAGGAGACCAATGTGGTTTAACAACGACATTAGGGACAATATTAGGGCAAGGACTGAAGCATTCAAAAAATGCAAATGGGAGCAAACAGAGGGGAGCAGGGATGAATATACAAAACAATTGATTATGAAGGGCAAAGCGGGCACTGAACTTAGGATAGTGAAGGGAATCGAGGAAAACAACACAACCTTCTGCTACATAAATGAGAAAAGGAAGTCGGGTGGGGGGAGGAATAAAGAAAATGACCAGAGGTGGTAACACTGAAGGACGACACCAAGAAGACAAACATCTTAAATGAATTGTTTGACTCAGTCTTCATAGTGAAAGCAGGATGTCCAATGAGCCGGATCAAGTTCAAGGAATAAATGCTGGGGGTTGGAGAAGTCACTGAGGTTAGAGTCCTAAAAAGGCTGCAAGCCCTGGATGTAAATTAATCCTCAATGCTAGATGGTCTGCATCCCAGGGTGGTAAAAGAGGTGGCACAGGTTCTGACAGGGCCGCTGGAGCACCTATTTAATTGGTCCCTGCAGTCAGGGATGGTGTCTGAGGACTGGAGTGTGGCAGATGAGGGTAGCAATCAGACAAAAGGGATGACCCTGAGAACTATAGGCCACTGAATCTGACCTCCATGGTGGGGCAGCTGCTGGAGACTATAAATCAAGGATTAGTGGATTTTCTGGAGCTGTACGGATTGCAGGACAAAAGGAAGCATGGTTTCATTAGGGGACGATCATGTCAAATTTGATAGGCCGGTTTATATTTTGGGTGGCTCAGGGAAACATGGTCCAGAATAGCTGGCTTGTGTTTTAGAGGTCAGTATGTAGGGTCAGCAGAGACTGGATAGATCCCTGGGCCTTCTTGTGTCCTTAGCGTCCTATGTCTTTATATTTTCTATTTATTTATTTGTATGACAAGACAAGACAATTTTATTTATATGGGCCCAATCCCAGAGGCTCTGGGTGCCTCACAATACACACAGCAGGTTAATAAAACATTTGAGGTAAAAACTATAAATAACAGAACATATTAAATAGCAGAAGACAGGTTATACCATAGCAGCAGACCCCAAGCTCAATGTGAACAAATGGGTTTTCAAATGTGACGTAACCATGGCCAGTGAAGGAGTACCTCTCACCTCCAGGGGAAAGGCATTTCAAAGAATTGGGGCAACCACTCTGAATGCCCTGTCTCATGAATATTTTAAGTGAGATCTCAGTACAGACAAGAGGCCTGCTTCCACTGACCGGACGGAGCGGCGAGGAGTGTATGGTATCGGGAGTTTTTTCCAGTAGCATGGATACAGACCATGCAAGGCCTTGTACGTTAACAAGCACACCTTGAAGCTGATGTGCCGCTGCATTGGCACCAGTGCAGAGCATGGAGTACCAGCATGATATGCTCAAACTGAGAGGTCCAGCAACTGGCTGGGCTGCCATTTTCTGGACTAGCTGCACATGACACAACGACTTTGCAAATAAGCCGAGGTGTAGAGTGTTACAGTAATCCAGTCTGGGCATGATGAAGGCATGAACTAGTGTTGCTAGGTCAGTCGGTTCAAGAAAGGGCTTGATCCAGAGATATGAAGAAGATGGTAGCAGCCACTGTGGGCCACAGCTGACACCAAATATTCTAGAGTCAGCTTGGATTCCACTATGACCCCCAGTATGTACATTAGTATATCTACTGTACGTTGCTTTTGTGCTGTATATGTGTGTGTGTGTGTGTGTGTGTGTGTGTGTGTGTCTGTGTGTTTGTATATATCTGTGTGTGTGGGTGTAAATCTGTGTATATATGTGTGTGTGTGTGTGTGTGTGTGTATACTGTAGATTAGTATACCTATGTGCTTATCAACGTGTACACATTGGTATGTTTGCAACACAGTAATATAGTAGCATACCAATTTAAGGTCCGAAGTGCCCAAATCAAGCCTGCCCCTCCCCAACTTCACAAGCAGGACTCAACACGAATGCTGTGTAAACGTAATATTTTATAAGGATTCCCTACCCACCCATCCCCTGACCATCTAAGACACTGTGCTATTCCCTTGGTAAGCAGACATTGTGGAAATGGAGCTAGAGGGACCTCACAACCTTAAAGTACTGTTTTGTTTTTCACATTTTAGTATCATCATGACCATTAAATGCTGTATAAAAGTAACTAGAAACCAAAGGGATAGACCATCTAATTGAATCCTTTAACATGCCTTGCTGTGTTGATGTGATTACCGGACTGGACTGTTCCCATTACCCCTAGGATGCATTTGGGAAAAGAGCTGATACCAGCTCAGTATACTTTTCCTGGTATAAGTTTATCAGTCAGTCAATCAATCACTCAATTAATCAATACATTGTGAAACACACAGAAACTGGACCCACACTTACCTTTGTTGAACCTTTTAGTGTTTTAAATATTTTTGTTGAAATGAGATGACACAACATGGGTTGCATTTTGGGTGTTTCCACAATACTGTCTTCAGAGTTTTAGGTCTTTTGAACGAATGAATGTTACCCCACATTAGATGCATTCTAGGTAATTGTTTCTAGAAGGTGGTCACCAACATGATATTGTGTGGCCTTACAAATGTGTTTAAAAATGTAAAGCAACCTGTGATTTTTCTTATCCCTAAAGACCAAATTGGCTGCACATGTAGTACCATACTGGTGAATGTCAGCTAAAGTAAGGTGGACAGGCCTGGTCCCAACATACTTCTAACTGGCCAGAAAGGTCTTCATTCTTGGGCCCTGCTGAAGTGGGCAGTGGGAATGGGACACAGGAATGAAAAGTAGACGGAAGCAACGGTACTAGTTGATGGTGCTGCTGTGCACGCCCGCTCCACTGTGGCTGCTTGACCGCTGAGTCTCTGGCTCTACCCAGTATATATGAGCACATAGAAATAATGTGCCCAACCCAGTCAGTGCATTTATAGAAAAAATATTGATTTATTGGACACATTAAGGATTACATCCAGACCTACTTACAAGACTGCCAGTGTGTCGCCACCGATGTGGCTTTATCAGGGTGGAAGAGTCTTCCCTGTAGTTAATATTTGCTCAGAGAGCAATCTTGCTTTCAGAGCAAGGAGGCAGCTGACTAAGGCAGCTATCACTTTTCTGCTATAGCATTTCTGATGGTGGCCCATGATGTCGGCAAACACAAAAACGGTGAGACCAAAGTCGGTGAGGGAACTACACTGAGGACAAAATGGCGACAAGTATTTTACCCCTCCCTGAGGTGCTAGGACCCTCAGAGTTGATTATATAAGTAAGGAGGTGCGGGGGCAAGCCCCCATAACAAAAATGCGCCATTCGTGTCTTTGCTGAAATTCCGTCACGATTCTGGATTTGCTGTTTCGGAGTTGCCCTTATCACACAGAACCTTTCTACCTAGGGGTTAAGTAGACAGATACTTTTATTAGACATGTAGGGTCTGCAAGGTAAATTGAGACCATCAGTTAGGGTCAAAACAACATGGTGCTAGTCTGAGTTGGGGGAAGGGAACTGATAATCATCTTTGCTGTTAGCTGGCTCAGGAGGCTAGCTGTGAATTGGGGATGTGATTTAGGCAAAAGTGAAGCCGGTGTCTGCATTTTCATTTCTCTAGCCTTCTTGCAAGAGCACAATAAAAGGACTCTCTCCTAATGTGTTCATCATGTTGGTGTCTAGCGAGTGGAACAGCGAAGGAGTAGAATAGTTAAGGAGTGGAACAGGAGTAGGATTGACATTGCAGGCATCGGTAGGCCTCAGCAGATGACAGCAGGAATACAGGGAACTCTGCGGATCCAGCAAGGTAAGGTAGACTACCTGTGTGCTGGTTGCTGCCTGTTTAACAGGGTGTACTGTCAGTGTGACAGGGATAAACAACGGTGTAGGGTAGGGAGGGTAAGGCCTACAAAGGTGAAGCTACGTGCAACAAAAGATACAGTATTCCCATAGATGCTGCACCCTATCTAGTACAGGGGGGAGAACGCAAGTATAGAAAGCCAACTATCCTATATTTCAAGGGGTCAAAAAGGGAACTGAAGGAAAACCCTATCTAGGGTAAGGGATCAAACACAAGCTTGGAAGGGGATAGGTAAAGGGAAACCAAGAGGGGGTTAGTGATAACGGAAGCCTACAGGCAGGGGAAAGGTAAGGAGAATAAACAAATCATCGGACATGGGAGTGGTGCCGTGTAATGGGTGCAGGGTCGCGATCATCAGAGACACATTCTGGAGACAGAGGTGTTGCTCCATATGTAGGGACCTCTCTGGGCCGAGAGCAGAGGTCTGTGGACTCCAGGCCAAACTGGCACATGTACAGGGTACCATCTGCCTCAGTCAGGGGCCACACCTCACGCTACGCCGGCGACCCAGGTTTGGGAGCAAACTCGGGTGCCGGGGGTCGGCAGGGGAAGGATTGAGGAGGATTGCCCTCGTGGTGCTCTCCTCCCTGGGGAAGGAGGAGTGGGATGCTCCAGCGTGCCAGCGGCTCCTGGTGGAGACCGATGGCACTGCAGCATGCCAAGCAAGCACATACCTAGCGTGATCGATGCTGGCAGGGTTGCCGTATGCCAGTGTGACATCATGCACCATGCAAGGGGAGGGGGGGGCTAGGGTAGCGCATAGGAAAAGGGAAAACACTGGTGCCGTGGACAGGCGATAGCTCCTGTCCCCCATGCCCTTCACCTGGCCAACCCTGACTGACCTTTCAGTTCCTCCAGCATGAGCCTTACCCTGCAGCCAGAGTCTGACTTACAAGAGCGCCCAAGAGGAGGGGACAACCCCCCCCAGGTGGGTTAAACTGGGGGTGCTGGCTGCGGGGAGGGGGGAAGAGAGAGAGGAGGCACAGATCGGGGAGACATCAGGCAGGACATGGACTAGGATGCCCGGGAGAGGTTCCATGGGGCATGACGGAGGAAATAAAATTTAAAAACAAAGAGGCAGAGCGTCTGGACCTTAGTGGTCTCTGGGAGGGTGGAGGGAGGAATGAGGAAGAGCACCCCTCAGAACTTACCACTGCGCAATTCCTTTGCCATTCAAGCAGGATGTAAAAGCCAAGAGGAGGCCCCTAAGGCAGGAGTAAGAGAAGAGGAGGGAGGGGTCCTCAAGGAAGCAGGCTCCGAGCCTACAGTGCTACAGCACTTCAATGCATTTGTATTGAAGCGCAGCATGCGGCGCTGCACCGTTAAAGTTGATGTAGCTGCCCGATAGTCCGCCATGCTTCCGGGTAGCGAACTTTGCTTTCTTAAATTAAACTACTTTGCTGGGCATAAAAAAATTTGCTTTTCAGCAAAAAGTTTAACCGAAGGGGACCTTTGCAGGGGCTTGAGCCCCTTGAAATGACAGTTTTCCTTTCATGTAACCCTGGTTTTGTCTTATTGCCTGAACAGTTCTGATGGCCACACTGTTCTGCTATTTCAGGTGTACGAGCACGGTCCTATATTGTGTAATACTGTATCTTATATCTTTTTTCTCCTTGACTTTTTTTTTTACAGAATTTATTTTAAGATAACTCAGCTGAGATGCAGTATCTCTTGTTTATTGGGGTTCTGTTTTAACTTTCTATCCCAGTTTGGGAGGTATTGAAGCAAAGGAGAAATCAAATGATTTGTTCAGATTCACACAGTAGGTCAGTGAGATTCAAACCCGGAATTTCCAGGTTCAGGAGACCTCTGGCCTAATCACTGGGCACTGCTACCTCAAGCCTAAGGAATCCTGGTCTCCCGTAGGGCAGCTGCAGATACCAATCTCTATACTAATGAGGGAGCCCATTCCTTCATTTATATCCGCCCCCCCCCACTCCACACCGTGCACAGGAGCTCTGGAAACAGAGGCAGAGCCATCACTGAACATTTTTCTCAGCAGTGCCATGCTTTGCCAATGCATGCTTTAGCTCACCATCTCACCAATAAAGCATCTCTTTTACTCCAGTTTTCCCCTTGGAGAAACACTAAACCTATTGAGCAAGAAAGGGGAAAGTGTTTAACCAGGAAAAGCACACTAAGCAGAAGCTCGTTTCCAGGTGTGATCTGAGAGCACAAGGAAGTTAAGTGACTTGCTCAGGGTCACACAGAATGCAAGTGGGGGCTGATAGGATTCAAACCCAGGTCCCCCAGATTTGCTGCTCAGAGCCCTAAACCACTGTACTGTACTTCCTGAAAGTGAGCTAAAGCATGCATTGGCAAAGTATGGTACTGCTGAGAGGAGAGGTCAGTATGTGGGGGGGGGGAGATGATTGTTACAAATCCAGAATGAGAGTCGGTAAGTTAATGGAAAAAGTAAAATTGTGTGCGTATGTTTGTATATATATGTGTGTGTGTGTGTAGTGTATGTGTGTGTGGTTGGGTAGGGGGCATGTTTACTTCTATGTCATATCTGTTCTGGGAGAAGCTGCTTGGAGAAATAACCCTCATGTTTCAGTTAACAGTAAAACTCACCAAGGTGTCTAGTCATGCAGATTATATGAATGCCTTAGATATGTTGAGAGGTCTTCAACCACATGAAAAATCCAACTACTTGGCATAACCACACACCTTGAAGGGTACTAATCAGTGTTGGAATCATGGGGTGGGGGGCTGCCCTGAAGTAAGCCCCTGTAGCACCTGCATTACTGCCATTTACATCAAACGAGATGGGGGAGGAGCTGTTTTTAAAGACAGGGACCCCATTAGCACCTAAAGCTCATAAAGAGTAATTTTACCCCTGGTGTTAATATGCTCACAAAAAGTACAGTTACATAAGAACTAAGAACATAACAGTAGATCTTTGAGAGGAGCTGTTGCAGCAGGTTACACCATGAAGACTGAAGCTGGCAGCCACCATGACCCCACAGAAAACTTCTAGCTAGCAGTATAAAGTAGGGGACCGCGCACTCATGGTGGCCGCGCACTCATGAAGTCTGCCTATGGTATAAAAGAGGTGATTGCCCAGCACCACCTCAGTTCTCCCGCCGGAGACCCCAGCAAGAACAGGAAGTGGAGAACCGAGGTGTTCCTCTAAAACAGAGGAAAAGGTAACAGTGATGGAGAAGCAGTCACCAGGGGATGGAGGAAGGGAAAGCAGCACCTGCTGCAAGAGCTCCTCTCGAAGATCTACTGTTACGGTAAGTTATTACTTGACTGTACTATCTCACTTTGAGGGGGCTCTTGCAGCAAGTTACACCATAAGGACTGAGTCCCAAGCAGTGGAAGGACTGAGCCCAGTCAGCTGGGAAGAGGTAGGGGGTCAGCGTAAGGCTCTCAAGAGAGCAGGCCCTGTAGGACAGCTAGTCTGAAACCTGCCCTGCACCTAGATGCAATGTCCAGACTGTAATGCCGAAAGTGTGACATACAGATGTAGTCTTTGCCATATTGTAAGAACAGATCAAGAAGCAAATGATTTGATACCTTTTATTGGACCAACATAGATGTCACAAGAAGAACAAAGTGCTTTAGCTTTCAGACCAGCAAGTCCTTCTTCAGAAGCTTGAAGTGTGGACAGAACTCCAAGTGGCCACTGCACAAATGTCAGCAATGGACACATTTCTGAAGGAGGCAAATGAAGCCACTACGCCCTTGGTAGAATGGCCTTTAACCAGGCCCGGTAAAAGCTTGTCATATTTGCGGCAACAATAAACAATGAAGTTAACTAACCATTTGGACAAACATTGTTTCGAAACTGAAGCCCCTTCTTTCCTAGGGGCGAATGAAACAAACAACTGATCACTTTTTTCTGATGATTCGAGTACGATCCAAATAATAACGAATCACCCGGTGGACATCCAGAGTATGTAATAAGGTCTCCTCTGGATTCGAATACTCTGGGTAATACACAGGCAGGTGGATGTCTTGATTCAGGGTAAACTCAGACACCACCTTAGGAAGAAACTTAGGATTAGTCTGCAAGGACATGCTGTCCTTGTGGAAACTAAATAAGGCTCTTTATACATCAGAGCCTGAAGCTCGGAAATCCTCCGAGCAGAAGTAATAGCAATTAAAAATAATGCTTTCCATGACAGAAAGCATAGCTCGCAGCTTGTGGCAGGCTCAAAGGGAGGCACAGTAAGCTTTTCTAGAATGAACAAAAGATCCCAGGGAGGAACGGGGTCCTGTATGGGAGATTTCAGATACAGTATACCCTGCAAATAAGTGCAGGAGAGCTCAAGTTGGGCAAGAGTGTTGCCTTCTATAGGTTCATGGTATGCAGAGATGGCGGTTAAGTGCACCGTAATTGATGAGTAACTCAGGCCTGAATCTGATGAGGAAAAGAGGTGCATTAGAATGAGATTCTCTGGACAAGTAAAAGGATCCAGTTGATGAGCGGTGGCCCATATGCAAAACCGCTTCCACTTCATAGCACAAGCGTACCTAGTGGACATTTTCCTAGCTGCCACTAGAACATCTGCCACCGGGGAGAAACCCCAAATTGGGCAACTGCTAAGTCTGCAGGAGCCATGCATGAAGGTGCAGTGACTTGAGGTCTGGATGGACCAAGGTGCCCTGCTCCTGGGAGAGGTTGGGAATCGGAGGCTCCACTGCTAGTTGCTGGAAGAGTGGAAACCAAATCTGGCGTGGCCAGTAAGGGGCTATCAGGATCATCTCTGCCCCTTCTGACTGCAACATGAGCAGAACCCTCTGCAGTAATGGAAAGGGAGGGAAAGCCTACAGAAACTTCCCTGTCCAAGAGAGGGACAATGCATCTCATCAGAAAACATCAGGCCCTGGATCTAGCGAGCAGAAACTGGGCAGTTTTGTGTTGGATGGGGACGTGAAGAGGTCCATTTGGGGATGGCCCCACCTGTTGAAGAGATCTTGGATCACTGAAGGAAGAAGTTCCAATTCATGAGCCTTGGACTGGGAATGGCTCAGTCAATCAGCCAAGGTGCTTTGGACACCTGGAACATGCACAGAAGTCAGGTTGAGGTGATGCTCTATGGCCCAATACCAAACTCTAATCGCCTCCATGCAGATGGGGGTGAGAAGGGTGCCCCCCTGCTTGTTTATGTAAAAGACCACTTGCATATTGTCCATCTGTATCAAGAGAAGACCTGGGAGTAGGTTTGTCTGGAAGGCTTGTTGAGCATAAAGAATCAACCACATCTCTAAAGCATTGATGTGGAGATGCTGCTCCAGTGGGGACCAGAATCCCTGAGTCTGACGGTCTACCAGATGGGTGCCCTATCCCTGGCCCAACGCATCCTTGATTGGAATCTGATGAGGTGATTCTGACCAGAAGTGGACCCCCTTTGAGAGGTTGGAGGGGTCCAGCCACCACGTCATAGTCTGTTGCACGGAGTTGGAGACTGACACCGGTTGTTCCAAATATTCTGTGCACTGATCCAATTGGACCCAAAGGTACCACTGGGCTACCCTCATATGCAGAGGAGCCAAGGGCACTGTAGCAATGGCTGCTGCCATATGTCCCAGCAACCACAGAACCACTCTGACCGGAACTTGACGAGACGGAGAGACCAGCTGAACCTGAGTCCGAAGGCGTTCTGCCCTGTCTGGAGGAAGAAAGACTTTGTCTTGTGCAGTGTCCAAGATCGCCCCTATGTATTGGAGTCTCTGACTTGGCCAAGGGGTGGATTTGGGGAGACTGAGAGTTATCCCTAGAACCTGAAACAGCAAAAAAGTGTCCTCCATGGTTCTGAGCAACTGCTCCTTGGTAGGGAGCTGTTAGAAGCCAGTCATCAAGGTAGGGGAAGACATAATGGATTTCCCTCCTTAAGACCACTGCCACTACTGTGAAGCACTTTGATAAAGACTCATGGGGCCGAGGACAGGTCGATTGGCGTGCCCCAAATTGGTAATGGGTTCCTTGGAAGTGGAAGTGCAGGAACCTTCTGCGGGGTGGGAACACCAGTATGTGAAGGTAAGCATCCTGCATATTCAGAGAACAGAGCCAGTCCCCCTGATGAAACAAGGGGAAAAGGCCAGGGAGAGTGACCGTCCTCAACCGTTTGTATTCTGTGAACTGGTTCAGGTGGTTGAGGTCCAAGATGGGATGTAGGTCTCCTGTTTTCTTTGCAACCAGGAAGAAAAGTAAGTAAAATCTTGCCCCTCGCTGCACTGGTGGGACAGGTTCTATGGCCTGTTTTTGCAGGAGTGCTTGGATCTCATCTTGAATGAGGGCAATGTGGGCCTGAGGGTAATGGGAGGGGGCTGGGGGATTGTCCAGAGGAATCTCCAAAAATTCTAGAGTATGCCCCTGTTCCACTAACTGCAGAACCCATTGATCCGAGGTTATTCTGCGCCAACCCTGTCGGTAGAGAGACAAAAGACCACCCACTGGTTCCCCCAGGAATTCTGCTGGGGGAGGGAGGTGAGTAAGAAGTCAGGCTGAGGTGCCGTGGACAGGCAATGTGGCCTGGGAGGTTCTGGGAGCTCTCAGAGCTGAACCTCCTGTGGCTTGGGAAGTAGCCTTTCTCTTTTTTTAATTACCATGTTTTTCCACCTGGAGCCCTGGCAGGCAGCTACGGCCCTCCTGACAGTGGGACTCTCTCTCTGGTCCAGCTGCTCCTGCTGGCCTCCAGAAATTCCCCCCCATGGCTTACCCCCATGGTGAGGCCAGGGAGGAGGTTGCCAGCTGCCCCCCCCCGGCCCGGAGACCCAATCCAGAAGCTGGGAATGGCCCTTAGGATGCGGCAGACCATGACGGAGCCTGCCAGGTTCTTTTTCCACCATTTTCTCCCTTTCTCCTGTTTCCCCTCCCCTACCAATGTAAGGACATTGGTACATACCTCCCAACCCATATTGCCCTCCAGCCACCACCACAGGGAAGTCAACAAGCAGGACGACAAGTCTCCCTCCTACCGAGAGAGGAGAGGAGTCTTCCGGATGCTCGATCCTCTCACCCCCTGCCAATCCCTGGCAGCCCAGGCTCGTTCCCAAACCTGGGTTGCCAGCATGTCGCAAGGTGTAGCAACCAGCGCATCAACCTCCAGCACCACTGGGCCAGCCGAAGTAGCCTTTCTCTTAAAGGCACTTCTGGGTTGTTCACCTCTGGGCTGCTGTTTGGAGGAGCAATGAAAGGACTGCCGCTGCCCTGATTAGGCTGAGATTGGTACAGTATATGGACCGAATGAATAGCCTTACCGGAGTCTTGAAGGTGAGTGATGATGTTTTGAGAATCCTTGCTGAACAAAATGAGGCCCCTGAAGGGTGCATCCAGAATCTTAGACTGAACATCCAGAGCAAAACTGGAGACCCACAGCCAGGAGTAGCATCAAAGACAAACTTTATTTATTTATTTATTGAAAATGTTTCACCAGGAAAGGCACACTGAACAAAAAGATGCTTGTCTCACGGTGCGACCTGGGGGGAGGGGTTACAATGGAGGCAGGTATACAGACAAAAGTTGAATTTAGAAATAGAGCAATACAGCTGATGTACAAAGTTGGGTGGGATTACATTAGCACTTTTTACAATAGGAGAACAGTACAGAACATGAACATCAAGGACAGGGTATACATATCATGGGAACAGATCGAGGGCAATACATGATTACTTAAGTGCCAGTAACAGGACTCGAGTGCCAGTAACAGGACTTGAGCTGAAGCGAGATACACCAAGTTGACAATAGGGGTTGGAGGAGAATATGGGGGTGGTATGGGTGGGGTGGAGGGGAAGGAGAGGGGAGCAGTAGCAGTACGTAAGGCTGAAGAACGTGGGTTTGTTTAGGAATGAGGGGGAAGGGAAGGGAGAGATTAGGAGGGAATATGAGAGGGGGGAGTGAGAGTGTAAGTGTGTGGGGCACTTCTGTAGATGCAGCCCTATCTGTAGAATCCACAGAGTCATATATTGCTCGGAACATGTGAGTCCTCACATCTGAGCCCAATTTAAAAAAATGCAGCAGTTCGGCCTTTTTGGGGAGATCAGGCTAAGCCTGTGCTACCTCAAAAGCCTTCTCCCACAGGGCATTCTGATACTGAACCATGTGGGCAAGAAAGTTAAAGGAACGAATAGCACAGGTGGCCGAGGAGTAGACTTTCTTACCAAAACAGTCTATCTACTTAGAATCCTTATCCAGAGTCTGAGTGCTAAGGTGACGGGGTCATTTAGAATGGTCATGGGCCGTGTTAATAATGACCGAGTCAGCCTCAGGGTGCTTCCCATAAAAGGGTTTGTTCCTTGTGGCATTAAACAGGCAATCTGCCTTCTCAGAGGTCACAGGTGTAGTGGAGGGATGTTTCCAAGCAGCCCTATTAACATCCTTGAAGGAGTCGATCGGGGAGGAATGACTAAAGGAAAGGATTCCTTCTTACAAAGGAAAATGGCTAGCCGACATCACTCGGGATCCACTTCCTCCATGTCCCAACCCATAAGAGCCTGGATGTGCCTCATCACATCCATGAAAACTGGGTCATCTGGAGGAGACTGAGGGGTGTCCTTGGGCTTCTCTGGTTCTGAAGGTAGGTCAGAATCCCCAAAGTCACCGTAGGAGGAAGAAAGAGGCATATCCCCCTGATTTGCCAGATTCCAGAGAGGGGGAGCGGTGAGGCCTATGTCGCTGGGTCCCCGAACGACTGGTGCCAGCTCCTTTTGATTGTGGAGTAGGCTCCCTAGGAGGTGGCATTGAGGCCTTCTTACTGAGAACCTTCTTCTTAGTCAGATTGGGAGGCGGGTCCCTCAGAGTCAGAGTTGAGGGCTCCTTCAGAGCCTCCTTATCCTTAAAGTATGCCCGCCAGGCCACAAAAAGGGCATTAGGGTCTGTGGATGGGTTCTGAGGCATGGTTGGGGGAACTGACATCTGTCGGGTAGGCTGGGAGGGCCCCGGCATCGGCTCTTTAGGCTGCAGTAACCCTGGCACCGGATCCATTGATGCCGGGTTAACCGGCGTCAGTCCCTGTGGTAAGGAATCATCCGGCGCTGGTCTGACTGGTGTCAGGAGACCGGGCATCAGTCCCCCAGGCATCGGCTGTGCGACAACAGGTCCAGCTGGTGACTGTGGAGGATTAGGGGATGACAGCTGAGGCATCACCAGGATCAACGCCGAGGAAGCCAGCATCGACGTGACAGGCATGGGCTGACACCAGTCTGGTGAAGCAGCTAGTGCTGGCCTAGAGGGAGAAGCCTGTCCTGGGAGCTGACTCCCAAGCAGGGCAGAGGCATCACACATGTGGAGGAGGTGATTGTATACTCTGGCATCATGTAGAGGCGTCGGTCCCTGATGTCGGAACCAACTTCGCAGATGCCTTGACCGGGAGGGTGACAGGCAAAGACCTGCCACCAGGAGTGGACCCAGCTGAGCCACCTGGCTAAGGGACCTGCCTGTTGAATGGGTCTGAGCTTCAGGGGCTGAAAGGCTGTGGACGAAGTCCCGAGCCCCAAAAAAACACCAACTGAGACAGTTAGGAAAGTGGGTGGTTTGACCACAGGCAGCTCAGATGGAGAGAGGGCTGATGGAGTGGAAGGGGACAACCTCTCACGAGAGGAAGACCCATGTTCCGTGCCTGACTTGCATGGGACCTTGAGCGGGAAGCTGACTGGGGTTTGTCCTAGTGCTTCTCCTGGTGTTTGTGCTTTCCCGCCGAAGATTACTTCTCCTTGGCTGAAGAAGTAGATGCCCTGGAGGCCAGGGAAGAGGAGGTACTTTTGTGGAGCTCCTTCTCCATCGCTGAGAATTTTTGCTTTAGCAGGAATATTTCTTGGGTCTTCTGGCAGCGAAGTCGGGTGCACTGGTTAAAATCCTGGCAGTGCTGGCAAGCCTCAGTATCATGCTCCAGGTTTAGGCAAAGCAGACATGATGAATGGCCGTCCTTGTGGGGAAATTGCTTTCCACAAGCACACTTCATTCGCCGCTGCTGTACAGCTGAGGAAGGAGAAGAAGACATGCGCAGAACGATGTAAATATGAAGAAAAATTAGAAAAATAATAAAGTGCAGATAACGTGAAGAAAATGGTGGCTGACTAAACCAGAAGCCATCTGTGAAGGTCCGACTTACGCGGGTCAACAGTGGGAACAGAACTGAGGTGGTGCTGGGGGACTGCCCCTTTTATACCATAGGCAGACACTGGGGGCGGGCCAATATCAGGGGGCAGTCCACGCTGTATACTGCTAGCTAGAAGTTTTTCATGAGGTGCTGGCACCTGCTAGCTTCGGTCCTTATGGTGTAACCTGCTGCAAGAGCCCCCTCAAAGTAAGATCAGATTTTATACTTAAAAATTATAACTTGGTCCTGTGGACAGGCTACAGAGTCTCTGCTGTTTGGTCAGACAAAATATCCAAAGTGCATGTGACCTGAATTGACCAATCAGGCACATTACTTACTCAAGCAGGTACTCAGAAGGGTGTCTACAACCTTACCACCTTGAAGTCTGATCCCATCACATCTCAGAAGCTACACAGGGTTGTGCCTGGTCAGTAGAAGGCTGGGAGGCTTCCAACGAACATCAGGTGCTGCAGGAAGCAGTGCTGGCAACCCTCGGATGAGATGTGAAAATGAGGTCCCATCTTCCTGTTCTGATGGTTTTTCAGGTGGATGTTAAAGAGCCTGTGGCACTTCTCAGAGAGTAAGAGAAATTCCTCGGTGTCCTGGTAAGATTTCCTCCATTCACTATAAGCACCAACACCTCAACCTGTTTCAGTATCAGTTGGTTTTCATCAGTATCCCCCCTCCTCTATGAACCAGGCTGAAACTAGACATATTTCCAAGCCTTCCTTTACCAGTTAACAAAAACTAAATTTAAAAAATTCAGTTAAAAAACAGATTGGGTTTACCATCTAATTTATCTCTGTTGTGTATGCTATGACTAACCGCGAATCACACAGTATGCACAGATCAGGAGTCTCTGAACTTTTACTATGATTTCCATGTTTTTCGTCATTTTGATCATAGCAATGTAATGTTTTTCTCCAAATTTCCCATGACAAAAGTGCAACTCCATTGCTAATCACTAAATGCACACTAGCAGAAGCCTCTGGATCCTAGAGAAAACAAGTACAAGAACACATATTGGTGAGGAGAAGTCTGTGCCCAGGATGGTCTACAAGAAATATTGCTAATTGCAGAAAAGAATGTCATGATGACAATTGTATTGCAAGAGCAAGACTCATGAAATCACCACAAAGAGTTGAGGTATCTTGAGTTTTTATTTCAGTTCTAGAGCTCAGTTAAAAGTTACCATGAGTGTAATTATTATTATTCATACAAATCTTTATATTAAATATGTTAAATACAAAATACATTTTTACAGGAAAAAATAAAAACAGGAACAAACCAGTTCTGTAATAACTTTAAAAACCACCCAGTAAACATTCACAAAATGTTCTGAAGCTGCTCTATTTAAAGTTAGTATCAAACTTTATGACAACAGTATGCTCCACATACAAACGTGTTATAAAGTACCGAAATTTGAAAACTTGATGATAACAATGTTCTGGAAAGAGCACAGAGAGTATAAATCCGAGGCCGCAGTTCACTTTGTTATAGGCAGTGTGGTTATTACACCCTGAGGCGTAAACAGCAGGAGTGCAACAGTTCTATAATAGACAAAATAATGTGTTTAGTTGTGGGGGTGTATTTTTGTTGCCCTCTGATTCCCCCCTCCCCATCTTTTTGATTCTCTTCCTGGTGTGGGATTCCCGTGATCACATGAACCCCAGACTCCCAGGTGGGAGTGTCAAGTGAGGCTGCCACGCCACGCCACTGAGCCAGTCTTGCCGTTCACGTCTGCCTCCTCCCTCGTACTTTTTTGCTTTTCAGTTTTCAGGTACAATTTATGTTGGCTGGCTATTTAAACTCCTCCCTTTTGACCCACCCAGTGGCACTGTGGCTGTACTGTGTGCTGCTATGCTGGAGGCCCAGGTTTGGGGATGGACTTTGGTCCCTTGCTGACTTGGAGTGGGTGCGTTGCGGAGCTGAGACCCCTGGGCTGAGACACTCATCTGGTCTACAGCTGCTGCTATACAAAGTTCTAACCCGTGGAAAGAGACTGCCCAGGCGTAAGATTCTGTCACCTGCTTAGCAGGTTTGGGGTGCGGGGCTCCACTTGCTGAATACAAATAACTCGTGTGCATCCTGGCATTTTTGTGGCTCAAGCCCTAAGACTGCTGCTGGTAACCTGTCATCTAGTGGCCACATTTACTAATTAATGCCACAGACGTACTTTGAAACAGAGCACTTCTGATCTGTAGAACAGTCACTCTTCCCCCAGGTGGTCTAAAGGAGCAGCTCTGCTACTTCATTTTGTAGGAAACAGTGCTATACTGACATCTGTTCCATTATATTGCAGATCAGGCCATGTTCACAACCCCACTCCCCAAGCAGGAGCAATCGCTGCCTGCATTTGTGATTTGCTTTGCTTTCCTGATTATGGCACCTGAGGGCACACATTACTGTACCCTTCTCTAAACTGGGATTGCAAGGGGTGGTGACAGAAGGCAAAGAACTGGGCAAGATACTGTCCCACAGCTTACGGTCTAACCTGCGGTGGGGGGGGGGTAGGCACACAGGAGCAAACTGGTGTTTTGAATTTGAATGGGAACTGGTCGTCGGAGCATCCCTTCATAACTTGACATGGATGCAAAGAACTGGTGCACTCCTGCCACTGGTTAGGTTTTTTTGTCAGCTCGGGCCTCTACATTACCACTGAAGATTAGTACAAAGGGTGTCCGCTGCAACATGCAAACGAACAAGAGATATAACAGTTAATACTGGTGGCTAAGAAAGTACAAAAGAAACTTGTGTAGGCTGCTTAATGCTGATTGTTTTCCTCCCAAATACAAAATCAGCGCTACATGAAATCAGGCACTGAGCCAGTAAGGACAATACTCTCCTGGAATTCGCTTCAGCAGCAAATCTGAAGGTGATAGTGGGGGAGGGGGCTACATACCACAATATTGTTACTGCAGTTAACTTCAAATGTCTTGTAAACCATGCTGCATACCTGTTGGAGAAATAAGACAGCAAGTTTGGCTACCCAGCATCAATACTACAGAGCAACGAAGAGCATAATGCAGTTGAGATCATTGACATTCTAGTCCTTCTGCCTTTGTGCTGCATGATGAGAGCACTTCAAACCCAGGAGGCCCTCCAGAAATATTAGAAACTGCTCTACTCGCTGGCTCATCACACTAGTGCAAAGATACCCCTTTTATTAACCCATCCCGAGTCTGCGTGCCAGTCAGCCACAAAGCACTGCACTGCAATGAGCTTTGGAATCGGGAGGCAGTGAGCCAGATATAGGATTAGGGCCAGAGTTTTTGCACAAGACCCTGAAGCACCACTGAGCTGGCATTCACACACTGTCTGGACTCGCCATTCATCTTATGCAAAGTTCTACTTTTGTTCTGCATTTTCAGTACAACGTGCATTTTTCTTAACCCTTCCACCCCATTCCTCAACTACAGATTTTGTATGTAGGGCACAAAGTCATATTCTCCTAAATTGTTCTTGTCAATTGTGTCCTTTAGAATAAGCAGTGCTACATCTTTGTTAAAAGGTACCTGTGTGGGCAAGCACACTGCCTGGCACCTACATAGCAGAGTGGGCCATCTCTCTGGTAGCTGTGCCAGCTATGAGAGTAAGCCAGGATCTGCAGTACCATACTGAGACATTCCCCCTCCTACACAGAGAAAACACACCTACTTGCCAGTCACAATATGGAAAAAATCATTTTTCTTCTAGCAGCATCTGTTTTTCAACTATTTTTTTTTCAGAAAAACTGTTGCACACACACCCTTCTTGCAATGAGATGCCGGAGATTAAATGCTGTGCAACATTTTTTTTGTACAGCATTTAAGCTCGGGCCTCTCATTGCAAGAAGGGTGTGTGTGCCACAGTTTTTTTTAAAAAGAAGTTGTGATTTTAATGTGAATGCACCACAGTCCCTGTGCAATCGCTACTGGGAAGCTATTTTTCAACTATTCACTACTTCACTTTATGGAAAATCTTTTAACACTGTGAGCAAGTGTCAGGAACTACACAACAGAGATGTCGAGCCCCCAGTGTATGGCATTCTTTACTTCCCCAGTGAACTTAATATGAACCGTACATCTTATAAATAAGTTATACTATGGGGTGGGTGATGGGGAATTTAACACAATAATACTGTACAGTCACAGTTCTTCTCTTAACTGGGTCTGCAGTGAGGGACCCCTGCGCACACGCGTGCACGCACACACACACACACACTTTCTGAAAATACTCTTAATGGCAGCTTCCTTTTCTTTTCTTTTTAATGTACTGGCGATGAACAGCTCAGTTTGAGAGGTAAGGAGCTGATCTACACTAGGAATGCAAGACCTCAGTGTTAATCACAGCCCAGGCACAGCATAGCCTTCTCCGTTTTGTGCTGTCTAACCCTCAGTTCTGCCTCAGGACAAGTCTTCAGCTGTGATGAGACAAAAAAAAGTCACTGGAGTTCATTCATTCTGGACCTTTTTCCTTTGCCAATGACAGTTAAACTGAATCAAACTAACTATGATGGTTTCCCTTAGTGAGCTATTAGCCAACTCACAAACTGAGTCGAAGGCCTCATTTCATGCTTACACATCCGCTTACTGTTGTCTTTTTCAGATTATTTAAAAGATTTCATTCTCTACTGCCTCCTGGAAGCCGGAGTTCTCATTTGAACTCTGGTAAACTACAGTGAGGAAAGCCAAGTGCATTTTGGGTGTGGGCAGTCTAGCATTTGCACATCGCATGCTGGCTGGCTGAAGAGCACCACTGGCATCGGTTATGAAGGGATTCGCTCACCCGCATTAAATAAGGGTGCAGCCATGGAGATTCCAACGGTCATGGTGCAGGCCACAGTACACAGCATACACAGCATACAGGGGAAAAACATGTGGGCAAACAAAAGGGGACCAATGATGCTCTACACCAACTGTGCACCCCCTACAGATCAGGTAAGCAATATTCCCCAACACTGCAGTCTGTACTAGCAGATATCTGCCCTCAACAGTGATCACAGCAGGAGCCCAATTTTCAAAGCCCTGAGAAAGCTGCAAGCCCTGGTGTGCTGATCATATGGTGCAGGGTGTTTGCAGCTTTCTCTTGGCACCAATCGGGATTTTCATTCCTGTGTGCCAGATGCCGCAAGTTAGACCAGCTCCCCCCTAGTTTAACTTGTGCCATTTGGGGGACCCTTTTTAAGGGGCTTGCGCCACATATTTAGTGCAAGCTGCCATAAAGTGTTGAAATTGTCACAACTACACCCGATGTACTAAAATTGGGTGCAGTTGCATCAAAGGGGTTTGGCGCACCTGCGTCATATTATGGGGGTTGATGCAGCACTTGACGCAAGTCCTGTGTCAACCTTTGAAATTCGGGCTCTGTGTATCTAAAACCCTAATATGCCCTGCCATTTTTGGATGTCTTCAGGTTTGGAAAAAGGTTCCCTAACTGTTCATATTAAGGGTTTGCAAAAAAAAAAAAAAAAAAAAAAAAGCGGAACTGTGTTAGTGTGCTTGGTAACATTAATGTTATGTAGGCCAGCCTGCTGATACAGTGGCGGCACTACCACATGCAATGCCAGTGACCCGGGTTTTGGAATGAGCCAAGGGTTGTAGAAGAGCTGGACAGGGAGGAGGATGGAGTATCCCAGCAGATGCTCTCCTCCTACAGGGAAGGGAGGGACGTACTCCTGCTGTAGTACTGCCACCTGGTGGACCACAGGTGGCAGTGCAGTCACAGGTCCTCTTGCACGCATTGGAAAGGAAAAGCATGCACGTCGGTGTGGCTGGCTTGCTGGCACCCCACGTCCCATAACTGGCTTGCTCTCACTTGTTCCTCAGGACAGTCTTGGGAGGGCTTCTACCATGATTATGTACTATGGGTACACATAATATCATCCACTATGTCTGAAATCTCACACAAAATCTCGGGTGCCATTTTGCACAATGAAGACTGCGGATGCTCCATTTTTCTTTAAAACAAAACTTTGTAGCTAGCCTGGCAGCACAGGGGTCACACTACTTACTGCTTGCTATGCCATCGACCCAAGTTCGGATGCAAGCTTGAGTTGTCGGGAGTTGGTCGGAGGAAGGAGGATTGAGCATCCCAAAAATGACTCTTCTTCTTTGGGGAGGGAGGAAAGTGAGTCCCGCTGTTTGACTGCTACCTACCAAAGGCTGAGTGGCAGCACAGCTTGGAACATAACAAAATGGCGGATGAACTGCCACTAATGCCAGTGCTAACCATGCATGTGCAGGTGCATGCCAATGTTCATCACTGCATGGCAGTCTCCCTGGGGAAGGGACAATGGGAAAAAATGACTGCTGGCTGGACAGATGATGCCCTGCCTGCCCCTCCCCATGTCCATCATCAGACTCTCTCCTCCTAGGCTTGCCCTCTGCCATGGACAGCTGGATAGAAGGGGTGGAGCTGCTGTAAAGCAGAAGTCAGGCCCCGACTTGGGAGGGAAGGAGGGAGGGAGGCTCAAGCTGAAGGGGCAACACAGTGGTGTGTGGGGACTGACCCAAGAGTCCTGACAGTGGGGGTAAGGAGGAGTCTCACAGGAAAGAACGGTGGTGCTGGCAAGTGGCTGAAGGAGGTCCCATCTGGAGATTCGGGGTGGGGGTGGGGTGAAGTGGGGATACAATTGAACAAAAAAACTTTGTTCAGTGATTTTAAACATGCCATTCCCATCAAAGTGTGAGACAATGTTAGCCACCACTTTTAATAATAAGGGAACAAAATTTATCACTTGGGGTGGCGGGCGGGGGTTGTGGTGGAGTTGAAAGTGTCCCTTTAAGGACCAGCGATTCTGATGTGACCAGCTGCTGATGGAAAACATGCGATCATGTTTTTTTTTTAAAGAACAGACCTAAACATGAGTAGCCCATCAGAAATGGAATGGAGCTTGCTATTGCAGATGTTTCCTAATGTTTCCTGTTGCCCAAGTTCCTGCCTGCTCCCAGCAAAACACAAGAGATTAACTCTAGCTCAGCAAAGCTCGTAGGAGAGCTATGGAAAAGAAATGACCTCTTAAATATAACTCATGACCAAAAAAACAGCAACATTGGTTTAAAAGTCTTGATTTGTGCTGGTCTGGTGGTGCTGAGGGTTGAGGCGCTGGATGCCACACCTCACGCCACGCCAGTGACCTGGGGTCAGGAGTAACTTCAGAAGCTGGGGGTCGGCTGGGAGACAGGAGGACTGAGCAGCCCAGGAACTGCTCTCCTCCTCCTCCGGGTGGGTGGGAAGGGATGACTGCAGGCGTGCTGGCTCCTAGTGGTGGCTGGGGGTTAGTGCAGCTTGCGGTCTGCTGGAGGGTCGACATGGGCTGACATTGGACGTGCTGTGCATGGACGTGCACATGGAATATCCTCGGCGTCATTGCATGCATGTGCTGTGGGGAAGGGAAACAAAGAGAAAATCATCCTCATGTACGTGAAGGTGGTTCACTGTCGTTGCAGCAGATGCACCCAAGTCAGCTCCCCTGATGCTCACCTGGCCTTCCGTGGTGAGCGGGGTAAGTCCTCACCATGATGTGGCTGGAAGGGGTGGGGCATAGGGGTCAAGCTATGGCTGCGGCTGGGGCAGGGGCCAAGAGAGACAAACCAAAGGGGGGGGGAACCATAGGTATAACCCCCCCCCACTGAGGAGTCCTAGAAAGTATACAACAACAACAAAAAAATAAGTTCTGATTTGTGTTTGTCTTGCAAAACCATGTAAAATTTAGGCGCACTGGTGAACTTCAGCCCAGCAAACTGCAGCATCATGTGTGAGACATCGGAAATACATAGGGATCTGCAAAAATGCTATCATTCTGCAAGACTATACATGATGTTTTAGATTCACACCATTCCAGTAGGAACCCTTTTATTCTCAACTGAGCCAATAAAAAAGTTAGCAGAGGCATCTCTTCTCAGAGACCAGGGACTGCACCTCTAACTAAACCATAAACACTGCACTGTATACAAAATATGTAACCAGATACAGAGTGACATCCAGTGGAGAAAGAGAAGATTGCAGCATACAAGAACAAATGTCTAGCTGAATGGTTAGAGCTACAGCCTCTGAGATCAGGGATACAATGATCGATCCCTGGGTCTGGCATTGAAATCTGCAAGCCCATAATTCAGTTTACAGAAGATGTCCCCCACAACATTTGGGGATTGATATTACAAACACCACGTCTGATAAGACTGTATTGCTAACATCCCATGCCCAGTATTGCGATGAATGCCATGAGCAAGTCAGTCAAACTTGACAGATCTCCTACTGATCAAGGCTACCGCTCCATTTCCTTAACTGCATGACCTTATAAAGCTCAGATAATACCTGTTAAGTCTATCTCACCAATTCAGGTGTGAGGTTTTGCAGCTGTCAAAAAATCCAGATGCACCTTTCCCCTGGGCCTTGCACCGAGACAGAGGAGCAAGCCCTCTTCGGTGATTTTGTGGTGGTGATGGCTGTTTATTTTTGGGGGTTGATTTACGGGAGAATAATCCATCAATAGTACAACACTGTATTTAAGGAATCTATCCATTTACCGTGGTGATAATAAAATCAGCTTTTTATATGAAATGGACAAATGGCCACTGACCCCAAACATCTAAAACATAGGAATATAGACATTGAAAAAGGCCTGCTGGCCTATCCAGTGTGACCAGCCCTACCAGGTAGCCAACCCTGATGTTCTAATTATCGACTGGCTTTTACTAGCCTATTTCAGTATTTTCTTTTGGCAACCTTTGGTAATTCTTGGGTGGCTAACTGTTTTGTTGTCTTGCACCCCTGGTAAACCCAGATATAGCTCAAACCAAAATTATAGAGAAGACATAATGGAGTGGGCCTTTTTTTTCCTCTGCAAACTACCCACAAATGCCATATTGATAGCACCATTGATGACACATTACACAACAAAACTTTAATATAGAAAAGTTTGCTGCGTTCATGACACCAGCAGAATTTAGATACTCACTACTGGTCAATCGGAGGGGCTACGAGGAGAGCTGTGGCTAGTTGTTCCCTGCCTGGCACAGTATTGCTCCTACAGGGGGTTTTCAGTGCTCCTGAGAAAGATTTGGAAATATTTACATAAATTTCAATTTATGTTTCATAAACGTTCAGCATTTTATTCTCCTTCCATAGTTGATTACTAAGGACATTTGAATGAGGACAGGATTTTTGCTCCACAGACATTATCTGTCTCTGCCACTTTCAGTGCAGCCTGAGTCATAGTCCTCTGTTCGTGACATCACAATCAGTCGCCATGAGAATAATGATGTCACAAGCAGAAGATTATGACAGCAGTTATAGATCGCACAGCAAGAGTGAAGCAGCGGATGGAGTACAAAAGAGATACAGATCAGTTTCTCATACAACATTTGCAAATGTATTTAAGTGGTACCATTCAGTTAGCTGGAGTTTATGAAGGAATAACCAGCTGATGTGGGCAATTTAAACACCCGAAGCTGAACACCAAGGCATTTAGTTAACCACAGAAACTGGTTATTCCAAGTATACTCTGGCTAAAGGAATGTTATTACTATTGTACTGTATGACTAGGAGTTTTGAAACCTGGATTTAAAAGCTGTATGACAGCTGAACTGAACAGTGGCAGTGATGGCTTTTTCTCTTTTTTTTCTGTGGACTAGATGTGGATAAACTATTCTGGGTATGTCTTCAAGGGGAACAGTCAACACTAAGAACCCCACACCTAAGTTTGAGGGCCACTCTCGGTTGTTGCTGTCCCTACCTCCGATCCCTACTCCTCCCCCTCATCTGCCCTCTCCCCTTAGTTTAGATGCCACTACTCCGTTACCCCCTCTCCTTACTTGCTTCCTATAGGTCCACTCTCCTCTCTGCTCTGTTATTCAGCCGGGACCTTTCCCTGCCCCTCTCTCCTGTCACTGTTTTTATCCTCCTCCTGTTGTATTACTATATATTCCTACTGCACATACCTCCCCTTTTTGTATATTCAGTATTGTACGTATCTAGAATATAAGTGCAGTATCCGCATTGTATACACCCTTATCCGCTACTTTAGAGTTTACGCTGTCAACAATTCCTTACTCATGTTATGCACTGTCACTCACTTGTATGCCTGTCTGTATTTTCTTATTATCCTGTATGTATGTATGTATGTCCCTCCAGGACCATTTTGTAAATGAGTTCACTCAATGGTGGTTTTCCTTGTAAAATAAAATTTGATTTGAATTTGCAGTTTGTGTGCCAAAACATTGTTTTACTTCTGTTTACTGCAGTCTGTTACATTGTATTGGGCTGATCATGCTGACATATGCTGTAACAAGGAATCCCAGAATCCCTGCAGCTGACATCAGAGCTGGGCTGCAGTTGTGGAAAGATTCAACAGCCTGAAGAACATGTTTGTTTACTAGTCCAGTTGTCCCCCCAGGGCTATTTACAATCACAGAGGACTGTATTTAGCCTTGGGAGAACAGCGTGACTGGCAAACAGCTGATCAGAGTTTATAAAAGCTCTAACATGCACTGCATGCTATTAGATCTCTCACTGCTGCAGCCCAGCTCTGACATCAGCCATGAGGAATTCTGGGATTTCTAGTTACAGCAAATCTTAGCTTGGGAGTCAGCAGAATCAGCCAGATATGGTCTGCTATACTGCAGTATTTTTTATTTTTTTTGCACACAAATTGCAAATTGGCACCAGCCTCACACTTGGGTGTGGGACTCTTAGTGCTGACTGTTTCCTTTTTAATGTGGATAAACTAAAGTGGGTGTGTCATAAATGTGGATAACAGAGTAAGGGAGTGGCTGTAGTAGTTTGTGGGGTATTACATTACAGTTTTCCTCTAGCCTGACTGACAATAGACACCTGTTGTATAATTAGTAATAAAGTGCAAGAGGAAAACAACTATAGAAAATAAATGAAATGTCAACTGAATCATATCTACAGTAAATACAACATTTTTCAAAGCTAGCCCAGCCTGTTAGCATAGTGCCAGTGTTGCCAGTCACGACACTCATGACCCGGGTTCGGGAGCAAAGCTGGGTGGCTGGAGGGCTAGTGGGGGTAGAGAATGACTGAATGTCTCAGAGAACTGTCCCCTTCTCTGGGGAGGGTTCCTGTCAAGCTCCGCTGTAACACTGCTACCGGGGTGACCACGGGGGGAAGTGCAGGCAGAGTGGCTGGGGAGGCAGGACGTCAGCTGGTTCCATGTGTCGGCATGCAGCTGTGTGCGAAAGGCTGCACTAGACCATAGTCCACAATGTCCTGGGGAAAAAACCCAAGATGAGAAAACATCTTGTCCTACAGGATGAAGTCTGTTAGACTAGGATCCAAACAGTCTTCTGTACCCCTCTCCAAACCCATATGTGCGGGGAGACAGAGGTTCCACTTCTGTTCTACCTCCGGAAGCAAGCCAGGGCACGGAATCAGTGAGGGCACAGGCAGGGGGACATGGCTGGGGGGTTGTGTGGAGAGAAGGGGGAACCACCAGAGAAGGAGAAAAAGGATATATAAAAAAAATGATTTTTTAAAGTTGTCCCTAAGGCATGTCAGTAAATTGAGGAGTACCATAAAAATTTGTGAGCCCTTCAGTCTGAGTGCGTGTGCATGGGCGCGCGTGTGTGTGTGTGTGTGATGGTGGGGCTGAGTCCCACTAAACTCCATGTAGAATTTTGACTAGAATTTGGTTTTATATTGCACCCTCCACGCATTAGGTGTCACAACACCCTTTACAAAGGGAAGAGTGACATGCTCATCATAGCAGATGACCTAAAGGCAACCAAGCAGTGTGAAAAAGCAGGAGGAATGCAAACAGAATGTTGGGATGCATAGGTAGGGGCATAACCAGCAGAAAGAAAGAGGTGGTGATGCCACTGTACAGATCACTGGTGAGGCCTCACCTAGAGTACTGCATCCAGTTCTGGAGACCGCATCTCAGGAAGGACATAGACAGGATGGAGGCAGTTCAGAGAAGGGCGACGGAAATGATACATGAGCTGCACTAGAAGCCGTATGAGGAAAGACTCGGGGACCTTAATATCTGTTCATTGGAGGAGGAGGAGAGGAGAGGAGAGGAGAGGAGAGAAAGGGGGGATATGATAGAAACATTCAAGTACCTTAGGGGTATAAACAGGGTACAGGAAGAAAGCATATTTCAGAGGAAGCATTACACAAGGACAAGGGGACATGATATGAGGCTGGCAGTAGGAAGACCCAGGGGGAATGTCAGGAAATACTTTTTCACAGAAAGGGTGGTGGATCCGTGGAACAGCCTTACAGTGGAGGTGGTGGGGGCTAAAGCAATACAGGGGTTCATGAGCGCATGGGATAGACATAAGGGTACCCTGGAGATGGACAGAGAATGCATGACACAGATCAAATAGGATCTGGACTGTCAACACTGAGTAGGGAAATAGGCAGACTAGGTGGGCCATATGGTCCTTATCTGCTGTCAGATTCTATGTCTCTATGCTGGTGGTGCAGATACTGTAAAGAGACAGATGGAGCAGCTACTACACGTTTACCAGTGTCCTAATACACGCTCATGCACAATGTATTAGATTCTGTTGTATTGGAAGTGTGACGGTTGACCACAACACTAAAAGGTAATCCCCTACCTGACCCTAAGTTCATTGTATGAGGAATGAACCTATGACCTTCTAATCCAGAGGCAACAGGGCTACCACTGAGTCACACTGGCACTGTGAGGGTCCTAACTTGCGTATTAACTGAAGGTGAGGTAAAACTCTGGGCCTGTAACACAGCTCCCCCATGCAAGCACCTGTTTTTGTCCACCTAATCCATCTTCAATTTAAGCATCATACTAAGCCAAACAACATCCCTGGCTCATGATAAAAAATGGTAAGCGCGCGTATCTGTAGTTAACATTTTTAGTTTTAAGCCTATCTAGTCTTGTTGACCCTCACTGTTGTACCTGTTGTAACTACCACTGTGTCGGTATCCCCATATGTTGTAATCTGTACCAATGTGAAAACAAGTCACCGCCTGTATGCAACTTATCCCAGGTCGCTTCTGAAAAAGGGACACAAGTCTCAGTGGCTTACTTACAACATCCAAGAAAAAAAAAATGTCACTGACACTGGCTAACACTGGTCTCTGAACACATAAATATAAAGAGAATGATTCTTTAATCTCCATAGCAGAAATGGACCAATGCATAGAATTTGATGGCAGATAAGGATGGCTTGGCCCATCCAGTCTGTCCATTTCTCCCTACCTACACTATGACTGCAGACCGTGCCCAATTTACAGCTCTTCTCCCCTTCCTTTCCACTGTGATTCCCTTGTGCTTATCCCATGCATTCTTGAACCCCATCACTATTTTCACCTCACCATCTCTGCTGGAAGGCAGTTCCAGGAATTCACCACTCTTCCTGTAAAAAGTACTTCCTCACATCTCCCCTGAATCTAGCCCCCCCCAGATTCATAGCATGTCCCCTTGTCCTTGAGCACCTTTTCTTCTGAAAAATACTTTCCTCCTGTACCTTACTTACCCCCCTTACGTATTTAAAGGTCTCTGTTATATCCTTCCTCTCCCTCCTCTCTTCCAAGGTGTACATATTGAGGTCCTTTAGTTTCTCCTCAAAGGGCTTTTGATGCAGACACTGCACCATTTTAGTTGCCCTCCTCTGGGCCACCTCCACTCTGTGTCCTTCCGGAGATGCAGTCTCCAGAACTGGACACAGTACTCTAGGTGGGGTCTTACCAGCAATCTATGCATGGCAACACCACCTCCCTCTTTCTGCTGGTGATACCCCTCCCTACGCACCCCAGCATCCCACTAGCCCTCCCTACTAACTTGTTGCACTGCCTGGCCACCTTTAGGTCATCTGATACGATTACCAGCAGGTCTCTTTCCAGCTTGGTGGTCAACAATACCACTCCACCCATTTCATACTCCACCCCTGGATTTCTGTGCCCCAAGTGCATTATTTTGCACTTTTTCATGTTGAAACCCAGCTGCCATACCCTTGACCACTCCTCAAGTTTTCTCAGGTCTCTGCTCATCCTTTCCACCTACTCTGGAGTATCTACCCTATTGCAGATTTTGATGTCATCTATAAAGAGGCAGACCTTCCCTTCCAGCTCTTCTGCAATGTCACTTATGAAGACATTACAGAGGACCGGTCCCATCACTGATCCCTGAAGCATCTCACTGGTCACACTCCCTTCTTTGGGGTGAATTCCATTTACCACCACCATCTGTCGCTTACCCCCTAACCAATTTCTTATCCAGTTTACTATCTTTGAACCCACTCCTAAGTTAACCAGCTTGCTTACTAGTCTTCTGTGTGGAACGGTGTTGAAAACCTTACTGAAATCTATGTAGACCATGTCCATCTCTCCACCCTGATCTAAATCCTTTGTCACCTGGTCAAAGAAATCTATCAGATTCATTTAACATGACCTTCCCCTGTGAAACCCTGCTGTCTCGGGTCTTGTAACCTACTGGATTCAAGATATTCCAAAATCCTTTCCTTCAACAGTGATTCCATTAACATTACTGCCGCTGATGTCAGGCTGACTGGCCTATAATTGCCAGCCTCCTCCCTGCTACCACTTCTGTGTAGTGGGACTACATCCGCCCTCCTCCAGTTCTCCAGAACCACTCCCGGTTCCAGTGAGATGTTAAACAGGCCTGTTGAAGGTGCAGCCAGTATTTCCCTGAGCTCCCTCAAAACTCTTGGATGCACCCAATCTGGCCCCATTGCTTTGTCCACCTTCAGATTAGCAAGTCCCTTCAGTACTCTCTCCTCCACAAAAGACTAATGTCCACCTCCCTCCAAAGCTTTTGTTACTTTTTTGTGGCCCCTTTCCTTCTCCTTCCTCTGTGAAAACTGAACAAAAGTATTTGTTCAGGATGTCTGCCTTTTCCTGGCCCCCCTCTGCACAGTTCCCCCCTTCCATTTTTAACAACACAAGCACACCCCTGGGCTTCCTCTTTTTACTTGCATACCTATGAAATGCCTTGTCCCCGTTCGTTACCTCCTGGGAAGTTCTCTCTTCAGTTTGTGCCTTTGTGCGCCTTACTACTTTCTCTGCTTCCCTTTGTTTCCCTGATACCCCTCCCTATCCGTCTCCCTCTGTGTCTCCTTATACCTTCTGAATGCTACCCTCTTAGCCTTTACATTTTCAGCCGCCTCTTTCGAGAACCACAGTGGTCTCTTTTTCCTCTTGCTTTGCTCACTTGTTTGATGCAGAGGTTTGTTGCCTTTACTGTGCTCCCTTTTATCTCTGCCCACTGTTCTTCTACCCCACCCAGGCCATCCCCCCACCAGGTTATCCTTGAGGCATCCACCCATCTTTATAAAATCTGCTCTCCTGAAGTCCAGGACCTTCACACTTGTGTGGTTTGATTCTGCAGCTGTCCTTATATTGAACCATTCAAACAGTGATCACTGGTCTCCAAGTGGCCTCCCACCTTGATGCCTGCAACACTGTCCCTGTTAGGGAGTACCAGGTCCAGTATTGCTCCATCACGAGTGGGTTCACTGACTAGCTGCTGGAGGAATGCCACCTGCAGAAAATCCATAATGTCCCTGCTTATAGATGAAGCTGCTGCTGGGAGGCTCCAATCTACATCTGGCAGGCTGCAGTCTCCCACCAGCAGCACCTCCCTCTTTTCTGCCATCTTGCCATTGGCTTCTACCAGTACCTTATCCAATTCCTCCCCTTGTGCTGAAGGTCTGTAGATCACTCCAATGCTACAGTTAATAGTTCAATACTGTTTAACAGGAATGTAATTGATAGGTGGATTTTTTTTTAGGATTACTAGCTTCTAGTTAACCTGCTGATCTATCCAAAGGCTATTTGGGTGGATGGAGGTTGGAGAATGATGGTGTGGTGGTGGTGGTTGTGGGGTTACTTGCCCCTGTGAGACTCATTCATAGGTGTTATGGGAAAAGGATAGGATAAAATGTCTTCCCAAGTGTGACAGGGTTGAATAAGGCCCTGTCTCATTTGTTATGCATAAAGAGTTAAACACAAGGATCTGTTCTATCCTCTCCATTTCTGTCTCTTGTTTGTCTGGTTGTGCAACCAAATGTTCTGGTGAGACCTAGGAACTGAGCACTCTGATGGTCTCGTGATTCTCCACTTCTCGCTATCTAGTATCTACCTTCACTTGCTGTTTCTGTCTTTTCTTCCCCCTTTCGTATCTGTGGTTATAATATATGTAAATCTTTATGTGAAACTGGGATCCCTTGGTTTTAAATTTATATTGTTACGCTGTTGAAATTGTTGCAAAAAGCTATTTGGAATTTAGGGGGTTAATCTGAGATGCAGTTTTGTTTGCAAACATTTTTGTAAAGCTGTCAGCAGGAGGCTTGCTTGGGACACAGTTCTATTTGCAAGCCTGCTCTGCAAAGAAACCGACAAGAACTCTGATGCATTTTGTGAGAAACAGGAGGTCTCCTTAACAAGCTGAGGTTACAGAAATGAATTACTAGGCAAAGACTTGTTATAAAAAGAGCAGCAATCTTTTGCTAGGGAGAGACTGAAAACTTGAAATTAGACATACCCTCAAACGAAGGACTTTGTTTTCTCTGTTTGTACTGCCTTTGTAAATAGTTATACTGAATAAATTTTATTTTTTATTTTACTGTTATTGATAATAATAAAATGCTACTTGTGAATTTTATAGCTGCTCCTGGTTTTCCTACGCTTCCTGACCTATGCCTCGATGATGCCAAGCTGCAGTACGTAGCTGTGATAGCAACACAGACGTACAATCCTTCAGATAGCCAAGTCTTTTTTTTTTTTTTGGTGCTGCCTGTCCCATATTATCAGCCCTACCACCCAGACCCACTCCCCCCATAACCGATCTCCAATTTGCCCTGGCTTACACCCACCCCACAGTGGGGCCGCTGAGATGACCCCCACCTCACGGAGACAGGTAAAAGTTACTGGCCGCATCACTGTGACTGGCAGGGCTCCCTAGGCTTATCCCCCCTGGATGGGGCCATGGGGGTGGGGCATCCAGTGGAACACAGTCATGTTCAGGGTCGGGTACTTGGGGGGGGGGCGCAGTACCAGGAGGCGACGTCATCCCTGGAACAGGCAGCATTTTTTTGTGGATGCTAATTCCCTCAGGAGGCAGGATGTGCAATGACGTCAGTGGGATGAACCCGATGTCTTTCCCGTCCCTCACATATCAGGTCATCAGATCCCCAGCCTCCCTGGGGTCCACACTTGCGCGGACACTCAAACACACACACCCTCTCCCGGAGAGGAGAACAGTCCATGAGATGCTCAATCCCCCCCCCCCGGCCAGCCCTCCAACGGCCCGAGTCTGAATTCGAACCCAGGTTGCCGGTGTCGCAGGTGGAAATCCTACCTCTGTGCCAACGGACCGGCCAGATAGCCAAGTCTAACATCTCATATCACATTTTGAGAATTCATTATGTTGAATTGTAACTGCAGAGTAGAAATTTACCCTTAGACTCTAGAAACCATACAAAGCATGCGCAAAGCAACCAGAATGCCAGAATTCATAGGGAGTGGATCTGACAGTAGAAGGAGGGAGGTGATATTGCCAATGCACAGGTCTCTGATGATGCATGAAGTAATGCTTTATAATATTCCCCTTATTCTGCCCCCTGCCTCAATTTGAGGGCATGCCCTCTAGTTCTGCTTTCACTCACCAGCCCAAACATCTATTTGCCCCTTCTATCCACTTTAATGTTTGAAAAACCATGATCATGTCCCCTGTCAGCTGTCTCTTTTCTAGGCTAATAATTTTAACATGCCCAGTCTCACCTTGGAGTTATTGCCTCTTAAGTCACTAATCAGCCTGGTGGCCCTGTGCTAAATCCTCTCTAGCTCTTCAATGTCCTTTCTGTACTGTGGTGACCAGGACTGGACAGGGAACTGCAGGGGCTGCCGAACCAATACCTTGTACAAGGGGGAAGATCACCTCCCTTGACCCACTCCTTACCCCTCTTAATTCACCCTAGCATTGCGTTCGCTTTTCTGACTGCAGCAGTATACTACCTGTCTGGCTTCAGCTTTGGGTCCACAGTTACTACCAGATCCTTCTTCTTAGTTGTACTGTCCCCTGTTATACCACAAAGGGTGTATGTAGAATGCAGATTCCTCACCCCTAGGTGTAGTGTGTTGCACACTCTCACATTAAATCTAAGCCCCTGTTTTTCAACCCACACCCCTAATGAGTACAGGCCCTTCTGCAGTTTATCTCCTTTTTCTGCTGTGTCCACTGTTCTTGCCAATTTCGTGTCAATAGCAAACTTTAGCTGCCTGCTGCTGACCCCCTGCTCCAGGTCATTAATAAATAAAAATAAATGTTTAAAGAGTAACGGACCCAGTACCAACCAGTGAATTACCCCACTCAGCACATCCCTCCACTGTGAACAGTGACCATCCTCCACCGCCACTCTCTGTTTCCTACCTGTCATCTAGTTTGCTGTCCACCTCTTGTACACTTCCTGGACTTCTAAAGAAGGGCACTATATAGATCTGGGGGGTGGGGGTAGGAAAACTTTTGTTGCTATAGCAACAGGTACCAAACCTCCTACTTTGTCCATCAGCCTAAAACAACCAAGTCATTCAAACTGCTGGGATTTAGATGATGCTTTAAAAATTGACTGTGTGTGAGGAAAAGGATCAACAATTATAAAGCCTCCCCCCTCCAGTGGGACTTGTGGGCCCCTTGAAAATCCAGGGCAAGATTTCAGCCTCACCTGGAGAAGTAAGCAGGAAAATGTGACATGGATTCCTCAGCACCCTGCTCCCCAGTGCAGGTTTAGCCTCTGCACAGATACCCACGAAGGGATGTGTGCAGTAGTTACTCAGTTAATACTGGCCTAAAGATTGAGATATTTCAGTGCAAAAGGACATAAGACAGTCCTGGAATGTCTTTGAGTTACAATCAGTTTGGAGGCTTTGTTTACACTTTTACACTGGGCATGCTCAGACTCTCCCTGACCCCTCTGCAAGGTGGTTGGTATCAGTCAGTAGCAAGCATACTCTGAAGATAAAAAAACAACAAAGCATCTTATTAAAAAAAAAAAAAAGGTCAAATGATGAAAGGTGGTGCACCTCTTGAGAAAAGGTGATCAGTATCTGAGGGGAGGATGCAGGGTACCCAGTGTTCCAGCGCCCCCTGCTGGCAGACTATGAAGCAACAGTTGCTCACCTGCCCATGGCCACATGATAAGATACAGTCATGGCAACCTCAGGAGAAAGAAGGACAGGTTAAACAGGGGGCACATTCCACCCAAAATAAAAATAAGTAAAGAGGTTTGATTTTCTGCCAGTGTTTGAACTTTGTGTTTTAAAGTGCAGCACCAGGCTTTGATGAGCTAACCTGAATAGTGTGGAAGGGAGGACATCCTTTCACATAAAAATGCGTTCAGTCCCACAGGGACTGTGCCATCAGTGCTTGTCAAACACATGACACGACACGAAGGTGGCAGATGACTGCACATTTGCTGAACGGCCTCACATCTTTATTCTTGTTAGACGGCTGCTATAAAAATAAAAAAAAAAAAAAATCATGGCTCAAGTGTTAAATGGAGGTTTGGATTTGCAGTTTGCAAAAAAAAAAAAAAAAAGACCGTTAAAGAGACCGCCGCAAAAAAAGGACAACAGTGTGCAAATCACTATCAAAATGGCTCCCAGCACACTGCTCCAAAAAAGTAACCTTTTATCCAAGAAGTACAATACTCTCCTCCTCAAAAAATAGTGCAATATTTCCATAAAATTAGTCACCCTGTCTCTACAGTACTGGGGAACTCTGGAGCCCACAGCCTGAACAATTTAAAAGGCAAATCAGAGGAGCCAATGTGTTGCTAAAGGCTGCCTGGGAGCTACTTGGATCACATGACCTCAGCAACACTCAGACCACACCTCCATTTAACCAGGATGTGGGATGATGATTTAATTCCATAGGGATAAAGCAACAAACATGGCCGCAGTCTGTCTAAACATCATTCCCGTGATGTATATCACAGTGAGTTCTGTTCCCTTGTGGGCAGCACCTCTGTCCAACAGTTGGTGCCTATAAAGCAGAGAATCCCACTGCAGAAAGAAAGATGCATAAATATCCTGTTCAGGTTTAAATTCTTAAATAACATTAAGGTAGCTTTACATGCAGCTGTCTTATATAGACATAATACAGGATTATATTCCGAGTATTACTGGCTGTGTAATACGCCTGCACACCTGTGGGTTATTACAGTAAAACACTAATGTCTGATAAACATCATACTAAACCTAAGCAACCTGTTGTCCCCACCACCTAATTTTGTGGGTGCGAGCCCTACTAGAAGTATATAATAGATGAGTCACTAGAACAGTTTGAAAGCTTCATAAGTGACACCTTGGGCGCACTGTGAATGCCATTAAGTTATCCATCAGACTGCAGCCATGCTGTATTTGGGGAGGGGGGTTATGTGAGAAATGAGGCTTGGGTACAATGGGCATCATAAGTACCTTAACTGGTGTTTGTTGCTTTAAAAGGTTGGCCGGTTTCTAGAATCAGATACACATGGGACCTCTCGATAAAAAAATAAAAAAAATTATAAAGGCCCATGTTAAGCCAAGCCCTATGCTCCTGTGGTCTAAACCAGAGCTTCTGAGATGAGAGTCTGCTCAGGGAAGTGCAAATAAAGCCTTCTGCACCATGTGTACAAGTTTTCTGAGTCAAAAAGAAAAACTTTATCCCCTAGAAAGCTTTGCAGGTGTCTTCATAAGTCCCAGGCTGATCTCTCACTGAGATTACTGTTCACCCAGTGGCTCCAGGTGAATATAACCCTGCATCTCCCTGAAGAAGAGAACATATCAGTCTTCTATCTGCCTAGGAAAACTTGTACATTGTACAAATAATACTAACAGTCAGAACAAGATTTGCTGTCCTCCATAAAATTCCTGGCGTAGTATCCCATGATCCATTGCTTCATGTGCACTGCATTTTGATGCGATCGAGAATGACTAAAACATAAGGCTGTTACTTTGAGGTTTTGACTTGCAGAGTGCCAGGCTGGTACAGGTACCTCCAGATGGCGTAGTAGTGGATGCCAGCTCCAATTGCCACAAAGAGGTGCCATATGGCGTGTGCAAAGGGGATACGTCCATCGCTCTTGAAGAACACCATGCCAAGGCAGTAAAATGTGCCCCCGGCAAACAGCTCAACGAGACCATCTCTGTTTGGCTGTAGTAACAGATAAATAGATTTAGACATAATGAGGGTAAATGTCCAAGCTGTGCAAAACATTAATTTGTGTGCCAATACATTAGTGGTCAAACTGCTGCGATGGTAGCCAAGCCCAAGATATGAACCCAAAACAATCATGGTTGAACGTGATTTCTGTAATAATATTTCAAGTAATACTGACGTATTTGTATTACTGTAGAACTTGAAATATTAGCTGTATATTGCACAAATTAATTTGTGTGTGTTTTGCTAGCACAATGTAAGTTGCCTGGGTTCTTTGATGCATTTTACACTTTACCATTACCTGTTAAACAATATTATCAGTTTAGTGGCCTTGGGCTGCCAGGTTTTCTTCCTCATCTTGCTTTTACCCTTTCCACTTATTATAAATAACAGATGTGCATTCCACAAATCAGATGGCCCAAATGTGTGCAGCGGTCACTTTAAGATCAAACCCGCTAGCTGATGAAGAAGTACAGGGATGCAAGATTTACAAAAAAGCACCCATAATTTTTTTGAAATATTACTAATTAAGGATCTGTTAAATATATGGGATTTATTTGTCTGCTAGTCTTGTGCACAGTAGCCCTGAAGAAAAGTGTAACACAAAATCACTTGAAATGGAGGCATCACTAACACTGACAGTAAAAAATAAACTAGAGAATCATAAAAAGTTTGGTGAGTGGGCCTTCATTCTAGCCTTCTGTGTGGTTTAAGTATCGCTGCTGGAACAAGCTCTTCCCTGTGTCTTTCTGTTTTTGCAGGTACCTGGAATCACTCTGGCTGTTCACCTAGATGCAAGATATCCACACATGTGGGGCAAAAAAAGGAAAAAAAAATGTTATCACAACAAGGAAGCTGGAGCCAGCCCATTAGTGCAGGAGTGGAGCTTTTTCTCGTGACACTGGCATTCCAGGTTCGAGAATGAGCTTGGATTGTTGGGGACCAGCCGGTAGAGGAGGATTGAGTGCCCAAGAGGATGCCCTCCTCCTGGGAGGGTGAACGGCAAACACTTCACTCATCAGCTGAGTGACCACAGGTGATGGTGCAGCTGTGGGGGCCTGTGTAGGGAAGGGAGGATGTTGTTGGATGTTGCAGCGCATGCACACGCCTGGCATGCACAGCTGTTAGGCTGTGCATCCATGACAACATCCTTGGGGGGGCTGTACTGCAACAAAGGGGGGGGACCCTCATCTGTGCAGCATGACTGCCCTAAGGACCTGCAGGCCTTGCATCAGCCAACCCAAGGCAGTTCATCCACCTCCATCTCTTACTGGGCCACCCCGAGGGTTCTGAACTGGGGGGTAAGCCACTAAGCTTTGGATAGGTAAGTTCTAGAAGATGGTTGGGGTGATGATGCTGGGGGGTCTTAGGAGATCAGGGGCCAGATATTCAAATGTTTGCCTGGGCGCAAAGCCTAGTTTGTGCGCGCAAACCTGGCATTGCATGGATGTCCCACATTCAAAAGCCCAGTTAGTGCGGGCAAATGGTTTGCGTCCGGGTAATATTTGGGGAGAGGGCAACGCAGATGAAGGGGTAAGAATCTGAATACTGGTGCAGTCCAATATTCAGAGTATGTGTGCCACGCTAGACCTCTTTGCGCAGTCCCCTTGTGTGGCACAGATACCGCTGACCTAAAAGATGACTTACTCCCGCGCAACCTTAGTGGTTGGCAGAGGAAGTGCGTCAGCCCCCCGACCTTCAACACAGTAGTCCCTGGTGTCTAGTGGTGCCCCCTCCCTCTGATCCCATTCCCCTATGTTATACAGCATGTCCGTGGTGTCTAGTGCTGTCCCCCTCCCACTGATCCCACTCCCGTGTATTACATAGTATGTCCCTTGTGTCCAGTGGTCCCTCCACCCACCTGATGTCCACCTGATAGTATATTTAAATTCCCCTGGTGTCCAGTAGTCCCTCCCCCCACCTGCACCCTTCCACAATGTGAAAGTAATCATTTCCTGGTGTCCAGTGACCCTCCATCCCAATCCTCTGTATAATAGAGTAACACCATCCCCTGGTGTCTAGCGGACCCCTGTCCCTATCCCCAATCCCCGGTATAACATAGTAAAGCCATTCCCTGGTGTCTAGCAGACCACTGACAGCTCGGACAGTGGCCAGCCATTGTGGAGAGCAGAGAGCTGTGCTGGTCACTGGCTTGGGGTCAGGATGGGGGAGTGGGGTGGTGGGGCACTTCCTGCTGGGGTGGGGGTTCTGCTGGACACCAGGGAACAGCTTTACTATGTTATACAGGGGATCAGGGATCGGGAGGGGGGACCACTGGACACTAAGGAATGATTACTTACACAGCAGGCATGGGTGTAGGTTGGGGGGAAGGACCACTGGACACCAGGGAATGATTACTTACATATCAAGCATGGATGTAGGTTGGGGGGAAGGACCACTGGACACCAGGGAATGATTACTTACACATCGGGCATGGATGTAGGTTGGCGGGGAAAGACCACTGGACACCAGGAAATGATTACTTACATATTGAGCATGGGTGTAGGTTGGGGGAAGGACCACTGGACACCAGGGAATGGTTACTTACACATCAAGCATGGGTGCGGGTACAGGAGGGATCACTGGACACCAAGAAATAATTTATTTTTAGCATCGGGCTGGTGATCGGGGGGGGGCCACTAGCATCGGGGGACATTTATTGTTAACATCAGGCCAGCAATTTGGGAGGACACCAGGGAACGTTTATTTTTAACATTGGGCTGGCGATTGGCATGGGGAGCACTGGCACCAAGGATAGCTCTCTGGGACAAGGTAATTGGGGGCAGCACTGCACAATCCACCTTGCTCCCCATACAAATGAGCCCATGATGGGAATGCAAAGGGCCTCTTAGCACCTTGCATGCCCAATGGGCTCATTTGCATGGGTTCGTTTGAATATCAGAAATTTAGCACGGGCACAAGCCATTGTGGTACCCTATTTTGGGAGCCACGTCTGCCCAGTGCTAAGTAGCTTAGTAGTGGGCTGCAATGGCCCTGTAGTCAGTTGAGTGTGCCGGTGCACTATTCTACTGACTATAGCATCTTTGGGCACCTGGACAAGCGCAGAGCGCAGTGCAAATATTTGCATTGTGCTTTGTGCCTCTTCAAATATCAGGCCCCAGAAGTGAAGAGGGATTCCCACCAAATGGGGAGCATAAACAGACTTAAAAAACAAAACAAACAAACAAACAAACAAACAAACAAAGGGAGCTTGTTCTTGCCATGACCTGTAAAACCAGCATGAAAATACAAGAGTCCGTTCTTTAAATCAGGTATCAGATTCTATACATTTCATTAAAATCAAAGAGCCACAATAAGTTACATTCTTCAACATTTTGTATACAGCTGGCTACTTTTTCAGGGGTGGTGATCTCAATAATTCATTCCTTCCTTCCTTCCTTCCTTACTCCCTTCCTCCCTAGCTCACCAAAAAGTTTGACAATCACTCAGGTTTTTACCCTACTTTGTTTTTCCTTTACTTCTCTTTTTCTTTTTACGATTATTTAACGCTGACTATATTCGTGTCCTGCTGCCGTGCTGTAATTCATACTACTTTCATTTTCTGCCTGCAATGGAGAAAATTCCAAAAAGCACATCACAAAGTCTGACATAAGACTGGTTGCATTTGTATGCTAGTATAAACTAGAGCTAAGCATTGGGACTCAGATATAGTCTGCATAAAATAATTGCAAACAAAATGAGCAGTGAAACAAAACAAAACAGAAAATGCTAAACACGCATTTGTCAATGCTGAATGTTGGCTTGCTGGCACTGGCATTGGTAGTGCAGGAGTTAGAGAGATGCACAATATGATTGGCAGTGAATTAGTGAACTGATGCTGACCTCAGCCCCACCATGCAGAGAGTGACAGGCATTGGGGTGTGCCTTTGGGTCGTTGGCCAGAACACTCAGGCAATTTCACCTCACCCTACCCCGCAGAGACCAACAAGTGCCGCAATGTGCCTTGGGGTCTTCAGGCCTTATGATCACCCCATTCAGTAAGGAAATATACTGACATGGGTGCAGTGTAGGAGAATGGGGTGAACGCTGGGGCTGATTAGTCCAAGGCACACCTCGATGCCTGTCACTGGCTGCAGGGTGGGGGGTGGAATAGCGTGAGCATTACAGCTGACAATGCCAAGTCACACCCCTGACACCTGTCAATCTGTACACGGTGGAGCATTACAGTTGGAAACCCTAATGCCCAGGGGCATTTGTTGGTATTTTCACTTCAGATTTTCAACATGGGCCATTTGTGGCCCCGCCTCATGAACAGTGGCACTATGAGTTTGTTTGCCGAAAGGTGATTTTGTACAGCGACTGTGCAATTTGGCACCACAGGTGCGAAAACACATTTCAGGCAGGATGTGAAAAATGACAGCTGCACTGTTCATGAGGAGGTGTAAAAAAATGGCATTGTTGAAAATCTGAAGTGAAAATATGAAAAATTAGTGACATCACGAGCATGCATAGAAACTGTGTAATGCACACCCATAATGCAATTATTTTGGGGATTTGTGTTACCAAATTTTCAACATAGGCATTTTGGGAACTCTGGTCATGAACAATGTCACTGTGATTTTGTTAATCTGGCCCGAACATCGATTTCCCACAGTGACCACGCTATTATGTGACACATGTGAAAACACATTTTGGGCAGGATGTGAAAAATGACAGGTGTACTGTTCATAAGACGGTGTACAAAAATGACAATGGTGAAAATCTGGAGTGAAATATGAAAAATTGGTGATGTCACAAGCGTGTACAGAAACTGCGCAATGCACGCCCGTAACATAATTATTTGGGGTATTTTGTTTACCAAAATTTCAACATAGGCATTTTAGGACCTCCACTTATGAACAGTGTCACTGTGATTTTGTTAATGTGTCCTGAACATTGATTTTGTACAGTGACCGCGCCATTGTGCGCCACATGGGCGAAAACACATTTCGGGCAGGATGTGAAAAATAGCAGCTGTACTGTTCATAAGGAGGTATGAAAAAAGCGCAATGTTGAAAATGTGGAGTGAAAATATTAAAAATTGTCAAAGTTACGAGTGTGCATTAAAACTGCGCAACACACGTGTGTAACATGGTAATTTTTGGAAATTGTTCCACCAAATTTGCAAGATAGGGGTTTTTGGATCTCCACCTCATGAACAGTGGCATTGTTGTTTCATTAATCAGTCCCGAAAGGTGATTTTGCGCAGTGACCGCGAAATGACCTTTCAGGGCCGAGTAACGAGATGACAGTGTATGTGTTCATGAGGTGGGGTCCCAAGCATCCCATGTTGAAAATTTAGAGGCAAAATTCAAAAAAATGCTAGTTTGGTAACCTAGAGATTGGGTTAAATCTTTAAATAAGAAAGAAGGAAAACCTAACGAAAGTATCCAGATCACCACCCTTGAAAAAGCAGCCAGGTGGATATGAAACATTGGTGAGTGTAACTAATGGTGTCTTCTGGTGTTTTTATCAGGACCTTCTCACAAATGTGATAAAGACGGTGCTGACCGTTGACCCAGCAATGCCCAGCCTGGCTGTGAACACTCCTGATGGCTTTGTAAATAACAACATCCAGCAGGCGGCAGTGACTGAGGTTGGGTTACAATGTGAGCCCAGTAGGTCCCGATTCCATCCCAGGGATTGCACTACTGTTTTACGTTGCCATGGGCACCACAAAAAACACATCCCCAAATGAATACTTACCATAGAGAGGATGACCAGAGCTGGAAACACACCCATGACCATGTAACATACCAGCTCCACAAGCTTATACCTGCAACACAGTAGATCACACGCAGTTGGCTGAATTGGTAAAGTGAATTGTTTTTCAAGATATAAAAACTTGTTTACCTTTACAGTTCATATTAAAACTTTCTTTTAATATTTTTTATGCTGGATAGCCCAGTGGGGCTTTGCTTGTACCCCATGTTACAACTGGAACACTGGGAAGTTAAGTGGCTTGCTCACTGTGCCACAGTAAGTGGTTGCCGTGAGACTTTAATATGCATATTTTGTTTATTTTGTTTCTGTTGACGAGGAATGGAGGGCTAGAAAATACTTCCTATTTTCAGCCTTATCCCTGGGGGAGGGGATACAGATGCAATATTTTTTTTCTAATTTGTAATTTATGCTCCCATTCTCCCCATGGCAGCCCCCCCCCAGCCCTGTCACCCAGCTCCTCAGGGGATCTTATCTTAGGCCACCCTGGCTGTGGGATGGTTGCCTGGCCACCAGTGCAAAGCCTGCAAGGTGTCAGTCCTCATCCTGCCGTCGCTAGGGATTTTCCATTTTCTCCCACCCCATTGCTGGGGCGCAACACTTCAATGCACATACGTGGAGGTGTATGCACGTTACAGAGTCCTGCAGCACCCACCCTTCCATTGGTGCCGCCGTCCCGTCCTGCCCTCAGGCCTCCACCTGGGGGCAGTCATGTGGTGGGGCAACCAAGCCTCCCTCCCTGGGAGAAAAGAGTTGTCCTCCAGATGCTCAATCTTTTCCCTCCCCGGCCGACCCCCGGAGGTCCATGCTCATTCCCGAACATGGGTCACTGGTGTGGCATGAGATGTGATGTCCAGTGACTCAACCCTCAGTGCCACCGGGCTGGCTAGATGCAAATTATTTGAACCAGGTTAAACTGTTTGTGGTTTTAGTGAATGGGGGAGAAATTCAATCAGGATAGTGGAGAAATTCCTCTACTCTTTTCTAAATGTGTCATAGGATTTTTAATGCCCATCAAAAAAAACAACAAAACAGGCAGACAGGACCTCGGTTTAATGCCTCATCCAAAAGATGGCACCTTCAGAGCAGTGTTCCCCAAACACCATGCTGCGTCATCAGTATGGTCGTGTGGTTACTTTCAATCAAGAAGAGAGGGACCCCTGCAGAGCTACCATCACCACTTCCTGCAGCACATGGTGCTCAGTGGAAGTCTCCCATCCTACTACTACCCAGGCTGGACTCTACTTAGCTTCTGAGAGCTGATGGAATCAGGCTTTAAAGTGGTAAGGCTGCAGGCCTTCGGGGATTTTCTGGCTCCCAAGCCTGTGCTCTATCAGCTAGAACGTGGGTGTTGGGCCCTTTGGAAGCAGACCTATTTATTTATTGATAAATATCGGATAACACCTTTGAGCCAAAGACTCTTTTACAAAGGTTCCACGTCATACATAAAAAGAGACAACAGTGTACAGAGTAGCAAGTAACACAGTAGTTAAACACAGCGCTTACAGAATGGTTGCAGATGATTACAGGAAAATACAAAGAATACAAAAAATAGGAGCTGGGAATAAAGGTTACAGGTACAGTATATGCATAGCATTTCAGGGCGAGGGCACTAGCCATGCCCACATGTTACCTAGAGAAGATGCCATTTGTTTAAAGCAGTGGCATGCATTACAAAAGATACAGAGTCTGATATCTACATGGTATGAGCCTGCACAAGCGACTCATACTCAAATGAGTTGCTCCAGCCCCCCCCCCCACCATGAGCAACATACATCGCTTATGCTAGGATGAGAGGCCCATGATTTGCCTATACGTACAAGCCATGTACATGGGCACAGAAGTGGATTGGGGGGGCATAGGTTCTGAAGAGATTCTAGCTCCACCAAGTCTGCCTCCCTCGTGCTTCATAAGTAAGGAACACCAAGCATGCTGTGCGAACATGTACTCATTCATCTGGATTCCCAACTCACATGACTACCAAGAGTACCCTGTGATTCGCTTGGTAAGCAGAAATTGGTCCCGGCTTATCTTTAAGGTCTGAATAGTCTTCATGTCCATTCAATGTTAGACTGTTCCATAGGGTCACCACCCTCTGGAAGAAGAAATGCCTCATACGATTCCTCCTAAATTGACCACCTTTGAGCTTCAGGCCATGTCCTATGCATATTTATTTATTTTATTTATTTAGTTTTGTTGACCGGGTAAGTGCACTAGACAAATCCTGCCTATTTTCAGGCACGGCCTGGGGGAGGGGGATACAGATGAATGCCAACTGACCTTCAACCAGATTAAGCTGTTGGTGGTATTTTTTCATGAATGGGGGAAATTTGGCCATGGCACCGGGGAAATTCACCTGCTCTTACCTCGCTTACCTCGCTGGTTAAGAGAATGCCCGACCGTCGACAGTTTTAAAATTGCTTTAAAACACATCTTTTTACTTTGGCTTATTCTTTATAGTTATGGTTGTTAATGTTTGGATTTTCTGTTTTTGTTTTATTTATTGTTGTACAGCGCCTTGATTTTGAAAGGCGCTTTATAAATAAACTTGACTTGACTTGACTTGACTCTTTTCGAGAAGTGCCATGGGATCTTTAACATCTACCTGAACTACCACCAGAACAGGCAGATTGGACCTCGGTTTAATGTCTCATCTGAAAGATGGATGGCAGATGTTTCAACCCCCCACACTTACTGGTCCACCAGGAAAGGCCATTCCAGTCAGGTAGCTGGGGGTAATGTTTTAAGCATTTAGGGCCTGCTCCACAAAGGTGCTCAGGTTATACACCAAAGCGGCATGAAAGGGGCTGTACAGGATCTGTGCACCTCACCATATTCCCAGAAATGTTGGGTGTGGTCACCTTGCTCATAGGGTTGTATTGAATGGCATGTAGTAAGAAGGGGCTGACTCTGCAAGAAGGTGGACCCAGTATAAGAAGGGTGAATTCCCCACACAGCAACACTGAAATGTCACTGAGGATAACCACATGAGGACCACTCTTCTAGAACTGGCAAGGAGCCTAACACTGGGCAATCAGAAAACTGTGTGCACAGCACCAGTGGACAATCCCACAGCAAAGGGGCAGGGAAAATTGTATGGATGTGGCTAGCTGGTGTACAGATGGCCATGCAAACCTAACATCGGTGCAGAGGAGACAGCAATAAGTGCTTCAGGGGTACCCCTCTAGTATCAGAGGCTGTGTCGTTCAAGGCAGTCAGGGGAATGCCAACATATAAAAAGGTGGTGCGTTAGAGCATCCAGGCCGCCACTAATGCAGCATGTTATGCTCCTCTAACCATCACTGCCAAGTAACTCAAATTATGCAACCTCTGTGGCATTGTTAACAACAGACTGTCCTTCTGCTGCCAGCCCAGCTGGCCACCGGGGAAAGGGGAAGGGATGACATGCCAGAGCTCACACTAGTGGAGGACTGCGTGGTGGATGCAGACAGACAGCAATCTATTGATATTGAGGACAATGGCTACCACGTAAGCTGAGGGCTGTATTGTAGCACATGTTGACAGCGTACAATATTTAGCAGGTTCCCTACCAATGCATGCCTTCCCTTTCGGATGAGCCCCCCGCCCCACTGCTGTGCACTTACAGACTACATCAGTTTGGGTATGTCACAGAACTGTATAGGGGACACAGCACACATGTGGATTCTAGTCACTGTATTGCACACCAACACTACACAACCCCCCACCCAACAACACACTTCCAGTCCTGTCCTTGACCAATGGGCCATGAGCATGTGGGGGCGATGGCCATGAGCATGTGGGGGCGATGGCCATGAGCATGTGGGGGCGATGGCCATGAGTATGTGGGGGCGATGGCCATGGCACTGAGATACATGGGCCAAGCACACAGTTCCTCTGACCCATCACTGCAGTTACTGTGGGGAAAACCAAGAACACCAAACCCAATCATCTGCCCGTGCCCTATAAGGTCTGCATCCCTTGCACCCCTACCATGGTGTCTCCTGCCATCTGCCTTCAGGAGTGAACTAAGAAAATATCTGCTTATGTTAAATGTCTGTGTATGCACATAAATTATAATTTATAATTCTGGCTTCATGCGAGATGCGTGTATTGCAACTAGACCACTGAGGCATCCTAGATGCATTTTAATGTAATTGTTATTATACAATAGTGTGTTGTACTTGATGTAATGTCTTAACACTAAATCTTGTACTTGAGTTTGTTCTGTGCCTGGTGTACATCATCAGTGCTGCATTTGTCATTGTAGGCCAGTTTTCTATCTGGTCATGCTTGGTAACAGGCATTGTATGTCTAGTGTACTTACCAGGTAAACAAAACTAACTAACTAACTAACTAACTAACTAACTAGTACGGGGACCAGGATGAGGGGCACTGGTGGATGGTGGAGCTCATCTGAATGAGTGTACAGTGGGACTTCTGGTGCTGCATGTACCAGAACTGTGGCCGTGGCATGTGTGGTGATGTTCACCTCTTATTATTGCTGGGCTCTACCATGCAAATTGATATGCTCATGCTGTGGTGGGAGAGGCTTTGCAGGGCACTGGAACCACCAGCCCCATAAAATGCCCTGTGGGTCAGGAACAAGAGGGACTGGCCATCACTGGCGGATGCAGGAGAGGGCCCAGGTGGTGTAGCCAGGGACCAGGCTCCCGGACAAGCCTAGCAGGACCCAGCATTGGGGGGGATGAAGCTACTTGATATGGTACTCCAACCCCTACTGCACCCGCCATTAACAGAGGCCCAGAGTGCTATGCAGGCAGGCCAAGGGTGAGCGGTATCCTGGTAGCCTGGGCAAACACCCACCGGCACCACACTATACAGCCCAAGGAGCCTGCTGGCCCAGCCCAGGTTGTGCTGCATCCTGGTTACCAGGACAAACAGCCATGAGACCACAGAATTTGCTAAAAATAAATGATATTTGCATTTTTTACATCAGTTACTGTGTCTCTGGTGTATTCTTGCTGTTCTGCATGCATGTCCTGAGTGTTATGGAGGTGAGGGTATCCATGTGTACTGCTGTGTACACAGGGGCTCCTTCAACAGAGTGTCTGACATGTGCCACTACTTTTTTATTTAAGACTGTGTTTCAGGACTGTGTTGTGCTGTTGCTTTGCCCGCTGTTTCTGTGATGTGCATTGGGTTTGTGTATGATGATTGTGCTGTATTTACGAGGTCGATGATCTGCACGAGCAGACGCTTATCTAGTACTGTGGGTTGATGTTTGCACGTGCAGATTTCCAGTCATTAACAAACCACTTTAGAATGGATATCAGTCAATGAGAATGCTCCGTGTGCAGCCACTGTTTTATAACAAAGCAATAAGGCACAGTAGGGTGTGGTATATCATGGGTTACAGTAGGGTGTGGTATATCGTGGGTTACAGTAGGGTGTGGTATATCGTGCGTTACAGTAGAGTGTGATATATCATGGGTTACAGTAGGGTGTGATATATCATTGGCTACAGTAGGGTGTGGTATATCATGGGTTATAGTAGGGTGTGGTATATTGTGGGTCACAGTAGGGTGTGGTATATCATGGGTTACAGTAGGATGTGGTATATCGCGGGTCACAGTAAGGTGTGGTATATCATGGGTTACAATAGGATGTGGTATATCATGGGTTACAGTAGGGTGTGGTATATCATGGGTTACAGTAGGGTGTGGTATATCATGGGTCACAGTAGGGTGTGGTATATCGTGGGTCACATTAGGGTTTGGTATATCATGGGTTACAATAGGGTGTGGTATATCATGGGCTACAGTAGGGTGTGGTATATCATGGGTTACAGCAGGGTGTGGTATATCATGGGTTACAGTAGGGTGTGGTATATCGTGGGTAACAGTAGGGTGTGGTATATCATGGGTTACAGTAGGGTGTGGTATATCGTGGGTCACAGTAGGGTGTGGTGTATCGTGGGTTACAGTAGGGTGTGGTATATCGTAGGTTACAGTAGGTTGTGGTATATCGTGGGTCACAGTGGGGTGTGGTATATCATGGGTCACAATAGGGTGTGGTATATCATGGGTTACAGTAGGGTGTGGTATAATGTGGGTCATAGTACGGTGTGGTATATCGTGGGTCACAGTACGGTGGGGTATATCATGGGTCACAGTAGGGTGTGGTATATCGTGGGTCACAGTAGGGTGTGGTATCTTGTGGGTCACAGTACGGTGGGGTATATCATGGGTCACAGTAGGGTGTGGTATATCGTGGGTCACAGTAGGGTGTGGTATATCATGGGTCACAATAGGGTGTGTTATATCATGGGTTACAGTAGTGTGTGGTATATCGTGGGTCACAGTATGATGTGGTATATCATGGGTCACAGTAGGGTGTTGTATATCGTGGGTCACAGTATGGTGTGGTATATCATTGGTCACAGTAGGGTGTGTTATATCGTGGGTCACAGTAGGGTGTGGTATATCATGGGTTACTGGGTCAGCAGGCTGGATAATAAATAGCTGGTATAGCACAGCAAAACGCTAACCAGATGAAAGGGTAATGCTAATCATTTTCTGAAATGAATAGTGCTAGACTGCTAAGCATTTCTTAATTTCTTTTTATTCAGGTTTACACATTTGAAACACATAAAAAATAAATTTATTCTTATTTTGCTACTCAGTCTGTGCCATGGTCTATGCATTTTCACTGTTTATTAGCACTTTCATAAGTAAAGCTGCTAATCAACATTTTTGGATTTTTTTATCCCCTTGCTTCCTGGCTGGCACCCTTCCACCTGCTACTCCCCCCAGCCCTGACACCTGCCGTCTCTGGAGCTCACAGCCTGCCGCATTGCACTGAATCTTGGATTACCCCACCCCCCATGGCGGAGTGTCACGGGTTCCCCAGGCCTGAGAGGAGACTAGGTTATGGATGTGGCAGCGAGCAGCCCAGTAGGCAGTATAGAGACAGTGGAAGAGCGCAGTATCATTCTGCAGTGGCCAAGATGTTTTTCACCATTTTTCCCCTCCCCTCAGGTACTTTGTGGGCAATGCCCGAGTAGATTTACACATATGTGTGCATCCCAGTCAGGAAGTGCCCGACCTCCCCCTTGTGATACCACTTGCACTGCCACCTGTGGTCACCCAGGTGGCAGTATCGTAGCAGGGATCGCAGATCTCCCTACCCGGAGGAGAGAATCCTCTGGGATGCTCAATCCTCCCCCCACCGGCCAACCTCATGTGACCCAGGTCCGTTTTTCAACCCGGGTTGCCAGGGTCATGGTAATTGAGGCAGAGGCGCCTGAGCCCTCCACACCACTGGACTGGACATGTTTGGATTATTTAATGCCCTGGCAGGCGTTACATATTTTGTAAAAATGGTAGGTGAATGCTTTTAATGCAGTTTGAGTGCTTATTTAATGTACTATTTGGCTCTTCCATCTTTTTGTCCCTGCTACAGGGGTTACCACCTTTTTAAGGTACCACAGAGCTCAGTCTGGTGAGCAATGGAATAACCATGGGAAGGTTCCACCCCCTAGAGGTGTCACAGGGACAAAGCCCTTCTTGTAATTAAAAGTACCCAAGGGAAATTAAGGAGGTTCCCATAAAGAGAGAGGGAAACCGCCAGAGGAGGAAGGGAGAATGGTAGAGTGCAGAAGAAAACAGCGTGCATGGCATGCTGGGATATGCTCCTTAAACAGTGCTTGGAGAAAGCAAAACTAGAAACTCTGGGAGCTAGCTGTCCACTACCCACCAAACTAGACTTCGTTTTTGAAATATTGTCATGCCTCGGGTGACTGTGAGGAATGAGGTGTTGCTGACTGCCTTCAACCACTCATGAAGTGACAATATCCCATTATATATCACATCCTAGAGTGTATTATTAAAATTAACTGTCTGATCACCTATATCCTTATGAGTCCCTGCGCCTGCTCCTCTCCACTGAGGAGGGTCTCCCTGGGCCAGGCCTAAAACCTCGGGGGACCAGGTCTTTAAGGTGGTGGGACTGGTCCTCTGGAATTCTCTTCTGAGGACCCTGAGGCCCCCTCAGTAGAGGCCCTCAAAAAGAGTCTTACCTATGTGTTTGCCCAAGCATTTGGGGAATGGTTATCCCCTTGATATGCAGATACCCCAGTATTTAGCTGTATTCATTTGTGCATTTACTAGTTAGTTTACTGAAAGTGCAATATTAACTTATTTATGTATTTGAAGTAGCTATGATGTCTCACTTCATGCCTTCTACATATATACCTTTGTAATAGCACCCTGAGCCTCTGGGGAAGGGCGCTCAAAATAAATCTACTATGACTTATTATGAAATGGATTCAATGGCTCCTTTTCTGTGCTGTTAGAAATTTTAAAAAAAGTTTTGTTTTTAAATTGTAATCATTTTTATTGTGTAAGTATTAGGGGTATGTAAATACCTTGATTAGACTATTCAGTCCTCAAATACTAGGTTATTTGTTATTCATGAAAAAGTAGCTAAACAAAGGCTTAAAAAAGCTTCCCCCAAGGCACCAGAGAGACGCACTGAAAGGTGAATGTTTCACTTCAGCTCTCTCTGAAAGTGCTTAAACTAAATAAAATGTATACTTTTCTGCTCCTTTTGGTGCCACAGGCTTGGTGTACTTTGGTGCAGGACAAAATCTGACACAAATTAATAGCTTTTGTGTGGAGCTTACTGTAAGTGAAGTAAAGGTAGTCCATTCAAAACAGAGTACTGGTGGGGAGGCACCAAACAACTGCAGGTCCTGCCTGGAGCTCGGGTAGCACCTGAGCTGGCAAACCTGAGGTGAGCGAGTTGCTCCCCCCCTGGGACTTCGTTTTCAAATTTCAGTGTGGTTTGGGAGATGGATTGCAAAACTGAGCAGCTATTGGAACTTACGGCCTACAAAAATGTAGATCTAGCAGTGACAACGGCCAAGGAAGCAGATGAAAGCTTGCAAAAACCTCTGTTGTAGCACAGCTGACCACCAAAATACCCATCTGAGGAACAAATTGGAATTCCTGGAAAACAAGTCTGGGGGACAGAACATCCATATGGTTGGTGTGCTGAAGGCATGGAGGGGGTTCCTTTGATCAGTTTTGTCCAGACCTGGCTGGGTGAGCAATTACAGCTGACTGAATACTGGGACTGGAGTATGCTGAGGAAAACCTGTCAAGTCAGCTTTTGGCATCAGGCTGTGAACGCGGAGGGCATCAGAATGATCCAAACTGTGGAATCCGGTTCCGCTCCCACAGCAGATGTCCGCTTAGGAAACTTGCTCCAATCACCCCCGCAGATTTTTTCCCTCTTATCTGTTAAATCGACTCAAATTTACAAATACTTGTGACCATGAACAAGAGGGGAAACAAGGATAGCGAGCTCTCATCTAATCAGAAGCCTGACAACAGTATGATAGATCGGGAGGAACTCGACTCGGAGACCTCGATACCACGCTGCCACAGGCCGCAGCTACCCCAACTAAATCAACAGCTACAATGCTTCAGGCCCTCAAGCCTAAAACAAATAAGAAAATCAAACTGGATCCAATTTACAATGAATTGTGCACTTTTCGAGCGGATATCAAACAGTTATATGGCGAAATGCGCCGCAACATTACCCAACTTGAACAACGCGCTGATGATACTGAGAGACAGGTTACAGTCGCCGAGAATAGGGTTGATGACCTAGAGGCCCTGGTACAGCAATTGCAAGACCAAAACGAGCAGCTTTCTGAGTGGCAGGAAGACGCAAAGAACCGCGTGCGGCGAAAGAACATAAGCCTCTATTGTAATCCAGAGGGAGCTGAGGGCTCAAACATAAAAGAATTTGTTTCTGACCTGCTCTGTACTGCCTCAGACCTCTCTAGGGACATGCAACTAGATCTAGAGAGAGAGTCCACCGTGCTCTGGCTCCCAGACCCTCCTCACCCACTGCTAGTTCCAGGTCTATCATAGCACGGTTCTATAGTTACGCGCTTAAAGAACAAATTTTATCAGCTGCATGGCACAAACAAAAGATATACCTTGGCCAGAAACGATTCTATGTGGATCACAACTATGCTCCAAAAACCATTCAGCTTCGCTGGGCATATTTACCTCTGCTGCCAGTTTTAAAAGCTCAAGGCCTAAAGTTTACCACCCCCTACCCAGCGAAGCTAGTGGTTATATTACCAACTGGGAAGACTGAATTCTCCTCCGCAGAAGAAGCCCGAGAGGAATTAACTAAACATAGTATCACCTTTCCTGAACATCTGGGAACTTCTAATAACCCAGTTGCACAGCCACTGCGATGGCAGACACAAAGTAAAGCTCAGAATGCAGCTGGAGACCTGAAACAGCATCTCGCAGAATATCGAAGGAAGGACACCAATGCTGCACAGACCTGAGAGCTGAGAGACACTACTGCTCTTGTTTAGCCTTCTCCTGATCTTTGCCTTGGATGGACTGGCTTCTAGAACTGAGGTAATGGGTTGGGGGGTTCGGGGGGGAGGCGACTGGGCTAGGGTCTATCTCCAGTCCAGGGGCTCCAAAGGTGGATCTGACTGTAGACTACAGGCGAGGGGGATCCACCCCTGTCTAAATATATTACCCTCTACAAATCTAGGATACCTGTGGTCACTTGTGATTCCCCCAGGAAGCCATATCTCCTCTTATTCCCCCCCTCTCTCCCCTCTGTTTGTCTAAGGGCAGGATGTGCCAGATATTAACCAGTCTTTATGGGCATCAGAACCGTTGCAGGTTTAGGACATGTACCAGCCACTCTTTATATGAGGAGGTGACAACGCCCATGGGACTCTCCTGGAGTGTGGCTGTGTGACTCTGGGGGAACTTGTAGAACATACTATAAACGTGGTATTTGAGGACAGCAAACATATTAACCCAAGGGGGCTGAATCTTGGATTTCTGAATCTGACACATCAGATTACAGTGACAGCTACCTGTGACATAGACAGACCGTTCTGAGTGCCGTATAATTTATTTTTAATATATAAAATGTATTACTGACTGTCTCCTTCTGAAAATCAAATGCTCTAGGAGTGACCTCACCCCCCCCACCAAATTTCAGCTGAGAGATACAAGCCATAAGAAAAATGCTGACAACATGTGAGTTCACACACACAGTTTTTAGAGACAATGTGTTACATGGAAGACTTTAATCAAGGATCCTGTTTCTCTGAGTTAATTACAAACTTGTTTAAGTCAATTTTGTTAAGAGAGAAATCATAAAGAAGGTTTTATGACATTGGAGAGAAACCTAGGTTGTTACATAGGGGTGCAAGTTTGTAAATGTCCCTGTGAAGCCTGTGTGAGGGAGGATACAGCATGGGATCAAAAGAAGTGTCATTTGAAGGACAGGAATTATGCTGAAGTTGCAGAATGTAATACTTTTGTGTAAGATATATATTTTCATATATCCTGACAGGGAGAAGCTAGGTGACCTCCTGAAAAGAGGTGGGGTAAAAGCCAACTTTTAATTTTGTCTGTTTTACTTCACAGAGAGACATTTTTTACCTAGACTCTGACCATGAAAAATCTTGGGATCACTTTTAAGCAAGTATTTAGAGACTAAGTACTGTAGTAGGAATTGCACTGTTTAAACCTTGTTTCTTTTAAAAGATTTGTATGTCTGGTGATATAAGAGTTCTGTATTTTGCGTTTTACATATTTTTAACTATTTTAGTAAAATTCTTCTTAGAACTTACTCGGTCTGTCTTTGACTTCTTTTTATATTTGTAAGAAAAGTACATGGTTATAGCAGACAATAAACGTAAGCTTGAATGGTGATACCAAACTGGAAAGAGAAGTGTTTTAATCTGAGGTCTTTATTAAAGTTTTAAAGGGTTCATCTCTGTACACCTGGTTAGGTGCCCATAGGCAAAGATATCTGTCCCCCCGAAGACAGATATATCTGAGCCTATGCATTGGGTATGCTAACAAGAGGTTAACAGTTTGAATCCCTCCAGAACTTGAGACCAAAGGTTGATCCAAATTCACAAAACAGACAAGAGGGTTACCTTGTACTGTTCACAAGACTATGCTCAGAGGTTGGCACTTTGGGAGTAGAGGGCCTGACCTGCTGAGTGGGTTTGTGACAGATTGGTTGGCAGCGGTGGCATAATTTTGGTATCACAAGCTTTATTGTTCTGTGTCAGCTGAGACTGTAAGCTCTCTTATAAAGAAAAAAAAAGAGTTTTATTTTAAAAAGGAAACAGAACTATAGCATATATATCACTTGGTGTACAGTCCAGTTCCTACCCATTATATATTTTTTTTTCTCTAAAGAGCAGGTCAGAGTAGCCGTAGTCAGGGAAGAAGAATATGGCTTCCGACTACAGCAGGCACACTGTAGATTACTTGAAGCAGTTGTGCGGGGACAGGGGAGTCCCGTTTGAGATGACAGCCAAAAAGCAGAACCTCATAGAGGCCCTGATGGTAACAGATACCCAGAGCAGCGAGTCGCCGACCGTGACTGAAAAGGACAGCAGGGCCACTGTCACTGAAGGGCCACAGCAGCAGGGGATGGTCACCAGTATCCTGAACCCAGAGGTACTCAAACTGCAAATTGAGTTGCGCAGGATGGAACTGGAGGCAGAGCAACAACAGAGGGAGGCAGACCGTGAGGAGCGTGAGCACCCACGAGCTGCAGAGGAGAAGAGAGAGTGAGAATGCAGAGAGGCAGAGGAGAGGAGAGGAGAGGAGAGAGGAGCGCCAGTGGCAACGTGAACTGGAGAAGCTACGACTCCAACCAGCGACACCAGAAAAAGCTCGGGATGCATTGGGACAAGAGGGTTACCTTGTTCTGTTCACTGTCCACAAATCACATGCTCAGAGGTTGGCACTTTGGTAGTAGAGGACTGATCGGCTGAGCGAATTTGTGACAACACCTATGTGGTGTTTTTGTTTTACCGAAGGAGAGTATAACCAGCAGCCAAAAGAAGAGCACATGTGTTTTAAATTACTGAAGTAGAGCCGCCGCCGGGTGCACCCTTTAACTACAGATTATGTATGTTGGGCACTATGAAATAAATGGAAACAACCTCATGGTAGCTGTCATGACTATATTTTGTAGTGAACCTCCATGGTGGGTAATCTGCAGCAGTACTGTTTACTCGCTTCTTGAGTTTATTGTCTCTAACACGTGGAATAGCCTGCACAAACTACATGGCGAGGTTATGGAAGTTAGCACTGCTAAGACTTACAAAGCCAGACTAGACAGATTAAGCAGGCAATAAGACACAACAGGGTATGGGTTAGGCTCAGATAACTGCCAGCCCAGGGGCAAAGTGAGACCTGAGGTTGCAACAAAAAAATGGCAACATTTTGTAAATAAAAACTGATGTTTTCTTTTGTTAAAAGCATCTAGTAAAAAGTAATCCCTCTCTACCAGTCTATCATCTTTCTTTCCACACATATATATGGAATTTTTTTATTATGGAATACAGGAATTCAAAGTTCTACAGAATTCCTCTGGCAGAATGTTCATGTCCTAACACACAGCTCAAGGCCTTATATGGAGCCACGGTGTCAGTTTTAACAGTGGCAGGGTAAGCAGCAGCGATTGCCCTAGTAAACTGGTAAGGAGAGGTATTTTTTATGGTCACCAAAGGAACACCAGGAATTAAAACTCATTAGTACTTCATTTTTTAGTGTAGCTCAGGCGCCGTGTGCCAGTGGGCTACTACCCCTGCCTGTTGGTCCTCTAACAGGTTAAGGGTCCTGGGTCCTGCTATGGTGGTGTTTGGGGGTCCTAATCTCAAAGATAATGAAAATAGCATGGTGCCTCCACCCAGAGAGAATTTGAAGAGGGACAGGTGACTGGCTGGCACAGCCCCCTGGGAAGCTGCACCTACCCATCTTCCCTACCAACCACCCCACACACTGCATACCCAAAAATTCAATACCACCATAAACCATGAACAGTAATGCTTGGACAGACTCAGAGAATTCCTGTACACACAAACAATTTCAAACAGTAAACCATCGCTTTATTTGGGGTATAGGACTAGGGAAGGGGGTACCGGGACCAAAGATGTCTGTGGATAGAAAAAAACTGGTTAGTGATATAGCAACACAGCAAGCATTGGGTTACGCAGGCCAAACCCACCCCCACTGGTACCAGTGTTTCCCAGATGTTCTCAGGAGTACTCACTAGGTGCAGGCATGGTATGGTGCTGAAGGTTGGCCAGCTGTTGGGGCCCTGAAATATTTTAGAAACTTGAAAATGATTAACAATCAGTTCCCCTTTTTCCCTCCCAGGAACCAGGTCCTGGGTACTCACGGTTTGAAGATCTCAGCACCAGGGGAAAATGGAGCTCCTTGGAGTTGTGCAGCAAATCGAGAACCAGGCCGGCCAGGATCCCTCCGTCTGGATGGAACTTGCTCGGGGATCTTGCAGCTAGTCACCTTGATTGTAGTTCTGGCCGCTTGTCACCTTCAGCTGCTTCTGGCCCACTGCAGAGCACTGTGGCAGGACAACACCAGCCCCAGAAGGCCCAGACCTGGGAGTGGCCCCATAGCCCAGCTCCCATGATTAGAGCGCCCTAGCATTCGGGTGCAAGACCCGTGACCTCCTGAGACAGTGAGTCCCACTTGGGAGGGGTCAGCAAGTTCCGTCCTTGGCTCTGGGTGGGGACTCCCAAACGTTGGGAGTTCTCCTGCAGTCCCTGCACTGAGCGCTCAACAAGCAAGATTTTCTAGGCAGCCACTCCAGTAAAGTCCAGTGCCAATTTTGCTGGGTGCTAGCCTCTTTTTCGATCAGTGCAATCCAGCAGGGGGAAAACTCATCAGCAACAGCCCCCCTGCACACCAATCCACACTTTCAGTTTAGCAGTGTCCAGCTCCTTTCCTCGGCTGCAGCAAGTACTCAGCTCTCAGCCACTTTAACCAGTTCACTCAGGACACACACAATTCCTGGCTAGCACCCCCATGACCAGAGATGCTCTGCCTTTTCCAGAAAAATGCAATTCAGTCCACACAAGCAAATGACCTTCCAGCAGCAACTGTAGCACTCAGCTAATCTGTGCAGTCCTTTCGTCTAACTCAGTTTCCCAGTGCAGGGTGTCTGCAGCATTTAGTGTCTCCCATAACTAGAAAGCAACTCTTCCATACGTGGGGAATCAACAACACAGTTCAGTCTCTTTTTCTCTTTCCTCTTCTCCCTCTGTTTCTGCTACACCGCAATCTCCAATTTAGCAATACAGCAATCTCCACACAGGGTCTGGATAAGCCTCTCACGTCCATAGTCCACTGTCACAAGGTACTCCTGACTCTTACAGAGCCTGGTAGCAGACTGAAGAAATCCAAGAAAGCCCACACTGTTTCAGCCAAAAATCCAGCATTCTGATTGGCTGATAGAGCCTATCACTATTCGAAATCCATAGAGATCAATATTTCCTGTTCATTTATTGGGGCATGATCTAGGTACCAGAAACAGTCCCCTCCTTTTCCCAAGAGTCCGTTTGTGTCCAGTTTGGGTGCCTAAATCAGTTATTGGCTGCAGCACTGAGGTTAAATGTCAAACAACATGTCTGCTCCCATTTGTTTACATGGGGTCCCATACATCTTTATACAGTCTCACCCCTTTCAGTTCTGCTGCAGGCCAACATGTCACTTTATTCAACACAGCACCCCAACGGATGGTAGGTCCAACTGTCCCCCATTAAGCAAGCCCACTTGCAAAAAGGTAGCCCTTGTGGTTTTGCTGTCACTGCCACCAAAACACTGTCCCCCTAGGCAGTAGGCAGCAACCTCATTAATATCCATGAGGGCTCATGAATGATTCATGAACCCTCGTTCATGCCCAGATTTAATCTTTATTTAAAAACCTTAATTGGTGCCGGCCTGGTGGCGCTGAGGGTTGAGGCGCTAGACGTCACACCTCACGCCATGCCGGCAACCTGGCTTCGGGTGCAGACTTGGGTCATTGGGGATCGGCCGGGGGGAGGAGGACTGAGCATCCCCGAGACTGCTCTTCTCCTCCGGGAAGGGTGGGGAAGGACTCCCATGAAGGTGCTTGCCCCTGGCGGTTGCTCGGGGGTAGCACAATTCACGGCACAATGGTGGAGGCAGCGCAGGCAGATGTCTGACATGTGGCAAGCGGAAGCACGTGCTGCAGCATCCTTGGTGTCTTTGCATGCCTGTGCCATGGGGGTATTCAGGGGACAAGACGGCTGAATCCTCCGGTACAGATGAGGGTCTCATGCGGTGGTGCACTCAATGCTCCTGGAACTCCCTCTGGCTCTGAACCCTTGGCCTTCTGTGAAGGGGGGTCAGTGACATGGCCTATAAGAGGGAGAAGGGAGGAGGTAGCAGCTCGGGCACGGTGCTCGATGCAGGAACTACCAGTGGACTGGAATCGGGGAACCATAGGGAACACCCCAGCTGAGGAGGTAGGCCACTAAAAGAAAGAAAGAAAGGAAAAAACCTTAATGGGGATTTGTGCCCAACTCTCTCAGGTCTCTGGTCCCCATTTAGCACACTAGGAGCACCGGGACCGACAAACACCCGCCGTCTTGACCGCAATGGCAGTTGGAAAACTTCAGAAGTGCCCTACAGTGCATGTGTGATCCCCGCTTGCTCTGAGGAGCTAAACAAACAGCAGGGGATTGCGAACAAGGATCTAAGCCCAAACTGGGCTAAAATAACATACAGGGCAGCTTGAAGGAATTGAAGGGCACCAGGAACAATCGTGGATGATGAGGGGAATGCCCACAGGCAAATGGGAGATCGGGAAAATGGGGACAACTAAGGTAAGCCTCCACAGGGGGGTTACATTAGTGTATGCGTGTAAGGAGGATAATGAGAGAGAAGAATATAGTGTATGGCCGACCGAGATTCTGTATGGAGATCCAGACACTCTAAACAGTCGTTCTGCTGCACTAGTGACGTTCATACTAACACAGAACGACTTTTTGTTCTGTGTTAGTATGAATGTCACAATGTAAGCCACCCCGTGAGTGTTGTTGATAGGGCTAGTGACAGTTGAAGTGCTGTGTGCGTGAGCTGGCAGGCAGATGGATGGCTGAGAAGTGCGGGCTATGGACGGCAGAGGCTGATGCTTTAAAAAAAGGGTACGTGATTTCATTTTTTGGGGCCCATACACTATACAGAATAGTGTATAATAGCCCAAGCACACAATATTGCTCTTCTCACACCTCGTGGCTAATATGACATCAAAGGAACCTCTCAAGCTTCGCTCTCACGGTCCTTGACGTCATCGTAACCACTTGGTGTAAGAATAGCGTTGTCATGTATGGGCTACCATACACTATATATTCAGTTTTTTTTTCTCTTTTTTCTAATGTATGGGAGTTTTACTTTTTAGGACCTTGTTCAAGGTTTTTAGTGAGTAAAGGTGGCAGCCATGTTTGTGAAAGCAATCGGGGATCAGTGAAGTGGCTCATGAATTCTGTATTATTTGTCCAAATTCTAAATTCCACTGCCAGAACTTGTTCCAATCTGTGCATTTCTATGGGACTGGGGGTCTTGAAACTTACAGTATTTAGCTAATCAGGAAGCAGATAATTTCCAACCTATTTTATAGAAACATAGAAACTGATGACAGACAAGGGCTGCTTGGCACATTGAGTCTGCCCTTTTTTATTGTAATTGCTTTCGCTGCAAACCCTTCTAGGTCTACGGCACTTTCTCTTCCACCCCTTTCACATCCCTTATGATCCTCTTGGGTTTTGCCAGGCTTTCTTGAATCCCACCAAAGGAGATCCATCAAGGGTACTAAAGAGGCATGGCAAAACACAAGGAAACCCACCTGTGCTAAGAGTGGGATAGAATGTGGCCGGCAATGGCAATAAACGCCAGAAGCCTGGCAAACAAAATCCCTGAGCTCATGGCCATCATGGCAGAGGCTGAATTCGACTTAGTAGCCATGATGGATACCTGGTTCACAGAGACCCATGGTTGGGACATGGCTATCCCAGGCTACCACCTGTACAGAAGGGACAAGAAGGGTAGGAAAGGGGTGGGGTAGCATTATATGTCTGGGAGGAAATCAAGGCTACAGAGATTCAGGGGATCCGGGATGAGTTAGAAGCACTATGGGTAACAGCTGAGACAGGATCTGGGGCAGCCATTAGGATAGGAGTCATCCACAGCTCTCCATCACAAGGGGATATTGGGAACAAGAAAATGATGGAGACATTCCACAAAATCTCAGACAAGGGCGAGACAATAATAGTAGGGGATTTTAACTTGCCAGACATAAACTGGAAATATTGTACAGCATCTTCATCCAACGGAAGGGACTTTGTAATGGCCCTACAGGGTGCAGGGCTGAGGCAGCTTGTGGAAACTCCTACCAGATGTGAAGCTGTCCTGGACTTGTTTTAACTAACAGCGACAGGACAAAGGAGGTAGAGGTGGGGTGCCACTTAGGAAATAGCAATCACCGCATGATGGGATTTAAAATAAACACCAGTGAAGACATTAGTCATTCCAAGATCAGGGTTTTAGATTTCAGAAAAGCAGACTTTCAGAAGATGAGAGATAGCCTGGCAGAGAGTCTTATTTACAGGGAAGAGAAAGGAGTAGATGATGTGTGGGCATATCTCAAAGGAGCTATCACAGAGGTAACTGAACAGTGTGTCAGAAGGGCGAGCTAGGCAAGTGAGGAAAGAACACCCCTCTGGTTCTCCAGGGAGGTGGCTGCAATAATAATGGAGAAAAAGAAGGCGTACACAAAGTTTAGGGAGTCAATGAAAGATGAGGATAAGGAAACCTGTAAGGCAGCACAGAGCGAAGCTGGTGAGGTAGTAAGGAAGGCTAAAGCCCTGACTGAGCTGAGGATTGTGCAGGGGGTAAAGGAGGGAGATAAAGCCTTCTTTAGGTACATAAGTGAAAAGAGGAAAACCAAGGAGGGGGGAATAGTTAGACTAACAGATACTGGAGGGAAACTGGTAGAAAAAGATTGTGAGAAAGCAGAAATCTTAAACTAGTACTTCTGTTCTGTGTTCACCAAAGAGAATGCAGGGGACGGGCCAAGCCTGCATAGCAGCAACACTCAGAGACCAGGGTTGACACAAGCCCCTTCACAGAGGCCCAAGTCTTGGAAGCTTTAAGTAAACTAAAGGTGGACAAGCCCATGGGACCGGATGGGATTCACCCTAGAGTTCTTAGGGAGCTGGGGAGTGTACTAGCAGCACCCCTAGCAGAACTATTCACCAAATCACTAGAGAGTGGGATCGTACCAGAGGACTGGAAATGGGAAACAATGGTGCCGCTCACAAAGCAGGGAGTAGGGAGGATGCTGGCAGTCCAGTAAGCCTCACGTCGGTGGTAGGGAAGTTGATGGAGACACTGTTCAAACAGAGAATCATAATGTAGCTTGAATACAGTGGGCAGCAAGACCCAAAATAGCATGGGTTCATGGCAAGTAGGTCTTGCCAAACTAACCTAGTTGACTTCTTCGACCGGGTTACAAGGAAAGTAGATCAGGGAGTGGCAGTAGATGTTGTCTATCTGGAGTTTAGCAAAGCCTTTGACTCTGTTCCACACAGAAGGCTGGTAAGGAATGTGGACTACATGGGGTGGGCAGGGAGGTGGTTAAGTGGGTGAGTAACTGGCTGAGAGGCAGAACACAGAGGGTTCAGGAAAATGGAGCACTTTCAGCTGAGAGAGAGGTGACCAGCAGGGTACCACAGGGTTCAGTACTGGGTGGGACCCCTACTCTTCAGTGTGTTCATAGCAGACATTGCAAATGGACTAGAAGGCAAAGTGTGTCTATTTGCTGATGACACCAAGATTTGCAACAGAGTGGACTCCCTTGAGGGTGTGAGGAGTATGACTTCAGACTTGAAGAAACTGGAGGAGTGGTCGGAAACATGGCAGCTGAAATTCAATGCCAAAAATTGCAAAATCCTGCACTTAGGCAGAAACAATCCCAAAGAGGATTATTACCTGGGAGGAGAGAAGCTTTGCTCCACCAGCCAGGAGAGGGACCTAGGGGTCATTATTTCAGAAGACCTCAAAATGGGTAAACAGTGCGAAAAGGCAACACTAAAGGCAAGTGGCATGCTGGGCTGCATCAGGAGGGGAATAATAGGTCACAGGATGGAAGTGGTGTTACCACTCTACAGGGTACTGGTGCGCCCCCACTTGGAGTACTGCATACGGAACTGGAGACCACACCTCAAAAGGGACATAGACAGAATCGAGACAGTGCAGAGGAGGGCCACAAAAGTGATTCAGGGACTGCACCATATAGCATACCAAGACAGGTTGAGGGAATGCAACATGTACACCCTGAAACAGAGGAGGGAAAGTGGTGACATGATTGAGACTTTTAAATATATTAGGGTATAAATAAGGTTGTGTTCAGGACCTTTTCCAATTGAAAGAGAGCAGGAGAATGAGAGGGCATGACATAAGGCTGAAGGGAGGGAGGTTCAGGAGTAATACAAGGAAGTTCTTCTTTACAGAGAGGGTGGTGGCTCATGGGATAGCCTACCCAAGGAGGTAGTGGGGGCCAAAATGGTAAGCGAGTTCAAGAACGCATGGGATAGACATAAAGGTAGCATACAGAAAGGCAAAGGCGGGGAGGGGCAATAGCACCAGGTAGGTTCTTGGGCAGACTAGATGGACCTCGCGGTCCCCTTCTGCCATCATTTTCTATGTTTCTATGTTTCACCACTGTTTTGCCCCCACTACCTCCACTGGAAGGCTATTCCAGGCATCCACCACTCTTTCTGTGAAGAAGTTTTTCCTCGTATCTCTTCTGAATCTACTCCCCCTCCAGCTTTGATTTGTGACCCCTTGTTCTAAAGCACCCTCTCCTCCAAAAAATATCTCCCTCCTGTACCTTATTCACCCCTGTGAGGTATTTAAAGGTCTCAATCATATCCCCCTCTCCTCCAAGGAGTACATGTTTAGTTCCTTTAGCCTCTCCTCATATGGCTTTTGATGCAGATTCTGTACCATCTTGGTAGCCCTCCTCTGGACTGCCTCTACTCTGTTTATGTCTTTGAAGACGGCATCACGCATGCACAGTAAAGGATTTGCCTCAGATACGCAGTCTAAATGTTTTAATTCTACACTACACAACAAGCCCCGATGCAAATACCATTATCACTCCGGAGCACTCTCATACCATGTAATGGCCATCTTAGGGTACTACTGAGCCACAGAATTTGAAAGCTCTGCCAATTTGTTTACTTTGTTACGAACCTGACAAAACGGTATAACATTTTGATTTTGGACCACAAGAAGCTCTGCACACAAAAGGTAAGGGGTTAAGGGATTATACTACACCCCTCGCTAACACTTTTATAGAGTGGGACTACATCTGTTCTCCAGTTCTCTGGGACCACGCCGGTCTCTAGTGCACTGTTAAACAAGTCTGCCAGGGGTGCCGCCAACACCTCCTTGAGCTCCTTCAGCATTCTTGGATGCACCCCATCTGGCCCCATGGCACTGTCCACCCTCCCTTATAATGAGGGAGAATAACATTGAGGGTTACACAGCATAAGTAGGTGTACCATTCCAGCTGGTAAAGCAGCAGTGCAACGAAAAACGATTTTCTACATTAAAACTAGTTTCAGCTACAGTTAAGAAAAATATTAGCATACCTCTTAAGTATCATAGGTATATACTGAGCTAAGCGGACTTTTATCCATAGTGCTCTCTTTTACTTCCCATCAGTATGTAAAAACTCATCTAATCCGTGTTTAAACACATTCATAGATGGACTTTCTATTATTGAGCTCAGTAATTTATTCCCAATGGTGACCACTCTCTGACTGAACCACTTTTTCCTCTTCCATGTTCTACATTGTTCCCCTGTGAGTTGTAATGCATGAGCCCTAGTATTATAATTTTTACACCTGAAATATAAGCCCAATTTTTGTCTTAGGACAAGGTCTGACAGGGATCTATATAATACACACATATCACCCCTTGTTCTTCTATACTCCAATGAGAACATGTTCCGTTCCTTGAGTCATCTAGCATAATCCTTATCCTTCATCCCATCTGTGTGTCTTGTTGCCTTCCTTTGTACTCGCTCCAATCTTACCACATCCTTTTTATGATATGGAGCCCAAACCTGGGCACCATACTCCAGTATGGGCCTCACCAGTGATGTATATAATGTAGTCACGACTGTTTTTTCCCTACTACATATATGATTTAGGATGCAATTTAGTATGCCATTTGCTTTACTGCTAATTTTGTTGCAATGGGGGTTGAAATTTAGGTCATTTGAAATGTTAATACCTAGATCCCGTTCCTCAGTCGTAGCCCTTAGTCCTACATTTCCTAAATAGTAGTCTGTATTTTGTTTTTTGTTTCCAAGGTGCATAGTAGTACATTTCTCCAGATTTAAATATGATATATATTTACTGCAGCAGTTATTTATGTAATCTAATGTTTTTTGCATCGCTGTGTGATCCTTTTTTTCTGACATCTCTACTCCCAAGCGGCAGTCGTCCGCAAGTTTGGTAAGCCAAACCTTCTTATTGCTGATTTGCAGTGTGGAGATGTAGATGCTGAACAGACATGGCCCTAATACAAGTCCCCGAGGCACCCCACTGGGCACCTCAGTCCAGTCTGATACAGCGCCCCCTAATGCTTACTTGCTGTTTCCTATATGTAAGCCATGATTTCACCACCATAGTATACCTTCTGAAATGCCTATGTCATGTAGGCTGGCTATCAGTTGTTTGTGAGGCAGTTTATCAAAAGCCTTGGTGAAGTCAAGGAACACCACATCCACTGCTTTTCCTTCACCTAAATGCTTACGTACTTTATTGTAAAATTTAAGCATGTTGGTTTGACATGATCTCCCTTTTCTAAAGCCATGCTGTGTATTTGTCTGGATACCTCATCTGCTGTACACCGTGAGTCTTTTTAAAAATATTTTTCTGTCCTAACCCTTTCCAGGTCTACAATGCTATTTCTATGCAAAATGTACATGGCATGCCGGCCCAGTGGCACTGAGGGTTGAGGTGCTGAACGCCACACCTCACACCACGCCAGCGACCCAAGTTCGGGAAGGGACTTGGGCTGCTGGGGGTTGGAAGCGGGAGGAGAGAATTGACCAGCCAGAGGACTGTTCTCCTCTCCTGGGGTGGGTTCCAGAGGATTCCCCATATGGTTGTGGCTCCTAGCAGTGGCTGGGGGGCAATCCACAGCACACAGGGATGGTCAATGGGGATGGTGATGGCAGGCGACTGTGGAAGTGGGCAGGATTGCAACCACCGTGCACTGTCACCATTGCACAGCCATGCCATGGGGGCATAATAAATCCTCCCCCATCTGCTGGTACGCAAAGGCAGGACCAGTGGTTGGCCCCATGTCTGATGCCAGGCTTCCCAGCCCTCACATCCGGTTTTCTCTCCAAGTCCCTGGCCACTCTACTAGATTATAGATAGAGCACCAGGAGGAGTTTGTTGGTTCCGGCTCGGGGGGGAAGGGGTTGCTCAGAGCCGGGGGGTTGGGTGGCCAGGAGAGGCAGACAGGGGAAAGGGCCCAACCAAAGCGTCTGGGAACTGGAGGCTTCAGGCAGACAGGAGAAGCCACACCGAGCGTCCACACTAGAGAGAGTCTGGTAGATGGGGTGCATAAACAGAGTTGACAAAAAGAAAAATGTATGTGGCAGCCATAGTTTTCTTGAGAAAAAACTCAATTTAAAAAAATGTATAAAATATTTAAATTTTGGTGGCATTAGAAAATTGTACCACCAAATAAAACTGGAAGATGCCTTGAATCTTTTATGGTGAAAAAAAATACAGGGTCACTTTTTTGCCCAATTTCATTGCACTGCTGCTTTAAAATCGAATGTGTGTCCATATTCAAACTTGGAGTATAGTCACTGTTGTGCAGCAGTAGCAGCAGGCAAGATATAATCCCATGTCTCTTCTGTCATCTCAGTACTGTATTACTATGTTAAAACTCAAGCCACAGAGTCCCCTACCTCCTGTAGCATATATATAATCTGAAAAGTTCTGTGTTCAACCCTATTCAAAATGGCCACCACAGACTAAGGTACTTAAGAGTCCTTTTCTGGTAAAAAACAACTATAAAACCAAATTCCTTTCATTCTTTTACTTTTCTTCCCTAAAAAGACCTGTTTTAGTGTAGGGATGATAAAAAGCTAGTTGGTTTTGTATGAGTGGACAAAATACTCCATATATTATACCCAAGCTTTTGCCCTTGTCTTTCTCCCAGCTGGGGTCACTGCGGTCACTTACTGTCCTCCAACCATGAAGGTGAGTCAAGGGTTGACGTCACAGCCAACATCAATTTCTCTGCATGATTGGCTGGCAAGGGGCATGTAAATGCTGGGAATACAATGCCCACGTAACACGGAAGCCAAGCCCCCAATCTCTGCCATGCCTCTGGCTCCTTGATGGTCCCAGGATAAACCCAGGTTTCCATGTGCCATAGGGCTGGTCAATGGAGGTAGGTTTATGGTAGCAAACAGCCTCTGTCCTTATGGCCTACAGTGGTATCGCTGAGAACCACTGGAAATTGAAATCTTGGTCTTTATTTATTTATTCATTTATTACAAAAGTCCGATTTACAACCTTTGAGTCATGGACTCATTTACAAAGGCACCTCGTTGCAGGGAGGGTAGACAGAGTTACATGGTGTGGTTACAACAGTGAGAACAGTACAGGTGCAGAACATTAAACATAGAGTACACATAGGTTACATAATAATGTTACTTATAATAGGTTACAGTCAAATACAAGGTACCCAAGGATTACACTGGGGGTACAGCCCTGGACATACCTATACAATACCTGGAGAGGGTGGAGGAAGGGATGGGGAATGGGGTGGGATGGAGGGGGAGAGGATAGGCTGTCTGGAGGACGTTGTCAAGTCAGGGAGGCCTGACAGGAGGATTCCACAGTGGGATTAATTAGGTGCATCTACAGCAACGAGTGTCAAAGAGATGGTTCCGGAGGGTGATTTTGAAGGGACCAATTTTGGCAATGTTTGTGATGCAGGGTGGGAAGGAGTAGATCCAAGCAGGTGCTCGGTAATGGAAAGACCTCTGGGCTAGTGAGGTCTTGGTACTGGGCACCAGAAAGGTGGCCTTGACAGAGTTATGGGTGGCAACAGACAGGGACGCATGCCGTAGGGAAGCAGAGACCCCTGGGGGGGGGGACCCCTAGAAGAGATTTTTTGGTGAGTAGGCAGGTCTGGTAGCGCAGACGTTCCTCAAAGGTGAGCAGGTTGGTGGTGGAGTAGAGCAGGCAAGTGTGAGTGCGGCTAGGGGCTCTGGTCAGGAGTGTGCAGGCCTTATTGATTGAGAGCTGGATTTCAGTCAAGGCGGTATTGTCCACCGCAGCATAAATGGGCAAGCCATAGTCCACTAGCGAAAGGATGGAAGAGGTGATGGCCAGCCGGAGGGCAACTTGAAGGAGGCAATCTCTATGATGGTATAGTAGGCCTATCCGAGAACTTATGGGGGAGGATAGGGCATTGATGTGGGTGTGGAAGGTGAGAGCTGAGTTGAAAGTGATGCCTAGATATTTGTAAGAGGTCACTTGCTCCAGCGGATGCAGAGTGCTGGGGAGAATGAAGAGGGGACATTCTTGGCCTTGTTTTGGTGATGGGAGAAGAGCATTGACTTAGTCTTCTTTAGGTAAATGACAAGTCGGTGGTCAAGGAACCAGTTTTCAGCTTGGTTGTAGGTGTGCTGGAGGGATACCTGGAGAGAAGAGAGATCAGGGTGGGAGGCAAAAAGAACTGAATCATCGGCATATCGGAGCATTTTCCTGTGCAGGAGCTGGAGAGAGTGATGCGGTAGGGGCTGAAAAGTACAGGGCCCAGAATGGAGCTCTGGGGTACCCGGAACAAACGGGCTGGGTATTGGACAGGGAGCCGTTTATCTTCACATGCTGGGATCTAGCAGAGAGGTAGCTGGAGAACCAGGCAAGGGGACCAGCAGAAAAGCCGAGTTGGTGGACGGAGTCGAGCAGGAGGAGGTGACAAACAGTGTCAAAAGCCTTGGAGAAGTCTATGAACACTGCACCGGCAAGATTGCCGGAGTCAAAAGCAGAGTGCAGGTATTGAGAGAACTCCAGGAGAGCAGTAGTGGTACTGTGTCCTGGACGGAAACCATGTTGTTCTAGGCACATTATGTCATATTTGTCCAGGTACTCAGACAGTTGAATAGACACTATTTTTTCTAGGGCTTTAGAAAGTGGGGGAGGATAGAGATAGGCCAGTAGTTGTTAGGTGCGGACCGATCTCCACTCTTATGTATAGGGGTGATTTCAGCTGATTTTCAAGCACTGGGAAACTGACTGAGGCATAGAGACCAGTTTAGTAGGTCTGTAATGGGGGCTAGGACGACATCCAAGAACAGGTGGAGGATCCTGGAGTCTAGGGGGTCACAGCTGGGGTTGTTGCTACCAAGGGCTTTTAGCAGGTGCGGCCTGGCTGTGGGGGGATATAGTGTGCAGGTAGAAAGGAGGGCAATCCAAGGCAGGGGGGATAGAGGCGTGGATTGGGTCAAAAAAGTTGTTTGGGAGGACAGAGCTTAGGTCAGAGAAGGTAGTATTGAGGCAATCAGCTATGCAAATAAGGTCTGTAGTGACGGTGCCATCGATGGAGAGCTGGGACGGTGGGGGGGAGTGGGTCTTCCCATTAAGCTCTTTCATGCTGTCCCAGAAAGTCCAGGTGGAACCCCAGGTGGATGTGAGGGTGGTCTGATAGTGCTCTGCCTTGGCCCGTCTAATGGCCCAGGTGCACTGATTACTTGACGCGTTGTAGGCTTGTCTATCAGCCAACTTGCCTGATTCGATATCGATGTGCCAGAGATTATCCCTATGCTTAAGTTTTTGGATACAGGATGGGGAGATCCATGCGGCATTTTGTTTTTTAGTACAGATTCTGGTGTGGGAGCGAAAAGGTCACAGGCCTTGCTGAAGAGGTCTAGGGCAGAGTCAATATCAGGGGCGTGACGGATGGGAGACCAATCCAGCTGTGCTAGATGCAGTTTTAGCTTTCTGAGACCCCCGGGGCATAGGCAGCGGCGCAAGGTGGCCTGGGACACAGGTTTCGGTATGGAGGATGACCAGAGACAGAGGACAGGTGAGTGATCACTAAGTGAGTTGGGGAGGACGTTGATATCCCGGATTTTATGGGGGCGGTTCGATAGTATTACATCTAGGAGGGTGCTGGAGCCACTTGTCTGGTTGAATCTGGTGGGCTGGGTGACTAACTAGGACATTTCCAGGGCAGCGAAGGAGTCCCTGGTATGGGAGGCAGTGGTACCAAGCCAATTGATGTTAAGGTCACCAAGGATGAGTTGCTCAGCTTTGTGTGGTAAGGAGCTGAGGTAGTCGATGAGAGACTGGACTGCTGGGTTCTGGTTCCTTGGGGGTATGTAGGAGACTGTGAGGAAGAGTGGACTCCTGGCTGGGTCAGGGGTAATTTTTTAGAGTGAGGGCTTGGGCGCTATAGTCAAGCTTGGGGGCAGGGAGCACATGGCTTACAAGGGTGTCCTGCATGTAGATTGCACACCCACCGCCGTGTTTACCAACTCGGTCTTCCCTGAACACGGTGTATCCAGGTAGGAAAATAACGGAGTCAGGGGTTGTTTTGGAGAGCCAGGTCTCTACTAACACAATAATATCGGGTTGGTGTTATACAACCCAGCACAGGAGTGCAGCGGATTTCTTAAGAAGGCTGCATATGTTCAGTGATGCAACACAGAGACCAGCTCCAGAGTGGGGTATGGGAGGGCTAGTTGGCATAGGTCCAGGGTTTGGTGTATATTCCCAGAGAGCAGTAAGAGCAGAGTGATTACTCTAATTATGGGATGGTGGTGACAAGGACCCTTAGTGTGGTGCCGATGTGAGGTCCTGATAGTAGGGGTGCAGGGGATGAGTAAGGCATGGAGGGTAGGTATGGCAAGAAAGAGGTGGGTCCAAGATGGGACCGGGAGGGCAGAGGGAGCTGGGGTGTTGGTAGGTGGTGGATGCAGAGGAGTTGGGGGATGTCCAAGGTGGGAGGGGGGCCGAGCTGTTTGGGGGTAGCTTAGGGGAGAAACGCTCGGGGTGGAGGGTGGGGGCACAGGATGGTGGGTGGTCTGAGCCAGAAGGGTAAATGTGAGCAGGCCTAGTAGAAGAGCGATGGTGCCCATTGTTATGTAGTAGGTAGCGGGAGGTAAAACTGAGCCGGCAATGGTGTGCCAGCTCTGAAATTAGCCGAAGCCCAGGGCAATTTTGGTAAAACACCTGTAAAGAGTCACTGTAATGCAGCTTTACTGCGTGGGGGGTGGCAATGACACTAGTTCTAATTTAGTGATATAGCTGAAAATTCAGCTAAGGCAAGGTGCCAGCTACTGGGATGGTTTGGCTGTGATTGGGTATGTCACCCTAGGCAGTGGAAGTGTAAGAATTGAAAGGGTATATAGTCAAATTAGGGTGAGGTCCCTAACAATAGGGCAGGTTACAGCAGTAATTGAGAGGAGTTAACTGGAGTGGCTGGAGAAAAGCTTGAGAGCAAATGTGCGACCTTGTGGGTGAGATTGCTTTAAAAAGGGGCGGTAAGAAAGTGGGTCACGTCAGGTATTGAAGACAGGGAGGCCAATAGCCATAAGAATGTACAGCAGTGGAGTGACCAATCAATTGCTAGGCTGAGGAGAGGGGCGGAGCAAGGGTCTATTTAATACTGTGAGGAGGTGGGGGAAAAAAATTCAGTCCGGAACACAGCACAGAAAGAGATATCCTCGAGATCAGGAAGTGCCAGGAGTTGGAAAATCAGCTGAGGAGCAGAAACTGTCAGTCAGTGCCTGGCTCCTCCACTGGGCGTCCAGTCAAAACAGCGGCATTCTAAACCACGAGTTTGGAGGTCCGGTGCGTACCCAGTCTGTTAGCTGTGGCCAGCTCGGAACGTGCCGGGGCCACAGTCTGAATCTGTCCGGGGGCCAGTCGGGCGGTCCATTAGCTGCGGTCAGCTCGGAGAGTGCCAGGGCCACAGCAGCAGCTTGGGAAGCCCACAGATGGGCTGTCTGAATCTGTCTAGGGTCAGTTGGGTGGTCTGTTAGCTGTGGCCAGCTCAGATAGTGCCGGGGCCACAGCAGCTGCTTGGGAAGCCCTCAGATGGGCTGCCTGAATCTGCCGGCGGGCAGTCGGGTGATCTGTTAGCTGCGGCTGGCTCAGAGAGTGCCAGGGCCACAGCAGCAGCTTGGGAAGCCCACGGATGGGCTTTTTGAATCTGTCCAGGGGTCAGTCAGGCAGTCTGTTAGCTGCGGCCAGCTCGGAGAGTACCGGGGCCCACAGCAGCAGCTTTGGAAGCCCACGGATGGTTAAGGGGAGACTACTTTGACACTTAAGGATCCCACTTCCTAGTCTTTTTCCAGTCTGCCTGTCTAGTGTGCTACCTTAAAGTGTACTAATTGCCTGAAACACTATGACTGGACTTGCTATTAGCTTGGAATAGCAACTGGGCTGCAGAGCTTGAAAAGCCAAAACCAAATCCATGCTCCTCTCTAGCCCACAGCTAAAGAGAAGGTACCCCATACTAACAGTTACAGACAACAGGTCGGCCCTCTAGAACAGGTTCATTCCTTTAAATACATAGGAGTAATAATAGATGATACTCTCTCTTATGGCCAGCATATTGACCAGGTTATGAAGGTAGTAAATACTAAACTCGGGATACTTTATTGGCACAGGAAAAGCCTCACTACCAATGCTCTCAGGCTCTCCATAAACAGCTCCATTCTCTCTGTGGTTGACTACAGCCTGGTGAACTATGGAGCAGCAACTCGTACCGCCCTCAAGAGAGTAGGCATGGCTCTGCTGACTGGCTCCCGCACACCTGTGTACTCTATGAGAAAGCAAACATATTGAGCCTCAAGAATAGAATCTCATACCAGACATGCCTCCTAAGTAGGAAAGCCATGCTAGGCCTAACTCCTTCCTGTATCACCAACCCGATTACCTTAACCAACTCCATGTACAGGACCAGGAATAAAGAACTTCACTCGTTCTGTGTCCCATTCCGAAGGACAGCTCTTGGTCAAAGATCCTTCTCCTATCGTGCCCCACTGTGGCTTAATGAGATCCCAGCTAACACTCTAAATGCTGCTAACCTTAGAACCTTCAAAGCTGAACTTAAACAGTTTTTATTGCAAAACAATGTCTGTGTGTGCTAAACTGTTCAGAGCAGGTCTCCAGGGCCTGCACCAATCCTGCCTACCAGCAACTAGTCATGGACTCACTCACATGGTCCTCCCCTCCCCACTCTCTACCCCTGCTCCCCAGACTCTGGCACCTCATTCTCTGTAGCTCTTATTCCGCTAGTAGTTGCGTTCTCTCATCTCGTGCCTTATCGCCCCTCTCTCTCACTCTTTCCCTCCCTCACCCCTGCCACCCCCTTCTCCATCAATCTCAACTTCATGATACCACCCTCCCACTTGGTCTCTCCATCCTTCCCTCTCCCTCCCTCTCTCTCTCTCTCTCTCTCTCTTCCCTCCCCCCTCTCTCTGCCTCTCTCTAACCACTTTCTCCCACCTTACGACACACTTTCACATGCACCATTTTCTCAGAAGAAGCCAGAAGGGGAAGGAAGGAAACATATTCAATTCAGTGCTTTAGAGTAACTGGTAATTGCTATTTTTCTTTTAAACTTAGATTGTGGGCTTTTAGTGACACTATACTGTCTTTGTTGTCTTTACTTATAATTGTTTTTGGGCTGTTGAAAATTTAAAACATAGTGGTGGTGTAATTCTGTGCTGTCTTTAATTGCTGCAAATTTTATCTTGGCTTGTCTGACTGCCCTGTAGTTGGGTGAAGGTGTTAATTGTCTGGCCTCTGACCTCAGCTACGTGATAACTGGAGGTGGGGCTTAGTCAGAGTTGAAGTAGCAAGTACAGTTTATTTTCTCAGAAGAAGCCAGAAGGGGAAGGAAGGAAACATATTCAATTCAGTGCTTTAGAGTAACTGGTAATTGATATTTTTCTTTTAAACATAGATTGTGGGCTTTTAGTGACACTATACTTTCTTTGTTGTCTTTACTTATAATTGTTTTTGGGCTGTTGAAAATTTAAAACATAGTGGTGGTGTAATTCTGTGCTGTCTTTAATTGCTGCAATTTTCGTCCCCTTCCCCAGCTCTTAATTATATGCCCTGTTAAATCTGATTGACAGGAGCTAAACACAGGGTATAGTAAGGGTGTGAAGTAGGAGGGCATAAGGGGAAGAAGCCCACCCTCAGCACGACAAGTGTTTTGATTCATTTATTTATTTATTGCTTTTTCTTTAAAAAAAAAAATTATCTGAGGATCAGTGGCAGGATTTTTAGGACAGTAAATTAATAAAAGGGAACTAGGAGAGCTTCAGTAGCAGACAAGTAGTGGAATTGCAGTATAATGTGGGGAGTGGTGCAATGCAGTGGCTGTGGGGCAGCCATATTCAGGCAGACCTTCTGGACACTGAGGTGCTGCCTATCTGCATGCATCTCTCTGACGCGGAGGAGGTAGCCAGACTCAGAGCGGAAGTAAACTGGGTCAGGAGTACCATCACCCCTATCCAGTGACCACCCAGTCCAATGCAACTGCCTCAAAGGATGCCGAGAATGAGGAGCACTTGGATGACAGTGGGCTCAGGGAGGGTTAGAGTGGTCAGGCAGAGGCACATCCCAGATCCTATTCCACTCAAGAACTCATATGCCACACTGGCAAATGAGGACAACCAAATAGAGGTACTCAGAGAAGTGGAAGGAAAGGATGTGGAGTTTAGCCAAGGAGGTGACCTCAGCGGGGGAAGCAGTGGACCCCAGAGGAGGAGGAAGCGAATCCTGGTGGGGGACTCCATCATAAGAGGGATCCAACTAGAAACACAGGAGGGGGAGGACAGGGAGGTGAGGTGCCTACCAGGTGCCACGGCATGGAGGGATGGAAGGAAGATCCTGGGGATCACTGGGAAGGCAAGATGGGAGGGTGAGCTGGATGTCATTATCCACCTAGGTACTAATGACCTGGCAAATGGGGAGCCAAAGGAAGTTCAGGAAGAGTTTAGGAAACTGGGAGGGGTCTCAAGCAAGTAGCTACTTCTGTCACTTTCAGAAGTACTACCTGTGAGAGGCAAGGAGAGCATAGAGTGCATGCACCAGGAACTTTAACTCATGGTTGAAGAATTGGTGCTGTGAGGAAGGGTTGGATTCATTGGTGACTGGGATCCACCTGGAGGATGGAGGTTTGTTCAAGCCTGACGGCCTGCATCCATCCTGGAGGGAATCCAGCACTCAATGATAAGTTTAAATGCTACATTGAAAGCATTTAAACTAGCAAAGGGGGTGGCAGGCCAGCAAGGAGGGTACCTACTTGCTCACCCACCACAGCTAGCAGTGGAACCAGTGAACCAGAGGAGTGGCTATCTCTGCAAAGCAGTGTGCAAAGATGGAGATTAGTGCCCAAGAGGTGGATAAGCAGAAAAGGGACAAAATGCAGCAGAAGGGCAGACAGCAAGGAGAACCAGGGATAAATGACAACCAAGGAAGGAGCTGGAGTAGAACAGTGAAACAGTCTAGGGAGGTCAAATCATGGAAAGCCATGTGTGCAAATGCTAGGAGCCTTAGCAACAAGATGAAAGATCTGGAGGCTGTCATGGTGCAGTCAGACCTGGACATTGTGGCCATCACCGAAACCTTGTGTAATGATAACCACGACTGGGAGATGGCCATACCTGGCTACAACATATTCAGAAGAGACAGAGCAGGCAGAAAGGGAGGAGGAGTGGCACTGTATGTGAAAAATGACATAAGGGCCACAGAGATCCAGGAGGAACAAAATGGAGGAATACTGTGGGTTAAGCTGGAAAGGAAAATGGGGCCAGCCATCCGCACAGGTGTGGTCTATAGACCACCAGTGCAGGAGGAAGAAACAGATAGGGAGCTGATGCTAGCCATCCAAAGGATGGCAGACAAGGGTGAGGTAGTACTGGTTGGAGACTTCAATATTCCAGACGTGGACTGGAGCATCCCAGCAGCAGCATCAACTAGGAGCAGATTTATCCTGGACTCCCTTCAGGGTGCCTTCCTCAAGCAACTGGTCATGGAACCAACTCGGCAGAAGGCAATACTGGACCTTGTGCTCACAAACAGGGACAGTGTGATGGGGGTAACAGTGGGGGAGCACCTGGGAAACAGTGACCACCAGTCATTGTGGTTTGAAATCACAGAAAGAGCAGAACCAAACCACACAAAAACATGTATCCTGGATTTTAGGGGGGCAGACTTTGGGAAAATGGGGAGATACTTGAAAGAGGCATTAAGGAGAATGGGACAGGAATCAGGGTTGAGGAACAGTGGGCAGTATTTAAAATGGGGATTACAAGAACAACAGAACTATGCATTAAGCAGGTTAGCAAGAGGAAAAGGAAGAGGAGACCATTATGGTTTTCCAAAGAGGTAGCAAAGAAAGTGAAAGCCAAAAAGATTGCATTCAGGCAATACAAAAAGACACAGGCAGAAGGGGATAGGGAGAAGTACCAGGAGAAGCAAAGGGAGGCAGGGAGGTCAGTAAGGGAAGCCAAAGCTCAGACAGAAGAACACATTGCAAAATCAGTGGGTAGAGGACAAACCTTTTACAGGTACATAAGTGAAAAAGAAAGACAAAGGGAGGGATAGTGAGACTGAAGGGGAGGATGGGGGCCGTGGAGGATGACAACAGTAAAGCTGACATATTGAACAGGTATTTCTGCTCAGTCTTTACTGAGGAAGAGGAGGGTAATGGGTCTGAAGGGTACAAGGGGTGAGAATGGTGCAGAAATGGACACAGAGTCCCTTTACATGAGAAAGGGTCCTGAAGGAACTGGAAGTAATAAGAGTTGATAAAGCAATGGGGCCAGATGGGGTGCACCCTAGGGTCCTTAAAGAACTAAGAGAGGTGGTGGTGAACCTCTGGCTATCCTGTTTAGCCGATCACTGGAAACAGGGGAGGTACCCAAAGACTGGAGGACAGCAGATGTAGTCCCCTTATACAAAAGTGGGAACAAAGAGGAAGCAGGAACTACAGACCAGTCAGCCTCACCTCGGTAGTGGGGAAGATCATGGAAGCACTACTGAAGGAGAGATTGGTGGAACATCTGTTGTCAATGGACTACAGGACCCAAGGCAGCATGGTTTCACCAGGGGAGGTCATGTCAGACCAACCTCGTTGAATTTTTGACTGGGTGACTAGGGAGGTGGATCAGGGAGGGCAGTGGACATGGCCTATCTGGACTTCAGCAAGGCCTTTGACACTGTGCCACATAGAAGACTATTACAAACTGGGGAATATGGGTGTGGGCAGGACAGTAGTGTGGTGGGTAGGTAACTGGCTGGGTGGCAGGACACAGAGGGTGGTGGTAAATGGCTGTCACCCACAGAGGGAAGAGTGACCAGTGGGTACCACAGGGATCAGTGCTGGGACCGGTCCTATTCAACATCTTCATCAGTGACATTGCAGGACCTAGAAGGCAGAATTTCACTGTTCGCTGATGACACAAAGCTCTGTAACAGAGTAGACACACCAGAGGGTGTAGACAGAATGAGAAGCGACCTGCAGAAACTTGAAGAATGGTCAGGGTTTGGCAGTTGAAATTCAATGCAAAGAAGTGCAAGATAATGCATATGGGGCACAAAAACCCTGGCACAATATATCAGTTGGGGGGTGAGGATATAGCATGCACTAAGCAGGAAAGGGATTTGGGGTTATCATCTCTGATGACCTCAAGGTAGGGAAACAGTGTGACAAGGCAGCAGGTAAAGCAAATAGGATGCTGGGATGTATAGGCAGGGGCATCACCAGCAGGAAAAGGGAGGTCATAATTCCGCCATATAAGACACTAGTGAGGCCCCACCTGAGTACAGTGTACAGTTCTGGAGACCATACCTACGTAAGGACATAGACAAGGTAGAGAAGGTTCAGAGGAGGGCAACAAAGATGGTGCATGGATTGCATCACAAGTCCTATGAAGACAGGTTGAAGGAACTGAACATGTACTCCCTGGAGGAGAGGAGGGAGAGGGATATGATAGAGACATACAAGTATCTTACAGGGAGGAACAGGGTGCAGGAAAACACAATTTTAAGCGAAAAGATATTCCAGGACTAGAGGGCATGGGATGAAGTTGGAGGGAGGACGATTCAGAGGAAACATGAGAAAGAATTTCTTCACAGAACGGGTGGTGGACAAGTGGAACACCCTGCCAGAGGAAGTGGTGGGGGCTGAAACAATCATGGGATTTAAGAATGCATGGGATAGACATAAAGGAATTCTGGAGGTCAGGGGTATGGGGCAACAGACTTCTAGGAAAACAAACTGAACTTACAAGCTCAAATGGGCAGACTGGGTGGGCCATAGGCCCTTATCTGCCGACACCGTCTATGTATCTATGTATCTATGTACCATCCCCAGCTCTTCAGCTCCAAAGCTGTAATACAGTGTGACAATGCTCTTTCTGGGCTGCTCTACCCCCACGCTCTATTCACGAACCACCCTCTCCCTATCCTACATTTCCATCTCTCTCATTTCCTTATGCCATATAGCACTTAGTATTAAACCCTTAATGAAACTCATAAGAAACTCTTAGCTGCTTTCTATGTATTTTTTTACTTCCTATCCTGATACAGCTGCAGGATGCCGTCACTGTTTTATGGGCATTGTGTGCATGTTAATTGCAGAAGCGCTGGTCAATTAGTGAAACTGCATCGGGAGTCATCTCCTTGATTCATCATAAGCAGGATTTCGCTATAGCGAGGTTCGTTATAGCGAGGGAGCACTGTATGTCTGTTATTGTACTGTGAATTTAGTTGTGTACTGATATTTCAACTATGTCTGTATTTGTACTGTGAATTCAATGTTGTCTGTATTTGTACTGTTTAACATACATGGACCCTTTCTAAAAGAGTTCTTACTCAAAGGTTGTTTCTGAAATTCCAATAAATAATTAAATGAATAAAAAGGACAAAACACATATCTGCAGTGTGTTGCTCTCAGCATTAGCTGAAATAGATGTGAAGGCCTTGTAGAAGGTGACTTTTGTGTTGGAAGAGCCTCATCAGTCTACCCCCTGTGCAAGGATTTACTTACCTACGATGCTTTGCACTAGGGCTGAGGCCTCTGAATGCATGTGTAACCCCCCTCCTTTGGTTGGGGCTTACCTGGTTAGCCCCAGGAGCCCATACTGGCTCCTTTCCTCCTGCTGCCAGTCCAGGATCCTGAGTGTTCCTTTCATCTCCGTCTGGCCCATGCATCACTTTGCAGCTTAAAACAGGGCCAGAGGAGCTGAACCACGGAGCTGCCATGCTGCTGCTGTTTGAAATAAGTGGCAGAGGCCTGCGCATGCGCATAAGCACATCATTGTTTTCAGATCCCAGTAGCAGTCCTCCAAATGCCTCACTGGTGGTCTCGACCCCCAAAATAAGTCAAACGGGGGTCAAACACCTGGAGGAGGCACAAAAGAAGTAGCTTTAAGGTTTATTTTGAGAGCGCCAATGAGTGCTTTAGGATCGGGGTGGCAGCTTCATGAATATTAATAAGGCTGCATGAATGATAATGAGAGAGCCTGCCTGCTGACTAGGGACGGTGTAGTTCAGCAGCAGTGACAGGCAGAGGGACAAAAAATATATAAAACTCTGCAGTTGTTCAACAGGGCGCAGTGACTGCTACATATCTGTGGGGCATTGGGAAAATAAAAATGTTTGGTTTGGCTGTGTCAGGATTTGAAAGTGGAACATGTTATGGACTGCAAGTGAACGGTTTGCAGTGAGCAGCCATGTCATGATACTATGACCTCCCCCCATGCCAGCCAATCGTTATCTTAAGATGCCCAAAAGACAACTGAAATTACTTCTGGGAGGGGTGCAAACTTTGTTTCAGGCACCAAAACCCCTGTTCCAGTTAATAATTGAAGGAAGCTAATGACTATTAATGTTACTGAGGGACAGCAAGAATCAGCCAATCAGAAGCCAGGATTTTTGAGTGAGACCCGAGGGACTTTGGGGCATTTGGGCAGTCTGTCCTGGGCTCTGCTCGAGTCAAAAAGGCTCAGTGCTGTGTGTTGGAAAAAGAGAAGGCCTTTTACAGGTGTAACCCCTAGGTGGCGCTATCCCAAGGGCTACTACCCCTGCCTGCTTGGCTAGTAGCAGGTTAAGGAGCCTGAGTTCTGAAACGGGTGCCTCCACCCAGAGGTCAGGGTTGGTAGTGGTCAAGCTAACCTGGGCACAGCCCTCCGGGACACTGTAACCCCACTCTTTCCCCTCTAGTGGCCTGAACACTGTACAATAATCACTTTCACAATACCCCTAGTACACCACACAAGTACCCGCACTGTTCACACTTACCACCAGGGCTGGTTCCTCTGGCTCAACCCTGGGGACCCCCTGTAAAACAAGGCTATGCACAGCAAATAGCAACAGTACAGTACTCTGAGCACAAACTGGAACCACGGTCAGATTACATGCAGAAAAAGTTAGATTTGATTTATTCAGGGGACTTGAACAAGGAAGGGGCAAAATCAGGTTAATTAGCTTAAAGGTTATAGCAATCAAGCAGTTATGCATGTGCTTTGAGTCCCCCCCACACAGTCACACCTCTGGGTACCCAGGTGGAGAAGAGATGGGCTAGTCAGGACTGTTGCCCGAGGTTGCAGCTGGTTGGGGCCCTGTGATGGAAAACACAACATGCACAGTACATCATATTTGTAATCCGGAGCCAGAGGGCTCAGTTTGTAAAGGAAACTAAACAACAAGACAATCAGATGACACACTCAGATTAGGCTGTTGTTGCAGGGAAACTACCCTGGTATTTACTCACGATACCCAAGACTGGACACAGGCTGGGCGAAAATCAAGACTGCAGGTGGTTGATCTGGAATGCCAGGAGAAGCAGGGCCCACACGAGTCACAGAGACGTCGTTCCTGTTCAAGCGTGGAGCAGGGGGCTGATCCCTAGGCAGGTCTCTTGTCGATGGCTTCTCTGTGCAGTGGGTAGTCTGGCTGGACCAGTCTGGCAAGGCCCAGACCTCATGGAGACAAAATCGGATGTAGTCCGTTTTGGGCTGGATACAGCTTCCAGCAAGCAGAACACAGTTCACACAGTGGGGAACTAACTCACAACCCACTAGCAGCTCATAGCACATTTACATGTACAGGAATTCTACTATACCAGGCAAAGCGCTCCCCGGTCTCTGCACATACCTGGAGCTTAGGGATAGCTGGAACTCCTGACAGGCTGACCACATTCAACAAAATCTTCGGTCTTCTTCAGGTTGAGCCTGACCCACTTCAGTAGCTCACTTTAGTCACATAAACTTGGATTTAGTCCAAAATAATTGTCTTCTCTCCCTCTCAGGAGCAGTTGGCAGACATGCAAGCCAAAAACTCAGCCCTTTCACAGTTTTCCCATGTGAATCCACTCAGGATTGCTGCCCAAAATCACTTCAGCTCCTTCTTGTTCAGTTTCAGCTTAGATCTAACTGAAAACTGCAAGCAGCCTGGGACTTCCACAAGATCCAAAAGATTTGGTTGGCTGATTTGGCTGTCAGTCAAAGCAAGAGCTCCCCCTTCAGTTGCAAAAAGGCAAAAAGCTCCAAACTAAAGTTCCTACAGATTTTGAATTCAGACAGCTCCTGTAGTCCAGCTACATTTTAGGTCCCACCAGTACTGTTTGGTCCAATTTGCAGTCCAGGACCAAGATAGTGGAGACAAACAAAACAGTCCTTGCTACAAAGAAAGCAGGTTAGACAAACTACATTATCATTATCATTCTAAATGATTTTCAGTAAATAGTTACATCTTTCAACAGAGCTCCCTCTCAGATTACTTAAGCTGCAATTAGGCAGCTCTTAAAGAGACAGTACACAGAGGCTATACAGGCTCTGGTAATCACATTTAAACTGCTAAAACACAGGACACCAGCCTGGCAGTGAGCATTTCGGCAAGCTCAAGGAAGACTTTTTGGGAACCCCCCATTTGTAGGGGGGTTACACAGGACTCAATTGGTGAAACAGTAAATTGTTTGAGGGTTGGAGTAAAGGATTTTCTCTGTCTGAAGGAACTGTGTATTGCAGATGAACATTTAAGGCAAATTGGGGAAAGCTTCTGGCGTTTTGGAGATTCGGCATTGCAGTGAGCCTGCACCAGTGTGGCGAGACCCTGAGCTGTGTAAGGGGAACATCAGAACTGTAAGTGACCCTGAGCTGCAGAAGGGGGAAAATTGGAACTGTGTGCCAGAGCTAAAGGCTGGCATGGTGCCTGAATATGAGGACTTTTGAAAGGAAAAAGGTTTGCAGGTAACCAGTTGTTTTTGCTGAAAGCCAGCTGTGGAAAGGAAGTGGTTTGATTCCAGAGACCGCAGGTCACTAGCCAAAAGCTACCAGAATGGTAGAAATTTGGAGAATTTGTTGCTGCACACCAGAGCTGTTTGTTTCTGCCCAGGAGAAAGGTGAAAGCTGAAAATTGTCACAGCTGCAACTGGGAGCCAGATAGGGAACTCACAAACCCCTACCAAGTGAGGTAGACTTGGCTGCAAGGGGCCACGGGCACATGCCTGAGTGCTAGGGCACTCTGGACCCATTAGGGGAGCTGGACTGTGGATTTCCTCCTTGGTCTGGGTTCCTTGTGGCCTTGTAGGCCTTGTGTTTGGGCTCTGTGACCTGGCCTGCGGAGTGGGCTGAAGGGGACAAGCTGCAAGAGTCTTCACTAAAAATACCACCAACAGCTTAATCTGGTTCAATGTCAGTTGGCATTCATCTGTATTCCTCCCCGGGATGAGACTGAAAATAAGCAGAATTGTCTAGTCCTCCTTTTCTGGTCAACAAAAAAATAAAAATAAATAAAGTCTTCAAGCAAGTCCGAGGTTGACCAGCGTTTCCACTGCCGGTCTGCTTGCTGTCCCCTGGACGAGATTGATTGCCTGATCCCTGAACTGCCAGACCCCACTGTGCCAGTGACTGAACCCCAGTGCCTCAGGACCACGAGTAACCCAGGGCTTGCCCTGACAAAAGGGGAGTAAAATGTTTAGCATCCTAGGAAGAGTTACTCAAAGGGCCCCCATGCCTGTCAACCCGTGGCATCCAGCAGGCCTGCGTTAAGTCTGGGTACCCAGTTAAGAGTATCAGAACACAGGGGGTTTGCACTGGTACCTGTGGGGGTGGGAACTGTGTGTATTTTGATCTGTGGGCCCTGTTAACCCAAATAACCAGCTTTCCTTCTGAACAGCAATCCCGTTCCCGGTACCCCCTTTCCTAGCCCTTCCCCCTAAAATAAAGCTGTGTTTTGATTGTTGTAATTTCTGTGTGGAGGGCAACTTATTGATATTAGCTGCTAAGTATGTGTGTTATTATTGGTGCATAACATAGTATCTAGTGTGTGGGGTGGTTGGAAGGGGAGGTGGGTAGGTACAGCATCCCAGGGGGTTGTACCAATCAAACCCCTGGCCCACTGTCACTTGACTCTGGGTGGAGGCACCCCGTTGATTTTTTTCTATAGAACCCCCAACCACCATTGCAACAGAACCCAGGCCCCTTAACCTGCGTGTTAGTCAACAGGCAGGGGTAGTAGCTCATTGGCACATGGCGCCTGGGCTACACATTTGCAGATTTTGAAGAGAGATACAGAAACTAAACACTTAGACTTTGTCAATTCATGTTGCCCTTGCCTCCTGTGAAGCTATAATCCACTGCTTGTGACATCAAAACCTGTTGTCATGGAAATTATTTTGCTGCCACAAGCAGAGGATTAAGAAACAGTCAAATAGCATCGAGGCAAAATGCAAAACAGACAAGCTTAATCCTCTTACAGTCATCATACAGAATTGATGTACTGGTGAGTAGAGAAGAAAATAGCAAATCTGTATTGTGTGGTGTGTTGTCCCCCCACCCTGGAAAACAGTATGTCTTAACTCTTACAAATTCAACATGTGAGTTTTGCTAAGTCCCAAAACAATGAAGTACTGCACCTTTAAAAAATATCTCTTATGCTCCATAGAAACATAGAAACATAGAAACATAGACTTTGACAGCAGATAAGGACCACTAGGCCCATCTAGTCTGCCCATTTCCCTACCTACAGGATAGGCTGCAGATCCTAGTTAACCAACAGCCTATTTCTTCCTACCCCCCACAAGAATTGCCTTATGTCTGTCCCATCATTCTTGAATTCTCCCACAGTTTTAGACCCCACAACCTCCTCAGGAAGGCTGTTCCATGCATCTACCTTCTCTGTGAAATAATACTTCCTCACATTGCTCCTGAACCCTCCTTCTATCTTTAAATTGTGTCCCCTTGTTCTTGCACGCTCTTTTCTGAAAGATGCTACCTCTTGGACTTTGTTGATTCCACTGAGGTACTTAAAAGTTTCTATCATGTCCCCTCTCCCTTCTTTCCTCAAGGGTATACATATTAAGCTCCTTTAGTCTCTCCTCATACGGCTTCTCTTGCAGACCCTGCACCATTTTAGTTGCCCTCCTCTGGACTGCCTCTATCCTGTCTATGTCCTTGCAGAGATGGGGTCTCCAGAACTGGACACAGTACTCCAGATGGGGTCTCACCAACTGTCTGTACAGAGGGATAACAACTTCCTGTTTTGTGCTGCTGATGCCTCTCCCTATACATTCCAGTATACCCCCAGCCCTCCCTACTTCCTTCTCACATTGCTTGCTAACCTTAAGGTCATCTGATATGATTACCCCCAGGTCCCTTTCCTTTTTTGTTGTTGTTACTACTCCCCACCCATTGTGTATTCTTCCCCTGGGTTCTTGTTTCCCAGGTGCATTATTTTGCACTTCTTTGCATTGAATCCTAGCTGCCATACTTCTGACCATTCCTCCAACCTTGCCAAATCCCTTTTCATCCTTTCCACGCCTCCTTGTGTATCAACCCTGTTGCAGATCTTTGTGTCATCTGCAAAAAGGCATACTTTTCCTTCCAGTCCCTCTGCAATGTCACTGATGAAGACATTAAAAAGGACTGGACCCAATACTGAACCCTGCGGTACCCCACTAGTAACCCCCCTTTCTTCAGAGTGGACTCCATTTACAATTACCTTCTGTGTCCTGTTGTCCAGCCAATGTTTTACTCAGGCTACCACCCTGGGACCCACTCCCAGGCTGGTTAAGTTGACTATTAATCTTTTGTGTGGGACTGTGTCAAATATCTTGCTAAAGTCTAGGTAGGCCATGTCCACAGCCCTCCCTAGTCTACTACTTTGGTCACCCAGTCAAAGAAATCTATTAGATTCTGTCCTGACATGACCTTCCCGCCAGAACCCATGCTGCCTTGGGTTCTGTGCCCACTGGCCCTAGGTACTCGACTATTCTTTCCTTCAGAAGTGACTCCATCACTTTCCCTACCACAGAGGTCAGACTGACAGGTCTGTAGTTTCTTGCCTCTGTCTTGGACCCACTTTTGTGAAGGGGAATCACATCCGCCTTCCTCCAGTCCTCGGGTACCACATCATCCTCCCATGATTTATTAAAAAGAGTAGCCAGATTCGAAACAACTCACCGCTCATGAAAGAAGAAAACGTAAACGGTACCAACACAAGCCATGAACCAAATAATCCAGCGCATGTGCGAGGCCCAAGGGCCCAGTTCTCGCAGGTTCAGCCTGGGGGAGGAACGGGAAGAAAAGAGGGAGAGTTTAAAGAGTAGGCAACCATTTCAGCATGTGCTTTCATAAATATATTGTTTCAGCTGTTATGACTAACCACATGTTACAGTTTTTAATTTCTGTGTTCCTTTCCAGTACTAGGAGCACATCTTAGTATTCTGTCCAAGAAGTCTGTATGTAAAGCATTTTACAGTCTTCAACTGACCTCCTGGTACTTCTTTTTGACATCATAACTCATACCATGGCAACAGTCAATGCTGAGGTCAGTTGAGGACATTCAGATGCTTTTTTTTTCTATAAAGCTTTTTCTTCCAGGTGGCGAATGCAGGCAGGCTCTTAGCCCTATCCCTCCCTCCCCTGCTTGGCACTCACTTTCCTTGAACTCACCTAGCATGAAGTCCCCCACAGATTGTCCCCCCATGGTGGGGCTGGGAAGGGGAAGGTCATCCTCCCCCCAATGGTGACACAAATACAGAAGTGGGCTAGTGGGCCAGGTGGCGGCATGGGATGAGAGTAGGTGAACAGGGCTTCATGAAGCCTGCTCCGACCATTTTCTCCAAAGGATCCCCTGCTACAGCAACATGCAAGCCCAGGTTTGTGGAGGCTTACACATACAATACTACAAGAACAGTGACCCCTACCTTTCAGTTCTGCTCAGCAATGGTGCTACCCCAGGCCTCCACTTGGTGGCAGCCATGGGCCAAGTCGACATGCCTCTCCACTCTGGTAGAGGAGAGCTTTCAGATAGACACACAATCCTCTCCCCTTCCCCCAGCAACCCGAGGTTGTTCCTGAACTTGGGTCGTTAGCATGGTAGGAGGTAAGGCGCACAGCACCTCAGCCTTCTGCACCATTCTGCCAGCTTAGTGACATGTTTTTTGAAAGATACAGGGAAACACGTGCTGCATTATTTGAAAAATATAAATGATCAATAATAGGAGAAAAATAACACAACCTGTAGAAACAGTTAATCTAAATATAATTAGTATAAACTAGTCCCAGAGCCCCCAAATGTGGAAATGAAGGGCCACTGAGGGCCGCACTTGTTGGACGAGAGTCCACACCTGCTGTACAGCTCCTTCATGTTTGTGGGAATGGAGAGAATGAAGTGTGTTACAAAACTGTACACTGAAGGGGCTCGATTTTCAAAAGGGCCTGGCATGGCTCAAGGACTAGGTCCCTGTGAGCAACTTCCTGGTGTGGGGAAAATCCTTGCACTTGCGAGAAAGCAAGTTCCAACATTGTTTAGTGCACGGGTTGTACTAGACGGTGCAGCACAAAATAAATCTGCACAAACTGCCATAAAACATGGAAAAAGTCACGAAAAGTAAATGTTTCTGAAACTGCATGGATGCAGCAAAACATGCAGTTATACAAGGGTAACCTCCTTTGTACCAGAAGTGAATTTTTCCACTTTTGAAATTACAGCCCCAGTAATTTCAGTGATGGGAAGATTTAGGGATCATCAAGGCTGCAGCTGACGTGTGGAGGGGACCAGTTCTTAAAGAAAGAAACCCACTGGATCCAGACCAGACCTAAATTTGGTGTGCCGATACCGCAGCAAAAACTTTACAGCAATGTCGACAGCAACAACAATAACAGATCACTGTAAAGTCTGCCTTCCCTGGGTGTTGCGCCCCCTCCCAAAGTCAGTTCCAACCTGGAGTTGGAATACTAAAGTGTGGGTGGCAGAGTCACCTGCAAAAAACACATTACTTTTCCGATGGCACGATGCCAACCACAATTGCGGTCGACATAGTGCTGTTGCTGTGATGGCAGTCAACAGATTTTCTGTTGAACCGGTGTCGTGAGCTCCCTAACTTTTAGTACCGCAAATCACCGCCCATTAAAAGCAGTTCTAGTGACTGCAAATTATTAACATATACTTATACGCAAATAGAATCCACATCACTCACTATGAAAAGGTTCAACAACAAGAATCCTTGTTATTGGCAGTCCTATCCAAACAGGTCTTTGCTAAACATAACTGATATATTTTTCAATAATAATCCACCAGGGTATGGGTACACCTGTTCTTAATTTCCTTTAGTGTCAATCCTTCCTAAACAGAACTTAGACAGCAGTGTGTGGTGGTGCAGCACACTGAAAAGTATGTGTGTGGTGGTGGGGGGTAGAGTGTCAGAACTGTATAGGCAAGAAGATGAGCCAATGTAACACATCAGCTCAGGGCACAGTAAAAATAATTGCCTTCTTGAATACAGTATGTTTCAGTAAACCAACCTGGTTTTTTATAATCCTGAATAAACTACACATTTTTATAATTAATCTAGGGTTTATTCACAGAAATTAGTGGCTTATTTGTGATTATCACAGCAGGGCAGAGTCAGGATATGCAGCTTTTGACATCTCTAAGAGGGAACAGGAAGCCCCAAGATTTATACTGTACAGTGCAGCCCACTTAATAGTAAAGCAAAATATATTGTAAAGATCTTCTCAAAAAACATACTGTGTTGCCTGCATTCTTTTTTATTTTTTTTATTTATTTATTCATTACAAATCGGGTTTACAACCTTTGAGTCAAAGATTCATTTACAAAGGCACCTCATCGCAGGGGGGGCAGACATCAAGACAGTTATTACAGTGCAGATTAAAACAGGGGATAACATTACAGGTGCAGTAAAAGGAACATTTAAAATAGATACACTTAGGTTACATAATATAGTAGTTTGTATGTTACTTAGGTTACATATTGTTACAAAATTGTGAGTTACACTCATGGATATAATAGGTCCTTAGAGAAGACAGTGGGTTACATCCCTGTTTGGACCTAGTAGGGAAGGAGTGGGTCTGGGGGAGGGAGAGGCTGTCCAGTGGATGTTGTTGAGCCAGAGGGCAAGGCGGGCAGGTACCACAGGTTACAACAGGGGGTTAGTTGCACCTACAACAGCTGGTATTAAAGATATGGTTCTGAAGGGCTGTTTTGAAGGAGCCAATTTTTGGCAAGTTGGAGATGCAGCTAGAGAGGGAGTTGAACCAGGTGGGGGCTCGGTAGAGGAAGGATATCTGGGCGAGAGAGGTCTTGGTTCTGGGCACCTTGAAAGTGGCCTTAACAGAGCTACAGGTGGTGATGGACAATGATGACTGCTGTAGGGAGGTGGAGACCCCCGGGGCGGGGGGAGTCCTAGCAGTGATTTCTTAGGGAGAAGGCAGGTCTGGTAGAGCAGTTGCTCCTCAAAGTTGAGCAGACTGGTGGTAGTATAGAGGAGGCAGGTGTGAGTTCAGCTGGGGGCACTGGTCAGGAGCCTACAGGCCTTATTGATGGAGAGTTGGATTTTGGAGAGGGCAGTGTTGTCAGCTGCAGCGTAGATGGGCAAGCCATAGTCCACGAGGGACAAGACTGAGGAGGTGATGGCCAGCCTGAGGGACACCTGAGGCAGGCATTCCCTATACTAGTATAGCGGCCAATCCGAGAGTTAATGGTGGCTGACAGGGCATTAATGTGGGTGTGGAAGGAGAGGGCAGTATCAAACGTGATGCCTAGGTACTTGTATGTGGTCACTTGTTCTAGCAGGTGCAGAGTGCTGGGGATAATCAGGAGGGGGTATTTTTAGCTTTATTTTGGTGGTGGGCGAAGAGCATTGATTTGGTTTTCTTTAGGTTAATGACCAGTCTGCAGTCACCGAACCACCTATCGGCTTGGTTGTAAACTTGCTGGAGGGATAATTGGAGGGAGGTGGGATTGGGATGTGAGGCAACAAGGACTGCATCATCGGCGTAGAGGAGCATTTTACCAGTACATGAGCTGGGAAGGGTGTTGAGGTAGAAACTAAAAAGTATTGGAGAACAGGGTACAGGTGGGGATTTTATTACAAATGAGAACAACCATCAGGACATGGGGCCATTATCCAAATAATGGGCAGTAAATCATTTGGTGTGGGATCCAGAGGGGCAAATTGGGCTAGAAACTAGTTAAAAGGCTAGGAAGCAGAGGGTGGTGACTAATGGCACTCATTCAAAAGAGGAGAGTGTGAGCAGCGGGGTACCACAAGGACCAGTCCTCTTCAATGTCGTCATAAAGGATTTATTTATTTATTTGAAATTGCGATAACTGGGAAAGGCGCACAAAGCCTAAGCTCATTTCCAGGTGTGACCCGGGGGCCCAAGGGTACCAGTATGGACAATGGAGCTATCAGAGAGCACAAAATATACAATACAGACTGTGACATGGTCAATGAATGACAGTATGTATATTGCAGGATATTGCATAAGAGCTGGAAGGGAAGGTTTGCCTTTTTGCAGATGACACCAAAAGCTGCAGACACTCAGAAATGGGTGGAAAAAATGAGAAAGGCTCCTGGGAAACTCAAGGAATGGCAAAAAACATAGCAGTTGGAGTTCATTGCCAAAATGTGCAAAATAATGCACTTGGGCCATAGAAGCACCATCACTGAGTATAAGATGGGGGGTACTTACAGTAACTAGACAGGAAAGGGAGCTTGAGATAATCATACGTGAGAACCCAAGGGTGCCGGAAGATAATAAAAGCTGAGGGGGCGGAGGATCAGAAGGGCAGTTTTGAGGATACAAGGGCACTTTTTCTAAACTAGTTTTTGCCATACAAAAATAAAAAGTGAGGGGGCTGCCACCCTTTCCGCTCTTCCGGTTCCTACGCCTATGTAAGGACCACAGGGTGGCAGTGCAGTGTGTGGCAAGGCAGTGGATAGGGCTAGTGGGATGAAGGGTTCATTGGTAGCAGTATCTCCAGCAGCAGGAGGAGGGAGGTGGTCTTGCCATTATATCACTTGCTGGTGAGACCACACTTGGAGTACTGGGTTCAGTTTTGGAGCACTTACCTCAGAAAGGAATAGACAAGATAGAGGCAAGCCAGAGGAGGGCAAATAAAATGGTGCATGGTTTACATAAGAAGCCGTATGAGAAAAGATTGAGGGAAATCAGCATTTACACTATGGAAAAGAGGAGAGATGGCGACATGATAGAGACCTGCAAGTACCTCAAAGGGGGAACAGGGTACTGGTGGGGATTTATTACAAATGAGAACAAACCTCAGGACCAGGGACCATGCAGTGAAGTTGGAGGGGGGAATTTGAGATGTGAGGAAATATTCTTTCACAGAAAGGGTAGTGGCTACCTGGAATAGACTGCCTGCAGAAGTGGCGGAGGCTAGAACAGTAGAGGGCTTCAGGGATGCATGGGCTACATGTGGGATCTATTAGAAAGGAAGCAGGGAGGTGGGAGGTTTAATGAAGATCGGATAGGGCCTGCAGAGACAGAACAGATAGGGTACATCTGGGCAGGCTAGCTGGGCCAAGCAGTCCTTTTCTGCCATCAAATTATATGTTTTTATTTTATTTATATTAGGTACAAATGAAGTTTAAAAGCAGGTTGCCTGTTTATCCTTAGAGAATGTCCACCAGACTCATTGCTCATAAATGAATACTATTCCACTGACTGAAATGGGGGCAAATGCATTGGCTGACCCCTAGCTATAAAACTGTGAGGCGCCTGCTAACCCCTTGACGCCATGGCTCCCTTGTCTATGCAGCTGACAAATGTTTAACAACAGACTTAAGATTTAACAACTGGAGCACTACCATTCCATCCTCATTCATTTTAATGGGGGAAAACATTTACGGAGCTAACAGAACCAAAAAATGACAGATAGTAAAATGTTACCAATTTAAGGAAGTAGCCAGTTGTAACTTTCTATTTCTGAAGAATTTTTCTATTTCCTTTTACTCCTTAGAAAGTTTTATATGCACCTCCCCAGTGGCATGGAGTGTTGAGGCATCTGTGCCTTTCCTCCTATCATGCTAGCGACCTGTGTTCGCGGTGTTCGCAGGTCGTCTGGGCTCAGCCGGGGAGGGAAAGGATCGAGTGTTCAGAGGACAGCTCTCCTTTCTCGGGGAGGGGTGGGGATGGAGTCCGCTGCTTGCTTGTCCCCTAGCGGCAGCTGGGGGATGGTGCAGTGAACCCATATGAAGGGGGTGGATGCAGGGCAGACACCTGGTGTGCCACATGCGGAAACATGCGTGGCTCAGCCATTGGCGTCATTGTATGCCTCTGCTCCACACTCAGGGGATAGGTGAAAAACAAGGAAAATAACCCAACTGGCAAGATGATGCCAGCCCCTTGCAGGCACCTCACCTTGCTAGCTAGCACCTCGCTAGACATCCAGAGGTGAGTACAGTAGATGCCAGAATGACAGGGCTGGGGGGGGGCAGTGGAAGGGGGCCAGTCAGTAAGTGTGAGGAAAGTAGAAGTAAAAAAAAAAAATAAAAAAGAAAGTTTTATATGTGATAGTATTATGCTGGATGTGTGAAATAGTTCTGTGCCTGGCAGCAGACGTGTCTAGTTTTGTTCCTATCACTACATCATCAGCACTGTGGTCTCAATGACATCACATGTGAGTGACCTGGCAGCTGCTGAATGGCTCTGCCTGAGCAGCTGTGATGTCACGGTCAAAGAGGTTACAATACTAATGATGTAATAGGCAGAAAAGAGCTAGATGTCAGCTGCCAGGCAGAGTGCTGTTCCACACATTACACCTGCTGATAATGTCAGGTAAAACATCTCCATTTTGACCAAAGGGAAAAGAAATGTTGTCTCAGTTATAAAAGGTAATCATTGACTGCTTTTAAAAACTAATATTAGTTTTAGGCAGTACACAAGGGCCAAGATAGTCGAAGCCCCTGGTTTGGGTATGCTAAATGTTTGGTCCTAGAGCAAATTAGCACAGGTATTTTGGAACATGCTTGGGCACTTTACAAGCACTCAAGGCATGTTCTAATATACCAGTCAGGCACTATTCCAATTGCGCTTGCAAACACTAGCCCCCACCACAGAAAGTATGCTACTGGGCTGTCAAAAGAGGCAACAGTCTTAAATAAAGTATAGGTGCCTTGGCAATCTTATTATTTTACACAGAATCCAATAGATAAAATAGCTATTTGTTTCCAAACATTGACCCCCACCACCACCAAAAATGTGGAACAATCCAGTTTTCAAACTTTGTGCATGACGTCCTCTTGTGGTTTCAGGAGGTAGCCACATGCTCATAAATCTTGGTGCCTATTGGTTGAATCAGTATCGACAATTTATACATAAAAAAGTTATATTTTTTTTTACTTTTTCTGTTTTAATAAATTAAACAGGATGCCAGCTTCAATTAAGCAGTCATACACAACAAGGTGTGATTTAATGGGATATCATCCTGCCTCAGGTGCATTGTGAGGCATGACGTCATAGGCTGATTGACTTCAACCACCTGAGAATGGATAACCCATGATATCGCACACATTGGAGTGCATAATTATAATTAAGAAATGGATCCATTTTTAATTCTTTGACTGATGGGGTGATCTACTTTTAGACCCGTATTAAGTACTGAGATATCATCCCAACTGAAAGTGATCTCAGCCAATCAGAGTTAAGGATTTTAACCATCCATTTTATAATTTAATTTATTTAACCAGGATAAAAGAAAAACAAGCTGGATGGGATATCTGTCAGTCAAAACTGCCCTTTCCAAACTCTTAATGCTCTGACAGTTTCCTGGTAACACTATGGTTGATGTGTGTAATGCCAGGATTTGAACCAGAGAAAGTATGGTGTTACATAGGACATACATAATAGGTTACATTGAACACAATTATCTCTACCAGTGAGTGGTAAGACCTACTGTATAACTCACAAGTGGCAAAACCTAAAATTAGTTATTACAGGGACACTGTGAATCCCCGTAAGCCTCCAAGTGTCCCTAGTTTAAAATACACATTTTATGATTGTTCACATTCTATAGTGACTGTTGATAGTTTAATTCAGATCCATTTTTTCTTTTAAAAAGTGAAAAACGGACTGCCCACCATAATGGTGTTACCACACCAAAACATGTTTGTTTACATTTCTTGACCAGCTCCCACTGCATCATTCCTGGACTTAGGGACATCCCCAACACAATCTTGCTACTCATTATGCAGTGGGAGTAGAGGAGACTATTGTGTCATGAGTGGCTGCACTGTTTGAGGGTGTTTCTAATGTTTATGAAGTTTTCACTAAGAGTAGTTCAATGATTTGAAGCAAAACAAACTGGGCGTAGCTATACATTACCATGCATTTTGGTTCTAATAAACAAGGAGGCAGATAAAACAACCAGCAACATCAATGAATTTTAGAGATGGTAAGCAATCATAAAATGTTTGTTTTTACCTAAAGATAATATGATGCAAAAAAGGTTGACAGTGTCCCTTTAAGGCCCTACCACTCATGTGGAAAAGTGTTATTCCACTGCAACCCATTATGTATTTGATATACAGTATACCACACCATTTTTAATGTTTTTATTATTGTTTTATAATGTATGTTAGAACGCTGTTAACCTTAGGAAATCATCATTTCCTAAGGTTGTTAACTCTCGATGTGGCGTAGATATTTGTTAACCTATCGATCCTACGTCACATCGAAGTTAACTAACATCAAGTGGTCTCGTGAATGCGCTTTTTTTCGACGGGGAACCAACTGAAGGGAAACCGAGGAAGAATTGAAGGGCCGCGGCGGTGACTTTTTAAAAAATGTAAGCCGCTTAATTTTTGATAGTGAGACCATACACTATAAAAAATAATGTATGGTCCCTCTATCGGCAACCGGTCAATTTTAACAGTACCCATGCATGGTGACAGTACTACCACCAGGTAAAAGAAGTGCTGGTAGTCTGGATGCCCCACATGAAAACTGAAATCCTTGTGCCAGTGGAATGTAGCATTTTTATCTGGCAGCCATTTTTTGCCTAATACTGGGATGATTTAAGGTATTAAACATTCAGTGGTATGACTCCTCAAAAATTATGGCAATGCCCACACAATCAACCCATTACCATAACAAGTCACACTTCATCAAATATAGAAATGCAAATGCTGTTTTTATGACCCACTGCAGCAGCACAATCAACGTCACAAATGACAACACCTGTTCTCACCAGCGCGGCCAACCCGACCAAAAAAATGGAGAAAGAGAACCACATGAAAATGTTTATTTTCACAATCAGAAGAAAAAGAACGGGACAAGATCCTAGCACTTCACTACCAGCTCAAATGCACCACAACAAGGTGACAATCTTGGACAGAATGGAAATACTGGATGCATTCAATAATCATTTTACAACCGCTGGCCTTGCATTTGATACCTCTCCAGCCAATCTGCTACGTGCTCAGTTAAGCTCCCAGTATACAGGATCTCAGTTAGCTGAATCCTCCTTCTTTTCGAACGATTCTGTTGAAACAAGTGGAGGATCTAATCTTGCAGATGGATATATAAAAAAGTGCAGGTGCTGACTCCTTGACTCCTATTTTCTAAAGATTGCAATGCATGCACTTGCAGTTCCTTTAACACACCTTTTAACTTGTCCTTAAAATCTGGTTCTATTCCTGCAACTTGGAAAACAGCCCAAGTTTTCCTCTACTGAAATCAGGGGACCCCATGGACCTTAACAACTATAGGCCAATCTCTATCCTTCCAGTACTATCTAAGCTGCTAGAAAACTGGTAATCATCCAATTAAGAGATTACCTTGAAGAATCTAATCTTTTAAATCCAGCACAATCCGGCTTCAGTCTAAGCATAGTACTATTTCTGCACTGGCTAAAGTTACAAACGACTGGCAAACCGAACTGATAAAAGAATAGCGTTGTGCTGTATTCCTTGATCTAAGCAAGGCATTTGATACTGTGGACCATGAGCTGCTACTCTCTTCCTTGCGCTCCATAGGCTTGGATCCATCCTCCCTTACATGGTTCAGGTGTTACCTAACAGGAAGAACACAGCAAGTGAAAGCTGAAGAGACCTATCTCCACTAAAACCACTTCTAAGAGGAGTTCCACAAGGATCTATCCTGGGCCCTATCCTTTTCGCCATTTATATTAACAATATTGATTTGAATCTTACCAAAGCCACTGTACACTTGTTCGCAGATGACACTGTTTTATATGTCAGCAACCCATCAGCCTGCTACAGCTTGTGAAGTTCTACAAACAGAATTCTCTATACTACAACATCAATTATTGGAAAAGCTTTTTAAATGCAAAGAAAACAAAAGCAATGTTTTCTCCACCCAAAGCCATACAAATCCCTCATTACTAAACAACCTCCCCCAGCTATCCACTATCCCTGGTGAAAGCCTTGATTATGTAGAAAAATTCAAGTATTTGGGGGTGTGGATAGATAGCAAACTTGACTACACAGTTCATATTGAAGAATTTTTAAAAAAGCTTCGCCAGAGACTTGGTCTATTTTTTAGAATAAGGCACTTTCTAAATAGAGATTCCAAAATGAGGTTGGTCCAGGCCACATTTCTCTCAGTAATTGACTATGCAGACTTCCTCTATAGTCACTGCCCTATCTCCTACCTATGCAAATTGGATACACTATACCACAGAGCTCTGAGGTTCATAACAGATCTATCATTTAACACTCACCATTGCTCTCTCTATGCAGCAGTCGGTTGGACATCTCTACATCTCAGAAGAAACAGAAATGCTGCAGTGTGGACATACAGAATTTTAACTAAGATGCTTCCAAACTATATATTAGACTGCTTCGCACAGGCCACAGCTGGCACCTCACGCCCAAGAAGCTACAACTTCATTATGCTCAAAGTGCCTAAAGTCAACACCCGGCATGGGAGATCTGCTATCAGCTATAATCTAGCTATATCATGGAACACGATTCAAAAGTCCTTGAAGCTGATCAACTGGTATCCTTAGCATCCTTCAAGCATCTATACCTAAGTCTCTTCCCTGAAAATGCAATTGCTTCCACAAGTTCTAGTTTATTCGCAGTTCTTTCCTTCCCCTCTCAGGCTGCCACCATATCATGGCAATCACTTCCCTAAATTCATCTCCACAGATACCTCACCCCTGGCTATAATCTTCTCCCATTAACTCCAGGCTCCTACCTTAGCCCTTATCACTGCCTTTCACCTCCCAGTTCTAGCAGCAATTCTCTGCTCTAGTCATGCGTACTCTTCCTACCATGACACTTGTCTCAGTCTATGACCACCTCTTTCAGTCATCCAATCACTATTTTTTCTTTGTCCACATTGACTTCCCTTGGATCTTTGGAATCTTGGGTATATCATGTTGAATGTATGCCATGTTTACTGCCAATGTTGATATGTATACACTGGTTTACCTAGAGTGCATCTCATATGTTCCTACCATATCCTGTTATGTTTAAACAATTTCTGTTCTTGATTTCTGTATATAAGTGTTTTAATTATTCATGTACATATACCAATTATTGAACCTTGATTACTGTATATAAGTATATACGTGTTTTAAATCTTCCTATACATGTACCAGTTATTGAACCTTGACCTTATCAGGTCCATCTTGCAAATGAGCTGTGCTCAATGATGTTCGCCTGAATAAATAAAGATTTGATTGATTGATTGAGAAGTAGTTTGTTCCATTTTTGTAACACACATGAAAACAAAATAAATCAGATCTGCACACCTGATTGAGAGAGAATTGACAACTGTAACTGCCGGTGTCCCAATACTCACCCGACCCCGCTTGAACATTAGAGTTTCCCGCAGCCTGTTCATTTTCCCTGCAGTCAGGATCTGACCCTCCCAAGCCTGAGTAAAGACAGCACTGACACATATTGCCCCATTCCTGTAGCAGCTTAATAAAGGACTGCTGCTTGGGCCTATAGTGTATAAGAGGACACAGACTGTCCTCAGCATTGCCTGCACACTGAAAGACTGCATGCCTGCCCATCTTCCCAACTGCCTTACTGCCACCACAAATGACTTTATATTATTTATTATATTTTAATATATATATATTTTTATTTAATTTAAAAACATAAAATATATAAATTGAAATTATTAAAAATAAATTATGCTGACTTAAATTATGCAGTGTGTGTGTGTGTGGAGGAGGGAGGGCAACCAGCAATGACTATCCCATACATGGACTTTTCTGGTCAGGTACTCCCATTAGCGGGGCCATGGAACCTAATAAATTGCACATTTCCAGGCAGTGTGCAGTTTATAAACTTTCAAAAATGAAGTTGATTGATTAAAAAGTTTGTTTTTAAACTGTCTAGTGTCTTTACAGTTTGGGACTACTTTTTAATGCATAATGTTATTCTAACAATAAATTAATAAATTCATTTGTTTTGCAACTTATTTCATAGTTCTTTTATTTTTATACAAGTGACGCCCATTTTATAAGTACAATAAGACATGGCTAGATGTCGGTAGTACTGAGATACCTGCACACCCAGGGGCCAAAGACACTTGGCCTGCAGCCTTATGCCTCACTACTCCCTGGGTGTACGAAGTGCATGTATGTCAGTACTGCCAACACCTAGCCATGTCTTATTGCTTACACAAGTCATATAAGTGAACAAAAATATTTACCTTAAAATAACATGATTTATTTATATAGTTATATTGGGTTACTGGTTTTAAAAATAGTATTATATTTTAATAGAGTTTTATTAGGGCAGCAGTGTATTTTTGGAAACAATGTTGTAAGTGTAAAAGCATGTTATTAGTGTTATAATGTCATATACATGAAACAAAATATTTAGCTCAAAATAACATGATTTATTTACCCAATTTATTCAGCACTGCTTTGATACAGATATATCGGTTTTGAAAATGGTAGCATGTTTTCATAGAGTTTTACTGGATTATCAATGTATTTTTCCCATGTTTTTGAGAATTGATACTCAGGAAATAATCGAACAGTAAGTCCCATTTTGGTAAACTTGAGTGTTTGTTTACTGTCATTTCCAAACAGAGGCTACAATATTCACAAAGATTAATACAGAATGGGATAAATCTTCCCTTTCATTTAGTGGCCCTACTGCTTGGAATTCTATGGATTCACTCCTTGGAAGCTGTTCCCATTTGACTTCCTTCCCATACCAACTCAAAAAACAGACTAAATATTGTGTGTAATTGATTTTAAAATGTGTTTTTCTCTTTTGTGTCAGGACATTCTGCAAGTGAGACTTTGGTCCCATGGTACTAAGCCTGTTTCAAAATTTGAAATACTGTAAATAAATACATAAAATAATAAAATTCTAAAATGCTGCAATTTAAAGTTATAGAATCTGTCAACAAAAACATCAATGTGCGAAGCAATTGCTTAAAACTGATTCATAACTTTCAGTATACTGCGCTTCTAAGTATCAAATCACAATGATTTTCCCCAGAATACAAAGAACTAGTTACACTCTAAGCAAAGCCAGACTCTGGACTAACAAGAGCACTGATATAGCTAAATAGAAAATGCTAAGTACACCACTGGATCTCTCTTTTTGTTTTTCCTCCCAGACCTACAGGTCCTATAGCTTACTCCTGACATGCCTGTGTACTTGATAACTGGGTATATGTAATAAGTGGATCTTCTCAGGAGACTTCATCAGCTGAGTTGATAATGTTTGCTCGCTGTGGAAAGAAGAGTGTAAGTGCAGATTAAACTCACCAGGGGGCATAAGAGGCAGCTATGAAGAAGTATATCACCATCCTGTCGAACATGTGAAAGCAGTGTTCCACTGTCCTAAACGAAAAAGAGAGGAGGTGAGACAGAGAGAAAGAGAAACAGATGTAAAAAGGATTGTTTTGGATTTTTGGCTATGAATTTTGAGATACAAATCAGCCACATTAGGTAACTATGTCACTAATTTTAGATGTGGGCTTGCAGTATACAAAACTGGCTACTGTATCATCTTAGAAGTCAGCTCTTTAGAAATCCCTGTGGAGTTGGTAGCAGACTCTGCATGGTGTAACAAACAGTGTTTTGGGAGATAGAGTTACTTTTAAACATAATGTATACCATTAGAGGGCCAAATACATTTGTAGAGTAAAATGTGTTATTTTACCTGTCAACATAGCCACTCGTCAGATAGCACTGGAACATCGTGTTATTTGGCTACTAGTAAGGTAACTTTAAAACACTGTACAATTTTACTAGTAGCTTTCAATGCTATTTAACTAGTAATTATATTATCTTACTTGCAGGTCTGTTCTTTTACTAGTTACTATCTTATCCAGATCCCATGGTATACAAAGGGTGTTCTATAAGGTGGTTTTAAAATACGATCATCATTCAGTGAAGACTTGGGGATGGATTTTCAAAGAGTGGCGCAGGGCTTCCATCAAGCCCTTCGCCACCACACTCAGTTTCTGCCGCTATGGCATTCCCAGTTGCCATAACTGCTCCCGATTTTACAATCCTGGGCACGGTTGTGACAGTTTTCCCAATTCACAGCAGCTTGCATCAAACCTCGGGCACAAGCTCTGTAAAAACGGTCCCCGATACTGATGCAAGCTAGACCACAAAAAGGTGGACTAATTGTTAGACTGCCACACGCCTGGTTCACCATATCTTCGACGCACCCAGGGCTTGCATCAATTCTGCAGCACTAAAAATCCACCCCCGACAGTTATTCTTCCCTTGCATACGTGGCTTTGCTTCACCCAGCCAGTCACTGCAAGGTAACAATGACAGCAACACTTCACACTAAATAACACTCATATTTAAATCCATCTCATAGAATATTCCCTATATAGTAGTCACTAGGTATTTTAAAATATTTTGAAGTCATTTCAGGAGTCTTTGATCTCATGAATTCAAGTTGAATCAAATGGTTATGCTCAGAACCACATCAAGACAGCTGAGTAGTGCTGTGCCGAATTTCAGGATTAGGTCAAAACCATGTCAGAAGAACAACACGGTAACAAATCACATGGCACGGACACCAGAAAATGGGCGCAGTCAAAAAACACACTAATATAGATAAACCAACTCTGAAACCGCACATGCTATAATGTCAGTGTGGTTTTCAACCATGTCGTTCTTCTGACGTGGTGTTGACTGGATATCGCCAACTTTCAAAGTTCAGTAGAATGGAATTCAAAAATTCCAAAAGCATTTTTTTGCAGAATTGTCATTCTGCGTGGATTTTTCCAGCAGAATCCCACATTCCGTGTGGCTCAATAGCTGAGACTTGGCTCTGGTCCTGAGCATAAAAATTTGACTCAGTTTGAACCCATGGGACTCCTGTAATATCCTAGTAATTTGCTTTTGTGGTTTAAACATATGGTGGTATTTCTCATGTTTAAAAAAATTTGTAACAAGTTAAAATTACTTATTGCAGGGGCTGCCGGATGCCCCAGTCAGCAGCACACTGCACTCCAGTGCTGGTGACCTGGGTTCAGGAGCAGATTCTGAAGCTGGCCGGACAGCCTGGGGGGCTGGGGAGGTGGTACCATGTGGCAGAGCTCCCAGCCAAGTAGGGATGTCCTTAGGTTCTGCTGCCACAGCAGTGACCATCACTGCCATGAGCCACAGAGCTTGCCCCCTCCACAAGATATCAATGAATGCTGCCATGGTCTGCCGGGGCACTGACTGACATCGTGAGAGTGGGAAGAGCCAGGAGGGAATTAGAAGATGCATGTACTGTAAGGCATCTATATGATATCTGTTGGTGCTCTTGGAAATTGCCCTGGCCTTGTGGCAAGGGGAGTGTTGAACAACGCTGGGAGGTCACTAACAACAGACAGTAAGAAGTAGGCCGACCACACGAGAAAGCTGGATGGAAAATAATTATTTATAGCATTTTAGTGCAAAGTTATAAGTTATTTTACTAGTAATGTATAGTACCTTTATAAAATAGGTTGCAGAAATCCTGCACAGTGATTGATGGATGCTGATCATATGATCATAGTTTAGTCAATGATATAGCCATGTGGGGAGGGGCTGTTAATGTACAAGGCATACAGTCACCCCTGGTGTGTGCACAGTAGAGTATACACTTGAGTGTTATTTATATTCATTACATTTAGAGAGGAGGCTTCAGTTGAAATAGAATCCTTTTGGAAGTGGGCTCTTATTTCTATATGTAGACATGCAGCAGTTAGCGATGAACTGACTGACAGCAGCCAGTAGCATTCAAGTGCATACTGTGTGTATCCATGTTCAGCCCCAATCACAGCATTTCAAACTAAAACACTTTCTAACATTGGAACCCACTTAAATAAGAAATGACTGGGTGAATATTTTATGTTTAAATGCTTCCCCGAACATACGAACATACCAACATACGAACATACCAACATACGAACATACGAATGTGCCAACTGAAACAGACCACCCGGTCTATCTAAGTCTGCTCGAGTGTGCAGCCAACACCCCTAGTTTGCAGCTGCCCTCCACCCTCCCTTTGTCATCCCACTGCCACCCCCCACCCTCACTCTCCCCTGTTCCCTGTCCCATGCCCTTTTGAAGCTGTTCACAGATTTACATGATACCACCCATTCTGGTAGGGCGTTCCATTTTGCTACCAGAATTTACCCAGTCATTTCTTATTTGTTAAGTGGGTTCCAATGTTAGAAAGTGTTTTAGTTTGAAATGCTGTGATTGGGGTGGAACAAACAACAAACACCATACTTAGCTCCCCCAAACCTGATGTGCCCTCCCCTGTTTGGTAGCTTGGGTTTGAGAGGGTGGAGCAGGGTGTTTTTGAAACAGAGAGGGCAAGAGCACTGTAGAAACTCTCCAAGCAATGCAAGATTGCTCAGCACCAGTTCATGACCTCCAACCCAGTACAGTATATCTGGTCTCCCCAGCTTTTGGGTGGGGTTGGGTAGAGAGGCAGGAAGTGACTGGAAAACTTGATACAGACAGGGATGTTGGGGGAGGGCAGAGAAAAAGCTAAATAAAAAAAATGACAGCAGACTGGATCGCCACTGTATGCCTCCCCCATGACAGTGACACCAACACAGCAACCTACGTACCTGTTGACAAAATTGACAGTTTACTGACAGGTCACTGTGTTGGTGCACCTGACACAGGGGCATACTGTCTTCCAGTCCTGTACCCCTCCCTGAATCAACTCTGACTGGAGTTGAGAATCTATAGTATGGTGGGTGTGGGAGGCAGAGCCCCCGACATGGGAGATTGGGGGGGCAAAGCGCCCCGATGAAAAAACGGACCAGGAGACGAATGGGATTTATATCAACCGCAACTTGCAGTTGACATAAATCCTGTCGATGTGATGCCGGTTGACAAAAGTGTTGTCGAACTGGCATCGTAAAGCCGATCTCCACTAGCAAGCAATGACCCATGACAGGCTGTGTAGTAATGCTAAATCAGTGCATGCCCCAGGGGGATGAGGCACAAGATGTATATGCAGAGTGCCTTTACACCCATGAGAAGTACATGTATTTTGCATTACTGCACATGTGGATTAGGTTACTGTGCTTTTAGTTCACTGTTTAAAAACAGGCTTTTTGTCTATAAAACGGAGATCCGAAGCATAACTGTGCATTAATGTAAAATCAATGCATAGTCATGTGCTCAGTCCCTACAATCAGTTATTTCTTCTTCAATGCCATTTAACCTGTCTAATGTGTTTCCAGCACAGCCATGCCCTAAGTTCTGTACTGAAAGCCAGTCATAGGACATTTTGATCACTTATGAGGACCAAGGATACTGTCTGGGTTTAGGTCTTCTTGAACCTTTAATAGCCAGCGTCAGTGGCTCAGCAGCTGTCATGCTCCCTCTGATGCTGGAAGATCTTAAGGTTGTGGGTTCTACTCCCCTGAAAGAAACTTGGGGTAAATCCCAATCCTGACACTGTAGTGCAGCACGGGGAGGGTGGGGGTAGCATACTGCACTCCTGATGTGCCATCTTTCGGTTGAATCATGAAACTAAGGTCCTGTCTGCCTGTTCTGGTAAACATTAAATATCCCGTGGCACTTCTCAAAAGGAGTAGGGAATTTCCCTGGTGTCCTGGCCAAACTTCCCCCCATTCACTAAAACACCACCAACAGCTTAACCTAATTCAATATGTCAGTTTGTATCTGACTGTATCCCAAATCCCAGGAGGCTGAAAACAAGAATTGCCTAGTTCTCCTTTCATGGTTAACAAAAATGAAATAAAGAACAGTTACGTAAGAACTTACCGTAACAGTAGATCTTCGAGAGAATCTCTTGCAGCAGGTCACACCTTAGGAACCTTAGTCGTCAGGTGCCAGGATCACATGGAAGCTTTTTCACAACCAGACTAACTGGGCCCACCCATGGCAATGTCACTACATTGACGTCTCCCTATATAGCTGTAGCTATATAGGGCAGCCCCAGGCCCTCCTCAGTTCTCCACCGGAGACCATCCTGCAAGAATGAGCCTCCGAGGGAACCGAGAACAGGCCCCTGCTAGAAGGAGCATGAGGAACTGGCAAGTCACCATCCCAGAGAAGGATATCTGAGGGAAAAAAGGAAAAGAGGGGGAAGGAGGGAGGGAGGGACAACATTACCTGCTGCAAGAGATTCTCTCGAAGATCTACTGCTATGGTAAGTTCTTAAGTAACTGTTCTATCTTCCTCGAGGATATCTCTTGCAGCAGGTCAATCCTCAGTAAAGACTCCCAAGCAGTATTGCAAAGGAGACTGGAAATGGAGGGGATGGAAGACAGGCATCTAGGAAAGGAGGATCTATAGCACAGCCAGGCTGAAATTAGCCTGCCTTCTAGAGGCGGTGTCCAGACTGTAATGTTTTGTAAAAGTGTGGACAGTGCTCCAAGTAGCTGCAGCACAATTTTCTGCTGTGGAGATGTCCCGGGAAGCAGGTAATTGAAGTGGCCATGCCCCTGGCAGACAATGGCCCTTAAAAACCCCAGGAAGTGCCTTACCGTACTTCCTGTAACAAAAAATGATGCAGTTGGCTAACCATCTGGACAGGCACTGCTTTGAAACTGGAGCGCCCTCTTACCCAGAGGCAAAGGAAATGAAGAGCTGCAAGGACTCACTGGAGTCCTTCATACAAGTAACATAATAACACAAAATTCTATGTACATCTAAGGTGTGGGGCAAGGCATCCCAAGGATTGGCATGCTCCGGGAAAAACACAGGCAGGAAGATGGATTGATTCGGGGTAAACTCAGACACCCCCTTTAGGGGTTAGTACACAAAGACACCCTGTCTTTGTGGAAATCAAATAATTCTGCTCACACGAGTGCCTGCAGCTCTGAAATTCTGCGAGCAGAAGTAATCGCAACTAAAAATAACACCTTCCATGACAAAAAGTGCAGCTCGCATATCACGGCAGGCTCAAAATGAGCCAGCATAAGTTTCTTTAAAATAAAATTCAGGTCCTGGGCAGGAACAGGATTATGGACCAGGGGCTTCAAGTGCAGGATGCCTCTCAGAAAAGTACAGGCCATGTCCAGTTGGGCCACCATACAGCCATCAAACGGGCACGTGGAACGCTGATATGGCTGACAGGTGCATCTTAAGGGAGGCGTATTTAAGGCCAGCATCTGACAGGGACAGCAGATACTTTAGAATCTGATTCACTGAACAGATGAATGGATCCAGATGATCTATGAATCTATAATGGGAAGCTTCCCACAAAGTAAAATGCTTCCACTTCATGGAGTAAGTCGCCCTGGTGGAAGGCTTCTTGGTGGCCACCAGGACATCAGCCACCTTAGGTGAAACTCCACATCTAGTGATGGCTACATCTTCAGGAGCCATGCATGCAGATGGAGGGACCGTAGGTTTGGATATAGTAGGGTCCCCTGCTCCTGCGACAGCAGGCCCAAACACAGGGGAAGAGGAATCAGAGGTTCCACCACCAATTGCTACAATAGTGGAAACCAAATTTGACAAGGCCAAAAGGGAGCCACCAGAATCATCATAATGGCACCCTCCATCAGGAGCTTGACTAGTACTCTCTGGATTAGAGGGAAGGCATACAGGAATCTCCCTTTCCAAGAGAGGAACAATGCATCTCACCAGAAAACTCAGGCCCTGGATCGAGTCAGCCGAAAAGCGACAGTTTTGCATTGTGTGTGGATGCAAAACAGTCCAACTCTGGATGCCCCCATTTGTCGAATGGTGACCGAGGTCAGCAGTTTTCACTCATGCATTTTGGACAGTGAATGGCTTAGCTCATCTGCCAGGACATTTTGGACACCTGGGATGTGGACAGCTGAAAGCTCAAGACCATGGTCCACAGCCCAGTACCAAACTCTCATCACCTCCTAGCACAGGGGTAAAAGTGGCTGCTTGTTGATGTAATGTACCACACTGATGTCCATCTGTACCAGCAGAGTACAAGGACAGGTGGGACTGGAAGGCCGGCAGACCGTACAGTACTGCTCTCATCTCAAGGACGTTGATGTGCAATGAAACCTTGAGTTCAGGCCATGTCCCTTGAGTCTGGTAAGGACCCACATGGGCACCCCTCCCAACCCCGAAGCATCCGAGATGAGGGTCTGGCGAGGGGAGGGAATGAGAAAAGGAACCCCCGTTAGCAAGTAGCTGGGTTCCATCCACCATTGAAGGACTTTCTTGATGGCAAAGGAGACCAGGGCCATCTACTCCAGGTTGTCGATCTACTGTCCCACTGCACCCTCAAGGTCCACTGGGGGATGTGCATATGGAGCCATGTGAGAGGGACTGTCTCAATGGCTGCGGCCCTGAACCCCAGGAGTCTGAGGTATATGCGAACCATGATGTACCAGCTGCAAAAGAGTTCCCTGGCCTGCGCAAATGAGGCAGTCTGTTCGATCGAGGGAGGAAGGCTGAGCCCTGACCAGTGTTCAGAATGGCCCCAATGTATTGGAGACACTGACCAGGGGTCAGGATTGACAAAGTTGTGAATGATGGCTGACAGTATACACTGCAAGCCCATTGGTCAACAGTGTCAACCAATAGGATTGTAGTAGGTACAGTACACTGCCATTCATGACAGTTCGGTCAGTGGGCAGCCGTGGTGGCGTACGGGTGGGCTGTGCTGCCTGCCGACTCCTTGCCGCTGATGGGACGGGGGAGTGGGTGGGGTGTGGGTGCTGAGTGGGTGGGGGGCCACTAGACTACCAGGGAGGGGCAAGTTATGTATTTTGTCACAATCGGGGTACGGGAAAGGGAGGGAGGGAGTGGGGCCACTGGATTGTCAGGGATGTGGGGGTTAATAATACTGATTTTATGATCAGAGCTGGGGGGGGCACTAGACTACCGGGGATGTGTGAGGTACTTATATTTATTATATGATTGGGGCTGGGAGGGGGTGACACTAGCCTACCAGGGATGACAAACTTAAAATGAGAGACAACCTATGACACATTGCCGTGGAATCTGGCAAGCCAGCTGATAGACAAGCGTACAACACTGAGCGCAATAAATGTACTTGAGCCATTCGACAGACCAAAGCCCAGTACTACCAATCTGCTCTTGTCTCCTCCTGGGGGTCAGCTAGGAACTTTTGGGATAATGTAAAAGAGCTGAATGGGAAATCCCACTCCCCACCCCCCTCTCAACTGTCTTTTAATGGAACTGTCTTCTCTGACCCCCTTGGCATTGCAGACTGCCTAAACCACACTTTCTCAGACCTGAGTTCAGTCCTGCCCAGTAACTTCTTTGACCCTATCCCAGTAGCACCCCTGCCCACTCTCCAGAGACCTCCTTTCTATCTATGTACCATCTCCCCGCTGGAGGCTAGACCCCTTCTGCAAAAAGCCATTAGTAGTAACAACCCCGGCATCGACCTACTGGACACTAGACTACTTTGTCTGATGTTAGATGCTATCCTGGTCCCACTTACCGAGCTGCTCAACTGCTCCCTGTGCCTGGGGCAGTTCCCCAGCACATGGAAAACTGCCATCATCACGCCCATCCTAAAGAGCGGCTATCAAGTGACCCTGGGTAACATAGAAACATAGACTTTGACGGCAGATAAGAACCGCTTGGCCCACCTAGTCTGCCCATTTACCTACCTAGAGAATAAGCTGCTTATCCTATTTAACCAACAGCCTATTTCTTCCTACCCCCCACAAAAATTGCCTTATGTCTGGCCCATGCATTCTTAAATTCTCCCATAGTTTTAGACCCCACAACCTCCTCAGGAAGGCTGTTCCATGTGTCCACCACCCTCTCTGTGAAAAAATACTTCCTCACATTGCCCCTGAGCCGTCCCCCCTCTATCTTCAAATTGTGTCCTCTTGTTCTTGCACATCTCTTTTTCTGAAATATGCTACCCTCTTGGACTTTGTTGATTCCACTGAGGTACTTAAATGTTTCTATCATGTCCCCCCTCTCCCTCCTTTCCTCAAGGGCATACATATTAAGCTCCTTTAGCCTCTCCTCATATGGCTTCTCTTGCAGACCCTGCACCATTTTAGTTGCCCTCCTCTGAACTGCCTCCATCCTGTCTATGTCCTTGCGGAGATGGGGTCTCCAGAACTGGACGCAGTACTCCAGATGGGGTCTCACCAACTGTCTGTACGAGGGATAACAGCTTCCTGTTTTCTGCTGGTGTTGCCTCTCCCTATACAGCCCAGTATTCCCCCAGCACTTCCTACTGCCTTCTCACATTGCTTGCCAACCTTAAGGTCATCTGATATGATTACCCCCAACTATCGACCTATCTCCATCCGCCCCCCCCCACTCACTAAGGCCCTTGAAAAAGTAATTGCCAACCAGCTTGCTGAATACTTGGCCATGTACAATACCCTGTGCCCTGAACAGCATGGCTTTCATGCAGGTCACAGCACCACAACCGCGTTACTTGAATTCTCCAACTTCCTGCACTCTGCTCTTGATGCCAGAAGTTCTGCTGGTGCCGTGTTCATTGACCTCTCCAAGGCCTTTGACATGGTTTGCCATCCCCTCCTGCTTGACTCCCTCAGATGCCTTGGTTTCTCCCCTGGTCCCCTTGCATGGTTCACCAGCTACCTCTCTGCCAGAACTCAGTGTGTAAAAATCAACAGCACCCTATCTGACACACGACCTGTCCGCTCTGGGGTTCCCCAGGGCTCCATTTTAGCCCTCTCTTCAGTCTCTACCTCTACTTCCTCCCTCAGCCTGCCCAAGTAAGATCCTCCTCTACGTGGATGACGCTGTGCTCTGCGCCTCTGACCCCAACCCCAACACACTCCAGGCCACCCTCCAACAAGCTTTTGATAGAGCTGAGCATTGATTCGCATCACGAAGGCTAGTTCTGAACCTAAAAAAGACCAAAGTTATGCTCTTCTTGCATTGCCAAAGCAAAGCCAGTGGTGCCCCTCTCATGATACTGCCTAGCACACTAAACCCCATTGAGCAGGTTTCCTCCTACAAGTATCTGGGCATTACCTTTGATTCAGCACTCTCCTTCCATCCCCATATCAATGCCCTTTCTGCTGCCACCAATGTCAGGATTGGACTGTTATACTACCTTAGGGACTGCCTACCACAAGAGGCCCTTAGATTGGCAATCACCTTCTCTGTCCTGTCGCTAATCGACTATGGGCTGCCCATCTATGCTGCAGACAACACTGCGCTTGCAAGAATCCAGCTCTCTATAAATAAGGCCTGCAGGCTAATGCTGGGAGCCCCTAGGCGCATCCATACGTGTCTGCTGTACTCCACCACCAACTTGCTCAACCTTGAAGAAAGACTCTGCTTCTAAACCTGCCTTCTTGTAAAAAAATACCCTGCTAGGGCTTTTCCCTCCCGAGGTTGCCACCTCCCTGCAGCATGCCTCCCCCTCAGTTTCCACCCAAAGCACTGTCAAAACCTCCCTTATTGTCCCCAGGGTAAGTACCTCTATGGCCCAGAGATCCTTTTGCTGTCGGGCTCCCTCCTGGTTCAATTCCCTCCCAGCCAACATAGCTGACTCCACTAAGCTTGGTCCTTTCAAGTTCTCCCTCAGAAGCCATCTGACAAGCACTCGCTGCTGCAACTGCACATAATCCCCCACCTGTCCCTTACCCTCACCCCTAGGCTGGGTTTGCACTGTCTACTTTTGCTGCATATGCCTGGGGTCTCAGGCAACATCTGCTGACTAATGTAATAAAATACTTCTCTGGTTGCTACCTGACATAGCACACGTGTACCTATATTATGACTACCATGATCTACCTATTACCAAGCTTGTATCACCAGGGAATTCCTGTAACACTGGTTGCTTTTTTAATCTATGCGTTATGTACTGTACTGTTTTGTTTGCTGTGATGTATTGCTGTCTTGATGAGGTGCCTTTGTAAATTAGTCTTTGACTCAAAGGTCTGTAAACCGATGATCTAATAAATAAAATAAATAAATAAATGTGTGTGGTGCTAATACTGATTTTACTATCAGGGCTGAGAGGGGGGACACAAGACTACCAGGGATGTGTGGGGTATCTATATTTATTATAGATCAGGGCTGGGAGAGGGGACACTAGACTACCAGGGAAGTGTGGGGTACAATTATTTATTATACGTTCGGGGTTGGGGGGGTAACCACCCAGGGGCTGGTGGCTGCTGTGTTGTGCTGTGGAGTACAACAGCCTGCATGTGGGTGGCTACAACTTAGGCATGTTTCTTCCATGCCTAACTTTGTGCGGCACATCTCCGAGATGTGCGGGTAACTGTGCTGCACATCTCGGCTGAATACTGAGATGTGTTGCATATGCATGGGAATGCCCCCTCCGGATGTGCCGCATATATTATCTTTGCACTGATGCACATCCGAATTGCGCATTCTCCTTTGAATATGGCCCTGGGTTGCATTTTGGAGATGCACCGGCGCAACTCAGTTGCTCCAGGTGCATTTCCTTTGAATATCTGATCCATAGTTTACTAATGAAAACAGACTAATGGGTACCGACTACCTTATATCCTTACCTATAAGCTGACCTCACATATAAGTCAAACCCTTTTACCTTGTCAATTTAGCAAAATTCCAAACATTATTTTGCTACCCAAGTTGGATGGAAACATCAGTTTTGTGACCAACATCAAGCACAGAATCTGTCTTTGTGGCCAAAACTGAACACAAAATCAGGTTACACACTTACAAAAATGGTTTACCATTGTACACCCTGCAGATAGGTTCACCTTGAAGATAAGTTGAGTCCCTTTTTTGGGAGCCTATTTTTATTATCAAAACTAGAGTTATACGTGAGGATGTACAGTATATACCTAGAAATCAGACTACGAGAACATGGTACAGAACAAACAGAAATCCTGTTTTCATTTTAAAATGCCTAGTTAAAAGGGAAAAAGGTCAGCTAAATACTGAAAATTGTGGCCGAAACAGTCTAAAATATGGCTAGATTTATCTTCCTTGTGATTTCAGGGCCTCTTAAAATAGCTTCACTACTTTTGTATTACTCAAAGATGCGTGAACACCGTAGACACGCCCATGTAAATTGTGTCAGCTGTTCGTACAGTCAGTCATATGCAGGGAATAAAGACATATTCAAACAGTCAATCTGTGCTGATGATTTATGAAGGGCTCCAGTTTCTCTTTCTCAATTACTTAAACAAGGAAGGCTTGAGAACAAGTCTTTCTTTACTTCAAATATAGGTATCGATATGTAATTGGGGGACGCAGCCATTGACGTTAAAGCTGCAATAACAAGGGGATTAGATAAGAGACAGAAACCATGCCTTGCTCGGAGAAATAGTTGTTAATACTGTGCTGCCTAATTTACATGAGAATTAGAAAATGGGTTTAAAAAATCTTGTAACCTGATTGGCTGACAGCAGTCATAAGGCATACATTTATCAGGCAACAGGGTCTTCTAAAAAAGAGCCAGCACTGTTACTGCATAAAAACGATTTTATAAATAAAACTTGTTCTTTAACTTTTTTAAATACTTTTTTTTAATGTTGTTACTGTAAAGGCCCATTTTCTAAGAGCAATAAAACCCTTTAGGGTGTGTGGTACTGGGGGCTACCTGCGTTTCCAGGGACTATAATGCCATCCATCTGTGACGGTGCCGCGAGGCCCTGGGCATGGGGGTATCCCCCAATGCCCCACACCCTGTCAGGCCCTATTGCTTACATGTCATTTGCTGGGGGAGCTGGCAGTGCAGGTGAACTTGAACATTCCTGATGGCAGCAATATGTCTATCAAACAGAATGCTTCACTCCTGGGCCATGGGAAGACTCCTGGCTATCTGTAGGAACTGGTCATAAAGTGCAGGGGCTGATTGCAGATATAACCTCAAACCAAAAACGGCAAATGATTCAGGGCCAAGAGGGCAGGTCCTATAAGGAGCACGCAAGGCACTGAATATGTACTCGCTGGAGACCAGAAAGGTGGGGGGGGGGGTGCGCTAGACAGCCATCTTCCATGAGGTGACAATATTGATTAAAAATATGATTTCAGGCAATTTTCTACAAAAATGAATCTTGGACTTCGCTCTGGTACACTTTCCTGAACCGGCAGATCCATTTTTCGTACGGGCCAGTCAAAAGCACAGCAGCAGAGACAGCTTAAAGATCCACCATCCAAGTTCCAGAAAGGCTGTGGGGGCTTGGGCGGCAATGGAGTCACTACCCCAGTTATGACATCAGAACCGCCATGGCACCAAATGCTTGAGTCCATGCGGGCCATGGATTCTAAATTGGAGAAATCCCTCCAGAAATTGGAAACTCATGATGTGGCAGTTACCCAGGTCCATAGCAGAAGTAGAAAAAAAGAGCGATGACTACCTTGGCTGCTGTGGCTTCCCTTACTAAGGAAAACGTTCAGCTACAAGGTAAAATGGAGACCTTGGAGAATGAAATTCGTGCTGGGAATCTATGCCTAGTAGGGGTCCCAGAAGGAGTTGAAGGTACTGCATTGCTTCCCTTTCTGTTAGAGTGGCTCAAAAGTAAACTTACATTGCCAGAAGGGTTTCCCAGATTCTCCCTCACCAAAATTTACAGGGTTAACCCGAGGGTGTGTCCAGCAACTAGGAACCAACTCCGTACCATCTTGTTAAGATCTTCAGGGTCCAAGCTTCATTACGCCATTCTACTTGTAGCTCAGGCAGTTTACCCACTGGAAATTAATGGTGTGGATGTTAAAATCTATCCTGATCTTTTTTTCCAGACTCGGGCCAGGAGAAAGGGTTTGATGCCGTGAGGCATTGATTACGAACACTGGGAATTAGCCATTATTTCTTATTACCTGCTCAGCTCTGGGTTGTCTACAGAGGCAAATCCTGGCAGTTAACCAACCCCCAAGATGTGGGCCATTGGAAGGAGAAACCAGAGCAGGAATCTGCAGCTTGATGAGAGCCCTCACATCCGCATGGCTCAGACTCTGACGAAAATTGACTTGTGAGTCTTTCTCTTCTCCCCACTGAAGTGGGGTCAGACTTAAAAGCAGTGTTAACTGTTTTCTGGATGTCTTTCTAGGTTCTTGGGTAGGCAGTTGTTATTTCCTCGATAATTATATGTATGCGATATGTGGGGGGCACAGCAGGGATCTCAGTATATATTTCTATTTGGTGCGTTTACTTTTGGGACTACCTCATCAGCAACTGCAGGATGTCCTGCCATTTTGAAGGTCCTTTCATGTTTCATCCCATGTCTTAGGGCACTGCGGTAGTTAGACCTGCCTTTAACTGTATTGTTAAATCTGCCTTACCTTTCATTCTTCGTTCCCTGTTTTGGAATGAGGTTTGCTGTTATTGTTATATCACTTTCTATCTGCATTTCAAGATTAAAGTCTACAGTTAAGTTTTACATTGCACCTGTGGGTAGGGAGTTTCTAAGGGGGTGTTAATTCTTTGTTTATATTCTACCTAGTCATGCAACAAGTTTAAACAGCAGTCCTTTGACTGTTTTATTCTCCCTTTTTGGATTCTCCCTACTGGACATACCTTTTACCTTTGAAGAGGCTGGCAAGTTATGCAAGACTTTTGGATTTTATTATCCAGGTTCCCTCCTCTTCTCTTGTACAAGAATGCAGGGATTGTATTTGTCTGTCTGTCTGTCTGTCTGTCTGTCTGTCTGTCTGTCTATCTATCTATCTATCTATCTATCTATCTATCTATCTAGTTTTATGAGACTATGATGTCATACCAGCTGGATGAGTATGTGACTGGTAACTGTCTTGATTATACAGAAATTTTATAAACTTAAAGTAAAAAAAAAAGAAGTGAGAGGTGAGGTACAGTATGATAGGGACATTCAAGTTCCTAAAAGGAATTAACAAGGTGACATGCAGGGAACTATGTAGCTTGAATGTTAGATGTGGACATCAATATAAACTAACAGGAGGGAGGTTCAGGAGGGACATGAGGAAAGACTATTTTACAGAAAGGGTGGTGGAGCCATGGAACAGTCTGCCAGTGAGGTGGTGGGTGTGAAACCCATTTCTGGTTTCAAGCATGGTTTGGGGCAGAATATAGGGTGTAGTTGTTGCTCAGGTGACAGAGTAAGGAAGGAGAATTGGGTTGATGGGAAGGGCTAGGACCCTGGAGGAACAGTAGGTCCCAGGGCTTAATAGGGAACTCAGGCAGACTGGATGAACCACTGGTCATTTTTCTGCTGTCATTGTCTGTGTTTCTATGCTTCACCAATCATATGGCAGGCAATAAGAGGGTTGATGGTAGAAGGAATTCTGATTAGGTATTGGTATTTATAACTGAGAAACAGAGATATCTGAACCTTTGTTGTACATCATTTTGAAAATAAAACTATACTTTCATTTTTTCTTACTTTTGGCTCCAGAACACACTATTAAAGCTACAGAGGTGTGATGTCTTGATAACTTAAAAATACTAACATGGCACAGGGCAGTGTTCATAGAGCAAGCTGTAACCTTTTACTAGAAAGCACAGTTTGAATGGTTCAGTAGCAAGGCTGCTGCATCAGGCTGGCATAGCTAGACACTGACTCATGTCACCATCTATAACCAAAGACAGGAGTTGAAATTATTCAGAGTATAGGTCCTTTCCATGCCGGCATGCAGAGCTTTTCCATAGATCACAGGGAGACTGCTTCAGCTTCATGTTCTGGTCATCAACATAGCAGGCAGCCCCACTACTCTCTTGTCGGGCCCTTCCAAGTCAGTCAGAATACTTCCAGACCCAGCATTCCATCTCTCAGTAGCAGATGAGCTAGTAGAATCGCTTTCATGCTCATGACAAAGTCTTCTTAGTTCTGAGCTACCATGATGTACAACTGTGTCATGATGATTTTAAATATGGCCATGAGTACCCTGGAGCATCTTCCTGTACATGACAAAGTTTTGAGGCATCTTGTTGCTGTATATCCAAGCCATCACCGTTGTATTTGCTGCATCAGCACTTCAAAAGCCAGTGACATATTGCCATGACTGAACTGTTTGACCTGGACCTGCCAAAATCTATTACGTGCTATAACTTGGTTTACTCAGTTTCAAAGGCAGAAGAAGGCACAAGGCCCATTGGAACTGCCTTCCCCACACCATGTGGGGGGAATTAACCTGAATTGTAAAAGAGATATCTATTCAAATCTACCTGAAAACTATTAAAGCTTGTGATGTCCACAATGCTCTGGGGTAGAGCATTCCACAACCTACAAGCCAGAATAGTATCAATACTGTTCTTTTTCTCTACTGTTTTCAAATTTTTTTCAGAAAGGTGGGTAGCATCCCCCAACTAGCACACTTAGCGTGAGGGATATATTGCAGGCCTACCATAACCATGGCAGTGCTTTTTGAGGTTTTCACCATTCCATTCATAAATTTATTAAAAATGTTTTCTAATTCCCCCAGTCCTTTGCTGTGCAACCATCTTCTTCTTCTCCTTCTTCACGAGAGTAAGATAAATGACTGCATTTGCCACCAATGCTGCACCCCTTTGTCAGCCAGCAGAGGGTGCTCTCACACCTGCCAGGACTCCCATGTACTACCTGTGACACTGCTATCCTACCATCAGGCCAGCTATATCTCATCTGTCTGGTGAATCACCAATTGCATCACCTACTCTAAAGAAATCCAGACTAAGGCATCTCAAATGGCAACAACCCTTAGTAGCAGTTATTCTTTAGTGGTGAACAAATCATCCTCTTTTCTCACCCTCAGTCTGATTGTCTTTGCACTGCTGCTAGAGTTGCCTCTTGATGTCTCCATAAGGTGTTATCAACCTCTACATCTCCTCCACTGCAATAACCTTTAGCACAAGACCTCATGCATTTGCTCTACTGCTGTTTTTTTAACATCAGATCTCTGTGGGATACTACATTATTGAGTCTCTTCTGTTTCATACCAGATCTCTTTCACTAAATGTTCAACCTTTTCTATTCATCTGTGAAGCTGATCATTTTGAGAAAGCCATATTCTGATGCATCTTATCTCAGCTCTGGAGACCTCTTCCCAGACCACCTCTGGCTCTGGGACATTTCCTCTTAGAACTCTGTTTGGCTCTAGTAGCATTCCCCTTTGACTCACACCTGGCACATCTCCTATTGGAATCATTCATGGCACCACGAGCTTCCCCTTGGGTTCTGGTGAATGCTGCCATCAGAACATTTTTGGCTCTACTAGATCTGGTGTATCTCTTCTTGGAATCTTTCTTGGCTTTGCTGGTTCTTCTGTTAGCTCTCTAGGATGCAGTACATTTTATTAAAGACCTATACTTGGTTCTCTTTGTCCTGGTGCTCTGGGTGATCACGGGGCTGCATCCCAATTACTGTATGCTGGACCTGGGCCTACCTGGTTACTTGTCAGCTACTAGTAGACCTTGGGTTAAGGTATTGCAAATATTGTCAGGTGCACCCTACAGGAGGGAATCTTTCCAACTGTACTGAAGAGGGCAATGGTTAGACCGCCCCCAAAGAAGCCAATTTTGGAGCCTGACATTCTGGTGAATTACAGACTGGTTTCAAACCCAGAAAGGTAACTGAGAAGGCAGTGGTGGTGCAGCTGGAGTCTCACTTGGAAAAATATGATATCAGTGAGCCTCTCTAGTCAGGTTTCAATCCTCATCACAGTACTAAGGCCTCCTCCATTAAGGTGCTCAGTGATCACTTCATGGTTAGAGACAGATGGTGGAGATTAATCTTGTTCCTTCTTGATCTCTCATTGGTATTTAACATGGTGGATCATGGAGTATTGTTCGATCCCCCTGGGCACTATGTAGGGCTCTCTGGGATGTTGCTGCAGGGGTCTGAGTCCTACCTCATAGGCATGCACAGCACATTGTTCTGTATAATTCCATCATCTCTCAGAGGATTAGAGTAATAGTCAGTTATAAAGTGGGTTGGAAATGTCCTGATTGGTTAAATGCCGGAAAGTCCTGAGATCCATATGTTTTTCCTTAGAAATGCACAGGTCAGAACAGGTTTAGGCAGTGGGATTTGACATGTGGGCAAATCACATACAGAATTCAAATGCCAGTTTACTCATCCCTGATTGCCATCAGAAACATGGCTGCCACTTTACTCGCTGAAAACCTTCAGCAAGGCCTTAAAAAGTAAAAACAAACAACTTTGAATTTTTAAAATAAAGAATTGAACATTCTTTTATCTCATGATACATCCTTACACACATAAATAAAGTACTGTTCACAGTTTTAAATCCTGTTGTTTCTTTGGTGCCCATGAGAAATCCCCAACCTATTCTTTCTAGCTTACCAGGGCAAACTCTGCTGCTAACTGTGCCACAGACAGAACTGAGGTTTTGGCTCCATATAAGGCCTTCTGTAGTGTGTAAAGGGGGTGAACATTCTGCCAGAGGAATACTGCAGAAGTCTGAATTCCTGTATTCCATAATAAACAAACGTTCCATATATATGTGTGGAAAGAAATGAATGACAGGTGAGGAGGGACTACTTTTCACTAGTTCATCTTAACAACAACAAAAAATGTTGTTTTTAATAACAAAAATGGAATTTTTTAACTGTTTCTCAGTTTACCCATTTTAGAAGTGCAATATGAGGCCAGCCCAGTGGCTCTGAGGGCTGAGGCGCTGGACGCCACACCTTGCTCCACACCGGCGACCCTCATTCAGGAATGGGTGCGGGCTGCTCAGGGTCGGCAGGGAGGAGATGGATTTAGCGTCCGATGGACAGTTCTCCATCTCCAGGGAAGGGTGTGTTTCGAGGTGGTACATGCCTGACCCCTGGCAGAGGCTAGGGCTCAGCGTGTGGTGCCGCAAGACTATGGGGCAGGAGCATGGCAGATGCTTGGCAGGGATGCACACAGGAGCGTGCGCAACCCCACCACAGGTGTCATTGCACACCGCACTCCTGCAAGGGGAGTAAATGGAAAAAAAAAAGTCAGATGGTTGCGGCAGCTTGATGGCCATCCCAGCACTCTGGCTCCAGAGGCATCGCTCTCAGTGCTGGATCCGATTCGAGGTGGGTGAGATTAGGGGGACTTCCCACTGCCCCGCTGTGGGGTGTAAGCTGTGGAAGTACCTGTGAGTGAGGGTCTGTATGTGGAGCCTGGAATGCAGGACGGCAGCCGGATGTAATGCCGACCTTGCCGAGGTAAGAAAGATACAGCAAAAAAAAAAAAAAGTGCAATACGACACTTCCAGGTATTAAATGCACTCAGTGCAAGTGCCTCATGCCTCATTACACCCCTGGGCATTCATTAACCTTAGACAGCTAGCACCCTGTTGTATCTTACTGCTTACATAGGTTCTTGGTAACCAGTGTTCTGTAGCTGAGATAAAGCTGCCTCCCATCTGCTGAGTGGTCTCTTTGGGAATTGATTCCAGTGTGGAAGTTCTTGTCTAAGAAAGCCCGTGAGGTAAGACAAATCTAGCATTTAGTTGTTAGTTGTTTTTCTGTTTTGTAAATCTTTGGTATAGAACCTTGATTTTGATTTCCCTAGTGTGGTCTGTATTTCCCCATTTGTTGCCTGCATATCTTGTTCATCTTATAAATGTTAAATATATTACTGTTTTTCATCTGTGATTGCAGTGATTGTGTTTTCAGTCCTTTATTTATCTCCTCTGCTTGGCCTGCCCTAATCTGCTGGCACCCTGTCCCTCAGCCCAGGCACTCACTTTTCCTGGGATTTACCTCTATAACTTGAACTGGAGCAGTGTTTAGTAGGTGGGCGCCATTGTTGGTGGTGCAGGGCCAGCATGGGGGCCAGTATTATTTTGCCAGCTGGGGAATTTTCTGCAGGGTTTTGCCCCAAAGTTGGCCAGTGTGCAATGATGCACACACTCACAAATGGTGGAGCATGTGCATGCTATCTGCACCCAGTAGTCTCCACTCTCCACTGCTTTGCACCTGCTTGTGCTGTTATCTGCCTTCTGCCAGGTAGCAAGCAGGTAGCAGGATGCTGTGTCCCCACCTTCCAGCGGGGGGGGGGAGGGTAGAGCTGTCTATTGCATGCTTGATCCTCTCTCCCTTAGCTACCCAAGTGACCTGAGTCCATTCTTGAACCCAGGTCACCGACATAGCAAGTGGAGGTACAAACACTGCACTACCAGACTGGCCTAACAGTGTGGCGTTTTTAAAAGGCACAGGTAATTTTACTGGCAACTGTGTTCTAACAGTGTCAGTGGCTCAGCAAGTTGCACACTCGCCTCTGAGGCTGGGAGATCAGAAGACTGTGGGTTATATCCCCACATCAGGCACTTTGGTTAAATCCCAATACTGGCACTGTAGTGCAGCAGGAGGGGGGGGCGGTGCTGTACTCCTGAGGTGCTGTCTTTTGGATGAGACATTAAACCGAGGTCCCATCTGTCTGTTCTGGTGGTAGTTCAGGTGGCTGTTAAAGATCCCATGGCACTTCTTGAAAAGAGTAGGAGAATGTTGCAGGGGAATTTCCCTGGTGCCCTGCCCAAATCCCTCCCCCATTCACTAAAAATACCACCAACAGCTTAATCTGGTTCAAGATCAGTTGGCACTCATTTGTATCCCCCTCCCCTGGGTCGTCCCTGAAAATAGGCAGAACTTACCCGGTCAACAAAATCTAAATAAATTACCAAAAAAAATCTCTGAGAGCATGTACCAAGATAAAGTGATGCTGCTTTTAATGCATGCATACTGTACTCTTTTAATCCCTATTTATGGAGGAGGTATGTGGACAGGGACTTACAAGTCCTTTCAAACCTTAAACATTTATGATACTACTACAGAAGCATGTTCAGGAGTGCCTGAAGTGAACTGAGGTTCCACAGTCCAGACCCTGTACTCCGTGAGCAAGACCTTTACATGGTGACGAGAAAAGAACTGCTCAGTATTCAATTACCAACAAGCTGCTGAAGTGTGTTAAGCCATTTGTCAGCCAGGAGCTTTTTGACAACAATTAACGAACTCACCAACTTAGGTACCCTCTGCTCGTTCAAACTCAAGCTACATCAAACGCTTGTGTCCAGAGTCACCTGTGGCTGTTTCTCGTAACCTCCCTGGCAGTCACTCCTGTTCTTTGCACCTTTCTACTATCCCCACCTCTGCCTGCCACCACCCTCCCTCCTTCCCCTCTCTATACCCCTGTCTCTTTCTCTAGCCCTGGTCCATCACCTTCCTCTCTTACCCTCCTTCAACTCCCTTACCCTCTCCCTTTTCTAATCTGCTCACCCCACTCACTGTTGCACAACTTCCCCGATCCTTGCCTCCCACCCACCTCTCCTTCTACCTCCCTCCCAGTTACCCCTCTATGCCCACTCTCTCTTCCCACTTTCCTATGCTACCTGGCACAACTGGCAGCAACTCAATTTTTCCACTCCACCTTTCCCTTTGACAGTGCCCTTCTAGCAGCTTTAATTCATGTAAATAATGTTTGCTGTGACTCTTCATTCTTGAATGTATGCTTGGTTGTGTTGTTCTAACTGTTAATTATATTACCTGTAGCTTTTAGATCATGTATACCCTGTACTGAAATTTGTATTCCAATTGCTTGCCTGCTAATCTCACACAAATTGTACTTCTATTCTTTGTATACTGATGTGGAACCTTTGTAAAAGAGCCATTGGCTCAAACGTATTTATCTGAAATTCTAATAAATAAATAAAAATTAAACAGAGTGGAGACATTGCACTGTGATAGACATCTAAGTCAAGTAAAATGTGTTTTAAATAAACTTAGCCAACACAGCTAATATAATTTGGGACACAGGGCAGGTGGTACTGAATAGCTGAGTACTGGGAGGTTTTTCTTTTTAATTACTGAAAATCGGTACATTTCTGTTTTGGGCAGGCTGGAGGCAAAGGAATGGGAGGAGCAGCGCTCATCTAAAAAAACATATACATATATCTATATCTACAATATGGATAACAAAATTAACAGTATACAGATATGACTATTTTTCTGTCTCAGGATTTGCTGTCCTGGTCTATGATGTCATCGGAAAACCTTGATGGAAACACAGCCTTGTTCTAGGTGATTACCCATACATTATTCCATATATTCTACACTATAAGGGGCAGTTTCTTTAAATGTGTATATTGCAGGTGTAACAGTAAGGAATCATTGCATGAGGTAATTTTTATGAAGGACTACAATTGTTTCCTAATGCATGTTTAGCCTTACTGTATGCACACCACTGTTTTGAGAGAAATTTAACTAGTGGCCTCTCTGGGTCCCAGAAGCTTCAAACTTAATTGTGGATGGGCACAATGGGCTACATGCCAATTTGCTCTGGGCAGTTCATCACACGACAGTGTGCTCCATTGCGTTAGCTCTGGCATCAATTGCACCCTACAACAATTTGTCCCCAGAAAATGTGGACCCTGCATAAATAATATAAAATAAACTCCAGGTGGGTACAATTCACCCACCACAAGACAGTGGGCTTGAGGCTAGTAGAACAGGAAGTCATACTGTAATTTAATGTGGAGTACAGTACGACATCCAGTGGGAGTGACTTGTCTGTGAATGAATTGTAAGGACTGATTGACACTAGAGCTAATGTGACGGGGCAAATTAACATTTCCCCAGGTGTGATGGGGGAAGGGTATTAGTGACATCACATATATAAAGGTGAGAACACCAGTTACCTCCCAGCTTGGCTGCTGATTGGTTTGCTTACCGAAGGTGGCTTTTCTTCCAGGCGATCATGTGGAAGACTGTCGAGACGATGAAGAGCCCACACAAGCCAAACCCATAGATCCAGGCTGAGATTGTCTCCCATTGATCATCGGACAGAAAATAGAGGATGGTGCTGCCAAGGATGCTTGGTATTATCCAGAGCTGAAATGAAGAGAGTTCAATTTGGTTCTGTTATTTTCATGTAACTTCCTCCCACCCACCCATCCCAACCTCCACCCTGCTCTCCTTCCATTCCTTACTACTGTCACCCAGGGGGAGACATGAACCTGATATTCCTGGGTAACTCCGTGGTTCTGAGGGCATAGAATTCTTTATACAGGATTAGAAATACTCTTTGAAGCAATATATCTAGCTAACCACTATGTTTTTCCCCAGTAACATTTGGGACCCTTCACACATTATAGTTTAAAATCCAGTGGTCCTTAAATCAGAACCTAATCTTTTATTCTAGTCAGTGTCAGTGGCTCAGTAGGTAGCACACTCGCCTCTGAGGCCGGGAGATCAGAGGGCTGTGGGTTCTGTTCCCACATCTGGCACTTGGGTTAATATCCCAGTACTGACACTGTAGTGCAGCATGAGAGGGGTGCTGCACTTCTGAGGTGCCGTCCTCCGGATGAGACGTTAAACCGAGGTCCCATCTGCCTGGATTGGTGGTATCAGGTGGATGTTAAAGATCCCATGGCACTTATCGAAAGAGTGGGGAATTTCCCGTGTCCTGGCCAAATTTCCCTCATTCACTAAAAATACCACCAACAGCTTAATCTGGTTCAAGGTCAGTTGGCATTCATCTGTATCCCCCTTCCCCGGGTCGTGCCTGAAAATAGGCAGGATTTGTCTAGTGCACTTACCCGGTCAACAAAAGCTAAATAAATAAATAAATAAATATTTTAAAGAGCAGACAGCTGCAGTACTAGAATAAAAGGTTCCAACCCACTGTGTTTACAACCATTACATTTAACTTTTAACATTTTCTAGGTTTTTAATGTCTCCTTATTATTGGTCTTCTAAATAATTTCCTACAAGCTATTGCTCATCGCTCAGCATGTTTCAAAATTATTATTGTGTTACACTGACAACATCTGCACTTATTCTCTTTCAGTAGCAAAGGGGTTTGGTACATTTCAATCAGTGATATGGTACTGTATGTGAGTTGACGAGAGTGGTATTTCCTACAGTGCCCCCTGCTGTTACCATTCACTGCTTTCTCTAGCTGTCTGCCTTACATATAATTATTTATAATTTTCTATGCAGGCTGTATTTGGCTAAGCAAAGTACTATACATTTTGCAATTTAAACCCAATAAACAGAAAGCAGAAAAAATCTGACTATTGCTGCCTGACCTTGCAACAATGATTGCAACATCACAGCTGGCAGTCAGGGAACAGACTGTGATATATGTTTACTGTGTACGTGCAGTTCCAGCACCTCCAAAGGTTATGAGTGCCTTCTCATGTTCTTTGGGCGAGGGAACTGTGAAGGGAAAATTCAATTTCAAATCAAAATGTTCTCACTTATACAAAATTAGAGAACACCTGCATGAGAACAGGGAGGGGATACTGGAATTGTTCCTGTAGAGTGCACCAAGCTTGGGGAGGTGTTTTCTTATGGATGGCATCAGTGTGACAGAAGAAGTCGAAATAATGATCCAATCAGACACCCAGGTATTTCATTCTGCTCCTCCTGCCCTGAGAATACAGTGTTTCAGTTACTCCACAAGACTCATTCTCCCTGTTGCCTTTCAAATCCACCTTGGCTGCTGGTTCCTTCCCTCCCAAGCCTCCAAAAAATCTGTTGCCAGGTAAATCAAACTTATCCTTGCTGTGGGGCCCTCCTGCTGCCACCAAGAATGGAGAGATGTAGCTTGTCCTGCAGTTGTCAGTGGTGGAAGGGACAGTCCACTTTGGGGGGTTCTGGAAGCAAGGAAGAGGCTACCAGAAACACCTTCATCAAGGGTGCCTAGTGTAGCCCTTTTCTATTCATGGGGCCCCACCCACCACCTGTATGCATGCTACCACAGCAGCATCCTGGGGGCTGGTACACTTGGCTGTGTGTGGTCACCCATGTAGTCAGGTGCACATCCACAGAGTCAGGAGCCTCTACTGAAGAAGAGCTTCGCCACCCACCCAGATGGAGGGACATGCTCTAAATCCTTCTCTGTCAGCCTCCATTCCTGACATCCTGGGGGGTGTGGCATGAACCTGGATCCTTGGCATGCTAGAGCAATGGTCCATCATTCTGCGCAATGAAGACAGCCACCCAGATATTTAAAGGATAATTCTTCCTCCAGTGGGGAGACATCTAGGGTCCTAAAAACAGTCTTTGTGGCATTCAGGGTAAATTGATTGGTGCAGAACAATCACTGAATACTATTTAAATCCTGCTGGAGATGCTGGCCGGTTGCCAGAGTGGTAAGACTATGGGTTGCAATGCCAGCAATCAGGATTCAGGAATAAGTTTGTGGTCATTGGAGGCCAGCCGGGAGAAAAGGTTTGAGCATCCTAGAGGACGTGTTTTTTCTCTGGGGGAAGGGGTCGGCAGCATTACTGTGTGCTACCACCACCTGGGTAACCACAGATGGTGGTGCAGTCAGAGGGGCCTACATGAGGGAGGGGAGGATGTCTGCCTATTGTCACAGTACATGTGCATGCTTTATGTGAACAACTGTTGGGACAGCTGCCAAAGGCAACAACCTCGGGGGGGGGACTGTAATGAAGAGATAAAATCCCTCATCTGCACAGGCTGATGACCTAGAATACCCACAGGTCCTGCACCCGCTGAGCCAGGGCAACCTCTTTCTGACTCTATCTCATATCCTTTCAGGATCCTGGGCTGTCCCAGGGGACCCCGCTGTGGGGGGGGGGGAGTAAGCCATAGAGTTCAGGAGAGTGAAGATAAGTCCCAGGAGGATGACAAAACTGGGGTGGCTCCTGCATCTTGATGTGATGGGATAAATCCTTGAGCTGGAGTAGGTGAATAAAGAAAGTTAAAAAAAAATCCTGCCAGAGTAGCTAGCTAGTCATAGAGCAAAACCTCTCGCTATGGTGGCAACCCAGGTTTGGAAATGGCCTTAGGTCACTTGGGAGCTGGCTGGGGGGGAGGATGAGTATCCCAGGGACAGCTCTTCTCCCCCCAGGAAGGGAAATAGAGTTTTTCTGTTTGTCTGCCTCCTGGCAGAGACCAGAAGGTAGCACAGTGAGACTGCAGAAAGGGGGAAAAGACAGACACCAGATGTCGAGGCACACGTGTGTGCTGCCATGCCTTCATACACATCACTGCATTCTAGTAGCCTTGAGAGAAAACTAGAAGCTGGAGGAAAAAGCCCTGCCCACTGTTGTACTACCACCTTCTGCAGGCCCACGCGTGACCGACAAAGCAGACCACCCACCATCATCATAGTCTTAGGGAAGTGGTGGATAGCTATAATTTTATGACAAGGTTGGGGCTGGGGGTTGCAGTCAGGCAATGGGCAAGTTGGGGAATGAGAAAAGCCTAGTTAAAAAAATCCTGCTGGAGTTGTGCTGCCAAATTGGGGGCAGAAGGACCACAGGCAAACAGAATCATGTCATCTACATACATACTGTATTAATGGAAAAGGAGACAGAGGCCTTTGGTAGATTATTTAGGAAGATCAAGAACAAGATAAAGCCAATGACAGAGCCTTGAGGGACACCAGAATCAATTGGTGGTGGGGGAGACAGAAGCTTCATATGAGGACCATTTGAGACCTGTCCACAGTGTAGGAACTGAAACATTTGCTCACAAGGTCAAAACATTCTGCATCAGAATGCTTGTCTTGCAGGAGGGTGTGGGTGACAGTGTTGAAGGCCTTTGAGAGATCCATGAAAATAGTGAAGGTGATGAAACCCTGATTCATCCTCTTAAGGATGAAATTAATGAGTCTCAGCAGGGAGAATACAGTGTGGTGGATACCCTAAATCCAGACTGTTAGGGGCTAAGGAAAGAAGAGAAATCAAGAAAAGAGGGTGCTTGTTACAGGAAGCTCCTGCCACTCTTGATGACCGACCTTTTCTAAAATCTGTTGCAACAGTTCTTCTGTTACTTAGCCTAATCTATCTATTACAATTTCTAGTCCATAAGGTTGGCCACCTATGAGCACCCTCTTCTCTTTCTTGACCATGCTATAGTGTCCTCTTTAATTTTCCTTTTCCCTCTCAGGTCCTCGTACAGGGAGGTTATTGTGGTGACCTCCGAGCATATGTAAAACAGGTTGTGTTTATCATTGTTGGAGTTAGTCTGTAATAGCACTATGTCATAAAATACTTTGATGTATATACCTTTTGTTTATGAAACCTGTAAATGTTGAAAATACTATAGCACTAGGTGTTTTTATAATGGTAAAAAATACTAGGTGACTATTATAGAAATTGAGTTAGTTGTGCTATTTAAAATGCATGTAAATTGCTGTAAACTGAACAAGTCTGAAATGTCATGGTGAGTTGCATATATCCCATGATGCTTTGCATTATGGAAGTATGTATGATGTTGTGTTTCTTTGAAACTTGACTTGTTGCCAGTGACCTTTGGGGTAACCCTTTTTTCAGTGGTTCTGCACTGAGGTTCTTTGTTTTTAGCTTGTTTTTTTTTCCCTTTTTGAGCCCCCACTACCCAAGCAAACAAGACTCACATAGGGATGAAGGATTTTCACTAAAAATGTTTAGATCAGAGATCAGTGTCAGTAGGTGCTGACTAAGTGCAGAGAAAAAACATAAATAGCCTGTTGCAGCAAACTGATGTACTGAAGAAGGGATATGCCATTGCTTAAGGTTATCTTCTGTATTTTGAATAAACATCACACAGAGATTGTGTGTTAAACTTGAAGTTCGGTGTCTGGTCCATCTGTTATCCCACAGCCCCTCCACAGAGCTCGGTGAGAAGAAAAAAGTATTCACTGTAGTAATGTCTCTTCATAAGGGATAATCAGTAATATTTACAAAGTACATTCATTCTGCAGGACAGACATGTCCTGGAGATAGAACTTATGCTGATTATGGAACTTTAGACTTAGAATGAAGTTCATATTCTGCCCTGTTTTCTCACTCCCCCGGCATCCTAACTTTAGATTTGTTTCTAAAGCTAGGGGAAGCTGTGGACACTAAATTAGCTAAATGATCTACCAATAGAAGTTCTAAAATTTTCCTACATATTGAAAAAAAAGTAATCAATTTAAGGCAGAACAATAAGAAATATATGAAAAACTTTTTAATTAGACCACTAAGCAACAGTTGTAAAAGCACTGTAACAAGTAATGCTAAAGCAAAAAGAAAGAATGGCTTCTTGTCTGAACCCATTTCCAGGTTCTAGAAGGGGAGTCAGGGTAAGGGATTATTACTGATGGAGGCCTTAAGAAGAAACAACATTACTATGGTGAGCAATGTTTTCTTCTAACCCCAGAACTCCATCAGTATATATTCACAAAGTGCAGGCTCCATAGCAGTACCGAGGGAGGCTGGGTCCAACCCCTATTTAGGGAAAAGATTCTGCAAGACAGCAGTTACAAAGTTGGCATCTCTCCTAGGCTGTATGTTCAGACAGTAATATTTTGTGACAGTGTGTACTGCTTTCCAGGTAGCTGCTTTGCAAACTTCTTGCAGGGGGATACCCCTTGCTGCTGCCATAGAGGCAGAGGTACCCCTTGTAGAGTGTGCCCTTAGGCCTCTGGGAGGTAACTTGCCAGTTTTCCCATAACAAGTGTATGCAGGAGATTATCCAGCATGAGATGATCCTCCTGGATGCTGGTTTGCCTTTCCCCACTTCACCATAAGTGATAAAAAGATCAGTACAGCTGGACCTGACATCTTTTGTGTGGTCCAGGTAGTGACCTAGTGCCCCCTTCATGTCCAGGCAGTGGAGATTTTGTTCTCCTGTACTTGATTGCTCAGTAAAAAAAACAGGAAAGGCAACTGACTGATTCAGGAGGAATTCTGACACCACCTTTGGGAGGAATGTCCCTGTTTGTTAGAAGGGCTACCTTATCCCCATGGAAGATTATGTAGTCTGTGAAGAGGGCTTGACACTCGCTCAGTCTCCTAGCAGATGTCATAGCCACCAGGAATATTGTTTTCCAAGTGACATATTTAAGAGCAGCAGTAGTCATATGCTCAAAGGGAGCTTCTATCAGATGGACAAAATGCACACATTTAGGTCCCAGGGAGGGACAGGATCCCTCACAGGAGTGCACACATAATTGAGGCTTTCAAATAACCTTTTGAAAATAGGTTGTTTGGCCATGGATGTTCCTTTGCCAACTGATATGTAAGCTGAAACTGCTGCCAAATGCACCTTCAGGGTTGAAGTTCCCAGGCCCAGGGACTGCAGGTGAGCCAGATAATCCAAGACTGTAGGCAGACCTGCCTGCAAAGGGATTATCATTCTGAGATCACGCCAGAATGAAAACCTCTTCCATTTTGCAGCATGTGTTTCCCTTGTTGCTGATTTTCTAGAAACCTTCAACACTCATTACTTCTTCTTATAAATTTACGCGAGAGAACTCTTCAAGAACCATGCCTTGAGGCATAGGGTTATGTGTGATTTTGTGTTTTCTTGAAACTTGGCTTCCCAGCCAAATGCCCTTTGGGGTAACCTTTGCCTCAGTGTTTACGCACAGAGGTTCTTTGTCTTTTAAATAGTTTTTTATTTTAATGGGGACACCACAATATATCCCAGGCACACTGCCTTAGGGGTAGCTGGTCCATTCCACTGGGGTGTCAAACAGACGAGGCATACTGATGAGTCCTGGTAGGACGAAACACGTGTCTATGTTTTCTGTTAGCACCCTTTGCAAACTGTGTGAGAGGCCTTTTGGCACCATGCAACTCTGATTAAAGTTGGACCAGCATAACATTCTGTGGTGATTTGCATATGCAGCCCATGATGCTTTGCATTGTGGAGGCATGTGTGATTTTATATTTTCTTTAGGGTTATACAGTCTAGGAATGTTATCCTGCCCTGAGACAGGGTCAGAAGGTTGCACTACAGTGGCAGGTTGATTGGAGGCTTTCTGGACAGGCCCAGGAGCTAGGAGTACCAGATCTGCCTGGCCCAGCCTGGTGCTGTGAGGATCATTGTTGCCGGTTCCCTCCTGAGTATTATGAGCACACTCAGCAGGACTGGGAATGGAGAGAAGGAACATAGGAACTTAGCGGTGACTGTGCCTCAGACACTAATCTGCAATTATTTCTGGTGCTTCACTCCTTTGCACTAGTCGTGCATACTGTAATACACCAGAGCCTAACATCTTTTTGAGGTGTATGGTTTTACATTTAAAGCATGGTTCAGCACTATGGGTTGCTGTCCAAAGCCTTGAGTATGTATGTGCTACTTGCCCTACACTCTTAAATGCTGCTATTGTGCAGAACTGGTATCTTTTAAATTGTTTGTTATCAAAAGTTTATTTTAACAGTTTTTTTTCTGTCGGTAAATTATTTTTGAGAGGAAAATTTCCTCCCTATGCTTGAGTGCACTACAACCTTTTGTATAATTGTGTATTGTTGGACTGATCAGCCCAATTGAATTTACCATCTGCGCTTGCCAACACTAACTGTTTTGTTACTTTTGTTTATGTGGTACATTGTTGTAGTGTTGTCTGTTCAGAGCTGGATAGACTGACCTTGGATCTGGGAGGAAAAGGCTTGCATTGCTGGGAACACTGCCCTGAGCTTCAGGAGGCTGATATACTCCTGGGTCTCCTGTGTGCTCAAGGTGTCACTCACAGTGATATTGTCTAGGTGGGCACTGCACCCTAGGAGTGAGTCATCTGTTGTGAAGATACTTACGGAGATTGCTGGAGGAAGGGAATACCCTCCCTGGGACTGTCTTCTTCCTTTTGCTACTCTACTGCCCTTAGCTAGGTTTTTGTGACTAGACCCTTTGATGAAGGAACTTGGTTCTGAAACATGTCAGGGCCTTGCACATGGCACCTAAAATAAAATGAAACATTTTATTGAAAGTTTTTGGTGAGCAGTCCTCGTATTTTGTTAGCAGAGTGTGGGATTTCCTTGTTTTTTATATTTATGCCGACTTATCCCTGCATCTGCCTCCATGTGCAACTCTTTTTTGATCTCGGTAATGGATATATCTCATCTGGAATCTGGCCTCTAGTACCACTGCTGTGGACAAGGCCATGTGTCCCAGCAGTTCCAGAAAATCCTTTGTAGACCTCTGCTGGCCAATTCTGAAGGATTTTGCAGTGGAACTCCCAGTTGCTACCCTTGTTTGGGGAAGAAAGGCCTTCCCTTGCACAGTATTTAACTCAGCACGTATGAGGTCCAATACTTGAGTTGGCTCTGTTTGTGACTTCTGCAGATTTATCAGGAAACCCAGTTTTTCCAGGGTGCTTTACACTAACTGAACAGAGTACTCTGCCTCCTGTGTTTTTCCCCTGAGACTAATCAGTTGTCCAGGCAGGGGGAAAAACACCACATCTTGCTTTCTTAGATATGCTTCTACCACAGCTAGGGTCTTTGTGAAAACCCTTGGTGCTGAGGTGAGGCTGAAGGGAACAGCTGTGAACTGCTATTGGCAGTTCCCAAGCCTGAATCTAAGGTACTTTCTGTGAGTGGGTCTGACTGGGATGTGGAAATAGGCATCTTTCAGCTCTGCTGACCCCAGCCAATCTCCCAACTGCAGGGATGGTATCACTGAGCCCAGTGTAGCCATTCTGAAGTTTTCCTTTTTTATGTTTTTGTTCAGATATCTGAGGTTTAAAATGGGTCACCAATCCCCATTTTTCTTGTGGGCCAGGAAGTTTCTGGAGATGAGACCCTTGCCCCATTGTGTGACAGGTACTGTCGCCACTGCTCTTTTTTGCAGCAGTTTCATTACTTTCATGTCCAACAGGTTTTCTTTTCTGTTGGGATGTGAGATGGGAACAGTTCTGGCTTCTGAAGTCTGGAGAATTTTCTGAACTGCACAGACAAACCTTGACCCATTACCTCCAGGACCCACTTGTCTGTGGGGATTTTTGACCATTCCTGGAAGTAGCGACTCAACCTTTCCCCTGCTGACAATGGATAGGTGACCTGAGCAGAACTGTCAGGAGTTTTGCTTCTGTTGGAGCTTAGGGGCTGGTGTTGCAGCTGCACTCTTAGAGCCCCTTCTGCCCCTATTTCCATACTAACCTTTTTGAGGTGGATACTCGTAAGAAGCATAGGCCCTTGGCTAATAACCAGCACTCCTGCCTCCCTTTCCATAATGCCTGCAGGAAGTGGGGGCCTTTTATTTCTCGGTATTGTTCCTGTAGGTGGTTTTGTACTCTTCCACTTTTTTCATATATATCTCTGTTTTGTCACCAAACAGGGAGCTTCCCTCAAAACAGAAGTCCATAGCCCTGGTTTGTGTGTTCTGGTATAGGATGGTAGCCCTTGTAAAGTGGTGTGGATGTAAAGATGGACGCTGACACCAAATTATAGAGTGGCAAGGCTTAAAAGAAGCAGCCAAGCCTAAAAATATTTATTGAGATACAAACAGAACAAAAGTAACTCGTACTTCAAACATGAATAAGAAATTAAATCAAAAGGCACAAAAATAAACTTTTGTTCACACAGGCAATAATGGCATCAGCCACCTGGGAACATCAAGGGTACATACAGTAGTCTGAAAAAGGTGCAGACTCCCCAGTAGATCAGCCCAGAGCTGATCCCAAAATGAATCTGACATGGCCCAGGCTAGGAGCTCCTTTTAACCCAAGATAACAGCATGTGACCATATCAGACTCCACCCACAACACTTTTAAACTTAAACTTTCTTTATTCAACATAAAGGTCTTTTATAAACCTTTTAAAAATGATATGGGTCTGTCTGTAGTCAGTATATGCTAATATACACAAAAAGAAATCAGTCCTTAACAAAAAGAAAATGTTATATACTCTATGGCTCCTCCCATGAATGGCCCAAGATATAAGTATGGAGAAGAGAGGGCCGGCTGACTCCTAAGGATCCATTCATAATGATCCCTGCAAGGAGACAACCCCTTCTAGAAGACTCCCCCTGCTCATACCTCGGTAAGACCTTCCATTCTTAAGCAACAAATAAACTAACATTGGAATTTTATACATTCTTTTAACCAAAAGCTTAAAGTTATATGGAATTCTGCACATTTAGGTACAGAAGTTTCTTTTTTATATTTACAAACGTGCTGCAGCACAGGGAAACACAGAGCTCTTAGAAGCATTGTGTTGCTTTTGTATGGTCATTATCATTCTTGCTTTATGTTTATTCAACTATAATACTTACGGAGATTCTGCAGAAAACATAAACATTAAAACCATGTTTTCTAGAATTCATTTCACCGGGTCACTAACAACAGAGAGAACTTCATATCATTCAGTGTTATGCTTGGATGCCTAGGCCTGAAGAAAACAAACAGAAAACTGTGTTTGTTTCGGTTTCGGTTTAAAATACAGCTTCTACTGAGGCAAACTCAATAGTTTAACAAATACCTCCACATGGAGGTCTCTTTGGACATCTCACAAGGGAAAAAAGGAAAATGGGTTTCATCTCGCAAGTGCGAGAAGGGGTGGGGTCACTTCTCGGCAGCTTTAAACCACTGCTTTTCTGAGTATACTGCATGCAGGTTTCTAAATGAGGCTAACAGGGCAAACATCCATATGTCAAAAGCTCTCTGCAGAATGCACTGCGCATAGAAATTCTAGCACTGTCAAAGTGCTATAATGTTGCAATAATGGGACACAAGTGAAGATATATTAGCTACATTAGCTACTGGGGGGGTGGGTGAGAACTTCAAGGCTCCAGAAGTGCAGCGAAAGAAGAAAAAAGACAAGTATTTGTGAGACACGTGTATTTCCAGGTGGCCAGCCTGGAAAAAAGGGGTTAAACGAGAAACAGGAAAGAAGGCAACAGAGAAAGAATTAGGATCTTAGCATTACTGCAGTAGTCTTTTACTAGAGAAAGGAATGAACCTCTGGAGAGACTTGGACATTCTTTCACAGCCCTAAGCCAGGAAAATTTTCTTAATGGCACTGCATAGGCCAGAACCCTTGAAGCAGTATCATTAGTGTCCACTGCCACGTGGAACTGGTACTTCATGGCATCCATTACTGATCTAGCTGTGTCAGTCAAGTCCTATGCCAAGTCACCTCTTGCTTTCTCAATCAGGGCCAGTACAGGGTTCCAAAGTGTCTTCTGGTATTGAGCTGTGTGCTGGGTAAGTTGCTTATTTGAGTAGCAAGGAAACTATTGTATACATTTTTATGGCCATGTCATCCAGCTTTCTGCAATCCTTCTCAGGAGTCTGAGCAGAGAATGGCACTTTAGCCTTTTTATATGCAGCAGCCCAAACCACTCTCTCATGATCAGGGCAGGAATACAGGTACTCAACCCCCTGTCTGTCCACCTGATACTTTTCAGTTTTCTTGTTGATGCAAGCAGCTGAGGTAGATGCTGACATGACTTGATCAGCAGGTTTCCTGGGCGATTTATGGATGGAAAGCAGCAACCTTCCTTGGGAGACAGACCCATCATGTCCATGAATTCAGCCTCCTCTTCATCCTCCTCAGCTTCATGGAAGGGGGTGTTGAAGGTGTTTACCATTTGCCTTACAAAAGAATAATGGGATGTGTAATCCTAGAAGGACTGGGAGGATAGTCAAATTCTTGCTCAGGGGAACTGACTGGTTCCAGAGGTTCCCCTTCCTCATCTTCATCATACATTCCTTCCTTCTCACAAGCATTTGATATAGAACTGGAGCCTGGGGGGCTTGTCAATTGATCTTTTATACAAACAGATAGCACCCATTAGCACCTCGTAAATTAATTGCACTAATCCAGAATGCAAGTAACACATTTAATAGCAAGTGCATCTCAGAAAGGTTGCACTTAACCAAAATTTGCACTTAAGCAGATTGTTTAAAATGACATTTTTAACATTGGATGTAATACAAAAAAAAAAACAAAAAAAAAAACCAGGAAACTGAAAAGGTGTGTTTATAACCGAAAATTGCATTTAAGTGAATTGCATATAAGTTGAATTCACTGTAAAGCAAAACAAGGAAATAGAACTGAACTGATCGAAAACAATTGAGGGGGAGTGGAAGTTTTGATAATGAAACAGAGTGACTCAGAACAAGGAGAGGAATGGAGGGAATGAAGAAAACAGAGAGAAGGAATAAAGACAGAAAAACATAACATCCTACATGAATATGGGAGTGCAGTGAGAAAAAACAAATGACTACATGGACTGAGCATTCATTTTAGAAGAGACAAAATAATACTAATTTTAAATTTATAAGGATTTACCTATATTCCATCTAGGTAAAATAATATTAGAAGGAACAGGGCTTGCATTTCCTTATACTAAAATAGGCATTTATGGAATTAGACAAATAAAAGTCAGTTTATTTAGAAAAAGATCAATCTATTCAGATTGTCCATGAAACAGAAGATAACGTAATTTAAAAGTGACAGTGAAAATATTTATAAATATCACTCCTAATTATGTCTCATATAAGTTAAAACTCTCAAGTATTTACCAAGTATAGCATATGTAGTTCAGAAATGTTGGTAACGTCTGGGGATAGTGACTCTGAATTTCATACCACTGAGTCATGTGCAGCACTGGGATATAGGGCACAGGCACCAGCGTCTGGTACTTTCAGATGCCATTGTCATTTTTTACATGCAGCTGACCAAGCAGATAGAAACTCCCTTACCCCAGATGCCTTAAAAATAGAGGGTGCAAGTTATAGATCCCAGCTGGAAAGAAAGTTCTTCTATGTTGCATGGAGAAGAGAAATAATTGATTTTATACAAAAAATGCAAAGAACAAGCAAGTAATCTGTCTTTTGATAGATCGTAAGCTGCAGCATGTGAGGATTTCAATGGAATCCATTTTAATTGAAGCAGATCCTCCTTTTTATGAGTAATTTTAGGCACATATGAGATAATGTATTAAGTTAAGATATATAAGTTAAAACACAATATTAATACAAGTAAAAATGCTATCGGATAGCGGATAATTTGAGAATATACAGACTGGTTGTTAATGAGTTAGTAAATCCAAGTGTTAGAAATTAGTCCTTTAATGGTTTCAAGTTTTTAAAATTTTATTTAAGTATAAATTAATCTTTGTAGTTTAGACTCTGTTCGAATATATATATATATATATATATATATATATATATATATATATATATTTTTGTTTTTCTTAAATTAGAGAATCATATCAGTCCCTGGGAGTATCAACTATTTTAAGCTGAAGTCTACTAAAAAAGAGCATAGATCAGAGCTCACTTGAATTTAGTTGAATTGAGGCATATGGACAGGAAAAAATGAAAACCCTTGTATAAAGCAGTCATCTTGATCGAAGAATGAGCAGGGTCTATTGACAACAAGCAGAAGCTTTGAGACCACTCAGGCAGAAGCCAGTAATTGGATGAGTACATATACTTCAAAATACTGTTAAACTGAACGTTTGCACATGAAAAATTAAACTCTACAAAATATCAACATTTTGAATAGTTAAGTTTGCACTTTATGTGAAGGAGATTTACTATATTTTAGGTGTTAGAGGAGTTTGAGGTGATTGAGGTGTGGGTAACGTTTATGTGAAGGCGATCTACCATATTTTAGGAGTTTGAGGTGATTGAGGTGTGGGTAACGTTTGTGCAATGGGAGTAGAGTTTAAAGTAGTTTGGGGGGGTTGGTATAATTATGGGTTGGTGTGGGATGTTATATTGTTGCATGTTGGTGAGTGACTCTGTAATAGTGAATGACTGTAGCTGTCAGTACTCTGTGCATGCTTCACAAGGAGATTTCACCATGTCTCATTTGCTGATTAGGTCAAAGTGGGTTATAATTACTACTCATTTATTGCATTATGAAAAATATACTCTCAGGATTTTGGGTTCAATATTGGCTTTTTTGGGGGCTTGCTTTACGAACATATGAACATACGAAATTTTCCAGCAGATAAAGGCCTAGAGGTCTATCAAGTCTGCTCAAATGTGCAGCTAGCACCCCATATTCTACAGCTGCCCCTCCCTTCCACCCTTCCCCTTCATTAACCCTCCCCCATGTCCTGTCCCATCCCCTTTTGAAGCAGTCCACTGTTCTACTGGATACCACTTCTGCAGGTTACACATTCCACCCAGCCACCACCCTCTCTGTAAAAAAGTGTCTCCTCAGCTCCCTCCTGAACCTTCCTCCCTCCAGTCTCATATCATAACCCCTGGTGTCCATCCCCTTCCCTCCCCTCTCTTACTTTGAACAGCCCCTCTGTACCTGTCTTGTTTATCCCGTTCATGCATTTAAAGGTTTCAATCATGTCCCCTGTCCCTCCTCTCCTCCAGTGAGTACATGTTCAACTCCCTCAACCTCCTCTCATATGATAAGTCTCCCAGCCCATTGATCATCTTTGTCACCCTGCACTGCACCCCCTCCAGTAACTTAATGTCCCTCTTCAGATATGGGCACCAGTACTGCACGCAGTACTCCAGGTGCAGTCTAACTAATGACCTATACAGTGGCAGAATCACCTCCTCCCTCCTCGAGGATATACACCTTGCAATACAACACAGTATTTTGTTGGCCTACAACCCAGCATTTTGTTGGTAGATTGGTAAATGGTAAATGCATCTTAAGGCGATGTTTTGTTTTGGGCCTATTGTTAATGCTATCAGGTGATGTAGAGTCTAATCCTGGTCCACAAGATTCTGACTCACTCGAGTGACATTGTACACATGGCCTTAAGATTTTAAATTTAAATGTACAGAGTCTGCTTCCGAAATTGGCTCATGTGGAAATGATCTTATCTGAATATAAACCAGACTTGGTGATTGTCACAGAGACTTGGTTAAAAGCTTCTATTTCCAATGGTCTGTGTGTTTTACCAGGATATTCAATTATAAGATCTGACCATAGGGGAAAAAAAGTAGAAGGGGGTGTGGCTGTTTATTATTTGGATCATCTTGATGTTACAGTGTTATTGAACAGTTTATCTATTGAAACCCAAAATGATTGGATTCTGCTCAAAGTATTATTGGGTGGAGTTAAACATGTGATTGTAGGTGCCCTTTATAATCCTCCTAAATGTGGTAAGCTAGGGTTACAAGATTTTTTGGATAATGTATCCCCTTATTTTCAAAAACATGATTTTGTGTTTATGGGTGATATTAATTTGAATTGGGCAAATATGGCTGGTACTTTTGAAACTTTGTTAGATTCTTAAAAACTAACTCAATGTATTCTTGAACCCACAAGATTCAATTTTAATTCTATGAATCACACCATATTGGACTGGTGTGTTACTAATCGGGCAGGGATGGTGTCTCAAGTTGGAGTTCTTGGGGATTCTGTTAGTGACCATCAGGTTACTTTTGCTGTTCTAAATTTTAGAAAGCCAAAAATTTCATCTAGAATTGTGCAAACTCATAATTCGAATATTCCCACTGAGATTTTGTTTGGGGAATTAAGTAACTTGGATTGGTCATTTTTGATATCTATGCCAGATCCAAATTGCGCTGTTGATTTTTTTTTAATCAACTCTTACAAATTCAGAATAAACTAGCACCTCTCCGAGAATCCCTTGTTCGTGGTGTGTTACACCCATGGTATACAAATGAGTTGAAAGTTTTTGTGAAAAATAAAAAATCAGCTTGGTTAAAGTATAAAATGCTTCCTACTATTAAGCATTTGCAAGATTATAGAACAGCTAGAAATTTGTTATCAAGAAAGGTGAAGCAAGCCAAGATTGATTATTTTCAGGCTAAGTTGGAGAGTGTATCTAACACACCAGGGCAATTTTGGGATACTATTAATAGCATAGCTTCCCCTAAGGTCTTACCTTATAGCACTTAAAACTCCAGATCGAGTTGTTTCTGACCCACTAGAGATGACTAATTTGCTTCATTCAAGTTTTGTTGATGTTCCTGTTTTGTCTCCCGAATTTGTATCTATTGATCCTACTGAATTCAATGAAGCAGCGGTTAAATTTGATAGCGGTCAAAAAAATGGTGTTATACTGTATCTTGATTTATTTTTCGATAGGTTATAGCTGTTGAAGTATTGAAATTGTTAAATTCATTGCCTGATAAGTTTGGTGATTGCGGGGGTGGGATTGATGCCAGATTTGTCAGGTTAGTTGCCCCATTTATTGCTGAACCTTTGAGTATAGTATATAATTTATGTATTTCTGTTAATGTTTTCCCATTGTCCTGGAAGGTGGCTTGGGTAGTACCGATTCCAAAAAATACTAAACCTAGTGGAGTTGAGGATTATCAATCTATTTAAATTTTAAATCCTTTGGGGAAAGTTTTTGAAAGATTGTTAACTGGCCAATTGAATGAATTTTTGGGAGCAATGGATGTTCTTTGTGAAAAGCAACATGGTTTTCGGGGGGGGGGTACATGTACAGCTCTGGTCAGGTTCACGAATGCCATCCTAGAAGGATGTAATAATGGAATGTTAACTGGGGCAGTTTTTGTGGACCTGCCCAGGGCTTTTGATTTGATAAATCATTCTCTTCTTAGTCAAAAGCTTGTGGATGTTGGATTGGCTGTTTCTGCAGTAGAACTCATTTCTGATTATTTCCAGGGGCATTCCCAGTTTGTTTCCATTGGTTCAATTAATTCATTAGTTTGTCATACTGTATATGGAGTACCTTGGGGTCTATTTTTGGCCCCTTGTTGTTTTGTTTGTTTTGATAAGTGTAAATGTCTTTTGTATGCAGATGATTTGATATTGTTTTGTCAGGGTAAGTCTTTGGAGTATATTAATCAGACTTTGGAAAATAAGTTTAAGAAGTTATATCATTGGCTTACTAACAATTTAATACTTTTGAATATTTGTAAAACCAAGGAAGTGTTGTTTGGAAGTTCTGTAAAACTCGGCGAATGCCCTCCTATGATCATTTATGATGTTCAGGGGAACTTACTTGACCAAGTGTCAGAATTTAAGTATCTGGGAGTTCTTTTAGACCTCTCATTGACCTATCTTTCTCAGGTAAAATCAGTAAAAAGAGAGTTAATTGTAGGTTAGGCCAGTTATAGAAACTTAAATCTTATTTGTCTTATCATTCGCGTCTTAAGTTGGCAAATGGTGTTTTGATGCCATATGTTGATTATGTTTCTTCTTCATGTGTTAAATTGGGGACTAAGGAGAAGCAGATTTTGAGAGTGTTTTATAACAGTATATGCAGATTTGTTTTGGATGCTCCTTATTTGACTCATCATTGTTTTTTGTATTCTTCATTGAAGTGGCTGTCGCCTCAGTTTAGATTTGAATTTACTTTGGGAAAATTGGTTCATCAGGCCATTTATTCAAATGGCTTGTCTCCATTATTTGATTTGGTTCAGGTTTGAGAATTTCAGGCAAATTTGAGAATGTCTCAAGGGGTTATATTGGTAGTACAAGGTGTTAACAACAATTATGGATTGAGAGCATTTGAGCATCAGGCCTCTCCACTATGGAATAAGATGCCAGTTGCATTAAGGGTAATTAAATCTTATTCAAGTTTTAAGGTAAAGTTTAAAAATTATTTGTTAGCCCAGTCTAAGTGTTTATGTAATTTGTAAAACTGTATTATTGTTGTCTTAATGTTGTTTGTTGTGTTTTTGTGTTCCGGGTCGGTCTTGAAAAAGGGCTTTGGCACAGAGTCCTAGCCCGGTTAACAAATAAAAATGAAATGAAATGAAATATCTAGCAAGTCTGCACATGCATTTTCTTTTAGGCAATTCCTACCCGATCGTAAGTATTTGGCGCATACGAGATAATGGAGGTGCATGCCAAAAAATAAGTACCTCTAAAAAAGTGCATGCCAAAAAATAAGTACCTCTAAAAAGAAACCTTGCTTGCTTACTGGAACTTTGGCATATAGATACTGCTTAGCACTTTAACTTTAAACAAGGTTATATCCTGAATAACTTGAGTAGCGTTTGAGAGACAGGTACTGTAAAACCAGCACGTGCGCTTTCTTTCCGATACCTGTATGAGTTTCACTTTGTAAAACTGAGATAGCAAATTACGGAATGACCAGATCAAGAGTTATTTAATTTAATTACAGTGGGAGCAGCAAGATGTTATTGTGACCTTAGAGGAGTACTATCTGCAAGTCTTTGTTATCAAGTCAGGAAAAATTAGTGCTAATCTTAAGTGACCTGGGATATTCCACTACAAAACGAAGTTTGACCCTAGATCTAGAAAGGAGAAAGAGGGAGAATGGAAAATAGGGATAAACAGAAGAAGAGAATGTAAAAGACACTGTAATTGGATGACATAGAAACATAGAATCTGATGGCAGATAAGGACCACTTAGCCCACCTAGTCTGCCCATTTCCCTACCTAACAGATAAGCTGCTACTTAGATGACTAAGTGTGAACTTTGGAAGCAACGCAATAATTTCTCTTAAAGAGACAATTACTGTGTAAATTACAAAAGTTATTGGAGAAGTACATTGGACTTTTTTGCTGCTTTCTCAAGTTTTTTTTATGTGTGATTCTGCAAAAGTTAGAAATATTTATAACTATGTATAGGGAGCAAGGCATATTTATAAATTATTGATTGAAAGTGGGGGTTTTGCACATATTGCACTTAGCACTTTGTTGGGCTGTTTCTGAACCTAAATTCAAAATATTTCCTCTCATTAAGCACCTTGTTGAAAATGTTTTAGCTGTCAAGTAATTTAAGCAGAAAATCACTGCTATGTATATATTATCATTAAGCATATCCTTGGGAGGCAGTATAGTGCAGTGGTTTAAGGCTCTGAGTTGCAAATCTGGAGATCTGGGTTTGAATCCTACAGCCCCCACTTGCATACTGTGTGACCCTGAGCAAGTCACTTAACTTCCCTGTGCTCCCAGGTTGCACCTGTAAACAAGCTTTCAGCTTATTGTGCCACTCTTGGTTAAACAATTGAAAAAAAAATATCCTGCCCCTATTTATAATCTTGCATATTTATGACTTAATAGTTAATATTTATTGGGATATCTGGATCAGTAGTTTGAATTGTGTTTCTATTTGGGCATCTATTTGTAGGAGCTCTTGGCTATTATCCACAAGATTTTCATTTCATTTTTTATTGTTTATACTTGTTAGCAAGATGAGCTAAAAACCCATTTTCACAAGCGACAAGTTAACATATAAAACATATTATGGAACAGGACATACGTAATAAAACATATTACAAAACTGTAAGAACATACATAACATAAATACATAGATGTACATATAACAGTCTGTCGCTATTGCAAACAAGTACAGTCAGTAAAGGAATCAAGCCACTGGGCAAGCTTATGCTTAAAGGACCTAACTGTTCTACAGTTGGTGATTTCACTGGGTGTCCTATTAAAAAATGTAGAGGCCCTATGTACATCTGATCTTTGACCTATGGTTTTCCTGAAAAAAAAGGATCCTAATAAGACCTCAAGTATGTGACTTTGTTCCCTGGGTATTATGCAGTTTAATTAAAATATACTGGATAAAAGGAGGGAGAAACCCCTTAATACCTTTGAAAACAAATGTAGCCATCTTGAGGTTGATCATATTTACTAAAGAAGGACCGTTAGCTTCCGTCAATAGTTTCCAGTGGTGGGTTCCCAGAGAAAGACCAGTCATAAATAGCAATACACTATAATAAGTTACTTGTAACTTATGTATCACTTTTTCACTTGAACCAGAGTAAACCATAGGACCAAGATTAATGCTATATTATTTATTACTTGGAAAACTGTGACCCTCTTCCCTCCTTGGGGTAAAAACATGTTTGTTACAAGGGCCCAATTAAACAAACAATTGGCTATGGCTATAGAACCTAATTCTGATTTTAGCTGACCAGAGGTGTTTAAAAAGGAAAAAAAAAATATTTACAAAAACTCTAAGAAGGACCAACAGACTACAGTATTTCTAAAACTTCTATTAAATCACAGAGGAAATATAACAAAAGGACCTTTAGGTCCCGATTAAGAGAAATACAATTAAAGTACATTTTTCTATGTACTTATTAGTCTGTAATTAATTTTTGTGTCTGGTTACTCCTGCAGTCCTCCACCTGTCATACTTAATCACTACATGTCCGACTATCCCCTGCGGCCATTCCTCTGGTGACGTGACTGACAGACTGCATCATGGGGGAAAGTGGGACATGTAGTGATTAAGTATGGAGGGTCGCAGGATCGACTAAATGCAAAAATTAATTACAGACTAGCAAGTACATAGAAAATGTACTTTAAAAGTGTCATATCATTCCAAGGGGCGTAAGGATTCCCCTTCAAAAAATGTTTCAGGTGCATGTCAGGAAAATTCTAAGCATTTAACCTCAGCTCACAGACTGAACCCACAGGAGCTTAGTCCCTTGGACAAAAATGAGAACATAAATAAGTTGTCTGATTCTCTTACAAAATCTCCAGTTCTGGCTCCTAGGTCTGTAGAATTAGACTGTAGTCAAGTGTCTAATAATAATTTACATGAGTTATCTAAAAACATAGGTGCACTGGCTAATAGTTTTTTTTACAGCTACCAGGTTTATCTCTCACTCAGGAGAAAGGGGTGGGGGACATTGAATTACCTGGAAGTAAATCCCCCAAATCTACTATGGCTGAAGTCACTTTTGATCTTCAAAACACTATGACTAGGCTGAAGAAATTGGATAAGTCTAAACTGACACAAAGGGATACAGACAGCATCTTCGACTTACAACCTGAATTATCTTCACATAGTAAAAATCAGAAAGAATTTGTAGAACATACAAACATGCATTTGAACATACGAATCTGCCAGCAGAAACAGACCACCCACTCTATCAATGTCTGCCAGAAGTGTGCAGCTAGCCCCCTAGATTGCAGCTGCCCCAACCCCCTTCCCATCTGTCATTCCCATGACAGCCTCAGCCCCCTTCACCCAGATCCTCCCTTGTGCTCTGTCCCACACCCTCCTAAAACTTCCTACTGTTACATGATACCACCCCCTCTGGTAGACCATTTCATTTGGACACCACCTTCTCCATGAAGTAGTGCCTTCTCATCTCTCTCCTAAATCTTCCACCCTCCAATCTTAGTCCGCGCCCCCTCGTATCCCTACCCTTCCTCAGTTTAAACACCCCTTCAGTGCTAGCTTTGTTTATTTCCCTAAAATACTTGAACATTTCAATCATGTCCCCTCTATCCTCCCTCTCCTCCAGTGTGTACATATTCAGCTCATGCAGCCTGTCCTCATAGGCCTTGCCCTCCATCCCCTGTAACATTTTTGTTGCCCTCCGTTGCACATCTTCCAGTAAATTAATATTCCTAATCAGATATGGCTGTCAATTCTGCACACAGTACTCCAAGTGTGGCCTGACCAAAGATCTGTAGAGGGACAGGATCACCTCCCTATGCCTGGGCAAGAAACCACTTGCGATACAGCCCAGCATCCCGTTCGACTTAGCTACTGCTTTCCTGCATTGGGCAGAGTTGTTCATGCTCCCTGTTACCAACACCCCCAGGTCCTTCTCTTCTTCAGTGATTCCCAGCCTCACCCCTCCCAACCAGTAGTCCCTCCCTGGGTTCTTTGCCCCGAAGTGCATAACCTAGCACTTTTTCACATTGAATCCCTGCTGCCACTTCTCTGACCATACCTCCAGTCTGGTTAGGTCCCCTTGTAGTTGTTTCCATCCATCCTCTTTGTCCACTACTGCCCCCATTTTGGTATCATCTGCAAACAGACCAACCCTGCTCCCAACTCCATATGCAATATCTGAGATAAAGAGCCAAATAGCACTGGCCCCAGCACTGAGCCCTGCGGCACACTGCTCACCACCAGTCTAGGTGTCGAGAGCTCCCTCCAAACTACCACTCATTGCAGCCTCCCCCATAGCCAGTTGCTTATCCAGTTTGTCAGCTTTGTCCCCACCCCGCAGCAGTCAGCTTCCCCCCAGCCTCCCACGAGGCACTGAATCGAAGGTCTTACTGAAGTCCAAGTACAGGACATCTATAGCATGACCCATATCCAGCTCTCTTGTTACCCAGTCATAATATTCTAAAAGATTGGTCAGACGAGACCTCCCAGAGACAAACCCATGCTGCCACCCATCCTGGAGGTCATTACCCTTGAGGAATGACACCAGCCTCTCTTTCAGTATTGTTTCCATAACTTTACCCACTATGGAAGTGAGACTGACAGGCTGATAATGTTCTGGCTCATCCCTAGGATCACTCTTGTGTATGGGCACCACATGGGCCACCCTCCAGTCCTGAAGCACCCATCCTGTGTCCAGGGAGGTGCTGAGCAGGTCCACCAGTGGCTCAGCCAACACCTCCGCCATCTCCCTCAGCACCCTGGGGTGGATGCCATCAGGACCTGGTGCCTTGTCCAACCTTAAAGCCCTCAGATCATCTAGTACTCTACTCCCCCTTGATCATTCCATCAGTTATCTCCTCTCTTCCCACTCCTGCCCTGCCAGTCCATGGTGGTAGTGGACAATCCTTCTCCTTTGTGAAAATGGAGCAAAAGTATTCATTTAGTATTTCCACTTGTTCCTCGCCCTTTTCCACCCACTCCCCTCCCCACTTTATCTTCACTCTATGGTCTCTGTACTGCCTCTTTTCCCTGACATATCTAAAAAAAGTCCTTCTCCCCTCCCTTGATGCCCTGCACTAACCTTAACTCCCTGGAGGCCTTGGCTACTCTTATTTGCTTGGTCACCTCCTTGGACTAACTCATATAAACCTCCCTGTCCTCTTCCTCCCTCTCTTTGCCCTAACCCCCTCCAATACCTCTTTGTTCAGCCAACATGGTTTCCTGGCTCTGCACTTCTTGCTGTTAGTCCTGGTCACACTTCTGTAGCCTCTGTTAGCCCAGTTTTAATAATTTCAGAAATTGCTCTCTTATCTTTTGGTAAAGTCGATCCTCTTCCCTATTTTCCCTCATACCTCAGTGAGGATATTATTAACCTGATGTGTAATCCATATGATGGAAACCTTATGCTCATGGAACAATTAGTAGTTATTTGAAGTGCGTTAGATGCAATAAGGGAGTATTTAGCCATAAATGGAACCAGAATGGATGATATCCTGAGACAATTTCATCAGGTAGAACCTTCAAGAAAGTCATCCTCGATAGTTGAAGTGGAAAGCACAGAAAAGGTTTTGAAGCCTACTATAAGACCCAATTTTAGCTCTATCATCTTCTCTGATTTGAGCCCTGGGAGAGAGACATAAAAAGAAACAAGTTGCTAAAAATCCCCAAAAAAGGAGGAAAAGGAAGTCCCATGATGAGATTAATTGTCATCTCTCATGATCTAGATCTATGGAAGAAAGAATTAATTCCTTCACTTCTTATAATAGTCAAAGGGATAAATCAATGAATGCAGTATAAGTAATATGGCCAACTGTAGACCCTATAATGTCCACCCCTAAGAAAAGTGTCCTTCTGCTGGCCCAGTGGCACTGAGGGCTGAGACAATAGTGCCTTACCTCTTGCCACGTAAGCAACCCAGGTTCAGGAATGACCTCAGATCACTGGGGAGCTGGCTCTGGGGAGGTTAGAGTGGGATTGAGCCTTAGCTCTCCCCTCCAGGGGTGGATGCTCACTCCTCTGTAGTCCCGTCCCCATCAGGTGGAGGTCCAGTGGGCACATAGGTGGCAGGAGTGGCGATGCAAGTCTGGGGAGGGGTGGAAGGGGTCACTGGATCCTGGTGTGGGCATGCACCTCCACATGAACGCACACATGTGTATGCCATGGCCCTGGGGAGGGAGGAAAAATGAAAAAAGTAAAAATGTATATATAAAAAAAAGAAAAGAAAAGTGGCTTTCTGGCTTCTAAGCTTAAGGCTGCATGTACTGGTATTATCACTATTACAGAGGAATGTGAACTGCTTCTGGGGAAGGATGGTAAAATGTGGGAACTAGTTCAAAATACAGGAGACCCTTGCAGATACTTGCCCCTTAAAAATGCTGGATTCCCTGGTGGCTAATAAAATCCCTCCTGTGGTAATAAGCAACCACGATAGGCAGAGAGCCCTGTCTAGGGTATCTCTGTCACAGAGATAATTCCCCTCGGCCCCAGATATGGCTGCCATACTACAGGATTCTGGAATCCTCAGACTTTATGGTGTGAATAGGAAGGAATCTGAAAGTGAGAGTAATATGATAAGAGTATGCCACCTTACTTTGCAGGTCTAGGATGGAAATACAGATTGAGAAGGGAGCTATAGCACAGGTCTTCTGGGCTAGAGATGAGTTAGGTCTGGAATGCATTCTAATGAACAGTGATCATCATAGAATAGCACACTATATATAGAATAATGGTTATCTACTTGAAAAATGTAACATTATATGCACATATGTAAACAGGAAAGAGATCTCTAATTCTGCTCATTCAGTAACACGGAACAGTAGACCCTTTACTCTTGGTCTGTTTGGCTTGAAGAAACCTAGAGGAGAAACTGATGGCAAACTAACACATTCTGTGTTCTTTTGTTGCAAATTTCTTTACAGATGTCCTTGGGTTATTGGGGGATAATAAAAGCTAAGAGAAGGGAGGATCATGATGATGCCCAAGTAGATGCCCTGATTAAATCTAAGATAATTGCGGAAAAAGTCTTGGAGAAAAGCAATGTTTTTGATAACTTGGGTATCTACGTTGTGAGTAGCTCAGTATTAGAGGTGCAGAGGGATCTGCTTCCACAAATACATTTAGAACAGGGGTATGTATCTGGTTTAGTGCCATTATTTAATAGATTTAAAGCCTTAGCAGCCTATCAATGATTTGTGGATTAATCATCCCCACATCCAACTATACATGCTGCTAACAGTTCTCAGCTGGATACAACTATGAACCATATCCTTTCCTGGAATATCGCAGACCTTGCCATAAAAGAAGCAGGCCAGGAATGGCTAGGGTACATTTCAATCTATGAGATTGTTTGCTTTCAGGAGACTTGGCATTCTAAAGAGCATGATATCCATATTAATAACTTTGAACTCTTTCAGGTTCCTACTAAAAGAGATTGAAAGCTGGGTAGAGCATCAAGAGGATTGTCATCTTTTGCAAGATGTGCGGTGGGGGAGTTTTCTGCCCACCTGGTTTGTACTAGAGATTGTTGCCTAATTTTACATATTAAGATAGGTAGCTTTAATTTTTTATTAGTCAACTTATATATTCCACATTCCTCTTCCAGGTTTGCCATTGGTGATCCCTGGGGTATTTTGGGAGACCTGTTTGAGGAGCTACATCAGAGGTTCCTGTATACACCCATTCTGATTGAGGGAGATTTTAATGCGAGAATAGGGGTGTTTGATGTCCTTCTAGATAACTCGGCAGTCAGTCCCTTATGTGAGCTACAGCTCCCTTCACGTAGAAAAACTATGGATACCAAGGCAAACCAAGCTGGGGCTGACTTGATTAAGTTTATGCAGGAATATAATGTTTACCCACTTAATAACAGACTACCTGGTGACAAAGGGAAGATTGACATATTTCTCTGCATTGGGGGCTTCTATTATTGATTATGCCATTTGGGATGGCCCCATTGAGTCATGAGCCTTTCTTCAAATTACCAATAGAACTGGAAGTGACCATCTACCATTAGATATTAGGTTGGCAGTAAGTACGCTGCTTTCCCCATTCACTTTGGTAAAGACCCAAAAAGGGTGCCGTGCACCAATAATGGAAATCAGAAATAAAAGGACGATTAAATAGACAAATAAAATCTCATCTGAGAGTTTTCAGATGTTGACATTATTTCTGAATTTAACTTTACAAGCTAATTTTGACTTTTGCACAGCAATAGTGCTTTACAAATCCTTGGAATCATTTTTTTCTAATCTTCATACCTTAATGTACCCTCAGCATAGAACTAACTCTAGAAGCAGGACAGGGTGGTTTGATCAGGCTTGCAGGCAAGAGAAAGCAAAACTATTACAAGTTGTTAAGGTCACTAGGAGACAACCAACTAAGGATACCTGTAGATATCTGAACAGAGAAAGGAAAGTATATGCAAATTTCCTTCAGGAGAAAAAGGAGTTCTATAAAAAAAAACACAATGGAAAATAATATCTGAAATCATCATTAAAAATGACTCAAAAGCATTTTGGCTCTTGGTGACTAGGGGAACTGCTAATTGGTCCATTCAATAGAAACATATATATCATCAGAGTCCTGGGTAGAACATTTTACCTCACTGTTCTATGACACACTGATAAGATAACATTCTTAGACTTTAATCTGTTTTTCAATAACTCTCCTTATTATAGAAGAAGTGGTGTGAGTTTATCTTTAAAATGCAAAAAAGTCCCAGGGCTGGACTTAATTCCTGCAGAGGTTTACTTACAGGTACCTTCAATTTGGGCTTATTTTCTTCTTCTGTTTTTTATCAGATGTATAAAGGAGGGTTTCCTCCTGGACTGTTGGCAGGGTGCAGAAATTGTACCATTTAAAAAAAAAGGCAATTAATCAGATCCCAATATGTATCGTCCAATTAGCTTGTTGGATATTTCAGAGAACATATTTTCAAGGATTATCCATTTATGTTTACATGAGCAACTTAAGGCTACTGGTGGGCCTTCCTCTTTACAATTTGGTTTCAGAAAAAATTGTTCCACTACAGACAATAGTGATATTCTAAGGCACTTGTGGGAAAAGTACTGTATGGGTCAGAGTCAGAAGCTCTATGTGACTTTTACTGATTTTTCCTCGGCTTTTAACTCAATTTCAGGAAATATATTGTGGCAGAGTGTGTTGGACAAAGGTAGTGATTATTATCTTAGCATCTTTTGTTTTTGCATTATATAGTGAGACTTGGGCACAAGTGAGATTAGGTCCTGAGGGTAATCTCTCAAATACATTTTTGATTAATAAAGAGGTACATCAGGGTTGTCTTTTAGCACACACTTTATTTAATATCTACATGGACAGTCTATTAAATGGTATTGGATTTGCGTCATCTGACTCACCTAAAATTGGAACTTTGGCCATACTGACCTTGGCATATGCAGATGATTGACTCCTTTTAGTTTGTTACAATTAGGTCTACAAAAGAAATTAGACTGTTTAGCTGAAGAATCAAAAAGATCATCCTTGACAAATAATTGGGATAAGAGTAAGGTAATGATTTTTAGTAAAGGGAATTCGTCCATCACGAGAAAATGGAAAACTGGAAATTTTCGCATAAGCATTGTTAACAGATATGATTATTTGAGTCTTACTGTTTCCTCTAATGCTTCCTGGTGCTCACATATAATGAACACTAAGATTAAAATAAAAAATGGAATAGCTTTAAAAAATTTAATTACAGGTATGGTGGTAATAGTATTAGACCACTGATTCAAGCAGCTTTCTCAAAACTAACTCCACAAGTTCTCTACATAGGTGGGATCTGGGCACCTTACATGGTTTCAAAACTGGAGAAAACTCCAACTCAGCTTTTTAAATCCTCCTTGAGTCTAACTAAATCAACTCCTATGCCCTATATTAGGGCACAACTTGGCCTAGATAGTTACAAAACCTTGACTGACTCTCGTGTTGGGATACTGGATTAAGTGCACTAGAGCTTCTTCAGGTAACTTCCTTCGCATTTCTCCAGAGAAAAAAGAAAAGTGGGGGAGTCTTGGATGCAAAAAGTCCATATGGCTATCGTATGTGCACCTTTTAGTAAGAGGATACAATGTTAATTATCTCTATTAATATGTTCAAAAGGGTTCTATCAGTCCAAAATATAAAAAAAAAGTAAAGAAAAAATAGAAATGACAACCAAGAGATGGACATAGACACTGTTAAAAGGTCCAGATTTTCACATTGGTATGCAGCAAATGAGATATGGTTTGGATACAGAATCTGTTTGGATCACATTTGTGACCCAGCATGGAGGAGTGCATATATGAGCTGTAAATTTGAGACTTTTTCTAGTAACACATGCCTATCAAGATTTGCTGGCATCTCAAATGCTGTTAAAACTTCCTGTTCTTGCCCTCTGGGAGGTGTGGAAAATCTATTTCATGTACTGATTAAATGCCCTTGGTATGAAAAAAATGCATGACGTATGGATATATAATATATGGAGGGAACTGAGCTGTATTCCAGATGACCCCTTGAACATTCTATTTACAGTGCAAGATGAGATTATTATAAATAAACTTGCAAAGTGTTTTGTATTATCAAAAGGGTCAGGAAAAACAAACCTTTTAGACATTATGATAATAAACATTTCTGCTAGGATTTTAGAATGCATTTTGAATATATGTGTTTAATATGCTGTTGAATGTTTGTGCATATAAGGTTTTAAGCTGTAATGGCATGTGCCGATCAATCAAGCTTTTTTGAACTTGGACTATATATTTCCCCAGGATAGAGCAGATGAGATACAATATTTCATTTTCAGTGGCATCCTGCTTTGACACATTGTTAGATTGTAATTACCCAGGATAGGCAGCTGAGAGGCAATATTCTACTTTTAAGTGGGCTCCCACATTTTGACCCCAAATGTCCAATAGTCTTTTTATGACCTGATGTTATGATCAAGACAGATGGATGTTTTAAAATCCCAAATGAAAGTGATTTCACTGTGCAACTATAGAAACACATTTTGGAGGGGATTTGAAAAATAACACCTGCCATATTCAGGAGTTGGGGTAACACAAGGGCTATATTGAACATTAGGGGCCAACATCTGCAAAAAATAAAGTTATGAGTAAATATAGGAACAATTTGTTTCCTCATAACATAGTTGATTTTTCACATTTTACCCAAAATTTTCAATATAATCTTTTTGTGACCACTCCTAAGCATGACAGGTGTCATTTGTAAAACAATGGCTAAAACATCATTTAGTGCCACAAGCATTAAAAAAACATTTTGGGTAGGATTTGAGAATTATAGCTGCCACATCCATGAGATGGTGTGAAAAATGGCTATGATGAAAACGTAGGGTCAAAATATTGAAAATCACCACAGTTATGAGTGTCATTGAAAAACTGTAACATAGACTCATAACTTTGTTGTTTTCTCATATTTGTACCCCAGATTTTCAACATAGCCTTCTTATGAGCCCACTTCATGAACAAGGGTGGAGAACATTTTCAAATCCTGCCCAAAAGGTGATTTTGTGCCTGAAGTGAGAAAACTTATTTTGTTCAGGATTTGAAAAATGAAAGCTGTCACATTCATGAGGTGCTGTGAAGAAATGGCTATGCTGAAAATGTGGGGCCAAAATATTAAAAATTACAAAAGTTACGAGACTGCATTCATAAATTTCAATGTAGGCTCACACCTATGTTGTTCTTTTACTATTTTTAACCCACATTTTCAACATAGCTTTCTTATGACCCCACCTCATGAAAAGGTAGAGAACATTTTCAGCTCCTTTCTAAAAGGTGATTTCTTACAGTGACTGTGAAATCACCTTTTGGGATGTGCAAACACATTTTGGCCATGATTTTAAAAAAGGCAGCTGTCACATTCATACGGTGCTTTGAAGAAATAGTCATGCTGAAAATTTGGGTAAAAATATTGAAAATTAACAAAGTTAAGAACTTGTATTCGTAAATTTCAAAGTAGGCTAATAACTTTGTTGTTTTTAATATTTTACACCAAATTTTCAACACAGTTTTCTTATGACCCACCTCATGAACAAGATAGAGAACATTTTCAACTCCTTCCCAAAAGGTGATTTCTCACAGTGACTGTGAAATCACCTTTTGGGATGCGCAAACACATTTTGGCCATGATTTTAAAAATGGCAGCTGTCACATTCATGAGGTCCTGTGAAGAAAAGGCTGTGTTGAAAATCTGGGGTAAACATATCGAAAATGACCAAAGTTAAGAGCCTGCATTCATAAATTTCAATGTAGGTTCATAACTTTGTTGTTTTTTTAAATAGTTTTACCCCAAATTTTTTGAACACAGTCTTCTTACGACCCCACCTCACAAACAAGTGAGGAGAAAATCTTCAACTCCTGCCTAAAAGGTGATTTCATGCAGCAACTGTGAAATCACCTTTCAGGGACAGATTTACCTAATTTCACTGCCATTGTTCATGATGCAGGGTCCCTAAAAAGGCACGTTGAAAATCTGTGGCAAAAACATTCAAAAATGACCAAGTTATGCCACTAAGCTGAAAACCCCACTGAAATACATTGAACTGCGTACCTGATTTCCTCAGTTTGTGGTCTGGCATTGAAGACTGAAGACGTTTCTGTGGTCCAAAGAGGATTACAGCATTGGACCCCTGGAGGGTAAGTAAGGGCTTGGGGGAGTATGGGGTGGTGGGTGCTGAGTGGGAGGGTTGGGTGGAGGACAAATGACAGGAACAGACATCAATGGATGGTTTCTTTTCAATCAATCAATCAAACTTTATTTATAAAAAAGCGCCTTTCCAAAACTAAGGCACTTGTACATAACTCATTAAAATAAATCAATAAATAAAACAGTTAATTAACACCATAAATAAACAGATTAAAACCCAAGACAGTGGCATTAAAAATCATTATACGCAACGCTAAAAAGAAATGTTTTCAAAGCTACTTTAATACTTTGGACGGTCGGGCAATCTCGCATCTGACGAGGTAGAGAATTCCACAGGGTTGGGACTATAAAACTAAAAGACCTGGCTCCAGATGTCTTTAAACAAACCCTGGAAATCTATTACAGGGTTAAAAAAACTGCAAGGGACAGTTTCCTTTATTTCAGGTGAGGACACTGGGGGATTGGACATCCCCAATGTTGGTGTTACATTTGCGGGGGTGAGGTGGGTTGGTGGGTGCTGAGTGGGAGGGTCATGTGGGGGGACAGTAAGGATGGGGCAGCAACAGACATTGATAGATGGTTTTCTTTTTTGCAGGGTGTATTTAAAAAAAATAATATGACAGATGGTTTTCTTTATTTTAGGTGGTGACACTGGGGGATTGGGCACCCCCAGTGTCACTTTCATGGTTGGCAGCACTGGGGGTGGTCTCCCTGGTGCTGCATAACTAAAATGGGCAGGGTGGGGGGTAACAGCCAGCACAGGGAATTGGGTACCCCTGTGCTGGAATATCAACATGGGCTGGGCTTGGGGGGTGGCAGTTATGGCGGTAGCAGCAACTGAAATTGATGGATGGTTTCTCTTTTGCAGGGTATAAAACAAAATTACAAGGGATGGTTTCTCTATTTCAGGTGGCAACACTAGGGGATTGGACACCCCAGTGTTGGTGTTATGTTTGTGGGGGGGTGGATGCTGAGTGGGGGGTTGGTTGGAGGAACAGTAAGGGTGGGGCAGCAACAAACATTGATGGATGTTTTCTTTGTTACAGAGTATAATTTAACCACAGCAGGCTGATCATGACAGATCAGCTGTGCTTGCAGCAAGCCAGAACAGTGTCATGATCAGCCTGGCTGATGATTGGTGTGACACTGACGAGTCCCTCGCAGACCACTCTGCATTGGACTGACAATGTCACACCCCTCAAAAGTCACTCTCCTAATGAAATGTTCACTGCGTATGAGCGCACAGTGAACATAAAAATTAGTACTGTCCAGAAGAGTGGAGCTGTACTTTGGGTAGACTGGTCTCTTCAGTGAAGAAACAAATCTGACATTAGGATGCTGGGGGAGGTGAGATCACAGGGCAGAGTTTGAACTACATTCTAATTCAAAAGTTCCATAATAAGCATCACTTCTAACTCCAGGGCATCTCTATCCTAGGGAATGAAGGCACTTTGTGAATATATACTGATGAATTCCTGGGGTTAGAACCAGATGCTCTTGGAATTTGACCAGAGCAGGCAGAGTGAGGATAGAATGATAGTTTCCTAGAGCTATGGGGTCACTGCCTTTGTGTCGGGCGGGGGGTGACTTTGGCACTTTTCCAGGCACTGGGAACAGAGCCAGTGCAAAGGAAGGAAGGAGGTCAGAGACATGAAAACCAATAGAAAGCGCAGTGAGAGTGAGAAGCTCAGGGCCAAGTGCATCTTGATTATTACTGTATGAGGGGTTTAAGGATAGCAAAGCTTCAACAGTATCAGTCAGAGTAGTAGAACAGAATGAAAAGGAGGGAAGAGAGGGAGAGGGAAGGGATAAGGAGGGTCAGGGTGGAGAGAGTAGGCACAAGTGAAGTAGTGACTGAATGAGACAGCAGCCTCAGTGAGGTCAGTGACAACAGAAATGCAGAGTTTCAGTGTAGACGTATATGACTGAAGAAGGAGCTCACTACCTTCCAAAATCCCATGGGGCAGTTACTGTTATTCTGTAAATTGAAAGCAAAGTACTCTGACTTGGCCAGCCTGGTAGCCTTGGTGTAGGCACTGCCGAGGTACTTGTACCAAGCCAAGTCCTCCAGAGAACCAGAGGACTTATGACTGTGTCAAGTCAAGTCATTAGCATTGAGACAGGGGATAAGTGTAGACATTAACCAAGGAAGGCACTAGTCTTTGAAACAGGCCCAGCGGAGGATACCTATTCCAGACTGCAAAGAATTTGGTAGGAAAATCACAAAGTGCATCATCTACATCAGTGGATGAAGAGACAGAAAACCAATCAGCAAAGGGCAGACAGGAAGTTAGATAGGTCAAGAGACCTAAAAGGCTGGAGCTAAATGACCTTAGCGGACAATTTGAGGGCAATGAACCTTATGCAGATAGAAGAATATGCAGTGGTCACTGAGAGTGTCAGCTAGGGTATCTGCTTCCACCATGTAGTGGAGATGGAGAAGAGTACTTAGTCTAATAAGGTCTGATTAGAGGAGGTGGGGTTAAAACTGATAGGTTCCATAATATGATGTGTGAATTGGAAGGACTATATCTTACTTTTAGAAAGGGATTCGGTCCCAATCCTCATGAAAGCAACGTAGAGGACCAAAGGCACTGATTTCCTATGCCACCACCTCCCAAGCCAAAGACATCAATTTCTGTGTCATCTATGGGAGGGGGCGCTGTTCATGCTTTACCATGTTCCAGTGAAGGTCTGATTTCTATGTCCCCTTTAGGGAGGCTATGGAATTCTGTAGCCTCTTTGGGGGAGCTTCAGTTTTAATAAGACTTGTTTCGTAGAAGTACTAGTAGTAGTAGAGGTTCATTAGTCAAGTGTCCTCCATGGGATCAGAGCACCAGAAGTTACAAGAAAAAAGGGATAAAAAGAGCAACATCACACATACAGTAACACACATGAAGTAACACACATACAGTAGCACACATACAATAACACACATACAGTAACACACATGAAGTAACTCACGTACAGTAACACACATACAGTAACACACATGAAGTAACACACATATAGTAACACACATACAGTAACACACATAGGGAGGCTCAGCTTCTCTTCACCCTTGGAGACTCCAATTTTGACGTGCCCTGTCTAATTTCATGCTCCTTTCCCCAAATCAAATTCTGTATCCTCATTATGAAAGGAGTATCAGGAGTACCCCAATTGGAATTTTTGTGACTCCATACTGAGCATATCACAAATTAACAACTGCTTCAGGAGCATGATTCCAATGCCCTTGACACTATGACCTTGAAAGGCGCAACGGAATTGCACCATTCTACAAGGTTTTGCAGTCAAAAATCTAGATAAAAGCATTTTAATAACGTACATTCAAAACAACATTCATTTAAGCTGCAGCTGTTAAAAGCTTGTCAACTGGAAAAGCTTTTAGCATCAATAAAATATGCTGACATCATTATAGATGTAGCTGTGATAAGGAAAAAGGTTTCACAGGCATGAGGCATAACAGCAGGGGGACTTTGTCACCAAATTAAACAAGCTGAGTTTTAGGGACAGTCAGCTGATAGTTATGGGAAAACAGGAGTCTTAGGGACAGTCAGGTGATAGTTATGGGAAAACAGGAGTCTTAGGGACAGTCAGGTGATAGTTATGGGAAAACAGGAGTCACAAAATGAAATCAGACACAGCGCTCCATCTAGTTCATTGCTTTTCACAGGCTGCATTTCAAAATTAGTTCATTTATTTTGGGTATATATACAAATTGCTATATTTTATTTATTTATTTATTTGTTTTTTAAAATGGTGATCTGGAGAGGCACTCTGTGCTGAAATACGTTTCCAGGCATGACCCTGGGGAAGGGGTGCAGAGGAGACAGGAACAAATGCAAGTAAACAAATGCAGGCAAAGAAGAAACATTGAATTGTTGTACAGATCACAGTTTTTAGCTTTTTGTTTTGATAGTCGTGTGCTCTTTAACAGTTCAGATAATGGCTGAAACTATCCACGTCAGAAAGTGACTATTTGGTCGAACTGTTGGCCCTATTGGGCAAATGGAAAAAGGCAGCTAGGATTATCTTTATTCTGAATAGGGTAAGAGAAAAACTGCCATGTTACTGGGTGACTAGGTAGGCTTAAACTCTAAAATAACTAGAAGTTATGCATTTAAACATGAAACCAGTCAGTACAACCACAAGCTTATTTAAAAAAGGGCCAATTGGCATGTTAATTTGCTTGGAAGGCCACAAGAATCTCAAGAAGATCTGGTTGCATGTGAAAATGGGCAATTTCTGCTCACCTGCTCACCAGAGTAAAAAATAAAATGAAAGGAAGTTTATGTTTAGGCTGCATTAAAAAGTCTTTTATCGAGAACATCTCTGGTAAGATGCATGACTATGGACCCTATTGAACTGGTAGTCTTGGTAACGTGGCGCCTTTTACACCTTAGTGTTATGCTTTCCAGCTCCTTATTGCCAATTTAAATTGCTATGCAACTTACAAAGCCATAAAAAACAAAGAATCTCTGTGCACAAGCACTGAAGCAATGGTTACCCCAAAGGACATTTTGCCGGGAAGCCAAGTTTCAAAGAAATACAAAATCACACATGCCCCCACAATGCAAAGCATCATGGGCTGCCATACCTGCCTCTTTTGTTTTAAAAAATCTTTTGTAACAAAATACCAATTTTTGTTTTCATAGACAAACATTATTATATATGTTAATATGTCTCCTGGAGCCACTCGTTACTATATAAGAGTGGTTTCACGAGCCTTCGGCTGCAGCAAGAAGAGCGAAGTGGAGCTGAGCTGTTCTGGCTCACACTGAAGGCAAGTGAAACCACTCTAATACAGGAACAAGTGGTGAGGGGGGACATATTAACATATTATTGACCGAGAGTGATCAATAATATATTTTAAAAAAACTGTTCCTGGAACGTGCCCGTTTCGAGGGCATCTATGTGTGAGACGCTTTTCATAGAATAAGAGTGTCTCATGCACAGGGGAAAGGAGTACTACAATTGGTTGGGAGCACTGTCTCAATCTATAATACTTACAGAAGTGGTGGTGAATTTCTTGCAGTCACAGTTACATTTAGACATGTTGGGTGGAATTTTCAAACCTGTTAGACAGCTGCAAGCCCCAGTGCACCGATGACAGGGCGCATGGGACTTGCAGTGATCCAACAGGAATTTCCATCCCATGTGGCACTTGCTGAAAGTTAGACCAACTTTTTCTGTTCCAATTTGTGGCAATCCTGGGGGCCATCTGTACGGAGCTTGCACTAGATATTTAGTGCAAGCTTATTGTATCATGGAAACTGTTGCAGCTGTGCCCAAGATTGTAAAATTGGGCACGGTTGCGGTGAAGGGGTTTGGTGCACGGCCGGAACCTAAGTGTGGTGGTGCACGCTGGATGCAAGCCCTGCGCCATGCTTCGAAAATCCTGTCCCATGCGTATCACTAGGGGTCATAAGGGTATACTTCATTTCATTCTTATTATTTTTCATTTTTTCCATCTCATTTTCCCTTGTTGTCATCTTTACCTAGCTCACGTTTTATAAAAATCAAAAGATTTGTTAGACCATGTAAAAGATTTATAGACCATTTTCATGTAACAATCCCTTTAACTCACTCACTCACTCCCTAGCAGATACATATGTCAGAAAATCTATGTTTAACCTTATTCAAAATGGCTGCCTCAAGTAGAATGAGTTAAGGGGCTGGCTATAAAGTAGGCAACGTAAAGACCTGGCACCACCCCTTGATGGAGCCTTGATGGCAATCCGTAGGGATGCTATCTCCACATCCACAGCCAATATATCTGTTTTTATATTGTCTATAGTCTAATAATGTAACCCTTCACCTTAATCTGCAGGTAGAGAATCCCTATAAACTAATACTTGTTTGCGCAGCATATATGTTTAGCTCTTCTTGTGAAGCAGTGGTGGACACAGGTGCTGACTCCATTTTTCTTTGTGAACTTTCTTTGGCTCCCGTCATTGGTTGCTAGGGCCTCCCTCAGGCAAGACCCATTTGAACAGCACTGTCATCCGGCCTGAATCCCACCTGTCTGAGGAATCAGGGACAGAGTCCTCTCCACTGATGCCCTGAGAGGAGAGGACCCAGGAGAGTCAACTGGGTAAGGACTGACGATGGACATGTGTGCCACTCCCTGGGGAATGCCGTTGTCCTCCTAGCAGCTGGGTTTTTTCCTACCATCTTGTTTGTTTCCCTCAAGGCAGTGGACATGCAGTGACATCGGCACAGGGAGGGTGCATGCCCAACCCCTCCAGCACATGTCCACCACTGCCTCCCCCCTCCACGTCCCCACTTGATGTAGTGCCCCCTGTCTCCACCGGGAGCTGCTACAAAGAGGGGAAGCCCCAGATCCCACCCCAGTAGAGCAAAGCAGTCCTTCAGATGCTCGAGCCTCTCCTTCCCTGCTGACCCCCACCAGCCCATGTCTGCTCCCGAATATGAGTCCCTGGCATGGAGTGAGGTGTGGCATCCAGTGCCTCAACCTTCAGTGCCACTGGGCCAGTCCTGCTGACTCCATTGTTGCTGGGGTGCTCAAGCACCCACAAAATTGACTTAAGGACCCTCAATGTTTTGAGGGCAGCCAGAAAAAAGGATTACTAGGGAGCCTGGCCATCGAAAAAATACTTCCTACTGGCAGCAAGCTCCCACAAAGGTTCACAGAAGTTGGCAACCCTAGTGGTGGGAGGGCGTATGAAGCACAGAGGGTGGGGGGGGGGCATGATAGATCTAGGGTCCCTTCCAAACTTGAATTTCTATGTTACTATGTTTCAGAATCTGCCAGAACCTTTTCTGAATATCATTGCTGATCACATCATTGAAGACAGATTTAGCCTGACTTTTAAGTCCTGCCAGTGAGAGGTTCTGCTGAAACAGTGGGGACATGGACTGAGAGAACAGCTACCCCCAGTCTGCAGCAGTCACTGTGACATCCACAGAGAGGAGTTTGTATGTAGAATAGATCCACAAAAAAGTAACAGAAGCCAGTTCATTTATACCAGAGAACTAAGTAGAATCTACAACTTCTGGTGAACAAGGCAGCCCCCAGGTGCCCATTCTTTCAGGACTCCAGACCCAGATATTTGTAATCCTAGCAGCATCTCTTCAGGGCCAGCCCATTGGTGCAATGATAGGGCTATCACTCATGACCCTGATGACCTGGGTTTGGAAGTGAGCCTGGGCATTAGAGGGCCAGCCGGGGAGGAGAATTGAGCATCCATGGACTGATTTCTCCTCTGGGGGAGGGTGGGGAAGTTCCTGGCGCTCACCTGACCCCTGGTGGAAACCAGGGGTCTGCCAGCTGGTGCTAGCAACTACTGGAGGCGGGGCAGATGTCAGCGTGCATGCCCCTGTCATCAATGCACGTCCCACCTCCCAGGCAAGAAAAACAGGAAAAACCCTCTGCCACACAGGATGCCATCCACTGCTCATTACAGGCTCTGCACTACCGACTGGGCTCCTCTCCATCTCACCGACCAACCACCCAAACTCTGCTGGGGGTTTACAGGGACAAGGCTTCCCGGTGGCTCTTCCCATGGGGGGTCATCCGTGGGGGAACATGTGAGCTGCAGTAAGTTCCAGGGATGGCAGGTGATGGGGAGGGGCAGGCGATCGAACCAATGGGGGCTGGTGGAGACATGAGGGGAAAGGCAAAAAAAAAAAGGCAGCACCTCTTCAGTGGAAAGTACCATCAGCACCTAGAATTACAGTATCTCTTATGTGAGGTACAGATTACACCCCACGCACACTGCTGAGCGGCTTTGTGCCACGTTGACTTCTGCTGTCACTACACAGACGCTCTTATTCCTGTCCATCAGAAACTGAAGCAACTACACTCCTCACAGGGAAATCCAGCCTTTTAAGTTTAATAGTGAGGGAAATCTAAAACTTTTAAAAACATATAGTTGTCCACTGCTCGGCACAGAGCAATGGCACATCAACAGTGTCACCATGTCCTAGAGTCTGTGGGCCATACCACTGTCAACTGTAACTGGAAGGGGGGGCAGAAAAATATATAGCCTTTTTAAAGCCTCCAAACGTATCTCTGAATCTTTGTTTTTTTCAAAGCAGTTAGATGGCTTCATAATAGGTGGTGTGTGTTTCTCATAGCATAAGAACGTTATCTGATGCTGTTTGGACTGAGAGAACTGCTCAGCTTAGCTTCGTGGTGTTCTCACCCAGACAGCACCAGATAACATTCTTATGCTGTAAGAAACACACACCACTGTACATATTAATATATATATATATATATATATATATATATACACACACACACACACACACACATATATACATACATAAAATGAATCATCTGTAACACCACAGAACATCTAAATCCTGCAGTTCCTTGGGTGTGGGATGAGGTCTCTACATGGGCCCAGATCCCCAGCCTATCAAGGTAATTGGTTGATGGGCAATATCTATCCAAGCCTACCCCAGTGCTGCTGAGAGTGGTCAGAAGCACAGATACAAAAGGACAGGGGCACTTAGAAAATCTGATGAGCATAGTTGTTAGAGATGAGTGGTGCTTTTAATATCTACTTATGTCTCATGGAGGGCAAATAACACACTAATCAAAAAAAATGATTTTATCTAAAACATACATCACTGTAGAGGGAGTAGTACAGATGAGGCAGAAGGTCATTCTCAGGCACAGCTAACTGGCAGAAACAACTGGTATAAAAAACAGCTATGAAGATGATTCAGGGTCAACAGGGACTCTTGTATGGGCAAAGGCTAGAGAATCTAAACATGTACTCGCTCAAGGAAAGAAGGGAGCGAGAAGACATGACAGAGACTGTCAAGTATATTCAGAGTGCAAGCTCTTAATCTACAAGATTTACAACTAAGAAGAGATAGAGGTGATATTGTGATGCTATTTAGTATCTTGGAGGACCCCAATCTTGCTAAAGAATGCAATATAATCAAAGCATCTAAGCCAGAAAACTTGAGGTGCCACAATAAACAACTTCTCATGGCAAGGGCATCAACAAATAAAAGAAAACATACTTCTCAATAAGGGCTTTCAGACTGTGGAATCTACTCCCTCATAATATAGTATATATCACTGACTTCAGTAAATTTAAACTAGAACTAGATATGTTCCTCTTGGGTAACAATGGTTAATACCCCCACATTGTGTGGGGAAGGCAGTCTCGATGGGCCTGGTGCCCCCTTCTGTCTTAAAAACACCAAGTAGTACCAAGTAAGTACCTCAAAGGCATTAACAAGGTCAATCTTGGTGCAATTTTTAGGTTCAACGAAAACAAGAGCATGAGGGGCATGGTTGCAAATTGGCAAGAAGAAGGTTCCTGAAGGAGGCCAGGAGGCACTTCTTCATGGAGAGGGTGGTAGCAGAGTGGAACAGATTATCAGAGGAGGCTGTCAACCAGAAGATGGTTTGAGGATTCAAGAGGGAGTGGGATAAAGTGAAGGGTAGGGGTTAGAGTGCTATGCAATAACAATTATATGAGCTTCACATCGCGTAGACTTGATAAACTGTAATAACCTTCTGCTGGCAATTTCACATGTTCGTATGTAACCAGCCTTCGTCAAACTATAAAGGTCCTGCTTTGCAAATACTGTTGCTGGTGAAGCCTAACAACCCCTGTGACTGTCTAGGTAACACTACTCACAAACTACTCGTAGCTTCCCTAGCCCTCTACTGGGAGTTCACCATCCTTACTCCTCTCACACCACAGGCCAAGTAATCCCTAACATGCTTGGATGAGACAGCTACATCACTAAGAGACAGCATGTACCTGCTATTTAAGATAAGCATGACTCACATTGCTTACCAAGATATGCATAAGTGTTTACCACAGTGAACTACAACCATGCGCAGTATACATCATTACATTGCACTGCAAACTAAGCACTTTGTAACCCACTTCCACAAAGGGCTACCCAAAAAAATGAGATATAGGAACACTGAAAATGATAAATAAAAAAAAGAGCATCCAGTAGGTCCATTGTGTTTATTTCCTGCCATCGTGGCAGCATTCAATATCATGCAAAATGCATGTAGCCATTGTTACATTTTAATGATAAAATGGGTAAGAGATACCAGGACCTGTGATTGGTCAGATGTGACAACATGACCAAACATAATTCCAAAATAACAGCACAAAATGTTTTGAACCTCATTCAGTTTTTAAAATAAAAATCAGAGGACCTATTTTATAATTGCCAAAAGGCACTCCAAGGTGCGTTTAAGGGGAGCAGTCAGTACTAAAAGCCGCACACCCAATTGTGGGACTGGTTCCAGTTTGCACATTGTGTGTAAAGACATTTTTTTTTTACTTACTGTTTACTGCGGTATAGTAGATTGTATCAGGGTGATTTTGCTGACTTCCAAGCTGACATTTACTGTATCCAGAAATCCCAGAATCCCCTGCAGCTGACATTAGAGAAGGGCTGCAGCAGAGGGATAATCAATAACCTACAGTGCATGTTAGAGTTTTTATAAGCTCAGATGTTTGCTTGTTCCTCTATGACTGTACTTAGCCCAGGAAGGACAGCGGGACCAGCAAACAAAAGATCTGAGCTTGTTAAAAAAAAATTCTAACATGCACTGCAGGCTGTTGAATCCCACAGCTGTAGCCCTGCTCTAATGTCAGCTGCATGGGCTTCTTGGATTTCTGGTTACAGCAAATGTCAGCTTGGAAGTCAGCAGAATCAGTCGGATTCAATCTACTATACTGAAGAAAACAACATGAAAAAAATGTGCACACAAAGAGCATTGGGGGTTTATGGCAGGGTTCTCCCTGGCATACACTGTGCCCCCTATGCACCCCCGCGGCCAGCACTATGCACCTTAGTGCATGGCACATAGTGCCGGCCTGCCCCTTGCCTACCCCTGATGTGTTGTTCTTTTCATGGCTGGGGGATCGGGCGCATATGTGCTGCATGCCCCCTGTGGTGCATCCCACGTGGGGGTGTAATGGGTACAGAGTGGCTACGCGCCCCAGATGTGAGGTGCATAGCCACATCACCCCTTCGTGCATGGGGCCATAAAGAGCAAACTGGGACCAACCCAACACTTAGGTATTGGGATTTTAGTGCTAACTGTTTAATTGTGGAATAATGGAACTTCTTGGGTATGTAAGGCACAAGGCAGCACCTTCTGAGGTATGCCGTTATCACACAATAACACACACCCTGTCATGCCTTATTGCTTAATTGTTAAAGGAAAAGTGCCATCAGTACATTTTAAGGGTGTTGGCACCATGGAGGTGAAAACTACCGGTAGTGGAACAATCTGGGAATCCGAGACCAAGTGATTCATCATTTCTTCCCAGGCATACTATTGGCTGTGAACTGTTCAGTTATTTAGAATTTCAACCACAAGAATATATCCACATTTAGGTTGGTGTCTAGTTTTCAAGAGGGTCCAGGGTCGAGGTGGGGGGCTGGGGCTTGCTAGAGCAGCAGGTAATTCTAAGATCTGCATTTAGGCCAGTATTGCAATAATTAGTATGGACAAAGCATAGCTCATATTGCCACCTATACTGTGTGATGCGATTTCAAATAAACAAAAGAAAGAAAGAAAGATGTAGCCAACAGAATCTCAGGTTAGTCAGTTGGCTGAGCTTATGAGTGCTCCTGGACAGAATTCAATGGCCTGGGTTCCAATCCAAGCTTTGGCATAACATACCTTTCTTGAAAGCAAATTGTGATATCTAAATAATTTCTAGTAAAGGTCAATAATGCACTGAAATCAAGTGAGACAAAACTCCACAATACATGAGTGTGTATTATGATGTGTATTACAGTTCCATTTTGCATATGCACTACACTGCACTTTCAGTTTCAGCTGGCAGTTTCGCTTGGCATGCTATATTATGGCTCAATACTACAAAAGGGCAGTATGTATAAAAAACAAAATATATGAAGTGGCATTTATTAATTTTTTTTCTACACAGCCTTGGTTTTTGATACCTACATAAACCTCCCGAGGTTTGCTCTCCAAGTTTGTGGACATCACACACCTCAGGTGTCTAAAAACACATTATATGCAATTTTTCATACATTATTCTATATTTAAAACCAATCAGAAAATATTTTGTGTCACCTTCCAGCATAACAAATACCTGAACTTTCTGGGACCTGGCTTGCACAGCCTCAAAACCAATCACAGTATCAGCCTTGGTTATCTTTAAACTAGTTGCAAAACCAGGTTATTCTTTTTGTTTTAAATACTGTACATCAATAATCTTTAAAGCTATATCCTGACATATGGCCATGACCATAGCAATTATAGCAATCAAAACAAAAAAAGCTGCACACACACCAAGCCAGGCTAAATGTGCAATTAATTGGGCAAACTGGCAGCCAAGCATGAGTCTACTGGGCTAATACCCTGACGTATCGCCTCGACAGTGAGGCTTCCTTGGGGGGCAGCAAGGTAAGGGTGAATCTAGAAATGTGATGGGGGTGTAATCATTTTTAATGGGGTCTAGGGAAAAGAGCCTTCTAATTTAGCAGAAATGAGGATTAAACAAGGGGGTTCTGACCCCTGACCCCCTCCCTCATTTGGATAAGCTACTGCAAGGTCATCACTCTGTTATAGCTGGTTCAGGTTTATCTGTGCACGAGAAAATTACCTCCGACAAATCAAAAACAAAGATCTCAGGAAAGCAATGGCAAGTTTCAGATATCAAACTATGCCACTGACAATGCCTGAGGGGAGAGATAAGAACGCAGCAATGAATCAGCACTGTCGTTCTTGCACAACAAATGGAGCTGAGAATATGTGACACTTTTAGAAATAAATTGTGGACAAAGTTATATAACATTTGTTTGTATACTACGTGTCACCACCAATACCTCATTCTGGGGGTGGGGTATGTCACTGAACATCAATGGTTAATGAAAGCCTCTACGGAACAAGGGTGCTGTGTGACTTGATGCAGCAGTAGCAGAAGGTTGCAGGGCACAACACACTTATGTGATCAAGAGTCACAGTGGCAGCCTCTGATGAAGCAGTTCATTTAGGAGTGTAGTTTCAGGTTATCAGTACTCCCCCTTCGCCCATACATTATCTGTCTGCCAGTAATGATGGCAGCAGTTTCAAACAGCGAGTGCATCTCTAGCCTCATAGAGATGGAATCTGTATAAAAACTAGAGGGGACATCATGTGACTTTGTTGTTTCCTTCCACTTTTCCAATGTTAAAAATAGGAAATAACTTGCGTATGGCGATCGGGTGCCCCAGAAATACCACCTACATATATAGGATCTCTGTGTCTAGCACCAGGTGACACAATAACCAGTGCTGTTACTTTTAAAACAGCTCCTACTTCCCTTCCCCCAACAGGTGCCGGGGAAATAAATCAATTATAAATGAATGATCTGGAGACTTCCTGTTTGCAAACGCGCTCCTCTGCTGCAATCCACATGGGCACCGTTAAAGAGCAGCGGCAGCACTTTGCAAATACACTTGAATTGTCTTCGGTACTTCTGCCCATTAGATACAGCAGAAAAACAGTGTGGGCCTTATAATGGGTTTTCAAAGTCATTCCCCTCCCCACAACTCACACAAGCTCAGTTCACTAACATTTTATTTTAATAAGTGACAGTAAACTGTATTCCAGCAGTGGTTCTCAAATCTAAAATACTTGCAGCCTCAAAAGGTGCGTTTACACTTACAGTACCTGTCTGAAACAGTGAGAGCAGTATTCACTGGATTCTTTGTTCTACTTTTAACCATGTGAGTGTGGAGTAGGGCTGAGCTAGGGCTGGGCAGGCAGCATTAATACAAGAAGTCATAAATCCAAAATGTACGCTGGTCCAGCAGCAGCGCGCGTCAGGCTGTTGTGCAGGTGACCTGAATTCAGGAGTGTACTCATGATATCGCTTTTTGGGAGACAGGCCAGACTGCAGCAACTGTCACTCAGTAGTGAGCTATGGTTGGGGAAGGATGGCATCGGAGCACCAGTGCCACAGTGACCCCCGCAGTGGGCCAAGGGAGCTTGCTCCATTTGCTGAACAACACTGCATGCAGCCGAGTCTGATTGAGGGGCTAGGCCCATGCCATGGGAGGAGGGAGGAACCAAGGGAGAAAAATGAGCGCAAAAAAACATGTCAGTCTATAGAGTGGCCTGGGCTACCTTGGCTTCCCCTGGGTCCTGGTGCCTGCTAAGGCTGGATCCTAATCTATATAGTGTACTGCCTCAGGATGGGAAACGACCCTGCCCCGGAGCCCCTGCCATGGAGGGGAGACCCGTGGGAGATGTTGGTGGGAGCAGGACCTGGGGAATGGAGGAGTCGATATGCCAGAACAGGGTATATCCCTGACAGACATGGCTGGGAGAAATGCTGTATGGAAAGAATAAATCTAAAATGCAAACCTCTGTGGGAATCTGCACCACAAAGCAAACAGTTACATACTGTTATGTTTTTGGGAGGGCAGAAAGGGTCGCATGAAACATACAACTCTGCATCATTTTGGTATACAAGAAGAAGATCACTGTGTGCTCTAGTGAATCGGCTTGTCGTCTAGTACCTCAGTCACCAGCGCAGGTCAGCAGAAGGTTTAAGTATGCCAGAAGATGCTCTTTTCCTCTAGGGAGGGCAGGCAGTGACTCCTGCTGTGATTCTTCCACGGGGTGGGGGGCACAGGAGGCAGTACAACATGAACAGCCATGGGGAATGACTGACACAAACCTAGTGTGTCATTCAGTTGATGTGCAGTCCTGCTGCTGTGACCCTGTGGGAGGGAACTGGAGGGGGCACCCACCTCCTAGTGAATGACACTGTCACTTGCCACAAAGCAGGCACATTCAGGCTGTTCCTAACTCCTTGTACTTCTCAATCCATGTACTGGTTCTGTCTTCAACAGGGACGTAGATGAAGGCTGGCCTTAACAGAAGCCCTCCAGATCAGAATCAGCATCCCTGCCAGGGATGGGGTATCTAGGGACGTAGAGTAGAGGCAATAGAGTCCAGGTGTTGGACACCTTCCAGAGGTGGTGTTTAAAAAATAGCACTGAAAATTCCAGCTGTTATTTCAGTTCAAAAACTAAAAAGCAAATCATTTTCTCTCTTTGTTCAATTCTAAAGTTTTTTTATCTTTAAATGACAAATATACAAGTGTAACAGTAATTAATGAAACAAAAAAAACATTTAAAAGAAATATGAAAATCCATATTTATTTTCTGTTTAGCTCAAAATACACAACACAGGTAGACAGAACATCGTTAAATATCATCTGGACGGATAAACAACATGCTTTTTTCCCTAAATCTATTTATCTCCTCCTACTGCTGGGTGGACCCTATCTGACCAACCCTTTCAGCCCCGTCACCTGCCATCTCCAGGTACTTTCCCTAGTTTCCAATATCCCCCCATGGTGGGGTTCCTGGGGAACTCAACCTCCTTGACTGGGTGAGGATCTGGTCCAGGAGGCAGATGCCTGGTCAATGGTGCAGGGCCTGCAGGGGGTTGATCACCATCCTGCCATCTGTTTTTCTTTCCGCCATTTTTTCTCCCCAGGGCTAGTTGGTGTGAAAACATACGTGCGAGTATTGGTTCATGAGCATGTAACAGTATCTGGAAGATATCCTGTTATCCTTTAGCAGCCTCTGTTTTGCTAGCACCCAGCTTTCGATGGGTGCCAAAGAAAGGAGGACGGAATCACCCACCCCAACGGAGGACAGCTGTACTATGGGATGCTTGATCATTCCTTCCTTGGCTGGTCCCCTGCAACCTGAATCCATTCCTGAACCCAGGTCACCAGAGCAGCAAGCAGAAGCCCTACTGCTGTGCGACCTCGCCATCTCGCTGCTGTGTAACCTCACCTCTCGCTTTCCTTTTTTAGCCAAACTTTTTCTTCCATTACCACTTGCCATCTGCTGTTCTCTTTAGGCCTCCATCAACAGCCTCCTAGCTCTGATTCCACTCTCCAAGAGTACAGGTAGCCATTATTGTAATGGTGCAAGGTTTTTACCCCCATATTTTCTTCCTACCTTTCACTTCTGTTATACCCTGTGGCAGCCATTTATGATGCTAAGGGTGGCAAAGACACCCTAGGTAGATAGTAGTGAGCCACCTACTTGGCCCACCACAGGAGTTATGGCAATGGAGCCAGGGACTCTCATTCCTAGCCCAGGATGGCCACATCATTTACCATGGGTCAACATGACTGCAAGGACCTGTGTTCACTCGTACTGTAGCGTGATGCAGTACCACTGAGCCATTAAGGCACCCCTCCAGCAACACACTTTTTGAATAAAAATATACACAAAGGGTGTTCTGTGACTAGCCCACTGATTTGGCAGCCAAGCCCTGCATGGAGCTCTGGCACATGGGAAACCCTGGTTCAGGAGCAAGCTAATTCTCTGGACTGGCGAAGGGTGGGTGCATCACAGAGATAATGCAATTGCTCTTTGGTAAGGAAGGACTAGGATACACTGCCTTGCTGCATCCCACATATAGAGAACAAGGATTTGGACAGGACAGGATCTCAGTGGGGGCCCACTGCCTGCCCACCATCCAAAAGTGAGTGCTGAGATGTGTTCCAGGAGCCTTGGGGAAGGAGATAAGGGAATTGGAGCATAACTGGGGAAAAGAGGGCATCTTGTCCCCAGATAAAAGGGTGCTCTCTTATAATTGTATTAATTTTAACATTTTTACTAGGAGAGACATACTGAGCTGGTAACAGCTCATTTCCAGATGCATCTTGGAAATAAATAAATCAATATATTTTGGAGATGTGATAAATATAAGGGGTACTTGGCAGTGCAACATTCTTATGTGTCAAATGGATTAGCATACTATGAATTCAAGCATTCTGTGATGAAAACCATTTGCTGCAAGGTCTTATCTAGTGTGCATTTTCTTTTTGCAGTCCTGGCTTGGAGCAATTTCTTTCATGCAGAGGACATGGTATGAAGATATGCTTATGGTGCCCGCCAGCACAGTAGTTCTAGATACCAAATGTGACCCTCACACTGCTATGCAGTGCAACTGCTGTGAAACCTACGAGAGGTCAGATTTCCAAAAGGGAGGTTTCATCTCTGATAAACAGTGGGAGAAGCTGTTTTACCCACTGTGGCCCAACTAGTTTTGACTGAAGCACTAAAATTATGTGCTGCACTTACTGGGTATATTGAATTGTCTTTTACTGGTTTTCAAGTGCTGTTTCCCAAGAAGCAATAACCCCCTTTAAATCCTTAAAATGACTCCCGTCCCTCCCCACTTTTTATATGTGCTTGTGTTTCATACGGATTCATAGATAGGTGCCCGCCACCTTGAAAATAGAACTTACCGCATGCGTAGCGCAGTTGGCTGCATGCTCATACTCTGTCGGCTGGTACCTTCGGTTGGGTGGAACTCGATTGTTCATAAATCTAAAGACGAAGGCAGAAGACAATTTGTGACTACTTAGTATTCAAATTTCACTACTGCCCACCCCCTCACTCTGCAAAAGTATTTTATGTACAAATGTTCACTGACCTGTAAGCAGGGGTTCAGTTCATTTATTTTTAGTGGAAGTCAGATACTTCCATGAGTAAAAATCTGGAACTCATTCCAATTTTTTTGAAGTCAATGTTTTTCCCAGATCCCACAATTTGAAATTCAGTATTCAAGGAATGATCGACTTATGGGTTTTAATACAAATATTAGTGGTACAATACAATTTCTTTTAGAAAAAAAATCCATGATTTCTTAGCTTCTGTGCCTTCAGTTTTGGAAGTCATCCAATTTAGTTTTTTACATTTGGAAGTCAATGACTTCCTCACTTTTTATTTTGGAAGCTTTTGCCTGATTTGTGGGAGTCAAATACTCCCAAAAGGGAGTTAACTGACGGCCTGCCTGCAAGTCTTTACACACCAATACCTTTAACAGTAAGACTACAAAAGGAAAGTGGGAGGAATCTGGGCAAATTTTCATGTAAAGGTATGCTTATTAGGTATTTGAGAACATCAGATTCAAAATGGCTAACTGGCATGCTGGCGACCCAGCTTCCTACCCTGAGCCCTGGGAGCTCTGAGAGTCCACATACCTTTCTGTTGAGGAAGGGATGTTGACCCCGGTGTTTCACTGCCCCTTGGTGGCCTGAAGATCTGAGGTTGTCAGTACGAGGTGGAAATGTGAAGGGGAGGGCCACCAGGCTGTCTGCATGTCAGAAGCGATGTAGCAGCATGTCTAGCCAGCGGGTCTGTGGGAGGGCAGAAAATGGAGGAAAATGAAAGGGATTTTGGGCAGGCATACAAAGCTCATCCCTCATGTTCCAATGGGCTAGTCCACTAGCTAAGCTGGCCAGTCTCATGCCTTCCTGATGATTCGGCCTCTTGGCCAGTTCATGTAAGCCTACTGGTTGGCTCCTTGTTGGGGGGGATAGCTCTTGGGCTGTGGAGGACCGTTGGCCATGCTGGAGGAAAGGCAGCTGACCTGTAGTGGCTAGTGGTATGGGCAGGGGGTAGTGATGCTATAGAATGTTCTTCCAGGATCATCCAGGGTAAGAGGACAAAATGTAAGCCCAAAAAATTATGGGCATCTTTGTTGCAACAACTGCTATCAGATGCCTGACTATATCCACTCTGAGTTTCAGCCTCCAGAATAGTACCACTTCAAGTGTGGCATTTCATTTATGGGGGGTGGGGGAGAGGTCTGTCTGACAGCAGCAGAAAAGTTACAAAAGTAGGTAATACCCTTTGGAATATGCATTCAATTCTATTGCTACATGCACAATCAATAAATTATTAGTTAAAAAACCACAACCAACAAAGTTAGGCAATAGAGACAATCAGGGCTTGCCCTCTCCTACTCAGTTTGTGAATACTGTGCCCCAGTTTGGCTGAATTCTGCCCCACACAAGACTAATGGATATGGAGTTTCATCAAACCATGAGATTATTACAGGCACCCTCAGGCCAACAGAACTAACTTGGTTACCGGTCCTAGCCAACATGCCTCCACCGCATATCCAGCTCCAAAATACAGCCAATAAACTGATCACCAAGATCCAGCAGATGCCACACCTGCCAATTTCAGGGACATATGGGATGCAGTGTGACATTGTCTGCAAACCAGAAAACCTGTCTGGACTATGCTGCACTCTTTCCAGCCAGCTCAGAACATCACCATCAGCCCACTGTGGCAGATCGAATAGGAAAAAACATCTATAGTATCACTACCAGAAACTCCCATATCATAAACAGACCAGAAGAGTGACTACCTGGCTTTGGGCTCCCTCGCCATCTCTGGTGCAAGTCTAACAGGATTAGATGTAGTGGTCTGCTGTGTCAAAACCGACCATGTCTGGGGCATCAGGGAAAGTCCTTTGTGCAAGTGTGGTGCTGCGGAGGATTCTACACACAAGCTGGGTGGCTGCTCTTTCTGGGCTGGACTCCCTGGAGGTCTCTCCAAACTGAATACAGCAGATCTGAAGGCTATTGACTGGCTCAAGACTGTTTAGCTTTTTTTATCTTGTATGTGTAAAGTTTGCCTTCTTTGTCCCACCCACAGAGGCACAATCACTATATATACTAGGAACACAGAGATGAGTCATAAAAGATATAACACTTATGGAAGAGTCACAGCCGGGGGCAAAGCATGTTGTTTTCCACTTGTTGATAAGCAGTTTTATGTGCCTGGCTCATTAACAACTCAGTCCACTCTGCAGTCCAACCACCATTCTGTCATGGAAGGGCTTTCTCGTGCATTACAACTGTGGTGCACAGCCTTTACAGTACTTGCTGTCTGGCTGAAGAGAGGAGAATTTAAGGTGGACCAATGGTCCAAAATACCTGACCTCTAGCATCAATCAAATTTTTCCACCCCTGACGTCAGCCACAAATATCTAAGAATGTAATTATTTACATTAGTCTTGCAGAGTGCTTGAACAGCTGCCTTCAGTAAAGAGTTTCCATCATAGGATACATGTTAAGTTGGCTAACAGCCTTCGGCTGATTTGGCACCAAATATAAGGCTGCGTCTTATGAATATACAGTAGTCCAGCATCAGTGGTCAAACTAGATTTTAAAGGTTTCAAAATAGCAGTATGATATTCAATAAGCACTCAGAAAAAAATGTAAAAAGTTATGGCATATCAGACTAAAGAGCTTAGTTACTGGCTGGCTCCACTATGTTATAGATACTTGGGGGCGCGCGTCTCAGTCATAATTGGGGGCGGTGCAAAGTACCTGTTCCATTGTGCTACTAATTGACTGCACTTTGCACAAAGTTGGTCTTGCTCTGTAAGGTAGGAGTCCCCCCTGTGAGTGCAGTACATTACAAATCCAGGCGTTAGTTGTTGCTATGGGGGACTACTGTCAGACATTGTGTTATGTAGCGCCACAGCACTTGGTGCACTCCACACTGCTTTTTCAATCACATTTGGGTGCCCAGTGGCATCCCCATTGCCCAATTTGATGGCCCGATCACCTGATGCAAAGCACAACACCAGATTCAGTCCCCCTCCCACCTATGCAATCAGCCCTGACCAATGCCAATGCAATCAGTCCACTATTACCAATGCACTTAACACCCACCCTAAAGGTGTTTCTGCCATCCCATCCTGATCCTTTGGCACTCTCTTCCAAACAGCTCATGGGCTCTCTTACTACATAACTGATTACTTTTATCAGGTGATAATGCAGAGCAAAAGCCTGTGACCTGGATACAAGGGGCCCCAATGCTGTGAGAATGGCCCTATGGGCTATTAGCACTGTGACGCGACCCTGTTCCTGTGTACACACAAATGAGTTCATGAATACCCAGGAACAGTGTGCAATCAGTTTATCATGGCTAGCCCAGTTACAAACTTAACATGGGTACAAAGTAGTCTTTGTGTCCAATCTACACCTTTACACCTGCACTTCTGACTGATACTCAGTATCAAGAGCAGACAGTGCCTATAATGTTTTGTTCCCTGGGCATTAGACAGTTTCTTTGGCAAATGGCACCCAATTATTCCCACGTATCTTGCCTCACTGACTCATATTTTTATCATAGCTTGGTCTGTTGACACGAAAAACTCAGTTGTGACTTATGTTCACCCCTACCTCTCACCAGCCCCACATTACATGGGGCATGCCTCATTTTACCTCCTAGAATTGCTCTGTCCCACATGGAGAAAAGTGTTGTCTCACCTAGAGATGGTGTTGTCTCACATTGTAAACTCAGACTTTGAAGCAAAAATTCACAATACTCTGTGATGCCAAATCAAAATTAAACTTTGCACAAATACACTAATTTCCACAGTATACATAACTGTACATCCATGACTGGTACTGTATCCCACATTTTGAGTCTCAGTGGGCAACATTTCAATGACAGTAAGGTTAGAGGTGTGCTAGCGTCTATGGCATCGTGAGTGCTGTGGGGCTCTCCAGCCCTTGCTGACCAGTTGGATGTTTTTCTTTAGTACAAACCATGTCCCTATTTTGCCACAACCTTGATTTATCAAATGTCCTCCCCTCCCCAGGCAGCATACCAAAGGTACAGTTTATTAGAGACAAGTATTGAGCACTTTCAAAGTGGACTAGTGTTAATTTGCATTTGGATAACTTCCAGATACAGGCGCAAAAGACAGAGAGAGAGAGAGGGTGAGTGAGAGAGAGAGAGAGAGAGAGAGAAAACACAAAAGTCAGGAACAGATGGAGAGAGACTAATTTATATAGCATAATGGCAAATGGAAAGTCATAACAGTATTGATTTTTGCGTTTGTTTCTCTCTCTATAATCTACAATAATCCAGTAACTAGATGGGTGAAAGATGCCAACAAGGGCAGTGGGTAGGTTTATTTATTTGTTAGGTTATGTATTATTGATTTCTTTGAACACAGGCAGAAAGGACAGTCCTGTTTTCAGACAGTGGATTTAGCAAGATAAGGCAAGGCAACATGACATGTACCCACCTGAAGGCAACTAAATAATCAGGCTGTTGCTGAATAAAATCAAGTGTACACAGCTGAGGAAGCAGTATAGCGCAGTGGGTTAAGGCTGTGAACTGCAGACCTGGAGACATGGGTTTGAATCCCACAGCCCCCACTTGCATACTGTGTGACCCTGAGCAAGTCACTTAACTTCCTTGTGCTCCCAGGTCACACCTGTAAACAAGCTTTCAGCTTAGTGTGTCTCTCCTGGTTACACAAACAAACAAAAAAAAAAACAGCTGCTTAATTGGTCACTAGTACAAACTGGGCCATTTCCACCTAATGCTTCCAGTGCAGAATTATAAAAAAAGAAGCACAGTAAAACACTTCATACCATGACATATCGCCCCACACCATACATTTACTCCCCATACTGTGGCAAATCACCCCACAGCATACCATATCATGACATATTATCCCATACCATACCACACAGTTGTCTACCATGTCACATCATCCTATTCCATACAATACTATACTGCACCACCTCATACCACCCCATAACCAACTATATCACCCCACATCATACCAATATCATGTCCCTGGTTCAATAACACCTTAAAAGCAGCCATATACCACAGGGATGCGCTCTGGAAAAAGGTTAGAAAAACCAAATCAGAATCAGATTAGGCTGCCTTTAGAATGATTAGGAATCACTGTACCAAACTAATCAGATTGAAAAGGCAAATTACTATCAAAGTGCATTGGAGTCCAACAAGAATAACGGTGATAAATTCTGGCAGATCTTGAATGATGTAGAAGGACGTAAATTGTCCTCCTCATTTCCATCCAAAATCATCTCCGGAGATGCTACCTGCACCAACAAACATGACATCTTAGAAGCCCTCAATGAGCACTTTGCCACAGCTGGCCTAGTCTTTGATACCTCTCCTGTAGGCAAATTGCTGAACCAGCAAACTGGCATTGCCACACCTTGGACCCCTTCCAGCACTTCCACCTGCTCTACAAAATTTAGTTTCACTCCTGCCTCACTCAAGCAAGTTGAAGACCTCTTAACCCACCTAGATATTAAAAAAAAGTACAGGGGCGGACCAAATTGCCCCCTTCTTTCTGAAACTAGGCTATTATCACCTAGCCCCACAAATCATTCACCTCTTCAATATGTCACTCCTTCAAGGAGCACTCCCTCCAGTGTGGAAAACAGCCCATGTCATCCTTCTGCTCAAATCTGGTGAACCGAGTGACTTGAACAACTACAGACCCATCTCTCTTCTTCCTATTCTGTCAAAACTTCTTGAAAAGCTGGTAAACTGTCAACTAAGGGAATTTTTGGAGAATCACAACCCACTAAACCCTCTACAGTCTAGCTTTAGGCAAAGTCACAGCACAGTCTCTGCATTAGCCAAGGTTACTAACAATTGACAAATTGCAGTTGATGCGAGGAATCATGTTGCTACGCTTCTCCTTGCCTAAAGCAAAGTGTTTGACATGGTAGATCACGATCTGCTACTGATCCTGTCGATCTGCTACTGATCCTGTTACATCACATCGGGCTGGATGATAATGCCCTAAAATGGTTTTCATGCTACCTTGTTGGAAGGCAGCAACAGTTGAAGGCACAGGGTGACCTTTTTCCCTGCAAAATACTTCTGAGGGGTACCTCAAGGTTCAATCCTGGGCTCTTTATTATTTGCAATATACATAAACAATATTGACCACAATATTACATCTGCCAGTATTCACCTACTTGCAGATGATACTGTGCTTTATGTCTCTTGTCCTACTATTGAATCTGCCTACAGGGATTTACAGCAAGAATTTAATATCCTACAGCAAAATCTGCTACATCTGAAACTTCTATTCAATGCCAAAAAGACAAAAGTCATGTCCTTCTCCCCATCAATTTATGCATCTTACGGATCACATCAGCCTGCTATTATGCATATAGAATCTATGCAGGGTGAAACCTTGGAAAGAGTGGACAAATTTAAGTATCTAGGCTTCTGGTTGGACTGTAAGCTCTCGTATATCCCTCATGTTGAAGAACTCTCCAAAAAGCTAAAACAAAGGCTGGGATTATTCTTCCGTATCAAACGTTTGCTTACCTACAAAGCAAAACTACGAACAACATTACTTCCACTAATTGACTATACTGACTTTCTTTACAGTCATTGCCCCAAAACTGTCCTTACTAAGCTGGATGTCCTGTACCACAGGGCCTTAAGATTTGTGACTGACTCCCCATTGAAAACACACCACTGTTCACTTTACAGCCAACTTGGCTGGACTTCCTTATCTACCAGAAGATGGCATAATGCCTCCATCTGGACCTTCAAAGCCCTCACTAACAAACTCCCTCTTTACATATCCAGCCTCTTCAAATCAACACCTTGCACATACTCACTTAGGAAATATTATTAGATCTTGCTTCATACCCCCCCAGTAAAATTTCATTTTGGAACCATATCCATTAGTCACGCCTTACCAACTTTGTGGAACTCCCTCCAAATTACTCTAAAACTGACTCGTCTTGTTAGACTATCCTCCTTTAAATCTCTTCTGAAACCTCTGTCGAAGGAAAACTGCTAGTGCTATGCCTAAGGTCCCCCCCCCCACTTTTGATATTTTATATGGCACTTCCCACTATATTTACCCCTGGCTCTCCCTGATCCCTATCTTTCTTTTGTTTTGCACTCCTGTCTGTCTACGCCTGCTGTTCCCTGAGCCTCTCTCCCTTACACCTTCCCCTCCTCATCCTGCTTATCTTTGACTATTTCTACCTCACCGTATGGATCGTGCTCTACCTTCCCCCTTACCTGCTTCCACACCAATCGTATTATGCAGTTAGCTGTTTGCACTTATGTAGATATGTACAAACCTGTGTAATCTGACTGTACCTTGTTATGTGTTATCCACTGTATTATGTGAACTATTGTATAAATCGGCAGTGTTTTCCTTTTATGTATACTATGTGCGTCCCCCCAGGACCACCTTACAAATGAGTATCTCAATGGTGTATTTCCTGGTTAAAAATAAAATAGAATTGAAAAATAATTGAATTGAAATCATTCCACTCCATCATCTTCAATAATGGCCCATACATGCTATGCTACAGTATAGGTTCCTAGGTTCAGAGGAGAGTACAAGTTTGTTAAGCCATAGGTCCTTCGTGAACTCGGCACCATTTTATGCTGAATGGTGGAAAACAAATTTCTTATTGCCCATATAGTCATCTAATCTATTTTTTAACATATTTTTGTTGTTGCTGCCGACTACATGTTTAGGTAGAGTGCTCTAGGCAGTGATGACATGTTGGGTAAACCAATTACTTCTTCTAGTTGTTTTACACCTTTCTCCTTTTAACCTTAATTTATTGGATCTCGTAATGCTGAAGACTATTACACAAACTGGGGAATATGGGTGTCGGCAGGACAGTAGTGTGGTGGGTAGGTAACTGGCTGGGTGGCAGGACACAGAGGGTGGTGGTAAATGGCTGTCACTCCACAGAGGGAAGAGTGACCAGTGGGGTACCACAGGGATCAGTGCTGGGACCGGTCCTATTCAACATCTTCATCAGTGACATGGCGCAGGACCTAGAAGGCAGAATTTCACTGTTTGCTGATGACACAAAGCTCTGTAACAGAGTAGACACACCAGAGGGTGTAGACAGAATGAGAAGCGACCTGCAGAAACTTGAAGAATGGTCAGGGGTTTGGCAGCTGAAATTCAATGCAAAAGAAGTGCAAGATAATGCACATGGGGCACAAAAACCCTGGCACAATATATCAGTTGGGGGTGAGGATATAGCATGCACCAAGCAGGAAGGGATCTTGGGGTTATCATCTCTGATGATCTCAAGGTAGGAAACAGTGTGACAAGGCAGCAGGTAAAGCAAATAGGATGCTGGGATGTATAGGCAGGGCATCACCAGCAGGAAAAGGGAGGTCATAATTCCCTATACAAGACACTAGTGAGGCCCACCTGGAGTACAGTGTACAGTTCTGGAGACCATACCTATGTAAGGACATAGACAGGGTAGAGAAGGTTCAGGAGAGGCAACGAAGATGGTGCATGGATTGCATCACAAGTCCTATGAAGACAGGTTGAAGGAACTGAACATGTACTCCCTGGAGGAGGAGGGAGGGAGAGAGGGATATGATAGAGACATACAAGTATCTCACAAGGAGGAACAGGGTGCAGAATACACTATTTTAAGTGAAAAGATGTTCCAGGACTAGAGGGCATGGGATGAAGTTGGAGGGAGGACGATTCAGAGGAAACATGAGGAAAAATTTCTTCACAGAACGGGTGGTGGACAAGTGGAACACCCTGCCAGAGGAAGTGGTTGGGGCTGAAACAATCACAGGATTTAAGAATGCATGGGATAGACATAAAGGAATTCTGGAGGTCAGGGGTAAGGGGCAACAGACTTCTAGGAAAACAAACTGAACTTACAAGCTCAAATGGGCAGACTGGGTGGGCCATAGGCCCTTATCTGCTGACACTGTCTATGTATCTATGTATGTATCTATGATTGTGATGTGTCTAGTTAGACCTATTGTTTCCAGAGTTAGGTCATCTTGGAGGGCCTTGTATGTAAAACAAAGATCCCCCCTCAGTCTTCTATACTCCATTGAATAGTTCAAGTTTATTATTACAGTACATATAAAAAAACAATTGTTACATACATATTTTATACAAAGGCCCAGATATTCAAAAGGGTTGCGCATGGTGTAACACTGTAGCCCCATGCGCAACTTACTGATGCGCCCCGGCGCAATATTCAAATGGGAAAAGTGCCCGGCACAAATCCCAATGCGCTGGAGCACATCAGTAACATATGCAGGCACAGGTAGGGGGGGCATGCCCATGCATACTCTGTGCAGCCCGATATTCAGCCTGGGATGTGCGGAGCCATGCATGCACAACCCCTTCCTGCACCAGCATAAAGTTGATCCAAAAAAAAAAGGAACAACGGATGGCCACCCACAGGTGAGCTGCCGCATTGCAGGGTGCAACACGGCAGCTGCCACTTGTGGGTGGCCACCCGAGCTCCGGCTGCACCTGGTGGCACCCCCATGCCCGATCATGGGTATTTGTAAAATAAAAGAACCCCTATATCCCTGGTGGTCCAGTGGACCACTGTCTGCTCGATCGCGGGCATTTGTAATAATAAAAAGGATTTCTGTCCAATATCCTTGGTGGTCCAGTGGACCGCTGTCTGCCTGATCGCGGGCATTTGTAATAAAAAAAGTATTCTGTCAATATCTCTGGTGGTCTAGTGGTACCCCCCACCCGCCCACTGAGCCCCACTGCCCTGCTCCCCAGTCAGCCAGCGGGCGGCAGCCCCACCCACCTGCCGCCCGCCGTTTGCCGACTGACACCGTGAAGTGAGGCTGTCGCCCACTGGTCCTGAGCGTGAGCCAATGGGCGTGCATGCCACACTCTACACATTCCAGATATGTGAATGGATCCATTCACATATCTGGAATGTGTAGTATATGGGTACGGCTGCACACCCATTGGCTCACGCTGTGGACCAATGGGCATACAGCCCTACCTACGTGTCAGTCGGCGGTGTTGGGCAGCAGGCGGGTGGGGAGCCGCCGCCAGCTGACCGGGAGGAGCGGGCGGTGGGGTTCAGTGGGCGGGTGGGAGGGGGGCACCTAGACCACCAGGGATATTTGACAGAATTATTTTTTATTATTACAAATGCCCGCGATCAGGCAGACAGTGGTCCACTGGACCACCAGGGATATTGGACATAATTATTTTTTATTATTACAAATGCCCACGATCGGGCAGACAACGGTCCACTGGACCACTGGGGATATTGGACAGAATTCTCTTTTATTATTAAAAATTCACGCGATCGGGCAGACAGCGGTCCACTGGACCACCAGGGATATTGGACAGAATTATTTTTTATTATTACAAATGCCCACGATCTGGCAGACAGCGGTCCACTGGACCACTGGGGATATTGGACAGAATTCTCTTTTATTATTAAAAATTCACGCGATCGGGCAGACAGCGGTCCACTGGACCACCAGGGATATTGGACAGAATTATTTTTTATTATTACAAATGCCCGCGATCGAACAGACAGCTGTCCACTGGACCACCAGGCATATAGGGGTTCTTTTATTTTACAAATGCCCATGATTGGGCATAGGGAAGCACCGCCAGGTGCAGCCGGAGCTCGGGTGGCCACCCACAGGTGGCAGCTGCCGTGTTGCATCCTGCAATGTTGCAGCTCACCTGTGGGTGGCCATCCGTTGTTCCTTTTTTTTTGGATCAACTTTGTGCTGGCACAGGTAGGGGTTGCGCATGCATGGCTCCGCACATCCTGGGCTGAATATCGGGCTGTGCAGAGTATGCATGGGCATGCCCCCCCTACCTGCACCTGCATACATTACTGATGCACTCCGCACATCAGGATTTGTGCCTTTTACTTTTCGTTTGAATATCGCTTTTGCGCGCCATTGGTAACTTGCGCATGGCGCAACCCTTTTGAATATCTGGGCCAAGGCTTACAGTGATAAATCTTCATATGGTTTGGCTGGTTTGGGTTCTACTGTTTATAATACAGGGATGAATAGCTAGGGAAGAAGTGTTTTCAATGACTGCCAAATATGGTACAGTGGCAGATGTTTTGCAAAGGTATAACAGAAATTATGTCTATGGCTCATGTTTTCATAGAGACAGATTACATTTGTGGTATATGATTGTCCCTTTGTGAATCCCTGCTGCTCTCTGTCACTGAAATCACTGTTAGACATGTGGCTAATTTATATCTTTAAGTGGTGATTGTATAATTTTATCCGTGACCTGTATTCATTACTTTTTTTAAAAACAGTTTGAGAAGGTGCCTGGTTATGGATTATCCCAATATTTAATTTCAGCATTTTGTTGGAAACTTTGCACTCTGATTTTTTTTATTCTGAATTTTTTGTGGTATGTTGTCTGTATTTATATTATTTCTGTTGGCATTCCTGGTAATGCACAGGAGCAGGGGCCTGAGTTGTGACTGGGTTTGAATAAGGAACACTAATATTCATATGCTATCTCCACTGGATTATTTACTGTTTTCCCTTTAAAATTACTTATATATTTTTGGGGGGGGGTGTCAGGCTATTGATGTAACTGCACAATTGTGTGCTGTTGCTTTTGTCTGCATCTGTTGCAAGTTTGAGTTCCATTTTCTTTTTGGTTACTTTTGCTTTTATATTTCTTTTAAAATGTTTAATATTCTGACCATGTGGTTATGTCATGGCTTTTGTTTTCAGATATTTTATTGCATGTTCAGTTTTATTTTTTGTTGTTGTTGAGTAACTTTCTTCACATCTTTATTTAGCCATCTCGCTTGTCATCATTTGTTGTTATATTCCTTGATCCTTTTAGTGTAAATATAGCAAATGATAATATGTCATTCACTGTTTTGTTGTTTTGAATTTTATGCCAGTCAGTTTCTTTGATTTTTTTTGGTTGTTTTGTTCTTTTCTACTGCATCTAGGACACGTTGCCTTCCTTTATATCCTTTTCAACTGTTTTCTATATTTAGGACCCATGTTTTACTTGAGCTTTCATGCTTTCACAAGTATAACAAAAATGCATTTCAGTGCTGCTCACTTGCTTTATACAAATACCCCTCCCCTGTTTTGGCTTATTTTATGCACACTTTTTCTTCTGTGTTTGTTTCCTTTTCTCTCTTTTTCTGTATGGTCCTGACTTCTATAGAGATACATATTTTTGATTTAAATTGACAATAGGCTGATTCCATGGATTCCGGGTATTTGAGCAGTATTTGTTAATGGCATTGTGTTACTGGTACCACAGGCTTTATATTTAACATCTTAAAATTGATGACAACATGAATGTGTAATGCTCATGTACCAGCTATTTACTAACATGGAAGTTGTTGGCAGAAAAGGACCTCCTGGACCACCGAGTCTGCCCTAGTTCCCTACCTACTGTGCTGCCATGGACCATAACTGATCTCCAGCCTTAACCCCGCCCCCCCGCACTCCAGCCCTGTTACCAAGGTCCCCTTATGTGTATCCCATGCATGTTTGAAACCAGTTACCGTTTTGGTACCCATTACCTCTGCTGGCAGGCTGTTTCAGGTGTCAACCACCCTCTCCGTAAAGAAGTATTTCCTCACAACTCCTCCAAGTCTCCCCTCTTCCAACTACATATCATGTCCCCTTGTCCTTGAACACCTTTCTCAGCAGAATTGAACCTTCCTGTACCTTATTGATACCTTTGAGGTATTTAAATGCTTCTATCATGTCTCCCCTTTCCCTCCTTGCCTCTAGAGAGTATATGTTTAACTCCTTGAGTCTTTCCCCACAGTGCTTCTGGTGCAGACCATGCACCATTTTGGTTGCCCTTCTCTGTACTGCCTACACACAATCTATATATTTTCTGAGATGGCTGGGACCTCCAGAACAAATGATTGCAACAGCAACAGCAAATACGGATCATAGTAACATCAAGAAAAGAGAAGCATAAAGCATATAAAGTCAATTAGTTTAACATAGAAGCCCTTACACAAGCAGACCGCTATATTAACAGTATATTAGCTTGCTGATGGCCTTCTGACTTCAAAAATAGAGTTCCTTAGCAATATAAAAGCAGTCAATCAGTTTAGCAGTCATTCTGAGCTGAACTAATGTTAAATACTGCTAACATGTTTACTGTTTGTGGAAGGGTGGGTTGGATGAAGACATAGAAGGAGAGACAAGTTCTTTTAAAATGTCCCATAGGGCAGTGCACTTTATTACAGAAGGACTTCACACACTTGGCAATACCATAAACAGTTCAACAATGCAGATCTGGAACTTCTGTGTTGCTCATACTGATTGACTAGTCAGGATGATCTTCAGCAAATGTAATAAAACGTGGCTTATAGGGCTGTTGGTTCCCACTCAGCCAGTAGGCTCACATGGACAAATCCAGTGCCTGAGTGTGGTCCTACTTGTACCTGCAGTTTTGCAGCCAATACTTTAGGAAGACCAATCACCCCTCTAGCTTCTCAACTCAGCTCTGGTTCAAAACATTCCAGCCTTGAGTAGCACCACCACTGGTCAGTCTTTCTGAGGCTGCTTCCAGCACCAACTACTCCCCTCTTACATTAGCCAGTTTCACACATACAGAGTACTGCTCTCTCCACAGCTCAGATCTTATGTGCCAGACTCTACTCAGCCAGCTCCTTTTATAGGGCTGAAGATCATGTGACCTGTCAATCATCGCTTTAAATGTTACTTAAATGTTTGCAACAATTTTAAATACGTCTATTTCACACAGAAAACTAAGCAAACGTGAAAAATAATAGTTTAACACAGATCAGTGTTTAAACAATCAAAAAATAAAGCAATAAGAAAAAAAAAAAGAAAGGAACTTCCTGGCAGGAAATCCCACCTTTCTTGTTCCCAGACTCCCTCATGCTAGAGCTCTATAAAGCCCACAGATGTCAGCCGGCCTGAGCCCCTAGTAATCTACAAAATGAATGCCTGCAAACTAAAGCACATGGAGTCAGGCATTTCCCAAACAGGTACATTTTCCTCAACATATAGCAATGTGTACCATTTTGGCTTAAAGAAACATTTCATCTAATATCAGGAAAATATAAATGAAACCAATATAAAGCAAAAGACATTGCTAATTCATTGTTTGGTAGCAGTCTGTAACACATGTTTGGTACATTTCAAACAGTAAGAACTTTGGGATTCCTAATACCTTCCATACAAAACTAAAGGTGGTTTATTGCAGTTCTTCAGTACTTTATATGCTATAGGGCCAAAAACACATGTTTTTTATGTACTTTCTTCCCCAGGTTCACTATTTTGCATGTGGAAATTTAGGAGGGGAATACAGCACCAAAGTATACAACATTTCTTTCACCCTAACCGTGCTAAGACAGCTCTTGTATACTTAATGCTAGCTGTGTATGTATATGTGTGTGTGTGGGGGGGCAGAAGGAGAAGAAGAAAGAGTATTGAAATTTCAGTGCTGGGTGATCAGTCCAGGAAAGACAAGATAGAATAGTAGCATAGAATAAAGGCTGCAGCCAAAAGGATAGGAAAGAAACATTTATTTTGACATGCTGTAAGATTATTCCTGCACTGAATATCTCAGGTCTCAACAGGCTCTCATTTTTATTTGATACCTTAAATCAGACTTATTGTGGCTGCAAGGCTTTCCTGCGGCCCCTTAAAAACTGATTCTCTATTTTCATTAATCCAAAATACAGTAGGAGGATTTCACTCTGCTACACTGTTATTTAGTCATTACCAATCAGAAGCAGTATAAAGATTCCACAGAACAACAGCAGCAGTGCAGTGGACAGCAGCCTAAAATAAGTACAACTATTGTGACATAACTCCACAAAATCTTCAATTGGACTGTAAAACACAAAGGGCCCGATTCCAAGATGCATGGCGCAACTCGCGGGTGTATGCAAGTTGCACCATGAGGCGCTAGGCTGAGGACCTTGCACCGTATTCCAAGACAGGCAGGGTCCCCAACACCTATGTCCTGCGACTTGCGACAGCCACTGGCTAGCACCACAGGAATGGCGCAATGGACCTGGGTGCTGCAAGTCACAGCCTGCAGATAACTGCCCCCCCGAGCCCCCCTGCCCTGGAACACCTCCACAAGCACCTGGGGGCATTGGGTGGGCTGGCCGGGTGGCACTGGTGGTCGGGGGGCAAAGTAAAAAACAGACCCCAGGGGTCCCTGAAATATGAGTGGGTGGGGGGCATGTCTGTGCAAGGGGGGCACATGGGGCACAGGCAAGGCATTTCCGCAGTGCTGTGGGAGGGAGCATCTGTCATTTTGGCAGGATGATGCCCCTTAGACCACTTTCTAGCTGGTCTAATTCCGCTATGCCATTGCCTCTTCTGGAATGGTATAGGTGGGTTACGGCAGCCACCCTTCCGAAATAGGGCACAGTTGCTGCCGTAACCCACCCTTGTGCCATGCCGTTGTACGTTGCGGGTGTAGTGGGTGGTGTTGCCCACCTCTAGTGTAACCCACACATGGCATGGTGCAAGCTGTGACTTGGGGAATTGCAACTTGCGTAATGCCTGGCACAAGGTGCGATTTGCGCCATCAGGTTTGGCGTAAATCACCTTGCGCCAGACATAATGCCTTTTAGAACTGGGCCCAAATATTTTTGCAAGAACCTTGTTTTCATTAAGCAAACAATTTATTGATAGCCATATTGAGTTTCACAGGACTGGAAAGTATCTAGCATACTCCATGAACACCTGTGCAGAACACAACTGAAAGATCAATAAAACTTGCTGAAATGCTTGTTTAAACATTGTATCAAATTATTTTTTGCTATGCTTAAGAATAATTCAGAACAGTTTAGAGCAGATTAACTTCATATTTTGTCATCTTTAAATGATTAAATGCAAACATTATAATAAAATTGAACACACTGGCCCACCAGCGCAGAGGCATTACGACAATCTGTGACACTGATGGCCCGGGTTTGGGAACAGACTCGGGATGTCAGAGGGCTGACCAGGTGGGAGAAGGATCGAGTGCCCTCATGACAGCTCTCCTTCTCTGGGGGAAGGTGGGGTAACATGACCAGAGTTTGCTGTCCTCTGGCAGAGGCCAGAAGGGTGGATGCAGTGGGCAATGACATAGTTCAGGGGGTTGGAACAGACATCGGCATAAGCCTGTGACATCATTGCATGTCCCGCCCCCTTGGGGAGCTTAGCAGCAAAAATGGGCCACCGACTAAATGAAGTCACCTGGACCTTACCACCCATCCCCTGACCCTCACCGCCGATACTGCTTAAGTCCCGCCAGAAAGCTGGTGGCCCTGCCCTGTGGGGGTAAGACAGGGTGTTGGAAACCTCCCCCTCTGCCCAGCATCATAGTAGCAGTTCTGCCAGGGAGACAGTGAGGGGGGGGGAAGCTTGGGTGCTCGGGAAGAAGGGGGAGCTGATGGGATGCTTGGTGGGGTAGCGGTGGGGTGGTAGGACAACCTCTGCAGGTCAGGTAGGACCCCCCAAAAAAATAATAAGATTGAACTACTTTACTAAGTTTAACAATGTGGGCCAGCATGCCGGTGCAGCAGTAGCGACTGCTTGCAATACTGATGATATGGGTTCGATAGTGAACTCAGGCCATTGGAACACTGGGCAAGGTGGTGTGGAGAAGGATGAGCATCTCAAAGACTTCTCTCCTTCTCTGGAGTGCAGCAGGCACTGGCACACGGTAGACACTGACCCCCTGGTAATGGATACCTGACTAGCGGCTCTCTACAACTTACCATTGCAGAACTGATGCTGGAACACTGTGGTGGAGCTTTGAGGCAGGGTGACGTCACTGGAGACAGTTCTGCTGCAGATAGAGAATGTGCCAGTGACCTTCCTAGGTCACTGTTAGGCTCTGAAGAAGCTGATCCAGGGGACTGGCCCACCGGAACAGCAGCAAGGTGTCCTCATGCAATGCCGACATCCCGGGTTTGGGAATGAACACATGTGTCAGAGGGCCAACTGGGTGGAGATGGATTGAGCGTCCAAGGGACAGCTCTCCTTCTCCAAGGGCAGGGGGGCTAGGGTCTGGCACAACACAGACCCCTGGCAGAAGCAAACATGCAACATTATAATAAGATTGAACTACTTTACAAAGTTTAACAATGCGGGCTAGCATGCCGGTGCAGTCATCGCGACTACTTGCAACACTGATGATATGGGTTCAGTAGTGAACTCAGGCCATTGGAAGACTGGGCAAGGGTGTGTGGAGAAGGATGAGAATCCCCAAAACTGCTCTGTCTCTCTGGAGTGCAGCAGGCAGTGGCACTCAGTAGACACTGACCCGTGGTAATGGATACCTGACTAGCGGCTCTGTACAACTTACCATCGCAGAACTGATGCTGGAACACTGTGGCAGAGCTTTGAGACAGGGTGACATCACTGGAGACAGTTCTGCTGCAGATGGAGGATGGGCCAGGGACCATCCTAGGTAAGTGTCAAGCTCTGAAGAAGCTGGTCCAGGGGTCAGCCCACTAGTGCAGTGAGAAGGTGTCCGCATGCAATGCCAACATCCTAGGTTTGGGAACAGACTCGGGTGTCAGAGGACCGGCTGGATGGAGAAGGATTAAACATCCAAGGGATGGCTTTCCTTCTCCAGGGGGAGAGGGGGGGCTAGTGGCTGGTGCAACAGAGACCCCTAGCGGAGGCCGGGGGGATCTACCGCAACTGGTGCCTAGATGTGTGGGAGACGGAACAGATGTTGGGCTTGTCCCATGGATGTCACTGCACATCCCATCTCCAAGGGAATACTGCAGCAAAAATCTGCTCCTCAGGCATGATGCCCCCACTGTGCTACCACTCCCATTTCCCTTTCTTGCCCACTGGGGGTGTTCCACTCCCGTGGTCCTACTCTGGGGGGTAAGACAGAGCTTGCCCTTTTTATCCATTGGGAGGGGGCACCCTGCCCAGGGGGATAAGCCTGGGCATGACGGAATGGCGCGGAGTGGTGGCTGAGCTCCAGTGGCAGGGATTTGAGGTCTGTGCCAAAAAAAAAAAAGAATCTTGTCCGGGCAACAAAGATGAAGCTGGATGCCATCTCCATTGCACTGCCTCCCATGGTCTCCTAGGTGGTCACATAGGTGGCAGTAGTGAAGTGGAAGCAGTGACCCACCCTCTGTGATGCTCAATCCTCCTTCCCCCAGCTGTGCTAACTGGGTTTTGCACCTGTTTTGTGGGTGGGGTCTATATTCAGAGTCCCTTGCAGTGCAGGCTAAACCCCATAGTGTCCGAGCACTAACACAAACCACTATCCATGCTAATAAAAGGGGTCCACCCTGCATGTGGGGACAATGGCACCAAAAGGGGTGCTATGTATCGCCTTTGCAAACCTAGTCTTAAATGAGCTCAAAGGCCTGATGGCAAGATGACTGCAGTGCAGTCACCTACCCCCTCCCCAACCTCCAAACCCCAGTCCTGGGAAAACAAAGTGGAGAAGCCTGATGCACAATGACTGAAGCATGATGGGAGATCTGGAACATCAATATCATTGTTCTTCACCAAAGGCATGCAACTTTGTAATCATTTACTTGCAGTAATAATGAAACAATGTACTGATAAGCAGGATACTGCGGGCTCTATATCAGCTTGTTTGTATCACCTTGTTTACATTTTAAGTAATGTGCAGAAATGATCACCATTTCTATGCAGATATAGGAGTTTGAGACTGACCATATAAAGCTGTTTTCAGTTTAGTTCTAAAAAGTATATTTTTGGTCCTTCCCTTACTGACACTCATTCATTTTGGCAGATCGAGGTCTGCGATACTTCCCTTGAAGAAAACATTTAACATCCTTCAAGCACACTGAAAAAGGTATGAAATCCGGGGATCTATGCATCTTGACTTACTGTGACTCTGGGCACAGGAGGTGAGCACCACTTTCTTTTCTTAATACTGGCAACTTTCTTGGGAGAAGCATGGCCACTTTGAGGTGTGGGTTACTGCCTGATAACAGCACTTCCTTGCTCAATGAAAAATTCCAGGTGCAAAAGATGGCACTCTAGCTATATATAATGCCATTGACCACATGACCTGATATCAGGGTGTTGAGAGGGGGCAAAACACTTTGATGTATTATTGATGCATTATTAATATATTAGGCCAAATGTCCCAAAATAAGGCTGTGTCACGAAACAGGTTTTCAGATACTATTTGTGTATAAAATAAGTTTAAGGCAAAATGTTATTCCATACTTTTCCAGCCTATTTTATTTATTTATTTATTTACTGTAAAATTGGAATTACAACGTTTAAGCTAAAAGCTCATTTCCAAAGGATCCTCGTTGAACAGAGGGTTGGGGAACATCAAGTACATGTACAGCGGAGAAAAACAGAAGCAGCTAGAAGGCGTTGTTGGATTACTAAAACTGCAGTTCTACAAGAACCCCAGAGGACATCTGCCAAAGTACATTTACACCACTTATTAGTCAATAAATGACTCTTACATATTTAAGAAGAAGAATCAGCATTTCTATAGCGCTTTTCATATGCAATGTATCCCAAAGCGTTTTACAAGCAATGCTTGACTGGCAGTGAAGTGACTGAGTGTGTAGTGGTGGCCATATCGCACATCAATACCCACACACAGCCTGGACAATTGCATGAACTGGTTATAAGATTAAAAATATGGCTTTGGATAAAAATACTGATTCAGACTGGGGTATGACTGTTAAGTGAATTGTAATGTTGCCATTCACTTTACAGTCAAAGCCCAATCCTAAGTAATATTTTTAACTTTACATATCCATTCAGTAGCAATACCTTTAACCTTAAATATATATGAATCAGTTGTAAGCAGTAAAAGTATACTGCTAAAAAGCAGTCCTTGACAATCATCCAGACTGCTATCTAAGGCTTCTGATTAAAATATTTCATGCTATAGGCAGGCTAACTTAAGGCTTTGGACTGTGAAGGCCATCAAGATGGCCATTACTAACATAATTCACTGTTAACATGGCAAAACAGTTTGAATGGCAATTCCATGCTAATTTCATGCTAAAATACTGCTAAGGTGAAAATAGTCTGACTGCCATTCGAAAGTTAGGCGAATGCCTTCCATTTTGGTAACCACCAAGTCTGCCCTAAGGTCCCTACCTACTGTGCTGCCATAGACCATAACTGATCTCCAGCCTTAACCCCCTGCTCCCCGCACCAGTCCTGTTAAAAAGGTTCCATTATGTGTATCCCATGCATGTTTGAAATCTGTTACTGTTTCGGTACCCATTACATCCACTTGTAGGCTGTTCCAGGTGTCAACCACCCTCTCTGTAAAGAAGAATTTCCTCACATCTCCTCTAAGTCTCCCCCCTCCAGCTACATATCGTGCCCCCTTGTCCTTGAACATCTCTTTTTCAGCAGAATTGAACCTTCCTGTACTTTACTAATACCTTCAAAGTATTTGAATGCTTCAAGCATGTCTCCCCTTGCCCTCTTTTCCTCTAGAGAGTACATATTTAACTCCCAATGTCTTTCCCCATAGTGCTTCTGGTGTAGGCCATGCACCATTTTGGTTGCTCTTCTCTGTACTGCCTTCACCCAGTCTATATCTTTTCTGAGATGGCTGGGACGTCCAGAACAAATATTTGCAACAACAAATAAGGATTATAGTAACATCAAGAAAAGAGAAGCATAAAGACTATAAAATCAATTAGTTTAACGTTGAATCAGTTCATAGGAACTTTATGTTGCAGTCTGCATTTGTAGTCTAATGCAGTTGTAATCATTTGAAGTGTTGTATTCCCTTCTCTCTATAGATATCTTGCGACTTTTTATACATCCCTGGCAGTGCTCTTCAAGTGACTTACCCAGGCACTTACAACAAGCAAGAAAAAAAAACCTTTTCAAAATAGCTTTGTTTGTTTAGACAGCTGTGTTGTCCAGCAGTGGGGTGGGGGAGCCAGAAAGAGAATATGAACCTAACTGAGAGAGAGAGAGAGAGAGAGAGAGAGACAGAGAGAGAGAGAGATAGAGACAGAGAGAGAATATGAACTTAACTGTTGCAGAGGGAGAGAGAGAGAAAGAAAGAATATGAACCTAACTGTTGGGGGGAGAGAGAGAGAGAGAATATGAACTTAACTGTTGCAGAGGGAGAGAGAGAGAGCTTTGTGTGGCTACAGAGGTAGGGAAGAGAAATGTACCTAACTGTTTCAGGGAATACAATTTGATTTCATATATCACCTTACATGCATGATGTATCTTACAGCTAAGGTCTTAAGAGTTGGTGGCAAGTGAATTACTCCATACAGGTAATGGGATACAGCTTCATCCCCAAGAGATGCAAACTAGAAATGTCGCTCTAGTAATCATTTAAAATAAAATAACACAAGTTTAGTTTCACATTCTTACTATAAGAGAAGCAAGTAAACTCAACCAGCATGGTTAGTGAACAAAGGCATGCACACCTCTGGATGAGTGGGGGAAGGGATACCACCAAAACAAGTTTCTCAGCTTGCAAATGGTAGCAAACTAAGCACTGAAACTTAAAGAAAGAAAGGGCCCATAAAACACTATGGAGGAGGTTTCAACTTGCAAAAAGGACAGCACTGGGTAGGGCTCAATTAACTTCTCTCAAGCCAGAGGAAAGGCCCATAAAACACTATGGAGGAGGTTTCAATTTGCAAAAAAGGCAGTACTGGGGAGGGCTCAATTAATTTCTTAAACCAGAGGAAAAAATAGTGCTCTTCAGCTGCCATACACACACAGACCGTGTAGTAATGAGGCTTTAGTGGAGGACACTATTTTTAACACTCTATCATGTTGTCTGGAAAGTAATTTATGCATGGAGTCCTTTTTTCAATGCAAAACATCTGCAGAGCTATGCCCACTGCAGCCGTAAAAACAAAAAACCAAAGTTACCATTGATTTAACAAAAAAATACCCTTTAACATAAAAGAAGTGTCTGGTTGCTGAGAACTAATGGAGTCAGAGAGAGAGAGAGAAAGACAGACAGGGGACTGTGCTGAGCTAGGGGAGGCCTATTGTGGAAAAAAGCAAGCAAACATCTACAAAATAAGCCTGTGCCTGGCATCCAAGAAACAGAGAAGCGCAGTGATGCCTGACTGTGCCTGCCAGCAGACTGCAAAAAAAAAATACAGATTTGGCAGCAAAAGTAATTTAAAAAAGGCAAGCTGCAGAGAGAGACTGACAGAGAAATAGAGAAGGAAAGTACAGGTACGTAAGAACTTACTGTAACAGTAAATCTTCAAGAGGAGCTCTTGCAGCAGGCAACACTGGTAGGACTAAAGCTGTCAGGTGCCAGGACCACATGGTAAGCTTCTAGCTAGCAGTCTACAGCGGGGAACCATCCCTACTGATGTCAGAACGCTGCCATCCGCCTATCCCACAAAAGGGGTGGTCCCCCAGACCTAACTCGGTTCTCCCGCTGAAGACTCCGGTGCAGGAAGCAAAAAAGTGGAGAACCACAGCAGTTCCTCAAAGTCGAGCAAAAGCAGCAAAGCTGCAAAGGAAAAGAAGCAATCAGGGGAAGGAGGGAGGAAAAGCAATGCTTACTGCAAGAGCTCCTCTTGAAGATTTACTGTTATGGTACGTTCTTACATAACTGTACTACTACGTTGCTTCGAGGGGGCTCTTGCATCAGGCAACACCAGTAGGACTGAGTCCCAAGCAGTACTGGAACTGACTGTAAGTCAGCCAGGAGGAGTCAAAACAGATGACAGAAGGTCGTTCAAGACAGAAGGCCCTGAAGGACAGACAGTCTGAAACTGGCCATGTGCCTGAAGGCAATATCCAAACTGTAGTGCCGGATAAAGGTGTGAACTGAATTCCAAGTGGCAGCTGCACAAATGTCTGCAGCGGACGCATTTCTGAAGCAGGCGGTAGAGGCTGCCTTACCTCTGGTAGAGTGGCCCCTTAATGGCCCCAGGCAAGGGCTTGTCATACTTACGGTAACAGTATACAATGCAATTTGCCAACCATTTAGATAAACACTGTTTTGAAATGGGTGCCCTTTCTCTCTTAGGAGCAAATGAAACAAACTACTGATCAGTCTTATGGAATGTGTTGGGTGTGATTAGTGAAACGTAGCACAGTGTGAACATCAAGAGTATGCAATCAGGGCCGGATTTACCGCAATACCAACTACACCTGTGTATAGGTCCCTGTGTCTTTAGGGGGCTTGCTCGGCCATCATGATCCACCCCTGCGGCCGCTACTTGCTACTCTAAGTTTTTATTTTTGCCTCTGCTCCAATACAATCATGTCTTCTCAATGTTCTGGGGGGTTGGGTCAATTTATAAATTGCGATAGCCCGCTGAGTCTGGGCTGGTGAGTTTTTGCAGCGCCGGTGCCAAGCAGTCAGCAGAGAACAAAGAGAAACACTCACACTCTAATCTTCAGTTCAGCCGTGGCTATTAAAAATCCATTCATTCAATCAATGCAAATGTGTGCCTTGATTGGCACTTCTTGCCCTTACTCATTTGCATATTGTAACATCATGTGATGGTATCACAAGTGCACGCATGTGCAGGGCATACATTAGATCTTGTGAATGTTCGTGCCAGCCACCATTTGCGTAACTGTTGTAGGCTTTTGACGAGAGAGAGAGAGAGAGAGGTCTGACTGTCCTGGAGAGGACTGAGTCATGGTGGCCAGGAGCTATCTGAGTGTGTTTGTCTGCAGCCGCGCTATCCATTTTTTTTAGTATTTTAATTTGCCTAGTCAGTGGTTCTGTGGTCCTGGGTCGAATCCATTGGTGTGCTTGCTCGCTGCTTGAGTGGATCACCTGAGGATCGACTAGCCAGTAAAGAAATCGAAGAGTGGGACTGGGAGCCAGGGCAGGGACTTGGTTGGGACTGCCGGGGCCTCCTCATTTGGCAACAGCCCATCTTCCATCACTTCACAACAGTCAACAACCAAACGTTCCGCTTGCGTCGGACTCAGTCAAGTAAGTTACATTTTTTTTAAGGAGACCAAGACATTGAAGTCAAGAGACTGAGAGAGTCACAAACTCAATTAATGCAAAATTACTTTCAACTTTGTAGTGCTGTGCCAGTGCGCGCCTGGGGCTGCTGCACACATGATACATATGTAGTAGGTTATTGGCACTGATGCCCAGCCAGGGGAAAAAATAAAAGTAAAGTGGGGATTCCTTAAGGAAATAAAAAACTGTATTAGTAAATGTACTAGATGGTGATGATAGCAGTCTGCTGGACTGTCTGGTCTCGATTTGTTTTTATGCTTGGAGTCTGAGTGAATAATTCCATTAGCTGAAGAGCCATCATCCATTACTAAATATTATTGTAGTGTACTGAATGAGTATGTATCTGATGATCTGTACGTTTAGTGTAGATTTCAGAACAGTAGGGAGTCTGCTGTTTTTAAACCAGACAGTCAAGTGATTCCAGGCCAGCCAGGACTTAGGCAGGCAGCTTAGCTGTGGTGGGTTCTTATTTCATGTTTTACCAGCTTACGATGAGTAGTAAGTTGTAAGTAAATTCAGAGTTGGCTGTGTATGTTTGAGACAGTCACATTGCTATTCGGTACTGATTCCTGTACTTTGTCCATGATTTTCTGAAACCGAATGATTCTACTGAGTAGCTAGCTTATACTGTAGTTCATTCCAAGAGCTTTCTTGTTGAAGTCATGACTGAGACCCACCCAGTGACCCAAGTGAACATGGCATGCAATGCAAATGTTATGGTGTTTGTTTGTGTGCTGTCCCTTAAGGCCGGGAGTGTTGGATTTTTAATACAGTGTCCCAGCGACTGGGCTGTAACTCAGTCACCACAAACAATTATCTTGGATAAAAGTACATTTACACAGGTTAGGTTGAAGCTCATCACTGAATCAGTGTATATGTGTGTGTGTGTGTGAGATTGTGGGGTTTGCAGAGACCAGGGAGATTATGATTTAAGTGTGTGTGTGTGGGGGGGGGCTTGCAGAGACCAAGGAGATTGTGATTTAATTAAGCAGAATAGAATAGGAGAGCATCAAAAGACAAATATTTGGTTGTGGGCTTGCTGGGCTGGCAGCATGGTTGTTGAAGAGGATATTTACTTGTTTTATGCCCCCCCCCAGTTGTTTCTTGTGTGTGTCCGTGTGTTTGCAGTTTTCTGTAAGTGATATGAATTATAGAAATGTGTAGGCAGAAAATGACACCTTGGCCCATCGAATCTGCCCCGTACCCCCCAACTACTTGCCCTCCTTGTCCAGAGATCCCCCTTGCCCCCTGGCCAGCCTCATGTGTCATTATACAGATGTGAATATAATGTTTTGGTGGGAGTTGGGCTCAGGGGGGCCAGAATGGAGGGCCCTTATCCATTACTGTGCTTAGGGCCTGTGGAAGTGTAAATCCGGCCCTGTATGCAACAAGGCCTTGCCCTGATTAGAATACTCAGGGAAATAAACTGGAGGGTGGATGGATTGGTTTAACGTAAACTCAGACACCACCTTAGGCAAGAACTTAGGAGTTGTATGTAAAGACACCCTGTCTTTGTGAAAAAACAAGTAAGGCTCTTTACACATCAGAGCCTGAAGCTTAGAAATCCTTTGAGCAAAAGTAATAGCAACTAAAAACAATGCTTTCCACAACAGAAAATGTAGCTCGCAACTCGCGGCTGGCTAAAAGGGAGGCAGAGTGAGCTTTTCCAAAATGAAAAGAAGATTTCTCGGTGGGATAGGGTCCCGAATGGGAGGTTTCACATGTAGAATGCCCCACAGAAAAGTGCGGGAGAGTTCCAGCTGGGCAACAGCCTTGCCCTCAATAGGTGCATGATATGCAGAGATGGCTGAAAGATGCACATTTAATGAAGAGTACCCAGGCCAGAGTCAAAAAGGGAGGGGAGGCACTCCAAAATCAAGTTCACCGGATAGGTGAAGGGATCCAAGTAGCGAGCTGTACCCAGAGGGAGAAGCGCATCCACTTCATGGCATAGGTGGCTCTTGTAGAAGGTTTCCTAGCAGCCACCAGTACATAGGCAACCCTGGACTAGTGTCTATTCATAATGTTTAGTTCAGCTGATAACAATATTACTGACACAAGATCCTGTTTGACACCAGAAAACGCTGAGTGTTTGACATTTCTGAAGGTCAACATTCCTCACTTTAATTTCAAATATGATACTTGAATGTATGAAACATTAACATACTGACCCTGAGCAGGCCCTCTCCACGAAACAGTTTCTCACATTGTGCCTGTGGTAAAACTTTTTTGTGAATATTGTCTATTTATTAATAGATGAGGCACACATGAGATAGTGGCAACAAGTCACGGAAGGCCAGGCCAGGATTACTTGAATGAACACAATGAGTAGAGAATTAAAAAAAAAAAAAATAATAGTAACATTAGTGGGTCTAGAGTCCATATAATGCAGCAAGCGATTGCATTTCATATCTCAAGCTTAGTAGTACCACTTATTTGATCTGGAAGATAGGGTACTGCTGCCTACTACTATCTGTCAGCAACTGCATAAAAATACTGTTTTACCACCTGACTGTACTGTAGTATGATGTTAATACTTTAGCTGCTGTTTTAATTTTCGTACAACAGATGGCTTAGCGGAAGTCTGCATGCTCTTCTTTAGATAATACTGTATATGTTTCATATTCCTCAATATTTGGCTGTGATTACAAAGAAAATGGTGCTTAATTAATTCATTGTTTGTAGTATGATGTAATACTACATCTCGGTTACAGTGACTGTCTGGGCTGAGATTATATTTGATATTATATATGCTTAATGTACTTGGCACTGGAAGAAATTTTTTTCCTTGAACTATGAAGGCAGTAGTAAGAGTAGGGATAAGGAAGTGATCATGCCCTTATATACAGTAGGGCTTATATACGTCCAAATTTGGACTACAGATCACAGCTCTGGACACCATGCAAAAGGAAACATGTGGACAACATTGAGCAGGTACAGAGAAGGGTGCCAAAAACAGTTAAGAGGATGCATGATATGGATTATGTAATTCACAGAGAAGACACCAAATTAGTGACATTGGAATCATGATGGATTAGGGGATTTACTGTTCTTGTACAATATAATAAATGACCCTGAACGAATGGTTGCTTTAAACATGGACTTCAAACCAGACAACAGAGAAATGAGGGGACATCCACCACAGCTGAAAGGTAGCAGAGTAAGGAGTGAGAGATGGAAGTACTTTTTCATATAGAGAGTAGTGGGGGGTATGGAACAGTCTCCCACTAGAAGTAGTAGTAAGTAAAAATAAAGACGTATTCAAGAAAAAGCTGGATGCCTACATGACATCAAGATCTAGTGTAAAACACTACCACTGAAATAGTGTGTGTGTGTGCAGTTTACATGAGCTTTTTGCCTTTATCTGCCCTTGGAACTCTAGTATGGTTTTGTGGCCTATCTCTTTGGCTGATAGACTGTTCCATGATTCCACACCCTTTCTGTAAAATAATACTTCCTCATATCCCTCTTCAACCTCCCTTCTGTCAGTTTCCACTTGTGCCCGTATGACCTTGAACTGTTACTCATGCTAAATAGTTCCCTGTAATTCACCTTGTTTATTCATTTCAGGAACTTGAAAGTCTCTATCATATCTCCCCTCTCCCATCTGGTCATCAGTGAGTACTTGTTCAGTGCCTTGTGATGACCTTGTAAGACCTGCCCTGTTAACCCTGAATCATCTTTGTCACACTTCACTGCACCCTCTCCAGCCTGTCATTATCTTTCCTGAGTTGAGGATCCAAGAAATTAACACAGTACTCCAGGTGTGCCCTCACCAAAGATCTATAAAGAGGAAGTATTACCTCTTGTCTTCTGTTGTCAATCCTCCTTCCCACACATCCCAGCATCCTATTTGCCTTTCTATGGCCTTGTTGCATTGGCTTTATTTTTTTGAGGACATCACTAATGATAACTCCTAGGTTCCATTCCTTAGCCATAGTGCTAAGTCTTACCCCAACCATCCAGTATTCTGTCCCGGGGTTCTTGCTCCCTAGGTGCATCACCTTGCACTTTTTGCCATTGAATTTCAACTGCCAAACCTTAGACCATCTCTCTAGTCTTTGCAGGTCACTCTGCATTTCCCTGATTCCCTCACCCCCCCCCTCCGAGTTTTGCATCATCTTGGAAGATACACAACCTGTCCTGAATTTCTTTTCCAATTTCGCTGACAAACATATTGAAGAGGAGTGTACCCCCAAGGCAGATCTCTGTGGTACCCCACTCGTGACCTCACCCTCTTATGATTTGACCTCATTAACCACAACCATCTGCTGCCTCTCCTTTAGCCAGTTACCTACCCATCTTACTATGTCCCTAGCTGCACCCAGATCCTCCGTCTTCTTCAGCAATCATCTGTGAAGTACTGCTTAGAAAGCCTTGCTGAAGTCAAAGTAGAGTAAATCCACAGCATGACCCCTATTCAATGCCCTTATTACCCAGTCAAAGAAAACTATCAGTAGTCTGACAAGACCTCCCTGCCACAAACTCATGCTGTTTACTGTCCTGGAGACCAGTGCTCTCCAGGTAGTCCACGTGGTCCTCTTTGACCTGTGACTCCACCAGCTTCCCTACTACAGAGGTATGACTGACATGTGTATAGATTCCTGCTTATTCCTTCTCTCCCCACCCTTATGGAGTGGAACTACGTCCACCACCCTCCAGCGCTTTGGAACTACTCCTGCCTGTAATGAGCTACTGAACAGTCCTACCAGCGGTTCAGCCAGTTCCACTGCCAGCTCCCTAAGTATCTTCAGATCCATCACATCTGGTCCTGGGGCCTCATCTATCTTCAGGGCTGCTAACCCTTTGGACCCTTTTGCATATAAATACTGGCTGCTTCATCTCCACGATTCCCTTAGTGGCTGCTCTGAGTCTGATGCCACTCTCTGGCGAGGGTCCACTGTCTTTCCTTGTGAAGACCTAGCAAAAGTAATCATTAAGGACATCAGCCTTTTACATGTCCTCCTCCATTACCCAACCCCCCCAGATAGCTTAACAATTCCCCCTCCTTTCTTCCTTTTTCCCATAACATACCAGAATAATGTATTTTATCTGCTCTTGACCTCCTATGAAACACGTAGCTCAGTGTCAATTTTTGCCTCCCTAACCACCCTCTTTGCCCCCCCTTATTTCTCAATATATATCTTCTTCCCTCCTGCTTTTCTTTGTACCTGATGAAGGGCTGTTTTTGGTTTTTTGGCCCTCGCTGCAACCCTGACCCTTACCGACAACCAAAATGATCTCTTGTACTTGTTACTTTGGGTTACCATTCTCATGCATAACTTAGATGCCTCGAGAATGGCCCCATTTATTATTATCCACCTCTCTCTGCCACACCTCCTATGCTGTCTACCCTGATTAACTTGCCCCAGACCAACTCACTCAACTTGATGAAGTCCGCCCTTCTGAAATCAAGGACTCAGCTTTCAATTGGGGTTTTCCGGTCTCAAGGGCCAGTTCAAACCAAATGGAATTGTGGTTGCTGTTCTCTAGTGGTTCCCCTACTCTCACAGCTCCAACCAGCTCTGAACTGGTGAGCACCACACTGAGAATAGCAGCCTGCTGGTGGGTTACTTAACAAGCTGCACCAGTAGACAGTCCTGGAATGTATTCTGCAAGGCTTGACTTCCAGTGCTCCTGGCCACTGGAAAATCCCAGTTGATATCCTGCAGGTTAAAGATCACCCACAACTACTACTTCTGCCTTTCCTCAAGCTCCCTGACCTTTATTTCTGAATGCCCTGGTGATTTATAGATCATCCCCAACAGTAGTTTCTAGCCTGAGGCTGCTGTGAGCTGCACCCACAGTGACTCAGTCTCCCCAGTTACTACACCTGCTGCACCCCTCTTTCACAACCTCCCTGGCATAAAGGGCTATGCCTCCTCCTCTACCTCCTCCTCTATCCCTCCTGAACATTGTGTATCAGGGACTGTCCAGTCAGTCATTATTTTCTGAGGCCCAGGTTTCTGTGATGTCCATAAGACCCATCACAATGTCTACCATCATTGCCTGGAGCTCTGATTTTGTTACCCAAGTTCCTAGTATTAAAGCAGACTCCCTTCCATCTAACTTCTAGATCCTTTTTGCTATTTATCTGTCTTTTTTTCTCTCCTTCCCTAGTTTTCTTAGCTTATTGTTTTTTTGCTGTGATTGCACTTTTTGTGCTTCCCCTATTGTCCCTTCCCCTAGCCCAGTTTGGACCTCAGCCCAATTTTCACCCATTGTGCTGCTACAAGCCCACAGATATGGGATAATACTAGCTAAGGTCCCCTCTCTCCTATCACCATGGTTCTCCTAGTCTCAGTCTCCACTACAGTCAGTTTAATTGTCCGATATAGACATCAAACCTCTGCCCCAGTGCACTTCCCCCCTTCTCTTGTCAGGTGGAGTCCATCACCCATGAAGAGCCTCCTGTCCCTGAAGTTGCCCCAGTCCTTCTGAAAGTGGTACTTCTTCTCTGGGAACCATCCCTTAAGCCACCCATTAAACTCCTCTATCTCATCCTTCCTTATTCTATCATTTTTCCCCTCACTACCACACACAGGGAGGACCTCAGAAAAGGCCAGGAAGGCTGAGTGCACCGTCAATCTGTCCCACAGTCTGTTAAAATTCCAATTCACCATCTCCACTGACTGGTTCACCAGATTATTTATACTCAAATGTAACAGCACCCACAATTCCCCACCCCCTCACCATCCTCCCTGTGCTGCCTAATTCCTGGATGGCCAATGCACCAGGAAAGTACCCGAACATCCTCCTACCATCCAACACCCACACCACCACCCTCTGATCTCCCAAAATCTTTGAATCCCCGACCACTAAGGCTCTCCTGGTAGACTTGCACTTGTTCATCCCCCCCTGGTGCAATCACATTTTCATGTCCCTTTTCTCTGACTAACTTAGAGCCCCCCAGTGGAGTTTGGTACCTGAGCCTCCTCCAAGGGTGCAAAGCAATTTGTCATCTGGATGGTGTTGGGCTGGACAATCTCTCTCTCTGGCTAACCCTGCCTCCCTTCTCCCTCCCCCTCCTGGCCACTTTCCACCCCCTGGACCAGTGGGCTTTTCAGGGAGAGGGGGCATGGGTGGTGGGCTGCAGCTGAGCTGGTAACACAGCTGAGGTATTTCTTCTGTTGCTGCCACCAGCTGTGCATGGAGCTTTGCCAAGGTCCTGCAGAATGGGGTAGTGCCCCCTCCTTCAGAGCATATCCCTACAGATGAGCACCCCACAGCCACCCGTCTCCACTCTGCACCCCATCACTACACAGAACCTATGAACAAGGCTACGCCTAACTGATTAGGACATTTGATATTTAACTATTAGCAGCAGCAACAATTAAAACGCTGAATTAACCCAGAATACAACTGATCAGTACTAGAAAAACCATGTCTGTAACTAGAAATAAGGGTATTTTCAGATAGTGTGCAGCCAGGATACCTAATTAGATAACTAAACAGGCAACCACAATCAGTAAAAGTAGTCTAGCAGTCACACAGCACTACAATAATACAACAGACCAATGCTATAATTAAAAGTGTTGTGCTGAAACGAAAAATAAGATAATACAGTATCCAGATAGGGTATAGCTAGGTTACTCAAGATACTAATTAGTTAGAGGCTAGCAGGCACACCTATAGTAAAAGCAGTCTCAAAGTCCCAAAAGCAGCTAACACAGAATTTAGAAACACAGGTATACCCAGATAGGGTGCAGTCTGTTTATCAAATTTGCTAAATAGTTAAGAGTCTAACAGGCAACACAAATAGGCATGTACTCTGGAAGTGCATTCCAAAAACCCTACGCACCTTGCCACTCTTACGCTTGTATTCGAAAATCTGAGTGTGTGGCCACCCAATGGGTAGCACTGCGCACTCCCATACCGCAAGCCATGTTGGGAAGCAAACCCGGGAAGCCAGTTGGGCTGTCCTGATGGCTGGAGAAGCATGCTTCCAACTGGGGAGGAAGGGTGTCTGATTTTCCTGCTGTAGTGGTCGCTGCAGTAAGCCAGGGAGATTGCCTTTAGTGCAGGGGTACCCTTGCAGTGTGCAAGGCCACACCTGTCATAGTTAGATATCGGGGAGGTGGGTGGGGTAAGCTAGAAAATCAACAGAAACCCCATGGCAGGATGATGCCAGCCAGACTGCTGCAGCCCTCGCACTTTTGAACTGGCCCTGACCTCATATCTGGACTGGGTCACTGGGGGGTGATGAGTATGGCCTGCCCTCCCCTGGCCCAGCCACTGGGAGGCAATCCGTGGGGGATCTCGGGAGCCAGGCAAGATCTGGAAAGGGTGGGTAATGGGGCGGGTGGGCCGGGGGGCTAGTAGTAACAGGGTGCATAAATAAATGGGAATGAAAAAAAATCTCAGGGTGGACTATTGCAATGAGCTCTTTGCTGGTCTGCCTGAGTTATTGATGCACTCTTGCAGCTAGTGTAGAATGCTGCAGCCAGGCTGCTGGGTTCATAAGAATTTTAATTTTTTTACAGGTGCAACCCAGGAGCACTGGGACGTTAACTGGCTTGCTCAGGGTCACATAATATGCAAATGGAAGTTGCGGGTTTCAAACCCAGGTCGTTTGCATCTCCAGGCTCTCCAGCTGGTGTTTTTAACACTGGGCTAGACAGATCACATCTTGCTAGTTCTGCATGAACCACAGTACCGGTTTGAATGCTTGTCACTTTTTAATTGTTGGTCTTTGTGTAATGTCTTTTTTTTTCCTTCCTCCTCCATCTGTTCAGTGTTTAGGCTTTGGGTATATCCCTGTGGTGGCACTTCCTGCCCCATCTGCCAGTAATGCTACCATTCCTCCAGTGAGGGACACACGGCAGACACCGAGAGAACAGTCAGTTGTTATCCCAGTGGCAGGACAGTGTTTTCCCCATAATTTGCACACACACATATACACACACACACTGCAAACTCCCTCACCCTTTGCATGGGCTGCTCTGTTTCCTGAACCTGGCACTGTCCCTCTCTAAACTGAGGCTCACTGCTGTCGGCAGCCTCCCCAACTCTGGTCTTCCCCTAATGCTGGCAGACAGGGTCCTCTCCCAAGTCTGGGTTGCCTGCACACTGTTATAGTGCACTACCACTGGGCCATAGAGGTGGCCCCCATATGTGAAGTCTTAAATGAAGAGGCCCCCCCACTACCTCCTATCTTCACATGCCCCCAGCCACCATCTCTATTCCATAAATTTAGACCTCCTTGCCATCTCCAGATCTTGGCTAATATCATCATTTAGCGTGTAATGACTTTTAACACTGGTGTCCACAGGTCTGTGTTGTGTCTAATTCCTTGTCATTGCAACTGACATCCATTTATCTGTACAGTGCTCAGAGCCACAGGGAATGAGCCCTATACCAAAAATAACTAGCCTTGCATTAAACCACAGAAAACCATCTAGAACAACTACACACTTACTGTCCCGTGCTCTGCTTGGTCTCCATTACCTCTGCTCTGTGCCACTGCAGTTAAAAAGGGTGCACACCTGCAGTATTATTCTGGAACATTACAGTAAAATGATCACATATTCAAAGATATCTGGGCCCCGAAATTCTTCAGCACAGCATTTTGCTTGTGTCAAGGGTTAATGCAAGCTATGCCTGTATTTTTTTTTCTATTACTGTGAAACAATATCTCTAACAACATCATGTTAGATTCTATTGTACAGTTGCTAGGCAACCATTCACTTTCACTCCAATCCAATTTGGAGGCTTCCCCCTTATTCAGAGAAGAGAGATCAAGGCTACTAGGATGATGTCACAGTTGCTATGGCAACCAAACCGAGGCAATTTTCACAAAATCCTCCTTTCTTTTAGCGTGGTCTTCTCACTCCACCAGTCTGATACGAGGAAAAGTAAAAAAATTAAAAAAACACAAGAAGCATAAAATCAGAAAAGGTAACTTTGTTTCTATTTAAGTGCAACCTTGAAAGAGAACCCATGTAATAAAATGTGATTTTAAAACTAGCACTGCAACTCTCTTAAAGGAACACCCCTGAGACAAGGCTGAGCAATAAGAACTGCAGAACTTCTATTTAAAGCATGTCTGTGTCACAAAACTGCTTTTTTTATTAGTAGTGATCACTGCAGAGGTCTGAAATAATCTGTTTCAAACTGCCTGTGGGGAACAGAATCAACAGTGGAGCCAGGATTTTAAAACAGTCCTGTGGCAATAATTAAAGAGGACAGAGTTAAAAGGGTTGCAACAGTTGCAAGGAGGCAGACAGAACCCATCTGTATTATTCTGTACTAAACATGATAGTATGGGGTAGAGCACACGCTAAGGTTTATTGTAGTTTTGTTAGAAGTATATTGTAATATATGGATATTAAAAATAATACTGCTGAAACCTATACAATAAATTTCCCATTATTATGCCATCATTGGATATCCATCGATAGTGTTACAAGCTCTCGTAGTAGTACTGATGCAGCCCCAATAATGCTATTACGAGAAAGAACGTTGAGCTTGTGCCGCACGCAGTCAGCTGAGCACGAACCCACATTTACTGGAACTGTTGCATATAATAAACGCCGTCGAGCTTTTCAGCTAATGAAACCACAACAGTAAAATCAAAATGAGGAGAGAAACTGACTCAGAGCCATAAATTATAAAAAAATAATGGATAGGGGACTGTGATTTCTCAGCTATAATACCATCACAAGGTTCTGGGGACATATTGGAACCTCTCGAGCTTCACTCTCAAGGTTCACATGTCCCTAGAATCTCTCGATAGTATTATAGCCTCATAATACACAGTCCCTTATATATTATTAATTTTATATTATGTTGGAATGCATGTCTATATCATTGACTCATCAGAGAAAGATTCTACTTCTGTAGGATCCGTGGTAATGCTAGATCTGCCACTCAACAGCATCCCCTGAAAATTATATGTTAGACAAAATCTCAAGTTTTAACCCCACTCCCACCATATTAGAGTGGAGCACAGCATCAAAACTGTACACAGATTATATCAGTAACACCCTGGTGGGTCAGGGTGAATCAAAAGCAACGCCTCCACCCCTCAAAACATATACACACATTGCTATAAAAAGCTGGTTTCAACTCTTTTCAGCTTTGAGATAGGGTCTGTGGTTTGAATCCCAGAATGAACTTACAGTAGCAGGGATACTGCCTGAGATACAGAAATGCTGATCACTCAAACACTACTTCATCAGCCACAGGGTTCCACAGCCTCCAATCTGGGTTCCCTAAATTATTTAACATTGAAAAAAAGCAAATAAATATTTCCAGCGAGCTATGCACCTAAAATAATTTGAACCCTGTTTGACTTGCTGGGATAAAAAAAAGAAAAAGAAAAGACACAACGTCTTTTTTTATGCTGGGAAACCAATAATATGTATTAATATATCCCCCGGAGCCACTTGTTGGAGGATCAGAGTGTTTTCACGTGTGTTCTGCTCGAGAGCCATGTTGGCCAAACAGGAAGGAAGGGGGCTGGCCTCGAGGCATAACAGCAGTACTTCTTACTACCACCTGGGAGACCCGAGTTTTGGAACGCATCTGGAGCTCGATTTTCAAAGAGGCTGGCATGGCCTAGGGAGCTATGGGCTAGAATTTCAGACATTTGCAGCACAATTAAGATGCACCTTTATTACTTGAGACAGAAAATGTGATCTAACTTCATGTTGCAAGTGCTGCAAGATGCACATAAAAAAATATGCATGCGTCAAACTTTTTTTTTTAATCCTTTGGTAACCAGATAAGGCACACTAGGCACAAGTGCCTGTTTTCAGGGGTGACCCGAGAGCACTGGGAGGTTAAGTGACTTGCTCAGTCACACTGTATGCATGTGGAGGTTGTAGACATCAAACTCATGTCTGCTGGACGTACCAGGCTCCTTCACATCTCGCTGCTCTAACCTCTAGGCTATACTGCCAGCCTTTATAATGCATGCATCATTTATTGCAGAGTAAAGTGTCACAAATGCACCAAAACATTTGAAAATGTCTACAAACCTTTGGGCACATTTGCAGTGATGCAGCTTTAGTAGAACTACTGCCACAAGTCCTGCATCCAAGCATTTCATAATCCAAAAAGAGGTCCCTGTGACCAGCTTCATGGTGCAAGGGAAACATTCCCACACATTTTCTTACACACAGACAACTTTTTCCTTGTTTGCGTAGGTAAGCAAAAAATGTTACACCTGGTAATACAAACCCAAGATAGTATTCCAGGGGCCCGTGTTCAATCCCAGTAGGTCACATTATTTCTTTCTTGTAGGAGGCAGTATAGCACAGTGGTTAAGGGCACTGAGCTGCAAACCTGGAGGCCTGGGTTTGAATCCCATCAGCCCCCACCTGCATACTACGTGACCCTCAGCAAGTCACTTAAGTTCCTTGTGCTACCAGGTCGCATCTGGAAACAAGCTTCGGCTTAGTGTGCCTTTCCTGGTTAAACAATTTCCCCTTCCCTTCTCACTACAGTTTGTGATTTAATTGCTTAGCAGTGGTTAATACTGCACCAACAACATCTGTCATCTCGATTGTTTCTATATGCAGGATTTTCAATACTAGAGAAAGGAAGTGTGCCCAGGAACCCCACATCCAACCATGTGAGCCTGTAGCTCAGTGATTAGGGTACCGGGACAGTATTCTGGGTTCCTGGGTTCAGTTCCCAGTAGGTCACATTATTTCTTTCTCACTACAACTAATAAAAACTTGTTTATATTAATTTACCTTCCTTCTCTTACTAAGCATAAGAGTTTCTCTATACAACATGTAGGCAAACATTAAGGCATTTTCCAATGCTTGTCTTTGCTGTGAATGAGCCAGTATACGAATTCTAACTCAGTGCAGATTCCCCCAATCCCTATTAGAAAGCCCGACTAGCATACCTACACAGGTGGTATGGAGCTTAGTAATCAACTGCAGTGTCTCTCTGGAAAGACTTGTTAGAGTGCTTCCTACTCATGTTGCATTTAAGCCTAAAGACAAGCCACAGCCAGAACTAATTTGGATTACAAAAATGGTCTGAAAAATAGAGCTTTCTGATTGGCTGTAGGCATTAGCCTTATGTTAATCTTTTATCAACATACATGTAGCACCCAGTCATATGCTGAACAAGGTTTACCACTGTTTACAAACACTTTTGTTTATTATAATAGCAATAAAGCACTCCCAGGAGTTATGTTAATGGTCAGTTAATCGCGCTCTGGGGTATGTGGCACTCGACTAAGCCTCGTGCAACATTATTCCCCTAGAGGGTGATTAACAGACCATTAACATACCCGTTGGTCATGCCTTATTGCTTAATTAACTGTCTGCAGCATAGAAAGACAGGTTAATCACCTGTAACAGTAGTTCTAGGAGTGGTATATGATGTTCATCCACACTGTCTGGCAGTCGCCTTTCCCCTTTAAGACAGGCTGGAACATTTTCAAGCTGGCTCCTCCCACCCACCCGGGTGGTAACTCTCTTGGATCTGCCGTGTGATGTCAGATCTTGCCCGCTGGAAGCCTGACTGGTGTGCACTTGCCAGGGGAGGTTGGATGGGTTTGTATGGATGATCATATACCACTCCTAGAACTGTTACAGGTGAGTAACCTGTTTTTCTAGGGATGTGGATATGATGTGCTATCCACACTGTCTGGCAGACTCCTAGCAGTTCTCCAGGAGAAGGGAGGCAAGGCGCACACTCCCTACTTGGGAAACAGATTGGAGAACTGAGGCCCCAAAACCAGCATCCCGGCGAGACTCAAGGTTGATGTGATAGTGGGAAATGAAAGTGTGTGCTGACATCCAGGTAGCAGCCCTGCAGATTTCCTGGATAGGGACATCCCTGGAATCAGCCACTGAGGCAGTGGTATGGCAGTTGGAATGAGCCCTAAGCCCTACAGGAGGCTCCCTACCCGCCAACCTACAGTAGAGGTCAATGCAGGAAACAATCCACCTGCCAATCATCTACTTAGTTGCCAGTCTGCCAGGAGCGGCTTCAGCACAGGTGTCAAATAGCTGGCGAACCTCTCCCCAAACTCCAGTCATGCAGTCCTTGTAATAGGCAAGTGCCTGCTGCAGGTCCAAAGTATGGAGCCTGTGCTCGGCCTCTGAGGTGTCGTTGGTGAAGTACACCAGGAGATTATTCACCTGGTTATGGTTAAAATCTGACAGAACCTTCGGGAGGAACTTCGGGTTGGGGTGAAGGACAACCTTGTCCCTGTGAAAGACCAGGTAAGGAGAATCCACCAAGAGTGCCTGGAGCTTACTGATTCTTTTGCCTGATGTAACAGCCACCAGGAAGGCAGTCTTCCTCAACAGGTGAGACATGTCACACTTGTGCATCGGGTCGAATGGCTTGCCTATGAGCTTTGCCAACACCAGCAGCAAGTCCCAAGGTGGTAGTGGTTCACACACTGGAGGGGAAATGTGGTCAAGACCTTTAAAGAAGCACCAGACCACCTTCTCCTGTGCCACTGACTATTGACTGGCCCGTGCCCGGTAAGTGGAGATGGCTGGCAGGTGCACCTTGAGGGTCGTTGACCAAAGGCCCGCTGAGAGAGGGACCACAGATAGTCAAAGATAAGCCAGCCTGGTGGCACTGAGGATTGAAGTGCTGGATGCTACACCTTGCGCCTCACCAGTGACCCAGGTTCAGGAATGAGCCCAGGCTGCCGGGGGTTGGCAGGGGAGAGAGAGGATTGAGCATCTGGAGGGCTGCTCTCTCTCGGGGAGGGAGGGATTGCTGTTCCACTCATCTATCTCCTGCTGGCAGTGGCCAGGGGAGATGAGAATCAGGAGGCATGTTGCTGCCATCCGCCGTCGGCAGACAGGGAGGCGGGGACAAAAACTGGTGGAAAATGGAGCTGGCAGGCTCCATGATGGCTCTCCTACACCTGTTCCAGCTTCCCCATTTACCTGGATTTCGCTCCAGAGGCAGGGAAAGTTGGCACCCCTTTGCCTCGGCCCTGTCATGGGGGGAAACCCATGGGGGTGTAGGGAAGGTCTGGTGGGGAATGGAGAGCCGGAGACCAAGTCTCTCTGAGGGAAGGACCGGAGCCACCTGCCAGGCTCCCAGGCACAAAAACAGATAATAGAAAAAAAAAAAAAATAGTCAAGGATGCTAGCCACTGGACAGGACAGAGGATCCATCCCCTTGCCCTGACACCAAATGGAGAACCTCTTCCATTTGAAGGCGTAACATTTCCTGGCTGACTCTTTCCAAGATGCCTTGACAGTGCTTGAGGACATCTTCAGACTGACCCAAAGCCTGGAACACTAGCCACTCAGGAACTAGGCTGTCAGGTGCAGGGATTGAAGGTCCAGATGGAGTACCTTCCCCTAGTTGATGAAGAGCAGGTCCGGGCATAGAGGAAGATGGCTTGGGAGCCTGCTGCTGAGGCTGAGGAGATCGGGGTGCCAGAACTGGTGTGGCCAGTCCGGAGCTACCAGGATCACCTGCGCCTCATTCCTCCTCACCTTGAGCAACACTTTGTGGATCAAGGGAAATGGAGGTAAGGCACAGAGGAGGTCTGAGGTCCAGGGCCTTGAGAAGGCATCCCCCTGCAGCGTTCCCTGCTGTGGGAGATGGGCACAATGCAGCCTCAGCTTTGCATTCTCCCTGGAGGCAAACAGATCCAGCAAGAGAACCTGCTTCTTCTGGAAGAAAGGAAGATCTGGCATCATGGAGTGGAGCCGAGGGAGTTAGCACCCATGTGGGCGGGAGGAGCCAGCTTGAAGACGTCCTGGCCTGTCTGAAAGGGGAAAAGCGACTGCCAGACAGTGTGAATAGAACATCATATCCACGTCCCTAGAACTAATAGTTCTATGATCTGAGACCCAGTGCTCCCAGATTAATTTGGCATTTTCCCTGCAGTTCATGTAGATTACATTATTTTATATGGAAGCTGAATTGCTGTATTTTCCTGTATAACCGGTGCAAGTGTACAGCACCTATTTTCCTTTAGATGGCTAACTTTTCCTGTAAAATACAGGAAACTGTGTAAATTGTGAAGCTCTGGAAACCCTCCACCAGTCTTATCACTGACATCTGAAATGAATCAACCAGAGTGAATGTTACACTAATCTTTAGTAAATGCAGTAACCAGTATGCATGACTTGAAGCAGTGCTACAAGCTACGCTTGTTGGCACCTATGAACTAGTTAATTTCAAGCTGCACAAAGGGTTAATAGTGCTATCAGAAAACAAAAACCTCAGTACTGTAGATGCTTATTCTGATAACCTTAACAGAATGCCCCAGCCCATGAGACCTGCTTCATAATGTGGTTATTTCACATCCCCAGACAGCGAGTGTCAGGTCCCATTGCTCTGTCATTACATTTCAATTACCTCATTAAGCTGCTTCCCTAATCCCTCCTTTCACAGCACAAAGCCGTTGTGTCCTGCCCTCTGCCCAGACGCAAACAAGTGGGTTATTCCCCGGGCCACAAATATGCAGGCTGCCTTGAATGATACAAATGCAGGTGAGAATCGGTTAATGCAGATATGCAGCTCAACTGGCACACAGCCAGGTACAGTATTTTTTTTTACCTCAGTGGTACTGATCACATTTTACAACCATTTGCTACAAATTACTGGATTAGCAGAGGAATTCTGGAGGGTGTAAGTCCCACCCCTATTACTTTCCAGAGATCAAACACAATACAAGAAATCTTTTGTATAGCATCTTTCATAAATAGTGTATCCCTATACACTTCACAGGATTTATAAAGCAGAAAAGACATTTATTCCCCTGTTCCCCTTCCTCTGGCAGTGGTGGTGGCTCTTTGGCTATGATTGACATAGCACAGATGTTTCCTCAGAGACTGGTGCCAAGTACTGCTCAAGGACTGGACCCAGAGGGCGCTATGTGGCAAAATATGCTAGCCCCCCCCATCACCACTAATCACTTCCACTGCATACAGCTAAAGGTTAGCTTTGATCTAATGACCGAATGTATTCCTTTACTACTCCTGTATGTTTACTTGTCAGTACTCGTAGATGTGCGCAGGTAGTGCCAGTTGAATATTTGTATTGTAAACTTGAACTAAGGTCTTTTTATGCCAACACTCATGATTCATTTTTAGAGCATGAGCAAGAATGGGTCCACGTTACCTTGCTGACCTCCTGGAGAGGAAGATCTTCTCCTTACCCCCAGAACTGGAGGCAGTATCAACCTGAGTATACTGTTTTTGAAGTGCCAAATGGTCAAATGGCGGATCTTTCAGCCTGCTGCCCCCCCAACCCCTAAAAACATACACTCAATCATTGCATACAGAATGCACTTGCTCTGTACAGTCTAACTTCCCCTTTCTCGGAAAATTTTAATTTGCACCTAAGGGCATTCTTTTTCCAAATACACTTGTAATTATTAATGGCTGATGCCAGTAGTACTGGTACTTGTTCTGCTGATCTGTAAGGAGCAGTGATTTACAGTAGTTTGCCAAGAAAGGCACCTTATAAAGCATGTTTGACTGAGTACAGACAAAAGGGGGATAATGTTTCAGAAATCTGCAACACTGTGTGCCCCCCCCCATTCAGCCAGCTGCACTTGCAGTAGCACATGTGCGTGGCCACCAAAATATTCAGAAGTAGCGCAACAGTGCAAACACGCCTGAATACTGGACAACAGCACAGTGCACATGCCCCCAGTATTCAACCAGCTGCACTTGTGCAGTGCACATGTGCTACAGTACAGCACGGGGCACAAGTGGAGCACTGAATGTGGTACGTTGTACACAGGTGCAGCACAAGTAGTGCAGAGAACAGCACAAGGGGGTCGAGAGACAGGAGAAGCAGGCACTAATAAAAGACACACAACACAGCCACCAAGGTATCAAAACATTTTAATAAATAACAACACAAACAAACCAGCAACAAAAAAAGCAATGGCCCATCAAAAAAAAACAAAACAAAAAAAAACAGGACAACTACCCATAACCAAAAGTAACTACCAAACTGCCATTAAACACGCCCAATAAGAGCACTACTCAGTCCAGTTATATGTCCACTGGCCCCTCTGGCCTGCAGGTGGCTGCTGCTGTCACTGCCTCTCCTGCTAGATGGCTGCTGACAGGTCTTGTATGGCAGCGGTGTTGTCCATCACCTGCCTGACCACCTTCTGTAGGAGGCAGACCGGGTGCTGCAGGAGCTTGTCCCTTCCCCCGTCTTAAAGACGTTCCCTGGGGTTTCAAATTCCCATTTTTCTGATCCACTCTGAAAAGTTTTCAAAGTTGTTTTCTGGTGCAAGCACATTCTTAAACCCATGGAAGCATTGTTAGAATAATGATTTATCCTATTATGTATGTCTGGTTGAGAATATATACAGGAGGGCAGCAAGGAAATTAATTCCCACAACTGCAGCAGTTGGTATCATTCAAGGCGCTTTACCTAGTACTGTAAATATCTATCTGTCTTTGGTTACACTGTTTATTTTATGTTGAAGTCCTTACCATTCTGCACTACTTTTAAATTGTTTGAATAGCGTTCTTGCAAGTTTTATTTTTTATTAGGATGTATCAATTGTTTTTGCCCTGAGTCGCCCACCTCTTAAACTGCAACTTTAAAGCAGATATAACCAAAAGCAGCTTGGCAATCCCTATATTTCTTTCTGTTTTTATATCCATAACCATAGTCTACATTTATCAAAAAACGTTTTATGAAAATAACATGGGTTTGAAATGGTTTTATGTATAAAAACATACAAATATTTCCTCCTTTTTTGGGAATATCAGTTCAAGAGGGTGTCACAGTATTGGTAATTTACTCTTTATTGTTGCATCTGTAGAAAAATGAAGCAAGCATCATGACAAATGATGTGTCTTTGTTTCACTTTTTCTTTCATACTCATGTTGACAACTAAAATACTGATGTTATGACCACATAAAACAATCAGATCTCTTCCAAATTTTTCCATAAAGAAGGATTAAGTCTCACCAATGTACCTAAACAAGAATGGCAACCCGTGGTTTTTTGTGGATTTTAGATGATTATCATGTAATGGGCAAAAAATGATGACTTTGACATGGGGTTGCTGAAACACCAGGGAACATCCTTAATGGTGTCCCTGCACTTTGCTGGTGCTCTCCAGGCACCTGTGGGAGGAAACACACTGCTTTCTGCAAGCTGTGCACTCAGGCTGAGGTACACAGGAGTGGCATTCTGAGCAGAACACATGTACAAGCAGACTACACGTGGTGCGGTGTGGTATGCTACACACAGGTGGACTGACTCACGCAGCTCAGATGGCATGTGTGTGGCATGCCAGAGACAGCAGTGTGTACCCCAACAATGGAGGACTGCACAAAGAATAGAGTGCCATGCTGCAATATAGCTGGATACAGTTTCTGTAAGAGACACAGGGCACCAGCAGACCAGCCAGATGTGAGAATGCAGAACATACCACAACAGTGCCAAGGTAGAGTGCAATAGGCAGTGTATCAGCCCTAGGGGACATGTGCTGCAGCTACACACCCAGTGCCCTGCAGACCAGACATACAGCAGCAGGGGTGGGGCCCAGGAACACACACTGGTGGTACACACAGCACAGCTGTCTGTATATGGATGGGACCATTATTCAACAGCATGTGCAGCAGGGTAACACATGAGTGCAGCGGTGTGGTAGGTGAGTGGGTGCCAGACATACTGTACTGCAGTCAGCATAACCCCGGTTTGAGATGCAGAGCCACCTGTAGGTACTCTACATCCCCACAGACACCAGGCCCCCCCCTACAAATAGGGGCCCCTCATACAGAGTCTGTGCAGGTCATCAGTCCAGCAATGTCCATGTGTGTTGTAATGTATGCATGTCACTGTCTGCGTACTGTGCAATGATCACACAATGGACATCACTGGTTGGGGAGACCCTTCCAACTAAGCATCATAATGCCAAACCAATACATGCTAAGGTAATTCAAGCCCCATCAGTAAATGCCTCTGCTGTGGACCCCATGCCACATAAAGCCAGCTCAGGTAATATGCAATGGCAAGCCACCCACTGCAGATGGCACTGGAGATGGCACCAATACAGGCAGGCTGCCATGGACTGCCTGTGCAATCTGTATGTGCAACGGTACAACAGTGACCAGTGACTACCACCACCAGACAGGTATGCATACCTAGGCCAGACCATCTGGCATGACAGACATGACAAACAATGACAGGCGTACCACCCTGGTGTAGAAATGCTGTGACACAGGGAATAGGCCACCAAACAGAGTAGTGCATGCCAAGGCATATTACCATCACAGGGCAGCACGGCTGCCAGCACAATGATCCACCCATTAGATGGTACAGTCCCTGCCACACCATAGTGTCAGTGGTGGGACAGTGCCCCAGGGGCCATGTGAGGGGCTAGAGCCACAGCCACTGAAGTGCTGTCCTCACAGGCATGCATGTGACCTGCCAAACCACACACACGTGGACATCCTCTCCCTTCCCCCTGGCAAAACCATGTGACATAGCATAGACATGTAAAACAAATTGTGAACAACACAATGCAGGGTACTTAGGGGTAAAATCAATGAATGGATCACCCTCGACCTCTTAAAGTTGATGAGAACTAGGGACAAAGCCTGGGCCGACAATTCAAAACACAAGGACTCTACCCAGCTATCCCTCTACAAGTCCCTCTGTAATAAGTGCAAATCTTCTGTAAGAAAAGCTAAAATTGACTACCTTCATGTTAAACAACTCAAGGAAGCCCTCCCCATCCCATACCACCTATCAGCCGTTGTGACCATTATATACTGCCTTGGTAGTCCAGTGGTTCCCCCCTCCATGCCCATACCTCCAACCACCTGTAAATTTGAAACAGATTTCCTTAGTAGTCTAGTAGTACCCCCCACACTGCCAGTAACCCCAATTGCCTGCAAAGGTAAATAAAGCATTTCCCTGGTGGTCCAGTGGCACACCCACCCACACAGGACCCCAGCCCACCCAGCTCCCCATCATTGGAGGGCAGCAAACCCACCCACATACCCTGCGGCTGCCATGAAATGACAGCTTACAATAGCAGCTGCAAGCCCATTTAGGTCACACTGGACAATGGAAACATGCAATGCCCCTCTGTAATACTCATTCACAAATATGTGAATGAATGACTTCATTCACATATTTGTGAATGACTATTACAATGTACTGCAAGCCCATTGGTTCACAGTGTGGACCATACGCTTTGCAGCTGCCTACTGTAAGCTGTCATTCAGTGGGCAGCCATGGAGGTATGCGGGGTGGGTTTGCGTCTACCGACAATGGGTGGCTGTGGGTCCTGTGTGGGTAGTGGAAGCATCATCTGACCACCAGGGAAATATTTTAATACCTTTATGGGTGATCGGGGTTACTGGTGGGGTGGGGGGGGTACCAATAGACTGCCAGGGAAATCTGTTTCGAATTTATGAGTGATCAGTGGTAAAGACAGGGAGGGGGGAACCACTGGACCACCAGGGCTATAAAATTAACTTAACTACGGCAATTGGTGGTACGGGAGGGGAGGGGTACCACTAGGCTACCAGGGACTATTGTGGGTGCTTCTGAATGGTGTTGGGGGGGGTTGCCACCCATGGCCGATGGATGCTGTGTTGCACACTGCACTAAAGCGACACGGGTGGGCGGATAGCACTTGAGCCATTTTTTACGTGCTCAGCTTTGAACCCAGGTATGCAGCACATCTCTGGGTTGTGCCAGCAGATGTGCTGCACATCCCTGGCTGAATATCGGGAATTGCGGCATATGCATGGGCACGCCCCCCTGGAGATGTGCCGCATACATTATCTTTGTGTCCCGGCACATCAGAAATTGCGCTGCGCACTTCTACCTTTCGAATATTGCCCCAGGCACGTTTCTGGGGTTGTACTGGTGCAATTCAGTTGCACCAGGTGCAACTCCTTTGAATATCTCGGCCTGTATGTACAGGTAGTTGAGAACCTCCAGGATCTGAAAACCTCTTGGCAGTATAAGAGAGACCCTATTCCATTCACTTGAATGGGGGTAATAAAAAGAACTGCTTTATAATGCTGCCAGAAGGCGCAGCGGTACAACGGAGATAGCTCACAGACTGGTCTTGAATGAACTAACCCCACCATCCGATGGATAAACACCTGATAAGAGATTTCAATTGAAAAGATAATTTTTTAATAACCTTTCTGCATCTTTATTTCAGCTGGTAAAAACCCATGTAGGTAAACAATGGCCGCATTGCACGGGCCCATTTATCAAGTGTGAGTGTGGCTTGGTGCGGCTCACTTGTATGCATTCAATTAAGTATTTTCCTTAAAAGGAAAACTACACCCTCATATAGTGTATATTTTATTTGTTTCCATGTCAACAGACAACTCTTTTCTACTGGCTGTTAGAGTTATACATATTTGCTTTAGTTAGTTTTCACTGTGCATGGCAGCCCCCTATGACTACCCTGGGGGGTCTCCATTTTACAGTTGTTGAAATCTCATTACACAATGGAAAGAAAAATTCTAAGATGATTGGCTGCTCACCTCTAAAGACAGTGATGTTATTTCACAGTAACATCACTGTATCTAGACCAGGCACAAGGACGACCACAGTACAGTGAAACACATTCCACTTTACTCAACAATCTTAAAGACAACATGGCTCCTACATCCCCCTGCTTGCAAGGACATTTTCAGAAATGGGCACATCCACCATTTTACAATGAGTAAACCAAAACCATGAGGAATTAAACTGTGCAAAACATTCTTTCTTTTTTTTTTTTTTTTTTTTGGTGATATTGAAAAAAGAAATGCCACAGTAATTAGCAGCTTCTGGTAATTGGAAACACTGTGCCCAGACATCCTCAACTGCCTTAAAACACTGGCACTGCCAACCACTTTCATGGTACCACTCTGCACTTCTCCCAATGAATAAATAAAATAGTTTGCAGCATACAAAATTAACTCCATTTTTAAGTCTGTTTTCTTCCCGAACCCAATGGCTTCAGTGAACAGCGCAGACTGTAACTGCCAGTTACATGGTTTACTGACACTGCATCAGTTCATGGAACTAAAGGTGCCATGAAAATTAAATCTATTTTCTCCATTTGGACTGGCATGCATCCTCCATCCCTGCCCTGCTCTACCTGTACTCACCGGCAAACTGAGAAATCAAGCCCCTCACACAACATCAAAAGCTTTCCCATCTCCTTCTCGGGCTCCCAAATCACGTATCCTGTACAGTAGGCAAGCGGCTCGTCAATCACATAAACAAAAATAATATAAAGAAAAAAAGAAGTTAAAATACAGGCCACTATAACAGATGGGTGAAAGGGGGGCAAGGATCGATGTCAAACCTCACTGCACCACAAGTCTCACCTTAGGAGGCCTGACCAGGCACCATCATGATCAGAGAGCAGCTCCACTTACTGGTAGGAAAATATAGTGGACTTTTTTTGTAAACATGTGCCTCCACACACCAAAAATATTTAAAAAAATGCAAAAATTGTTTTCCCTCTTTTCTTTTTTTTAACAAACAAGCCATTGTATAATAGCAATAAGGCACTCCAGGGTATGTGTTATTGAGTAATAATGTCACTTCTTGGGTGTTACATGCACTCAGCCTGCAGCCTTATGCTTCAACCACCCAAGGTGTGACATTCTTACACAATAACCCACACCCTGTCATGCCTTATTGCTTAACTGTCCATGAGAGCTACATTAGCATATGAGAACATGACATCACATCACCCATTTATACCATGTATCTCTATGCTGAAAGAACAAATACCCTGCAAAAACCCTCTGGAAACACATAAAGGGAATGCAGTTTAAAGGGTAAAACCCCTGCATTACAACTCAGACATTTTTGCAAAGCTGACTGAAGGCAAATGTAGTATTTCACACCTTCCTGCAACTAGTTTCTTTGAAGTCTAATTAAGCAGACAGGCATACTGTGGAGTGTAAACAGTGATTACACATCATGTTCTCATATGCTAATTCAGCTCTCAGGGACAATGAGATTTCAACAACCAGGAAATGGAACACTCCGGATTGTTATATGGCTTAGTATGAAGTGCAAAAACAAACTAAAGCAATTGCATACATCTCTAACAGCTACAGGACAAGAGCTGTCTATTGACATGGAAACAAATAACATTTTCAAGATATGAGAGTGTAGTTTTCCTTTAAGCGCAGGGTGGTTGAGTAGATTGCTCAGGAGGTTGACACCAATGGTGCAGTGATAGTGCTACCATTTGCAACGCTGGCAACCCCAGTTTGAGAAACAGCCTGGATCACTGCAGGGCTGGCAGAGACAGGAGGATTCAACATCCCATAGAATGCTCACCACTTGGGGTGGACAGTCATCTACTTCCCATTGCACCAGGGCCTCCCGTGGACCCACAGGAAGAAATGTCACTGCAGAGCAGCAGAAGAGCAGGGAAACACTCCGGCATTAGTGGTGCACACTCCTGTTGCATGCATATGGAGTGTATTGAGCTGACATCTCTGTGGGTGGGAGGTCAGGGAAATCCCCTGGCATCAACAGGCTGAAGTGGCTTCCCCAGCAGTATATCCTGGCTGTGCAGCAACTGTCCACCGAGCATGATGTACCTGCTGTCCCAACTGAATCTGGCTATGGAGGGTGGGTGTCACCTGCAAAGGCCCTCACTGTGAAAGGTTAATCACATTGGCAAGGGTGAACAGGTCCTTGTGGTTCTGTTTCACTTATATGGCTGGGCAATGGCCACAGCATATGCTAAAGGATAGGGGGTCACAGCCAGACCATATAAATATCAATTAGAAAACATGGCTGGCTTAGGATCACCAAGTAGGTTCAAGTTGGTGGTGGTGGGATTTGAATCTGGGCTAACAGATACATACTGTAGTCTTGAGTTTTAACCACTAGGCCTAACTGCTTCCTAACAAGTCTTGGCAAAAGTTCAATATGGGGAGAAAAGAATCCCTATCCCTTCCCCCACCCAGTGAACAACTGTTTAAAGATGATTAAATGTGGCTGAATGATTATCAGAAAATTTTGGCATGGCTACATTGCTGGCCTGTTTCGAAATGCTCTCACAGGGTTGGACGTATTGTTCTGCAACCAGAAAAAAAGATGCTGAAGAAAGCACTCAACAAAGGGCGTCTTGTTTGAAAGCAGTGAACAGAGTCCAAGCTAAAGCCTCTTACCGCACTCAAGCAAATAGAGTCCCAGCCACGTTTCTGACAGGGCAAAAACCTGCAACAAGAAGACAAGCTCTTACAGACCCCTGGACAACAATCACCCCAACATGTCAAATCTGGCACAGGGGCAGCTAACTGAACGGAGGCAAAGAAAAATCATATTGCAGAGAGTATGACCATGATCAAAAGTCACACATTTTGGCATATTTTTTATGTAAAAGATAAAAAAGAATCAATTTTGTATATGAAAACTTTGTTATGTATGATTTTTATCAAACTTAGATATGGAAGACAGTTTGGGGGGGATTTTGGAGCCAGATGTTGGAGGACTAACTTTTTTAAATGTGATTTCTAATACAAGAATCCCTGAGGAGGAAACAGAATCACAAAATAAAGCAACAATGTAATCGTGCCAGCTCCATGGCGCCAAGTGGTGGGGTGCCTGCTTGGCACACTGGCAACCTGGGTTTGTGACTCGCAGCCAGGGTGAATGGAGTGGACACCAGCGGGAAAGGTGAGGAGGGTCTGCACAGATGCTCTCCTCTCCAGGAGGGAAGGCATGGCCTGCACTGCTCCTCGAGCGGCACCTGGTGGTTGGCCGGCAGAGGCGCACTTGGCAGTGTGGGTAACCACACACCACCATGCATCCTTCCCAGGATGCCGTGACATGCAGCCAAAATGCGGGGGGTGGGGGAATGGAAGGAAGGGAGGTAATGGAAAATGGTCTGCCCTGGCGAGGCCTACTGAGTGAGTCCCCCATGTCACCTAACCGCCCAGTGCACCATTCCTACCCCCCTGACACCCCCGCTGTACAAGGTGCTTCCTCCCTAGTGGTGGCAGGGAGGGCCCTGGCAGGGATAAACCAGAACATAAGGATGTTAGAGGGTCCTGGAGGTAGGTGATGGCAGTGGAGGTCGAGTCTGGTGGGTAGAGGGGGCAACCATGTGGAGCCAGAAGGAGTGGGGCTCCAGGGGGCCTGGGAGGGGCAAACAAATTGTAATTACACAGCCTATAATACAATTACAGTTTATGTTCCTTTGGTTAAGAGCCTGATCCAGAGTACCCTATGTGGGTGTGTATGGTAGCTCCATCAAGTGAGAAAGGACCATCTTAGCACATGTGGAGGCCTCTTTAACATGCAACATGCCCCATCACACCTGTGGATGGTGGACCGAGACCGATCTGCAGAACTAAGCAGGCGATTAGGTTGGGAGGTGTGGCTATACTCCACTGTGATCCACAGCATGATTTATGCAGAGCAGAGGCCTCCAGAAGGGCAGGGAGGGAATGCCAAAGGGTGGACTCTGAAGTAAGTGTTCCATAGGTCCTTAGCATGCCACACATGTATATTGTGTACAAACTGTGCCCTACCCAGCAGTTTTCCCTAGCCCTCCAAAGCATCATGGAGGCCTGCGAGGCACAGAGGCCCCTTTTTATTTTTCAGATTTATATGGCAGACTACTTCACCCCACAGTCCCCTGCTCGCACCAATGCAGGGGTCTACAAAGCTGTCAACCTGAGCTTCCTAGTGCAACCACAGAAGAAGTGGGTTCAGCACTAAGTTCAAGACATGAAAATCATACAAAGGTTGTTTCATACTGCTCCCTCAAAAATATTCCCACTGCCAAATCCCAATTGCGGAAAACAAGCAAAAAATGCACCGGTTCAACAGTTAAGAGAACCCACTGCAGCCCCAACGTTTCACATCCAAAAGCTCCTGGTGCTTTGACAAGGTGTGGGACCCTCTGCTGCCAGCTCAATGTATTATAACTGGCCAACTTTAAGTCACTTTTAATAAAGTGAAAAACAGTGACCACCACACAAAGTGTAAAAAGTTCAAAACAAGTACACACATTTCTAAATAGACAGAATGTAAGATTTATACAGCTATACAAAGGGTTGGCTGATGGCTGACTCCAGGCAGACTCCTTGATGTACTTTGCGCTCAGTCCTTCGAGCGGAGGGCCACAGTGTGAAGGGGCTACTAGTGATGATCTGTTAAAGAAGGAAGAGAGAGAAAAGGATTCGGCACACACTCAAAAGCCATTTCATAGTGCTGCAAGCATAATTTATTGCAAAATCCCAATTCTGCAAAACAAGCAAAAATATGATTAGTCCAACAGACAAGAGGACCCAGTGGAACTGCAGTGTTTCACACCAAAATGCTCCTGGTGCTTTGTCAAGGTGTGGGCCCCTCCTGTTTGTCAGAACTTAATGATCAGATAGAGATCACATCAATTATGTAAATCGATTTTTATAACTGTTGTAATGATCTTTTTCAGGTTTTGTCCCCAGAACCGTGTTGGATTCATGACAGAGTAAGGACTATGCAAATTAATATTAGTTTTATAATTGCATTTAAGACATAAGTATTTGCACTGCTATCAAATATTCTCTTAATATAGATTTATGTATCTGATCTGCTGTATATACAGAACATTTGTGGAATTGTTTTTAATTGCTTACATGTAGTGTGGTGGTCACTGATTTTGCACTTTATTGATGGTACCTTAAAGTCTGTCTGCTATAAAATGGGCTGGCAACAGGGGGCTCCACACCTTGACAAAGGGCTAGGAGCGTTTGGGCATGAAACGCTGGGGCTCCAGTGGGTCCTCTCGTCTGTTGGACCTGTGCACTTTTTGCTTATTTTGTACAATTGGGATTTTGCTGAACCCACATCTTCTGTGGTCTTTAGTTATGGGGTTTATAGCACCAATGCTGAGCCAATGGTCCTTTTAGCCTACCGCTTCCTATTGGAAGCTTGGTGTCTGGACCCAGATCAGCCCCACCCATTGGATCTCCCCTCTCCCTCGCAGGAAGGGGTGACTGGGAGCGGTGGGTGCCATCCACTACAGAGTGGCATTAGAGCTGCAGTTTGGGAAGGGTGCATTAAGTATGCTGACCCAGGTGTGGATTGGGCACCAAGAGGTTTATCACTTTTTTGTTTTATTTCTTTTTTATAATCAGGAATCATGGATTGAGACCAATAGTCCCATTTGAGACCATGTCCTCGGGCAAAAGGCTACAGTGGGTAATCAGTATGAATCAATTACAGCAGTGCACTAATTCAAGTTTATTGCAGGAAAACTCCATTGAGCAAGCTAATTCACAAGGAGGTCCTGTGACATATAGACTTACACAACATACATACATAAATAGTTAATAAACGATATATACATAAATGCAAGCATCACATAATACAAGCAAGATTATACATACAATGACACCACATGGGGTGACCGCTGGTGGTAATAACTAAAGTAATACAGGGTGGCGACTTATAGATAGCATACTGATACTTGAAGCATGGTACCGGTGTTTGCAATAAATACATTATGGCAGATGAGACAAACACAGAATAACATGGACAGGGAAGGTAGGAATGGTTTGATAGTGTGAACAGAGGAGTATATACGTAGACAGAGCCAGGAGTAGGGAGTGAAGGGATAGCAGGAGTTAGATTGCTGCAGCAAGGTAGTAGATATGAGTCAGGAGCTGGTGGGTGGAGTTGTTACTTAGTATGGATGAAGTGCAAACAATAACTAGTAATATACACAAAGCAATTTATGGTCTTACCCCAGGATGCACATGGCACACATGGGGGAAAAGAGGCTTAATGACAGTTGCAGGTATCTTTAATTTTAGCTGCGTAAAGCACTTTATAGAAATTAATTGAAACAGTGCTGGTTAGTTTCAGTATGGTCTGTAATTGGTTTCAAATAGAGGGAAGGGCATGCGCAGTAGCACGTTTACCAAAGCAGATCCGCGTCCTCGGAATATCAAGCATAATAAAGTCAGATTTTCTTAGTGAGTATGCACTATGTGAAATACTAATAAGAGATGAAAGATAGCTCGGTAATTTGTGCAGGAGCAGTTTAAGAGTCCATAGACCAGCATGGAGCAAATGTCTAGTAGTGAGAGATGTCCATCCAACAGCTGCATATAGGTCACAATGATGCGAGCGGTAAGGGGAGTTGGTAATGAACCGTAATGCACGGTGGTAAAGGATGTCTAGTTTACTATTTAATTGTAACAAGTATAAGGATATTCAGCAGGAAAGAAATCCCAGAACTTGTTTTTCATAGTCATAAAGTTTGTCAAGTTTTTTTAGAGGTGATATTTTTATAGTAATGGTGCACAGTGAAAAATGCCCTTTCACCAACTCTCAAACCAGTTATCAGCACATGAAGAGTTAGTGCACTTTGTGAACAAAAAGTAGATGTACTAATGACTGGGTTTAAAGAGCAGGTATTTGCTTTTTTTGCTTTTTAATTGTGCATACATTATTGAAAATGTTCAATATTATACAACACATTAACAATACATGTCCTACAACAACAAAGACAACAGGTCCCCTGAGATCCCATCCAGAGTACACAACCTATGTTCATGAAGCCAATATATCTGATTACCTTACAATGTACCCAGGTGTGTGTTAATCCCCAATAACAGCACACCCTGTCGTGGGTTATTGCTCATTTACCTTATACAGCTCATACAGGACAGTGTCCTTCTGACAATAGCGCACTGCCATTTGGCCCGTTTCTGGGGTTAAGTTATCAACACTAAGGCATGCAAAGACTCCCATCTTTTCTGGTAGGTGTTGTATCTGTTGCTAATATTAGCAATTTGCTTTTCCATATTTAAGGCCCCCAAGATTTCACTGTGACACTCCACCCTGGAGGGAATGTCATCCATCCAGTATCTTAAAATAATCATTTTAACTGTGGCAGCAATCAAAACAATGTGGCCCTTGCGAGGACCCAGCATATTATACTTTTATCCACCTGCTATGAATATGACCTCAGTAAAGGTGTCCTGAAGACCTAGCATTGGGTCCATATGTTGTTTGACTTCCTGGCACAAAGGTTTAGCCTTGTCACAATCCCATAAAATATGTTTAAGGGATCCCTTTTCTTTCTCGCACCTTGGAGAATTTGGGGAAATCCAGTCAGCCCATTTTATACAATTTTGATGAAGTACAATACATATTCAGTAGCACTCTGAATTCCATTAATCTGTACTTATCCTGTTTAACTTATTTGTATAAGTCTCCCCAAATTGTCTGCCACTCTTTTGGAGCCCATTCGAGTTGTAGGGCCCTTTGCCAGTAGTGTCATATCCCGTTTAACTTACCTATATCTACATACTAACATACTATTTGCCAGCAGATTAGGCCTTATGGTCTATCAAGTCTGCTCGAACCTAGATCCTTAGTTGGGTGCCGAGACCCTCCCATCCCTTGTGCTCCAGAAACCCCTATCATCCATCCCCACCCCCCCCGGGACAGGCCATCATCTGATACATCCACTTTCTGTGTCTGTCCCACCCTCTCTTAAAGCTCTCCACTGTGGATCTCTGAACCAGCTCACCAGGCAGAGCATTCCAAGGGTCCACCACCCTCTCAGTGAAAAACCTCCTCCTCTTTCCCCTCACCCTTCCACCTTCCAACTTCAAACCATGCCTCTGGTGATGCCTCCTGCTTTAGTCTAAGATCCCTCCATGTTTACCCTATTTATTCCCTTGAGGTACTTGAAGACCTCAATCATGTCCCCTGTCTCTCCTCTCCTCCAATGAAAACAGGCAGAGCTCCTCAAGTCTGTCCTCGTAAGTCAAATCCCCTAGCCCTCAGATCATCTTTGTTGCTCTTCTGTACCTCTCCAGGAGCTGTATGTCCCTCTTCAAGTGTGGTCTCCAGTACTGTACACAGTACTCAAGGTGTGGTCTAACCAGTCCATTGTACAGTGGCAGAATCACTTCCTTGCTCCTAGAGGTGATCGCCTTGCGATGCATCCCAACATCCTGTTTGCCTTGCTAGCTGTCTCCTGCACTGCTCAGTGTTATTCATACATGTATCCACCATGACCCCTAGGTCTTTTTCCCTGTTGAGGCTTCCAGCACCTCCCTCCCAGGGTGTACCTGTGTTTAGGGTTTCCCCGACCAAGATGCAACACCTGCACTTGGTGATATTGAAATTTAATTTCCATGTGAGCCCAGCTTTCCAGGGTGTCCAGGTCCCTTGCAGGGCCAACCTCCCTCTTCTCCCTCAACTACTGCTCCCATCTTGGAGTCATCCGAAGAGACTCATTTCACACCCTATACCATCCCTGATGTCTGATATGTATGCATTAAACAGGATTGGACCAGGACCGAGCCCTGTGGTACCCCACTACCAACCTCTGTAGGGTTCGAGCTCCCCACAGACCACTACTCTCTGAGTGCGTCCAGCTATCCAGTTTTCAACCATCTGCCATCAAAGGGCCTACTTAACCCCATCAGTTTCTCCACCAGACCATTGTGGGGGACAGAGTCAAACGCCTTGCTGAAGTCCAAGAATAATACATCCACAGGCTTACCTCTGTCCAGTTCTGATGTTACCCATTCATAGAACTCCACAAGGTTGGTTTGACATGATCTACCTGGCACAAACCCATGCTGCCGACTATCCAGACCTCCCACCTCCTCCAAGTAAACCCCCAATCGTTCCTTTAGTATACTCTCCATTAATTTTCCCACCACCGAGGTTAAACTGATGGGTCTATAGTTTCCTGGTACTTCCTTCGACCCCCCTTTATGGATTGGTACCACATGTGCCTCTCGCCAATCTCGTGATGTTTTGCACCACCCTGAAACAGCATGAGGCTGAATGGCTTCACGGATTAAATTCTCTAGTAAATCTCCACTTGTTCTTTCCCAAAGTATGGGGCCCACATGTGCTGTTACTTCATGTGCTAGCTGTAAAAACTTAAAACACTTCACTGACGGTACTTTATGTCTGTTTTGGAAAGTGACGGAATCTATTAGCCTTCCATCCAATATGAGATGTTCGTCTGAGGCTAACTGTACTTGTAGACAAAAACTATCTGGGATGGGTCGTTGAGCTATTTTAAAACAGGGGTTATAAAGGACAGGTTATGTTATATCTCTGTTCAGACTTTTACCTAGATAACTGAACATGTGCAGCTGTGCTCTCAGACATAAACCGTTATTACATCAACACGAGAACATTGAATCCCCCCACATCAAAACCCGATCGAGGGACTTTGCATCAATGAGAATTTCTCATTGATGGGGATTTCTCGTTGATGGGGATGCACCTAACTCCACTGTCTGTGTGATGTGGAATTAGATATTTAAAGAAGGGGGTGGGGGGGCAGCCCCCTGCACTGACATAGTCAAACGTGGTGGTCAGTGTCGGGATGCGTCACTATCAGCGGCATTGTGTCAATGTGAGGGATGTCGTCGAGATTTCTGTCCCTGCAGCTTGGTGGAACCACCCTCAGAGAACAGTACACTGGGATTGCCTTCAGGCTTTGAGACCATTTGGCTGACTTCAGGAATAAGAGATTCCTGGTCCACATTTTTTATTTTATTTATTTGTTTACCGGGTGGGTACACTGCTCCCAGGGACCATTTTCAGGCATGGCCCAGGCCATAGAGAGCATTTAGGTGTTTGCTTCTAATAAACAGACAACTGTGTTATTTGTTTGTAACCACCCAGTCCCCTGGTGTTACTAGAATCCTATCAGGTTAGCCATAGACAAGTACTGGGCAGCTAGTAAAGGTGCTTATTAGGAGCCCTTTACATATGAGATCATTGTTTACTCAGCTAGGCTGCGCAGAGAATGGATTATGTCATTTAGCATTCTCGCAGCAGCATAAGCCACTTTGGAATCAGCTACTAGGGGTTGGTTTAGAATGTTCAGATGGGAGTCAGTTCAGAGTCAGCAGTGGTGTAAAGTGGAGCTCTGAGTGAGCAGCAGTGCTCAGAGTGGGGAGGTGCCTGCGAGTCGCCTCTGAGACTGGGTGAAGGACCTCCAGCAGTTTCTCACCCTAGTGTGTGAGACCCAGCAGTACCAGAAGGAGTGGTGGAGACAGTTTGCCTGCAGGACCCCAGTGGGTCATTTCCACAGAGAAGTGGGAGAGATTTCAATTTCTGTGGATCCAAGGGGCAATCCCCTGAAGATCCTGAAGAGTGTCAGCTACCCAGAAAGAAAGGGTGTCTGTGATGAAGCTATGACAAGCTACCAGTAAAGGGAAGAGATGTTTCTTCTTGTTTCCATGTCTGTATTACAGGAGCAAACACAACTGTGAGTACAGGTTCATAGGACTGTTCTTGCGGGTTGGTCTGAGGTGTATGTGCCCAGACATAAGGCTAGAGTGTACCTGTCAGGGCCCCTGCATCACCACAAAAATGTGCTGAATGTTCAAGTTTAAATTTTGGGAGTCCTTTAGCATTTCATGGGGAAATGGAGGCTCATTTGGTGTACCCCAGAAGGAATGGCAGAGACTGGGCAGGGGGACGGATTGGGCATAACCCCAGTTTATTCCTCAGGCAGGGATAACTGGTTCACGTATGGGCACCAGGTTAAACTGGGCCTGTTAATGGATGTCATCATACCAGGAGATTTTTTTGAAATGCTGTATAAGTGTGTGGCAACTTCAAGATATACACTACAGCCCGGATATTCAGACTGCGCCAGGCAGTGATGCAAGCCTGGGTGCAGCGCAACTGGGATGCGCCAGGGCCAGGTGATATTCAACGGTGATGCATCACGGTGCAGCGCCATTGAATATGGCAAGGTCAGTACACATACTGTGCAAGGCGCAGTGGCACTGCGCCGGCGCAAGCCATAGATAGGGAGCACAGGGATGCACCAGCGCAAGTGCAGTTGCGCTAGGTGCATCACCCATGATATTCAGCATGGGGCATGCAAATGAGGCCATAAAATATGCAAGGCACAAATGGAGCCATTTGCATGTCAATATGGCCCCATTTACATGCCTTGTGCAGGGCATGACATAGGCAGTGGGGATCCCGGGGCATCCCCTGCCCCGTAGCCATGAGCGCAGTATATGTCAAATTGAGAAATCCCTGGTAGTCTAGTAGCCCCCCTCCTGAGTCCCAGATTGCCGAGATATGTATAAATGACCATCCCTGGTGGTCTAGTGGTCCCCCTTCCCACCTGATCCCTGAGATATGTATAAATGACCATCCCTGGTGGTCTAGTAGTCCTCCGTCCCACCCAATCACCTAAGAAATGTAAAAAAGACCATCCGTGGTGGTCTAGTGGCCCCCCTCCCACCTGATCCCCGAGATATGTATACATGACCAGCCATAGTGGTCTAGTGGTCCCCCCTCCCATCCGATCACCCAAGAAATGTAAAAAAGACCATTCCTGGTAGTCTAGTGAACCCCCTCCCATTGCCACAATCGCAGTACAGCTCCCTCAATGAAATCCATGGTGATCCAGTGGCACCCCACCCCTCCCACCCACACCGACCTCCTTTCCCAATCCCATCTCATCATTGGCAGTGGTGGCTGCAACCCACCTGCATACTGCCCGGCCACCACTGAATGAAAGGTACAGTATGGGCTGTAAGCCCATTAGTCCCCAGTGTGGACCAATGGGCTTGCAGGGCATACTGTACTAGCCACCTTGGGTACTCTAAGGCTCAATGTAGTCATCTAGGGACCACTGGATTTAGACTCTGGCTGGAGAGTGGGGCAGTCCTGAAGGTCTCCACCATGGAGTTCAACAATGGGGAATGACCCCAGGTAAGACAGCACTGGAAGGTTGTCAAATGGAGGGGCAAATGAGGACACAGGCAGGAAGGAAAACATGAAGAGGCAATATAAAATAAAATTTCTATGCACAGCAGCCCAACCCCCTGATCATCAGGGCTGGCTGCAGATTGTGCGCACCATTCAGTAATGAGGTCACCGGGTCAGATCTTCACAATTTGAAAGACTATTTAGGAAGCTGGCTTTCTGCCCCATACTGACATTTTTCCATAGTACCACCGTATCTGAGATAGTGCTTACCACTTACAGACTTCTGTGGGAACATTTTCTAAACAATGATCGAAAAATGGCATAAATGATACAACCTTATTTAAAATTGGCCACTGAAGTGCTACACAATTGCTGAACATCTCAATTCTGACACAAACCAAGCTGTGCCAAAATGTTCACTAATTTTGCTGGACTAAATGTACTCAGGTATTCTGATACTAACATTCATGACTCTAGCGCTTCTTTTTTAATCATATTTTATTGAGATTTTTTTTAAACTTAGCTTTCTAAAGCAGTAATTGCAAACAAATACATGCTTTTTGCATCACATCCTCCTTGATGACAGAAGGAGGACACCAGCAGGGATGAGCTAGCCCCACAGTGAAGATCTGAGATCTGGACAGGTTTCCATGATGGAAGTGAGGGGTGAGTCTGTCAGGTAGTGGGGGGCAGGGTCTCAGACCTGAAGGAGTTGAGTGTCAGTGGGCACAGGAAGGAGGGTAACAACAGAAGGCAAAAAAATGGGGAAGAACCAATGAAAACTCACTGAAGAGTCCATGCACACACCCCTGCGTCCCAGAACTGCAGGGGGCTTGCACGTGACCATGTGGCTACTACTTGGTATTCGCATGCATCCCAGACAATCAGAAGGCTAGATTCATGGAATTAGTTTTTTTCCCCCAATAACATTTTTATTGAAATGGGTTTGGGCGATACAGATTACAAAAGTGGCTGTTATGACAGGTAGTATTAAAGTTTCATGTAGGTACAGTGCCCCCATGCATGTCAGCACCGGACCCAGGCATTCAGCATTTCTTTATATCAGCTATCTAAGAGTAGCCCCTCCCTTATACTACAGCATGGGACAGGACTTGAATGGATCAGTACTTAAACAATACACAGGTGACTGACTTCTGATGTACAGAATAATAGTTGGTCCTGGCTGCTGCAGTGGGAGGGGGAAGAACAAGGGTTCCACTCAACTCCCACCATGGGCCAAATACAAGCAAGAAATCAAACTGTTTATTTTCCAATTATGTTTCTGGCACTCCAGCCATGGTGGGGATGTATGCAATATATGTCCAGGTCTCCCATACCACCCTCCAACCCAACACTTCATCCCAGCAGCCCAATCTGCAAGGACCATGACTTGCCCCATATGGGTGGCTCCCCAAGAGGAGAGACCAACATCACCCTATTGACCCTAGCCAAAACTTATTCCGTAGGGTTGTTTTGAGGGGAGGCAGCCCGTGGATCCTCGAGATTCATGCTGTATATGTGCCAAAGGGGTTTTTTCTTCTGTGTTTCCTGAAGACTCTGGACATGCAATGGTGTCACAGGCACGTTACGCATTCTCCCATGCATGAATGTGCTGACACCCGCCAAGTCCCTAACCTGCATGCACAGGAAGTGTCAGGTGCATCGACTCCCAGACATTACCAGGAATTGGACTCTTGCCAACCACCTTGCCCAACCCAGCCCAGAGGAGGAGAGTAGTCCTACAGATGGTCATCCTCCCTCCCCTAGCCGATGCCCAGGGCTCATTCCCAACCCCTGGCTGTTGGCACTGCAAGTGCTAGTGCTACCACCTGCGCCAGTGGGCTGGCTAAAGAAATCTGACTACTAGCCATGAGGAGCACACAAACATCCTCAGCATGTGTCAACAGGCATAGTTCAATGATCCACAGCCCATGGAATCAGCTTTAAAGGTGACCAGAAATGCTTTACTTTAAGACACACTGACTGTAATACACTTTAGAGGTGGGTTACTGGAGTCCAATTTTATGTCATCCATCATCTTTCAATGTCTTCTTTTTTGTATGTGTTGAACCAATTTGTCAGCATAGTAGGAAGTAGAAACAGAGCTCTGCGGTGCCTGATCAAGCAGCAGAAAAGGCTGCTGGCAAACGTGGGATATTGTGATGTAGTTCCTGCCAGTGTCCTGAATGAAAAAGCAGTAGTGGGTATTACCCTACACTTTTTTCTTTCATATAGTTGTTCGACCCCAAGCCAGACCTCATGTCTTCTGCTGGTGACCATTTAGCCCAGAAAACCGCTAAGCTGGTGGGGCTCACATGGTGCGGGGACCGAGGGTGCTGGCAACTATCTTTCAAATGGCCCAGTGCACATGTCATTTTCTAGTTTCTTTACTTACCCTGCCCACCTCGCTCTCAGTGCTGGGACATGGCACCTGCAGGCCACGCAAGAGCACAGCAGGGCTCTATGGAGAAGGCAAGATCCCTGGCCCACCACGGTGGTCTCTGCAGCTATGGAACCTTGGCACTAGCCTTCGACAGTACCACCCCAGTCCTCCTCAGTTGTCCGAGCCAGCTCCTGAATTTTTATTTATTTATTTAAATATGATAACCAGGAAAGGTACCATGAACTAAGCTCATTTCCAGGTAAGACCCAGGGAAGAGGGTAAAGAGGCACACACAACAGAGGGAGATCATAGAAACAGACAAGTCACACAGATTATTACATAAATTTGCTTCTAGCAGTACAGTAATATACAATACAATGTAATAGTATTTACAAAAATATTAATATAATACTGGAGCACGATATAGAGTTCATAAGCTATAGGGAGCAGATTGTTTCAGGTAGGGAAGGCAACAGAGGAAAAATGGGTACTGGAGAAGGGACAGCAGAGACAGGGGGATAGAAAGGAGAGGGTGTATTAGGGATATGAACAGGTGCAGGATGCCAAATTTGCTCCTGAACCTAGATCACCACTATGTGTGAGTGAGATGCGGTACCCACTGGGCCATCAGGTATGTGTGTATGAGGGGTATGTGGCACCCACTGGATCATTGGGCATGTGTGTATGAGTGATATGTAGTACCCAATGGGGCATCAGGCATGGGTGTGTGATTGAGATGCAGTACCCACTGGGCCATCGAGCATGTGCGTGAGTGATATGCAGTACCCACTGGGCCATCAGGCATGTGTGTGTTTGTGTGTGTGTGTGTTTGTGTGTGTGTGTGTGAATGATAAGTGGTACCCACTGGGCCATCAGGCATGTGTGTGTGTGTGTGTGTGAGTTATATGTGGTACCCACTGGGCCACCAGCGTATGTGTGTGTGTGAATGATGTGCAGTACCCACTGAGCCATCAGGCATGTGTGTGAGTGATATGTGGTACCACTGGGTCATCGGGTATGTGTGTGTTTGGATGATATGTGGTACTCACTGGGCCATCGAACATGTGTGTGAGTGATATGCGGTACCACTGGGCCATCGGGCATGTGTGTGTGAGAGTGAGATGTGGTACCCACTGGGCCTTCGGGCACATGCGTGTGATATGCGGTACTCACTGAGCCACCAACATATTTGTGTGTGAATGATGTGCATTATCCACTGGACCGTCGGGCATGCATGTGACAGTGAGATGCGGTACCCACTGGACCGTCGGGCATGCATGTGACAGTGAGATGCAGTACCCACTGGACCGTCGGGCATGGGTGTATGAGAGAGATGTGGTACCCACATGGCCATCAGGCATGTGTGTGAGAGAGAGATGTGGTACCCAGTGGGCCATTGGGCATGCATGTGACAGTGAGATGCGGTACCCACTGGACCATCGGGCATGTGTGTGTACGTGATATGTGGTACCCACTGAGCCATCGGGCATGGGTGTATGAGAGAGATGTGGTACCCACTGGGCCATTGGGCATGGGTGTGACAGTGAGATGCGGTACCCACTGGACCTTCAGGCATGTGTGTGTACGTGATATGTGGTACTCACTGAGCCATCGGGCGTGGGTGTATGAGAGAGATGTGGCACCCACTGGGCCACTGGGCATGGGTGTGACAGTGAGATGCGGTACCCACTGGACCTTCAGGCATGTGTGTGTATGTGATATGTGGTACCCACTGAGCCATCGGGCATGGGTGTATGAGAGAGATGTGGTACCCACTGGGCCATTGGGCATGGGTGTGACAGTGAGATGTGGTACCCACTGAGCCGTTGGGCATGGGTGTGTGAGTAAGATGCAGTACCCACTGGGTCATCAGGCATGTGTGTGTGAGTGACGTGGTAGTAGTAGTAGTAGTAGTAGTAGTAGTAGTAAAACCATTTATTTTTATACAGGAGGAGAAATACATGTCATAAGGGTTAAATACCCTGTTTTCAAGACAGTCCTGTTTTAGATGTTAAACCCATACTTGTGCAATATAATAGACATCTATAAACACAACATCACTTCCATCTTACAATACAATAATGCACATATTAAGTCTTGTTACATTTAACATACAAATCAACAGTGACATTCAGTAGTAAAGATAGATTTCAAATTCCTATTAAATTCTTCATGAGATGTTAAAATATGCATTGAATGGGGTAGTCTGTTCCACCTTACTGAAGCTTGATGTTTTAGGTTTTTACAGTAAATTTTGTTCTTTGTCTGGGAGCTACTATCTTGTTTTCATGGACCGACCTAGTCCATACTCTTGCAATCTAACGGCATGACGTTACATTAATGGACATATAATGTGCTGGATATTTTATAATATATTTATGCAGCAGTTTAAGCCAAACCATGTCATTTCTTGCCTCTAAAGTATACCAATTTAAATCACTCAGTAATTTACAGTGGTACATGTGGAAACTACTTCCCAATATGAACCTTGCTAGCCTGTAGTACAGCTTATCTAATTTGGCTAACATACTTTTATTTGTCACCCTATAAATAATATTTCCATACTCTAGCGCTGGCATAATCTGCTGTTCTACCAAGATCCTACGGGTCTTTAAATCCAGACGCCCTGATGTACCCACTGGACCATCGGTCCTGTGTGTGTGAATGATGTGCAGTACCCCCTGGGTCATTGGACACGTGTGTGTGAATGATTTCCAGTACCTACTGGGCCATCGGGCATGTCTAGTTTAGTTTAGTTTAGTTTAGTTTATTAAGCACACTGCAGCCAACATCCCAAAGGGATGGCTGAAGTTGCATACAATATAACATATGCAATAAGAACAGAAGGAAAAACAGTAATCAATAATACAAAGTACACAATATTTCACTAGTACAAAATACATACTAAAACTGTATATAAATATTTCATAAAAAAATATTTTCTGACTCATTCACCCAATAGTCAGATTTTAAGGTACACTCATTCATCTAAAAAGCGGATGAAAAAAAGATGCTTTATACTTTCATTGTTCTAAAAATAGGTTTTTGCCATCTGACCCATTTCCTTAACCCATTAATAGCTATATCTCTGGGTGGTAACAATACATGCAACTTGTGCTGAGGATTACATATATACTTAAACAGTTTCCTTTCTCTGCTCCTTTGCTCTAACCACACCAATTTACACTTTTTTAAAGCGTCTTCATAAGAAATCTCGTTCCCCAGAATTACAGTATATGCAAAGCTTTTTGTATCCTGTCTAACTCATTACTTTCTATCTTTGTGAGTCCTGCATCCCATACTGCTGAACGAAATTCCAAAATTGGTCTAACTACTGTGGTATACAATATAGCAAATCCTCCTACCTCACTCCAGACCTTTGTAACATTGCTAAAAAGTATACTCTTGAATTTCCTTTCTTTAATATCCCTCCCACCTGTTCTTTCCACCCAAAATTATGCTGGATTTTTATTCCTAACAATTTAACACACTCCACTACCTCAGCTGTGGCACCTCCAAATACAAGAGGGGGCAATAAAATCACGGCCCTTTAATGTTAAGTCCATTTATCATACTATGGAACAATAAAGGTCGTAGTTTTGTTCCTTGTGGCACACCACCACACATATACTCCATACCTGACTTCAGCCCCTCCTTTTCGATCCACAGTGACCTTCCTTCTAGAAAGTCATAAATTCACCTTATAATACAAGCTGGAATAGCTAACTACTGCAATTTTTTCATTAGTATTTCCCATCTGTAAAAGCGTTTCTCTACTAGAGTATTTTGTTATTGGAGCCCTCCCCATGCTGTTATGTTTTACCCCCACCCCCACTTTTCCTGCATCTATGTACGTTCCCTCCTCCTTGAAAAATTGTATTGGTTGCTACTTACCGTATTTTGAAATGTACCTGTGTTTGCCCAGTTTGTTCTGTACTCTCCTGGGTCATGCCTGAAAATAGTCATCATGTTAGCTAGTGCACTTACCCGGTAAACAAAAACTAAATAAAATAAATAAATAGTATTTCATGATCTATCAAATCAAATGCCTTTCTGCAATCAACCAGCACTGCTCTTACTAATTCCCCATTTTCATATGATTTCAGACACAGTTCCTGACATTTTAACAAAGCTAGAGTTGTTGAACTCCCTTTTAAGGATCCAAACTGGTTTGGATCTATGTTTTGGGACAAAATTTCCAGCACCCAGTTTGTAACAAATCCTCAGATTTTGACACAACATATTAATGAAATGGGTTTAAAATCTTTTTTGACATCCTGTGGCACAGTAACTTTAGGCAAATGCAAATCTCGTGCCTGTTTCCATTGGCTTGGTAATTTCCCTAACAACACTGATTTGTTAAAAATGTTATATACCCATAGTGCAACTAAATCTGCTCCCTCTCGCCATATCCAATTAGGTGTATTGTCAGGTCCCACTGCCTCATTGATTTTCAGTTTTTTAAGACTTTAGCTGTTCCCTCAGCTGACACTAGATATTTATCTGACACTTCCATATTTCTCCTTCTGTCTTCTCAAGGGGTTTCAGACCTCGACTAACATCACACAATGTTCTGTTTAACTCCTGAACAAATTGGCTTCCATTGTCCCCTCCATCAAAACCACAGTTTTCTGTCCCCTTTCTTACTTGTTCCTCAGGTTTATTATTTTGCAAAATACTCTTTGTTGTATTCCGCCATTTTGGGGGGTTCTGACTTTCAAAGTCCATTTACTTTTTTGATATAATATGTCATTTTTATTCTTTTTCCCATCTTATTTACTTTATTTCTCAACTGATGGTATTCATCTATCCATCCTAACTTTAGGGCTTTCTGTCTTTTTTGTATCGGCCTTTTCAATTCTTCATTCACCCATGGTTTATCACCACCCTTCAACACCAACTCACATATAGGGGCCATCCTATCCAAAATTTAATGTAACATGTCAGTCACCTTAACCCAACTAGAATCAGCTGACTCTAGACCATTCAGGATCTAATTCACACACCACTGAGTCTAACACTCTTTCTTTTCTGCTTTTCTTCCATTTTCTACTCAACACCACCTGTCTCCTGTCTCTTTGTTCTTTGCATCCTTCAAAACTGGGCTATCAGGTATGTGTGTGTGAGAATGATATGCAGTACCACTGGTCATTGGGTATGTGTGTGTGTGGGTGATATGTGGTACCCACTGGGCCATCAGGCATGTGTGTGTGTGAGTGATATGTAGTACCACTGGTCACTGGGTATGTGTGTGTGTGAGTGATATGCAGTACCACTGGGCCATCAGGCACATGTGTGTGTATGAGTGATATGCAGTACCACTGGGCCATCAGGCATGTGTGTGTGTGTGAGTGATATGCAGTACCACTGGTCGTTGGGTATGTGTGTGTGTGAGTGATATGCAGTACCACTGGCCATTGGGTATGTGTGTGTGGGGGTGATATGCGGTACCCACTGGGCCATCAGTCATGTGTGTGTGAGTGTGTGAGTGATATGTGGTAATAATAATAATAATAATAAAACTTTATTTTTATTGTGCCTTTCCAAAACCAAGGTACCTAACAAAAAATTAAAAACATATCAAATTTCACAGCAGCTTAGATAAATAAGACAAAAAAAACTAAAAAATTAAAATAAATAAATCAGTCACCAAATGCTTGGTGCCAGAGATGGATTTTCAAAGCTCATTTAAATCCCCTCCACGGTCGCGCACTCACATAACTGGTGGGGTAGAGAATTCCAAAGGGATGGGGCCACATGCATAAATGTCCGGGCCCCAGAGGATTTTAAACACACCCTTGGAATCTCCAGCAACCCCTCATCAGCTAAGCGGAGCGATCGCCCAGGACGGTAAGGTACCACAAGCTCTTTCAGGTAGTCCGGGCCCTGTCCGTGTAGGGCTTTATAAGTCAGAAGACCAACTTTAAAGGTAATCCACCACTGTACTGGCAGCCAGTGCAGACCACGTAGTACTGGAGAACTATGGCAGGACTGAGAGGTTCCTGTCAAAAGTCTGGCTGCTACATTCTGCGCTAGCTGCAAGCAGTGGAGTTCCACCCCAGGTAGCCCTACGTACAGGGGAGTTGTAGTAATCCAAGTGCGAGGACACAAAGGCATGGACCAATGTGAGAAGATTGCCAGATGGAACAAGGTGTTTAATCCTGGAGATGTTCCTCAGATGGTAAAAAAAGATCTTGATGACGTCTGACACCTGCGAATGCAGCGTCAGCCCTTCATCAAAAATAACCTCCATTTTTTTCACCCGTTCAGAGGCCGGGAGTGATGAGCCCCCAAGAAAAAGCCCTGAGGGCAAACCTACCCCCGATCTCCCTATCCGGTACCCCGACCTCCCTATCCGGTACCCTGGGTCCACAACCAGCACCTCAGTTTTTTCCAAGTTCAACTTGAACCAGCTCGAATCCATCCAATCCTGGATTTCTATGAGGCAGTTGTTAAAGACTGAGAGGGCTCCATCCTGGTTGGGTGCAAAAGAAAGGTAGAGCTGGGTATCATCAGCATAGCAGTGAAACCTCAGCCCATACCTTCTTACAATATCTCTGAGGTGTAGCATATACACTGCGAACAACATGGGGGACAACACCGATTCCTGAGGAACCCCACATGACAGAGGGATTGGATCCAAGGAATAAACCCTGGACACCACCCTCTGAGTTCCTCTGGTGAGGAAAGATGTAAACCACCTGAGGACTGTACCCGACAGGCCACAGATGAACCTCAGACGACTGAGCAGAACTCCATGGTCCACAGTGTCAAACGCTGATGAGAGATCTAGAAGAACCAAGATGGAACGGTTCTTCCGATCTCTAGCCATCAGGAGATCATTGAGTACCCGAACCAGTGCTGACTCAGTACTATGCCTCTTTCATAAACTGGACTGGAGAGGTTCATAGATGTCATGGATGGTCAAATACTTCTCCAGCTGTACAGCCACTACCTTCTCAACCACCTTCCCTAAAAATGGGAGATTAGAGATCGGTCTGTAGTTCACATGGCAGTTTGGGTCCAAAGAAGCTTTCTTCAGGAGGGGTGCTACCACCGCCTCCTTCAGGGAGCTAGGAAACTCATATGTTTCCAAGCAGCACCAAACTATCCGTGCAAGAACTGGACCAATGGAATCAATACAATCCAAAATCAGGGAAGCTGGTCCTGGATCCAAACTACAGTGCTTAGGACACGCACCTTGGACAATCCTCATGACATCTGTGAACTCCGGGTGGTCAAAGTACTCCAGGAAAGCTGAGGGCTAGTGGCCAAGCACTGATCAGGAGCAACACCCATAGGGTGTGTCAGTTGGAGGGCCATCCTGATGTCAGCCACCTTAGTCACAAAGAATCGAGCAAGTTCATCGCACTCTATTTGTGAAAAAGCTTTCCGGACTTGTAGACAGGCTGGGTTGCACAGTCTTTCCACAGTTCGGAAAAGCTGATCTGGTCAATTCTGAGCAGCTGCAATCTCCCCAGACAGGAATTGTGCCTTCTTATGGGTGATTGCAGATTGATAGGCTTGATAATGATCCATCAATCTAAGGTGGTTGGCATCAAGGGCAGATCTCCACCAGCAACGCTCTAACATTCGTCCTAATTGTCGCATCTCCCTCAAAGTCCCATCAAACCATGGGGACTGAGGGCAAAGGGAGAGAGGACGAACACGGACAGGAGCAACGACATCCAGGGCCACTGAAATGGCCATATTATAGGCCACCACGAGGTCCTCTGGGTCACTGTTTGCCACAGGAATAATCAATAGGTCGAGTACCGCCATTAGGCCTTCAGAGCTAACATCTTGTAAAGGGCGATACTTGACCATCTCCACAGGGGTGGGCCTTTGAGGGGGGCACTAAAATTGAACCCCACAGTGTAATGATCAGACCATCCGACTGGTTCCATCCCCAAATCTGAGGCTTCGACCCCAGGAGAAGACTAAGTCAAGAGAGTGACAATGTTTATGGGTAGCAGTGGTAACTATCTGTGTAAGGCCCAGAGATGTCATCAGCTGGAGGAAGTGTTATCCAAATTGCAAGAGTTCATCATCGACCCAGGCATTAAAGTCATGCAGGACCATCAACCTGGGTGACTCAAATGCCATGTCGATGATGAAGTCTGTCACTTCCTGAAGGAACCGCTTCCTGTCCCCAGGTGGACGATAGATGAGGGCGATCCTACAACCTACACCTGCTACCACAATACACTTAAATGACTCAGTCTCCTCAACTGGTACTCTCGTGAGGCCCAATTCAGTCTTGAAATAGACCACAACCCCCGTGATCTAATCTCAAGCGGTGGATCACTGAGTACCTGGCTGGAGTTGCAGCCTCTAATATATATCCACTGGGCCATCAGGTAAGGCCTTAAACTACAGTTTTTAATAGTGTTAAAAGGGGGTACTGGTGTTAAAAATAATATAACAAAGTCCCATTGAGCCTGCACTCCAATCGAAGAGCTTGTAGCCAACAAAGCACCCTCTTACAAAATTCAGTTTTAAAGCTTTAATAAGCTATAATGCCAGTGAGAGTGTGACATACAAAATCCACTGCCCCTCGGGGTCAGTGGCAGTGAATTTTGCATGTCACACTCTCACTGGCATTATAGCTTATTAAATCTTTAAAACTGAATTTTGTGTGAGGGTGCTTTGTTGGCTACAAGCTCTTCGATTGGAGTGCAGGCTCATTGGGACTTTGTGGTAATTAAGGCTTGCTACCTTTGCCTGTACCCCTCCCAACCTGGGCTACTCGCAGTTCATCCCCCATTTTGGATCTTAAAAATAAGGCAAGGCAAATTTTATTTAAAAGACGCCCATCCCTGAGGCTCTGGGCACCGTACATATTAAAAAGATTCCATATGCATACAAATATAAAACTAAATAATACACATCATTAGATTTAAAATAATACCTTCAGCAGCAGTAATAAACTCAAAAGAAGCCAAAATTATTTTAAGTATCAAATTCAGAATAATAATACACACTGCAACATTTCATTCAAACAAAGTAGGGGATATGATATCTTTTATTGGACTGACAAGTAATTCACAGTCCACAATTTCTTGCCTACCCAGGGCCCTTTTTCAGATTATGGTAGTTTTAACAAAAAGCATGAAAAATATTAACAAAATGTCATTGCAAAATATTTTGGCATTAATGGCCAAAACACATCACATTACCGTGCATCTTAATACTATAATGACTGGTCATCATGTCTAGGATCTTGTTTTTATAGTTAAAAACATCAGTTTAGTGAGCCACTTTATAAGTGCAATATGACTTATGCATATTGGAGCCAAGAATTCCAGGAGGAGGAGCAACATGGCGGCAAGCGGCTGCTAAATCTCAGAACTCCTACAGATGGCTCTGATTCATTTTCTGTTTTGCTGGCTTACATATATCGTAGACTCCTCGAATGGCAGATAAATGTAAGGCCATCTCTTCATTGTCTTCGGAGGAGTTTTGTCTCCTAGAATCAAGCCACTGGAGAAATTTTTAAAGCTGGAAGCTGTCAGTAAAAGCACCGGCAGAGCGGGCGGTAGGGGTTAGCTCTCGCTCGGTGGAGTCGTCTACTGCCATCCCACAAAAACTCAATCGACAAAGTAAAGAGATAAGCCCTCATAGAACAGAGAAATCTATCTTTAATTCCCTTGGCAGTGGTCTTGAAATTGAAATTGAAAAAGTAAACGGCACACTACAATACAATTTGCACTCCCCGAAGAACAAACCCCTCTCTATAACATTACCGGCAGAGTCTGTTCTAGTAGTATCAGATTCTGAAGCACCAGCGTCTAAAACACACAAACAGGAATACTTGTAGGGAAGATTGAAGCCTCTTCGTCTATTTCGTCCCATATGCTGATTGACACGGTTGAAAGAGTGGAGACGAGGATGGGAGCTGCGATGGCGGTCAACCCTGGATCTACAGGTACAGGTACAGGCTTGAAGCACTCAATTGACTCCTTGGGGGAGACTTTGGATAAGCTATTCCAATGGACACAGTTATTTGATTGAAAATTTCAAGCATTGTCAGAAAAAGTAGATTTCCTTCAGAGGGATGCTCAACAAAATAGAGAAAAGTTGGAACTTGTGTCTAAGGATGTGGAATCAAACAAAAAAGAAATTGGCAAGCATGCTAACAAGGTAACTGTCTTAGAGACCACAACTGCAAACTTGATTAGGGATAATTATTCCATGGCCAGAAAAACAGAATTACTCGAAAATCAACAACGATATAGAAACCTGCATATTGTGGGACTGCCTGATTCTGTGGACACTTCTTTTTCAACCACTCAAGATATGTTAAGAGATCTTTTTGTCACACTTTTCGAATTACCAGAAGAGAATCTACCTTTTATAATGAAAGGCATATCGAATACCTGTCAAGAAAAATGCTAAGCTAATAGAATCAAATCAAACCACTTCAAGAACAGAAACCGAGCCGGAGCAACATAAAAATCTACAGTTATGGTGTCATTTGCTTTCGATTCAGACAGAGACCTTATCATGAGATTATCTAGGTTAAAGTATCTCTGGTATACAAATCATGTAATATTTTCTATCTTTCCAGATTATTCATTCACTACACAACAGAGGAGACACCACTTTCTTGGATTCTGGCAAGAATTTTTAGAGATGGGTGCAGAATTTTAGCTTTTGGCCCCTGCAAAAGTACAGGTGAAGTTTAAATGGGAACAATATTTATTTTTAGATGTGGATCAGCTGTCAAGCTTTATCCGTACTCAATATTCACAGAATATGGGACCTGAGGTAGCCGAGTCACCAACGCTTTCTGAAGAAGAAATGTTAAATATGTGACTTTATACCAGATGCTACATGGGAAATATTAAATAAATTATATATAAAGCTCTTTTTTTGGTACTTATAAGGGGACTTAGAAGGTGGGGAAGAAATCATAGTGTATTTAAAGTGCATGGATGGGTATAAGGGTAATGTGGTTGAAGTTAGAATATAAAAAAGGACATCATGCTTGGCTATCATTATTGTGCAGCCTAGCGCTTGCTTGATTTTTCTTTCTTTTTTTGGTAATTTTCTTTCTTCTCTTCCCCTGATGTTTTGGTCTGGACATGCCTATTGGTCAGATATAATGATTGTGTAGTTCATTCTGTTGTATTTTATATCTGTATGATGAAAAGATAGCTGAAAAAATTTAATAAAATATTAAATGATTAAAAAAAAAAAATAATAAAATAATTCCAGAACAAAGTACTACCTGGGTGGAGTCCGAGTATCAGCATCAGAGGAGGAGAAGGACCTGGGAGTGATGATCACTAGTGACCTGAAGTACTCCACGCAGTGCAAGAAAGCAGCAGCAAAGGCAAACAAGATGCTGGGATGCATAGCTAGGGGGATCAGTAGTAGGAGAGAGGAGGTTATACTACCCTGTACAGGTCACTGGTAAGGCCACATCTAGAGTATGGAGTTCAGTACTGGTGCCCACACCTCAAAAAGGACATTAACCTGATGAAGAAGGTCCAGAGGAGGGCGGCAAAGATGATAGCAGGTCAGCAGGGTAAAGCATATGAGGAAAGATTGAGGGCACTGAACATGTACTCCCTGGAAGACAGGATAGAGAGAGGGGACATGATTGGGACCTTCAAGCACTTGAAAGGGATAAATAATGTTGATAAGGAAAGTCTCTTTAAGCTGAGTGGCAACCATAACACGAGGGGACACAGTCTTAAGCTGGAGGGTGGGAGGTTAAGGAGGGAGGTCAGGAAGCACTTCTTCACAGAGAGGGTGTTGGACACTTGGAATGCGCTGCTGGAAGAGGTCATCTCGTTGAAGACAGTGGGCAGCTTTAAGAGAGGCTGGGATAGGCATAGGGGAAGGTAAGGATCATGGGTAGAGAGGATGGGAGGAATGGGGAGGGAGGGCCGAGACATTAGCTCAAGCTGCAGACCCTGCAATATGAGCAGACTTGATAGACCAAATGGCTTTCTTCTGCTGGCTTCTTTATATGTTCATATGTTCGTATGTGGCACTTCAGCGTGTACATTAAAACATTTTTGCTATGCCTCGTGTCTCACATCATCCTGGGTGTGCATCAAAAGGCTTTAATGCACATTCTGCCATGTTTATTGCTTACAAAAACTGCTGTCATTGAAGAAAAGATCTGAAAACTTGTGTAATGAGAATAACTTTGTGACCCAATACAAGGTATACAATTGCCTACTTTACCTGTTTGTTCATACAAGGAGCAATATGGCTTCAAACATTTCTGTGCAACATCAGTCATCTGTAACCATTCTATAACCTGTTCCCTGTATTTTATCAATAATAATATTCACCAGGTCTCTCTCACAGAATAATTTTTTTTGTTTTATTTTGGGGGGCACATCCCCTGTTTGAGGGGGGCACAGCCCCAGCATTCCTCCACCAGAGTGGCAGAGGAGTGTCAGCCTTCACAGCCAATGCAGATGCCATGCCTTCTTTGGCTGGCAAAGACTGATTGCGTGTTCTGGTTATTTTGGTAGATTTGAGTTATTTTCAATCAATCAATTGATCAATCAATCAATCAGTCAACCAATCTTTATTTAACCAGGTGAAACACCATTGAGTACGACTAATTTACAAAGTGGACCAGGTCAGTGATGCAACGCTGAGATATAGCAACTAAAATAATTGACACAAGGCAAAAAAAGCTGTAGAGGTAAACACCAATAAATAACAACGGCACACAAATGAAAAAATCCATTTTACAATGTTTACGCTCCCTCTCTCTCTCTCTCTCTCTCTATATATATATATATATATATATATACACAATTTTCATATAGTCCTGGGGCAACTGTACCCTAAGAGTAGATGGAGTTATGGCAGATGGGAATGGTAGGGAGCAATAATACACCTGCATAGGCTAACTGAGGATCTGGGGAGGGGAAGGGAGGAGGAGGAGAGTAAGTAAGTAGGAGGAGAGATGGTAGTAGATGTGCGGGGATTTAGGTTTTGTTAGCAGTAGTGTAGGCAGAAGGGAAAATATGCAACTTATGCACCTAAGGACTCAGCGTAATCACCAGACAGGCTAATTGGGATGTTAGGAGTAGCAGTTGCAAGAGTCTCTGAAATGTTGTCTTAGCAACGATTTGAAGGTTGCCAATTTAACAAGAATGGACGGCCTCAGGGCTTTCTGGCAGTTATTCCATAGGGCTGGTAGGTTTAGGTTTAGGTTGTTTTATTGATTTTAGGTTATTTAGGTTGTTTTCATAGGTTTATTTTATTTGTTAGGATTACTGTATTGATTTTAAGTTATTTTGATAGGTTTAGGCTATTTGCAGGGTTTTGAGGTGAGAAGGGTGAAGGTTAGAACGCAGCTGGCAGAGAACCGGCATGGATGCCGTAGACTGATGGGACATTTTAGAGACTACCAGTCAGCAATCTCCCATAAGAAGGCAGAATTCCTATCCAGGGAGATTGCTGCAGCTCAGAATCGACCAGCTCAGCTCTTCTGAACTGTGGACAGACTGTGCAATGCAGTCTATCTGCATGTTCAGAGAGCGTTTTCTCACGAAAAGTGTGAGGAGTGTGCTCAATTCTTTGCTGATGAGGTTGCTGATGTCAGGTCGGAGATCCACTCAGCTCATTCTTTTGGGGGGGAGGATGGTGGTCGGTGGTGTCGCTACACTTCGGTTTTGCTAGATGGAGTTCGATCGGCTGGGGACAGAAAATGTCATGCGGATTCTCAGAGATATGCACCTGATCAGTTGTAGTTTGGATCCAGGCCATACTCACCTTTTACTAGTCTGTATTGATGTCATCAGCCTGGCCTTTGTGAAGGTAGTCTGGTGTTCACTGGGGATGGGTGAGTTTCCTTGCTCCCTGAAGGAAGCAGTGGTGACTCCTCTCCTCAAGAAATCTTCACTTGATCCAGACTGCCCTGCTAACTACCATCCAATCTCTAATCTTCCCTTTGTTGGGAAGGTTATTGAGAAGGTCGTGGCACTACAGTTAGAGAACCATCTTACCATCCATGCCATCTACGATCCTCTCCAGTCTGTATTTTATAAAAGGCAAAGTACCGAGACCACTCTAGTTCCGGTGCTCAATGATCTCCTGATTGCGCGAGACCAGAGATCCCGCACTATCTTGATATTTCTTGATCTCTCTTCAGCTTTTGACACCGTGGACCATGGGGTGCTGCTGGATCCCCTACATGCCATCTGTGGCCTGTCTGGTATGGTCCTCAGATGGTTCCATTCATTCCTCACTGCCAGATCAGAGAGGGTGGTCTCGGGGGTTTATTCCTCGGAGGCATTCTCTCTGCCTTATGGGGTGCCACAGGGTTCCGTGCTGTCCCCCATGTTGTTTGCGGTGTATATGCTGCCATTAGGAGACACTGTGAGACAGTATTGGCTAAGGTTTCACTGTTATGCACATGATACACAGCTCTACCTGTCCTTTGCGCCCTACCAGGATAGCGCGAGCTCGGTCTTTAATAACTGCCTTGCAGAAATCCAGGATTGGATGAATACCAGCTGGTTGAAACTCAACTCTGACAAGATTGAGGTGTTGGTGGTGGATCCTGGTCACCAGATAGAGAGGTCAGGGATGGGGTGTCCCTCAGGACTTTGGGTTGGGGGTCCCAGTTACCGACCCCTGAACCGGTGCGAAATCTAGGGGTAATTCTCGATGACACTTTGACACTTTGTTCTCAGGTTCGGCCATGGTTAAGTCCTCTTTTTTCCATCTGAGGAATATTGCCCTGATTAAGCACCTAGTTCCATCTGGAGACTTGCCAATTTTGATCCATGCTTTTGTGACTTCATGCCTGGACTACTATAACTCCCTTTACCTAGGGTTTCCAAGATTTGATACCCGCTGCTTGCAGCTGGTGTAGAATGCTGCAGTCAGGCTGTTGTCTGGATCATCTTGATCCAGTCATATCATGCCCGTGCTACATGAACTGCACTGGCTGCCAGTTCAGTGGCGGATCACTTTCAAGTTCAGCTTGCTGACCTATAAAGCATGGACATGAACTGAGCTACCTGCAAGATCTCCTGCTCTCTTACTACCCCCTCTGACTGCTCTGCTTGACTGATGAGGGATTGCTGGAGATTCCCAGGATCAGCAGAAGTTCCAGAGGTTGAAGGCTAGACATGGAACTTGGCCTCTGACCGACGCTAATTTCCACAGTGTTTTTAAAATACTGTTCCTACATGGTGCTTCAGACATAAAGAAAAACACAGATTGCACATATCTGGTTAGTAAAAGTGTTCGTTTATTAGTTATCAGTTATTCAGTTGTGGAAACTTGTCCAGAAAATTAGCATTGGAAGAATGGATGGGTTGACAGAACATGTGGTGGGGTGCCCTTGGTGGGCAGAGGTCTCTTGTGTGGGGAGCAATGCTGTTCTGCTCCTCAGTCCTTCTGTCCAGGAGGGGATTCCTGTAGGTTCCTAATATAAAATGGAGAGAAAAGGACAAATGTAAAGACCACTAGCAAAGGTCACCCAACAACATTGTGTGATGTATTTTGTTGGAAATCTAATGTGAATACTATCTCCAATTGTTAAGTGAAACAATATCTGTAATGTAAATGGGGCTCTGTAGAGCCATGTAATGCTTGATAACATGAGAATTAAAAATATAGTTTAAAAAAAAAAATCAGGATCGAGGGCATTTTCATTTGCGGACCCAACCCTGTGGAATTCTCTGTCTCATCGGATACGAGAGTGCCTGACAGTGGAGAGCTTCAAGACTGGCTTAAAGACTTATTTATTTCAGCTCGCTTTTGGTGCTGCTTTGTAATGGATTGTCATTATTGAATCGTGGATTACTGAATTACTGAATTGTATTTTAATATTTTGGGTTTTAATTGCTGTTTACTGTGCAGCACTCTGATACTTTGTGAAGAGCGCTATATAAATAAAGTTTATTATTATTGTTATTATGATATGTTGGCCTACGTTATTTTGGTAAGTTTAGGAAATTTGGGTGAGTTAAGGATATCTGAACAAGTTTTGGTCAGTTTGGTGGATTAATTTTGGATATTTTGGCGAGGTTAGGATACTCTGTGTTTGGATCATGTGGGTGAGTAGCCGTTATTTTTTTTGTTTTAGACTTGCCCAGCTCCTCAGCTTCAGAGGGTGCATCCTACCCCCTGGTACTCCATCCACCAGGTCCTCTCACCAGGATTCCCCTAGTTTCACATTGCTCATTTGGCTGGGGGATGTATTCATTTTTCCCCCCATTTTTTCCCTATCCCTTGAGGATGCCAACACAGAGAACGTTCATCCAGATGAATGGTGTACATCAAGCACCCAACAGCGTTCTCTCTTCCCTGACTTTGGAGAGCCGTGTGCCCCTACCGGCCCCGCATCCACAGGCAGATGAGCTACGGGTGATTGGAGCAACCCGGTAGCCCACCCCTGGAGGAGGAGAACATCCATTGGGACGCTCAATCCTCCTCCTCCCCCCATCCGACCCCCGATGGCCCGGATCCATTCCCGAACCCGGGTCACCGGCGTAGCGCGAGATGTAGTGTCTAGTGCCTCAGCCCTCTGCACCACAGGGCCGGCTAGCTGAGGCTATTTTGATGGGTTTATTATTTCAGTACGTTCATGGTATTTTGCTGGGTTAGTCCGTATGATGGTCTCAGATAATTTTGTTGGATTTAAGTGATTTGAGTGCATTTTGAGCATCACGGTTTTATTTTGAAAGTCAACTGCTTAATGTGGCAACCATAACACAAGGGGGCACAGTCTTAAACTGGGGGGGGCAAGGTTTAGGAGGGACGTCAGGAAACACTTCTTCATGGAGAGGGTGGTAGACACTTGGAATGCAATGCTGGAAGAGGTGGTCTTGTTGAAGATGGTGAGCAGCTTCAAGAGAGGCTGGGATAGGCACAGGGGAAGGTAAGGACCTTGGGTAGGGAGGATGGAAAGGACGGGAGGAGTGGGGGGTGGCAGGGTCAGTAGTTCAAGCTGTAGACCCTGCAATATGAGCAGACTAGATAGACCAAATGACCTTCTTCTGCTGGTTTCTTCATATATTCAGATGTAACTTACATTTATTTAGACTTGTCCTGACTACAGAGTTGTGTTTTTAATAGCAACAGTTGTGACTGACATGGCTTAGGTACTGTGCTTAAGTGTAATTTTTTCATTTAAAAATAAGTAAAGACTCCATAAGGATATCAGTGTTTTTTTTGTTGTTACCACTTGGATATATTCACTCCCCTTGGCCAGGCAGGGCAGAGATTTATCAGGATAAACCATGAATGACAAAAAGCACGCAGTTAGATTAACAGCACAATATGATTATTGCTTTGTGATTTACTGCCGTGCACTGTACTGCTGAGGCGTCACTATATCATTTCTCTCTCTAGAACTTAAAAGCAGAAAGCTGTAAAGACTGATAGGCATATGTTTGAAGGGGCTTCTCATTCTGTGCATGTGGCAATACAATCATTGGGTGGCTCTGTAAACTGGTTATATGGCACCTTTTACTGCCAGGTCAGTGGCTGGAATCCAACCCAGGTTGGTGATGGCTGAAAGTCATTATCTTATGGTAGCCATTTGGGGGCCTATAAGAAATGAGTCTTTGTGGCACCACAACCCCTTCCGCAGTTTATTTCACAAATGGCGCTAGCTGATACCCCTGACTGCATCTCACATAAGAGGGCAAAGACTGAATAGGTATGGAGATGGGGCTATTCTACTACAGATGATCCCTCCATGACAGGGTTACGGCAGCGTGGGCAAGCTTGCCCTGTGGCTGATCATGCTGTATGTAAGCAGTAAAGTAAAAGTAAAGTAAAGTTAACTTTATTTATATAGAGCCTTTCTTAAAACCAAGGCGCTTTACAAGCAACAATAAGAGAACATCAATAAATACAGATATAAAACTATAAATTAATTAAAACCATCTGGGAATACTTTTTGAAATAAGTAGGTTTAAACTCTGATTTAAACCTCTTGATGGTCAAGCATTCTCTCAACTGACGAGGTAGAGAGTTCCAGAGGGTAGGGGCCGCAAATGAAAAAGCATGTGCACCAGATGTCTTCAGCCGTACCCTGGGAACCTCTGGCAACCCCTCATCGGCAGATTGGAGAGGACAGAGGGGGTGGTAGGGAGTCAGGAGTTCTTGCAGGCAGTGAGGTCCCAGTTCGTGTAGGGCGTTGAAGGTCAGAAGACTGACCTTAAAGGTGATCTGCCACTGAACAGGCAGTGCAGTCTGCGCAGTACAGGTGTAATATGACTGGACCTGGAGGTCCCAGTCAGAAGTGTGTAACAGAAGTGGGAAAGTGGGGTTACACATACAGGAGCAGGTGTGGATTATGCTCATTGTGCAGGGGTCTGAGAGGGAGAGAGAGAGAGAGGATGGAAGGGAAGGAGACGGGAAGATTAGACTAGAGATGGGGGAAATCTGATGGGAAATGTAGCATACTCCACAGAGGTTTTAGAACAGAATATGGAAGGCAGAAGAAGGAGCTTGTTGCAGATTAGAAAGAGAGGTGGAAGAGGGGGAGCAGTTGAGAAGAGAGTTAAGGTATCAGGAGAAAGAGCTAAACCAGAATATGAAATGCAGGAGATACAGTGAAAGAGGCATCTGCCCTCTAAGGAGAGGAAGGCAAGGTCAGGGTATAGGGACAGCAGTGGGTATAAGGGAGGGCTGTTGAAAGCATAGTGGCAGAAAGAGTGAAAAAGGGGTCCAGTCTGTCCATGGTGTTTTTGAAGGTGACACTGTACAACACGTCCCCACAGTCAAACACTGGGAGGATCATTTTGACAATAATCACCTGGAAAGCATAGAGAGGAATGTTAGTCTTTTCGTGGTAGAATGCCCATTCCCCAGATTTAGGGGGGAGTTTTCTGTGGATGGCATCAACATGACATGAAAAGTCAAGGTGACAATCCAGCCACACTGCTATGTGTCTGAAGCAGGGGTCTTCCTTCTTTTGGGAGACATCAAGGGTCAACTGGAGCTTGGCTAGTTACTACTTTATATCAAAGGTTATGAAATCCATCTTTTTGGCATTAAAGGAGAGCTGGCTAGCAAGGAACCAGTGTTGCACATTCTCAAAGTCCTACTGCAGCTTTGTAGCCAGCTCTAGGGCAGGGAGACTGGAGACAAGGAGCACTGAGTCATTGGCATGTGGATATATCAGGAGGCACAGGCCATAGGGAGGTTATTTAGAATGTTGGCCAGGCAAGGGGGAGAGGATTAAGCATTCAGGGGAGATGGCATGGCCCTAGACTGCCACCAGGTGTAGGCCTAGTGGCAGTGCAGCAAGGGTTGCATGAAGTGAGGGGGTCATGGGTATGTCACGTGCATGAGCCTCCATGCAAACACTTGGTGTCCTGCAACAGGGATGGGAGAAAAACAGTGAAAATGACAATTGTGGCCTAATGAAGCTTTTCCCACTAGTTCTGAGCCCATCCTATCACCCAGCTACTCCACCAATGGTCCACTCTGGATACTAAGTACTTGGGGGAGGGGTAGCCTGCCCCATTGCAGCCCTGCCATAAGAGGTAATTCATGGGGGAAGCTATGACCACGGTGGCGCTGACAGGGAATGGGTGCCGGCTTGGGGTACTGGGAAAAGGCGATAGCTTTGCCCCAGAATGAGGCAGATAAGCGTGCTGTGAAAAAAGAATGATCAAAAGAACAGGCAAATCAAGATGGAGCTCTGGGGAACACCTACGCACAACAGTGTTGAAGGACTTTGAAGAGTTGAGAGATTGCAGAGATGATCAGACTCTGGTCCACCTTCTTTAAGAGCAATCTATTTGCCTCAGAAGAGAGGAAACCGTAAAGTGGGATTTTCAAAAGCCAGACTGGAAAGGGCTAAGGAAGGAGAAGACATCAAGAAAGGAAGAGAGCTTGATGGCCCGGTAATGCAGCTGTAGTGCTACCACTCACAAAGCCGGTGATTCTGGTTCAAGAATGTCCTCAGGTTGCTCAGGGCCTGGCAGCGAGAAGGAGGATTGAGTATCCAGGGACAGCTCTTCTCCTTTGGGGTGCAGGGACAGTATGTTCTGTTCTGTGACTTCCACCTGGCCGAAGACCACTGCTGGAGCAGCCAGACACACCAAGCTGGGGGAGGATGCTGTTAGATTCTAATACAGCCATTCTCATGCACACGTTGACATAAGCTATTGTGCAGCGACTCCCTCGGAGAGAAAATTGGTGAAAAACTCCCTGGCAGGCAGGATGAAGCTGCTGCCCACCGTCCCCCCCCCAACACAGAGACACAGGCCCCGCACTACTCTCTGAGTCACTCATCCACCAAGTGGTCCTGTGCAAGTGATGAGTAAGTCCCAAAGAAGGTAGGTGAAAGGGCTGGGGGGGGGGCATTGGCAGAAGGGCACAAGCTGGGACACAGCAGGCAACAAACTCCTATTAAAGAGAAGAGCTGAGAAAGTACAAGTTGTTTTTGCAACTTAAAGGGAAACTGTCATTTGCAGGGGTTCCCGCCCCTGCAAACGTTACCCTCCAGTTAAACTTTTTTGAAAAAAGCTCCTTTATTCATGCGGCACAAAGTAATGTATTTTAATTCCTAAAAGTCCACCACCCAGAAGTGTAGCGGACATTGGAGTGGTGCCCTTAACTGTAATGGTGTGGCGCTGCACCGTGTGCTTCCATGCATTTGCATAGACGCGCATGGTGCGGTGCCACACCAGTACACTTAATGGCACCGCTCCATCATCCGCTACACTTCTGGGTAGCGGACTTTTAGGCATTAAAATACTTTACTTTGCGCCACATGAAAAAGGAGTTTTTCAAAAAAGCTTAACCGGAGGGTAACGTTTGCAGGGGTGGGAGCCCCTGCAAACGACAGTTTCCCTTTAATCAGTTGCAGGGGAAAGGACGATTGGGTGGCAGTTTATTTATTTTAATTGTTTTGGATATCAGGTACGATACACTGGGCATACATATGCCTATTTTTAAGAACAAACTTGCAGAATTACAGACTAATAGGAGGAAAAAGAAAAACGTAATACAAAAATTTAGGGCAACATCATCAGAGGGTTACAATTAATAGACATCATGAATAGGTAGTGATATAACAAAAATACAGTAGTCATCTGAAATCTGTGCTTGCTAAAAAGGAAAAACATGGTACAGGTCATGGGGAAAAGAAACAGCAAATATCAAATGAGCAGGTGCAGGTACAACATATACAGCGTGCAGTAACATTCAGTATAAAACACAAACACACATCAGAGAACCTAATCAGAAAGTGCAATAGTGCTAGGGCAACCAGTCCTGTGGTTACTTGCATAAACAAAGGCCGGGGACCATCACAGCTAAAAGACTCATTCTCAGAAGGTGGAGGACCACTGATGTACTCTCTTTTAATGGGTGGTTGCACATAATTAGTCAGCTGGCTACATTAGAACGCCTATCGTACCTAGCCATTGGTAGGACACAGCAGTATCTGATATTTGGGCATCCTTTCTGTAACTCAGAGACGAAACCTGATAATTACCTTCTGTATGCATTTGATCATAACAATGTGTATTAATCTTTGTTATTTCCTTTAATACATAGCTAGACACCCAGCATGTAACCCTGTATTCAGTGCTCAGATCAATAAGTTGAATCAAATACCTTGTTGCTGGCATTTTATTTTGTGTACGAGATGCACTCGGAAATTACCTGTTTTGTGTTGTTGTAATGTTTGAAATACTTTTAATAAAAAATGTAACATTAAAAAATAAACAAGGGCCGGTAAGACACAAAGAGACCCTTAGAACCTCACAGAAAATTTGGTGGCTAGGGGAGAGGTGTAGTTCTGGGGTAAGGGAGTTCCAGAAGATAGGGGCATAGGCAGAAAAGCCAGTTTCCCCCCAGGCCAGTGGAGCACCAACATTCAGTGAGAGGCTGGGAGGCCACAGATCCTGGCAAGTATGCGGAGAACAAATGCTGCAGATATCTTACTAGTGAAGGATGGGGAGCAATGAGAGGCACAGTGTCTATATGCAGAAGAGAAGAAGTTTGTTGTTTAGGTTAAGTCAATATGTCACCAGAGTGCTCCAGGTGTGAGCTGTGGTTGCCAATCGAAACAACCCCTCTGTAGCTGCTGGCTGCCAATGCCATTCTAGTTGTAAGGCAGTTTATTTTGATGGCATTTGTGTCTGTGTTTGTATTGTCACCTTTTTATCTGTTTTACCCCCATCCTGTTTGGTGTCAGCGGTTTGAACAACCCAGGAGAATTGCAATCTCCAGTGACAGTCTTCAGTACAAAAATAAGAAAAAACAGTGCACGCACCAGGACTCGATGCAATCATTATTTATTTAAATGGTAAAGTCCCAGACTGACCAGATATCAGGCAAGCAGCCCCTATGGATTGCCTCTTCCACAAAGCTTCATCAAGGCCCCCTGATGAAGTCTCGTTTTTGTGTTTCCAGTGTTGATTAAGAAAACATCAGCACCGTTGGGAAGAGTGATATGCACTTCCCTTCCCACTGCATTACCATAGTCTACCATACAGCAGACCTTCTATGGTGAAAGTTGCCGCAGGCTTGTGGGCACAAGAGTGGAGTCTGCCTTGCATTGCTACCCCTACCCCCGAATAAGGTTGGGAGGGCTAGTAGATGGAGTATAGCCCAGGCAGCTGCAGACTGTGGTGGCTCAGGATAGCAGAGGCCTAGAAAGGAGCTGAGGGGGGCCTGGAGCAGTGACTCTAAATCAGTAAAATGTCCTAGTTGGGCTGGGAGCGACTGGCTCTCTGGAGGTGGTAATGGTGGTTTGCCTGGCATGGTGCCCCTCAATGCTACCAAGTGCCTGCAGAACACGCACTGGGCTGAAAGAGGATTCTATTCCTCATGTTGACATGGGACAGAATCTGGGCTAGTGAGAGACAGGAATAGAGATCGTTTTGTTGTGACCTTTGTGTGTACTGACAGGGCCCCCGAACCCTTTAAGAACAATGTGTGTTATAATAACCTGGACTTTCTTTGTATGATTATAAAATCTGTACATGATATGCATATTTTCAAATAAAGAAAATATAATAATAAAAAAAAAGGAACCCACCCCAGCCAAGTCGATCTCTATTGCTATCAAGCTGTTCACCCGCCTCTATGTTTTACCTGTTTTAAGTATTTATTGTACAATATTTTGCACAAGCAATATGTTGATACAGTGTTTTTTGTTCATCTTACTGTTTGAACTTCAACATTTGACCTTTCTGACAAATGTAATTCCTAACATATCTAACCTAACTCTAAAGTCCAAGGGAATTTCACTCAGAAGCTAAGAGTCTGCTCCTACCAACGATGCTCAGCTCGGGACGTGGCATCACAGCTCCTTGAAGAGAGTCCCTTAATTGTTACATGTTGCTGTAGTCAGAATGGTAACTCCAGGATCAGGAGGGAGGAAGAACGCTGGCTACTGAGATGGAGGGTACATGAAGGAAACAGTCAGCAGTCAAAGGACAGTTTCGCACGGTACAGTGTGCGCCTCCTCAGGAAGTGTAGATGCCACTGTAATTACATCCCCTAATGCAATGTATTGATTGAGAAAGATGAGCCAGGTACTGCTGATTCTGAAGAGGCTGAAGTAGGTCTGAAGCAGTGAACTGAAAGCAATAAAGAACTGTTTCAGTACAAATGGAAGCGCAACGCCCTTTTTTTGTACCTTTTAAAACTTGGCTGATTACATCTTGATTGATTGGCCAGAGCTGCCATGGATGGAACATCTGTTCCACGAACTGCCAATGTGAGTGGCTCAAGGCAGGGAAGCATAAGGCTTCAGCTAAATGACGGCTACACTGGGGAAGAGAGTCAGGCCTTGCCAGGGACTTTGACATATTTATTTGGCCAGGGTTATTTGCTGAGGACAGCCCCGCTAAAATGTAGAATCTCAGATTAGTTAGCTCCTGCTTCTATCCACATTTTACAGTTCAGTATACTGAAACACTAAAAGGTTAAGGAACTTGCTCAGGGTCAAACAGCAAGTAAGTGACAGTGGTAGTATTTAAGGGAGAACTGCTCTGACTCTATAAGTAATTTACACCAGTAGAAGCCGTTTTTTTAAATACTGATTCAAATTCTGTTACTTTTCCAGCTATACAGACAGGCTCTTCAGTTATCCAAGTGGAATTTTCTGATTTACTTGCTGCCGGTAAGAACTAACTGTATTATGTAGTTTATGTCTCTGTTGTGCTCTTCCATTGTTGGAACAATACATCCATGTTCTACTTGAAAACCCTGTGGTTGAGAGGGACATAAACTGCATCGCTCAGTTCTAAAATGGTACTTAAGACCTGAGTGTAAATCCGAAACACTTTGAGGTTACTAATGAGTCCATATAGATGGACCAATAACAGAATTTGAACCAGTACTTAAAAAACATGTGCTGCTGGGGAAAATGGCTTACAGGTTCAGCACAGTTCTCCTTTAAACCTAGATTTCCCTGTTACCAAGCCTGGGGTCCAGCCCTCACATCATGCTGCCTCTAATCTTGGCTGCACTGGGAAAGGTTATACCATGGGGTGTGTGTGTGTGTGTGTGTGTGTGTGTGTGTGTGTGTGTGTGTGTGAATGTGTACTGAGGGGGTATTCATGGGCTTTCTTCAGAGTGGAAGTGCGCAGACAGTTGCCTGGAATTTTCCTGTGACATATTCTCAATTGGCTTCGGCAGGTACCAGAATAGAATTTGTTTTTGTAGCACCATTCATGCACGCTGTATCCCAAAGCACTTTACAAAGCAATGAGTTCAATGCTGGAGGTGCAGGGACTGTATGCAGTACTCATACAGATGCCATGAAGGCCACTAATACCACACTCACAGCCATACTGCATTACAACCTGTGCAACTGAGAGAGGAAATGTTGGTCGTTCACTGCAGATAAAGACCATTTATGTGCTTACTGTAACAGTAGATCTTCCAGAGAATCTCTTCCCTTAGGCCACACCTTTGAAACTATTCCTATGTCAACACTAGGACCACATGGAATTTTTTTCTAGCCAGCGGCCACCCACAATGATGTCATGCATCAGCATCTACACAAATGTGGACAGCCCCCATCTCTCCTCAGTTCCCTGCTGGAGATTGTGCTCGAATGACTCTGTTTTTGGGGAACCAGGAGATTATACCAGCGCTTCTGGTATTAGACAGACATAGGTGCTGGAGACAGCAGTCCTAGAAAATCCCAAGGCAGAACTAATGGATGACATATTTTCCTAAAGCTGATAAAAAGAGGGAAGGAGGGAGGGCCAGCGTGGCCTAAGGGAAGAAATTCTCTTGAAGATCTACTGTTATGATATGTACTAACTGTTCTATCTTCTTCGAGGATATCTTTTCCCTTAGCCCACCCCTTTCAAATGAGTCCCAAGCAGTCTAAAAGGCCAAATGGGAGGATGGTGCAGTCTGTTCATGACTGCAGGTCCTGTAGGACAGCAAGGCTGAAGCCTGTTTATCTATGAGAAACACTGTCCAGTCTGTAATGTTTAGTAAAAGTGTGGACCATACTCTGGGTGGCTGCAGCACAGATGTCAGCCGAAGAAACATTTCTGAAGCAAGAAACAGATATGGCCATGCACCTAATAGAATGACCATGAATCGCATCAGAAGTTCCTTACCGTACTTCCTGTAACAGAATTTAATACAATGTGCTAGCCATTTGGACAAGCACTGTTTCAATACAGGGATGCCCTTTTACCCAGGGGTGAGTAAAACAAAAAGGTGAGAGGACTTTCTGCAGTCCTTGGTGTAATATTGTATCTTAGGATTCTATGTACATCCAAAGCATGGAGCAATACTTTACCTTGATTGGCACGCTCTGGATAATAAACTGGGAGGCAGTTGGTTTGATTTAGTGTGAACTCAGACAACACGATATCCAAAAGGGAGGGTTGAGCTGCGCAACCCCCAATGCGCTGGGGCACACTAGTAATGTATGCGGCACAAGTGCGGGGGGTGTGCCCATGCATATGCAGCACATCCTGATATTCAGCCCGGGATGTGCGGCGCATATGCTGGCACATACCCACCTTGCGCTGTACAAGGGGGTGCAAAGATGTGCCCGATGACACCAGCAGCAAGTCCTGGCCACCCACAGGTGTGCTGCCATATTGCAAGGTGCAACACAACAGCCACCTGCCATAGGTGGCCACCCAACCACCCAGGACACAGTCCACGAGCCCCATGCCCAGGGGGCATCATGCCCCCCCTCCGCCCAATTGTGGGCATGTGTAAAATGAAGCCCTGGTGGTCTAGTAGACTGACCCCCTTCACCCGATCATGGGCATGTGGAATAAGAAGCCCTGGTGGCCCAGTGGAACCCCCTCCAGCACCCGATCATGGGCGGAATGCTTCAAGGACACCCTGGTGGTCCAGTGGAACCCCCTCCAGCACCCGATCATGGGCGGAATGCTTCAAGGACACCCTGGTGGTCCAGTGGTATCCCATCCCCACCCACCCATTGTATCCCCACCACCTGCACCCTCCCAGGCAGCGGTGGTGGTAGCACCCTACCCACAACCGCCTGTCACCCTCTGACCTAACGGCGTACAGTAGGGCTGTATGCCCTGTTGGTCCACTGCATGGGCCAATGGGTGTGCTGAACCATGCTATGCTACAATCCTGATGTGAATGAGCGGCTCATTCACAATTCGGGACTGTAAGCAATATGCCTCTGCTTGCCTTCAGACTGGAAATGGCGCTGTACTGTACGCTATCAGCTCGATGGGCAGCCGGGCAGCTGGGCGGGTGCGCCACCCACCACTTGATGGGGGGGCAGGGTGGCAGGGCCCCAGTGGGCGGGTGGGGAGGGGGTTACCACTGGACCACCAGGGATGGATTTCACTACTGCCCACGATCGGGCATTGGATAGTGGTCCACTGGACCACCAGGGATGGGAATCACTTCTGCCCATGATCGGGCATTGGAAAGCGGTCCACTGGACCACCAGGGATTAAATGTACACATGCCCGTGCTCGGGCAAATGGGACTGGAGCCTGCCAGGGGGCTGCGGGGCATCAGTCCCCGATGGCTGCAGCCTGGCAGGGTGCCAGGCGCAAGTCACCGGGGATTGGCGCACTGCATGCAAATGGAGCCATAATGACATGCAAATGGCCTCATATGCACCTTGCGTGCATTATGGCCTCATTTACATGCCCACGGCTGAATATCACAGTTGCTGCACTTAGCGCAACTGCACTTGAACTGGCGCAGCCCCCTGCTCCCTTTCTGCCACTTGCGCTGGTGCAGTGCCACTGCACCATGCACAGTGCGTGTGCCCTCAGTACCATATTCAATGGTGCTGAGCCATGCCACAGCACCGTTGAATATCGCCTGGTCCATGCCCTGGCTCAGCCCAGATGTGCTGCGCCCAGGCTTGCGCCCCTGTCTAGCACAGTCTGAATATCCCGGCCCCTGTCTTTATAAAAAATCAAATAAGGAGGTCCACACACTACAGCCTGTAGCTCTGAAATCCTTCAAGTCAAAGTGATTGCAACCAAAAATAATGCACCACAGGAGGTTCACTGAGTATAGTTGATGGCAGGAAAAGAACTAAAGAGAGATGGGGCCACCCATGTTTATGTAGACACTGACGTGTGATGTCATTCTGGGCGGCCTCTGGCTAGCAAAAGTTTCCATGTGGTCCTAGCACTGACACGGGTATAATTCCAAAGCTGTGGCCTAAGAGATGAGAGATCTTCAAAGAAGACATCATCTTCTTTTTCAAAAAGAGCAATAAGTTCCCTCTGGACAGCCACCAGAGGCGGGCAGATGGGACCGCGGTTAAATATCTTCTGAAAAATGACTCTGCAACAGTGCAGCATCCCCTTTACCGTAAACAAGGTGGGAAAATTCATGTAGCCAGGCAGCCAATGAAAAACTGCTTTGGCCCTCAGATTTTGAAAGTTAGTGGTCAACTGGCCACCAGCCAACAAAGTGATTTTTCCTACAGCCATCTAACCTTCCTGGTCTAGAAGTGAGAGTGCTGCCAACTGAGGCATTGACATTAGTTAACATAACTTCACTCTCACACAACTGCTCAAACCAAACACGGTGGCTGTCAAGAATGGAGGATGCAGGTGATAGATGGAGGCGTGCATTAAAATGGAAGCTCACCTACCACTCGTGACGCTTGCCACACAGGTTTGGGAATGAGCCCATGCTACTGGAAGGAGAGAAGGGTCGAGCAAGGATGCCCTCCTCCTTTGGGGAGGGGGGCTTGCTGTCTCTGCTGCAGTGTTGCCACCTGCATGACCACAGATAATAGCACAGCAAAAGTCAGTGGGGGAGGATGGATGTCAGCTGGACATGTGGCCAGTGCACCATTGTGTACTTCCCCACATTGAGTCCCATGTATGCTGATGTTGTTTTTGCCACTCAGGAGTTATGGTCCCGCCCCCTCACTCATGGAAATAAATGACATATTTGAACAAAGGCCATTGTATATCCTCTATTTCTTTAACATTTTACAGGACTGGATAGCCTTGTTTGGTCATGAGGGACAGTTACAGCACTAAACTGTAAATTAAAAGTTACAACATGGCAACAAAACAAAAATTACAGGAAAATGCCTAGCTACAGTAGGATACAGTGTATATAACACTTACCTAAGAGATTCAAAGTAAGGATTAAGCCACGACAAACATAGATAAGGAATTATATGTATGGCTTTGGGGGGTTCGGCTGAGTGGTTCCAACCACCCAGCCATACATTAATCCATGAGACCCACGCTCTGGAGTGGGTTAATCTGCTTGTAACATGGGCAAGGAAAAATGGTTCAGCTCACTGGAGATAACTGTTTCTTGTCCATGTTACAAGTAATGCTTCATTAATTTTGCACTGCAGTGCATTGTTATGGACAATCTATGATTACTATTGGGTGGCAGAAGAGTTTTTACCTGGTGTTGGTGATGTAGTGACTTCTCTGGTGTCAGGGAGTCCTGTCTGAGAAGTTGCGACATGAGCAAAAAACACGTCGATGATAATATTTTTAATAACACTGGTAATAATGTGCGGTGAATATACAGTAGTACAGGATGTATTTAATTGATGTCCCGAGCAGTTGTGGCACATACACCTGATGTGTTGCTGTGCATCAGCGTCTGATTTTTTAACATTGATTCGGAATAAACTGGTGCTAACACATCAGAAATGCTAACATTCTAGACCTTATTATTACTAATAACTTAGAACGTATTACCAGCCCAAGGGTTATTAGTCACTTGGCAACCAGTGACCATAATATGGTTGAATGTTATGTAAATTGCTTTAGGACGAAAGATAAAGTTTCTACAGAAACTCCGGATTATTAAAATACTGAGTGGACAAAAATAATAAATGAATTAAATAACATTAATTAGGCCTTAGTCTCAAAGGGCTTAATGTTGGAAATATGTGGGATAAAATTAATAACATCATCCAGGATGTGATACATAAACATGTCCCAATGAGAAAAAAATATAACAAAAAAGGAATTATTCCACTATGGTTCAATAAATCTATTACGAAACAGATACGTAGAAAACATAAGTTATTTAAAAGGCATACAACTAACCCTAGTAGTAAAAATCAGATATTATACAGAACTGAACAAGTTAAATTACACAAATTGATAAGGAAGGTGAAAAGAAAACTAGAACAAAGACTGGCCCATAAAAAGGACTTGAAGAGCTTCTATGCTTGTATAAATACGATAAAACAAGCAAAAAATGCTATTACTTAAATTGTTCAAAATGGGGAATTGATTAGTGATGCTGAAGAAATAGCTCAAAGTTTTAATCAGTATTTTGCTTCTATATTCAACCCATCTACTAGTCCCAACCCTGTATTTATCTTGGAAAACATTCTCCTGATCAAAATTCTGACAGAAGAAGTGTTAGATGAGTTACTGAAACTGAAGACTACATCATCACCAACAGGCCCTGACAACCTAAGTCCTGTAGTATTAAAGAATTTAGCAAAACCATTATCTTATCCTCTCACCATGTTATTTAATACATCCTTACTATCAGGAGAGGTTCCAAACGACTGGAAAAGGGCCGTAGTAGTTCCCATTCATAAAAAAGGTAATTGTTCCAATGTATCCAACTATAGGCCGATTAGCCTAACTTCAATCTGTTCCAAACCAATGGAAAGGATAATTAAAAACAGGATAGAAAGTGAAATGGATGTACCACACCTTATAGATCAGTCTCAACATGGTTTCCATAAAGGACTGTAATGTGTTACCAATCTCCTGTCATTTTATGAATATGTAAGTGACCACCTGGACAGGAATAACTCCACTGATGTCATCCTCCTGGATATAAGAAAAGCGTTTGATACCGTGCCCCATGATTTATTAATAACTCAATTAAATGCCACTGGAATCAACAAATATATTGGCTTACAAATCGCAAGCAGTCCATCAGAATTAACGGTGTACAGTCCAAGGAAGAGGGTGTCACCAGTGGAGTGCCCCAGGGATCGGTGCTTGGTCCTGCACTGTTTTCTCTGTATATTAGTGATATAGGGAGAGGTATAATAGTGTCATCTCAAAATCTGCAGATGACACTAAGATAGGAGGTGAAGTGGACTCCTTGAAGAGTTATCTATATCTTCGTCAGTACTTGAAGAAGAATGAAAATCGGGGGAAACGTACCAAAATGGAATTTAATGAAACTAAGTGCACAGTTATGCATTTTGGAAACAAAATCCTGGATATAAGTATAAACTTAATGGTAAAACTCTAAAATCTTCCAAGAAGGAACTTGATTTGAGTATTTGGGTGAATACTGACTTAGCCTCTGCTGATCACTGTCATCATGTACAGTGCCGTATCACGCACTACTAATAGATTATTAAGAACAATTAACAAAACTTTCTTAACAAGGGAACAAGAGTGTCTAATGAAATTATACAAATCTTATATCATTTCTCACCTTGATTATAGATCTCCTATTTGGATCCCATATTTAAAAAAGTGACACCAAGTTAATAGAAAAAACACAGAGGAAACTAACAAAATTGTTAATATGATTTAAAAACAAGGAATATATGTCAAGAATCAATTATTTAAAATTGTTTATCCTGGAGACTAGAAGAAAAAGGGGCGATTTACTTCTGACCTATAAGATTATGCAGAATCCTATCTTGATGGGGTTATGTGGGTTAAAAAGCAAAAATATATTAATAAAGGAACTGAGATCGCATACAAGATAATTATATGCTCCTAAGGTCAAAACAATTAAAAGATCTAACTTTTTTTACTATTAGATCTGCAAAATTATAGAATTCCCTACCAAGTGATATAGTACTGGCACCCTGCTTTGAACAATTTAAGCACAGATTAAATGATTTTCTTATCCAAAACCAGATGGGCCATTAACCCCACTAGGAGTGGAAGACCAATTAAATGGGCTGTCAGCCTACTTTGTCTTAACTTACCAAGTATTACCAAGTAATACTATTTGCACCTTTATAAAACCTACAATACAGTTTTTTCATTATGCAAAAGTGCAGTTTTTATTCAAACGCTACACAACCAGATAGCCACAATAAGGATTTGCACTGTGCAATCATCAAATACGTGCCTACAAAGGTTTGCAGCTGCTTGCATCTGTGGGACTACTACTACTAGCACACTTCAAACACTGGAGCTGCAGGCACAGGGTAAATCTCATTTTTTATTTGTTTTCATATTTCCAATCACTCAATGTTTTGACACATTGGAGAATATTTCACTTTCTCCTCATCTGCACATATTTTAATACAGTATATTGAATACTGCTGTGTTACGACAAGCAGATTTGTAACTGTCATCTATCGTGTGGCCAATATAATTACTGCACCATGCATTATTGTTGCCATGATCATACATTAATTGAGAGTTAATGTATGAACACGTTAGTGACACATGATGCAATTTATCCAATCCTGTGTAACCATTTTTCTTGCCTATGTTACAAGTTGATTTAGGATTATGGCGCAAGCTAGGAAAGTGAAGATGCAGGGGGAGAATCAAGGAGTTGGAAGACAGGAACGTGCAGGGAAAAACCGAAACAGTCATATAGCCGATACCGTTATATTAGTTAGTGACAGAATTATGTGAAAGATAGGAACATGCAGGGAAACATGGAAACAGTCATATAGCCGATACCTTTATATCAGTTAGTGAAAGAATTATCTGGTCTTAGTAAATGTCTGATTTGTTACAGAATAGCGATAGAAACAGGACAGACCTGCCACTTTCCCCCTGTGGCTGCATAAAAAGTGCACACCCCGCATGCTCCACCACCACAGCCACATAGCCAGAGCTGTATCAGGAAGGTTCAGTGTTCCTCTGTGAAGGACAATGAATCATTTACATTAACCCTAACTGTGCACCATTTTAACAGAGCCACACTGGAAAGACATCTCTCTTAACTGTGCACATTTGTACAAAGTTTTAAAGGAGAAATGTGTTGAGCCCGTGAGTTATTTTTTCCCTAAAGCTGCATTTCAAAATCTGGTTCCCATTCTTCTATTGCTCCATCTTTCTTGGCCTTTTATCGGACACAGCTGGTATTTCTGATTTACATGCAAGGGGTAACTACTGCTTTAGAACTGTACTGGGCAGTTTATGCCCCTCTCAGCCACAGTGTTCTACAGTAGAACATGGATAAATTGTGTGAACAATAAAGGGGCTGAGCACAGACATAAAGTACATCACATGGTTTGGCAATCATCCTTACTACCAGTGTGTAAATCAGAAAAAACTCACTGAGTTACCTAGTAGGCTACTAAAGATGAAACGATAACAGAATGCAGCCCAGCAACTGAAAGTCATCTTAAAACACAGGCTTGCACATTGAATGAAGTTCTCTTGACATAAAACAAATGTTTGGACTACAGTATGTGGATATGATAGGGGTGTGAACACCCCAACATTGGTATTCATTACCATCACCAGCACTGGGCTACACTGCAAGCAGCATATTTGTCTGAAAGCATGCTCTGCACTTGCTTCCTACTCCGGCACTCAGCTCCATTTTGCTGCTGCTGCACTGGACATGAACAGTCCATTACAATAACCGGGGGCAACTTGGTTTGAAGGACCCTAAAGAGAATCCATAGTAGGGGATTTTGGTTGGCTGCTTGAAATGGGGGAGAGGGTACCTGAATCCTGCTGTCTGGTGCAGGTGGGAGGGGCTGGGTTTTGTATGGCCTTAAGACTGGCCTGCTCAGTCAACTTGGCACAGTGATAGTGCTACTGCTTGGGACACTGGTGACCCGAGTTTGGGAACGAGCTTGGGTTGTCCGGTGCCACCGGAGGGAGGAGGACTGCACATCCTCGGTAACGCACTCCTCCTCCTCCAGGGTGGGAAGGTCACCATCCCCGCTGCTATACTGCCACCTGGTGACCACAGGTGGCAGTGCAGTCAGAGGTGTTGAGGGAGAGGAGGAGGACACAGGCTGAGATCCGGAGTGGCAGTATGCCTTGGTGTGCACATGTCCCATGGATGTCCTGCATCCTCAGGGAGAGGAGAAGACCAGGAAAATGGTCCCCACAGCCAGCCTGGTGACAACCTCTGGTGACCCAAAGAGGACAGAAAATGGAACCCTAAGGAGTCAGCCTGATGAAGAATTTGTATTAGTAGGAGGAGGGTGCTTCCTCCTTTCCCACATGGTGGGGGGGGGTGAAACTGAGGCAGCATGGAGGCAGAGAACCTACAGGGATCTGGTTGTAGCACCTTGAAGGACCCAGAGGGATAGTCTAGTCATGGCATAGAAGGGGACATAAACAGAGAATCAAGATGAAAAGGACTGACCTGCTCCCTAAGGTCCAGCTGGGGCTCTGGTAGGTTAGTAAAAGCCCTCTGGGTGAGAAATGGGGCAAAAACATTTGTATAGTGTTGTTTGGGAGGGGTCTTCTGCAATTGGGTGGGGGAAGGAGAGTATCTGAAAACAGAAATTGTCCTAATAGTGCTGCTATTTGATACAGAAGGAAAAATACACCTGAATCCAGCCACTGACTGGTGCACAGCCTTAACTGATACACCATAACCACTGCTGCAGCTGGGAAGCATTTTAATCTTGAAGATTCCCAAAAGAATTATGACACAACTTTAAACCCATGTGCACAACCTACTCAATTTCTAAAATACTTATGACATTACTGATAAAATTATACTCTTTTCATTTGATCAAGAAACTGCATCTGTGCCTTTTTCGAATGTTGTCTATATGATTCATTAGAATTTAAATGCCACAGGTACTATATATCACATTGATCAATTTTGCTTCTAAAAGGACAGAATAATCACTATGCTTCACTGAATAATCTGGAGTCTGGAACAGTGCTTGCTAAATATTATACAATGCATGTTTAATTCCAATATTCAGTTAACCCATTTCCTAATCAAGTGCATGTTTCCTTTACAAAAACAGTGTCTCTAGCATAGCTCTGAGTGTTCTACAGGAGCTGGCTGGTTCTGGCCAGCAGACAAGGCCTGCAATCCAGTTGGTAATCATGTTATAAAAAGAGGCACATGGGCAAATACTATTCAAACGTACAGCAAAATGAATAATTGCTTTTGTTCTCCAACGTTTCTGCCTAAGATAGTCCAGCTGCGATGCAAAATCTCATTTGGGAGATGGGGTGGAGTGTGTGTGTGTGTGTGTTGGGGGAGGGGCTTGCTTATTTTATTAACGTTTGGTACAGGATTAGCACCATGAGATGGAAATCTTGTTAAATGGCACGTCCTGTGCATGAATTACTGACAAGCAAGATAACATGAAACAAAATTAAAAAAAACCAAAAACGATTAAAAATATGTTAAAATTTCTGTTTTAGAAGAGCAGAGAAGGCAGTCGAAGTGACAGAAGTGATGCTTCTCTCCAGTGTTACTGCCAGGTATGGGAGTCTAGGGAGATCAAGAGACTTGCTCCAGATCAACCAATAAGACAGTGAATATGACAGGGATTGCTATCCTGAGATCCCAGGATCTCCTGGTTCACAGATCTGCGCTGTAACTATTGCACCACACAGCCTCTCAACTGCATACTGTGAAATGTGTTGTAAAGAGCGCCTCTCCAGCTATCTGCAGCTAATGGAAAGAACTAACAGGAAGCACCTTTACTGGCATGGAAGTTCCTCCTTAGCAGTTTTACATTTTTAAGCAATCCCCCTCCCCCCCGAAGGGACCTTAATCTGCCCTGACAAGTTCGCTTCCATGTCCTTATAAGTGACTCCACCGCTACGATCAGACATTTTGTGGCACCGGTATAGGAAGAGTGTGGGGGCGTGCTTCTTTCAATTTTGTGGAATGTCTTTCTGAATGCTTTTGTTTTGGACTTCTAATTGACTTTTGGTTAAAAAATCTAAGCCAGGGGTCAATTAACAATGGTCCTGTTAGTTGAACCCTGGCTCTTATTTTACTAAAAGTCCCTATAAAGTCAGAAGAAAAAAGCACTGATAAAGAGTAAAAAGATCCCTTTCAGCCAATTAGAAATCAGAGCTACTGTCGCATTATTCTGCAATAACCAGACCGCAGACTCTAGAAAACAATGAGTTAGGTCTTAGATAGAATTACCACTAGTATCATCCAACCATTTCCAAAATTAATCGTTTATATTTTTATAATGCTTGAAGCTACATTTTGAAAGTTGTAACATTTGAACAGTTAATGTAGTTCTTCAAGGCAAGGCATATTTTATTTTTCAGGTGCCCAACCCCAGAGGCTCTGGGTGCCGTACAATCAAAATACATCAAAGAACAGGTAAAATGCCATAACAAAATACAAAACAGATCTATTGCTACATGCACATACATGTAGATATAATATGCTAAAAATGACAGGACTTAATGCAGTGAACCATTTTATGTTTTTATATCGATATGAAACATTTTATGTTTTTTGTATTGACATATGGTCACTGTAGTAATACGCTAATAATATACCTTCTTAACTGACTCCAAGCTTTCATTTAAAAAAAAAATCTTAAGTCTCTACCCTACTGGTTCCATCACATTTAAAAAAAATATATTTTCAAAGGTCTAACTCGAACTGTTGAGGCTAGAAACATTTTTTTTTTAAATGACAGCTTGGAGTCCAGCTGTTAAAGGAAATTTGTCAAATTTGTATCTGAGCTTCACAGCCCATTACCTTAAGTCTGCACTAACCTTTTGCAGCCCAAAGTAGAATTTTTTATAAGGTCCTATGCGGGAGGCAAGGGATCATAACTGGAGCCAAACTGGGAAGCGGAAGGGATTGCATGGCCATACGTTCAGCTCCAGTTATGATCCCTTTCTCCCGCACAGGACAGCATAAAAAATTCTACTTTGGGCTGCAAAAGGCTAGTGTAGACTTTATGTAATGGCCTATGAAGCCCAAAAAGACAAAGGGCAGAATTCTCAAAAGGGATGCACTCAGCGCATCCCAGATGTGCCGGTGCATCCCTGACTTGTGCACTGGCACGATTATGGACGGGGACTGATGCACCAGCCCATCCTCAATTCACTGACACATTGCAGAAGTATTGCATACCACCCAAAATGATATGTGGTGCATTGGGAGGGGCTGTGCCGGGACATGCCCTTGCATATCATGCACAGCCCCATTCACAGCCCAACTTGGAAGCGCATCCCTGGGGCAAGTCCGGAGATGCACCTCCCAGAGATAAGTCTATTTCAAGTAGACGTAAGTGGGTGGCCACCCACAGGCAGACTGCTGTACTGCAGATAGCAGCATGGCAGTCTGCTCATCCTGCCAGTCCAGTGTGCCCCCCTACCTGCCTGATTCCCTGTTTTGATGCTGCACACTGCGGTGGACGTCCCATAGTCACAGCAGAACCCCCCTTCCTGCCCAAATCCCCTGATGCGTGCCACACATTGCGGTGGTACTATACAAGGTGCAGACCACACCCCCCACCCAAAACCCCAAGTATATGCTGCACACTGCAGCAGTACAGACTTATGGGCTGAACTCCCCACCCGACACCCCGAAAACATACCGCACACTGCAGCAGTGCACAGGGAATAGCGGTACACCCATGCCAGCCCACTCACAATGTGGCTGAAATCTCCTAAGTCACCCTGGTGGTCTAATGGACCCCTCCACCTATGCAGGCACCCTCTCCCCACCCTGCTCCCCCCCCATCCCAGTTGGTTCTGATGTTTGGCGGGCAACACAACCCACCCGCACACCACCACGGCTGTTTGCCGACAGAGCTGTCTGTGAATGACAGCTACAGTACTACTGCAAGCCCATTGGTGGACCCTGTTGACCAATGGGTGTGCAGTGTGTACTGTACTCTGTGATTCATGAGGAGTGACTAGCCAAGACTGAAGAACCTGTGGTGCCTGGACAGAGAACCTAAGGGAAAGCTTCTTCTGGTAATTAGAGAGCATGCTTCTAAATTGGGAATACTTCAAAAAATCCTCCTGATGGAGATGACATCAGTTGCGCAAGGTCTCAAAGATGTCTAGGTGATTGTGCATGGGGTGCTATAGAGTCAAACAAAACAGTGATGTCTTGGTTCTTCCAAGAGGCCCAGGTGGCTTTGCGCCTACCAGTCTGAATTAGGTTTTTCCCCTACAGAGGTATGTGAGCCTGGGAGACAAAAGAAGTCTGAAGTCAGTGTTCCAGGGTCTTCCAGTATCGAACAGAGACAGCTACTGTCAGTTTGGTTTTGCCAGTTACCCTGGGCTTGGCGTATAACCTGGCAAGCAGGCTCGAGCTGGGAAAAGGTTGTTCTCCAGTGAGACCCACAGAGGAGATCAAACCTGGAAGAGGGGGAGGAACCACCACAGGGTTTGAGAGCAGCAAAAAAACAACATAGAGGCTGGCCTGATGGTGCTGCGGATTGAGGCGCTGGATGCCACACCTCGCACCATGCTGGTGACCTGGATTTGGATGTGAGCCCAGGGTGCCAGGGGTTGGCAGGGGAGGGATGGGATTGAGCATCCGGACTGCTCTCCCATCCCTGGGGAGGGATCTAGGGAACCATCGCTCTGTAGTGGCCCCTGGTGATGACCGGTGGGTGCTACCGGAGCGGGGTTAAGCAAGGGGCGGAGTGTGGCAGACATCAGCACATTGTGCCCGACATCATTGCACGCTCACACTCTGGGGGGAGACATAAATCAGGAGAAAAAAATGGTAGCACAGGTCCGTGGCAGCATGATGGCTGCAGCTTCACCAGCCGATGAATGTCTGAACCAGAGGTGTGTGCTGGTATTGGTGTCTTGCAGGGCACGAGGACATGGGGGGAGTCCCTCTCGACAGTATAGCTGCATATGCCAGCTGGGCACATCCAACTTCGGGGTCGGAGGTGAAGGACGAGTGGTAGCTGGGGGTAAGCAGAGGCTGTGGCTGCAAGGAGGATAAAATATGATATAATAAAAAAAATAAAAAAACATAGAATGCCTAGAACCAGGAGAGGTTCCAACCACCTCTGTACCAGCACACCTGCAGTTTTGCCCTACTGTAACACAGAGGTTTGCCATCCCACAAGAACTTGCTGACCATGGCATCCATTTTGGCAAACCATTGTGCAGGTACCTCTATTGCCAAATGGGCAAGATAGTGAATACTTTTAGGGGCCAGAGTCATCCTAAGTGCTGCTATCTTCCTGGTGAGGGAAAAGTGGAGAGCTTTCCACCTATCATAATCTTCTTTTAATTTTCTAAGTAGGAAGGACAAGTTGTCCAACACTACTTTGCCAAGATCTGGTTGGATGCAAATACCAAAATACTTAATACCCCCAAGGGCCATTGTAAGCCAAAGCTATGCAACAAAGATTAGGTACAGACTGGGGAAGGGGAAGGCTTTCCATTTAGGTTGGGTTAGCTTTAAGTCCTGAAACCTCTTCGAAGGCCAGCAGTACCCGGAGAAGAGTCAGTATGCTAGCAGGTTCATCCTCCAAAAGCACGAGACAATGGTCCACTTACAACAGTGTTTGAAGCTCTGACATACCAACCTTCTACCCCTTGAGGTCTGGATGATGATGATGCGAGGCTATCACTAGTGGCTCTACTGCCAGTACAAAAAGCTCAGGTGAGAAGGTGCACACTTGATGAGTACAGAGCCTGAGGGAAAGGGAACCGGAGAGAGTGGAGTTTGTCAGAACCCACGCCACAGGAGATTGATGCAGTGCCTTGATCCAGCCCCCAAAATACAGTCCAAAACCCATTTTGCCCATATTGGTTTGCAGATACCCCCACTCCACAGAGTCAAATACTTTTTCAAAACTGATGGCTAGTGCTGCTGTTGGAGTGTAAACAGAGCTGACCGAGATCATTAGGGAAAAGAGGGCTCTGTGGTGCTCCGAGCTCAGGTGACACTTTATAAAACCCACTTGGGAAGGATGTAGCAGAAGGGGAATTAAGTGTTTGACCCTAGTGGGTAGTGCCTTGGCAAGAACTTTCTCATCCATGTTGATTAGCAAGATGGGTCTGTAACTGCCAGTGGAAGAAGGATTCGTCCCTTTCTTCAGAAGGACTGTAATGATCACCTCACGCATAGTGGGAGGAAGGATGGACTGGGTTATGGGATTCCTGGAACACACTGGGTGGGATACTCAGAAGGGTTGCACCATGCGCAACCCACTGATGCGCCCTGGTGCGATATTCAAAAGTGGAATGTGCCTGACACAAATCCCAATGCGCCGGAGTGCATCAGTAATGTATGCAGCGCAAGTGTGGGGGGGGGGCGTGCCTATGCATGTTCCGCACATCCCTATATTCAGCCTGGGACGTGCTGAGCCCATGCAGGTGCAACCCCTACTTGCGCTGCACACATTTGATCAAAAAAATAAAGGAGCAACAGCTGGCCACCCACAGGTGAGCTGCCGTATTGCAGGGCACAGCACAGCAGCTGCCACCTGTGGGTGGCCACCTGAGCTCCGGCGGCACCTTCGTAGTGGCGCCCCCATGCCCGATCGTGGGCATTAGTACTGTAATATTGGTCCCACATCCCTGGAGGTCCAGTGGACTGCTTGCAGCCTGATCGCGGGCATATGTAATAAAATAATAGTCCCATTTCCCTGGTGGTCCAGTGGACCGCTCACAGCCCGCCCGATCACGGGCGTCAGTAATAAAGTATGGCATATCAATCCATCCCTGGAGGTCCAGCAGTACCCCCCACCTGCCCACTGAGCCCCACCACCCCCCCAAGTCAGCGGCAGGCGGCAGCTCCCCACCCGCTTGCCATCCCACCGCCCTCCGACCAACTCCGTACAGTAGGGCTGTACGCCCACTGTCCACAGCATGAGTTAATGGGTGTGCAGCCCATACCAGATTAAGTCCAGAAATGAAATGGATCCATTCAAATTTCTGATTAGGTAACGGCATCGAAAGCTGCATGCCCATTGGCTCACGCTCAGGACCACTGGCGTGACAGCCCTACCGCATAGAGTCGGTCGGCGGGTGGTGGGGTGGCAAGTGGGTGGGGATCTACCGTCTGCCTGCTGAACGGGGAGCGGGCGGAGGGCCCGCAGTGGACGGGTGGGGAGGGGGGTACTGCTGGACCACTAGGGATGGATTGGTTTTTTATAATTTATTACTGACGCCCACGATCGGGCTGCAAGCGGTCCACTGGACCACCAGGGATATGGGACAGTTACAATTTATACATATGCCCGCAATCGGGTGTCGGAGCATGTTGCCGGTGGGGGCAGGGGGCGTCGGTCCCCGACGGCTGCAGCCTGGCAGGGCACCAGGTGAAAGTCACCGGGGATCGGTGCACCTGCATGCAAATGGCCCCATTTGCACGTGCACTTTTGAATATCACGGTTGTTGCGCCTAGCGCAACGGCACTTGCGCTAGCACGTCCCCCTGCTCCACTCTGACCACTTGCACTGGTGCAGTGCCACTGCGCCATACACACTGTGGGTGGCCAGGGTGTGATATTCAACGATGCTGTGCCATGGCGCAGCTCTGTTGAATATCACCCTGTCAACGCCCCTGCACATCCAAGTTGCGCTGTGCCACAGCCTGGTGCAGTCTGAATATCCTGCCCTGAGTGTACAATGGGAGCCACCAGATCAGATATCCCCTGGAATAGATCAGTCAGGATGCCATCACTCCCAGGAGCTTTATGGGGGGGACACAACCAACATCGCCACCTTCACCTCATGAACTATAAAAGGGAATTCCAGCCCCCCCACATCAGAACAGAAAAGGGGCAGAATAGGCAGGCCTCCAGAAAAGCTTGTAGCCTGACCAGATTTAGGGGATCTTTTAGGGGAAGGGAAAGGCCAGGTTACAGAGAGTCAGGGCAGGACTGACCCATCCCCAACTATGCCATGAGATGCAGGCTACTGCCACCCAACCCCATCTGTCAGCAAGATAGCTGCTCCTAGGCAGGGAATGTTCCATCCAAGGGCTGCACTCTATCCAATCTACATCGGGAGTTGGGCCACTCCAGCTGAAGAACAGTAGGGAAGGTCCAGTGAGGCCATCCAACCAGGTACAGGGGGAGTCACTGGAAGTCACCACCTTCTAGGGTACTAGAGAGATGGGGCAGAGTTAGTGTCAACTAACCATCAGTGGGCATCAGACTAGCAGCCCACCAGGGAGTAAACAGGTCCCAGGTCTATTCACAGAAGCTACAGATGGGGGGAGGTTGGAAGAAAAGCTCGCTAGCTGAAAAGATAAACTGAAGAGAGGGCAGTCCCACCACCCCTTACAACAGAATTGGCGAGATTCCTAACATAGCTCCTCCACCATGCACTGCAATGCTGCTAGAATATAGGTGCCCCCAAGGTCCAATGATAAAGACAGGAGAGTCAGATTGTTGGGGGATAGGGAAGAAGCCTACTGCCTGGAACTGCAGGGTGTTCCCATTGGCCTCCATGACAGCACGGCCTGGGAGCTTAAAGAGGAGCCCAAAACCCCAAGCCGCCTACACTCAATAACGTAAGAACACTGGAAACTGTGCATATCATAGCTATAAATGGACTAGAACAATAACAAGTGCTGTTAAACCTGAAAAGAAGAAACATTAGCACAAAGTCTATGTACGTGCCCCTGACGAGAGATAGCCAGGGACACTCTGGGCAAACCGAGAATCCATGAACGATAAAATGGCCAAAAAGGAAAAGGATGCAGTCTTGGGAGTGGGAGGTGGGGAAGAGTATAGCGGCCAATCTGAGTGCCCCACATTCTCCAGTTCAGAATAGACAGTGACACTGGGCATGGCCAAATTCAATAGTCTCAGGCCACATACAGCGCCTTTGCAAGAGATCAGCAATGTCTGGAACCAGCCAGCAAAGGACGAAGACACTGCACTGCACCACCACAGAACCCTCAAGCTTCCACAGTTCAGTACCTCAGGGGCTTGGGAAGGAATATAACCAGTCCAAATGGGTTTGGTGTGGACCATCAGTGCCAAGCAATAGTACCCAAGTAAGGTATCTAGTTCAGATAAGTCATTCTGAAGGAGGTCTCTGCAGCTTGGGCTCATCAGGTGCCTTGATTGAAGCAGAATATTGCTGAAGAATAGCAGGTGGGGTAGAAGCCTTCTCTGTCTAGAAATAAGTGTCTGTAGGAGCCAGCAGCTCTGGTGACTGTTGGGAAACCAGAACCCAGAACTGTCAGTAGGATGAGAAGCAGCTGGCTGCACTAGCTTCTTAGCAGGACTAATAGGGTAAAATCTGTTGTGGGCAAGGATGCAGGAATCACCACCGGGCTGCTGGCAGTCTCAGGTGATGGGAAGCTCAGACGAATGCTGCAGGAAGGATTCTCCTTCTCCTCAGTACCCACACAATTCTCTGCCTTCTGCTGTTTTCTACCATGGCCCCGTTTCTTTGGAATCTATCACTGATTGTCCTCTGGGAGCTGGCTAAGGATCCTGGCTGGGAGTTTCCACCAGTGGGGTAGTGTCCATGTCCACTGCCACTGAAGATTGTTTTTTTTTTTCATACGGAGAGGGCAAGGAACACATACCCCGGCCACTGACCAGTAATAACGTCCTCCACTGCAGCTGGAGAGTCAGACTGATACACTGCCCCATTAATGGTGACCCACAGTGAAGCTGGATATTGCTGAGCTGTCTGGGCACCTAAGTGATGACGTCTGCATTTTACAAGGCCACATGCCCAACGGCGTTGGGAGAGCTCAGTCGAGAAGTCCTGGCAAAAACAAATAGTGTATCCTTTCCAGTGAAGTGGCCCCCTTTCCCCCTAGCCAGTCTGAGAATATTTTCCTTAATTGGATATCTAAGCAGTTTGATAAGGATGGGATGGGGTCTGTCTGTAGGCTTGGGACAGGGGCCAGTGACCTATGGGCCCACTCTATTTTGAGAGGTGGGCTGTTGGGGGTATTGAGAACAGTAGGAATCAGTCAATGTAGAAAAGAAATTAGCTCCGTACATTCCACCTCCTTGGGCAGCCCTACCAGGCAGAGGTTATTCTGCCTGTCCCTCTTCTCCGTGTTGCCCACCTTCCACAACGAATACTTGATGGAGCGATCCTGCACCCAAAGTGTGGTCTGCAGGTCTTCCCCTCTGCTTCTACCCACTGCAGATGCTGCGCCATACCCTCTACTCAGTGTCCTAGGCTAGCAAGGCTGCTGCTCATTTTTGCAGTTGCTTGCTTAAGATCGACTGTGTCCAGTAGACGTTTTTGAAGTAAGCTGGTAACATGGGACAGGTCCAGGAGAGTCATCGATACTGCTGCATGCTGTCCATTGGAGCAAGGATCAGATTGGACCGCATCAGACAGTCTGACAAAGTCCCATGGTGTGCACTTTCACTTTCTGTGGCCACATTGAAAAAAGGAAAGCACAGTTCAGGGTCCAAAGAAACAACAAATTAGCACATCCCGGGAGCCAAAACAGGAATCATTAGAATCAGCACAGTGAGGGCTACCAGATGGCACACAGACTCAAGGTGTGTGCCAGCAGTTTTCCATGGATGAAGGGCAATTCTCCCTGGGTAAGTGCTCAGAACTGGCCTGTCATCTTGCCAGCACCAAGTCACCCCAATATTTGCTGTGCAAAAAAAATTATATTTTATATTTTGTAAAGATGGAAGCCCCATTCAGCTTTTGCAAACGTATAAGATACTCATATGATTATAAGAGATCCTCACTCACAGGCAAGCTCTCAGCACTGACTTGGGGAAATTAGCATTGATTAGTTATAATGATATTGATTATTTATAATGATTATGTATATTGATATTGATTATGTATAATGATATTGATTATAATGATTATGTATATTGATATTGATTATGTATAATGATATTGATTATTTATAATGATATTGATTATTTATGATTATATTGATATTGATGATTTATAATGATATTGATTATTTTTATTGTGTTTAAGACTTCTAAATAAATTCTAGTTTACTGTGCCTCCTATATAAAGTGAGTTTACTAAAAAGGTTCCTGCCCTTACAGGATTAAGTAAGGCGTAAATAAAGGGCAGACTGGATAGACCATGGGGCCATCTTCTGCTCTCAGTTTTCTATGTTTCTATAAAGGAGGGCTGCAGAGGAGCCTTTTGCATGTGATCAGACAGACCCTTGTAAATAGCATCTAAAGGATCAGAACTAATGAACAGAGCGCTAAAGAGTTCCAGAGTTCTAAGAGTGAGGAGGCTGTTGGTCTGTTCCTCAGATCCCTGAACCTCAGGGTCTACATTTTCCTACGGGGGGGGGGGGTTGATGTCAGTCAGGGATTGCTGGCATGACAGCAATTGTAGATAACAGTCCCAGGGGCTTAGACCGGATGAGCCAAAGGAAACCGCATAATACAGATGTGTGTTTAGTACTGGCATTAGCAACTTTAAGAGTATGAGAGTTCTAAGAAAAAGCGGTACTATATGTGAGTGTGAGTCCCTTAGCCATGGTTTACTAAAAGTAGCAGTATGATGGGGACCATAGGAAAAAAAAGGAAATGATTGTGCCATGTGAAACCCCTTTTGGAAAAAGGATGAGTGCCCCAAGGATGATATGCACCCAGATCAGATCCCAGATGGATAGATGGGGGGTTCTTAAAGACATTGTGACTCTGCAGAGGGGGAGTCAAGGAGAAAGCCTCCCATTTACTTTCACTGCTTCATGCACCAGTGCAGGGTCACACATATGTGCTGAGCTCTGCAAAATGAGATTGTTCTCTGTTGCCCAGATAGGTCCCACAAGCTTCTCTGATACAAACATACGAAGAGTGCCAGCAGATACAGGCCTGATGGTCTAGCTAGTCTGCTAGAGTGTGCAGTTAGCAGTCTGTTACACTGCAGCTGCTCCCCCCTCTCCTACCCCCATATCCAATTTCATGCCTGTACTAGCTGTTACCCCTCTCCCAGTGCCTCATTGGTGACCTTCCCCCTGACTTTGTCCCATCCAGTCTTAAAACTGCCCGGCCACCGTCTTTAAGGATACCACCTCCTCAGGCAGCGTGTTCCACCCTGTCACCACTCTCTCCATGAAATAGTGCTTTCTCATTTCCCTTCTGAATCTACCACCCTTCAACTTTAGATTGTGCCCCTAGTGTCCCTCCCTCTCCTTACTCTTAAAGAGCAACTTTCTTGCTCTATTTCAAAATCTTCCCCCCAAGAAGCAATATAAATCCTCACCTGGCGCAAAGTCAAATTCTTCATATATTTTTTTTTCAGTAGCCCCTATTTCGGAAAGGAAGGATCTGTAATTTGGCTCTGTGGAGTGCAATAATTCCTTCCACTTCCGGGTACTGCTTCAGTCTGCAGTCCACCCCCAATCCACCCCCAGCTATGTCATTTGTGATATCACTATTCAGAGAGCATGGGGGCATGCTTCTCATACTTGAATGGGGATGCATTTTAAAGTTAAATTTTAGTACTTCATATTGCCATTTGGAACTAATCATGGCCACCGATTAACTAAGAAAGACCTTGTTAGTTAATCGGAGGCCATGGTTAGTTCTGAATGGCAATCTGAAGTACTAAATTTTTTTTTTTTAAACGGTCCCATTCAAGTATATGATGCGTGCCCCCACGCTCTCTGAATAGTGATGTCAAAAAACGATGTATCGTGGGGGCAGATCGGGGCATACCGCAGATTGAAGCAGTACCAGGAAGTGGAAGGGATCATCACAGCTCGGCTCCACAGAGCCAAATTATGATCCCTTCCCTTCCAAAATAGGGGCTACTGAAAAAAAATATATATGAAGAATTTGACTTTGGGCCAGGTGAGGGTTTATCTTGCTTCTTCAAGCAGGGACCTCGATAGTTGCTCTTTAAAATTCCCTCCATACCATCTTTATTTATGCCTTTCATATATTTGAAGGTTTCTATCATGTCCCCTCTATCCCTCTGTTCCTCCAGGGAGTACATGTTGAGCTCCCTCAGTCTCTCCTCGTAGTGTTTGTCCTCCATACCAAGGATCACCCTGGTTGATTAGGAAGCCAGTGACTGAGGGTAGAGCATAGAGTGCTAGAGCTCATGAGGAAGGTAAACTACCATTGGCCTCTGTGACTGGGAACAGTGGGGAATGAGCTCAGCAGCCCTGCGAGTCCTGCAGCAGCCTTCCAGGAGGGAGCTGCATGTATTGAAACATCAAAAGGAAAGGTAAATGTATGAGAAAAGATCAAATAGACCACGAACGTTTGACCAGAGCTTTAGGGTGGACAATGAATTTGTTGATATGGGCAAGTTGTTTAACCCTTACTGTGCCACGGACTGATATATCAGTATGGAATTCCAATATGTTCTAATTCTGTTGGCAGCCCAAGTTGTTTAAACCTCATATGAACATGTTAGTTGCCTCATGATCGCACCAAACCTGAAAGAACCCTGGCCAGCCCCCTTGCATGACTGACAGCCTGACAGTACTCAACTGCTGGGGGGGGGTCAACAACATTAGTTTAAAAAAATATATGTACTAAGCATGAGGTGCCACGTTTGTGCAGTAACGCTATCACCAAAACATAGGCACCCCATTGATCTGCATTAGACTTGCTTCTTGCATGTAAATAATGTAGACGGTGAGAGACCAGATCGTGAGTGCTCCACTCAGGATTGGTGGGGTCTAGCATGCAGTGTGGAGGCACGGAACACTAACCCCAGGGGGAGGGAGCAGGTTAATCCACTCTTATAGTTTCTGCTATGGTAGGGAGCGCAATGGGATTGCTGTCATCAGTCACCAAACTCCATTGACCACTGTCTTGCCTGTAACAGTGACGCAGGCAACCTTTTGATTAACTAGGTCATAGCAGAGCCTAAAGGTACTTAAATCCCACCCCATATACATGACAGCAGTCATCCATCACCCACCTCAGAACTTCCAACCCCCATGGATCCTCCTCTCCATGCCTCTCTATACTAGATACTTCTACAGTAGACTCCAGAGTAGGCACCCTGAGCCAAAGCGTGCCCTGCCATGGTGGGAAAGCCACATGGTTACTGAGGTTGAAGATGGGCTGAACCAGAGTTCATAAGGGCCAGTAGAAATGCCAGAGGAGCAGCCGTGCTATGTGACCAACCTGAAGAGCTGGAGACTGGTGAAGGTGGTGGCTGGGGATGGATTGGGGGGGGGAGATAAAACAACAAAGTTTATCAAATGATGTAGCCCTATTGTGCCAAAAAAAATATTAAATAGCTAGACTGCACTTCAAATGTTTTTAAATATTGGTTCCAGTTCAGTCTTCATTCCATCTTTGCTGGCCTTTTTGTAAACTCATAGATATTTCTGATTTAAACACTGGTGGCATGTATCATTGTAGAAATGTACACAGTTTATTTTTGTATAGCATCTTACATACAAATTGCATTTTAGAGCAGTTCACAGTGAGAATAAAAAAAAGAAAATTACAGAAAAGAATTATCATACATGATTAGCATTTTTTTTTGGTGTTTTTACAAATTATTCTTAATGTTGAACTGTACAGAACAACTTCAAATATTCAGAACACAGTTAAGTGCAGCTGCAAGTGAGAGTGCTAATCCAGGGTTCCGTTCATTTTCTAAAAACAGTGCTTCGGCCAGCTGAAACTGCTGCCATCTTAGCAGTTGCTGGGCCACACAATTACATGACAATATACTTATGGCTTACATATGCTCTTTTTTTCCATCATATTTTTGCTTATTTCAAAGTTTTTTAAATATTTATGTACATGTATATAGCAAGGATATCACAACAAATATTTGAAGTAAAGTCATTCAACACATTTGTTTACACAATTAGAGGTGAACTAGTGAATTAATGATGTACGTTGCTAGACTACAACATAAACTCATGCCGTCTAAAGAGGAAGTGCAGATATCTTAAACTCTATCATAGAAAGGAAAGAAGTAGTTCATAAACATTTAGGTATTAATATGTTAACTGAAGGAAGGGTCCCCAGATCTCCTCAAATTTCTCATTGTTTTCCAAAATAGTGTAGCTTATTTTCTTATTGTACATATGCTCAAAAACACTGATCCAGTATTATAAAAAATAAAACACCGAGCGTGAAGAACTTGCTGAGTCTCACACCTCGTAGGAACTATGACATCACAGAAACACTTAAGCTTGCTCTCGTGTTCTGTGATGTCACAGTACCTAACCGGTGCAAGAATCAGCTTGCTTGTCACACTTTGGTGTTATATATTCTCTACATATTGCAATAATTCTTAAATTCTATGATGTAAGTCCCTTTTATTCACGGATTCTATTATGGGACACAAATTAACTATAACATCAATGTAAGAGTAACCCCCCTACAAATGGGGGTTCCCAAAAAGTCTTCCTTGAGCTTGCCTAAATGCTCACTGCCAGGCTGGTGTCCTGCATTTTAGCAGTTTAAATGTGACTTCCAGAGCCTGTATAGCTTCTGTATATTTTCTCTTTAAGAGCTGCCTGATTGCAGACTAAGTAATCTTAGAGGGAGCTCTGTTGAAAGATGTAACTATTTGCTGAAAATCATTTAGAGTGATAATGATGATGTAGTTTGTCTAACCTGCCTTCTTTATAGCAAGGACTGTTTTGTTTGTCTCCACTATCTTAGTCCTGGACTGCAAATTGGACCAATCAGTTCTGGTGGGACCTAAAATGTAGCTGGACTACAGGAGCTGTCTGAAGTCAAAATCTGTAGGAATTGTAGTTTTGAACTTTTTGTGCCTTTTTTGCAACTGAAGGGGGAGCGCTTGCTTTGACTGACAGCCAAATCAACCAACCAAACCTTTTGGATCTTGGGGAAATACCACACTGCTTGCAGTTTTCAGTAAGTTCTAAGCTGAGAAGTGAAATGAGAGGAGCTGAAGTGTTTTTGAGCAGCAATCCTGAGTGGATTTGCATGGGAGAACTGTGAAAGGTCTAAGTTTTCAGCCTGCATGTCTGTCTGCTGCTTCTGAGAGGGAGAGAAGAGAATTATTTTGGACTAAATCCAAGTTTGTGTGACTAAAGTAAGCTACTGAAGTGGGCCAAGCTCAACCTGAAGAAGACCGAAGATTTTGCGGAATGCGATCGGCCTGTCAGGAGTTCCAGCTATCCCTAAGCTCCCAGTGTGTGCAGAGACTTTGCGATTGTGACCGAGGAGCACTTTGCCTGGTATAGTAGAATTCCCGTACATGTAAATGTGCTATGAGCTGCTAGTGGGTTGTGAGTTAGTTCCCCACTGTATGAACTGTGTTCTGCTTGCTGGAAGCTGTATCCAGCCCAAAACTGACTGCATCCGAATTTGTCTCCTTGTAGACTGGGCCTTGCCAGACTGGCCCAGCCAGACTACCCACTGCACAGAGAGGCCATCGACGAGAGACCTGCCTGGGGATCAGCCACCTGCTCCACGCTTGAACAAGAACGACACCTCTGCGACTTGTGTGGGCCCTGCTTCTCCTGGCATTCCAGATCAACCACCAGCAGTCTCGATTTTCATCCAGCCTGTGTCCAGTCTTGGGTATCATGAGTAAATACCAGGGTAGCTCCCTGCAATAACAGCTTAATCTGAGTGTGTCATCTGATTGTCTTATTGTTTTGTTTCCTTTATGAACTGAGCCCTCTGGCTCTGGATTACAAATATTGTGTACTGTGCATGTTGTGTTTTCCATCACAGGGCCCCAACCAACTGCGATGCCGGCCGACCCCGGGCAACAGTCCTGGCTAGCCCATCTCTTCTCCACCTGGGCACCCAGAGGTGTGACTGTGTGGGGGGACTCAAAGCACATGCATAACTGCTTGATTGATATAACCTTTAAGCTAATTAACCTGATTTTGTCCCTCCCTTGTTCAAGTCCCCTGAATAAATCAGATCTAACTTTTTCTGCATGTAATCTGACTGTGGTCCCAGTTTGTGCTCGAAGTACTGCACTGTCGCTATTTGCTGTGCATAACCTTGTTTTACAGGGGGTCCCCAGGGTCAAGCCAGAGGAACCAGCCCTGGTGGTAAGTGCAAACAGTGTGGGTACTTGTGTGGTGTACCAGGGGTATTGTGAAAGTGATTATTGTACAGTGTTCAGGCCACTAGAGGGGAAAGAGGGGGGTTACAGTGTCCCAGAGGGCTGTGCCCAGGTTAGCTTGACCACTACAAACCCTGACCTCCGGGTGGAGGCACCCGTTTCAGAACTCAGGCCCCTTAACCTGCCACTAGCCAAGCAGGCAGGGGTAGTAGCCCTTGGGATAGTGCAACCTAGGGGTTACATAAGCAATTAACAAGGACCTAAACAACATACAGTTCTAAAAGGATATACTATGATTTGCTGACTCCCAAATACCTGAGCCATACAGTCCTGGCACTGATAGCCTGAAGAATGGAATCCCGACAGGAGATGGCCACGCTCCCAACGGTTCTGCAGGAGGGCTCTGCCCCCTGCATCCCCCCCTTGGTAATAATATATACTAACTCCAGGTCACCATACTGTGGGGAGTGTGGCTGTCAGGGGCTCCACACAATGTCAGAATTCTGTGCTTCAGGCTGCCGGCACCGGGATAGTAAGGCTCGGGCATTTGGGAGTTGGCAGTTCATAGTACTCCCTTCTAAAATGATCCTTGCCACGAGAGTGTCAGCCAGAAGCACTCACAGAATTTACTAAAAGGCCAATGAAGACAGAACAATAACAGAATGCAAGTAAGTACTGGAAATATGTCTTCTGCAGAAAACATAGGCTTACAGTTTCCTTTAAAATCTTTAAAACACTGTCACTCCAGTTCCTCTCCCACACATACTGACCCATGCGGTGATGACAGCATACTCTGGTGTCACTGCCCCAGCTGTCCACTACTTGTTAATCCCACAGTTCTCCAACTAAAGCCATTGATGGCGGAGATGGCTGCTCCGCATGGCATCTTTCAGACAACCGGGCTATCACAATAAAAGTGGTACCATTCTATATTCTGTGCCCAGGTATGGTGCGTTATATCTGGTGGGTTTAAGCTAGCGTCTGGGTATTATTTAAAAGCTACATACAGCAGTAGTGCATACTGAATGCAGTACACAGACAAGCAGCAAAGAAACAAGGCTTAAAGACAGCAGGACTGCAGGCAGGCAGCAGTTGTTGGCATGATGCATGACAGGTCGTCATGGGCAGCAGCGGCAGAAACATGGCAAAAGCAACCAAGAAAGCAGGACAGCAGGCAGGCAGGATCTGTTAAAAAAAAAGAACAGAATAGGGGCTTGAGAGTTGTTTTCCACTAGGGCACTACTGTAAGCCATCCTACTAGTTTTTACACATAGTACAACATAGACACAAAAAGCACAACTGAAAGGTACTCACCATTACAGCACATCAGCCATCCAATGGAGACAGGCAGCACAGTGACCATTTCCAAAGATGACAGCAGTGCAGCAACCAGGCAGACTCTCTTCTAATGAAGAAAGTAGGGAAGACCTTGAGAATGGTTTTTAATTGGAGGTCCTCTCCGGTCCTCACTGTGAAGAAGGAAAAAAGTTCTTAAAGCAACAGTTCGCATCAAAAAATGTTTTCTAGACTTCATTTGGGCACTCTGTTTCAATAGGGACAGAAGAACCAGTTCTGGTAAGTTCAAAACCTTCTAGAACCTGGGCGATTTCTGTAAAAGAACCTTATCAGAGCTTTTTTTTTACAGGTTCTGATAATTTCTGAAACACTGATTTTGAACATTACTATACTCCCCAAGAAGATACTTACAGTATCTAGAAAGAAGTCTGGCAGTGGTGAAAAAAGCCAGAAACAAAGTTGGAGGTGCAGAAAGGACCCAATAATCCCTATCTCAGTTAAGCGATCATACCCTGGCATTACACAAGGGGTACTAACAACTATGTGGCACTACTGTAATTCTGTTTACTGTAGTGCCACTCCAAATTGTTTTTTTATTCCTTTCACGTCACTGACAATAGCGTATGGAAGGAAAATGAGTGTTTAAAACAGTTTTTGTACATTAAATGAAAAGGTTCTGATAGTTCTAATAAAGCTCGGATAATTGTCATAACTTTTCATGGCTTATCAGAACCTTCTGTGGTTCTCCCAGTCCTACTTTTCAACCCCTGATGTTGATATTAATGTTTATTTCCAAATTCATTGCGATTCTGACACATTTCATTTTTAGGTTCACCATGTTAGAGCTCAGATTTTGAGGGCCTGGAGCACCCAGTGCCCCATACGTTCTGAGAGCAGTTTCTGTTATATGTAAATTCTTTTTTGTCCCAAGAAAATGTGATATTAAAATAGGGGTAGTCAAATAAAGCTGGGAATACTGATGAAAACATTGGGGTAGCTGTACTTAAAGGAACTCTCCTTTAATTATTCCAAATCTAAAACAAACTCAGAATAGATAATAAACGGCATCTTAGAAGAGAGGAGAAAGGGGCAATCAAAATATTGAATAAAAAGGTGAAGTTACACAATCTTCCTCATAATGTGAACCGCTGCCTTGAATGAAGATTCTGCTTTCAAAGATGACTGCATTCCATCATATAATAAAAGACAAGTTATTGCATGCACTGTTGTAGGCAGGCTTTATCTGTATCATTTAGATCAGGATGCCGCCAACATGTTCTGCTACAGATGACTGTTTCTTGGACTCCACTGCAAATGGACCAGCCATTGCTCAACTCCTTGTTAGAATTCATCTGGATCAAATAAGGGAAGGAACTAAAGAAGTGAATCTGGTTGCTGCTGAACACTTACATGCGGAAGTGGAACAATAAACTCAAAAATTAAAAACATGAATAGTACTTACCATTATATCACGCCATTTATCCAACGGAGACAGCAGCGTAGTAACAGCATCCGAATAATCAGTCAAGCAGGCGCCATTATAAAACTAGAGTTGACTGGCACCGATGGTAGCTGGTCCTGTGTTTGTTGAAAATGGTATAGTAAAGTGGTTAAGTATTTAGTAGTACTGGGTACCAGTTCAATGGGGGACGGAAGGTAGCTCCAAGTCACTGGTGGCCCCCATTACCAGCTGTGTCATGGCTCCCATTTCCAGCTGTGTTGTGGCCGGCCCCATTACCAGCTGTGTTGTGGCTCCATTGCCAGCTGTGTCATGGCCCCATTACTAGCTGTGTCGTGGCACCATTACCAGCTGTGTCATGGCTCCCATTACCAGGTGTGTTGTGGCCCCCATTACCAGCTGTGTCATGGCCCCATTACTAGCTGTGTTGTGGCCCCATTACCAGCTGTGTCATGGCACCATTACCAGCTGTGTCATGGCCCCCATTACCAGCTGTGTTGTGGCCCCATTACCAGCTGCCACAGCCCCCATTACCAGCTGTGTTGTGGCCCCATTACCAGCTGTGTTGTGGCTCCCATTACCAGCTGTGTCATGGCCCCCATTACCAGCTGTGTCATGGCTCCCATTACCAGCTGTGTTGTGGCTTCCATTACCAGCTGCCACAGCCCCCATTACCAGCTGTGTCATGGCTCCCATTACCAGTTGCCACAGCCCCCATTACCAGTTGTGTCATGGCCCCATTACCAGCTGTCATTGCCTTCATTACCAGCTGTCACTACCCCTTTACCAGCTGTTTCAGTGCCCTCATCACAAGCTATGTTGCTGCCCTCCATTGCCAGCAGTGGCACTGGCCCCTCATTGACAGCTTTGTAACTACTTCCTCATTGCTGGCTAAAGTCACTGCCGCCATTACCAGCGGTGTCACTCCCAACCACGTTGTCAGTGGTCACTGTTCCCCTTTGTTGTAGTTGTGTCACTGCCCGCCCTGCTAAGTGTCAGCTGTCACTGTCTCCATTACCAGGTGGGGTACAGCCCCCATTAACAGTTGTGTTGCGGCCACCTGTTGCCAGCTGTGTTGCTGCCCTCTCACTGCCAGATGTGTCACTGTCACTGCCCCTCTTCAGCTGTGTCACTGCCCTGTCTCGTTGCCAACGGTTTCACTGCCCCCTCCCATTACCATCTGTATCACATCTTCCCCTTGTTACCAGCTGCCCCACTGCCCTCCCTTACCAGCTGTGTTACCGCCCCATTACTAGCTGTTTCACTCCCTCCATTCTATTACCAGCTGTACTACTGCACCCCCCCCCATTTACACTATGTCACTGCCTCTCTGCCCTCACTGAACCGCTGAAGATGGGCCCCACTACTCCACTCTCTAAATCATCCTGTGGGTGGTCTACACTTTTCTTCTGCAGCTCAGCGCCAGTATCGTCCCCTCTTCTGTCTCCTCCAGTTGCCACCCATGCTCTGTCATAGTGCTTCCTGTTTTTACTGTGCTGTTCCAGCTTTTGCGCCTGCATCACCAACTGGAACCATTTGCTCTGGTCCCACTTCACATGCCTTGATCCCTGTCTGCCATGTGCATACATGCACACACCAGACCCTTGGCAGCTCAGTCTACCAAATGGGTACTCGCACTTCTCTCTGTACCGCCACACCTTTCCTGATGTGTTATCAGTGGAAGAGTCATGTGTTTAACAGCTGGTGGCTCTGGGCCACCTGCTGCTGATCAGAGTAAACAAACAGCATGAGAGTATGAACAGGGGAGGGGTGGAGAAAAATGGGAAAAGTGCCAACTAAGGTTACATCTATCCTGTGTAAGGACATGCAGGGTGGGCAGGCAGCAAGGGGCAGGGGTGTGTCATGTGTGGGGAAGGACTCGAGTCCTCTAACAGTACCGCTAGTAGTTGGGCAGTAGGGCCAAAACCAGATCTGCATGAAACACACATGGGCTCGCAATAAGTAATTTATGATATATTACACTGTTTACGGGTTTCAAACAATAAATGTTTAGACACTGTTTAGGGCAACTGAGATGGTGCAGGCGTTGCAAGGGAAGCCTTATGAGGAGAGACAGAGGGATCTCCATATGTACACTCTGGAAGACAGGAGAGCAAGGGGTGACATGATCGAGACCTTCAAGTACCACAGGGCTCGGTGTTGGGACCAGAGTTGTTTGGAATATTCACTGCAGACATATCATTGGACATCAAGAGCAAGATCAGTCTGTTTGCTGATGATACCAAGATGGGAGCAGTGGTGCATGATCTAGGGGGATGGCAGGGGTTGCAGGATGATCTGGCAAAGCTGGAAACCTGGTCAGGCACCTGGCAACTGGGGTTTAATGCCAACAAGTGCAAGGTGCTGCATTTTGGGGTGATGGACCCAAGGAGGAGTTACCAGCTGGGGGGAGTGCAGCTAGCCCAGACAGAGGAGGAGGAGAAGGATCTGGGTTTGCTCATTACAGAGTCAATGAACAATTCGGCACAATGTAGGAAGGCAGCTGCGAAGGCCAACAAAATGCTGGGTTGCATTGCAAGGGGTATATTCTTGAGGAGGGAGGAGGTGATTCTGCCACTGTATAGGTCATTAGTTTGACCATACCTGGAGTACTGTGTGCAGTACTGGTGCCCGTATCTTGAAGAGGGACATTAAGTTACTGGAGGGGGTGCAGCGTAGGGTGACAAAAATAATCAAGGAGCTGGGGGACTTATCATACGAGAGGAGGCTGAGGGAGTTGTACACGTACTCGCTGGAGGACAGGAGGGACGGGGGACATGATTGAAACCTTTAAGTACATGAAAGGAATAAACAAGACAGGTATGGAGGGGCTGTTCAAAGTAAGGGAGGGAGGGACACCGGGGCCATGATATGAGACTGGAGGGAAGAAGGTTCAGGAGGGAGATGAGGAGACATTTTTTAGAGAGGGTGGTAGCTGGGTGGAATGCATTACCAGCAGAAGTGGTATCCAGTAGAACAGTGGACTGCTTCAAAAGGGGCTGGGACAGGACAAGGGGGAGGGTCAATGGAGGGGAAGGGTGGAAGAGAGGGGCAGCTGCAGAATAAGGGGTGCTAGCTGCACATTCAAGCAGACTTGATAGACCTCTAGGCCTTTATCTGCTGCCACATTTTGCATGTTCATTTGTTCATACCTCACAGGGGTGAACAGAGTGCGGGGCAGGAGTCCCTTCCAAAAGAGGACAAGCTCCAGGACTGGGAGGCATGCACTGAAATTGGAGGGCGGAATTTTTAGGAAGGATATGAGGAAATATTTGTAACCCTGGTACCATTATACCAAGGGCTACTACCCCTGCCTGCCTTCCTAACTGCAGGTTGAGAAGCCCGGGTTTGTGACTACCTAGTATGGGTGAGCCCCTACCAGTAGTAGTACTAAGATTATGGTGCCTCCACCCAGAGTAATTCTTCTGCGGGTAACTATCACAGTAGGTACAGCTCTCTGGGAAGCTAATACCACCCACAATCCTGCCTAGTGACTTTGTACCCTTAATTTGGCAATGACCAGTTTCAGCATTCCATAGACTGTTAGCAACAATCATTAATAATATGCTCACACCCTTTGCAGTTACCACCAGGGTTGGGTCTTGTGTCAAACACCCTGGAACCCCCCTGTAGAAAGACAGTTCCAAATACAAGAATGCACTTTTAAGTACTTTATCCAGGTTTCAGTAACCTTGCTTAGACCAATCAATGATATGCTCACAAGGCAGCTTAACAGGAAAAACGGTAACTCAGATTTATGAAGGGGACGTGAAGAAGGAGGGGGAGAATTTAGATAAATGATTACTTTACCGTAACCTAGCAGGCTACTCTGCATGCAATCAATGAAATCCCTGTATTGACTAGTCTAGCAACTGCTGGGTACCCAGAGTGTAATGCAGGTAGGCCTGTGATGTTGCCCGGGGTTGCCGGCGTTGCAGCTCTTGTTGGGGTCCTTGATGGAAAGAAAACAATTACACGTAGGCAAGCAAAGATGCTGGCTTAGTTGTATCCGTGGCCGGTTGGCCTAGTCTATTGAAAACTTAACTGCTAGCTGAACACAATCAGATGGTACCACTGAAATCATTAAAACACTTGTTACAGGGAGCTACCCTGGATTTACTCACTGTACCCCACAGATGGATGGAAACCTGGCGAAATGAAGACCAGTGGCTTGGAGTGGCTGCACATGGGGAAACTGGGCCATCACAACTCACCTCCTCTTCACGGCCTTGTCCTGTAGGTGGCCGCAACCTGCGTCGACTTGCTGCGCAGGGGTTGAATCCCCGGATCTGGTCTCTCACCGAATGGCTGTTGCTTGTACAGGAACAAGCAGCATGGGCCAAGTTTGGCATGGGCCCATGGTGCAGAAAGTGTCCCTGGAATGGTTCAGTTCTTTTGCCGGTGAAACCTCCAGCTGGTAGACAAACTGGTTGCTGAGTAAGGCTGACCCTTTTTGCAAACAGGAATCCCTGGATTACAGTCTCTTCACATACAGCAGGCTTCAGAACATCAAGCTGAAGAAACATTAAACTTTCTTTTCTCCTTCAGTTTCTGGCTGGTTGCAATCTCAGCTGACTTGCTGAGCAACCCTTCTTTGTCTGCAAGCTGGCAGTTCCTGACACTCGATCCCTTTTGGACCGAAAGACAGCTCACAGGAAGGCAATACAGACCTCTCCTGTGCAGCAGGACACAGAGTCCACAGGCTTCTCTCTCCTCGATGTCTCGCACTGGAGTCCCTGAAAAATCTCTCTAAAGTGCAAACAATCCCTCTTTTATAAAGGGCAGGATTCAAGGAATTTGATTGGCTGCCTAAGCTGTCAATCACAGTCTTAATCCCTTAACTGGTTGCATTTTAGGCATCAGAAATAACCCATTTTATCTCCCAAAAGTCTCTGTTATGCTCCATGAGGCTCTGGCTGAAATCCAGGATTCTGATTGGCTAATAAGCTGCTAATATGGTAGCTGCTGAATACAGTTTTAAACAAGTTATGCAGTCCTACAGCTTTAAAGTTCTGGTGCAGCCAGGAGTAAAGTTATTTATGTACATTTTCCCCACACGCATGTAGCCCTGGCTGTGCCCTTTCAAATAAGCCTACTTTTATTCAATTATCCCCCGTTGTTTAGCTGTTGCCACCACCGTTATACTGTCCCCCTAGGTGGCAGGCAGCACCTCATTAATATTCATGAGGGTCATACATATGTATGAACCCTCGCTCTTAGCCCCATTCTCAAACTTAATATCTGGCCCTCAAAATAGCTTCTAAGTCGCACTGTTTAGGTCACCGGCCCCTATTTGACTGATCAGGGTGCTGGGATGGTGAAACACCTCCTAGCTTGACCACAGAATCCATGGTCAGTAAGATGAAGACTGCTACTCACGCGTGTGTGATTCCCACTTGCACCGTGGTGCACAACCAACGTGGAGGATCGCACTTTAACATTTTGAGCCTGAACAGGACTAAAATAAAGTTACTGACTGCATTGGGGAAATTTGGGAAGCAAACGGAGGACTTCAGGGGTACCAGAGGAATTGAGGAGGGATCAGGGACACCAGCAGCAGTGGAAGAAAACGGGAGGACGGCGGTAGTTAAGGTAAGCCCCCAAGGGGGGTTACATATTTCTTCACAGAAAAAGGTAGTAGAAGCATGGAACTGTCTGTCAAGTTAAAGTTGTGGAGGCAAGAATGGTGGAAGGCATCAAAGCATGCATGGGATAGACACAGGGGTATATTGCAGAAATGGGGGGAGGGTCCCTCAAGACCAGTTAAAGTCCATGAAGGTAAAATAAGCAGAGAACCCTTGGTTAGACTGGGTGGGCCTAGAGCTCCTTTACTGCCAACGATCTTCCATGCTTCTGTGTTTACAGGTCTACCATCCTTGGTGGACTCGCACATATACAGCGTAGCAGACCGTGCCCTTCTAATTTTTTAGCCAATCAGCCAGTTTTCCCATCTGCGGCTTATACCTGTCCACCACTAGGAGTCCTTTCCCATACTATGCTCTGGACCTTAATTGCTAAAACATTAAGAGTTCTCTCTAGCTCCACCATACTCCTGTGCACCCTCATTACTCTCTCTCTCTCTCTACTGCTCCCCCAATGTCCCACCCCTCCCTCTCCCAATCAAGGAAAGTGGAACACAGCTACAACACCCTATCCTCAGGCAGACTGGAACTCCCCACCCTTCTCCCCCATCCCAAGCCTGCACATGAGCAGCGCGCGCTTACAAGCCCATGCTAGCATCCAGTTGCCTACACCACCCCACAGCTCCAAAAATATAAATATTAACCTCTTCATCTTCACCCTCTCCCGCAGATGTCATCTCCCTAGGCAAATGACTCTATGGAGCCCCACTTTCTCTTGCCAACCTCCGACAGTATCCCCACCACCGTGCCTCCCCCCCTTTCCCCACTTTTTCCTTCTGTCAGCCCCCCCATACCCTGAAACTCTCGATACCCACCATGGGGTACCCGCAGCTAACATCCAATGACTAAACACACGAATAGGCAACAATCAACTCCTTCTTCTCCTGACAGGCAACATCCATCCCAATCTGGGCCCTCAGAATGCTCCCCTGACCCACCCATCATCAATCAATGGGCTGCGCATTGCCTCTATCAACATCTACAGCCTACAAAAAAATGGGACTCTTTTCAGGGGTGGGCATTCCAACTCCACCCAGACATCATTGCACTGGGCGAAACCTGGCTCTCCCCCACTCTCCCTGACTCGGCTGTTAACCTCCCTGGATATCTCCTCTTTCGATCCGATAGGGTAGGTAAGTGAGGGGGCGGTTGCGCTCTCTACCTTAAGGACTTGCTTTCAGTCCAATTACTCCCTGTGCTACACCTAACATCAAGGGCTCAGGCTCTCACCCTAAAATTAACTCTAGGCAAGTCTACCTCCACTCTCCTCCTCACTACTGCCTACATCCCTCCCCGGGACCAGAAGCAAGTCTTCCAAGACATCCTGTCCTATCTCTCCACTTTTCCCCCTTATTATGAAAAAATAATTATGGGTGATTTCAACATAGATTGGCTGACCAAGACAGCCACCCCGTTCATTGACAAGGCCGCAGCGCTCGACCTCATGCAGGTAGTCACTGCCCCCACCTGGGTTAACTCCCGCACTGGAACATCCTCCCTTCTAGATCTAGTCTTCACTAACTGCCCCCACAGAATAACCAACACCTTGGTTCTCCCTGATGCACTAAGTGACCACTCCCCAGTACTCTTCACCTGGTCCTGCATTGCCCCCAACCCCTCCCCTAAAATTACCTCTCAATGCAAACTTGGGCCTGGTAAACTAGCCCAACTCAAGGCCTCCCTCAGAGACTGGGACTGGACACCTCTAGCAAACACCCTCGACCCAGATCATACGCTTGATCTATTTATCACCACATTCAATGCTGCCTGTGACAAGTTCACCCCCCTCACCAAGAGTATGTCCGAAGGCAACCATGCCCCTGGTTCTTGGACCACCTCTTGGGCCTGCTGCATCACTGTGATGCCCTCTGGCATCTAGCTAATGAGACCCAACAGCCTATGGACAGGCAACGGTATAGGGAGGCCCGTAACAAGTGCACTTGGGCCATTCGCTCCACCAAAGCAGATTACTACAAAGCTTCCTTAACTTCCACCTGGGGCTCCGGGAACAAATTTTGGAATAATATTAAGGAACTCTGCGGCAAAATTACTAATCTGCCCCCAGACCAAATGTTAATAGATGGAAACCTCTCCTCGGATCCCCTCAGTATAGCCTCGGCCCTAAACTCCGCCTTCACTGATCTCAACCATGTCCTCCCCTCTAATTTCTTCGACCTGCCGCCTGCCCGGACACCCCCCCTCCACCCCATGCTCCACCCTTCTATCTACGCATCCTTACCCCAGAGACAGCCAAACTCTACCTTGCCAAAGCCCTTAACCACTCTCTCTCTTTAGTAGTGATTCCCTCGACCTGAGACTTCTCCGCCTCACCCTCCTGGAAGTCGCTCACCCATATTCTCAACCGCTCCCTCTGCCAGGTGAAAATTCTCTCACACTGGAAATTGGCCAACATCACCCCCATACATAAGAGTGGGGACCGCACCTCCACAAACAACTACCGCCCCATCTCCATTCTGCCCCCCCATCTAAAGCATTAGAGCACATAGTTGCCGATAAACTCACTGACTGCCTTACTAAATATAACCTTCTATGCAACCAGCAACACGGCTTCTGAAAGGGACATAGTACCACCACCACCCTCCTTGAACATACCTCTCATGTCCACTCCGCCTTGGATTGCGGCCACATCACAGGCGCTATCTTCGTGGACCTCTCTAAGGCATTTGATACCGTCAACCATGCCCTCTTACTGAACACACTTGCCTACAGTGGCCTCTCTAATGATGCCTTAAACTGGTTTACCAGCTATCTCTCTGATAGAACACAGCTGGTCAAGGTAGGCACTGTCCTGTCCCCTAGCCTCTCAATCCGCTCCGGTGTCCCACAGGGCTCCATTCTTGGTCCTCTGCTATTCTGTCTTTACCTAAACTCCCTCCCGTCGGCCTGCCCCAGCAGCCTGCTCCTATACACGGATGATGCCATCCTGTTCGCCTCTGATCCGGACCCCCTTAAACTCCACCAAACACTCCAGCACTCTCTCCGTGAAACTGAACACTGGCTCACCACCCAGCGCCTAATAATTAACTACAATAAGACAAAAGTCATGATCTCCCATCCTCAGAACCCACTTAAGAGCCTCTGCCCCCAATTTCTAACTGTAAATCAAACCCCCCCTCAAACAAGTGGACACCTTTAAATACCTAGGGATCACACTAGACCTGACCCTCAGCTTTAATCAACATATTCTGTACCTATCCACTGCCCTTAATTCTAGACTAGGCGTACTTTATCGTTACAAACACTGCCTCACCCCTGAGGCTCTACAACTTACCATAAACTCCTCTGTCCTCTCTGTGCTGGACTACGGCATTCTCATCTACAGTGCCGCTCCCACCTCTGCCATCAATAGACTCCGGCTCGTTCTAAACAAGGCCTGCCGTCTCATCCTTGGATGTGATCACTTCACACACACCTGCTCCCTCTACACTACCACAAACTGGCTAAACTTAGACAACAGAATCAAGTACCACACCTGCCTAATGACCAAAAAGATAACTCTAGGCCTCACCCCCTGCCCTAAATAAAATTATTCTCCCAGTATCTCCTGTCAGAACCACCCGTAACTCGAACAAACTGTTACTATGGGTACCCCAATGCCGGACTTCTCAATTCCAAAGAACCTTCAGTTACAAAGCCCCCTCCTGGACAAACACGTTCCCAAATCTAATAACCAACGAAATGAGACTAGGCCCTTTTAAATCCAGGCTAAGGAAACACCTCCAGGCCTCTAACCTATGTGACTGCCCCTGACCCCTTCCCCCCTGATGACCTAGACCAGCTGTTTGCCGGTCTCCAGACCTAATTCCACCGAACTTACTGCTTGACAAGCAGCCTCTCTGCCACTTTTTGGCTATGCTAAAACACTGTAATTCATGTTATCCTTGTCTATCAGTCACTTTCTGGATCAAGTGTATATCCTATACTGTGATGTAATGTAATGCACCGCAATCTGTAAGTAATGTTATCTCTGTACCTCTCTATGTATGATGTGGAACCTTTGTAAATGAGTCTTTGACTCAAAGGTCTTTCTGAATATCTCAATAAATAAATAAATAAATAAATAAATAAATAAAATATGTAAAGTACTATGACAACATCAGTGTGAAAGATCACTTTGAATTAACCACTAGCGGTGTCATGTAGTGTGGTCATACTTCAAGAATAGGAAATTCCATAGGTCAGAAGGTTCCTACGGCAAACCCCAGCCATGTGTGTAATTGTAACAAATTTCTGAGTTGCTCCATTACTTTAAATGGGAAGCTTTGACCATGATTTCTGGTATAGCTGGGGTTTTCAAAGAGATGTTTTGACCCTGAATTTCAAGTACAGCTGCAGTTTTGAATCTAATTTCAAGTATAGCCAAGTTTTTCAATGGGCAATTTTTATCCTAATTTCAAGAGAAAGACTACAGTTTCAGTTATACACATACATTCACATTCACACTAACACATATGCCTATAAACACACAACTGTTTCAATTTGGACTGAAAAAAAAAAAAGAGGCAAAAGACCAGCACACTTTAGTTTGCCAAACAACCCCTCCTCTTACTCAAAACTCACAGTTTTTGTTTGTACAGTCCCTCTGTATTTACACGAGTTGTTGTTATTGCAGTTCTCAGAGGGTACAGCCGTACCCACCCCAGAAATATGACAATTAAGGTAAGGACATGATTCCTCTATGTGTATGGTAAATTGTACTCTTTAAGCTATCAAAACAGTATTGTAAAATAAATTAACAGAGATTTCTATAGCCTGTTTAATTTCCAACAGAGGCCTGCGATAATAAAACACATCGTGTACCTTCTGTAAAACCAACTCTTTGTAAAAAAATTTTTGCAGTTAGTAATGTTTCTCCAGAGGTCCAGTCACACTCTGGGTGCCGGCCATCCCAGCTCCCCCCTCCCCCCCCAAATTTTTCCACTGAGTGCAGAGTGACCCGGGTATTCAATGGGGTGCAGGGCTACAGGGTGGCCGGGGTCAGCGGTGGCTCGGATCTCCATTTTTCCTGCATTTCCTCCATGAAGAGATGGCATGCAATGCTGCCCAGACATCCAATGCATGCTTCCATGCATGGTACGTCAGCAGCTGCTGCTGTTTATTTATTTATTTATTCAGATATTCGGAAAAAAACCTTTGAGCCGAGGATCTTTTACAAAGGTTCCACATCATTTAACAGTGAAACAGACACAGAAACAATACAACACATGGGAAGTAATCAACGAACACATAACAAATTACAAAAAAACTAACTCTACAATATCATTGAATCATGCAGTGGTAGCTTCAGTGGAAGTCTGATTGTCTGTAGTTTAGTTGTGGTGAAGGAAGGGGACCTCCCACGGTGTGTCTCAAACCCAAGCAGGGAAACTGGGAGAGAACCCATAATGGGGGGGGTAGGTGAAGAGATGGTGGAGAGCAGCCAAGGTGGGCATTGTTGACAACACACAGGTGGGGATATGGCGAGGAAGCTGGAGGAGAGGAGAGAAGTAGGAGAGGGGCTGGTGTGGAGAAGGGCAGGGCCGGTGGAGAGAGTTGGGAGGTAGGACTGCAAGGAAGAGACTCAGGGAAGGGGTTGAGACTGTGCAGCGACTGATGACTGTCTCCCCCATGTCATCAGCCCCAGCCTGCCTCAACCCCAGCCGAACCTAGGGTCCAGATCAGTGCCGGGAACCAAAACCTTCACTCACTGGGAGAGGAAAGCAGTCCTTTGGATGCTCAATCCTCTCCCTCCCCAGCTGACCCCCAACAACCCAAGTACACGTCCTGACCTGAGTCGCCTCATGGTGCTAGGTGTGGCATCCAGTGACTCACCCTCAGTGCCACCATGCCGGCCAACCCTAGTGCAAAATTGTTTGAAAGGGGAAAAAAAACTACAGTTCCCACCAGCATTTTATAGCTGTATGGAACTTTGTCTGTAATTTCACTGTGGACTTTGGAGGAGGGACACTGGGAACTGACCAGTGTAGTAGGATCATACTTCAGAAAAGGGAAACCTTATAGGTGAGGAGGTTCCTATGGCAAAACCCCAGCCATGTGTCATTGCAAAAAATCATTGAACCACTCCAGTATTTTCAATGGGAACTTTTGGAACTTTTTATACCATAATTTAAGAATATAGCTGGGGACCAGTTGTAAAAAAGAGAGAACACTGAGACTTAATTTTCACTTAGCGATACACCAAGGGTCTCTTTCTTGTTCTACAGAGTAGTTTCATTGTGTGATAAACTCAGCAATGAAAAATGTGAACAGCACTTACCTGACGGCATCCCTGCCATCCACTGGGACAAAGTGACAGCATCTGAAGGGGACAGCTACCAGCATTAAGGCAGGAATAAGGGATAAGGATGGCAGTGCAGTAATTGGTGACATGTGCAGGACAGTGCAGGACAGTACTCAGTGACATTGCTTAGTGCAGGACAGTACTCAGTGACATTGTTCGGTGCAGGACAGTACTCAGTGACATTGTTTGGTGCAGGACAGTACTCAGTGACATTGTTCAGTGTAGGACAGTACTCAGTGACATTGCTTAGTGCAGGACAGTACTCAGTGACATTGTTTGGTGCAGGACAGTACTCAGTGACATTGGTGCAGGACAGTACTCAGTGACATTGTTCGGTGTAGGACAGTACTCAGTGACATTGTTCGGTGCAGGACAGTACTCAGTTACATTGTTCGGTGCAGAACAGTACTCCGTGACATTGTTCGGTGCAGGACAGTACTCAGTGACATTGCTTAGTGCAGGACAGTGCTCAGTGACATTGCTTAGTGCAGGACAGTACTCAGTGACACTGTTCGGTGCAGGACAGTACTCAGTGACATTGTTCAGTACAGGACAGTATTCAATGACATTGTTCGGTGTAGGACAGTACTCAGTGACATTGTTCAGTGCAGGACAGTACTCAGTGACATTGTTCGGTGCAGGACAGTACTCAGTGACATTGCTTAGTGCAGGACAGTACTCAGTAACACTGTTCAGTGCAGGACAGTACTCAGTGACATTGTTTGGTGCAGGACAGTACTCAGTGACATTGCTTAGTGCAGGACAGTACTCAGTGACATTGTTTGGTGCAGGACAGTACTCAGTGACATTGCTTAGTGCAGGACAGTACTCAGTGACATTGTTCGGTGTAGGACAGTACTCAGTAACACTGTTCAGTGCAGGACAGTACTCAGTGACATTGTTCGGTGCAGGACAGTACTCTGTGACATTGTTCGGTGCAGGACAGTACTCGGTGATATTGTTCGATGTAGGACAGTACTCAGTGACATTGTTCAGTGCAGGACAGTGCTCAGTGACATTGCTTAGTGCAGGACAGTACTCAGTGACATTGTTTGGTGCAGGACAGTACTCAGTGACATTGTTCAGTGCAGAACAGTACTCAATGATATTGTTCGGTGTAGGACAGTACTCAGTGACATTGTTCAGTGCAGGACAGTACTCAGTGACATTGTTTGGTGCAGGACAGTACTCAGTGACATTGTTCAGTGCAGAACAGTACTCAGTGACATTGTTCAGTGCAGGACAGTACTCAGTGACATTGTTTGGTGCAGGACAGTACTCAGTGACATTGTTTGGTGCAGGACAGTACTCAGTGACATTGCTCAGTGCAGGACAGTACTCAGTGACATTGTTTGGTGCAGGACAGTACTCAGTGACATTGCTTAGTGCGGGACAGTACTCAGTGACATTGTTCGGTGCAGGACAGTACTCAGTGATATTGTTCAGTGCAGGACAGTACTCAGTGATATTGTTCGGTGAAGGACAGTACTCAGTGATGTTGTTCAGTGCAGGACAGTACTCAGTGATATTGTTCAGTGCAGGGCAGTACTCAGTGATATTATTCAGTGCAGGATAGGCATAAAACAGCAGCAGAATGGCACAGTCCAAAAGCAGCAGTCATGCAGGATCAGAAATATGTATGGCAGCCCAATACCCGATGGCATTGTGCTGGACAGGACGGGAAGATAGCAGAAACATGGCATCACCCGAAGACAACAGACAGCAGTCCGGCATGTTCAAGAATCAGGATGGCAGTAAAGTACAACAGCCCTGGTACATATATGTTTAACAGATCACAACAGTATCTCACTAGATTATTAAAGTATATTGATCACAGTTAGGGCGCAGTCTACAGAGCCTTATGCAACCAAACTACTGCATTTTAACCTGTGTAATTTATTCCTTCATATTGTTTATATTGCAATGACTTCTATGGAACAAATAAATTCACCCACACATGCTGCTGTTCAGCCCCCTGAACCCTCTTGCAAACCAGGTGTTACTCCTAAATGAGGCTAACCGGGAGTGGGGAAGTTTAAAGAGCCCCTAGTGGCAAGAAGCTGAGGATTGCATTTTTGAACTGGGCTGGAATATTGAGCTCCAGTATTTCTGAGCAGGCATGGGCTACGTTTGTCCAGTAGTTAGTTAGTAAGGGAAAAGCCAAAAAAAAGTGGCAGTTATCCCCCTTTCCCACACATCCTTTCCAACATCTGTCTGACCCCCAGAGAGTATAATGAGTCATAATAGTAGACTCTAAAGAACCTGGCCAAGGTCTTCCACTGATACTCCCTAAATGGGGCAGAATAAATGGTTTTCTGTACCTCTTGTCAAATCAAAGATTGAATCGCAGGTGGGATGGGATGACCCACCTCTCTTTCCTATTGCTGCCATATAGCTAATGTTTCAGGGCATTTTGCCTCTTGTAAGAGTTCATTCGGGAGATCTGGTGGGCGTCACATGTCCGTGTCCACTGTATCTTGATACGTTTTACAGGAGTAAGCTCACGGAACCACTCTGTATTCACATTTGGTGTTTGTTTGTGACTCCGCAATTGGAGGAATCTAACATTTTTCCCTTTCAAAGTGAAACTTGTGTCTTATTCAGGTGAAGGGTGATATCTGCCCTGCTCCAAAATATTGGCATCACAGCTAGACCCCTGTTTCCCCATTGTTTTTGTTGTTTTTGTTTTTAATTCAAGTATACTGTATAACATGGGTACAGGTAGACACACATCTTCAGAACAATTACAGACTTTCCAGCACTACATTTTACAGACTGAGTCACAGCAGTTTGGTACATGAGACAGTGCTTATTTGGAAAGTAGATTTAGTAATAAAGGTTTTACAGGTTCATAGTTGCTGGGTGACTAAATCGGTGGAGTATACTCTTTAGTTTGGGTTTTCACTGCACCTCCCTGGAGAGCCATCAGAGCACTGTTGTTATATTGCTATACCCTAGTCTATTTATGGGTTCAAATCTGGGTCCCTTTCACCTAGATACATTACCCACCTGCACCATCCGACCATAAAGCATGATTCTCTCTTGTTTACTTGGTATGGAAGCTGTTCCATGTGGTTACATCTCCATAACTATATCTATCCAGTGTTGGTGTGCTGGGGATTCTGGTTTCAGCCAATGTCTCCTTATGGCCCCTTGTGTTGTGACCAGAAGCACATGCCATGGGTAAACAACATCTTTGCCTCTGACACCAACTGGTAGCAGGTCAAGAATGGTATGTGTGACTGTGAGTGGAGCATCTAATATAAACACTTCCTTGAGGGCCTCTTCAATGTGTCACCAGAATATCGCCAGCTTTGTGCACGACCAGAAAATGTGAGTGTGTGTGTGTGTGTGTGTGTGTTGTGTGTGTGTTGTGCCTTGATTTCGTTAAAAAGTCTCCAGCAGACTTGGGAGGGGTTCAGTGCCCACTTTTTCTGTACCACAGGGGTTTCAAATAATTGAATTCTGATTTTCCAGGCTTATTCTTGCCAGAGAGAACTGGTTGTTTCAAAGACCGAATGAAAGGACACAGACCATTCTTCATCAGTTGGCACTATCCTGTTTCCCCCTTCCCACCTGTGTTTGATGTGAGCAGTTTGGTCGGTCTGTGAATCTCTGACTACCTTATAAACGGCTGAGATTATAGTTCACCTCCGAAAATGGCCTCCATGGTTACTAACAGATGTTTAAACTGGAGGTAGTTCCTGTATTAATCTTCTCTGTGTTTGAATGTGACCCCGATATGGAGATACCTGAAGTGGTCTGTATTATTTAAGTGAAAAGCCACCTAAGGATTTAAAAGTCAATCACGTCTCCCCTCTCCAATGTTGTACCAGGGAGCACAGTCCTGGATATACCCACCTGTGGTAAATCGGGCCAATTGTGAATAGTGAGAATAAGGAATCCCAGGCCATTCATTTAAACTGCCATAGGTGGGGTCCAGATTCAGTCAGTCCCACATCTGATAACCTACCACCAGGGTGGAATGGAACGCTGAGAGCATTGTGTCTGAGTTCTTGTGTTTGAATGTTTTATCCATTGCTCTGGCTCCTATATATATATATATATATATATATATATATATATATATATAATATTATATTATGGTAGCACGGTAGTTACTACCATGAATTAAGTGAGAGTCATTTCTATGTTAAACCCCAAACTTTTGCACCTTAATAACTTTGCAACCATTTGACAGATTTGCCTGAAATTTGAAATACGTGATCAAGAACCATAGGCCTTGGGATCTGCCAAGTTTGTACTGGTCGGATATATGGCTGCGGAGTTATTAAAAGCGTGATCTCTTGTGGCCGTTTAAGCTTCTGGAATTCTATGGTGGCGCATACAGGTTACGCAAAGTTTGTGCGACCGGCCCGGAATCTTCAGAGAACATGCGGCCAGGGTCCCCAATGTGTCTTTCGAAGATTTGGTGAAAAAATATTAAACGGTTCAAAAGTTATTCAAAAAACAATTTCCCATTATAAGTCAATGGGAAAAATTAACAAAAAGTTCGACAGTGTCGCAAATGCATTTTTACTTTCGCAAATGGCCCTGTTACTTTCGCAAATCCGCCATTTTGTTTTCAGTTAGTGATCAGAAAAATGCTTGGCAATTAAATTTGGGACCCTCTAGCAACCTAATTATTTTTGTATTCACCTAGTCAGACCCTGAGGATGCTAGCCATGTCTTTAATTTGGGGTAAAACACCCCAGAAATATGTTTTTCAAATTTCTGGAAAAAGTACTTTGTCATGAAAGTGTCACAATTTTTTTGAAAGCTTTCGCAGAATTGACAGTAGTTTTCTAGTCTGTGGGAAAATGACAGCAATTCTTTGGCACTGTGCTGCAAAAGAACGGTTGGGAGTTTTGGGCTGAAATTTGGAGGGAACGCAGCCGACATCTCACAGATGTGCCTTTCAGTGTTGTGTTGAAAAAATATTACATGGCAGAAAAGTTACGGTACTCCAAAGTTGACGGTTTTTCCCATAGGATAACATTACGGCGCCCGACGCATTACAGGAATCCTTTGGCACCCTGCTACAAAATAACGGTTTGGTCTTTTTTCCTGAAATTTGGAGGGAAGACAGCCAACAGCCCACAAATGTGCCTTTCAGTGGTTTGGTGGAAAAATATTACAGGGAGGCAAAGTTATGGTGCTCCGAACTTCTCTTTTTTTCCCATAGGATAACATTACGGCGTTCACCGCGCCTTTCAGGGCCCGTATCTTGGAAACGGTGTGAGATACGGACTTTTCGTTGGAAAAATGCTTACAAAACTAGCCAGGACAGTCATAAATCATATGACTTTTACATTTTTTTTCTACATCATACGGTTCCTGAGATATAACCTATTTAGTATTCCAAGTCCTCATTTTCTGCTCCGATACCCATTATTATGCATACCTTCTTTGTACTCACTGTCTTTCTCTATGCAGGTTTTGAGGAAAACCAGCCTGTGTGCTTACATTACTGTTACCGTTGCCCTTTCCGCTTGTGGTTCCGTACCCGTTTCACTTACCATTGACGTCTACGCCACCATGTGCGTTATCCTTTGCGTATTTATTTGCGCTTGAGTTTCTGTTACTTTTTGCCATTTGTGTCTACAGTACTGTTTCTCTTTCTGTTTCACTTTGCGTCACCATGCCCATTGGCATTTCCATTTGCAGGCACCATGTTACTATGTGACAACACATTTCGTGGCAGACCGTTCCCGTCTACGCCACCGTGTGCGTTACCCTTTCTGTTCACATTCGCGCTTGCGTTACCATGTGCGCCACTGTTAGCGCTTCTGTTTGCATTGCTGTTCCTGTTACTATGCCTCAAGACATCACGTGGCGGGAGTGCGGGGCCCTCCCTCCGGGCCCCATGCTCCCGCCACTGCATTACATTCACTATTATCTTGTTATCATTCTCAAAAAGAAGGGAAATTAGAGGCAAAAAACTCCGTTTAATGCATTAGTTAGGGTTATTCCACAGCGACAAAAGTGAGGAAATTCGGTGTTGGGGTTGAAAACTCCCCTTGGACCCCCTGCCCACTCCCCCAACCGGCATTGGGGTGTGCATTGGAGTACATCAGTCTAACTCTCACCCCATTCTCCTATACTTCTGCTGCTTTACACATGATGGGGTGAGAGTTAGGCTAACATTTCATCACCCAATACCAATTGAGAGTGGCTGAAAATCAAAGAAATTTATAACATTCCCTCACTTTTATCGCTAATGGGGGGTAACTAACTAGTCATTAAATGGAGTTTTTGACCTCTATCTAATATATATATATATATATGGAGTGATAATAGCAGCAGGGTCCTGAGATGCACCACAAAACAGTACATTTCCAGGTCCGGTACCGCACTCCCTCCCAGCGTCTTGCCCATCTGCAACAGTTTATATCTGATGTGGGGACTTCTGCCAGCCCTGAGATACTTTGAGAAAGATTTTTGCCACAGCAAGAATCGCTCTTTCGGTATTAGGATGGGTATGCACTGAAAAAGACACAGGTATCGTGGTAGTATGTTCATTATTAAGCAGCCAATTCTGGAGTACAGTGGGGAGTTTACTAGGGTCGATCTGTTCAAATCTCCTTGCACCTATTGTGTCAGTGAGGTAAAGCTGGCCTCCCACCGTTTGTACAGATTTGTTACCTGCACCCCTAGGTATTTCTTCTGAGTGGCTTGTCGTTTTAGGGGGAAGAGTTTGTTTATGTGCTGTGAGGGTTTATAGTTAAATTTCAAAACCTCAGTTTTTGTTTTGTTAAGAACATAACCTGCGTGTGTCGTGAAGAGCTCTAGGCCTCTCCAGACTTCTGTCATTGAGGTTTCAGTGTTCGTGAGGTACAACAGCATGTTGTCCACATGCAACGCTATCTTCTGGGGATGACCACCAACTATGTCTTGGATCCTGGGATTGCCTCAGATCCATTTTGCTAGGGGCTTGATATATAGAGAGAATAACAGGGGTGAGAAGGGGCAGGCCTGCAGTGCACCCCTATAAGTTAAATCTAGAGGATATGCCATTGTTTCTTCGAACATATGCCTATGGTGAGGAGTCTAAGGTCTCACACCGGTGATGAATTCTTCAGGAAATCCAGACTGTTCAAGGACCATAAATAGGAAGCTCCCTACTACCTTATCAAAGGCTTTTGGGGCACCAAGACTTTTTTGAAACCCTGGATCTACCAATTCCAGTAAAAAATCAGATTACCTGTGATGGGGTAAGTGTACCTAAGCCTACTGCATTACCTAGCTTAGTTCATTTTATACTTCACCCAGATGTGGAGAGCGTGTGATGTCCAACTCTTCCCAGGTTTACCCCTTCCCCACCCTACCCAGGCTAGGGAGTGGTAATAAAAGAGCCACTCTTTCATTGTAAGTAACTTGTCCTATGAGATAATAATCCTTTAAATTAGGCAGTGTTAACCCTTCCTCCTCCTTCCGTACCTGTAGTAGGTTATGCTTCACTCTCGGGTGCTTAGCATCTGAGATTAATTTGGAAAAGCTGCAGTCAGTTGCTTTCTGGACTACCTGGAAGAGCTTTGGGTCACTTACTGCCCTGGGTGATTGCTACGCTTGACTGACGAGGGGTTGCTAGAGATTCCAAGAGTTTGTTTAAAATCTTCCGGGGCCTGGGAATTTATGCATGTGGCCCCTACCCTTTAGAATTCTCTACCCCATCAGTTACATGAGTGCACGACTGTGGAGGGATTTAAACAGGCTCTTAAAACCTTTTTATGGACTCAAGCATTTGGGGAATAATCTGAATACTGTTTACTGGTTTTATCTGTATTTTATAATCCTTATAACATGTGATTTTACGCTGCAGCTGTTTTAACTGTTTTGTGAGGCGCCTTGGCGATTGAAAGGTGCCATATAAATGAAAATTGATTGATTGGTTAATTGATTTCCAGAACCTGCCTGGTACAGGGACCAACAGCATTCCGAAAAGCTTTTTACTTAAAAAAACAAGTAAAATCATACTGATGGGCCACAATTTTACACACATGTAAAAGGTACAATTTGTTGCTGATAGAAGTGGTTTAACTCTTTTGTAAAAAGCAGAAACAATTCTATGGTTTCTCACTGAAATATATTTGGCTCCTGAGCAGTTGGGATTTTCTTACATCACAAAACCAGAATTATATTGATTTTTTATTTTACTAGCAATTTGAAAAGTAAAGGTAAACACCCACTGGGTCATTGCACAAACTAATAATTTGTTACAGAAACACAGAAAATGTTGGCAGAAAAGGACTGGTAGGCCCATCTAGGCTGCCCTGTATTCCCCATGTAGCACTACGCCCTGGACTCTACTTCATGCTAAGGATCATACTAAAGCAGTAAGGGGCTACAGTAGAAGGCGATGTGCCCATGAATGCTCCTACAGAATTTAGTTATTATAGTGGTTTAATTTGTCCCCTGATAGTATGTATCTATCCAGTCTGGACTTGAATTCATTTTTTGTTTTACTGATAAATACATCAAAAGGTAGATCAGCCCAGTGGCGCCAAGGGCTGAGGCGCTGGACGCCACACCTCGTGCTACGCCGGCAACCCAGGTTCGGGAACAGACTCGGGTCACCAGGGGGTCGGCCGGGAAGAGGAGGATTGAGCATCCATGGGACTGCTCTCCTCCTCAGGGAGGAGTGGGTTGGGGTATCTGCGGCAGTGCTGACTTCTGGCGGTGGCTGTGAGGAACTGTGAGTCATGGTGCAAAAAAGGGGACAGCGCAGGCAGATGTTTGACGTACAGTGGGTGGCTGCACACAGCGTAGCATGATTGGTGTCCTTGCATGCCTACGCTGTCAGGGGAACTACAGGGGACAAAATGACTAAGGCTCCTGTGCTAATGAAGGGCCACCACCACACTGCATTGGATGCTCCCAGGAGCTCCCTCTGGTCCCGACCCCTTAGTCTTCCACTAGGGGGTCTGTGACACGACCTTAGAGAGGGAGAGGGCAAGGAGGTAGCAGCTCGGGCACGGCGCCCGATGCGATAACCGCTGCGGGACTGGAAGGGGAACCATAGGACCACCCCAGCAGGAAGGTAAGGCAGATAAATAAAGTAAAAAAAAAAAATACATAGTTTGTTCCATAGATTGACGACTTGCAGTGTATGAAAAAAAATTCCTTTTATTAGTCTTAAATGCTCTAGCCATTATTTGTAAGGGGTGACCTCTAATTTCCCTATCTGTAGATCTGAATTTGATTCCCATTTCAACCATGAGGTATGGGTCATTTATGATGTGAAACAGTAATAATAAATCACCTGTCATTCTGTTTGTTTCTAAAATCATTAAGTTCAGAAAGTGTAACCTTTCCTCATATGTTTGACTCTTTAAATGCATACTTGATAAAAGATGTGCCTACCATCTCCCTTACCTCTGCCTATGATATCCATATGCCTATCTCTCACGTCTGACATTCCTCACTGTCTTCGCCCCACCACCTCTTCTGGTGGGCTGTTCCAGCTGTCTACCACCCTTTCTGTGAAGAAGTATTTCCTCACATCCTTCTTAACCCCCCCCCCAAGTTTCATAGCACAACCTGTATGCTGGTGCTCCTCCTCCTCTGAAAGAGGCTCCCACCCTTTGTTCACCCCATAAGGTACTTATATGTCTCAATCATGTCCCCTCTCACTCTTCTCTCTTCCAGTGAGTATCTGCTGAGCTCCTGCAGTCTCTTCATATATGGCTTCTTGCGCAAACCCCGTACCATTTTAGAAGCCCTCCTCTGGACTGCCTCCACCCTATCCATGCCCCAGTGGAGACGTGGCCTCCAGAACTGGATGCAGTACTCCAGGTGGGGCCTCACCAGTGAGCGATACAAAGGCAACACCACATCCCTTCTCCTGCTAGAGACCCACCTCCCTATGCAACACAGAATCCAGCTCACTTTGCCTTCTGCCATACTGCCCTGCCACCTTCAGATCATCAGATATTTTCACTTCAAGGTCCCTCTCTTGCTTGGTAACTGTAAGTAACCCCCCCCAATCTTATACACAGTCCATGGGTTACCCCGCTCCAGGTGCATGACTTTACAAATTTTGCTACTAAAGCTCAGCTGTCACATCCTAGACCACTCCTCTAGTTTCTCCAGATCCCTTTTCATTCTTTCCACCCCCTCCTGGGCGTCCATCCTGTGCAGATTTTTGTGTCACATGCAAAGAGACGCGTCTAGTTCCTAAGCAATGTCACTTATGAAGATACTGAAGAGGACAGGGCCCAGTACCGATCCCTGTGGTGCTCCACTGGTCACTTTCCTGTCCTCCGAGTGGCTGCTGTTTACTACCACCCTCTGCCTATCATTCAACCAGCTTGATACCCAGTAGACTACCTTCTCCTCCACCTCCCAGGCTACTAAGTTTCTTTATCAACCTCCTGTGGTACAGTGTCAAACGCCTGACTGAAGTCCAGATAGGGAAAATCCTCTGCCCTCCCCTGATCCACTTCCCTAGTTACCCAGTCAATGAAATCTGTGAGATGTGTCTGACATGATCTCCCCCATGTGAAGCTGTGCTACCACAGGGACTTCCCCACCACTGATGTGAGAATGATTGTTCAGTAATTGCCAGCCTCCACCCTACTGCCGCTCTTGTGCAGAGGGACCACATCATCCCTCTTCCATTCCACTGGAACCACACCCATCTTCAATGAGGTGGTAATTGGTGTTGCCAGAGGGACAGCTAGCACTGTGCTCAGTTTCTTAAGCACCCTTGGGTGGATTCCATCTGGCCCCATCGCCTTGTTTTCCTTTAGGGCTTCCAACCCGTGGCAGACTCTCTTCCGTAAATTGTAAAAGTAGAAAGTAATTACTGCTAACACACTGATACCCAATGAATAGAATAGCCAATTGTGTGTTTATTAGACATGAAGATTCTCTTTAACTGAATAAACAAATCATCATCTGTAATCTGTGTTGGGTCTGTAATTGTAATTGGCAAATTGCTGCCTTCTTGACCAGGTCTCTATTGTAACAGAGACTTTGGCCTCAGCAAGAGGTCTAGGCTAAATAAACATACACTTCCTTTCTCTGAGGTCAGGCAAAATGACAGTGTGTCCCAGACTAGCAGTGTCAGGGCTTCGACAGAGAAGAGAAAAGGAAAGTGTAGAATGGCCTGTTGTAAGGCTCTGGGTCACGTTTCCACTCACTTTTACTTATTAATAGGCAGTCGAGCATAACAGGCCCTCGACAAATAACAAAGGGGATCACTGACAGGGATACCTGAGCTCTGCAGTTACTGTATCCAACAGCAGCAGGTCAGACTACTGACCATAAAGATGCACTCTCCACTTACAAACACTTTCTCTGTCAACGGAGGCCGTGGCAATCTAGCCAAAGTTTGCAGACCTGCAAGGAATATTTTATAAATTGTACAACATTCTACACAAGCATGCCCCAGCTGTAACCTATATTGTTCCAGCAAGTACAGTAGTTGTAACACCATGCATTCTTCAGCATCTGAAACATTAGAAGAGCCAGTAGTATAAACAGAAGGTAGGGAATGGGCAGGTTCTCATCTAGGCTCGTGGTTACAAATTCTCTTCTAATATCAAGCAAGGAGACAGTTGCCAGATACTTAAAGTTGAGGTAAAGCATTATTTACTGAAAAACTCTGTGGTGGCTTTAGTAAACAGTGTTAAGGGAGAACTGCATAGAACCTGCAAAGCCTACAGCATATTCTCTGTTGAAGGTGTTTTTCAAATACTGGTTCCCATTTTGTCACTGTTCGATCTTTACTAGCCTCTGAGTTAAATTCCATGGGCATTTCTGCCTTACAATCTGGTGCTAGAATTGTATCATGTAGTTCCTTGCTAAGTACTTGCATTGTTGGCATAATACATCTGAGTTCTGCTATGGAATTATGTGGTTTTGAAAGGGACCCAAAAGGGACATACTGTAACCTACATCATCAAGTTCTAAAACAACACTTATTACCAGCACGTAAATCAGAAACACGCACTGAGTTTATAATAAAAGACCAGTTAAAATGAAACAACAAAATACTCAAAAGGGTATTTCAAAAACAATTTTTTTTAACTTTCTATTTATGCTCCCCCCATCCCCTGCTCTCTGCCACATCGGGAGTCACCAAGGCATCTGTCCACGTTCCCTCTTACCTGGAGCCCGCAGAGGTGGTCCCCCATGTAGCCTTGGTTGTTCCCCCTAAGTGGGGATAAGGTGGGGCCTGTACACCCTGAACTTCTTGTTTCATTGGGACACCAAGTTTAGGATTACCACCTTTTAAGAAGCCCAAAGTGGGACATTTCTTACTAAAACATGATTTTTCACAGGACAATACATAACCTCGACAAGTGCAACAGACTTTTTTCTCTATATGATCAGAATTAAGGCTAAGTATTATAGTTTATTGGTTGCTTCTATGGTTTCATATCATTTTAATGTATTTTAGTTAAGATACTATAGTTTTCTACAAGATTTGGAGGAAAGTTAGAAAATATTTTTCCTGCTAAAAAGTCAGGACATGTAGTATTTTTCATGTTTTTTTGCAGGACACAACTGCCCAAATCAGGACTGTCCTGCAAAACGCAGGACGGGTGGTAATCCTAACCAAGTTGGGACAGGCAGGGGAGCTGAGGATCTGTGCCGGGTGTTCCATCTTCCCATTCTGCAGGGAGCTGTTTTCCTCTGTTCTTGGGGGCGTGATATGCACTACGACATCAAGGTGCATCCATCGACGTCCATCATGCCTCCTCCCCTCAGCATGGCTTGATGTTTGCTGTACCTCCTGCCTCCACCACAGGCCAGTCAAGCACCAAGCCTCAGCACCCCTACCTCCCCAGAGAAGATGAGCCATCCACAGACACTCAAACCTCCTCCTCCCCCCAGTCAGCCCTCCGACTCCCTGGGAACATTCCCGAACCCGAATCACCGGCGTCATGAGCGGTAGTGCTACTGCTGCACCGGCGGGCTGGCCTCAAAACAATTTCTACAGGAAAAGATGACATACTAGTTCAGAGCAGATCTTCTTAGAGGATATCTCTTATAGCAAGCCACACCTATGGAACTATAACTGTCAGGCACTAGAACCAAACAGAAAACTTTCTAGCTAGCAGTCTACAAGACGCCACCCACAACGATGACATCAGCCAATATCACCCTTCCCATATAAATGTGGGCAGCCCCCACGGCCTCCTCAGTTCTTTTTCCACTGTCAACCATTGCATGTCGGACTCCACTGAGAACACCACCGCTTCAGTCGACCGCTAAATCTTCGATTTTACCTTTTGTTTTATTTTTCTCACCCTAGTTAGTGATCACTTTATTTTTTTTAAGTGATTCCTCCCATTGTTTATGTGTACCACTTCCAAGAAACTTTTCAAAATTTGCAAGATAACCGACAAGGACAACCACAACATCTGCGTCCACCATCTCTGTGCCAACTACAACATCCAGGCCTGCCTCAAATTCAACCAGGTCACTCAATGACAATGCCAAATAGCCCACAAAGTCTTCCTTCTGGAATAGAAGGTCACTCACATGGAGAAGGAGCTCCAGAGAAGAAGCTCCTTTGCCTCTCCAGCTCCGTCAACAAGCTCCCACTTCTCCAAGGCCTGGGACAAATCTGCGAAACACAAACACTGGAAGAAAGACAGGCCTAGGGATAAGGCCTCCCCAACATGCTTTCAGTTGCTGTTTCGAGCAATGGCCATTGCTGTGTCAGTGATTGCTTTGGTGGCAACCCCCGCTGCCGGCCACACCCTCTCTTCCACAGTGTCAGCTTTGGCAGTGCTGCCCACTGGTCTCTCCTTGGCAAGTGCTGGCTCATCATTGTTGGGGCTCCTGATGTCCCCATCGACACTTCATCCCTTGTTGTTCAGGCCCATTCAGATCCAGGGGCATACATCAGCGTGTTCCACCAGACTGCTGGACCTCTCGATGCCAGGATTTTTGCACCCCCTGTCGACACCCATTACCATTTCATCGATGTCGGGAATTCAGCCTACCTCGTCGACACCTGTAGTTGTCTTGTCGACTCAGGAACCCCAGCCTCCCCTGTTGACACCCCAAACTGCCTTGCCAGTGCCGGGGCCACAGCCTCTTTTGACGACGATGCAGGCCATACCACCAATGCTGAGGCTTTGGCCTCTTTCACTGATGTTGCAGGCCACACCACCGATGCCAGGGACACAGCTTCCCCCATCAATGCTGCTAGGGATTCCAACAATGATGATTACCATCGATGTACAAACCATGCTGTCCTCCTTCTGGGAGTTCATGCACCACCTTGCTCCCCCTCAGGGCCAGTTGACGCTGGGGCCTACCAGACAGGCTTCCACATCAACACCTTCCATGACAACGCACCCTTCATGCCCTCAGTTGTTGCTGTCCTCTCTGCCCTATTCAGAGAAAGGGGATGAGGATGAGTATAATCCTGACCTCCTTCCTTCTGGTGAGAAGGATGAGGAGGAGGAGGAGGACTAAGGTCCTAGAAGCCCTTCATCTTCCTCTATGGTTTCTTCAGTGGGTGAGGACTCCAATAAATACACTCCAAGGTCCCCCCTTCCCAATTACCTCTCCTTCATCTCAGTGATGAGGCAGCTGCAAGCAGCTATGGGGTTCGAAGCTGAGGAGCAGGACGTTACCAGGAGCAATCTGATGGAATACCTGGAACTGTCACATTTTCCTCTCTGATTTATTTATACATTTAAACATATCGGAGTTGCAAACCTTTGAGTCAGAGACTCCTTTACAAAGGCTCCATGTCAGCAAGACAGTATACAAAACATAAGTCAGATGATCATACAGAGCATATACAAATGAGTTACAGAGCATGGAGGTTATAATAGGACATAGTTACAATCAAAAGGTCATAAGAAAACATTTTTTTTTATATCACTGTTTCTCCCCCATGGCTTGGTCTGCTATCATCTGGTCACCATCCTCTGTGTCCCATGCGGTCCCCGGCAGCTCACTCGCACAAGGCTGGCACACATGCAGTGCCTGCGGCAGGACCCCCAATCCAGCCACTGGGCCTGGTTCCAATACCAAGGTGCAATTCTGCACGTATCCGAGGGTGTGCAGAGGACCGGCCATCAAGCAGCCATGACTGACCGCCATTTTTTACTCCTCCTTAGGAATGTGGATGTGCAATGACATCCGTGCATATCGTGCCGACGTCCGCCGCACTCCTCCCTCTCCATACATCATGACTGTAAAGCCCCCAATCTCTACTGGGGGCTGCTGCAGCACAGTGTGAGCCCAGAACCCACCCCAGGAAGAGGAGAGCAGTCTATAGATGCTCAGTCCACTCCCTTCCTGGCTGACCACCGACAACCCGCGTCCATTCCCGAACCCAGGTCGCTGGCATGGTGCGAGGTGTGGCATCCAGCACCTCAACCCTCAGCACCACCACGCCGGCCCATAAGAAAACATTTTTGACTATTGATTATTCCTCCTCTGCTAGTTGCTTTTGAGGATGCCACCATGGCTGCCTGGTACAGGCCAAATATGATTCCGGTGATGCCCAGAAAGGCAGACAAATTGTACCAGGATCCCTCAGGAATACTTTTTTACAGAGCAGCCAAGGACAGATTCAGTAGTACTAAATGCTGCCCATAATAGGTCTCCAGAGACCTCAGCACCTGAGCTCCATTCCCTCAGATAAGGAGTCTAGCAAGCTGAACCTTATGGGCAATAGGACCTATGCCTCTTTCACATTGGCCATCAGGGTTATTAACTACATTACTCATATGGTCAAGTTCCAAAATACCCCATGGAGGAAGGGCAAGGCTACGGCTCAAACCCTTCTGGTTTGACCCCAGAGACTGGAACTGTTTAAGGTCCTCCAGTCAGGGGCTGATCTGGGCAAGCACCTCTTGAGGGCAGCCTATGATACTGCGGATGCCTCTGCTACAGCAGCTACAGTTGGCATCTGTCTCAGATGACATTCTTGGCTCAGGGTGTCCGGTATTTGCCACCGACACACAACAGTCCATCCTGAATGCCCCATTTAGAGGCTACAAGCTTTTCAGAGTGGTTGTACAGGATGTCCTTTCTGACCTTCAGGCCTCGGGGAGAATCCTGTGTTTGGTTCACTCCCTTTACCATACCCAGCCAAGTGGAGGCCAGAAGGTGCCTTTTCGTTGGGCCTCCCACAGATCTAAGCCAGATGCCTGACAGCGAGCCAAGCACTGAGTGGCCACAGTCCTGCCCACTCCTTCCTCCTCCAATGGCAAAGCCCCTAAAGGTGGAAGTGCAGTCCTGCTGCTGGCCCTACCTCAGCATGACTCTTGGTCAGATCCCCAGCCTCCAGCACTGCAGAAGGTGGTAGTGGGGGGTCGGTTCTCCCTCCACCTAGACAGGTGGAGGGAGATCACAACAGATGCTTGGGTCCTGCAGCTCATAGACCAAGGTCACATTCTAGAACTCCTGGAATCGTTTTGCTCAGTGTGCCTTTCCTGGTGAATCAATTCAATAAATAAATATAAATAAAAAGAATGCCCTCCAGATCTTTCTCTGGTTCTTTCAAGCTACCCTCCAGATCACGTTCCAGTGTTGCTGGAGGAAATTTACATGCTGCTGCATGCAAATTTACATGCTGCTGCAAAAAAGGGCCATAGAACCTGTTCCAGAGCATCAGAGGAACAGAGGGTTCTAGTCACACTTCTTTTTTCATCCCCAAATCCATGGGAGATTTCCGGTCCATCCTGAACCTAAGAAACCTGAATTTCTGCATCCAATACAAGAAGTTCAGGATGATAACCCTTCAAGGCTTGCTGCCTCTACTGCACAAGGGAGACTGGATATGCTCTCTGGACATGCACGATGCATATCTGCACAAAAAGATCTGCGCTCCCCACAGGCAGGACCTCAGGTTCCTCTTCCAAGGGGAGCACCACCAGTTCAGGGCATTGCCCTTTGGCTTATCTTCTGTACCGTGAATCTCTATCAAATGCTTGGTGGTGCTGGTGGCTGTGATGCTTGGCCAGCTGGTTATGATTATTGTATAATATTTGTAAAATAAAAATATAGTATGTGATTGTCTCACATAAGACAGCCTGGGATTCCATGGGTGCTCCCCCTAGGTTTCAGTGAAACTACAGGATATGTAAACTGACCAGGAACCAGTTAATTAATTACCTTCTTCCAGAGGGCATTTTATTATCTTTTATGGCCTGTTGCTGCTTTAAAGTTGAAAACCAAATGTAACTTTATGAGTCTGCCAGAGGATGAGCCTAATAAACTTTTATGATATTTTAGGGGAACAGACCATTGATACGAACATGGTGTTAAGCGTTGTAAAACCCTTTGATCTGCCTTGGGAACAGGAACCACACAAGATCAAAGAGAAAATGTTTCATTAAGGAGTCATATTTAGGAAGTGCTTTTCCTTCTGATGCGACATGATTTAACATACCTCCTGCTAGAAAATCATGTTTGGAATTTTTAATTCTAAAAAGGAGGAGCTAGATGACTCACCAAGGGGGAAGGGAGATGGGGTTGAAATGTATCCTTGTAACTGGGGAATATGTCATATTATTTTGGGACTCTGAGCTCTCTGCTCTAACTATAAGCACTTCCAGAGGTAATACCTTAGACAGCAAAGGTCTAACTGTATTGTGGTAGGAGTTTATGTTTTGTGCTTTTCCCTTGTTCTTTTATGTGATTGTGAGCCCTTTGATATATTGCTCTGTGTTACATTTTTCATATTTTTATCATCTTTTAGTAAAATACCTTTTCTGTGAAAGACTGCCTGGGTGTCTGCCAGTTCTTTTTTTGCATGTGACGTATAGATGGTTAAGTCTGACAATTGTTCAACAGCTTGATGGTGTTACTGAGCTTGAGTAAAAAGGTAAGAATATACCTAAGGTCTCTTATAGAGTTAAAAGGGTTCATTTTGGATACCTGGTTAGCTGCCCTTAGGCGAAAGATATATTGCATCCCCCCCAAAGAGAATATTATCTGATCCTGTACATTTGGGTAGGCTAGCATAAGGTTCACAGTTTGAATTCCCCCAAACTTGAGCCTAAAGGTGATTCAAACCCAAAAGCAGACAGGAGGGTTACCTTGTCTGTTACCTGTTCACACTATTGCACTCTGAGGCTGGCACTGTGGGAGCAGAGGGCCTGACCTGCTGAGTGCGTTTGTGACAGTGGCAGCCCTCAGGAGGGAAGGACTGTATGTCTTCCCTTATCTGGACAACTGGTTGCTCAAAGCTCAGTTCAAAGAGCAACTCACTCACACCCTAGCACATACTAGGCAGCTGTTCCACACCCTGGGGATTACAGTCAACCTATCCAAGTCAGTTTTGACCCCCTGTCAGCATCTCCAGTACATCATAGGGGCCACACTGGATACGGCCCAGGGTTCGACCTTTCTGCCTCAGGACAGAGTGGAGCACCTGACAGAACAGGCCCAGTTCCTTTATGCAACCGGTATGTGACAACTAGAACATTTCTGTGGCTACTGGTCCTCATGGCTGCAGCCATTATCACAGTTCCTTTGGTGAGGCTGCAAATGAGGATTCCCCAATGGACTTTAAGAGTCCAATGGGATCAGCTCACAGACAATCTAGAACAGAAGGTTCTTGTCACTTCGTCAGTATGAAAGTGCTTCTCAGGGGGAGTTCCTTTCCTGAGTGCCTCCTCTCATCAGATCCTCACCACAGACGCTTCAGGGATGGGCTGGGACACATACCGGGGCCCTCACTAGACCCAGAGAACTTGGAGTGCACTGGAGCACTCCCTCCACATAAACAGATGAGGGCCATCTTATACAGCCAGTAAGCCTTTCAATTTCAGTTTATTTATTATACTGGAAAGGCATGTGAGCAAAGTTGCCCATTTTCACAAGCATCCAGTTGAGGACAAATACAGCATGGGGTTACATAGATTAGGAGCATGACAGTCAGTGGTACAGAGTTGTAGGGGATACAAGCCTACTAGAAGCAATACAGTTAAGGTACAGAAGACAATAAAACAACTGAGACAAATAAATCATAACAAGTGCATTGGTGAAGAAAGTGCTTGAAAAATGTTCGGGTCTGGTAGCCCTGCCATCATAAGGGAAGGGGCAAGGTTTGCTGTTTGATTAGGGGGAATGAGGACCCTGTGTGGAAACAATCACATAGGACACCTGCAGGTGGCTGTCTTGGAGAGGCATAACTTTAGATTGTTTTTAAAGTAAGCTGTAGAGGGGCACTGTATGATAGCGGGGGGGAGACTGTCGAATAGTTTAGAGCCTTTTGTAGGAGAGGGTGTTTTGGTCTTGACTAGTGCGAGAGAGTGGGATGGAGAAGGGGAGGGTGGAGAACCATCTAATGGACCGAGAGAGTGCAGACCTTCAGGACTACCTGTCCTTGGGCCCTCTGCTGCCGGTGCAGACAGACAACATCAGTGTAGTGCACTATATCAACAAGCAAAAGAGCCAAAGCTGGAGCCTCAGTAAAAAATAGAGTCATAGAAAAAAGCTGGGCATCACAGCAAACACTGATACTAGACTACATGTTAGTCATGCGAAAATATCTTTATTGTATCAAAAAGTTTAAAAGCAGCAGCAAAGACCCTAGTCCAGTGTTGGCTGTGATGCCCAGCTTTTTTCTATGACATCCCATGATTTACTGCATCCTTAAGAGTCACCGCATCAAAACCCCACCAAAATGTATCTGTGCTAGGCAGCTCAAGGCTCTTGACTTCCCATCCCTGTTGGATGCTCTTTGAGTCACTGACTGGTTGGCACTAACTTTATCCACTGATACAGATGTTGTGCTAACCTCTTTCCCATCGCTACACAGGACAAGCATGCCCCTCTCAGGAGGTTTTGTGTCTGTGGATCCCACCTTCCCTGGATCACTGACCTGCTCAAAGCTTTTGATTCTGCCTGGTATCTCCACAAAGCCTGAAGCTCCCCAGAGGATTTACTGAGACACAAACAACTATGTAACACCTGTACTAAGTCCACCAGGGAAGCCAAATCAATTCACTTAACCTATAACTTGCAGAACAATCTTAAATCCCCCCACAATAGATTCTGAAAGGTTATTTACTCCCTGCTCAATTCCCCCTACGTAGTCTACGTCTCCCATCCTCAAACTAGGAAACTCGCCTATCTTTGTCCAAACTGAAGTTGCTAACACCATTAATAATTTCTTCACTTCCTGTACCCTCTCTCTTCTTCCTCCTCCCCTCTTTTCTTCCCTCCTGCCTACCATGTCTCTACCCAAATGCCCTTTAGCTCCTCACTCAACCCCAGCATCATTTTCCTTCTTCTCAGTCTCCACACAGACCACCCTCACTGCCTGGACACAGCCCTGACTGTCTGAATACTAATCTTCTCCATCTCTCTGCACCAGCTATCACTTCTCCCCTTGCGTCTTTTCAATCTTTCTTTCCAATCTGGATCTGTCCACCAGTCCTGGAACCAAGCTAAAGTGTTCTCTCTCCTCAAAGGAGGTGACCTTCTTCCCCAGGTAACTACTTACGTTTGCTACACCCATCTCGCTCCTCCCTGCTCTGGCTAAGGTGCAGGAAAAAATTATTCTCTCTCAGTTAGTTACCTACCTTGACTCCTTTTATTTCCTCTCCCCTTTTCAGTCAGGCTTCCACAAGAACCACTCTACTGTCTCCTCCCTTCTCTGGTTCACAGAATTTATGCTGAAAGGCATGGACCAGGGAGGTTCACTGCAGCCATTCTCATAGACCTTGCAAAAGCCTTTGATACAGTGGCCCACCCCTTCTCTTGGATATGTTTGGTGCTGCAGCTCTATCTGACTTGACACTCAGGCGGTTCCACTCCTACCTCTCAGATCAGCTCCAGTCAGTCCAAGTTGTTGATGCCCTATACACTACCCAGCCCATCAAGCTAAGTGTCCCCCAGGGTTCTATTCTTGGTCTAATCCTCTTCCCCATAGAAACATAGACTTTGTCAGCAGAAAAGGACCACTAGGCCCACCCAGTCTGACCAGATGGTCCCTGCTTATTCTGTCTCTCCGTACCCTAACTGGTCTCCAGCGACCCTCTCTCCTCCCAGGCATTTCCTAATTTTCCCCATGCCTATCCCATGCATACTTGAAGCCCTCTACTTATTTTGCTTCCACCACTTCTGCTGGCAGTCTATTCCAGATATCCACCACTCTTTCAGTGAAGTAGTACTTTTTCACTTCCCTCCTAAACTCCACCCCCCAGCTTCATCACATGCCATCTGGTTCTGGTGGTATTCCTCATTTGAGACTCCACTCCTGCACCCTGTTCACTCCCATAAAGTACCTGTAGGTTTCTATCATGTCCCCTCTTGCTCTCTTGTCTTCCAGGATGTTCATGATGAGATCCCTCAGTCTCTCCTCATAGGGTTTTTAGTGCAGGTCCAGCACCATTTTAGCTGCCCTCCTCTGGACTGCCTCCACCCTATGTCCTTTCTGAGGTGCAGCCCCCAGAACTAGATACAATACTCCGGGTGGGATCTCACCAGCAATCGATACAGTGGCAACATCGCCTCCCTGCTCTTGCTCGAAATACCTCTCCCAATGAATCCCAGCATACCACTAGCCCAACCCACTGCTCTGTCACACTGCCCTGGCACTTTGAGGCCATCATATATGATAACTCCAAGGTCCCTTTCCTGCTTACTGACTGACAGTACCTCCCCCATCCAACACTCAGTTCTTGTGTTCCTATGTCCTAGGTGCATGACTTTGCATTTTTTGGTACTGAATCCCAACTGCCATGCTTGTGACCATACCTCAAATTTCTCAAGATCCCTCTGCATTTTTTCCACCCCTTCCTTGCTGTCCACCCTATTACAGATTTTTGTATGATCTGTCTAAAAGGCAAGCCTTCCCTTCCAATTCATCTGCAATGTCACTTATGAAGGCACTGAAGAGGACTGGTCCTAGTACTGAGTCCTGTGGCACCCCCCGGTCATTCTTCCATCATTAGAGTAAGTGCTGTTAACCACCACCCTCTGACACCTGCCCATTAATCAGTTTCTAACCCAGTTCACTACTTTGGATCACACCCCTAGGCTGCTCAATTTCTTACTCAGGCTCCTGTGTAGCACAGTGTTGAAGACCTTGTTAAAGTCCAGAGAGACCACGTCCAATGCCCTCCTCTGATCTAGTTCCCTGGTCACCCAGTCAAAGAACTCAATCAGATTCAGTATGACCTCTCCCCCCATCCCCATGAATCCATGCCTTTGGTCTTGAAGCCCTTTGGATTCAAGATACTCTACCAGCCTTTCCTTTAACAATGTTTCCATTAATTTCCCCACCACTGAGGTGAGGCTCATTGGCCTGTAGTTACTAACCTCTTCATTACTGCTGCGCTTATGTAGATGGACCAAATCTGCTATCCTCCAGTCCTCTGGAACCATGCCTGATTGCAGTGAGCTGTTGAGTAAGACCATCGGGGGGCAGCCAGCACCTACTTGAGTTCTTTGGGGTATTCTGCCCGGTCCCACACACTTGTCCACTTTCATCTTCTTAAATGACCTCACCTCCACCTGTGTCTCTTGTCCCATACACATGCATGCAGATGGCACAGTTCTATTTGCTTCAGATATCTCAGTCCTGGAGCTGGAGTCGTCACACCAGTGTGACTTTGACAATGTCCAGCATTGGTTCCATGCCAACCAGCTCTCACTGAATGCCAAAAAAACTGTCTCTCTTACATTTGGCACTAGATCAAGATTAGCAAGGCTCCATCATACACCTGTCTTCTCAACTCTAGATGGCAACCTGTTTGAACAGGTACCCCACGTCAAGTACTGTGGGGTGTGGCTGGATCAGAATCTCAACTTTTCGATCCATTCTGATGTCATGCACTGGAAACTTTATCCTAAGCTTGGTGAGCTGTACCAAAACAAATCACGTCTTCCTTTCCTGGTCCACCATAAGATCATCCTTAAGGTGGTCTTGCCTGTGATTGACTACACAGATGTAGTCTACAGCGCTGCCCCAGTGTTTCCGCTTGCCAGGTTTGAACCCCTTTTTCATTCTTTCTGCCAGTTTGCTCTTAATGCTCCATCTGTCATCCATCACTGCTCTCTATAGGGGACATGCACATGAACTGTGCACATATGCGCCTTAACAGCAGCACACACCTACATGCCATGCAGGCTGGTGGAGGTACATGCAATGCACAAACATGTGCACAGGACAGGCAGAGGCATGGGTGGGGCAAACAGAGGCATGCAAGGCTACACGGAGCAGACACCAGATAGGCCTGCAGTGTGTAGCCATGCCCCTCAACTCCGCCCTATATGGTCATCCCCATCACCCTGTCAGCTCACAGCACACATCCATGGGAGACTGTATGCATCTGCAAAAGTGCATTCCAATATGGAAGCTATGGGGCAGGTTGTGTCTGAGGACAGCAGTGGGGTGGCACTGCCAGAGGTATCTGGGCCACTAGCAGACACCAATGGCATGGATTGTGGACAGACAAAGACATGGGGACATGGACCAATATGGGGCACTGGCAGATCATGGTCCTTGAATTTCTTGGGTGGACAGGTGGCAGCAACATTTGCTGACATAAGGGAGCCCTATGGCATCTTGTATGGGGCACAGTCCCTGAGGGTGCTATTGAAGACAAAAGCCAGGTTGTGGTTTGATATCTAGGTGGCTGTGAATGCTTCTGGGCTGGAGACATGCACACTGGAAGCAATCAGACACATGTGTCTTGACCTCTGGTCCTTCATCAAGCACAAGCTGACAGCTCTCAAGTGCTCACAGACCACTGCGGGCAGTGGCCTACCCACAGAGGAGCACAGCCTGTCCTCGATAGAGAGGATGGTGGCAGAGACCCTCAAAGAGGTGTCCCTTCACAGTAAGGAGGAGGGCATGGATACAATGCCAGGTATGTATTGCACCACAGGGACTGGCTAGGTGGGCCTGGGAACAGCACAGCACCCTAGGGACCCCGTGATGGAGCACAATCCCAATATGAAGGCAGTGACACCACAGATGAGAGTCAGCCCCTGGAGACAGGTACTGGGGATCTAAGGGTAGGTTTACCTGTGAGGGCCTGCAACACATCCTCAGTATGCCCACAACTATGTCACTGCCTGTAATGCCTGGCTTGTCCGCCCTACCCCCTGGTACACTGCAGGAGCCCATAACCCTAGCGGAGGAGGAAGGTGTGCAGGAGGCTGAGGAAGAGCTGTAGACCCCCACCACAGATAGCCACCCACCCACTATACACAGTCTCAATCCCCATACACAGTCACACCCTGGGCAGCCTGCCTGGCCCAGCCTACAGGGCACTGTGGAACCCTACATGCAGCCAGATGTTGACAGCATACAGCCATGGTCTGCCAGCACCATTGGGTAGAGGTCTGAGACAGTCCACCAGCCCGCCAGTGGCAGAACACAGGGGGGCGGCGGGGGATCACACAGCATCCTGGAGAAAGTGGGGAAGAGGGCCCCTCCAGCCATCCCATGCACTGTACACAGAGGGTGGCCAGCAGGGGTGTACTCCACACTTATTACCCTGAGGTAAGACACCTGGAATGAGACAGGCTACATGCCCAGCAGAAATGCACCTAGCAGCTCAAGAAGCTAGCTGTGGAGGTGAGGGGCATGCAGCGTGGCACTGACTGCATAAGGAACATCCTCGAAAGACTAGCAGACAACGTGCTAGCCAGGGCCAGTACAGACACTCCAACAGTAGCCAAGGCAAACACTGAAGGGCCCCGTGCTACAAACCTGCTGCCCCAGCAACCCCAAAGGGCAAAAGGACAGCCACACATGACTGACTTCTGGGATGTGCACAGGCACGAGGACCAGTGCAGGGGGGAAGGCCATAGCCAAGACATGGCATTTGCATATGCATGCCTCGACATGCAGAGGGCAGAAACTGGGCCAGAAGCAGTAATGCCTGCCGCCACCAAGCACAAGCACTGAGTTACACCCAAACACATAGTGTACATCCCCCAGCACAAATATTCCCCTCCAGCACATTCACCAATAGCCCCCCTTTAGTGTGGGCAGTGTGGCACCAAGGATTGGTCATCATTATAGTGCCACACCCGTCCCCCCTCAGAGACTGAATGTACCCTTCACGAGTCCATGTTCTGCCGCCTGTCCAGACAGTGACTCTGCTCCTCACCCCAGAAGGCCTCCCCTCCCTGGTATCCCATTGGAACATTCACTTGTCCATCCTGTGGCATTAGTAGGTGCCACCACACAGCTATGATGTGCAGCCTGGCACATGTTGTGAACACTCTGCATGCCTTTCCTGGGGCAAGCATCATTGTGCCGCCTGTCAGATGCAGCCACTTGATCTTCATTAGTCCTGTCAACTTCTTAGTCACAGTTCATGGCTTCCTGTGTGCCTCACTGTATGCCTCCTCCATTTTGCTGTGTGCCTCCAGGTACGGGGTCATCAGGTATGGCTGTAGTGGATACCCGCTGTCACCTGTGCGGTGGGTGAATAACAGGATAAGTACCCTGCAGCTGCATGGCGCACATCAATGTACCACCTGTGCAGAGTACAGATACTCACCTATCAACCATTCATCCCTGCTCCAGCGAGCTCCTAGAAGGGCATTCAGCCTGGACTCATCGAAGATACAGCCATCATGGCATGACCCTGGGTACCTGGCACACACATTAGTGATGATACTTGCAGAATCACAGACTATCTGGTAGTTTATGTTGTTCTAACCTGTGCAGTGATGGTATGCTTTCTCACCGATGGAGGGTGGCAGGATCGCCACATGCGTACAATCAATGGCCCCCAGTACATTGCGCATGCCATGAAAAGCATAGAATGCCTCCTTCACGGACCATATGTCGGCCTGTCTGGTGGGGAATGTTATGTGCTCATGCACCACAGGAGCAGGATGCTGGTGATGTGGTACAGTGCTCTGGACACAGAGGACAGGCTGGCGCTCATGACAACCCCCAACCCACCTTCTGGAAGGACCCAGTGGCGTAGTATGACAATGCACACAGCACCTTTGTCTGGACTGACATCGTCCATGACCAAGGGGTACATAGGGCCACATGGGCACATCCCATGTCACACAGCTGTGCGATCGTAGCATGTTCCAAATGGAATCTCTCAAGACAGCATGTGTCCTGCAGGGCACTGGCATCCAGCTGTGGCCAGAATACACATAGCTGTGGACTTGCCCTCAGTGTCTGCTTGTCTTCCCTCTCATCACCCAGCAGGAGGACATTCATTACTAGCCCTGGGCACATCTTCTGTAAGCCTGTGTTGTGGCTCTCAAATGGCTGACATGCGTTGTGTGTCACATGCCCATCTGTGCTTTCCTTGACCGTGGCCCTGACAGGGGTCTGCACAGATGTCCTGTACCGAAATGAGGACCTCTAAAGAGGCATGTATCTGACTTCCAGCGATGTATCTGATAAGAGGAGTTGTGCTTTAGCAGAGTTCTATAGCCAACTGCTCTAAAAAACACTGATAAACTCTACATGTGCCTCTGGAACCCTACCTATCCCACCCCATTGAGAGAATCTAGCACCAGATTATTTGGGGAGGTAAAACAAATGGTGAAATGGTTCACCAACAGCCAGAACCCAGGACTGAACAGCATCAACTGCCTCCTATCCCAGCCCGCTCCCGGGCCCCAAAGTGCCACAAGGCAGATTCAGTACTAATCACCCCTCCCAGACAAATCAACTAGCCAGCCTCACTTGAAAAATTCCCAGCAAAGCTCACCTCTGTTAAAATGATAGTTACAGAAAGCGCTGATGATCTCAAACCAGTCAAAGTCTGTCCGGATACTCTGGCCCTCCGAGTCAGGGATGTCAAAGCTAGAGTGAGCTTGCTGGAAGACAGAGCCCACAGAGAAGAAGCAGAGGTAATAGCACTCAGGAGGAAAGTGGCACATTTAGAAGAAAGATTTTGCAGCAGCACTTTGTTTCTGTCTGACCTCCAGTTTTCTCTGAGTGCTAGCTTGTGGCCACACCCCCAGAATGACATCACGAAAGGGAGCCATTAATCACTTTCACTTGCTGCAGTCTACTGAAGAGGGAAAGTGAATGAGGTCTCCTTTTGCAAGTAGCTGTATCTAGCACCAGTGTCCCCATATAAGGTGCCAGCTGAACCCAACAGTATAGTCACACGCAGAAAATCATTAAGTCTGGCTCCCACGACTGAACTATAAGGAGCATTTTAGAGACATATAATTAGTAATGCTACACCAAGAACTGTCTGAGGAGGAGCAGAACGGACCGTACACCCCCACCACCCCAGAGCAACAAAGAATGCGAGGTACTTCAATACAAATAAGTTTGCTAATATTTGCTATGGTCTCTCTCATTCATTGAAGCATGGCTGAGTTATTTGGCTGAGGATCAAAATGACATCCACTGAATCTGTGAGTAAAGTCCTTTGGAAGCCCCAATTTTGCAGTTTCAAAGCTGGTTATAGTCCTTCAGTCTTTCTGAATTCCAGCTTGTTCATATGTTTCCCGACCCGAGTCAAACCCCAGGGGACCACTCAGTAGGTGCATGCATGTTGAACATGGCGCCACAGCACCAGTAAAGTCACGCTTTGCGGAGTCCGAATTTTGCAAGCAGTATATCTTAAGGGCAGTCTGTAATAGAGGTCAGTTTCCTGAGTGCCATAAGGGGACACTAGTGCTAGGTATAGCTACTTGCTAACAATGTACACATTTAGCTAAAAACTGAATGCCCCTCTAATTTCACTGTTTCCCTTGCATGATGTAAAGGTAGGGGGGTAGCAGCACTGAGGAAAAAGGGGCAGGGCTATGCTAAGGGAAAATAGTAGTTTTTGTTGGTTTAAATGGTAGGAGACTGATTCCCAACTCCTACAGGTTAGTATGCCTGTTTGGTATGGCAAACTTTCCATAAATCACTTTCAGAATAGCTGTTTCCATTAATTGTAAGGAAATAGTGTAGTATTATTATCAATTTTCCAGTATTTTAATATAAGCCATTTGACAGCAATTATGTTGGCCGTAACTATTTTAGTCTCCTAACCGGAGAATATATTTCTATTAAAATTTTCAAAGATAATTGAGTCAACATCTAAAGCAACATGTGTGTTAGTAATGTTATGAATAATTTTGAAAGATTCACCCCACCATCATTTAATTAATTCACAGGACCATAAAGCATGTAAAAGGCCTGCATTCTCATTATCATAGTGCCAGCATCTGTAATTGTCTTAATGTTTAGCTTTATATAATGCTGAAGGGGTGAAGTAGGCTCTGTTGATTATTGTTAACTGTTCTGATTTATTTCAAGAAATTTTGTACTCATTAATTGTAAAAAAGTTTGGGTCCATTTTTCATTCATTCATAAAACTTTGTTTTTATACAGGTATATACCGTTAGGATACAAAATTCTGTTTTCAACTGTAGACATATGTGAAAAGTATTACTGAGTATCTGAAATTGGATATTCTAAACCTTTTGCCCATTTTCCTTGACTGTTTTGTAATATTGACTTTGATTCAGGTAAAAATCATGATATTACAAATTTGAATAACCCTTTCCAGTTCCTGCCCTTTAGTCTGCCCAGCGCCTCATCCAGTTCAGTTTTTCAATAACTGGGGGCTCTTTCTCATCTTGTATAATCTTTCAAAAATATATTACACAGTTGTGCATACTTGAAAAAGTCTGAGAAAGCAAGATTAAATGTTCCCTTACAAGAATTCCAGTCCATTTATTTCCTGTCACATAGTAGAGCTGCCCAACTATTTATACCTTTCTGCTGCCATGAATAAAAACATACCAATCTACCACGACTTTTTAGGTTTATGTTTGGATTATCCTAAAGTTTGTCAGATTAAAACAACTTTGTACCAGTATTTTGCACAAGTATGCTTGAAACACTGAATTTATATTCCTGATAATCCTGGTGTTACTTTTTTGGAAGTATGTAGGAATGTACCATAACAAATCAATGGACAAATTTGTATCCAAATTAATATTAACAAGAACATTTTCTAATATAAAATCAGTCGGTTGTGCATGGGGTTTTAACAAAGTTTACTTAACCATATAGGATTGATGGTAATTGTTTGGGTCTGGATACACAAGACCCCCATGATCTTTTGGGAGGCAGAGCTTTTGCCAAGAGATCATAGGTTTTTGAATTTCAAATTAGCATTTTAAAAACACTGACCATAATGAGATATCATTTGTTAAAAATGTAGCTTGTATCAAGCACGAAAGGAGAGTAATAACTACCATTTTGTGTACTTGAATCTTTCCCATTAATGGCAAAGGTAATTTAGACCAGCCCATGATTATATCCTTCATTATCTCAATTAAGAGGAGAAAATTGTGTTTGTATACATTGTCCAGTGATTTGGACACGTTTACACCTACGTAGATTTGATTGTAGCTTCAAAAATATAATTAATTTCTTTCAGACTTTGTGACATTTATTGAATAACCAGAAACTGCAGAAAAGTGAGAAATAACTGCCCTGAGCTCTATCAGACTTTCTTTTGGTTGGTCTATCAGTAATAATAAATCATCTGCATAAACCTGACGTTTGATTACTCCATTATCATACGAAATACCTCTAATTTTACAGTTTGTCTTATTTCTGTCAAAAGAACTTCTAAGGACATAATAAACAAAGTGGGGGCTATAGGGTAGCCTTGTCTAACCCCCTGAAACTATTCAAAATGTTCAGTGAGATCATTATTCATTTTTAATTTTGATGTAGGAGAGGTATATCATGTCCTAATCCTACTTATGAACTGACTAGGAAAACCCAGCTTTCCAATATATGAAAAAAGATATTGCCACTCAACCATGTCAAATGCTTTGGTAGCATCAAGGCTTCAAATAATCACTTCTCAATTGTTTTTTGAGTAAGTTCAATAATGTATTGATTGTTATATATAATATTATGAATCTGTCAAGATGGAATAAACTGATTCTGATCAGCATTAATAATATTATTCAAAACAGGAAGAATTCTGTTGTTCAGTGTCTTTGCAAAAATGTTATATTTGTTATTTAAGATTACAGTCGGTCTATAGTTTTGTACATTCATGGAATCTTTGTCAGGTTTGGGTATTAAAGTAACGATTGCAGATTGAAAGGAGTCAGATAATGCATTTAAAGTCTGAACTGCACGAAATAATTTTAATAATAAATGACCCATTACATATAGAAAAGTATAATAGAATTCTACAGTCAATCCATCCTCCCCAGAACTTTTACCCTTGGCCACTGTTTTTGTATAGTTTCAGTTATTTCTTCTGAAGTTAGAGAATTCTGTAAGTGTGACATCTGTGGGGGGTTTATACGGATGGCAAAAGATGTTTAATATTCCAGTTGTGCAGAAGAGGGTGTTGCTTGAGATTTATATTTTTTTTTTATAGAATTGCAGAAAACACCTAGAAATATCCTGCTTCACAATACACAGATTGCCATCCTTATCCTGGATTACTGTAATTTCAGATTTCTGATCCGTTGCTTTTAGAAGTTTTGCCAGAAATTTACCTGCTACCTCACTGGTTAAATTCCAGTTTTTCTCATAATTTAAACAATGATTTTTTATACCAAATATTTCTGTATTGATAACACTTACAGAATTCTCTAACTGCATTTGACAGTGCATCTTTTCTAATCATCTGCATTGCAGACAGTGGTTAAAGTAATAATGTTTAAAACCACGTTCTCTGGGCTGTATTAACACTCAAAAGTTGATATCACCAGTTCTGATAAGATGTTTGACTGGCTAGACACGAACAGGAGAATGGAGCTAAATGTGGAGCCATACAACCTGATTACCAACTGCAGCTTCAATCGGGTTAGTTGGACTGGACTTAAATAAAACAACCATGCCACACAGGTGCTAAACACGACCAAGTCGATACAAAACTATTCCCACCAGTACCTAACCCCCAGCCCTCACAGCACAGCACAGCTGCAACCAGCAACTCCTCTCGCACATTTTGCAGAGCCAGCCTGCTTGCACATTCCTGATGTCCTCCAGCACCATCACAAACATTGGAAAGATCATTACACTGGGACATAGAAATGAGTGATGGTCTCATGTACTGTCATTGCAGGCAGACCAGCTCCCTGGCAGCAGATAAGCTGCAAGAACTCCCTTCCGGTTTTCAGCTGAATATTATAGCAGACCTCATGAGCTTAAAGAAGGTGGTCACTCAAAGAGATGGGTCCCAATTGGCCTTCCACAGGTCTTAAAGCATGCAACATGACCCTTATTTGTAACAAACAGTGGTCAGGACAACACAAGCAGAAGTGGGAACTCCATTTTTTTACTTCAAGACAGCATTTCACAGGTACTGCTTACCACCCTTGCAATCTCTAGACTTAATACTGTAAGAAGTTTAAGTTGGGGAGCAACCTTAGCTTTAGGCACCAGCACTCATGCTATTCCCAGCCCTGACCTTATCATTCATAACGGACATTAACTGACCAGATCATCAGCTGATCGAGTGGGGTTTTTCTCCCCCACAGATTTAAACTCTTCCTATTAACTTGTTCAAGTTCTTTCATGCTGTGTTCTGTAACATTTTACATCCCGAGCAAAAGTCATGAAACACTATTTTTCTGTTTATCACAGATGTACACCTAAGGCTGAAATTGATCCTGTTTATCACAGATGTACACCTAAGGCCAGAATTGATCCTAATTATTTTGAGCAGACACGATAGACTAAGAGGTCTCCTTCTGCTGGCTATTTTCTTATATTCTTATGCATGAATCTGCTTCAAGATATATTCGCCGGTGCAGTGGTAGAGTTACCGCCCGTGATGCTGATGACCCAGGTTCGGGAACCAGTCTGGGCTGTTGCAGGACTGGTCAGAGGGGAGAAGGACTGAGCATCCCAAGGACTGCTCTCCTTTTCCGCCAAGGGAGGGTTGCCATTCCCACTGCAATACTGCCATCTGGGTGACCACAGGTGGAGGTGCAGTGGAAGAATGCCATGTCTGGAGGTGGTGATGTTGGCTGGGAGATCAGCGCTCATTGCACTGGTCTCCCCGTGTGCGTGCTGACATCGCCAGGGGACTGTGGGAACCAGGAACAAAAGCTTGGCCCTGGTGCTGGCTTCTGGCCGGATCCCAGTAAAATCCATGGTGGGCCTCACTGCCAGCTTTCAGCTGCCCTATGATGTGTGCGACTAGGGGTATAGCCAGCCACAACCTACCACTGCCCAGAGGGTAAACCGAGGCTCCGTGAGGGCAGGCTATGGTGGAACGGCAGAGGACTGCAGATGGCCTGGTGGCTCCTAAGCCTGGTGTACCAGCCCAGAGAATTGGGGGCCAAAAAAATGTCAATTAAAAAAAGAAGATGCATTCACAGTGTTAAAGGTTACCTGTGGTGGGGCGGGGAAGGAGGAGAACTCCAAAAACAAGCATGCAGTGTGGTTGGCCCTAGCCCTAGAGTGTGCACCTTGATCGAAGGACCCATGCTGGTCGGAGTTTTGGCAGTGAGAGAGAGAGAGAGAGAGAGCAGGTTTTATGTCTGCATTACACAGATCGCAATGCACACTCATGCCTCAGGGGGATACCAGAGGACTCCTGGGAGCAGCAAAGGAAATGCTAGAGCTAATCCAGACAGACACCACAGGGGATGCCATGTTTAGGTGGGGGGATGGTGGGCTTTATGTATGTCTTTGTACAAAGTTGGGGGGGGCAACTCAGTTTACCTAATACTAGTACTAGACAGAAGGTGATTTTACGATATTCTCTACCTGTGATCCTCATTAAACTTTGTAACATTCTTGTGTTCACCACATACACCGCAGGGCCTACCACAGTCAAAGATGGCTAACAACTAAGTCAAATTGATCACTTGGAACATTAAAGGAGCCAGCTTCCCTCAGAAAAGGGCACAGACCTTATATCACTTGAAACGGTATAACCCCTCTGTAGTCTTCCTCCAAAAGACTTACCTTTGTGAACATGTTACACTGATCCATAGAAGGTGGGTTAACCAGGTTTTTGGAGTGGGGGTAGGCTTAAAGTGAGCAGAAGTAGCTATCCTGATGTTGAGGACCACACCCTTCTAGATCAGTGCCGATACATTATTGTGAAGGAAATTTTTGATAGGAGTGATGTCATTTTGGCTAACATATATGGGCTAAACAGCAGCAAGCCATCATTCATTACCACACTATTAACCCACCTAGCTGCACAGTCACAGATTCCAATGATCATGGGAGGTGACTGGAACATTGTTATGGATGCAGACCTAGCTGGGTCATATGCACAGAGGAAGGGTCTCTCTCCAGCCCAAAGAGCACTACGAGAGCTCCAGGACTCCTTCAACATAGCCCAGTGTACTTCAACTGGTCAGCCAAAGTGTCAAAAAAGAAACATAAGACCATAACGTACCAAAAGCTCAAAGATTTGGATGAACAGAAATTTATGGAAGAAATACAGCTATTAGATCGGTCATTTTAGGTAACATTATAGACATAGCTATGGCATGTCAAACATTTTGTGACTATTTTATTAACATATGTGACAAAGTAATTCCACTGAAGACAGTAAGGGTTAAGGGGAACAATAACATTTGGATCACCCCTAATTTATTTAAATTGATCAGAACAAGAAATAGGGCTTGGAAAATCTATAGAAAGACAAAACAATGAGACCATCAATTCATTTATAAGCAACTTAGGAACAAATGTCAGTCAGCCATACGTGCAGCTAAAATTAATTTTTTCAAACAAAAATTGACTGAAGTTAGATGAAACACTCAAGCTACATGGAAAACACTAACCTCTTTAACTGGTAATTCAAAAGGGACAGAAAATTATGTAATTGAAACTGATGGTTCTATAATCACTGACCCCAAAACAGTGACAGAAGCATTTAACACACATTTTTCAAATCTGGGGAAGTATAGTTCTGCTTCACAGAACTTAGATGAAGCAAAGGATAATTTAGACTAATTTCAACAGAAATATACTAATAACAGGAAAGATGATTGGAATATCCCTAGTTTTTATTTTCGTTACTTACAACCAAAAGACATAGTTATGTTTCTAAAATGAATCCTACACCTGTTACCGGACTGGATAATATAGATTTTAGGGTATTGGAAAAAGGTTATACATTTAATTGCTTTACCATTAACCAAGCAATTTAATTATTCCATTTGTTATGGAGTTTATCCAAACATATGGAAAAGTTCAGTTGTAAAGCCTATTTTTAAATCCGGTTCTAGATTCAATCCCAATAATTTTCATCCTATTTCTTTGTTAGCTCCCCTTTCAAAGATACTAGAAAAAATTATATTGGACCAGTTGATTGAACACCTTGAAAAGTACAGTTTGTGGTCGAAGTCTCAGCATGGTTTCAGGTCTAACCATAACACCGAGACTGCCTTGGTGAGGTTCACTAGCCAAGTTATCAAAGTAATGGATGATGGAAATGATGTTGCTGCAGCTTTTGCAGACCTCGCCAAGGCAGGTGACCTGGTGAACCATGCTGAGCTCCTGAAACTTCTGCCCCGGTGTACATCTATCTGATGAGGTGATCTCCTGGCTTGGTAATTACTTGTCCAATAGGAGTCAGAAAATGGTAATTAATGGAATATTCTCTGGACAGGCTATGTTAAGGTGTGGAGTCCCTCAGGGCTCCATACTTAGTTGGGTCTTTGTTGTTTTCTCTTTTCGTAAAATTTTTATGTTAATTTCACACAAACTGAATTAATACTGTATGCAGATGATGCGGTTCTTTTTAGTTTGGGTGCTAGCTTAATATCTCTGCAAAAACATTACAAACTGATTTTAGTATATCGCATCATTGGTTTGATAAACATAAACTAGTGTTAAATTCTGCTAAAACTAAGTTTATGTTTTTTTCTCATCCCAGGAGATCAATCACATCTGAAATTACTATTTACTAACATACTAACGTACTAAAATGCCAGCAGAATAGGCCTAATGGTCTCTCGAGTCTGCTCGATTTTCAGCACCCACACTGAGGGCCGATTCTGGTGTCCCTCCTCCCCTTGGGTTATACTGTCCCCAGTCCCAGATGTTCCACCTGTATTGGGCCTGGTCAGATTTACCCTTCCCCTGTACCTTTCCCATCCCCTCTTAAACCCGTCCACAGTCTCCACCTCTACCAGCTCCCTGGGCAGTGCATTCCATGGCTCCACCACCCTTTCAGTGAAATAACATCTCCTCCTCTCCCCTCTGAGCCTGCCCCCTTCCAGCTTACACCCATTACCTCTTGTTGCCGCACCCTCCTTCCTTTAGAGCACCCTGACTGGGCCTCCTTTATTGATCCCTTTCATGTATTTAAAGACCTCTATCATGTCCCCCTGTCCCTCCTCTCCTCCAGGGTGTACATGTCGAGCTCCTTGAGCCTCTCCTCACAGGTCCTCTCCCCCAGGCCCCAGATAATTTTGGTTGCCCTCCTTATACTAAAATACTGCTTTCATAGAGACTTTTCATTTATTTCAAGGACTTGTCTGGGATTTGAACCCGGGAACCTCTCGCACCCAAAGCAAGAATCACACCCCTAGACCAACGAGCCTATTTCTCACAACTCAGGCAATTCCATAGAGCAAGTCAGGGTGTTTAAATATCTTTTGTTATTATGAGATTCTCATCTTACATATGAATCCCATGTTATGGATCTGATTAGTACATTACATAAAAGATTAGGATTTTTATATCGTATAAGAAGCAATCGTACAGTTGATACCAGGTATTTATTAACACAGTTTATTATTTTCTATTATTGACTATGGATCTACAGTCTACTCATGGACCACTGATAGGATACTATCAAAACTTCAGGTGACCTATCATTCGGTAATGTTTTGCAACTGGACAACCCAGATTAACAAATCACTGTTCCCTTTTCAAATATTTTAATTGTTTTTCCTTGGTAGGGTGTTTTAATTTCAGGTCTTTGATATTTCTTCACAACAGCCAACTGGGTTTACTTCCAAAAAGTATTCTACGTTTGTTTCCTAGAATTTGTAAACTAGGCTATACACGATTGCAAAGTAGGAATTATTTTCAGATTCCTTATTTCCATACTGTGTTTGCCCCAAACTCTTTTAACTTTTCTGCTAAGTTATATAATGAACTACCAAGCAGTATTACCAGTCACAAAAAGTTAGTTCCTTTTAAGACAGTCCTTAGAAACAACATGCTCATCAATTCTGTTTGTAAATGTTTCTCTTACAATGTGTAATCCCATTGTTAGTTTATTGTGTCTGATCACATTGTCATTTTGTTTTGTATCCATGTTATTTTATGTGAAAACTGAACATCTGTGAAAATGGGTTTTTAGCCCACAAACCTTTCAGTATAAAATAAAAATGAAATGAAACTGCAATAACCCTTGGAGTCATTTGCAGCCCACTAATAAAGAATACACTGTTTTTCTCTACCCCTATAGCACTAGCCTATGATTAGACTTTTACCTCATCAGTAACCACTTAATCCCAGGAATTTGCCCGGGTGAGATCCTTCCTCAAGTGATCTCTGATCACGCCCTAGTGCAGTTTGCTCTGAGCCTACAGTAGATACCCATACAGAAGTAACTAAAACCTGGAGGCACAATAACAATCTACTGAAAGACTCCAAAGCCTTAGCATCACTCAAACAATTTGCTGAAAGGTTCTTTCAACAGAACAAAGGCTCAGTGCCCCAAGCAACCACAATATAAAACACCTTTAACTGCACAATCAGGGATGAAATGATAAGATTATTGGCTAGGAAGAAAAGGCAGAACCTAGAGAAGGCATTCTCTCTTCTCTCCCTAATCAGAACTCTAGAAAAATCCCTATCTAGTAGTATTTAGGACTACACCAGGAAGGAGCTAGGAGTGCTTACAGAGAAATACCACAAGAGAAAGAGCTCTGTAAGAATGCAAACTTTGTAATATTTAACAGTTGCCTGGAGGAAATCCAGTCATGGATGACTCACAACTGGCTTAAGCTTAACCCAGACAAGACTGAGGTACTAGTTGTGTATCCAGATCACTGGAGGGAGGGGGGACATCCCCCCTGCTTAGTGTTGGGGGGTGTTCCCCTTGTGCTCTCTAGACAGGTGAAGGATTTGGGAGTGATCCTAGATGATGGCCTGACACTTGATGCTCAGGTGTCGGCCGTGGTCAAAAGTGGGCTTTATCATCTTATGAATATTGCCCGAATCCGAGCCCTGATTCTCTCGGAGGACCTGACCATGCTGGTACATGCTTTCGTCATGACCAGGTTGGACTACTGCAATGCCCTGTACCTTGGGTTATCTGGGGGCAACCTCTGCCAGCTGCAGTTGGTGCAGAATGTGGCGGCAAAACTTTCAACTGGGGTGAATAGATCTGAACATATCACCCCGGTCCTCCGTGGACTGCACTGGTTGCCGGTCAGGTGGAGGGTCATCTTCAAGATAGGGCTCCTTACCTATAAGACCCTGCATGAAAGGGGCCCAGTTTATCTGCAAGATCTCCTTGTTCATTATCAGCCAGTCTGGGCACTCCGTTCTTCTGAGGGTGGCCTCCTGGGGGTTCCCAGAATTAGGCTGCAGCATTCTGGAGATAGGGCATTTGCGAAGACTGCACCTACCCTGTGGAACTCCCTGCCGATTAAAGACATATCTGTTTCAGCAGGCTTTTACTGATTAAATCTGAGTTATGTATTACAGAATGGTTATTATATATTTATGATGGTTTTATTGACCGAATGATTTTTGCATAATTTTAAAAATATATCATTTATTGTCTTGTTGTACGGCGCTCAGAGCCCAGGAATTGGACGCCTTTACAAATAAAATTATCTATCTATCTATCTTTGCAAATTTTGTAAACAGGACAATCTTGCAAATGGGAAAATCTCTTAGTCATTTTACTGTGTATAAGCACTGAAATAAAATTGAAAAATTAAAACTAACTAGATATGACATCCTTTTGTGACTTTCAGTTTTCCTTTCAAAAGATTTAGATTTCAGGACTATTTAGTAGCTTTACAAAGAAGTCTGTATAAAAAGCATTTGTCTGTCCCCAACTGACCCCAAAATATGCCTGGTTATGGCATCACAGTACTTTCCATGGCAACATCATGTGATGTCATTAGCACAGCAGCTGGGAGGTCAGTTGGGGACAGTCAGAGGCTTTTTGAAAGGCACAGTAAAATAAGTACTTCTGTTCATTTGAAATATTTAGAAGACCATGACAGTAGACAGTGAGAAACACCTAGGCAACTTTAATTGTTACAACAGTAACCAACCTTTTATTTTAGGACATACCTGCTGTAGAAAAAAAAGAAATTATGAAAGATTACATCAGGTTATGATAACAATGAGAGCTGTAAAACTGTTAACAAGGCAGTCTTCCACTCACAAGTGAAAACTTATATATAGAAATCATTTTTTGATCAGGCAATTTGCCCTTTGCTCTCACAGAGCAAAGCTGCTGCTTGTGTCCCTAACAGTTGAAGAAATATTGGATCTTACAAACGTTTCCCTGATTTATGAGGTGAGTTATCAGAGTTCAGCTGTGGTATAGATTGTTCTTCAGCTACCTGTGCAAGAACATAAATTGACAGCTTTAAGTGACAACCTCATTTCTCTTTTGTTTCTCTTTTTTTTTTTTTGGTGTGCATTGTTCAGTGGTAGATAAACGCAGAACTTGACTGTCTGGTGTGTTGTTTTTTTTTGTTTGTTTTTGGTAATCCAGGGGAAGGGTGGTGTCTCAGGGGTCCAGAGTTTACTGTATGCCCTGCACTCTTCTCACTACATATTCATTAACTATATTAGGACTAGTTAACACCTTAAGCATCAGGACCTGAGGAACTGCTAGCGCTGCACAAAAGGATGTGGGCTCCCCACTGGGGTGTTGTCCAACAGGATATGCCATACGTTGTCACATGTGAGGTCTTTGTCTGTAAAACAAAAACTATACACAGAGCTGCCCCACGGCCCGGCAGGTAGTGCATCCTGCTCCTGTGGTGGTAACCCGGGTTTGGGAATGAACACTGGAACTTGGTTGGGCAGCTGATGGGGCTGAGGTGAAACTGCTGCACGGTAGTGATCCCAGATAGGGAGGTATGGCACTGTGCTTCCGCTACCACAGCAACGCTTGCAGTGGACAGAACAGCTTACCTCTTTCATAGGAATGTCAGTGTGTGCGTGCAAGGCCTGATGGGCACTACCCAGCAGCAGGGAGGTGGGAAGGGGCTTTTGACCCCATAGGTCACTATCCTTGTGAATAGGTAGAACCCCCCTTCCGCAGACTCTAGCATGATGGACGCTTTAGGACAGAATATATTTAGTTCTGCCCAGTGTACCCTGACTATAGTGTCCCCCCAGTCCCATTAGGCAACTTTCCATCAGCCTTGCGGCTCCAGATGCATACTCTGCTGTCTGAATGCTGGAAGACAACAGTATCAGGGCAACCATGGACATTGCCATCTGAGGCATCAAAATGGCATGGCATCAGCCATGGGAATCTTAAGATGTCAACACAGTGGCCTCACGCACTGCAGTGTCATCCATCTCTCTCATACAGATGTCATTGTATTTACTTATTTTTGGTAACCAGGTAGGCCCACTGAGACCAGCGGTCCCTTTTCAGGGGTGACCCAGGGTTAATGGTTGTGCCTGTCCTGTTTAGCTCCTCTTGCTAATCACAGGATCCTAAAGGCCAATAGAAGAGCTACCTTTTCTCCATGTTGCTGAGGCATGATTGGCCTGGGACTCCCCCTGCCCCTGCCCCACAGGAGCTACTGCCTGCACCCACTCATTGCTCAGTCAAGCATGACCAATGCGGTCTCCCCTCTCAGGTCCCCTCCCCCCACACACACACACTTAATGCTCAGGCCTCACCTTCAGCTTTCAGCCTGCTCCTCCTTGCGATTCAAACCAAAGAGTGGGGCTCTGTGGAGAACACTGAGTCTTGGAAGAAAGAGAAGTTACTTCCTATAAGTGTAGATCTCAAAGATAGCACCGCTCATCTGCCAACCTTGCCCCTGTTTTATTACCTGAGCCAAGATTACAGATACAGGGGCTCAAACTAGAGGGTATAATCACAGCAGCTAAATTTCACCTTTTCTCTGTTCTGCTGCTGCAGAAAATCCCTTCGTATTGGAACCCTGTTTACGTGTATATATATATGTATATATAATATTCTATTATAGATTGAGGGACTGCTCTCAGCCAATTGGAGTGCGCTTTTCTTCTGTGTGTGAGACACTCTTATTCTGTAAAGAGTGTTGTATTAACATACAAACAAGTGCATTTTTCTTTTTCTAGCAACAGGAGTTTATTGGTGATGTTGTACAAACTGCATTACCTCAGACTTGAATGGTTGCCTTGGAGACAAAACTTTAAAATGTGAATGTTCGAATACTGCACTCTGACCATGCTGCCCCAGCATTCTAAAAGCAGAATCATTTCTCCACTGAAGAGCTCAGGTGCCCCCAAGTCCTCATACACTCCTAAGCGGCTAAGTTTAAACAAAAGTTTACTTCTGCATATATCTGTATTATTTTACCTGTTAGTTTGATTGTTAGTTTGACTAGTTTTATCACATTTTAGCATTTTTTCCTAGTTCCTGGAAATGAGAAAACCATAGTTAACCACGGTTGCCACTTTGTAGTTTCGCTGTTTAAACTGCATTAAAACAAATCCTTTTAAATTCACATGGCTTTATTTTAAAATTGCATTACTTTTTTCCTCAGTTTAATAATCTAGAATGTTTTCAGCCCTTTTTCTTTCAGACTGGCATGACTGAGAGTGAGAGGCCTGAAAAGTGAATGGACCCCACTGAATTTAAAGTCTTAGTCATGTGAGCATGGTGGCAAAGGTAGATGACCGCCACCTGTGCTTTGATTGCTTTTACACCTGGATCATGATTTTGAAAACTGCACCTTTGCAAAGTTTTCTGCCCCAAATTAAAGAAATAGAGGGCAACTATACAGTAGTCTCTGCAAGCATGCTCTTTCTGTCAAAAGCAGACATAATTATGGGAGGGGATTCCTCTGAAGGGCTGTGATTTGAAATCTGAAACTTTCAGGTTTGTTAGAATCTTCCAAAGGGCCTTCCTTTCAGTGTTTTAAAACACAAAAAAAATTGTGATATACAAAAGTTGTACTCAAAATAAAATGTGTTGTCTGGGCAAGCTCAGTGCAGTTTGATAGGGCTTTTCTGATATAGGGTTTTCGCGTACCACTCCCAAACCATTGTGAGTAGAAATGTGATTGGGAAACTAGTTGCGAGTTGAAACTCTTGTTGTGAGAAGTCTCTCAAAAACATGACTTTTACTAAATTTTTTGGCTCACATATACATAAAAAAATATCTGGGATTTGAAACCAGAAACTTAAAGGGACATTAGATTCTCGCCCAAGGGTGCCCCTTTCAGTATTATTTGTAAGAAAAATTGTTAAGTAAAAACATTATAAACAAAACTTAATTTTGTTATCTCAATATGCTCAGTCCAATTTCATTGTTTTTTTTTATAATAAGTGGTTTTCACGCAATACCACTCAGAAAATGTCATGAGCAGAAAATGCAGTCATGTAAGTGTGCTGTTGAGATGAAAATGTGGTCGTGAGGCAAAAATGTATAATAATGTGGTCATGAATGTATTGTGTGTTAAAAAAAAAAACAGCAGTGACTTGCATACACTACCATGGTAATAAACCGACATTGCTGTATTGCTATAAATACCACATTTGTTAATGAAAATGTCTGACCGCATAAAAAAAAAAAAAAAAAGGTATTGCACAACTTTGTTTTTTTTTGCAGCTACTCATGTTTGTCCTCCTGGCACTGGCAGCTGTTCTCTTGTGATCCCCCAGCCCTGTCCTCCATTCGCAGCGTACTACTCAGCTGCCCCACGGCTGTGCCCGCTGTGTCAGGGCGGCCGGAACCCCAACCCGCCATCACTTACAAATCCTGTGCCGAGAGTTACTGCCCATCATGGAGGCAGTGCCTGCAGGAATCGGATCATTCTGCCTGCCAGTGCCTGCTTTTTCTCCTCCATTTTCTTTTGCCCCCGAGATGCAGCGTGCAATGATGCCACAAGGAGTGAGCGTGCACGCTACCGCATGTACTCCTCTGAGCATCTGCCAAATCGTCTCCTCTTCCTGAGCCTCAGCTCACCAGCCCCCAGCCTCTGCTAGGGGCCAGCCATGCACTGAAAGCTGGTGTAGTCCCCCTCCTTGGAGAAGGAGAGCAGTGCTCAGATGCTCAATCCTTCTCCTTCCCTACCAACTCCCAGCAGCCCGTTCTCATTCCTGAACACAGGTCACCAGCATAGCACGAGGTAAAGTGTCCAGCACCTCAGCCCTCAGTGCCCCTGGGCGGCATGTCGCACCACTTTGTTTATAAAACTGAGTCACAACTTGCAGCATCATATCCAACCTGAGGTTTAGCTTTTACTAACACTCATAAATTTTTCTTAAAATCTCAGACATTGGGGCTGTTTTACTCGGTACTGCTGAAAATCAAAATAAACAATTCAATTCTTTGCTTAAAGCAGCAGTGCAATGGAAAATGTTTTTTCCTAAAAAAAAGCTAGTTTCAGCTACAATTAGTAAAAATATTAAAATAACTGTTAAATCTATTTTTCTAGGTACCTCCTATGCTTTACACCATAAGTTTTTTTTTCTCAAGCCTAACCCTTACCAAGTTTACAATGGTATTTCTAAGCCAAATGTGGCAGTCATCTTTTTTTTGAGCAACAACTAAGTTAAAACATTTATAAAATACTCACATTTTGGTGGAACTAGAAAATGTTACCACCAAATAAAACTGGAAGATGTCTGGAATCTTTTGTATTAAAAAAGTAGTGTCATATTTTTCACCCAATTTCATTGCACTGCTGCTTTAAAGATAATTTAAATTATTGCTCCCCCATTAACCCAATATTGCCCAGTGCACACTGCTTCCTCCGCATTTAATACATTGTAGTGTACCTACTTACACAGAATGTTTTGCCTTTGCATAATCATTAATTGTTAATTTTCGATACTTACTACCTTTTCTTTGTACTTTAGTACCTCATTGCTTCTATTCAGATTCTCCCCCACCCCAGGATGAATCTGGAAATGAACGCTTACCAGCGTATGTTTCTCCTGGTAAAACTTTTGATATAACTCAATCAATCAATAACTAGGAGACTGGAAGAAAAATGAGAAAACCCCATGGGTACCCGACCGCTAATACTCTTTTGGGCCTGTCTTGTGAATCCTCACTGGGTCTGATAGTAGCAGATGGGGCTGGGAGGCCATCAGCATATGGCCAGAAGTAAGACAGAGGTGGCAACAGCCCTGTGACAAAATGCTTTATGAAGAAAAAATGATATGCAACTTGCATCCTGCTTGTGAGTGCACAGTTTTTTAAAACTTATGCAACTCCATAGGTATACAGACAGTTTTTTCCAAGGAAGTCCTGTGTCAATATTTGTATCTAAAACTAAAACAACAAAAAGGTTAAACTACTTTACAGTGAGAACACCCAAATTGTGGAATCTCCTTCCACAATACTTAGTGGACAGCAGCTCTAATCTAGTCTTCAAAAAAAGGCTGGATTGTTGGCTCAAGTTTAACAACTTCAAGGTATAATTATCCCACCAATGTGGTGGGGGACAATCTCAATGGGCAGTAGCCTTCTTTTGTCCTTTGCAACCAAGTAAACCAAGTAAACCAATGAGGCTTCACATATAATCAACACATGGGCTGGCCCAGTGGCACGGCAGCAGATCGGGGTTCCTGTGCTCCCCCCAGAATGCCTCACTACAGCAACCTGTGGTCGGGCGTGTTATGGAGGTGAGGTACTTCACTCCTGGGTATGGAGGGAGGATATGCACCTCTTGGTATTCTCACACAACCCCTCCCTCCCCACTCCCACTGATTGATTATTGAGTGGCTTCGGCTGTGAACGCAACCGCTGACCTGACCTCTCAACTGGAGGATGGGTACAACCATGGAAACCCCAGCATCAATAAGATATAGAACAAGAGAGCTCCATAGAAAAAAAAAGAAATTAACAGAATAATTAATACAAAAAAATTAATTATCATAAATAATTTCTGAGGTGGTTGCTACACTCAGTTATGCCTCGTGCCTACCAACTGCCCGGGGTGTGCATTATTCCCTGATAACCATTCATCCTACCATGTGTTATCCTTTACATATTTTATGCAAATTAATATTTATTTCACTTCCTGGTTTAAAAACCTCTGGCTGTCCCCAACTGACCTTGCGATGGTAGTCTCTGAGATCACAATATGTTGCCATGGTGACCACTGTAATGTCAAAAAAAGTGTATTTTGAAGTCAGAAAAAATCGTGATGAACGCTTTAGCTACATATTTAATGCCTTAGGTGGTATAAACATATTGGGAAACCTGGGAAGGACAAATGAAATTTAAAAAAGTGCTCTGTAGTAAAGTTTAATACTAGAATATATATTATGTTAATGAGTTTGTGACATGGATATCTAATAGAAACAAAAGAAACAAAGAGAAATAGAGTGATCAGAAATAGAAAGAGTGAAAGTGAGAGACAGACTGGCAAGCTGTACTCCCCCCTCCAAAAAAAAATCTTGTACTTCAGTTGTTGAATTCTGTGTCCACACAGGAACTCTTGTATCAAGTCACCTTGTTGTCCATACAGTGACTCATGACATTATAAAATCAAGTAGCCACATGCCCAAATAATCAGTTACAAATCTTTGGTGGCCACTTGGCCAAAGAATCAGTTACAAATCCACAGTCGCTACTTAGCCAATAGTTACAAATCTCTGGGGACCACATGACCAAAGAAACGCAGAAAACTTTACAGGCAGAAAATGACTGAGGTCTACGTAGTCCACCCTGGTCCTACCTAACGCCACAGCAGCCTAATGCTGAATGGGCTCAACTGTGCCCCCTTGTAGCAGCTCAGCTCCTGAAATCTCCTCTCTACCTTCTCCATTTTTCATCAGCCCCTTGTGTCTGCCCCCCCACCCCATCTTGAAGCCTGCAATGGTTTTCATTTCCACCACCTCCCTGGGCAATCCATCTCATTTGTGCATCACTCTCTACATGAAGAAATATGACCTCATGTCCTTCTTTAATTCCCCCACCACTATCATCAGCTTATACCCATGCCCCCTTATTGAGGACCCCTCTTAATGCTTGAACAGCTGCTGGCAGTAAACCCTGTTTAGTCCATTGATAAATTTAAGTGTCTCAATGATGTCCCCTCACTCTCTCCTAGCCTCCAGTGGGTACATGTTAAGGCTGCCCAGCAGGTTTTCAAATGTCCTCTTCTGCTGTCCTTAAAACCTTCTGGCCACCCTTCTCTGCACAGACTCCAGCCTATCCATATCCTTTTCAGGTGAAGGCTCCATAACAGTGCACAGTACTCCAGGTGTGGCCTAACCAGGGATCTGTACATGGGTAGAATAACCACCTTACTTCTACTGGAGAACCTTCTTCCTATGCATCCCATCATCCTATTAATAACATTCCCATATGCCTTGTTACACTGGGCTGTCCTTTGAGGTATTAGGAGCTACCTTGACGCTTTCTACCCAGGACTCAGTTTTGGGATTGTTTCTGTCAATATGCATGCTTTTATATTTTTTAGCCCTGAATCTGAGCTGTCAGACCCCAATCCACTGCTCTGACCTTCCTAGATCCCTCATACCTTCATCGCTGTCCACACCCCCGCATAACTTAGTATCCTCTGCAAACAGGCTAATCTTTTCCTGCATCCCTTACCCTATATCAAAAATAAACAAGTTAAACAGAACTGGATCTAGGAACCGATCCCTGAATTACCCCACCACCACCCTCAGGATCCTCCCTCCCAGCCGGTTCACAATCCACATGGTCAGACCCCATTCCTTGGTTTCATAACTTCTTTACAAATGTTTTATGTGCCACTGTGTTAAAGGCCTTTCCAAAATCAAATAAACTGTAAAATATCAACAGCCTAACCCTTGTTTACTGTCCGAGTCACTACCGTACGTTGAAGAGGTCTATGTGATGACTCTGGCATGGCCTCCCCTCTAAAAAGTCATGCTGCCTCTTGTCTCATAGGTTGTTTGCATCTTGGAACACCACTATCTGCTCCCTGATGATGGCATCTAGCACTCTGCCCACAGTGGAGGTCAGGATCACTGACCTGTAGTTTGCAGGGTTGCCTTTATTCCCCCTTGTGGAGAGACATCATATCTGACCTTCTCCAATCTGTCAGGACTGTTTCTGTCTCAAGTGAGCAGCTGGAAATGTCTGCCAGAGGTGCAGCTAGTGCCTGCCTCACTTCGTTCAACACCCTGAGGTGCAGCACATCTGGGCTCTAAGACTTACTAACTTTCAATGCCCCAAGCCCCTTTAGCACCTTGTCTACAGTGATATACTCTACTTCCAATTTATACCTGAGCTGATGAGCCTTATTTACTCTGTAGTTTGGCAGCGGCCAGCTCCTTTCCTCAGTTAAAACAGAACTGATATATTTATTCGGTATACCCGGCTTTCTTTGTTACCAGTTCTGACCCCTTTAATAACCTTTCTATGTAAGCATTAAGACACAACAGGGCATGGGTTATGCTGGTTTTACCACATGCTCATGGGCGTAGTAAGGCACGAGGCTGCAGACCTCTTTGCTTAAGAGATAACTCTGTACCCTGGCTTATTTCAGAATTGTCTCCAAAAATGAGATTGCAGATAAGTACTGGAGAGATTAATAGATGATTAAAGTCTTACTGACTTCTAAACCTATTGAGAAAGTCTCAGTATTTGCAAAAAAAAATCAAAATGGGGCTCACTCTAAATTACATAGGAACATAGAATTTGACTTTACTCAAGAGCAACACGGGTATAGTATTAAAAACCTTGAGAAGTTCTGGGACTCCTCCCAAATCTTCTGAACCCAAATTCTAAGCCTACTGTCAGTATCAGATATGTTTCACTGCTGAGTCCAGAAACTGACATTGCAGAATGCCTTAATTAACAATTCACTGATACCAGTCCATATGTATCTTTGTTTAGTGAAGTATATGCCAGTACAGATTGCAGTTTACTAGACTTATCATATACCTCACAAAATGTTGTTTCATTTAATTATTTTGTAAATAAAGAACAGGACATCTAAAAATTACTTGCCAGTCTAAACAAAACTAAGGGCCCAGGCCACCATGACATCTCTCCTAAGTTATTGAAATTAGTAGCTCCAAGCATTACCAAACTCGTCACTTTTTTTTCTGGCCCTAACCACAAGATCCATTCTCTTCATACGGCAAACTTTTACTGTTTTCCCAATCCATAAGAATGGGCACAAAATGACCCATCTAACTACAGACCTACTTCTGTTCTCCCAGTACCTTCCAAACTTCTTGAGAAACAGGTTTTTAAACAACAGTTCAGTTATCTTGAGAAGTAGTCTCCTCTCTTCTAAACAACATGGAGTTTGAGCTAACTACAGCATTTCAATGGCTTTGATCAGCCTAACCACAGATCTATGCAGCTCATCTGACAGCAAGCTTATTACCAGTGCCACATTTACAGATCTGACCAGGCCTTCACTGTAGTAGATCACTCCCTCCTTCTGAAGAAACTTTTTCAAACAAGTATGTCTGGCTTTACCATAAAATGAATTCCACGCTAACTACATAACAGAAAGCAGCAGGTAAAAACAGGATCAGCTATAGCCACAATTAAGATGATGACACAATTCTATACAATGTGAGCTCTTCTGTAGCAGATCTCCAGTTCAAAAAAGTTATGACTCTCTTAAGCTATTTATTTAGTTATTCAATGTTTGGAGCAGGATTAGTTCATTGAGATGTGGTCCCATTTTTAAGAACGTTCTTGTACAGTAAAAAAAAAAAAAAAATACTGAGCACATCTATCAAAACAGGAGACAAACTAAACATAAATAACCAGTACAAGTACAAACAAGTTAGCATTTCCATGGATGAAGGAAACCAAAGTGGTACTATTTCACAAAGTTGGTTCTGGCGCATTCCAGGATGCATGTGATCTTTAAACAATAAAAAATAATAAAAAACAAAAAAAACAAGATTTACTCAATGCAGATGTTATCTCAGGAGTGCAGAAAGAGCAGCTGGGGACATTGTGTAACCCATAATTGTAATGGACAGTCTGAAATTTCTGGGTAAGGTAAGGAGGTATGAGAAAATTAATGGATTTATATAAATTTATCTGTCTCCGATTCTCCAGCACGTGCAAACCAATATTTTTCCATAGGTCATAATGTTGAGTGCCAAAATCACAGTTCGCCACAAAGGGCATTAGGCTATCTATACATTTTGGTTAATGGTACCAAGGTAAATAGAGAAGCAATGGTTCCTGCATCACAGGCTAATCCCTAAGCAAAAAAAAAAAGACTAAAACAATGATTTTTGGTACTGCACAAAATTAGCACCTGTGCCCAATTCACTCACTAAAGTAGGTTTTAATGGTGATTAACCTGAGGCAACTAACACCTTCAAATATCTAGGTGTATTCTGGATCACAATTTATCCTTGGCTGCCCGTACAGATACTCAATGGTAGCCAGAAATGTAAAATAAAAAAATTAGAAACCTATACTGTATTGATTTAAGAACAGCTGTGGCTGAATACACTATTGTTAAGCAAATGTTACTTCCCACCCTGGAGAATGGCTCATTTTTTATTTAACAATATTCTTTTTTTAATTTGATAAATATGAAGTTGTATATAACTCGTCATGCACATTCCTAGATTCCTCACTGTGAATTATATCAGGATGTCGCCGTACTCGTTGTTCCTCGCTACTGTCCTTCATCCTCCTGAGCCTCCAGCCTCCCAATGGTTCTGAAAACTGCGCAAGGGCTTATACTTGGCCGTATGTAACTCCGTCTGTTTGTATACCACACTTGTATGTTGCCATGTTGTAATTGCTCCCTTTGTTTGTATGCGATCTCTTTTTCCTCAGGTCACACCTGGAAACGAGGTTCGGCTCAATGTGCCTTTCCAGACTACCAAATTCTAAATAAATAAATAATTAGAATATTTTCTCCACCAAAAAGGGCACTACATAACAGTTACGCCTTTTTACACAGTGCTATGACATTCAACAGCCACCTGACTTGTTAATCAAACTCGCTCTGGTCCACGCTACCCGTTCCTTAAGGAATTCCACCACAAAGACATTCCATGAGATAAATACACAGCAGAACACTTATAGGTGAAGGATCTGTTGCCTGTTTTGGCCCAGGTTACTTAGCCCTGTTCTGGCCAACCTCTTACTGATAAAAAGGAAAAAAATTCCTTCAAGTACAACCTCTTTAACCATCTCAGTGACGCACCAGGCTGTATCTGCAAATGCTGTTTTTCTGCATCTCCTATGTACTGACTGTACATGTAACTGACTGCTACTGGATACTGAAGCTCTATATTTTTAGATGTTTTTGCACTAAGTATGTATATTTTGTACCTCATGCAATGCCACGCATGGCTTAAAATAGGCCTTTTAATTGTATTTAGTTATTTATTTACAGATTGGTCACCAGAAGAGGCGCGCACAGAGCCAGATCTTGCTCCCAGGTTCAGCCTGAGGGAAGCAGCCAGGGGAAAAGAAACACTATCGACGATCAATAAAATAATAAAGCACAGTATTGCACAAATATATGAGAATGTGCAGCGGCGCAAAAAGTACGTTTCTAAATCAGGGATGGTAACGTCATCCTCTGTCAAAACAACAGTCCAAAGCAGAAGCCTTATCAAGCTTACTATAGTGCAAGATTATCAAAACAGGTGTATGACAGTGAGCCCATATCACCTCCTGGTTAAACAAATGAAGATATATTTGCTCCCTAAAATGTGATTCTATGGGGGAAGGGGCACCAGCAGGGTCTGACCTGTCACTCCCCAATGGTTCCCAGACCTGCTCCATGTCTCTGGGTAGCAGCATTCATGCCCACAGCAGGCTCTGCACTGTAGCATTAAAGAGCATTTAGCCACTAGCACAAAAAGTGGCCACTGGTGTCAACGGCACACAGTTAAAGAACATGCCACGAAAATCAGAATTTCAGCCAATTATATTCTTTATAGCCTGCAATGGTTGCATGAAAACAGGATTTTCTTCACATTCATCTGCTCCTGATGCTAGTTCCCTATCAACAGTAACAATTCTCAGTTTGTGACAGCACAGTTGTTTCCACAGTAACAGATTGTGATGTCACAAGAGGGGGAATAGGACTTCACTAGGTAATGAGCATCAGAGGCTAACGAACACTAGGGGACAAAGGTCAAACTTGTATGCAAAAGTCCTTCATATTAAAACATAAGTAGATGCAGTTTTTATTTTCACTTGTGTTGATAGAGCATGAAATTACTTCAGATCCAAGTGGTTTGGGAATATAATTAAGTTCCAATGACCCAACTGTGACTTTTTTGATGGTGAAAAGATCCCACTTATTTCCTGGGGATCCCCTTGTGAATCATTTCTGCTGGCTGCTGAAATTCAGAACTGGCTGGTTTAGAGCTAGCAGAAAGCCTCACCCGCGTGACCCCCAGTTTCTCAGCAGCATGTTTTCAGACAGTCGAGTGATTCACAGTAAAGGCATAATGCCAAGAATGTTTCCCATGTTCATTCATCTTAGTGTGACTCTTGCAGGGTAGCACTAATGGGGGAAGAGCACTGGAACCCAATGCTGGAAATGAGCACAAAGCATGCTCCGCAGTCATGTACAGCAGGAGGAGCAATCCTATATAAAAAGTTAACGAGAGAGATGAAGAGCAGCTGCAGGATTGTAAAGATGTGTTTCCAATGGTCTTAGGCTTAGGAAAAATGTTTTGGGGGGCATTTCCTTTACCCCCAAGGTAGTACCTACATGTGTAGTAATCCTGAACAACTAATGGGGAAATGGGAGGATACATATTCTCTCCAGATCGGTGTGCCGAGTATTATTTTAGAGTTTTGCAATTACCTTCATTATAAAAAGGGTCACAGAAATAGAGCTTTCTGAGAAGCTGTAAACATCCTATCAGTGTTATGTTAATCTTTTGTCAACATACACATAGCATCCAATAACATGCTGACTAAGGTACAACACTATTTTAAAAATAGTTTTATTGTAACAGCAATAAGGCATTCTCTGTAGTTACATAGTTAATCATTCTCTAGTATATGTGGCACTTGGTTACACCTCGGGCCACACTGTACCCCACAGGGTCATTAACAGACCATTAGCATAACCCCTGATAATACCTTATTGCTTAAGTATTTCTTATTTTTGACTCTGTGGGGTGACTGTACCCTGCCCCCACCACAACCTCTCATCTGCTAGTCAATACATTACCGTACAACTTGCATTTATATAACATCTTTCGTGAGGGCCTCTTAAAGCATTTTTACAATCAAAACACACAACTCAGTACTAAACAGCACTAAACAGCCACTGAAGTACAGCCACATCTGGAGTGGGAACACAGCGGTCATTCTGTGCCAGCACACTACAAGCATAGGTGCAGTCAATCTATTTATCTATCTATCTATCTATCTATCTATCTATCTATCTATCTATCTATCTATCTATCTATTCGTGATTTCCGAGTGAGCTCACTTGGACAGTTCCTGTTTACAGGAGTGACCCAGGTGCAAGGCATAGGAGGTGACAAAAATAATAAACATCAAAAGTATAAGTAAAGAAATACTATAAATACCAAACAAGACATCAGAGAATATGTACGGTACACTGGCTCCATCAAGAGTACTATACAATCAGTGACAGAAGAATAAGGATCCCAGAGCATACTCTACAAGCAATCAGCGAAGGTCAAACAGTGTGCACATTGGGTCCAGTGGATCATACTATAGTTAAAACAGTTACAGACTGTGTCCCTGGACAAATACCTCTTGCGCTTTGGGTTGAACTCAACATGCAAATTAACACCTCCCTCTGATATGCAATAGAATAGCTTTCCAGGTTCTGGTGCATCTTTAAACCAAGTTAATCTGTTGGAGGATTAGTGACTGGGGAAATTTTCCAGGGACACTGGGAAATTCCTTTACTCTTTTTCAAGAGGTGCAATAGGATCTCCATTCACCTGAACAATAACCAAAACAGGTATACGAGACCTCATTTTAACATCTCACCCAAAAGATGGAACATTTGAATGATTCAATTCTTTCCAGAATTATGACCCAACTGTTTCATTCTTTAAAAAAAAAATATTTTAAATATTTAATTTATTGCTGTAGAGAGTGGTTTACATCTGGTCTGCCTACTGTTTACACTGCCTCATTCCACAGCAGGTTTCCTGTACATTCTATGACAGGTGACATTATTCCTTAAGGTTAACCAATCAGTGCAGAAAAATGGAAATTGACATCATAAAATGCCCAAGAAACACCAAAACAGAAAAACTTACAGTACTAGTACAACCAGTTAAGTGTAATCCAAGGCATACTCCATGGGATTCAGAATATTTTTGTTTGTTTTTAGTTTATTTAGCTAGGACAGCCCAGCAGAGATGCAACATTTCATTTCCAGTTGGGCCCTGCTTCCACATGTTTTCATAACTTGGTGGACTGGAGCATGAAACAGTCAGCTGACCTGCACAATGTCACACAGTGAATATCTGGATCAAGCAGAGTTCGAACCTGCGATTCCCCCAGTTCCCAAGCCAGTGCTCCAACCACTAAACCATACTGTCTCCAAGACAGTAATAAATGACTGACTAAGCAGAGCGAAACCCTGCTCGAACAGTCAATGTTCAATGAAGGAAAGACATAAGAAGGTGTTTAAAATAATGTTTCCTATCACCTTTATATTAATATGTTCTCAAGAAACATATCAAAGGAATAAAATATTTAACAGTATTGGAAGCTCTTAGGAAAGCAGACATAACAAGTATGCTAATGTACAAGCAAAAATACACAAGACGGTGTGTGATTATGGGTCAATAATAATAATAATAATAATAATAATCACACACCTCTTGAGGGTGCTGTTAGGCATGAGGTGCTTGTGCTGAGGGCCTTTAAAAAGCAGAGAAAGAAGTGTGATTATTGACCCCAATCACACATCCCTCATATATTTTATTGCACTTATACGTAAGAAAGATCACAGCAAGTGCTCTTTCTTACAAATCCTATAAAATAATAAGATGTATGGATGGGGAGCTATGAGAGGAAAACAAACAAAAAGTTCCTCTTCCTAACCGCACAGCTGCCTCAATTCCCCCAGCACTTCCAGCTCCCTTGAAAGAGCAATTCGAGTAAAGTCTGAGGGAAGGACGGAGCTGACTATTTTTTTAACTTAGGGCTACACTCATAGCTGACTTGATTGTGACTTGTAACAGCTGAGGGCTGCTGCACCTCTCGCCGATGGTGATAGCTCTGCATTCAGCAGAGGAAGCAGCTGTGCCGAGTAATGATATTTTAAGCATTCGGTCTGGTACACAGGCTAGCACCTTGAAAGAAGTGCAGGTGTGTAATTATGGGCACATATTACATGGCTGTACTGGTCTTTCAGCCAATCAGAGCTACAGCTTTTTCTTACGCGTTATAATCTATACTAATTTTATTCAGCACCTGAGTTTGCTTAGCGAATTGTTAAAGATGAACTATCTCAGTCAGGGTTCAGATGTGAGCACATCCCTCATCTGTCCTTTTATGTGTGACACATTAGTCTATAGTTCTACCAGCACATGTCTGCAGGAAGCACCTTTAATATTCTGCAGACTACCTGACCAGCAGTACTATATCAAGCTGAAGGGGTCAGTCTGTGCTGGTATGGATTAATCCACATACACCGCACCTTTTTTATAAGGCTGTTCTATGATGTTATAATGAGATATCATTAAATGAAGGGAGTGAGCTTCAAAGTGGGAGAGGGAGTCAAAACTTTCATTATAAATGAGTGAGGAGAAATCCTCTACTGTGATTGATTAATTCAAATCACATGACAAGAGTGATTACTGCAACAGGTCAGTTAAAAATGTATTTTCTCTAGTGCCCAGTATGCCGACATGTCGAAAATCCGGGTTTGGGAAAAGACTCAAGTTGTATGGGCAGGCAACTGGGTGTAGGGAACAGCACTGTTGAAAGCAGTACTTCCCAGTTCTGAGAGGAGACAGTGATGCAGAAGGCCATGTGGAGGTCCCGGGAGCTTGCTCCCCCCCCAGGGGCTTTGCTGTGGCATCTTAGGCTAACAGCAGCTGCAGCAGAGTTATCTGGTGGGTGAAGGATAGAGGGTGAGCAGGTGAAACATCCTCTGAGCTGTCTGAAAGATGACCAGGATACACTTGGGACCCACACCATGGGCCCTGATACCCTTCAGCTGGTACATGAAATAACAAAATGTTATTAATAACTATAGTAAATCATTATTATTCTTGCCATCAAGCTTGTTTTTGCCTTGGGTCTGATGGATGGCTCTTCAGCCCTGTCCCCATTCCCCACAACCAGCTCTCACCTCTCTCTCTCTTTTTTTTTTACATATTTTATCTTTTTATTGAGACAATCAGAATTGTATACATACATAGCATTCATTATTGGTTAATGTTTTATATTCAATAAATCCAGGATACATCTTATTCCTAGCACTGCATTGTGTCCCTAAAAATAGCAACAGTCACTTTAATTAACAGCAGCTGTTAAAGTTTCAGCACTGTAGCAAGATATAACGCTGGCTTTCTTTAGTGTGGACCCTGCTGCTTCCCACACTGCCACATCCAGCCTATGTCTCGGATTCCTATTAGTTTAGGATCCATGGTCTGCAGCAACCCCAACCATATAAACTTGGTAGAGTGAAGGAGCAGGTACAGATAAACACCTTGACTAGGATGATTCCGGAACAAAGTCTGGGCAAAATTCAGAGATCTACACTTCCCATTTCTGCCATTTATTGTGAAATTGGTCCTCCTTGGCAGTTAATTTTTCCATTTGGTAGATCTTGTTCATAATTGTTTGCCACATGTCCACTGTGGTTGGGTCTAGCTTCATCAAATTTCTGGTTATCGCTTTTTTGGCAGCCAACAGGTAAGTCCAGATGGGGGACTGAATTGTTAGACACATGTCTCTAAGGGAAATCGACATTAATGCTAACTCGGGGGTCAAGTTTAGGGGGCCCCCTCCAGGGTTTCAAGTTGATGTAAGATTTGTTCCCAGTATGTGGTCAGTACTGGGCCTAACCTCTCTCTCTTGATTGGGGGTATTTATCTCTTGCGGAGGTACCAGGACAAGGAGGATCATCCTTCCCCAGACAACAAACAAACCTCCCCTCAATCTGAGTGGCAGAGCAGGTCATGGAGAGAGGGAAGGGCTTCACATAGCCAGTCCTCCCCATTTTCTGTTTTCTGTCCCAGTCCCCTGCTACAGCACCGGTACATGTGCGTGGAAGTGCACAAACTCTGCACAGCCACAGCCTTGCCCTTTTGAGTCACTTGAGCCTGCACTGCCACGGGGCCTCTTCCTGGTGGCAGTCATGGGCCCAGATGACTGACCATCCCTCCCTGGGAGAGGAGAGCATTCCCCAGGATATTTGATTCTCTCCCACCCCATCGATACCCGGCAACCCATGTTCGCTCCCAAACACAGGTCACTGGCATGGCAGGAGGTAAGCCATTCAATGCCTTAGCCTCCCACACCACTAGGCCAGCCTGTAATTAAGTATTATTAAAGTAATATTAATAATGTGTCCTCGCCATTATTCCCTAAGTGCAATATGTTGAGTTTCAGTTATTCCTTTTTTCCTATTTATCTCTTATAAATTGAACTAAAACCATGAACCTGGATTTAAAATATGTAGTATAACAGAACACAGAATGTCTGTTTTGGCAATTTTAATTTCTTTTTTTCCACTGGCACTGTCACTTTAGCTGTATCCTATGCACTTTACTTGGCTGCTATAAAAGGGATGGTCACTTATGGTCGCTTATCTTTTGAAAAAGTCCTGAAAGGGGGTGAACTATTAGGATGTTTAAAGACGAACTACAGTCAAAATTTACAGAAAGATATGTTGTGCAGAGTGTTTTGATTGGTATGTGTAGCCCTAGTGCATTCTTTCTTTTTTTGCAATTATGAGCCTGTTCTAAATTTGCTTACTTGTTTTATGGCTCCTGGAGATCTCTATGATTGTGGGCCGGATTCTCAAAGCTCTCAAAAATCCCGCAGCTGCAGGAAAAACGTGGTGCAAGTGGGTTGCCACTTGTGGAACCGCAGTTTCTCTCGCAGCTACAGAATTCTCAAAAGTGGAGCCATTTTACAGCCGGCTGCAAGATTTATGGCAGTTTGCAGGTGGTGTTGCCATGGAAATCCCCGCAACTGCAGAAAAATGTTACGGCTGGGCGGACCAGCTGTAACATCTTCTGCAGCAGTTGAAGATGAGAATACCAATCTCTGCTGCTGCAGAGTTTTCAGTCTGCAACTGGAGTTGCGGCGTGCGACTGAGTCTCAAAACCTTTTGAAAATCCAGCCCTGCATCTTTTATTGCCTTCCTTTCTACCGCTATGCCTTCTGCCCCATATGACAGTAGTAAGTCGGAGACCATTGATTCAGTGAGTTCTGATTTAGTCTTTTGTTTTAAGTACCTCTCTTTATCTAATTGGCACTAATAAAGGCAATATTCTTAGTTTAGTAAATACCTGAGGAAAAATTTAGTGAGCTATTCTTAAAGTAAACAGCTTGAGTCTTCAATAATTATAGCATTGACAATCTGGATGATGTGTTTGCTTTTTTATGACTGTGTCTGGTTTGATCAAAAGGAAAAGCTTTAAAAACAAAACATTCAGTCCTGCTGGCTAGACCTAGGCATACACCTAGAAAAAAAAATCACTGGATTAGAAAGAGTTATTTAGTTGAGGCCAGAATAACAGGATCTTAACAGCACAGTGCTACTGCACAACAGTCAGTTAGCACTTACTGAATCCATTGTCTCTGACACATCATGGTCAAATGGGACAGGAAGAAATGTGAAAAAAAAGCAAGGCAATATAAGATGTTGGCATGGAGATTTCTGAGGGTCATAAAACATGCAGGCAAATTTAGAAAAAACGCCTAACCACAACCAAAGGAAAGGCCACACTAGGACTACTCGCACAAATCAAAACCATCGGCACGACATATCTTTTTGTAGATTCTGACAGTAGTTCATCTTTAGCTGCGGTTGCCACTTTCTGTGTTGGAGGTTGCACTCAATAACAAAGAACTGCCCAAGTACTCATAAGGACTTGTTTTCCTTACTTCATTGTTTGTGGGGAGTGCTGTGTGTTTGTTCTCGTGGGCCATTATATTTGTCTGCTGACATTGCGTCCCTGGAGGTGGCTCTGCTTTGTTTTTAACTGACCCTTCAGCTGGTGTCAGGTTAGTAGGTAATGGAATTGAGTGGTCGTCCCGACCGGCAGAGGGTGGCCAAGACCTACTAGGGAGTAAAAACTAAATGGCAGAATAATACATCTTTCCTTTTGAGCTTCTGGAGCTTTTCATCATTTTATACCATACAGTAGAGTCAACAAATGGAACTGAATGCAAATACCTGCATTCTTTTTGTTTCCACCTTCCATTTTTTCTCAGCCTTGCCCTCTAAGGACAGTGCTCCGCAATTGGAACAGTTGAGATCCTTGGAGGGGAGCCCTGGTATGCCGGTAACCATTATCCTGATGGCAGCATTTTTTTTCCAGCTTTACGAACATATGAACATACGAAACTGCCAGCAGAAAAAGGCCATTCGATCTATCGAGTCTTCTCGATTGTGCAGCTAGCACCCCTATTCTGCAGCTGCCCCCAACCCCTCCCATGACACTCCCTTTTGCCCTATCCCAGTCCCTCTTGAAGCATCCCACTGTTTTACAGATCACCACCTCTGCTGGTAGTGTGTTCCACTCTGCTACCACCCTTTCAGTTCCCCCATTATCAGTCGATTACCTCCCTCCTCCCTGGTGACCAGCGGTGCATCAGACTGATGTGTGACAGACCAACTTGCACATACGCAGCTACTGTACATTTAACAAGGCGGAGCCAGCTCCCTGACCCACCACTGGGGTTGCTGTAGTGGGGGAAGGCACTGATAGTCCCTCTATGGACCACCACTGGATTAGCTGTGGTGACAGAAGGCATTGCCAGTCCCTCCACAGCTGGGAAGCACTGCCACAGGAAGCACACCTCCCAGCCTTGGCAGCCTGAGATTCAGCCTCTTGAGGTCACTCCTGAACATGGGTCATTGATGCGGCAGCCTGCCCTGCATTCTGATTGGCACTTACAAACTGCTATTTACTGTCAGCCTTCTGTAACTCTCTGTAACAGCTGCATCGGATAATTATCCACACCGCTCCCTCCCCCCAAAAGTTTAGTTTTTAACTTTAAAACCATTATGTGTTAACAATCTTACACTGTCAATTATCCATTTCTTTTTAATATTGCAAAAAATGGTAGTGACCAATGTTAACTACACAAATGTTGCTTGTTTTAAAAATCCACATCAAATTGGCTGGTCTGTTTGTACAGTGGCAGTGTTGCTGCCTGTCACGCTAGCGACTCAGGTTCAGTAACGGACCTGGGATGTTGGGGGCCAGTCTGGTGGGAGAAGGTTCAAGCATCCCATAGGAATTAATTCTGTTCTCCTTGGGAGGAGGAGAGGGCAGCAGCCTCTGCTACTATACTGCCATCTGGGAGACCATAGGTGTTGGTGGCGCAGTTGTAGGTGCTACTGGGAGACTGGAGAGCGACCCCGGAATGAAACCTTGCATTGCACACATGTATGCTGCATGGAGTCCTCGACACTTGTGTTCAAAGGCAGGGAGCAAATAGGTGAATATGCCTGAGAGTGCACGGTGTGAATTTGGCAATCTTGGGCCCTGCCATCCTAACTACCCCCCACCTTCTCACACTTCGCAGACCTACAGGGGTGGGGTCTCCACCCCTGAAGGAATCCACCAAGGAGAGAGAAGTGCTCTATGGACTCCCCTGGAAAGTGGGCAAGAGAGAATGGACTGACAGGGCTGGGAGGGAGGTGGTCATACTGATAAGGGCCACACTGGCTATGGGGAATAAAGAATACTAAAAAAAAATCCACATCAGGCCAGCCCACTGGTGCAGTGGTAGTGCTACTGCTTGCACTGCCGCTGACCCAGATTCAGGAGTGAACCCAGAGGGTCAGCTGGGTGGGAGGAGAATACAGCATCTGTTGGACAGCTCTTCTCTTCCAGGTATAGTGAGTGAAGACACTCGGCAACATTCTGACTCCCGGTGGCAGCCAGGAGTCAGTGCGCCTGAGAATCTCAGCAGTGCTGGGATTGGCATCTGTGGCAGACTTCAGCATGCAATGTGCGGTAGGGCGTACTGCATGCCACTGATGTCACTGCATGTCCACACTGCAAGTGGCCAACTCTACAAGCAAGAAAACTCCTGGCTCCTCTCATCCCATGTGGACCTGGATTAACATGCACTTACTCCCTCCCTTCTCAGCCTCTGGGGGGGGGAGGTTCATCCTGCAGGTTACAATGGCCCTCTGGTAAGTCGCAGGCGGGGGTCTGGGAGACTGCAAGTGCTTAAATAAACCCCAACCACTATAGTTATTGCTATAATGCCTGCTCTTCCAGGGTGACTTAAGGCCCTCTGGAAGAGATGGTATTACCTTCCCTGGACTCTTTACTACTAAAGACATTTGCATAAAAATCATATACTGTTAGAATGGTGTAGTCATTACGGCGGTGTAATATGGGTGTCACAATAAGTTCGTCTGTCATACTGGCAAACTGTATTTTGCAGCGTTTGCCATGGATGGGGCTGTATGGGTATTGTAGCCCTTTTACCATAAACCTCCAATGTGGAGGTGATTATATTATAGTTTCGGGGGTGCAGAGGCACAGCCCCCTGCAAACATCCCACACTTGCCCCAGGGCACTGGGCACAACTGGGGTCAGGCGGCACAATTGCCGAGGGAGCTGATCACTGTCGGCTTTATGCTGGCACCCTAATGTCCCTCACCATTTGCACTGTCACACCGGCATGGGTAAACCCATAAAAATAGTGGGTCAAAGCCCTTGAAAATCCCATAGCTGCAGGAAAAATGCAAGGCAAGTGGAGCCGCAGTTTTTCCTGCAGCTACGGTATTTTAAAATGTGGAGCCAATTTACAACTGGCTCCACAATTTACGGAAGCTTGCAGCTGTTTTTTCCCCACAGCTGCAGAAAAATGTTATGGCTGGTGAGACCAGGCATAACATCTCCCACAGCTGTAGGAGACTAAAATATATAGATCTCCACAGCTGCAGAGATTTTGGTCCACAACTGGAGTTGTGGAGTGGGACTTAGTCCCAGAACATTTTAAAAATTCAGCCCAGGATCCCTGTCACTTGCTCCTCATCAGCTCTAGATGCTTATATACAAGTGACATCATAGTCTGCTATTTGTGAGCTCATACCTGGCTGCAGTACAAGTCATTATGATGCAACAAGCAGGGGATTATGACCTTACTTGCAGATAAGTTGACAGAGCAGATGAAGACAAAGTGACAGATTCTGTTTTCCCCAAAAATTCATATGTAATAAAGTATGGAGACAAAGTAACAGGGGTCAAAATAAAGTTTTGCAGCCACTAGCCAGCAGGGTTGGTAACTGGAAAAATCCACTAGCCCCACAAACATTTCCACTGGCCCAGTTGGTGTACTTACTGAAATGTTACCTTCTTCACTGCAAGCCCACAAGGCTAGTTAAAACAAAATCTTAGTAGCCCGACACAAAATCTACCAGCATTTGGCTAGCGGGCTGGTGTCAGTTTTGACCCCTGAAGTAAGCATATTAAATATATATTGTCTGCACACTTTATGACCATGATTGATACCTTTGAATACCTTTGGGAGAAAAACAGGGTTGAGTGAGGGGAGCTTTGTAGTTTGAGCACAAACTTGCTTACAAGTGGGAAAACAGTCAAGTTGGTGGGGAGAACATTCAAGAGGGAGGTGAGGAAGCATTTCTTCACAGAAAGGGTGGTGGACAGATGGAACTGATTGCCTATGGAAGTGGTAAAGGCAGATACAGTGTCCAGATTTGTGGGACAGGCACATTTGTATCATTAAAAGGAAGAAACACCCAGAGAGGATGGGGAAACTGGGGGCTGCATAGGGTCCCTTGACACCCCATAGGGTGGGTGTGGTTCGGGCATACCAGATGGACCTTGTAGTTTTTTTTCTGCTGACAGAATCTACTGTATGTTTCTCTGTTTCTTTAAAGTTGTCCCTGTAGTGCTGGAGACTCTTTAAATGTTGTAAATGGCGCAGTAGCTGGGAAGCCTCTTGCCACGCAGACATTTCAAGTTTGATTCCAGAGTCTGTAACATCGCTGTGGACTGGTTGAAGGAAGCTTGCATGATAATGCTCATGGATATAATAAGTAGAGGAAAAAGAGTCAGGAGGGACGCCGGTGACCAAATAGGGTCTGAGGTATCGGAAAAGGCAGTGAAAAATAGGGCAGACTGGATGGGCCTGCTGGTCCTTTTCTGATGACAAATTCTATGTTTCTATGTTTGGATACAGGAAGAGTGGTGACTGCCTCTACCACTTTCTATGAATTTCAGCAGCCAATAGAAATGCCTCAGGAGGAAATCTGGTCAGCAGGAAATAAAATCACAGCTGTGATTTGCAGAACTCAATTTCTTACTGTTCTAGGAGTGTGTCTCAACTGTGTGGGATGCTGGTGAACCTACCTGACCTTTAGAAGTTGTGGATGGGCAAGGACTGGGACTCTGTCCATTGAGGAAGAATAAGTGAAACCATGGACTATCCAGAGAAGGGCATTACCACACTCAACCCCACCTCCAGAGTCAGGCCAATACACCTCCTCCTCCCCAGTGGGTTTCAGGGTTCTCCTCTGGCCAGCTGGAAGGAATTGGGCTTGCCTGGGGGAAGGGTTAAGATCAGTGGCTCAGAGGAAGACAAGTTGATTGACAAAAAGGTGTTGTCACTGTTGATGCTGGGTCCTCCAGAGGAGCTGGGGAGGAGTCTGCACTTGACATTTTGTTATGTAAATTATTTTATTTGGTAACTGCCATTATACTGCTTCCATTTCAAGAATTACTTATTTATAAGACATAAACTATTAAATGAAAAGTCTTCCTGATTATGATGTCACACTTCAGGCTGTAATTCTGAAAAATCTTTTTTAAAGAGGCCCTTGGGTGATTTTAATGCTGGGAAGCTGAAGTTGTCACTCTATTTCCTGTCTAGTTGAAGCCTCTACTTATCCCCCAGCTTTTACCTGGTACTTAAATGAAAGTGAGACCCTCCCACATACTTTTATCATGGGCTGATTCTCTGTACCTTCCTTCTCTTTTCTTTAATTAGTAATTTTCCCCAAGGTGTTAACTGGTAACCACAGAGCATAGTTTTATGTTGTAAGTTAGAGTGTATTGTAACGCTTGCTGTCGTTCAGCTTATGTAATGCATTATAAGCAGTGCTGGCTTGTATTAAGATATGATTGCTCTAATTTTGCGGCTGGTGCCTTGGATTGCCCCTGAACTGGGTAACAGGAGGCTTCTAATGGTCCTTTGGCTGGTCAAATATGGGTGTGGAAGCTACAGCAGCACCTGTAATGTCAGCATTGAATAACAATATTGTCTAGCGAACCATCTGTATCCATTCTTGTAATGAAAATAATGTCTTTTTTTATATATATAAGAGGCCCCTTGTTATGTATTGTATTTGGTATGCAGGTGAGACCCTAGAACTAGAGAAGGGACTCAGCTCATTAAAAATGCTATTAGTGACCTAAAACAATAGGATAATTCAATGAAAAAATAAAATTGGGAAATTATAAAATAAACAGGAGCCTTTCAGGACGAAATGGCTGAGAGGGATACAGCACTTTTCCGCAGTGGATCTGGAGTTCGTCCCTTAAATGGGAGGGGAGACTCAGAAAAACTGGTTTTGTTGGGATGGGACCTGTGCCCCATCCCTTTCCTCATTCAGAGGTGGGGGACACTGCGGTGGTACAACGGCTAGGGTCCCCGTAAACCTTTAATAATATATTTGGAGGTTTGGCCGTCTGCTTCAGAATGATCCAAGAGGAACCAAAGGGGTCACCCAAGGATCTCTAGATTAATTGGTGTGTGATAAAATGAAGTGTAACATCATTATCTGATATTACACTATCTTTAATAACCTGTTATATCTCATATGATATGAACATTATTAAGTACAAATATCTGCTATGTACCATAATGTCTCTTTTAATAAAAATGAAATAAAAAAATAGAATGGGGGGTCCAGCCCTTACCTGCAGTTGCCCTTGTCTGTATGTATGTACAAAATATGTCTGTAATATGATGAATTATAGGTATGCCTTTTTTTTTTTACTAAGTAACTTTTATATACTGTATTTAATTCATGTGTATGGGATGCCATTGTATGGTTACTTTAGTTAACTGAGTTGAGACCTCCCCTTATAAGAAAACTAAACAAACAAACAAAAATATATCATAGAGGCTGTATTGTAGGTGTTACAGAAGTGACAGCATAAAACTAGAAATTGCCCCCTCCCCCCAAAGCCAGTGACCCACACTACATACCACATCACTGTTACAAGCACAAAACCAGTTTGCCAATCAGTATTACCAACCGGACTTTGTTTTCATTTCATTAGTTCTACTGGAACTCTGTAGGGAAGGTGGAACAATGTGGAGTGCTACAATAAAAATATTCATTTTAAAACATTTTAAGCAAAATGTTTCAGGAAGCAGACTACAGAACATTCATCATGCAACTAGAATGAGAATGTGGTTCTCTCTATCTCGCTTTACCTTGCATACTTCGTTTTTTTTAAATCCAAATTTTTGGAAGTTAGCGTTTTTGCAGTTTCTTCGGTGGTCAGCATTTGGCCCCCAAAGTAGCTGGCTGGATATTTCCAGGAAAGGCGCCGCGGCAGGTCCCGCCACCGAGTCTCAGCTATGGAAGAAGAAGAGGAGGGAGGAAGAGGAGGAGGAGGGTCTTGTGGATTCATCTGACCGAAGAAGGCTGCTGGCTGATGCTTGGGGACAGCATCAACTTCATCGTCTCCTGCTTGGGCTGTCACTCGGCATCTTCCCCAGAGTTTCCAAGGCTGCGAAGAATAAAGAGAGCAGATCTCGTTTCTGCATTCACATGGCAGTTGCAAGCGCATGAAGGGTGCAAGAAAATATAAAACCAACATAAAGGTGCAAATTAGGATAATACAATAACTCGAATGTGCTCACAGTTCCGCTTATTAGATGGGGATGGGTTGACCTTCTGGGATTTGTAAGGGTGCTCCCAGTCCCTGCCACAGATGAGCTTTGAGCATCATCCTTTATCCCTCTCCCAAAGAGGGAAGGCTTGCTCTCTTTAAAGCTTGACTGCGAGCACTCCACCGATCAAATATCAGCAGATCTGAATTTCAAATGTAATTAACAATAGCAAGGCGGGGGCACTGTCTATTGATACTGTTTGCCTGCTTCTGTCAGCTTCAGCTTTGGGATGATTTGTCGTCGGAGAGAGGCGTCTTTGTTTTTGCAACATCGTTTAGACAAACACAGTAATAATATGCGAACAGCTTGCAAATGAAAATGACCCGTTTCCTGAAATCCACCAGCTAGCCGAGTAAATAAGGTGCCGGCTTGTGCTGAGTTCAGACTTTACATACTGATCCCGGTGCAAACCTAAAGCACACGCATCTCATCTGCCTTTAAAATGCATTTGTTTTCGCAAAAAAAAATGAAATAAATAAATATATATATATATATATATATATATGTGTATATATATATATATATATATATATGTATATATATATATATATATATATATATACATATACACATACACACACGCACACACATATCTCTATACTGTATATAACCCCCAACACACACACACAACCCCCCCAACACACACACACACAGTCTCATATATACAAAGCCTTTAATCTGCCTTGATGTTTGAAAAAACTTACAACTCAGTTTTAGTATTTCTGTAGCAAAGCTGCAAAGCGCACGCAACAGTTAACACAAATCTTTGAAAAGAAATGTGCTGAGATGGGATTTTAGTTCGCACCGGCTCTCAGCCGGAGTCTGATCAATGAGGATTTTTTTCTTCTTCTCGCAGAGCCGGGTACAATGGATTTTTTGATTAAACAATCTCTTCCTTCAGAATTAAGAATCTAAAAAAATGTCCGGAAGTCGGGTCATGACAGGTCTCTCAGAGAAACGTTGATTTCCTGCGATTTTGAAGTCGGATGAAAGTCCCGATGCATTAGATGAGCACACCGAGAACGGGGAGACTCGGCGGAGCCCGGCGGCGGCGGCGGGGGTAGGCTGGGACTCTCCGCTCTGTTTCGTGCGCTGGGGCAGCAGCGAGTCCGCTCTTAAAGCTACAGTGTCACCTCTCACCCTTCGCCTCCAAATGAGGGACGAAGGACAGTGGGAACATCCTCCTAATACCAAGCTATCTCACTGTGGCTTATTGTGAAAAAAAAGGGTTCTGAAATACTAGATTATGCCACTTATGCATGTTTGCATTATGGTATGATCCAAATCCCCTACCCTTCAGAGACTGAAATGGCACTTGTAGAATATTTTGAGACAAAATCAGGCCCATTCTTTGAAGATGATACCCTAATTAATACAACATGATGTGCACAAATTTACTGTCCTACTTCTCAACTGTCCCTGATTGTGAGGACCTCCCTCATTTTACCCCTCAAAATAACTCTGGCTCAAATCTGTCCCCCATGGAAAAGGTGCCGCCCAGACAGAGAATGTAATGCAAATTCAGACTTTAAAGCAGTAATGTGTAATATTCGAAGATGCTACATCAAGAATGAACTTTGTCAAAGTACACAGTTGTTTCTACATTGTTGCGAACTGGTATCTCCGGGCCGGATATTCAAACTGCGCCCAAAAAGTGCGCAACAGCAGGAGCAAGCACAAGTCAATTGCGCACATGCACAACAGACGCGATTTTCAAACATGGAGCAAGACAAATTGTGCAAGCAGCCAACGTCTGAATATCGCATAAACTGCGCCATAGCGCAACCAGGAAGGGGAAGCTGAGCAGAAATGATGCGCCATAGCGCAACAAGGCTAGCCCAGCTGAGCAGTCCAGAGGTGCCATAGCGCAAGCAGAGCCCCCCCCCCAGCAGAGCAATGGAACTGCACAACCAGGGAGGCAGGCTGGGGCCCACCACCAGCCATGCCACACATGGGCACAGGAACACACTGCAGAACTAACAATACACCCGCACACCCCAAGCACAGCATCACTGGGGGAGGGATGGATGATCCACCGGCCCATGGGGACAAGCCAACAAAGCACAGCAGGGCCATGTCGCCCCAGCACACCCACTGGCAGGCTGAGACTGCCACACACAGGGGGTCGACAACCACAGTGCACATCAGCCCCCCCTTCTGTACAGCACACCCTGCACTGTGACCCCAAGACACCACCCATGTGCAGTGACTGGCACTGCAGTAAACACCATGCAACCCTGGCACACTGCAACCTCATGTGCCAGAACCATACAAGCCAGACCCACAGGGCACCCAGCAGTGGGCGGCAGCAGATGTAAGACCGACTGAAGGCACTCCCACACAGAGACACCTTCCCATGCACACACACATACCAGGACCTTACCACCCCAGATGCCATGCACACCACTGCAACTGAGCAACCATAGCCTGCTGCAAATCAGAGACCACCACAGAATTCATAACAAAATATATATATTCCGAAAAGATATGTACAACACCAACAACATCTATATACATATGTACAAGACAAGGGGGTAGGGTACAAAGGTAGGGTGGGTAAGGGGTAGGGTGAATAAATGGGAGAGGAAGGCAGGGTGGGAGGCTGGGCAAAGTGGGAAGGGAAGCGCAGTCAGCGCCCGGCAGCTGGTCCCCTGCTGCCTGTTGATCTTCCCGGTTCCTCCGGCGTCGCCTGACCCCATGGCGCTGCATGTTTGTCAGGGAGGTCATGTGTAGTGACTGACACCTCGTCAGCTGCTGGAGAACACGGTCCATCCGCCGTGGGATGCTGAGACCTGGGAAAAGGAACACAGTCAATGGCTGTGACTGTCCAACCCTGAACGCCACCCATCCTGCAAGGCATATAGCCTAGTGCCCCGCACCTGTGATGGTATGCACCCACCCACAGTGACCATGCACATGACATGCCCATCCAGGCAGCACCAGCTATGTGCACCACTGCACACACACACTGCCCATGTCCATCACAGCACAAACAAGGCTGTCAAGTGGCGTGGCAATGTGGTGGGATGCCAGTTCCACAGCCATGTGCCCAGTGCATGCATGGACCACCAGTGGCCTACACACAGGCGTGCAGTGACACTGGACAGTGATGACTGTTGCCTGTCGTGCATGGTTGTGTTGTCCATGGCTGGTGGTCATGCCCACCCCCTCCAGCATGCAATAGCATCCATGATGTAATGACACTCACACTCATCAAGCAGCTGTGGCTGCTGCTGCCGCTGTGGCCCACCCATCACGCCTCCTCCGGCTGCCACCTGGGCCCCGCCATGGCCCTCCTCAGCCTGGGCCTGCATCCTCTCTGCCAGGCCCGTGGGTGACAAATGTTGAGAAAAACATCAGTGTGACCCCAAAGCAGACTGCCCCCTGCCCCAGTGAGTGTGCCTGCCCACAAAGCCAGACCCATGCATCTCACACCTGCACACACTGACACAGCCAACCATGGCAGAGCCATCCCCCATGCACCGCCACCAAAACACAGTCACACCTCTACGGAGAATACAGGTGCATAGATGGTACACCCACCTGGCCTAGGCACAACGCCCTCCTGGCACGTGACCTGAGGCATTGCAGCACGTCCGGCTCCCTCTTGCAGAGGTCACTATACCTGTGCCTGCACTGTTCAGCAGACCGGCACCACCCTGTGACCCTCTCCAGTTCAGTGGCCACCTGCAGCCACACATGAGTGCGGGCCATGGTGAGGGGCTGATCCCCAAACAGTGCCCCAAAGTGAGGCTCAACCACTGCCACCAGGTTGGCCACCTCCAACTGACTCCACTGGGGAGCTCTCCTGCGTGCCATTACTGTGGTAGTAGAGCAGGCAATATGGCACCCCGCAGCGCGGTAATCCCACGTGGAAATGCTGCGCAATAGACCACCATAGGTTCCAATCACGCTGTTCGTATAGCGCCAACAGTTCACATAGCACTGTCACCAAACAGCGCAACAGAGCCGTACACATGGCAGCCGAACAGCGCCAGGGGGCAAAGGTCAGACACCGGGTCAGGGGTCTGTGACGCAAGGCCACACACAGCACCATCTGACATCTATGCATCCTGCGTGAATGGTCACCTGCATGCCAGTGCCACAGTGGACTATTGTGCAGTAGTGCCACAGCACCATATGGTGCCCAGTGCTATAGCGCCACTGGCACAATGGTGGCCATGGCCTGAGTTGCCGATCGCGTACAGCACGTCATCAGCGTGGCAGATGCCTGCGTAAGCTACCTGGGCATGCGCAATGCAGTGTACCACACAGTCACAGATATGCGCCATTGGCTCAGCCGGCTCAACCGTATTGCGCAAAGCGCAACGGCGCGATATTCAGCCAACACATGCAAATCATCTGATCAGTCAGTCAAAGGCGCAGTGGCGTGATTTGCATCTCATTACAGTTGCTCCACTCCTAATTTGCATGCATTGCACTATAAATGTGCGACATTGGGCTGCGCTGGCCAGATTCGGTTACTGCAGGTGAGAGGTGGGTTGCATGCTGTGTGATGTTCTGGACAATGGTCATGGGATAACGCTGTAGACTGCACAGTGACAGGTGTCCACTTCCACCCATACAGATTGACATGACCGAGCAGAGCCAAGGTGAGGGTGAGGATGGTGGGCGGAGGAGGAGGCCCAACTTCACCATGGTGGAGACAGAGGCCCTCTTCCAGGCCTACCTGGAGGAGGAGCCACTACTGAGTGGATGGCGGGGCACCTCTCAGGCCCATGTGGCTGCATGGGAGGGGGTAGCTTGGGCAGTGAACCTGCACGGAAGCCACCAGCGCTCCGTGCAGGAATGCAAAACAAAGATGGGGACAGACCGCAGGAGGGTGAAGGAGAAGGTGGCAGCCCTCAGGGCGGCACGTGCTGGCACAGGCGGGGGCCAGCCAGCGGTGGTGGAGCTGACCCCGGCTGAGGACCGACTGGCTGCATCAATGCAGCAGAGTGCTATTGAGGGCATACCAGGAGGTGGATTCTAGACAGGTGGAAGCCCATCACTGCACGGTATGACATGGTGGTGGTGTTGGGAGGGGAAGGTTGTTCACATGCACTCACATGTCCTCTCTTTCTGTTACAGATCCTGTTCATCTTCAGGGGATGGTGGTGGTGGGTCCAGGCAGTGAGGAAGACCTGCTGGACATGGAGGAGGGTCCATCCACCTCTGTCACCAGCCAACATGCACTGCACCAGCATGCACGCCGGGCTGCCAACTCTGGTGTCGGTGAGTCGGGTTTGGGAGGTGCACAGCCTGTGTCTCAGCAGTCTGGCATGCAAGCATGCCAGCACACTGTGACTGTGGCTGTAGCACGTACCTGCACCATTGATAATGCAAGGACTGCAATGGGCAGTGACATGTGTGTGTCCCATGACGGACACACAGCAGGCCAGCATGTGCCCCTGGGCCTAGCTGGTTCCAACGTGTGTGCCAGCATGTCGGCACAGTCCCAGGCTGTGCCTGTCAGCACCGGTGGGGCAGCACCAGTGGCTGTGCAGGTGTCTGGCACTGTTGCGGCCACAGCAGTGGAATGAGTGGTCCCTGGGGCACAGCGGTTGGAGGGGCAGCAGCAGCAGTCACCCACCAGGTCTGGGAGTACAGTGTCCAGCGGTGGCACATGCCCACCGCCCTTTGATATGCCCATTCCTGGTCCTGGTGAACAGCGCCCACCCTCAAGGGGTGTTGAGCATCAGGACCTTCCATACCCTGGGGGACAGGATGCCGTTGTGGCAGAGTACCCATTTGAAGAGCACACTCGCCTGCTGTGGGAATCAGTACAGCAGCAAAGGCAGGTTGCAACATCCGTGGAGGCACTGTGGTGGCTGTGGAGCGGCACAGCAGGGACTGTGCTCTGAACCATGCAGAGATGGTCCATATGCGGATGGATGTGACCGCCACCATTGACAGGCAGACCCAGGCATTGGTCGCTGTCGTGGCTGCATTGGGCACACAAGCAGGTGCCCCTGTACCGCGCACCCCACACAGTATGCTCTCCACTCCCCGTTCCCGGCGTCGTGCGACACCAAGCCTGTCGACGCCGGGTTCTGCTGTGGGCATCCCGAGCACCCCTGGTGCAGGTATGTTTTGGCATACTACAGACCCCAGTGTGGACAAGGTCGCAATCGCAGTGGGACCCCTGGTGGTCCATCGGTGCCACCCATGTGGCCCCTGCTCAGCCTGCCAGTGCTGTTGGGTCGCAGGCGGGGCTGCACGCATCTGTGGTGGCTGTGGAATGGTGCAACAGACTGACCTGTCTCCCAGTCGGGCCCTGTCTGGTGCTGCCCTGTGTGCACTGTGCGTCATGGTGGGCAGTGCACTGGTGGGTGCCCTGCACATCACGCCGACATACGGACCACCTGCACACCATCCCGACTCCTGTCCACAGGTGTGTGTGCATGATGATGCCTGCATTGTACTGTACACCAAGGTGCAAGGGTGCCCAGCATCTGACACACGTACTTGGACAGTACAGGTGGTGGGTGTGGTCTGTGGATCTGTGTGTTTGCCATGTCTGTTCCTACTCTGCTGTGCACCTGCCCATGTACACTTTGTGCCTGGTGTGTGTGTGTGTGTGTCCATATGACTGTTCGCCCCTCCCTGATGGTGTGTTTGTGTGCCTGGTCCCTTCCACTCCCCTTGCCGTCATGCACCCCTGATGTGTTACTCTGTGTGCCTGTGGGTTGCGCCAGGACAGTGCTGGTTGCACATGGCCCCTTGACTTACCTGTGTCATGCATAATGCTCCTCCGTGATGGTGTCCCAGTGCAGCTGGGCCTGCCGGATCAGTCGGGGGTCCCGCCATCCAAGGGGGGGCTGCTCATCACCATCATCACCGGCGCCGCTGGCGTCCCCATCGCTGTCCCCCTCCTCGACCTGAACGGCTATCCCACAGTCTTTGGCCATGTTGTGCAGGATACAACAGGCCAGGAATATTCCACAGGCCTTTGAGGGGCTGTACTGTAGGGCACCGCCGGAGGTGTCTAGGCATCGGAAGCATGCCTTGAGCATCCCAAACACCTGCTCGATGATGCTGCATGTGGCGGCATGTGCCTCATTATAGCGTTGCTGCGATGGGGTCATGGGGCGCCGGTATGGTGTGAGCAGCCAGGGACGGAGTGGGTATCCGCTGTCATCTGTGTGGAGATGGTGGAGATGAGTATCATGTTCAGGTCCATATTGCCAATATCCCTGTGTGCCACTACCATAGCACCTGTGGCATTCCCACCCTTGCCCCACGTTTGCAATTCCTACATGCGTACTCACCCACTAGATGGCCTGTGGGGATGTCCCCACTCTCAAATCAATGGCACAGTGTGGACTGATACCATATAAAGGCATCATGTGCTCAGCCAGGGTGTGTGGCACAGACATTGATTATGCGCCCAGTGGCATCACACACCACCTGGCAGTTGACACTGGAATAGCCCTTCCTGTTCCTATATGCAGCCCCATTGGGGCCAGGTGGCGTGCGTGTGGCCACATGGGTGCAGTCTATGGCCCCTAGCATGCCAGGCATACGTGCTACCCTGTGGAACTCCTGCATGTTTGCTGTATGCTCTGCCGCGGTGCTGGGGAACTGGATGTGCTCCGCAGCATGTGGCAGCAGTGCGCTGAGGAATTGGGTGAGGATGCATGACGTGGCCGACTGTGTGATGCCTGTGGTGTCCCCTGTCGGCCTCTGGAAGGTGCCCGTGGTGAGCAGGCACATGCAGGCTGTCACCTTGGTCTCCATCGACAGAGCGTGACTCCGTCGTGAGGGTGCCTGCATCACATCACTGTGCAGCTCACAGAGCCGTCTCAGTATTGCCCTGTTCAGGTGGTACCGGCCCACAATCTCTACATCTGTGTACAGCTCAAAGCTGATGCAGGCACGGTACTGCCTGTTGGGGGCGTACCACCGACAGGCCCTTCCACGGCCACGTCCCCCTGCAGCATGCATTCTCACCCCCTCATTACAGCTTCCATGTGGAAGCTGGCACTGTCCATCTCCCTGGCTTGTGACCCCCCCGGCTGATGTTGCTCTGTTACCCCCGCTGTCCTGACTGCTACCTCCACTGCACCTGGTACACCTACTGGCCTCTACACTCTGTGGCCCCATACACCTTCCCTTGCCCCTCTTCTGTCCTGTGCACTCCCTGGCCTGCACTGTTTGTTACTCTGGCCTTCTCTGTCTCTCTGCCTCATGTGTCTTCCCTGTCGTGTTCTTGCGCCTCTTCCTTGAGCCTTTTTATTTTGGCTCATTTCCACTGGGGCGCAACTTCCGGCTGTTCAGCTCTTGCGCATTGCGCAAGTCTTTGAATCTCGCATAGCTCTTTATGCATGGATCCACCTTCGGTTGGCGCGATGCCTTCATTTGCATTGGCGCTGTTGCTCAGCCTGTTTTGGTGGCGAAACTGCCTCCTGCTGAATATCACAGAATGGCGACTTTCGGATCTTATGACAGCAAGAACCCTATTGCACATGGCGCAACCCTTTTGAATATCCGGCCCTCCATGTTTGAGGATGTGTCCTTCATTAGAAAGGTCAGTGTCCCTCATTGTCTCCCATTTTGAGTGTCCGATTCCCTCATTTCAGTGAGGAAACATAGAAACAGAATTTGGCAGCAGGTAAGGACTGCTTGGCCCACCCAGTCTGCTCATTTGTCCCTACCTATAGTCTCATGCAGACCCTACTTGATCTCCGCCCCTCCCCCCCACTTCCCAATTAAGATTACCTTGTGCCTATCCCAGGCATGCTTGAAGCCCACCACTGCTTTTAGTTGTGAGATACGCTTACTACAACCAGATCTAATTAAGACAACTAAGGGATGTGCAACAAGAGTAAAGTATATGATGTAGGCAAATAGTGTCAGTGGCTCAGCAGACTGCACACTCACCTCTGAGGCCAGAAGATCACAAGGCTGTAGGTTCTATCCCCACACCAGGCATTTGGGTTAAATTCCAATACTGACACTGCAGAGGCTGCACTCCTGAGGTGCCATCTTTCAGATGAAACATTAAACCAAGTTCCCATCCGCCTGTTCTGGCAGTAGTTCAGGTGGATGGTAAAGATACCATGGCACTTCTCGAAAAGAGTAGGGGAATTTCCAATGGCCAAATGTCCCCCATTTACTAAAAAATACTACCAGCAGCTTAATCTGGTTCAATGCCAGTTGGCATCCATTTGTGTCCCTCACCTCTGGGACAAGGCTGAAAATAAGTAGACTTGTCTAGTCCTCCTTTCCTGGTTGACAAAAATTAACTAAAGAGTGGGAGAGATCAGAGATGGACCCCAGTGCTGGCTTCATTGGTGGTAGGAGATACAGGTCAAGTGCAGGGAAATTTCAAGTGGGTAAACATAGCTTTTTGTGAAGACTTGGATAGCACTGGAGGACTTGATGTGATTGAGGAGTCATTCCAGGTGGCAGGTGCAGCCATAGCAGAGGCTTTATCTCTGAACATACCTCTCAACCTCTCAGCATTAAAAAATCCTTGAAACATATCTTTTTAGCCAGGCATTTGCAGGGACCTATTGAACGTGTGTTTATTAAGCAATATACCATGAGAGGGTGTCGGTGATGCCAGGATTTACCCATGCCCTGGGGTGTTGTTTGGCCACGAGGCACAGCCAAGTGGCTAAAACACCCCAGGGCATGGGTAAATCCTGGCATCAGCAACATTCTTGAGTGGCATATTGCGATTATACAATGGACATCTTACATTTTGTGTGTGAAAAAATAAGAAGAAACTAAGTTGGTTTAGATGTTTTATTAGTTTTTATTAGATTTGTTGTTACACTTGGAAAAATAGTGCTTTTTTGGTAGGTATGCACATGTGCAGTGATGTCAGCAAGTGGGTGAGGAGATACCCTGAATGGTTACAGTTTGGGGAAAACAGAGGCTCGAGGAAACCGCGGGTCCGGAGTCCAGCAATGTAAGCTGTAGTTGTGCATATTTAAATGGAGCAAAAACGAAGAGAGGTAATTTTGTTGTGGGATGTTTTTTACAGTGTTGCTGACAAACTGTAAGATCAGGGTTCTGAAAGTGAATTGGAAAGAGAGAACCCGGGGAAAGAGCAACAATTTTTTTTCCCGAAAACCAGAAAAGAAGAAAAATTTCCTGTGATTAGAGTTTTTTTTTTCTTTTAATTCTTAGCTGAATTACATTTTTGAAACTTGCGGGATTTTTCACATTGTTTACTCGGACGGCAACATCGTGGCTTTGTGGAGGTTTTGCCCTGTGACTGTCGGTGTTTTTGCTGGTTTTGTGTTTGTGATGGTTGTATTGATTTCAAGGGGGCCCTTGATGTGGCTTACTGGTGTCTGGCAGCTCTTCCCATGGGGTGCTTTTGGGGTAGCCTTTACAATGGGAGAGGTGTGCCAGGTAGCCAATGAGATTAGAGGATTTGTGCTTCATTTCTATGCCCATTGTATAATAAAGGAATAATGAATGACAGGGTGTGTGTTGTGCTGGTATAACGCCATGCCTGGGGGGTTGAGCATGAGGCCGCAGGCCGAGAGCATCCAATGCCCCAGGCGTGGCATTATCCCAAACAACACACACCCTGGAATGCATTATTCCTATTATACAATGGCTCATTGTTATACATAAAATTAAAAAATAATTTTAAAGAATGTTTTTATTAGTGTGGAAAAATATTTTTGTTTCTTAAGAGGAGATGCAATAAAAGAGGATAAAGAGGTCATCTGCATTGGTTCACAGTGCTGAGACTAGACCTGTGGCATTATGCTGGGATAATGCCATGGGTCCAGACCCAAACTGACCAATCACAGTCCAAGATTCTTTCTTGCCATTGTATAATATGTTTTATTTGTTCTTAATATGCAATGTTATGAATTTGTTTTTAAAATCTGTATTGTAAAGGTGCCCTGAACACTGGAAGGGCGCCTCATACAAATAAAATTTTATTTACTTTACTTACTTAATCACTCATAGCATTGGCCTTCAAATATCATAGCAAATGGTTAGAATGTGTAGCATTTTCTTATTTTTAACAATAATATGTCTACAAATAGTGGGTCTTATATAATTAGTGATAAGGAATGTTTCTATCAACTTAATTCAATGATTTTAGTAGTTTGTGTGCCCAGAAATAGCTGTGACATTATTAGGAGCATCAGTAAACCTACACAGAGCTAGGGTAAATCTGAATGTGAAAATCATAGCACTATGCGAAATTCATAGTAATTGAAAGGTAACTCCGACTGGTTTGCATGCTCTGAGTTTATGTGGCAGATTGTCACATTGTTATCTCAGAGAGTAGTGCAGAGGTTTAAAGGGAGACAGTCAGCACTAACAGCCCAACACTCAAGTGTGGGACTGGTCTCAATTTGTAGTAGTTAGTATGCAAAAATATTTTTTTACTTACTGTTTACTGCAGTGTGATAGCTTGTATCAGACTGGTTCTGCTGACTTCCAAGCTGACATTTTCTGTAACTACAGATCCCCTGCAGCTGACATCAGAGCAGGGCTGCAGCAGTGGGAGATTTAATAGCCTGCAGCAGGGACAGCGCTAACATGCACCAAAATGGAAAAAGTTGCATGCTTGCCAAAAATGGCCCCTCTTTCCTCTGTCAGTGGGTCCAAATTGATGCACCTACTGTATAACAATATCTAAAGGAAGGGGACGTGAACTGTTCAAAATCTGCCACTCATTATGTTTTGACCCAGTGGGTTCCTCTTTAGATCCACGTGTTTTACACCAGTGGGTTCAATTCAACCCATGTTTTAAACCCCCTGGTGCTGTCACTGGGCAGTGCATAGTTTTTATAAGCTCCAAGCACATGTCTGTCATTCCTTCTGTTTTCCCAGAGCTAAGTACAGTCCTCTGTGACTGTACTTTGCATCAAGAAGACAGATGGACCAGCAAACAAAATATTAGAACTTATAAAAATGCTGACATGCACTGCAGACTAGCGAATCTCCCACTGCTGCAGCCATGTTCTGATGTCCACTGCAGGGGATTCTGGGATTTGTATTTACAGAAATGTCAGTTTGGAGGTCTGCAGAACCAGTCTGATACAATCTACTATATTGCTGTAAACAGTATGTAAAAAATATATTTTTTTGTGCACAAAATGCAAATTGGGGCCAGCCACACACTTGGGTGTTGGCTTCTTAATGCTGACTGTTCCACTTTAACAAGATGGTTGCTGAGGTACACTGGATAGAGTTCTTGTGTACAGCTGCACATCTCATCTATTTTCAGGAGAAAGAAGGTTGACGCTATATTATGTTGTACAGTGCTGACTGGGTTTATCACAGCCCAACACAAACCAATATGTGTTATTAAATGCCATTGCAATTTTCTGGAGTGCTGTTACTTGTACAATCATGGTCCCATGATCTAAATATTAATGTACTACTGTAGACCTCATTCCCAGACTACATTGCCGGCAGAAGTCATTGCTTTAAGATTAGCTTCCTGGTGTTCAGGTTCAGGCAGCTTTTGGCTGACTAGTGCCAAGTTGGTGGTGTGCTTCCCTGACAATTTTGGTGATGCAACCAGAGAAGCTTAATTTTAGGTCCAGCCATCACCCCAAATACTCAAAGGCCTGACCTGTCTCCAAGGGAGGGCCTGAGAGGGGAAGGATTTGTAAGCTGTTATTTGATTGAGGATTTTCTGCCAAAAAGCATGGCTTCTAGCTTGATATTATTCAGAAGCAGGTTGTTTTTGTGCATCAATTTTCAGATGATGTTAAAGATGCCCTTTAAAGTATTATTCAGGCAGGTCTTCTGCTGTCTTAACCTTGGCATTTGACTGTATTGTCAGCATTTAGATGTCTATTGGCATTATGATTAGCGCAGACAGAAGGGAGATTATTTACAAATAAGCTGAAGAGTAAAGAGCTGAGGACTGGCCCAAAACAGGAACCAAAACAAAAACAGCAAAAAGGAAATCCAAAAAAACCTTCTGATCATAGGAGACTCCATGATTTGGGGAGTTGATACCTATCTCTAGCCATGGGTAATGGTCAGATGTCTCCCAGATAGATCAGCATGGAGAGACACTGACTGCATTGCTAAAACTGTACAGGAAGCAGGAGAAAACATTGGTGTCCTGTTACACATAGGGACTAACGATCTCGCCAGCCGGTCAGTTGTGGAGACCAAGGAACACCTGACCAGGCTGGGTGACAAACTATCATCCATTTCATCCAGCATCTCCTTCTCTGAGATCCTGCCAGTCTGGGAGAGGGGGGCAGATGGACGGAAGGTCAGAGAAGGGGAGATAGGGGAGCTAAACATGTTGTTCAAGGGCTGGTGCCAGGAAAAAGGACACAAAGTTGTAGGGAACTGGCAACAGTTTTGAGAGAGAAAGTTCTTTAAATTTGATGGACTGCATCTGACTAAGGAGGGAGTCAGTGCATTGGGGCAGAAGTTTGACATCTTTGCAGAATATTTAAACTAGCAACTGGGGAGAGTGGTGCAGCACCAGATATGTTGAATGGGAAGAACACCCCTCCCCCCTCAGCTAGTGGTCAAATAGGAGTTCAGCATGTTTGTAGTTCATTTGCATCACCAGGTAAGGAAAAAGGTCTGGCTCCCCATATGATGCATAGGGGAAACGCCAGACCTCACCCAATAACTAACACACCAAAATCTGACCAATGGAAAATCATGTACACAAATGCTTGCAGTCTGGAAAACAAGATCCCAGACCTGAAGGCAATAATGACAGAGCTAAACTGGACATAGTAGCCATTGGCAAGACATGGTTTACCAGTAACCATACTTGGGAGACTTCAGTAGCTGGCTATGTACTGTTCAGAAGAGACCAAGGTGCAAAAAGGAGGGGTGGAGTGGCCCTTTATGTCAATGAAAATATCAAAGCTACAGAAATTCAGAATACACATAAGGAGCCAGAAGAACTGTGGATCACCCTGGAAACAGGAAATGGGACAGCCATATGAACTGGGGTTGTCTACAGGCCTCCAGACCAGGGGGAGGACATAGACACATTACTGTTAGAAGATATACAAAACATGACAGCTAAAGGGGAGGTTCTGATAATGGGAGACTTCAACATGCCAGATACAGATTGATCAATACCAGCAGGAACATCTGCCAGAACTAGACACACAGTGGATTCCCTGCAAGGCGAGGGCCTCAAACAACTGATACAACAACCCACTAGAGACAGGGCTATCCTAGATCTAGTACTGACTAACAGGGAAAGGATCACAGATCTCCAGGTAGAAGGTCACCTGGGGGCTAGTGACCATCACATGGTATGGTTCAATTTGGCCACTAGAACTAAATCATCCCATTCCAAGGCAAAAATATGGGACTTCAGAGGAGCTGACTTTGATAAGATGGCCAATAGAGTTAAGCTTGCCCTGGCAAGAAGAAATATAGGTGAGGGGGTACAGGCAAAGTGGGCAAGCATTAAGGATGCAATACTTCAAGCAACATCCAATTGTGTTAGAGAGAAAAGGAAGTGCAAAAGAAGAAGGAAACCACTTTGGTTCTCAAAAACAGTAGCAGAAAAGGTCAGAACCAAAAGGCTGGCCTTCAGGAAATATAAGGGAGTGCAGTGGGATGAAGATAGGGAGGCATACCAAACTCTCTAAGGGAAGCAGGGAAGGCAGTAAGGCAGGCAAAGTCCCAAACCAAGGAAACACTAGCACAAACAGTAAAAGAAGGGGAGAAGACTTTCTTTAGATACATTAGTAAAAGGAGAAAGTCCAGAGGGGGTATTGCTAAGATCAAAGGGGATAAGGGGGCATGTGAGGAGGAGGACCATGTAAAAGCATCTATCCTAAATAAATACTTCTGCTCAGTACTTACTGAAGAGAAGGTAGGGCAGTACCCACAGCTCAGCACCATGGACACAGGGGGGAGGCAGGTGTGCACTAGTCCCTTCACAAAAGAAAGGGTCCTACAAGAGCTCGATAAACTCAGGGTGGACAAGACAATGGGACCTGATGGCATACATCCCAGGGTACTAAAGGAGCTAAGGGTAGAACTAGCAGAGCCATTATAAGAACTGTTTATTTAGAGTCTCTGAGCACAGGAGAGGTCCTAGAAGACTGGAGAAGGGCTCATGTGATCCTGCTCCACAAGAGTGGTAGCAGGGAGGAGGCAGAGAACTACAGACCAGTCAGTCTTACCTCAGTAGTGGGCAAGATTATGGAGGCACTCCTTAAAGAAAAGATGGTGCAACACCTGGAATCCATAGGAGCAGAGGATCCAAGACAGCATGGGTTTACAACAGGAAGGTACTGTCAAACTAATCTCATAGATTTCTTTGACTAGGTAAGCAGAGTGGTGGACCAAGGGGGAGCAGTTGATGTCATCTATCTTGACTTCAGCAAAGCTTTCAATACTGTTCCACATAGAAGATTGATTAATAAGCTGGATAGGCTTGGGGTGGGTCAGAAGTTGGTCAATTGGGTGGCAAACTGGTTGACAGGCAGAAAACAGAGAGTGGTGGTAAACGGTATACAGTCAGAAGAGATGCAAATCACAAGTGGGGTACCTCAGGGATCAGTCCTCGGGCCAGTCCTCTTCAATATCTTCATCAGTGACATTGCAGATGAACTGGAGGGTAAGGTTTGTCTGTTTGCAGACCGCACCAAGATCTGCAAAAGAGTAGATGATCCAGATGGGGTGGGCAGAGTGAAAAGAGATCTGGATAAACTGGCAAAATGGTTGGAAGAGTGGCAATTGGGGTTTAATGCAAAGAAGTGCAAGATCATGCACATAGGGAAGAGAAACCCTGAAGCCACATATAGGCTGGTAGGGGAGTTGCTGGCAGTCACAAGGGAAGAAAGAGACTTGGGCATCATCATCACAGATAATCTGAAATCATCCAAGCAGACCACTAAAGCAGTAGGTAAGGCTTGGGGGATGGGGTGTATTTGTAGGGGTATCACAAGTCATAAGAGGGAGGTAATAATCCCTCTTTACAAGACACTGATTAGGCCCCATCTGGAGTACTGTGTGCAGTACTGGAGGCCACGCATTCACAAGGACATTAACCAAACTGAGGCAGTCCAGAGAAGGGCAACCAAAATGGTGCAGGGACTGCATCAGAAAACATACGAGGACAGATTAATGGAGCTCAATATGTATACCCTAGAGCAAAGGCGGGAGAGAGGTGATATGATTGAAACATTCAAACACCTTAACGGCATTAACAAGATGAAAGAATCTAACATGTTTCAATATAAGAAAAATAGCAGGACAAGAAGATACAGCATGAGATTAGAGGGGGGCCGATTAAGGGGTAATGTGAGGAAGTTCTTTTTCACAGAAAGGGGGTGGATGCATGGAATGGCCTACCTCAGGAAGTGGTGGATATGAATACAGTGCAGGGCTTCAAACAGGCATGGGACAGGCACAAGGGAGCAGTACAGATGAGTATGAATAGATAGGCCATTGACAGAGCAAAGGCCGATGGCACATTCATAAGGTAGAAAAATAAATGGGCAGACTGGATGGGCCTTGCGGTCCTTATCTGCCATCAACTTCTATGTTTCAGGGTCTCCTTGTAAGACCCCAAGGTGGAAGGGTCTTGGAGTGTGGTCCCACAACTGACTTTGACCACTTGTGATCTGCTGGTTAAATATGCTTCAAGTCAATCAAGGGCATTGTGTGACAACCCAGAACATGAACTGCAGCTTGTACAAAAGAATTGCATGTTCCACTGAGTTCAAAGCCTTTGTGAAGTCAGAGAAGATTACCCCTGGGTAGCATCCATTATCTATGGTGGACACAAAGTCATTTATTACTTTGAGTATAGCAGTGCACCTAGAATGGTTTGGACAAAAACGCGACTGTCTATCAGACAGAAGCTCACTGTGGAGGGAAAAGTGCAGTAGTTTTTTGTGTACCAGTTTTTTAAGGTGCTTATTGAGAAGCGGGCGCATCAAGATGTGCCTCTAGTTGCTTAGATGAGACAAAGCACTGAATCTGAGCAAGAGGGTGACAACTGCAACCTTCCATGCTGTAGGAATCAGCCTAGTTTGAGGGGACAAGTTGGTTGAATGACTAGGCTAGAGGTATTGCTAAAACTGAGCAGCATAGATTTTCAGGAGGCAAGGTTCAATCTCATCAAATCCTAGTTTTGTGATTTCTTCCTGACTGACAGCGGTGAAACAGAATACAGTGTCTACAGCTGTAGAAGGGCTGATCTCCTCACAGCATGTGTGGGGTGGATTACAGCAGGGAAGGTGAAGATTGGTAGATTTAAGTTCGTAAAATGTTGGTAAAAGGGACACTGTCAACCCCCTTAGACCTCAAAGTGTCCCTAGTTTAAGAAACACATTTTTATGATTGTTCATATTCTGTAGAGACTGCTGATGCAGCTGGTAGATTGATTCTGATTCATTTTTCTAAAAGTGTAACACTGACTGCTCACCATCTTGGTGTTACCGCACAAAAACATGTTTGTTTACATTCCTTGATCAACTCCCACTGCATCTTTCCTGACTTAGGAACACCCCCAACACAGTCTAATCGCTCATTGTGCAGTGGACATAAAGGAGACTATTGTATCATGAGTGGCTGTACTGTTTGGAGGTGCTTCTAATGTTCAGGAAGTATGCAATAAGAGTAGTTCAAGGGTCTGAAGCAAAACAAGGCTGGGTATAACTATACATTACCATGCATTTCAGTTCTACTAAACAACCAACAACAGCAATGAATATTAGAGAAGGTAAGCAATCATAAAATATGTTTTTTACCTAGAAATTGTGACAGGGTTGAATAAGGCCCTGTTCCATTTGTTATGTAGAAAGAGTTAAACGCAAGGATCTGTTCTATCCTCTCTTTTTCTGTCTCTTGTCTGCCTGCTTGCACATCCAAATGTTCTCATGAGACCTAGAAACTGATCACTTTGATGCTCTCATGATTCTCCGCCTCTTGGTATTTATTTTATTTATTTATTTATTTCTAAGAATCAGTTTACAACCTTTGAGCCAGAGGCTCGTTTCCAAAGGTACTTCGTCACATAAAGACATACATTGTGTTTTTGGTTACATAGCAAAGATTTGCAAAACAATAGGCATTCAACAGAGGCGCCACGTCACACTGTGGTCAGACAAATACAATTGGGTACAGGGTACATGTAATTGATAACAGGTGTTACACAAGTTGGTATCAAGTGAACAATCTGGTTGGTAAACACTGAGACAGCTGGCACTGGCCAGGTTAAACATAGGCATGGTGTACAGGGAAGTGGTGGAGGGGATGGTTAGGTGGAGAGCTGCCCGGGGGGCATTGTCAAGAGAAGCAGAGGTGGAGGCTATGTTCAGAGACAGGAGCAGTTCACAGGTGCTGAAGATGTGGTTCGAAGGGTGGTTTTGAACTTGGAGATGGTGGTGGCATTGGTGATGGGGGTAGGGAGAGAGTTAAACCAGGTTGGGGCTCTATAGCAGAAGGACCTCTGGCAATGGCTGGTTCTTGATCTGGGGACCTTTAGAGTGGTCTTGTAGGAAGACCGTGTTGCAATAGTGGGAGGGCTTTGGTGGATGGAAGCCATTACCCCGGGGGGGGAGAGCCCAAGTAGAGTTTTTTTTGTGAGGAGACAGGTTTGGTATTGGAGCCGTTCATCCAGGGTAAGCAGGTTAGCCTCCAACATACAGCTGACAGGTGTGTGTGAGCCTGGGGGCACCAATCAATCTGCAGGCTTTATTCAGGGTTAGGTGAATTTTGTTGAGTGCAGTGGTGTCGGCAGCACCATATACTGGTAGACCATAGTCTGCAAGGGACAGAACGGATGATGTAACAGCTAGCCGGAGAGCATTTGGGGGAAGGCAGGTTCTATGGTGGAATAGGATGCCAAGCCGTGTGTTAGTGGTGGATGTTAGGGCATCGATGTGGTTGTGAAATGTGAGGGCTAAGTCGAAGGTAACCCCAAGGTATTTGTAGGAGCAGACTTGTTCCAGTGGCTGATTGGTACTTGGAAGGATAAAGAGTGGGTGGTTGCTAGCTTTGTTTTGGGGGTGGGAAAAGAGCATAGCTTTGGTTTTATTAAGATTGATGCGAGTCTGCACTCCTTAAGACCAAGCCTCGGCACTGTTGAAAAGACTGCTGTAGGGAGTCCTGTAGGGAGATGGGATTGCAGTGGGTGTGGCCAAAAGGACAGCGTCGTCTGCATACAGTAGAATTTTGCCAGGGCATGCACTGGGCAGGGTGTTCAGATAGAGCGAGAAGAGAAGGGGGCCCAGGATGGAGCCTTGGGGGAACCCAGAGAGAATGGGACGGGTATCGGAGAGTGTGCTATTAATTTTTACACACTGAGATCGAGTGTCTCTGCCTACTCTTACTGTTTCTGTCTTTTCATCCCCCTTGCATTTCTACAGTTATAAAAATATATGTGAAACTGGGATCCCTTGGTTTGAAAATGTACATAGTTATACTGTTGAAATGATTGCAAAAATCTATTTGGAATTTAAGGGGTTAACTTGAGATGCAGTTTGTGTGCCTATCAGTCTTATTTACAAATTCATTTGCCAAGCTGTCAGCAGGAGGCCAGCTTGGGATCTGTTCTATTTGCAAGCCTGTTCTGTAAAGAAACTGACAAGAACATTTTGTGAAATACAGGATATCTCTTAATGAGTTCCCAGACAAAGACTTATACAAAGAGCAGCAGTACTTTCGCTAGAGTGAGAGACAGAGACTGAAACTTGGATTAGAAATACCTTCAGATGAGGAACTTTGCTTTCTCTGTCTGTACTGCCTTTGTAAATAGTTACATTGAACAATTTTTATTTTTTAGTTTGCTGTTATTGATAATTATAAAAGGCTCATTGTGAATTTTATAACTGCTCCTGGTTTTCCTATGCTTCCTGACCTGTGCCTCAGTGATAGTCAAACTAGCAAGACAAAAGTCCAAACTGAGACTGTACAGCCAGCAGCAGTGATGGAAAAAGAACAGGCAGTGAAAGCACCTGAAAGCCTGACTGCCTTTTTCAGATGGTTGGCTATACAACAAAAAGAGACAGAGAAGAGATAAGATGCAGTGAAAGGAACATCGATGGCTGGATGCCTTGCAAGCTATCAATGCTGGGGGATCTGGCACAGGTCCCACAGAGCAACAAGACACAAACAACTTAAATGGCATTAAACTTATGAAGTTGTGTCCCCCGGATGATACTGAAGGACACCTGACAACTTTTGAAAGGGTGGCCACAGCCTGTCAGTGGCCAAAGCAGCAATGGGCAATCAGGTTGGTACCTTACCTGACAGGTAAAGCCCAACTTGTCTACAGCAATAGGAACACTGCACAGTCATAAAACTATGACCTGGTGAAACGAGAAATCCTGAAAAGATATGACATCTCAGGTGAGATCTACAGGCAAAGATTTCAGTGTCTGAAGTACAGCTCATTCGACAATCCTCAAGAACCCTTCACCTGACTCAAAGAACTACTTATGAAATGGCTCCAACCAGAGGGCAAAACAGTCCCACCGATCATCGACACACTTACAATGGAGCAGTTCATCAACATTCAGCCTACAGACGTTCAGCTTTGGGTAAAAGAATGCTGGCCAGAAAGTGAGGAAAAGGCTGTTTCTTTGCCTGAAGTCTACAGTACCAGATGGCCAGACAGATGCCACAGCAGTGAGGTAACAGCCAACACTGGTAAGATCCTCTTTTTCTGGATTTAACTCCAAGTCTGATAAGAATTCTGGTGGGGGTAACAAAAAGACTTTACTTGCTATAACTGTAATAAGCCAGGCCTTTTTGCAAAAACTGCCGTAGTAAGGAGATTGACACTGAAGCAGATTTGTCCTTAGCAAATTGGTACAAGTATTTAATAGATGTCAAGGTGGGAGATAAGACTGTGATGGGACTTACTGATTCGGGAAGCAGATAGCCCCAGAAGTGGAAGCAGAGCTTGCCAACGTTTTCAGCAGGGTGGGCAAAGAGAGTATTACTGATCAGGGAAGTAATTTTGGTGCTGCATTACTGAAGAAGCTGTACTGACTACTAGGTATTAGTGCCATAAGAACCTTCCCTTATAACCCTCGGACAGACAGTCTTGTTGAGCATTTTAATTGAACCCTAAACTGCATGTTAAAAAGGTTTGTAAAACTATATAGCAGCTCAGCTCCTTCCTATAATAAAAATAATAACCCCAGGGAGGGGAGGTGGCTAGCTGGAAACAGAGGGAGGAGCAGACTCCACGATTCCCATACAGTTACTCTTGTGGGTTATTTTACCATCCAACCTTAAAAAAGTGGAGAACCAATGGACTAAACACACCCTGTCCATCTGGCTAAAGGCTAGACAAAGCTGGGAGATCCCGACACCAGTATGGAAATACATTCCCTTGTCCTACCTACTGGGCTTTCCGGCAGATGAAAGGGACCCGTGCTTTACTAGATGGGCTTTAATGGGTCTGAAATATTTATCACAATGGGTGATGGAAGACCTGCTTAAAACTTTCCCCCAGCTTCAACAGAAATTTCACCTACCTGGCAGCGACTCTTACAAATTCTACCAATGTGCTCATTACATACGGAAGGGCCCAGGTATTATGGCTGTAGTGCAGGAACCCCCCTCCGTATTTTGTTAACAAAGCAGAACAGTCAGCTTAGAGATACCAGAAATTATATCTCACAAATATATAGGTCTCTTCAGGAAAATATGGGTGCTTTAGCAATCCAGAAGGTCATAGACCACTGGCACGAAGAAATGGGAGCAGAGGCCCCGAAGAAGATATGGCAGGGAATCCATAAAACTACCAGCTCCCCCTCATGGTGGGAATTTTGCTGGAAAGTAATAATCAGATTTTTCAGAACACCAGTTCAATCCAAACATTATGCAACTCACCCCTCGGACAGATGTTGGAGACTTTGTGGATCCAAGGGATCACATTTCCATATTTTCTGAGACTGCCCCCAAATAAGGGTTTTCTGGGATAAGGCGAAATAAACTATTAGAACTATACTAGATTTAATACATCCAGTTGAATTTGAGAACATGGTATTGGGAGCCCCCCAGAAGGACTGCCTTCATCCACAGGGAAATATCTTTTTTTGTCATGATAGGGGCAGCCCTTAAAGTAATTACACAGCACTGGCTGTCCTCAGATACCCCAACAATCCAAAACTGGTACAAGAATATTGACCAAATTTAAATTACAGAAGCAACCACAGCAAAACTGAAACTTTCCAATGAAAATTTAATTCTAGATGGTTTTCATATTTCAACCATATAGAAGAAAAAGAAGGAATACCAACCTTACAGCAACTGTTACATGCCTGATGAATGCTGCTGTAAATCTCATCAGGCTTGTAATAGAGAACAAAGATAAGTCAGTGGGCCTACTTGAATCCAGGGATGCATGACAGCCTATGGGAGAGAACACTATCTTATTAAGGGGAGATGGAGAGAGGTAATGAACTACTAAATGAGTTGACACAGATCTGTACCTACGTTATTAAGTTAAATCTAACCTTTTTTTATGTTAATGTTGTTCAAAGTATCTATTCATTTTTATTGTTCTTTATTTATTTATTTATTGTATTGTCAGTGGCTCAGTAGGTAGCACACTCGCCTCTGAGGTCAGGAGATCAGAGGGCTGTGGGTTCAGTTCCCACATCTGGCACTTGGGTTAATATCCCAGTACTGACACTGTAGTGCAGTATGAGAGGGGTGCTGCACTTCTGAGGTGCCGTCTTTTGGATGAGACGTTAAACTGAGGTCCCATCTGCCTGGACTGGTGGTAGTTCAGGTGGATGTTAAAGATCACATAGCGCCTTCTCGAAAAGAGTAGGGGAATTTCCCCGGTGTCCTGGCCAAATTTCCCTCATTCACTAAAAATACCACCAATAGGTTAATCTGGTTCAGGGTCAGTTGGCATTCATCTGTATCCCCCCCCCGGGTCATGCCTGAAAATAGGCAGGATTTGTCTAGCACACTTACCCGATCAACAAAAACTAAACAAATAAATAAATTTAACTCCAAAGACAAGTGGAGAAAGAAGAACACGCACACATTAATTTGAAAAAAAATTATTTAGTCACAATGTGATAATTCAATGTTGATTTGTTGGTAAATGGACTGGAGAAAAGGCATGGCAAAAATGAAATGCAGGAGGAACATTTCTCTGAGGGGACCACTTGATTGATGAACTTTCTCCAGAGAATTTAATGTGTTCTTAAACTTTTAATAAAAGTTTGCAAGTTAAAAAAAAAGGTTTGCAAAAGGGGAAGGGAAAGATTGGGATCAACCTTACCTTACCTGCTTTTTGATTACAGAGAAGTGCCACAGGCATCAACAGGTTTCTCACCATTTGAAATGCTGTATGGTAGACAACCTAGAGGGCCACTAGATGTAATAAAAGAAACATGGTAAGATAACCCCTCTCAGGAAAAAAATGTATTACATCTTATATGTGTGCCCTGAGAAAGAAGCTGGAAAAATATTTTGAAATTGCCTGTAGTAATCAGGAAGAGGCCAAAAACCAGCAGAAGGCGGATTATGAGCATGGAGTAAAAGACAGTTTTTGAGCCAGGTGAAAAGGTCTTGCTACTGTTACTCACTACAGAAAAAAAACTGTTAATGAAGTGGCAAGGGCCTTATAAGGTGCTTAAATGTACTGGCACAGTTAACTATGAAATTGAGGCCACTGATAGGAAAACTTCTACCAAGATATACCACGCTAACGTCCTCAAGAAATGGGTTGAAAAAAACACCAAAAGCTGCATTGCTAGTTTCACCAGAAACTGATAAAGAAGATATTGCTATCACTTGTGACTGACTGGAACAAGCTGTAACTGCTGATGCTGTAAAAGTGAATATTTCCTTAACCATCAAAAAAAACGCATTAATTCGTAACTTGCTAAAGACATTTAACAGTACTTTTACCACACACAGTGCCAGGCCGAGCTAAAGGTGTTGAGCAGGTAGTAGTGACAGGGAATGCTCGCCCTATCAGACAAAAGACATACAGATTACCAGAGAAGTTAAGAACAGAAATGGTTAAGGAAATATAAAAAAATAAAAGAATTGGGTATCATAGAAGCATCAAGAAGTGCTTGGTCATCACAAATGGTGACTGTAAATAAAAAGGAAGGGGGTGTAAGAATCTGCCTTGATCTTAGGAAACTTAATCAAGTGTCAGAATTTGACAGTTATCCTATGCCCAGGATAGATGATTTGGTGGACTGAGTGGGGAGTGCCAAGTACATCAGTGCCCTCAATCTCACCAAGGGTTGCTGGAAAATTCCCCTAGCTAAAGAATCCAGAGACAAAACTGCATTTGCCACTCCTATTGGATTCTATCAGCTCACCATCATGCCATTTGGTTTACATGGCACACCTGCTACATTCCAGTGGTACATGGATGTAATTTTATCCCCTCACACTGGTTACTGTGCTGCGTACATGGATGATGTTGTAGTGTACAGTCCAGACTGGAAGAGCCACCTGGAACACCCATGAGCACTTATCCAATCTATTAAAAGGGCAGGTCTGACAATTAATCCTACCAAATGTGCAGTGGGCATGCAGGAAACCAGATATTTGGGCTATGTTTTGAGAAATTGAGATGTTAAGCCAGAGATTTCTAAGATAGAAGCTGTAGCTAACAGTCCTATCCCTAAAACAAAGAAAAATGTCAGGTCATTGTTAGCGCTAGCTGGTTATTATCAGAGATTTGCTCCCAACTTTGCCCAGCTAGCTACTTCCCTCACTAAACTCATGAAGAAACGGTGCCCAAATAATGTGTAATGGACCCAAAAATGTGATGAAGCTTTTCGGGCCATCAAGGCTACATTATGTTCAGCCCCCATCTTAAGAAGCCCAGACTTTGAGAAACAATTTGTGTTACAGACAGACATATCAGAGGTAGGCCTAGGTACAGTCTTGAGTCAGAATATAGATGGGAAGGAACATTCCATTCTATATATCAGTAGGAAGTTGCATGACAGAGAGAAAAGGTACTCCACCTTTGAAGAGGAATGCCTTGAGGCAAAATGGGCCATGGATTCCATTAAGTTTTATTTGCTAGGAGCTAACTTTGTACTTACAATAGACCACAGTCCTCTCTGTTGGCTTAACCAAATGAAGGATAAAAATTCCAGAATCACACGGTGGTACATGGCACTGCAGCCATTTAAATTTAAAGTGATGCACAAATCTGGGAAAGGGAATGTCTATGCTGATTTTCTGTCAAGATATGTATCAAGAATGGAGAATTCTGAAGGTTGAAAAAAGAAGTGTGAGTTTAAACTTCTTTGTTTGCTAAACTGAATATTTACTGAACTGTAAAGGTTATAAGCTAATGTTAGAAAAGAAGTAAAAGAAAGTTTTGGAAACCTGTTTTTTAAAACAGGGTCCCTCTTAAAAAGGAGTAATATGTGACAAGGATTGAATAAGGCCCTGTCCCATTTGTTATTCAGAAAGAGTTAAATGCAAGGCTCTGTTCCATCCTCTCTTTTTCTATCCCTTGTCTGTCTGGTTGTGCAACCAAATGTTCTCGTGAGACCTAGGAACTGATCACTCTGACGATCTCCTGATTCTCCACCTCTTGCTATCTGTGCCTTCACTAACTGTTTCTGTCTTTTATTCCCCCTTGCATATCTGTGGTTATAAAAATATATGTGAATCTTTATGTGAAACTGGGATCCCTTGATTTGAAAATGTATATACAGTAGTTATACTGTTGAAATGATTGCAAAAAGCTATTTGGAATTTGGGGGGTTAACCTGAGATGCAGTTTTAGCTCCTTTCAGGGTTATTTGCAAACTGTTTTCCAGAGCTGTCAGCAGGAGGTCAGTGGGGGACTCTGTTCTATGTGCAAGCCTGCTCTGCAAAGAAACTGACAAGAACATTTTGTGAAAAACAGGATGTCACTTAACGAGTTCCCAGGCAAAGACTTTTACAAAGAACAGCAATACTTTTGCTAGAATGAGAAAGAGAGACTGAAACTTGGAATTGGAGATACCCTCAGACAAAGGATGTTGTTTTCTCTGTTTGTACTGCCTTTGTAAATAGTTACACAGAACAATTTTTATTTTTTAGTTTTCTGTTATTGATAATAATAAAAGCCTCATTGTGAATTTTATAACTGCTCCTGGTTTGTCTATGCTTCCAGACCTGTGCCTTGATGACAGAAATAATATGATGCAAAAAAAGGTTGACAGTGTCCCTCTAAATGCATCAGTAGTTTCAAAATTTCCAGTTAAGAGGTGACTGTTGTAGATCAGGTGGGAGAAGGTTATGGTTGTTTTTTCACCAGTATGGAATTGATACCCATTCAAAGGTTATTCAGTTTGTTGCCGCATGCATCCCACTGACCAGTATAGTGCACTGTTTTAGTATATTTGGTTGAAGATATCATTGCATTCCTGAATTACAGTATGTTTCCCAGTCCTCATCATCAAGAGTCACTTTGTAGTTGGAAGAGGCTTTGTCACACTGACAGAAGCAGTCTAGAACTTCTGGTGTTATACAGCTGTATTGCTCCTGCTTTACTCTTACTTTTTTTTTTCAATTTAATTTTTTATTAAAATTTAATAACAACCAAAAAGAAAATACATACATATTGGCCCAGATATTCAAAAGGGTTGCGCACTGATGTGATATTCAAAAGAGAAAAGTGCACCGCACAAATCCCAATGCGCCGGAGTGCATCAGTAATGTATGCAGGCACAGGTGGGGGGGTGTCCCCATGCATAACCCGCACAACCTGACATTCAGCCCGGGATATGCAGAGTCATGCATGCGCAGCCCCTACCTGTGCCTGCACAAGTTAACTCCCCAAAGGAACAAATGATGGCCACCACAGGTGAGCTGCTGCATTGCAGGGTGCAACCGACAGCACTGCCACTGTGGAGTGTACCTCAGACTCCTGCCGCACCTGGCATCTACCTCCATCCCCTATCATGGGCATCCATGTAAAGACACCCCAGTCCAATATCCCTGGTGGTCCAGTGGACCCCTATGTGCCCAATCACGGGCATCAGTATAAACCCCCCCATCCAATATCCCTGGTGGTCCAGTGGACCCCTATGTGCCTGATCGAGAGCATCGGTATAAACCCCCCTGTCCAATATCCCTGGTGGTCTAGTGGACCACACTCTGCCTGATCGCGGGCATCTGTAAAACATAGAACAGTCCTATTACCCTGGTGGTCTAGTGTACCCCCTTCCCACCTGCCCACTGAGCCCCACCACCCCGCTCCTCCCATCAGATGGCAGGAGGCAGCACCCCACCCACCTGCCACGCTGCCCGCCCGACTGACGGCTCAGTAGCAGCACACCCATTGGTTCACAGCATGAGCCATCGAAGGTGGAGCCCATATCGATATAGTCCAGATATGTGAATGAATTCATTCACATATCTGGACTGTGCTGTATGGTATGGGCTGTGAACCAATGGGCGTGCAGCCCTACCGAGCTGTCAGTTGGCGGGTTGCGGGGCAGCAGGTGGGTGGGGTGCTGCCACCCACCAGCTGACCGGGGGGAGCAGGGCGGTGGGGCTCAGTGGGCAGGTGGGGAAGGGGGTACACTAGACCACCAGGGTAATAGGACTGTTTTATGTTTTACAGATGCCTGCGATCGGGCAGAATGCGGTCCACTGGACCACCAGGGATATTGGACGGGGGGGGGCTTTATACCGATGCCTGCGATCGGGCAGAGTGCGGTGGATCCACTGGACCACCAGGGATATTGGATTGGGGGGTTTATACTGATGCCCGTGACCAGGCACATAGGGGTCCACTGGACCATCAGGGATATTAGAGTTTTTTTTTCAGATGAATGCCCATGATCGGGCTGCAGGGAGTGTCGGTCCCCGACGGCTGCTGCCTGGCAGGGTGCCAGGCGTAAGTCATCGGGGATCGGCGCACCTGCATGCTAATGGGATGCAAATGGGGCCATAATGGCATGCAAATGGCCCCATGTGCACCTTGCATAAATTATGCTCCCATTTGCATATCCCCCTTTGAATGTCGCAGGTGCTGTGCATGGCGCAATGGCACTTGCGTTAGCGAATCTCCATGCTCCACTCTGGCCACTTGCGCTGACGTAGTGCCACTGCGCCGTGCACAGTGGAGGTGGCTAGGTGCGATATTCAAAGCTGCGCCATAGCGCAGTCTGTTGAATATTGCCCAGGCCAAATCCCTGTACAACAAAGTTGAGCTGCGCCCAGGCTTGCGCCACAGCCTGGTGCAGTTTGAATATCCGGACCATCATATATAATGACATAATAAAGAATTGAACTTCAATCTTACAGAGCAAGTAAGTAGGATTACATAGGAGAGTAACATATATTATTATAACAGAATTTCTTAACAATCACAAAACAGTTATGAGCACATGTAATTGAAGAAGGGTTCACATATTTCATTAAATTTATCTGTTCTATTTGAGATTAGGTAACTAATGCATTCATTGTTAGCTATGGTCCCCACTGACTCTATTAAATCTCCTAAGACAGGAACTCTAACAGACTTCCAATTCTGAAGTAGCAGTCTTTTATGTGCTAATATCAAATTTAATAACCAAAGTTGAGAGGTTCTAGATAAACAAGCTAACTGTGAGATATCCCCTAATATGGAATTAAGAGGTGAAAAAGGAATCTGAACATTCAAAATCTGTTAACATAATTAATGTATTACCTTCCATTCCGGCAGTATTCTTGAACAGCTCCAAAATAAATGACCTAGAGATGTTGAAGAGGCACCACATTTCCAGCATACTTGACTATTGGAATTGTATATTTTGTTTAATCTCACTGGAGAAAAACAGTATCTATGAAGTATTTTATACTGAGTAAGTCTCCCATTAACCTCTCAACTACATTTGAATGCATTTTTCCAGTAGCTTTCCCAACAGTGGTCAGATATATTAACTTTAAAATCTTGTTCCCAGGCAGCCTTAGCTGAGGCAGTTATATGAACATCACAGTCTGAAATAAATGTATATAGGAGACTAGAACCCTATCTTCTTCAAGGCCAAATTTAAGATTTGATCCTAGTCTGAGTCTTTCATAAAAATAATGTGAAATTTAGCAATATACTGAGTGACCTTTTCCCTTAGTTGTAAGTACAACCAAAATTGCAGTCTGGATATATGAAATTTCTCTCATAATTCCTTAAACGAAAGGAAAATGCCAGATTCTGGATTTAAAAGATCTCCTACTTGAGCTAATCTAGCTTTATTCCAAGACTCATTTTTGAATTGTGAGACATTACAAATAAGATTTGGATTCTCCCAGATGGGCTTATCTGCCACAGCTTTAACCAGCCAACCTGTTGCCGAAAGAGTGGGGTGTGACCTGAGATGTGTAGGAAGTGGTTTAAAGAAAAAGTCACTTAATCTATATGGCCTAATTCTAATTCAGCAAGAAGCCAAAGAGGCTTGTTTTCTGGTGGATCTTTAGATAACCACAGGGCTGACTGCTTAAGGAAAAACACCCAATGATATCCCTGCCACCAGGGGTAATTAAAACCACCTACTCACCATGGTGCTCTCAATTTTGTAATGTTTAATCTGGGGGGGTTGTCATCCCATAAGAATTTTGAAAAAAGCTTGTCTAATTTCTTGTACCAATCTTTATGTATTTTTGTTGGTAAGTTATTGAGCACATACAACATTTTTGGCACAAGAATCATTTTGATTGAGTTACTCTTGCCCCATAGGGATAGATTCAGCTTAGACCATTTTACAAATTCTGTCTGAATATTTCCAGTGAGTATTGATAAGTTAACTTGTAATATTTTTAAAATTGAATAAAAAATCTGCATTCCCAGATATTGAATCCCTTCATTTTTCCAAGAAAAGTTAAGATTATGCCATAAATCTAAAATATCTTGCAGCGAGCCCTGAAGTTTGATTGCCTCCGATTTTTCCCAATTCACACTTAACCCTGAGATCGCAGCAAATTTATCTAATAAAGTATTCATGGCCCCTAAAGAATTAGTTGGATTTGAAAGCGTGACTAGCAAATCAACTGCAAAAGCAAGAGATTTATTTATTATTTTCCCCATTTGAATACCTTGAATTTGGGTGGAAGAGTTAATGTGTTGCAACAATGGTTCAAATGCCAAAATAAATAAGAAAGGGGAAAGTGGACAACCTTGACGTGTTCCCCTAAAAAGTTGAAATTGTTTGGAGATTAATCCATTAGAAATAACGGTTGCTTTTGGGGTTGAGTATATAGCTGATATCCACCTATTAAAGGTGGAGCCAAAGTTAAATTTCTATAGAACTTTTTGAAGATAAGTCCAATCTAGTGAATCAAATTACTTACCTAAATCCAAAGAAAGGGCAATTGCAGGGGCATTATTGTTCTGAGCTGCCCAAATTATCGAAAAGAGTTTTCTGAGATTATCTGAGGCTTGACGACCACAGACAAATCCCACCTGTTCTTTACTGATCAATTTCTGTATAATACCAATAAGTCTGTTTGCTAAAACTTTGGTCAAAATCTTGTAGTCAAAATCAAGAGAGAGATCAGATGGTAATTTGAAGGATCCAATGGGTCTTTATTTTTCTCTGCAATTAGACATAGGTATGCATCATTTAGGGAGCCAGATATTTGTCCTTTCAATAAAACTTCATTAAATAAATTCTCTAAATAATCTATGATAATCGGGTTATTTTGTTTATAAAATTCACTTGAAAATCCATCGGGACCTGGTGTTTTTGAGAACTCGAGGAATGTACTACCTGAGTAATTTCTATTTACAAAATTGGCTTGTCTAATAGTTCTTTCTCCATCTCAAACAGGTGGGGTAGTTTAGCTGATTCTAAGAAGGTATCTATATTTCCCATAGATTTAGTGTTGAAGGGTTTACAAAGATTTTCATAAAACTCCTGGAAACATTCATTTATTTATTTCAGATTATACGTCTCGGAGTTATTCTTAGTTTGTATTTTAGAAATCATGTTTTGATGTTGTTGCTTTTTCAATCCGTATGCTAGAAGTTTCTGCTGTTTTTCCCCAGATTCCCAGAATTGTTGTTTGGTGCAAAAGATTGCGATTTCCACTTTACTGGAATAAAGTTTATTTACTTCGAATTTCAGAGCTATCAGTTGGTAAACTAAATCTTGATTTGCTCTAGAATTGTGTTTTAATTTATCTTCTAAATGTTTAATACGACTTTCTTTTTGTTCTAGTTCTCTTTGTCATTTCTTTTTCCTGATTGAAGCATATCTAATTATGCCCCCTCTTATATATGCTTTGCATGCATCCCACAGTATCTGATACAAGGTTTCTTTATTATCATTGAGATCAAAATATGTCTTCGTTTCTTTAGAAAGCCAGTCCTTAAACTCAGGATCCTGTAAAAGAGATGTATTAAAACACCATCTGGGCTGCTTCTTAGATAAACCCTTGAGGGCACACTATATTGTAAGTAGCCCATGATCTGAAATGATGATGGAATCATATTTAGATTCCAATGTTTCATTACATAATGTAAGAGACATAAAAAAATAGTCTATCCTACTAAAGGAACTATGTCTAGGAGAAAAAAAAAGAATAATCTTTACCATTTAGACTGACCATTTGCCATACATCTAAAAGTCCCAGGTCAGTCACTAGTTCCTGAAGATAATTATGAGATGTAAGGTGTGTTACTTGGGAAGGAGGTCCTGATCTATGAAGCAATGTATCCATCACATTACTAAAATCTCCCCACAATACTATTGCAAAGTCCTTAAATGGTAGAAGATAAGCAAGTAGCTCTTGAAAGAAAGCAGATCTATCTCCAGTTGGAGCATATACGTTGCATAAAGCAATATTTCTACCATGTAAGGTACCAGTGAGAATTTGAATTCTACCTTCCAAATCAACTACGTGCTCTTTCTTGATAAAAGGAATGTCTTTCTGAATCAAAATTGCTAATCTTCTTTTTTCTGATGTAAAACAATTGTGTGCCACCTGCTCTACCCATTGCCTTTGAAGCTTATCAGCTTCATCTGGAATGAAATGAGTTTCTTGTAAGAAAATAATATCCCCCTTATGCATTTTTAAATGAGCCAGGACTCTTTTCCTCTTGATAGGGGAACCAAGGCCATTAACATTCCAAGTAATGAAGTTCAAGATTGACATATTAGTTAAATATACAACTATATCCTATCGTACATACTGAATTAAACAAATAAATAATGTACATATATTACTAAAAGTAATATAAAGTTAAATTTAAATTTAAATAAAAAATAATTCAAATAATTAAATATACAGACTTATATAATAAATTCAACAGTATCTATTCTAGCTGAAGTAAAAAACCCAGATAAGCTTGAAAGTTATTTAGAGTTACAGTATGTCAAAACAGGGGATGTAAAGATGAAAAAAAAGGTAAAGCCACTAGGGAAGACCCAAAAGGGAATGTACTGAGCAGATATCTCAAGGTACCTCCATTGGATCGAAGTCAGATAGCAGATCAGTTACCTCGATGCCAAATGCTGAACCTATTTATAAATGTAAGCAGTCTAAGAAATAACTTAGAAATAAAAACAATCCCAGAAATAGAGAGAACTTAAGAAATAATATAACTGTACTATAATATGCTAGTTACATATCTTTCCTTTCCCTCGGAATCACCTGGATGCTTCTGTACATTTAGGATATCATGGATTATAAAACAATAGAAATAAACTGTTTACCATTCCTGTCTATTGCCCCCATGCCAGAAATACCTAATGCATGCAAGGAAGAAAGCGCCTCCTAACTGGTGGATGAGACACAAGTCCACCACAAAAGAGATTATTTCTATTTCCTTGAAAATGATGACTCAAATAATAGATAAGTATTATCTAGGACTATGTACTCCGTTGACAGACCCAGTTCCTCTAATAATACATTTTATGTTCATAATGTCTCCAGATCTCAGTTAGCAGCTGAAGTTATGTATTTGCCAATAACATCCTCCTAAAGAAGGGTGTGTGTCATATGTTGCGCCCCTGTTTTCAGAAAACCCCATTATCAAGAACAGTCATAAAATTAAAATAAACTCCCAATAACCCCAACAAATATATTGATCGAACGAGGAACACTACTGTCCCTTGTAGATCAAGTAAGTCCAGGGATTTCTGCAAACAAGGGAATGATACAACCCCACTAGCGCATACACCAGTATCTATGTCCATGGTACCACACAATAGCTGTATCTAAAAATGATGGGATGTAAAAAGATTAAAAATATTACTCAGTAGCCAATTGAAACTATCTAATCTGGGATCTGTAGACATCTCTCAATTTCAGATTTAAAAGTGATACCCGTGTTAATAATGTGTCATTCACCAGAGGATGTTACCCAATCCACTGCCCCCATTCAGGCACTCTCAGCTGGATATAGCAACAGGCAGCAAGGGAAAGTTCACCATCTTTAAATAAAAAATCTGAGAAACGTGTTATGAAATTGCTCCTGATGTGATCCGAGAGAAAGTAAAAAGAATATTGTCAAGGTGCAATTTTAAAAAATGTCAGTAAGTGGTGCTAATGACCTAGGTAAATGTATGCTGAATAATAGCAACTAAATATAACATTGCTTGAGATCTCAATAGAAGCAGAGAAAGAGTGTCCTGTAGGATTCCATTCAAATCAAACAATCTTTATTTTTAAAAAATAGATTTTGTCTGAATGCTTGTAAATGTCCAGGACAGAACAAAACACTCTTTTCTGACCTAGTAATGTGTTTTCTAGCAATTCCACACCACTTTATGGATCGTGCCTATTGGCTGTAAAAAGGACATATGATCAGGCTGAGCTAATCAGGAGACTGTAGATTTAAGCAGTAGCATCTTTCCACCCTCAAAGAGAACTGCAGCAGACATAGGTTATCCCAAATAATTTCAGAGTGAGCAGCATTCATTTCAGCCATCCTGGGAGTAAGTAGTATTGTCCATCGAACAAGGCTCTTCCAGATCAGATTGTGACAAATGAGGGCTTGATGGGGGCTCGAACCACTGAGCTGTATCAGAGGCTTGTTGTTTTGCATTGGGCTTATTCTGTAGCTCAGATGTCCTGGAAGCTGTTTCTATTTGTCTGTACCTGTGTTTGGAAATGGGTATGGTCTTTCTAAAGGATTTTGCGGACCAAGTCAGAGCTTTGGGCAAAGGTTTACTGTTCACTGAGACGGCTGAGGTAGATTTAAGGGAGAGTCAGAAGTGGTTTGATTAACGTGGTCTCTTTTTGTTCGGTCTTGTGCAGTGTTGGATGTAGGATTGGGCTTGCGACGTTGTTTCAAGTCAGATGCGCTCGTGGGCAAGCGTTGAAACTCTCTCTTTCTCGGGGATTCTGTCTGACTTGATGAATTAGGCCAGTTTTTAACATAGAAACATAGACTTTGACGGCAGATAAGACCGCTTGGCCCACCTAGTCTGCCCATTTCCCTACCTACAGGATAGGCTGCAGATCCTAGTTAACCAACAACCTATTTCTTCCTACCCCCCACAAGAATTGCCTTATGTCTATCCCATGCATTCTTGAATTCTCCCATAGTTTTAGACCCCACAACCTCCTCAGGAAGGCTGTTCCATGCATCCACTACTCTCTCTGTGAAAAATACTTCCACACATTGCCCCTGAACCGCTGCCCCATCTTTAAATTGTGTCCCCTTGTTCTTGCACGTCTCTTTTTCTGAAAGATGCTACCCTCTTGGACTTTGTTGATTCCACTGAGGTACTTGAAAGTTTCTATCATGTCCCCACTCTCCCTTCTTTCCTCAAGGGTATACATATTAAGCTCCTTTAGTCTCTCCTCATTTAGCTTCTCTTGCAGACCCTGCACCATTTTAGTTGCCCTCCTCTGGACTGCCTCTGTCCTGTCTATGTCCTTGAGGAGATGGGGTCTCCAGAACTGGACGCAGTACTCCAGATGGGGTCTCACCAACTGTCTGTACAGAGGATAACAACTTCCTGTTTTCTGCTGGTGATGCCTCTCCCTATGCATCCCAGTATACCCCAACCCTCCCTACTGCCTTCTCACATTGCTTTCTAACCTTAAGGTCATCTGATATGATTACCCCAGGTCCTTTCCTTTTTGTTGTTGTTAGTACCTCCCCCATTGTGTAATCTTTCCCTGGGTTCTTGTTTCCCAGGTGCATTATTTTGCACTTCTTTGCATTGAATCCTAACTGCCATACTTCTGACCATTCCTCCAACCTTGCCAAGTCCCTTCTTATCCTTTCCACGCCTCCTTGTGTATCAACCCTGTTGCAGATCTTTGTGTCATCTGCAAAGAGGCATACTTTTCCTTCCAGTCCCTCTGCAATGTCACTTTTAAAGACATTAAAAAGGACTGGACCACGTACTGAACCCTGCAGTACCCCACTAGTAACCCCTCTTTCTTCAGAGTGGACTCCATTTACAATTACCTTCTGTGTCCTGTTGTCCAGCCAATGTTTTACCCAGGCTACCACCCTGGGACCCACTCCCAGGCTGATTAATTTGACTATTAATCTTTTGTGTGGGACTGTGTCAAATGCCTTGCTAAAGTCTAGGTAGGCCATGTCCACAGCCCCTCCCTGGTCTACTACTTTGGTCACCCAGTCAAAGAAATCAATTAGATTTGTCTGACATGACCTTCATGCTGTGAACCCATGCTGCCTTGGGTCCTGTGCTCCACTGACCTCTAGGTACTCAACATTTCTTTCCTTCAGAAGTAATTCCATCACTTTCCCTACCACAGAGGTCAAACTGACAGGTCTGTAGTTTCCTGCCTCTGTCTTGGTCCCACTTTTGTGAAGGGGAACCACATCTGCCTTCCTCCAGTCCTCGGGTACCACACCATCCTCCCATGATTTGTTAAAAAGAGTAGTCAGTGGTTTCACTAGTTCTCTCCTTAATTCTTTTAGAATTCTGGGGTGAATTCCATGAGGCCCCCATTGCTTTGCCCACCTTCAGTTTTAGGAGTTCTCGCAGAACCCTTTCTTCTGTGAAAGGACTGGGATCGACCCCCCTATCAATAATGCTTCTGTTAATTGGATTAGGCACTTCCCCCTCCTCTTTTGTGACTACTGAGCAGAAATATTTGTTTAGTATCCCTGCTTTTTCACTGTTCCCCTCTGACCACCCACCGTTCATTCTATTCAGTCTCACTATCCCTCCCTTTGTCTTTCTACACTCTCTGATGTACCTATAAAAGGTTTTATCCCCCTTCTTAACCGAGTTGGCTATCTTTTCCTCAGTTTGGGCCTTTGCTATTCTGACTTCCCTCCCTGCTTCCTTCTGCCTTAACTGGTATAGCTCACTGTCCTGCTCCTTCTGTGTTTCCTTATACTTCCTGAATGCTATCTTTTTCTCCCTGACTTTCCCAGCTACCTCTTTTGAGAACCATAGTGGCTTTTTCTTTCATTTTGATTTGTTTATTTGCTTCACACAAAGGCTTGTTGCCTCTGTGATGGCAGTTTTGATGGTTCCCCGTTGTTGCTCCACCCCTCCTTCTAGCCAGTTTGCTAGTGCTTTTCTGAGGCACTCTCCCATCTTGCCAAAGTCAGCTCTCCTGAAGTCCAGTACCCTCACTTTTGTATGGCTTAACTCTGTAGCTGAGTTTAACGTGAGCCACACTGTTTGATGGTAACTTGTTCCCAGATGGCAACCCACTTCTAGATTTGAGATCCTCTCACTGCTCCCATTTGAGAGTATGAGGTCTAAGATTGCTCCCTCATGAGTGGGTTCCGAAACTAGCTGAGGCCTGCCACTGTAGGGCATTGAGAATGGCCCTGCTCTTGGATGTGGCTGCAGCAAATGTGCTCCAGTTAACATCTGGCATATTCAGGTCTCCCATCAACAGTATCTCCCCTTTCTCTGCCATCCTAAGAATGCCTTCTATCATATCGTTGTCCATTCCTTCCCCCTGACATGGGGGTCTGTACTACACCTGTGCGGATTGTGGTGCCACTTCAGTCTCCAAGGTGACCCAGAGTGCCTCCTCTCCTCCCTGTTTACTCTTTTGTTCAGTTGCTTTTATCCCTTCCTTTACATAGAGAGCTACTCCTCCCCCTCTTCTCCCCTGCCTATCTCTCCTGTAGGTTATGTACCCTGGTATGTTAACATCCCAGTCATGGTTATCTGTGTACCATGTTTCTGTGACTGCTACGATATCCAGGCATCCCTCTTCCATCAAGGCCACCAGTTCGCAGTTTTGTTAATAAAAGTCCACTCATCTTCAACATTATTAAATGAGCACGTCTTCTCCTTTCAGTATGACTAACATGGCTGGGTATTTCACAAACTATTTAATATTCAACTTCTGCAGTACTTTCCTAGCTGGGGCAAACATTTTCCTCTTTTCCACTAAATCTGCTGAAAAGTCATGAAAGATGTAAACTTTTTCACCATTCCATGTCAATCTCTTCCTTTCTCTGGCCACCCTAAATATTTCCTCCTTTACAGTAAACCTTAAAAAATTAGCTATAATGGGTCTAGGTCTTTGTCCCGGTTTAGGTTTGACAGTTAAAGCTCTATGAGCTCTTTCTAGTTCGATAGGCCAGTTCCAGTCATATTTCAGTAAAGCTGGCAGAAAATCTTGTAAAAAAATGGACCATATCTGGCCCCTTCAGACCCTCAGGAATTCCTACAATTCTTAAGTTATTTCTCCGACCTCTATTTTCCAGGTTGTCTATTTTGTCTGTTAATCTCCCCATTTGCCTGGCCTCCCCTTCTGTGAAATCCTCAAGTTTTGTGAGGGATTCTTCCATTAAAGACATTCTCTCCTCAAAAGAATCCGGTCTTGTAGTAATTTCATTTATTTTTGTTGTAGTGACATTGCCTTCTAGATGTAAGTTTGCTATATCTGCTTTAATAGATACCAGCATGTCTTTGATAAAAGACATGTCGCTTTTGTCCCCTTTATTAGAAGATCCAGTTTTACCTGAGGAGGCATGTTTGTCTGAAGAAGGCATGGAAGAGAAGCTGATGCTTGCTCCATTGTGGCAGTTGCTATGCGCAGCTGTAAGTTTACCGTTACCGGGCATAATTTAATCTACGAACCGCTGGGTTTATAAATCAATTTAAAATAAAAATCCCATATGGACAGGCACTTTTTTATAATGGATAGGACCACAATATCAAGTACTAGCATTTCCTGACTGTCAAACTAATGAAACAAATATTTATAATGTTAAAATTATATGGATTTTAAAGTAGCATCAGAGCACCCGAATCAGGCTGGCATCCTCATTGCGCGCATGCACCAACCTCCCCTTACTCTTACTTGAACATTGACATAAACAGCCTTAAGTTTATCCACAAACTAAATCTATGTGTATTCGACATCAGGGAAGAGTATAAACCTAGCACAGTTTAGTTTATAAAGCTCAGTGTGGAACAGATCTTCATCCAAAAGTTTGAAGGATCAGATTTTGATGAGTTGTAGGGTTCTATTTGGACAGGGCTATGATCACTCAGGAAAGCTGCAAAAGTCCCTGATTTAGCTATCTATCCAGCTTGTTTATAAGCATCCTACCAATTTATGTTCCTTAAGTCTGATCAAGGACATTATCAGCTGAGTGAGGTGATGTTTAGTGGTCCAATCATTTCATAGACTGTCTTCAAGCATGGAGAGGCAATTTACCCTTTTACTGCTCATATCACTCAGTGGTTATAACCCTTCCTGCTATTACCCAGTTCTGTGTTCTGTGTTTTTTCTAAGATAAAGAGTTATTCATTCTACAACTCTGGCCTTGAAATGTTTTTCATTTGGATGATACTCTACCTGTTTTCCTTAATGAACCTCTAGTATGTTTTATGGGTTCTTTTTAGAAGGGAGTCATCTGTTCTGTGACATCTGACCTTTGAATGTTTTTCCGAAATACTGTAAAACTAGTTATTTTCATGTAAAGTAATTTTAGCGCAAACACAACTGCAACCATACTTGTGTAAATTAAATTTAGTTCGAAGTCATTAGGGCCACCTACATACTAATGGGAAAAGTGCTAAAAACACTAATTAGGGCAAATTAATGTTAGCACAAATTAGTGTTTCAGTGAACACAGTGAAAATTATTTGACAGTAAATAATTTAAAGTTTTACAGTAGCAGTCAGCCTATGTTCTTTATATGGTTTTAAGTTTACTTTTAAATGTAATTTTTAGGCCAATGGGATCCTTTACAACTTTTGTGTCTGTTTATTATGTATGATCTGGTCTTTTTTTTTTTTTTTTTGGCTTTTGTTGACCGGGTAAGTGCACTAGACAAATCCTGCCTATTTTCAGGCACGACCCGGGGGAGGGGGATACAGATGAATGCCAACTGACCTTGAACCAGATTAAGCTGTTGGTGGTATTTTTTTAGTGAATTAATAGGATGCATTCTTCCAAAACAACTGTCATTTGCTTGTCATGAAGGATTGTGCATAGTCCGAAAGCTTAAGCACCTGTTTTCTTTTGTAACATCTATGTTGGTCCAATAAAAGGTATCGAATCATCTTTTTTTCTGGATCTTTTGTTACAAGGACCAGTGCGGCAATAATAATATTTTTCAGTGCTATTACCCAGATAAAATGTATCCAGTTTAGTCTTGAACTCTTTTATATTCCCACTTCCCACAATTTCTAGAAGAAGACTATTCCAAACTCTCACCACCCTTAGTGAAAACCACATTCCCCTCTTTTTCATATCGCTGATTTCATTATGCAGTTTAAGGATGTGTGATCTAGTTGTGAACTCCCCACCTTTCATTTCCAGACCAATACAGTCCCATATGTCATCATTTTTAAATGTTCTATATACAGAGCACAGACCTCCCTCATCCTCCTATATTCCAATGAGTAAAGTCTCAATTTATCCAGTCTATCCTCATAGCTCAATGCCTTCATTCCTGATGTTCTCCTTGTAGCTCTTCTCTGTACCCCCTCCAAACATCTTATCCCTTCCTTAGTATATGGTGCCCAAAACTGACCACAATACTCCAAATGTGGTCTCAACAATGACAAATACAACGGCATTAGCACTTTCCCATCCCTGCTATGTATGTGTCTTCGTATGCAACCCAGCATGTTATAAAAATGTTTTGATACTTCACTGCACTGCCTTTTAAAGGAGAAATTATCTGTCACAACAATGCCCAGATCCCTTTCTTCTCTTGTTACTTCAAGTTCTGTTCCCTTTAGTGTATATTTAGCTTTGATATTAGTTCTGCCCAAGTGCATGACCTTGCACTTTTCTCTGTTGAATTCCAACCTATGCCCCCTGCCCATTCCTCCAATCTGTGTAATTCCTTCCTTAAGTTATCTATCTCATTTCCATTATTGCCTGTTGACCCTAATTTAGAGTCATCAGCAAATTTTAATAGCTATACTGTGTCGCTGCATTTCATGGAATATATTGTACATACATCTTAAATAAACACAGACCCAGCCACTCCCTGTGGCACTCCATTTGTCACCTCTATCCAATCAGATAGTTCATGCATCAGTGAGACCCTTTGTACTCTTTCAGCTAGCCATGACTCAATCCACTTGACTAGTCATCCATTTACTCCCATATTCTCTAATTTAGTCAACAATTTTGTGTGTCCCACCATTATCAAAGGCTTTCCTATAATCCAAGAAAATCACATCCACTGGTAACCCTCTGTCCAGTGCTCTACTAACCCTATCGTAAAAACTCAGTAGATTGGTTAAACATGACCTCCCTTTAGTGAATCCATGCTGTATTCCGTCCTGCAGTGAGCTCGTACTTATGAATTTCTCCAGTTCCTCTTTCACTATCTTCTCCATTTCCTTGCACAGAACAGAGGTCAAGCTCACTGGTCTGTAATTACTACACTGACTTTTCCCCCTTTCTTATACATTGATATGACTATTGCTTTCCTCCAACTCAGTATAACCTCTCCATTATCCAATGAGACTTTAAATATTCTAGCCACCAGTGCTGCCAACTCCACCAGTTCGCTAAGTATACATGGATGCAAATCATCAGGTCCTGGTGCCTTATTAGAGTCAATACTTCTTAATTTCTCTCTAATATTGCTTTCTACAATCAGTATTCTCCTGTATTTGGTACTATCACCTCTCTGTACTATCGTGTTATTTCTTGGTTTAAAATACTGTACTAAAATACTTACTGAAAACATATGCCATCTGCTTGCAATCAGTCACTGTTACCACTACCATCATCCAGTGGTCCTACTTTTTGTGTACCTCCTCTTTTATAGTTAACATAGTCAAAAAAGGATTTATAATTGTCTCTAACCTTGCTTGCCAAATTAATTTCCTGCCTCCTTTTAGCCTTCATCTTTTTTTTACACTCCTTTGTCTTGTTCTTGTAATCCTCTACTGCTTCCTTATTATTCCTTTTACAGGCCTTCCTATATGTTTTTTCCTTCTTCGTTGTCATCCTCCCGACCCCTCTATCCATCCATCTAGGCAGTCTCCCTTTTGTATTATATTTTACTCTTTCTGGGACATACTTAGCAACTGGTTCATTAAGCTTCTGTATCAGCTCCTCCCACATTTCATTTAGAGATTTAGCCACAAACCTTGTCTCCCAATCCCATTCTCCTAGTGCTTTTCTCAGTTTATCAAAGTCTGCACTGTTAAAACATTTAATCTTGGTTTTACCCATTGTTACATAATTCATCCCCAGGATGTTGAACATAATTATTTTGTGGTCACTTCCACTTAGTGGTTCCAAAATCTCACAACTGCCTATCTGTTCCACTACAATACCCAATCCTAAATCCAATATGTGTTGTGCTCTTGCTCCTGTTTCTACAAACTGTTCCATTAATAAACCACTTACTGTTTGGACAAACTCTCTTTCCAGTTGTGTGCTCCACCTTAGTCTTCCAGTGAATACTTGGCCTATCAAAAACCCCATGAGTACAATCCTATCTTCTATTTCCAGATTATTTAAGGTGTCCAGCATTTTACCATTCAAATTCACCATTCTGTGAGGGTGGTCTGTAAATTAATCCGAGCAAGATCTTCTTTTCCATTTAGATTTTCACCCAAATTCATTCCAAGTCACTTTTCTCCTTTGGCTCCACCATCGCTGCTGTTATCTCTTCTGCCACATATAGTATCTGCCCTTCCCATTCTGTCTCTAGTGTACAGATTATACCCTACTATGTTTGCATTTTGCAGTTGTGTCTTGGGCATTGAGCTAGTCAATCCACTAGGATAATTTAAATTAAATCAGCTGTAGAAGGGTGTTTAGGGAGATCCATGATATAAAGGATGGAGGATTTAGGAATATCAAGAGGCTTACAGAGGTAGCTCATTTAAAAGTCTGTTGCCTAGTAAGAGTTTTGTAGATATGTAGTCTTTCGGATGAGGCGTTAAACCGAGGTCCCATCTGCCTGGATTGGTGGTAGTTCAGGTGGATGTTAAAGATCCCATGGCACTTATCGAAAAGAGTAGGGGAATTTCCCCGGTGTCCTGGCCAAATTTCCCTCATTCAGTAAAAATACCACCAACAGCTTAATCTGGTTCAAGGTCAGTTGACATTCATCTGTATCCCCCTCCCCCGGGTCGTGCCTGAAAATAGGCAGGATTTGTCTAGTGCACTTACCCAGTCAACAAAAGCTAAATAATAAAATATTGGGGAATTGTTCAGGATGATGCACCAGACTTGATTTTCATGGCATATATTTTAGACTTGCATTGATGTTGAAGGCCAGCTTGCCCCCTCTTTCTGATGGACAGTCTAGCATACATATGGTACGGCAGCCATGGATAAGAATTTCATTGTCTTGCAACTTTCAGTTTGAGTCATGTTTCTGTGATGGCCAGAATATCAGGTTGGGACAGTTTAGCCCAGATGTGCAGAAAGTCAGTTTTGAGTAATATGCTTCAGGTATTAATACACACAATATACAAGGCCTTTTTGCTTCTGCAGATCATATTTGTTGTGACTTTGGAATAGAAGGGCTAGTGTTTTGCCGAATATCCCCTGCCCACAGGATTAGCATAAAATACTTTTGCTGCAACACAGAGGGCAATCTTCTCCCTCCCCTTTGGATACATAATGAAGGTGAGGAGTGGGGGAAGAACATTTCCTGGAGGCTATACCATGGAAATACCAGATAAAGCTGGCTAGTTGAAATCTAAAGACAGGCAGCAGGTTCTGAGCCCTGATCACAGAAACACAGAGTCTGTTGACAGAAAAGGATGGCTTGCCCATCTAGTCTGCCCAGATGGTCCCTGCCTAGTCTGTCTCAGCAGACCCTATCTGGTCTCCAGTGACACCTCCCTCCTCCCTGTTTGTTTACCAATATTCTCCCATGTCTATCTCATGCATGATTGAAGCCCCCCTATTGTTTTCACCTCTGTCACTTCCTCTGGCAGTCTGTTCCAGATGCCTACAACTCTTCCAGTGAAGTAGTACTGTACTTCTTCACATTCTTCTTACTTGGTGCTCTTTCTCATTTGAAAGAGACTCCCATCCTGCACCCTGTTTATCCCTCTGAGGTACTTGTAGATCTCTGTTATGTCCTCTCTCGTTCTCTTCTCTTCCAGGGTGTGCATGTTGAGATCCCTCAGCCTCTCTTCATAGGGATTTTGGTGCAACCCCTGCACCATTTTAGTTGCTGTCTTCCACAAATAAAAATGGGAGCACTCCAGCTGCTGTTTTATTTACTCTACCATCATTAGAGTGCATGCATTAGTGACCACCCTCTTCCTCTGACGGAGGTATTGGTGATTGAGCCTGGTTATCGGAGGGAAGTAGCCATGACCAGAGCAGGAACAGGGTTGTTCCTGGGGTCCACCTCACTGGTGGCAGTGAATGAGGTGCAAAATCTGGGTGTCATCCTTGATGACTGTCTGACACTTGAGGCCCAGGTGTCTGCTGTCATCTGGAGTGGTTTCTACCACTTAGGGAATGTCACTTGGATTAAGCACCTAGTCCCATCTGAGGACCTGCCATCACTGATACATGCGCTTGTCACCCCCAGGCTCGATTACTGTAATGCTTTATACTTCGAGGTCAGTGGGGTCAACCTCCACCAGCTGCAGCTAGTGCAGAATGCTGCAGCAAGGTTATTGATGGGCCTTTCAAGGTCCAATCATATAATCCCAGTTTTGTGCAAACTGCACTGGCTGCCGGTCTGCTGGAGGATTGTCTTCAAGGTGTGCTTGCTCACCTATAAGGCCCTATGTGGATCGGGTCCGGGCTACCTGTCTGACCTCCTGTCACTTGCCTGCCCAGTGCACTCACTATGGTCATCTGCTGAGGGGTATCTGGTGGTCCCAAGGGCATGACTGAGAACTGCTGGTGATCGTGCCTTCGAAGTGGCGGGCACTACATTATGGAACTCCCTCCCACATGCATTGAGGGAGGCCCCCTCTGTTGATAGTTTCAAACAAGGTCTGAAGACACATCTTTTTAAGTTGGAGTATGAGGGCTGCAGATACAATCTGATAAATATGACAGTGAGCTGGGTTTAGTTATTTATTTTTTTAATTTCATATTTTATATTGATGGCTATTTATGATAGATTTTAAATTGAATTGACTCTTATTATAACTGGAATTCAACTTTTGTCCTGTATTGTTGTAAAGCGCCCAGAGTCCCAGGGATTGAGCAATTAAGAAATAAAGTATGACTTGACTATGTTTTTATTTCAAATACAAAGTACTTCTTTGGTGCAAATCAGTGCAAAAACCTATGCAGGAAACAGATTTAATGTAATTTTGATGCATATCAGCTATCCTAAAATGACCTTAAAAGCTTCCACCCTATGTCCTTTCTGAGATACAGCCTCCAGAACTGGACACGGTACTCCAGGTGGAGTTTCACCAGTGAGCGATATATTGGCAATGCCACCTCCTTCCTCCTGTTGGAAATACCTCTCCCTATGCATCCCAGCATCCCACTGGCCCTACTCACTGCTTTGTCACACTGCCCAGTCTCTTTGAGGTCATCAGATTTAACCCCATGGTCCCTTTCAAGCCTAGTGACTATCAGCACCTCTCACCATCCTATACTCAGCTCCTGAGTTCCTATTCCCGAGGTGCATAATTTGCACTTTATTGGCATTGAACCCCAACTGCTGTGCTCTTGGCCACTCCTCAAGTTTCCCAAGATCCTGATGCATTTTCTCCAGCTCATCCTGAGTGTCCACCCTATTAAAAATGTTGGTATCATCTGCAAAAAAAGCATACCTTCCCTTCCATTTCTTCTGCAGTATCACTTATGAAGACATTGAAGAGGACCAGTCCTAGTGCTAAGCCCTGTGGTACCCCACTGGTCACTCTCCCATCATTAGAGTGAGTGCATTAACTACCACCCTCTGTCTCTGATACATTAACCAGTTTCTAGCTCAATTAAATGCTTTTGCTCCCACTCCCAAGCTGCTCAATTTCTTTACCAGTCTCCTGTCCAGCACAGTGTCAAAGGCCTTGCTATAGTCCAGATACATCACATCCACTGCCCTCCCCTGATTTATTTCCTTAGTCACACAGTTGAAGAAATTAATCAGATTCATCTGGCATGACATCCCCCCCCCCCGTGAATCCATACTGCCTGTGTTCTTTCAGCCCATTGTATTTAAAATACTCTACCAACCTTTCCTTTAAGAGGGTTTCCATTAATTTCCCCACCACTGAGATGAGAATGACTGGCCTGCAGTTGCTAGCCTTCTTCCTGCTGCCACTTTTATCTGGGGGGGGTGGGGTGCCATGTCTGTTCGCCTCCAGTCCTCTGAAACCATGCCTTTTTCCAAAGAACTGTTGAATAAGGCTGTCAGTGGGGCAGCCACCACCTCTCTGAGTTCCTTTTGCACCCTTGGGTGTATTTTGTCTGGTCTTATAGCCTTGTCTACTTCTAGAGCTGCAAATCCCTTCAGGACTCTTTCCTCTGAAATGGACTTGTGTCCCCCCCCTTGTTCCTGCTGCTCCCTGGTGATCCATCCCCCTCCTCCACCATGAAGACAGCAAAAGTACCTGTTCGGGATGTCTGATTTTTCTTGGTCATATCTGCGCAGCCCCAACACTGTCCTCCTTATCCTCACTAGCCTTCCCCTTACCTTCCTCTTCTCACTTACATACCTGAAGAAAGTCTTATCCCCAACTACCCCCAGGCTATCCTTTCCTCTGTCTGTGCCTTTGTACCACTCACTACCTTTCCTGCTTCCCTCTGCTTTACTTGTTACACCTACATGTTTTCCTTCCTCTGCGACTCCTTTTACCTCCTGAATACCACCCTTTTTCCCTTCACCACCTTAACCACTTCCATAGAGAACCATAACAGTCTCTTTTTCTTTCTGCTTTTACTCACTTCCTTCATGCACATGCTGGTTGCCTTAATTACACCCTCCCTTATTTTTCTCCACTGTACCTCTACCCCATTTCTATAAAATCCACCTTCCCAATGTCCAGGACCCATGCCCTAGTGTGATTTGTCTCTGTTCCCATCTGAAAGGTAAACCACACTGTACAGTGATCACTGGTACCTGGAGGACTGCCCACTGTGATGTCTGAAAAGCCATCCCTGTTTGTGAGCGCCAGGTCTAGCACTGTCCTGTCCCTTGTGGTTCAATGACTAGCTACCTGAGAAAAGCCTCTTGTTTGGAGTCAGCAATGGCCCTGCATTTTGCCGGAGCTGCAGTTGGAAGGCTCCAGTTGACACCTGGCTGACTGAAGTCACCAATGAGTAGCACCTCCCCTTTACTTGCCATCCTGATGAGGGCTTCCCCAAGTGCCTTATCCAACCCCAGTCCTTGTGCTGGGGGTCTGTATACCACCCCTATATGGATAATGGCTTCCCTACGTGCCTTATCCAACCCCAGTCCTTGTGCTGGGGGTCTGTACACCACCCCATATGGATAATGGCTTCCCCAAGTGCCTTATACAACCCCTGTCCCTGTGCTGGGGGTCTGTATACAACCCCCATATGGATAATGGCTTCCCCAAGTGCCTTATCCAACCCCTGTCCCTGTCCAGGAGGGGCTGTATACCCCTATATGGATTATGGCTTCCCAAGTGCCTTATCCAACCCCTGTCCCTGTACTGGGGGTCTGTATACCACCCCATATGGATAATGGCTTCCCCAAGTGCCTTATCCAACCCCTGTCCCTGTACTGGGGGTCTGTATACCACCCCATATGGATAATGGCTTCCCCAAGTGCCTTATCCAACCCCTGTCCCTGTGCTGAGGGTCTGTATACAACCCCTATATGGATAATGGCTTCCCTTAGTGCCTTATCCAACCCCTGTCCCTGTGCTGGGGGTCTGCATATCACCCCTATATGGATAATGACTTCCCCAAGTGCCTTATCCAACCCCTGTTCCACATGCTGGGGGTCTGTTTACCAGCTCTATATGGATAATGGCTTTCCAAGTGCCTTATCCGACCCCTGTCCCTGTACAGGGGGTCTGTGTACCCCCTTATATGGATAATGGCTTCCCAAGTGCCTTATCCAACCCCTGTCTCTGTGCTGGGGGTCTGTATACCACCCCTATATATGGATAATGGCTTCCCTAAGTGCCTTATCCAACCCCTGTCCCTGTGCTGAGGATCTGTATACATCCCTATATGGATAATGGCTTCCCAAGTACCTTATCCAACCCCTGTTCCTGTTCTGGGTGTCTGTATACCCCCCTGTATGGACAATGGCCCCAGTCTCTGTCTCCAGGATAACCCACAGCACCTCCAGGTGTCCCAGTGCTGGGGGTCTTTATACCACCCCTATATGGATAATGGCCCTAGTCTCTGTCTCCAGGATGACCCACAGCACCTCCAGGTGCCCCTGCACTTCTGTCCCTTGATTCTCCCCCTTACATTTAGTACAACCGTCCTCCCCTCATCCTTTCCCTGTCTGTTCTGAACAGAGAGTGGCCTGGTATAGCCATGTCCCAGTCATGGTTGTCAGTGCATTACGACTCCATTACAGTAATCCAGGCTGGCCTCCTCTATGATGGCCTTCAGGTCCAGAATTTTATTTCTTAGACTCCTTGCATTAGCGCACATGGCTCTCCATACCTTACTCCCTCCCTCCTCCTCCTGCCTGCTTCCCACTCATATGTCAGCTGTTCCCTCACATTCTCCCTGGCCCACCTCTTCCCTTGTTACCTTCTCTGTTACCTGTCTACTTTACTCCTTCCTTCTTGTTTCTCTGATTTATATCCATTTGTCCTCTGCCATGTCCCCACCTGTGTTCTTACACTCTTGCAATGAGAGAGTTTACTCCCCCTCAGCCCTCCCTCCCTGCTGCTTCATCATCAGGGGGTTGGTAGTTGTTGCCTCCCTAGTTCTACAGCCTCCTCCCAGCTGTTAAATGTTCATTCAGGTAGCATTTAAACTTTCCACTAAGGACCGTGGTCCCCTTCCTAGAAGGATGCAGGCTGTCTTCCCCCATAGAGGCCCATATCTTCCCAGGCTGGCCCCCTGTCCCCAGTGTAGCCAAAGCCACCCTCCACGTGCCATGTGTTCAACCAATGGTTAAAAGCCCTGTAGCAGAGTGTCCTTTCCTCTCTTCTTCTCTCTCTGGTCGTATACAGGTAACACCTCACCAAAAAACCCTGTGCATGCCACCTGCTTCAGGCCCCTCCCCAGCTCCTGAAAATTTCCCTGCACATCCCCTGCCCTGTTCCTTGCCAGGCCATTTGTCCCCAGGTGGACGATGACATCTAGCTGCCTCCCATCTCCTGCTGCCCTAGTGTTCCTCTGGATCTGCTCTTTAGCTCTCTGAGCTGAAGCACTTCTTAGGCACTTCACCTCCCTCTCCCTTCATCCCCCTCCCAAATCTATCCTCTTAACAATAGAGTTCCCCACCAGGAGCTGTTTCCTCCTTGGCTGGGTGCATCTTCCTCCCCCCCTTAGGGCCTCCCCCTCTAAGGATCCCACTTTCCTCACTTCCCACTGCTATGGGTGCCACCTCCTCCTGGTTGCCCCATCCTGCCAGTATGGCAAAATAATTTTGCAGTGGTACAGGCTGAGGAGTGTGTGCCCATCCCACTACCCCCACCTCCCACAGCCCACCAATATCCAACCACCCTGCCTAGGCATCCTCTGGGGTAGTAGCAGCAGACTTCGTGGTCCCTGGGTGGAGCAAAAGATTCTCCAAACCCTTTCCAGTTTGGCCCAGAGTCCAGCAGTCTCTATCCTCAACCCAGAGAGGTGAGTACAAATGGGACAGCACCTCACTCTCCAGAAAGTGTCCTGAAAGACTGCAGCTTCACATCCATTGCACTGCACCACTCCCATGCTGTTTCTTTCTTTTCCCGTAGCACCTGTTAAAACTTCACTCTACCTTACTGCCTCCTTTCTATGTCCACTGAATTTCTACCTCTCCCTTTACTTGAGATTTATTTGTTACCTTACCCTATAGGATGTCGTTTTCCCATTTTTAACCTAACTTCCTGTGCCTAGCTAGCTCTGGGTGTCTACTACTAGCTTCCCTTTTCAACCATCCTACCCATACCTACTTTATCCCGGTGCCTACCACTTCTTACCCACTAGATGTTAGCACACTACCTGTATCTACTCTTCTGAAGCTGCCTGTTTCAGTATACCAGAACACAGTAGTTTGCCACCTCCTCTACCATGGCCAAGTAATCTTCCTACAGAGTCTTCTGTGGATTGTGGACTATATGCAGTTACCTACAGATGCCAAAGATAGATGCTACACTCCTGCACTGTTCCCCTCATCAGCTGGGACATAAGTGAAATGGGACACACTGGGCAAGGGAGTCTTTTATAATGTGCTTACTAGAAGACAGTAAGCCTCTGGCAGCTCCAACCCCCAATCACACACCTGATTCACAGGGCTTACTGAATCTCATCACCCCAAGATTAATTTCCTGAGCTAGGTTCCCCACATTAGCTGTTACAAATTTAAAGACAAGCCTCAAAGTGCCCCAAACACTGACTAAAAATCTCTTTCTTCGAACTACCCATTTACACTGCTACTTTAAATATGGAGAGAAAATATATCACACACCTCTAAGTTCAAGCTGGGTGCTTACTCTCCTTTCTGTCAGTAATTCCAGTGCTTCCAGCATTTGCATATGTGATAATTGTGTTTTTTATTTTATGTCAATAATATTCCCCATCTCTTACTTTGATACATGACATGGGATGATTAACTTCCTCCTGGACAGTGATCAAAGATGGGCAGAAGGGATCTCAGTTTAACGTCTCATTTGAAGGATGGGAGGAAGAGGACAAATAAGAAAAAGACATGTTGAGACTGGCTGGAAGCTGAACACATCATGGAGCTCAATCTCGAGGCTCACAGGTGGCGATGGTAGGTGCGATCCAGCATTTGTTAACCACCTGTCAGCTGACTATGAAGCATTATTGACGTTGACTGTAAAAGCTACTACTTGCCCACCTCTCTGGCTGGGTGAAGAGTGTTGCCAAGGTGACCTTGATAACAGGGTTGGGGGGACAGAGGGAATAAAGGGGTGAATGCAAAATTTAAAAAAAGTTCAAAAACTGATGACTCGCATTAGCTCTGAGTGGACCTCTCTATGGAAAGTTGATTGGGGGCTTGCAGCAGCCTCAGGAACGGAGGGTTCTGAAACCCAGCTATGTGCATCATAGTGTCATAAAAATAGTAGTCCTGCTCATAAACCTACACAGTAAGCATTGGCCATTCCCTCTCCAGTAAAACTGATTGGGTTTCTGAGTCCATTAGCTTTTGGGGGAATTGAGATATGATTAAATGATGCAGGCACTGCTGTTTACCTAACTGCATTAGGAACAGAACAAGCCTTCGTAGTATGAGAATATATTACATTACCCATTATTGAAAGAGATGTACTGTACAGATCAGTAGGGACTTTTATATGGTAATTATTAGGGCTATAGCTTTGTCAAGCTAACTGACAAATTCCATTAAAAAAACCCACAACCATGATTCTGACTAGTTTAAAGCAGCAGTGCATGTTACCATTACATAAATATACCTAAAGTTTTAATTCCATTTTAGAGTACACTTTTTCTCCCTTCTTGTGAGATTACCTTTACCCCTGTTTTATATAGTAACATGGTATTGAGATGATGGAAGGGACTTAAAGACCATGCTGTCCTCCTTTCCTGCTGCATGGCAGTGACTATACCAATTATTTCCAATTTTGGATAATGGAGATTTTCTTTATGATTCAGCCCCTGCTTATATTCTGAAAATGTTGAATACTTAATAAGTGTGCCAGGCTAGTTCACTGTTGTTTTTATTCAGTTCATCATCATTCAAAGTACAGACAGTTAAGTTGGCTAGAAGAAAATTACATCTTGTTCAATTTACAGTTAAATGCATTCTGGGTGACAGCCCTGTTTATCTTTCTTATTGTCTCATTGTGTGTATTCTTAGACCAGGTTTGCATTTCTCTTGTGGTCTCCAGTTGTGCATTCCACATGTTTTGACCATGTTTGAGAGAATCTCCTTCTGGGTTAGAGGTCAGCAGGAAGGAAATGCGTTACCAATTACTTTTAGACCTAATTCATTTAAGAAATCTCATTTTGGCATTTTTAAGAGGCAGCATCTTGAAACAGACCCTAACCACAAATCTTGTTGCCCGGAACTATTTTGAGTTAAATCTGAATATAAGTTGTATATAATGTTTTTATATAGTTGACTGTTTTATATTTATAACTATGAAATTATTTCTTTTTTTTGTTTTTGTTAATTGTAACTTGTAACTTTTTGAACACCTATGGGGTCACATTTAAAATGAGTTAATGCTCAGCATTTACATCCTCCTCCCAAATACAAAATGTAATAAAATACCCAGTCTGAGTAAGGACACACACATCAGTTTGTTTCCATCAAATAATTTTTTATTTTCAAATCACTGCAGATACACATTGGATAACATCTTTAAAGAGCACATTAGAACACTTTACAAGCTAAAAATGATTATAGCAGAGTCACCAGTAAAATTCAATTTATACAATAACAATTTCAGTCCTATTTCAAGTCATGCTAACCAAAAACATTAACAGGAATGTAACTTGAAATAAGGTAATTTAAAATGTATTTATTTGCAAGAAATGGAGACCCAATATAGTCAAAAACACACTGTTTATCCATTAGCTGGCGGCTGTTTCTTTCATTATTGACTGAACAGCTCATATAATTAAACCACACTTCCAGTGTAGGTATTCTGGCTGCTTTCCAGTTTCACAAAACAAGACATTTTATCCCCAGTGCTGCAGTTAATACGCACATTTTTGTATCATTATTCAAATGAATATTGTCATGTATTAATCCTAAAGTAAACACAAGTAGTGTCAAAAAGACCTTTTTTTCTGGAAAGGACCCACATCCAAGTTTATGGTGAGTCAGCAACATTTGAGAAAACCTTGAAAAAAATACTTAGATAACACTTGGACTGCAGTTTATATCTTGTCTGCATTTCATTTCCCTTTGTGCCTCACTACTAAGTCAGTTTGAATGGAAACAAGATCCTTGTAAAGTTCATCTACTTCTGCTGTTTAATCCTTTCCTAAGATTATAATCCTCTGTTTGTGGTATTTTAGCTTGGTAGTGTGGAAATGATTGTGATGTCAGAGTCAGATAATTTAGACTTCAGCAAAATATTAAATGGCAGGAGCACATCAAATCTAAGTGACAATGATTTTGTTTCCACATAAATGAACCTTGTATGGAAGACAAAAGGAACAAAATGCAGAATAAATCTATAAAAATAAAAGCTGAATTATGTCTAAATATTATGTTTTTCAAACTTTTTATGAAAGTGATTACTAGCCAGAATGTTATCCTACTAATTCTGTGTAACCATCAATGCCATTCCCTGCCAGGAACCTGTTTAGTTCTGATTTGAAAGCCTGAACAGTGCTAGCTGCCACAAGCTCACTGGATAGGCTACTCCACATGTTAACTACTTTCTGTGTGAAGTAATGCTTTCTAATGTTTTCAGTAGTTCTGCCCCACCCCCCACCAGTTTGAGGGCATGCCCGCTAGTTCCACTTGCACTCGCTAGCTTAGATGTATGTGTATACTCCATTCTGTGTATCCTCTTTAGTATTTGAAAAACTGTGATCATGTTGGCTCTCAGCTTTCTTTTTTAAAATAGTTTCTTTTCCTAGCACCCCCAGCTAGACCTAGGAACCCCCTTCCATCACCCCGAATGTGTCTTTTCTACTCATGGAATTCCTGGAGACCAACACTTCAATCCTGTCTTTACTCACTCTTAACTCCAGCCCCGGATAGGTAACCTGTGGCTTGTCCTTCCACAGCTGGGATCTCAGAGTGGGAGTAGGCCTCTGAGGAAAATAGTTCCCTTGTTGTTCCTGGGAGACCAGAGGGAGGAGACAGCAAGGAGGTGGACCAGGCAGACCAGGAGAGTGTGATGAAATGAGAGGACTTTCTTTGTCTCAAGTCTGCCCCTTATGTTCTCATCCCACAGGCCCAGCCCTTATCCTGCCCATAGTGCATGCTCTTATTGAGCAACCTGGCTTTGTGCCCATCAGGACCATTGGATGAATGGCTGAGCCCCTTCCTTCTTTCAGAATGTGCCTGCCAACTCCGTTCTGGGCATTTGACACCGCCATATCACATGTCAAGTTAATGTGTTTGTGCCGATGTAAGCCTACTGTGTAATGAAGCAACATTTCTTCCTGCATGATACACCCTCTGCCTGGATCACCGGGGGGGGGCATGTAATGGAATGAGGTGCTCCCCTCCCTGAAGCAGGAGGTGTGCACAATGGATACTGGAACCATGCCTTATTGCTTGGCACCAGTTTTCCCAAGCTCTGAAGACACACCCAGGTCATCTGGATGGCACTAGCCTGTAAACTAGCCTACTAGCAACCTTCTCATTTCTGGGTGGAATAATAGGAGTAAGTCCATCTCTCCTCGCAGCTCTTGTCTCTTAAACCACTTATCAGTTTGGTGGCCCTGTGCTGAACCCTCCTGATTTCTTCCCGGTCCCGAGAGCTGGAGACAGGATTTCAGTTTGCTTTAGCATTTTCTTTCAAGATCTGTAATCGTTGAAGGAGAGTTCATTTAAATATGGCTAGCCCATATTTGCATTTATTATTTTTTGCTTTAAAGATTGTATTTATTTTTAATAAATGCATTGCAATGTCTCATTCATAAACAATATGCAGTTTTCATCCAGCACATGATATTAGTTAAAAAAGGTTTTAAACATAAATGTAAAACAATATTAAATAGACTCACAACAAAACTTTCACTCAAGGAAAAAAGAAAAGATAAATTCCAACTTAGTTTCATATCTTCATTCCATAAAGTTATGTGTAACAGTTATTGATTCAGTGACTTAACACTGTACATGGGTAAGTTATTGTTTATTCACTAACAAGAAAATCCCTTTGGGGGTTTGTTTAATTATGTCTATGCCCCTATTGTTGTTGTAGGAAGTATAAAAAGGGAGACCAGATCTCCTCAAACAAATTGGCCTTGTCTAAAAGCACTAACTCAAGTCTCTCATTATTAGCTATTAAACTTAGATTATCTCACCATTCTTTGAAAGAAGGAGGTGACGGGACTTCCAGTCTGATAAAATAAGTCTCTTTAACATAAGAGCCACAGCTAAAACCACGTCTTCTGGGAATTAAGTGCTGGACACTAGAGTTCATTCCTGAAGCAAAACATTTATGTGAGAAAGGTATTTTATTTCCAATAATCTTTTCATACGATTGATGTACCTTGGACTAAATGTTTGAGATGATCAGACAGTTCCAAAGGATGTGTAAACGTTAACGTTTTCCTTGGCATTGCCAGCATTCACCTCCTGCTAACAAGTTCATCTATTGTGATATATTCAGGGAGCAGCAATAACTGTGAAGAATTTTGAATTGTACTGTCCTACCTTGCACCTCCTTGCTACGTTAGTATGCATTCCTCCAGATATTTGTCCATTCCTCCATGGACAGTGATTCTCCAGTCTGTTTTTCCCATTTTTCTTTGGATGCTTGTGAAAAAGAAACAATATTGCCATTATTGTCTTGGTGTGGCCAATTTGCAAGTTTAGTTCCATTCCTAATGCTCAGGAAGTATAAAACAGGGTTCTAGGAAGGAGTTTTGTAATGTGCTTCTAATCTGCAAAAATAGTACAAATGGAAATCTGTGGAGGTGAAACTGGGATTTGAGATCTTCAAAGGACAGTAATTTCCTAGTTATTGAATTAACAGGCCATTAATAGTTGTTATTCTTGCTTTAATCCGACCTGTACTCTGTACAGGTCTGTTAGTATATAGTAATTCACTATTATTCCATATTTTTCTCAAATGAGTAGGCATTTTCACTATACTGAACAGCATTTTAACTTTTTTATAATGTTAATAGAGGTGCATGTAACCACCCAGTCCCCTGGGGTTACTAAAATCCCATCAGTATTAGACTAGGTAGGTCTCTGGGAAGCAGTAGGGAGTTTTTAGAAACTCTCTACCACATTACCTCATTGTTTACCTAGCTAGGCTAGGCAGAGAATGAGTGATGTCATTTAGAACTATCGCAGCAGCATAAGCTCTTTAGCTGAGCTACAGGGGAAGCAGTTTAAAATCTTGGGGAGTTCAGAGTGTGTTTTCCAGTTGGAGAGTGAATGAGAAGGAGCTGTCTGTCTAGCAGAGGGCAAGCGGTGCCTGCCAGTCTCCCTGGGCTGGGTGAAGGACCTCTGGTCATAATTTTTCTCACCCTAGTGTGTAGAACAAAAGTGTTGCCTTAAGAAGTGGTGGAGACCTGTGCCAGTGGAACCCCAGTGGGTTCATTTTCACTCAAAATGTGAGAAGAGCCTGAGAAATCAGTGGTTCTATGGGACAACACCCTGATGGACTGAAGATTGTCACAGCTGCCCACAGAAAAGAGACTAAAATTGTTTCTGTAAAAGCTATGGACTTTGAGGAAGGAATGTTTCCTGAAGTGTTGTTAAATGCTTGTAACAAAGGGAATACCAACCAGTGAATATAGTGAGCATTTGTGAGAGTTTTTTCAGTTTAGTTTCAGTTTATTGGCAGGAAAATACTCCTTTGAGCAGGCTCATTTACTGGGAGGTCCTGAGCAGATAAGTCATATACATAAGAAAATGTAAAGAATGTATATACTGTACATAGTAAATATAGGTAGCATTATACAGAATATATGAAGAAACCCTCAGCATTTGTGAACATCTGCAGTATATACAGTCAAAACATTATATACAAGTGAACTTCCATGCAGCAGAACTAAGCAGTAATATATGGTTGAACTTGGGTTGTCTGGTGTTGTATGTACCCCTAAGATGGCTAGATTACAGACACTCAGGACCCAGTTCAGCATAGATATGTGTTGTTAAAGTATAATGAAGATAAGGATGCTTTTAACAATCCAGAAGGGGTTGAAGGATCCAGTTTGGTGTGTCCTAAATGTAATGGCAGAGTCTGACTAGGACCAGGGTGGGCAGAACCACACTTATAGTCACAGTTCAGAGCTAACTGGTTACCAGATAGGCACAGTTGCCTGAAGATGTTATCAATGGTACATCTTGTCAGGAGTTTCAAGTTAAGTGTGTGTCAATTCCCACTATATATACACTTGGTCAGAAATCCAGAGATCCCTAAGAAAAGGGGTGGATAGTTCATTTTGAGGAAAAGTTCATGTTGGAATGTACAGTACTGCTTGTGTTTCTGTGTGGAAAAATGTTTCTTCAACTGCAAGTTGTGTCATCTGTCCTGGACAGTACAAACTTGGGGGACCACCCTAATTCTGCTTAACATCTTGTCAGAAATAAAGTCATACAATACAATCTTAATTGTATGGTTGTGGACAGTCCATCTGTGAGTTCGAGTGAAATGTTATGGAAGCCCCTCAGATAGGAGACACAGCATAGCCCTGGCACATCCCTCTGAGATTCAGAGTAAATATAAATGTTATTTGTTCCCTAACTCCCCCCCAACCTCTTAGATGCCCAAGCTGAGTATTTATCCTAATGCCTGGGGTGATACTTATTTTCTGCCAACTTGTGGTTTGTTGCCTTGTCTGTGAAACAAGGGGGCTTCTGGCTGCAAGATGCCGATTGGGTTGCAAAACTGGGGGCTTATCTGAAGATCTTGGGGGAAGAGGACAAAGTTGCCATGCCAGTGCAAGTGCAGAGGGTATGTCTGTGGTCTTTCTGTCTGGTGGCAGTGTGCCATACCAGGAATCGTTGTGAGGAAAGCTTAAATTGTGCCAAGGAAAATGCCATCCAAACATCTACTGCATTGTGATTTTCTCTGAAAAGAAAATGTGCTGCTTTGTGCTGTTTTGCTGAGAATTTGATGCAAAAGACTGTTTAATGAGATTGAGAACCCTGTTGAAAAGTGCTTAAAAGACTGTTAAATTGTCAAAATTGCAAGTTCCCTGTGATTTGGGGACAAAAGAACATTTCTTTCTGTGGATTACAAATGTTTTCAAGTGCTTGTGGATTACAGTGCTGGAGTCGCTAAAGGAATTGTGAAACATGTACTTTTTTAGTTATTTTTTATTTATTTCGTTTTTGTTGACCAGGTAAGTGCACTAGACAAATCCTGCCTATTTTCAGGCATGACCCGGGGGAGGGGGATACAGATGAATGCCAACTGGTCTTGAACCAGATTAAGCTGTTGGTGGTATTTTCAGTGAATGAGGGAAATTTGGCCAGGACACCAAGGAAATTCCCCTACTCTTTTTTGATAAGTGCCATGGGATCTTTAACATCCACCTGAACTACCACCAATCCAGGCAGACTGGACTTCAGTTTAACGTCTCATCCAAAAGACAGCACCTCAGAAGTGCAGCACCCCTCTCATGCTGCACTACAGTGTCAGTACTGGGATAGTAACCCAAGTGCCAGATGTGGGAACTGAACCCACAGCCCTCTGATCTCCCAGCCTCAGAGGTGAGTGTGCCACCTACTGAGCCACTGACACTGCACTTAAAACACAGGAACTACCAGTTACAAATAGTCAACAATCAAGATTCCTCCCTTGAAATGGTAAACTACTTCAAATATCTGGGAGTACAGTAGTAGCCACAAATATGGTCTAGATATTTCATGAAATTTCTAAAGAGTTTCTGCTGCCCCTACTGTGTAAATGCAGAAAGCAGGAGATTTCTCTAGAAATATCACAGACATTCCAGGAAATATCTGACCATTTCTTTGGCTGTGACTGATAATACACTGTACTACTCTCAGCATGTTGACCTTGTTGCTAAATCTGCAAATGCAAAACTGGGAATACAAACTCTGCTTTACTACTGATGCCCTAAAAATCACAGTTACTAGCTCACCATTGTCAGTCATTGACTATGGCCTTGTGGTTTATGGTGCTGCAACTCCTACAGCTCTCAAAAGACTCAAAATAACCCTCAGCAAGGCATGTAGGCTTGTGTTGGGAACACACCGTCTAATCCACACATGCGAGCTATATGCCCAAGTGGCTGGCTCAACTTAGACGGTTGTATCTGGTACCAAATGTGCCCGCTTTCCAAAAAAATCAACGCTAGGACTAACCCCTCCTGGAGTATGGAACCTTCTCAAACAACCCAACTCAGCTAGGTGCACCAGGGGCCAGAATGACCTAACCTTGAATGTCCCTTTCCACAGAACCTCACAAGAACAACGGTCCTCTGAATATTGTGCATAAATCTGGCTTAATGCTCTCAGTGAAGAACTACTGAAGGAAATCAGACTGGGCTCATTTAAATCAAAACTTTGATTATTACTAACTCTGACCAGCATTTGCGACTGTGGCACCTAGCATCCTCCCCTCACCACTACTTCAACTGCATCCTTCTTCCCCCCCATCTCCTACCACCCTCCCCTCCATTTCACACCTCGCCACCCATCCCCTCACCCTCCTTCAAACTCTACACTTTTCTTGAGTCCCCTCCCACCATGTCTCCCTATGAACTCTTGTGAGTCTGCTTTCTCTGTACCGAAGTTTATTTCATATTTTCTACCCAGTTTACTCTCGCTACAATCCCTTCCCCCCTCTCCTATTCCTCTTTGCTTTACCCACCCACTGCCTCCCTACCCGTAGCAATTAATACCCTCTTTTTTCAATTTCAAACTTTGGTAACACTCTGGTGGGTTTTGCTATCAGGGCCCTGCCCTGGCATAGTACTTTTCAGTTTGTTTACATTGCTTTTCATCTAGGCCTCTGCCCCCAAGCCTGGCTGCTGATTTTCTGTTTTCATCACTAACACACTCACTGTTTTGCCTTCGGTTTTCTTTCATATAGCACTTTGCTCCATTGCTCAAATATTTGTTATTTGACTCAAAATCCTGTTTACCCTGCTCAGTCTTTAAATTCTTAACACACACACTTAGTGACCTTACTCAGTACTGGATTAGTCAAGTTGATTGGGGATGCCTTTGTGAACAGGAGCAGTTTAGGTAATAGTTTTATATTTTAAATAAAGCACAAGGCATAGAAAAAGTTTTTGTCCATGATCCCAACTCAATTTGTGATGTGCACTGTATAAAATGACTGCGGTAACAGACCTTATGTTGCTGGGGGTCAACCCTGCCACACAGTTCCACACTTCTGGTACACTAATATCTGTGTTGTGGTGAGTCCTGATTGGCTGAAGAGGTGTCAGTTGGCACAATATGCCCTGATAAGGACATGGCGACTGGTATCTCTTAGCCAATCAGGACACAGAAAACTCCAGACCCATTTTGCAAAGAAAAGTAAAATTACACATATCCCCACAATGCAGAGCATCATATGATATATATACAAGTCACCATGAAAGAGTTTAGTAGTAGTAGACTTTATTTGTTTGTGGTGCCCTTCCCTGGAGGCCCAGGGTGCTATTACAATACAACACAATTTATAAACCAGCAAACAACCACATTAAAACCAAAAAAAAAAAATATTGAGTTTATGCAAGAATAATAAAAACAGGCTAATAATTTATGATGTGCTAAGACAGGATGTCACTAACAATCCCCAAATGCTCATTGAAACAAATATGCTTTTAAAACCCTCTTAAATGCCTCCACTGAGAGGGCCTTCCTCAAGGCTCTAGGTAGAGAGTTCCAAAGGTTTGGGCCCGCTATCTGAAAGGCCTGATTCCTTGAGGTGTTCAGCCTAGCCCTAGGAATCACCAGAAGGCCCTCCCCAGCTGATTGGAGCAGGCAAACGGGAACATGCAGATGCAGGAGCTCAGCCAGGTAGTCTGGGCCCAGCCCATGCAGGGCTTTGTAAGTTAATAAACCTACCGTAAATGAGATATGCCAGTTCACCAGCAGTCAGTGCAGATCTTGCGGTGCTGATGAAACATAGCATGCTCTAGAGAGGCCCGTAAGTATCCGAGCAGCTGCATTCGTAGCACAGCATGCCCCCACTAACCCTAAGGTACAGAGCATTACAGTAGTCTAACCTGGAGACTGGCATAAGTTAGATTTGTGGCTCCACTGCATTGAAGACATCATATTAATGTGGAAAAGGATTGGGAGGAATTGATAGGTTTTGTAAGCTACTTCCGAAGTACTAACCTCACATTAAAATGTACGGCCACTATCAACAAGCAGGAAATCACCTATTTGGATGTCAAATTTTTCAAGAAGTGGGGAGGTGAAATAGGTTCAGATCTTTATAAAAAAAACAGACTGACAAGAATAGCCTGCTACTGGCAAGTAGTTGCCATCCAAAGCACCAGATCACAGCTGTCTAAAAAGGTCAGCATATTATAGCTCAACAAAATTGTAGTGATGATAGTGATTATAAAACCAGGGAACGTGAACCGAATATGTGATTTCTACAGTAATGGTACAACACAAAAACAGTCAATGAAGCAGTAGTGCAGGTGGGAACAATGAATAGACTGGGTCTGTTAGTAACAGGCACAAAACAGAAATGAGATGAGCCAACATGTAGCTTAATTATGACCTATTGTCAAGAACCTTCTAAGATCAAAAATAAACTTGAGAAAAATTGTCTGGCTTTAAGAACTGATGAGAGCTTTAAAGTTATTCTCCCAGAGAGCCCAGAGTTAGTGTATTGACCAGTTCAAAATGTAAAAGATATGGTTGTCAGATCACTGCATGAACCTGAAGTAAACCTGAATGCCCCTATTTGAGAAATGGGCCCCCCAAAATTAAATGCGAGATGTGGGTGGTGCAAATCTTGCCCAACAATATACCAAGGTAGAAGTGTGATCCATCCAAGAAACTACACAGATTATAGTGAACTCACTGAATACGTGCGATACTACTGCAGAAGTATAAATTTTAAAATGCCCTGTGGAGCTTTCTATGTGGGGCAGACAAAATGTAAGTAATAAGATCTCATAAGGGAACACTGAACAGCTAGACAAAAATGCAATATCACTTATGTAACTGAGAAACATGTTCAAGAAAAAGAAACATCATATTATTACATTTTTAGGATTAACAAAGGTGGTTACTTCGCCAATGGAGGGGCAATCTGGATAAAAATTGAATAGACAGGGAGCCTTTTGGATATATAAGTTGGAGACAAGACAATACCCAGAACTTAATAACTCCATGATCTGGCCCTTTTTTATAGCATGTTAATGTAAATATTGGACAGATGCAGATCAGGGGAGGGAGCCATCTGGGTTGATAATTCACTTCTAGCACAAAAAAAAAACCTACAATAATTGTGATATAAGGGGGAGGTACCCACAAGTAAGAGAACAAATATTCACAGACTGAAGGCACACTCACAGTTCTTCTTCACAAATGTTTGTGCTCCATTTGACCCCGTGAACTGGAACTTCCTATTCCATACCCTTTACACATTTGGTTTTGCTCCTACATTCATACATTGGATCCGAGCTCTATATCAAGCTCCTTCCATCAGGATATCAGGAAACTGTGCATTCTCAGAGCCTTTTCTTTTGCACTCTGGTACTTGGCAAGGCTGTCCCCTCTCCCCTTTATTATTTAGTGTTTATATAGAGCCGCTCATTCATACTCTTTTAATAAACCTGAATATCCAAGGTATACCGATATGCAATACCATAGTTAAAGTTACTGCATATGCAGATGATATCCTTCTTCATTTGTCTCATCCGGACTTGTCCATCCCCGTTATGCTTGCTACGATCACCAAGTTTAGTAGCCTGTCAAATTATACATTAAACCCTAATAAGTCTTCTATCTTTCCTCTCAACTATAAGGTGTTTAAACATAACATTATTTCTCTAGGACTATCCTGGTCACCGGACTCCCTTAAATATCTCGGCATAACACTTACACATAACCCATCCTTATGGTTCAAAAAGAACCTAGAAGCCCTGACTCAGGTCATTACTCAGGATCTTGATAGATGGACAAAACTCCCCATTTCTTTATGGGGCCGAATCAGTTTAATTAAAATGAATGTGTTTCCCTGCCTTTTCTACCCTTTCTTGCTTCTTAACTCATTCATCCCACTGTCCTGGTTTCAGAAAATGCATAGATTATTTACTAATTTCATTTGGTCTAATAAACATCCCTGGTTAGCGTACCACAAATTAGCAGCTCAGAAACTCAATGGGGGTCTTTGTATTCCCCATTTGGGTATATACTACTGGGTTAGTCATTTATCAAAGTACCTTAAATGGTTCACTCCAGGTCCCTGTAACCTGAAGCCGACCTGGCTCAAGACTGAATTGGATTTCATTCAGTCCATAGGAAACGACCCCCCCCCCCGAATCTGCTTTATGCCAAGATCTCTTCCTTACAAGACATTCGAAGTTGTCCAACACTAGCAACATCACTAAGAGTACAGTGGGGAAACAGTGCCTCCATGTATCCACGCACCCCAGAGAAGAAATTGTTTATCTGAGCTACAAAGGCCATAAATAATGTCACCAGAACCCCCCCATCTCCAGGTGGGGCCACTTGTCTCATCCACTGTTTGGGGGTAGTTCCCTCCTGTAGATGCCTATGGGGAGAGAAAAAGTGGACGAGAGTCAGCCACCAGTCATATCTCAGGGCTACTTAATTGGTACCTTTATAAATTAAAGAATGGGATCTGTACTATTGCTCAGTGTGGGGAGGCCATGCCACCGGCGCATTTTGACTCCAAGCCACACATGGCCCTAATAGTGTCCCCTGACTGCATACCCCATCTGAAGTTTGAATATTTTAAACTGCTTAGTCACTGTCTTCAGCTGCCTCTAAGGGCTATCTCCTATAAGATTTAAAGCAATGTAAGTTTGGCCATTACACAGCAGTCACTCTTGGGGTATAGGTACACAAGTTAACACATATTACAATGATCCCCACATTAAACCGTCCATTTCTCCAAAATTCCAACACAAGAACCCCCCCCCCCCCGAGTCCCACGGGTCAGGCCCATTTGTAATCAAAGTCCCAGCTTGCTGTAATCTCACCAGCTTCACTCAGGTGTGGTCCATTGAAATTTTTGAAGTAGTTTTTTCACATCCTGCAGTGTGGAAAGACCCTGGTGGTTCCTGGCCTGCTGGTCATGTAGGCTGTGTGTCTCCCTCCTCGATGGAACACTCCTCATTGGAAAGCTTCAGCATAGGTACTGTAATGTCACTGTCTTGTAGGCCTTTAATTGCTTTCTCTGGCGTTTCAAAGGTTTGCAGTCCCCCTGCGAACATCACTGTTAAACGTGCTGGATATATGGTCATAAACCGCAGTTGCTGCTGTTTGAGGGTGTGAAGCACCGGTGCGCAGGCTCTCCTTTTCGCTGATACAGAGGGTGAATAATCATTGTCAAAATAAATTCTCTACTCATTGTGTTCTGTCTCCTTCATCCGCCACGCTCTTGTAAGGAGTTGTTGTTTTACTGCATAGTTCAGAAGTTGGATTATTATGGAGCATGGCCATTGATCCAAGAGCTGAGGCTTTGGTGTGAGAGCTCTGTGAGCTCTCTCAATGTCCAGCTGGAAAGCAGGGTCCAGTTGTAGGGTTTCACAGAGGAGGGAGTCTACAAACATCAGCATGTCTCTTCCTTCCTCATTCTCTGGCACACCATGAATGCAGAGATTGTTATGGTGCAATCTGTTCTCCAGATCCTCGCATTTGTCATGAAGAGCTTGTTGTTCATCTAAAAGATGCATCACCACTCATTCCAGTCTGTCGGTCTGAGTATCCAGGTCCATAGCGTGCGACTCCACATCGTTGACTCTGCTTTCATTTATTTAATTCAGTGGTGAGTTCCGACCTAAAGCTACGGACCTCATTTCTAAACTGAAGCTCGGACAATATTGCTGTGTTACTTGGTTGGGCCAAGGTTGAAGGCCTGGATTCCACCATGTTTTCTTAGCTAGGCGGGGAGCTCTTACTTCGAATGGCTGATCTGGAATCCTTTATGCTGGAAATGCGAGTGGTCCTACGGCGATCTCCCATTTACTGCTGTGACTCTGTTTTTAATAGCCTGGTGAATTTGGACCCAAAATATTGTATTTTAGAGTCCGTTTTGTAGCCTGAAATGACGGTGCTTCCCATTCAGCCCTGCATGCCCTGTGGTGACATCACTGGAAGTCTTCCCCACACATTATTTGTTTTATTAATTGATAGTGATATGGCACACAGTTGGCTTCCCACCCCCTCTGATGAAGCCTGAGGGCGAAACCGGTTAGGGGCTCATTCTCCTGTAATTGTGCTGTTGCCTTACTTTGTAAGTGCTCTGTGTTGTTTTTTTTTCATATGTAATAATAAATGTATACATTTGCAGTGTATACTGGTGCCAGTCTTTTTGTTGCCTGCTTCTGATTTTACTGTACACAGTACTCAGTCTGTGGAGCAAAGTTTTATTTGCAATTATAGGCAGTCAGCCTGACATCAGTGGTGGGAAAGTTAATAAAATCACCGCTGAAGGAAACTACTGCAGAATATCTCGAATCCAGCTGGTTATACAACCCAAGGCAGCTTGGATTCATGGAGGGGGGGGATGTCATGTCAAATGAATCTGATACTTTTTTTGACTTGGTGACCAAGGAATTACATTAGGGTGGAGCAGTGGACGTGGCCTACCTAGATTTCAGTAAGGCTTTCAACACCATTCCATATAGGAGACTAGTAAGCAAGTTGGGTAGCTTAGGAATGGGTCCAAAGGTGGTAGACTGGGTAAGAAGTTGGTTGGGGAGAAGCTTCAAAGGATGGTAGTAAACAGAGTTCACTCAGAGGAAGGGGGTGACCAGTGGGGTACCTAAGAGAGCAGTGCTGAGACCAGCCAGTACTATTTAACATCTTTGTAACAGACATTGCAGAGGAACTGGAAGAGAAGGTCTATCTCTTTGCAGATGACACCAAAATCTGTAATAGAGTGGACACTTTGGGGGGAGATGTGGAAAGGATAAGTAGAGACTGAGAAAACTTAAGGAGTGATCAAGGGTATGGCAGCTGGGTTTCAATGTGAAAAAGTGCAAAATCATGCACTTCAGGCACAGAAACCCTGGGGTGGAGGATAAAATGGGCGGAGTGGTATTGACGATCACAAAGCAGGAAAAAAAACCTGGGGGTAATCATATTGGATGACTTAAAAGTGCCCAAGCAGTGTAACAAGGCAGTTGAGAGGGCTAGTGAGATGCTGGGATACCCAGGGAGGGGTATCACCAGCAGAAAAAGGAAGGTGATGTTGCCCCTGTATAGTCTGTTGGTAAGACCCCCTCTTGAGTACTGTGTCCAGTTCTGGAGACCACACCTCCAGGAGGACTTAGGCAGAGTGGAGGCGGTCCAGAGGAGGGCAACTAAAATAGTACAGGGTCTGTACCAAAAGCCCTATGAGGAGAGAATAAAGGATCTCAATATGTTCACCCTGGAAGGAAGGGAGGGGAAGGATATGATAGAGACTTTGAAAACCTCACGGGGGTAAATAAGATACAGGAGGGAAGTATTTTTCAGAAAAAAAGGAGCTCAAGAACAAGGGGACATGCTATGAAACTGGAAGGAGGTAGATTCAGGAGAGATATGAGGAAGTACTTCTTCACAGAAAGAGTGATGGATTCCTGGAACAGCCTTCTGCTGGAGATGGTGGGGACAAACACAATGGCGAGGTTCAAAAATGTATGGGACAGGTATAAGGGAATCTTAGTGGAAAGTATGGGGGAAGGAGAAAGAGCCAGAGATCAAGCGGGGTCTGCAGTGATACTGTAGGTACGAAAAAATGGGCAGGCTGGGTGAGCCAAGCAGTCCTCATCTAATGTCAAATTCTATGCTTTTATGTTCACTAATGTCTCCATCAGTCTACTCACAACAGAGGTGAGACTGACAGGCCTATAGTTACCAGCTTGTTCCTTACTTCCACCGTTAAGTAGTGTAACTATGTTCGCTACCCTCCAATCTTTCGGAACTACTGCTGACTGAACTGAGCTGTAAGTTCCCTAAGCATCTTCAGATGCATCCCATCTGGCCCCAGGCCTTATCTATCTTCAGAGCTGCAAGTCCCTTTTTGACCCTTTCACTTGTAAATTCCATCTGCCTCATTTCTGGAATCCCTTTTCCAGAGGCCCTTACATTGCTTTCCAGCCCACTGTACTTCACTGTGAAAACTGTGCAGAAGTCGTCATTAAGAACAGCTACCTTCTGCATGTCCTCTTCTATTATCTTGCTCCCTCCACCAGACTAACAATTTCTCCTCTCATCTTTCTTTTTCCGTAATATATCTGAGAAACTGTTTTTCCTCATCCTATTTAGAGAGTACATCATTATGCCTGTGTACTGTTTCCCCATGACTAATGAAAGGACAATGTTAAAGAAAAATATGTTATTGTTGGGGCAGAGCATATTAAAATCAGTGCTTTTAAAAATAAAAATGCCATAGCTTTCTGTTTCCCAAGCCACTTAGCTTTGTGTTGCCCCCACCCCAGATAAATCTTAGATATGCGCTTGGCTCACTTGAGACTGTACAAAAACTTCCAGAGTGCAGGTTTCCAGTTGACTATAGGGAGGGGGCTGAGAGTGTCTTTCTCTGCCTGACTCTGTTCATTGCCCTGTGGGTAGTGGTGAGAGTGTAGTGAGGTGCATGATGATGTCAGCTAATGTGTGTACAGAGCTAGGACTGCTTGATTGAACATTTGCTACTGTGATGGCCTTGGTCGGGGGGGGGCAGAAAGAGAAAGAGAGAAGGCATGTTGCTAGCCTTGCTTGTAGATCAGAAAGCAGCTAGCTAAAAGAAGTTACATTTTCTTATTAATTTAACATTATATCTCAGCAGGAGTCCGTGTCTGTTGATATTAAGCAAGACAGATACTTTATTAGAAGTAAAAGGGGTCTTATTTAGGGTTAAAAAAAAGAAAGAAAGTCAGTGTGTGTTCTGTGCTGTGAAGGGTACTGTATCAACTTACTTTGCTAAACCAGTAGGAGGAGAGAGAGAGAGAGAGCGAGAGAGAGAGAGAGCTTAATTGGGGGTGTGGCTTAGACACTATAAAAGCAGGTGACTCAAATTACAACTTCCTTTTGCTAGCCTTGCTTGTAGAGCAGAAAGCAGCTAACTAAAAGAAGCTACATTTTCTTATTAATTTAACACTTATATCTCAGCAGCAGTCCGTGTCTGTTGAGATTAAGCAAGACAGATACTTTATTAGAAGTAAAAGGGGTCTTATTTAGGGTTTAAAAAAAAGAAAGAAAAGAAAGAAAGTCAGTGTGTGGGTACTGTATCAACTTCAGAAGGCAGCTAACTAAAAGAAGCTACATTTGTGTTTACGCATGTCTGCTGTGTCCGCTGGGCACGCTGAAACTGCTGGCATTAGACAAACTTGGATAAGATAATTTTAGCATATCCTCTACTTAGTAAATATACACCTTTAATAATGGAAAATGAACTTAGTAAGTGTATGCAATGTTTGATGTATAGTGAGGGAAAGCATGGGAGCAAGTATGTATGTGCTAATTGCCATCTGATTACTATTCTTGAAGCAGAGATGGCGTTTCTGCTTAATATTAAACCAGTTTCTACTGATATTAGGGAACTGGAAAGTTACATTGATCTTATGGGTGAACAACTTCATTCTAATGAACAATTTCCTTCACTATTAGGTAGCATTTCTATGCCTCCTAATGAGGAGACAATTGTAACAGCTAGTACTAGTATACCTGTTGCCTCTGCCCCCTCTTATAAGGTGGATGATTATCCACCCTCTTCTCATGATAATGATGACTGGACCATTGTCACAAAGCCTCTTAAAAAAAGGAGGGGTGGTCAAATACACAACAGTGCCCCTATTGAAACTCGTAATAGGTTTGAGCAATTGAATGCATCAAATAATGAAGTGCCACATGATTTATCCTGTGCATCACCCTCTGTTGATAATAAGAGTTCAAAAACACTTTTCAATCAGGAGTTAATGCCCAGGAATACTTGTCCTAGTAAGTCTCAAGCTACCAAATCAATACCTATTAAGTTAATCGCTCCAGAGCGTGTTAAACAATTACCTGTTTCTGATTCTTGTACCCCTACTGTCTCAAAACAAGTGTTAGTCTTGGGAGATTCAATCATTAAGTATATTGACAGGGCGGTATGCAATAGTGACAAAAGCAACCGCACTTGTTCTAGCTTCCGTGGGGCCAGGGCATCTGACATTACCTCCATGATGCCTAAAATTTTATGAAATGTGGGGGAAAATCCACTGGTTATTGTACATGCTGGTGTTAATGATATAAACAACACCCCATTTAATCAGTTACAACAGGACTATGTGGCGTTATGTAACCTGTTACTTGATAGGGGATGCTGTGTATGTATACCTGAAATTCTACCTGTCCCGAAAGCAACATCTACCATGACACAGAAAATCAAAGCCCTAAATGAATGGCTGAGAAAGTGGTGTTTTAAGCAGGAAATACCATGTATTACCCACTGGGAATCATTTTCAGATCATTCTTCCTTGTTTTGCTGCGACGGTTTACATCTCAGTCGTAGGGGTAGTACACTTATGGGGAAAAGTATCACTAAAATCATAAATCATTGTTTAAACTAAAACAATGGGGAGAATGGGTCTATTCCCAAGTCTCTGAATACTTACCAAAATATTATTACAACTAAATGTAAATTCCTAGCTTTGAATGCAAGATCTTTAAACCAACTCAAATTAGCAGAACTCAAGCTAAATGTAAAACTTTAAATATAGGTGTGGTGGGAGTAACTGAAACTTGGTGGACGATCCTCAATTTGGTCCAGAGAAATTCCAGGTTATAGTTATATCATAAAACAGATTAGATAAGCATATGTGGAGTTTGTATGTACATACAAAATTATATTCCTTCTTTTGAAGTGTGTTCTCCCTTTCCTTTGGAAAGTATATGGGTTAAAATCTTATTGAAGGAGCAGTCCTATATAACTATTGGTAACATCTATCGACCTCCATCTGCAAATTCAGATTACACAACTGATATGTTTAAAGAAATTACACATTTTTCAGAATCTCAAGATACTGTAATATTTGGTGACTTTAACCTCCCTCATATTAACTGGGACTCATTCTCAGGACAGTCCTATGCCGAGAAAGGACTAATAGATGTGGTAGTTAGTGCTGGATTACAACAACTTGTTACTGAACCCACTCGAGGTCCTAATAATTTGGATCTATTATTTACTAAAATAGAGCAACAAATTAGCAATTTACAAATTTGGGATCCACTTGGGACCAGTGATCATTCATCTATTCTTTTTGAAATTCAACAGTTTAAAACTACACAAAGGAAGTTATACTATACAAAAAATTATAACAAAGCAAATTTTTCTAAAATCAATGAATACTTACAAAACATAAACTGGGAATCTAATCTTCTTAATTGTACAACACAACAAGCTTGGGACTTTTTTAAACATTGTAGATTATTTGGAAAATACATTTATTCCACCTAAGAGGAAATTTAATAATAAAGGAAAAATTCCACCTTGGTTCAACAAGACAATTAAAAATCAGATTAAAATAAAAATTAAACTTTTTAGGAAACTTAAGAATAGTTCTGTTCCATTTAAAACTACTCTATTACATAAATACAGTCTATCTGTGAAAATCTTAAAATATTCTATTAAATTGGAAAAAAATAAGCTAGAATTTAAACTAGCTCACACAAAAGACTGTCACAAATCTCTTTGCTCCTATATAAATAGTAAAAAAAGGCATATCAAGGACCATTGGTCCCATTATAATGAATGGCTCTTCTCTATCTGATATAGAAACCTCAAATCTCTTTAATAAGTACTTTTGTTCTGTCTTCTCTCAAAAATCACCTATTAATACATTTAAAGTTCACCACGTAGATTATCATAGGTTCTATCCAACTGACATTATACAGGCTATCAAAAAAACTAAAAAAAACAATACTAGTCCGGGCCCAGACGGTATACATCCATGGTTTCTGATCAAAACCTCTATAAATATTTCTATACCTTTGTCAATTATTTTCAATAAATCCTTACAAGAAAGCATTGTACCAAATGATTGGCGTTCAGCAATAGTTACTCCCATATTTAAAAAAGGCAGTAGAGGTTCTGTGCAAAATTATCGTCCAATTAGCCTGACCTCAGTGGCTGGTAAATTAATGGAATGAGTAATGAAGTCTCTAATAGATCAAGATTGTAAAAAATTAAGAATTTATTATTCAAATCAGCATGGGTTTACTCCCAAGTATTCCTGCACCACCAATCTGATATCTTTTACAATAATATAAGTACTCTACTAGATGTGGGTATCCCTACTGATGTAATTCTTTGGACTTTAGTAGAGCTTTGATAAAGTCTCACATGAAAAACTCATTACTAAATGCACAATCTAGGTTTGTCACCTGATATTGTCAACTGGACTTTAAACTGGTTGACAAATCGTTCTCAGAGAGTCAGAATTAATGATATCTTGTCTGATTCGGGTAGTGTGACAAGTGGTGTACCACAGGGGTCGGTCTTGGGATCAACATTGTTTAATCTCTTTATCAGTGATTTACAAACAGGGCCAAATAACTTCATAGTTAAATTTGCAGATGATACTAAATTGGGGGGCAAGGTTAATAATCAAGAAAATATTTCTGCATTAAAGAAGGGTTTGGAAAAATTATCACTTTGGGCAAATGAAAATCATATGCAGTTTAATCAAGACAAATGTTTAGTAGTGCATTTCGGTGTAAATAATTCAAAAAATGATATATCATATAAACGGACTACCACTTCACTCATCAAATTGTGAAAAAAATTTAGGGATATATGTTAATAATGAACTTACATCAAACGATCACTGTGTTAGAATGGCTTGCATGACCAACAGACTTTTGAGGCAAATAAAACGCACTTTTGTTAATCGCACTGAACAATGCCTTATTCCATTGTATAGGGCATACATTAGACCGTATCTAGACTATGGCTCCCCTTTCTGGAATCCAAACCAAAAAAAGGACATAGCAATTCTTGAACAGGTTCAAAGGAGAGTAACTAGAATGATTCCAAGATTAACAAACTTGGATTATCAGAACAGATTAAAAGCTACTGGTCTCTTCTCTCTCTTCAAACTAGAAGATTAAGAGGTGATATGCTTATGGTTTTTTAATTTAATAAATTCACCAGATCTAATGGAAAAATGTGGTCTAACTCTCTCCAAAAGGAGACATGTTCCGAGACTGCATAATAAACAGCTTGAAGTAGAAACTTATAAAACCAGCAAAAGGGGAAACTTTTTTCCAATAAGAGCATCCATTGTATGGAACACCATGCCACAAGAATCGGTAGAGGCAACTAGTGCCACTGTCTTTAAAAACAAATTAGATGCTTGGTTGAGGGATAATAGATAAATAATGTCCAACATAGTGTGGGGAACAGTCTTGATGGGCTCTAGCCTTCTTCTGTTCTTTCACACCAAGTAATACCAAATAAGTAAGTAATGGTACAAAACAATCGGGGGGGCTCACTGTGTGTGATGGCACTGCATTCTTTTTTTCTGTTGGGGAGCTGGAAGCAATGTGGGAGCAGGATAAATGTGCAATAATCAGAGTATTTCTTGGCTTGCATTGTTTCCTGTATAAGTGATAAAAAATTACCATTATAATTAAGGCCTAGTGCAACCATCTGTGAGCTAGTGCAATTTTGAATCAACTTGCCCTGCTGGCTAGTACAAAAAAAGGTTAAGGTTGACCCCTGTACTCCCTCTATGTTTCATCCCCTTGCTTCTGCCTGTATCTGCTGAAGGCCTTTTTTTTTTGGGGGGGGGCTTACTGTGATGTAGACAACCCGTTCTGAGTGCTGTATAATATTTTTATATATAAAGGCCAGATATTCAAAGGAGTTGCTCCATGCATAACGAGGGTTAACGCATGAAATCACACGTGCGCCATTCTACGATATTCAGCAGGAGGCAGTTGCTCCACTGGCAACAGGTTGCAAAAGAGCAATGCAAATGAATGCATGCTCAACAGAGGGGGAACCATGCATAACCTGCGCAACCTGATATTCAGTCGGGTTGTGCAGAGTTGCACATCAAACCCCAACCCGCGCCTGCACAACCTGAGCCAAAAAAAAGGATCAAGTTGAGGCCACCCACAGGTGAGCTGCTGTGTGCAAGGTAGCAACAGCTACCACCTGGCTGGCCCCAACTCGGTCCTGTGCCCCCCACCAGCCCGGTCGCGGGCATCACAGTCATGAACCCCCCACATCTCCCACAGCCCGATCGCGGGCATCACAGTTACATGCCCCCCCCACACCTCCCACAGCCCGATCGCGGGCATCACAGTTACATGCCCCCCCCCACACCTCCCACAGCCCGATCGCGGGCAGAACACATACATGTCGCCCCCAACATCACCCACAGCCCGATCGCGGGCAGAACCTGTATAAACCCCAGTGCCCGATCGCGGGCAGAACCTGTATAAACCCCCAGTGCCCGATCGCGGGCAGAATGTAACCCTCCCCCAACCCAAATAACTCCCTGGTGGTCAGTGGACCGTAAAGCCCGATCGTCGGGCAGAATGTCCAGCAGAACCCCCAAACATCTCCTGGTGTCTAGTGTCCCCCCCACCCACCCACGAAGCCCTCCACCCTCCCCCGCGGCCGGTGAGCGGCGCATCCACCCACCTGCCGCCCGCGCCCGCCCGACTGACTGTCCGGTGGGGCTGCGCCCATTGTGCAGACCAGCCAATGAGGCGCAGCCCATACCGTACATGACAGTCCAGATTTGTGAGATCATTCACAAGTCGTGTACTGTCAGGGTGGGTGGGGGGGACACTAGACACCAGGGAGATGTTTGGGGGTTCTGCTGTGACATTCTGCCCACGATCGGGCTTTACGGTCCACTGGACCACCAGGGAGTTATTTCGGGTTGGGGGAGGGTTACATTCTGCCCGCGACTCGGCACTGGGGGTTTATACAGGTTCTTGCCCGCACCGGCACTGGGGGTTTGAGACAGGTTCTGCCCGCGATCGGGCTGTGGGTGATGTTGGGGGCGACATGATGTGTTCTGCCCGCGATCGGGCTGTGGGAGGTGGGTGGGGGCATGTAATGTGATGCCCGCGATCGGGCTGTGGGAGTGTGGGGGGTATGACTGTGATGCCCGCGATCGGGCTGTGGGAGGTGGGGGGCATGAACTGTGATGCCCGCGATCGGGCTGCAAGGCCGGTTCCCCGACGGCCGCTGCCTGGCAGGGTGGCCAGGAGCAAGTCCGGGATCGGCGCACTCCACATGTAATGGCATGCAAATGGGGCCATAAAGAGATGCAATGGCCCCCCTGCGCCTTTGCATAAATTATGGCCCATTTGCATGTCACCTTTGAATATCGGAAATTTGGCGATGGCGCAATGGTACTTGGCGCCACCGCAAGTTGAATGTCAACCCTGGCAACCTTGCGGTAGCGAGTTCCACCGCGCCATGCGCCAGTGTTGTGGTCAGCGATATTCGTGCGGAGTTGCTCAGCGCAACTCTTTTGAATATCACCTCGCCACACCCCCGCGCAACTATTTTGAGCAGCGAAGGGGCTTGCGCCTCAGACTGGCGCAGTTTGAATATCTGGGCCAAAATGTATTAATGACTGTCGCTGCTGAAAAATCAAATGTTCTAGAAATGACCTCACTCATCCCCCCCCCAGATTTCAGCTCACAGCTGCAGGCCAAGAGAACTGCTGACAGCATGTATCACACACTCAGTTTTTAGAGGCAGTGTGTTACCTGGAAGACTTTAATCAAGGATCCTGTTTCTCTGAGTTAATTACAGAGTTGTTTTGGGTTAACTTTGTTAAGAGGGAAAATCATAAAAAAGGTTTATGATGTTGAAGAGAAAACACAGGTTATTACACAGAGGTGAGAAGTCATAAATGCTCATATGAAGCCTGTGTGAGGAGGGTACAGCATGAGATCAAAGAAAGCGTCATTTGAAACTTGAGTTATGCTAAGGTTGCAGAATAAATACTTTGAAATTACATCCTGTGGTTGTAGAGAAATATATATTTTTAGATATTTTGATAGAGGAGGAGCTGGATGACCTCATCCAAAAGGGGTTGGCAAATACAGCTTGTAAAGATTATTCCTTTTCACTACAGAGACACTTTTAGCTGACTCTAACCAAGATAACATCTGAGCACTGAAAACAAGTATTTAGAAAGCTAGACAAAATCTAAATATTGTTGTAGGAATTGCACTGTTTTAAACCTTGTTTTGTTTAAAGATATGCATGTCTTGTGATATAACAGTTCTGTATTGTGTTTGACGTATTATTATATATTTTAGTAAAAACTCTAATTTTAGAGAAAACCTGGCCTGTCTTTGAATTGATTTCTTTTGCTGAGAAATATTTATGGTTATAGCAGACAGCAGACATAGCTTGTATGTTGGTACCAAACTGGAAGAGAAGTGTTTTAAATCTGAGGTCTTTATTAAAGTTTTAAAGGGTTCATTTCTGCACGCCAGGTTAGGTGCACATAGGCAAATATATCTGTCCCCCCGAAGGCAGATATATCTGAGCCTGTGCATTGGGTATGCTAACAAGAGGTTAACAGTTTGAATCCCTTCAGAACTGAGGCCAAAGGTTGATCTGAACTTACAAAAAACAGACAAGAGGGTTATCTTGTCTGTTACACTGTTCACAAGACTGTGCTCAGAGGTTGGCACTTTGGGAGTAGAGGGCCTGACCTGCTGAGTGAATCGGTGACAGATTGGTTGGCAGCAGTGGCATTAATTTTGGTATCACAAGGTTATCGTTCTGTGTCAGCTGAGACCATAGGCTCTCTTACAAAGAAAGAAAAAGGCAGAGTTTTATTTCAAAAAGGAAACAGAACTATATATATATATAAAAAACACCTGGCTTACAGTCGAGTTCCTACCCATTTTATTTTTTTTCTAAAGTGCAAAGTCAGAATAGCAGTAGTTAGGAAAGATGGCGTCCTACTACAGCAGGCACACTGTAGAACAGTTAAAACAGTTGTGCGAGGACAGAGGAGTCCTGTTTGAGGTGAAAGCCAGTAAGCAGAACCTCATAGAGGCCCTGACAGTAGCAGATACCTAGAGCAGCGAGTCACAGACCGTGACTGAAAGGGACCAGACCTCAAGTGTGACAGAACTAGTGGCCAGTGAGGGTTCCTGAGCCGATGAGGCAGACAGCAGGGCCACTGTCAGTGAACGGCCATGGCAGCAGGGGAAGGTCAAAAGTATCCTGAATCCAGAGGTACTCAAGCTGCAAATTAAATTGTGGAGGATAGAACTGGAGGCAGAGCGACAACAGAGGGAAGCGGACCATGAGGCAGAGCAACAACAGAGGGAGGCAGACCGTGAGGAACGTGAGCACCAGCGAGAGGCAGAGGAGAAGAGAGAGTGAGAACACAGAGATGCAGAGGAGAGGAGAGAGGAGCACCAGTGGCAACACGAACTGGAGAAGCTACGACTCCAACCAGCGGCACCAGGGCAGGTAAGTGGCATAGGTTTAACTGGGACTGCAGGACTGGGTTACAAATTGAACTCTAAATTAATAGTTGAGTTTAAGGACAGAGAGGACATGGACGCCTTTTTAAATTCTTTTGAAAAAGTTTGTATTCAGGCTAAAATTCCTAAAGAGTCCTGGAGCTTCCAGCTATCCCCGCTACTTACTGGGAAAGCTCAAGATGCATTGGGTCAAATGAACAATGAAGACAGTGATGATTACAGCAAGTTAAAAGCTGCACTACTAAAAAAGTTTGAATTAATTGCTGAATCATACAGAGCTAAATTCCGTAAGCTCAGGAGAAGCCCTGATATGAGCTATGAGAAGCTAGCCACGAAACAACGTCAGTTTTTAAAATGTTGGTTGGAAGGAGTTGAGGCAAACACTGTTGATAAAATTGAAAATGTGATTTTATTAGAACAGTTTTATTGGGCATGCCCAGCAGAGCTAAAAACCTGGCTAGAGGACCGAGATCCAAAAACAGTGCAAGAGGCTGCTGAACTCTCTGACCAATATGCCAAGAGCAGACCTGCTCTGAGAATGAATGGGGTGAGTGTGGCAGTGCAGAAAGGGAAAAGCGCGCCTTCAGGGCAGCTAAAACCCTCACTGCCTCCACCGAAACCAGTTAGCCCCAGGTTTCAAAGAAAAGATTTCTCTGAAGTAAGAAATGTTTGTCGGTTATATAAAGAAACTGGGCACGTTGCCAGGCAGTGTCCAAGAAGGGCAAGCAATAATACGCAAAATAGTACTAGAAAGGAAGTAGGTTGCTTGTGTGCCCCTGGAAGCATGCCAGTGAACATGAGGGAACACATGCACCCAGTCATGGTAAATGGTGTACAGACACAGGGGTTAAGGGACACAGGGGCATCCCTGACATTGGTAAAAGGGGATCTGGTACAGCCTGGTCAGCTTATACCCAATAAATACGTGACTGTACAGGACTTTGCAGGTAAAGAGAAAACATTGCCACTGGCCAGTGTTCTCCTGGACTGGGGTGAAACAGGGGGAACTGTGCAACAGATGGCTGTAGCTAACACATTAGCAGTGGTTGTGACCCTGGGTAACAATCTCCAGCAGGGGGTGGTATGTGCAGTTACCCATAGCCAAGTGGTCAGGGAAAATTGTAGTTCCCTGAGCCCCCCAGAAGCCATTGGGGAAGATATTGAGAGGCTGGTTCCCCAGCCTGTGTCTCCAGAGGGGGAGACTGATAAAAAGGGGGTAGAAATTTCCCCAGTAGCAAGTAACCACCCAGCTACAGAGGATTACTCCAAAGAGGGAGGGGTGACCCCTTGTCAGAGGGTTGGGATTGACAGTGATCCTGAGGGCCCTGACGCTAGTGCTAGGGACCCTAGTTTAGCGACTGAAGGTGACCTGTCCCATGCCTTGGGAAGGTGTGAGGGGTTCGCAGCTGCTCAGAGAAGTGACCCTAGTTTAGAGAAGCTGAGGGCTTGGGCAGACTTGGACGGTGCACAGGGAGGTGACGGCAGACATAGGGTTTATTGGGAAAATGGACTTATGTATACACAGGCAGTACAGACAGAGGGAGGGATGCTAGGCAGGCCAGGGGTATCGTGAGCAGTTGCTCAAGATTGCACATGATGTTCCCTTGTCTGGTCATCTGGGAATCATGTGCACAATGCAGCGGTTGGCCCAGAAGTTCTACTGGCCTAACTTCACCCAGCAGGTGAAGGAGTACTGCAGGTTTTGTCACTGGTGCCAAGAAATAGGGAAGGTGGGCAAGAAAACCCAAGCCGCCCTGATCCCCTTGCCCATAGTGGAGGAGCCATTCCAGAGGGTGGGAATGGATATTGTGGGGCCTTTAAATACCCCAGCTCCTCAGAGAAGAGATTCATCCTGACTGTGGTGGATTATGCCACCCGGTACCCAGAGGCAGTCATCCTATCCTCACTGAGGACAGACAAAGTGGCAGATGCCTTACTTGGGATTTTCTCCCATGTTGGGTTTCCGGAGGAGGTTATCACCGACGAGGGGTTCCTTCATGTCGGACCTGATGAAATGTTTATGGAGAAGTGTGGGTAGTGCAGAGATGCACGATATCAGATCATCCACAAGCCAGTGGCTTGTGGTACGCTGAATGGTACCCTCAAAGTCAATGCTCCGGGTGTTTGCTGAACAGCATGGGAGGGACAGGGAGAAATACCTTCCCTACCTGTTGTTCACATACAGGGAGGTGTCCCAAGAGTTGACAGGATTTTCTCCCTTCGAACTCTTGTATGGACGCCGGGTACGTGGGCCCCTAGACTTGATCCGGGAGGACTGGGAAGGTAAGTACGCCACCCATGGAACTCCCATTGTGGATTACATCCTAAGGTTTAGGGAAAGGCTGAAGGAGCTTATGGGGACAGCCCAGAGCAACCTGGCAGCTGCCAAACAGAAACAAAAGGTATGGTACGACCGCAGAGCCAGAGCTCGCTCGTACATGGTGGGTCAGGAAGTCATGGTCCTTATTCCAGTCCGGAAAGACAAGCTGCAAGCTGAGTGGGCAGGATCGTACAAAATGGTTAGGAAGGTAAATGACGTAAACTACATTGTGGAGTTACCTGACTGTAGACAGACAGCAAGGATGTACCATGTCAACATGATGAAGCCATATGCAAATAGGGCTGACATGGTGTTCGCAGTGTGTAGTCATGGGAAGGGGACAGACGAAGGAGACCCCCTTCTGGACTTGCTGGAAAAAAGTAAGCGGAAGTCCTCTGTGGAGGCAGTAAAATTGTCTCCCCAGCTGACTCCGGACCAGATCCAGAAAGTGAGGGAGGTTTTAGCAGACTTTGCCCCCTTGTTTAGTGCCAAGCCTGGACTAACCCCCTTAGCAACACATGATGTGGCGACAGGGACACAGACGCCCATATGGCGGACAGCATATCGGGTGTCAGAGGCTGTCCAAAAGGACATTAGGAGGGAAGTGGAGGAGACGCTGGATTTAGGGGTAATCTAGAGATCCCACAGTCCCTGGGCCCCACCCGTAGTCCTTGTGCCCAACCCAGATGGCTCAACCCATTTCTGTGTGGACTACCGTGGACTGAATGCAGTCACAAAGTCCGACGCCCACCCAATGCCCCGGATGGACGAACTCCTGGACAAGTTGGGAGGGGCAACCTACCTTATGACTATTGACCTGACCAAGGGGTATTGGCAAGAAGAATTGACAGACAGAACTAGGGAGAGGTTGGCCTTCATCGCTCTGACAGGCTTATTTGAGTTTAAAGTAATGTCTTTTGAAATGAAGAATGCCCCAGCCACTTTCCAAAGGTTGGTGAACCAGGTGTTGAATGGTGCTGAGGAGTACGCTGTGGCGTACCTGGATGACACTGCCATCTTTAGTACCAACTGAGAGGAACACCTTTCCCACCTTAGGGAAGTGCTGTGCAGGATTTCAGGGGGCCGGGCTCACTGTCAAAGCTGAGAAGTGCCAGCTGGCCATGGGGGAGGTGGCATACCTTGGGCATGTGGTAGGCCGGGGACAGCTCCGTCCTAACCAAATAAAAGATAGAGGTGATTCAGGCGTGGCCCAGACCAGAAACCCAGAAGCAGGTCAGGAGCTTTCTAGGGACAGCAGGGTACTACAGGAAATTTGTACCCAATTACAGTGCCCTGGCTGCTCCCCTATCTGACCTGACAAAGAAAAAAATGCTAAAGAAAATTACCTGGGGCCCAGCCTGTGAGGAAGCCTTTACCAGACTGAAGGAGGCACTGTGCAGTGCTCCTGTTTTGACAAGTCTGGACTATAGCAAAACCTTTATAGTTCAGACAGACGCCTCAGACGTGGGTATTGGGGCAGTACTTAGCCAGACGCCTAGCCAAGGGACAGACCACCCGGTAGAATTCCTGAATCGGAAGCTGCTCCCCAGGGAGCAAGCGTACTCCACGGTGGAAAAGGAGTGTTTTGCCATAGTGTGGGCCCTGAAGAAATTAGAGCCATACTTGTATGGGCAGCATTTTGTGGTGCAGACTGACCACAACTCCCTGGTTTGGCTGACACAGATGGGAAAGAGCAATGGGAGACTGCTAAGATGGAGTCTTGCTTTATAAGCGTATGATCTGACAATCATACATAGGGCAGGCATTAAGAATCAGAATGCCGATGGGCTGTCTAGGGTCTATGAGGAGTGAACTGATTTGGGAAGCTCATCCCATGTAGGGGATCGATCCCCCAAATTCAGTCTAGGTGGGGAGGAGTGTGATGTAAACAGCCCGTTCTGAGTGCTGTATAATATTTTTTTATATAAAATGTATTAATAACTGTCTCTGCTGAAAAATCAAATGCTCTAGGAATGAATTCTCTCATCCCCCCCCCAGATGTCAGCTCACAGCTGCAGGCCAAGAGAACTGCTGACAGCATGTATCACACACTCAGTTTTTAGAGACAATGTGTTACCTGGAAGACTTTAATCAAGGGTCCTGTTTCTCTGAGTTAATTACAAAGTTGTTTTGGGTTAACTTTGTTAAGAGGGAAAATCATAAAAAAAGGTTTATGACGTTGAAGAGAAAACACAGGTTATGACACAGAGGTGAGAGGTCATAAATGCTCATATGAAGCCTGTGTGAGGAGGGTACAGCATGAGATCAAAGAACGTGTCATTTGAAACTTGAGTTATGCTAAGGTTGCAGAATAAATACTTTGAAATTACATCCTGTGGTTGTAGAGAAATATATATTTTTTAGATATTTTGATAGAGGAGGAGCTGGAAGACCTCATCCAAAAGGGGTTGGCAAATACAGCTTGTAAAGATTATTCTTTTTCACTACAGAGACACTTTTAGCTGACTCTGACCAAGATAACATCTGAGCATTGAAAACAAGTATTTAGAAAGCTAGACAAAATCTAAACATTGTTGTAGGAATTGCACTGTTTTAAACCTTGTTTTGTTTAAAGATATGTACGTCTTGTGATGTAAGAGTTCTGTATTGTATGTTTGACGTATTATTATATATTTTAGTTAAAACTCTAATTTTAGAGAAAACCTGGTCTGTCTTTGAATTGGTTTCTTTTGCTGAGAAATATTTATGGTTATAGCAGACAGCAGACATAGCTTGTATGGTGGTACCAAACTGGAAGAGAAGCATTTTAAATCTGAGGCCTTTATTATAAAGTTTTAAAGGGTTCATTTCTGCACACCTGGTTAGGTGCCCGAAGGCAAAGATATCTGGCCCCCCGAAGACAGATATATCTGAGCCTGTGCATTGGGTATGCTAACAAGAGGTTAACAGTTTGAATCCCTCCAGAACTGAGACCAAAGGTTGATCCGAACTCACAAAAACAGACAAGAGGGTTACCTTGTCTGTTACACTGTTCACAAGGCTGTGCTCAGAGGTTGGCACTTTGGGAGTATAGGGCCTGACCTGCTGAGTGAATCAGTGACACTTACTGCCTCTGACCTTTTTACAGGAACAGATTGATCTGTATCTTCTTTCTCTTGGTGACCATCCTCAACTATGACTTTACTGCCTCTAGGACAGCTCCTTTAATTACTCCCCACCTTTTCTCCACCCTTCTGATTCTGTCCACTCCAACCAACCTATCCCAAACAAATCTTCTCATCTAGTTAAAAGTCTGCTCTTCTGAAATCCAGGACTTCAGCCTTTGACGATGGTATACTGGGGCCAAGGGCCAGTTCAAACCATAAGATGTTATGGTCACTGGTTCCTAGTGGTTCCCCCTCCTGCATTCCACTGACCGTTTCTGAGTTGGTGAGCACCATGTCGAGAATGGCAGCCTGCCTTTTGGGATCCCTAGTCAGCTGCACCAGCAGGCAGTCGGATCCTGCAATGTATCTACCAAGGCCTCACTTCTGGTGCTCCTAGCTGCTGGAATGTTCCAATCAATGTCAGGCAGTTTAAGATCCCCCACTACCACTACCTCTCTCTTTGTGGCCCTCATCTTTATTTCTGCCCCTAGTTCTCTATCACCTTCATCTCCCTGTCCCAGTGGTCTACAAACCACCCCCATACACAGTTTCTTGCCTGATGCCATCCTGAACTGAATCCACAGCAATTCTGTTTCCCCATTCCCTCCCTTCCCCTTATGGACCCCTCCTCTACCGCCTCAATGCCTTCTATGACACAGAAGGCTACTCCATTTCCTTTACCTTTCCCACATCTCTCCTACACATGGTGTAGCCTGGGGCTGTCAAGTCCCACTCATTATGCCCTGTGGTCCAAGTTTCTGTAATGGCTAAAAGGTCCAATGCCCGCATCTGCCACTATCACCTGAAGCTCACTAATTTTGTTTCCCGGACTCCTGCCATTAAGCCAGACTGCCTTCCATCTCATGCCCGAAACCCCTTCCATCTTTTATACATCACCCCCCTTCATCCTCCCTCAACCTCCTTATTTTCCTTCTTGCCAGCTATGCGAGCCCTCCCTCCCTGGTTTCTTTTCTTAGGCTATTAGGAACTGCTGCCTTGCTGCATCCTTCTTCAACGTTCATAGCTCCAATTCTGGGGAGCTCTAGCTAGGCTTCTCACTTGCTCTCCTTTCTCAGTGGTTCCCCAAGCCTCAGCCTCCCCTGCAGACAGTTTAACTGTTCGTTAACGTAGATGGAAAACTTCTTCTACAACGCACTGGTCCTCTCTCGTTAGATGAAGGCTATCACCCTTTAAGAGCCTCCTGCCCCAGAAGCACCCCCCAGTTTCCTACAAAAACAGTACCCATCCTTCAGACACCAGCTCTTCAATCACTCATTAAACACCTCAGCCTCCTGCTTCCTAACTACATTCTTCCCATTCTGCCTACCCCACAGGAAGGACCTTGAAAAAGGCTAGAGAAGTCGTGTGTGCCATCAATCTGTCCCCAGTCGTCTGAAGTTTTGCTTCACCATTTCGATAGGCTGGGTCACCAGATTGTTGGTACCCAAATGTACCAGCACTCCTTCCTCCCCCTCCTTTACCATCCTGTCCTATCCTATCCATACCCCAGATGGCTAATGCATCAGGAAGGCATCTGATCACCCCTTTCCCTTCACCTCCTACCACCATCTTGACCCCTCTATATATAAAGTCCCCTACGACTAAAACAACTCCTTGCTATCTCCCTCCTGTTCTTACTCGCGGGTGCCACCAAATGCTAGGCAACTATTTACTGACACAAACTGTTGTTTTCAACTAAGTTTGTTATTCAATATAATTTACTATTCTAACTTCACGCTACCATGAAACACAATTCAAGTGAAAATCCAACTGAAAAACATTTTTTAAATAAAGCTATTTAAGTCCCTGGTAGGAGTCAAACCATGGTCTCTTGCTGAAAATACAAACAATTGTGCTCCTTCATGGATTCAAACAGCTGATCCTCTGTTTACTAATTGAACACACATCTAATCAACCACCAAGCTGCACTGAAATAAACTGCAGCTCCTGTAAATGTAGAGGTTAAGGGTTAGATTTTCAGAGGTCCTGCTGCAGGTTCTGATTTTTATTTTAGATTTTTTGTCCAGGAAAGGCACACTGAGCTAAGCTTGTTTCCACGTGTGTCCAGGAAGTACAGACTTGCTCAGGATCACACAGTACTGCACTTGGCATTTGTGGGTTTGAAACCCAGGTCTCCTGGATCTTCAGGTTCACAGCTTGGTACTTTAACCCTCTAGACTACACTGCCTCCCATTTGGTGTGTGCCTGTAGAAGAATATAGGCGACAAAACGTTTGAAGGCAAATTTCAAACATTACCACATTTACAGCACTTGCCACCACTTTACGGCAAAATAGAAACACAGAAACATGGAATTTATCAGTAGAAAAGGCCCAGTAGGCCCATCCATTTCACCCTTTTTTCATCTGCCTATTCCGATACCTTTGACCCTATTTGGCCACTGGCATCCCTCCCACCTCCCTTTCTTCTACTTATTATGCCCTTGTGCCTATCCCACACACGCTTGAAGCTCCCCACTGTTTTGGCCCCCCCCACCTCTTCTGGAAGGCTGTTCCAGGCGTCCAACCATCGCATCATTGGTAGCCCTCCTTTGGACCACTTCCAGCCTGTCCATGTGCTTGTGGAGGAGTGGCCTCCAGAACTTGACACATTACTCTAGGTGGGGTCCCACTAGCGAGAGATACAGTAGCAACACCCCCTTCTCCTGCCAGAAATCCCCCTCTCTATGCATCCCAGTATCCTACTAGCCTTGCCTACTGCCTTGTAATACTCATCTGCCACTTTGAGATCAAAGATATTATTACTCCGCAGTCCCTTTCTTGCTTGGTGACTGTAAGTACTTCCCCCATCTTATACACAGCTTCGGGTTTCTCTGTCCCAGGTGCATGACTTTGCACTTTTTGGCATTGAAACCCAGCTGTCACACCCGTCACCGCTCCTCTAGTTTCCCGATTCCTTTGTATTCTCTTCACCCCTTCCTGACTGTCCACCCTGTTGCAGATTTTTGTGTCATCTGCAAAGAGACACACCTTCCCTTCCAGTTCCTCAGCAGTGTCACTTATGAGGACACTGAAGAGGACTGGTCTCAGTACTGATCCCTGTGGCACCCCACTAGTCACTCTCCCATCCCAAGTGTCTGCCATTTACCACCACCCTCTGCCTCATATCGTTCGACCAGTCTGATACCCAGCTTACCACTTTCTCCCCAGTCTCCAAGCTGCTTAGTTTCTTAACTAGCCTCCTGTGCGGCACAGTGTCGAAAGCCGTATAGAAGTCCGGATAGGCCACATTTACTGCCCATCCTTGATCCACCTCCCTAGTCACTCAATCAAAGAAACCTATGAGATCTGTTTGGCGTGACTTCCCCCTATGAAACCATGTTACTGGTGTTCCCGCAGCCCATCTGCCTCCAGGTACTCCATCAGCCTCTCCTTCAGCATGGTCTCCATTAATTTCCCCTCCATTTATTTGAGACTGACTGGCCTGTAGTTGCTAGCCTCTTCTCTGGTGCCTTTCTTATGCAGAAGGACCACACTAGCCCTCCTCTAGTCCTCTGGAACTATCCCCATCTCCAATAACTTACTGAACAGTATTGCTAGAGGGGCAGCCAGCACCATGCTCAGTGCTTCTAGAACTCTTGGGTGACTCTTACCCAGTCTCACTGCCTTAATCTCCTTCAGGGTTTCCAATTCCTTTCGGACTCTGTCCTCTAAAATGGACTTCCCTCTGGTGCCTGCTGATACATGTTGGTCTATGCCCCCCCCCCCCATGAAAATTGAGTAGAAGGAATTGCTCATTTAAAATTTTAGCTTCTTCGTGATGTTCTTCTGCACAGTCCCCCCTGCCCTCCTGATCCTCTCCTCTGTTTGTGCCTTATCTGCCCTGACTATCCTTCCCGCCTCCCTTTGTTTTTCCAGATATACCTCCCTGTCCCCCTCTGTCTGGGTCTCTCTGTACTTCCTAAATGCTGTTTTTCCTCCTTTGCCACCATCCTTTGAGAACCATAGTGGCCTCCTCCTCCTCCTTCACTTGCTTTCTTCCTTCAAATAGCATGGAACTGTCTTGGCTGCTCCTTCCCTGATCTTTTTCCATTTGGCCCCCAACTCCCCAGCCACCATGGTATTTACTGAGGCAGTTCCATTTCTCTAAAATCTGTCCTCTTGAAGTCCAGGACCTTGTCTTAGTGTGTTTTTTTTCTCCTGCCCAATCTGTGTACCAAACCACACTGTACAATGATCACTTGTACCCAGGGGACTACCCACTCTGATGTCTGCAATTCTGTCCCTGTTTGCAAATACCAGGTACAGCACTGCGGTCCAGCTTGAGGGGGTTCCATAACCAGCTACCTGAGAAATACCCCCTGCAGGGAGTCGAGGATGGCCCTGCTTCTTGTTGTAGCTGCATCAGAAGCCCCACAAAGAAAGGCTTAAGGGATTAAATATGTACTCTGTAGAAGAAAGGAGGGAAAGGGGGATATCACAGAAACATTCAAATACCCGACAGGTATGAACAAGGTACAGGATGGGAGCATCGTCCAGAGAAAGAGATGTTCGAGGACAAGGGGTCACACTATGAAGCTGGGGGGGTGAGAAGAAATGTAAAGGGTGGTAGATGCTTGGAATAGATGCCCAGTGGATGTGGTCGGGGCTAAAATGGTTACATGATTCAAGAAAGCATAGGATAGACACAAGGAGGGGTGCAGACCGTAGACTGAGTAGGGCCTGCTCTGGCACTGTAGGTAGGGAAAATAGGACAGACTAGGTGGGCCAAGAGGGCCTCATCTGCCAACAACTTCTATGTTTCTATGCAGCCTGAATGCTCCAGTCTACACCAGCAGAATAAAGTCCCCATAATCAATATATCACCTTTGTTTGCCATTCTGCCAGTGGCCTCTCCGAAAACCTTATCTACTTATTCCCCTGGTTGGTGGTCTGTACAAAACACCCATGTAGATAAAGGCCCCAGACCTTGTCTTTAAACTGACCCATAGTAAATCCAGCTCTTCCTTATCCCCCGGTATCCATGTATCTCTGTGGCCTTTATACCTTCCCTCACTTGTAAAACAACCACCCCCCCCAACCTTTCCTCTCTGTCCTGTCCCGCTGGAACATGGTGTAGCCTAGTATGGCCACTTCTAAGATGTGGTTGTCAGTGCACCATGACTCTGTTATGGCCACCAGATCCAGGTCTGTCTCTGCAATGATTGCTGCAAGGTCTGGAATTTTATTTACTAGGCTCCTTGCAGTGATACCCATGGCTCGCCGTTCCTGTTGTCCCTCCCCCCATTATGCTTTTCCTTCCAATTTCCATCCTTCACCTCTCCTGTTTCCCTGGCTCTGTCCTCCCCTTTTTCACTACCCCCTGCCTACCCTCCTTAACCTCCTCTCTCAGCTTTAGTTTCTCTTTCTGACCCACCCATCCTGCCCTCCCCTTGTGATTAAGCCCTTCTACTTTTGGGGAATTCATTTCCCCTGAGCTACTCCACTCTGCCGATCTCTTCTCTGGGTGGCGGAGGCAATCTCTGACTACCGCAGTTTTCTGCCTCCCACTTGGATAGTTTAAATGCCCATCAAAGTAGCAACTAAACCTTCCTCCCAGGACTGCTGTTTCCCTCTTGGATGGATAGAGGCAATCTCTTTTGTACAGGCCTCTATCCTCTCAGGTAGGACCCCAGTCCCTGATGTAGCCAAAACCCTCCTCCCTGCACCATGCCTTCAACCACTCATTGAATACCCTGGAAGACCCTGGAGTGGTGTTCTCTAGCTGTATATATGGGTTATAATCCAGCAGGAGCTTACTACAGTGATGGAATTAAACTTTATGAGTTTTGGGAGCTATGGGTGTTCTTTGAGTTGTCTTTTAAAGTGTCCCCCCCATAATGATGTATTGTCAATGACACTGGAGGACTCTGGACCCATGCAAATACCATAGCGGTACCTCACGGAATTAGCATACATTACGCTACAGTACCGTTATTCTGCTTGCCGTTCTGCTGGTTTTGGTACACACTTGTGTACCATCTCAGTGAAGGTCACCATGCACTCTACCTGCTTTAGGCCCCACGCCAGCTCCTGAAACCAATTCTAGACCACCCCTGCTGCATCCCTTACCAGGTCATTAGTCCCCAGATGGACAATGACATCCAGCTCACCCATCTGTTCCAGCACCCTAGTGATTGTAAGGATCCACTCTCCATCCCTCTGTGCTGAGATGCCAGGTAGGCACCTCATAGGACTCCACTACAGAGGACCCTTACATGCTCCCTGGCCACTACCATGGGTGCCTCCTCCTGGCAGTCCCATACCGCCAGAACAGCGAATGAACTGTATAGTTTCACTGGGTGAGGAATGTGCTCCTGACCCACCACCCCCACCTTCCCGGAGCCCATTACAATCTAGCCATCTCTCCTTGGTACCCTCTGAGGCAACAGTGGTAGACATGGTGGCCCCTGGGTGGGGAAAGAGGTCCCCTGAATCCTAGTCAGTGACCTCCTCTCTCAGTCCCGAGAGGTGCATGCAGATGGGGCAGCACCTCAGTCTCCAGAAGGTCTCTGAAAATAGCCACTCCACAGCCACTACACTACACTCCACAGCCACTCCACTCCACTCCAGAGCCACTACACTCCACTCCACAGTCACTACACTACACTCCACTCCACAACCACTATACTACACTACACTCCACAGCCACTTCACTCCACTCCACAGCCACTACACTACACTCCACAGCCACTACACTACACTACACTACTTGCAACAGTCCTGTTTCTAAAGTGATGATGCATGTATCAAAGACTGACCCATATGTCATTATATATGATAGTGGTCTAACATATTGGTGCAAATGACAGGGATGCCCAGACACAAAGATGAAAATTTAGCCCAAAGTCACTACGAAGTAGGCAACCAGGGCTATAATCCAGCAAGAGCACACTACAGTGATGGAATTAAACTTTATGAGTTCTGGGAACTATGGCTGCTATGTATCCATGTCTTTTAAAGTGCCCCCCATAATGATGTCTTGTTGGCAATACAGGAAGACTCTGGACCCCACAAATAGTGTAGCGGTACATCACAGAATTAGCATACATTATTTATTTTTTGTTGACCGGGTAAGTGCACTAGACAAATCCTGCCTATTTTCAGGCACGACCCGGGGGAGGGGGATACAGATGAATGCCAACTGACCTTGAACCAGATTAAGCTGTTGGTGGTATTTTTTTAGTGAATGAGGTAAATTTGGCCAGGACACCGGGGGAAATTCCCCTACTCTTTTCGATAAGTGCCATGGGATCTTTAACATCCACCTGAACTACCACCAATCCAGGCACATGGGACCTCGGTTTAACATCTCATCCAAAAGACGGCACCTCAGAAGTGCAGCACCCCTCTCATGCTGTACTACAGTGTCAGTACTGGGATATATGCTGGACTATGCTATAGTACTGCTATGCCACTTACCGCTCTGCTGGTTTCAGTACACACTGTGTACCAACTTACGGTACTCGGGGTTAGTTGGTATGGCTGTATTAGTTTTTTTTTTTTTTTTTATCAGTTTGAGTTGGGGGGCTCTGCCCCCCATCCCACCTGTGTTTTTTAACATGGGAGTGTGGTGGGTGAAGCCCCCCAACTTAAATAAACTGACAAAAACCAAAAACCTATGGGTTAATGTGGCGTAGAGCATGACGTACCTCTCAAGTAGTGTAAGTAGGTCTGGAGTCCTCCAGTATCAAGAGCTACAAGGTTTACTTCAGGGTAGGGGGCATACTTCTCCACCTTTTGTCACTAAAATGCGGGGCATGGACATTTTTGGACACTCAAAATGAGGGACAATGAGGGACACAGACTCTCAGAATGAGCCACACATCCTCAAACAGGAGAAATTAACTTCATACTTACTGTAATTTCCTTTTCTGTTAGCTCCAACATTGTCAATGGGTATTCATTACAACTAGGTATAATGCACCCCTACCAGGGGACTGGCACAGCCCAAGCTTTTGAATGCTGGGCAACTGAGGATTCCTTGCACTATCATCATATCCCCAGTAATTACTTACTACGCAGTATCATGGAAGCTACACAGAAACACAATACAAAAATAATTGTATATGTACCATAATAAAACTGTTTTACCTTGCTATCTGACCTTCGGGGAAGGGATACATTTTATGATATCCACAAAGGATGCCTGAAGTATTCAGCTCTTCTTGATGAGAGAGCATGTCACTTTAAGGCGCGTCCCAGGCGCTACATGTGTCACCAACGTCACCATCTGTGAACTGAAGCTAATACACAATGAGACATACTCTCGTCATTTTTTTTTAAAAGCAGAGAACTAAAACTTCAACAGGAAACACACCTCAATTAACCAACAAAACCTGTAAACCTGCGGTTGCAGAAAATTAATAAATCAGTGTATAAATATACATATCAGAGTGCAGTGCAGCAAGATAGAGAGAGAGAGATCCACGTAGGAAATTTTACTAAAAAAAGACCTCTCTCCTAGCATGCAGGATAAGATTCTCCCTCAGGAGCCAGGGTCCAATGTTGGAGCTAACAGAAAAGGAAATTACGGTAAGTATGAAGTTAATTTCTTCTTTCTGTAGCGCTCCACATTGTCAATGGGTAGTCATTACAACTGGGTTCTAAGAAGCAGTACCCAGACAAAAAAAAATGGAAGGGGGGAGAATGTTATCCCGTATGCCAGCTGCTTCAGAATTACTTTCGAACAGCTGCCTGCAACACTCTGCAACCAAAAGCTGCATCAGCAGAACTCTGAACATCCAATTTATAATGTTTCCTGAATATGCGGACTGAGGACCACGTAGTTTCCAACTCAGTTAAGAAGGGGGATAAAACCTTTTATAGGTACATTAGGGAGTGGAGAAAGATCAAGGGAGGGATAGTGAGGCTTAATAAAGTGGAGGGTGGGTGGGAGGGTGACAGTGAAAAAGCAGAGATACTAAACAAATACTTCTGTGCAGTATTCACAAAAGAAGAGGAGGAGGAGGTACCTGAACCAATCAATAGAAGCACTCTGGATCGGGGGGTCGATACCAATCCATTCACAGAATAAAGGATTCTGAAAGAACTCCTAAAACTGAAGGTGGACAAAGCAATGGGGCCTGATGGGAGTCACCCCAGAACTCTTAAAAGAACTAAGGGGAGAACTAGTGATACCACTGACTACCCTTTTTAACAAATCATGGGAGGATGGTGTGGTACCTGAGGACTGGAGGAGGACAGATGTGATTCCCCTTCACAAAAGTGGGAGCAAAGTGGAGGCAGGAAACTACAGACCTGTTAGTTTGACCAATCACTTCTGAAGGAAAGAATTGTTGAGTACCTAGAGGCCAGTGGGGCACAGGACGAAAGGCAGTATGGATTCACAGTGGGATGGTCATGTCAGATGAATCTAATAGATTTCTTTGACTGGGTGACCAAAGTAGTAGACCAGGGAGAGGCAGTGGACTTGGCCTACCTACACTTTAGTAAGGCATTTGACACAGTCCCACACAAAAGATTAATAAACAAGTTAGCCAGCCTGGGAGTGGGTCCTAGGGTGGTAGCCTGAGTAAAAAATTGGCTGGACAACAGGACATAGAGTGTAATAGTAAACGGAGTTCACTCCGAAGAAAGAGGGGTTACTAGCGGGGTACCGCAGGGTTCAGTACTGGGACTGATCCTTTTTAATGTCTTTATAAGTAACATTATGGATGGACTGGAAGGAAAAGTATGCCTCTTTGCAGGAGGTACTGACAACAACAAAAATGGAAAGGGACCTGGGGTAGTCATATCAGATGACCTAAAGGTAGGCAAGTGATGTGAGAAGGCAGTAGGGAGGGCTGGACCTGGGGGGATACTGGGATGCATAGGGAGAGGCATCACCAGTAGAAAACAAGAAGTTGTTATTCCTCTGTACAGACAGTTGGTGAGACCCCATCTGGAGTACTGCGTGCAGTTCTGGAGACCCCATCTCCGCAAGGACATAGACAGGATGGAGGCAGTCCAGAGGAGGGCAACTAAAATGGTGCAGGGTTTACACCAGAAGCCATATGAAGAGAGACTAAAGGAGCTTAATATGAATACCCTCGAGGAAGGGGGGGGACATGATAGAAACTTTCAAGTACCTCAAAGGAATAAACAAAGTCCAATAGGGTAGCATCTTTCAGAAAAAAAAGAGAAGTGCAAGAACAAGGGGGCACAATTTGAAGATGAAGGGGGATGACTAAGGGACAACATGAAGAAGTATTTTTTCACAGAGAGGGTGGTGGATGCATGGAACAGCCTTCCTGAGGAGGTTTTGGGAGTCACAAACAGTAGGGGAATTCAAGAATGCATGGGACAGACATAAGGCAATTCTGGTGGGGGTAGGAAGAAGTAAGCTACTGGGCAGACTAGATGGGCCTTGCGGTCCTTATCTGCTGTCAGCTTCTATGTTTCTATGCTATTGGTTACCTAGGATCTGCAGCTTATCAAACAGGTAGGGAAATGGGCAGACTGGGTGGATCAAATAATCCTTATCTGTCATCAAAGTCTATGTTTCTAGGTTTCCTTGCATAGTTCTGAAACTGTAGCTTCACCACTCACCAACCTCAAAATTGCCACCGTCCTGGTGGAGAGAGCCTTGATAAGAGCCAGAGGCCTCTTCTTTTGTGCCACATAAACCTTAGCAACACAGACCCCCACCCACTTAGACAGGGTGGATTTAGGGGCCTTTTGTCCTTGTTTGGCTAGCCCAAAATTCACAAATAGATCATCTGACTTATGAAATTCAGACACACATTTAAGGTATATCGTAATGATGCAAGATAATTCAGAACTTGTACAATTCCTTCCCTTGACTATAGGACGTTGTGGACAGTTGGACAAAAATCTATGTCCTGGACTTCTGGAAGGTGATACTCACCTGAGGGATGAACACTTTTCTGAACACCATCTATTCTTATGCCTAACAAGGCATGGCTCCTTAACAGGAAGCCTGAAAAACAACACCTCCAGCGAGGTGGATGAAAGTGGTTCGGAAAACTCCTTGTAAGGAGCATTCAGAACCCTGAGATCTAACAGCAGATGTGTCCTACAAACACATGCTTATGAGTTCCTAGGCCAGAATCCCCCCGGACTGCGATAACAGAACCCGGCCTATCAATGAACTCAAGGTAACCTCTCTGCCTTCTTTGAGAAAACCAAAAAATTTCAGAAAAATAGATAATTGAAGAAGAAATCTTTTGCAACTGATCCAAGGGAAAGAGAGAGGCGGCCCCTATCGGAGCCTAGGCTACAGACACAGAGGATTTCTGGCAGCCATCAAGGAGTCAAGTGGTCTATTTTTATTTTTGATGGGCTCCTCCACTCAGGAGCTAAGGCATGAGCTCTATCATTCCTGGATTTTTTTAGGTTGAGAGAGACCCTGAGCATGTCTCTGCACACCAGAAAGTGTAAGAGTGCTTGCTGAACAAGATCCTATAAGTCCGAGAACTACAGTCTACTCAGCCGCTCAGCGAGAAACAAGGAGCAGCTCCCTCCAGAGCATCCTCACTTCAATTGCTTATCATCTCGGTATCCTTTGAGAAAAAGTATCAATAGAGAGAAATATGCTCTGTTGAATGCACATTCTTGAGGCAGAGCAACCACTTCCCTCGTCTGTGGTCACCTATGAGACTGAAAAGCCATCTTGGATCCGAGCCCTGTGGCTGGAGGAACAGACTGATCAGAGGCTGATCAAACTGGTTGAACAGGGGTCCAAAAAGACCTCCGGTCCAACTTCCACTGCAAGGGATGAACAGACTGCAACTAAAGCAGTCCAGCCCTGCCAGGGAACTGACGACAGTTTGGCGACTTCTCAAAACATCTCACATGCTTTAATGGTTATCTACAAGTGCCTGCCATGTGCAACATAACGAATGCACACTAAAAAGGAGCCAGGTGGTCCGACTCCATCTCCAGAACAGTGATGTGGAGATGCTTTTTGTAGGCTGGTCAGGATCCCCAAGTGGGAAAAAGGCTCCGATCTGTCTCCCACTCAGCTAGGCTGACATTTGTTGTGAGATCTAGTGAAACTTGCTCAGATCTTGCACATCCACTCACTATTTCGGGGAGTGAGGAAGGTAAGGGGTAAAAAGAAAACAAAACTGGCTGATAATCCACCGAGGGATCCCAAGCCTACAATAAACCCATTAAATAGGCCGAGTCTAGAAGTGGGCCCACAGGATTAAAACTGTCAGTGCTTATCTTGAGGCCCAACATCAGTCAGCCAGTGGGCCACTGACAAAAGTCACCGCCTGGGAAAAACATCTGCAAAACCTTTTCTGACCTTGTGCCAAAAAATTACCACCAAGCATCCAAGGTCTGAGATGGCTTGGAAGAGCTCTGCTTCTGGTTCACCCTTAGCCATGTGACTCTGGCATATCCAGAGTGCTGAGTGATGACTTTCTGCATGAATAAGCAGGTCATTCAATCAGGATGTAAGCCACCAGGATTACCAACACCCTCAGTGGACTCACAGAAGCTGATGCTTGGGTGAAGACACACCCCCTATGAGGAGGGTTGATCCAGTATCAAAACCTGAAATACTCCGATTAGGACTGATGCAGGGAGATTGACTGCAGGCATCAGTCAGATGCAGTGGGATTTAAGAAAGAACCCCTTTCCCTGAGCAGCCTGGTGACTGATCTCCAGGACTCCGTCCAGAGGACTGTGGAGCACAAAAAAGTTCAGGCTCTTGAATTAAGAAATCTGATAACTCCCAGACTTCTGGGGCCCATAAACTAACAAGACCCCCCAAGGTCACGGAACAGCAAGACCTGTACATCGGCCCGAAGAGAGCCCAGGAGCTCTGAGGATATCTGGGCTTTCCACCGCCCTTAAAAACTGGGGCAAAGTGACCCCTAATAAGGTGTCTGATATTATTCTGGCCCATCTGAGAACAAACTCTCCTAATCTGTCAATGAGGCACCGTGCTTGAGGTGCTGGGCCCTCCTGCACTGTGTCTGGCCAGTGCTCCTCTGATACTTTAACCTGGTTACTGGAGTGGGTTCCTCCATTTCCAGGAGCCAATTTCCAAGAGAACAGAACTCCCCTCGGAACTGTCTGTGCCGGCCATTACCATGAACCCATTGGGTTATGGAAATCTGCACTCTTTAAATAGCCTCCAGGGTAGAATCAGACCATAGGCCTCCCTCAAGGGGATGATCAGCATGTTAGCTATGATGCCTAACCAGACCCATGACAAGCTACATGGCCATCATGGTCAAAAACAATGAAACCGGGTGAGCAGTCTGGCTCTAGAATCTCCAGTAAATAATCACCAGGAAGGTGGAACCATGGCCATGAATTGCAAAAAAGGCTCGCCCTTTGGGGGAAAAATGCGGAACAAAACTGGCCAGGGTGGTGACTCATATGTTAAAGGCTCTGGCCAAGAAAATATGCACAAGATGCACCACTGCTGTGTGCTAACAGAGGTGTAACCCCTTCCTATGTGTGGGGTTTGCTCACTTAATTATGAAAAACTGATAGGGCCAGAGCCATCCATAGGCAGGGCAGTGTCTTCTCAGCAAGTTAGAAGCACACCCACAAGGTAACAGCGGCTGTGGGTTGCCCTGGAACTAGAGGACTATTCAAGTGGTTAAATGAGGCACCCAGTACTCCTGGAAGTACGAGAGGAAGGGGAACAAATTAGTCCACAAAGAAAAAAAAAGCCCATTCCCATTATTCAACCTTGCTCCACAGAGACGTTACAAGCATGAGCAAGGAGTCTGACCCTGGAGGAAAGGAGAGAGAAATGGTGAAGAAGTCTGCCCTCCCTACATGCACTGCTCCACCTGACTTGCACCGCCACCTGTGGTCAACCATGTGGTGGTACAGCAACGGGTTTCTAGCCCACCCACCCACCCCTGAGAAGAGCAGCCGGGCTCCAATCCTTCTCCCTGGAAGGCACTCCAGCAACTTCGGGCTTGCTACCCAACCCGGTCGCTGGAGTCGCAAGCGGTAGTGCTACCGCTATGCTGGCACTGCAGTTTTTTTTTTATTTAATTGAAAAGTGCCGGGGAAACTGGTGAATGTAAAGACCCAGAGGCGGCCCACTGTCACCCACATTTTGAGCAGCACACTAAGTCTTCAAAGCATTTTAAATTATTAAAAAATGTGCCATGTTCATGAACGCCAAACACAGCTAGTGAGTTGCGGACGGGAGGGAAGGTGCACTTTTCTTGTCTGCCAGAAGTAATACTGTGGGACCTTGGGCAGCACTTCTCTGTTGTGGATCTTCCACTTCTTGGCCCTCTGACTGGGAAGGGGGGTGGCATCTGCAGGGGATGGCTTGTCTCGGGGGGTCCTGGTGACAGTGAGATGCATACAGTATGTGGTGCCCCCAAATAGCAACGTCCAAGCCCTACAGAAAAAAAGGCATGCCTCCGCCGTCTCCACCAGCCCCTGTGCCCTGTAAATACCCCTGCATGCAGCACAGAGCCATTTCCCCAGTACAGCCAGGAGTTGCTCCAGTTAGCATCCCTGCAGCCATACCTCTCAACCTCCTGCCTCATAAATCAGGGACAAGGCTTAAAAAACTCAGGGGCAAAGGACCAAAATCAGGGACACATCTTCAAAATTAGAAATATCCACCCAGTAAGCGGGTAGAATATTGGGCTTAGTGCAAAATGCATTTTCTAAAGAAGAACGAGTCTGTAACTTTAATGCTTGACATTGTTTTGTGCCTACAGTCCCCACTGTTTAGCTACAAAAACACAAATTTTAGGAGGGACAGAGTAAACTTTTGAGGCAAAATCAGGGACACGTGAGAGGTATGCCTGTCGCCAGTAACCCCACGGCAAATGCCCTCCCACCAGCTCTCCTACACAACCCACACATGGGTCGATTTCAAGTATCGTTTATTAGCTCCAGCCTGTACGTCAGTGAGGTAAAACCACCGTCCGGGAATAGAACGCAGTCTGGGCCACAGAAACAATGCCAAAAGTGTTAATGTTTTTAATTGCGTTTTAATTTAAATGTGTAAGAAGCGCGTCGTCAAAAGCGTGTGGATGTCAATCAGCAGCTTCCGGGAGGGGGCATCCACAATATGGCGGCGCCTTTCCGTGCCTCGGCAGGGGGCGTTGCCATTCTAGTCTCTTTCTTCTCATTCTGTGTTCAAAACTACGGCTGACAGCATGACGCATGCTCTCCTTGCCTTACGTTGGTGATGTCATAGAGTTCGATAGGTATACTGACGGAGGCGCCCGCACGCTAGGCTCTAGTATACCTATACAACTCTATGGGTGATCCCGTCTCGTTCCAGCTTTGTTTTCGTTTTGCCGCTCGGGGCTTTGAGGGCGCATGCTCGGTCCTGTCAGTCTCGCGTCTCGCAGTTTGTTTTGGTTTTGCCGGGCCTGGCCGGTGATGCGCATGCTCGATGTCACACGCAGCTCCACAGGGACCTCGGCAACAACAGGCTCGGTAGCGCAGGAGGCTTGTTGCTAGAGCATGATGCCGCGGTCTCGGGTGTCGCGCGGACTCTGAGGCGATAGAAACGGCGGACGGGTGGGAGCGGCTGGAGCTGGGGCTGGCCGTCGACTTGCATGGTGTGGGGCAGCGGGACGAATACCCCATGAATCTGGCCAGCCAGAGCGGGGAGGCTGGCTCTAGCCAGTTGCTCTTCGCCAACTTCAACCAGGACAACACGTAAGGAAGGGGTCCGGACTGGGAGGGGGGCCAGCATGACGGGAGGGCAGTGAGTGGGGGGAACGGGGGTGTGAGGCATGCAGGCGGCAAGTAGAGTAAGAATAATGAAAGGGAGGGGATCAGGATTCGGGGGGGGGGGATGAGGTAGGAATCGGCGGAGATGAAGGGCCTAATATTTGGGCTAAGAATTGGCATTTCTTAAAAGGTAGCAGTATTTTAGCAGTTTAAAGGTCTAACAGAGTGCGATATGGAAGGTAACCTGCGAATGCCAACCTTCCCGAAGCACGTCCTTCCTCCACATGTGGATACACAGCAGCCTTTTTCATGAATGGAAGTCCATCTGTTTCCCTCTCCACATATGGTATGGGTATTCTGTTTCTTCTCCCTGCACGGAAGTACAGAGCACACCTGCCCCCCCCCACCCCAATACACGTACATGATATGCTCTTTCTGGTGTTATAATAACATTTTACAGCCACTAGCCCAAAGGGCTGGGAAAACCAGTCTCCCCATCCATATGTTCCATTGGCCCAACTGGTTGAAATAGTACCTCTTCCAGTAATGGGCAGCTATGCTGTTTAAAGGAACGCTTTACTGGCCTGATACCATATTTTACTATTGGTTACTTTTGACCAGTTTACTCTTCCCCTGAGGCACCCCCACCTAGTAGGGAAGCTGTGGAAGCTTTATTATGCACCATGGATGCATTCTTGTCCCCCCCCCCAAATGGGATTGCATTTAGAACAGTAGGATATCAGGCACACATTATGGATATGGAAGCAAATCTGCCCCTTGCGTCGGAGAATGGAGTCTCGCCTGATAAGGCAGACTTCCCATCCTACTTCCCCATGGGACTGTTTTAGTTAAGCGGGCAGTTTCATTTCCTCATTAGAACAGCTGCGTTGGCTTGGATGCTCAGTCTGTCAGATCAAAATATGTTACACAACAAAATGCTACCCTAATGTATAGATAATTCATCCTTTAAATGAATTGATAAATTAGTAGATGTTAATAAAGTTGGTTTAATCTTTATTAGTGTGTCCTAGGGATCAGCTGATGTCTGAGCTCCAATAGCAGTGCAGTGCACTGGGTTTGGAAGTGAGCCAGGGTATGGCTGTGATCAGGTAGTCCACAGATGAGGTGCTGCCTGTGTTGGCAGTCCCTGCCTCCGGGAGGGGACACTGCACCCTCATTGACCCCCTGTTGCTAAGCCAGAGAGACGACACAGGTGATGTGTATCCTCTGCAGGGTTTGAGGAAGGGTGGAGGGGAACAGCAAGTGGAATTATCTGAAATCCAGCATCATGATGTAGACAAAATAACCTGGAAGTCCAGATAACAGGAGACTACGACTAGCACTCTTTGGTCCTGATCTGACCCACCTGATCTTGAAGTTCTAGGGGTGAGTGTATGCCCCCAATCTGTGGACCCAGCCATTGGTGGCAAATTACGGAGGAACAAGAGATAGGCCAGCAGTGATGGGACTGGGAGGTCACTGGTGGCAACCTGAGCTCTGGAAGAAGGGTTCAAAAAAAGCTAGATAAAAAAAGTAGGTTTGTAAATAGCTTAAGTGGTTTTCCAGTTTGCTGTGAAACATTTACGGATGACATTGGAAGAACTCAAATCTCATAAATTCAAAGATGTTGAATTTAAGGACATTCTTTTTACTAAATACGTTTTCATGAGAAAAGCTCTTTGCCCCTTAGACTATCTGCTTAAAATAAATTGTACATCTGTTTTATGCTTTTTATTGTACTATAGAGATGCTTTTAAAGGTGTGTATCTGTAGTTCATTATTGTTACCAGGTTGTAATTGTATGGTTATGATGATAGTGTTAGACTTCATAGTCACCTAAACTCCAGGTCTGAGGTTGGACAGTATAGTAAAGGTTTGACCACTGAAGTAAGCAAACCCACGCAGGTCACAGTCCAGCTAAGGTAATACACCACCCCCACACCAGTAGTCACTGTGTATGGGCAGTCAGGAGGTTCATGTGAGGTAGTGAGTTGAAGGGGATGTGGTATGTGTGGCTTCTAGAGAGTGCTCTGGTAGATGGGACGTTGACTAGTATGTAGGAGGATGGTATTCCTGGTAGCGGTGTGAATCAACTTAGGGCTGAGACTTATTTGTAGAAGACACTAACAGGGTTTTAAATAATTGATTAGCAGTTTTTTTCTTGGGACTGTACTAACTTTACAGAGAGTATTTATATAGATTTTCTAGAAGTGCTGTGTTTGGTAAACACAGTGAGGCAACAGCTATGCATTTTCACAAAGATTTAGCACTTTTATGAGCAAAACGCTAATCAGTTTTTAGAGTTAAATAAATCCCTGCACTAAGCTTTGTGGCAGAGTTGACTTTGACGAAGGTATGCAAGAGTTAAAGAAGAACATGGAAAGGCTTTGAGAGAGGGTCAAAAATTGGTCTGCTGCACTTCTGTGCCAAAAAGTGGTGGATCATACATGTGAGGAAACAAGAATCCAGGGACAGAATACAGATTGGGGAGGTTTGGGGGTCAGTTACTGTGACTGAGAAGGAAAGGTGTCTTGAGGTGGTGATCTCTGGCAACCTTAACTCATCAGAATAATACGATAAGGCAATAGGGAGGGTGAACAGAATGCTGGCATGCATTGGTAGTGGTTCAGCAGACAAAAGGAGATCATATTGCACCTGTACAGGACTCTGGTGAGTATTCACCAAAAGTGCTGTTTCCAGTGAGGAACCCCTCCCTTGAAAAGGATAGAAGCAAGCTAGAGACAGTACAGAGGTGGGGACCAAAATGATTCAGGGCAGAAGGGAAGGAAGGTGATACAAGCAAAGATGTGAGTACCTCAACATATACATGCAGGGTATCCACTAAGTGAACTCCAGTGGGTTGGTCTTAACCAGAGGTGATAAAAATACTTGGGGAGTAGTATGAAACTGTGAGAGAGGGGTCACGATAGAGACCTATGAATACCTCATTGGGGTGAATAGGTACAGGAGGGGGGAGTTTTCAGAGGAGAATGTACATGGGAACAAGGGGGCATGCAGTGAAGCTGGAAGGGGGGAGTACTTATTTGCTGAAAAAGTGGTGGATGCCTGAAACAGTCTTTCAGTGGAGATGGTGGGCTTCAAGCACGCAAGGGACAGACACAAAGGAATCTTGGTAGGAAAGCATGGGGGGGTAGCTGGACATCAGTTAGGGTCTACAGTAACAATATAGGCAGGGAAAAATAGGCACACTGGGTGGGCCAAGTGGCCCTGGTCTGCCAACAAATGTTATGTTTCTGTGTTTTTAAACTGCTGGAGAGGGGGTTTAGGAGGGTCGTGAGAAAATACTACTTCACACAGAGGGTGGTGGAGAGATGGAAGAGGCTACTAGAAGCACTGGTCAGTGCAGAAACCATGTAGAGCTTAAGTGGGGATGGGATAGACAGAGGGCTGATTAAGGGGCTAGAAATGGCAGGGGGATGGTCATGATCCACTGTGGGGCATGTACAGCTTCATGGGCAGACTGGATAGACAGCAAGGCCTTCTGCTGGCAGCTTTGTTTGTTTCCACGTTTCTTAGATGACTGCACAAATTAAATATGAGTGAACAGACTAATATAATGGAAATCAATTTAAAGGGACATTGTCGGCTTTTTAGCCAATTTTAGTGCTCCTGTAATAGATGTGCCTGTTAACAGAGCTTTACCCAGTAATTGTTCTGATTGTATTTCAAAAAGCAGATGTACCATGTTTAATGTATATGTGTGGAGTCCTGTTTCACTTTTCAAACAACAATTTCTGTAGGAAATAGCCCTCGGTTTAAAAAAAAAAAAAACTTGTACTGTAGAAATCGGTGCAGTTAGCACTATGCAGCAGTCTATTTAGTTTATATGCCTCCAGAATCAACAGACTCGTTTATGCATGAGTTGAGCATCATTCAGTGCCATCCCTATGTTGGGGATGTACGGGAAGGAGCTGACCATGGCATTTAGCTTGGGATGACCGAAAGTCTTTTTAGCGAGAAATATACATTATAGATATGACACACATGTTTTTGAAATGGAATCAGCACAATTTAATGGGTAAAGCTCTGTTAACAGGCAGATCCATTACACAGGACACTAAAAATTGGTTAAAAAGCTGACAGTCCCTTGGCCGAGTAATCTAGTAAGGAATTCAGTGATGCTGTGGAAGTGAGCATAAGAAGATTGTTTCATGGGGTTAAAGAGATAGTGTACGGTCTCAAATTAATAGTAAGTATCAGAAGTGGTCCGCAATCACTACTTATATGTGAAATGTCCTTTTCTTTTCTGTTTTGCTAATTAGAAGAGTTTCTGCCTAACAGAATACGGCAACTACTAAATCTAGATGCCTAACAGGTGTGATGTGTGGAACAGCACTTTACCAGGAGGCTGCCAGTGTCAGTCCTGTCCCTCCCTATACATCATCATCAGCATGTTCTCATTGACTGTGACATCACTAGTTAAACTTGAAGAGCCCATCTCCTCCTGCTTGACTGGTAGCTTGTGACACGTTACCAATCAGGCAGCAGGGCTTGTGATGTAATAATGAGTGAGGTTACATGCCGATGAGGTATGAAGAGGAACAGAACTATAAGCCATCTAATAAGCACATAAACACACACTTCTGAAGTGTGTGTTTATTTTTTTTATTTTATTAAGAGCTTTAACATGTACGAGCATGAGCTGTTCATAGCTGTACATAGGTTCCACATCAACAATAGTTAACAAAGGAAAATTACACAAGCAGTGGGAGTACAATACATCATGGCAAAACAAAAAGTACAAGAGAGTAACTTTAACTGGCATTGTACAGTGTATGCCAGGACATACGCATACAGTGAAGCAGAGGAACAAAATACTAGTTGAGCATAGGTAAATCAGCCAGATGGCCTTGTCGAGTGGTAGACAGGAAGAATGAAAGGAGATAAGACGGGGTTGGGGGGTATACGTGAGGATAAAACAAAAGAAGCAGAATAAGTCAGCCAGGGGCCTTGTCGGAACGTGGGAGTGGAGTGAGGTAGGCGGTGGGATGAGGGAGGATGGAGATGTACAGATAGGGGAGGGGATATTGGGTTGTGTGGGGAGGGAGTAGGAAGGAGATTGAGACTGGATAAAGGGGAATGGAGTAACAAGTGCTGATGACTAGGGGCAGGAGAAATGCGTGCAATGCGTGTAGGAGGTGGTGATGCTATGTAGCGCAGTGCTGAGAGGCACTGCTCAGTGGAAACAGTCACAGGTGTTGTGTGAGGTAAGGTATTGTCGAAGTTTATGTTTGAAAAGGCCTAGCTTGGAGAATGAGGAGATGTGAGGGAGGGAGTTTAGCCAGAGGGGAGCACGGTAGGCAAAAGATCTTTGTCCCTGGGTAGTATGGCAGTGGGGTACTTGGAAGATCTGATTTAAAGAGCTCCTGGTGCGACGGGGCATACAGGAGTGGTTTAGAATGTTTTGAACCCCTGGTGGTGCAAGTCCCAGACTAATCTTTTTAGCTAGTAGACATGTTTGATATTTAATTCTGTCTTTTAACTGAAGTCAGCTCGTCTTAGCATTGAGGTCGCAGGTATGCATGAGTAGTGCTTCTCCAGTGAGGAGCCCGCAGGCCTTGTTCAGAGCAGTGGATATATGTCTGTCCCTGTTTCCATGGCGGAGCAGTATATTGCAAGCCCATAATCAATTATTGATATGACAGAGCTATGAATTGCAAGTTTTAGTACATCTGTAGTCCAACTCACTTTATGCCTATGCAGGAGCCCAATACGAATGTTGACAGCTTTGGCAACTTGTTCAGTATGATGGGAGTAGGATAGTGTGCTGTCCAGGGTGATCCTGAGATATTTAAAGTGTTGGACTAATTCTACAAATTGCTAGAATTTTGTGCCGGCTAGTTTTGGTGCTACTAGCTCTTTAAAGTACAAGTAAACCCTCTAGTTTGCAATTACGCTGTTTTAAAAAACAAACTACTTCATAGAACTGTAAAGGAAAGGCTGCTGTTTAAAACTGCATTTATGTAATAAGCATAAATATAGTTTTGTGGGATTTAAAAAAAAAATATAAACACCAGCCCTCTCTTTTAGAAAAGCCTTCATTGTCCACTCTTCAAAATGGCCCCCAAACATGAAACATAATGGTGTCATAGGTGCAAGAACTAGATGGCTCTTTTCGCAGTCATACCATTTTTTAAATGCTGAATTGCAGTACAGTTTTATCAAAATTGACTTAACATGCGCTTTTTTTACCAATATACGTTATGTTATGCTTTTGAATATTTTATCAGTGCAGAAAGTAAAAAAAAAAAAAAAAAAAAATTCTAAGTTGCATCGAGACTCTGAGCCAAATGGCAGTACAGGGCAGAGATGTACAGTAATTTTACCTGGTTGTCAAGTGGTTGTGGCATTGCTTCAGAGTTGTGAAACGCCTCTAAGAGTAACAGTTCCATTATTCTTTTTATTTTTCATTCCTCCGGTGTATTTAATAAGTCTGTTGTACTCCATTCAGATCATGATAGTATCAGTGACATTCCCCCCTACCTGCCAGCAAGCCACTGCTGCCAGTGCCGCATCAAGCCTGGTCCAAAATCTCATGGCCCCACCAAGATCCCTAAGTAGACTGTTATAAAAAAAAAAAAACTCCCTCCTTAGACTGCATAGTTTCAGAAATGCACACAGTACCAAGAATACTTCCTCTTTCTTGACTGGCACTGGTAAATGACATGTGACCACATCATTTACCAGTGCCATTTGGAAAGAAAGGCACATTCTCAGTAGAGTGCACAGTTCTGTAACTATGCAGTCTTAAGGAGTTTTTTTTTTTTTTTTTATAAAACAGTCTACTTGGGGATCTTGGTGGGACCGTGAGCCAGACCAGGTTTGATGTGGTGGTAGCAAGGGCAGGTGGGGGTGTTGCTAATACTATCATAATTTGGATGGACTTCAACGGACTTACCAGGTACACTTGCAGAGGTTGCTACTTCAATGAAAATTGAGCACATTGAAGAGCCATTAGACTTTTATCAGTGTAGTGCCTCATGAAAGTAGAGGCATCTGTATCGGCATAACGGGCCATGGACTGATTGACATTTATGATATCACTGGTTGGGGCATCTATAATGGCACAATAGAGGGACCACCTACGTAGCTGGTTTAAGGAAAAAAAAAACTGTAGCATGGCTTCCCTTCCCTTTTGGAAAAGGCATTCAGTTTAACGGTCAACTGCATTAGAACAGAGCTTTTTATGCATTAGCCAGCTTAGTTAGAAACACAGCTGTTTTTAATGTGGATTTTTCTGATTGGCTTGGAGGTCGTTCTGACAGCTGGTAACTTTCAGCTCGTTTTCGGGCCTTGCATTTTTGTAGTGACAGTGACAACACAGCAGGAATGAATGTTCTTACCCCAGGAGTCCTTTAGCATCAGTAACTTTTTTGAACTTGGCTAGCTTGCTGCAGCTGCCCTGGTGTGCCTTTAAGAGACATTTATTTATTTAGTTTTTGTTGACCGAATAAGTGCACTAGACAGATCCTGCCTATTTTCAGGCACAACCCGGGGGAGGGAGATACAGATGAATGCCAACTGACCTTGAACCAATTTAAGCTGTTGGAGCTAATTTTTAGTGAATGAGGGAAATTTGGCCATGACACCGGGGAAATTCCCCTACTCGTTTTTTTGATAAGTGCCATGGGATCTTTAACATCCTCCTGAACTACCACCAATCCAGGCAGATGGGACCTTGGTTTAACGTTTCATCGGAAAGACGGCACCTCAGAAGTACAGCACCCCTCTCATGCTGCACTACAGTGTCAGTAATGGGATATTAACCCAAGTGCCAGATGTGGGAACTGAACCCACAACTCTCTGATCTCCGGCCTCAGAGGCAAGTGTGCTACCTACTGAGCCACTGACACTTTAAATGAGTGTAGGGCCAAGCCAATCAAAAGATAGGCGGGGGTGTGAGCTGAGTGAGAGCTGTTGAATGCTTCAGAATTTTTTCTCTGCTGGACTGAGCAATATTGCCTCTGAGGTGTCTCCCAACTTTCCTTGTTGACAGCCTCCTAGTGCTTATCTGGGTAAAGTTTTCCTCATAAATTATTTCCTTTAGTGTGCTGAGTGAAAGTTTTACTTTTCATTAGCACTAACAGAATTTTTATTTTTAGCATGTGGCCTTTTAAGCTTGATTTTACTGTGACTATTTCAGTTTAAATAATTTTATAAGTGGGTGCTTATTTTGATGGTTTCCTTCATTTTTGAGGCAAATTCTTGTAGGAACCATTGAATTAGGAGTCAGTTACCTTGTTTTTACTTCAGACCTATGTAGGGTTTACCGTGAGGCACCTGCAGTAGATTTCAAATTTAAACAGTGCCTGGGGGTTTTCTCCCCAGATTGGCAATTTCGAGGAAACCTTTTTTGTTATATTACTGGACCTTGGTATCATCTGTGTCAGGACCGCCCATAAAGGTCCAGCAGCCAGCTGTACGCAGTTGAGTATTACTGGGTTTCTATTAAGATTGGCACAGGTATAGATCCCAGTTTTACAACTAAAAAAAAAAAAAAGGGCACTGGTAATAGACAGAGTTTATTAACTGGGGCAGGACTGGCCGGTGGCATTTTCACAGAACCCTGCACTCAGTGCTTAGGTCCAGAACTGGTTTACTTTGCTTAAATTGGCAAACATAGCAGACAAACCTTTGATTATTATGGCTGAGGATAAATCAGAGGCTTCCGACGAGGGGCCCTTCAAAAGTACTGATAACCAAAAGCAGAGGTGCTGAGGAACCCTCCAGATCCCAGCCAAAAAAATAAAGCTTCCAAAGATGAAGTTCCTCACAAATTGAAAAATAATATGAGTGACAAAAAAGGAAGCTTGATCAAGCCTCTGATGAAGTGGCTAAAAAGAAACTCTGTCAAGACAGATATGCTCCCTGGCAGAGAGACCTAGAACTTAAAGCGCTGAGGACAGAACATCAGAAGTTGTAAAGGGAGGAGATAGAGAGAAGTCTCTTCTTTCTCAAACAAAAGTACTACGAGGGAGGCCCCAGAAGGACTAGATTACTAGCAGCTCGCTTGAGACAGTATAAAGACAGGGCCACAATAACTAAAGTTGTTTCTCCAACCACAGGCCAGATGACCAATAAGACGAAGGAGATTACAGAGGCTTTTGTCACCTACTTTGCCAAACTGTATACCAGACAGGCGCAGCCACCAGCCCAGGCAATCATGGATTATCTGGGGACAATCCCCCTCCCTAAACTCACAAGGGAAGAAGGCCAGGCGTTAACCAGGCCAATTACACAAGCAGAGATCCTAAATACTATTAAGGGCCTGAAGAGTGGGAAGTGCCCAGGACCTGATGGCTTTGGGGCCGAATTCTATAAGACCTTTGTTGCAAGCATTTACTGTCAGGCGTCTCTAGGAGATATGGCGTGGAGGCGCGACCAGTTCCCCCATCATGGCAATACGCCACAATCTCACTCACCCCAAAAGAAAATAAAGATCCCTCTCGTTGTGAATCTTATCGGCCAATCTCTCTCTTGAACTCAGACTATAAAATCTTTACTTCAATTCTCGCTTCGAGATTGAACCCAATTCTCCAAACACTCATTAATCTGGACCAGACGGGGTTTGTCCAGGGCCGTCAGGCCCCAGACGGGGTTAGATCAGCGATCAATATAATTGACACCATCCACTCACGCGCCTTCCCATGTCTCATGAGTTTAGGACGCGAGAAGGCCTTATAAGGTCTCCTGGTCATTTCTATTTGCGGTCTTGGAAAAGATGGGATTCCCGCAATCCTTTATTAATAGTTTAAAGTCTTTGTACTCTGGTCCAGAAGCGTGTGTCAGGGTCAACGGGGGTCTTTCAGATAGATTTACACTTAATAGGGGCACCCGACAGGGCTGCCCACTGTCCCCATTGTTGTTCGCCCTTTATATAGAGCCACTAGCCGAGGTCATTCGTACCTCCCCTGGAATACAGGGAATTGAGGTGGGGGGGCAGCAGCGGAGGATATCGTTGTATGCAGACGATGTTTTGCTCTGCATGTCCCACCCAGAATTAGTTATTCCTCAGGTGTGGTCAGTACTGTCAGAATTTGGCGAATATTCGGGGTATGCCCTCAATAGGACCAAAACGGAGGTGCTTTGTTTCTACTACTCCCCTTCCCATAGACTAAGGGAACTCTTACCGCTTAACTGGCAGGCGGACAAAATGAAGTATTTGGGGGCTACCCTGACTAAACATAACTCACAGCTTTTTAAGGCAAACTATGTACCACTCGCCAACCAAGTGCAAAGGGACCTAGACAGATGGTCCTTGCTGAATTTTCCGCTCTACTCGAGAATCCACCCATTTCCATGAATATCCTGCCCAAATTTCTATACCTGTTTAATGCCTCCACTTTATACCTAAAATTCATTTCTTTGACTGGCACAGAATGATCGTAAGTTTATCTGGAACAATAAAAATCTAGAATAAATGTTCAGATCCTCCAACTGGCTAAGATAAAGGGGCAGATCCTTACCAGACCTTGAAGATTATTACCGCCACACAAGTGAAGAGGGCACTACAATGGTCTGTTCCTTCATGTGCAGCTAATGGAAAGAGATGGAGACACTGGAGGAGGAGGAACGGGCCCAGTGTTGTAGACTCGCTCCTTACAGTTTAGCACGGACAGAGCTCATCCCTCCCTCACTAATGACGGTCAGGGACACTCTGAGGGCCACCCATAGGACCTGGCAGAAGTACAAATTAAGAACCTCCTTATGGCCGCTGCATAGGTTATCATGGGACGCTGATTTTACACCATCCCTCCTTGACCATACCTTTAGGACCTGGGAGAAGGGGGGCTTAATCTTCGTTCGGCAGTTTTTCGGAAGGAGAGGTAGTGGATTTTGGAACCCTATGCAGAGAATATGGACTGCATAGAACGGATCATTTCAGATATTTGCAGGCGAGAGATTATATCCTCTCCTGCCGAAAAAGGGATGTTTCAGGGGGAAAGGCGGCTCCCCTTCTAGAGAGTCTCCACATATTAACATCGCAGAAATCATCGGGTCTCATTTCCATGCTTTATAAAGCCCTGATGGGATTAAGAAAGGATCCGCTGATTAAAGTCAAAGGGAGGTGGCTGGAGGAGGGGCAGGTGGGCCCACAGGAAATCGACTGGGAGTCGGTATTTAGGCTGGCCTCCAGAACTACTTGTTCACCCTTCTGGCAGGAATTCAGTTGGAAGGTGAGGATACGTTATTTTTTCTCGCCTTTGTCACTGAACAAAAGATCCCCTGATCGGGACCCGGTTTGCTGGAGGCTGTGTGGGGAGACTCGGGCGAACTATCTGCATGTCTGGTGGTCCTGTCCTCGGATTAAGCCCTGCTGGGAGTGGTGACTCAAGCACTGGCAGAGCTGTTTGACCTGGGCCTTCCCTGGATTGGACAAATCTCATACAGGAAGTCCCCTCAGAACCTGGCTGGAGCAGATCGTTATATCTTTGGTCCTCCTCTTGGCGGCAGCCCATAAGTCAATCACTAGGTTGTGGTTGAAAAAAGATCCCCTAACCTGGTTGATTGGATTGGAGTAGTGTAGGAGGTAGGCGGATATGGAGGAAATAACCTAGAAGATGGTATAGGTTACGATTTATGTCCGCAGATAGGTGAAATAGGAGGTATGGCGGGGTAAAGTTGAGCTCCCCGGTGAGCCTCGGTGGCGCTGCCGGGATCTCTCTGCAGTCTGGAAGCTGACTAATGGAAACACCCTCTAAAACAATCTCAGACTGGGGTAGCCGGGGATGGCCCAATTAGTTGAGGGGAGAGCCGGACGGGGCTTGTCCCCCTTAAGATTCTGGAGATGTTCTTATGATACCTGAAATATATGGATGTGGGTCACTTCCTTTCTACTAAATTTACCACTGGTTGTTTCTCTAAATGGTTTGTGTCTTTGTAATTGGAACTGACTCTGTCTGGCTGGTCCATTTTAAATGTACCCAATGAATACCAATAAACTTAAATTTAAAAATAAAAAGACAGATATGCTCCCGTTGCTTCTGGGAAAGCCAATAGTGAGACAACAGGCAGCTTAAAGCATACAGAAAAAACAAAACACTTATAAACTGCGCAGTTTTTTCTGTCAGTGCAAGATATGGAAAAAGCATGGCAACTGATTCAGACCCTTCAAAAGATGGGTCCTCGATTTACTGGGGCTGGCAAGCACTCTTCCACAGTTCTGTCTTCTGTAGACTGTGAGGGTGACGCAGATGATCAATTTTATGATGCCCCTGACATGGATTTTGAGGGCCTTGAGCCCCAGGAGTCCCCAAACCCTCACCTTGGGGATCCCCCGGGTGAGCATGAGGATCCTTCCTCTATGTTTCCATTTATACAAAATATGCTGAATAGCCTGGACCTCCCTGTGTAGGTGCCCAACCAGGATGTCGATAATGAAGATTATAGGGAGATGAAGGGTCTTTCATCCTCAAAGACCCTGGTTGTCCCTATTTATAATGCATTTAGAAAAAATACCATGAAGGTGCTTCAACACTCCACTTCAGTATCAGGGGTTGATAAGCGGCTTGAAAGAAAATATAAATTGTCTAAAAATGGTACAGAGTTCTTGTCTGCACACCCTAGCCACAAAAGTATAGTGCAGCAGGCAGCTTGTGAGAAAGCTGGAGTCTCCTTGTCACCCTCTCCCCCTGACAAGGATTCTAAGAAAATTGACTTTATAGCAAAGAAAATGTATGCCACAGCTTCCCTGCCTCTCAGGCTTTCTTCTTACATGGCATTCACAGCCAAATATCAGAAAGCCCTTTGGAAATCTGTCCAGGCTATTGCCCGCAACAGATCGGATTCTATTGGTGCAGGAGCTTGTGGATACATCAAAAACTGCACTGGAAGCTACAATATACCAATTCCACATGGCAGATGACAACAGTGATGCAGCCTCTAGGGCGATGGCCCATACCATCTCTCTTAAGACGCTTCGCCTGGCTTAGAACAACCAGGCTGACCACAGACACTCAGAACAAGGCCATGGATTTTCCTTGTGATCAGAATATGTTGTTTGATTACAGAACCACTGACTACATGAAAAAAGTCTGAGTACAAGGCCTTCTGGCAGAGCCACTCATCCAAGCCTAAACCCGCCAACCCTCAGAGATCCCGTCCCAGGGGCGGTAGGGGCAGAAGTTTTGTTCCCAGGCCTTACAGTCCCTATCCCCAGTCTGACTTTAGCCAGTACAGGGAATCTTTCAGAGGCAGGGGCAGAAGGGGCCACAGAAGAGCCACCTCTACCCAGCCATCTGCCTCTGTCTAAGTCCTGATGTGAATGTCCAGGTCGCTGCCACGTTTCTGGTTGGAGGCAGACACTCACTGTCTTCAGCACTGGTCCCTCATCATGTCAGACAGGTGGGTGCTGGAGATAGTGGAGAAGGTGGGGTGACCCTATCCCAGTTGGAAAACTGTATTGATGGTTAAAGCAGCTCAGCTTCAACAACGTTTACCTCATGGTGCCAACTTAGGGATATGCAAGACATGAAGTACTCCCTAGAAGTAAAATAAAGTTGCAGTTACCTTTTCTTTCCTTTGTATAAGTCTGTTGTACTTCATATTTTGTTATTCATTTCTCTGAGCCTTGCTAGCTGGCCACTATAAGGGTAGTCTATCTAGTTTGTGTTCTGCAGTCCCCCCCCCCCCAGAATGTGACATGCTGGTCTACAGAGATCATCATAAGAAGCATTGCATGAGGGCTTTGCTTTTAAACAGGTGTAAAAGAAACTGCCCAAGGGGTGTAACCTGCCAGCTAACGGATGAATAAAGCTCTCCTTACTGTACAAACTCTTGGGTGTGAGTGTGGCAGTTTGACTGTTAATGGGAGGATGCAACCCCCCTCCCCCACATCAATATAAGTAATAAATAAATAATAAAGCCAGACAAATACATCTGTGCTAAATAGTTTGCTGTTTGCAGGCTGCTGCTGATTTTAGGAAACAGTTGAGGCCATCTTCCTGTGAAACAAAACATGATATAAGGAAGCATTTGATAGTTTTAGAAAAAGAGATGTGTAAAAACGATATAAACTATAAAAGTACATACAAGATAACAGTTTAAAATAAGGTGAGTTCATCTCTAGAAGAATCTATGCTTTTTAAAGGTAGTTTGTACCTGGAAGCTGGGGGTTCAGAAGCTCCTGGGTCTGCATTCCTGCTGCTGCTATATCAGCAGCTGCAACCATTTTAAAAAGGTATTCCCTTCAGGAAGGGCTGGAAGTGACTAGTTTAGAGGGATTAACTTTCTGAAAAGGATATTTGTTTGTATTTTCTTGTGTTTATTCTTTTGTAAGAGATTTAGCATTGTGTAACAGTTTTCTCTATATGTGTATTCTGTATATTTCCTTGAAAATAATGCAGTTGTGTGAATTATAAATTGTGTTTCTCTAATTGTTTAATAGAAAATGATTGATAAATCATGTGACACCTGAGCAATATATAAAGGCTACTCAGGTAACCTCCAGTTAGTTTACTTTGGGCTGAGGAGCAGAGAGGAACCTCAGGGAGAAGCAGTGTGGAGTCAGAAGCAGCCAAACGTGAGAGAGACATGCAGTGTTGAATTACTGAGATTTTGGTTACCCAAGGGTGAAGGTGAGGCAAGCTTAAGGTGGAGCCCAGGTTTAAAGTCCTGTAAAGCCTAAAAGCAGGGAGGAATCACTGTGGCCTGGGATTGGCCCTGGACCTCCAAAGGTCAGGTTTGGGCTACCTGGATGCTAGAAGCTGCTCACCTGGAGTTTACCAAAGGGAGAGGACTCAGACTGGTGAGAAGCTGCAGAGGCCTGAGTGGGCAGATACTCAGACTGCAGAGGAACTTGCAGAAACCCAGGGGGTATTGGCAGGGTGACCATACCATGCAATGGGTTCAGTTCCTGGTCTCTAGAGGGCATTGTAAGGTCCAACTGCAGTGTTCTAGTGAGAGGTCTCCTAGCTAAACTCCCAGTCCATACTCTTTATTGTTTTTCTTATAGTTACCTGACAAAAGTTTGCATCTGAAAATACCACCTGTACATAACTGGCAATAAAACAGCACCTCAGGGTGTTTTGCACAATATTTTATGATTCCTGCTGTTTTCCTTAACTTGAACCCTGTGACAGTCTGTCATTACAGTTAATGCAGCTGCCAGACCTCAAGCATACCCAGGTGTCAAGATCTCTATCCCCAACACAGATACCGCTGTTGGAAATGGAGGTACAAAACCTTCTGGCTTTACGAGCAGTGGGGGGGGGGTCCCCACCCATGAGAAGGGCAAGGGCCTCTACTCCAGGTATTTTGTGACACAAAAGAAAACTGAGGAGTGGCAACCTATCTTAGATCTCAGATATATAAACAAACATCTGAAAAAAACCCAAATTCAGAGTGGTCACTCTGTCACTGGTCATACAGTAATTACAACAGGGAGACTGGCTAGCCTCCATCTACTTAATTTTTTATTTTATTTTTTATTTATTTATTTCAGTCTAGGATTACAAATAACTTTGAGCCAGGGCTCTCTTACAAAGGTTCCACGTCAAATGGTACAAACAATACAACAAGGATGACATTGTGACAAACAATCATTTATCTATACATAAACAAAGGTAGAATTAGGGTAGACAAAGTTAGAGAGGGAAGGGCAGGAGATGAGAGTGAGGGGAGGGGTGATGGTAGGGCACAGAGGTGTAGTTAGGGGACAGGGCTGTAGTTAGAGGAGGTCTGAGGCAGGGAAGGGGGGGTTGGCTGCCACCCAGAGGGCATTGTCAAAGAAACAGAGATTAGCAGAGGGTGCCCAGACGTTATCAGAAGTTAAGGATAGTGGCAGTCACCCAGCCAGTAGGGGTTTGCATACGGTCAGACTGGCATAGGTGATAGATGATTCAGTTTTGATCAATGGCAGTCACAGGCACTCGAGGCAGTGAGACTCTTGCGGAGGCTGGATTTGAAGGAGCCGAGTGTGGTGGCGGTGGTAATATCACTAGCAGCTCGAAGCTCTAAAGGCAAAGGATCTTTGACCTTGTGTAGTATGGCAGCGGGGAATTTGGAGTAGCTGTGGCTTAGTCCCCTGGTGCTGTAGCTGCAGTTTCTGGGTTGTAGGAGGGAACAGACTCCAGGAGGTGCATGGCCCATCAAAATTTTCTTTGCCATCATGCAGGTTTGATATTTTATTCGATTTTCTGAGTGCAGCCAGTTGGTTTGGATATAAAGGTCACAGGTGTGAGTAAGGCGTTGAGCACCTGTGATGAGCCCCATCTTGGCAAGCCTTGTTGAGAGAGGTAGTTACACGTTTGAGCGCAGTAGCAGTGGCAGAGCCATAGATTATAAGGCCGTAGTCAATGATGGTAATGATGGAGCTCTGGACAGCAGCACCCAGTGCTTCAGGGGTAAGGTGTCGTCTGTGTCGGAAAAGCATGCCCAGTCGGGAGTTTGCAGCTTTGGCAACATTATTTATGTGATCAACATAGAAGAGGTGTGAGTCAAGGGTGATCCTAAGGTATTAAAATGATTGGACCTGTTCCAGAGGGTCACCATGTGTCGTGTTTATGGTGAGGTGGTGATCCTTATACTTATTATAGGTGCTGCTGAAAATCATGGTTTTGTTTTTTTTTCTGGTTAAGGATCAGTTTATGCCTTATGAACCAATGCTTGACCGAATTGAAACCCTGCTGGAGACTGTTTTGCAACTGATTTGTGTCCAGATGGGATGCAAGAACTACCGCATCGTCAGCGTAGAGTATCATTTGTTCAGTGCAGGAGTCCGTGAGGGTGTTAATGAACAGACTGAAAAGGAGTGGGCCAAGGATAGAGCCCTCAGGGGCGCCAGAGTTGACAGGTTTGGTATCGGAGAGCACATCTGCGATCTTTACACGTTGGGATCGATTTCCAAGGTAGCTTTTGAACCAAGTGACTGACTGAATCAGCGGAGAGACCAGAGGACCGAAGTTGGCCAAGTAAAGTACAGTATCAAAGGTCTTTGTGAGGTCAATATAGATATCTCCAGTAGGTTTACCATTGTCCAGGGAGCTGTGGATAGCACCTGTGAATTCCAGGAGGGCGGATGCGGTACTATGGCCTTTTCTGAAGCCATGTTGCTGCCGGCAGAGAATATTATATTTGTCCAGGTAGTCGGTGAGTTGGTCAGCATCTATACGTTCCAATGCCTTTGAGAGAGGAGGTAGAATAGAGATTGGGCGACAATTGCTATGTATAGTCTTGTCACCACTTTTATGGACTGGGGTGACAGTAGCTGATTTCCATTTGTCCGGGAACTGGCTGAGGGAGAGATGAAAGATCGTGGTGAGAGGCCCTAAAACTACTTCTAGTGTGAGGGATAGAAGCTTGAGGTCGAGTGAGTCGCTGCTCGTTCTGGATTTGCATAGAGCTTTGGTGACGTACTTGCGAACATCATGTACCTTAATTGTCTTAAAGTAGAATGGAGGGTGTTTGGCAGGGAGGGTGTGGCCGTTGGGGGGGTGGTTCCTCATCTTTGAAGAAATCAGGGGGAAGCACACTGGTAAGGTCGGTGAATGCCTCGTTAAAAGTGTCAGCAATGCTTTTTGGGTCAAGTAATGTGCTCCCGTTTACTTGATAATGGCCAGTGATGTTTTGGGTTACATCCCCGTGACTTCTTTTATGTTGTTCCAGAACTCTCTCCCGTTTCTCCAGGTGTCGGTGAGGGCTTTCTTGTAGTAGTCGGACTTCTGTAGCCGAATGGATTTAGTGCAGTTGTTGCGTGCACGTTTATAGTTGAGGATGTCGGCTTGTCTTCCGGTAGCTCTGGCCAGTACCCACAAGTTGTCCCTAGATTTCAGCTTCATAAGGAGGTCCGCTGATAGCCAGGGGTTGCAGAGAGATTTAACTTTGCGCTTCTTTAGGGGAGCAGATTTGTTGCAGGCTTCATTAAATATGTGTATGAAGTGGTCCAGAGTGGAGTTGGTATCAGTTGCCCTGAGAACAGGTGTCCAGTCCTGATGGAGAAGATGGAATTTGAGGAGTGGTAACTGACCATGATGTAGAGCTCTGCTGTAGAGGGTTTTTGGGGGGGTTTACAAAATTTGTTGGACCAGGTACAACAAACCTGGGAAAGGTCACTTAGTGAGTCAGGAAGGATAGTGGGGTTCGTGATTCGGGTGGGGTGAGTGGTCAGGATCCAATCCAGGAGGGTGCTGGTCCCGGTTTTATAGTTCTTTCTGGTAGGGGAGTCTAGCACCTGTGCAAGATTGGCCAATATGACAGAGTCTCTGATAGCCCCGGCCTCTGCTGCAAGCCAGTTGATATTAGTCTCCAAGCAGGATAGTTTCAGTCTCGGGTGGCTGTGACCTGATGAGGTCCAGTACTGCGGGCACCTGTTTCCACATACCAATAAGGAGATCTCACAGGAAGTTTCTCAGGTTCAGACTTCCTTCGGGTCACTATCAGTTCACCGCAGTGCCCTTTGGTCTGTCCTTGGCTCCAAGAGTCTCTACCAAGTATCTCGCAGTGGTAGTAGCACATCTCAGGAGACTGGGTGTTACGCTCTACCCCTGTCTGGCGACTGGCTCAATCATAGTAGCAAAGTCTCCTTGCCAGGTCAAGGAATCTCTTTCCCTAACAGATCGCACTCTGGAGTCTCTAGGTTTCCTGATAAATCTAAAGAAATCTCACCCGGAACCCACCCAGCTGCTCACCTTCCTATGGGCCCAGCTGGACACTCAGAAGGGATATGCTTTCCTCCCACAGGAAAGAATTCAGAGTTTCCTTTCAGTGGCAGATTCTTTCACCCAGGGACAGCCAAGACCAGCCAGACATTTCCTCAAACTTCTGGGACATATGGCCTCTATGACTGCAGTAGTCCCAGGGGTCAGGTACAGGATGAGAATCCTGCAAGCCTACCTCAGAGCTCTCTTGTCTCAGAGAAGCAACACATTTTCAACGGTGACACCTGTGTCGGAGCAGTTCCTCCAAAACTTGGTGTGGTGGAAGACCCCTGCAAATTTGCAGGCAGGTGTTCCCTTTCAAGCTCCTCTTCCCACAAAGGTGATCACCACAGATGCCTCTCTTTTGGGCTGGGGAGCTCATTTAGGCAGTGCCTCAGTAAGCGGCAGCTGGACTCCCAAAGAGTCACAGTTGCACATAAATCTTTTGGAACTTGGAGCAGTCTTACCAGCTCTCAAAGCTTTCGCTCCCAGCATAGAAGGGCAGGCGATTCAAATTGGAACGGACAGCACCACTGCAATGTTCTACATAAACAAGCAAGGTGGTACCAGATCAGGAATACTCTGTTTGGAAGCTCTGGTCTCTAGCATTCTCCCTGGGAGTCGGCCTCTCAGCTATTCACCTCCCAGGCAAACTCAGTACTCTGGCAGATGCTCTAAGCCGCATCAGTCAAGGTCAGAGCGAATGGACACTGAACAAGCAAGTACTAGCCACTGTGTTCAGGTGGTGGGGCACACCAGACGTGGATCTGTTTGCCTCACCTCTCATTTTTCAGCTTCCTCAGTATTGTTGCAGGCCCCCAGTTCCAATAACACTTCCTGTGGAGCCCTCATCCTATATGCATTTCCTCCCTTTCCCCTGATATTTCAGGGTTTTGCTGAAACTCAGACAGCAGCTTGCATCGATGATCCTAGTGGCTCCAGACTGGCCGAGGCAGGCCTGATACCCTCTCCTTCTCTCAGTGTCCTGCAACAGGCCCATTCACTTGCCTCTGACTTGCTCCCTGCTGACCTTTCCTCAGACGGGAGTGCAGTACCCAGCCATACACTCTCTCACCTCAAGGCCTGGTTCATGAGGACTTAGTTTCCATCCTCACAGTACTCTGAACAGGTCCTTAAGATACTGAGGATGGCAAAAAAAACGAACACTAAGAAGACTTATGCAGCCAAATGGAAAAGGTTTTCCCTCTGGTGCAGGAGTGAAAAGGTTGAACCCCTATCAGCTTCAGACCCTCAACTGCTAGACTACCTGGTACACCTACAGGTGTCATGCTTGAAACCATCTTCACTCAAGCTACACCTGATGGCAATTTCAGCCTACCTTTTGGTGGGAAAGAAGAAATTGTTTTTCCCCACAGAATTTTTAAACAGTTTTTCAAAGGCCTCTTGCACCTCCAGCCTGCAACCAGGGAGCCTGTTCCTCCTTGGAGCCTGAACCTTTGTATAGATGGGCTCATGAATCCACCTTTTGAGCCGATGTCCATGACCCACATCAAGTTTGTAACTTGGAAACCATCTTCCTGGTAGCCATTACGTCTGCCAGGAGGATTTCAGAGCTGCAGGCCCTGTGCACTGAGCCAAATTACATCATCCCTCACAACGATAAAACTGAACTCAGGACAAATAGGAAATTTCTGCCAAAGGTGGTTTCAGAGTTTCACTTGAACCAGTCCATTATTCTGCCTGTCTTCTTTACTGAGCCATCCACTCCTGGTGAGCAAAAGCTCCACAGCTTGGATGTCAAATCTTTCACTACCTAGAGCATACTAGACAGTCCAGAGGCTCTTCCACTCAGTTGTTCCTCACCTACGGGGATGTAGGCAGAGGAAGACCAGCTACCAAGAAAACTATTTCTCTTTGGTTGGTATCTTGTATTAGATTTTGCTGTGAGAAAGCTGGTCAACAACCTTCAGTGGGGCTCAGGGCCCACTCCACCAGGGGCACTGCAGCCTCGCTTGCAGCAGCAAGGGACATTCCCATACTGGATGTCTGCAAAGCAACTACCTGGAAATCTGTGCACACCTTTGTGAAACACTACAGTTTGGATGTGCAGACCAGATCTGATGCCAAATTTGGCAGGGCGGTTCTGCAGAGCCTCTTTCCTAAGTAGATTCTCTGCCCACCTCCAACTCGGTACTGCTAGGTAGTCTGCAAAAAAGTTACTGATGCTAAAGGACTCCTGGGGTAAGAAGAAAAAATTACTCACCGCAGTAATCTTCTTTCTTCCAAGGGGTCTTTTAGCATCAGTAAGCTCCCACCCTTCCTCCCCGGTTCACCTGTCGGAGAAGGGCTCTTATGTCACCTTTTACCAAATTTGGAGTTTCTTATTGATGAGCTTTTAACTCGTGTTGCTGTTGTTTCTGTTTCCACTTTTGTGGACATTTGCATGTTTTTTGAATCCTGTTGATTGTTTTTCGGGGCATTTGCCCTCATTTTTCCTTGAAAAAAATCTAAAGCATTCAACAGCTTTCACTCAGCTCACACCCCCCTCCTGTCTTTTAATTGGCTTGGCCCTACGCTCATTTGAATATCTCTTATAGGCACACCTCCGGGGCAGTTGCACTTAGCCAGCTAAGTGCAAAAAAGTTACTGATGCTAAAGGACCCCTTGGAAGAAAGATTACTGCAGTGAGTATTTTTTTTCTTCTGCACCACCTGCATCATTGAGCACGTTATGCACTTTCTGTCACATTTACATTCTACCACCATCTTGGTTATCACACACACAGTCGCTGTTTGACATGTTGCCATGGTCAGTCACTGACACAAGGTGTATATGGCAAAAAAAAACAGATTTAAATAAATATGGACTAAATTTCTCGGGTAATAGTAGTAAAAGTGACCTCTAGTGGTAGCAGTAATGCCCCCAGCCTGTGGTTTTGGGCACTGTCTGTCACTTGTTTTACCCTTAATGTAATAGTTTTCCATTTTAAAGGTGCAACTGTACTCCATCTTTGTGTATTATTACATTTAATACGATTTGGATGTAAACGAGCTATTCTTCTGATTATTCCCTCCTTTTTTTTTTTACTTTTTCAGATCCTTAGCTGTTGGCACAAAGTCTGGTTACAAGTTCTTCTCTCTCTCATCGGTGGATAAACTTGAACAGATTTATGAATGCAGTAAGTATTCTGTTTTATGTAAGACTGATCATGAACTTTGTAGTTGAGGAGAATCTTCAGCTGGCAAAGTTATCAGACACTGACAACAATTGAAACAGTGCGGTCAGAAATGTAGGTGAATAGGGAAGTTTTTAAAGCAGTGTGAAGGAGAACCCACTGAACTACAACAAGGGAGAATACACCATCTTCCAGCGAGAGCACAGGGAGCTTATTAGAGAGGTAAAATGGGAGGAGGAGGATAGCACTGCTAGGGATACAGGAAGGAATGATGTAGCATTATTTAATCATGTTCAGTGTAAAAAGTGTGCAAAGCAGGGAGTAGGCCGCAGAACATCTGGGAGGCAGAGTAGCTTAAAGGAGTAGTCCATCCAAAACTTGAAAAAATATATGTTGTGCAGAGTGTTTTAATTTGTATGTGAAGTTCTAGTGTTTCCTTCCCTCTGACTGGTATTAGGAGTTTTTCCTAAATTAGCTTGCTAGCTTTAGGGTAGTTTTACGACCCCTAAGGATCTTCATCCCTGACAGCTTAATTGTATTTCTTGTTCCCACAGTGCATCTTGTCTGATGTGACAGTGATGTAAGAGAGACCCAACATACAGCACACAAATGCCAAACAAACTAAATATCTTGGAAGCTTTACAAGCTGCACAAAAAATTACCAGCAGCAAAGTTTTTCAGGACAGTAAGACTTTTACAATGAGGGTAGTCACTAAGCTGAATTTACTGGTATAACTCCCTCCCTGCCAGTGTCTCAAACTCACTAACCTTAGCTTGCTTTAAGCCCAGGCTCAGAAACTTCCTGCTTAGCTCTCGCAAATGCAACTGCAGCTAGCCTAGTGTAAAAAAAAAAATATATATATATACTCTGTTTGACAGTGCTCACTGATCGGCTGCCCCCCTTCCTTTCCCTACTAATTCCTCCTCCCCTATCTCCCTCCCTTCTACTCCCACCAGCTCTCCCCGACCATAAGTTTTGCACCTTTTGTTATCTTTTGCTTCGTTGGAGATTGTATTCTATTGTAACAAAATTGTAATTGAACTGTAACTTTTTTGTTTGTAAGTACTGTGTCCCTTGTACTACTGTTCTGATGTCCTCTTTGTGACGAGGTACCTTTGTAAATGAGCCTCTGGCTCAAAGGTTTCTAAACTGATGTTTAACTAAATAAATAAATAATAGATTTTAAAATAATAGTCATCTCTACTGTTATGAACTGATTGTAAAGCAATGCTTTCTGCTGAATTTATGGTCTCTGCCACATCACTGTCACATGAAACAAGGTGCAGTGTGGGACAAAGGAATACAATTACGCTGTTTGATATGGAGATCTCCAGGGGTCGTAAAACTACCCTAAAGCTAGCAGGCTAATTTAGGAAAAACTCCTATTACCAGTCAAAGGGAAGGAAACACTAGAACTTCACATACAAATTAAAACACTCTGCACAACATATATTTGTTTCAAGTTTTGGGTGGACTTCTCCTTCATCGAGTGGAACACCTGTTTTGTACCGGTCTTCACTGAGGAACCTATAGTAGATGGTTATTTTGACATTTGGGGTTGGGGGGCAAATTTGATCAAGTGGCAGTTACAAACGGAGCTGCGGCAAAATACTGAGATAAGGTAGATGCAGACGAAACATAGGGGCTGACTATAATCCATCCCAGATTACTACAGAAATTCAGAGGAATTGCCAATTACACTGATGGAGATTTGTTTAGAATATCATTGGAAACTGGAAAAACGTAGGTGTAGGGAAGCTTATGCATTTTTGCACGGTTTTTGCATTGCGTTATATTTCTGTAGGTGTTGTTTTGTACCTTGCATGTTCTAACTTAGGAATCCCTTCACTTAATGTTTACACTTTATGCAGTCATCTGAGCCGAGAGCGACGCCACAGAGATGGAACCTATGCAAATTTTAGAATTTGGAACGTAGGTTCACTGCACACGCGGTCCACTCTGGCCACTACTCATTTCTGTTTCTTTGCCTGAAGAGAGCAGTCGCCCCATAGCGAGCTTTGGTAGTGATTTGTTCTCCGGTTTTTTCTTTATACAACTACAAAATAAAAAAAAAAAAGTATTCGTTTTCTTGATTACTCTGTGTTTAGTTCGGGTTTTTCTGTAAATTACCGATCTTCCTGGACTAAAAGTCTCCAATACTCATTTACATTTATGGGACTACGCCGGAGGTGGTAGGACCCAGTGGGAGTCAGAAATCTTCAGGAGGGCTGGCGCCGAGGTAGGACTGCACATGCCCAGCACTGCGAGTCTGGCTCACGCCTGTATAGGCTATCTTGGCATTGACCCTACAACCACCTCAGTTCCTTTTTTCCCCACTGTCGAGTGCGCTTCAGTGAACGACGTTGCTTGCCCGCCAGGAGTCAAATCTTCCCGTCTATAAGACAGCAGCTGTAGTCATTCAGTTTTGATTAATGTAGTTAGTTGTTCTATTGTTTTATTTAAAAAAAAATATATATATAAATAAAGAACAAAAAGCAAATTCTTTCAGCCTGCCATCGACAGAGTCGACCATGAATGGTGCCGGTGACAATAGGAAGACTTTGTTTGAAAGCTGTTCTGGCAGTGGGGCTAGGTCTGGTCCGCCGCCCTTTACAGAGAGGGGGTCTGACCATGGGCAGTCCGGTGCTTGGGAGGAAGGGCAGTCCTTTCGGAAGCACAAAAAGAAGCAGACCCGATCATGATTGTGGACCTGATGCCGCTTGACCCTGAGCTCTTCTTCCTCCTGTCAGTTGAAGAAGCCGCAGTACTGTTCGAGTTCCCCCTGTGGTACATCTGCGTGGGGATCGTTGGTAGCGGGGGTGGTAGACCGACTCATTTCAGGGTCTCCTGTGGTCTCTGTCCTTGGCGGCTATGATCCTCTGCTCCGGAGGCCCTCTCTGCCCATGGTGGGGCTTCTGGTGAGCAGTTTCATCATTGGGATGCTCTTATGGAGCAGTGGATTTGGCGTCTGTTCCGGCTGCCCTTGCCAGTGGACTCTGTGCGGACCCTATGGGCCTAGGAACCATTGGACCGTGGCCGGGTCAGGACAAGCGCATGGTGCCTTCCTCAGTGCCGGCTCGGTCGACCCCTCATGCAGGGGCTGGCACAGGTACTGCATTCTCCTCCTCCTTCCTTTCAGCACTTGCAGGGAGTCTCTGGGGGTGCCGTGGTCTTTGGGTGTCTCGGCGGCGTTGTGGGGCCTCGGTGTTGCATGTGATGCCGTTGCCATGCTCGGCACCGAGTTGGGTGCCGGTGTCCTCAGTGCCGATTCCAGGGGTGGCACCTCTAGTACCCCCTTCCTCTATTTCTATCTTTGCTGACCCCCTCAGGGGTGGAGGTGGAGCTTGAAGGGTCTGATTGTGATCTGCTTTTGTCGGATAACGCAGATGAATCATTTTATGGGCTGGATAGTAAGTTCTCTGTATCAGCTGAGCCTGTGGTAGAAGATCTTTCCTCAAAGTCTCTGCTCAAAAACATGGGGTCCACCTTAGCCCTTCAGATTTCTGCTGTGGACCCAGGAAAACTTTTGTGCCTGCAGTATCTGCATGTCCCTGATATTTCTGTAGCACTGCCAGTGCAACCGTCTTTGAGGCCCTTTCACAAGCGGTGTGGGACAGGCAGGCGCTTATCCCTTCTGTGGCGAAGTTCATAGATGATAAGTACGCCCCTCCTAAAGACAGGCCAGTTCTAACCTCTCAGCCTTTTGTGGATGCCCTGGTGGTGTTTGTGGAAAACGACAAAGCCGTGCTCCCTCAGGAATCCATGGTGCGACCCGTGAATAAAGAGTCTCGTAAGATCGACACTGTGGGGAAACAGATTTTTGCGGCAGCAACCTTGGGTATGCACATTGCAAGCTACCAGGACATTTCTCTCAGTATGAGTATACCCTGTGGCACTCACTCAGATCAACCGTTGAGAACCTCCTGGAATCTGATGCCAACACAGAGCTTCTGCAGACCATTACCAGAGGCACAGAGTCCAACAGTCAGCAGCTGAAAGCGGCCATGGATGCTTTTTTTTTTATTTTATACTTGTTTATTGAGTTTATCAAAGCTTATGCATTCCCAATTATACATATTCTTTTATGACTCGCTCACTTCTGGGGGGGCACACACATCATTCCACTGCCTCTTTATACATTTTCCACCTAGTCCATCTGTTCAAAAACATTTCCTTCCTGTGATTTGTTTCAAAAGGGATAGGTTCCATATTTTGGATTTGGATGATAATAGAGACCCATTCTGCAACACTCGGTGGAGTCTGCTGGAGCCCCTATTTTGTTATAGCTTTCAGAGCTGCGATAGCTAATACTGCCTATAAGTATTGTCCTTCCTTCTCCATAATCCCAGGTAGAAATAAACCTAACATCAAATTCTCTGGACCTATATTAGAGAGTAGCCCAAACAACTCCACCATATGCTGCTTTACTTGGTTCCAGAACAGGTTAATAACCGGACAGTCCCACAATATATGTGTTTAGTCAGCCCTTACATCCCCGCATTTCCTCCAGCAGTTTGCTTGTGTTAATATACCCATCTTAGCTTGTCTGTAAGGGGTTAAATAATATCCAATCCTTATTTTCCATGTGTATTCTTGCCACCCCAGAGAGGAGGTAGCCTTCCAGCTACTTATATAAACCAGTTTCCACTTGAAAGTATCTAGTGCTACTTATAATTCTTGTTCCCATTTTTTCGTGTGGATTTTATGCTGTGAGTCCAGTCTGCTGTTAGGTTCCAGTTTAGCATTGATTGCTCCCTTACCGTGTGTAGTTCCCCATATAGTTTCAAATGCTGTGGGATGGGGTCTAAGGTCCTCTTGTAATGAGGAGGCACAACATTTATTTATATAGTCTCTAAGTTGGTAGTAGTAAAAAAGGTCTGATGCATAGCCACCTCAAAGGGTATAATAGTGTTCCTCTGAATCAGCTGCCAGGTGGCACATACACCTCTACCCACCTGCCTCTGATACCAGGTGTGCTGGCTAACTGGAGGGAAGTTCCTGTCTGTGCTTCACCAAGTAAATGTCCTATGTTTCTAGCTGTAAATCCCCTTTTGGCTCCCTGGAACCACTCATAAACTGTTGAGTGAATAGATGAAAGAGAAAATTTATATTTATTGCAGTGTGAATGGATATCAAACAAAATAGTTTTTAAGGGGTAGTTGTTTTGTTGTGCAAGTTCAATTTGCTGCCAGTCGGCCTGGTATGTTGTGTGTGCCTATAGTAAGGCAGTTTTCATCTGGGCAGTAATCTAATAAGTTTGGACAAGCTCTACCGCCCTCCCGTTTGGGAAGTAAAAGGGTTCGCTTAGCTGCTCTAGGGTGGGCATGGGCCTATAAGAAAGTCAGCATCGTCTTCTGCCACTCTGCCAATTCCCTTGGGGGAATGGTACATGGTACACATTGATATAGATATAATAACTTTGGCAGTACATTTTTTTTTTATTATTTGAAGCCTTAGATAAAAGGGAAAAGGCATCAGACTCCACCTCTGCAAGTCCTCCGTTATTTGCTGGATTAGTTAAAGGGTAGTTAACTTGGAATAGTTTTGCCGGGTTCTTGCCCAGTCTCACCCCTAAATATTTGATATGATCACAGTCCCACTTCATCGGGTATTGTGTTTTAATTGCCTGGGGAATCCGAGCCCCCTAGGACAAGACTTCCGTTTCTGACCAATTTAGAGTGTATCCTGACAGCCCTGAGAAGACTCCAATCTGCTCAGAGACTTCAGGCAGAGAGGACTCTGGATCTGCCAAATATAAAAGGACATTGTCTGCATATAAGGCTGACTTATGGTGTGTATTACCCAACTCAACCCCCATTATTCTTTGATTTTGTCTGATACTCTTTGCCAATGCCTCAATATACAGAGCAAAAAGGAGGGGGGATAAGGGGCAGCCCTTCCTTGCACCCCTTTTTAGATGAAGGGAATGAGACGTGTAACCATTGGCTCTAATATATGCTATTGGAGAGGTGTATTGCTTAGTGATCAGGTGTAAAAAAAAAAAAAATGAAGGGAAACCCAAAGCCAGCCAGGACATCCCATAGAAAGACCCAGGAGACCTGATCTAAAGGTTTTTCTACGTCTAAACTCATGATGTATGCAGGTTGGGCTGTTTTCGCAGATATTCGATAATATCGAAAGATGATCTGATATTATCCATAGTTTGCCTGGAACAAAGCCCATTTGGTCTAAATGTGTTATTGCTGGCAAAATTTGCTCTAATCGTTTGGCCAGTATCCCTGTTAAGATCTTATAATCTGTATTCAAAATGGAAATTGGCTGGTATGGTGAACAATTAGTAGGGTCCCTGGCTGGCTTTGGAGAACCGAAATTATTGCTTGGGACCAGGAGGGGGCAGTAGTTCCCTTTTTTTTTTTTTTTCCCCCAGACATGGTCGAATGCCCATAGCAACAGCAGGGAAATCTTGTCTTTAAACTGCTTGAAAAATTCATTAGGCAGCCCATCCATCCCTGGACATTTTTCTGATTTTAATCTTTTAATTTCTGTATGTATCTCATGTATATTAAGCGGGGAGGTGAACGCCCTCTTCTATTGGTCTGATAGCTTAGGCAGGTTGAGGGAGGCTAGGAACCAATCTGTATCTTCTGTGGCAGGGGAGGCTCCTTTACTCTACAGTTTTTCATAGAATGATCTAAACGTTTCCGCTATCCCCTCAACTGAGTATTGCCATTTTTTCTTTATGGGGTCCATAATCCTCGGGATGCTGGCTTTGGCTCTGTATTGGCATAATCTGCTGGTTAGTATCTTAAGGGCCCTAGGGCCTCCCTCATAGTAGTGCTGCCTTAAATAGATCAACCTCTGCTCCACCTGGTAGTCTAGTAGGGCTAGCAACTCTTTTATTTTGCCAGCAGTTTACCCCTTGCTCTGTCTACCCTCTGTTGCTGTTTTTGTTGTAGGTCTTTTATTTGTTTCTGTAAGGAAGATTTTTTTTTTTTTACTGTCCCTTTGCTTTTTATGCTTGGTGGAAATTTCTATGAACTTTCCTTGAATTATCGCTTTTATAGTGTCTCATGAAGTTTCCGGGGAGATTTCCGATGTGTCATTGTCCTCAACTGCCTGCTCGATTGTTTCTTGTATGGCCTTCTGTGTTTCCTCATTATGGATCAGCAAGACATTAAGCCTCCAAGAGGTCGACTGCTTTACAGGACCCAGGGCTACCCTTAAGTATATTGTGGAATGGTCTGATAAGGTCATGTCTCCCAGCCAAGTAGACCTGCATATACCCAAATAATCCCTGGGAACCATGAAATAGTCCAACCTAGATTATGTCTGGGGGTGCTTGTGAAAAGAAGGTATACTGTCTTGATTGTGCATTTGGCACCAAACGTCAGTTAACCCCTATTCCTTGGCCAGTTTCCCCACTTTCTTAGCCACCCCGTTCTCTTTCCCAGCCGCCTGTGAGGAAGCATCCATGGCTGGATTCAGTCTCAAATTTAGGTCCCCCCTTATGATTAAGTGTCCCTCTGACCACTCTGTTATCTTTAAAAGAAAATCCCGAAAGAAGGAGAAATCTGAACTAGGGAGTGCATAAATCGATACCAGAGTGAGCATAGTTCCATTATACATCCCTTTTATGCCAACGTACCAGCCATCTTATCCGCTATGGAATCACGTGATTTCAGAAGGGATTTTCAAGGAATTCATACTGCCGCGTCTCGCTATGTACGCCTTTGACACTGCCTCTAGGCAGCAGCAGCTGGATATGTACACGATGGCATTTCAGGCTCAGAATTCTGGCTTCTCAAACGACGCTCAACAGAGAGTTATGAACTTCCCCTTTGATGGTGTTTATCTGTTTAGCCTGCAGGTGAAGCAAGCACTGGAGATCACTCAGAAAACCAGGACTGCCATTAAAACAGTCAGACCGACTCCTGCCGCCCCTCAGAGGGGTGGGAACTGCCGACGGTGTCATGACAGGCATTCCTTTCGAAGTAAGGGCAGAGGAGCCTTTAACAGGAACCAAACTCCTCAGCCACAAAAGAAAACTCAGCAGAAGGCACAAGGCCCGAAAGTGCCCAGTGCCACCCTGTGAAAACCTGGTCCAGGTCCCACCCCAACTGCCTGAGGCGGATACTGCTGCGGCAGTAGGAGGCCGCTGACTCCGTTTTACCATCGGTGGAAACCCATTACAGCAGACAGATGGGTCCTCAGGATTATATGAGAGGGATGCTCTCTCAATTTCGCAGAGAAACTCCAGATCTTCCACCCAAGCATCATCCCAGACTGTCTACTGCTCAGTCAGACCACCTTACTTCCGAGATTCTGGACTGTCTGAAAAAAAGAGTAGGAGTAGTAGAAGTAGTTCCGGAGGCAGACTGGAACACGGGATTCTACTCCCTTTACTTTCTGGTTCCAAAGAAAACAGGCGGCATGTGCCCAATTCTTGACCTAAGGAAGCTGAGCAAATACCTGTTCAAAGAGAAGTTCAAGGTGATCTCTCTGGGAACATTACTTCCGCTGATTCATCAGTACAACTGGTTGACATCCCTGAACATGCAGGATGCCTACCAGCATGTTCCAGTACACCAAAGCCACCACAAGTACCTCTGTTTTGTGGCTCTGGGTCAGCACTACCAGTTCTGAGTCCTGCCCTTTGAGCTCTCCTTGGCGCTGCAAGTCTTTACAAAGTGCTTCACAGTTCTTGCGGCACATCTCAGAAAACTCAGCATTCAAGTGTACCCACACCTGAACAATTGGCTCCTGGTGAGCCCATCCAGACAGGAGACACAGGAAGCAATCACCGCAGCGTTCAAGTTCCTCACCCCCATGGGGGTACTTCTGAACCTGGGAAAATCACTGCTTCAGCCCTCCCAGCAGCTTGTCCTTGTGGAAGCCCTTCTGTACACCTCCAGGGCAAAGGCATTCCTTCCAGAGAACAGGATGCACGACATTCTCCAGATGGCTCACTACATCAGGGAGAATAACTGTTCGAGCTGTACTGATGCAGCGCATTTTAAGTTTCATGGCATCATCCGTCTTCACGGTGCCTGTAGCCTGCCTACACATGAGGACCACACAGTGGATGCTCAGCACACATGGATCGCTGACCATGCACCAGCAATCCTTTTACATACAAGTGACAGAGGCTCTGACAAGGTTACTTGAATGGTTGACTCAGGAAGACCAGCGTCTCCAAGGTCTACCCTTTGTCCCACGGGAATCTCAGATCACCATCACTGTGGATGGTGGGGGGCTCACTGCCAAGACCTCCACACTCAGGAGTATGGCGCCAAGAGGAATCTCATTTCCACATAAATGTCTTAGAGATGAGACTTGTTCTATACGCTGTCTGAGCCCTGAAGGACACCCTCTGTCACAAAGTAATTCTCCTTCAGATGGACAACAAGGCTGTGATGTATTACATCAACAAGCAGGGTGGAGCGCACTCATACCCTCTGTGCCGGGAAGCCATGAGGGTGTGGGAGTGGTGCCTTGATTGAGGCAGTCTACCTGCAAGAATTCAGAACGACTTAGCAGAATAGAGGCAGAGCCACATGAATGATTGCTCGCTTCAGATGTCGTGCAGTCGCTATTCGATAAGTGGGGCAGTCTGGACCTGAACCTTTTTGCATCCCCACTCAACACAAATCTGCCTCTGTTCTGGTCCAGATATCCAGAACCTGGCACATTCTGTCAGGATGCATTCAGACTGTGATGGACAAGACGCTTTCTGTATGCATTTCCTCCTCTTCCCTTAATTCAGAGGGTGGTGCTCAAGCTGGAGGCACAGGGAGCCAGGATGATTCTCATTGCCCCTTTCTGGCCTCGGCAGATATGGTTTCCATTGATCAACAGATTGTTGGAAGTCCGTTTGAGGCTGCTTCCTCTACGAATGGTCCTCCTGGCACAGGGACTCCTGGTCCATCCCCACCTGCGTTCCCTCCACCTCCACGCCTGGTTCCTGAGGAGACAGAGGTGCATAGGTTTAATGACTCTTCGAGAATCTCAGAAATCCTCTTGGCGCATGAGCCCTCGGCTAGAAAAACTTACCATGGGAAAATGGAAGTGCTTTTTCATTTGTTGCGCGAAGTCCAGCCTGGGCCCTTTTAGTTGCCCACCAAATGAAGTGTTGGAGTACCTCAGACCTGTCAAATACAGGACTGCAATACTTGACAGTGAAGGTACACCCCTGCGCGATTTCCGCCTACCATGAACCAGTGCAGAATATATTACTGGCTCAATTGCCACTCGAGGGATTCCTCAAAGGCATCCTACATTCTGGGCCTCTGGTCAGGAGACCGGTGGCGTGGTGGGATAGCAACCTTGTGCTAGACATGTTCACCCGTAAGCCCTTCGAGCCTCTAGCCACCTGTGACTTGAAGTTTCTGACCTGAAAGGCTGCCTCCTTAGTGGCCATTACCTCGCAGAGTCTCTGAAATACATGCCTTGGTCACGGGAACCCCCCCACCCCTTACACTGTATTTCACAAGGACAAGGTGATTCTTAGGACTCGCCCCAAATTCCTACCCAAGGTGGTCTCAGAATTTCACCTTAACCAACCATTGGGCCTTCCGACCTATTTTGCCAACTTCCCGAATGAAGGGGAACGCACACTTCACTCTCTGGATGTCAAGAAGGTTTTACGATTCTAATCGACAGGACAAAAGACATTCGCAAATCAAAGCAACTCTTTGTAGTGTTCAGCATGGCCCAGCTGGGTCAGCCCATTGCCATCAGATGCATTTCGGAGTGGTTGGTGGCATGCCTTTGCCATTGCTACTCGATGGCGCAGGTCAAATTGGAAGGACGGGTTTACACCCACTCTACCAGATTGGTCGCAGCCCCTGGCAGAGATTCAGATCATGCCCATTGCAGATATTTGAAGCGTGGCTACTTGGAGCTCGGTGCACACCTTTGTGAATCACTACGCACCGGATGCCCATGCCAGACAGCACACTTCTTTTGGCAGGACAGTCCTTAATGGACTTCAGTCCTGAGTGAGCTCCTTATCCTGCCGCCCTACTTGGGGGATTGACTTCAGCTCGGTTCTCTCTCATTAGTGTGAATGAGTGGTGGAGACTTTTAGTCCAGGAAGATATGGAAATTACAAACCTACTGTAATTGCTGATCTTCTTGGACAGAGTCTCCACCACTCATTCACATGCCCAACCATCATCCTCCAGTCTCACTCACTCTGTTTCTGGTCTTCACTCCCTCATTGGCTTAGGCTGTGAAGACACTGTTAGGTTGACTCTTCTTAACACAGGTCATATGGACTATCTTCTGTCCAGGTTAGGTTAGTTTATGCTGCACCTCCTCGGTCAAAAAGGTACGGGGGTGGTTGGAGGGTCGACGCCGAAATGGTCTGTACAGGCTTGAGCCAGCCTCGTGGAGCTATGCATGCATGGCCCTACCTTGGCACCCGCTGGGTCTTAGTGCCTCCAGCGTAGTCCTATTAGTGTGAATGAGTGGTGGAGACTTCGTCCAAGAAGATCAACAATTATGGTAGGTATGTAATTTCCATTTTCTCCAGTTCTTGTTTGATTCCTGGGAATGGGAGAATATCATTCTTGGCTGCTGATGCTGTTTTTCACTATTTGGCTAGTAAACTACATTACTTTTTGCTAATTATTGGTGGCTTACTATTTTTCAGTTGTTCAATTTACAGAAAATGGAGTGTTTTCTTCACTATCCGTTTCTGTCTGTGCCCTTTCACCTTAATCAGTTCGTGTTACAGGAGCTGCGATTTGACCTTGACACAGTTTTTTCAGTACAAGGGCCATTTTTTAGTATTGGACTGTTGTGCTGTATCACATTTTTGGAAACATTTGTTCTCTCTAATTGGTATATCAGAGAGAACTTATGGACCATCAACAAATTGTACAATTTGTTTTCAGCTCCTGGCAAAGGCAGACTTTTGCAAGCTTTGTTTAAAGTGTTTAGGTCCACAACATGACTTTAGGAATTGTAAGTGCAAGTGCCCCAAATCTATTGCCCGCCCTGGCGCAGGTATCCAGGTCTGAGCTGTGGCATTAATCTTTTCAAAGAGACTTGGATCTGTAGGATACACACACATCCCTCTCAGGGGACACTGAATCAAATCCCGGTCCCCACATTGGTGTTCAACCTGACACTGCTTTGCAGTGCTTCTCAGATAGGAAACTAAGGATCACCCACATGAATGTTCGGAGCCCCACTAAAAATAAGGTCGAGTTGGAAGTGTGGCTATCCTACTACTCATCTGACGTTCTGGCATTAACAGAGACATGGCTAAAGCCCTCCATTCCTGACTCTGTATGTGCAGTACAGGGCTATAAGCTGTTCAGAGCCGATCGCCTCTCCTCTAAAAGAGGAGGGGGTGTTGCCCTCCTCTTCAAAGAACATTTAAACATTAGGGCTGTGCACACAGCCCCCCTGGGCTCTTGCAAGATCCTTCATGCAGTCCTAGTGCTGAGGAAGACAAAGAAACTTTGTATGATATGTTCCTGTAACCCACCAACATGTGGCATCACTGGTCTAAACAACATCACTGACTATTTTACTAATCTGAAGGGCAATTATGAGATACTGCTACTAGGGGACCTAAACCTTGACATGTGTGTTAAAAATACTGGTACCTATAACTCTGTTCTAGGGAAATTACTGCTCACCCAACTCATTGACTGCCCTACCAGAGTCCCCTACTGGTGGCAACTGTCACTCCCTACTAGACTGGATTGCTGCTAACAGAGTGGACAGAATCCTGACAGCAGGCACTCTGGACTCCATGAGCGACCACCTACTAGTCTATTGTGTGTGGAGTGCACGCGGGCACAAGCCTCCACCAGAACAAGTTCAGTTTAGGGATTTCTCAAAACTAAATGTGGCGGCAATAATAGCGGATGTGCAAAATGTGGACTGAACTCCTTTGTACCACACTATGGATGTTGAGTGTGCCGTAGATTATCTCTTAACCACTATTCTGGTTCTTCAGGATAAACATCTGCCCCTTAAGAGGAGATATGTACGGGGCACTATGACGAAATGGCTTCACAAGAACCTCCTGGCAGTGATGAAGGAAAGGGACAGAGCCTGGGTCAAAGCTAAGAAATCCTCACTACAGGGGGATTGGGAAGAGTACAGTTGACTGAGAAATGCCTGCAAGAGAGACATCCGGGAAGCGAAGGGAGCCTATTGTAAGAAGCTGTTACAGAACTCTGTGAGTGACTCCCGGGGCTTTTGGTCTCACATAAAGTCCCTAATGAGTCTGGAAAGCAAGACAGATATCACTGAAATGACACTGAATGGTATTAGCTGTAACAACCTGCATACTATAACCAGTGCTATGAACTCTGATTTCTCCGATCTCTCTGAATACACCATCCTACTAGAAAATTCCCCGGATCTAGTTGCTGCCGGTAAGGATAATAGACCATGCACTTTCAGCCTAAGGATGGTAACTACGGGGGTGGTTCAGAGACTCTTAAAATCCATTCCAGCCTGTGGATCTGCAGGGGTCAGATAAAGTACTGCCAATATTCCTAAAAACAGCTGCCTCTGCCCTCGCCACACCTGTAACGAGAGTCCTTAATCTATCACCACTGGAGTGATACCAGCAATCTGTCAGATTGCGAGGGTGGTACCTGTGTATAAGAAAGGTGATCCCTTAAGTGTATATAACTACCGCTTATAGCCATCCTCGCTGTCCTAAGCAAGTTCTCGGAAAAGCTGGTTGCAGCGCAAGTGTCAACTACCTTCATCACAGCAAACTGATTACCCCTGCCCAACATGGATTTAAAAAGTCCCACAGCACAAATACAGCGCTCTTACAGCTCACCGGTGACATAAAACAGGCAGTGGACAAGGGTCTCCTCACTGGGGCTATCTTTGTTGATCTCTCTAAGGCCTTTGATTTGATCAATCATCCATTACTGCCAGACCGGCTAACCTCATTTGGTTTCTTGTAAGATGCCATCTCCTGGTTTGCCTCCTATCTCACTGGCCGTACTCAGTTTGTGGAGATCAACAAAATCAAATCGGATCTTGCTCCTGCCAACTTCGGTGTCCCCCAAGGATCCATTCTTGGACCATCGTTGTTCTCCCTTTTTATCAATAACCTGCCTAACCCCCCTGGTGTCTCCTCTATTATCCTTTATGAAAACGACGTGGTGCTTTACACCAGCAACAAGGACCCATCATCCATAAATGCCACGCTAAAGACTGACTTTTATTGTCTGAACACCCGTCTGTGGCAAAAGAAGCTCCTGCTAAATGCAAAAAAGTCTGTGGCCATGATGTTTGGCTGTGCCCTCAAAATCAAGTCCTGTGCCATACCTCTTTCAGTTCCTGGCCCTGATGACCCTATCTTGGAGATAGTGGACAACTTTTAAGTATCTGGGAGTCACTCTTGAACCCTCGCTCGACTTCAGTCTTCACATAACCCAACACCTGCAGAGCTGTCAACGCCAAACTGGGTATAGCGTATAGGGTAGGTCATCTCTAATGGCTACTGCAAGACTAGCCATTTCTCAAGGGGTTCCCAACCAAGACTAACCTATGGCCTTATGGCTTTCAGGACTCCAGTAAAGGTGCTCTGCAAAAATGGGACACTTGCTACAACAATATCTGTTGTTTTGCCTTGGCTGTCCCCAAACTTACCGTTGTATGCTCTACATTAGTCTAGGGTGGCTGTCCCCCTCATCCACTCATCAATACACAGCGGGCTGTCTTATAAACAACATTATCTGAGCTGGAGCACACAAATCCTTGGCTGGTATGCTACACCATAGCTCTCAACTGTACCCACTGAGATCTGCCGGTAGACCATTGCTCCACGTCCCTCAAGGCACAACGAAAATGGGAGAACGTGCTTTTCTTACCCCAGGAGTCCTTAGGCTTAGCTCAACCTATTGGGGGTAACCCAAATTTAAAAATAGATAATAAGCCAATCACGCATAGGTGACTTCCTCAATTGGAAGGTGCTAAGCTCTTTCAGCTTGTTACCTTGGACAATTCATGGTTCTCAATTATTGAAATACTAACTAATTTTAATATTCCTGGTAAACTTGTGTTTAAAGTTTACCAGCTAAAACATCTAATAATGAAGGTCTTTGGGTCGAACCCGCCCCCAAAAAGTACGAAAACTTTCCTGGACGAACTCTCACCTTCATCTGGTATGGCCCATTCTGTGTCCAATATGTATAAAATTTTATATAATTATAAGTATCTGACTAGTTTTGCACCTGGGAGATATTGGACTTCATGTTTTCCTGATCTGGAGATAAATTGGACAACTTTGTGGTCGAACTGTCATAAATATAATACTCGGGATAGATTACGGCTTACACAGTTTCACATTTTGCATAATATATACTATACCCCCAAAACATTATATAAGTATGGGCTTATTGATACACCCACTTGCTCCCTCTGTCAGCAGAGAAGGGTCATTGTTTCACATATTCTGGGAATGTCCTAAGGCCTCTACTCTCTGGAAGGACATTCAACGGAAGATGGATCCCTTGTTGGGCCTTTCGGATACTTTCGCTCCTGAGGTATGCCTTCTGGGTGACTACACCCTGATTCCAGTAATTGCTAGGCGATATTGTATAGCATTGATTTCCCTATCAGTAAAAAAGGTGATTCTCCATCATTGGAAAGATGATGGAGATATTTCGTATTCGGAATGGCTTAAAGAATTGCTAGCCAGTCTTAGGATGGAAAAAATGGTGGCAAGTCTTAGTAACAGAATGAATAAATATAAGAAAATCTGGGAACCTTTTTACGCGCTTACCATTTAGTATATTGCATGTTACTGTCAAAGTTGGAGTTTGATAATTCACCTAATAAATTTGAGCTGTGCTGAATGGGGAGGGAGACTTTTAGTATGGGGGGTTGGGGATTAGGCTTGGGGGGAGGGACAGCTCCAGTGTATGCAGTGAAGTACTGTCTCTGGTTTTATTCACAACTCAGCTCATTATGGCTGGATCTGTTCCTTTTGTTCTAAAAGCAATAAACTTTGATTTGAAAAAAAAAAGCTATTTTCCTGATTTTAATCAGACTTTTGGTACAAATCAAAGCCATTATTCAAGTAACAGTGCTCTTGTTGCTTGAAATCAGACTTCGATTTGTACCACAAGTCAGATTAAAATCGGGAAAATAGCCTTTTAAGCCAGTCCCACGTTCCCTCTCAAGCTGGGGATGCTGACCGGATTGAGCGACTTGCAGCGGATTAAACCGCTGTGTGGACTGCCTGCGTCATCGCAGCACGTTCACTCTCTCCTTGCAGTGGTGAGCGACAGTCCTTCCCCCGATGCACAGTCCCTCACTAGCTCAGACTGTAGCGGTGCAGAGAGGGGCTTTGTGGACAGGCAGTTTGCCACTTGCTGCTGCTCAGGACCACACTGCTGCGGTTGGAAAAAAGTAGTGCTGCTGCCGGGTAAACACGGCTTGAGATAGAAATGGTCTATTTACTTGCAGATGTCCTCAGTGAGAAAGAACAAGGGACAGACAAATACATGAGCCACATATATCAACTGAGATGTGTCTGCATATAGTGTTTTAAGGTTTTCCCAAAGGCAGCAGTTAGTCTTTAAAACTATTTTATTTACAACAGTAACGTTTAACTTTGTTTTTTTTTTTTGTTTTGTTCAGCTTCTTTACTTATTCTTGTTACTGGTTTACTAAATATTTTGGATAATGCAGTATGTATTTCAGTGTGTCTTTAAAAAAGCATTTGCGTGCCCCTACCTTACCACTCAGCTAAAGCCCCGCTGGGCTTGAAAAAGCCGCCAGCACTGCCCATTGACTGCAGCTACAAGGGTAAGCCCTCTGATTGGCTCGGCGCATAAGCCTGGACTGAAAAGGCTCTCTGCCGGCGCTCCTCACTACCGTAGCTCCTCTGGGTAGCCAGTATTTTCTCCCACTCACTCGCCCCCGGCCTCTATTAAATATGCGAGTGCCACTCCCCTGACTGCATTCTCCCTCCCACCTTCAGCTCTTACACCGCCTGTGATCTCTTAAAGCCACCCACACCTATTCCTTTCGCATTACCCTTCAACTACGGAGTTTTCAACCTGCAAGCCACATTTTGGTCAGTATAGTGGCCAGGCATAGCAGGTGAAGCATACTACAACTCCTTAAATCATGAGGGGTTCTCACCTCCTGCTCCATGTTTCCTTTCTTGGCACAGCTGGGACCTTATTCCCAGTAGGACTACAACAGCTTCAATATGACTCACTACCAGCTAACAACTAGTTGGCTAATGTGCCCATGGCCACTGCCTCATGTGGAAGCGAAAGGCGTTCCACTCCTCCTCGCCACCCTTACAAAGCCTTCACCCTGCCTACCACTAATTTAGGAGTCCTAACAGTAAGTTTCGCTCTAAACTTAGCACCGATGACCAGACACCTTTCCCACCTGAAGCCATGGCGGTGGAAGGTATGAGGTAAATTTAGCATTACCCTCTCTGCCAGAAAGGTTATTCTTATGCTGCTGCTACTCTCTGGCAATATACACTTAAACCGAGGCCCACCAGTGATAGGAGTGGGTATGCAAAAAGTGAATGGCCTAAAAATTGCACCTCTGAATGTTTGCAGCTTAACTGCGAAATTTGAACAGCTCCAGGCCCGGATGGCCCTCCATGCCCCTAACATCCTCTGTCTCACAGAGACCTGGCTGTCCAGTAGGATTCATGAAAGTGAAGTGGCCATCAATGGCTTCCAAGCATTTAGGCTCCATAGAATAGTCAAGAGAGGTGGAGGCTGCTTCATTTACGCCAGGGACTCGCTGCGCTGCTCCATCCTCCCCGTCACCAGAATGGCAGAGGATCACAAGCTACTAGTGATAAAAGTGCAACTCTGGCTAAATGGCAAGACTCTTACCCTTGCCATGATCTATCTATCCCCCAAAAAAGCCAAGGAAAGCCTTCCCATGCTCATGGAAGCAATCAGCACACTCCTTAAGGGCACTGAACTCATCAACACTGGAGACTTCAATATCAGCTGGGGTTGCAAAGAGGCAGCATCTTTCAGGGACCAGATCGCTACAGCCAACCTTACACAACTTGTAAACTGACCCACCAGGCAGAACTATTAGACAGGAAACAGTACCCTCATTGACTGGGTCCTAGTTAGCTCACCAGCACGGATCTCTGACCTAAAAGTTCTCCTGAACACACTGAGTGATCACTCCCCTGTCTCTTTCTTCTGGACATTTTAAATTTACCAGATGCCCTCCGATCCTCGTCGAAAGCAGGGTCTTGAGGAAGGGCAAACTTGGATCCCTCAAATCGGCCCTTTCCCTCCATGACTGGTCCCCCTATCAACACGGCACCCACCCTTAATCGAGCCCTCAGCTTCTTCGTTGATGGCTTCAATACCATATGTGACATCTATGCCTCACTCACTAAAAGAAAATCTGGGTTCAGGAAAATGGCTGGATTAGCAGTGAGTTCCTCTCCCACCTGAAAAACAAGGATTGCCTCTGGGAGAAGGCCAGAAACTCAGGAAGCAAGCATGACTTACAGTGCTACAGGACGGCACGTAAACGCTGCACCAAACTAATCTGGGTTGCTAAGGCCAACTACCATAAGACCCAGCTCAGCAGTGCATGGGGCGATGGTAAAAGATTTTGGGACAACATCAAGAACATCCTTGGCAAGAAGGATAAGCAGCACCCGCACGTACTCAATATTAATAACTGCCCACTACTGATCCCGTAGCCATTGCTGATGCCTTTAATGAGGCCTTCACCGACCTGTCCTCAGTGCTGCCCTCAAACTATTTTCCGCCTGCTGAGAACCATGGCAGCAACAACTCACCAAAAATAAACCACCCAGCCCTCTACTTTAAGAGGGTGATGGCGAAGGAAACCCTAACGATGGTTAAGAATGTCCTTGGGAAGACCAGAATGGGCAGTAATGGGGTGGACATTAAACTACTATCCCTCACCCTGGAAGTTTTTATCCTGCCAATAACAATGTTATTTAACAAGTCCCTAGCCCTTGCCCAATTCCCGGAGGTCTGGAAGCAAGCCGTTGTTACGCCAGTGCATAAAAATGGCGACAAGGCACTGGTATCTAACTACAGGCCTATCTCGATCTTCTCCATGCTATCTAAGGCACTGGAAAAGATCGTGGTGGACCCCTTACCAGCTCATCGACTACCTTAATAAGTACAATCTGCTTTGCCCAAACCAGCACGGTTTCAGACAAAAACAGCACCACCGCGGCACTGCTGGACTGCATGGACTATGCACACAAGGCTCTGGATCAAGACAGATCGGTGGGGTCGGTCTTCATAGATCTAACCAAAGCCTTTGATACTGTCAACCACCCACTACTAGTATCCCAACTGCATAACTTGGATATGGCATCCAATGCTTTACACTGGTTCCAAGACTATCTGATGCATAGGAGCCAATGTGTAAAAGTTGGGAAGACGGTATCCAGCATAAGAGAGGTGTCCCAAGGGGTCCTTCACGGGTCAATTCTGGGGCCCCTGCTTTTCAGCCTCTTCCTAAATGACCTTCCCACAGCCTGTGACTCTAAACTCATCCTCTATGCAGATGACATAGTGCTTCTGAGCAGTAACACCTCTCAGGGTGCCCTACAATCAGAACTGCAAAACTCCTTCACTAAACTTGAGGGCTGGTTTTGTAGCACAAGCTGCTTCTAAACTACAAGACCAAAACAGTGCTAATATCTAGCTCACATAACAAACACAAGCTCCACTCCTTCGTCATCTCCAGCACCCGTAGTGAGCCGCTAGAACAAGTGCAGTTGTTTAAGTACCTTGGGGTCACCATTGACGACGCCCTCACGTTTACGTGCCACATCGATTCTCTCGTCAGGGCAGTTAACATTAAGTTAGGTGTTCCCTGTAGGCATAGGAAGTTGCTCACTCAGGAAGCACTCCGCCTCTCAGTTTCCACCCCCATAATATCTACAATTGATTACAGGCTGGTGGTTTACGGGGCTGCCTTGAATACAGCTCTCAAGAGGGTCCTAACTACACTAAACAAGGCACGTCGCCTCACCCTTGGTGCAGACCACTACACGCACACATGTGATCTGTATGAACGTACTGACTGGCTTGCACTATGGAACAGGTTAAAGTTCCGAGCTTGCCTACTGAGTGGGGAAGAAGGTTCAGTTGGGTAAAACCCCACTCTGCGTAGGAGATCTGTTCGAGGCCTCTATCTCATCACAAATCACCAGGGGGAGAATGAGAGGCGCATTGTCCATCCCCTTCTGACGCACCTTGCAAGGGCAACAAGCTTTCTCATATCCGGCCCCTTTGTGGATGAATGAACTCCCTGAGCACCTCCTGGCTACCAACAGCCTGGCTCAATTCAGGGATTTATTTAACTCTAAAAATTGATTAGTGTTTTGCTCATAAAAGTGCTAAAACATTGTAAAAATGCATAGCATACCTCATTGTGTTTAACAAACATAATACTTCTAGAAAACCTATATAAATACTTTATGTACAGTTAGTATTATCCCAGGAAAAAAACTGCTAATTATTTAAAACCCTGCAATTTAAAACTTGCCTTAAACAGCACCTAATAACAATCTCAAGATGCTCCTGCCTCTAAAGGACGCCCCCACCCTCCCATTGACCTGCCCTTATGGAAGTGCTCAGTAGGTCATAAATGAACCTCACCCTGCCCCCCCCCCTTTTCAAGCCAAGGTCTACCCTATACATGCAGTCCGTCTGCACCTTCTGTGCTCCCCCTCCCTCTCACCTCCTCCACCCACTGCCTGCCTAGCATTAACCTGGCCTGCCTGGCAATGCCTTGCTCTAACCAGGCCTTGCTCTACAGTTATGCTCTGACATTGCACCCACCACTTCGCCCAACCCAAAACCCCATATGAAACCACCCCTATATCAACAAGGACCCGAGGGAACGCTTCCTCTCTCCTATCTCCGCTGACCCATTTCTCTCAATGATTCAACATCTAGCTTCTCACCTCTATTGACTGACTTTACCACTACGTATCTACTGCTAAGTCAGTGTGTGTTTTGAAGAAAGCAGTTAATTAGCCACAGCACTGTACTTGAATTGTAATTGCTCCACCCTTTGATTTGCTTTGTCTGATGATGTTCTTGCACCAGTTTGTTCATTTGCCTACTGTTCTTGTATTGTTAACCAATATACTGCATTGAAACTTTTCTTGATGTCTATACTGACGTGGAACCTTTGTAAAAGAGCTCACGCTCCAAGGTCTTTCCGAATTACCAAATAAATAAATTGCCTTTTTTTTAATTGTTTATTGCCTTCAGTAATGATTAAAATAGTTTTAGATTATACATGGGTGGTGGCGTTATTAAGCAAATTCATCATTCATTTTTCAACAAGAAAACATTAAAGAGTAACTGGCACATTCCAGGCTGGCAACTCATATTGAGAAACTGTGTGCTGGGGGGAGCTAATTTAGCCCACAGCACAAATATTTTTGGGCAGTAATAAAAGTAAAACTTACACTTGTATGTCTAGCTTATAACTTCCGAGCATGAGCCGAGTGGCAGCTGAGCACTGCAGCCCAGCCCCTAAAAACAGCACTTTTATGACATGAAGTAGGGGCCGGGAAAGCAAGCATGCTTTATATAGAGTACAGTGAATTGAGTGAGGCACGCTTTCTAAACAGGAGTTGGGAGGCGGTATAGCATGGTGGTCAAGAGCACTGAGCTGCAAACCTGGAGATCTAGGTTTAAATCCCACAGTCCCCACTTATATACTGTGTGACACTGAGCAAATCACTTAACCTCCTTGTGCTCCCAGGTCGCACCTGGAAACGAGCTTTGGCTTAGTGTGCCTTTCCTGGTTAAACAGTTTCCCCTTTCTGTAACGCTCCATGTTGTCAATGGGTAATCCTTACAACTGGGTGTAGTGCACCCCTACCAGGGGAATGGCACAGCCCAAGAGTTAGAATGTTGGGCACCTGAGGATTCCATACACTAACGGCAACTCCCCAGTTACACTATGCCATTCAGTGGGGACAGAGCTACTTTCTCTTCTGAAGAATTTCAAGATTCAAGACTTCTGTTTGGGGCTGCAGTTCTGCGTAGCAGGTTGGGGCTGCCTGTTTATAGGGAGCACCCCTAAATTTAAATTGTGCCTGTTAAGCTGCAGCTTTAAAATTGAATAACCTGCCTTTTCTCTCACTCCCTGTATGGACTGGGAGCCACTTATGCCTTGCTAGGATGTTTTCTATGGTCTCCTGTTAATTTACAAAAAGGTGCCTCAGGTAGGTACAGATTTATTTATTGGGAGTGTAGGGGCTCTGAGGGGTCCCTCGTCTTTAGCGTCTGTTCCCTTGCCCCCACCATACCCCAGCATGAGTTGTTGTGGGTTTACTGTGTTTTGTGCTAAAAAATTATGTGATTGCCAACTTGTGAGGAGGGTGGGAGAATTCCCACCATAACTTCCGTTTTTACAGTTCTGCAGTCGCCATTAGGGCTGGGCGCACCCTTCTTCAGCAATACAGTTTCCTGCCAGTAGGCTAGGAAGTGCAGTGCACTGCGATGCACCGTTCATAGGTGTGCACCGCGATTGCGAGTGCCCACGGGTGAGTGCACACACTTAGTTACGGCTTCTCAAGCTGCTAGAATGGTTTTATAGTTGGCTGGCAGTTTGTGGATCTTCACAGTACAGTTTTAAAAACCAGTGTTTTTTTTTTTTCCGTCCCAGTTTCTCAGTTGTGGACTATGTTAGACAGTTTCAAATTCAAGGTTTTTCTGTTGTTTGGCACCATGGCTTTCAGGAGACCATACATTATGAAGTTGTGTAAGACCCGCAAAAGAGTAATAAGGCCCTCTCCCGTGGGTGCATATTGTCCTTACTGTGTTGCCCAGCATAATATTTCTCTCACGGTTCCCCCCAGCTGGTCCTCCGAGCTTGGCGGGGGGGGGGCCACCACCTGGTCCGCCGCTTGTCGGTGGCAAAGCAGAATTGCGTAAAAATCTCTGGTTGTTCCTCTGTGAGCTTTTGAGCCCTGATGTCTCTCAGGGCATCCCAGCAGATACACCCAACCCCAAAGCTGACCCCTCAGGTTGGGGAAGGGGGACACACAAGTACGTCCAGTTGTGACGCAGCAAGAGCAGGCTGCTGAAACAGATATGCAGGCAGATCCTGACCTGACCCATTGGAAGGCCAGGATGATGATTACGGGGATCTTGGGGAAAGTCCTGACCTTAAAGAATGACTTTCAGATGAGGAGGACGGCCCCTTTGAGGAGGAGGTAGAGGAAGGAGACTGGATGGAACCCAAGCCCAGGATACCGATTCCACCCCTCTTTGATAATAAGTTCTTGTCCTTTTTGATGGCTGAGGCATGTAGATCTTTACAGCTCAAGGAGGAGCATTCTGTGAAGAAACTGGATGTTAATCCAGTTCTGTCAGCGTTCTCGTCTGCTCTAAAATGTTTCCCAGATTTTCTCCACGGTGACCAAATTATTGAACAGGAATGGACAGGTGTGGATGAGAGAAGAAATCTCCCGAAACTAAGAACCAGGAATTGTCCTTTTTTAGGAGAAAGGTCTCGCAAGTGGGAAAGCCCCCCCCCCAAGCAGACAAGGCTGTTTATAATTCCATAAAACACACCACCATTCCAGGGGAGGGCTCTGACACTATCACATTCACATGACAAGCGGATGGATACCTCATGCAGAAGGGTTTTCGCCGCTTCAGGCACAAACATTCATACCTCTTATGCTTCATTTATTGTTGCCAGAGCCTTAAACCCCTGGGTTACTAAGCTGACTGACTACATCGCTCCTGATTTTGGAGGGCGCGAGTATTTTTCAGTTGGTGGCCATGGCATCCTCCTTTCTTGGGGATTCCACAGTGGACAACTTATGCTTGTCAGCCCGCTCGGCCTACCACACTGTGTCGGCCTTGAGGGCTGTTTGGCTTAGACATAGGTCTGCTGATTAGTCTTCAAAGATGAAACTGTTTAGCCTTCCTTTTGAAAGAAGTTTTGTTTGGTTCTGGTCTGGATTCTGTCTTGCAGGACGTGTAGGATAAGAAGGGCCACCTCCCACTGTCAAAACAGCAATGCAAGGCCACAGCTCCTCAACGAGGCCAGGTCAGTGGTCGGCACAGATAGTCCCGCGGAGGGTATCGTCCGTTTTGGAACTTCGGTACCCAGCAGAACAGAGGTATTGATTCAGGCAATAGAGGATACGGCAGCAGGGGCCTCATGCCTCACAACGCACCCAGGGTGTTGATTAATCCCCAATACCCGTACACCTTGTGGGTTATTGCTTACATCACTTTGTTGTCATCAGTAGTCTTGTGCAGGCATCACCTTCAGCCTTCACTGTTGTATAGCTAGCCTCGAGGTGTATTGTCATGCACTTCTCGTTCCCCTGCCACTTTAGGTTGCCTCTCTGAGGGGTCCGTGTACACTGACTTAGCATTAGAGGTATCCCTGAGGGGTCCTGGTACAATGACTCCACATTAGATGTATCTCTGTGGGGTCCATGTACATTGACTCCAAATTAGATGCAGATCCTTCCCTTGTGGCACTTCTCTCAGCTCCGTGTTACAATCTATCCTGATGCAGTGTATATGCTGTGTGTATTGTATTCTTGCCCTTGCAATTTCTTCATATTACTTATATGCGGTGTTTTTGTATATTGTGTATTTTGTACATTCTGTATATGTATGAGGCATAATTATCTGTACCTGTATTCAGCCTTGTTTTGATAGCTAAGCCTTCCTTGCCTTGTATTTTTATGTCATTGCGACTAGTTCGCTGATTATGTATCCACCTGTTACTGTGTATCGGTGATATAGTACCGTGACTGTATGCACCTTGTAAATTAGCATATTTCAATGGTGTTTCGCCTGGCTAAATAAAGGATTGATTGATAAAGTAGCTACTTACGATAGACATTTTTTTGTGGCTTATTTTTTTTTTTACACAAATATTTTTTTTAAAAATGTTCACTTTATGAAAAAGAAACAGACACAGAAACATAGAATCTGACAGCAGATGAGGACTGCTTGGCCCACTCAGTCTGCCCATTTTTCTCTGCTTACAGTATTTCTGCAGACTCGACTTGATAGCTGGCTCTTTCTCCCTCCCCACCTTCCTTTCCACTAAGATTCCCTTGGGTATATCCCGTGCATTCTTGAACCCCACCACTGTTTTCACCCCTACCACCTCCACTGGAAGGGTATTCCAGGAATCCAGCACACTTTCTGTGAAGTACTTCTTCCCATCTCTTCTGAATCGACCCCTTCAACATCATAGCACATCCTCTTGTTCTTGAGCTCCTTTTTCTGAAAAATACTTTCCTGTTATACCTTGTTTACCCTCATGAGGTATTTAAAGGTGTCTGTCATATCCCCCTTCTCTCTCTCCTCACTTCCAGGGTGTATATATTGAGGTCATGTTTTGGTGCAGACCCTGCTTCATTTTATTTGCACTCCTCTGAGCTGCCTTCATTCTATCTATGTCCTTCCGGAGATGTGGTCTCCAGAATTGGATACAGTTCTCTAGGCGGGGTTTTATCAGCAATCTATACGGGGCAACACCACCTCCCTCTTTCTGCTGCTGATACCCCTCCCTGTGCACCCCAGAGTCTCACTATCCCCAGCTTGCTTTGTCGCGTTGCTTGGCCACCTTTCGGTCATACGATACGATTACCCTCTGGTCTCTTTTCCTGCTTGGTGGTCAGTAATACCACTCCACCAATTTTTGTACTCCGCCCTTGGGTTTCTGTGCCCTAAGTGTATTAGTTTGCACTTTTTCAGATTAAAACCCAGCTGCCATACCTTTGACCCCTCCTCAAGTTTTGTCAGGTCTCTGCCCATCCTTTCCTGCCCCCCCCCGGACTGTCCATCCTATTGCAGATTTTCATGTCCTCTGCAAAGAGGCAGCCCTTTCCTTTCCAGCTCCTCTGCAGTGTCACTTGTAAAGACATTAAGAGGACTGGTCACAGCACTGATCCCTGAGGCACCCTGCTGGTCACCCTCCCTTCCTCATTGTGAACTCAGTTTACCACCACCCTCTGTCGCTTATCTGGTAACAAACTGGATAAGAAATTGATCACCTTTGGACCCAATCGTAAGTTATCCAGCTTCCTTACTTGTCTTCTATGTGAAACGGTGTTGAAAACCTGAGGTAGGTCACGTCTGCCGCTTCACCCTGATCTAATACCTATATCATCCAGTCAAAGAAATCTGTCAGATTAGTTTGACATGACCCCTCCCCCCACATCGTGAATCAGTACTGCCCTGGTTCTTGTAACCCACTGGATTCCAGATATTCTATAATCCTTTCCTACAGCACTAATTCCATTAACGTTCCTGCCATCGATGTCAGGCTGACTGACATATAATTGCCAGCCTCCTGCCTACTACCACTTCTGTGAAGTCACACTACATCTGCCCTTCTCCAGTCCTTTGGAACCACTCCTGTTTCAAGTGAACTGTTAAATAGGATTGTCAGAGGTGCAGCCATTACCTCCCTGAGTTCTCTCAATTTTCTTGAATACACCCTGTCTGGCACTATTGGTTTGTCCATTTTCAGATTAACAAGTCCCTTCAGGACTGAATAAGGCCCTGCCCCATTTGTTATGCAGAAAGAGTTTAAATGCAAAGATCTGTTCTATCCTCTCCTTTTCTCTCTCTTTTCTGTCTGGTTGTGCAACCTACTTTTCCTGTGAGACCTAGGAACTGATCACTCCGACAGTCTCACACTTCTCCACCTCTCGCTAGCTCTCTGCTTTCACTTGCTGTTTCTGTCTGCTTTCCTCCCCCCATGCATGTCTGCTGGTATAAAAATATATGTGAATCATTTTGTGGAAATGTAACTGATACTGAGATCCCTTTGTTTAAAAATGTACATAGTTATACCGTTGAAATGATTGCAAAGCTATTTGGAACTCTGGGTTAACCTGAGAATTCTGGATGCAAAATCTCTGCAGAGCTGGCTACAAGAGGTCCGTTCAGGGTCATTATGTTCTTTTCGCTGCACCTGCAAGAACATTGGAAACTTACAAGAACATTGTTTGAGAAGCATGCTGTTTTCTTAACGAGTTTCCCAGGCACAGACAGATAAAAAGAACATCAATGCATATGCAAGGGAAAGACATAGACTGAGATTGGAAATCGAGAACTCAAAAGGACTCTGCTTTCTATGTTTGTACTGTCATTGTAGATGGTTATACTGAACTGTTTTTTATCTTGCTGTTATTAATAATAAAATGCTACTTGCGAATTTTACAACTGCTCCTGGTTTTCCTATGCTTCCTGACCTGTACCTTGACGACAAGGACAATCTCAAAAAGGACTAGAGTGCACCTCCTCCTCTGTAAAGCTTCTGTTACTTTTTTGTGCCCCCACCCCAGAGCACTGAGCAAAAGTATTTTTTCAGGATGTCTACTTTTTCCAGGCCCCCTCTGCACAATCCCCCCATTCCCTTTTTAACCTTACAATCTCTCCTTTGGTCTTACTCTTTATGCTTACTTATATGAAAAAAAAGTTCTCTTTTGTTACCACATGGGCTGTTCTCTCTTCAGGAGTGTGTCTTTATACTCCTTTCCTCTGTTACCTGTGACACACCTATCTGCCTCCCTCTGCACCACCTTATACCTTCTGAATGCTACCCTTTTAGTCATTACCTTTTCAGCTACCTCTTTCGAAAACTGTAACGGTGTCTCTTTCCTCTTCGTTTTGCTCACTTGCTTGACATAGATGTTTTTTGCCTTCACTGTGCTCCCTTTTAGCTTTGTCCATTGCTTCTCCAGTCCACCCAGGTCATCCTCACTGCCAGGTCATCCCTGCGGCATTCACCCATCTTTATAAAATCTGCCCTCCTAAAGCCCAGGACCCTTGCCTTTGTGTGGTTTTGAGTCCTCAGCCGTGTTCATATTGAACAACACAGTATGGTGATCACTGGTCCCTAGGTGGCCTCCCACTTTGACGTCTGCAGCACTGTCCCTTTTAATGAGTGCCAGGTCCAATATTGCCCCATCATGAGTGGGTCCACTGACTAGCTACTCGAGGAGCACTCTACAGGGAGTCCAGGATAGTCCTGCTTCTAGCTAAAGCCACAACTGGGAGGCACCAGTCTACATTCAGCAGATTGAAGTACTCCTCTAGCAGCACCTCTTCTTTTCTGCCATCTTGCCAGTGGCTTCCACTAGTATCATATCTAACCCCGCCCCCACACTGAGGTCTGTAGATCATGCCAGTGCAAACAGTGGCTCTGTTTACCATCTCCTGGGTGTGATCCACAGTACCCCCCCCCAATGTACTCCTTGTATCTCCATCGCTTTTATGCCTTCCCTCACATAAAGCACCACACCTCTTCCTTTTCTTCCCTCTCTGTCCTTCTTGAACATAGTATAGTCTGGTATGGCCATGTCACAGTCATGTTTTTCAGTGCATTGGGTTGGTCTCTGCCATTAAGGGCCTCTAGTTCCGGAATCTTATTTCCTAGACTTCTAGCATTTGCACACATGGCCTTCCAGATTTTGTTAGCTCTGTGCTTGTTACTCCTCTTTCTTCTTCTTTGCCCTCCTCCCCCCTCTCATTTTTAATGCTCCAGTTCCTATCCCCTCTTAATTTCTGTCACCTTACTTCCTTTATTAGTTTGCACCCTGGAGGATTCTTCTCCCTCTGGTTCTTCCTGATCTCTGCTTCAGCCTTTGGGTGGAGGCAGCATCCGCCTCCCTGGTTCCTTCTTCCAGTCCCCTTGGTTAGTTTCAGTGTTCATCAAAGTAATGTTTAAACTGTCCACCAAGGACTGCAGCTCCCCTTCTAGATGGATGCAGGCCATCACCCCTGTGTAAGCCGTTATCCCTCTAAGTGGATCCCCAGTGTAGCTGAACCTTTCCTTTCTGTACTGTTTCTTCAACCATGAGTTGAAGCTCTTGGTGCAGAGATCCCTCTCCTCCCCTCTGTCGTAGAGATGCAGCATATTACTGAAAGCCATTGAGCACGCTACCTGTCTTAAGACCGTTTCCCAGCTCCCTAAACTTCTCCTGTACTATCCCAGCCCTGTCCCTAGCCGGGTCATTGGTCCACAGGTGGACAATGACATCCAGCTCTCCGTTCTGTCTTGCTGCGTAGTGATCTCCAGGATTTGCTTCCCATTCCTCCAGGGCTTGGCACCACATAGGCACCTGACCTGCCTCTCTTTCCTGTTCCCATATCTATCACCCTCATAATTATGTCCCCCACCAGAAATTGCTTCCTCCTCCTCTGGGACCTCTACTACCCTCCTTGGGGTCTCCATTAGTGAGGATCCCGACATCCTCCCTGGCCACTGCCATGGGTGCCTCCTCTCAGTAGCCCCGCTCTGCCAGAACGGTGTAGGAATTTCGTAGTGGTACTGGTTGAAGAATGTGCCTATGACCCACCCCCCATCCTTCTACAGCCCACAATAGACCAGCTGTTCCTCCTCCTCCGTGGTATTCTCTGAGGTAATGGAGACAGATGTGGTGGCCCAAGAGAGGGGGGGTGCCCTCAAATCATAGCCAACTTGGTCTGGAGTCTAGGGACCTTCTCCTTCAGCCCAGAGAGGTGCTTGCAGATGGGACAGCACCGCAGTCTCCAGAAGGTCTCTGAATTTGATGGCAGATAAGGACTGCTTGGCCCACCTAGTCTGCCCATTTCCCTACCTAATGGATAAGCTGCAGATCGTAGCTAACCAACAGCCTACTTCCTCCTACCTCCCACTAGAATTGCCTTATGTCTACCCCCTGCATTCTTGAATTCTACCACTGTTTTTGACTCCACAACCTCCTCAGGAAGGCTGTTCCATGCATCCTCAACCCTCTCCATGAAAAAATACTTCCTCACATTACCTCTGAGCCATCTCCCCCTCCGTCTTCAAATTGTGCCCCCTTGTTCTTGCACATCTTTTTTTCTGAAAGATGCTACCCTCTTGGACTTTGTTGATTCCCTTAAGATGCTTCAAAGTTTCTAACATGTCTCTTCTCCCCCCCCCTTTCCTTGAGGGTATACATATTAAGCTCATTTAGTCTCTCTTCATATGTCTCCTGGTACAGACCCTGCACCATTTTAGTTTCCCTCCTCTGGACAGCATCCATCCTGTCTATGTCCTTGTGGAGAAATGGTCTCCAGAACAGCACGCAATACTCCAGGTGGGGTCTCACCAACTGTCTGTACAGAGGGATAACAACTTCCTGTTTTCTACTGGTGATGCCTCTTCCCTATGTATCCCAGTATCCCCCCAGCCCTCCTTACTGCCTTCTCACATTGCTTGCCCATCTTTGGGTCATCTGAGATGACTTCCCCTAGGTCCTGTTCCATTTTTGTTGTTGTTAGTATCTCACGTCCCATTGTGTACTCTTCCCCTGGGTTTTTGTTTCCCAGGTGCATTACTTTGCACTTCTTTATGTTGAATCTAAGCTGCCATACATTTGACCATTCTTTCCACCCCACCTTGTGTATCAACCCTGTTGCAGATCTTTGTGTCGTCTGCAAAGAGACATACTTTTTCTTGCAGTCCCTCCACAATGTCACTTATAAAGACATTAAAGAGGACCGGTCCCAGTACTGAACCCTGCGGTACCCTGCTAGTAACCCCCTTTTCTACAGAGTGGACTTACTATTATCCTCTGTGTCCTGTTGTCTAGCCAATTTTTTTTATCCAGGCTTCCATCTTGGGACCCACTCCAAGGTTTGCTAACTTGTATAGTTATCTGTTGTGTGGGACTGTGTCAAATGCCTTGCTAAAATCTAGGTAGGCCATGTCCACAGCCCCTCCCTGGTCTATTACTTTGGTCACCCAGTCAAAGAAATGTATTAGATTTGTCTGACACGACCTTTCCGCTATGAATCCATGCCGCCTTGGGTCCTGTGCCCCGCTGGCTTCTAGGTACTCAACATTTGTTTCTTTCAGAAGTGATTCCATCATTTTCCCTACCACTGAGGTAAAACTAACAGGTTTGTAGTTTCCTGCCTCTGTCTGCCTTTTTCCTACTTTTGTGAAGTGGAATCACATCCACCCTCCTCCAGTCCTTAGGTGCCACCCCATCCTTCCATGATTTGTTAAAGAGGGTAGTCAGTTGTGTCACTAGTTATACCCTTAGTTCTTGTAGAATTCTTGGGTGAATCCCGTCAGGCCCCATTGCTTTGTCTACCTTCAGTTTTAAGAGTTCTTTCAGAACTCTTTCTTCTGTGAATGGACTGATATTGCCCCCATCCAGACTGTTTCTGTTGTTTAGTTTAGGTACCTCCCCCTCCTCTTCTTTTGTGAATAGTGAGCAGAAGTATTCGTTCAGTATCCTTGCTTTTTCACTGTCACCCTCTGCCCACATTCCCTTCCCTTTATTAAGCCTCACTATCCCTCCCTTGGTCTTTCTTCGCTCCCTAATGTACCTATAAAAGGTTTTGCTTTTGTATGGCTTGACTCTACAGCTATGTTTATTGTGAACCACACTGTTTGGTGGTCGCTTATTCCCAGATGGCTACCCACTTCTAAATCTGAGATCCTCTCTCCATCCCCGTTTAAGAGTACCAGGTCTAAAATTGCTCCCTCCCGAGTGGGTTCCAGCACTAGCTGTCTGAGGCAAGCCCCCTGTAGGGCATTGAGAATGACCCTGCTCTTGGATGTGGCTGCAGTAAAGGTGCTCCAGTTAACATCTGGCACATTCAGGTCCCCATCAACAATATCTCTCCATTTTCTGCCATTGTAATGATTATTTCTATCATTTCCATGTCCATTGCCTCCCCCTGAGATGGGGCATCTGTAAACAACCCCTGTGTGGATTGTGGTGCCATTTCCTGTCTCGGGGTGGCCCTCAGTGCCTCCTCCCATCCCTGTTTACCCTTTAGTTCTGTTACTTTGGTACCTTCCCTTATGTAGAGAGCTGCTACTACTACTCTTGTACCCTCCCTGTCCCTCTTGTAGATTGTGTACCCTGGTATGTTGACATCCCGGTCATGATTCTCTGTGTATCATGTTTCTGTGAATGCCACGATATCCAGGCATCCCTCTTCCATCAAGGCCACTGCTTCAGGTAGCTTGTTACCCAGACTATGGGCATTGGTACTCAACGCCCTTCATTTTTTGATGGCCTTACCCCTTTTAGACCCATCCCTGTCCGTACTGCCTTTTTCTGGATTTACCCCGTCCTGCTCCCTATCGACTTCTCTACCTTTGTGTCCACTTCGGTAACTACCTTTTTGAGGGGGGGGGCTGGGATTTCCCTGCTTCTCTTCAGTGCCATCTTTAAGGTACTACACTGCACCACTCCCAGCTTTCCTCAATTTCTACTCTCTGTGTTGCTTGGAAATACTTAGGTACCCTTACTGTTGATAGGATGTTTCTAGTCCCCCCATTTGTTGTTTGCTGTGTCCCTTTGTAACCCTACCCCTAGATACGGTGTTGTTCCTGTTCCAAATTTTGGCCTTCCCTTTATCTTTTACCCATCCCTTATGTACCCTTAGCCTAATAGGGTATTTCTTGCTTTCCCCTTTTGTTGTTTGTTAGGAAGGAAATGGGGAGACAAAAACTGTCCCCCACCCTCAAACTGAAGTAGGCAGTAGGGACAGACCTAAAGGAAGTAAATCTCCAAGGGTACCCAACAACAAAGGAAACAAAGTGGTAGAAGTGAAGAAAGATTGGACCGAGAGCAGAGGGGGTAAGGAGAGATGGCAAAAGGGGACAGAGGATGATGACAAACAGGGTGGTAGCACATTCTGGAAGGCCATATGTGCAAATGCTTGAAGTCTGCGAAACAAAATCCCGAACCTAGAGGCCATAATGGCAGAGGCTGACCTGGACATTGTTGCCATTACCGAGTCATGGTGCAGTGAGAACCATGACTGGGATACAGCCATATCGGGCTACACTCTGTTCAGAAAGGACAGGGTGGGAAAGAAAGGGGAGTGGCTCTTTATGTGAGGAATAGCATGAAAGCAACTGAGATGCAGGGAAATCAGGAAGGGGTGGAGGTACTGTGGGTCACCCTAGAAACAGGGAAACAAACCGCTGTTCACACTGGTGTGGTCTACAGACCTCCAACACAGGTTGGGGGGGGGGTGGATAAGGTTCTAGTGGAAGGCATCCAAAAGATGGCAAATAAGGGAGATTTGTGGCTGGTGGGGGACTTAAAGCAGTGTCAGTGGCTCAGTAGGTAGCACACTTGCCTCTGAGGCCGGGAGATCAGAGAGCTGTGGGTTCAGTTCCCACATCTGGCACTTGGGTTAATATCCCAGTACTGACACTGTAGTGCAGCATGAGAGGGGTGCTGCACTTCTGAGGTGCCGTCTTTCGGATGAGACGTTAAACCAAGGTCCCATCTGCCTGGATTGGTAGTAGTTCAGGTGGATGTTAAAGATCCCATGGCACTTCTCGAAAAGAGTAGAAATTTCCCCGGTGTCCTGGCCAAATTTCCCTCATTCACTAAAAATACCACCAACAGCTTAATCTGGTTCAAGGTCAGTTGGCATTCATCTGTATCCCCCTCCCCCGGGTCGTGCCTGAAAATAGGCAGGATTTGTCTAGTGCACTTACCCGGTCAACAAAAAAAACTAAAACTAAACTAAATCTGTCAGATGTAGACTGGAGTATCCCAGCTGCAGCTTCAGCTAGGAGCAGGGACATCCTGGACTCCATGCAGGCGGCATTCCTCAGGCAACTAGTAAAAGAGTCCACTCGTGAGGGGTGCAGTACCGGTCCTTGTACTTACCAACAGGGACAGGGTTGCAGATGTTACAGTGGGTGGCCTTCTGGGGACTAGTGAACACTGTACAGTTTGGTTCAATATAAGTACTGCAGCAGAATTGAATCACACAAAGGTGATGATCCTGGATTTCAGGAGAGCTGAAAATATGGGGGAATGCCTCAGGGATGCCCTGGCTGGGGGAGGTGGAGGAACAGTGGTCAAATCTAAAAGGAGGATTAGAGAAGGCAACAAACCTCTGCATCAGACAAGTCAGCAAAAGCATGAGGAAAAAGAGACTGTTATGGGTCTCAAAAGAAGTGGCTGGGAAGGTAACGACAGAAAAGTTAGCATTCAGGAGGTATAAGGAGACACACAGAGCAGAAGATAGGTGTATCAGGAGAAACAGGGAGACAGGGAAAGCAATTAGGAGCGCAGAGGTGCAGATGGAGGAGAAAATAGCCCAGGCAGTGCAGAAAGAGGACAAGGTATTTTTCAGATATGTAAGCGAAATGAGAAAGACCAGGGGAGGGATAGTAAGGCTTAGGAAGGGAGGAGGGGTGTGTAGAGGGGAGGACCAGGAAAAAGTGGACATCTTGAACAAGTACTTTTGTTCAGCCTTCACAGAGGAAGGGAAAGGAGAAGGACCAAAGATAAGGGCCAGAAGCATCGAAGGAAGGGAAGTAGGCAGTAGTCCCTGTTCAGATGCGAAGGTTCTCAAGGAACTCGTAAATCTGAAAGTGGACAAGGCAATGGGGCCAGACGAGGTGCATCCTAGGATACTGATGGAGCTCAGGGAGGTCCTGACTGCACCTGTGACAGCCCTGTTCAACCACTCACTGGAGATGGGAGTGGTTTTGGAGGACTGGAGGAGGGCAGATGTAGTTCACTTTACAAAAGTGGAAGCAAAGAGGAGCCTGGCAACTACAGGCCAGTCAGCCTGACTTCACTGGTGGGGAAAGTAATGGAATCACTACTGAGGGAGAGGATTGTGGAATATCTGGAATGCAGTGGCCTTCAGGATCCAAGGCAGCATGGATTCACTGGGGAAGGTCATGTCAAACAAATCTGATAGATTTCTTTGACTCTTTGACTGGGTGACCAGGGAATTGGAACAGGGTGGAGCAGTGGATGTGGGTGGCCTGCCTAGATTTCAGTGAGGCATTCAACACCGTTCCACATAGCAGACTCATAAACAAGCTGGGAAGCCTAGGAGTGGGTCCTAAGGTGGTAAACTGGGTGAGAAATTGGTTGGGGGACAGGAGACGGAGGGTGGTGGTAAATGGAGTTCACGCTGAGGAAGGGAGTGTGACAAGTGGGTTGCCACAGGGATCATTGATGTACTGGGACCGGTCCTCTTTAATGTCTTTATTAGCAACATTCTAGAGGGACTAGAAGGGAAGATATGCCTCTTTGCAGATGACACTAAAATCTGTAATAGGGTAGAGACACGGGAGGGGGATGAGTAGTGATCTAGAAAGTTAGAAAAATGGTCAAAGGTGTGGCAGCTAGGTTTCAGTGCGAAGAACTGCAAAATCATGCACTTGGGACACAAACACAGGGGCGGCGTACAAAATGGGGGTGGTGGTATTAATCATCACCAAACAGGAAAGGGACTGGGGAGTCATCATATCTGAGGACCTGAAAGTGGCCAGACAGTATGACAAGGCAGCGGGGAGAGCCAGTGGGATGCCAGGGTGCATAGAAGGGGTATCGCAGCAGAAAGAGGGAAGTGGTGTTACTGCCGTATAGATCACTGGTGAAACATCACCTAGAGTGCTATGTCCAGTTCTGGAGACCACATCTGCAGAAGGACATAGACAGGATAGAGGGGGTCCAGAGGAGGGGAGCCAAAATGGTGCAGGGTCTGCATTACAAGCCCTATGAGGGGAGACTGAAAGACCTCAATATGTACACTCTGGAGGAAAGGGGTGGAGTGGGGGGATGTGATAGAAACATTCAAATACCTCACGGGTATAAATCAAGTTCAAGAGAGAAACATTTTTCAGAAAAAAAAGATGTTCAAGAACAAGGGGACATGCTGCGAAGCTGGGGGGGGTGAGACTCAGGGGAGATGTGAGGAAGTACTTCTTCACAGAAAGAGTGGTGGATGCCTGGAACAGCCTCCCAGCAGAGGTGGTGGAAGCAAAAACAGTAAGCTTCAAGAATGCATGGGATAAGCATAAGGGAACTTTAGAAGTGTGTGTGTGTGTGTGTGTGTGTGTGTGTGTGTGTGTAAAGCCAGAGATTATGTAGGAAATTGGGCAGACTAGGTGGGCCAAGCGGCCCTTATCTGATGTCGGTTTCTATGTTTCTGTGTTATGCCCTTTGTACACCTACCCTACATAGGGTGTTGCTCCTGTTCCCTTTTGTGGCCTGCCCTTTACCTTCCACCCATTTCGGCAGTGAATGCAACAACAGGAGCAAACCGGTACCTTACCTCAGTTAACTGGCAGAGTCCTTGCGCTTTTCTTCTTCCTTCTGCTGTCACATATCGATGCCTAAGACAACCTCGTGAACGTCATAAACCACAGAGGTTTTTGGGGCAGTGTATACCTAGGCAGTATAGTCAAGAGGTTAAGAGTAATGAGCCTGGTATATCCAGCAGACCTGGGTTTGATTCCCACAACCTCCACTTGCATACTGTGTGACTCTGAGCAAGTCACTTAACGTCCCCAGTGCTCCCCTGAAAACAAACACGTGTGCCTGGTGGGCCTTGCCTGGTTACCAAAGAACGAAAAAGAAAAGATTTAAATGGTAATAGCATGCACATTCTATTAATTAAACAAAAGAGTGGTACTTGAGGCTATGATTGGTGTTGGATGAGGAGCTTTAATGGTTGTCTTAAGTAGATGTTACAGTTGCGACAGGAAGCATGAACAAGAAGACAGCAGCTTCACTCTGCAGGTGCTGTCAGTTTCAAATGAGAAGGACTAAAGAAAACTCCTTCAAAGCAGCAGCTCGGAATAGTGTGTGCTGGTCTGTTTGTATTGTATTTATTTGTTTTACCAGAAAAAGGCTACATTGAGGAGTATACAGGTCTTTAAGTACATGAAAGGGATCAATAAAGGAGGCCCAGTCAGAGTGCTCCAAAGGAAGGAGGGTGGGTCAACAAGAGGTCACGGGTGTAAGCTGAAAGGGGGCAAGCTCAGAGAGGAGGAGATGTTATTTCACTGAAAGGGTGGTGGAGCCATGGAATGCACTGCCCAGTGAGCGGGTAGAGATGGAGACTGTGGACGGGTTTAAGAGGGGATGGGACAGGTACAGGGGTACAGGGGGAGGGTAAATCTGACCAGGCACAATACAGGTGGAACATCTGGGACTCTGGACAGTATAACCCAAGAGGGAGGGGGGACACAAAAATCGGCCCTCAATGTGGGTGCTGAAAATCAAGCAGACTCGAGAGACCGTTAGGCCTATTCTGCTGGCATTTTAGTATGTTAGTAATGCTCATTTTCAAGGAGGTACTGGTTAGAACAACAAAATAAAAATAAACATATCAGATACATATAATGCATACAGTAATAAATAGAGTTGATTATAACAGCATTGGAAGTAGTAATACAGTGGATACACCTGGCACGTATACAGAGAAACCGTTTGGCCTGTATAATACAAAGAATATAGAGTGTAGTGATAAATACCGCAGTCATTCTAGCAGGCTTACAGTGAACATTGTCACTGAACTGTGAGACTTGGGGACTGTCACTCACAATAGTAGTTTCAGGTCTCTGTAGGGTATTGAAGCTACCTACTGTTGCATACATCAATACAGTGGTACTCCAACAAGGTTTTGAAGGCATTATGGCTAACCAGTGTGCAGAGCGTAAGCAAAAGTTGAAATTTGTTCTATAGCAACGGGACGAGCCAGCTGAGGGCAGCTTTACCATAGCGAGACAAATGCCTCTGTGTATATGGGAGAAATACCTTGCTTTTCCTCAGGGCATATGGACCATCAACCCTGTGGAATAGGAGAATGACACTGGATTCCAAGTATAGAAAAGGTACATCAGAAATGTCACAGTAAGGATTACCAATCTCGTCATTCTTTTGCTGTAGCATAGAAGGGCAGTACAGTAATGTCAGAGTCCAGATACTTTCAGTTTTGGCCATCAGCAGCATGGCCATGAATGACAGTCCGTGGTATATGGCAGGACATGTAAACAGTTCAAAACCCTTTGAGCAAGACCAGCTTAAAAGTGCCCTGAAGTCCATGCACCTTCGAATAAGGCAACGAGGAACATATTCCCTTTCATCGTTAATGGACATTCCTCTCAGCACCCCTCCCACCTCACTTTCTCATTGGATTCAACCTTTTGATTACGCTATAGTAGCTTTTAGTGTACAGCTTGGAATAGTTTAAGAAAAATTATTTTAGTTTTTCAAAGGCAATAACCACCTATTTAAAAAGCTAACGTTTAAGACTTTTCCACTCATACTGTGTGAACTATCCTTTAACTGGTTAATGTATTGTGAACTATCCTTTAACTGGCTGATGTACTAGCAGCTGTATCGGCTCTTACCAGAGCCTGTCTTTCTTGAGAGTGCTGCCTCACCTTCCAGAGTTCTAGATTGCCCGAGCATCTCATTTGTAGTCATGGAGCTGGGACATTTTAGGGCTTGTCCGCACAGCAGTTCATTTCCTACTGTGAACAAAGTCAGTAAGTGTTTTGCAGCTGTCCCACTGAAATGCATTGGGTGGGCTGACGTGATCTTTTATGGCTTTCCTTGAATGAGTGGTGTGCCTTGCTAGTGCTTCTTGCTGCTGTGTGTAACACTTTGCTAACTTTTTGTTGGCTGCAAGGAGAAGAGTGCATGAGAACCTGTTGAGCAAGTGGGGAATATCTTGTGCATGTGCAGTTGACCTAGGTGATGCACTGAAGTCCTGGGGTTGTTTAGCCTTGTGGCCCCCCCCGTGATGATGAGAATAACAGTGAATGAGCTCCTGAAAGCTGCCCTTTAGCCTTTACTTCTACAGCCACTTACTTTGAGAACCATAGTGGTCTTTTTTTCCTCACTTCCCTTCTGCAGAGGTTTGACTTCACTGCGCCTTCCCATAGCTTAGCCCACTGTTTCACCACCTCACTCAGGTGGACTCCCCATGTCGTTTTGAGGTATTCGTCCATTTTTTTTTAAATTTTAAATCTGCCCCCCTGACATCCAGGATCTTTGTCTTTGTGTGATTAGCTTCCACTGCTGTCTTCATGTTTAGCCACACTGTATGGTGATCACTGGTCCCCAGTTGGCCTTCCACGTTAATGTCTGCAGTATTGCCAATGATAGTGAGCACCACGTCCAGTATTGCCCCATCGTGTGTGGGCTTCCTGACTAGTTGCCTGAGAAGTGTCCCTTGCAAGGAATCTAGGATGTCCCTGCTTCTAACTGAAGCTGCGACTACGAGGCTCCAGTCTGCATCTAGCAGACTGAAGTCCCCCACCAGCAGCACCTCCACGTTTTCTGCCAGTGGTTTCCATTAGTGCCTTATCTAAATTCTCCCCCCTGTGGTGGAGGTCTGTAGATCATGCCAGTGCAAGCAGTGGCTCCGTTTTCCATCTGCAAGTTGGCCCACTGTACCTCTCACCCCCCCTTCCCACCTAGATTCCCTGTGTCTGTGTTGCTGTGATACCCTCCCTTACATGATTCACTCCCCTCACTGCCATGGGGTCACCCCACCAGGGGATAGACAAGTAGTGAGCTAACCTGCCACCCTCTCCTGGTTGCTGCTGTTCCAGCCTTCCGCTGGCCTAAGGAAGTGACCTGAGCTTAAACCTGAGTAATTGACATGTTAATCAGCTCCCCAGTGATTGTGTTGTCAGGAGAGCCACATCAGTTATCGTTCAGCTGTGTTCTCTGACCTGCATATTGAATTAATTCTCTCTTTACTAACTCTGTTCTGTTTGTATCTGAAGCTGACACGGAGGATGTGTGTATTGTGGAGCGGCTCTTCTCCAGCAGCCTCGTCGCCATCGTTAGCCTTAAAGCACCACGTAAGCTAAAAGTATGTCACTTTAAGAAAGGGACGGAGATCTGCAACTACAGCTACTCCAACACAATCCTGGCTGTCAAACTGAATCGACAGGTACGTAGTAACTCATTGAGTGGCCTCTTTTGAGCCATCAGGTCCAGGTTGTAAGGCTGGGAGCATAGATTTCCTTAACCTGGGTACATGGGGCACCTTTTTCCAATTAAAAATTTTAGATTATATTAAATATTGAAGGCTATAAAATGGGAAGCTTGCTGTCACATTTCGATTTAATAGTATGGTTGAGAATTGATGCACAACTTCACTGCAGAGTCCAAGTAGCCTTTCTTTTTGCAATGAAATTTTAAATTGTCAAAAAGTGGAAATTTATTTTATGTTGATTTTTTTAAAGACATTTTATTCTTGCATCAAGTCCTTCCACAGTGGATATCTTCATCTGAAAAGGCCCAACTAGGCTTGAAGGGTTGCTCCATTGTAATAACCAATGACAATATCTAATTGTTGGGGCTTATTGCATAGGTAGTAATAATACAGAATTCCCGATTACCCCTGCTTGGTTTGCACAACATGATATGAGTAGGGTCTCCTGTGAGCTCTTGTCCCTGTTGACTTGTGAATACTGCAGATCACCAGCAGTGCTTTAACTGATTTTTGTCACATTGTGTTATGTGCTGAGCCGTGTAACACTTCACTGTCCAGCTCTTCACACAACACTATTTTGGTCAGTTACATAAATTATATAATGCTGCAGGTACTTCAGCAAGAAGAGTACTCGGCATCAGAGGTAGGGACAGCAACAGAGATAAAACAAAAAAAAAAAAGGGAAGGAGAAGGGAAGAACAGAGAAGAAAGGCAAGAAAGAGATCGATCTGCATAGAGAGAATAGAATAGCGAAAACATAAAACTCCTCCAGTGTCTGTGGCTTTCACTGAGGTGTTAGATCAACAAAAATGGCAGAGGTGATCAATACCTGTGAGGATGGAGTCAGTAGTCAGTGAGCTGGAAGAGGGAGGTAGAAGTGGAGTGAGATTTCCTAAAACCAGACTGGAGAAAGGAAGAGAGCCGAGATAGCACAAGGTGTTCCTGTAACTTAGCTAAGGTGGGGAAGGAGTGAGGATGAAAGTTACCAATAGAAAAGGGATCACTACCTTTATGGAGAGGTATGACAATAGCCTGGTTCCAGACTTCAGGGCAGTTGCAGAGCAAAAAGAGAGTGAGGAGTAGTTTAACAGGCAGCGCAATGGCAGGAGCTGAGAAAGCAGACGTTTAGGGTCAGCGTAATCAGGGCTACCTCCCTTCTGAGGATTAACAAGTGGAGCCTTTAGGGAAGCAGAGGGAGTGGTAGGAAAGACGGAATGAAAGCGAGGAGAGGAAGGAAGAGTGAGGGAAGGAAGGGATCAGAGAGAGGGAACAGGTAATGAAGCTGGAGTTAAAGGAAGAGGCAGCAGCTATTCCACCCACATCCAGGATAATACCATCACATAGAAAACTTTCTAATGAGCAAAAGGAAGAAGAAATATACTTTCAGAAATGAAAAGTTACAACTGACTACTATTTAACATTTGCAATATTTTCCTGTGCTATTTTTACTTGTAACACGCCAAAAAAGAGAAACCTGAAATAAGGAGTCATTGGACAAAACGCACCACATGATCAAAGTTGGAGCGGGGATTAATCACTTGTGATGGCCGCTCCAACTGTTAATCACGGGGTCACCGGGTCAGGCTCTAGCACCACTACCTGTCACAGCAGCAAACAGAATACACATTGCGGCGAAAATGCAGGATCTCACCACGCCGACACAAAGCCGAACAGTTCCAGCGAACAGAAGTGTAAAAACGGAAACAACAATGCAGGTATTCCTGTGTTACAAACGCATTAATGCCCTTCGAGCTCAGGTTCATTGGGAATTATCGCATGGTTGCGGGTTGTGCACTCTGCCATGGCCTCGTACACAACCCCCAACCATGCATTAATTCCCAGTAGAAGTTTCTTTGTCTGGCATTAATGCTTACTTCTACTAGCTTTTTAAATCCAGGAAGGAACAGAACCACCAGAGGCCACAAACTCAGCCTAGTAGGGGGAATCTCTTAGAATGACTTGAGGAAGTACAGTAAAAGCCGCTTAAGCGTGCGACACCTCGGTGGATTGGGTAGTGTCCCACTTGAGTGGCCATCTCTGTAAGGCGAAGTTAGCAGTAACGAAGAAATGAAATACCACTTTAGCTACTGACTCGCTAGATGTAAACAAAGTAGACATATCATTGTGTGCAATTAAAAATTAATTTTATTTAACAGTACAGTATTGATTTACTATTTGAAATACCTTAAGCAACTTGGTCACTTTGTTTTCTTTATAGAAAGAATAGTGAACTCTTTAGAGCCATTTTCCAGTTCTGATTCCTCAATGTCCGGTAATGGCAAACTGTCAAAATCTTCTAGTTCAGGGAACTAATCCATTGAATTCCCTGAAGGTGTTGGCGAGTAAGGAGCATAATCTAAGGTCGCAGATGTACCAGGTGCTGCTCTAAAAAAAAAATCAGTTATCTGGCTCTGCTTTGCCTCCTGCAACGCATGTTTACTTATGTCTGCATTTATGTCAAGCAGTCGCTCCCAGCAGGACACTTGACCTCTTTGCTGGCACCACTTCAATGTCGCTGCTAAACCTGACAGTGCTTACGATGTTGATGCCTGTTCCAGCCCATCCTGGTTGTCGCTCACTTCTTCATCAGACATTTCTCCTGATGCTGACTTTTGTGCGGCAAGTATGATTTCGGCATCGGATAACTCGCCCACAGTCAGCTCCTCTGTGTCCATCTTGACAAAAGCTTCAAATGCACCTGCATCCATCCATGCATGCATGCACTGGAACATGACAGACAGTTGTGGATGTTTGCGCTGCCAATTCAGTGTCACCACTGAACGAAAATCCAGCTTTACGATAGCAACGCTTTATCGTGTCTGGCCGCACTGAACCCCGTGCTCTGTTCGACGTGCGAAGAGCAGCAAGTAAATTAACCTTGTCTGCGATCGCGGAAGCAAGATCGGCCTGTCCATTATGTATTGTTTGCACAGTTTTACTGGCAACAAGTGAACGATAATGCCTCTTTAGATTTTTAATCACACCCATGTCAAGGGGCTGCAAACTGCTCATTGTGTTGGGGCGGGGGGGCAGTTTGATGTTTTGCGGTCTGCAGGTTAGCTCATGAGGATGAGTGCTGCAGTGTTCAACAAGCAAGACAATCTTGCAGTGGCTTCGCCGTAGCTGTGACTCCCAGCCAAGTAGCCATTCCTGAAAAATAGGTGGTTATCCAGGCATTATAGGATGATGTGTAGGTTACGGGGAGAGATTTCGGATATTTAGGCAAGCAAAGTGGTTTCTTGCATTTGCCTAGCACAAGCAACTTTTTCTTTTCTGTGCCAGAAGTGTTAGCACAGCACAGGACCAATATGTGGCCTTTAGCTTTCTCCCCCCACCGTCACTCCTGGTTTCTCGTAGCATGACCGTGGTCAAGGTAGCCGCGGTAAAACAGTCTGATCTTGTCTACATTGAAGACGTCGTTTAGGCTGTAAAATGCAAGCAAGCCTGGTAAAATGTCGTGAACCCAGTTCTGTGCGGTAGTCGAGTCTGCATCTTGCTTCTCGCTGTGCTGTTGCTTAAACATGATCTGGTGGTGGAGCTTCCAGCATGAAAGTCACCCCATAGGTAGGATCAAAGTCATTGTGCCCCATCTCAGCAGACAGTGCCTGTTCTTTGGTTTTCAGTATCGGCCCTGAGCAAGGGCTCCCTTGTTTACAGCATGTTGAAACCACACCAACAGCGCATCCTTGACCATGCTGTCGTTTCCTTCATGTTTCTGCTTTCTTTGCGGATTTGCGTTTGACCGCCACCCGGATAGGATAGCATCCTGGTTCTTGCTGATTCTGCCGGCTTGCTTTTGGAGATGCGGAATTGTGCTGCAGTGGATGACAGGGAAGACGCTGGGTCCTGCAGTGTGTCCAGAACCTTGACACGATCAGCCGTGGACAGCTCGTTACAAGGCTGCGACATTTCTCCACTGAGGTAAGGTGAAGCAGTCCGTTAATGCACACATTTGGCACAAAAATAAAGGGTAGACTTATTTGGATTATTGCAAGGAGCAGCAGCTGCTAGTATATTTCGTCCCGGCTAAGCAGAGTTGTCAGAAATAAGTGTCCCTACAAAACGAACTTGCTAAAAGCACTTAACATTGCTCTGAATCAGTAACCAGCCTGCCATCCCGTTTAAACAGCCGTCCTGCTTATCAGTGTCCTGTTTAGCTGGCTTGTACTGTGTGGTTTTACAGAGAGGGGGTGGATAAATGGGACAACATCTGCTCTGTAGTGTGATTAATGCAAGAACTGTCTTGGGGTTCAAAACCCAATGAAGAACCTGCAGCTTATCCAGTAGGTAGGGAAATGGGCAGACTGGGTGGGCCAAGCGGTCCTCATCTTCCATCAGCGTCTATATTTCTATGTTTTCTATGTAATGAGATATGTACCAGGGGGCAGTTAGAAGCAGAAAGGGATGGTGGGAGCTCTGGGGGCTTTGAAAAGATTGAGGAATTCTTAGTAGGAACAACAGGGCCGACTTGATGGATTTTGGGTCTTTTTCTGTCCTATGCCAACTGTGTAGGCTACAGCTATAAAGTACGCAAAAACTTAAAATCAAAACTAAGTGCAGTTGTAAATACAGCAGTACATGTGCATTGGCTATCCTCCAGCTGCTCCCTCCTCTGTGGGTTAAGAGGTAGTATTTTGATTAACAGAAGCTCTGTCCCCACCGGCCTGGTGGCTCTGAGAGTTGTGGCACTGGATGCCACACCTCGCGCCACGCCAGCGACCCAGGTTTGGGAACGAACCTGGGCCGGCAGGGGGTCAGCAGGGGAGGGTTGGGATTGAGCATCCGTTGGACAGTTCTCCTTCCCTGGGAAGGGGGGATTCCTGCTGCTGCAGTCTAGTGGCCCCTGGTGGTTCTGGGGGCTCACAGCAGTCGGGAGCCAGAAGATTGGGGATTGACTGGGAGGCACTTCTGTGGGCGTGCTTGGGACTGAGCACATAGCGCGCTGGAGTGCATTGTACTACCCAGCCAATAGGGGAGAAAACTAAGAAAATCCCCTACCTCCGGGTGAGGCGATGGCAACCATCAGCAGCCCTGGCCATATGCCCATTGTCGGCCTCAACTCTCCCACTGGGGACTCTCCATGGGGCTGCAGGAGCCCAGAGTCCTGACCCCAATGTAGCATGCGGGAGGAGCGGTTCAGGTGGGTGATGGGGCCGCGGAGCTGAGCGTGGGAACCTGAGAGATGCTCCGGTCAGGTAGGAGCATAAAGAAAGAAAACAAAACAAAAAAAAAAAAAGAAACTTGGTCCCCCGAGTTTCAGGAACCTGATACTGTTTGCCCAAAACACGGCTGCCTGACAGGCAAAGTTTCCCCGCAGTGGAGTTTGTTATAAAGTAAGGGGGTGTGGGGGCAAAGCCTCCCAGAGCATAAAAAAACCCTCTCCTGCGGGAAAACGTCGCCAGTCAGGCAGCCGTGTTTTGAGCAGCTGGTGTTGGGTTCCTGAAACTTGGGGAACTGAGTTTCTGTCTTTCATAATATATCTGGGTTGAGGTGAATGGTCCGGTCACCTCTCAGAACCTTTTCAAATGCTATGTCTCGATTAAATGACCAGACATATATTTCACAGTGGATATTGCTCATAATCCTCCAGTCATTTGGCTGTATCAGTTTTACCAGTGTAATAGCTCATACCCGCTCTGCCATAAATCCTACCAGTGGTCTACCTCTACAGTCTGCTCCACTTCATCCCATTCTTTCTCCAGGCCCTGTACTTGGCCAACTGAAGCAGCCCACTCTGTACAGTACTGCATGTGAAACGGTAGATAATGTATGCCAACATCATCCCCATTCTCTACTAGTGTATAATATCCAGCAGGTCCACTGAAACCCTTTTATAAACGTGTAATGCATTTCATTGTATAATGTGTGCTTTTATTGTATTGGTTACCAAGAGTCATTTGCTTAGTAACTATTGCTGTGTGTTGGAGGAAAACTAAGTTGACCCTTGGAATGGTGTCCTTGAAAGCTGTTGCTGAATCCCTGAAAACTTGCTGAAATATGTGCCAAGCATTCAGTCAAAATACACTCAGCAGACACTGTGCGCTGTACTGTTGTCCTTTCACAGCTGTGTCATAAGCCTGAGATTGGGGATCTGGTGCAGAGAAACTGCAGTTTTCAGGGCTTGACTGCATCTCGCCTTCTAAAATGAGCTAGGACTTGTTTTGTAGATCAGTTTGCGTGTTTGCCGGCTAACCACATAGACAGTTCAACTCTGAGGTCTGGTTCTGAATCCTGCTTTTTGCTTTTTGGCCTGTGCTCTGGCATGTTGATGGATAGTCTGTAAAAAGACTTAACTAGGTTACACCATACTAGTTAGTACCCACTGTCCTGTTTTATCACCCCTTTTTTAATTTAACTCTTGCTGTGGTCCCCAATTCAAAATGGGGAGGCGTATAAGATGAAGATGAACACGAAAATAAATGTCTCTTGTGCCCATTGTTTGGGATAATGCTTTTGATACACCCTTAAGTGCAATAAGCATAGCTGTACACAGCCTCTGTCCCATGTTGTTCACTTTTTATATGTAACTACCAAGTTCAAGTTCTAACTAATAATTTTAAATGTTTGTGTATATACTCTGGAGAAATTGCGATAACTTTTTGCAGTTTCTCAGATATGAAGTGATGCAATTATTTTATTGTAAAATAAGTGCTGTAATGTCATTTTAGCACAGGTGACTGCCACTCACCTTTGATCAGATGGCGCAGTAAAAAGTGTAATTGGCACACCTCTATATAAAAAGGTTAATCATTTGCAGGAATTTAAAGAATATTGATTCTTTTTAGAGCAGTCTTAATAATGAGATTAGAACAAGGATGGTGCCAGCAAGTCATCTAGATCTAATGTGAATCACTGTGTATTCAGCATACCTTTGACTGGATAATTATTCAGCAAAATTTGAAGAAAAGTAATTAAGCCATTTCAGAAAAATTCAAATGTGTGACTGTCCCCACCTCTCGTATGCAGTGCCTTCCAGCTGCCAAGTCTTTCTATTCTGCTGAAGAGATTGACTGCACCCTGTTTCGCCCTGCATTTCACTTTTTTTAAACTTTACTTTTATTATTTTCATTAAATACAGGGGCTTGACAAGTTCCGTATATTGAACAGACCAAAACATTACATGTGACCTGAAGAGCTGAGGCTCCTTACTCGTAGCAAATAATGCATCACGTACATTTTGATACCACATTAGGGAAATCCATTACAGGATACTACACAAGTTACCTGATGTTTAGCTGATCATGTAGATCACTATTCGCACTATGACTAATTTTGAAAGTTTTGTATATTCCTGTATGAATATGTTCTACCAGAGGGCTAACTGGCATCATGCTATCTACCTTAAGTTTTCATATAGGAGTTGATGCGTCAGTGCACATTAGTAGCCATTTTTAAGCAAAGTCAAAGGACTTCTTGGTCCAACCCCAATTGAGAAATGACTTTCAACATTGAACTAATGCTTAGAGAGAGTAGCATCCAGTAAACTTTAAAAGTGAACACTAATGTGTACAGTATAAACTAGAAGCTGTAACAAGTTGTAAACTGGAAAAAGGAAACAGCTCTGCCAAATAAATCTAGAGTTTCTGAGAGATTGCTGAAATGATATGAAAACAGGCTATAAGTGGAAGATAGACTAGTACACAGTATTCGCCACTAGGACCGTTTTAAAATATAACAACAACATGCAGTCATTTTGTTTGGGGTTTAAGTTTGTGTCCCAAACTTAGAAACCTACAGACAGTAGCAGATTCAAACTTAAGTTCCACAGTTGATTCAGTGACAAAGTTCAGGGCTTAAAATGGGGGTGGTGGGGGGTAGCACGGTTCGTGCTATTAGTTGCCTTCCTATTATTTGGGGACCACTAGGCTGGAAAGTCCTGCAGGCATCACTGGGGCAAAGACGTGCCTTTAAGAAGGACTTTACGCTCTAGCGCTACTTACAGCATGCCATAGAGCTGTGAGCATTGCACTGTAAGATGGCTGAGTCACGGGAGCTTGCAGGCTGGGATGGAAGCAGGCGCGTATTCGGTGTATTTCATTGTCAGAAGGAAGCATATTCACTGGTGTATGGCAGCTGGCAGGCTGGGATGGAAGCAGGGCGCGTATTCAGTGTATTTCATTGTCAGAAGGAAGCATATTCACTGGTGTATTGTATGGCAGCTGGCAGGCTGAGATGGCGGTTTGCAAATCCGATAGCAAAGCAAAGGAAGCCATGTACATGGTTAGTGAGGTTTACTGACTCTTTATTTCATACGTGTGAGCAGTAAATGGCACTGCCAGTGAGGTAGAGGGGAAAGAAATGGCTGATTAAAAACTCGACAGAGGCAACGGGGAAACTAGCGTTTTTGGCCCTGAGACTCCAGCTACTGTGCCAAAAGAAGTTATTAGTACTGTACTATACTTACTTAAAAAATGCTGAGAAGACTATCTCTTTTATTTAAAGCAGTAGTGAATGATAGCAGTGACATTTTTTCATATCTTTTAAAATTTTCAAGGAGTACAAACGACAATCTAGACCATATGCATACACAAAAATACATCACACAACACCTTCATCTACAAAAAACAAGAAAAGGAAATCTGTGTCACAAGCAGGAGCATTTAAACTCGTATTTAAATAATACGCGTGTTCACTGACACCCTAAGAGACTAGCAATGCTTAACTAGCTAATCGAAATCAATAATACACATAAATTGTATGAAATAAATAAAAAGACTCAACAAGATAACTAATTGACCACTGTTCTTTGTGCTAAGCATTCCTTAAGTTCTGCACCACGTTTGTTCTAAAAGTAGTGGCGAGTGGGGGACGGTAATGGCCCCACATCCATTCCACAATCTACAAGGAAAGCCAGGAGACCCAAGCCCCTCGGGGAACCACAGTCTCCTATCTTAAATTGCCCTGTATCAACAGAGCCGCCTCTGCCACCGGAAGAGCATCAATATGTTTCCCCTGGCTCCGGAGGAAAAGTTTCTCTTTGGATCGTGCAAGATGTGTGTGTTAACCTTTCCAGGGCCAGAGTCTGTATCACCAGAGTCTTCTATTGACCCAGCATGGGCTTAACATGGTACATCCAGGTATGTTGTATATACATTGCCGGGCTAACACTAACAAAACTCTTAATAGGTCTAGGGTATGGTGCCCACCCCTCATTTCCCAACTCTTCAACCCCAAAAAAGCAGGGAGAGCTACGTGTCCGCTATCTGCATAGCAGAAATCTGGGAGAGCTTTTGTGCAACTGACAGTCAAAATGTCCTCTGATTGGGGCATTCCCAAAAGTAATGTATGTAGGTACCAAAAACACACTTACAGCGTCCACAGATGGGGGTACCACAGGGTGAAATTTATGAACTGTGGCTGGTGGACAGTAGACCCTATGAAGAAATTTAAATTGTGATTCTTTAAATTTATTGCAAATTAAGAGACCCATATGTGATTTAAACACCTTCCCCCAGTTGTCATCTGCAGTCATGGCTCCCAAATCCCTTTCCCACAAGCGTGTAACTTTCATCGAAAGGCTCGGGAATGTGTTCCTATCTTTGTTTTGCCATCTGCGCAATTAAACATTGGGGGTTAGTGCAGCCTCTGAAGACAACCTGCTCCAAGGAGTACAGGGCTGACAAATCCAGCCGGTCCCTTTGTCTGCTCCTGCCAAAGGCTCTCACCTGAAAGTACTCACATCTGTGAGGCAACGGGATCGCCGAAGCAGGAAAATTTTGATCTACACCTTTTGATTCCAATTTAGATTGCCCCTCACCCTCCAGCCTTGGTGTGAGACCCATATTTCCCCATTTTGAGTCTGCTTTGGCACTTTTTTCCCCACATTTGAAATCACAAAAAGAGCGCTCCTTTTACTGTGGCTTGAGCCAGGTTTTCAGCAGTATTCTCTGCTGTTTTGTACACCTGTTGTTTCATAAGGTCAGGGATCAGTCTGTACCGCATGCTAGTGTGTTACACTCACAAGGAAAGTGGTGGTAAGGAATGGGTGTTAAAAAACAGTGAATCGTGATGAAAGCCTGGTTTGAGCCATATTAAGGGGGCGCTTTTGTTATTTCCACTGTAACAGAAAAAAGTACTAAAGCAGACTCAGAATGGGGAAAAACGGGTATCATGCAAGTCGGTAGGGCAAGGGGCAATCTAAAATGGAATAAAAAAGTATAGGTCCACATTCTCAATGCTGTCATGTGCTTCTGCTTTAACACATGATACGAAACTGGCGTTATTGAATAAAATAAACTTTTTATTTGATTTCAGAAACAAGTCATTACTAGACCAAATACCTACATCACTGGACATTTAACTGTACTATGCTATGCTTATTATTTCAGTTTAAACTGTCTCCCAAAAGTATCACATCTCCCCTAAAAGTCTGAACTCTTCCCTTAACTGTTACTGGACACAAAGGGGATCTCTCCCTGACTTAGAAAACTTCATTTTACGCACTAAAGCTAATCTTAAAGCAGGTCCATCTTTGCGAGTTGTTACTGCTGGGATCCCCTAGCAGTTGCAAATGAACAGTACTTTATCCAGTTATTTCAAATTTCCAGTAAAGTAGAGTTGGTGTCCTGTGCTTTGGAGTCCAGATTGCAGTGGTTTGACAGTCCTAGAGACCCATTTACCAGTCTCAGTCAGGTCAGAGAAGGTCCAGACTTCCCCTCATAGACGTTCATCAGCCTCGCCAGGTTCATCATTGTATTTGTATGTACCACTGAAGCCTCTCCTAGCTGCTGGCCAACTTAGTTGAATTTCTTGTGCCACTGGTACATGGCATAACTAATAATCCAGAAATAAGCAAATGTTCTTATTGGTCTGCATAATTGTGCCATGTTGCCTTGCCAAGTACAAAAATCCTATTCCGGGTGCCAGTGCCATCAGTGTTCAGTAGCATGGTGTGATATTCATTCCCCTCTTTTCTGCAGCCACATGGAGCGATCTGGTAAGCTTTCTGCAGTGTGAGCTCAAAAGTCTGATCCTCCTGTAGTAGTTTTCTCAGCCAGCCATTACGGATGGTTTCTGTCTATCCCCTTGGGAAGCTCTAAAATCCAAATGTTGGAGTACCTTGCTTGATTTTTCAAGCATTTCCAAGCGGGCCCTGAGATGTGTGTGTTCCTTGATTAGGAGAGTCGTGGCGGCCAAGGAGGCTGTGGACTGTCTTTGTACCTCCTGCTTATCCTGTTTCATGGTATCCATAGCCGTTTCCGCCGTGCTCACTCGTATCCTGTTTCATGGTATCCATAGCCGTTTCCGCTGTGGTCACTCGTATCCTGTTTCATGGTATCCATAGCCGTTTCCGCTGTGGTCACTCGTATCCTGTTTCATAGTATCCATAGCCGTTTCCGCTGTGGTCACTCGTATCCTGTTTCATGGTATCCATAGCCGTTTCCGCTGTGGTCACTCTTATCCTGTTTCATGGTATCCATAGCCGTTTCCGCTGTGGTCACTCGTATCCTGTTTCATGGTATCCATAGCCGTTTCTGCTGTGGTCACTCATATCCTGTTTCATGGTATCCATAGCGGCTTCCACTGTGGTCACTTGGGAGTCGAAGCCATCTACTTTTTTGTTTAATTCCATGACTGATGAAATGGTCTTTGCATTTTGATCCTTAGTGAAGCAGGTGTTTTCTCCAGGCCTCGCCCGGGCCACTGTATCAGTGTCAGACTGTGAGGGTTATGCAGTTAGCACAGTTTTGCCATTTCCTACATCTGAAATCCCTTTTTCTTTTCAAGGACTGCCAGTTACAGCCACCATACATGTAGCCCTTGATGATATAAAGAAGCTTTATGTTGCTGTTGTAAAAATCAGTATTTTATTCAGTTCTCAGCCTGAGAGATGGAGCTGCTGACTTTTGCTGCCTTTCAGCTTGGGCTCCAAACCCCCCACCCCCAGCCCTGTAATTCACATTATATTCTTAGTATTACCAGTCCGTCATCAGTTGGGATATTGGTTTCTAGGTACAGTTTGTTTCCTCAGTTGGTGTTTGTTTAGGGCACCACTGCCACTTCTTTCAACACTTTTACACCCAGTTCAGGGTTTTTCCATTAAGAAGAATCCTTCCAGTAGTCCTGGGCTCCCCAAGGTTGAACCCTGGTGGCTTCTAGAAAGGTGCCAACTACCACAAACATGTGCCCTCTGCTGGTGGGTATAATAAATGTCTGCAATACTTTGGCCCAGATCACATGAAGAAGTTCATCAGTGGCCCTAAATGCACAAAGATGTGCCCGGAAGAACAGTCCAGCCCTCTTGGTTCCCACCATAAAACCAGTGGGGGTCAGTCCAGTTCTTCAGATCCATATGCTAAACCCTGATGTTGTTCCTCTAAGGCCAAACACCTCAAATTGATTTAGTGGGAAGCACTGTGACTGCAGTTCTGAGGAGCAAATGTGGTGCCCGGGACTGATTTGGTTCTGATATCGAAACTGCATAGTTCTGGCTCTAGTTCTTGGTCATCTCCGGTGGCTGATGCTGTACGGTCTTTGAACACAGAATCCAGTGCTGTTTCTGATTCCAGGCCTGGTTACTCAGTTCACAGTCCCTAAGAGGAAAATATATTTATTTCACCAGGCTGCAGCTGGAGCAGTTGATCACCCTCGAGGAGGAGGTGGCCCAGGCTGCTTCATCTTCCTCCTCGGCTGCGGCATTTATCCCGCTCTCCTTGGGCTCCTCCTGAACTGCTTCTTTTAAGGAGCTTTGTCAGTTCCTCTCCACCAAGGGAGAAGGGCCATCGGAAAATACCTGTCGGTCGAAGAAAAAAGAACCAAAAGGTAAGTCCCACCGTCGACGTTTGTGGGAGTGGGAGAGATCCCCTTCACCCGGACTGTCGGCTCTCAACTTCGGTTGAGGTTGCGGCTAAGACCGCTGGCTTCACGGTGTCCCCGTCAGGTCAGCCAGCCGAGACATCCGTCGATGCGGTCAAGATCTTTCTTGACCCGTTGGACGGTTTTTTGACTGGAGAAGCCGACAACCCTTCTTCACCAGTTCCCCCAGTAGTTACCAAGGACTTACCCGTGCCTCCTGTGCCGAAGTCCCCGGTAAAGGACCCTGAACCAGGGGATGAGCGGGTTTCCCCCCGCCCCCTCCTTGACCCAACCTCAGCGACCCCGAATGTCTCAGGCCTCTTCCAGGTCGAGTAGGTCCCACCGACATCGGCAGTCTTGGTCTCTGCACCATGGAATGCGGCGTTGCCGCTCATCCTCTTCGGAGGATAGGCTCCGACGTAAGTTACTTCGGCGCTACGAGGACATGATGTGGCAGCAGCTTTTGTTGACTGGTAACAAGCCGACTCCGTTGCCTTTTCCGGCAATTAAGTGGCTGTCACCGGAGTGACCAAAGCAACTCCTCGTGGTTATCAAGGAGCCAACCCCAGCGCCAGTTGTTCGGCCCAAACCGGCTGCTCCGTCCATTGTAGCGGAACCACCGCATTCTCAACCGAAGACTGGGGCCCCGACCAAGGATTCTTGGTCAGGTCAGGGCTTGCCCCACAGGTTGTCTGTCACCCTCACTCTCGAGCGACCTCGGCAGGTGGAGGGTGGCTCAGGCACTCGGCAGCTGTTTGCAGACTCCTCGGAGTATGACGACGACTCCTCCCTGTATTCCAGGCCTGTTGACCTGGAATCTGCAGGGGGTCAGTCGGTGGACGAGAGCCCATTCTCGTTCTTAGGTACACTTTGACTCATCTCAGAGTCCACTGGGATGCAGCATGAACCCGTTCAGAAACGGGCCAGGTATCTCCTCACGGAGATACTGGACTGAGGAGATTCCCCTACGGAGGCTTCCCTGTGGCTGAAGCCATTGTTGGCCCGGCCCTGGAGTTGTGGCAGTGGCCTGCATCTTGTCCCGCGCCTTCAGCCAGTATGGCTCGTAAGTACGCGGTCCCCACCGGTTCACTCTCTGGTTTCTCGGAGCACCCCTCTGTGGAGGGGCTGGTGACAGCATTTTCCGGCATTCCGGGAACGCTAGGGATGTGGACAAACCGCCCAATAAAGAATCCAAGAAGCTGGATTACTCTGGGCGGAAGGTTTACGCTGCTTTCTCTCTAGGCCTTCGACAGGCTAGCTCAGCTGTACTGATGGCACATTTCTCAGACGCTCTTATGGGTTCCTTGGATGAGGTGATTCCTCATCTCCCGGCTGACCTTCAGACGACGGTCAAGCAGGTGCGGGATCAGGGAAGAGTGGTGGCTAAACAGCAGCTCCAAACTTTTTTGGACATCGGTGACTCTTGTGCCTGGTTAGTAGCTGCAGCCATAGCCATGCGCCACAGAGCTTGGCTGCGTATCTCCACCTTCACGGCGGATACCCAGCACAAGCTGGCAGACGTTCCCTTCCTGGGCACCGATTTGTTTGGGCCAGGGGTGGAAGGCCATCTCCAGAGGATCGAGAAGTCCAATGCCACCTTGGACTCTGTCACGGACAAAGGCCACCAGCAGCAGCGTAAGCCCTTTCGCCCTTCCGCTCCTGCGGCACATCCAGCCCAACAACACCAGCAACAGGGCCAGCAGGCTCACACTTGGCGCCCTAAGGTCAAGTCTGCCCTTTCCCTCAGTAGGAAGCCTGGAGGGAAGGATCCAGGGGGTCCCTCAGCCGGTCCTTCCTCCAAGCCTGCCCAGTGACGGGTTGAGGGGTGTCGCCCCCAGCCTCGTCACTCCTCCCTGGGTTCCTCCCCGTGGGGGGGACGGCTTCGCCACTTCCTTTCCGCCTGGTCCGCTATCCCCACGGACCGCTGGGTGCTAGAAGTGGTCGGCAGGGGTCTGCCTCTGGAGTTCGAGCAGTTCCCTCCCTATCGAGCAGTCTCCCCACGGGCGGCAACGGGGTCCACAGCCTCTCTGTCGACTCGAGCCGACATTGCCCTGCTTCTCCAGAAGGAGGTGATCAGCGAGGTGGCGGACCCTCCTCCATAACCAGGGTTTGTGTCCAGGTACTTCCTGGTCCCAAAACGGACAGGGGCTGGCGCCCCATTCTCGACCTGCACGACCTGAACAAGTTCCTGAGGCCCGCGCACCTTCAGGATGGTTACTCTGGCTCAGATCATTCCATCCTTGGAACTAGACATGTGGTTCTGCTCTCTGGATCTCCAGGACACGTTCTTTCACTTCCCAATCCATCCATCAGTGGTTCCTCCGCTTCAGAGCAGAGGGATCTGTTTACGAGTTCCGGGCCATGCCCTTCGGCCTCTCTCTCCAGCTCCCAGGGTCTTCACCAAATGCATGGCAGTGGTGACAGCATTCCTGCGGTGCCGAGGGGGTCCGGGTGTACCCTTACCCGGACGACTGGCTGATTGCATCCCCCTCCAGGTTGGAAGTGGAGCAGTCCAGGGATCTGGCCCTTCAGGTCTGCTCTCAGATTGGCCTCCTCATCAACGAGGCCAAATTGGAACTCGTGCCATCGCAGGTGATTCAGTTCATCGGGGCAGAGCTTGACTCTCTACGAACCAGAGCTCGGCTCCCGGTGGACAGGGATGAGGTCCTTTTCTCCTTTGCCCAGTCATTTCTGGTTGGGCAGTTGCACCTTGCCCGGGACTTCCTGCGCCTTCTGGGCCTCATGGCGGCCTGCACCAGCGTGGTCCGTTGGGCCCGCTGGCATATGCGCCCCCCGCAATGAGGGCTGGCCAGCCAGTGGTCACAGCGCTCCGGTCCTCTGGACCAGCCGGTGACAGTGACCCAGGATATGTGGGACGGCCTGCAGTGGTGGCTCGTCCCAGCTCTTCTGCAGGAGGGTATCCTGTTTGTCCGCCCCGAGCCGACGGTCACATTAACGACCGCCTCTCTGGATTGGGGTGCCCATCTGGGGGATCTCCGGGCCCACAGCCTCTAGACCCCCCAGGAGTCTCGATGCCACATCAACCTGCTGGAGCATCGAGTGCTTCGGCTAGCCCTCACCGCCTTCGTTCCATTTATCCGGGGTCAGGTGGTTCAGGTCCAGATGGACAACACCACAACCATGTACTACCTCAACCGTCAGGGCGAGACGCACTCCTTGCGTCTCTGCAAGGAGGCTCTCCGCATCTCATCTCTCGTGATCAGCCTGGAGGCGGATCTCCTAGCCATCCATGTGGCAGGAGCCTCCAACAGTCTAGCCAATGCCCTCAGCTGGATAGGCGCTGCATCTCACGAGTGGTCACTCCTGCTGGAGGTGGTGCAAGAACTGTTCTCCCGTTGGGGCACCCCTCAGGCGGACCTGTTCGCCTCCAAGGAGAATGCGAAGCTGAGGCTGTTTCATGCCCACCCCCCTCAGCAGGGCTCGCTGCAGGGGGATGCCTTCTCGAGGCCGTGGACCCCAGGCCTCTTCTCTGCCTTCCCTCCATTTCCCTTGATCCACAAGGTGTTTCTCAAGGCAAAGAGGGACAAGGCGCAGGTGATTCTGGTAGCCCCAGACTGGCCTCGCCAGTTCTGGTACCCAGATCGCCTCAGCTCCAGGCTCCTGAGGTGGCTTCCAGCCCGCCCGGACCAAATCTCAGTCAACAAGGGGAAGGTTCTCCATCCGGACCTTCAATCCCTGCACCTGACGGCCTGGTTCCTTAGCGGCTAGAGTTCCAGGCCTTGGGTCTTTCTGACGAGGTCCTCAACGTCGTTGAGGTGTCCTGTAAGGAGTCGACCAGAAAATGCTATGCCTTCAGATGGAAGAGATTCTCCATTTGGTGTCAGGACATGGGGTTGGACCCCTCTTCCTGTTCCTTGGCTAGTATTTTGGACTACCTGTGGTCCCTTTCTCAGCTAGGGCTTCGGTCGTCGACCCTCAAGATGTACCTGGCAGCCATTTCTGCTTACCGGGTGCGGGCCGGCAAGCAGTCGGTGGCGCAGGAGTAGGTGGTCGGGCACTTTCTCAAAGGCCTTGATCACGTATCCCCTCCGGTGCAAGAACCTCCACCTCCGTGGGATCTACTGCTGGTATTGGCTAAGCTCATGGGCAAGCCATTTGAACCAATGCAGAGGTGCGATGTCTTCCAGCTGTCATGGAAGACTGCCTTCTTGGTGGCTATAACATCAGCCAGAAGGATGGGAGAGCTCCAGGTGCTTTCCGTCGAGTCTCCTTATCTGGTCTTCCACAGGGACAAGGTTGTCCTTCGCCCCCACCTGAAATTCCTTCCGAAGGTGGTGTCGGAGTTTCACCTTAATCAGCTGTTGACTCTGCCAGTGTTCTACCCCAGTCACACCTCGGAGGCCAAATATAGGCTCCATACTTTGGACCCTAGAAGAGCGCTCACTTATTATAAGGAGCGAACGGCTGAAGTTTGGGGAGAGGTTCGCCAGCTGTTTGTCACCTACGCTGAAGCCGCACCTGGCAGACCTGCAGCCAAGCAGACGATAGGCAGGTGGGTCACCTCTTGCATAGATCTCTGCTATAGGTTGGCGGGCATGGAGCCTCCCAAAGGGATAAGAGCTCATTCTACCTGGCATACTGCTGCTTCGGTGGCTGCTTCTAGGGACGTCCCTATCCAGGAAATCTGCAGGGCTACTACCTGGAAGTCGGCACACACCTTCATTTCCCATTACCACATTGACTTAGAGTCACGCCGGGATGCTGGTTTTGGGACCTCTGTTCTCCAGTCCTTATTCCCTAAGTAGGGGGTGTGCGCCTTGCCTCCCTCCTCCTGGAGAACTGCTAGACAGTGTGGATTGAACAATATATCCACGTCCCTAGAAATACAGGTTACTCACCTCTAACAGGAGTTCTAGGAGTGGTATATGTTGATTCATCCTGACTCCCTGCAACCTCCAGCTTTGGCAGCACAACCTGGTTTCCAGCGGGCTAGATCTGGTGTCATGGGGCGGAGCTGAGGGTCTTACCACCCGGTGGGTGGGAGGAGCCAGCTTGAAGATCTTCCTGCAAGAATTAAAGCGGCAAGGAACCTGCCAGACAGTGTGGATGAACAACATATACCACTCCTAGAACTCCTGTTACAGGTGAGTAACCTGTATTTACTTCCCCCTCCAGTCGCTCCTCACTCCGCTCGGCGGCGTCCTTCTGAGGGAGTGAACTACAGTAATGGCATCTTTTAAATTGACTCTTCAGCCTGATTGGCCTGCCTGAAGTCGTGTGTGCACCTTTCTTCACTCCCTCCCTCTTTTTCCATCTGGCGTCTTCTTCCCTTCTCCCGTAGTTCCCTCTGAATAAGCCCTCACACACAGCAGTCTCCTTACATGCCCCACAAGCCCCCCACAAACCCAGTGCAGCCCACAACAGTAACAAAAAATAGAAAAGGATTTGCTTCCTCCTCTGGTTGCTCCTCGCTCCACTCAGTGGCAGCCTTCTGAGAGTTATCATTTGATAAACAGGGTTCTTTAATTTCACCTTGCAGAGTACTTTTCCTTTTCCTAGTATGTATGGCCATAAACTTGGAAAAAAAACTCTAGGAGTTTGAATCTGAGAGGAAATTTCAATTTTTGAACTTCCTGAGTAAGAGTTCTGTTTGGTTCCACCTACATGTTGCCCCAATTTCTCAGAACCTAGCTAAAAAGGTCTTGAAAGAACTTTCACAAACCTCACCCATGCATATAAAATGTGAACATGAGGTATGCTGTACCTAAAGAGGTTCATGAATATTTGCAGGTTCAACCTGCAGCTGAGGGCCTTGTACACTCAGTAGCAGCTGAAGGGTTTAAGTCTGTGCTGTCTGCCACACGGTTGATGCTTTGAGGAAGAGACTCTGCTTAGGTGTCTCCCTTTCAGATAAGTCGCTTGTCTTGCTTATGCAGTGAAATAACAGTACAACCCGTTGTCCTCCTTGATGCTTCTGTTGGAGAAACTTACAGAAGAGATTGTGATGTGCTCTCTCCATAGTACAGCATGGTAGAGATACTTCTGAGCAGTTATTTCAGACGGCCATAGCTGCCAGTAGTAATGCATTCAGTGGTATGGCTACTGGTGGTGTCTCCCAGGGACCGACCTGGTAAAAGGGCACCAGCATGTCGCAAAAGTTACAGCAAGGGGTGTGTGACCTGCCCATTTTGGGGGGGGGGGGTTGTTCCACCCTTTTTGACCCAGATGTTAAGTCCTTTTGGAAGGAAAGAGGCTAAGGCAACTCCTCTAAGTAACCTACATTCCCTGCAGGAAAGAGAAGGCAGCCCTTCTGTGCCCACCTCGCCCCCATGGATACTAGTTAAGACCTTCCTCTGGCAACCATGACAAGGGATGTGGAAAGGTCCCTCCAGCCTCTAGTTTGACTGCCTCTGGCCGACAGGGAGGACATCAAAACTGACTCCTTGCTTGGCACACTTAAGATCCCCTCGGATCTTCCATTGGGATGTAGGATCTCCCACATCTGCCCAGATTGGGCTTCCATTGCCACAGACAAGTGGGTACTGGAGAATGTCAGGAAAAGTCTGAATCTGGAATTTATATCACCTCTTGTGATCAGTCGTACTCCAGAGTACAAGACATTTTTCAGCTTGGAGCGGGATTGCTTAAGAAAGGAAATTCAGAGCCTTCTGCTCACAGAAGTAGTAAAGGAGGACTGTTTGAGAATCTCTCCCTCCATTGAGCCATATCATGTAATGGTAAGCTGTTGGTGTCGGGGACCACCCGGAAATTTCTGCTGGCTGGGGCTGCTCATGTCGATGTGCCTCATCGGTGCATACAGTATATAACATAGGTGTCCCCAGCATGCCTCCGTTGTTTCACCTCCTGTCAACCGCTTGGTGGTCCACCACTGCTAAAGAACATCATTGAACTTAGGAGATTTCACTGTCACTACTTACTTCCAATGTGTTATTTTTAAAATGTACTTTTATGCTGCTGCTGACAGAAGTATGTATGTATGTAAGGTTTTATTTCTTGAGCGCACACATCCCAGGGGCTCTGGGCACTTTACAGTAAAAATATAAAAGTCATATAATTACAGGGTCAGGCAGAATAAATACCAAAACAAATCAATAAAACCAAAGATAAACTAAAACTTGACTATCGTTAAATATCAAATACTTGTTTAATCAGATGTACTTTCAGTCCCATTTTAAATGCCTCCACCGATGGAGCCTCCCTCAAGAACTTTGGAAGCGAGTTCCAAAGGACCGGGCCGACTACCTCAAATGCTCAATCTCCCGAAGTTTTCAGCCTAGCCCTCGGAACCGCCTGGAGGCCATCAGTGGAGGAGCGAAGCAAGTGATTAAGGTTTATAAAGACAACCACTTTGCATCCCTTGCCTTGGTACAGACCACAGTGTTAGGGCCTGTCAGATTTTCCAGAGCTTTAATCAGGCAACGTTGCAAGAAAGCTTTAGAGGTACAGCTAAAATTTAAAGAAATGGAGAAACAGGTTGCGTCGAAGGAGGCTTTGCTGACATCAACTGCTTCTTTTCCCGGTTTGTCATTGACCTGTTGATCCCTGTGGTTTACCTCATCCATCGCTGACTCATCAAAGAAAAGGGACAAATACTCTTTGAGTCATTGGAAAGACACTGTAACTCAGAGAAGAAGTGGCGCAGGAACAAGGCCGCTTCCCCAGACTGTTCCCATTTGCCTGTAAGAAGAGGTAAGTCTGCTGTAAAAGATGGGTCCCTGACTCTGGCCACGGATTCTGCCTCCCCCATCTGTCTCTTAGACACTTAAGGTTGGGTCTGGTACCGGCTCGCTTCTCCTGCTGAGAGATTCGCAGCCCATACTGCCATTGGGCACTGTCCTGTTGATGGTTCAGCTATCGTCGACCCATTCAGAGCTTGTTGACACACAACTGTTCTATCAGGCATTGTCTGAGCTGTTCCAGCGTCTTTTGCTGCTGCCTTCATTGCCTGCTCTGTCGATGTCGGCGGATCCCGTTGTTGGACCCTGCCACAGTGCTGGACCTGGAATGGCCTGCTGTCGACAGCTCCTTCTCATTTGTCTCCTTGTCCAGCAGCCAATGACTGATGTTGACAAACTGGAGTATAATCCGGAGGATATGGAAGAAGAGGAGGAAGCTGTGGATGGTGATGGTGGTGGTGGTGGTTCAAGCTGCACTGTATTATCTTGCTCTGAGGACAATTTGAAAAGCACTCCAAGGTCTCCACCTGAGGATACCTTACTTCAAGCCTCATACACACAGAAGAGAGAAAGAAATAAGTGCATTAGCTGGGACTTGAACTGAGTCTGCCTGGAGTTCCGGTCCGGTTACGCTACCAGCTGTGCCTCCAGGACAACTGGAAGTTGGGACATCCCGAGGCACCATATTCTTTCTATAATGCACAACCTGTTGCACAGGTAATTACATTTTCAGTCATGAGTTCAGTTTGCAGTAGTGGCAGCAGCCCTTCAAGGGGAGGGCCTGTATGTCTTCCTGTACCTGGACAACTTGTCTCTTAAAAGCCAGCTCCAGGGACTGACGCTTGCACACCCTGTCTGGAACAAGGCAATTGTTTGATGACCTTGGGGTTACAGTGAATGTGCCAAAGTCAGTACTGATTCCTTGCAAGAGACTGCAGTACATAGGAACAGTTTTAAACACAGAGCAGGGCTGTGCATTCCTGCCCCTGGACAGTGCAGAACGCCTCATTGCTCAAGCACAGTTGCTATCCAGCAGTCATCATGTCCCAGCCAGAACATTCCTACATCTCTTGGGATTCCTGACAGCAGCCATTGTCAGTGTGCCACTGGCCCACTTATGCGGATCCCTCAGTGGACATCGAGTGAGTGGAATCGGTTGACTGACGACCTGGACCTAAAGGTGCTCGTCCCTCTTCCCTTGCGCAAAGACTGATGCTGTGGATGGGCTGCTGCAACCTCTTTAAGGAGCATTCCATTTCCGACTAACTCCAAACATGGTCACCTCTGGATCCGGGTTGGGGGGTGGGCACACCTGGGACCATATGAGATACAAGGTTCCTGGACCCGGGTGGAAGCCAAGTTGCTTATAACTGAATGTCCCGGAGATGAGAGCTGTCTTATACAGTCTCCAGGCATTTCACAAGCGTCTGACTCCAGGTCAATTGTTGATAGAGGCAGACAGTGTCAGTGTCATGTACTACATAAAACAGAAAGGGGGAGACTAATTCCTCTCCCCTGTGCCAGAAAGCAATGAGAGTATTGTAGTGGGTGCTGGAATATGGCCTAAAGCTGTCAGCCATGCATTTCTCAGGTATTCAAAACATCTTAGCAGACAGGTTAAACAGTCCAGGATACATGAATGGGAACTGCTGACCTCAGTAGTAGATGGCCTCTTCACAAGGTGGAGTCGTTCAGAGTTGAACCTTGTTGCACCCCCACACAACACAAAACTTCAGCGCTTCTGCTCGCTCACTTCAGGGTCTGGAGTTTCTTGGCGAGTCGCGTTGTCTCTCTCTTGGTAAGGGAGGATACTGTACTCACATTGCCTACTGTTACATTAATACAGAGAGTAGCACTCAGATTGAAGATGGAGGGTGTCACCCTCATCCTCATTGCTACCTTATGGCCTTGGCACGTATCTTATCCTCTGCTGCAGCAGCTAGCAGTAGCCCCCCCCCCCAAAAAAGTACCTGTGCCGGGGCTTGTTGTCACAGAACAAGGGGGTCTCTGGTCCATCCAGACCTGAAGTTGCTACATCTGCATGCATGACTCTTGAGATAAAAGCCACAGCACATTTTTGTGCATCACCTAAGGTTGCTGATGTGTTGGTTGCAGCCAGAAAGCCTACCATCAGACATGCATATTATTTAAAACGGAAGTGTGTCACTTTGTGGGCCATTTCCAGGCATCTGGACCCATTTACCTGTCCAGTAAACACGGTGTTGGAATACTTGCTGTCATTGTCAGACTCTGCAGTATTCCTCGCTCAGGGTACATTAGTCTGCTATTTCAGCTTTCCATGCCCCTATTGATGGGTGCGTGGTTGCACAGCTGGAGGTCTTCCGTACATTTTTGAGAGGTATTCTGCACATAAAACCTCCCATTTGTAATTTGGTCCTGCCTTGGGACCTGAATTATGTCCTTGAAAAAGATACTTTTTGTTTCTTTTGAGTCAACCATGAGTTGTGGCTTATGGTTCATATCTTGGAAAGTGCAATTTTTAGTTGCAGTCACTTGTATTCAAAAGGATTTCAGAGTTACAGGCTCTTATGTGAGGCTTCTTGTTTGATTTTCCAAAAAGACAGATTTTCTTTGCGTATTAGTCATACGTTTTTGCCAAATGTGGTATTTGAGTTTGTTAAAGCAAAGCACCCACCTTCCTGTTTATTACCCTGAGCATGCCATCAATGTGAGGCACTGCTCCATACTTTAGATGTAGATAGAATACTAAGTTACTGTGTGAATCGCACTGCACCAAGGAAAAGTCCTCTCAGCTTCTTGTTCCATTCGTCCCTGGAAAATAGGGCACCCCTGTGTCTAAACAGTGCCTGTCCAAATGGTTGGCACATTGTATTACGTTCAGTTATAGGAAGTATGGTAAGGAACTTCCTGGTGTGGTTCATGATCACTCCGCAAGGGGAACTGCCACTTGTGCTGCTTGTTTCAGAAATGTTTCTGCTGCTGACGTTTGTACTGCAGCCACATGGAGCACTGTCCACACCCTCACTAAACATTACAGTGTGGGCATTGTTTCTCATTGACCAGCAGGTTTTGGTGTTGCTGCTCTACTGGGCCTGTTGTCTTGAACCAGACTATATCAACCTCCCAGTTAGCTTTTGGGACTCGTTTCAAAGGTATGGCCTAATGAAAGAGATATCCTTGAAGAAAATCGAACAGTTGCATAAGAACTTACCATAACAGTAGATATTCCATTAGACCATGCCTGCCCTCCATCCATCCCCCTTCTACTCTGTAGGAGAATACTGCATCCAATTTCTGCCTTGGAATTTCCATGGCTGTCGTATCCAGCACCCTTTCTCAACTGTGCTGGTATTATCTCCTGGTTCCCCAAAAAGGGAGGTCCTCCAAGCATAATCCCTGGGGAACTGATGAGAAATGGGTCTGCCAACGTTAATATAGACGCTGATGTATGACATCGTAGGTGGCCCCCAGCTAGCAAAATATTCCATGTGGTCCTATTGCTGATGTGGGTAGCATTCCAAAGGTGTATGGCCTAATGGAAGAGATTCTCTCGAAGATCCACTGTTACTGTAAGTTCTTGTATAACTGTTCTTTCCCTCAACTAACATGCACTGCTGCTTTAAAAGGAACATCTATTTAACTAGTCACACAAGTATTGTGTAGGACTAGATCTTCATTGGAGATACAGTGCAGGAGAGTCAGTGGTGCTAGTAGTAGTTTTGGAGTTGCAAATAAAACTGGAGGAGAGGGGAGGAGGTATTCTTGTAAAATGGATAAGGTATTTGCTGCATCCGATTGTCCAAGAGGATTCAGAACCCAGTGCCTTATGGGGTGATAACCACCGGGTCCGGAACTCTTAATAGCAGTCAGGATGCAGCACACCTAGATAGCCATACCTTCCAGAAATTTTTTTAAAAAGAATTTCTGGCAGCTCCTGACCTGCCAAAACATCAAAATCTACCCATCACAACATTTTTCAAGCCCCCAGCTCCTTATTAAACACTTAAGAATACCAAAAAAATTTATTAAACCCATTTACTTCAAAAATAAAGAATCCAGGAAACTTGATGCCATGGGTAAGAGGACAGTTTTAATGCTTTGGCGTTCCTAGGACTCTGTACAGCCAGTTACCAGGCTTGTATGATTAAATGCCAGAATTGCCTGTGGAAGTCTGGCTGCAATGGCTGACAAGCCGCTGGGTGGCCCTGGCAATATAGTGGTCCAGCAGACAGTCGCCAGTGGAGTAGACTCGGGTAAACACCTCTTACGGTCCGCTTAAGATGCCTTGGATGTGGCCGCTCTGCGGTTCCTTCTGGCATTTGCTTGCTCCACCACTCCTACTTGTGTGATTCAAACTTTACCTCTGATGTACAGCAGTCGATCCTTAATACTCCCTTTAGAGGTAAGCAACTTTCAGCAGTAATGTTGAGTCTGCCCTGAGGGACCTCCAGATGTCACAAGTGACCTTATAGTCCCTGCATACTCTGAATCCTAAGGGCCAGGGTTCCTTTTGAAACCTTTCTGCCACCTTGGTAGGAATTACTCTACAGGTCCTGAACATGGCTTTCAGTGGCCCCAGTCCTCACCTCAGGTCAGTTTGCCTCCAGTGCCAATGCGAGGCTTACCAGAGGTGCAGGTATTGGCGAGCTTCTGTTGCCCCGGCACCTACCCTCTCCTCTGGACCTTGCAGATCAGGGTGTCCTGGTGGAGGGACAGCTCTCCCTCTTCCTACCAAAATGGAGGGAGGTCAATACAGATGTTTGGGTGGTAGAGGTGGTTCAGCGAGGAATGCCTTAGAACTCCTCTCTATTCCTCTGGTGCACCTTACCCCTGCCAGACTGTTTTCTTCCTGGACATGTCGCCCTCCTGCTGGAGGAGTTCCAAGTCCTCCTCAACAAGAGGGCCATAGAGCCCGTCCTGGTTGCAGAAATGAGCCTGGGCCATTATTCCCAGTACTAAAATGGACCAGGGATTTAAGGCTCTTCCTAGACCCCTGAGGCCTCAAACTGTTATAGAATACAAGTAGTTTTGAGTGGTCTCTCTGCAGTCCCTCCTCCCCCGCTCCTGCAAGGGATCGGATGGTTGCCTTGGATATGAAGGATGTTTACCTTGATATCAGAATCCGTAAGTTCCACAGACAGTACTTGCATTTTCTTCTGCAGGGCTCACACTATTAGTTTTGTGTCTTGAGCTTTGGTTTATTGTCTGCACCACGTGTCTTTACCAAGTGCTTTGCAGCAGTTGCAGCTGCCCTAAGAAGGGAGGGCCTGTATGTCTTCACATATATTGATGATTAGTTGCTGAAGGCCCCATCGAGGGAAGCTGTTGATTGCACACTGTTCCGCACCACACAACTGTTTTAACACTTGGGAATTCTGGTGAATGAGCCAAAGTTGGCTCTTATTCCATACTAACATCTCCAGTACATAGGAACTGTTCTGGACATGGGGTTGGGGTATGATTTCCTTAATGCAGACCATGCCACAGTGCTGGTTGCCCAGGCTTAGCTGTTCTCTTCCAGTGACTGTGTCTTGGCCAAATGTCTCTTACAACTGATCGACCTCATGGTTGCTGCCTTCTGACTGTCCCACTGGTGCATTTGCATATGAGGGTTCTGCAGTGGTTCTTCCCTGCCCAGTGGGCTCAGCATTCCGGGAGCTGGAGTGCGTCACAGAAGCAACTCCTGCACTCTGCTTTCAGCTCTGGTGGTTGGAACGCTCCAACCTTGAGACAGGATCAGTCTGTCTTTCTCCTCCCTAGTGGTGGTGGTGGTGACGGATGCTTCCAGTTTCAGATGGTGTGCCCATCTGGGCTCCTTCCGGACTCTGGGCGGGGGGGGTCAGATGTCCCCCTTGGATACTGCTCTGCCCAGCAACAATCTGGAGAGGAGTGCTGTTCTGCTTGGCCTACAGGGTATCACGTTAATACCGCGCAAATATTTCAGCACAGTAATTACAGCGCATTTATACTGGCACAGTCTGATTAAACGCACGCAACATTGTAACGCATGCTAACTAAGCGCATTTAATTCAGCAGTATCTCACCAACGCATTTAGCTGATGCAAAACCCTTTAGTAAGCATGTATTTAAACGCAACTTGCAATATCTCACTAACGCATTTAGCTGATGCCACATTTCATTCATTTCAGAAAAACTCTAACGCATTTACGCTGATGCCACATTTCAGCAGTATGTCACTAATGCGTGATGCCACATTAGTAAGAGGTATTTAAATGCTGATTTACCTGATGCATTGTATTTAAACGCAGTTTGCAAAAAGGGAAATAAGGGGTTCTTACTTTTCTCCATTCTAATCCAGTTACCCGCACCTTTTACCTCCATCTTGGCAATGTAGTCATGACGTCAGTTTCATACACTTAAAAATGTCTACCACCGAATCCATACTTTTAGAAAAAGTAGATTATTTCAAAGTATTTTAAAAACAAATACCGGTAGGCAGGTGTTACTGGGATTAAACCTGCAGTTGGAAATTATATGCAACGCCATGCAAGTACTCCAAATCCCCAGTGGTGCCGTAACTTTCCACCAGTGCAGTAATCCATTTAGATGCATCTCAGTACTGTTTGCATGGAGGTAGTGACTGAATTCCTGTGATGTATTGTTCCATTTTCAATTCATTTAGATTCTGTTCAACGTTGAGGGCTTTTATAAATTTCCATATGGTGGGCTGGCTGGCTCCTAGAAGACTGTTAATTAAAAGAATGATGCCAGCCTTCAAGTGAGTTATTTTTTCTTGGCAGTCCATCTTTTACAGCTGCATGGCAATTCCAAAATTCAGTACTAAACAGTGGCTGCCGTCGATCACGATGACCAACTGACTGCCCTATCCAAGTGTCCTCAGAGTAGTCTATCAGGGGCCAGTTGGTTGTCATGCATTGTATAAAACTCACCTGAACGCAAGTTTGCAAACACAACACATATGCAGTCGGGACTTGAGCTAGAGCTGACAGCATTCTTATTTGGAGCGCAGACTCCTCGTCTACTGTATAATTCTTAAGTACATCTGGTATTTCTTGGATGTGTTGCCAGAGGGACTGGCACAAATGAAAAAATTCCCCTCGGGCTGGCCATTGGAAATTGGAATTTAAATGCCTTTACTGCAGCTATTTCAAAGTCTGTCATGACAGACAGCGGGGCCAGTTCAGGGCATAATTTATTTAACTCCACAAACACACGCCCTTAACTGCGGTTCGACATTAACACAAATACACTGGGCATTACTGCAGACTGGCGAACACTGTGAATCATGTATAGCTGTGAGAAAAGTGTGTGTGTGGAGGGAGGTTCCCTTAAATGTCCCATCTGCGTGCCAGTGTCCCATAGATGCCATATACTGCAGATTTTTGAGTGTGGTGAAGATGATAAACCTTTCAGGGTCTAAGCTGCCACTGTCATCCATCATGAACTGTTCACCACGATCAGTTTGGGTATATTCAGGCAGTATTTGCAACTCTGCTGATGTGCTTGGCTGACAAGGGGCAACAGAAGCTTTTTGCCTTGCTTGTTGACTTATCCGTTTTAGACATGAAATGGAAGGCAGTTTTACACTTGTAGCCTGGCTCAGAGTATTGGTTGCATTTGCCACCAGCTGCTGTGTAGACTCCTGTGAACTTGCAGCCCTCTCCTTGATTTCATTAACAACCTTCCTGACTTCAGTTGCAGCGGCATCAGGAACATGATTATGTTCATTAATAAAAGCAAGATGTCTGTATCAGATGTGTGACACCGGGCCTTACAGCAGTAAGCTTCGGATTGGAGGCATTTGCAATACGTCTTTCCATTATACGAACGCTCTTTGCCACACAGAAAACCGTTGTTGGATGTCATAGTGGAACCTCCCCACACCGAGACTCATCTGTTTCTTTCGAGACTACTGCAGTAGCATTTATACCTGTCTTATACTTTTTTCTACTTTCTTCTACCCTTTTATTTTGCTGTATTTCACCTATCTACAGGAAGGCCACCTGTAGAAAGTCCTCATCTATCCTCTCCTCTTTTATATGCTGTTTCTCAGTCTGGAGGAGGTTTATGTCCACTATACTTTCCCCACCGTCTTACTGGTAATGATACAAATTGTACCCCGTTTGTACACAAGCATAACTAAAGAGAGACTGGCCCAAGTTAAGTATGGTACACACTGCAAGGAGACAGAGAAGGCTTGCGAGTTGCAACTTGCAGTTTTGTGTTTTAAACTGCAACTTCTCGCCTTTCTGTCCCTCACTACTTTGTTTGAATCATGCTGAAACACTCACTCCTCTGAATACATTTGCTCCTGTATGAAAAACAAGCAGGCTGAATATTTAAAAGCAGTTAATTTGAACTAAAACAGCCTGCTGAAAACAAAAGCTGGTTGCATCGAATTCCTCTCTTAGTATTAATGTTGGTTAGCTATGCTGTGCAATATAAATGCTTGTAATTTTCATGCTGTGAAATAGAGATAATGTACTGTTCACTTTGTTCACTTGGGAACTCAGAGCAGCAGGTTGGTTGGACAGAGGTCTGGGTTTATATTCTGTTTTTAACTGAAATATTGGAATAGTTTGTAAGTGAAATTAGCTCTATGTGGTAAAAATTATTATCCTGAATTAGAACTGTTACTTGGGTTGTGATATTGTAACTTTTTGAGGTTTGGGGACAGTTGTTTGTCAGGGTTAATTAGAGGGAAATTTAAATGTGTTGTTTGCCTGGTGTTTGGGGAAGGGCCATTAGCTGCAATTACCTTGTCTTTAAACAGGAATTACCCTGGCCTCCATTGTTCACTTGGGAACTCAGAGCAGCAGGTTGGTTGGACAGAGGTCTGGGTTTATATTCTGTTTTAACTGAAATATTGGAATAGTTTGTAAGTGAAATTAGCTCTATGTGGTAAAAATTATTACCCTGAATTAGAACTGTTACTTGGGCTGTGATATTGTAACTTTTTGAGGTTTGGGGACAGTTGTTTGTCAGGGTTAATTAGAGGGAAATTTAAATTTCTTAAATACTGAAAAACCACTGGGGGTTGGGATTGAAAGGCTGAGTATTTCTGTTTTAGGACTGAAATTTGAAGCAACAGCAGCTGGTGGGCCTCTGACATCATACGGTACCTGATGTCTGCTTACACACACTGTTGGTGGGACCGAACACACACTGGACTGTATGTGTTTGTGAGACTTTGGAACTTTATTGGTGGGGTTGAAATTGGGTTTGTAAATAACTACAGTCAGTATAGAAAGAAACTGTATTCCAGGGGAAAGGGACTGAGAAAAGGGGGTGTGCCATTATAAACAGAGGGGGATAAACAGGGTGGCCATATTCCACCATGGCAGGCATCTTTGGAAGGGTTGTAGGCTGTACAGGCTGTGGGATGGCACAATAATTCTAAGTGGGCCTGGAGGGAGGCTGCCCTCTGTAGACAGTTATCTTGTATCAGGAGTGAGGTATATTGGTTAAGGAGTAAGCTGGGGGGTATCCAAGGATAAGGGGTGTGGATATGGGCAGCAGAAGGGTGGGGCTGAGGGGAGGCTGAGGCAACGCCTGAAATTACAGGACATTATGTTACAGCAAGCAGGAGGGGATATTGGGACAGAGGACCCTTAGATAGGAAGTTGATGCTAAGGGGAAAGCGTACGGGGTGAACTTTCTGAATACAAAGAGAGTGGAGGGGGAAGAGTCAGGAGGGGCTGTTGTACGGAAGCCTAAAATAGCAGACTGTGGGAAGGGAGCTCCTAAGGTGAACAGAGCAAGAGGGGAAGAAGAGGGGCAGTTTAGAGGTGCAGTCAGGGGAATCTCGGGTTACTTGATGGAGGCTGACATAGAGTGTCGCAATAAATTTGAGCTACTAAGCAACCTAGAGGGGGAGGAAGGGGTTGGTGGAAATGAGAAAACTTGTACAGAGGCCGGGGAGAGGGAGTCTGATACCCATAGGGCATCACAGACCGGCAATGGAAAGGATAGAGATAGTCCCAGAGGGAGAAGGGGAAACATATATGTTAAGCAAATGGGGGAGATGCAACATATTCTAGACATGAGAGAGGAGAGCATGATTGGAGAGAAACTGGGAGACAAGGAGGTGGGAGAGGAGTCCCCTTTCAGCAGGGGGGTCAGTACCGAGGATGGGACCCTAGCTAAAGGGGACCCACAGAGAGCCTCTGGAGGCAGGGGTACTATTACAAGGGGGGAAGATGGCGGTGTGGGGGAAGGAGAAACCATCAGGGCCAGGATAAATGGTTCGGATAAGAGAGGGTTAAAGGGGACACCTATTCAGAGGAGTTTGAGTTAAGGCAAAATAGCAAGGGAGGCAGAAAGGGGAGGGTGACAAGGGGGTCTCTAGTAAGGCAGGAAGACTCCCACGAAATTGAGATCATGAATAAAGGGGGGGAAGGGGGGCTGAGAGGGCATAGTGGAGGTAACCATAAGGATGATGGCGGTGTTAAGGTTCTGTTATTGGGAGACTCGATGATTTGGGGTATCCAGTGGGAGGGACAGGGGGGTGGATGCCATAGCCAGGTGAAGGTAGTGTGTATCTCTAGGCTGACACTGCACAGAGCAAAGTTAATGGTGTATGAAATGGTTAGGGATTGTGGACGGAAACCGGATTTCCTGGTGCATTTGGGAACTAATGATCTAGAGGGAAATAGCATTTTGGAAATCCAAGCAAGGTTCCAAGAACTTGCCAGGGTCTGTCGGATAATGGATGCAACATTTCCTTTTCGAATATTGCCAGTACCAAAGGCCTCAGTGGAGAAAAATGAAGCTCACAGAGGTTAATGACTGGCTCAGGAAGTGGGGTGAAGAGAGTGGTTGGGGGTGTTAGGGAACTGGAATGGAGTTTGGGAGGATAAGGGACTATATGCCAAGGACAGGTTTCATCTTGCCCCATTAGGGAAGGAAGTCCTTAAACAGGGGATGGCTGACTACATACAAGAAAGGTGGGGTTTAAACTTGTGAGGGGGAAGGGATAAGGGAGGGGCTGACCAGAAGCCCTCTCCTCCAGTTGAGGGGAGTAGCCTTCACGCCCAAGGGGGAAGGGGGAAACAGATTGGGGATGGAGGTTTCAGGAGGAGCAGAGGGAGAATGGAAGTATAAGGAATCTGGGTGGGGTTCGACAAAGAGAATCAGGGATAAGGGGTGGGGGTTGGTGTTAGTAAATGCCAGGAGCTTGGGAAACAAGTTGCCAGAGTTCCAGGCCATGCTGTTCGGGGGGTGGATGGCGGCGGTCACGGAAACGTGGGCCAACAAAAACCATGACTGGGACCTAAACGCACGGGGGTACACTATGCTCAGGAAGGATAGAAAGGAGGGCAGAGGGGGTGGAGTGGCTATGTTCATTAGAGATGACATAGAAATTGCTAGGGTAGAAGAGGCAGAGGAAGCGTGGAGGCCTTATGGGTCACTACGATCCTCAGCAGGAAATAAGGTCAAGCTGGGTGTAGCATATAGGCCCCCCGGGATGAGTGAGGTTCTAGAGGAAGGTTTGCTGGACAACATCATTGCTCAGTGTGGACCAAAAGGGGAAGGAGTGGTGTTGTTGGGGGACCTTAATATGCCAGGTACAAACTGGGGAACCATGTCCTCTAAGGTGGCCAAGGAGCAGAGGCTGCTGGATGGCTTCCAGGATGTTTTCTTAACACAGCATGTGATGGAGCCCACAAGGAAGGGGCATGTCCTGGATGTGGTTCTGGCAGATGGGGATCTGGTAAGGGACATGGTTGTACAAGACCCCCTGACTGGGAGCGACCACATTACTGTCTGGTTTCAAATAAGCATGGGGGAGGGGGTGAGATCTAGGACACTGGCAGTGGACTTCAGGGGAGCAGACTTCATGGGCATGGGAAATATTCTCAAGGATCACTTGATGGGGATTACCTCAATGACAAGTGTGGAAAGGAGATGGGAGGTCATAAAACGGGGACTTCATGAGGCAGTCAGGATCTGCACTAAGTTGAAAGCGTAAGGAGCAAGGTCACATAAACCATGCTGGTGGTCAGTGAGGTACAGGTAGCAGTCAGAGAAAAGAAGGCGGCCTACAAAAATATAAAACAACAAGAGGGATAGGGATAAAGAAATGTACCAGCTTGCATCTAGAAAAGTCACCCGTATGGTGAGGGGAGCAAAGTCCAGTAAAGAGCAGCAGCTGGCACAGGGGATACATGATGGGGAAAAGGGGTTCTTCTGGCACATTGGGGAGCGGAGAAAAACTAAGGGCCATCTCAGCAGATTGAAATCAGAAGGAGGGTGGGTGGAAGAGGCGAGGGACCAGGCAGAGGTATTTAACAAGTACTTTGCCACTGTGTTCACTAGGGAGGGGGATGGGATATCTACAAAGCAAGGCACGAAGGGGATAGAAACATCAGTAAGTGGGATCAGGGGAGCAACAAAAATGTAGCAAGAGGGAGAGAGAGGTACCCCAGGGGTGTCACATCTGGGTAAAGATTAAAAGTCCAGTAAGGTGGAGGGGACGGATGATGCTATCTCTGCCAAAAAGGTGTGGTTAGCCCTCAAGGCCCTAAAGAAAGACAAATCTCCTGGGCCAGATGGCATTCATCCGAGAGTACTATGGGAATTGGCGGACATACTGGCTGCACCCCTGGCGGAGCTTTTCAGCAGGTCACTTGAGACAGGGAGGGTACCTAGGGATTGGCGAGAGGCACATGTGGTACCAATCCATAAAGGGGGGTCGAGGGAAGTACCAGGTAACTATAGACCCATCAGTTTGACCTCGGTGGTGGGAAAATTAATGGAGAGTATACTAAAGGAACGATTGGGGGTGTACTTGGAGGAGGTGGGAGGTCTGGATGGTCGGCAACATGGGTTTGTGCCTGGTAGATCATGTCAAACCAACCTTGTAGAGTTCTATGAATGGGTAACATCAGAACTGGACAGGGTAAGCCTGTGGATGTATTATTCTTGGACTTCAGCAAGGCGTTTGACTCTGTAAGCCCACAATGGTCTGATGGAGAAACTGATGGGGTTAGGAGTAGGCCCTTTGATGGTCAGATGGATTGAAAACTGGCTAGCTGGACGACTCAGAGAGTAGTGGTCTGGGGGAGCTCGAACCCTAGAGAGGTTGGTAGTGGGTACAGGAGGCTCGGTCCTGGGTCCGATCCTGTTTAATGCATACATTGGACATCAGGAGGGTATAGGGTGTGAAATGAGTCTCTTCGCGGATGACTCCAAGATGGGAGCAGTAGTTGAGGGAGAAGAGGGGAGGTTGGCCCTGCAAGGGGACCTGGACACCCTGGAAAGCTGGGCTCACACATGGAAATTAAATTTCAATATCACCAAGTGCAAGGTGTTGCATCTTGGTCGGGGAAACCCTAAACACAGGTACACCTTGGGAGGGGAGGCGCTGGAGGCCTCAATAGGGGAAAAAGACCTAGGGGTCATGGTGGATACATGTATGAACAACTCTGAGCAGTGCAGGAGAGCGGCTAGTAAGGCAAACAGGATGTTGGGATGCATCGTAAGGGGGATCACCTCTGGGAGCAAGGAAGTGATTCTGCCGCTGTACAATGGACTGGTTAGACCACACCTTGAGTACTGTGTACAGTACTGGAGACCACACTTAAGAGGGACATACAGCTCCTAGAGAGGGTACAGAGGAGGGCAAACAAAGATGATACGAGGGCTAGGGATTTGACGATGAGGACAGACTTAAGGAGCTCTGCCTGTTTTCACTGGAGGAGAGGAGAGACAGGGGGACATGATTGAGGTCTTCAAGTACTTCAAGGGAATAAATAGGGTAAACATGGAGGGATCTTTAGACTAAAGCAGGGAGGTATCACCAGAGGGCATGGTTTGAAGTTGAAGGTGGAAGGGTAAGGGGGGAAAAGAGGAGGAGGTTTGAAGTTGGAAGGTGGAAGGGTAAGGGGGGAAAAGAGAAGGAGGTTTTTCACTGAGAGGGTGGTGGACCCTTGGAATGCACTGCCTGGTGAGCTAGTTCAGAGATCCACAGTGGAGGGCTTCAAGAGAGGATGGGACAGACACAGAAAGTGGATGTATCAGATGATGTCCTGTCCCAGGGGGGTGGGGATGGATGATATGGGTTTCTGGAGCACAAGGGATGGGAGGTTCTTGGCACCCAACTAAGGATCTAAAGTTCGAGCAGACTCGATAGACCGTAAGGCCTAATCTGCTGGCAAATAGTATGTTAGTACTGCAGGTTCTTAAAGCAACAGCTAGTAAAATGCAAACACACTGCCAAAATGTATAGGCCTCAAAACACAGACTAAATACAGGAATGTTTGCAAATATTTTCTTTTCCTTCTTTTTTCACAGAACACAGTAAGAAGGAATGAATAAAAATGTTATGCTGTTTCACTACAGTTTCTTTTATAATTATGCAGTTCACTTACCAAAGGTTTAGATTTATGTCTTGAGTCCTACCCCAGTGCTGCTCAGTTTGTTTCTAAAGAGCCGGCCAGCCATTTTTCCCTATCTTTATGCATTGACAGCCTGAGGGAGGAGCCTGTGTGAGCTACATTCTGGAAATGTTTGTACATAAATGTTGTTTTTATGTTATGAACCTCTGTATAACACTCTTATCACAAGCATATGCCACAGTAATGTTTCAGTGATAATAATGTTGTGTTTAAGGAATGTTTGAAATTAAATTAGGAAGAGGGTGGAGTTTAGGGTGGTCATCTGACAGGCACAAAGTATATAAGAGAAGGTTTCAGATGTTCTAGTTGGATGAGTTGGAGGTTCAGAGTAACACTGAGCCTAGCAGGTCTGTAGCACCATTCAGACATTGAGGAGACAGGTGGCATTACTACCTAGTCTGTATTATTATTATTATAGCTTATTTCAGAAGCTGAACTGTGATGTCGCTTTGAGCTATATCTGGAATGTTAATGTTTATTATGATTTTGTTTGTTTTGCCGAGTATAAGTCCGCTTATTAAGTATTAATAAAAATAATTTGACCCACTATTTTGGGTCTTGTAGAACCATACACTTGTGTCTATGTCCTTTCTTTCCCACACCTCTTACACTGGATAGGAGCTGTTGCCCTCTGCTACTGATGACAAACTGAAGCGGCATATTAGCAAGGGAGAGGAATGCAGTGCAGCCACACTGTTAATGAAGTGAGTTCCAGCTGTACAGGTGATTGGTTAATTGGCTGCATATCATTATACAGTTTGTCTGAATGTAACCTCGGCACGTCCGTGCGCTGTCATAAGATGCGCTGATTTTGTTGTGCACTGTCTTTGTTTGCGGCTAAATGACCGCGCTTAGAAGTACTGAGGCAAGATGCCTTGCGCTGAGTTGACATGTAACCGGCCTACAGGCCTTCACCACCCTCCTTACAGGTCATCCATCAGTTGATCCATACGGGCAATATCTCTATGATGTACTACATGAATTGACAAGGTGATGTCCACTCATATCCTCTCTGCAGAGGGGCAGTGAGTCTGGCACTGGACCATGAAATACAATATGTTCCTGATGGCTGTCTTTCTGCCTGGTACCCTCAGCATCCTTGGAGATCATCCCAGCTGGTTCCAGCCGCTCTGCCAGTTATTGGACTCTGTCGTGGATGACCTCTTCCTATAAGGCGGGCTGCCTAGACATAGAAAACTGCTATGTTTCTGCTGGATCCAGGGCATGGAGTTTTTTGGCAAGATGTTTTTTGTCCCTCTCTTGGAAAGGGAGGTTCATATATGCCTTTCCCCTGTTCCCCTCATAAAGAGGGTTCAGGTCAAGCTGAGGGCTCAGTTGGCCATCCTGACTCTGGTGGCCCTGTACTGGCCTAGACAAATTTGGTTCCCTCTGCTTCAAGAAGTGGCAGTGAAACCCCCTGTCTCACTCAGTCTACATTGTCAAAGGAGCAGGGTGCTATGATGCATCTGGATCTTTGATCCCTTCCCCTCCACACCTAGCTCCTGAGGACCTAGAGCTCTCCCACTGTGGGGTTTCCTTGGCAGTTGCAGCTGTTCTGCTGGTGGCTCAGAAGCCATCTTCTCAGTACACTTACTCACAAAAATGGAAATGTTTTGTAATACGATTCGCTGACCATAGACTGGATCCCTTTAAGTGTCCAGTAAGTCTAGTGAAAAACTGCTTCCTCTTCCTTATGGACTTGGGCCTTTGGTATATGTCTGCATTAAGGTCCACTTCATGTCCTCACTGATTGCGTAATGGTGGCCCAGCTTGAGGTCTCTTGCAGATTCCTCAGAGGTATTCTGCTTCTGCAGCCCCCGGTCTGCAATCCGGTTCTGGTATGGGACTTTAATTTGGTTCTGGAGACCATTACTTGCCTCTTTTTGAGCCTGGTGCTACTTATGAGTCATGCTTCCTCTTGTGGAAGACACTCTTCTTAGTGGCTGTCACATCTACTCTGCATTTTTAAACAGGCTTTGGTTGCAGATCCTCTTTTTCTTATTTTCCACAAGTATATTGTTACTTTGCACACCAGTCCTCATTTTCTGCCGAAGGTCATTCTGAGTGAACACTAAATCAGACTGTTAACTTTCCGGTTCATTTCTTGACTCACGCAGATAGTGGGGAACATCCTCTGCATACACTTGATGTCCACAGAACATTGTGCTGGTACCTGGATCGTACTAAGGATTGTAGAAAGTCCTCTCAGCTGTTTGTGGCTTTTACCCCCAGAATGGTGGGCTTCCCTACATTGAAGCAAGTCCTTTCCAGATTGTTAGCCTGGTGGATTTCTTTCTGTTACCAGAAGCGCGATAAGCAGCTTCCTGGTCCTGTGTGTGCTCACGCCACCCATGGAGTGGTTACTCTGGTGGCTTGTTTTCATAGTGTCTGCTGCTGACATCTGTGCTGCTGCCACTTGGAGTACTGTTCATACATTCACTAAACACTGCAGTCTGGGCGTTCTCTCTCATAGATGTGCTGGATTTTGCCTTAGTGTCCTGCAAGGCCACCTTACTCGGGATCCTTAGATCCTTCCTTCTCCCTCAGTTATTTGGTACTGCTTGGGAATCGTTCTATGATGTGGCTGAATGGAGGGAGATAGCCTCAAGATAGATTAGTAACAGTATCCACAGGTGGAGGTGCAAGTCAGGATCACAGAGTGCAGGATGTTATCCGAGGTCTGGAGTGGCAGCACATCTCGTGCCCTCAACTCATTGGATCTCCCAGTGTGCTGTTGTCTATAGGGTAGGGGGACCAGAAAACTGAATACACCCTGGAGATGGGCCTTGGCGCTTTAGCCACACATGACCAGCTTCTGGGGAGAGGCTCAGTTGGATCACCCGACACATTGGGCATTGGCTAGGGGGAGAAACGACCCAGGGTCTCCCTCCTACCCCGCCCGGGGGGGGTTAACCGAGGCTGGATGGGGGTCCGGTCCTCTGAAGCAGTCCCGAAGATGCCTGGCAGAGCCCCGTAGGTCGCTTAGAGAGTCCCTGAGGGAAGGGGCAGATGCGATGAGGAAGGGGGTGTAAACGGTGACAGTGAATCCTTGAGTAACTCCCCTCCATTGATCCAGAACTTCCCCCTCCCCCCCACCTCATACACTTTCGGGTAACTGGTGGTTCTCCTGCTTGCAGTAAGGTATAATGGGTTCGTTATGGTGGGATAACGGCCTGCCTCTGGTGAGTTGAAGCACGAGGCGAAGCCAAGTGCTTCCATCAGCTGAGAAGGGCCATTGGCCCACCATAATGCCCTACACCCCCCGGAGTGCGTTATTGCGATTATGAAATGGGTTCCCACTAGCACTGTATAAATAGATTACTAAAATCCATATTTTGTTTACACAAAAACATACAAAATGTTGACAAGATCTTTGCAAAGAAAAAAATTGTCCTGTTTGGACACTGTAAGGTTACCATTTTGCCAGTAAGTGGAGTTTTTCCTTACTGAAAGTAATGCACGTAGTCACCAGTGACTTTCACTACCAGATACTTTTAATGGCTGTTGGGCAGATCGGGTGAACGGCAGGTACTTGCCACAGTGCACAGCCAGGCAGTATTTTTTGTTTGTGTAAATTAATAAAAAAATTGTTTTGGCAGGACGAGTTCACTGCCACTTCCCTGTGTCAAATGCAGCAGTTTGATCGGGGCAGAGCAGGCAAATTAATGATTTGGCTACCAGTTCCTTATTTTAAAAAAAAAAAAAGGTGAAGTGGAGTGGCGACAAGTAGTTTATGGTCAGAGAATGGTGGCTAGGTAGAGTGGGGTAATTTTGTGGTTGGACGAACGGCTGGAGCATGGGGAGTCATTTCCAGTTTCCGGGGGGGGGGTCCGGTGTCAGCATGAGCGCTTTACTTGCAGTTGTCAGTTAAGAGGGAGAGCGAGTCAGTGGGCCATGGTAGACGGCAGCTCAGTGAGAGTGGGAGAAATTACTTTTATCCACAGTGTGTGGCTAAGGTAAAAGTTGCTTTTTTAGCAATCCGTCCTGATGTGCATTTATAGGCTCTCACTGTCTCGTCTGTACACCCCCCCCAAAAAACAGTGTGCATGATTTAAAAAAAAAAAAGAAGAAACTGCAAAGGCGAGTGATGAACCTGTTGGTGGTGGGAGTATTTTCAGACGGGCTGTTATGCTGTGCTATCAACCCGAGTGAAAGTAGATTTCTACCAATCAGAAGACGGCATTCTTACAACCCATTTCATAATTTGGCATATTTACTCAGGTTTCCATATCCTCTCCTGTGCCTGGTTTGGTTCCTGGTTGCTTCAGTCCCTACTGGTCCGCTGATCCTCCAAGCTCGTCTCTAGTGGGGAAGTGAGGCATGATGGGGCTGCTCACGTTTATAAGCAGCAACATCAACGTGGGCCAGCCCCAGCAAACAAAAATGGCCAGGTGGTCCTGATGCGAATAGCTTACAGTTACGTGATATGGCTTAATATAGCAGAGTCTCTTAAAGATCTGTTACGGTAAGTAAGTAACTATTCTTTTCACACCCTGGCTGCTTTGTGAGGCATGAGGTAGAGCAGAGTGCCTTCAGCCACCCAGGAAGTGAGGAAATTTATTACATAATATTCACTGGAGTGTTACTGTGGTTATCAAATCGTCCTAAAGGGGAACAGCAAGCAATAAAGAAACTACAGTCTGATCCATGTACCATTGTGAAATGTTTTCATGGTTTAGTTTGCCTATGTGGTACAAGCCATTTTTACAGTTCTAATTAAGTTGTTATACAGAGCAGTTTGTAGTGCACTGATCTGAGAAGGCTGTACTTGAGTGCCCCCTCTACTGCTCATTGTTAGCCATTGACCAGTTTATTTTAGGTTTTGTTGACTGGGAAAGGAGGGCTATAATAAAGGATAGGATTTTTCTGCAAATGTACAGCAGCTTGTAATGTTCCTGTTTTCAGATGATGCACTCCTACCCCCAAATGATCATATTTAACTGCACCTGAATAAAAGTTGATATAAAAACAGAATTTCCCTACTGTTTTCTTTATGTACAACATTATGTACAGTTGTATTCATGTAACCAGAAATATGGAGTTTTGATTAGCCCTGCTCTGATAGGTTAAAGGAGCAGAGCTCATCAAAATTCCAAATTCCTGGTTCCGTGACAAGAACTGTACAGCATGTTATAAATGTGTACATGCTGTGAAATGTCTCTCGTTTGTACTGTAGATCCAGAGAGTGCTCTCGACCAGAGTGCTCCCTTTCCCTGTGCGTGACACTACTATACTGTAAAGAGGTGTCTCACGCTGATCTGCAGGAAACGGGCACGTTTGGGGGGAGGATTTTTACATTTTTCTGTATATTATTGATTGTCTTTGATCAGTACCATTTTGATGTGTCCTTTAAGACTACTCCTGTGGTTGTAAGAATGGTCTCACTTGAAGCAGCAATGCATAATAGCAGTGAAAAGTTTGACCGATTACTTTTTATTCTGTTTTAGATTGCCCCTCATCTCCTGACATGTATGATACCATTCTTTCCCAGTTTTGAGTCTGCTTTTGCACTTTGTTTCCCATTTGAAACAGCAAAAAGAGCAATCCTTTTAATGTGGCTCAACCCAGGTTTTATCAGTATTCTCCGCTGTTTTTGTACACCTACCTGTTGTCCAGAAAGATCAGGGAACACTGTGTGCTGCATGCTAGTTCTCATTATAGTCACAGGAATCGTGATTTTAGAGAATAACTGTTCAAAAACAGCATAGAATACAGATGAAAGCCCAGTCTGAGCCATATTAAAAGCAGTGCTTCTTTCATTATTTCAGTTGTTAAAACCAAAAAAGTGACAGAACAGCTTCAGACTAGGGAAAGGGCATCATACAAGATTGGAGATAAGAGGCCATCTGAAACAGAATAAAAAAAGTACAGGTCAGAATCACTGCAGTATCAGAACTTCTTAGTTCCCATACCTGAAGAATGCATATGAGATTGCTCTTAAAACTGTAAGCGTTATCTCAAAGGAGCGGTATTAACCCTTGCTGTGTCGTGGATTGATGCATCAGTCCAGAATTCCTATACGTTCTAATTCTGTTGGAAGCCTAGGGGTTTAACCTGCTTGAATGTCATCTTGTGTTGTTTGAGCAAGAGGGCCGTAAAGCAATGCCTAAGGGGTTATGTCTGTCAAACTGTGCGCTGTCCGTTGTGCTTCCACAGTGCTCTGGCACAGTTCCACTGATTGTGTTTATGTGGCCCTTCTCTTCTGTTGGATGCATAAACACACCCACTTTGCGGAGTACTACTTTTTCTTCCGCAGCTGCAGAAGTGACGGCTGCTGTGCCCAAGATGGCCGCCGATTCAAACTGTGCTGTGGGGCTGTCATGCATGTGCAGTTTTGATATTGCTGCCATCTTGGGTACACCAGCCTCCAGTGCGATGAGAGCACCGAGTATTCCTGCAATCGCTCTCGCTGCACTGAGCAACCATATCGGCTCTAATCAGTTCATGTTATTCAAGTACAGTTATGTAATGGATCATTTGGTGGTATATAAATAATAAAAAATAGGAAAATTACAAACTGCTGCAAATTCACAAAACGTTCCTGTCCTCTTTTAATCATGGGACCAAAGTATAAAGTATTGTCTGTTTTGAACAGTGCAAGGTCAGTTTGAATCTTGTGATAGGTCAGTTCGGTGGTTTGGCTGCAGTGAGTTGCACTGCCACTTGGAGAAATCCATATTCAGTAGCAGCCTTGGGTTTCACGCTCACTGGTCATTGGAGGACTAGCACACTGTGGCAATGATTCACTTTCTCTTTGAGGAGAGAAGACTGAGCCACAGCAGTCTGCGGCACACCCTTGTGCCCAAGGAGCAAGTGGGACTGCGTGGGGTCTTGGAGAAGACCAGTCCCCACACCCTAGCAAATGAGGACTGGCACCGCAACATCCTCACTGAACAAGGTGGGGGACAGGGAGGAAGGGCCTGAAGATGCAAAATGAACAAAATAAAAATCATTATCATAATCTGTGCTCCTGTTAAGATGAATAACTACCATTTTTACTCTTAAAAAAAATCTTTATAAAATATTTCATGAGTAGTGTTTCTCACTCCAGCAGATAGAAGTGTTCCACTCCTGAATAACACTTTTGGGGTCTTACGTGTAGCAGCACTGTTTGAATTATATGTACTCTATAAAACAGAATTTATGCACCGAATTTTAAAAATGGTAAGCAGATTATTTTTGCCTTCCAAACTTATCTAGAGCACTGAATGATCACTGTGGCTTGTAAAACCTCCCTGTGTAAAGTTGTGAAGCAACAGGATAATCTGCTGATCAGAATACTTTCATTTATATTGATGTATTTGTTTTTTTCCTCTCCAGAGGTTGATTGTGTGTCTAGAAGAGTCATTGTATATTCACAATATCCGGGACATGAAAGTACTGCACACGATCAGAGACACACCTCCTAACCCCACAGGTAATATTTTCTATATAGATTTTTCTCCCACACCAGCAGCATGTCCCCTTCCTCTGCTCCTAGTAACCAACCAGCCTCATCTTGTAGAGGGGTTCCTGGGAGGTCCATCCTCCCCCCGAAAGTCTAGGGTACGGTCAGGTGGCATGCTCCATGCTGTGGAACCTGAGTGTACTGAACCCGTGATTGAGAGGGTGGCTGGGATGCTCTATGCTGTGGAATCTGAGTGTACTGAACCCGTGATTGAGAGGGCGGCTGGGATGCTCCATGCTGTGGAACTGAGTGTACTGAGCCCATGATTGAGAGGGTGGCTGGGATGCTCCATGCTGTGGAACCTGAGTGTACTGAGCCCATGATTGAGAGGGCGGCTGGGATGCTCCATGCTGTGGAACCTGAGTGTACTGAGCCCAGGATTGAGAGGGCGGCTGGGTTTTTCCATATAGTTCCCTGGGAGGAACAAGCTCCCTCTGGCCTGCCACAGGCCACTGTGGTGGCAGAAAGCATGGCATCTTCTCCCTGGGTCAGGAGGCACTGCCATTGATAACACATTTCCAGCTTGCCATTCCTGAGTGCCCTGGGTCCGCTCCCATACCAGCTTCACTAGATTGGCAGTGCATCTAGACCAACTCAAGTGCTATATGTCATTCTGAAGCTACTCCGCGCCGGCCGGCACGTCCGGTAGGATGTCTGCTACATGAAACGTAGACACATGGCGGCAGAAAAGGCCAAAGGTCCATCCAGTCTGCCCAGGTTCCCTATATAGCCTGTGACCTACTGTTTTTCCAGGGTCCCAGCACCCCCCCCCCCAATTTTTCAGGGTCCTAGCCAACCCCATCCGCACCACTTAGTAGGACCCTGATATGGCTGCACTTGTTGAGATCACATGCTGCATATTTGGGGTGTCATGATAATCGGGATGTTTCCCAGCTGACCGTTTTATAGTTAAAAAAAAAAAAAAATTCTGTCATGCAACAGGGTGTACTTTTGAAAAATTGGCTATCTTTTCGCTGCTGCTTTGTGAATTTCTGATCCCTGTCAGATTTTCATTCTTTTCCTTAAATTTCTGTATAATTCTAGAAAAGCTTCAAATGATTGTGTCAGTTATAATACCTTGATGGATATGTACACACAGGGTGATACTTATATCATGACATCTCGACTGCATGTGAACAGAAGCTTAAACAGTTCCAGTTTTTGCTCAGTAAATACTGCAGTTCGTTTGCGTAAAATGTCCAACATTGTAGTCTTGGCAACAAGACCGTTTGTTTCCATTCCATCTACTGTGCATGCTGGATCACAGATCAGTCCTTTACTAATGCATTTATTAAAGCTAACTACATTCTAATTTGGCTTTGGGATCTGAGCCAAGATCTAAGACTGTGGAGAGTGCTGTATACAGATGTGAAATTAACTCCATTTACTACTTGGCAGGATAACATTATCACCTCCCTCTCCCATTCTGTCCATGAAGCGGCTAGTTCCTGATGGTGGGGTGGGGTGGGGGCTGTATCTAGACTGGTGCTGGTGTCCACTGATAAATCAGTACCTTGTATGTACTTTTTAACTTATGATTTTTTTCCCTCTACTCAACAGCCCTCTGTTTCTTGGGACTACCAGGCACCTCCGGATCCCTTCGTTCTCCCAGCCATGGCCACCTACCTCCACGGAGCCTTGGCTTCGCTCCCAGGTAGGGGAGGGGGGTTCCCTGAGTTTCATCAGGTAGAGCTTGTGCTGGTGAGACAGAGACCCGGGTATACTGGGACTGTCTGTGCTGCAGTGGCGGTGGCGTTTTTGTTCCCCTGTTGGTGTCCCCAGGGACATTGCATGCAAGATGTCAAGGCATGCATCTGCGATGCCCCCAAAATCCATCTCCAGCTGCACGTATCTCAGTGGAGGATGGAACCGTCCCTCTGTGGAGTAGAGTGTCCTGTGGTGCACTCAGACCTCCTCCCTCCCCAACCCAGGCTCGTTCCCGAACCCCCGTTACTGGTGGGTCGAGCAGTAGTACAACAACTGCACCAATGGACTAGCTATGTACAGATTTTTGAAACACTGTTTAAAGGTGTAAAGCCATAAAATAAAATAAAAAAAGTCGCAAAACTTTTTTTAAATGACCTGTTTATTGAATACTGTTAATTGTATAGTATTTTGCATTTTTTCATGAGTAAGAAAACTGCAGCAGTAAAAAGACATGAAACCGTATTCTACTGTCACCAGTAGGAGGCAACGTTATAGGTCTTTTTGTGATGTAGTGATGTTTTATTTATTTGTTTTTGATAACCAGGTAAGATACACTAGGTGTAGATATGCTTATTTTCAGGTGTAAACTAGTAGAGTTACAGTTTCTGTCATGAGCAAAGGAGCTACAGAAAACATTTTCAAATGACAGTAATAACAAGCGGGAGCAGAAACCAAGACATTAGAGTGGAGCAGAATTTATACAGTATTAGCTACCCTGACTTGGTAACTGATCAGGATGCCGTGTTTACAGATTTGTATACTCCCACTGTCGCTGTGTATGGTCCCAACATGTAAACTAACATTTTAAATCTAAAAACCAGTGAAGGAATAATGATGACTAGTCCCCGTGGTGCAGGTGGTAGTGCATTGCACCACTGTGTGGGAGATGTGGGCTCATTTTCTGAGTCCAGCTCCCATGCTCTGGGCTGAGGGAGTCTTAGGTGAGCTCCAGAAGATCTCCCTCCCAGGTTCCACAACAGGTGAAGGGACAGTCCTAGTTCTAGTATGGATTAATGAACGTAATTAGCTTCCAGATGTGTCAGAATGGGGGGGGGGAGGAGGAACCTGTCAGTTGGATCTTGTGTTGATGGTACTGTTTTTGCACCCCCAGGTCTGTGCTCATTGTCTATTAATAATGAAAACTGTTACCTAGCCTATCCCGGGAGTGCAACAATCGGAGAGGTACAGGTCTTCGACACTATTAATCTGGTAAGTGCTTGCACATATGTTGTAACTTACTCTGCGGTGCTTTGAGATGGTACTGGTTTGACACACAAGGCTAGAATTTTGTATTAAGTTTGAGCAGGCACAAAAAGTGGGTGGAATACCAATTTCTAGATTGTATACCAGATTTTTGGATGGAATTGAAAACTCAGATTTAACACTAAATTTCTAGCCCTATTTTGGAAGAACTTATTTTCCTGGACTTAGGGAGACACCACCTCTTCCCTGTACATGGCCGATATATTTGCACATAAAAGCTGTGAAATATAAGGTGGTGTCATTCTGGTAAGTGAATGGACTAGTTGCTGGGTAGAGTTCACTAGTAAATAGTGCAGGATGAAGCAGTGATCTAGCATGCACTGAATTTGTGTCGTGCTTTGTTTGACTCGGTTGTCCTAAGAAGGTGTGGGTAAGCCAAGTCTTCAGTTGAGTTTTTATCAGCACTTGTGGAAGCAGTGACCTTCCCATGAAAAGCACTGCCCTTACTACCTTCTGTCTAGTTAACTGATTGGAATTTAATAACTGAGTGGAAAACTAGAGGAAGAAAGATGGTCTATGCTGAAAAATTAGAGGGTACAGCTGAAATTCTGCCAGTAAAGCCTAGTTTGAAGCATTGGTTTGTTGGCTTCACTATGCCCCCTTAGTTTTGCTCACTGCGCTTGCACCCTACCTAGGATCCCCACCCCAACCCCCCATTCCAGGCATCCATGAGGCATTCAGCCATCTTTGTAAAATCTTCCCTCCTGAAACCCAGGACCCTTGTCCTTGTGTAGTTCTATTCTGCAGCCGTCCTTATATGGAACCATGCCACATGGTGATCACTGGTCCCTAGGTGATCTCGCACCTTGACGTTTGCAACACTGTCCCTGTTAGTAAGTACTAGGTCCAGTATTGCCCTATCATGAGTGGGTTCACTGACCGATTGCGTGAAGAATGTCCTTATCAGTGAGTCCAGGATGTCCCTGCTTCTGTTCAAAGCCGCAGCTGGGATGCTCCCCCCTTTTCTGCCATCTTGCCAGCGGTTTCTACCAGCACCTTATCTTAACCTCCGCCCAGTGCTGGAGGTCTGTAGATCACACCTGTGTGAATAGTGGCTCTGTTCCCCTTTTCCAGGATGATCCACAGTACCTCAGCCTCCCCCTGTATACCTTGTATCTCTGTTGCTTTTATGCTTTTCTTCACATAAAGTACCACACCCCCTCCTTTCCTTCCTGAACAGACTATAGCCTGGTATGACCATGTCCCAATCATGGATTTCAGTGCACTGTGACTCGGTAAAGGCCACTATATCCAGTTCGGCCTCTGTCATTATGGTTTCTAGGTTTGGAATATTATTTCCTAGACTTCTAGCATTCGCACGCATGGCCTTCCAGATTTTGTTAGCACTCTGCTTGTTACCCCTTCCCCTTTTTTCTGTTTGCTCCAAATCTTTCCTCCTCACCCTGCATGCTTTATTAATTTGCTGTCGGGGTGGGGGGTGGGAGGTTCTTTCCTTTGGAATCTCCTCACTCTTCATTTCAGCTGGTGGTGGGGTGACGGTTTCTGCCTCTGCTATCCCTTCCGCCACCTGCATCAGCTGGTTTAAATGCAGATTGAAGTAACATTTAAACCATTCACTGAGGACTGCTGATCCCCTTTCAGATGGATGCAGGCCCATCACCTCTGTATAGGCTCCCATCCTGCCAGGTGGGTCCCCAATATAGCCGAACCTCTCCTCTTTGCACCATTCCTTCCTTCCATGAGTTGAAGGTCCTGGTGTGGAGAACTCTGTCCTCTCCTGTCGAAGATAGGCAGCACCTCAGCAAAAGCTGCTGTGCATGCCACCTAAGACCACTCCCCAGTTCCTAAAACCTCCCTGCACTATTGCAGCCCCATCCCTAGCCAGCTCATTTGTCCCCAGGTGGACAGTGACACCTGGTTCCCCATTCTTTCCTGCTGCTCTAACAATCCTTTGGGTTCATACTAAGGTGTGTTAGGAGCAGTAGGCCAAAGCCCATAATACTGTAGATTCTCCTGGATAATATTAATTTATCTAGTATTGCTTTAAATGTTTGTTATTACTAATAACTGTGTCATTGGGGAGCATGTTCCAACAGTTTACAACTCTCTGTGAAAGGTAATATTTTTTTTTTAGGCTGTTAGTTATATCCTGTAACGGGGTGTGAATGTCCCCGGATGTTAATTGATCCTGTATTAAATTTGAGTCGCATATTACACGTCTCGTTTGACTCCTGGATTGTATCCCACATGAGGAAGAGATCATCCCTTAAGCGTCTCATTTCTAGAGTCATGAGATTTAGATGCTTTAGCCTTCAGGATAACTTGGGTCATAAAGCCTCGACATATGTTTGCTCACTCTTCTTTGTACCTGGAAACCATCCCCCTCTTTATATATAGGTGCCACAACTGACAACCGTCAGCCAGATCTGGGCGAACGTATCACCTGTATAAGGGTGCTTTTGGTAATGGGTCCTTTGATTTGATGTTCCTTCGAATTGACCATATTATTTTATTAGCTTTATTAATGGCTCCGTTTATTTGCTTTGTACTGCTTAAGTCATTACTTATATCTCCAGGTCCCTTTAATTATTCATTTCGAAGAGTTGCCTTCCATGTAGAAAATATTATTTTTTGTATTATTTTAAACCCTAAATGCATAACCTTGCATTTCTCATTATTAAAGTACATCTCCCATTTTACTGCCCGCTTTATAATACTATTTAAATCTTCCTGTATCCTATTTGCAGCTTCTTTGGATTTACACGCACCGCCTAATTTAGAGTCCTCAGCATAGTTGGTTCACCAGCTACTTGTATCCTTGTAAGATCTGACATAAAAACATAAAAAAGTTAGTGGCCTCAATACTGATCCATGAGGGACCCTGCTGGACACACTGCCCTCATGTGTCGACAAAAAAAAAATTCATTGACTCTTTGTGTGCGCCCCTCCAGCCAGTTACAGATCCACATAACATATTTGGTGCTTATTTCTTGTGCTTTTAATTTTTCTATCACTGCCCAGTGAGGCACCAAAGCAAAAGCTTTGCTAAGGTCCAAATAGATAATACTGCATGGAATTTTATTGTCCAGATAATTAGTGTTGCAGGATCTTCCTTTTATAAATCCATGTTCAGAATCACTATTACAGCAGTCTTCTAGCTGGGGGGTGGGGCGCAAAGATGGGCCCCGTACCCTCATTGTGATGTGCCACCTCTTTGCCCAGGACCTCCATTACACTTTTGGGCAAGGGCTCCTCTGCCATTGTTGCCCTTGAACCCAGAGTAGGAACCTTTACTCCTCTGAGTCCCAAAGTTCGGAAAGGGATGAAAATCCCCTTGATACAGCCTCTTTTGGCTGCTTCCTTGACTTTTCGAAATTGAGCTGTCCTTTTGCTGCTGCCTTGGTACCGGAAGGTGGCCCTTTTTATCTTGGATGTCCTTCAAAATGTCATCCAGGCCTGAACCAAATAATAAGCCTCCCTCAAAAGCTAAGTTAAACAACTTGGTCTTCGACGGCTGGTCTGCATCCCAGTGCCATAGCCAAACCTCTCACATGGCAGACACAATGTGATAAGTAGAGTGAGCTGACGTGTAAGTTTCCCACGGGGCATGGATACCAGCTGTAAAATGCTCTCCCCATCCGAATCTGGGGCTACTTAGCTACCCAGCATTGTAACTCACAAGTTTAATGTTCTGGTGACAAATGATGCATAGAAGGTGCAGAGGTTTGCTCCATTGGGGACAAAGGCTGTTTTGCATGAAGCATCCACTCGCTTATCATGCGTATCCGCTAAGGCCAGAGATCCCTCAGTTGGGGATAGTCGTGTGCTTTACAGAGTTATGTATAGCCTTCTCAGCAAAGGGTGGAGTTTCCCACTTGCAGGTAATTTCTTCCATAACAGAATAACATGGTACCCTGCGTTTTGGCAGATATTTCCTCTGGTCTGCACCTGCCCACTCTTGGTCATGGTGAATAAAGTTTGGAAAACACTTTAAAGAGGAGGAGGACACGGACAGCATAGACTTCACATCTAAGGCTTCCATGGATTGCACCTCCTTCAACTGCAGTGTCCTACAGGTCTCGGTTATTAGATAGGACAGAGACTTGGTATCACACAAGGGAGGGATTGGAATCCTCCTCTTAGGCTCCGTCCACTGCCCTTCCTCCTCCCTCATCAGAAGGCTCGTCCTCATCATCAAGTAACTTTTTTCGGTCAGGATTTTCCCCAAGATCCTTAATAACCACCACCTCCTCCTCCTGGCCCTCTGGATGATCAGGATCAGGGTCGGAGTCTGCCTGCAGATCCAGATTAGCAACCTGGTCCTGCTCTGGCGCACCTTGATGTGCCTGTGTAGTGCCCTCCCCCTCCGAACGGAAGGGCATGGCTTGGGGTTGGGTGTGTCGAAAGGGATGTCCTGTAGAACATCAGGGCTCAAAGGCTCACCTAAGAATAACAAAGATTTACACAATTCTGCTTTGCCACTGCCGGATGGTCCACCAGGTGCACACCCCCCACCCCCAGTCTGGAGTTCTGATTCTAAAGAACTGCGAGAGACCTGTTAGCATGTGTAACACAATGGGGGCAACAGGAACCCAGCAGAGAGGGTCACATTACCCTTCTACAGGTCTTACATCGTTTAAACACTAGAGGTCTCCGATAAGCCATGGTGCCAGTGTCATTAGACCAATGGGGTTTCAGCCCAGAAAAAAGCCAAGAAAACCGTCTGGTGTTTTTTATATGGCTATATATTTTCAAGGAACGCTACTTTGATCTGCATACACACACACACACACACACACACACACATACACACCCTGGCTATTAAGTGGCTTTCACCCGAGCAACCGACGTTGACCATGGCCTCCGTCACCGAGGTGCCAGTTAAGGCCCTGCCTGCTCAGCCGAAGCTGGCTACTCCACCGATTTGGGTGGAACCGCCTCCCAAGCAGCCAAAGTTCGGGGCTCTGACCAAGGACTCTCAGTTGGCCGAAGGCCTGCCCCATCAGTGGTTGGTCACTCTTACTCCCTACCGCCCAAGATGGGTTGAGAGTGGCACGGGTGGTCACCCACTTTACGAGGACTCCTCGGAGTCTGAAGATTCCTCCATGGTCTTCCGTCCTGTCGATGCAGAGTCTCTTGTGGGGGGGTCTCTCCATCGACGAGGGCCCCTCCTCGCTGATGGATATTGGTCTGCTCATTTCCGAGTCCACGGGAATGGAGCTTGAGCCTGTGCTGAAACGGGCCAAGTATCCCCTCACAGAGATTCTGGACAAAGGAGATACTCCGATGGAGGCCTTTCCGGTGGCTGAGGCCATTTTGGGCCCAGCCTTGGAGCTATGGCAGCATCCTGCATCTTGCCCTGCGCCTTCTGCCCGCATGGCCCGCAAGTATGTGGTCCCTATGGGGTCCCTTTTGGGGGTTTTGGAGCACCCTTCTGTGGTGGGGTTGGTGGCCTGCAAGGATGGGGGTCCCTTTTCGGGGTTTTTGGAGCACCCCTCTGCGGTGGGGTTGGTGGCCGACTCCATCTTTCGGCGCTCAGGTAACAAAGGGGATGTGGACAGACCCCTGGACAAGGAATCCAAACAACTGGACCATTCCGGGAAGAAGGTCTATGCAGCCTCCTCCCTTGGCCTTCGTCAGACCAGTTCGGCCGTTATTATGGCACATTTCTCCCATTCCCTCTTGGGCTCTCTGGACGAGGTGATCCCTCATCTCCCGGTGGACCTTCAGACCACAGTCAGGCAGGTCCGGGACCAGGGTAGGGCAGTGGTGAAGCAACAACTCCAGACGGCTCTGGACATTGGTGACTGCTGTGCCCATTCAGTAGTGGCTGCAGTGGCCATGCGCTATATGGCTTGGCTGTGCATCTCGACCTTTACGGCTGATACGCAACACAGGCTGGCAGATGTCTCCTTCTTGGGCACCGACCTGTGTGGGCCCGGCGTGGAGGGCCACTTCCAACGTATAGAGAAGTCCAGTACCACCTTGGACTCCACCACATCTGCCCAGAAGGACAAGGGCCCCAAGCGTCAGAACCATAGGCCCTTTTGTTTGTCCACTCCTGCAGCCCGACCAACCCAGCAGCAGAAGGGCCAGCAGGCTCAATCTTGGCATCCTCAGGCAAAGTACATGGCCTCCTCATTCAGGAAGCCTGGGGGAGGGTCCCAGTGGCTTCTCCGCTAGACCCTCCTCCAAGCCTGCTCAGTGACAGGTTGGGGGGGCGCTTCCCTCAGTCCCAGTCACACCTCCCCTGGAACCTTGCGTGGGGGGCTGGCTCAGCCACTTCCTTTCCGCCTGGTCCACTATCACCACGGACCGTTGGGTTCTGGAAGTGGTCGGTCGAGGGCTGCCTCTGGAATTCAAGCAGGCCCTTCCATATCGAGCCCACGCCCCATGGGGGGATCTGGTGTCCGCAGCTTCTCAGTCGGCTCTCCAAGATGACTTAGCTCAGCTCCTCCTCAAGGAGGTGGTGCACAGAGTAGCGGACCCGCCTTCAGACCCAGGGTTCGTTTCCACGTACTTCCTGGTACTAACACAGATTGGGGGCTGGTGTCCCATTATAGATCTACAAGACCTGAACAAGTTCCTCAGGTCCCGCACCTTCCAGATGGTAACTCTGGCTCAGATTAAACCATCCCTGGAGCAAGACATGTGGTTCTGCTCCCTAGATCTTCAGGACGCTTTCTTTTACGTCCCGATCCGTCCTCCCCATCGACAGTTCCTCCGCTTCCGAGCTGAGGGAACCCTTTATGAGTTCCAAGCCATGCTCTTCGACCTGTCTTCAGCCCCCATGGTTTTCGCCAAATTTATGGCAGTGGTGGCAGCTTACCTGAGGCGCTGAGGGGTCCGGGTGTACCCTTACCTGGACGACTGGCTGATACCGGGTTCCTCCAGGCGGGAGGTGGAGTGGTCCAGGGATCTGGCCCTCCAGACTTGCCTCGACCTTGGCCTCCTGATAACGAGGTCAGGTTGGAACTCATGCCTTCACAGGTGATTCAGTTTATCTGGGCAGAGCTCAACTCCTGCCGAGCCAGAGCTCCCTGTACAAAATCAATTACATAATCATCCACAGGGATAAGATGAGGTAGTCCTTAGAACCAACAGGAAATTTGAAAATGATACAGAAATGGTTTTATGGGAGGGACGGCTTGTCAGACTAACCTGAATGTTTTTCCTTTTTTTTTTTTCATTTGTAATTTTTGGTATTTTTCTTCCCCTTCCCTCCTGGGGCCATGGTGTACATATGCGTGTACGTGTGTGGTGGTGCACGCCAGGATCCGGTGGCACCTTCCGCCCCTCCCCAGACTTGTACTGCCGCTCCATCTGCCTGCGCTACGGCGGAGCAGGCATCCACCCCTTGGAGGGGAGAGCCATAGCTCAGTCCCGCCCAACCCCCCAACCTCCTGAGCCAGCACCCTGGCCACCCGAGGTCATTCCCAACTCTGGTCACTGGTGTAACGCAAGGTAAGGCACAAGCACCTCAGCCCTCTGTGCCACCAGGCCGGCCTGAATGTTTTTTCTTTGACTGGGTGACCAAGGAGGTAGACAAGGGCCACGCTGTGGATGTGCTGTACTTTGACTTCAGCAAGGCTTTTGATTTGATACCGCACAGAAGGTTGCTCAGAAAGATGGAATACCTGAGTGTGGCTAAAACCGTAGTGAGGTGGGTGAGTAGTTGGCTAGAAGGGAGGCAACAGAGGGAGGTAGTCAACAGGGTTAAATCAGAGGAATGGGAGGTTACAAGTGGGGGTTCCACAGGGATCTGTCCTGGGTCTGGTCATCTTCCACATGTTCATTATTAGCACTGGTGAGGGAATCCAGGGCAGGCTGTGTCTCTTTGCAGATGACACAAAACTATGTGGGAGGGTGGATAGTGATGAGGGAATGATGGACCTACAAAAACTAGAGGGGGGGGTCAGAGGTCTGGCATTTAAAATTCAGTACAGTCATGGCCTATGTTTCTATGAAATTCCTACCTAGGGTGGTGTCTGAATTCCATCCAAAGAAGTCAGTAACAGTTCCTATACTCTGTTAGGAATATTCTACACCAGGTAAGCAAAAATTGCACAGCCTTGACCTAAAAAGAGTTCTGGGTATGGAGCACACAAAAAAGGTTAGGTCCAGAAACGCTCAGCTTTTTGTTACCTATGGCAAGGCTGGCAAAGATAAACCAGCAACCAGGAAGTCTGTCTCTCACTGGATAGCCTCTTGCATCCAGTTCTGTGAAAAAGCCATCCAGAGGCCTAAGGGTACACTCCACAGGGGGCACCTCTGCCTCTGTGGCATCTACGATGGGCATCCCCTTGTTAGACATTTGCAAAGTAGCTACCTTGGAAACAGTGCACACCTTTACAGAGCACTACTGTCTGAACATACAGTCCAGGAGGGTTGCCAGTTTGGAACTGCTCTCTTGCAGAACCTGTTTCCTAATTAGGTTCCGGACACAGCCTACCAAGGTACTGCTGTGTAATCTGCTTAGAGTGTAACCATTAGCAAGGGATTCCTTGAGTTAGAAGAAAAAATTACTCACCATAGTAATGTTGTTTTTTTTCTCAGGGATCCCTCACAGTGGTTACACTTCCCACTCTGCCTCCTGTTCTAATGGTTCCTTTTATTAAGGTTGTTTGAGCATTGCTATTGCAGTTTTCTCTACAACTGTAAAGTTTGGTTCTTTTTAACGTTTCCATGTAATATTTTGCATTTACATGTCTGCTTCAATTTGATTGATGTTTTTTCAAAAATTGTGAAATTTACATAATTTTTGGTATCCTCTTAGCAAGATTTACTAGCCACCGCTCCACTCTGGCTACAGAAACAAATCTGGCAGCTGCCAGAGTGGAGCGTGGCTGCAGAATATTTTGAATCAATATTCTATATTTTGCCAATTAGAATAAGGATCTGTCTCCTAGGAGGTGATACTTAGAGTGTAACCATAATTGAGGGAATCCTTGAGAAGAAGCAATGTTACTGTGGTAATTTTTTTCTTATCCTCCCCAAAAAAACTACTTGGGGCCATTTTATGTGTAATACGCCCCTTCAGGGTATGCATCATAAGAGTTTAATGCACTTCACAGGGGCATAAGGACATTTGGCCTTCAGCCTTGAGCCTTACAACACCCCTGGGGTGTGCATTAAAATCCTATAATGCACGAAGTGTTGTGGCTCATTATTAGATTTGTTGTTAAAGCCTTTGTGTACTTAACTGCACTGTGTGCTTCAGCAGCCAGTTCCGTAATCTCTCTACTCTGTTGGGTAAAAAGGTTTTTCTTTGTTTCCCCATAGCTTCTCTCTCTCCTTAATCTAAGATTATGCCCCCATTCTTAACGATCTTTTAATAACTGAAAAGGATATCCCTGATTTCCCTTGGTTTCATGTTATCAGTACCCTTTAGAATCTTGAACACTGTAATCTTGTCCTCCTTACTCGGCTCTTCCCCATTGTGAACAAAGAACCTTTGACATTTCTGGGGCAACTTTAGAAAACCTAGAGAATAATAAATAGGAAACCATGTACAACAAGACTTTGTTTCCTGCAAAGGGTTCTGATTACATCATAAATCACAAGCAAAGCTCAGATGGGCTTACATTGTCATCAGAACCATGAGATGGGAACAAGGCCTTGATGTAAACTGGCTATTTTTTATAGTACTTAAGTTTTTAAAACCGTGCCCCAACCCCCACAAACATTGCTGCCATTTTTTTGTAAAATTAAAAAAACAAAGTTAAAAAAGAAATCTGCTTGCCAGAACTGCGGATAAGTGTCTCTCTCAAGCAAATTGGTGCAAATTACTTCTTTTAAAAATGCAACATTACCGGCTGCCTAGCCTGACCCTTGGGATCTATTTTCGGGTCAGACTAAACAGCCCTGCTACGAGCAGGGCGGGTGCACATTCTTGAGCCTGTAAAGACACACGCATCTAGCGCATGTTTATGCGAGTTTGTAGAGTGCAGAGTGATTGGATCGGACACTATTTTGTCGCCCATAAGAATCTACCATTTGGGTAAGGCCAAAGTAAACATACTTGTAATCAACCACGGTAGCACCACCTTGCTTGTTACTAATCTGGTACTGATACAGTTGTTAACAATGGCAGACTATATTGTGACAGGAAATGGGTGTAAAATGTCTTTCCTGCAATATGTATGAAATTATTGCCAGAGCCTTAGAACCTGAAGTAATAGTTAAATGTGTTAAATGCCTAGCAAATGAGGAAATGAAAAAGGAAATAACCTGCTTTAGCAGCAGATTAAACTTTCTAGAGGCAAGCCAAATGAAATGGCAGTCCAGTTTCAATTAAATAAGGAAACTGACATTCAGGCACCCGTGTTTTTAAATGAAACGGGTCAAAAAGGAGACATAGACACTAAAACAAATAAAGAATTAAACACCAAAATTATGCTAGACCAGCACGAACTAAATAGCACTTTAGAAAGTAACCAGCACTTAAAATATAAAATAAACAGGAAAGAGCTAGAGAACCTGACACTTGTGCAGAGGAGGAATGGTATACTGTACAAAGTGCCAAAGCTTGCAAAGCTGGAACCTTTGAATTGCCCCTAACAAATCACTATGATATATTTAGTTGTCCTCATGATCTTTCTAATAAATATATAAATATCAGTGATGAGTATGCTATGCCTCTGTTACCAGTAATATTACAGAGTACTGACACGGAAGGATTAAATAACCTTAGCACCAGTGTCCCCTTGACTACAGTTTCTAGGCCTTCTAGCAATGACATCCCAATTCAGGAGCAAACATACACTCAAGATACAGCTTCACGCCAAATGGAAGATATAAATCTCATGGACTTCCAAACAGAACATACACATACGTCAATATATGTACTAGGTGACAATAATAAAACACTTAGACAGAATGGTCTGCAACAGTGACAAAGAATTTAGAACACTGTCTTCCTTTGGTGAAGCGAGAATTAGAGTTAACTTTAATGCTAGATAGTATCCTAGCAAACTCGTGCGATTCATTGGTGATCATACACGCTGGCACAAATAATGTATTGAGGGAACCACTTTTCAAAATAAAACAAGATATTGTGGCGATGGAAAATAAACTTGCACATTTAAAGTGCGAAATAGTGTTCTCAGAGATGCTTCCGATCCCCTAGGTAACAGTCATACCAAGCTAAAATCAAAAACTTAAATAATTGTCTAAGTAGTTGGTGCTTAAAACAACAGATGGGATGCATCACTCACTGGGAGGATTTTGAAAACAGAAATGAACTGTTTTCGTGGGATGGACTTCATCTCAGCAGGAAGGGACATGGTATCATAGGAAAACACATCGTTTCATATATCAACAAAAATTTAAAAACCAGAACCACATTAAAAACTATGGAGGTAAAGAGGATACTTCTGCAAAATTTCAAAACAATAACAATATAAATACCAAAAAGGAAAAACATATATTAAACAATAATAATCAAACAAAACAAAGAACAGATACATATACTTCTTGTCAACGGCCTTAGCCTAAACAACAAAATGGATGAATTAAAGGACTTTTTAAAAACAAAAAATATAGATGTTTGCGGGGTTACCGAAACTTGGTTCAATGACACAGATTGGTGTACAGATATAATTGGATACACAAAGACAGGAAAAAAAAACATACTAACTCACAAGGTGAAGGCATTGCTCTATATATAGCAAATAAATATAAATGCTGCCCAGTAAACTGCACAGCCGACGAAAATAACAGTGTCAAATTAATTTGGACAAAAGTATTAACTGCAAACAATTACAGTATCACAATTGGATTAGGATATAGAGTCCCTAACCTAAATAGTCATGAACTCAATTTATTCATGAGTACAGCTGAAATGGTGGGACTTGACAAAAATGATATTATAATGGGCGATTTTAATTTCCCAAAGATTGACTGGGAAAATGGTATATGCACATCTGCACTAGAAACTAGATTTATGGACCAAATGGTCCTAAATAATATGGAACAATTAGTAAAAGAACCGACAAGAGACAGAAACATTTTGGACTTGTTTTTAACAAATATAGAGGAGGACATAACAAGAATTAAAGTAATTCAACCATTATCGAATAGCGATCATAACATGGTACTGATTACTGCAAACATAAAACAAAAAAATGTAAGTAAAGTTTGCACCAAGATTAAAAACTTCTATAAAGCTGATTATACATTAATAAATACATATCTAAAGGACTGGGATTGGGCCACTGACTGTTCAGATTGTAATTTGAGTGAAATCTGGCTTAAAATCCAAAACAAAATACAATTTTGCATCAACCAGTGGGTGCCAAATAGACATAAATACAAGAATAATAACAAGAGAACCCCCATGTGGTGGAATAAGAATATAAAACGAAGCCAAAGTAGAAAAAAGAAACTGTATAAAAGAGATAAAAAGTATCCCACAACTATAAACTGGTCAATATGCAAAAAATCAGTAAATAAAAGCAAAAGTTTAATAAGGACATCAAAAAAAAAAAAAGATTTGAAGAAAAATTAGCTACATCTATTAATGATAACAAAAAATGTTCTTTAATTATATTGGGTCTTTGACAAAAGCAGTCCTACTATTGGACCATTAAATACAACAAACGGAATAATTACTGATGAGGTGGAAATAGCAACAGAACTCGATAAATATTTCATCGGTGTGTTTAATCCCAAACTCAGTATAACATCCCAATGCTTAAAATCCTTAGGAACAATCAAAGTTTTTACTCAAGAGGAAGTAATGGTCAGGGTAGATGTATTATCCTTGTGAGGACCCTTTTTTTCTCCAAAGGTGACAATGGTAAATGTGTATTTACCCCCCAAGATCTCTCTTCCTGCAATTCAAACTTTTATAAATAAGGCCATGGATAATCTTCAGGGTATCTTAATTATGGGAGGGGACTTTCATATGGCACTGTCCCGCAAGTTGATTCTTCCTCCCCAATGGACTACAGATCCTCTAAAGCGCTTAAATACCTTAGGGGGACCTTTGCACACTTGGGGGTAGAGGACATATGGCGGAAACTTTTCAAATCGAACCCTGACTTTACCTTCTTTTCCCTTTGATATCACACATACTCCCGTTGGACTGTTTTTTCGTCACCTATGAACATTTCTCTCTTATTCAAGACTTGACCCTAGGACCCAGAGTTCTTTCAGATCATCATTCCTTGACCTTAAAAATTTCACTGGGCAAGGCTCCACGAACAAAAGCGTGGCACCTGAACGCGTCCTTATTAAGAGACCTGGAATACATAAAATATATAAATAATAGAATACCCCAGTTACTACGGGAAAATTATACAGGAGAGACTACGGATCCGATTATATGGGACACTTTTAAGGCAGTAATTAGGGACGAAACCATAGAATATTCTACTTGGAAGAGGAGGAAACTGGAGGCATCCTACAGTTTTTTGTTAGAGCAACTGCAGACCTACCAGCTTTTGTACCGAGAAGGGGATAGGGTCCTACAAAGGAAGATTAGACAAATCAAACAAGAAATTCAAAGAATAATGGATGCTAGAGTGCTACAAGCCCTTAACTATTTAAAACAATCCAGTTATGAAGGGGGAAGTCGGGGGTCCCGCATGCTGGTTCACAAGCTTCGTACACGGAGACAGGCGGCAACTATTCTGAAAATCAAATACCTAGTCACCCAAATAATATCACTCGGAAAATCATTTTCGTTCTTCTTTCTTCTCTTAGTATCAGTCTTTCTACAGTCCTCCCTTGGATCTGTCGTCTTCAGAAGACTGTAAGACTTTTCTTTCAGGCCTCTCTCTTCCTAAACTTTCAGAATCCCAAAGATCTGTTTTGGAAGCTTCTATAAGCTCAACTGAGGTCCTTGCTCACATAAAAACTCTTAGAACTAACAAATGTTCAGGGGTGGATGGCTTTGCCGCAGAATGGTATCAGAAATTTTCCAGACTTTTCTTACCCCCTCTTCTTTTGACTTATAGGACAGTTCAGGAAGGAGAGCTCCCCCACTCCTTCATGGAGATGTGCTACCATAACCCCAATTCTTAAACCAGACAAGGAGCTGGCCAATATATCCTCTTATCGCCCAGTCTGTGTCTTGAATGTTGACTACAATATTTTCATGGCCATATGGGCCACAAGATTGGTGACTATTCTCCCTGAGCTCATTCACCCGGATCAGTCTGGCTTCATTAAAGCTAGACACAAATCAGATAACATCAGACGCACCATGCTGTTGCTTGAACATATCCAGAATAGACAGATACCCACAGCTTTACTTAGTCTGGATGCTGAAAAAGCATTTGACAGGGTGTCGTGGAGTTTCCTTTGGGATGTCCTCAGGGTCCTGTCGTTTCCCCTTTCTTTTATTCTTTTACTACAGTGCCTCTGTGATCACTCAAAAGCTTACATTAGAATTAATGGATCCCTATCTTCCCCTATCTCCTCACGCCAGGGCACCAGACAGGGCTGCCCTCTCTCTCTCTCTCTCTCTGATCCTTTTTGCCCTCTATATTGAACTCTTAGTGATAGCCTTACGTTCTGATTTGAGGATGGAAGGAATCGCTCTTGGCCAAACCAGCTATAAGGTAGCGTTATTTGCAGACGGCTTTCTTCTTACTTTACTTTCTCCGGAGACCTCATTACCAGCAGCATGGGTTCTGCTTCAGAGATACAAAAGACTGTCTAATTTCAAGCTAAATATATCCAAAACTGAGGCCCTAATGTTTAATTTTCAACCCTCCACTGATTTGAAAAACACTTTCCCTCTGAAACGGTGAGGCACTAAAATTAAATACCTGGGTATCTTCATCCCAATTAATTTACTTCACTTAGAATTAGTGAACTATGAACCGATCTCAGTTCAGATACAGGAAGAACTAAAGGGGTGGGGGCGACTTCGGTTAACCTTTTTTCAGCGGATAGAAACAATTCTCCTTAATGTCCTTCCCAGACTATTATATTTTTTTCAGAACGTACCTATTTTTTTCCAGCTAAATATTACTTTAAATCTTGGGATAAAATTATTTCTGACTTTATCTGAGAAGGCCAGAGACTGAGAATAAGGTTTTCTCTGCTTTGTTCCTCAGTAGACCAGGGAGGGGGTTAACCTCCCAAATCTAAGTCTCTATGCAACAGCAGCTTTTCTCAAAATTATATTAACATGGCTCTCACCCACCACTTCTTGTATTTGGAAAGATACTGAATTTGTCATTAATGACCTGCATGACATTGAGAAGGTAGCTTTTGCTTCAAGGGGAAACCTTCCCCCTTTGAGAGACTATACAGTATTTACGGCACAGGTCTTGAAGATATGGCATTAGGTCAGACAACATAAAACATCAAAACAAATCTTTCTTCTACACCTTAATATCAGCTGATGAGAACTTTTTACCCACCAGCTTGGATACTACTTTCCATTTCTGGCATAGAGCTGGCCTGAAGTATTTTTACCAGTTCTTGAATACTAATGGTATTTGCTCTTTCTTCGATCTTCAAAAGACCTTTTCCTTGCCCGATAGAGACCTATTTAGATACACGCAGGTGAGAAACTATATTTTAAGACAGAGCGAGATCTCGTTAAGTCCTTCTTCTTCATTTTCGTCCCCATCCCTCTGGACATTATTGAAAGATACCCTGGAAGGTGACTTGTGGGGGAAACTAATTGGCCATCTTTACAAAATACTTAGGGCTTAATTGGGAGACTCCTCGTTGTCAATTCTGGAGGCTTGGAGCAGGGACTTAGAGGTCCAGATTCCCTTCGAAGAGTGGCAGCAGGCCACTTTGAAAGTCATTAAGATAACTTTTTCCAATATTTGAAGGGAGTTTGCTTGGGAAGCCCGATCACGTTATTTTAGATCTCTGGCGATACTGACAAAATACCTCCCGGAGTCTTACGGTACCTGTTGGCGGAGGTGTAACTGCTCCTTGTCGGATTTGGGACACATTTTTTGGTATTGCCCCAGATTGACCCCATTTTGGTGTTCACTACAACTTGAGTGGAGAGACTGTCTTGGAGACAATATTGAATTGACCCCAGAAATAGTAATTCTTTCGATTTATCCCCCTCACAGACCAAGATGGGATTGCACCTTACTCCCAATTTACGTACTAGTGGCCAAAAAAGTGATAACCCGCAGATGGATGACGCCCTTGATTCCTTTGTTGAGAGATTGGAGGGGGATTATGACTGAGATCTATAGATCAGAACACTTAATTGCCAAGTAACACAATAAAACTGCCCCTTTTTGAAATAAAATGGCATAAATGGGTATTACATATGTCCTCTAGAGATACAGAATTTGTTCCATGAGGGGGCCAGGGGATTTTGGGGGGGGGGGGTTCAGCCGCCTGCCTAGAACTGATAGAATTTAGATAAAGATTGGACTGAATCGAATAGATACTGCTAATACTTTTATATGGTGCGATTAATATTCTATAAGAATGCAGTCACAACTAAGATCATATTTATTTGTACAAAACACTTGACTTAAGTAATAATGTGATGGAGTGTACTCATAACTTGTTATACTATGTCTCCTAAAAAAAAAAAAAAAAAGGACGTAATGGATGTTAAGATAATCAAATCCAATGGTCGTGCGGGGCCTGAGGGAATTCCTTCTATCTTTATGAAAAATACTGCAAAACTGCTCGTAGGACCATTAACAACTGTGTTCAACATTTCCCCTCAAAACAGGTACTACTATTCCAATTTGGAATCAGGCCACAGTAATCCCACTGTATAAAAATGGAAGCAGAAATCTTGCACAGAGTTATTGACCTATAAGTCTCACTGCAATTTTTTGCACACTAATGGAGAGATTATTAAAAAATAGAACAGTTAAACATCTATCAGACGCGAGGCAAACAGATGTTACCCAACATGGGTTTGTAAAGGGCAGATCATGTCAAACAAACCTTTTAAATTTTTTTGTGCCAGTAAGTGAAGCACTAGACAAAGAACTATCAGTAGATATGATTTTTTTTTTACTTTTCGAAAGCTTTCGATTTGGTATCTCACAATATACTGATCAAACATTTAATAAAAGCCGAGGTACATTAATCAATAATAAACTGGATTAAGTCCTGGCTAACAGAACGGAGACAACCAGTTTCATTAAAAGGCCATCTGTCCTCTTGGGGAAATGTTACTAGTGGTGTCCCTCAGGGATCCATACTGGGGCCAGTACTCTTTAATATATTGATATTTTCCATGCTCCCCTTAAACAATCATTGCTGGATAGTCAAGTATGCTGATGATTGTACACTTGGTATTATAACAAATCGAGACTCCGCTCAGGAAATACAAAGACATCTCACACACCTGGAAAAATGGTCTGTTGAAAATGAATTATTTTATTTATTGTATAATCAGATTTACAGCCTTTGAGCCAGCGGCTTGTTTACAAAGGTACCTCATCAAAGAGAGGACACACACATGGTTAACATAATTTACAGAGTACAGTCAAGACAGAATAACAGATTTTTTACATATTTACAGAATACAGACATACAGAATCACATAGATTTTACATAGGTTGCATGAACAGAAATACAAAGTATTACATACAATTGCTCTAACACATATGTTATTAATAAACATTTCAAGTAGCACCAGCAGGTACTGGTAGAGGTGAGAGGGCAGGGGGTGGGGAGTGGGTGTTCAGTCGTGGGCCATGTCAGTAGTGCCAGAAGAGCAGCAGAGTATCTTTTAGTGACAGGTACAGCAGCGGGTGTTGAACAGCAGGTCTCATAAGGCAGCTTTGAAGGGGGCAATTTTGGCGGTGTTGGGAATGGCTGCGGGGAGTGAGTTGAACCAAGTAGGGGCTCTGTAGCTGAATGAGCCCGGGTGGTCCTAGTTCTGGGCACTAGTAGAGTGACCTTGTCCAATGTTCGGGTGGTGGCTCTGGGGGGTGTAAATTGGATGGAGGCAGACACCCCGGGGTGGGGGAGCCCAAGTAGAATCTTCTTGGTTAGCAGGCTGGTTTCGTAGCGGATGCATTTGTCGCGATTTAAGAGTTTGGCCATGTCATAGAGTTGGCAGGTGTGGGTGAGTCTAGGGGCACTGGCCAGTAGCCTGCAAGCCTCATTTAGCGTCAGTCTGATCTTGCTGAGGGCAGTGGAGTCAGCAGCACCATATACTGGGAGGCTGTAATCAATAAGGGACATTACTGCGGATGTGATAGCAAGCCTGAGGGCATCAGGTGGGAGGCAGTCCTTGTGCCGGTAGAGGATGCCAAGGTGCGTGTTTGCAGCGGAAGCAAGGGCAGTAATGTGGGCATGAAAGGTGAGGGCCGAGTCAAATGTGATTCCAAGGTATTTGTACGAGTAAACTTGTTTGAGTGGTTGACAAGTGCTGGGGAAGATTTGGAGGGGACTTTTGCTGGCTTTGTTCTGGTGGTGGGTGAAGAGCATTGGCTTAGATCTTATCTGTGTCAATCTTCACAGATGGGTACTGGCCGGAGATCAGGACCCCGCGGGAGCCTTTTTTTTTTTTAAAAAGGATAGCGTAGACCCGGCCTTGTATCAGGCGCCCGCCCTTGAGGCCGGCGTAGTATGTGGTGCTCGGATTAGCCGTTAGGCAATCGACTCCGCCTGCCTACCAGTTCTTCGCCTCTGTCAGTCGAGGTCGCCTCGCGGGAAGCCAACTGAAGAAAAACTCTTGAAGAAATTTTTAGGCCTTTGCCTTTCGTTCGTTCGACAGTCCGTCGGTTACCTGCTAGTTCTGGGTTCTGCCTCCACTCGACGTCGCTGGTAAGATCTTTCCTTTTTATTTAAAAGTTTGTGACGTCGAGTCTGTTTTGGTGTTTTTTTCTGTAGGTCATGTCTCTGTCGGAGGGCAAGAAGTTTTCCAAGGCGGGTCGGTGCCCGTGCGCGCCGCAAGTATTCTGTTACCGACCAGCATGACTGGTGTCTCATGTCTTGGCAGCCCGCTTCATGACATGGACTGTCACCGACGCCTGCTTCTTCATGGACGCGTCCTCAAACAGCGCCATTTAAGTGGAAGGAGCTCACTGACTTTCGGGGGAAGGGTTCCTCTCTATCGGGAAGCGCGCCAGTGCTCGCTCTCCAGGTCCTCTCTCCCGGGTTTTATACGGACTGAGGAGGAGGGAGCCTCGCTACTTGTAGCCTAGCCTTTGGCCGAGGCTCCTCCCGCTGGGCGCAGAGGCCCGCCCCGCTCTCCTGGGAGCAGGCGGAGGCGCCAGCATGCAACGCTCTTCGGGTGAAGGCTCCCCGCTGTCGCCTCCCGCTGTCCGGAAGGCCCGGTCGACGCTGTTGGTCGGTGCCATCGGCCTTCAAGCGCCGACGCTGCTCACAGCGCCGCGGACCCTGGATTCGCGCCGCCACCATGTCTTGCCTCGGCACCGCCTCAGCGCCGAGGCGAGTGCTGGCACCATGGGGGCCTTTTGGCCCGCTAGTCGGTGCTGTTGGTGCTCTGTGCCGGGCGAAGGTGCCGAGGAGTTCTAGCGGTGTCGGTTCAGCGCTGAGTCCGTCCGAGCCGCCGGCGCCGCTCTCGTCCTCTGTGCCACTCGCAGCGCCGAGGGGTCTGGCGGTGTCACGGGCGCTGAGGCTGTTGCTGGGCTGCTGTCGGGCCGGCTTCGTCCCCTGGTACCGCCCGTGCCAGTGGGATTCTTGACGGGCGCCACGGCTGGCCCTGGCTCTGGACCTTGGCCCGAGCTGCCCTGGCGCTTCTGTCAGCCCCGCCAGGGCTGTGGAGGGCACGGTGCCGCCGCCACTGCTCTGACTGACGGGCCTTGGTAGGTCGCCTTCCTCGCCTCCCACCGCTTGGCTTAGGGCCTCAGACTCTACCTCTTCCGAGTCAGGCTCGGAGTCGGACGGGCAGTCACACCCGTCGGGGTTGTCTGCAGAGGAGGGCGAGCCTGTGGTCTCGACAACGAGTCACAGCCAGCCCCCTTCTGAGGAGCGTCAGGTTCTTCCCGAGCTTAGGGTCAGTGGTACTGACCAGCAGGCTATGGTGCGTGCCACCATTGCCATGCAACCTGGCCTTGGGGTTCCTCAACCCCTCCGTGGTGGTACCCCCTCCGGTAGTGTGTCTCGATCGCCCAACTTTGGGGCCTATCAGGAAGCCTACAGGAGGGGAGGGTGCTGCTCCTGGGGTCTCCCCTTTGGGGGCAGCCCAGAGCTGCCAGCTACCTAGGCTGGCCCTCTCGAGGACCAGGACCCTCTTGGACTCTGAGGGGTCGAGAGGTGTGGGGTCGGCTCGTCGGCCTTTCTCTGGGGTCCACCCCGGCCCTTGTCGAAGCCAAAGTGCCGACTTCCGCCCTTCCCCTTCCGGTTCCTTGAGGGGGTCCCATTCTTTGGAGGCAGGGGACCGTTCTTCTGGATCTATACGGCCCCGGTCGCCTCACTGGGGGGATTCTTCTGGGCGCAGCCTCGGCAGTACCAATATGGTTGTACAGCTGTCGGCTGTGGAGTCTTCCGGGACACCCTCCTCGGGTGTCCATGGTCCGCTCCCTTGCCCTGGTAGAGGTCAGCTGATCTTTCTCTCGCCTGCCCCTATCCCTCTGCCACATTCTCCAGCGCCCAGGCATTCTTGGTCCTAGTGGCCCTCACCTGGGAGCAGTTCAGAGCGGTGGCTGCTCGTTCCCTGCCTATGTTAGGGGCCATGGACAGCCAGGTTTTTCAACCTCCTCCCGCAGCCACCCTCGAACGATGGTGACCTCCAGCTCCTCATCCCCTCTGGGGAGAGGAACATCTGTCCATATCTCTCCTGCCGCTGATCTGTCCGAGTATCAGCGCTTCTCCTGAGGATGATGGAGGACCTTCACCTTTCTCCCTGTCTGTGAGCAATCCTGAGCATGCGCGCACGCCTTTCTAGGCGATTTCTTGTGGCCACCCTTGTGGTGCTGTTCTGGCCTGTTCCCTTCGGGAGGCATCCATGCTTCTGGCAGAGGCCCTTCTCCGGAGTTCCTGCCCCTAGGGACCTCAGCCAGAGGTATTAAGGCTCCCCGAGTCTCCAGGTTCTATGCCTCATCCGCAGTCCGGATTGACGCACCTGGACACCCCTGACGGGCTTCAAGGCTCCACTGTGACCGGCCCCAGATCAAGACTCCTGGATTTTGACTTCTGAGGGAGGAGGACCTCTACTCGCACAGTTGCTTCTTCCATCTCTGCTCATCAGGCCCACCATGCAGCCTACAACAGGTTCTGTGGTCCGGCGCAGGTCAGATCTCAGCTGCTTTGCCTGACTCTGAGCAAACCAGGGTGTTTATCGGCTGTCGCCTCTCTGCAGGCGGTCTGAGCTAGCAAGGCATCACAAGGGCATCTTACGACGCCAGTGAGGTAGCTACCAGGGTCATAGGGACAGCGATCTGCACCAGGAGATCGGCGTGGCTTTGCCTTTCCCGGTTGTCACCCTTGGCCCGGCGTACGGTGATTTGCTCCGCTCACCAGGGAACCTATCTCTTTTCCCGTAGGGCGAGACGACATTTGTCGGGGCAACTCCCGTCTCGCTCTCCCCACTGTCGGGCCTCATCAGGCCCAGAAGGGTCACCCACTGAGGGCTAAGGGACTCTGTCCCTTAGGGTGCAATGAATCAACCCCCTTCGGGGGGGCTTGGTACTCACCCATCTGTGATGAATGGTGAAGATTGACCCAGATAAGATATAAAAATTACGTACCTACCGTAATTATGATCTTTCTGTGTATCGTCACCATTCATCACAATCCCACCCGCCATCCCCCTGGGGCCTCAGTCTCTGGGTCCTCCTCCCTCTGTGCCTACACCTCTTCTTGAGCGGGGTAAAGTTGGGACACACAGGGGGGTAGTTTCCTCCCTAAGGGTTACAGCTCGAGTGGCACTCCTTCTCTACTACATATCTCCACCCCTACGGGTTGGGAGCTGGTGGTTGCCCTCCTTCTGTTATCCATCTAACTGTTTAAAAAAAAAAAAAAAAAGTTTCCCTTTTTTCACCAAATATCTTTACAGAGAGAATACTAAGTCCCTGTACCCTGTCCTTCTCCAGAATAGCCGACTCTGCTTTTGGGGTATTGCCAGTTATTCTGTGCCTTGAATTCTGGCAAGAAAGCTTTGCTACTCCTTGCATTTCCTATACAGTCTGGTGATGGACAAGGGTCTTGGATCCTTGTTACCTCTCACTCTCTCCTAAATTTTCTCTCCCCCAACCCCTTCCCTCCCTTCTTCCGTTTCCAGAGATTGGGGCCCCTACCCAATCCCCTTAGTCTTACCTCTTCTATGCTGCCCTCTCAGTCGTTATTTCTCCTTTTAGTTCAGTTTTTCTCTTCCTTTTTCTGTCCCTTGGACTCTCTTGTCCCACCCTCCATCCCTTCCTCTTACCTGTCCGGCGACTCAGAACTGGTAGGCAGGCGGAGTCGACACAGCCTAACGGCTAATCCTCGAGCACCACGTAGTATGTCGGCCTCGACGGCGGCGCCGATGCTGCGTCGGCTCCGCCTATCCCTTTAAAAAAAAAAAAAAAAGGCTCCCACGGGGTCCTGATCTCCGGCCAGTAGCCATCTGTGATGAATGGTGAAGATACACAGAAAGGTCATAATTATGGTAGGTACGTAATTTTTTTTTTTTTTTTTTAGGTTAATTACTAGTCTGCTGTTCTTAAACCAATTCTCAGCATCATTGAAAGAGTGCTGGACGGAGTCTTGGAGTGAGGTGAGATTTTTGTGAGCTGCATAAATCACAGCGACATCAGCATATAGTAGAATATTGCCAGAACAGGCACTAGGCAGGGCGTTTTGGGTTCAGGCTAAAGAGTAGTGGGACCAGGTTAGAGCCCTGGGGAACCCCTGAGTGGATGGGACTGGTTTCTGAGAGCACCCCATTGTTTTTGACACTCTGGGAGCGGGCTGATAGGTAGCTCGCACACCAGGAGAGGGGGCCAGCAGAGAAACCCGTATGGTTGAGGGCATTTAGTAGGAGTGGGTGGGAGACATTGTCAGAGGCCTTAGTGAGGTCAGTGAACACTGCCCCAACTAGGGAGCCAAGGTCCAGGGAGGCGTGTAGGAAGTTAGAGAACTCCAATAAAGCTGTGCCTGTACTGTGACCAGCACGGAAGCCATGCTGTTCTGGACACAGGATGTTATATTTTGCTAGATATTTGGTGAATTGGGTGGCCACCACTTTTTCTAAGGCTTTGGTTGGGGGATGGAAGTTGGACGATAGTTGCTGGGGGTGGACCGGTCACCACCTTTGTGAATAGGTGTGACTGTTGCAGTTTTCCATACTGTGGGGAATTGCCCCAGACAGAGGGATTGGTTCAGCAGATCCATAAGTGGGACCAGGACTTCATCCAGGACCAGCCGGAGTATTTTTGGATCCAGGGAGTCACTGCTAGGACTGATGCCTTTTAGTGCATTAAGCAGGGGTAGTTTGGCTTCCTGAACGGATATACCTTGCATAGGTAGAACCGGGGGCGCTGCAGATCTGAAGACGACGGTTTGAGAGTAGGGTCGAAAAAGTTACTTGGGAGGACAGGGCTAAGATCAGTAAAGAAGGAGTTAAGGCTATTGGCAATGTCGGTGGGGTCAGTGGTGGTGCCATTGACTGTAGGGTTGGCGGGGGGGGGGGCGGAGTGTGATTTCCCAGTTATTTTCTTTTATATTGTCCCAGAAGTTCCGGCCGCAGCCCCATGAGGAGGTGAGGGTGGCCTGGTTGTGGTTAGCCTTGGCTTTGCGGATGGCCCATGTGCACCTGTTCCGGGCAGCATTATATGCCTGTCTGTCGGCAGCCCGACCTGTCTCAGTGGCTATATGCCAAAGGTTATCCCTGTCCCTGAGTAGTTGGAGTAGGGCAGGGGTGACCCAGGGTGCATTTTGTTTTTTGGAGCGGATCATGGTCAAGGGTGCAAAATAGATCACAGGCCTTGGTAAAAGCTTGTGAGAATAGGTCGAGGGCAGTGTCAACGCTCGTTGCATGGTGGTTGGGAGACCAATCAATGTGAGTGAGGAACTGTCTGAGTTTTAACAGTCCTCCTGGGCGAAGGCACTTGTGGTGAGTGGTTTGGGCTACGGGTTTGAGGGTGGGGGTAGACCAAAGGATTAGGAGAGGGGAGTGGTCGCTTAAGGAATCTGGGAGGACTTGAATATCTTTAATCTTTTGGGGACGGTTTGAGACAGTGACGTCTAGGAGGGTGCTTGTCCCTGAATTTTGGTTACATCTGGTGGGTTGTGAGACAAGTTGGGTCAGGTCCAATGCAGCGAATGTGTCTCTTATCGGTGAGGCAGTGGGACTGAGCCAGTTTACATTGAGGTCTCCTACTAGGACTTGTTGAGCCTTATGGGGGAGGGAGGAGAGATATTTGGTGAGAGATGATATTGCAGGGGTCTGGTTCCGTGGGGGGGATATAGGAGACTGTGAGATAGAGAGGGCTCTTGGATGGGTCTGGGGTGAGTTTGAGGGTAAGGGCCTGGGCATCATCTGCAAGCTTGGGGGCAGGGAAGGCGTGGCCTGCGATGGTGTCATGAGCATAGAACGACAACCGCCTCCACTGCCACTCACTGATCCTCGTGATATAGTGTGTATCCTGGGAGGGAGACAAAGGAGTCTGGGGTGGACTTAGCCAGGTTTCTACTAGGGCTAAGATGTCTGGTTGGTATGATATAACCCAGCATTAAACGGCAGCAAATTTTTTAAGCAGGCTGCATACGTTCATGGAGGCAATGTGGACTCCGTTGGACTTAGTTGGTGGATCGGTGGGACCAGGGCCTGGGTTTGGATGGATATTACCAGAGATGAGTAATAGTATGACTAAGGCTCTAGCCCTAGGGTGGCAGTTTGTTAGTTTCCTGTGGGTACGTTGAGGGTCTGGGCAGGCAGTGGGTGAACAGGGAATGGGCAGGGTTTGGAGCCTCTGGAAGATACAGAGGTGGTGGAGGAGCCAGGGTCGGAGGTGGGGTTGGGGGGACAGCAAGGGGGTGGGTGCAGGGTCCAGGGTGCATTGACATGGTGGTGGGTGGGTGGGCTACAGTGGTAAGGTATGTGGGTACAGTTGACCATGGGCGAGGGCTGAGGTCTGGCTGGTGGGAGGTAGGTTCTAGGAAATGTAAGAAGATGATACATATAAGGTGGAGGTTAGCACTCATGATGCCAGGTAGCCTTGGAGTTAGAGCATAGTGGCTGGGAGTGGGGAGCCAAGGCTTTAAGAGCTGTAGGAACCAAGTCAGCGCCGACGGGGTAACGCCTCTCCACAAGTAGGCTGGAAGGAAGGTAGCTTTACCTCTTAAGGCTCTCTGCAGTCCCTTGTTACAGGCTAATCAGCTGGGCAATGATCTCAGAAAACACAACCCATGTTACACCTGTAAATGAAAAACAAATCTGCAAATAACAGAAAACGAAAAAGATTTAGGAGTCACCTTTTCTAAAAACATGTCCTTTGAAACATACACACACACACAACAAACATTGTAAAGAAGGGGAATCAGATTTTGGGCTGTATACTTCGTAACATAAATAGTAAAAACAAAAGGGCACAATCCCTCTTTTCTAGTCCATCAGACCTCACCCTGAATACTGCTCATCAGTATGTGTGCCTCAGCCTCGGTTAGAAGAAACAACTTATAGAAAAGATTCAACGCAAAGCTACTAAAAAATCAAAGCTGTGAGCGGTCTGGATTATAGCACAAGACTAAAAAAAATTGGGACTTTACTCGGTACAGTACAAATCCATGGTATACTCAAAGGGTCATATCTATATGGAATGCTGTTCCCAAAGCCATTGTAGACAGTAATACAATAAATATGTTTAAAAACATATTAGACATATGTATGGGTAACAAAAAATGTTAATTTCCACCATTAAAAATGGTGGTGAGCTCGAAAAAGGCAACACTGCCTACTGAGCTTGTAAACCGATGATCTATGAGAAAACCCCACCCAGCTGCTGCACTCAGTAACGCACTTTATTTAGTAGTAGTCTTTTTCCTAACTTCGTAAATTCCTGCAGCGCTGAGCAGCATCCTCTTGTTTATGCCGTTGAAGCAGTGAGCGTTGTCGGCCGACACCATGGCAGCACTTGTTACTGGCTCAGCAGGTTAACAGTGAGGTTGTTGCTTGGTTCTGGATGAAAGAGAAAATGCTAGTAAGGGCTTACTGGTTGTACTGTGCATGTCGTGTGCTAAGCAGATGGGGCTTTTTTTTTTTTTTTTTAAGAATTTTACAAAAATGGTGCGATTTTAAAGACTGGAATATTTTCTCTCTTATGCTGGTGGTAGGGCTGCTATACCACTAGGATCTTCTCTCTGAGGCTTCTGTAGGGGTAGAAAGCAGAATTTGGCAAAGATTTGTTTAGGCTGCAGCCAGGTGTTGCTGCGTAACCGGTGGAGCCGGACATAAACTGGAGCAAAAATAAAAAAGCAGTGCACACACCAGATTTGGAGGTAAGAGAGGTGTTTATTTCATAACTGAAGTGTCCCGTGTTAGGCACAGCAGTGTGACACACTCTGGAGCAGGCACCCCTACGTGTTGCCAGAAGGGCTTCGGGGGGAGGGGGTGCCTGTTTCCCTGAGTATGGCTTTTTTTGCAGAAAAACGTTGTCATGATAAATGTTACCCCATTATGCAATGATTAAGCCATAGCAATATAAAAACCACAAAATAAAAAAGCAAAAAGAGATTCTAAAAAAGTGCCTACCCAAAATATACATAAGTGCATTGTCAAGCTCACGTTTGAATTTTTTTTTTTTTTTGTGTGTGTGTGACACAACTAGATGCGTCGGCTGTGTGTATCTTATTTAATGGGAGCCCCTTTGTTTAATTAACAAGCCTTTAGTTTTCCAAGTCACCCCACAGCCCATAATGGTACAACAATTGATTCCCTACAATCTTCTGGCAGACTCCTCATTTTCCAGTTCCCGTAACACCCTGGGGTGTAACAACAGGAACATAACGTAGTAGCATAATATTTTATTTATTTATTTATTTATGTTTTTGGTAACCAGGTAAGTGCACTGATCCAGTGGACCATTTTCAGTCACAGCCTGGGCCACAAGGTGGCAGTACAGGGAAATACAGGTGTGGATACAAATTCACATTGAAGTGTACAGTGGTTACATCATCATCATTAGGACAGTGAAGACAGTCATTTACATAATTTTACACACATGGAGATAAAACATAGACAAAGAGTACAGGTGAGATACAGAGGAGAATTAGTTAAGTATATCTGAAATAGAAAGGGGGTCTGGAGGCACGATGGATTTGAGGAGTGTGGGGGCTATCCATTCTGTTTTGGTTGGAGGGAGGGCGAGGAAGAAGCTTGCTGAGGAACGGGGTAAGGTCGGTGAACTTGGCATTACAAAGGTCTGCGATGCCCTCAGGGTCATTTATTATGCCTGCTGGGGACGCAAGTTGTGTTATTTGCTTGTTGGCCTTGGGGTTTAGTATAGACCCAATACTTGCCCAGAATTTATGAGGATTTCCCAGTGTGTTTAGTTGAAGGTCGTTAAAATATTTATTTTTGAGTGACTTTGTCATTTGTTTACAGGCATTACATAGTTGCCTATAGGCATTCCATAGATGGGGGGATGAGGACGCTTTAAAAGCTTTCCAAGTAGAGTCCCTGACCTTCATTTGCAGTAGCAGTTCTTTGGTTATCCAGCGCGTGCAACCACCTCTAACCCTCCTGGTTTTTATGGGAAAATATTTGTCCTGTAGTTTCCGGATCGTGTTGGTGAATAGATTGATAGCCGAAGAGACGTTTCCTGTCAGATATAGGGAAGACCAGTTTAAGGACCGTGCATGTCTGGTAGCGAGGTCATGATTTGGGGTGTTGAAATTTCTGAAGGACAATATTTTTGATGGGGGGGGGTGAGCCGACTTGTTCACAACTATGTAGGTGGGGGTGTGGTCACTAATTGCATCGGCCACGGTCCCTGCTTGGAGGATTAGATCGGGCCGGTTGGTTAAAATCCAGTCAAGGATTGAGTGGTTTGTAGTGCGTTGGTTGTATCTGGTTGAGGTAGTGATTACTTGATCCTAGTTATGGGACTTTAGTAGAGTTGTGTAGTCCGGGTTTGGATTTGCAGCCCAGTTTAGGTTGAAATCCCCCAGCATGAATGACTCCCTGGATGGGGTGGAGCTTGTCAGGCTGGAGAGAAAACTAGACAGTCCCTGGCTAGAGACTGGAGGGGGGTTGTAGCAGCAGCCTACATAGATTTTTTTTTTTTGCCGCACTAATAGTCAGCTCGGTGATAACCCATTCACTTATGGAGTCTGTCTTGGAGCAGGCAACAATGGCAGCAGATATGTGGTCTTGAACATAACAGTGTGACACCTCCCCCTCTCTTCCTTCCCGGCCTGTCCAGTCGCAGGAGGGAGTAGCCTTGGAGCTGGTACAAAGCCGAGTCATGGTACAGTTTTAGCCAGGTCTCAGATATACCCCGTACATGGGGCTTGTAAAGGGTCGCCCAGGCCTCTAACTGCAAATTTGGAAGGGAGGCTACAGACATTTAGATGTGCAATCTTTATTCCATGGCATCCTGCCCATGCGGCATCCTTTTTGTTAATGTGTACGTTTGTTGAGCCAGGGTTAGTTTCTACGTCACCTGCTAGGAGGGACAAGAGTGGGCAGGTGCGAGGTTGCCAGAGGTGCTTACGAAGTGTAATTGAGTAAAGCAGATGCCCAAGCTGCCTTTGTTCCATTTATGATAAGGATGCCAGCAGTATAGACGACAGGGACGTGTCTTTATTTGTAGTTACATAGGGCATGGTGGCAAGTAAGTAGGGGTGCAGTGGTAGAGGAATTTTTGTTCATTTGCTAGGATGTTAGCAGTAAGATCCATGGCCAACAACAATCCAGTCAAGGTGGATGTAGCCAGCAGGAAGAAACTTGCATTCCCTAAGGGCCGGGGTGTGATCATGTTCTTAGGGTGGGATACCAGTGAGGTGAGAAACTGAGATGCCATTGTGAAGGGTAACTTTATTGCGGTGTACAGCTTTAAGGTGGGTCGCAGGATTTTGGAAGTATAGAGAGAGGGGAAAAGTGTGGGTGGTGAGAGGCAGCGGCCACTGGTGGTTGAAAAAGATAAGCTGCAGATGGAAGAAAGCGCTGATTGGTTTTAGCAGCCATGTGACTCACTTTATATATTAGAGAGCCGACCAAGGGTGGTGGTGGGGGCAGTGGGGAATAAATCTTAAAATAATTTACTAAAACGGTCTAACAATCCTTCAAAGTCTTACTTGTGCTGTGCACTGCGCTTACTTTCAATACATTCCAGCAATCCCTCTTAAAGTAATTTGCTACCAGGCTCACTACTGCACTGCACTTTACTTTGCTTAAAGCCCATAAAAACTATCTCCACAGCTACGCCGACATGAAATATGGAAAATACAACATCCAATGCTGGAGCTTTTTAGGCACCAAAACAGTCCAATTCAAACAGCCACAGGCCACTCGGCCGTTACAGCCGTGCTCTCCCACCATTTCAACCGTGCTCTCCTGCCGCTGTTCCAGCTGTTTATGCGTACCTGTTCCGTTTGCCGTTGAGTTGTGCTGCGATTAGGAGGAGGGCTCCTTTCCGGTCCCTCACGACCACCGGGGGGGACAGCTGTTCCGTTTGTCGTTGAGCTGTGCTGCGAGTAGGGGGAGGGCTCCTTTTCGGTCCCTCATGACCACCGGGGGGACAGCTGTTCCGTTTGCCATTGAACTGTGCTGCGAGTAGGGGGAGGGCTCCTTTTCGTCCCTCACGACCACCGGGGCAGCTGTAATACTGTAATGACAGAAGGGACTTAGGATCCATCTTGTCTGCATGGCAGGGACTATACCCAGCTTGCGTAAGCGTACACATCCAAACTTCCCAGCTGGAATGTTACCCATACTGATGCTGTATAACCCGTAAGGCCAAGCCTCCTTAGAAATCTGTCCAGTCCTGCTTTGAAGGCCTGATTAGTGTTGTTTACACAAACTTGCTTGTTTTTGGAGTGCAGTGTATGATGTCACACTAATTACATCTAGTCCATACCAGCGTGGTGCCCTGGAGAATATTTATATTTTCAAGCAGTGCCCTTTAAACTGTGCTGGTTACGCTCCCCCTGACCCCCCAGTTGCAGATTTTTCACTCTGCTGAAAAAGGTCATGACCACTGCGTCTGCTGCCCTGATACTGGCTAAGGCACTCAGTGTTGTTCAGGTTTCTACATGGAGACGCAGATTGAAGTTGCTAGAGTCATTTCTCCATAAGAATATGGAGAAGAACTGTGCGGTCACAAGTAAAACACCTGCTCCTTTCCTTAGTTCACTTCAGGTAAGAAGTCATCTCTGAAGAAATCGTCAACATCTGTTATCAGCTGTATCATAGCACCATGCTGACACAAGAAGCAATGATGTGGCTAGGAGGTCAGACTCTAAGCCACAGTTGACATCTGTAGATTGGCGCTGTCTTTGCCGAGACTCCGGTTGTGGTCCCCACAGCTACGGCAGAAAGGCTGGATTAGCGATGGGCATCTGGAACAGGCTTTTGGTTAAGTCACTGAGCGCCTGATCCCTGGATTTGAAAGGTGTACTACACCATCATCTGTGCCACATCAGCCCGTGAGTTCTGTAATAGTGCATAACTGCCATCGCTGAAGCCCCTAGTGACCTTGACGCCTCCATTGCTCGCCTGCCTGTACCAGTCAGTGATGACCCAGGCAGTGTTGCCATTTGACCCCAGTTCTCTGGGCTGATATGCAGACCATTGCCTCAGTTACCACCATTTCAGTCTACAGTGGTGGTACCAGGCTTGCCTCCAACGCTGCAGCCCACAGCATTTGCAGGACACATGCAGCCTCCTGCCTAATAGTGGTCCTGGCTTCTGGTCAGGAGACTTGATGTAGCATGAGTTCTGGGGAGAGGAGAAGGAAGAGATGACTTCAGGGCATCAGACAGATTATGTCTTCTTCCAGGGCAACATAAACAAGGACAGGCAGTTTCAAAAGATACCGAGCCAAATGGCTCGAAGTACCATCTGCGCCAGGCAGGCTTACAGAGCTGCAGGTGTAACCCCTCTGGAATGTGTCATGGCACACTCAGCCAGAGCTATGGCCACTTCTAGGCTGGAAAAGCACAAGTTTCAGTTGTGGGACTTAGTAAGGCAGCAACCTGGTCATCTTATTCCACATGTCTGTCAGGTGGTAGAAACTGGATATATTCGGCACTGCAGCTGCAGCCTTTGGCAAACGAAGTGTACAGTCTTATCCAGCTAAAGTGGCTCTCTTTGTCTCTCCCTGTTGGGATATGCCACTCTGTGGTATATCTCATGGTAGAAAATGTGGGAAATGAGTAAATGTCTAGTTAGGTACAGTTCACAAATTAGAATCTGGCAGACTCAATGGGTCATGAGGCATTTATCTGCTGTAAATCACAATATGTGTATGTAAAATAACCCAGAAAGATAACATTGGATGAAATGGAACAGGAAAATGAATTCCTTACCAAAATGTCCTTTTCTGTGATATCGTATGTATCCTCCTAGGTTCCACACTTGGGAGGAACTTCAGAGGATCTTTCTAGACCATTCTACATAAGCCTTTCGTCTTTCTGCCAACAGCTGATGTCACAATTCTTGCACAGTAGCAGTGAAATAGATCCATTAACTTGTAATATTTTACCAAATTACCAAATTGAGAACATTTAGAAAAAAAGCAAGAACCATAAAAAAGAAAACCCAACAGGAATCTTGGGCATAAGAAAATGTTTATTATTTTTTTATCACAAATTTGATCACACAGTGGAGTCAGTTTTCATGCTTATCTTTTCTTAGTCTCTCTGGTTTCACAGAAAAAGAAATTTTGTTAAGTCATAAATTCATGTTGCTTTATCTTTTTATGAGGCATTAAGGCAGTAAATGAGCCCTCAAAAAACTGATTAGTAGATTCAGGTGTGAAACTACTAATTAAGTGTGAAAATGCATTGCACTGGGTGTACATTAGTTAGCAAACTGTTTTTTAATGTTTTCCCCATGTAATCTTCATTGCCATGGACTCGCTCAAAGAGTGGTCATCAGTCTACTGCTATGCATTTTTTAGAAATTGTTAGCATTACCCTCAGGTTTGTGTAACATTTTGCTATACCATATCCTGATTGAATATACCATGGATTGAAATTAACAGAATCAATATCCGCTCCCTGGCATGGGTTACACTTGGAGAAGAGGGCATTCATGTCTCATCTAGGCAGGCAGAATTATTTGGGAGTCGATTAGCAAACTTACAGGAGTTAATGTGGAAGGTGAAAAATGTTCCCTTTAGGAAGATAGCCAACTCTGATATCACCCGTAACCTGGGTATGTGCTCAGGGTCTCTCATCTGCCTTCTGATTTCATAGTGAATTCTGTATTTTCATTTTTGTTCCAACTTGTAGAGAGCTGCTAACATGATCCCAGCCCACGACAGCCCCCTGGCTGCACTGGCATTTGACCCAAGTGGTACAAAACTTGCCACTGCCTCAGAAAAGGTAAGAGGTGATTTGTTTTTGGGGGGGGGGACTGATTTTATTTATTTGTTGTCTTGTTCTAAGTTACTGTAAGCTGTAATTATTTAAGGTGACATATTTATTTGAAAACTGGTAAATGGGAAAGGCACACTGAGCTGAGGCTCGTTTCCAGGTGTGATCCGGAGGAAGGGTTGCAGGTAAACAGTGAGGCAGTATGGTACATTACATGATGCAGATAAAGTGCAGACCCTTCGCAGTAAGCATACTTAGCTAGTGTGACCGTGGAACAGGAGACAGTGTAAATATGTTGTGCATGTACAAGTTAAAAATTGAGACTGGCATCAGAGCAGTACAACGGCAGTCAAAACAGTGTACACGGGAACAGCTGTGTAGAGGGGACTCGAAAACCTAAAAATACCAGAATCACTGAGGGGATCTCCTGTGGGAAACTGGTGCAGGGAGGAGTTTTATTTGATGCCTGAGGGGGACCCCAAGGAGGTAGAATGACGAATGGATTGAGGGAGCTGGTTCCAGATTGATGGCAAGCAGCAGAAGAAGGTAGATTGCCTAGCAGAGGAATGGAGGGTGAGCAGTAGAGAAGGTTCTCTGGTCCCTTGAGTGGAGGGAGCATGGAGCAGGGCAGACATGGAGAGAGGAATGAGGTGAGGTGAGATAGGATGGCAAGGAGCCAACCCGATACTTGGTGATGAAGGAAGTGCTGTGTGACTGGCGACGTAAAGGCAGGATGAGGATGGACAGCGAGGTGTGAAGGGGAGTTAGTCGCAAAGTGACAAGGCATTGCAGAGATTGTCCAGTCTGGCTAGGGAAGTAGAGGGGCTGTACCATAGACCAAGTTAGCATAGTCAAAGACTGGGAGCACCGTTTTGGTGACTAGCTCATGGCAAACCGGCAGGGATAGCCCGTCTTTGTTATGACACAGCTGGCACCAAGGTTTACAGTGGAGTTTTGCATGGATAGCATCGATGTGGGCTGAGAAGTCAAGCCATGTGTCGATGTGCTTGAAGGATAGCACTGCTTCAAGAGGGGAGCCGTTCAGTGTTGTGAAGACTTGGGGGTCTTAAGAGCCTGGCCAATTTTTAGCTGTTACCAAAGGTCATAAACCCCCCCCCCTTTTTTTTTTGTTTTTGACCTTGACATGGTTGGAATGAAATGAGAGCAGGATGATGCTAAAGTCCTGCTGGAACAGGTTTTCCACTTGAGCTGTAGAGGGACTAGAAGCGAAGATGACTGTGTCATCTGCATGCATGTGTACAGTATATGTGAGTTGACACAGGCGGAGGGGAGATCATTCAAAATAAATCAAGCACAGGATGAGGCCTAAGATAGAATCCTGTGGTACCCCAGCCTGGGTGAGGAGGGGAGGTGATAACATGCCTCCAACCTGAATCGATTGTTGGTGACCCATTAGGAAGGAACAGAACCAGTTTGTAGCAGGAGCTGAGAGGCTGGCCAAGCTCAGTTTATCCAGGAGGAGTGAAAAGAAAAAACAAAAAACACCTTTCTCATCAAGAAATTAACACAGCCCCTTCCAGAGATATCCAGAACAGTACCTAATGTTTTGCGTCCACTGGTAGGGCCGTTGTTGTTTGTAGCTCCACCGAACAGTATTCCTTGTTATACTCGGTCCTCGGGGCAGGCAGCGAGGACCGGGAACCAATAAAACAACAACAAAAAAAGAAAATTGTAAGAGCAGACTCCCGGTCCTCAAGAGTAGGCAGCAAGGTCCGGGAAACTGTAAAGAAAACAAACAAAAAACATTAGTGAGAATTTCCACAGCAAACAGCAGAGATCAGAGCATACTTCCTGCTTTTATGTGTGGGGTCAAATAAGGCAGCACTTCTAACAGCGCTCCCCCCTCCCCTAAAAAAGTCAGTGAACACATATTCCTCTGTGCCGCAGAGCTGGGGAAACAGCATGTCAGCACGGCACACTACTTACTGTCATCATGACTGAGTGCCCCCTCCCCGTGTCTCTCTTTAACGTGGATGCTCACAGTGTCCAGTGCCTACCATTTAGATTCCACTAGGATCCTCACAGTATTTAAATCTGAAACTGCTATCACTAATCTCACCTAAACAGTGCGGCTCAGTTTTTTTCCTACCGCGGTCAGAGTGCTTCCTGGTCGTAGTCAAACTCACTATGAATGGCCACCAAATTAACCAAAATAAACACACACACCTATTATGGTTCCTTTTGCTCCCAGTTCACCTGACTGCCACCACCACTCCGTGTGGCAAGATTCCTCCAGCGAATGAATGGATGGATGAATAAATTAACATGAATGAATATAAAAAAAGGTAAAACAAAACAAAAGGGTTTTAACTTGAGCCCTGTATGTGTGTGTATATGGGGGAGGTAACTATAGCTACCAGCTCAAAAGTTACAACTTGGGACAAAAGTCCCTAGGTAAAGGCGGAGGAACTATTTTCTTACAAAATAAATCTTAACAACTAAGATTTGTAACATTTACACATAAAATTTTTTTTTTTCAAACACATATGATACAGTGGCCCATTTTCTAAGCACAAAAATACCCTCCAGGATGGGCGGTACGGGCAATACCGGACCTTCCAGGGGCTATAAGGCTGTCCGCCTGCAGCGTCGGGCCTCATTGTGCCCCCAGGCAGTCTGTGATTGCCCAATACCACCTACCCTGTTGGTATTATTGCTTGCATAGTGGCACGGTAGCACCAATATATAGTTAGGGCTGGATAGGCACTTAAATGTTAAATTGCGATTTTCAGCTACTTATACTGTAGCTTGATCTTTTCTTGATGGATTTCCACAAAACCTTTCAAAAGAGTGATCTGTGACCCTGCACATTTGTGTTCAGAATCTCCTGCTGCGACAAGTTTGGCGAAATTTGGTGTATTTTTTTTTTTTTGCTAGAGATGAGGGCAAAATGCGAAAAAGATATATTTTTCCAAAAATAAGGTTCTAGGGACATGGATATGTTGTTCATCCACACTTATTGGCAGGTTCCTTGCCGCTTAAATCTTGCCGAAGGTTCTTCAAGTTGGCTCCTACCCACCCGGTGGTAAACTCTCTGCTTCACTTCTAAGACGCTAGATCTTCCTTACCGCTTGGAAGCTCAGGTTCCCTCCTTAACGCTCTGCGATAAGACTGGTTCCTAATTCTTCGAAAGTTCGAAATCAAAAGTTTTTGCTAAAAAGACTTCGGTCTTCTTTTCCTCGCGGCTGTGATGGACAAATCGACTCCCGGTTTCGGAGGTGCCCTTGCGGGCAGAAGATGTCTAGGACGGATCCGCACTCCACGTGCGTCTACTGCTTGGGCCTTGAGCACGACCCGCAGGCTCATGCGACTTTGTGCTCGTCTCTTTCGCCTACGCCCTGGAAGACCGTGCTGGCTGCACGATTATAACTGGGCGCCCGAGAAAAAGAATTCCACCGGTTAAATCTAAAGAGGCCTGGTTGCGGTGTCCATGTGGCGGGCTTCGCGGATCAACTCGAGCAGATGATCGCCCTCGAAGAGGAGGTGGCGGGCCGCTTCTACCTCGGCTGCTTGACATTTGTCCCGCTCTCTCTCGGTGCCTCGTACTCGGCTTCTTTCAAGGAGCTTTGTCTGACCCTCTCGACGAAAGGTGAGGGTCCAACTTCTTCTGGACCCTTTTCCAGGTCCAAAAAGAGCAAAAGTAAGTCTCACCGTCGACGCTCTTGGGAGCGGGAAAGATCCCCCTCCCCTTCTTGTCGACAGTCGACTTCGGTCGACCCCTCAGCTTCGGCCACTGGCTTCACGGTGTCCCCGTCAGGCCAGTTGACTGAGACTCCCGCCGACGCGGTCGAGATTTTTCTCGATCCGTTAGACGGGTTGTCGGCTGGAGAAGCTGAGAATCCCCTCTCCCCGGTTCCCCCGGTGGGAGTTGAGGATCCCGTCGGCTCGACTGTGCCTCCGGTTCCGGAGCCTTCGGTGGGATCGTCCGAGCCGAGGGGAGTGCCGATTTCCGACACTTCTCCTCGCCTTCCTCGGCCTAGTCGAGACTCTTGGTCTCGGTCTCGGACATCCTCGCGGTCCAGCCGATCCCGCCGTCATAGGCGGTCCGGTCTCGGCACCGCGCAAGCGGCGCCACCGCCTTCCTCCTCCTCGGACGTGGAGGCTTCGCGCAAGTTGCGCCGGAGGTATGAGGGAACGTCGTGGCAACAGCTCCTTTTGACCCGGGAATAAGCCGACCCAGTCGCCTTCCTCGCCATTAAGGGTTGTCATCGAGCGGCGTAAACAGCCTCGCTGTAGCCTAGGAGCCTGTTCTCAGGCCGGTTGTTCGCCAATTCCAGCTGCCCCACCGATTCTGGTGGAACCTCCGCCTCCACAGCCATTAGTTGGGGCCCACCAAGAATTCTCGGTCGGCTTTGGGTTTGCCCATAGGTTGTCTGTCACCCTCACTCCGATAAACCTCGGCAGGTGGAGGGTGGCTCAGGCCCGAGGCAGTTTTTGAGGACTCTTCCGAGTCCGAGGATGATTCCTCCTTTTCCAAGCGATTCGACTTGGAGTCCTCGGAGACAGTCAGTGGACGATAGCCCTTCGTCCTTCTTAGGGTTGCTTCGCTCATCTCGGAGTCCACCGGATGAAGCTCGAACCCATTTCTAACGGGCCAGGTATCCCCTCACGGAGATTCTGGACCGAGGGATTCTCCCACGGAGGCCTTCCGTGGCCGAGGCCATAGTGGGTCCGCCTTGAGCTTTGTAGCGCCTGCTTCCTGCCCCGCGCCGCCAGGATGGCCAGGAAGTATGCGTCCCTACCAGTTCCCTGTCTGGTTTTGGAACACCCTCTGCGGAGGGGTTGGTTACCGACAGCTGCTCCGCCGCGTCGAACGCCAGGGATGTGGACAAACCTCCCGACAAGGAATCCAAGAAATTGGATTATGCCGGGCGAAAGTCTATGCTGCGCCTCTCTCGGCTCTCGGCAGGCCAGTTCGGCCGCCCTCATGGCATATTTTTCACATGCCCTGTTGGGCTCCCTGGATGAGGTTGTCCCTCATCTTCCCGCGGATCTGCAGACTACGGTCAGGCAGGTGCGGGACCAGGGCAGGGCAGTGGCCAAACAGTAGCTCCAGACTGCTTTGGACTTTGGGGACTCATGTGCCAGGTCGGTGGCGGCCGCAGTGGCCATGCGTCGTCGGGCTTGGCTGAGGATATCCACTTTTACCTCGGATACCCAGCATGTTGGCTAATGTTCCCTTTTGGGACTGACCTCTTCGGCCCTGGGGTGGAAGGTCACCTGCAGAGGATCGAGAAGTCCAATGCTACCTTGACTCGGTCTCTTCCGCCCAAAGGACAAAGGCCGCAAGCCACAGCCTAAGCCCTTCGCCCTTCTGCGCCCACGGCGCCAGGCCCAGCAACGTCAGGGGCCAGCAGGCTCGAGCTTGGCATCCCAAACCAGCTATCGGGCTTCCTCCAACAGGAAGCAGGGAGGAAAAGGCCCAGGAGGTCCCTCGGCCGTCCCTCCTCCAAGCTTTGCCCATGACGGGCTGTGGGTGTCACCCCATCCCGTCACCTGCTCCCTGGTTCCCCTGGGGGACGGTCTCGACACTTCCTTTCCGCCTGGTCTGCTATTATCACGGACAGGTGGGTTCTGGAGGTGGTGGAAAAGGCCTGCCTCTAGAATTCGAAAGCAGGCCCGCGCCTTCAGAGCCGTCGCACCTCGGGGCCTCGGGGTCCGAGCCTCACTGTCGGCTCGCCGAGCCGACATCGCCTCCTCCTCAAAGGAGGTGATCAGGAGGTAGAGGACCCCTTCAGACCCGGGTTCGTGTCCAGGTACTTCCTGGTTCCGAAACGGATGGGGGTCTGGCTCCCCATTCTCGACCTACACCACCTGAACAAGTTCCTAAGGTCTCGAACCTTCAGGATGGTCACTCTGGCGCAGCTAATACCATCTCTGGAACACGGCGTGTGGTTCTGCTCTCTGGACCTGCAGGACGCGTTCTTTCACGTCCCTATCCGTCTGTCACATCGGAGATTCCTTCGCTTTCGAGCGGAGGGATCCCTCTTCGAGTTCCGAGCCATGCCCTTCGGCCTGTCTCCAGCTCCCAGGGTCTTCACCAAATGCATTGCAGTGGTGACAGCCTTCTGCGGCGAGGGGTCCTGTGCCTTACCTGGACGATTGGCTGATAGCAGCCCTCCAGACAGGAGGTGGAGCGGTCCAGAGATCTGGCCCTCCAGGTTTGCTCTCAAGTCGGCCTTCTCATCAACGAGGCCAAGTCGGAACTCGAGCCGAAGCAGGTGATTCTGTTTATCGGGGCAGAGCTCGACTCTCTTCGAGCCAGAGCACAGTTCCCGGCAGACAGGGCCGAGGTTCTTACCTCCTTTGCCCGATCATTTCTGGTTGGGCAGTCGCGCCCTGCCCGGGACTTCCTGCACCTCCTGGGTCTCGTGGCGGCCTGTACCAGCGTAGTCCGTTGGTTACGCTGGCACATGCGCCCCCTTCAGTGGGGACTGGCCAGCCAGTGGTCACAACACTGCGATCCATTGGACCAGCTAGTGATGGTGACCCAGGAGATGTGGAACGCTCTCCGTGGTGGACCGTTCCATCTCATCTGCAGGAGGGCATCCCGTTTGTCCGCCCCGAGCCGACGGTCTCTCTATCGACCGATGCCTCTCTGATGGGTTGGGGTGCCCATCTGGGGGAACACCGAGTGCACGGCCTCTGGTCCCCGCGGGAGTCCCGATGCCACATCAACCTGCTGGAGCTCCGAGCGGTCCGCCTAGCTCTCACCGCCTTTGCTCCGTTTCTCCGGGGTCAAGTGGTCCGAGTCCAGACGGACAATACCATGACCATGTACTACCTGAACCGCCAGGGCGGGACGCGCTCCATGCTTCTATGCAAGGAAGCTCTCCGCATTTGGTCACTCGTGCGCAGTCTGGAGGCGGATCTCCTAGCCATTCATGTGGCAGGAGCCTCCAACACCCTGGCCGATGCCCTGAGCCGGATAGGGGCTGCATCTCACGAATGGTCTCTCCTGCCGGAGGTAGTAAGATCTGTTCTCCCACTGGGGCACACCTCAGGTGGACTTGTTTGCCTCCAGGAGAACGCGGGCTGAGGCTGTTTCATGCCCGCCCCTCAGCAGGGCTCGCTGCAGGGGGATGCCTTCTCGAGGCTCTGGACCCCGGGCCTCTTTTACGCCTTTCCCCCATTTCCCTTGATTCACAAGGTGCTTCTCAAGGCAAGGAGGGACAAGGCGCAGGTGATTCTGATAGCCCCAGACTGGCCCCGCCAGTTCTGGTACCCAGATCTCCTCATCCTCAGCTCCAGGCTCCTGAGGCAGCTTCCAGCTCGCCTGGACCTGCTCTCAGTCAATCAGGGGAAGGTGTTCCATCCGGACCTTCAATCCCTGCACCTGACGGCCTGGTTCCTGAGCGGCTAGAGTTCCAGGCCTTGGGTCTTTCCGACGAGGTCCTCAGTGTTGTTGAGGCGCCCCGAAGGGAGTCGACCAGAAAATGCTGCCACTTCCGAATGGAAGAGATTCTCCATTTGGTGTCAGGGCAAGGACTTGACCCTTCCTCCTGTTCTGTGGCAAGTATTTTGGACTATTTATGGTCCCTTTCTAGTCAAGGGCTTAGGTCGACGACCCTAAAGGTGCACCTGGCAGCCATCTCTGCTTACGGGGCGCGGGCCGGGAGCAGTCGGTGGCGCAGAGAAAAGGTGGTCGGGCGCTTCAAAGGCCTTGATCACATTTCCCCTCCGGTGCGAGAACCTCCACCTCCGTGGGATTTACTGCTGGTACTGGCAAAGCTCATGGGCAAGCCATTCGAACCAATGCACAGGTGTGATCTCTCTCACCTGTCGTGGAAGACCGCCTTCTTGGTGGCTGTCACGTTAGCCAGAAGGATGGGAGAGCTCCAGGCACTTTGCATCGAGTCTCCTTACCTGGTCTTCCACAGGGACAAGGTTGTCCTGCGCCCCCACCCGAAATTTCTTCCGAAGGTGGTGTCAGAGTTTCACCTTAACCAGGTGCTGACTCTGCTGGTGTTCTACCCCAATCATGCCTCGGAGGCCGAATATAGGCTCCATACTCTGGACCTGGAAGGCGCTCACTTATTATAAGGAGCGCACGGCTGAAATTCGGGAGAGGTTCGCCAGCTGTTTGTCACCACGCTGAAGCCGCACCTGGCAGACCTGCAGCTAAGCGGACGATAGGCAGGTGGGTCACCTCCTGCATAGATCACTGCTATAAGTTGGCAGGCATGGAGCCTCCCAGAGGATAAGAGCTCATTCTACCCATCATACTGCTGCATCGTGGCTGCTTCCAGGACGCCCTATCCAGGAAATCTGCAGGGCTGCTACCTGGAAGTCAGCACACACCTTATTACCCATTACCACATCGACCTTGAGTCACGCCGGGATGCTGGTTTTGGGGCCTCGGTTCTCAGTCTCTATTCCCTAAGTAGGGGGTGTGCGCCTTGCCTCCCTCCTCCGGGAGAACTGCTAGGAGTCTGCCAATAAGTGTGGATGAACAACATATCCATGTCCCTAGAAATACAGGTTACTCACTTGTAACAGGAGTTCTAGGAATGGTATATGTTGTTCATCCACACGACCCACCCGACCTCCCTGGCTTCGACGCACAACCTGAGCTTCCAGCGGGCCAGATCTGGCGTCATGGGGCGGAGCTGAGAGTTTTACCACCCGGGTGGGTGGGAGGAGCCAGCTTGAAGACCTTCCGGCAAGATTTAAAGCGGCAAGGAACCTGCCAATAAGTGTAGATGAACAACATATACCATTCCTAGAACTCCTGTTACAGGTGAGTAACCTGTATTTACTTCACACAGCATTATTTATTACTGCTGTCTCATTGCACGCACCCACTATCACAGATTCACTTTTACACTGTTTGGTGTCAAATTCTATATGCGACAGCAAGGTTTTGCTGTTGTCTCGCCTGCGACAGCAGGAGTCCTGTAGTTATCGACAGTAAAATGGCTGGATTTGGGATTTTGAATAATACTTCCATGGTCATGAAGGGGTGCTTATACGATTTGTCTCAGTGTAGAAGAAAACAGGTTGTAAAGTAAAGAAGTTACGATTTAAATGTCGCCATGCATGCGCAGATCGCATTTGTGCATGTGCCAAAAATAACTGCGCTTTCACAGATGGACTTAATTTTTCACCTCTGGAAAACGGCCCCTTTGCCAATTGGCAGATATACTTGATTTTCTTCATCTATGAAAGTCTTTTTGCGTCTTCACTGATGGATTTTTTTTTCGTGTGTGTGTGGTACTTTATACACAAAGCACACTATATATTGTTTTTGTATGTTTTTGCTTATGCACAAAGCACATGATAGACCAGACATCGTAGGGTGTAACAGGGAGTTCGGCCAAAATTTCTGGCATCAACAGATTCAGAAATTGGATCAGCATACCCTGAAACAGCCTCTTATTTTAGTTACAAGTTAAAAAGCCAGTTTTCAGTAAAGAGCTACTGATGATGTCACAACCAGAACTTAGTTCTTCTTGCAGTCTACCTTTAAAGAGTTATTTCTCCCATGTCACACAAAACTGCAGTTGTAGTAAACATCTGAAAAAAGGAAAGATTACACTGGTGGTTCAGGGCATGCATTTCTATAATGTGCAGATGCAAGGTACAGTACTTAAGAATGTGACAAGGTGTTGGAATACAGTGGCAAATATGGCTTTAGAGTGATAAATCTGTTAGCGGTTTTTAGAATACAGCAGGAATGAGTTTTCGAAAGGCCACCAGATTGCAACTGTGGAATGCAGCAGTGACACAATCTGGGAAAGTAGCTGGGCCACATAATTTGGAAAGCGTCAAGGGTGCTAAAATTCATGATGTGGCAGTGTCAGTATAGTTTTAGAATGTGGCAGAGATGCACAATTGAGAAATGTGGGAGACACATAGTTGTGGAACGGGGCAAGGATACATCATTTCATCATGTGTCTTGTCTGCAGTAATTTGGCGTATGGTGGTGATGCACAATTTCAAAATGTGGTTGGGATGCTTGATTTCAGATTGTGGTGGCAACATTCAGTTTCAGAATGTGTGATTGACATGCAGTCTCAGAATGTGGTAGTCACATGCAAATTTCAGAATGAGGCAGGGATGTGCAGTTTTAGAATGTGGCCTGGACATGTAATTCCAGATTATGTCAGTGACACTTTCAGAATGTGGTGGGGGACGTGCGATTTCGGAATATGGTGGGGATGTACATTTTCAGAACGTGACAATGATAGGCAGCATTGGAATGTGAAAGTTTTACGCACAATTTCAGAATGTGGCAGGTAGGTACAGTTTCAGAATGTGGTGGAGACATACAATTTTGGAATGTAGCAGTGATGCACAATTTTGGAATGTGACAGTGATGCAGAGTTTTGGAATGTGGCAGTGACGCACAATTTCAGTACGTGACAGTAATGCACAACTCCGGAATGTGGCAGTGACGTAGTTTCAGAACGTGATGGTGATGCTCAGTTTTGGAAGGTGGCGGTGACCCACAGTTTCGGAATGTGGCAGTGACGTACAATTTTGAAGTGTGGCAGACACACACAATTTTGGAATGTGGTGGTGACGCACAGCTTCTGAATATGCCACTAACACACAACTTCAGAAAGTGATGCTGACGCACAACTTTGGAGTGTGGCGCTGATGCACAACTTCAGAATGTGGTGGTGATGCATAGCTTCAGAATGTGGTGCTGAGGTATACTTTCAGAATGTGGCAGTCATGCATGATTGCAGAATGTGGTGATGCTCAATTTCAGAATGTGACAGTCGCGCATAATTTTGGAATGTGGCGGTGTGCTGATGAGATACCACTTTGGAATGTGGCGGTGACACATAGCTTCAGAATGTGTCATGACGCACAATTTCAGAATGTGGTGGTGACACAATTTTGGAATGTGGCAATGACGCAAAATTTTGGAATGTGGCAGTGACAGTTTTGGAATGTCATGGTGACACAATTTCAGAATATGGCATTGAAACAACTTTGGAATGTGGCGGTTATGTGAAATTTAGAACATGGCTGGGATGCACAGTGTCAGACTGTGGTGGAGATGTGACGTATAATTTTAAAATGAGGGTGTGTACGATTCTTGAATGTGGCAGGGACAATCAGTTTCAAAATAAAATCGTGTGTCCTGTCACATTCTGACAGTGTGGATCCCTACACTATTCCGGTATTGTCAGTCCCTACTAAATTCCTCAACGTGTGTCCCTGTTGAATTCTGAGATTGAGTGTCCCAGCACACTGCAAGATGGCACATCCTGCCACATGCCAAGATTGCATAGCTCTCGCATTCTAAAATTGTTCACAACTTTAACATTCTGTACCTTGGTTCAGAGCTGCATTCCAAAACCACCTCCTGATGCATTCTAAAGTACAGTACCATGCATGTGAATATTATGGAAACCTAAGCACTGCAGCCAACACTCAGTTTTAGTTATTTATTTTTGTTAATAGTTACTGTAAATACAGATGTTACTTGAGAGGAGTTCCTGCAGTAGGTCTTCCATATGCTTTTCAGCACCCTGAGCGTCAAGTGCGCCGCGGTGAACTAGCTAGCAGTCATCAGCAGGGACCGCCCCCTGTCATCAGAAGATGTGACGTCAGCTCGACGATAAAAGGGGGTGGTGCCGCGCCCACCCTCCAGTTCTTTCCCATCATCATGCTAGTTCATCCGACAGACGTGGTAGAACAGCGATCATTCGCTCGCTTTAATTCAATGTTTTTATAGTCTTTTTCTGCTGTTAATTTTTTTTCTCCATCACCTGCGGTGTATGTCATCTGGATTAAAGAAAAAATGCACCAAGTGCGGTGCTCAAATCCCGCACGGGAACGACCACTCCCGCCTCTGTCTGGGGCTGAAGCACAACTCATCTGAGTGTGCCATTTGTCAGGGCTTTAACCAGACCACTCGGACCCATCGCAAGCAGACCCTCGAGGCCCACCTTCTTACTCGGCGGCTAGCTTAGATGGAAAAGGAGCTTCTGGAGAGGTCGTCGCCGGCCCCAGAAAAGAAGAAAAAGAAGGACAAGGAGAAGCACCAGGAGAGAAGTCAGTCTCTTTGGGATGAAACCAACCTTCCTTCGGTCGACCAGAGTGCAGCGTCCTCTTCTAAAACCGTGAGTACCACTCTTCCTCGGCCTTCGTCTACTCTGGTGGGTCGGATGCCCTCTCCTCCTCCTGCCGAGGTGAGCGGGCAGCCGGAGGTCGCCACTTTAGAGGTCCTTGTGTGTTCTCCCACTCAGGGCTTGCATTAGCACTAGTAAAGTGGGAGTCAGTTTGACCTTCTGCTTCAAATGTTGGGGGTCAGAACAGAAAATCTTGATGTCAGAAATTTATGGAGTGGCTTTGTAAAACATTGTCCGATACTTTTTCTGCTAAGGATACCTTTCAATATGCAGGGTCAGTGCTGAAGCACTGCTTTTATTTTTGTGCTTCAAAATCCTCAAAAATCCCATTTGAGGACTTCAGTAGGGGGTTAACGCAAGCCCTGGCCACTAGCAGCACCACCAATAAGCCGCCCCCTGACTCCGTCAGGCGCCCGTACCTGACCGATCAGCCTGACAGCGGTCTTCCTACCGCCACCAGCCCGGTCATGACTGATAAGTCAACCAACGGTATCCCCGTCGACCGTACAGCTGCTTCTACTCTCCCGTTGGGCTCACTTGTGGACCCCAACTCCGGGATGAGTGTGCTCGTGGAGGAATCCTCATCCCGGCCGGTTTCCATCCCCAGGGATTCGCCACCCATTCTCGACCTTTCTCTTCCTACAGGAACACTTCCAGACCTGTCGTTGGGGTCCCTCCTGGAGCTCCCCCCTTTGCCAGGCTCTATCCTGCCGCCGGATCCCCTCCTTCCCAGGGACCTGTCGCCAGACCTACAGTATGACTTACAGGCATGGACCCGCCTCCTTTGGGACCCTCTGCCCTTTGCCTGATCCTTTGCTGCGTCCCAGCGGCCCTTCGCCTCCCCCAGCTGGGCCTTCAGCTCCTCCTGCTGGCCTCTCTGGTGGTTTCCCGGTGCCTGAACCCCACTGTCCGCTGCCGGACCCGTCTCGTCTGACGCCAGGCCTTGTGCCGCCAATGCCAGGTTACCCACCGATGCCAGGCTACCCTACGCCGGGTTACCCAATGCCAGGCTACCCTACGCCGGGTTACCCAATGCCAGGCTACCCTACGCCGGGTTACCCAATGCCAGGCTACCCTACGCCGGGTTACCCAATGCCAGGCTACCCGACGCCTGGATACCCTTTGCTGGGCTTCTCTGGTTACCAGTACCCATACTGCCACCCCCCCCCCAGCTACCCATCATACGCTGGGTATCCCGGGTTTCAACCTCCTCCTCCACCTCTACCGACTGACCGTGATGCCATCCCGGCGTGGTGGCAGGATGCCAAGACGCAACTCCTGACTGAGCTAAAACAGTCCCAGCCTCAAGGGGGCACCCTCCCAGTCCAGTGCCCTCCGGCCGCGCCTCGGGCTCACTCCCAGTGGGTGATATTGGAGTAGATACCATTCTGCTCAGCAGACCGGAATCCTCAGAGTCAGGCGAGGACTCAGACGGTGATCAGTCATCCTCCTGCTGAGCCTCAACCTAGAGAGTCCCCTAAACCCCCCCCCCACCGAGGTCCCTTCTTTCAGGGAGCTCTTACGGACTATTCAAAAGGCTTCAGGATGGCCGTCTAAGGAACTAGATCCTCAATGTAAAAGGCTAACTGAGCACCTAGACCTTGCCAGTCTGGACCCTCTCCCTATGGATGGGTCCACATGAGGGTCTTGCATCCACTATATGGCAGCAGCCGTCTTCTATCCCTGCAGTCTCAAGAAAAGCGAATAGAACCTACTTTCTCCCTGAAGGGATCTCCCACCTCACTTCGCAAGCTAAAGATGACTCCATGGTCATCACAGCTGCCCATCACCACTCAGCCCAACCGAAACATGTCAGCTCCTCTCCTCTGGACAAGGACTCTAAACAGCTGGACCAATATGGCAGAAAGATTTATGCCTCGACCACCTGTGCTATTCGGCCACTTAATTACGTCTTGCACATGGTGGCATTCCAGAAGTCCTCTCTTTCGGAGCTGGAGAAGGATCTGCAGGACGTCCCTGACGAACAGCTCAGAGCCAAGTTACTGGAGAAAGTGAGGATGAATAAGGGACCTGCCGGCACACACTTTGGGCCACATATGATTCAGTGGACTCTGTGGCTCAGGCTGCGGCCTCGGGGATCTGCCTTAGGCATCTAGCCTGGCTGCGCCTGGCAGGTCTGGCACAGGACGTACAGTCCACTCTTTTGGACACGCCTTTCAGAGAGTCCTGTTCTCTTTGGCACCGACGTGAAGTATATCATTACCGGGCTGTAGGAGAGTGGTAGGTCCTTAAGAGACGCACACTCCATGTACTGGTCTGGTCAGAAGAAGCAGCCTTTTCGTCTCAAAAGAAACTGGAACAAAAATCAGAACCAGGGCAAACGTCAAACCAAACGTGCCATTGGCTCAGGAGCACAACCTCCTCAGGCCAAATCTGCCAAGGTGGCCTCAGGAGCAAAAGCTCCCCTCCACGTCCTAACTCACTTCCCCTCCTCCCGCTCCCTCCGTCCCCCACGGAGAAACCGGTAGGGGGGAGGTTCGGCCTACACCTGGCAGGGTGGAAGGCCATCACCACATATGGATGGGTGTTTATAGCTCATACAAAGAGGTCACTCCATCGAGTTCCTGCAGATTCCTCCAGCAAATCCTCCGAGAAGGTTACCCGTTGGATCATATCCCCATTGTCCATCAAGAGATTCGGGCTCTACTCCAAAAAGCTGCCATAGAACCCGTTCCTCTGGATCAAATAGGAAGGGAATTTTACTCCCACTTCTTCCTAGTTCCGGAAAAGACGGGGGACCTGAGACTGATCCTAGACCTCAGCATGCTAAACCACTTTATGGAGTACAAGTGGTTTCGCATGCTGACTCCCAAGGGACTCCTACCCCTGCTCCTATGAAACACTTGGCTGTGCTCCCTGAATATGCATGATGCCTACCTTCATATGCCTATCCTTCCGGCCCACCGCCTCCTTCTCTGGTTCTCCTTTTTGGAAAACTATTTCCAATTCAAGGCACTCCCATTTGGCCTGTCCTCAGCCCCCCCCCCCGAGTTTTCAGCAGGTGCTTAGCGGTGGTAGCGGCTTTCTTCTGCCACAGGGGCATATACGTGTTTCCATACCTGGACAATTGGCTCTTTTCAGCCTCATCCCCGGACAGCCGGAAGGAGTCTCTCTCCTTCACTCCGGATCTGTTTTCGCACCTGGGAATTTTGGTCAACCTACCCAAATCCCAGTTAGTACCCTCCCAGCACCTCCAATTTATTGGAGCGGTGCTGGATGCTGTCCAGAGCAAAGCCTTCCTACCACTAGACTGAGCAGAGACCCTAGTCTCACAGGCCACCTTGGTTGCCAAGTCTCGGTGGACCCCAGCTCGCTCCGTGCTTCATCTCTTGGGTCTTATGGCTGCTGCCAATCCAACTGTCTCCTTGGCCAGGCTGCACATGAGGGTCACCCAGTGGTCTCTTCGGGTCCAGTGCGATCAATGATTGAACAACATGGACCAGTTGGTCATGATCTCCAGCAGCCTACGGAAAGATCTCCTCTGGTGGCAGGATCTCACCAACTTGTTGGTGGGGGCCCCCTTCCACTTCCGGGCTCCTTCCCAAACCTTTACTTCAGATGCTTCCAATACAGGTTGGGGAGCTCATCTGGGGGATCACAAAACGTAAGGTTCTTGGTCTCCAGTGGAGGAGAATCTTCACATCAACATCCTGGAGACCAGAGCAGTGCTCTATGCTCTCCAGGCCTTCCAGTCATTATTTTGTCCAGGAACACTTCTCATCCAGACAGACAACATGGCCACTGTCTAGTATATGAACAAACAGTGAGGTACCCAATCGTACCCTCTTTGCAGAGAAGCAATGAGGGTATGGTATGGGGAGATTCAGCACGGCCTGACCTTGACAGCAGTCCACGTGCTGGGAGTTCACAATACCCTGGCGGACAGTCTCAACCGATCAGTAGCCAGGGCTCACGAGTGGGAACTAAAGCAGGAAGTAGTAGAAGACTTGTACCTTCTATGGGGCTGACCAGACCTAGATCTGTTTGCCTCCCCATCCAGTGCAAAACTACCCAGCTTTTGCTTGCTTATTCCTGGGCATGGTGCTTTTTGGTGAGACGCTCTCTCTCTCTCTCTCCTGGACAGGGAGGTTTCTGTACGTGTTTCCTCCCTTTCCTCTCATTCAGAAGGTTCTTTTGAAACTTCAGGCAGAGGGGGCTCATATGATCCTAATCGCTCCTCTGTGGCCCTGGCAGATTTAGTTCCCGCTGTTGCAACAACTAGTTCTAGAACCACCAGTTCCTCTGACGCTTTCTCACGACCTTCTGTCACAGGTGCAGGGCACTCTGGTACATCTGAGTTTCAAGTCTCTTCATCTCCATGCGTGGCACCTGTGGACATAGCGATTTCTCGCTATGGAGTGTCCTCTCAGGTTGCTCAGGTCTTGGTGGAGGCCAGAAAACCCTCTACCAGATCCACTTATGCCGTGAAGTGGAAGATATTTTCCATTTGGGCCACAGCCAAGCACTTGGACCCCTTTTCTTTCTCGGCCTCCCATGTGTTAGAGTGCCTCTTATATCTTTCAGAGTTGGGCCTTAGTTACTCCTCTCTTAAGGTCCATCTCTCTGCGATGTCAGCCTACCACCATCTGGTGTAAGGCAAAACCCTAGCACAGATAGAGGTTTCCAAGACTTTCTTGAAGGGGATCCTTCATCTCAAACCTCCAGTCTGGAACCAGTGTTCTCCCTGGGATCTAAATTTTATGTTGGAAAAACTTACTTTGACCCCTTTTGAACTGGCTGTAAGTTGCGAAATGCGCTTCCTGGCTTGGAAGACATTGTTTTTGGTTGCAGTTGCTTCCACTCAGAGGTTTTCAGAGCTTCAGGCCTTTGTTTGCAGAAAACCTTTATTTGATTTTTCACAAGGACCAGGTGATCCTGCAGACTAATCCTTCTTTTCTTCTGAAGGTTGTTTTGGAGATGACTCTTAATCAGAGTGTTGAACTGCCGGTTTATTTTCCTCAACATTCCAACGGGGGGGGGGTGGAGATAGCTTTCGCACACCCTCAATGTACACAGGATTTTGAGGTACTATACCTCCCTGACTAAGGAGGTTCGAAAGTTGAACCAACTCTTTGTGGCCTTTGCCTCCCAGTGCCAGGGCAAGGCTATCACTAAACAGACTCTTTCCAGATGGCTGGCTAACTGTATCCATTACACTTACCAGAAATACGGGAAAACCCTTCCGGGGGTGGTCAAAGGCCACTCCACCAGAAGCGTGGCCACTTCTGCCGCCTTTTTCAGGATCGTGTCCACTGCATATATCTGTGCAGTGGCCACTTGGTCTTCCGTCCACACCTTCACTAAACATTACAGTCTGGACATTGCCGCTAGGCATCAAGCTGGTTTCGGCCTTGCAGTTTTGCAAGGTCTTCTGTCTTAAGGCAGACCATTAGTTGGCAGGCATCTTCCTCCTCCCAGAACCTCGTCTCTGACTCCTTCTTTTTTAGACTGTTTGAAATTCAGTCCTATACGTAAAGACCTACTGCAGGAACCCTCTCGAAGTAAGATATAGCAAATACATAAGAACTTACCATAACAGTAGATCTTGGAGAGAGGTTCCTGCAGTAAGTCTAGTTTCCCATCCACCTATCCCCCAGCTCCTGGAGTCATTTCCTTTCTCCTGTCTAGTCCTCTGGTTCACCCAGGGCACAGGGTCCCAGGAGTTGTGCCTCCTTTTTTCTACTTCCTATTTCTAGGTCTCCGGTGGAAAAGAACTGGAGGACGGGCGTGGGACTGCCCTCTTTTATAGTCGAGCTGACGTTGCGTCACCTGACGACGGGGGGTGGTCTCCGCTGATGATTGCTAGTTACAAGTTTGCCATGTGGACCTGACGCCAGGGGACGCAGTCCTATATGTGAAGACCTACTGCAGGAACCTCTCTCGAAGATCTACTGTTACGGTAAGTTCTTACGTAACTGCTGTTTTCTTAAACTTTGAGAAATGGGTCCTATAAGGTTGCTGACAGAGAGGATTAGGTTGTGAGTTCTGGTTGTGACATTATCGGTGGCTCTTCGCTGAAACTGGCTTTTTTGAACAAGAAGTGAAACCAGGGTTACAAAATAGTTCAGAACTTCAAAATGAAGCAATGTGGAAACCTAATTTTTGGTATGAGATTCATTGGGGATAGGCCGATTCCAATTCTGCAGTATAGTACTTTTGACTGGACTACCTCCACTATAGGCCCGAGGTCACCTGTGGATCTGCAGTCAGCATTGTCAGTAAAAAGTAATGATCTGTTTTTAAACTACTTTAAAAAAAAAAAAAGGAAAAAAATTAACTGCAGACAAAACAAAACAATCATGTAAAACATCAGTTAGGGTTGACAATTAGAGCAACAAACGTAAGGAAATGCAAAATTAGGGTAAAAAAATCCCCTGAGCTGTGATGAATCCTTTTACTTAACTGTTTGCTAGACCCAATATAGGGTCAGTGAACAGTGCAGGTAAAGGGGTTGCCGCTTTACAGCCATCCTCATATAAGTTAATAAGATTATATCTAGGTTAAGCATTGTCAAGGGGTTGCAGCTGGTCCCTGTTTTGGGTCCACTTACAAGGGAGTTGGCTGTCGGCGATCCCACAGGAAATGCAGCTGGACCTCATCTACTGTAGGATCAGCAAATGGTGTACGTAGGTAAGGGGTTGCTAGCTTTAGTCATCCCCATACAGGTTAGTAGGTTCCCCATATAGGTTAATAGGTTCCTTTCTAGGGTAAAAGGTGGAGGTGAACAAGGGGTACAGCTTTTGAGCCACCCCATCCTAGGTTAAACCACAAGGTTAAAATTGTAGGCTTCCAAGAGAAGCGTAGCAGATTCCTGTGTAGGGCAAGCTGGATGGGTAACAGGTGCTATATAGGTACTCTGTACATGGGGGTTAGAGCAGCAAAATATAAACTAAACATAACTCTGGTATTGTTTGCATCAATCCTACCTGTACCAGCTTGTTTGCATCTATGTCTTAAGTTACTGTTGTACTGTGTTATACTGTTATACTGTGTATTTTCGTTTGTCTTACTGTGACAAGGTACCTTTGTAAATGAGCCTGTGGCGCAAAGGTTTTCCAAACTGTTGTCTAAATAAATAAATAAAATAAATAAAATGTGGAGTGGTGGGTTACTGAGAGGGCATGAGAGTGGTGGATAAAGTAGTGCGTTGCAGGGGTGTGGGGCGGTATGGTTTTGGGTGCTGTCTGGGAGGTATGGGGTGCGTAGTCTTTAGGAGCCTAGGTCAGCCGAGGGTAGACATGTGGCAGCTCAGAAAGGAGTTAGGAGCATTAATGGAGAGAGGATATCTGAATGGGGAGTGGGAGGAGCGAGGTGAGGGGAACGGGGGGGGGAGGAGTAGTGTTGGAGCCTAGATGAGGTGGAGACTCTGGCAAGGGGGGTCAAAGGGGAACTAAAGCAGACTTCCTGGGTCCCTCTTCCCCAGGAGGAAAGGGGGCCTAGAGGAGGGGGATGGGGAGTAACGGTGGAGCCCAGATGAGGTGGAGGGTTTGGTGAGGGGGAGGTAAAGCAGACTCTGAGTCTCTCTTCCCCAGCAAAAAAGGGGGCCTAGAGAATGGGGTGAACACTTATAGGAGGAACAGGGAGAGTGTGGAAAGATGGGGAGTGGGAGCACCCCCAGTAGTGCTGGTGTGGAATAGATTCCTCCTACAGACTAGGGAGGGTACAGGAAGGACCTGGGTGAAGGAAAGGGGGAAACAGCTGGCAGGGGTGTTGAGGACTAGAGGAGACCACGGTGGGGAGGGTAATGGGGTATGTAGGGGAAGGAATAGGCTGCAGGAAGGGGGAGGCAGGCAGGGAGAACAGTGAGGAGGCGCAGGGGTCTAGATGGGGATTAGACAGGAGGAAAGTAAGGTTCAGGAGTGGGAACCCAGACATGCGGGGGGTAGGACAAATGGGATGGGAAGAGGGGACTGGGGGGTTGTGATCTTGGGAGCCTCCATAGTAAAGGGAGTAATATGGAGTGACACTGGAGCGAAGGCAAACTGCAGAAGTGTACAGTGTATGCTGGGATGACTGCAGGGAGGGTGGGTCCTTGGATAAACAAAAATATGGGAAAGGAAGGGGGGCAGCCGCACATCCTCGTTCACCTGGGTACAAACAACTTGGCTGGGAGTGAGGGTAGGGGTGGTTCAGGAGACGTGCAGGGATGTGACGAGGCTCTGTAGTAAGGTGGGGGGCTCTGTAGCCATCTCAAAGGCACTACCTGTCCCAATGGCCAGCACTACAAGAAAGGCGAGGATAAAGGAGTTCAGTGACTCGCTCAGGGGGTGCTGTAGAAAAGGAGGTATAGGTGGAAGCACCACTTGTAGGTGGCGACCATCACACTCTGTGGTTTCATCTAGGCATGGACAGGGAAAAGATTATGACAAAAACAAGGGTGCTACACTTCAGGAGGGCAGACTACATCAAGATGGGGGAGATTCGGGGCTTCCGGTTCTGAACATAGTAGCACCATAGTCTCCGAGCTCTAGACCCCTCGCAAATAATCCTAAATAATCCTCAGATTTAATTATTGGATTCCTGACTATTTCTTCTCTCGGTAGCAAGCTAAGATGGCTACCAAAGCAGCGAAAGCCAGAGAATCGTAATCTGCTTCACATCAAACAAAATTAAAGCAACTTACTTTGGACGAGAACTTGGAGAGTCAGGCAACCAGGCCGCAAGGCATCGGGTCGTACTCTGAATTGTCTCAGGATTCAGAAGCTGAGGATTCACTACTGTCCTTCAAAACCGGTAGGACTTTAAGTAAAATATTACAGTCGGTCCAAAAGACAGTCATCTTTAGCTGATCTACGGCAGGACGTTCGAAACATGGAGGTAGGGCCCAGAAACCCTGCTGGTGGACCAGGGAGGTTCAGGAGGTGGTGAGAGGAAAGAAGGCGGCCTGTAGGCATTTCAAGTGCTCGAGGAGTGAAGGGGACCGAGGGGAGTACGAGCTGATGGCCAGAAGGGCCACTAGGGTGGTGAGAGCGGCTAAGGCAAGGAAGGAGCAGAACCTGGCCAGGGAAATGAGGAGAGGGAAAAAGGGGTTCTTTAGATACATTGGGGAAAAATGAAGGGTTAAGAGGCAGATTAGCAGGATTAAAACAGGGAAGGGATGGGCACAAAACCGGGGAGCAGGCTGAGGTACTAAATGAGTACTTTGCCTCAGTTTTCACCAATTACCGATCAGCGGTTCTGGGGAGAAGGGGGGTCATCACTGGCAGGAGGGGGACGGCAAAGGGGGGGGATGAGGTAGTGGAGGTGGAAATCACAGCAGAGAGAGAGTGATGGAAGCCCTCAGGTCCCTTAAGATGGAGAAAGCACCGGGGCCAGATAAATTACATCCCGGAGTGCTGAAGGAACTGGCGGATGTCCTGGCGAAACCCCTGGCGGAGATTTTCAGCATCTGTCTGAGGATAGGGTGGGTGCTCCAGGACTGTTAGGTGGCGCATATAGTGCCTATCCGCAAGGAGGGATCAAGGGAGGTGGCAGGGAACTACAGGCCCGTCAGCCTGACATTGGTAGTGGGCAAGGTGATGGAGGGCATTGTCAAGGAGAGGCTAGGGGGAGGACCCTGGAAAAGTCTGGGTGCTTGGATGACAGACCGCATGGATTCGTCCCGGGGAAATCATGTTGGACAAACCTTGTAGCGTTCTATGACTGGATGTCGGACAAACCTTGTAGAGTTCTATGACTGGATGACGAGTGCCTTGGACCTGGGTAGACTGGTGGACGTCCTCTTTCTTGACTTCAGCAAGGTGTTTGACTCTGTTCCTCACGGGGCCTGTTGGATAAGCTGGGAGAAATGGGGGTGGGGAACCAGATGATCAGATGGATAGGCAATTGGCTTCAGGACCGGATCCAGAGGGTTGTGGTTGACGGGTTAGTCTCATCCCCAAGGAGGGTCATTACTGGGGTCCCTCAGGGATCGGTCCTTGGGCCCCTCCTGTTCAACGCGTACGCCTGTGACATAAGGAAGGGTATCAGGAGTGAGATGAGTCTCTTTGTGGATGACTCAAAACTGAGGGTGGTGGTAGATGGGGAGGAGGGGAGGGTGGCCCTACAGGGGGACCTGGGGGCTCTATAAAGGTGGTCTAGAAGGTGGAAGCTAAGGTTCAATGCAGGGAAATGCAAGGTACTGCACCTGGAGCCAGAAACCCGGCCAAGTGCACACCCGGGGAAGCTACAAGTCACGATGGCTGAGAGGGACCTGGGGGTGGTGGTGGATGTCAAGATGAACAACTCGGAGACTTGTAGGAGGGCAGCGGCCAAGGCCAACAGGATGCTGGGATGCATCGCTAGGGGATCACCTCTAGAATGAGGGAAGTGATACTCCCTCTGTGTAACTGCTTGGTGAGTCCGCACCTAGAGTACTATGTGCAGTTTTGGAGGCCACACTTAAAAAGGGACATTGAACTCCTGGGAGAGGGTCCAGAGGAGGGCAGCCAAAATGATATGGGGCTTGGGGGACAGGACCTATGGGGAGAGGCTCGAAGAGCTAAATATGTACACATTGGAAGAGAGAAAGGACCAGTGGGACGTGATAGAGGTCTTCAGGTACATGAAGGAAGTAAATAGGGAGGAGCAATCAGGGTGCTCTGAAGGAAGGAAAGGGGACAACTAGAGGGCATGGGTGGAAGCTGGAGGGGGAGATTCAGGGGAGAAATGAGGAGGTGCTACTTTACTGAGAGGGTGGTGGAGCCATGGAATGCGCTGCCCAGGGGGCTGGTGAAGGCAGAGACGGTGGAGGGGTTCAAGAGGGGGTGGGACAAGTACAGGGGAAGAGTTCTGAAAGCAAAGTCCAGTGCAGTGAGAATATCCGGGACTGGGAAGGGAGAAGCCAGAGAGGGCGAGGGGGCTGCAGAGTCATCTCCCGTGGTGGGGGCTGACCAAACGAGCAGACACGAAAGACCGTTAGGCCTATTCTACTGGCATTTTAGTATGTTAGTAAAGTAACAGACTACTAATAAATTAACCGAAGTATCGGAAGCTCAGGACTCAAATGACAGAGTGTTGCTATATCTACTCAAATAAGACCGAGATATAGGGCCACATAGAAGATCTAGAAAATCGTACCCGGAGAAACAATTTTCGAATCCATGGAATTCCGGAGGACTCAGAGGAGGGGTTCACCACCCCTATAGATTTCATATAGCAAGTGCTTTGCTCTGTAATAGAAGTTCCAATGGATCTGGACATTACAATGAATAGAGCACATTGTTCACTTGTCCTCAAGCACTCCAGCCCAGCGGCACGTCCACGATCCTGGGTGGTCAGAATGGCCCCTTATCAGAGCAAAGAATGGGTGCTCCAGGAGACCTGGAGGCTGAGAAGTCTCAAATACAAAAGTAATCCTATCTATTTTGAGCAGGACTTTTCAACTGCCCTGCAAGTGGAAAGGCAGAAAACCAGGGCTATTCTAAAGGAGATCTGGGAGAAAAAGAATTTATGTGGCCAACTACTTTACCCTACTAGGATCAAACTCCATTTTGATGAAGGCCCAAAAATCTACAACGGGCTGCTGGAACTTCTGCCAATATTACAAGAGTGGAAAATTACCCAACCTGATATGGAAATTGCACAGCTAGAACGAAACATTGCAACCAGCGTTTGAACCATAGCCACAAATGACCCTTCTCGAGCACAACCTAGAACCATGCCGAAATTTCTTGCACAAGATGTCACCAACATTATACGTCGAGCAGACGAGGAAAAAGGCGGATCGAGGTTCTTCTCACTCACCCTCACCAAAACGTTGAAAGGATCAGAGGCATGCACGGTTTGTAGGCTGCACTGGCTGGTCTAGGGACACATACTTACTGAGTTAAGTTCTACCTCCTGAAAATCCTTTTTCCTTGGACTTTTGTACAGTTGATTTCACTAACACATGCTTATATTTGTTAGAAAATTAAGAGAGGTGAGGCTGTGGGAGGTGGGGAATCTCTTCATACTCCTGTACCGAAAACAATTCTATTAAACTTACCCCAATAAAATGTAATGAATAGCCGGACACTGTATAATAAGCGGCATGGGACGATTATTAGATTTTTGGTCTTGGCCCCTCATGGTACCCTTGAAAAATAAAGTAAGTAAAAGCAAGTGATTGTACCCTCTTGGGCAGAAAAGGGGCCTACATGAGAAGAGGGGGATCATCTTTATGCACTTGCAAAAACATTCTGGGACATTAATGGTGGAAGAGGGAGGAGACTACAGGCTTGACTATGCCTCTCCAGATTTTGTTACTCTGGGTAGAGCTCGATGCTGCAGTCATAACTTCCATGTGAGACTCCCCATTGTTACCGGTGCAGATATACAGCCTGTACATCTGGCTGGGACTAATTTCCCTTAAAGTCCAGGAGAATCGAGCCATCTACTTGACTCTTAATTCTCCACTCCAGGTAGAGCACAGTCACCACCAGCTCACTTGGACCTTTAGGGTACCTATTGAATGGTTCCCCTACCTTGGAGGTCATATTGTATATAGTTTCTCCTCCGAGGATGGCCTTCATATTAGGAGGGCCTCCGCAGGGGGGAGCTTTCTTGCAAATGTTACTGTATGTTGGTTATGTTAAATGTTTGCTGGAAGTTTTACAGATTAATGCCATACTAGTAGGATTGGAGTATACTGAGAGTGGGGGGGTTCTGGAGGGCCGAGAGTACTGCTGTTCTTTTGAGAGTAAGAGGGACATGGGCAGATCTGGGGCTAAATTAGAATTAGGAGATGAGGAGATCCTGAACAGAGCAAAGCCCCTATGAACAGTTTATTTTCATTTACTACAAAAATATGGGTGATAGTCTGGAGATCACCGTAGTTTCACATAATGTGAATGGGTTAAACAATCCAGTAAAGAGACGGAAGGTGCTCTCGGCCATCAGGAAACATTCTCCCTTTGCTATATTTTTACAGGAAACGCATCTTAGTAAATCAAAGCATACTAACCTCGGAAACTTTGTTTTTTCTCATGTGGTAGCCTCATCATATGGGAAAGGGAAAAGACGGGGTACCGCCATATTAATCACTCGGGGATCCCACCTGAATGTTTCCTCCACATACACTGATCTGGAGGGACGTTTGGGAATTCTGGTAGGAACACTAGAGGGCACCCCAATTACACTCGCTTCAATCTATATCCCCTCAGGCTCTGCAATTGCCACAATAAAGGTCCTGCTGCATAAAATTACTGAACTGCACACAGGAACTTTAATAGTAGGTGGTGATTTAAACTAAATAATGGGTCAGATAGATTGCGTGGCCTGCTCAGCCCTAGAGTGCACTGCCGTGATACAAGATCCTCAGCTGGCTGTCCCCTGGACATCCCACGGGTATGCGCCAACTCAGGCAAGCATTCCTTTAAATACTCTGCCCCGCACTTATGGAACACTCTCCCAGCAAACCTGGTCAGCAGGCCTTCTCTCCAAGGCTTCAAGCTGGGCCTCAAGGTTCACCGCCTTGAACTCGGCCTCTGTGGCTGTAATCGTTAGCCCCCGCTTATACACTCATTCCCCTTCCTACATAGGTCTCAGTTGTGACTACAGTATTCCATGCTCATTCCTATCAGTGTGTCTGCTGTGACTACTGTTACCCCAGTGTATTGTGCCAAATGTATAAATCATAATGTATCTTATCCAGTGTATGTAACTTTGCATTATGTAACTAATCCCGGGTCGCCTCTGAAAAAGGGACCTCTGGTCTCAGTGGGTTTACCCGGTTACCAAAATTTAAATAAATAACATCTAATCCTAGGCATCGTAGAGCAACTCCAGCCAGTAAAATAATAAAAAGCTACATGCGTAGGACCTTGTGGGTAGATGCCTGGAGATGCCTACATCCCGGGCAAAGAGAGTACACATATCTCTCCCCCCCCCCCCCATAATCCTATGCCCGACTGGATCATTTCCTGGTTTCAGGCGAGCACCGTTTCAGAATGGTGGATTGCGCACATACCCCGACTCTGTCAGATCATTCCTATCTCTCCCCCTGAAAATGGAATGGGGCTCTCTGTTCATAGACACATGCTTTGGACATTCCGTAATTATTTATTGAATCTAAAAGAATTTACAGAACTTATCAAAAAAATGTATAATCCCAGCAGATTACTAGAGCCACACTTTGGGACACCATAAAAGTGGTATTGAGGGGGAAATGATTAAATATGCAGCCCATTATAAAAAAACAACAAAAGATGTAGTTGGAAAGGCTCCAAAAACAACTCCATGACCTTCAGATTGCCCATGCTGGAGGGGAGGAGACTGCATGGCCCTTGTTATAAATCGACAAACAACAAATCTCAAAAAAATAATTGATACTAAAACAGAACAGGCATTGCAGCGCCTCCGTCAAAAATACCATGAAATGGGACCAAGGGCAGCCCGGCTACTAGCCCACCGCTTGTGTCAGCAGACCTCCCAATCCGCAATAGCAAAGGTAAGGGACCCCAAAACAGGCCATCAGGGGAAGCATCCCAAGCAAATTCTAAACTTGTTTAGAGAATACTATTGTACCCTATACACTCCGGAGCAAACGGCAGATGATTCCAAGATACAGGCTTATCTTTCAAAGCTCAAACTGCCGAGGCTTACCCCTGAACTTAGGACGCAAATAGATAAGCCATTCTCCTTGCTGGAGCTGACCAAAGTAATAGCCTCTTTAAAATCCTGTAAGACTCCGGGACCCAACGGGTACACTCCTGAATTTTTTAAATTCTTTTAAAAAGAGTTGGAAACACCTCTCCTGGCTGTCTGCAGAGCCTCTCAGGAGGGAAAAGATTTACCTCAGACCTGAAATTATGCTGTAATCACTAGTATACCGAAGCCGGCTAAAGATATAACTCCGTGCAAATCATATAGGCCTAGATCTATGTTGAATATAGATTATAAACTATATACAACTATATTAGCAAAACATTTGGAGGAGGTTCTTCCCAGGCTTATTGATTATGACCAAACTGTCTTTGTTCCCGGCCGGCAGACACAGGACAACAGCAAGAGGATTCAGACTCTCCTACATCATGCCGTGCGGTTGGGGTCTCCCTTCCTGCTTTTAAGTCTGGACGCAGAGAAGGCCTTTGACCAGGTGGCATGAAATTTCCTGGGTCTGACACTTGGAGCATTTGATTTTTTCAGTGCATTTATCAGACTCATTAACAAAATGTATTCAAACCCAAAGGCATACATCAAAATAAATGGGGAATTGTCTGTACCCATATCGCTGCTCCGGGGCACCAGGCAGGGATGTCCCCTCTCCCCACTCCTATTCGCTTTATATTTGGAGCCCTTGGCACAAGATCTGAGGCAAAGAGAGGAGATAGAGGGCTTGCAGATAGGGGGAGAGAATCATAAACTAGCTTTGTATGCAGACTATCTTTTGATCTATCTTAAAAACCCAGAACAGGGTTTAACCCCACTATGGGACACATTAAAGGAATTCGGTCTGCTGGCTGGATATAAGGTAAATACCAATAAAACACAATTGTTGGCGATTTCATACTCATTCGATTAAAATAAAAGATGCTTTCCCCTTTAAATGGGATAGTGGTCATCTTAAATACCTCAGAGTCTATCTGTCTTTAGACAGCACCCAGATTTTCCAACTTAACTATGCCTCTATTCTAGAACAACTAAGAGTAGACTTGGAGAGATGGGTGCTTATACCACTCCCAGTGGTGCAGAAAATTGAAGCGGTTAAAATGGTTTTACTCCCCAAGTTCCTGTATTTATCACAGACATTGGCAATATATATATATATCTCTATATATATATATATATACATACTAAACATATACTTTAACAGGATAAATAGGGGGATCTCACTTTATCTGAGGCCTTCAGAGGCCTAGAGTTTGTTTCTCAGTGTTGCAGATTCCAAAGGGAAGGGGGGCTTTCCCTTCCTAACTTAAAACTGTATCATAAAGCATCCCAACTCCGCACAGTGTTTTACTGGCTATCCACCGAATATATAGCTAAGTGGAAAACTCTGGAGATAGGGAGTCTCCCCAACTTGAACAGACTTATTTTAGCTGGGAGTGGGGCTCTCTCCTCCCTGACGGATGGGAATCCATACCCGCATACACTCTAACTAATTGGCAGGAGATTTTGGAAGACAAATCTTTAAAGATACGGAAACCTCTTTTAAAAGCAATCAGACATAAGCAGACCTTTGTCCCAGCCAAATGGGATTCGAGCTTCGATCGTTGGGAGGATAGGGGCCTTTTTTCAATCTGGCACTTTCTTGGGGAGGGAGGAGTGCGACCATTTCAGTAGTTGGTAGATCAGTATTGAATTGTTTGGCAGGACAGATTCAGGTATTTTCAGACAAGGAATTATATTCAGTCTCTTGGTCTCCCTTCCTGGGAGGAAATCCCCCACAGATTCTTTTCCTATTTAAAGCAGCACTGGAGAATCGAGCATCACAAGAGAAGATAATTTCATACTTATATAAAGCTTTTCTCCAGTGGAAGGGAGACACTCCACAAACAATTAGAAGGGCATGGACACAGGATCTGGGTATGCCAATACCGGAGATGGTGTGGTCCAAAGCATTAGAAAGGATACATTGGTGGGTGGCTGCCGTGAGTTGGAGGGAGTTCTCCTGGAAGGTGTTCTCTAGGTATTTTAGGACTCCAGCAATAATGGGGAGATATGGGAAGGGACACACTTCGACCTGTTGGAGGGGCTGTGGCTACTCACTGGCGGCCCATGTCCATATCCTTTGGGATTGTCCTTCCATAGCCCCCTTTTTTCAGGAGCTCCAGCAAGCGTTACATACTGTTTTTGATTCAAACCTTGTCTTAACCACTACACTTGACTATTTTTTTTTTTTTAGACCTCCCTCTTGGATAGAGGGACAGCCAAGTTGTTAAAAATCATGCTTTTGGCAGCCCAAAAAACGACGATTAAAAATTGGCTTACCAATAACACTATCTCTAAAGACCAATGGTATGACCTGATGATATCTGTTTTCAGGATGGAGAGCCTCACGGCTACTCTTAATAAAAGACAGCCACAATTCGAACTTCTCTGGAGAAGATGGGTCATTTACATCATGTCACAGAGGCCTGATTTTGTGCCCTGAATGAAGGTCTGCTGGGGAGGCTGTAACAGTCTGATGTGCTGACAATTAATATATTAGTTTTGTATGCCCAAATAAGACATTTAATTCTTATCTTAGGACTCTATTTATTTAAAACCCAGAAAACTGCTTCTTTACTTTCCTGAGCGAGTAGATTAAATGTAATTGTTCTGTAAGAATTCATTTATAAACTGCTTTAGTTACGCATCGGAGGGATTAGGATCATATATATGAAATTATACTAAAAATTTGGCTCTAGATGAACTATCATAATTCTCTTAATTGGTATTTAAGTTCATAAAGTATGGCACTGAGTGTATTAGTTAATGTTAATGTTGAATGTTTGTGTATGTGTGTTATATTTGAAAAAAATAAAGTAAGTTAAAAAAAAAAAAAAGGATGGAGATTCTGGTTAGACACCTTTGTTGAAATCAGGAAGGAAATGGGGGTAGACCAGAAATGGGACATTATCAAAGAAGGGCTGTTGTTGGCTACTAACAAGTGTGCCAGAATAAAGGACAAAAAAACTAGAGCTAAGAAGCCCAGCTGGTTTGATGAATTAACCCAGGCAGTAAGGAGCAAGAAGGCAGCCTTCAGGAAGTATTAACCGCACCTAGTCAGACAAAGAAATAGGAGCACCAGAGTGGGGGCGGCAGGGTAGCACATACCTGCACTGGAGGCAAGGGAGGGGAGGTGTGGGTAGTACATACTGTACTGAGGCAAGGGAGGCAGGCAGGGTAGTACATACTGTACTGAGGCAAGGGGGCGGGCAGGGTAGTACATACTGTACTGAGGCAAGGGAGGCAGGCAGGGTAGTACATACTGTACTGAGGCAAGGGAGGCAGGCAGGGTAGTACATACTGTACTGAGGCAAGGGAGGCGGGCAGGGTAGCACATACTGTACTGAGGCAAGGGAGGCGGGCAGGTACATACTGTACTGAGGCAAGGAGGCGGCAGGGTAGCACATACTGTACTGAGGCAAGGGAGGCGGGCAGGGTAGCACATACTGTACTGAGGCAAGGGAGGCGGGCAGGGTAGTACATACTGTACTGAGGCAAGGGAGGCGGGCAGGGTAGTACATACTGTACTGAGGCAAGGGAGGCAGGGCAGGTGTACATACTGTACTGAGGCAAGGGAGGCGGGCAGGGTAGTACATACTGTACTGAGGCAAGGGAGGCGGGCAGGGTAGTACATACTGTACTGAGGCAAGGGAGGCGGGCAGGGTAGCACATACTGTACTGAGGCAAGGGAGGCGGGCAGGGTAGTACATACTGTACTGAGGCAAGGGAGGCGGGCAGGGTAGTACATACTGTACTGAGGCAAGGGAGGCAGGCAGGGTAGTACATACTGTACTGAGGCAGGGAGGCGGGCAGGGTAGTACATACTGTACTGAGGCAAGGGAGGCGGGCAGGGTAGTCACATACTGTACTGAGGCAAGGGAGGCAGGCAGGGTAGCACATACTGTACTGAGGCAAGGGAGGCAGGCAGGGTAGTACATACTGTACTGAGGCAAGGGAGGCGGGCAGGGTAGTACATACTGTACTGAGGCAAGGGAGGAGGCAGGGTGGTACATACTGTACTGAGGCAGGGAGGCGGGCAGGGTGGTACATACTGTACTGAGGCAAGGGAGGCGGGCAGGGTGAGTACATGCTGTACTGAGGCAAGGGAGGCGGGCAGGGTGGCACATACTGTACTGAGGCAAGGGAGGCGGGCAGGGTAGTACATACTGTACTGAGGCAAGGGAGGCGGGCAGGGTAGTACATACTGTACTGAGGCAAGGGAGGCGGGCAGGGTAGTACATACTGTACTGAGGCAAGGGAGGCGGGCAGGGTAGTACATACTGTACTGAGGCAAGGGGCAGGCAGGGTGTACATACTGTACTGAGGCAAGGGAGGCGGGCAGGGTGGTACATACTGTACTGAGGCAAGGGAGGCGGGCAGGGTGGTACATACTGTGCTGAGGCAAGGGAGGCGGGCAGGGTGGTACATACTGTACTGGGCAAGGGAGGCAGGCAGGGTGGTACATACTGTACTGAGGCAAGGGAGGCGAGGCAGGGTGGTACATACTGTACTGAGGCAGGGAGGCGGCAGGGTGGTACATACTGTACTGAGGCAAGGGAGGCGGGCAGGGTAGTACATACTGTACTGAGGCAAGGGAGGCGGGCAGGGTGGTACATACTGTACTGAGGCAAGGGAGGCGGGCAGGGTGGTACATACTGTACTGAGGCAAGGGGGCAGGCAGGGGTGGTACATACTGTACTGAGGCAAGGGAGGCGGGCAGGGTAGCACGTACTACTGGGCAAGGGAGGCGGGCAGGGTGGTACATACTGTACTGAGGCAGGGGGCGGGCAGGGTGGTACATACTGTACTGAGGCAAGGGAGGCGGGCAGGGTGAGTACATACTGTGCTGAGGCAGGGAGGCAGGCAGGGTGGTACATACTGTACTGAGACAGGGGAGGCAGGGGTGGTGCATACTGTGCTGAGAGACAGGGAGGCGGGCAGGGTGGCACATACTGTGCTGAGGCAGGGAGGCGGGCAGGGTGGTACATACTGTACTGAGGCAAGGGAGGCGGGCAGGGTAGTACATACTGTACTGAGGCAAGGGAGGCGGGCAGGGTAGCGCATACTGTACTGAGGCAAGGGAGGCAGGCAGGGTAGCACATACTGTACTGAGGCAAGGGAGGCGGGCAGGGTAGTACATACTGTACTGAGGCAAGGGAGGCGGGCAGGGTAGCACATACTGTACTGAGGCAAGGGAGGCGGGCAGGGTAGTACATACTGTACTGAGGCAAGGGAGGCGGGCAGGGTAGTACATACTGTACTGAGGCAAGGGAGGCGGGCAGGGTAGTACATACTGTACTGAGGCAAGGGAGGCGGGCAGGGTAGTACATACTGTACTGAGGCAAGGGAGGCAGGCAGGGTGGTACATACTGTACTGAGGCAAGAGGAGGCAGGAGTGGTACATACTGTACTGAGGCAGGGAGGCGGGCAGGGTGGTACATACTGTACTGAGGCAAGGGGGCGGGCAGGGTGGTACATACTGTACTGAGGCAGGGGGCAGGCAGGGTGGTACATACTGTACTGAGGCAAGCAGGCGGGCAGAGGTGCGTACATACTGTGCTGAGGCAAGGGAGGCGGGCAGGGTAGTACATACTGTGACTGAGGCAAGGGAGGCGGGCAGGGTAGTACATACTGTACTGAGGCAAGGGAGGCGGGCAGGGTAGTACATACTGTACTGAGGCAAGGGAGGCGGGCAGGGTAGTACATACTGTACTGAGGCAAGGGAGGCAGGCAGGGTAGTACATACTGTACTGAGGCAAGGGAGGCAGGCAGGGTGCACATACTGTACTGAGGCAAGGGAGGCAGGGCAGGGTAGTACATACTGTACTGAGGCAAGGGAGGCGGGCAGGGTGAGTACGTACTGTGCTGAGGCAAGGGAGGCGGGCAGGGTGGTACATACTGTACTGAGGCAGGGGAGGCAGGCAGGGTGGTACATACTGTGCTGAGGCAAGGGAGGCGGGCGGGGTGGTACATACTGTACTGAGACAAGGGAGGCAGGCAGGGTGGTACATACTGTACTGAGGCAAGGGAGGCGGGCAGGGTAGTACATACTGTCACTGAGGCAAGGGAGGAGGCGAGGAGGCAGGGTGGTACATACTGTACTGAGGCAAGGGAGGCGGGCAGGGTAGCACATACTGTACTGAGGCAAGGGAGGCGGGCAGGGTAGCACATACTGTACTGAGGCAAGGGAGGCAGGCAGGGTAGCACATACTGTACTGAGGCAAGGGAGGCGGGCAGGGTAGTACATACTGTACTGAGGCAAGGGAGGCAGGCAGGGTAGCACATACTGTACTGAGGCAAGGGAGGCGGGCAGGGTAGTGCATACTGTACTGAGGCAAGGGAGGCGGGCAGGGTGGTACATACTGTACTGAGGCAGGGAGCGGGCAGGGTGGTACATACTGTACTGAGGCAAGGGAGGCGGGCAGGGTAGTACATACTGTACTGAGGCAAGGGAGGCGGGCAGGGTAGTACATACTGTACTGAGGCAAGGGAGGCAGGCAGGGTAGTACATACTGTACTGAGGCAAGGGAGGCGGGCAGGGTAGTACATACTGTACTGAGGCAAGGGAGGCGGGCAGGGTAGTACATACTGTACTGAGGCAGGGGGCGGGCAGGGTAGTACATACTGTACTGAGGCAAGGGAGGCGGGCAGGGTAGTACATACTGTACTGAGGCAAGGGAGGCGGGCAGGGTAGTACATACTGTACTGAGGCAAGGGAGGCGGGCAGGGTGGTACATACTGTACTGAGGCAGGGAGGCGGGCAGGGTAGTACATACTGTACTGAGGCAAGGGAGGCGGGCAGGGTGGTACATACTACTGAGGCAAGGGAGGCAGGGCAGGGTGGTACATACTGTACTGAGACAGGGAGGCGGGCAGGGTAGTACATACTGTACTGAGGCAAGGGAGGCGGGCAGGGTGGTACATACTGTACTGAGGCAAGGGAGGCGGGCAGGGTAGTACATACTGTACTGAGGCAAGGGAGGCGGGCAGGGTAGCATACTGTACTGAGGCAAGGGAGGCGGGCAGGGTGGCATGCATACTGTACTGAGCAAGGGGGCGGGCAGGGTAGTACATACTGTACTGAGGCAAGGGAGGCGGGCAGGGTGGTACATGCTGTACTGAGGCAAGGGAGGCGGGCAGGGTAGTACATACTGTACTGAGGCAAGGGAGGCGGGCAGGGTGAGTACATACTGTACTGAGGCAAGGGAGGCGAGGCAGGGTGGCACATACTGTACTGAGGCAAGGGGCGGGCAGGGTGGCACATACTGTACTGAGACAAGGGAGGCGGGCAGGGGTGAGTACATACTGTACTGAGGCAAGGGAGGCGGGCAGGGTGGTACATACTGTACTGAGGCAAGGGAGGCGGGCAGGGTGAGTACATACTGTACTGAGGACAAGGGGAGGCAGGAGGTGGTACATACTGTACTGAGGCAAGGAGGCGGGCAGGGTAGACATACTGTACTGAGGCAGGGAGGGGCAGGGTGGTACATACTGTACTGAGGCAGGGAGGCGGGCAGGGTGGTACATACTGTACTGAGGCAGGGAGGCGGGCAGGGTGGTACGTACTGTACTGAGGCAAGGGAGGCGGGCAGGGTAGTACATACTGTACTGAGGCAAGGGAGGCGGGCAGGGTAGTACATACTGTACTGAGGCAAGGGAGGCGGGCAGGGTAGCACATACTGTACTGAGGCAAGGGAGGCGGGCAGGGTAGTACATACTGTACTGAGGCAGGGAGGCAGGCAGGGTAGTACATACTGTACTGAGGCAAGGGAGGCGGGCAGGGTAGTACATACTGTACTGAGGCAAGGGAGGCGGGCAGGGTAGCACATACTGTACTGAGGCAAGGGAGGCGGGCAGGGTAGCACATACTGTACTGAGGCAAGGGAGGCGGGCAGGGTAGTACATACTGTACTGAGGCAAGGGAGGCGGGCAGGGTAGTACATACTGTACTGAGGCAAGGGAGGCGGGCAGGGTGTACATACTGTACTGAGGCAAGGGAGGCGGGCAGGGTGGTACAGTACTGTACTGAGGCAAGGGAGGCGGGCAGGGTAGTACATACTGTGCTGAGGCAAGGGAGGGGGCAGGGTAGTACATACTGTACTGAGGCAAGGGAGGCGGCAGGGTGGTACATACTGTCTGAGACAGGGAGGCGGGCAGGGTGGTACATACTGTACTGAGGCAAGGGAGGCGGGCAGGGTAGTGTACTGTACTGAGGCAGGGAGGCGGGCAGGGTGTACATACTGTGCTGAGGCAAGGGAGGCGGGCAGGGTAGTACATACTGTACTGAGGCAAGAGGCGGGCAGGTGGTACATACTGTACTGAGGCAAGGGAGGCGGGCAGGGTAGCACATACTGTACTGAGGCAAGGGAGGCGGGCAGGGTAGTACATACTGTACTGAGGCAAGGGAGGCGGGCAGGGTAGTACATACTGTACTGAGGCAAGGGAGGCGGGCAGGGTAGTACATACTGTACTGAGGCAAGGGAGGCGGGCAGGGTGAGTACATACTGTGACTGAGGCAAGGGAGGCGGGCAGGGTAGTACATACTGTACTGAGGCAGGGAGGCGGGCAGGGTGGTACATACTGTGCTGAGGCAAGGGAGGCGGGCAGGGTGGTACATACTGTACTGAGGCAAGGAGGCGGGCAGGGTAGTACATACTGTACTGAGGCAAGGGAGGCGGGCAGGGTAGTACATACTGTACTGAGGCAAGGGAGGCGGGCAGGGTAGTACATACTGTACTGAGGCAAGGGAGGCGGGCAGGGTAGTACATACTGTACTGAGGCAGGGAGGCGGGCAGGGTGGTACATACTGTCTGAGGCAAGGGAGGAAGGCAGGGTTGTACATACTGTGCTAAGAGCAGGGAGGCGGGCAGGGTGGTACATACTGTACTGAGGCAAGGGAGGCGGGCAGGGTGTACATACTGTGCTGAGGCAAGGGAGGCGGGCAGGGTGGTACATACTGTACTGAGGCAGGGAGGCGGGCAGGGTGGTACATACTGTACTGAGGCAAGGGAGGCGAGCAGGGTAGTACATACTGTACTGAGGCAAGGGAGGCGAGGCAGGGTGGTACATACTGTACTGAGGCAAGGGAGGCGGGCAGGGTGGTACATACTGTGCTGAGGCAAGGGAGGCGAGGCAGGGTGGTACATACTGTACTGAGAGGCGACAGGGGAGACAGCACGGGTGGTACATACTGTACTGAGGCAGGGAGGCGGGCAGGGTGGTACATACTGTACTGAGGCAAGGGAGGCGGGCAGGAGTGGCTACATACTGTACTGAGGCAAAGGGGCGGGCAGGGTGGTACATACTGTACTGAGACAAGGGAGGCGGGCAGGGTAGTACATACTGTACTGAGGCAAGGGAGGCGGGCAGGGTAGTACATACTGTACTGAGGCAAGGGAGGCGGGCAGGGTAGTACATACTGTACTGAGGCAAGGGAGGCGGGCAGGGTAGTACATACTGTACTGAGGCAAGGGAGGCGGGCAGGGTGGTACATACTGTACTGAGGCAGGGAGGCAGGCAGGGTGGTACATACTGTACTGAGGCAGGGAGGCGGGCAGGGTGGTACATACTGTACTGAGACAGGGAGGCGGGCAGGGTGGTACATACTGTACTGAGGCAAGGGAGGCGGGCAGGGTGTGCATACTGTGCTGAGGAAGGAGGCAGAGTGGTACATACTGTACTGAGGCAGGGGAGGCGGGCAGGGTGGTACATACTGTACTGAGGCAAGGGAGGCAGGCAGGGTGGGACATACTGTGACTGAGGCAAGGGAGGCGGGCAGGGTGGTACATACTGTACTGAGGCAAGGGAGGCGGGCAGGGTGGTACATACTGTACTGAGGCAGGAGGCGGGCAGGGGGTAGACATACTGTACTGAGGCAAGGGAGGCGGACAGGGTGGTACATACTGTACTGAGGCAAGGGAGGCGGGCAGGTAGTACATACTGTACTGAGGCAAGGGAGGCGAGGCAGGGTGGTACATACTGTGACTGAGGCAAGGGAGGCGGGCAGGGTAGTCATGCTGTGCTACAGGGCAAGGGAGGCGGGCAGGGTGGTACATACTGTACTGAGGCAGAGGAGGCAGGCAGGGTGGTACATACTGTACTGAGGCAGGGAGGCGGGCAGGGTGGTACATACTGTACTGAGGCAAGGGAGGCAGGCAGGGTGGTACATACTGTACTGAGGCAGGGAGGCAGGCAGGGTGAGTACATACTGTACTGAGGCAGGGAGGCGGGCAGGGTAGTACATCATGTACTGGAGGCAAGGGAGGCAGGCAGGGTGCGCATACTGTACTGAGGCAAGGGAGGCAGGGCAGGGTAGCACATACTGTACTGAGGCAAGGAGGCAGGCAGGGTGTACTGTACTGAGGCAAGGGAGGCGGGCAGGGTGAGTACATACTGTACTGAGGCAAGGGAGGCGGGCAGGGGTGGTACATACTGTACTGAGGCAAGGGAGGCGGGCAGGGTAGTACGTACTGTACTGAGGCAAGGGAGGCGGGCAGGAGTGCACATACTGTACTGAGGCAAGGGAGGCGGGCAGGGTAGTCATACTGTACTGAGGCAAGGGAGGCGAGGCAGGGTGGTACATACTGTACTGGAGGCAGGGAGGCGGGCAGGGTAGTACATACTGTACTGAGGCAAGGGAGGCGGGCAGGGTAGTACATACTGTACTGAGGCAAGGGAGGCAGGCAGGGTAGTACATACTGTACTGAGGCAAGGGAGGCGGGCAGGGTAGTACATACTGTACTGAGGCAAGGGAGGCGGGCAGGGTAGTACATACTGTACTGAGGCAAGGGAGGCGGGCAGGGTAGTACATACTGTACTGAGGCAAGGGAGGCGGGCAGGGTAGTACATACTGTACTGAGGCAAGGGAGGCAGGCAGGGGTAGGTACATACTGTACTGAGGCAAGGGAGGCGGGCAGGGTAGCATACTGTACTGAGGCAAGGGAGGCGGGCAGGGTAGTACATACTGTACTGAGGCAAGGGAGGCGGGCAGGGTAGTGCATACTGTACTGAGGCAAGGGAGGCGGGCAGGGTAGTACATACTGTACTGAGGCAAGGGAGGCAGGCAGGGTAGTACATACTGTACTGAGGCAGGGAGGCGGGCAGGGTGGTACATACTGTACTGAGGCAAGGGAGGCGGGCAGGGTGGTACATACTGTGCTGAGGCAGGGAGGCGGGCAGGGTGGTACATACTGTACTGAGGCAAGGGGAGGCAGGCAGGGTGGTACATACTGTACTGAGGCAGGGAGGCGGGCAGGGTAGTACATACTGTACTGAGGCAAGGGAGGCGGGCAGGGTGGTACATACTGTACTGAGGCAAGGGAGGCGGGCAGGGTAGTACATACTGTGACTGAGGCAGGGAGGCAGGCAGGGTGGTACATACTGTACTGAGGCAGGGAGGCGGGCAGGGTGGTACATACTGTACTGAGGCAGGGGGCGGGCAGGGTAGCACATACTGTGCTGAGGCAAGGGAGGCGGCAGGGGTAGCACATACTGTACTGAGGCAAGGGAGGCGGGCAGGGTGGTACATACTGTACTGAGGCAAGGGAGGCAGACGGGGTGGTACATACTGTACTGAGGCAGGGGAGGCGGGCAGGGTGGTACATACTGTGCTGAGGCAAGGGAGGCAGGCAGGGTGGCATACTGTACTGGAGGCCAGGGGGCAGGCAGGGTAGTACATACTGTACTGAGGCCAGGGAGGCAGGCAGGGTGGCACATACTGTACTGAGGCAAGGGAGGCAGGGGGTAGTACATACTGTACTGAGACAGGGAGGCGGGCAGGGTAGCTACATACTGTACTGAGACAGGGAGGCAGGCAGGGTGCACTGTACTGAGGCAAGGGAGGCGGCAGGGTAGTACATACTGTACTGAGGCAAGGGAGGCGGGCAGGGTAGTACATACTGTACTGAGGCAAGGGAGGCGGGCAGGGTAGCTACATACTGTACTGAGGCAAGGGGCAGGCAGGGTAGCACATACTGTACTGAGGCAAGGGAGGCAGGCAGGGTGGTACATACTGTACTGAGACAGGGAGGCGGGCAGGGTGGTACATACTGTACTGAGGCAAGGGAGGCAGGCAGGGTGGTACATACTGTGCTGAGGCAAGGGAGGCAGGCAGGGTGGTACATACTGTACTGAGGCAAGGGAGGCAGGCAGGGTGGTACATACTGTACTGAGGCAAGGGAGGCAGGCAGGTAGCACATACTGTACTGAGGCAAGGGAGGCGGGCAGGGTGGTACATACTGTACTGAGGCAAGGGAGGCGGGCAGGGTGACATACTGTACTGAGGCAAGGGAGGCGGGCAGGGTAGTACATACTGTACTGAGAGCAAGGGAGGCGGGCAGGGTGAGTACATACTGTGTACTGAGAGCAAGGGAGGCAGGCAGGAGTAGCACATACTGTACTGAGGCAAGGGAGGCGGGCAGGGTGGTACATACTGTACTGAGGCAAGGGAGGCGGGCAGGGTAGTACATACTGTACTGAGGCAAGGGAGGCGGGCAGGGTAGTACATACTGTACTGAGGCAGGGAGGCAGGCAGGGTGTGTCATACTGTACTGAGGCAAGGGAGGCGGGCAGGGTAGTACATACTGTACTGAGGCAGGGAGGCGGGCAGGGTGGTACATACTGTACTGAGGCAAGGGAGGCGGCAGGGTAGTACATACTGTACTGAGGCAAGGGAGGCGGGCAGGGTAGTACACTGTGCTACAGAGGCAGGGAGGCGGGCAGGGTGGTACATACTGTACTGAGGCAGGGAGGCAGGCAGGGTGGTACATACTGTACTGAGGCAAGGAGGCGGGCAGGGTAGTACATACTGTACTGAGGCAAGGGAGGCAGGCAGGGTAGTACATACTGTACTGAGGCAAGGGAGGAGGCAGGGGTAGTACATACTGTACTGAGAGCAAGGGAGGCAGGCAGGGTAGCACATTCTGTACTGAGGCAGGGAGGCGGGCAGGGTGGTACATACTGTGCTGAGGCAAGGGAGGCGGGCAGGGTAGTACATACTGTACTGAGGCAGGGAGGCAGGCAGGGTAGCACATACTGTACTGAGGCAGGGAGGCGGGCAGGGGTAGTACATACTGTACTGAGGCAAGGGAGGCGGGCAGGGTGGCACATACTGTGCTGAGGCAAGGGAGGCGGGCAGGGTAGTACATACTGTACTGAGGCAAGGGAGGCGGGCAGGGTGGTACATACTGTACTGAGGCAAGGGAGGCAGGCAGGGTGGTACATACTGTACTGAGGCAAGGGAGGCGGGCAGGGTGTAGTACATACTGTACTGAGGCAGGGAGGCAGGCAGGGTGGCACATACTGTACTGAGGCAAGGAGGCGGGCGGGGTGGTACATACTGTACTGAGGCAAGGGAGGCAGGCAGGTGGTACATACTGTACTGAGGCAAGGGAGGGAGGCAGGAGGTGGTACATACTGTACTGAGGCAAGGGAGCAGGCAGGGTAGTCATACTGTACTGAGGCAAGGGAGGCAGGGTGGTACATACTGTACTGAGGCAGGGAGGCGGGCAGGGTGGTACATACTGTACTGAGGCAAGGGGCGGGCAGGTGGTCATACTGTGCTGAGGCAAGGGAGCGGCAGGGTGCATACTGTACTGAGGCAAGGGAGGCGGGCAGGGTGAGTACATACTGTGCTGAGGCAGGGAGGCGGGCAGGGTGGTACATACTGTACTGAGGCAAGGGAGGCAGGCAGGGAGTGGCACATGCTGTACTGAGACAGGGAGGCGGGCAGGGTGGTACATACTGTACTGAGAGCAGGGAGGCAGGCAGGGTGTACTGCTGTACTGAGGCAAGGGAGGCGGGCAGGGTGGTACATACTGTACTGAGACAAGGGAGGCAGGCAGGGTGGTACATACTGTACTGAGGCAAGGGAGGCGGGCAGGGTCACATACTGTACTGAGGCAAGGGAGGCGGGCAGGGTGGTACATACTGTACTGAGGCAAGGGAGGCGGGCAGGGTGTACATACTGTACTGAGGCAAGGGAGGCGGGCAGGGTGGTACATACTGTACTGAGGCAAGGGAGGCGGGCAGGGTGGTACATACTGTACTGAGAGCAAGGGAGGCGGGCAGGGTGGTACATACTGTACTGAGGCAAGGGAGGCGGGCAGGGTGGTACATACTGTACTGAGGCAAGGGAGGCGGGCAGGGTGGTACATACTGTACTGAGGCAAGGAGGCAGGGCAGGGTGGTACATACTGTACTGAGGCAGGGAGGCGGGCAGGGTGAGTACATACTGTACTGAGACAAGGGAGGCAGGGAGTGGTACATACTGTACTGAGCAGGGGGGGGCAGGGTAGTACATACTGTACTGAGGCAAGGGAGGCGGGCAGGGTAGTACATACTGTACTGAGGCAAGGGAGGCGGGCAGGGTAGTACATACTGTACTGAGGCAAGGGAGGCGGGCAGGGTAGTACATACTGTACTGAGGCAAGGGAGGCGGGCAGGGTAGTACATACTGTACTGAGGCAAGGGAGGCGGGCAGGGTAGTACATACTGTACTGAGGCAAGGGAGGCGGGCAGGGTAGTACATACTGTACTGAGGCAAGGGAGGCGGGCAGGGTAGTACATACTGTACTGAGGCAAGGGAGGCGGGCAGGGTAGTACATACTGTACTGAGGCAAGGGAGGCGGGCAGGGTAGTACATACTGTACTGAGGCAGGGAGGCGGGCAGGGTAGTACATACTGTACTGAGGCAGGGAGGCGGGCAGGGTGGTACGCATACTGTACTGAGGCAGGGAGGCGGGCAGGGTGGCACATACTGTGCTGAGACAAGGGAGGCAGGCAGGGTGGTACATACTGTACTGAGGCAAGGGAGGCGGGCAGGGTAGTACATACTGTACTGAGGCAGGGAGGCGGGCAGGGTGGTACATACTGTACTGAGGCAAGGGAGGCGGGCAGGGTAGTACATACTGTGCTGAGGCAAGGGAGGCGGGCAGGGTGATGCTGTACTCAGAGGCAAGGGAGGCGGGCAGGTGGTACATACTGTGCTGAGGCAAGGGAGGGAGGCAGGCGAGGTGGTACATACTGTACTAGAGGCAAGGGAGGCGGGCAGGGTGGTACATACTGTACTGAGGCAAGGGAGGCGGGCAGGGTGTACATACTGTACTGAGGCAAGGGAGGCGGGCAGGGTAGTACATACTGTACTGAGGCAAGGGAGGCGGGCAGGGTAGTACATACTGTACTGAGGCAAGGGAGGCGGGCAGGGTAGTACATACTGTACTGAGGCAAGGGAGGCGGGCAGGGTAGTACATACTGTACTGAGGCAAGGGAGGCGGGCAGGGTGGTACATACTGTACTGAAGGCAAGGGAGGCGAGGCAGGGTAGTACATACTGTACTGAGGCAAGGGAGGCGGGCAGGGTAGTACATACTGTACTGAGGCAAGGGAGGCAGGCAGGGTAGCACATACTGTACTGAGGCAAGGGAGGCAGGCAGGGTAGCACATACTGTACTGAGGCAAGGGAGGCGGGCAGGGTAGCACATACTGTGACTGAGGCAAGGGAGGCGGGCAGGGTGGTACATACTGTGCTGAGGCAAGGGAGGCGGGCAGGGTGGTACATACTGTACTGAGGCAAGGGAGGCGGGCAGGGTAGTACATACTGTGCTGAGGCAAGGGAGGCGGGCAGGGTGGTACATACTGTACTGAGGCAAGGGAGGCGGGCAGGGTGGTACATACTGTAGCTGAGGCAAGGGAGGAGGGCAGGGTGTACATACTGTACTGAGGCAAGGGAGGCGGGCAGGGTGGTACATACTGTGCCTGAGGCAAGGGAGGCGGGCAGGGTGGTACATACTGTACTGAGGCAAGGGAGGCGGGCAGGGTGAGTACATACTGTGCTGAGGCAAGGGAGGCGGGCAGGTGGTACATACTGTGCTGAGGCAAGGGAGGCGGGCAGGGTGGTACATACTGTGCTGAGGCAAGGGAGGCGGGCAGGGTGGTACATACTGTACTGAGGCAAGGGAGGCAGGCAGGGTGGTACATACTGTACTGAGGCAAGGGAGGCGGGCAGGGTGGTACATACTGTACTGAGGCAGGGAGGCGGGCAGGGTAGCACATACTGTGACTGAGGCAAGGGAGGCGGGCAGGTGGTACATACTGTGCTGAGGCAAGGGAGCAGGCAGGGTGGTTCATACTGTACTGAGAGCAAGGGAGGCGGGCAGGGTGGCTCATACTGTACTGAGGCAAGGGAGGCGGGCAGGGTAGTACATACTGTACTGAGGCAAGGGAGGCGGGCAGGGTAGTACATACTGTACTGAGGCAAGGGAGGCGGGCAGGGTAGTACATACTGTACTGAGGCAAGGGAGGCGGGCAGGGTAGTACATACTGTGCTGAGGCAGGGAGGCAGGCAGGGTAGTACATACTGTACTGAGGCAAGGGAGGCGGGCAGGGTAGTACATACTGTACTGAGGCAAGGGAGGCGGGCAGGGTAGTACATACTGTACTGAGGCAAGGGAGGCAGGCAGGGTAGTACATTTGACTAATGCCAAGAGAGAGCTGCAGTTAGCAGAGGGAGTCCAAATGGAGGAGAAGGCCTTCTTTCAGTATATTAGAGAAAAGTAGGGTATCAGTTATGGAGTAGTCAAGTTGTAAAGGGAGGGAGTGGGTTTAGAGGGCATTGGGGAGAAAGCAGAAGTACCCACGGGAAGAAGGGAGGAGGAAAAGGGGAGGAGTCATGAACCGGGAGATTAACATTAATAGGGTGAGGAAAGGCTTAAAGGTCCTGAAGGTAGACAAGTCCTTGTGACTGGATAGCATACACCCGAAGGTACTGAGGGAGTTGCCAGATGTGCTGGCAGGTCCCCTGGTGGACCCTAATACCTCTCTGGAGATGGGGGAGGTACCCTTGTACTGGAAGACCGCACATGTAGCGCTGCTGCACAGGAATGGGCCGCGGGACTACTCGGGTAACTATCGGCTGGTCAGTCTGGCCTCAGTAGTGGGGAAACTCATGGAAACCATACTGAAGGAAAGACTGGTTATCTTTCTGTAAGAAAATGGGCTTAGAGAGGCAACATGGGTTTGTGTCAGGGTGGTCTTGCCAGACCAGCCTGATTGGTTTCTTCGACAGGGTCAAGTAGTGGACATCCTGTATCTGAACTTCAGTAAGGTCTTTGACACTGTTTCCCGGAGGACCTTGGGGTTAGGGGCAAAATTGGTTAAGTGGGTAAGAAACTGGCTGCAAGATAGAGGTCAGATGGTAGTGGGGTACTGTGTCAATACCGCGCAGTGACCAAAAAAAATGCGCAGTCAAAACCTGCGCCAGATTAAATAAACTCCAAAACCACACTGCTGTTTTGACTGCACACGGTTATTCCCACGCAGCATTGATGGGACACCGGGTAGTGGTCAGGATGAGGGTGGAATTCTCGACGGCTAGACCAGTCGCTAGCAGGGTCCCACAAGGCTCTGTGATCGGTCCAGTTTTATTTAACATCTTCATCAGTGACATTGCAGACAGGGATAAAGGGAAAGACATGCCTGTTTGCAGATAACACAAAGCTCTTTGGGAGAGTGGACATGGAAGAGGGGGAAACAAAACATTAGGGAAGACCTGGCTACTAAGATTCAGTGCCAAAAGTGTAGGTAATGCACCTGGGGGCAAAACAAATACTGGCTTGTGGGGGGAGTTACTAAGTCAGAGGAAGAGAAGGACTTATGGTGATCATTATGAGTAACCTAAAGCACTGGCACCTAGGAGAGAGCGGCAGTCAAGGCAAATCAGATGCTGGAAGTTACGGCCAGGGGCATTACCAGCAGAAAAGCGCATGTCATTCTGCCACTGTACAGATCACATCTGGAATACGGTGTGCAGTATTGATGCCCTTACTGAAAGACACTCAGCTTACTGGAAATGGTCCAGAGGAAGGCAACCAAGATGATTCAGGATCAGCAAGGCAAACCACACAAGGAGAGACAGAGATCTCAACATGTACTCCCTAGAGAATAGAAGGGAGAGGGGAGACATTATCGAAACGTTTAAATACCTTAGAGATATCAACAGTGAGCTCCGAGGGTCTCTTCAGTCTTAGTGGGAATAAGACTACGAGGGGCACCCTTCAGGGTGGGGTGGGGATTCCAAGGAAATGAGGACGCTTTTCACGGAGGGTGGTGGCGAAATGAAACAAGCTGCCAGAGGAGGTCGTCTACCTGAAGATGGTGGACATCTTCAGAAGAGGATGAGACAGAGTGAAAGGGAAAATTGCATGGTGGGGGGTGGGGTGGAGGGCAAGGCAGAGGGAAAACATCAGTGAGGTGGAGGGGGCAGATCCCTCAGTAGATACTGAGGGGTCTGCAGACTAGATAGACACTGCAAGGCCCTTTTCTGCTGGCTCATTCGTATGTTCATAAGAAGATATGTCCTGACATTCCTTGGGGTTTGAATGATCACACGATGCAGTGTTGGCGCTGCCCTGACAGGGGCACCCAATTGCTTAGTAGTGCTGTGTTAGCATTTTTTGTGTGCCTGGATAGACAGCACCACATTTAGAGCAATGGCAACTCAGCATTATGTAACTGTTCAAATCCTAAGATGCACCAGGCTACAGATCCACCACAGCTAACCCTGCCATTGCATTGCCTTACTTTTTTTGACTTTAACCTTTAACCCTAACAGATGCTTTAATGTCGTGTTTTGCACGGAGTATAAAAATACATTTTACAAATATAATTCACAGTTTACAAAAGTTGCAGTATTTGGGGTACATTTGTGTTTTTTTTTTTTTTGCATTATGTGTTTATGCCCTCCTCCCGTGCTTCGCTGTCCCCCACTCCTTCAGGCTCTACAAGTTCCCTTTGTCCCCACTGACCTTAGCCAGCCCTCCTCAGGTCCTCAGATTGCAGCCGACCCCCGGGATATCCCGGTGTATCCCTATCACCAGGTGAGTCCCCCTCCTCCGAGGGGGAAGGGTACCGGGGAGGGGGAAGACCCCAGCACACACTTCATTAGGGCCCGGGGATGCTGGTGAGGAACAGGAGGCCCTGGCCAGGTACTGGGGGCACTCCGGGAATGGAGAGCGTCATCTTGGTGGGCAGCAAGCAGATTTTCCGCTTTTCCTGTAGAGGTAGCGTCTAACGTCAAGGCGTCGCCAGCGTCTTCCGCCCTTTGAACACCGTACCCGGCTGTATTCTGTGCTCCCAGCCTCCTTGGGAATCAGCCTCTGGCGGAGTATGCAACCCCTACCCACCCCGGAAGGAGAGCTGTCCCCGGACTCTATCCTTCTCTCCCGCCCGACCCTCCGGTAACCTGAGTCCGTTCCCGAACCTGGGTCACCGGCGTCGCAGGTGGAAATCCAACCGCTGCGCCGACGGGCCGGCATTGGGTTATATTTGTGATGAATGGTAGTGACAGAATACACAGAACCCGGCTGTGCCATAAAAAAAAAAAAAAAAGCTAGCTGCAGGTGCATGGCTTTGAGAAATAAGCTAGTAAGAGAAGTTTGAGGGAATGGAGTAAGGATGAACAGCGGATATGGAGAGGAAGGCTGTTCAATACAGTAAGTAGGTGGATAGAGAAGGCGGATTGGCCTGTTGTAGATTTGCAGAGAAGAATATGGATGGAGCAAGTATCAGATGAGCGAAGGGAGAGTGAAGAGATTTGGTGGAACAGAGACAAGCCTGGATTAAGCCGGAAAGGAAGGGCATTTTAAAAGACGACTGGCTTCTAAGGAAGGGAGAGGATTTAGTATAAAGAGAGCAATTATGGGTGCGAGGAGGTGCATTAATGGTAAAATATTGGGAGGTATAGAAAAGGGGGTCTGGTCTGGCAAGGATGGACTTAAATACCTGTGTTGTCAAATAGAAACATGATTATCTTGCGGATGATTTCTTGGCAGACCGGGAGTGGAAGGCATGGTTTGTTGTGATACAGTACACCAAGCCTAGGGCTGAACTTTTTTATACATGGCGTCTCTGTGGGTGGTTAAACAGAGATTGTGGTCCAGACACATAACCAGGTTACTTGCCATCCAGAGTTGTGAAGACCACGGTATGATGGAGCTGCGCTAGTCTCTGCCTAGTGCCAGAAGTGATAGAGATGGTCTTTTTTAGCATTGTGGGAGAGCTGGTTTAAATGAAACTAGTGCTGGACGTTGCCAGAGTCCTACTGAAGTGATTGTGCAAGTTCTAGGACCAAGACACCAAATAGAGTACAATGTCATCCATATAGGTGTGGATTTGTAAGGAGACACAGAAAGACGGAAGGTCAGTAATGAAAATGGAGAAGAGGATGGGGCCAAGAATTGAGCCCTGGGGGACACCAGACTTAATGGGAAGAGGGATGGATAGGGTGTCACCAACCTGGATGGACTCCTTATGGTCCAAGAGATACACACGGAACCAACTGGCCACCAGGCCTGACAGCACTGCTTCTCCCCCAACTTATCTAAAAGGAGTGGTGGGCCACTATATCAAAGGTCATAGCCAAGTCAGTGAAAATAGCCATGGTGATTTGGGGAAGGAAAAGAGCTGAGAGTTCAAGATTTTTCTGTACCTTAGACTGGGCTGGAAGGAGTGAGATGGAGTGATCATTCTGGGGTTGCAGTAATCCCCTTTATGGAGGGTGAGGAATTTAGCCTGATTCTAGGACCAGGGGATTTCCCCAAGTTGAAAAGAGAGATTTAGGATAGAGGGGCAGTGATGGCCTGAGCAAAGTGGTGAAGGAGCTTGGGATCCTGGCTGTGAGGGCTGCGCCTCGTGGGGGTGGAAGGGTGGGATGTATTATATACAGTGCTTTTGGTGCACCTTTTATTTCCAAAGTACGTTACAAACAATGAGAGACAGGTAATGAAGTGACTGTGAGGTGCAGTTGCAGCCATTTAACACATTAGCACCAACACACAGCCTTGGGTAGTTGTCTTAACTTGATTTATTGGAAGGGAATTGTTGGCATGGACTCCAAGGAATGTCCCCTACTCTTTCAAAAGATCCTTGGGTTCTTTTACTTCCAGCAGGACAGCACCAGAGATGGGAAGAAGAGACTAGTGTGCTTGGGTTCCAGCATATGTGGTAGGAACCCAAGTCCTGTTGTGGGACTGTCTGGCATAGAGTCGGATATGCTACAGGCTGAGCCACGCTGACACCTGAGAGAAAGTGGGTGGCTTCAGAAGAGATGAGGAAGAAGGGGAGAAGAAGTGGCAGTAGGGGTAGGAGGGCATCGTGGAGGGGGAGCCATCTACAGGAGGGTAAGTGAACTGCAGACCCTCTGTACAGATGGATAAGGTACTCCTTCAGACCAGTAGGAAGTTTCTGCCTAAGGTGGTGTTGGAACTACACTTGAACCAGTCAGTTACCCTTCTTGTACTCTTTCCCAAAACATCCTTTACAGGTTAGCAGAAATTGCACTTCTGGATGTAAAACAAGGCACTAGGCCACTACATGGATCAGACAAAGGGGGTCAGGTCCCAGAGCATACAGCTTTTTGTTACCTGTGGAGAGGATGGCAAAGGTAAACTAGCAGCTAGGAAGACTTCGCTCTCTTTGGATAGCCTCCCGGGTACAGTTCAGTTATGAAAAAGCTGGTAAAATACCTCACAGGGGCCTATGGGCACATTCCACTTGGGGAGCCTCTGCCTCCTTGGCAGCTACAAGGGCATCCCCCATTTTAAACACACCTTCACAATGCACATCTGTCTGGACATGCAGTCCAGGAGGGATGCCAGTTTCTGAAACTGCATAACATTTTTCTAAATAGGTTCTAGACCTATCCTCCTAACGTACTGCTAGTGAGTCTGCACTTTTGAATGCATCATTGGTGGATTCCTGTTGTTTGAAGAAAACTTACTCACCGTAGTAATGTTGTTTCTTCTCGGGAATCTGGCAATGAGCTTTACAAACCCTGACCCTGCCTCCCTTTCCAGAACCTGAAAATAGGTTCACACAAGAATTTGTTCTGATCTTAAGGTTGCTTGAACATTACTTATTGCAGTTCCTGACCAATTGTTAAAATGTGATCATTTTAATTTTATATGATGTCTGGTTTAATTTGATTAGATTTTTCAGAAAACAAGTTTGAAATTTTTTGGTAGCTATTTAACTAGTTTTGGTGGTCACTGCTGCCCTGGTTATAGAAATAGATATGACATTGGAACAGCAGGGGGGAGCATGACCAAAGTGCAGAGTTTGAACTTGTATTCTAAATTCTGATAATTAGCTTGAAGTTCTACGTTGGGGGTATCGCACTGTGGGGGAATGATGCACTTTTGTAAAGCTCATTGATGGATCCCTGTGAAGAAACAACATTACTATGGTGAGTAATTTTTTGTTCTCTACTCCAGGGAACAGTGATCCGGGTGTTTTCCATTCCAGAAGGACAGAAGGTTTTTGAGTTCCGAAGAGGAGTCAAAAGGTGAGGAGGCAGCAAAGTAACACACATGTAAGGGACTGCATAAGGGTGCAAGAAATCACCTTTCTGACAGTCAGAGATCTGCCACTAAGACCAGAATGACACTGACATAGACAGCAGAACGTCACAGGATATTTTATTTTTTAAAACTTATTTTTGTGGATGTTGTCTTACAATATATCTTAAGAAAACCTAATAAAAAGCCTAAATTCCCTTTCTATATCTAGCCTGTATGAAAAGTACAGTACAGGCTCTTTAGATTAGGTAAGAAGTAGAAGGATAGATCCATAGTGAGAGGGAGAAGGTAGAGGGTAGAGGAGGTATTAGGTGGTAAGTAGCAATTTCCTATTAAAATTTGTTGTTTTTAAATTCTTTATTTTTACCCATACCTGTTCTGGACAGTTATGTTTGGACAAGTTAGTTGTTTGTAAGTTGTTATGAAAGTGCAGAGTGCTACTCCTGCTCTTCTTCCAACCCTGTCCTTGTATGTATGTAAGGTTGTGTCATTATTGTTTGTCCTAAGTCTCTTGGATTGCAGTGATATTGGGCTTGTCCCAGTTTAGTAGTGTTCTGAACTCGTCAAATTTATTAATGAAACTCCTGGCATTTAATGATATTTTTAATAGATTTTTTTTTGGGGGTATTTTAATCCCCTCCTTCAGTTTGTTGCCCTTTATGCTACTCTTGATTTTTCTCTTGTCAGTCTTCACCATTCATTACTTCTGGGTGTAAGCGAGGCGGCGCTTGCGACTACAATGAAGTTTTTGGGGGAGAGTTGGCCGATGAGTGCCACTTACGAGGCCAGTGCATTGCGTGGTGCATGAGGGTTGGCCGTTAGGCGCCGCAGACTCCTCCTGCACCCCAGTTCTGTTTCTCCTGCCATTGAGGTCACACCTGCTGTGCGAGTTACCAAAAATGTCATCTCCGTCACTAGACCTTTGCCATTCAGTGCCGTTTCCTGCCTCTCCATCACGGTTCTGAATTCACCTGACGCCGTTGGAAACCAGTAAGCCCATTCCTTTTATTTCTACTGATGGTGCCGGGTCCTTTTTCTCTGAAGTTTTGTTAAATTTCTTTCGAGTCATGTCTGGTTCGAGGGCTAAGAGAAAATCCAAAGCAGGCCGTGTCCCCATGCGTCATTGCCCCTGTGGCTGGCATTTTTCCATTACGGACCGACATGTATGTTTGCGTTGCCTGTGTCCCAACCATGATATGGACAACTGTGACGCCTGTTTCTCCTTGGACCACCGTGTTCTTGAGATCCGCTCGTTTAAAGTCGGCAAGGCCCCGCCGCCTTTTGGAGGACGGCATCGTTCTAGGGATGCCATGGCAAGATCTCTTGACCCTGCCTCTGGGTCCCCTCCCGGGTCTATACGGCCTGGTGAGGAGGAGACCTTCTTGGATTCCAGCCTTGCCGTTGAGGTTTCTTTCGCGGTGCTGGAGGATCGTCTCGGATCTCTACGGAGCCAGGTTGAGGGCAGCGCCATGGTAGTCACCTCCTTGGCAGTAAAGGCTTCCCCGGTGTTGTGGTCCATGGCTGCTGGGCCCGGCACCAGCCGACCCTCGACGCCGCCTGTCGGCACTGCTTCAGATCCTGGCACCGTTCGCAATCCCAGTGATCGAGGCGGCACCATGTCTCATGGCGATGCCGTTGATAAAGCTCCCGGGATCGCTAGTCTGGTGGTTTGTGTGGGCTCCTCTTCTTTGGAGGCAGATGACTCACCAGCCGACTCAGACTGGCGTCCCGACTCTTCAGAGTCAGTGAGTCCTCTTGGACACGGCACCAGGCAGCCCTGTGTTCGCCTTCCAGACTCCCAGGAGTCTGTTGTCCCTGCGGCCCCCCCACGCCGACAGTTGGGGCGCTGTGGTGGATAGCGGTCTCAGGGGGAGGGGCGGGGGGCCTGGTGTGGCAGTCTTGACCGCGGGGGCCAGGACAGCTGCCATCTCTGGTGCTGCCGTGGCCTCCTTGGTGGGGATGGGGATCTCCTCTGTCTGTTGACTGGATCGACCCCCAGATCCCCCTGGGGGGAGGATCTACTGCAGGGGTCTCAGAGCCTTGGCAGAGGCCGGGCACTTTCGGTGAGGTGCCCTTCCCCCATCTCTCTGCAGACACCTCCCCCAGGCCATGTTGGCCCTACGGGACCTTTAACCTGTGAGACATTCAGGGCCACTGCGTCGGCCTTCCCTAGGTATGTTAGAGCTATGGGCGAGCAGGTCTTTCGCCTATCTCTCCCACCGCAGGAGGACTCGGAACATCCAAGCTCCTCTACTTCCTTGGCTTCCTCATCTGAGGAAGAGGAACATTCTGTCCACCTTTCCTTCGACGCTGATTTCACCGAATGTCAGTGATTCCTTTCGAGGTTAGTTCAGGAGCTCCACATCTCCCATGTGGTCAGGCACAATACTGAGTGGGAGACGTGCTCTTTTCTGAGTGAGTTCAGTGCCAACCACCTAGTGGTGCCTTCCTGGTCCATTCTCTTCCCGGAAGCGTCTATCTGCACCTGGCAGTCCCCAGCCACCTCATCCCCAGTTCCAGTAGATTGCAGGAGGAGGTATTGTGCTCCCCATGAGTCTCTTGGTTCTCTGCCTCACCCACCCTCGGGGCTGACAGCTTTAGACACTCCTTCTGGGCTCCCAACGCCCGGCACATGACCGACCACCAGATCTGGATTCCACGGAGTTTGGCCAGTGGGGAGATGAGTTTTCTCCTCAACTCGTGTGTTGCTCTGCATCAGCTCTCATCAGGCTCACCACTCTACTTACAACAGGCAACTGTGGTCGATGTTGGTGCAGGTTTTAGCATCCTTGCCTGATTCGGAGGAATCTAGGCAAGCCATTACCCTCTCTGCACATGGTCTAGAGCTTGCAAGGCACCAAGCAAGGGCATTGTACGACGCCAGTGAGGTGGCTTCCAGACTAGCAGGGACAGCGATCTGCATCAGGAGGACTGCATGGCTTCGCTTGTCTAAATTGTCACCCGTTGCCCGGCATAGGGTGATTTCCTCCACTTTCTGGGGGACCCATCTTTTCTCTCGCAGGATGAGGAGGAATCTTCAGGCGTCTTCCATTCCCCCGGCCACAAGGGACACCTCCTTGGCCTGACCAGCCTTAGGCCATTTGGCCTAGTATGTCAGAAGGGTCTCTTCCCTCCTGCGTCTCCCCACAGGAGGATGAGGGAATCTGTTCCCTCAGGACAGTGTCAGGTCCTTTCCAGGGGACTTGGTACTCACCCAGCAGTAATGAATGGTGAAGACTGACAAGGGGAGATATGAAAATGACGTACCTGCCATAATTTTTGATCTTCTCTTGCATCTTCACCATTCATTACCAATTCCAGCCCACCTTCCCCTCTTGGGCACCGCCTCCACCCTGATCACCCTCCCCCTCTTCAAGGCCAGTTGGGGGCAGAGTCCCCCTGGTACCTCAGGGCCTCTGTTTCCTTCTCTAAAAAGTCACAGTGCACTCATCCTAGGAGGGTGGCGAGTAGGGTCTTCACCCTGGCCTTGGAGGGAACTCCCTGGGATTCTCAGTGCGGTGCACTGTTGTGTCCTTCTTAACTTAGTACGGATGGTCGATTGTTTTTCATCTTTCTGCACTGGGGACTGTGTCAGTGCATTTCGTGGGAGAACCCGTAGGGATTTTCCTCCCCCTTTTCTCTTTTTCCCCTCTACCTTTAGAGGTCATTCTGGACAGAGTCCTCCCCTGTTTAATAGGTTTTCCCCTTGACTGAGCCATTAGGTGACAAACTGTGGAGGGCCATGTTCCAGAACTTTTATCCCAAATATGCATTTAGGGGTGGGAAGAGGGGGCTAACTTTGCCATGTTTTATATTTTCCAAGACCATTTCAAGTTCTCTTGTTCTAGACCTCCGTCTAGCTGTCCATAAAATTGATGGGATCTTTGCTCCTGTGTCTTCATACTTTTTAGATTTTTGAGACTATAGTAGCCAAATGGTCTTCCAGCTCCACACCCCCTTCCCTCTTCTTTCTCTCTTCTCTTTCTTCTTTTCCTGTACTGGCGCCCAAGGGTTGGGGCATTTTGACCACTTAGAATAAAAGTTCAGTCCCTCTGTCCTCTGGTTGGTTTATCGTTTTTCAGTTTATATCCTTTCCTTTTCCTGTCTCTCGGCTCTCTTGCCTCACCTTGGTTTTTCTCTATCCCTCTTTTTCCTCTCTTCTCTCTGACAGGACAGAACTGGGGTGGAGGAGGAGCCTGCGGCGCCTAATAGCCAACCCTGTCCAGCCACTCGTCGGCCTCACAGGTGGCACCATTGGCACCGACCCCTCCCCCCCCAAAAAAAAACAAACATTAACTTCAGTACAGGTGCGCGCCTCCGGCTTACACCCATCAGTAATGAATGGTGAAGATACAAGAGAAGATCAAGAAATATGGTAGGTACATAATTTTCTTTTATTGCTAGTCCCCTTGTCCACTCTTATTTGTTTAAAGATTTCATTAAAGCAGTATTAAATCTTGCCCCATTGTATTCGGTTAGCAGCAGACATTGGAGCCACGCCACCTCTGCAGGCTTTCTTGGAAAGTGAGATCCACTGACCTGAAAGTGAAGTCCGTTCTCTAGCTCCGTATACATTCAGCCAAAATGGATATGATTTAAGAAAAGGCTGAAAGAGCAGATGATCCTGCTATGAAAGCTTTACCCTTGACAACAGCTTTAATTAAAGAAAACACCACACAGAAATGTTGTTTAGAAACCATTGAGAATCAAATCAGAGTAGCAAATGTCTGTATTGTAGGGATCCCAGAACAGTTGGATGGAGACAATATTAAAGTGCAGGGCTGGCTTAAAGAAAGTTTGCAGCTGTAAGCAGAGCCAGTTATCACCCATTCATGTAGAGTGAACCGTAATCAAAGCCAACTGATTCCAACTACACAAGAATGGTTAATTGCCATTATGGATGCCACGGCGGCCTGAGATTCTGTTTCGCAAGGATTGAGGATGTTGGGCCAAACATTGGTGAAAGAGCAACCCGTTGGGCTGTTTTTCTGTTATACCACAAGATCCTGCCATACCCAGTTCGGAGTGAGGAAACAGCTTATTGCAAAATAAGTCTGCTGATTTTCCCCTTTGATGGTATCTCCGTATTTGGTGACAAAACAGAGGTATACATGAAAAGCTGATAAGCAGTCTTTTTGCAGGTTCAATGTGGCAAGTTTTCTATTTGATTTGAGCAGGGTCAGATGGCAAGATTTATTTCTTGCTAAATCTGCTAACGGAGCCATCTCCATCCTTAATGTCAGCCTTACTACCCTGGTAGACAAACATGCCCCCATGGTTTACCCCAGACCTTAAGGCAGTGCTTACCCGCAGAGATAAACTTTGGGCAAAGGCTAGGTACTCTTAAGAGCCCTGCTGACTGGCAGGCCTCCAGAACTGCTAGGAATGCATGTGTAAAAAGTATCCGTGCTGCAAAAGTACACTTCTACATCTCCACCCTGGAGCAAGCCAATGGGAACTCCCAAAAAATTTGGAGGACTCTTAAATCGATTGAAGGCCGGCCCTCAGCTCTGTCTATTCCAGCTAAGATAATTACCAATGGGAGGGTGGTGGAAAACAACTCCCAAATCTTCGAGTAACTTAATTCACATTTTGTTACCACAGGACTTGCTTTTGACTCCTCACCCTACGTTAACCATTAAAAAATTGTGCTAGCTCTACCTCTGCTACCTGCACCCCATTCCATTCCTTTCAACTGCATGCTATGACCTATAAAGAAGTTGAAGATTCACTCCTTAATCTAGATCTTAGGAAGAGTGCCTGGGATGATGGACTTGAATCATTCTTCCTGAGACTAGGTGCTGCTCATCTCTCTGCCCCTATCCTTCATATTTTCAATCTATCCATTCCTTCTGCCACAGTTCTATCTTGCTGGAAATACGCTCACATTCTCCCTCTTTTCAGATCTGGAGACCCCTGCGACTTAAACTACTACAGGCCCATCTCCATCTTGCCTATCCTCTCCAAAGTTGTCGAGAAGCTAATCTATAACCAGTTGAAACAACATATCCAGTCCCACTCTCTCCTAAACCCTGCTCAATCTGGTTTCAGGTCTAACCACAGCACTGTCACTGCTCTGGCTAAGGTCACTAATGATTGGAACTCTGCGGTGGATTCCAAGAAGATTACCGGTGCAGTCTTCTTGGATCTTAGTAAAGCATTTGATACTGTTGACCATCTCCTCCTAATTAACTGCCTTACTAACTTAGGTGCCACTCAGTCTACAGTACAATGGTTCACCAGTTACCTTTCTGGTAGGATGCAGAAAGTCAAAGCAGATGGTCTCCTCTCAGCCTCCCTCCCGATTACTAGGGGAGTCCCCCAAGGCTGTATTTTAGGATCGATTCTATTTTCTGTATATATCAATGACCTTGAGTCTCACATAATGAACTCCAGTCTTCACTTCTTCGCTGATGACACTGTATTGTACACCTCTGGCATAACTCCGGCGGAAGTTAGGGAAGTTTTGCAAGCCGACTTTGCCCAGCTTGAAACTAATCTTATTAAAGCTAAGCTCGTTTTAAATGCCAAGAAAACCAAGGCGATAATTTTTTCTAGTAGTCTTTCCATCAGTACCCCCCCTTTGCTTCCAAAGAACTTTATAGTTACCTCACGGGGAGAACCCCTAGAAGTCGTTACTAAATTTAAATATCTTTGCTTCTGGATAGACAGTAAGCTGTCTTTCAACGATCACATTGAAGACTTATCTAGGAGGTTAAAAACACAGCTAGGGATTTTCTTTAGAAAGAGATCTCTCTTCCCTCTTGCTACCCGAACCGGGCTTGTACTGGCAACATTTCTTCCCCTACTTGATTACGGTGATTTAATTTACGCCTCCGCTGCAATCTCTAGCCTAAGTAAGCTGGATATTCTCTTATCACCTTGCTATACAGTTCATCATCAGTTCCCCTTACAGAACCCACCACTGCGACCTGTATTCAGCTGTTGGCTGGACGTCACTTGCTACCAGATGTTTGCTCCATGCTGGGATCTGGACCCTCAAGATACTTCTTCACAAACTGCCGAGCTATATAATGTCTCTTATTCGCATCTCCGGCAGTGCATACTCACTTAGGAAATCAAACTTCATCTTGCTTGACGTCCCACGAACTCGTACTACATTTGGCCATCGAGCCATTTCATTCTCCCTTCCTACTTTATGGAACCAACTCCAGCCCGTACTGAAACTAACCAGCACTGTCTCAGTTAATCTCTACAAAGCATTAGCTTCATCCAAAATAAGATACCTGTAGCTGCCACTAAAGGCCCCCTTACCCCATGTTAGTTACTCGTGTTCCGACTGCTTGTGCTCGGCCCAACCCGGGACCACAGTATATAAGTCGCAAAAAGTGAAGTGCCATAGACTTGATACCCAGATTTGCTTATTCTGCCTTTTTCCTCTAGAACTCCTAATTACATCATTCTCCTTCTTACTCTCCAACCCCTAGCTTCCCCTTCTTGTCTTTAATCCTCATCTCTACCTGCCCTCTTTTGCTTTCTCCACCATCCCTGCACACTATACCGTTTCTTTGAATGCATCTAACTGTATTAGCTGAAAAAGAATCTGATGTTACTTCCAGAATCCTGCCATATATGGTTGTATCCATTTGTGACTTGCCATTAATGAACTTTGTAAGCACTTGAATTTCTATTGCAACGATACCTTGTATTTAGTGTCCTTATGTCTGTGTATATGTTCCAGGACCTCCTTGTGAATGAGCTTGCTCAATGGAGTTTTCCTGCAATAAACATGAACTTTCAAGCAAAACACAGCTATTAAGAATTTGACAGAAAAGAGAGGTCCACAGTGCCTTTCATTTCCTAAAGAAAGGGAGGTATGGAAATGCATTATTACAGCAGGTCCTATATACGAACATACGAAATTTGCCAGCAGATAAAGGCCTAGAGGTCTATCAAGTCTGCTCGAATGTGCAGCTAGCACCCCTTATTCTGCAGCTGCCCCTCCCTTCCACCCTTCCCCTTCGTTAACCCTCCCCCTTGTCCTGTCCTATCCCCTTTTGAAGCAGTCCACTGTTCTACTGTTCTATGGACCATGACTAGACAGTTCGGGGGGGCACAGGGAGAGGCAGAAGAGGATCCAGAAAGAAATCTGCATCAGCTCCCCAGCAACATACTGAAATGAATGCCTTTTAATTTTTTTTAAGTTTAATTTTAAGATAAAACAGTTTTATCTGCAGTCTTTTCGTACATTTTAACAGAACTTATCTGTGTGCTGTGCAATGAAATGAAATGTGCTGAAACTGTTGCCATGGTGACTGCAGGGCAACATGTTCACAACTGCCATCAGTTCAATTTCCTGTGACAGTGGGTTACAAACTAAACAAACTTAGCTGTATGTGGAGGACCAGACTTCTTCCTTGCCCCCCTTCCTCATTTGCTGAATACTCTGCTGTGCTGAAGTAGATTCACTAATTTACACTAGATGCCTGACGCAGACCCTTGATGACCCCTGTTAGAGCAGACAGTCTGCTTACAGTGGAGTTTGAGATAGGGATGTGAGGTGGGGATTTAAGACTTGAGGAGCCAAGGATACTGGACTATTGCTTTGTTTAAAAAAAAATAAATAAATAATTGACAGTAACAGTCATTATTTAATCCCTGCTGGAGCAGGATTTGCAGTGCCTGCCTGCCATGGTCACACTTTCTATCCCACTGGAGCATACAGCGACAGGGCGTTAGGGATTGTGAGAGTGAGTTGGGGGGGGAGACTTCTAGACATAGTCTGGTGTCGATATCGGAGAGAAAAAAAGTTACGTTCACGCAGGAATGCAGACAGAACTAACACTGGAAGAGCACTCGATAACAATGGCTCACAATTCTTTGAAATTAATTTTGATAAGGCAGAGAGTAGAGACTTGACTTGTGTCAAATAACTGCTCTTGTGATGCAGCTCTCCATGCACATTATAGAAGATTTATGTAACGTTGTTAGACTCTTCACAGTCAATCAGATGCTTCTTTTCAAATACCCTTTTTATAATTACCTTTGAGTGGAAAATAATTACCGCAGACTAGTGGGTTTTGGAGGTAATAAGAATGAGTTTAACCCTTTGATTTGTAAAATTTTGAAAGTTATGCATATTCCATTTTTTTAATATCAGATAACCAGAGCAAAGTCCCGTGCTGGATTTTCATTTGTTTGTAAATTTTGACAAAGAGGAGCACACTATGCTTTGATACCTTGTTTCAGCTGTGTCCTGGGGGGTGGATTACATAGACCTGTTTTATTGACAGGTGTAATATTGGCCATCACAATGGGGAAGCTTCCCTACACTTCTTCTGTAACTCCCACCTGGGCTGTGACCAGAGATCAGCAGAAGGAACCATGGTTTAATGTCTCCACTCAAAGAATGGCACCTATGGAGGTGAGGACGTTGTTACTCGTTGTTTACAGGATTCCTGTTTCCCAGCTGGAATAGGGTTTCTTCTCTAAGAACTTTATTACACTGAAGAAAAAGAGAGAATTGCAACCCATTCTGGACCTGAGCTTCCTGAACAGGCATCTATAAAAGGAGAGGTTCACAAGGATAACACTGCAAACCATGATTCCTTACCTAAAAAGGGTGATTGGCTGGGGTTCCTGGATTTAAGGGATGTATAGTTCCACATCCTAATAAGACCCTGCAACAGACAGTATTTGAGGTTCCGAGTAGGTCATGCTCGGTCTCTGTTCAAAACAATGCCTTTTGGTCTAAGCACAACCCCCAGAGTATTCACAGTGTTCTCAGTGGTGGTAGCCTACCTGCTGAGGCAAGACATAGTGGTATTTCATTACCTAGGTGACTAGCTAGTATTTGGAGAAATAAGAGGAAGCAGTGTGCTCACTTCAAACAGTGAGGAGCACCCTGCAGAGGCTGTTTCCTCCTAAACTTAGAAAAGTCACACTTGGAACCCAGATAGATTCTGGAGTTAACACATGCAGTTGAACAAAGAATTGGACAGAGAGTTCCTTCCTTTGCACAGGGGAGAAGCCCGGATTCAGTGTGCAAACACGTTCTAGACAGGTTAAACAGTGACTGCAAAAAAAGACTTCTGTACCACATTGCTTCTATCATAGCAGTAGCACCATGGAACAAATTGCAAATGAGCGATGTCCAGTACCACCTTAGAAGGCACTGAAATCAAAGAAGTGCACCACTGCAGCAGCAAGGACCACTGTCAAGCAGGTTGGTGCAAGCATTCAAGTTGTGGAACGAAATAGGCAGCCTCAGAGTGGCTATTCCCTTCCTTCATTCTCTGACTAAAAGGGTTGCGATCACAGATGCATCCCTGCTAGGATGGGGAGGATATCTGGAAGGGAGAACGGTCATTGAGATTGGGGCCTCACAAGGGAAAAAAAAAGCACATAAACTTGCTCGAACCTGGAGGCGTGCACCTTTCCATGAAGTCCTTCTCCTTCCTTTTCAGGAACAAGCAGTTCTGATATAGACAGTACAACAACCATGTAGTACATAAATAGGGATGCACAAGGTCATCCAAACTGCACAATCGAGTATCTGAAGTCTGGTTTACAGCTTAAATCAAGGCATAAAATAAATGGGTTTGCATCACAATTTACTACCCAAAAATTAGCAGTAGCGAGTCAGTTTCATTCTTGATTATCAACGTTGCTAATCAGTTTGCCAGGCTGGCCTTTTTTTAAATCCTTAATTACTGGTGGTGTTATACCACCCCCAACCCCGAGCTGCTAAGCATTGCACTGGGAGGAGACCATGTAGAAACAGATTGTCTCAACCAGACTATTACTGTACAGTTTTTTTTGTTGGTTGCTGTTTCCACATGGACCCCTTTCTGTTAACTGCATTATTTTCTGCTCCTTTTGCTAACTGCACAGCAGCAACCACAGGAGTTGATGCCTCTTCTACATGGAAGTCTCACTCACTCTGCCAACATCACACCGGCCTGCAGCAAAGAAAACTAATTTGTGGAGTTTTTTTTTTGGGGGACACTATGTCCGCGTGATTGCAAGGAGGAACAGTGCATCAGTTGATTGAGACATGGTGCATAAAAGTCCAGAGGAGCAGCACGCAAGGAGGAAAAGGGGTGAAATAAAGCAAGACCCTTTCCATATAGACTTAAAACATTGTCTAATGTGCTAGCTTGATAACTAATATACTGTATAAACAGTTATGTTACAGTTAAAAATTATTCTGTTAAATAGCTTCTCAAATCCAGCTAATCATTTCTATTACTATTCTATGTCTTGTAAATGCAAATGTACAGTACACCTAGGAGGAGAGGAGAATGTACTAACAGATTTACTCCGCAAGTTGAGTCATGTAACTTACAAGTGGTCTTTGAAACAGTGGGTTCTAAATTCAGTGTTTCGGCGATAGGGAGGACTAGAGATCGATCTGTTTGTCCCATGTGAAAACTGCCCCATTTGTTTTATGGGCCTTCTTCAGTAGGGACGGTATCAAAGGGTGTGCTAGCTCTTTCCTGGATAAGCAAGTCTACATGCATTCCTTTTTTTCCTTTTACACTAGTCAGAGTTTTGCTGAAACTGAGAAGGGAGACTGCTACAGTGATTCTGATAGCACTAGGCTGAGCAAGGCATGAGTCTTTGTCTATACTGATGTGGATAATGTCACAGAGAATACCAGTAAACCTGCCACTGAGATGAGCCCTGATGGCTATGGTCTAGGACAGGGTGTCTCACCAGACCTCTGATCACTTCATTTGAGAACATGGTTCTTGAATATGTAAACAATAAGACATGATGGGGTGTGCATTAGAAAGTTCTAATGCATGGCTAGGGGGACATAGTGAGGCACGAGGCCACAGGCCGAGTACGTCCAGTCCCCTAGCCATGCATTAGAACTGTCTAATGCACATCCCCATAGTGGCTTATTGTGCTAATAAAATAGGCCTGTGTATTCTGAATGGGGGTTCTAGTTTTAGCTGTGCATTAGACACATCTAATGCATGGCTAACAACCAATCAGATTGCTTGAAATCCTTTGCCCATTTTATAATCTGACTTAAACCTCTCATACCAGGTTCTGGAAGTTTTTAAAGTTGCTAGAAAGCCAGTAGCTAGGAAACCATTAAAGGAAACATAAACAGGGTGCCCAATCTTAGCCTAAAAACCACAGCAGCGTTAGTTACTGTTTTTACTCACATAACGCTGCAGTCTTTTTGCTTATGAAGTCTGTCACTCCCGAGTCGCTAAGGTTTAAGCATTGCGGCACAGTGTAAACAAATACTCGGTCTGCATTGAAACCAGCCGATCCTGTAGCCTCCTAAGATGGCGGCTACGTCTGTACGTGATGATGTAATGTAAGCGACATCGTTCTCGAGAGTTACTGTATTCTGAATGGGGACCTTATAAAATATATATGATAACTTCATTAAAAAAAGTGCTGCTGCATCAGATCCCATACTGTGCAGGTGTGACAACCTTATCACACCTGCACAGTATAGGATCTGATGCAGCAGAAATGCAGAGATGTAGTTTGTGCTTGTTAAGGTCTTCAGTTGTTGGCGAACACATTAGTGTTCTGCTGTTGAACTCTGGCAGTGGGGGTGAAGAATTGGGGATAAGGTGTTCTTCCAGTACTTTTGAGAGAAGTGCGTGGTCAAATCAGGTATAGTGGGACTTAAGAGTGGGGGTGGGGTGGGAGGAGGGGGAGGCAGAAATACTGAACAAATATTTTTGCTTTGCATTTACTAAAAGGGATGAGCCACTTCACAGTTGTAGGGATGGGGGGCGGTGACGCTGGAGAATGGTCCAGCTAACTTAGAAAAGGGTTCTGCAAAAGCTAGCAGGATTGACAATGGACAAATCTGTGGGACCTGAAGGCTCAAGGCTTACACCTGAGGATCTTACATGAGGTAGCAGTGGTTATATCAGGCCTCTTTTGGACATTTGAATTGCTCTTTAAACACAGGGGTGATCCCTAGGTACTGGAGGACAGCAGATATTGTAGCACTATACAAAAGTGGGAAGAGGGATGAGTCAAGGAACTATAGGCAGGTCATCTTGACATCTGTAGTGGGGAAAATCATGGAGTCTCTACTGAGAGAAGACCTGGTGGACTTCCTAAAAGGGAATGGGCAGCAGCAGCACCCCAACAGCATAGGTTCTCGAGGACAAGGTCTTGCCATACTAATCTGGTCACACTGTTCAACTGCGTGACCACAGCAGCAGGCAGTTGATGTAGTATACCTTGACTGCAGCAAGGTCTTTGACTTATTTCCATATAGGAGGCTGGTCAAAAAGATTTAGGGACCTGAGGTAGAGAATAGGATAGCAAATTGGGTAGAAAACGGGTTGGGGAATAGAACGCAGATGGTGGTAGTCAGTGGGTAGTTTGCAAAGGCAAGGGAAGTGACAAGTGTGGTGCCTTGAGTTTTGTACTCGAACCGGTCCTCTTCAATATTTTCATCTGTGACACTGGTGAAGGTGTTAAGGGTACAGTTTGCGTCTTTGCATATGATATAAAGATCTGCACAAGGGTAGACATGGAAGCATGGAGAAGAAAGCCAGGGGAGGATGTGGGCAGACTGGAGAGCTGGTCTATGATTTCGCAGCTGAACTTGCATTCTAAAAAATGTAGAGTGATACACATTCGGAGAAGGAACCCAAGGGTGTGGTACAAGTATTGGGGGAGGTGCTTGATAGTACTACGGAAAAAAGGAATTAGGGGAGATGCTGGAAATCCTAAAAACATCTGTACACTGCAGCAGGGTGGTGAGTAAAGCAAACAAAATGCTAGGTTGTATAGGCAGAGGGATAAGCAACAGAAGGCGACAGGTCACTAGTGGGAACATAGGTCACTAGTGAGGACATAGCTAGAATACTGCACAAGGTTTTGGAACCCACAGCTGAGGATGGACTGCAGCAAGGTGGAGACAGTACAGCGCATGGCAAATAAGGTTGTCCCTACCCTTGTGTATGGGACAGGGAGAGGCTGCAGTAAACACGTATTCGCTTGGAAAAGGGGAGAAAGGGGTACACGATTGAGACATATAGATACCTGCGTGGGATAAATGTGGAGATACAAAGGAACCATTCTCCTTGAGTTCAAATGCAGGGACGAGCAGGAATTCGCTGAATCAGGCAGGGAGGAACATTCAAAAAGGACATCTGTAACCATTTCTTCATGGAAGGGGTGGTGAATATGTGGAATAAGCTACCTGAAGAAGTGGTACAGGCCAAATTCATTGGCAGCTTCAAGCAGGGATGGGACAGGCTAATGGATTTAGTTAAGAAAGGGGGGGATTGCCACAAGGGCAAAGCACAATAGGTAGAGTGGGCAAACTGGATTGGTCAGGAGCCTTTTTCTGTTTCATCTGTGTATCTTTAGTTTGAAGGGACAAACTTGCATTATACAGCTCTAAAATGATACTTAACAGCATTATGTCTACCTAAAAGACAAATAAAAATATAATAATAGCAGAATTAGAAACAGTATTTAAAAGTGTCTTCTACAGGTAAAAAATAATTGGAAGTTCGGTACAGTTCTTCTTTAATGCTGAACTCTCAAAGTGGTGGATCAGCGTCCCCCCCCCCCCAAAAAAAAGGATGGAGACAGTAAATGTTGCTGCTCCTTTTAACTTTAGTTTTACCTACCATGAGGTGTTAAATCAATCAAATCTTTATTTATCCAGGCGAACATCGTTGAACAAGCTCATTTACAAGATGGACCTAGCTATGTCCAGATTATATTACAAACAGCTATATTTACAGTGGGAATAAAACATAGTAGAAGTGCAAATCAGGATACACAGACGTACAGAGCATAACAGTTGGTTCAGGAACATCAGTGAGACACAATGAGCAGTATAAATAGTGGGAACAGGCAAGTCCACAGAGATACAGAGATGGATATTGTTACAGTAATTTTCTAAAAAAAAAAAAAAACACAAGCGAGACCTAGATTTTCCTATCAACAGTCATACAAAAGAAGTGATAGTAGCTTTTCTTTTGACACAGTTCACAAAGGAGTAAAACAGGTATAGTTAGGTGTGAAGGGACGAGACAGCCTGCCAGGCATTATAATAGCAGCCCAGGGAGCGCTTACATTGGACAGGGAGGCGGCTGTACCACGGCTTGCTGGTAGAAGGTGTGAGCAAGGTACTGAGGCAACGGATGGGACAGCACCTACCGCACATATTTTCCAAAACTAGGTGCTAGCACTGGCTGTCCATGTCCAACGGACCATCGGGCCACGGGAAGGTCGCAAGGCAGGGAAGGTATGAATACGTTAGAGCCAGTCTCGGGCAAAGATCCAAAGAGGAGCATAATCACTCAAACTCCCAATAGTTACACTTTAAGCCGTAGGGAAGAGGATCACATCGATCAGGAAAGGAAGCGGTTACAGGTATTTTAGTAGAGTACAGGTAGACCATATGATATTTGCTGGAATTGGAAGGATCACCGAAGAGAACTGCAGAAGCCAATCGGGAGCAAGGGCCGGAAGGCGCTCGCAATCCAATTGGTGGGCAGCTTTAGCGATGCTTTGCTAGAGAAGAATCCGGGTGCATGGTTTTGGATGGCGGCTTGTGAAGGTACAACCACCGGGGAGCTAGAGATTTTGTGCTTTAGGTGCAGATGCTGCTGTAAGACTTGCCTATGTCTAGCAAGAGGGGTACAGGGACCAGAAATAATTAATTCATGAGGATGATTAAAACATGCACAGATTAACCTGGGGTAAGGCCATTCATGGCTAAGGCCAGTCTCAGGGGAGCAAGCTAGCAGCAATTAGCAATTAGGAGTCGGGGAAACAGTTGCATGGTTCACACACTCCTTGAGAATATAATGACTTGAAAGCATTAATACTTTGGAAGTAGCTTAGTTTCAGTAGTTTTTGCATTTTGTTCCACAAGGATGGCATCGTGAAGCTAAAGGCCATTCTGCCATAGCTGGTGGTAGCTTTAGCGATGCATAGGGAGATATAGGAGGCACTTCTTAAGCCATACGGTCCTAGCTCACTTGGAGGAAGACATTCAGAAATATAATGTGGGAGCCTTTTTAAGATAGCTCTGTAGGTCCAAAGGACTGCATTTCTTTTGCGCCTGAATGTAAGCGAGGCCCATCCTACAGCTTTGTACAATAGGCAGTGATGGGTAGAGAGGGGAAGACCGGTAGTGAACTTGATGGCGCTATGATAAAGCGTGTCCAACTTGACAGCTTTAAGAAAGGGGTTATTCATTATAGCTACTAGCCCCAACTGGGGCATACCTCTTAACTGTCCCACATTATGTACCTCATTGTAGCACTTAGAAGTTGTCTATCGCACATGAAAATGGTGCAGTCTCACATTGTAAACAATTAGTAAAGCAGAAATTCATAATTATGCTAAAACAAAAAAACTTTACACAAATTGAAATAATAGTTCTGGGCAAAAAAATTATTTATTTGATATAGGATGCAAAAACACCAGGGAACCTCCTTTGAGTTAGAAAATTGCTTGGTGATTGAAAGAGAGCTGCATAAGTGTGTTTAATGAGCTGGATCTTAGTTTACTGTGGGAACAGTTCCAGCTGTGTAGTTACTGTGGGAATAAGTAGCTATGAGCTCTTGGAAGCCAGAGCTTGCAGCTTGAAATGTTGACTGCAACTGGCAGCACTCAGATGTGAGGGGATACTCACTGGGTAGCAGTGAACGTGGAAATGAGGCAAACAAAATGGTATGCTGTGTCAGTGTTACTAATAAAAACGCAACAATAAAAATACTGTAACTTGCTTTAAAGGGACAGAGTGATTAAACCTGCCTTGTTGGCTGATAAGCATTCATGAGAACATTTCTGTTGCATAGAGAGGGGGAGAGAGAGTTAAGGGCTGATTTCTGGTGGAGATACTGTAAATGAAAGGGGGGGACTGGCAAGCATGAGTAAAAAGACATTATTCATTACAAGAAAAGCTTTCTTACCTGATGATCTGTTTAAACGTTTAAACAATAATGTTGTCTTTCCATCTTAACCCTTGGACTGCCAACAGAATTAGAACATACTTGAAATCTGCACTCATGTGTCAGTCCATGGCACACAGCGTTGCTTTATAGGGCAGTATTTTTTTTTTTTTTAGCTTTTCTGAAGAAACACATACACAAAAAAAAAGTTGTCTGACAGCATCATTTTTTTTTTTTTTTACTAACTCCAACATCGTCACTGGGAAGTCTTAACATATGAGTAAAATGCACCTTGCTGGGGACACTGGAGCAGCTCAAAGATGTGATATCAGCATGGAATGTTGGTGGTATGAGAATTCTACAGTCTTTGACTGACCAGTTCATACTCCTTGTCATGCAGTAAAACAGTAATGATAATTATATCCCCACTAATGCCAACATTTTAAAGAGCAGCCTTTCAACCTGGTCCCCCCAAGAAGCACCAAGAACCCTTACCTGCCCCCAAATCAAATCCTTCTAATGATTTCTTTAGTGAGTACCTCTATTTAGGAAGGGATCGTATTTTTGCTCTGTGGAGCCCCACTGTGCCAGTCCCTTCCACTTCCTGGTACCTCTGCCAAGTGTGATCCGCCCCGCGCTTCCACGTTTTGCGACATCGCTATGTGAAGAGCAGAGGGGCGAGCTTCTAGTGACATGAATGGGGGCTGTTTTTAAAAGTTAAATTTTGGTAGTTTAGATGGTCAGTTGGAATTAATCATGGCCACCGCTTTAATAATGTTGGTCACCGCTTAACTGACAAGGACCTTGTTAGTTAAGCGGTGGCCAAGATTTATTCTGACTATCCAAAGGGGATAGGGTTCTACTCCAGATTCTTACTAACCTCAAAGAAAAAAAAAGAGTGGCGACCTATTCTAGATCTGAGAGCTTTAAACAAGCATCTCATAAAGCCAAAGTTCTGGATGGTAACCTTGGCAGTGATTCTGCCAACACTACAACAAGGAAACTGGTTGGCATCACTAGACTTAAAGGATGCCTATTGTCACATCCCCATAAGGGTATCCCACAGAAAGTACCTAAGGTTCAGGCTTACCTTCAGGTCATTACCAGTTCACAGCTCTGCCTTTTGGTCTAATCTCTGCTCCCAGGGCATTCACAAAATCTTGGCAGCAGTGGTGCTACACCTATGGAGGCAGGGCATATCAGTATTTCCATACCTAGACAATTGGCTAGTCATGGGTCAATAAGTCCAGCAGGTAAGAGAATCTCTCAGGATCACCCAGGAGACATTGGAGTCTCTGGGCTTCCTCATAAATGTCCAAAAGTCTGTGTTAGCCTGTCCAGGTTCTGCACTTCATAGGAGCAGAACTGGATACTTTACAGGGACGAGCTTTCCTCCCTTAGGACAGGGTGGGCAACATCCTGCACATTGCAGGGTCATTCACCTTAAACAAACCAAGGCTAGCAAGGCATTTCCTGCAGTTGCTGGTACACGTGGCTGCAGCCACAGGTACAGTGCAAGGCTGCAGATTCCAGATGAGGAACATCCAGTTTCACCTCCGAGCACACTGGTGCCAAAGAAGGGACTCACTCTCAGAGATGGTGCCTGTCTTAAGGCCCCTGCTACAGGCCCTACAGTGGTGGCAAGGCAGAGCCCCAACCTAAGAGAGGGAATTCCATTCAAAAAGGAATCTCCTGCCCTAGTGCTAACAGCAGATGCCTCACTTTTGGAATGGGGAGCACATCTGGAGGAGCACACAATGCATGGCACTTGGTCCCCCACAGAGTCCCTACTGCACATAAATCTCCTGGATCTCAGGGCAGTGTTCCTAGCACTGCAGTCATTCGCATCCCTGATGAGAAAAACAGTGGTACGAGTCAGAACGGACAGTACCACTACAGTGTATTGCATCAACAAGCAGGGAGCGACAAGCTCCAACTTGCTGTGTACAGAAGCAATGAAGACTTGGAGTCTAGCATACTCCCTTGTAGTATCCCTAGTGGCTGTCCACCTTCCAGGAAAAGTCAACAACCTGGCAGATGCACTTAGCAGAATCAACCAAAATCGCCATGAGTGGTCTCTCAACAGACAAGTGCTGAAAGTGGTGTTTCAGAGGTGTGGGGCACACCGGAAATAAATCTCTTTGCCTCAGAAGAGAATCACCAGTTGTCCAAGTTCTGCTGCAGGTCTCCAGTGAGGGGTCTGTGCCAGTGGATGCCTAGTGCTGGACTGGTCAGGGAAAGCTCCATATGTTTTTCCCCATTCTCTTTGTTGCACAGGGCCCTGATTAAACTCTGGTCCGAGCCAGCTACAATGATTCTGATAGCTCCAGATTGGGCCAGGCAGGCTTGGTACTCACTGCTGCTATCTCTTTCAGTGGCCCAGCCCATACACCTCCCTCAGAGGCACAGTCTTCTGACCTCCAGGGTGAGGATTCTGTACCTGAACCTCAGATCACTCAGACTCAAAGCATGGCTCTTGAGGACTTAGAGTATGCTGAGCTACACCTCTCAGAAGGGGTACAAAACCTTCCACGTAAAAAACCTATGCTTCCAAATGAAAAAGATTTTCCATATGGCGTGGCATCAGAGACACATTGCCATCCAAAGCAGGGATACCAGTCTTGTTAGACTGCTTGACTCACCTGCATTCAATAGGGCTGCAGCTCACTACACTTAAGGTCCATTTGGCATCTATTTTTGCCTATCTTTCGGCTGGCAAGGGTGTCTCTCTGGTGACTAATCCTGTATTCAAGAAGTATTTCAAGGGATTGGCTCATCTGCACCTCCCTCCCAGGGAGCCGGTGCCTGCCTGGAACCTAAATGTCTAGTGGCTCATCTAAAATTTGTCACTCAGAAAGCTGTTTTCTTAGTTGCTATCACATCAGCCAGATTAATAAGTGAGTTACAGGACCTGTGTGTGGAGCAGGACTACATCTCATAAGGTGATACTCTGGACTAACAGGAAATTCCTTCCAAGAGTAGTCTCTGACTTTCACCTTAATCAGTCTTATCACTTTGCCAGTCTTCTTTACTGAACACTCTAGTTCAGGGGAACGAAGGCTACATAATCTGGATGTCAAGAGAGCTCTTGGATATTATATTGAGCACACCAAGGCCCATAGGCAGGATAGACAGCAGTTGTTCCTGACCTATGGTGATGTGGGAAAAGGAAAGCCAGCTTCGAAAAGGACAGTTGCACGCTGGATATATGGCATGCATTCAGTTCTGTTATAGTAAAGCTGACGAGGAGTCCCAGAAGGCCTGAGGGCACACTCCACAAGGAGTGCAGCTGCTACCATAGCAGCAGCCAGGGATATTCCCTTGTTGGAAATCTGTATAGCAGCTACATGGAAAACAGTACACACCTTTACAAAGCACTACAGTTTGGACACTCGGTTCAGGAGTGATGCCAGGTTTTGCACAGCAGTGCTGCAGAGCCTATTCCTTAAATAGGGTTCTGGGCCCGCCTCCAAAAGTACTGCTTCATAGTCTATTAGAGTTTCATATTGAAGAATTCCTGGGGTTAGAAGGAAAAGTTACTCACCGCAGTAATCTTGTTTCTTCCAAGGTATTCTTCAGTATGATTAACTCGCCCACCCTACCTCCCCTTCCAGAACCAGTTAGTCTTAGTAATACAGGTGGTACTTCTCTTATTTGTTGGCCATTCACCGATACTGTTGAGTTTAAACCAGGTGGCCGTCTTTTCTTGTTGTTGGCCTCTTTTGGGAATTGCCATTGTCATGGGATGAAATGGGGGGATAATCACTATAATTGTTATGATTCATATTTACTTGTTAGCGATTAGGATAGCCTAATTAGAGGTTCTGACTGCAGGCTCCAATGAATGTGACCGTTATAGAACGCAACAGTTGGTACGGGCAGCAGATTTGAATAGTGGCACGGGCCAATAGGTGTTCCTCTATTAGCATAAAGTTCCAGTCATCTCTCAGGAGGCTGACTGCTAGAGTTAATCATATTGAAGAACACCCTGGAATAAACAAGATTACCGTGGTGAATATATTTTTCTTCTCCTCTGCCCACTGAAGCACTCTCAGGGCTGCTGTTACTGATTTTTCACTGCTTGTACTTCCTTGATTGTTTATGTACGTAAGTGTTATTGCATTGTCTATGCGTGCATTCACTGCTTGAAACCAGATTTTTCCTGCGAAGGGCAAGAGAAAATAGGTCATCATTTCTACAGTGTTTAGCTGGAGAATCTTATGCGAGCTGCAGATACATGAACCGAGTCCTGGTTCAGTTCTGTGCCCTCTCTGAGTACTCTCGCATTTACCACGAGAAATGTCTCCGACATAGAACAGAGAAGAGCACCCATTGAGGAGGAAGTTAAAAACGGAATCTGATACTGTTTGGAAGCTGTGAACCACCAGAGAGATGATGCACTTGGAGAAGACTCAAGTAGAGGTGAGACCAAATTACCAATAGTATTGTTGCTCCATCAGTCCCAGTGTAAGAAGGCATCAGCATACTAATGCTGTCGTCTGCAGTCTTAGCTGTCCGAAGTCTTGATGGAGATGCTGTACCCTGAATAGGAAGATAAAAAACTCAATATAAATCTGTCAGGAAACCCACTTCTTGGCATTCCAGTCTGTGATGGCCGCAGCAAACTGTTCTTGTTTACTATCCCATCGAGTTGCTCCAAGACTAAAACTGTCCTAACAAATTCTGCTTAGCTGTTTCAACAATGCCCTGATCAGGAGATATCTACAAATTAGTATATATGGTGACCCTCTGACCTCAAGGCAGCAACAGTCACTGTCAACACTGTGGCCAAAATCTTGGCAGGCATGACCAATAAGGAGAGCCTTGTGCTGTAAATGAAAGTCTGGAATAGCCAACCCCCCTTCCCCCGAACAGCTCTGATTATAGAGTGGAATTACTCCATCTTGAACATGGTTGTCTCTCAAACATGTTCAGGCCTTGAAAAAATAGAGATCGGGCATAAACCCCCTGACTTCTTTGAGACTGAATTAACATGCATAGAAATGCTTGCCCCCTTTCCTGAGAGGATACATGTAATATCTTTCCCATTTGTATTAAGTGGGCCGGGCTCCATTCCACTGTCTCTTTTCCTGGGGTTTTCTGGCACTGGAGACTGGAAGTGAGCCCTGAAAGGCAAAGTAAAGAACTGCAGTGCAAAACCTTGTGGTAAGATCTCCAGAGCCCTTGGAGTCTGTTGCCATTTGGACTTATGCAGACATCCTTCCAGAACCTGGGTGACAAGCTGGGCCTTCAAATCATATATAGATAATCCACCCTATTTGGGTGGAACCACTAAAGTGTCTGTGGGAGAAGGAATCTGTGCTCTGTGGGTTCTTGACACCACTGTATAATCCTCTGTTACGCTGAGTGCCACATCGTCGAAGGGAACAAACTAGTCTCTGAGGAAATGAGGGTGACTCTAGAGCCCATCGCTTAGATGAGTTAAGAGTTATATTGACTACTAGACATGGGCGGTTGACCCTTTTAATCCCTCATGCCTTTCAAAGTGCTGTAGGTTTTGGACCAGATAGGTGTCCTTTTGCCAGAAAGAGTACTCCAAACAAAAATATGCCTTGGAAGCCTGATGGGCAGTCTTGTGAAGTAACCAGACTGTCCTCCGTGCTGAAGCAGCTGTCTAGGTTGATAGTTGTGACACATCTAAGGCAGTCTCTTCATAGAAGAAGGATGCTAGATAGTTTAGGATAATAGAGTTCTTTACCTTAGAGACCTCTGGAAAACTGTGGAACAGTGTGGTGATCCAATTGCAAAGGGCTTAAGTCCGCAAAAGTGAAGGGGATGTGACCCTCCTAGCTGACCCCTTGGTGAGGTAAGCTCCTTGATAGGTGACATCTGTACCTTTATCATTCCTGCAGCCGCTTTAATTTAGATAGCTGTATTTTCTTTCATGTTGGAGATCGCCCCATCAATGAGCATCAGAGTCTCCTAGTTTATAAGCAGTTTCCTGATAAAGATAGCATTTGGCCTGCTTGTTTGAGCTTTCCTTTTTGTCAAGATCTACCACTCCTGGCTGGTCTTTTTTTTAGAATGTTGTAAAACAGGGAAACACATTGGGTACATTTCCGGAACTTGATAAAACTGAGTTTACGAGCAGGGGCGTCAGGACAAACCTAAACCAGCTGCAGAGTTCTGCAAGTTCAACCATAAGAGGAGAGGCTAAAGGAGCTTAATATGTATACCCTTGAGGAAAGGAGGGAGAGGGGGGACATAATAGAAACGTTTAAGTACCTCAGTGGAATCGACAAAGTCCAAGAGGGTAGCATCTTTCAGAAAAAGAGATGTGCAAGAACAAGGGGACACAATTTGAAGATAGAGGGGGTGCGGCTCAGGGGCAATGTGAGGAAGTATTTTTTTCACAGAGAAGGTGGTGGACGCATGGAACAGCCTTCCTGAGGAGGTTGTGGGGTCTAAAACGGAGGGAGAATTCAAGAATGCATGGGACAGACATAAGGCAGTTTCTGTGGGGGGGTAGGAAGAAGTAGGCTGTTGGTTAAATAGGATCTGCAGCTTATCCTGTAGGCAGGGAAATGGGCAGATTAGGTGAGCCAAGCGGTCCTTATCTGCTGTCAAAGTCTGTTTCTTCAGTCAGGAAGGGAGTAAACTATGTAACAAACAAAAATGGCACTGACGGGGCCTTGGGGCCCTCTGAACATACACCTTCTTCGTTACCAGACACTCCTTCCTCTTCCACCTGCTCTTTAATTGTACAAGACAGGTAGACTGGCAACACACACACAGACCTTCAGCAAAAAAAATGGTATGAGAAAAGCGGGCTTGTCAATTTACAATTAAAACAGGCACAATTGAATGTAGAGAGTACTGTTTTTAAGAACAAATGGTGTCTTCCTGCTAGAGTTACTTTTAGGAAGAAAATATAAATTGCGAAGGATCACTTTAAGTTAAGGAGCAGCTTGGAAAGGGCTGGTGTCCTTCACAATGACACAGAAAGACTGAGGCTGTGGAATTCTCATGCCACTAACATTCCGTGCTAATGTCACGACTTTGAGTTGTGTTAATGTCCCTAGCAGGAATGCATTTTACCCATATGTTAAGACTTTACAGTGACAACGTGGACCACTGCTGAAAAGATTAAAAAGAGTACAAATTAACTTGCCGATCAGCAGAAAATGGTGATTTGAGCTATAGCACACACAAAAGAAAGTGAGACACTTAACTGGGATTATGAAATGGGTAGAAAGAATGCTGGCTCCTGATTGGCCAGGAGGTACTTTCAGCCAGGCCATTATCCCAGTACAATAGCCCAGCTGAAAGTAGCGCAACAAAAATTTGTTTAAAAAATATATCCAGCCAGCCTGCCGGCAATAGCACTCGCCTACCGCTGGCGACACCAGCAGCCCGGGGTCAGGAGCGATCTCGGGTTGCTGGAGGGCCAGCGGGGAGGAGGAGGAGGATCGAGCACCTGTAGGGTTGCTCTCCTCCAGAGAGGATGGGATGCGAGTCCCACCACTTTACTGCCACCTGGGTGATCACTGGTGGAGGTGCAGTGGGACTGTAGAAACTCGGGAGGGAGGACATCGGCCGGGATCTGGAGCAGCGGCACATCTCTACGTGCCCTGCCTCCTCGGATCCCCTCAAGTGCCGGCGTCCAGGAGAGGACCAGAAAGCAAGAAGTGCCATGCACCGATTGCCAGTAGTTGGGACCCGGCTGCCCCAGACTCCTTAACCAGGCTCCCGTGGGCCGCTCAGACCGCCCGACACATACTCACGGACTTGGGGGAGGGGGTGAAGAGGAGGTCCCTCTCCTCCCCACCTCTGGGTAAACCAAGGCAGGATGGGGGCATGTCTGCCGGTTCCCTGAGGAGTTATCTGGGCGGAGCTAGGAGGGATACAGCCTAGGGCTCCTCAAGAGTAGAATTGCGGGGAGAGAGGAGGACATAAAGAGCGAATGCAAAAAAAATTCCAATTACTGAAAAAGGACCCATTTCATAATCATAATCAGACACTCCGTGGGGTGCGTTGTGGTAAGCTGATGGCCTTTCTAGGATGGTGGAAGCACTTGGCTTCAGTTTGTACTTCAGCCAACCCGAGGCAGGCCGTTGTCCACCATAATTCACCCCATGTTGTGCCTCATTGCTTAAGTAAAGCATCTCTGTAATCTGAAAGTTTTGTCCCAAAGTAGCCAAGGTGTGAAACCTGCAGAGGTTTTGGTATTTCTGGCAATGCAGTTAATAGCTTAAAGTTGTATTCCACACGTATATCCAACTGCTGAATTCATTTTGTTATATGAATTTGCTGTTTTGTATGTCAGTGCTGCTGCCACTCCTAACAAGGAAGTACTTGGAAATTCTAAATCTAATTTTACCTTTCCTGGTTATAAATATTAATAAAAAAAAATTCCAGTCACCTGTGATGATGCTGTTGCCAGAAATGGCGAGTGACCAGCTCGTTTTCCAAATTAACTAGTCGGACAAGAAAATACTTCTGAATCACACAGTAGTATTGCTCCCCAAATTATAATTAATTTATCTTTTGTAACTAATTTCTGTCTACTGATGAGTATATGCACTTTTTTTTTGGTTTTCTAGGGCAGTAATTTGCATTGACTTGTCTGTCTGTTCCAGGTGTGTTAGTATTTGCTCTCTGGCCTTCAGTGCAGATGGAATATTCCTGTCTGCCTCCAGTAACACAGAAACTGTGCACATATTCAAGCTCGAGACTGTAAAAGAGAAGTAAGTATGAGAATGCTCCATGATGCTGCTGTTAGTGCAACTTTATAATCCATTATGTTGAGTGGTGGTTCGGAGCTCCATCCGCTCCTTCTCTGTTACTGGTTCTTAAATGATTCATATCATTAATGATGCTGACTGGACGTACTCCAGAACTCAGTTTTGACTATTTCATGCCATGTTGAGACAGGTAGAAAATCTCAGAAAATGTTAAAGAAAAGGACCGCTGACTTGTTTACGTTTTGTTTGTTTTTCCCCGATCTTTGCTCTTGAGGTTCATATGCTGACATCTCAACCTCTCAGTGGAGACACAGCCTTGTTGTGTATGGTTGCCAGTATTTTATTTATATAGTATGTTTTTTTTTACTCCGGAGTGACAGACCTCCACCAAAGTGAAAACAAAAATATCTTGCCATTTCCTCGTTCTGTTCAGTGATCAAAATCAAATTTACAGACTTTTGAAACTTAAAAGGTACAGCTTTGGTCTCTGGGTGGTTAGTACGTATGGTAGCTAGGTGTGGAATAAATGAGAAATTTAAAATGTTATTACCTTTGAACTGTAGAGAACAACTGTACGGAATGTGCACAGCAAGGATTTTGAGCAGGCTGAATTTTATACAGAACAAAGGCTAACCATATACTATAAATTAAATGAAACTGCCCTCATCAGTTCATGTAGCACTGTCTGAATTCCATCCCCCTCAAAAGAAATGTGATAATAGCCACTCTGGTCTGAATTCTGGATTTGAACTGTGTTAAAGAGCCTATGATGCTGCTGGGAAAAAGTTGTAAATAAAACGCAGCTCTACAGTGATTCTATTTCCTGTGTTTCTTATGCTGTTACTAAGGAATTTGTATAGAAATGGGATCCTTTCTGTTTGGAATCCAGCTTCTGCTGCTTTACAGATGATATCAGGGGAGGCAGTATGGGCTAGTGCTTAGAGTACAGAGCTGTGTACCTGGAGAGCCAGCAGACATGGATTTGAATTCCACAACTGCCACTGGCATACTGTGTGACTGTGCCACTTAACCTCCCCGTGCTTAATTCCTTCCCATATCACACCTGGGAACAAGTTGTGGCCAAAAACTCCAAATAAAAATTATCAGCCTCTCCTTGTTGCATCATAAAAATTTCCACAGCATTCGGTTATGCTCACAGAATGTGGTTTTTTACATGACTGCATACAGATCTCTGTACTTGTCTTCTACTCAATTTGGCAACCTTCAACCTTTCACAAAACCTGTGCTGTCCCCTTTAGACTCTTCTTATGTCTGAGATAAGTGTGGCTTTTCTGTACCATTGACCTGATAAGCCTGTTCCTTTCAGTTTCCGTGCTCATGAATACTTAGTGTACACCAAGGTCAAGGGCAGAGTGGATTTTTCAGATGGTTCTCCAAATGCAGCTCAGCTCTCACCTACATGGACGAATGGATTTAGCTGGACAGGAGTTAAAAAAAAAAAAAAAAAAAAAGGATTCTAAGGATGTGGATACAATTCACTATCCACACTGTGGCACTTCCACTGGAACAGTCCGATTTGTCGGACATCTTCAAGCTAAGCTTCTCCCACCACCTGGGCAGTATATCCTCTGCCCCTGCCCCGTGGCGTCAGATCTGTCTATCTGCTAGAAGGGACAGGACTCCTCCTTTGTAGCTCTGTAGTGTTCTAGGATTTCCTTGCGAGTTTGGAGCTTTGGTGATTAAAACCTTCTTTGTTTCAATTTCAACATTCTTCTTCTTCTTGTTCCGACTCTGCCTTTGACCTCAGTCTTGGCAGTGGAAGAGAGGAAGCAACAACGTGGCTTCAAGTTCTTTGTTCAGTGTTGACAAAAAATGTCAAACACCGAACCTCATGTGTCCTGCCTATACTCTGTGGGAGGGCAGCAGGACATAGAGGGTTGTGGCCTTTGCCGGGTGATGCTTCCAGCACCACTGGAAAATCGGCTGGCCAAACTCATCCTTGGTCAACCCTCAGAACAGAACCCAGAAGATCAACCTAAGAGCTGCATAAAGGCCTCAACAGCTGCCGAGTCAGCTTCCCAGCTTGTGGCTCTTTAAGAGCAGGTAGTTGCAGCCCCCTTACAGTTCTTCATCGGTCTCAGTGCTGCTCCCAGCTGGGGGTAGCATCAGAAGGTTTTTCACAGAGTATTTTCATGAAGTATGTCAGGCCGTCCAGACCTTTGGGGAGCGCTTTGATCACCGGGGCAAGACGCATAACCGCTGCCGACTCAAGCTGAGGGACTGGGAGAGATTGTGATCCTCCGGCTCTCTTGGCTCCCGTGATCACTAACTGCGGTTGAGCTGCCTTCGACCAAGGGCATCGTTGAGAGCTTCTCAGTACCCCATCAGGCTTGATGCCAGTTGAGCAGGTGGTTGATAGTTTTCCCAAGCCAGTTGGAGGAGATCGAAGAGTGGATCTTCCAGACCTCATTGCTCCTGGTCCTCACTCAGGAGGATGTAACTCAGTCAGTGTCCCTGACCTGGTCACTTCGGGACCATACTCAGCTGATCGTGCCTCTGAAGTTGATGCTTCTTAATGTTGCTTGGCATGTGGTCTGTGATGATGCTCTTGAAGCCGCTCCTTGATGTCAGTCCTGGGTCAAAGGTCAAGATCAAGACACCTGTCCCACTCACGCTTGACTGGGGATGTGGCCTCTGGCAGCAGTGGACCATCGCTGGGTGGGCTAGGGCTCTACCCTATGGAACTTTGATCAGGTGATAACTGCCAGTCATGCCTATGGTGGTCCATCCACGACAGATGTTCCCAGCATCTGCTACTCCACCTCTGAGGTTGGAGCCACCACCACCACAGCCCTTGGTGGGAGCTTCAAAGAAGGACTCCCGAGCTCTTGACGGCTTTCCAGGTCAGCTGTCAGTGGAAATCACCTAGTCTGAGGATACCAGGGTGGTTCTCGGTGGCAAATGGTCAAGGAATGTTTTTGAGTAATCCTTGGATGACTCTGAGGGGTCTTACATGCTCTCGTCGAGGGCACACACTTTCAACCAAGGCTCGGTCGATTATGTTGGGGCTTTACTCCTCCTCATGTCTCTGTAGGCTCCTTCTCAGGGTTCTTAGACCACCTTTCATCCAAAGGGTTGGTCTTGGACTTGGCCATCCAGAAGTCTGGTGGCCACGGGGATGTGGACAGGCCCCAGTCTGAAAAGCTTGACCATGCGGCAGAAAGGGTCTATGCCACCTCTCCTCTGGGTTTCCGCCAGGCGAGCTACACCATCATGATGGCTAGCTTTGGTCACTCCCTGCTGAGAGTGCTTGATGTGCTCTCTCACCTTCCTGCTGACTGGCAGCTTGAGTAGAGGAGCACATGGCTGAAGTTCGGAGTGAGGCTCACCAGTTGTTTGTAACATGCACTGAAGCCATGCCTTGCAGTCCGGCAGCAAAGCAGACAGTTGTCAGGTGGATATCATCCTGCTTTGAAGTCAGCTATAGTTTGGCTGTTAGGGAGCCTCCCAGAGGGTTAGGGTTCATTCCACAAGACGTACTACTGCCTTGGTGGCCGCCTGCTGGGGCATCTCCATACAAGAGATCTGTAGGGCTGCTACTGGAAAGAAAAGCACACACCTTCATCTTCGATTTCAGCATCAACCATATGTCTCTTCGGGGTGCTGCTTTTGGAGCTTCTGTTCTCAGATCACCAGATAGGGGTGCATGCCTTACCCCCTCGTAGTTCTAGGAGTGATGTACAGTTCACACCTACACAACTGACCTGACCTCCCTGGCAAGTGGCACACGGATCCAAGAAGGCTTTGGAATGAGGGGTGGCACAGACCCTTTTTGCCGCATGGTCAAGCTTTTCATGCTCCTTGTCCTGGGGCCCCTAGTTTTTCTACAGCTCCCTTCCTCTTCCCCCTGTTGGTTCTCCTCTCCTCATGGTTCCCTCCCTCTTGATTCCACCTAGCCAGATACCATGCAGCGAAGACCCACTGCTCTGTAAATCCACACATACCCCCCTCCTCAACCCATGTTTTTCTCTGTTGGTCACTCTCATCGCCCTCTGATGGCACCCCCTCACCTCCTGTTCTTCCCTTTCTAGGTCCTGTCCTTCTCAACAGGCGCTGGTTCTAGGCCACCATCCAATAAGAATACAACTTCTTTCTTCCCCACCTGCGGCACTTATGACAAAAACTGTCTCAGCATGTTCGCATTGTTTACTCCTCTGGTCTGTAACTAGCTAAGCTCTTACATTGTATCATCTGATTGCCTCCTTGTATATTACTGCTAACATGTATTATTTTTTTGTTTCTGTATCTCTCTGTACTGACGAGGAACCTTTGTAAACGAGCTCTTAGCTCAAAGGTAAATGTAATCAGATTCTTTCTAGTAAATAAATAAAATTTAAAAATCAAGGCAATGGAAAAGAAATGCCAACCCTGTCGGTGCCGTCTGAGTTGCCGCCGTTGACTTTGTCAGTGACGCCGGAGTTCCCTCGGTCTGCCATGATGCTAGGCAAGGGCTGTCCTCCATCAGTTCTAAGTCTGTCAATGATTGTTCCTTCATAGCCTTCTGTGTCTGCCAACACGCTGCCCATGGCCGCAACATTGAAAATGTGCTGGAATACAGTCCAAAGTGTATGGAAGAGGAGTATAAAGAGATGGAGGAAGATCTGAATCCCCTGGATGTGGTGGGCTCCAGTTCTACTTTGTCCTCCTGTAGTGAGGAAAGTGTACAGAACACTCCTCGTTTCCCACCTGAGTCTGCCTCCTTTCAGGCTTTCCTTATGCAGTTCCAGTCCAAACTGGAATTTGTGGCAGCGGAGAAGGATTCCTCTGAGAAAAGTCTTTATGAAGTTATAGAGATGTCCGCCTCCCTTACAGTGCTTATCCCTCATATCCATACGGCCCTTGAGGATGCCACTCTAGCTGCTTGGCACAGTGCTCTGCCTGCCACTTCAAGGAAGGCAGATAAACAATATCCAGCACCTCATGTTCCAGCAGATGATTGCCAGTGGCCTGGACACTGGTTAGCACCTGATAACAGTCTGCTTATGGTGCCTCTGATGTGGCTGTTCATGCAGCTGCTTCTAGCATTTGCCTGTGCTACCACTCCTGGTTGCATATTGCTGGCTTTGCCTCTGATGTACAGCAGTCCGTCCCTCATGCTCCCTATAGAGGAAAGCAACTTTTTGGCAACAGTGTGATGCTGCCCTAAGGGACCTCCAGATGTCAAAAATGACCCTGTTGTGCCTGCATACCCTGAATCCAAAGCCCTAGGGTAGGGGCTGAGATCCCTTTCAAAGGCCGTATGCTGACCCCAGTAGGGGTTACTCAGGGGTCCCAGCTGTGGCCTTCAGTGGCCCCAGGCCTTTCCTCGAGCCAGTTTGCCTCTCAGTGCCCATGCCAGGCTTATCAAACGTGCAGGTACTTCAGCATCCTGCTGCCTTCTGACTTCCTGCTCTTCCTTCAGTATGAATGGTGTGTAGCGTGTTGAAGCCCATAGGGTGAAATATTGGGTGTTGTAGCTGATCATGGTCAAAGCTTGAAGTAAATATTTAAAGTATTGAAGATTTGGTAGAAAATAGGTTGAGTTTGGCTGAATTCACATTGACTTGTCTGGATTTCAACTTGCCTACATAAGCCCCAGAACTGAACTTTTCTAGGAGAGTAATATACATTTTGAGAGGGTACCCGGGGAAGTCTTGCCTTTGGACTTCAGCAAGAACACACCCTAGAACTTCTCTCTGTCCCACCAGTGCACCCTCCCAGCCAAACTGTTATCCTCCAGGATATCTCACCCTCCGGCTGGACGAGGTTCAAATACTCCTCATTAAGAGGGACATGGAGCCTGTACCGGATGTAGAAATGAACCTGGGCTGTTATTCCTGGTACCAAAATGGACTGGGGGATTTAAGGCCAAACCTAGGCCTCTGAGACCTCAGTCTGTTTGAAGAATACAGGCAGTTTCGAATAGCCTTTCTGCAGTACCTCTTTGCCCTTCTGCAAGTGGATTGGATGGTTGCCATGGATATGAAGGATAATTACCTGCATGTCAGCATCCTCTATTCCCTAAGACAGTACCTGCTATTTATGCTCCAGGGATTGCACTATCAGTTTCATGTCTTGCCCTTTGGTTTGTTCTCTGCACCATGTGTCTTTGCCAAGCATCTGCCCTCAGATGGTTGAGCTTATATGTCTTACCACACATATCATTGACTAGATTCTGAAGACTCCATCGAGGGACTGTATCATTTTCACACTATTCCAAACTAGACAAATATTCGAACAGTTGGGAATTCTGGTGAATGAGCTGAAATGGGTTCTCACTCCATGCCAGTGCCTCTAATACATAGGGGCTGTTCTGGACACTGGGCTGGTTTAAGCTTTCCTTCCCTCGGTCAGTGCAATGCCACTGGTTGTCCTGGCTCACTTGGTCTCTTCCAGCAACTATGTCTCGGCCAGATGTGTCTTACGACTGATAGGTCTCATGGCTACTGCCGTTCTGACTGTCCTGCTGGCATGTTTACACCTGAGGATCCCACAGTAGTTCCTGCATGTCCAGTGGGCTCAACATTCCAGCTAGCTGGAGTGTCTCATAGAAGTGACTCCTCAGCTCCGTCATTGCCTGCTGTTGTGGTTGGACCACTTCAGCCTTGAGATGATCCCCGTTTCTACATCTGTCTCCTCTTTTAGTGATGACAGATGCCTCAGATTCAGGTTGGCGTGCCCACCTGGGCCTCTTCTAGATTCAATGGCAGTTGTCCCCATTGTATATGGTTCTGCACTGCAGTACTCTGGAGGTGAGGGCCTGTTCAATATGACCTACAAGCCTTCCCCGTCCTCCTTCCAAGTTATTGGCTGTAGATCCATAAAGACAATATTTCGGTGATGTACTACATCAACCGGCAAGGCAGTGTCCACTTGTATCCTCTCTGCAGAAAGGTAGTGAGAGTATGGCACTGGGCCTTGGAACATGAGATGTTCTTGTCCATCGTCTTCCTGCCTGGCACCCTAAACACCCTTGCAAATCATCTCAGCGATCCCAGGTGTTTTGCCACGAATGGCTGTTCTAGGGACGTGGATATGTTGTTCATCCACGCTTCTTGGCATGTCCCTTTCCCCTTTAATTCTTGCTGGAAGATTGTAAAGCTGGCTCCTCCCACCCACCTGGGTGGTATAATCCTCTGCTCCACCTCATGCCGCCAGATCTTCCTTTCCGTCGGAAGATTCAGGTTGCTTCCTCACCACTCCCGCGTTCTGTAGGCCCTAGCTTCATTTCCTTTCGGACTCTCTGAAGATTAAGCTTATTCGAGCTAGCGATTGCGATTTTTGCTATTAGATCATAGAAGATAAATCTCTACCCAGTTTCCGTCTGTGCCCGTGCAGCCAGAAAATGTCACGCACAGACCTGCATACCGCGTGCGTTTACTGTTTGGGTGTCGGCCATGACACTCAGGCCTGCGAGATTTGTCTTGTTTTTCACCTTAATGTTCTCGATGATCGTCTCGCATGTCTCAAGCTGGGGAGGCCGGAAAAACTGAATCCTCCAGTGAAATCAAAGGAGTCCTGGTGGGCGGTCTCAACGGCTGCGGGTCCGCCGAGCAGTTAGAGCAAATGCAGGCCTTTGAGGAAGAGGCAGCGTGGGCTGCAGAGCTCTCCTCTCAGCCAATTTTTGTTCCACTCAATCTGGGCTCCACCTTCTTGGGCTCCTTTCGGGAGATGTGCCAGTCTCTTCCCCACTAAGTGTGAGGGACCTTCAGGCACTCATGTCTCCTGGTCCCGTAAAAAGGACAAGGAACCGAGAGATTCTTTGTCTTGGCGAAGACATTCTTGGGATTGAGAGCGATCTCAGTCCCAGGGATCTCCGGTCTCTACTTCGGCCAAGACTACTACTTTGGCGGCCGGCTCCTCGGCTTTGCCGACTGGTCAGCCGGTCGAAATCTTGGACGACGATGCAGTGGAGATTTCTCTCGACCAGGTCGATCTGTTGTCACCCGATGAGGCCGACAACTCTCTTACTAGGACGCCGGTCCTGCCTCTTCCCAATGAGGTGACCCAGCTAGCTGGTAATTCCTTTTTTTTTTTTTTTCTAAACTTTATTTAAAAGAGGGAGGAGCCCTCTCTTTTTAAAAAAACAAAACAAAAAAACAACAGTACATTTATACAACAGCACAATGAATTAAACAAACAGAGCCACCTAGTACAATTGATCTGGACAGTGAAGGTATTTGGTATACATAGAGATCATAAAATCCACATGGATTAAAACATAAAAATGATCAGTGAATCAGTAAGGCCTTCCCAATATACATATTTAATAAGAGGGATTTTTACTAAGGGTTATGGACAGTGAGAGGTGAGGCTGTCTAGTGTTCTCTGCTCTGGTCATGTCCTCTCAGTTCAATGTCAAGCTGTCAGAGCCTCCATTCTATATAGTGCAATCATTATATCATGCCGAGGATGGATTGTAGTCTTATGTGTGGTAAACCACTTTCTAGTAATGGTCTTTTGGGCTGCTTGACAGGTGATCTTAAGCAGTTTCCCCATAAGGGGGCCTCTATAATTTTTCGGGGTGTCCAGGAAAAAATAAAGCATAGGAGTTAAGAGAAGGTCAGGTCCACATATAGCGTGAATGGCTCTTTGCAGATCCTGAAAGGAGGAGGCCAGCACCAGACCATCCCATAGTATATGGACTAGTGCTGCAGAGGATACCCCACATTCTGGCCAGCAGAGCGGAGATCTGTTGTTTTGGAATTTTACCTGTATTGCAGGAGTTCTAAAGAATCTAATAAAAATCTTCCAGGAGAATTCTTTCCAACTCACGGATATACCCCATTGGATCTTCCCCAGAGCTCTGTCCCACACATCATCAGGGACAGGGACTCCCAGGTCTTGTGTCCATGCCTGTCTGATTGTTTGGGGGGTGTCCCCTTGCCTGGTAATAAGTGCTCGATATAGGTATGAAATTATATGAGCTGATAGTGCCCTACCTTCCACTGCTGATTTCATTAATTAGGTTATCTGTGGGGGTGGGATCTTCTCCCCGGGTATTTATCGGTAGGGATCTGATGTAATTCCTGATCTGAAAATATCAGAATCTGTCCTGCCACCCAATTCCATACCTTCCACCAGCTGATAATTCCTTTGAGGAAATGGTCCCTGATCCGGGACAATCACCGGTTCCCCCTGTGTCTCCCGAGCGGCCTGATCGACCAGTCTGATCAAGGTCGAGGTCTCTGACTCCCTCGACCAATAGGCCAAGGAAGGTGCATCAGTGCTCAAAGAAAAGGTGACACCAGCATTCATCTTCGTCCTTCTTGGATGAGGAGAGGCTTTGAGAAACTCCGTTGATGTTACGAAGATCTCGTGGCAGCAACTGTTCTTGTCCGGCCAGAAACTGGCTTCGGTTTCTACACTGACCACTACTTGGCTTTCGCCTTCTAGGCCAAAGCCGGCTCCATCAGCACCAATTATGTCGGTTCCTCTGCCTATGGAGCTGGTAAAACCTGCCCCAGTTCAACCAGAATTGACCTCGCCACCGATTGTGGTGGAGCCGCTGCCTAAACAGCCCATGGGGGGGACTCCTTCGAAGGAAGCTCGGACTGTTCTGGGCCTTCCTCACAGGTCATTGGTCACCCTCACACCTGACCGCCCCAGGCATGTTCAGGGGGACCCTGGTGGCTGTCTGATTTATCCGGATATTTCAGATTCAAACGACTCCAATCTACTCTCTCATCCGCTAGACAGTGAGTAGGTGAGGGTAGTCTGTCGACGGAGGAGGGTCCTTCATCCTTCCTAGGGATTCTCCGCCTCATCTCCGAAACCACGAGGATGCCCTTGGAACCCATCCAGAAACAGGTGGAGTACCCCCTTACAGATATCCTAAAAAGTGGTGATACCCCAGCAGAAGCCTTCCCAGTGGCCGAAGCCATTGTTGGTCCAGCTTTAGAGCTTTGGCAGCACCCTGACTCCTGTACAGCACTGTCGGCCCGGATGGCCGTCAAGTGTGCGATACCCATTGGGTCCCTGCAGAAGCCTGTTTTCCCCCAGGAGTTACTCTAGAAGAATTAGGTACTACATCCCAACACCAAAATCCTGACATTACAGTTGCCTGTATTCCCATAATCCCGACATGTATAACAAACAATAAATTGTAACTTACCATCATTGATGTTCATTCCTTTCTGTGGTAATCCAGTTATCCAGTCTGATCCAGAAATTCAGTAATCTGATTAACGATTAACGATACCATTAAAAAGGTATATCTTTAATTATATTAATAGTTAAAAGTTACTTATAATGTCAGGTTATGCACAATCCCCCAGAAATGATATAGGCAAGCCTTGTACGATCTTCTCAGTTGTTGTCTCAGCAAGCATTGCCTCCTTTTGCAGCTGAGCTATGAATTGGTTGGTGCCAATCTGTGGTGCCACGCTTCTGGCTTGTTTTGTGTGTGGAATTCCATTGTCGACCTGGTCATGAACAGACCAGAATTCAGGTGGGAAAAGTGGTGGGCTTTTAATAGCAGGTTTGTTCCTGACTTGTCTCCTGACTCTACCCAGAATATAATTTTCTTCAAACCATGCCAACAGTGGAGCACTATTGTCTGGCATAATACTTTCCACTTCAGTGAATGCTGCCTTTATTTCATCAGGTGGCAGAAAAGCCAGTGCAACCAGGTGCCTCATGAGGAGTCTAAACTCAGGGTCACTGCCATACTGTTGTGCTAAACCCAGCCCCTGTATCCTTCTCCACACTATTTGTCCACAATGAAGCAAACACCCCTTATTAGATGTTTCAGAATACTCTATTTTTGTCTGCATTTACTGCCGCCTGCTCAGAATCTGTTGTTATAAACTCTGGCGACGGACTTAAATCAGACTCATCTGCCAAGTCATGAAGGTTCTGGAATAGTCAATGACGGTAAGTTACAATTTATTGTTTGTTATATACGTCAGGATTATGAGCATACAGGCAATTGTAATTCAGGATTTTACATGTCAGGATTATGGTTGACTGGATTTAGTACAGATCCCCCTCTAGAGTGTATATTTTATATTGTGTATTATTTAGGACTAGCTAAATACACATGCAAAATGTGTTCAAAACCTAGACTCAGGTTGCCTCCTCTCTAGACCGCCTTCTTCACAAAATATTTGTTTACGTGCTGTTCTCGTCCTGCAGCCTATGATTTCAGGGGGAGGGCAGTAGTAGCTCCAAATAATCCAGCTAGCCCCGATGCTGCCGTCTCACAATGCACCCTCTCCATTGTAAGAACTGAAAGAGATGGGTGCAGGTATGTGCCTGACCGGGAGGGAGGTGTGAAACATTTCTGTCATTAACGCTAGGCAGTCTTATAGATCTATTTGGCATTTGCTCTGCCCCACCTCCCAGTCACATCCGTGTTTACTACTGTCTCTCACAATCCTTACATCAGAGCAGGCACAATTTGTGAGTGGCCGATTGGGCTAACCACATTATTTGACACTGTTACTGCCCCAGAACCAAAAAAATCATCCATCTACGGGGAGCGGACAGCCACCATGCTACCAGACAAATTCTTGTGGAATGGAGTCACTAGGGAGGGGAAATTCCCATAACCTAGCTTTGTGTGTATGCCTTGGTAGTTTACATTTGAACACCTCGGCCACTGTAGACAGACCCACACAAACCTAAGGTATAATATTTAATTATTCATTATGTTATTTATTTCAGATGTTGCACCAGGAAAGACATGCTGAGCTGCTAACAGTTCATTTCCAGATGCTTCCCAGGGGTGAGGGGAAGTGGAGACAGAGAGGTAGAAAAAAAACTAAACGGTAGTAACATCACATTGCAATATAGTCATATGCAGTATATCAGAGTAGCATAATCATAAATATTGAAGGCATCTCGATACAACAGATACGTGAAGTAAATAAAATTGAGTTATGATAGGCAGGGGGAAACTACTCATACCAATGTAGCCTAAGGGATGAGAGGAACAAAATGGTCAGGGCAAAGCTAGTGGGGAGGGAGGAAGACGAGAGGTGAAGGGTCAGGAACAGTTGCAGATGGAGAAGAAAAGTCTCGAAGAAGAGACTTAAGGGAGAAAGCAGAAGAGGCAGAGTAGATTGATGGGAATGGAGGACCAGAGTTTTGGAAAGTGATATGAGAAAGCAGATTGAACAAAAATAGATTTCCTAGAAGGAATAGAGAGCTCATGGGAAATACTACTACGGGGAGAGTAGGAGGAAGAAGGGAGAGATGGTAGTAGTGATGCAAGTTATGATGGAAGGGAACTGAACCAGAATTTGGATATAAAGGAGGCACAGTGGGAAAGGTACCTAGCAACAAGTGAGGGGAGTGACAGGGTAGAGTAAGCAGTCATGAGTACAAGGGGGAGAGTCTAAGGCATTGTATATATCTAAGCGTAGAGAACCATTTGATATTCACTAGTATTTGCTAACTTTCTTTTGCTTGTTTACTTAGACCTCAAGAGGAACCCACCACTTGGACAGGTTACTTTGGGAAGGTGTTGATGGCTTCCACAAGTTACTTGCCATCCCAGGTCACGGAGATGTTTAACCAGGGAAGGGCATTTGCAACAGTCAGATTGCCCTTCTGTGCACACAAAAATATTTGTGCACTTGCCACGTAAGTACCGTGTGAGTAAATGAGTGTGTGTGCAGGCATGCTTTTGCAGGAATCTTGACATTTTTATGTGCTACTGGTACAAGAGATGCTGTATTGCACTTGCCCGCAAAGGCAACTAGATCTGTAATTCTCACCCCAGGGATCTTTCAGTATGCTTGACTATTGCAGTATGCCAGCTGGGTTCGGCTGCCCTGGAGGTGGAGTTGATGCTGATAATCTAATTAAAATTAGCCAGTCAGAACACATGATAGGTTGTGCTGTCTGTAGCAGAGTCAGAGGGCAGTTAGATTCATTTCTTCGCTGACTGGAGCAACACTGCCCCAGAGCTCTCTCTTCAGACTTCACGTGAAGAAATTTCTTTAAAGTCAGTACTTTCTCAGTTTTTGCGCTGTCTTTAGTGTTTTTACAGGTATTTTTAACATGTTACCACTTTTTCCTGCGGTTCCCTTTGGTTCCCGGAAACCGCAAGTGCTGCTTTCTTCAGCAGTTCCAACTGTGGTTCCTGCTGTTTTTCTAAAGTAAAATTTTAAGCGCTTGTGGTTTAAAAAAAAAAAAATGTGCTGTTTAACTTTAAATATCTTAAACATTTAGCGGTTCCCATTTTTCACCAGGAACCACATTTTCCTAGCAAAACATTTACTTTTCTGCTTTTGGGAACAGTTTTTTTTTTTCACGGTTCCATACCACGAGGGAACCAGCAGTTTTCTCTCAATTTCCCTATTGGGAGCAACAATTTGTGTTTTACATTTTTTTGTATTTTTCCCCAGTTTTAGCCCTTCCCTGGGCGCGCATGCACTCGTGTGGAGGCATGCGTAAGCTGTGTTCCTTGCTGCCCCTTCCCGTCTGCACTGCCACTGGACCTCCATCCAGTGGCAGCAGAACTACAGGGCAACGACAGCCTCCGTGGGAGAAGAGCGCTACCATTAGGCTGCTCGATCCTGTTCCTCCACCCCTGTGCCAACGACCTCGTCGCTTGTCAAAGCATCTGACGCTGTATGGGCATGATCTTTTTTCTTAAGCTTGCCCATTTTGATCCTGGATAAACTATCAATATATGTCTTTTTTACCCGTTCAAGTTGAGTTGTAAAGTATTTTAAATCTTATTTTGTAGTTTTTTTGATGCTGAGCTGTGCCTCCTACGTCTGTCTAGCTCAGGCTCCACAGCGCCCCCACGTCAGCTCTTTAATGTCCAGAGTTATAATAAGGAAGAGGAAGCTGAATGCAGAAACTATATGAAGTATATGCTGCCTGCCATCCACATATCTTTCAACTTTAAAACCTGTCTGCTCTGTACTGTACTATATTTTTAAAGTTGACCTGCTGTGTGTTCGTGTGTGTGTATCTCTCAGATTTCTAGTGTCTGTCAGTGGGCTCTATTGTGTGACTCAAATAGTGTAAGAATATAATTGTTGATGTAATGTTTTTGTATTAGACCCAAGGATCTTTATTCTGTTTGAAATGGCAGTTTGGTTTAGGACAGTAATTAGTTTTGTGCCCAACATGCCTTCTACTTTAGGTTTCTTAGGTTAAATGTGAGTGCCGATGTTAGATTGTGCTCTCCCATCTCCTTTTTTCACGCTTTAAATCAAACTATATGTTCTGTCCTCTTCCCCTAGTATTCAGAAGATTCCACGCCTGCTGGTTGCAGCTGCTGATGGTTACCTTTACCTCTACAACCTGGATCCACAGGAAGGGGGCGAGTGCACACTAATGAAACAACACAAGTAAGAAGAAACTTTCTTTCCTTTCGTTACAAAGGTGTGTACATAAACAGTAGGACTGGCTGCTAATGTGAATCTTGGGTTCATTAAAAGTTAATTTCATCAAGCAGTCTGCGTCACTGAAACACTTATCATAGAAGCAGCGGCGAAAAGGACCATACGGTCCATCTAGTCTCCCTCCCCTCCCTGCGGCCCCCACCTCCCCTCGATACTCCGCCCCATATGCTTGTTCCATGCCCTCTTGAATTCTTCCACCAATTTAGCCCTCACTACTCGATCTGGTAGTCTGTTCCAGGGCTCCACCACTCTCTCTGTGAAGAAACGCCCTCTCACATTGCCCTTGTATCTTTTTTCTTGCAGTCTGAGGCTGTGCCCTCTAGTTTTGACCCCCTCCTTCCTCTTAAGTAAACACTCTTCTCCCACTTTATTGAGCTGCTTTACATATTTCAAAGTTTAAATCATGTCTCCCTTTTCCCTCCTTGTCTCCAGCGTGTACAGATCCAGCTCCTTACACCTCTGTTCGTATAGCTGGCCCGGTGGCACTGAGGGTTGAGGCACTGGACGCCACACCTTGCGCCACGCTAGTGGCCCAGGTTCAGGAACGAGCCTGGATCGCCGGGGGTTGGCAGGGGAGGGAAGGATTGGCGTCCGAGGACAGCTCTCCTCCGGGGTGACTATGCCCGGCACTACTGGCGACCTGTAGTGGGGCAGACCGCAGTACCCACAGCACTTCAGGGCCAAATGAAGAAGGTTAGCAGTCATGGCAAGACGTTCCTCGGCGTCACTGCATATCGGGACCCGCCAGGAGAGGAGGGTGTAACGGGGGGCAAGAAAACCCCAGCTTGTGGATAGGCGATGGCACCTGCAGCCACCCGAACACACTCCATCGCTGGTGGTACTCCTTACCTGGGCGAGCCCAGCCCGGCCAGTATGCCGTTAGGCGCCGTGGGTGGATAGGTGACCCCTACCTGGGGGCTCAGCCGGGATAGCGGCTGGTGCCAGGATTCTGGAGGCCTCTCAGGCACATAGGTAGAGTCGGTGGGCAGTGCAGGATGCCTGCGAGAGTTCCACAGGCTGTAGGCAAAAACAGAGTTGGAAAAAAAAAACACCTCTGTTCATATGACTTTCCCTGCATACCCTGCACCATCTTGGTTGCCCTTCTCTGAACCCTCTCCAACGCATCTGTATCCTGGTGAAGATGAGGCCTCCAGAACTAAACCCCATACTCCAGGTGCAGCCTCACCAAAAGTCACCATGGCTTTGTAAAGGGGCATTATTACCTCCCTCTTCCTGCTAGTAATGCCCCTGCCTATGCATGCCAACATTCCCTTGGCCTTTCCTGCTGCCCTGCGACATTGGATTGCTACCTTAAGGTTCAAGGAGACTATGATCTCCAGATCCCTCTCTTGTTCTGTTACTTTAATTTCCTCCCCACCTAGGGTGTACCCTGCTCTTTTGTTCCTACTGGCCAGGTGCATCATAGTGCACTGCTTGGCGTTAAATTTCAGCTGCCATGTCCCAGACCCCGCCCAAGGGGTGTCCACCCTATTGCATATTTTCGTATCATCAGCAAATAGGCACACCTTTCCCCCTCAAACCCTCAGCAATATCACTGCTGTAGATGTTGAAGAGAAGCAGACACAAAACTGACCCCTGTGGTACTCCACTCTTCACCCTCTCCGTCCTGGAGTGCACCCCGTTTAGCACCACCCTCAGAGTTCTTCTGACAGCCAGGCCTCTAACCAGCTTATTTTCCAACCAACCGCAGGCTTTCCATTTTGCTCACCAGCCTCCTATGGGGAACGGTGTTAAAGGCCTTACTGAAGTCCAGATAGGACATACACCCTCCTCTTCCGTGAATACCGAGCTAAAGTGTTTATTTAATAACTCTGCTTTTTCACAGTCTCTTTCCAATTTTATTCCTCCCCCTCCTCAGCCTAGTAATCCCCTGCCTTGTCCTTCTCCTCCCTCTCACATATCTGAGAAAGGTTTTATACCCCCTTTGGCCTTTTTTGTGATTTTTCTCCTCAGTATCTGCTTTTGCCCTTCTGATCTTCTTCCCTGCCATACTCCTCTTTTCCCTACACTCTTCCTTATCTTCCTCGCTGAGTGTCCTCTTAAATTTTCTGAAAGCCCTCCTCCTTTCCCTGATGGCCCCGCAACCTCCTTTGTAAACCAAAGCGGTCTCCTCCCCCTTTTGTTCTTCCTAACCTTTTTTATGCACATTTACACAGCTTTCAGTTCCCCTTCCTTGATAGCTTGCCATCACTTCTCCACTGCCCCTATATTATCTGTACCCTCCATTGTCTCCCTCATTATCCTTCTCGTCTTGTCAAAGTTTGTGCATCTGAAGTCCATGACTGGTTTTACTTGTCTCCCTCCCTCCCCTGACCCTGAAAATGATGAGATAGATGTAGAAAGATTCCTAAACTGGAAGATTGCTCGTCTAAGGCTGCGTTACATGATACACTTCATACTGCATCATTTACATTTTTCCTGTGCATTGTTTTCTTAGGCATGATCTGCATTTTTCTGACTTGATGGTTTGACAGCAGCTTTCTGGGAGACCAGGGTTTCCGTTGTGGAACCCCACTGTGGGGTTGGCTTGAGACCATCACAGAGGTATTCTGCTCCTGGAGAGGAAGGGCACAGACCACTAAGTATTTGAACCCTTGACCTGCCAAAGAGTCAGATTGGCATTTTCTGGGAAAGCAGTCATTCACTCACTCAGCCAGAAGAAGGGTACAGCTGTTGTGACCCTAGTTGTTGGGTTTGGGGGGGGGATGGGGTAGGGGAGGGATATGCATCGAATTAGCATCGCAGGTATAGTGCAGTTGGAGTAAACATAGAATGACTTCCTTCTCCTCCTCCTGTTGGGTCTCCCACAAGCAGCCAGCATTCTGCTGCCATCCTTGTATCTTAGTCATGGCTTCAGGGGACTCAATAGGATGAAGTGACTGCTGTTCAGTGCTCCACGTTCACTTCAGCAGCACTACGACTGTGATGTTCCTTCTGTAACATTGTGTATGGGTGGAACTTGTATATTGTGGTTTGCAGTCTCATGTAAGTAGTTTGGTGATTCTAATAATTTGGACAGTTGCCTGTTTCAGTTTGGGATTCCTAATTGGGGGTCCGTTTCAGTTTAATGTCACAGACTGCACCACTGGGACAGAGCACGTGTTTGGACTTCAGTGTCCCAGGTTTTCACCTATTGCATCATGGGTACTGTTTTTTATTGAGTATTTAAAATTAATGCTACACTGTGTATGAGTGATATGGTTGTGCATCAGTACCACGGCTTGTGCAAGGTTTGGTCAGTTGAGGCTGTTGTACACAAGTGCACAGAGGGGTGTACCACTCAGTTGTTTAAGAAGTTTGAGACAACTGCTAAGAATTTTTGTTTATATAAAATGGTAAACTCTGGCAACATTTGTACATTTAGTGAACCTTATGCAAACAGCAGGAATCCATCAGTGAATGCCTTACAAATGGCATCAGTCCACAAGTGTGTGCTGGCCCGGGACAGAACTTTATGCTAATTATAGTATTTAGAATACATGTTCAAATGCTGCCCTGTGATCATGCTCCTTCTGCTGTTCTAACATCAGATTTGTTTCTTCACCGAAGAGAGCAGGTACCTCGAAGTTGTCTTAAGCCTTCTGTGGCCTGTTATTCACAATAACAGGTCTTTGCCCGTGCACACCAGGGTTTGCCCTGGATCCCCATATTCAGAAGGGGCCTTTGCTGGAGTAAAGAGGGTTAGCACCTGTACAAAACGTAACTTATGCAGGTGAGCAAGGGAAGGGGCATGGCCATGAATAGCCCTGCTACCCCATATTCAGCGGCTTTGTGCTGTGCCAAAAGGGGTTAGTGTGGTCCTTTTACGTAACACAGATACCACTGAACACAACACTAATTTACTCAGGGCAACCCTAGTGGCTGCCGGAGGTTATGCCGCCACCTAGCTGGTTGTCTGCTGGGGGAGCACACTTCTTTCTCTCCTTTGTAGGAGCACACCCGCCCCCGTGGTCCGTGGCACCCCGCCCACCCCAACTGCCAGCCTGTAATACACTTCCCTGGTGCCTAGCGCCCCAGTCACCAGCCTGTAATAGAATTAAAACTAAACTTCCCTGGTGCCTAGTGGTGGTATCCCCCAAAAAAAAATCACCAGCCTGTAATAGAATTAAAACTTCCCTGGTGTCCAGTAGTCCTACCCCTCCCCTGATGGCCGGTCCATAACAGAATTAAAACTTCCCTGGTGCCTTGTGGGCCCCCCCTCCCGGCTCATAATAAATCTAAAACTTCCCTGGTGCCTAGTGGTCACCTCCTCCTCTGATCGCCAGCCCGAATAGAACTAAAGCTTCCCTAGTGCTAGTGGTCTCCCCACCCCAAAAAAAAACAGGCTCAAAGGCCTTTGAGAAAGGACGCAAAGGTGTCTGAAATGTGTTAGATGTGTACCTTTTCTACTACCAAAACCATGGGATTTTAATAAATATGTTTATGTGACAGTTTTATTTGAAGCTGCAGTGTCCATATTATTTGGTTGGTGAGTACCCGGTCCGTGCAGTTTTGGTATTCACAAAGTGGCTAGCCATGGTGGCAGCTTACCTTAGAAAACTGTGGCTAGTCTTGCAGAAAACAGAACAAGAGGCAAGGTGCTGTATACAGCAGGTAAGGAGCACCCTAGAGAGCCTAGGATTCCTAATAAATCTGCAGAAGTATGAGACGGAACCGGTGCTTGCGCTGGACTTCATAGGTGCCGAGCTGGATACTCTGCAAGGCAAGGCTCTCTGCTACAAGAAAGTGTGTCAGACCTGATACCCAGTGCAGATTCCTTTACACTGGGCTGTCCAAGGCCTCAAAGCATTTTTTCAGCTACTGCGCCACATGGCCTCACCGCCGGCTGTGATACCATGGGCCAGATTTCAGATGAGGGACATTCAGTACTATCTAAGAGATCACTGGTCTTAAAGGTCAGACTCTGTGTCCAAGCTGGTGCCAGTCACGGAAGCCTTTATGCAAGCACTAGAGTGGTGGAAGGAGGAAAGCAACCTGAGAGTGCATTCCCTTCCTCCAGCAATCCCCTACAAGAGTTCTCACAAAAGATGCTTCTTTCCTAGGATGGGGTGCCCATCTGGAGGATCTCATGGTAAGTGGCATGTGGAGCCCTCGGGAGACTCAGGTCCAGGAGGTCAAGATTTTTTCTTGACCTGGTCGACCCATTGTCAGAAGGGATCGAGGAAGACTCGATCTCTCGGACACTGGTCCATTTGGCCCTCAGGAGGGTCAAGAACACTCGGTGGACCTGGTTGTCTCCTCCCTGGAACTGCCTCCATCCAAGGTCATGCAGCAGGAGCCGGTCCGTGTAGTCTACATGGCCCCTCCGCCTGCCTCTTCTCATCATCGACGGCCATGTCATCGGTCAAGGTCCAGGTTGCTGTCGAGATCACGGTCAAGGGATTCCTCATACTCCTGATCTTGATCGTCTACGAGATGCTGCCGCAGGCATTCCTCGTTGTCTTTGTTGTCCGATGAAGAGAGGCTCTGTTGCAGGATGAGGTGACGCTATAAGGACATTCTGTGGCAGCAGTGGGACTTGCTTGAGCAGGGTAGGGCTCTGCCTCCAACCCCGGCGATCCTCTGGTTGCCATTGATAAAGCGCATTGTGGTCCCGTTGAGACCAGTGTCACCGTCACCTGTCTGTCTCCCGTTTTAGGTAGAACCACCGCCACATCAGAGGTTGCAAGGAGCCCTTAACAAGGACTTCGGCTACCGGCTTGCCAGGCCAGTTATCTGTGGAGATCACACACTCTGATGAATCCTGAGTGGTGCATGGCGAAAAACGGCCAAGGGCCATGTTTGAAGACTCCTCGTGTGACTGCTATGGGTCCTCCTTGAGGACCCAACTGTGCATCGACCGAGGACTTGACTACCGACCACAGACAGGTGTATTCTGGGGCTTTTCTCAGGTTGACATCTGAGTCCATGGAGGTCCCTCCAGAACCACTTCAGAACCGGGCTAAATGTCCCTTTGCTGAAATTTTGGACAGGGACGAATCCCCAGGGATTGCTTTCCCGATGGTCGATGCCATCCTGGGACTGGCTGTGGAGCTTTGACAGTAGCCAGCATCCTGCGTGGCACCCTCAGCCCATGTGGTTTGCAAGTGTGTAGTCCTTACTGGCACCTTGTCTGGTTTCTCGAACTTCCCCTCGACTAAGGGTTTGGTGGCCGACTGTTTTCAGGAAAACCAGCAATGTTGGGGACATGGACGAGCCCTCTGACAAGGAGTCCAAAAAGCTTGACCATGCAGTGAAAAAGGTGTATGCTACTTGCATCCTCCCAGGGTTTCTGTCAGGCAAGCTATGCCCTGATGATAGCTGGCTTCGGTCACTCCCTGATGGGTGTGCTAGACTGTGTCCTCCCACTCCTACCTGCTGCCTTGCAGATAGCAGTGAAGATAGAGACCAGGGTCAAGCACTGGCTGAGCACCACCTCCAGATGGTCTTGGATATCGGCGACTTGCAGCGTACCATGGCAGCGGCCGTCGCAATGCGTTGCAGGGCCTGGCTATAGATCGCCACCTTTCTGGTGGATACCCAGCACAAATTGGCTGATCCCTTTTTTTGGCAGTGACCTTTTCAGCCCACAGGTGGGAGAGCATCTCACAAGGAGTGAGAAGTCCAATGCCACCTTAGATTCTGTGACTTCCTCGCAGAAGGACAGAACGGGCAGAAGCGGAAAAAGAAGCCCTTTCAGTCACAGCAGCCAAAGCAGCAGCAGCCCCAGCCTGTGCAATCTCAGGCTTGGTGCCCCCAGGACCAGTTTCGCTGGTCAGAACACCAAAAAAAGCAGGGGTAGGGGTAGTTGTAGTGCTGCCCCTCCGGCAGCAGGTGCCAGGTGCTTCTCCGAAGCTGCCCAGTGACGAATTTGGGGGGTGTCTACGTTCCACCCACACAGTCCCTGCCTCAGTTCCCCATGGGGGATCGACTTTGCCATTTCTGGCACCACTAATCCATCATTACTTCAGACAAATGGGTGTTACAAGTGGTGGGCAGAGGGTTGGCTCCCAGTTTGAGGCTCTCCCACCGTACCAATCCCACACACCAAGGGAGTGTGTGGTGTCAGAGGACACGCTGTCTTCCCTCAGGCTGGATATTGCCCAGCTCCATGAGAAAGGAGCTGTTGCCAATGTCCCAGACTCAGTAGCAGGTCAAGGATTCGTGCCAAGGTACTTCTTTGTTCTGAAATGATTTTGGGGGTGGGGGGGGTGCCCAACACTGGATCTTCACGATCTGAACCTGTTTTTGAGGAACTGCAAGTTCAGGATGGTCACTCTGTACCAGATAATACTGTCTCTGGAGCAGGGCGTGTGGTGCTGCTCCCTGGATCTCTAGGATGCATTCTTTCACATTCCAGTCATCTGTCCCACTGGCAGTACCTATGGTTCTGCGCAGAAGGAGCTCTATACGTGTTCCAGGTCATGCCTTTCAGCCTCTCATTGGCTCCCAGTGTCTTTACCAAGTGCATGGCAGTGGTGGCCACATTCCGGAGGGGTTGAGGTGTTAGAGTTTACCCCTACCTGGACGACTGGCTGATAGCTGGGCCATCCAATAAGGCTGTGGAGCAGTCTAGGGACCTAGCACTCCAGACCTGCAGAGACTTGGGCCTTCTGGCCAAACTGTCCAGATCCGAACCCAACCCATTGCAAGTGATTCACTTTATTGGGACAGAGCTAGACTCCCTTTGGGCTAAGACCTGACTCCTTGTGGACAGAATATTGGATGTTATCTCCTTTGCCTGCTCATTTCTTGTTGGGCACTCGCGCCCTGCCTGGGACGTCCTGCGGCTGTTGGGGTACATGGCATCCTGTGCCAACGTGGTCAGATGGGCCCACTGGCAGATGGATACGTCACCTGCAGTGGGAGCTGGGCTACCAATGGTCTCGGCATCTAGGTCACCTGGACCAGCCTGTCACAGTGACCCTGCCGTTGTAGGATGCCATCCAGTTGTGGCTCATCCCAGAACATGTAGTTCTATCTTTAAAAGGGGGGACAAGGAAAAAAAGGTTGGGGGGGGGGGGGAGACAAGGAGCTTGTACAGAACTGTCACCCAATCAGTCTTGCTTGTGCAATTGGGAAATTATTGGAAAGTATTATTAAAGATGAGATCCTGTCCATTATTCCAAGACAGGATTCATTACAACATGGCTTTGGCAAAGGGAAGAGTGGTACAACCAATCTGTTGACCTTTTATAACCATATTAGCAAATATTTAGATCAAAATGTCCCCTGTGATATAATCTTTTTGGATTTTGCCAAGGCCTTTGATTTGACCCCACATTGGGCCATACAGGAAAAAATGGTCAAACTCAAAATTGATATAGAGCTGATAAATTGGATAGCAGACTGGCTCTCAAACAGGAGACCGTGTGTAACAGTAAATGGGTACATTTCAGGCGCGGGACAAGTCCATAGCGGGGTACCACAAGGCTTTGTATTGGGCCCTGTTCTCTTCAATATTTTTATCGTGGACCTGACATCATGTCTCGAGTGTCAGACCTTGAAATATGCAGATGACACCAAACTATGTGCTCCCTGCACAAATTCAGAAGATCATATAAAGTTTAAAAACGAACCGGACAAAGTAATATTCTGGACCCAAAAGTGGGATATGTTATCAAACATAGACAAGTGCAAAGTGATGCACATAGGTAGATCAAATAAAAAATATGACTACTATATCGAAAGTCATAAGTTAGAGGTGACCAACTGTGAGATGGATTTAGGTGTCTCTATAACAAATAACTCAAGTTCTAAACAACATGTCACCAAGGCTGTAAGTACTGCAAACAGAGTGGCATGGTTTGTCAGGAAAAACATTACATCAAGTTCAAGCAAAGTCATGCTTCCTTTATATAGATCATATGTGCGGCCACACTTGGAATATGCTTCCCAAATCTGGAATCCTTATAGAGTTTGTGGTAGAAGCAGGTTAGAGAGGGTACAACGTAGGTACACAGTAACTGTTGTGGGTCTGTACCAAGTGCCATTCGAGAATAGGCTCAAATCACTTAATCTGATGTCCTTAGAAACACGCAGAGCACACGGAGACCTACTTCTGTTGTATGACATAATACAGGATCCCGAGTTTGTGTGAGCTTGACATAGAATTAAAAAATACTAGTCAAGCTACCAGGGGTCATCCACTACAAATTTTTGGGGCTGGATTCTGAACCCAGGCAAGGAAATATTTTTATACTGTCAGAATTGTAAACTTATGGAATAATCTCCCTTTAAACATAATCATTGCCAAACTTCGAGCTGAGTTCAAATCCAAACTTGATAAATACATGTTGAATGGAGCATCATTAAGGTACTGTTAACTAGCACGGAACTCTTATGGGCTTTTCAGCCTTTTTGTTCCTACCATTTCCTTAGTAGGAACCTTAGTGTGACCAGGAAGTGCCAAGGGAGGTCGACAGTGAAAATGCTGACCTCCCGCACTGCAACAGCACAGTACTGACACCTGTATTGTGCCGTTGGAAACACCAGTGTTTTCTGTGGGGGACTGTGCTGCCCACAACCCCTCAGGCAGGGAGCTATGTCCCCCGCCCCGGAATACTCCAGGTCTGAGTTGTTCCAGGAGGGGGCAGAACACTGGGGGAAAACTACACTCGAAAATGGACCATTACAGCGACTGTCGCCGTAATGGTCTTTTTTCGAGTGTAGCTGTCGGGGTGTCGAGCTGGAGGGGTGCACCAGTATGAACATCTGGAGGAAGGAGTTCCATTTGTCCGCCCAGAGCGAACAGTCACCCTGACAGCCAACACATCTCTGGGATGGAGAGCATACTTGGGGAACTGCAGGACCCGTGGATTCTGGACCCCCAAGGATCCCATCACCACATCAGCTTGCTGGAGCTCCATGCAGTGCAGTGTGTCTTGCCTTGACGGAATTCTCTTCATTGGTCCAGAGTCAGGTCATGCAGGTCCAGACAGGCACTACCATGACCATGTATTACCTGAACAAGCAGGGCAGCATGCACTCCCTTCATCTGTGTCGGGAGGCTCTCCACACCTGGAACCTTGTGTGCAGCTTGGATGCAGATCTCCTGGCAATCCATGTAGCAGATGCCCTCAGGCGGGTGGATGAGGTGTCACAAGTCATCTCTGCATCAGGAGGTGGTGAACATCCTGTTCTTCCTGTGAGACACTCCTCTGTGGCTTCATACTTTTCCTCTGATCCACAAAATGTTGGTCAAGGTGTAAATGATGCTGGTAGCCTCGGACTGACCCTGCCAGTTTTGGTACCTGGATCGCCTCTGCAGCAGGACTCCATGGCGGTTGCCTCTGCGCCCAGATGTGCTGTATTTTCACAAGGAGAAGATGCATCCGGATCCTCAGTCCCTGCACCTCACAGCCTGGTTCCTGAGCAGCTAGAGTTCTGGGCATTGGGTCTTTCCAAAGATGTGCTCCATGCTGTGAATGCTGCTCAGAAAGAGTCAACCTGCCAGTGCAACGTCTTTAAATGAAAGAGAGTTTTCATTGGGTGTCAGGGCAGGAAATTTTACCCTTTGTGTGCCCCTTAGCTAGCATTTTGGACTACTTGCAGTCCCTTTCTCAGTCAGGACTGAGGTTGACGACCCTCAATGTGCACCTGGCAGCCATCTCTGCATACAGGGCATAGACTTGTATGCCAACGGTGGTGCAGGAGAAGGTGGTTGGGATCTTCTTCACAGGCCTTGACCACCTGTCCCTGCTGGTGCATGAACAATCACCACCTTGGGACTTGTTGCTGGTGTTGGCAGTGCTCATAGGAAGCCGTTTGAGCTGATGCATAGGTGACAGATGTCGCACCTGTCATGGAAGACTGCCTTCTTGGTGGCCATCACCTCCGCCAGAAGGATCAGTGAGCTCCAGATGCCCTTGGTGGAGTCTCTGTACTTGATGTTCCACAAGGACATGGTGGTCCTCCACCTCCACCCAAAGTTCCTCCAAAAGGTTGTTTCTGAGTTCCACCTTAATCAGGTAATGAACCTTCTAGTGTACTTCACCAGTCCATCCTCGGAGGCTAAGCACAGGCTCTACTCAATGGACCTGAGGCAAGCACTCACTTACTATAAGGAGCACATGGCTGGAGTTCAGGGAGAGGTTCACCAGCATTTCGTAACACATGCTGAAGCTGCACCTGGAACACCGGCAGCTAAGCGGACGATTGGCAAGTGGATAGTCTCCTGCATCAACCTCTGCTGTACATTGGGCTCCTGTAGAACTTGGGTCTCATTCCACCAGGCATACCGCCAGGGACGTCCCTATCCAGGAAATCTACAAGGCTGCTACCTGGAAGTCAGCACATACCTTCATCTTCCATTACAGCATCAACCTTGAGTCATGCTGGGATGCTGCTTTCAAGACCTTGGTTCTCCAATCCATGTTTGCCAAGTTGGGCGGGGTGTGCACGTTGCCCCTTCCTCCCAGAGAACTGCTAGGAGTCTGCCAGAAGTGTGGATAAGTGCACCATATCCACATCCCTAGAAATGAGGGTTACTCAATTATAACCGTAGTTCTAGGAATGGTATATGGTGTTCATCTGCACAACCCACCTGACCTCCCCTGTCAAGTGGCACCTAGATCCCTGCTTCCAGCATGCAAGATGTGACATCACGGGGCACAGCCGAGGAGTATACCACCCGGGTGGGCAGGAGGAGCATGGCTTAAAGACGTGTGGCTAGTCAACCAGTGAAAGGAAGACTGCCAGAAGTGTGAATGTGCACCATATACCATTCCTACAACTACAGTTACAAGTGAATAACCATCATTTACCCATCCTGTACTCTGTCCTGAACATTACAGTGCCGGTGAGTAAAAATTGCACTGTCTGGATGTAAAAAGGGTACTAGGTCACTACATGGACTGAACAACATGCGTCAGATCCCAGAGCACACAGCTTTTTGTTACCTAAGGAGAGGCTGGCAACGGTAAGCCATCAGATAGGAAAACTATCTCCCGATGATCTCATTCTTACAGGTCTGTTTGAAAAAGCAGGCAAGGTACCCACCCCGAGGTAGTATTTCAATTAACTGAAACTCGGCTCCCCGAATTTCATTAGCCCGACACCGCGTGCCCGAAACACGGTTGTCCGACAGGCAAAGTTTGCCTGTGGCGCAGCTGGTTATATAAATTAAGGGAACAAAAAAAATCCTCCGTGGAAAAACTTTGCCTGTCAGGCAACCGTGTTTAGAGCTGCTGGCGCTGGGATAATGAAACTCTGGGAACCAAGTTTCAGTATATTGTAATATACTGTATCTCCCCCCCCCGAGGCCTATGAAAACATCCACAGGGGGCATCTGTCCCTCTGTGGCAGCCACAAGGGGCATCCCTCTTCAAGAAGTCTGTAAAGCAGCTACCTAGAAAACAGTACACACCTTCACAAAGTACTACTGTTTGGACATAAATCCAGAAGGGGTGTCAATTTTGGAACTGCTGTCTTGCTGAACTTTTTTCCTAAATAGGTTGTAGACCCATCCTCCCAAGGTACTGCTAGTGAATCTACCATTTGTAAGGCATCACATTAATGGATTCCTGTTGTTTAAAGAACAAAATTACTCACTGTTGTAATGTTTTTTAGGGATCCCTCAATGACCTTTACAAACCCTGCCCCTGCACACCCCACCACCCCTTCTAGAACCTGAAAATGGGTTCACACAAGAATTGGTTCTTACCTTAAGGTTGCTTTAGCATCACTTATTATTACAACTCCTCAACAATTGTTGAAATGTGATCATTTCAATTTTACATGTTATCTGCTTCAAGTTGGTTGGATTTTTCAGTTTTAAAGAAATATTTTAATAGCCATTTAGTTAGTTTTAGTGGTCACTGACCCCCTTGCTGTGGAAACGGATCTGACGTTACAGCAGCAGGGAAGCATGACCACGGTGCTGAGTTTGAACTTGTATTCTAAATTATGAAATTAGCATAAAGATTTATCTCTGAGGAAGCACACTCCCGTGGATTCATGCCATTGGTAAGGCTCATTGACAGAACCCTGAAAGGAAGCATTACTGCGGTGAATAGTGTTTTCTTTTGCACCCCTCTGCATCCTACACCTTCAGACTTTGCAGATCTCCCCACCCTCCACCCCTCCCTGCTGAATGCTACCTCAAGGCTCCCCCAGGTCCTCTGTCATGCTCTGGAACATCTAGCTCATCTCCCCTTGAGGGGGGACCTCAACATTTACATTGTTCTAGCACTTTGTATATTGCGTGAGATGTCCTGCAGTCAGTACCTAGCTTCTGGTATGTCTGGATAGTTTTACTGCTTGGAAGTTAGCAGTCAGCCAAGTGATGGGGAGGCTGTGCCGGTCGCCAGTCCGCCTCTGCTGTGTGAGTTGTGGGAAATGGGGGTGTTTAATTTGTTTGCCATCTGCTTAACTGGACTGACTGGTGTGGCTGCAGCAGTCAGGAGGAGGTGGGATGGGTGCTACAAGGGTTTGGGAAGGGTAAACAACGTATTGTGTCATTCCTGGTGTGACTGGGTAGGAGGGTGAAATGGGTGCTGCAAGGGAGGTATCTTTTATTATTTGCAAAAAACTTTGAAAAGTCACCGGCCCGGTGACGCTGAGGGCTGAGGCGCTGGACGCCACACTTCGTGCTGTGCCGGCAACCCGCATTCAGGAGTGAGCACGGGCCACCGGGGATCAGCAGGAAGGAGAGGGATCGAGCATCCTAGGGACAGCTCCTTCTCTCCGGGAAGGGGGGGATTCCTAGACATCGGTGCCTGCCTGGCCCCTAGCGGTGGCTGGGGGCTGGCACATCGACACTGCACCTAGTGGGCAGAGGTGGAGAAGATGCTTGATGGAGTGCGCACAAGGGAGTGTGTGCGCCACTGTCGCTGGCGTCATTGCATGCTCTATCTCAGGGGAAGATGGAACAAGGGAAAATTGGCTTCTGGTCGGTCAGCATGGGCTTCCCAGCTCCGCGGCCCAACCCCGAATGGCACGTCTTCTGTCTGGATCCTTCAAAGGTGTATCCTTCCTGATTCTCCATTTTTACTTCTTTTCATCATGTTCCCAAGTTGTCATGGAAAAACACCAAATGGGGCTTTATGTCCTGCCAGACTTGCAGCAGGTGTATGCCTGCTGTAAATAGGCACTGTGTGTGATTGGGTCACACTTAATTCGGGACTTTGGTGTTCACCTCTGGATTTACAGTTGCACCCTTAAGGCCCCACTCCAAGAGGGCCGATCAGCCCCTTCTTCTAAGAATGCTTCTCCAGATTTGCCTTGGAAGAAAGGTAAGTGCACATCCAAGTCTTCTGCATCCGCTATCACTCTGCTTTGTGGCGGTACAGCTTTTAATAACCAAACAAAAAAATTCTGGCATGCAATGGACAGAAGCATTTATTTTATTGAAACAGATTTTTCACTTTCCAGCAACAGTCACAGCTGGCATCAGCAAAACTCAGAAATGCCCCCAAAATTTGAAATTCAGGATCTTCCTTTTTTCTTATTATTACTGAAGACATTTTCTTTAAAACAGGATCTTTTCCCTTAGACTTAGTGTTATTCAACATGTCTTACATCTGCCATAACATAATGCTGGGCTTATGACATTACAACCTTTGGCCATGGAATTACGCTGATGTAAGCAGAGTGCAATATTAAATATTATTTCTTATTCTGTTTTAATATGTATATATGTCCCTGGTCATCCTTGAAAACTGTTTGTTTTTAGCTCATGGACTGACCAGTTAAAAAAAAATAAAGTAAATCTAATCAAGTATTACTTCAGGACAGGAAAAGCAGCAGGGACAGATAGTCTACTGGGCAAAGAGCGTGTTTCATGCAAACGGCTTCAGTAACACATATTAACATGTCCAGAAATAGTTTTTCTTGTGGGGGGGAGGAACACGTGAGATTTGAGTCCTGCCAGTGCCAGCTGTAATTAATTATTTTTGCAGGAAACTGAAAAATAGCTTTAAAATAAATCCCAGATTTAGAAATGAGGGGGTATTATGGCATTTAAAAGTACCCCAGGAGGTTACAAAGTTAACTGCCCCATGTTGTCCTTTTTGGTCTTTTGGAATCCTAGTAAGCATACTGGTATTTTTTTTAATTAGGCTCACCATTGCCACATTAGCGCTGGTGCATGTAATTTATGTACATTTCAGACTCTCCATTCCATGCGCTGATGAATGGAAATTGTTTTGATTGTTCTTTGAAATATCCATAGAGAACAAAATCGGGCAGTAACACAAAGCTCATGCTGCCGTGGCAAAATGCTTTATGTGGCAGTTTGGGAATGCCACCACGTTTAGTAAATGGTACCCTGAATCACTTCACTGAGTTCCACACTACAGTGGAATTGGTTTAATTTAATCCTAGACTTCTTCCCATTACACACGGCTTAATCATAACAGTGCCATTATTGTATTACTAAAGGATTCCCTGACAGACATAGACTCCAAGAAATAAATTAAATAATGAAAGGAATAGGAATAAATATTGCGCCCCCCCCGCCCCCCCCGCCCCAATTTCTTGGGCCCTGCTAACATATGAAAGGGGGGGAAAAGGAAACAGAAAGAGTAAGTGTGCAATACTTGTCATTACAGGTTAGATGGCAGTGTTGAGCCAAGCAACGAAATTTTAGAGCCTACTTCGCATGATCGGCCATTGGTGGCACAGACATACAGTGCTGCTGTTGCTAAAGGTACCTACACTCCGTCGTCACCCACAAGACATGGTAAGAGACTGTGGTTATAATGTGAAGAAAGAATCATCTGTACCAAGATCAAAGGCCTTAGCGAACTTTGAAATGTTCTCGTTGCCATAATTGTAGACTTAGTTCTGCTCAGATCTGCCTGTAATATAATAATGCTCTGATTGAAAAAAAAATGCAATGTTCTTACTGTGCTGCTCAGTGCTTCTGTGGAATAAATTGTAACCTGCCCTCCTCTTCCCTTAGGACGCTCCTGGGAATGGGATTAACCCTAATCTCAGTGAACCTTGTCTTGGTTATGTAAATATTTTCAATAAAGTGCAATAAAATCGAAAGTGCTTTGACAAATGCAGTTGCCATAACTGTGTGGCTCTGCAGATCTTTGGTTAAGGAACTGGTTGCAAGCTACAGGCAGTGATCTCTACATGTACTAACTAGATGGCGCACGCACACAGAGCGCACTCTCTCTCTCTCTAGACTACAACACAGAGGTGACAATCCCATGGGCTGATCTACCAGCCAAATCAGGAACAGCACTGTTATCTGTTGTAGGATCATTGTTGTCCTTCACTTTCCCATGTTTGCTGCTTTTCTGTTTGATTGTTTACTGAAGTCCAACAATGTAGATTAAAATATAAGTTACCATGGTGTTACCCAGTTGTTATGGTAGGGTTATGATTTGATGGAACTGTGGCCCAGTTTTAACCCTTTGAGTGTGGAATATGTTTGCAGTGTATTCAGCCTCTGGACGTACAGTATATCTACGCCTGCCACCTTCTAAGAGTTAAAGATAATTAATCTTGAAGTACAGCAAATAACAGTATGTGAGCCTTACCTCACTGTAAGGCACCTGGATCAGTGATTTTAAATCCAGCATTTAGGGAAGGGAAAAGATCCTATTTGGGCTCTGTGGAGTTTGTGGTCTGATACTTCCACTTCTCAAGTAGCATGTCCTGTCCCTGCAGTCAGATGTTCGGGGATATTGCTACAGGAAGGGAGTAGGGTCACTGCCACATGGGTGACCTTGGGTGGTAGTGCATCTAGGAGCACTTTGGTGAGTGGGACTTATTTGGTTATTCGGAATTACAATCCTTTGAGTGAGACTGCACGTCAGTTACAGAGAAAATACAGTGCATATAACAGACAACCGAATATAGGTGTTTAAGACGGGTACAGTTCATATACATAGTGAGCATACTGTGTTACATTGTATACATCATCATGGTCAAGAATCATGGCATTAGAGGCATTGCTAGGTACTATCTTAGGTTCAGATTTGGGGGGAGGGATGACGGGGCATAGGGCAGGACATGGTTAAGAGCCATGGCCCCTGAGCCAAGATCAGGGATTGTATGGTGGCTCGGGGGGACTAGGGGATGGGTAGTGGGAAAAATAGGGTAGCACAGAGGTTGGGAGGAAGTCAGAGGCTGGAAGACGTCCATTGTCAGAAAGATGGGCCATAGAGAGAGCAGGAGGGAAGGAGGAGGGCTAGGCATCCCTATTTTGGCCAGAGGGAATAATGCCGGAGGGCAGGACAAAGTAGTTGTCCTGGGTAGAGGGAATTAAGGACAGGTACAGGAGCATGAGGCTTGAAGGTGGGAGTGCAGTAGGAATTTAGAGTGGCCAAGCTTGGGTTCCTCAGCAGTGTATGGTGAGAGTGAGTTAAGCCAAGCTGGGGCACGATAGAGAAAGGAGCGCTGTCCCAGGGAGTTTTTTTGCCTTGGCACCTGATAAGATGATTTGAGGGAGCTCCTGGTGTGCCTTGCATGTGGAGTCGGTTGCAGGAGTGCGGAGAGGCAAGGGGCCGTGAGCCCAGCGGAGATTTTTTTGTCTAATAGGCAGGTGTGGTATTCAAACAACATGAAGTCTTGCTGTATTCAGACATAATGCAGTTAGCCCCAGCACTTGAACTGCCCTGAGAGGAAAGCGTTAACTCTATGCAGAAGCATAGAACGTTGAGCTCGAGCTCGGTTTGCAAACCTCTGTCTGTGGTACTTCCCTCAGAAGAAGCCAGAAGGTGAAGGAAGGAAACATATTCAATTCAGTGCTTCAGAGTAACTGGTAACTGGTATTTTCCTTTTAAACTTAGATTGTAGGCTTGTAGTGACACTATACTTTCTTTCTGTGTTGTCTTTACTTATAATTGTTTTTGGGCTGTTGAAAATTTAAAAAAATAGTGGTGGTGTAATTCTGTGCTGTCTTTAATTGCTGCAATTCCCCCTCCCTCCCTTCCCCCAACTCTTAATTATATGCCCTGATAAATCTGATTGACAGGAGCTAAACACAGGGTATAGTAAGAGGTGTGAGTAGGAGGGCATAAGGGGAAGAAGACCACCCTCAGCACGACAAGTGTTTTGACTCATTTATTTATTTATTGGTTTCTTTTCCTTAAAAAAATATATATCTGAGGATCAGTTACAGGATTTTAATACTGTAAATAAATAAAAGAGAACTAAGAGAGCTTCAGTAGCAGAAAGTAGTGGAATTGCAGTATAATGTGGGGAGTGGTGCAATGCAGTGGCTGTGGGGCAGCCATATTCAGGCAGACCTTCTGGACACTGAGGTGCTGCCCTATCTGCATGCATCTCTCGGGACTGAGGGATGAGGTAGCCAGACTCAGAGCGGAAGTAAACTGGGTCAGGAGTACCATCACCCTATCCAGGGACCACCCAGTCCAATGCAGCTGCCTCAAAGGATGCCGAGAACGAGGAGCACTTGGATGACAGTGGGCTCAGGGAGGGTTAGAGCAGTCAGGCAGAGGCACATCCCAGATCCTATTCCTCTCAAGAACTCATATGCCACACTGGCAAATGAGGACAACCAAATAGAGGTACCCAGGAAGTGGAAGGAAAGGATGTGGAGGTTAGGCAAGGAGGTGACCTCAGTGGGAAAGCAGTGGACCCCAGAGGAGGAGGAAGAATCCTGGTGGGGACTCCATCATAAGAGGATCCAGCTAGGAACACAGGAGGGGAGGACAGGGAGGTGAGGTGCCTACCAGGTGCCACGGCATGGAGGGATGGAAGGAAGATCCTGGGGATCACTGGGAAGGCAAGGCAGGAGGGTGAGCTGGATGTCATTATCCACCTAGGTACTAATGACTTGGCAAATGGGGAGCCAAAGGAAGTTCAGGAAGAGTTTAGGAAACTGGGGAGGGGTCTCAAGCAAGTAGCTACTTCTGTCACTTTCTCAAGTACTACCTGTGAGAGGCAAGGGAAACATAGGAGTGCATGCACCAGGAACTTTAACTCATGGTTGAAGAACTGGTGCTGTGAGGAAGGGTTTGGATTCATTGGTGACTGGGGACCCACCTGGAGGGATGGAGGTTTGTTCAAGCCTGACGGCCTGCATCCATCCTGGAGGAATCAAGCACTCAATGATAAGTTTAAATGCTACATTGACAAGCATTTAAACTAGCAAAGGGTGAGCCAGCAAGGATGGTACCTACTTGCTCACCCCACAGCTAGTAATGGAACCAGTGAACCAGAGGAGTGGCTATCTCTGCAAAGCAGTGTGCAAAAGATGGAGATTAGTGTCCAAAAGGTGGATAAGCAGAAAAGGGCAAAATTCAGCAGAAGGGCAGACAGCAAGGAGAACCAGGGATAAATGACAACCAAGGAAGGGCTGGAGTAGAACAGTGAAGCAGTCTAGGAGGTCAAATCATGGAAAGCCATGTGTGCAAATGCCAGGAGCCTTAGCAACAAGATGGAAGATCTGGAGGCTGTCATGGTACAGTCAGACCTGGACATTGTGGCCATCACTGAAACCTGGTGTAATGATAACCATGACTGGGAGTGGCCATACCTGGCTACAACATATTCAGAAGAGACAGAGCAGGCAGGAAGGGAGGAGGGTGGCACTGTATGTGAAAAATGACATAAGGGCCACACAGATCCAGGAGGAACAAAATGGGAGAGATACTGTGGGTTAAGCTGGAAAGGAAAATGGGGCCAGCCATCCGCACAGGTGTGGTCTATAGACCACCAGCCCAGGAGGAAGAAACAGATAGGGAGCTGATGCTAGCCATCCAAAGGATGGCAGACAAAGAGTGAGTAGTACTGGTTGGAGACTTCAATATACCAGACGTGGACTGGAGCATCCCAGCAGCAGCATCAACTAGGAGCAGATTTATCCTGGACTCCTTCAGGTGCCTTCCTCAAGCAACTGGTCATGGAACCAACTCGGCAGAAGGCAATACTGGACCTTGTGCTCACAAACAGGGACAGTGTGATGGGGTAACAGTGGGGAGCACCTGGGTAACAGTGACCACCAGTCATTGTGGTTTGAAATCACAGAAGAGCAGAACCAAACCACACAAAACACGTATCCTGGATTTTAGGGGCAGACTTTGGGAAAATGGGAGATACTTGAAAGAGGCATTAAGGGAATGGGACAGGAATCAGGGATTGAGGAACAGTGGGCAGTATTTAAAATGGGGATTATAAGAACAACAGAATTATGCATTAAGCAGGTTAGCAAGAGGAAAAGAAAGAGGAGACCATTATGGTTTTCCAAAGAGGTAGCAAAGAAAGTGAAAGCCAAAAGATTGCATTCAGGCAATACAAAAAGACACAGGCAGAAGGGGATAGGAGAAGTACCAGGAGAAACAAAGGGAGGCAGGGAGGTCAGTAAGGAAGCCAAAGCTCAGACAGAAGAACACATTGCAAAATCAGTGGTTAAAGGGACAAAACCTTTTACAGGTACATAAGTGAAAAAAGAAAGGACAAAGGGAGGGATAGTGAGACTGAAGGGGAGGATGGGAGCAGCGTGGAGGATGACAACAGTAAAGCTGACATATTGAACAGGTATTTCTGCTCAGTCTTTACTAAGGAAGAGGGGTAATGGGTCTGAAGGAGTACAAGGGGTGAGAATGGTGCAGAAATGGACACAAGTCCCTTTACGAGAAGGGTCCTGAAGGAACTGGAAGTAATAAGAGTTGATAAAGCAATGGGGCCAGATGGGGTGCACCCCAGGGTCCTTAAAGAACTAAGAGAGGTGGTGGCTGAACCTCTGGCTATCCTGTTCAGCCAATCACTGGAAACAGGGGAGGTACCCAAAGACTGGAGGACAGCAGATGTAGTCCCCTTATACAAAAGTGGGAACAAAGAGGAAGCAGGGAACTACAGACCAGTCAGCCTCACCTCGGTAGTGGGAAAGATCATGGAAGCACTACTGAAGGAGAGATTGGTGGAACATCTGGTTGTCAATGGACTACAGGACCCAAGGCAGCATGGTTTCACCAGGGGAGGTCATGTCAGACCAACCTCATTGAATTTTTGACTGGGTGACTAGGAGGTGGATCAGGAGGGCAGTGGACATGGCCTATCTGGACTTCAGCAAGGCCTTTGACACTGTGCCACATAGAAGACTATTACACAAACTGGGGAATATGGGTGTGGGCAGGACAGTAGTGTGGTGGGTAGGTAACTGGCTGGGTGGCAGGACACAGAGGGTGGTGGTAAATGGCTGTCACTCCACAGAGGGAAGAGTGACCAGTGGGGTACCACAGGGATCAGTGCTGGGACCGGTCCTATTCAACATCTTCATCAGTGACATTGCACAGGATCTAGAAGGCAGAATTTCACTGTTCGCTGATGACACAAAGCTCTGTAACAGAGTAGACACACCAGAGGTGTAGACAGAATGAGAAGGACCTGCAGAAACTTGAAGAATGGTCAAGGGTTTGGCAGTTGAAATTCAATGCAAAGAAGTGCAAGATAATGCATATGGGGCACAAAACCCTGGCACAATATATCAGTGGGGGTGAGGATATAGCATGCACCAAGCAGGAAAGGGATCTTGGGGTTGTCATCTCTGATGACCTCAAGGTAGGGAAACAGTGTGACAAGGCATCAGGTAAAGCAAATAGGATGCTGGGATGTATAGGCAGGGCATCACCAGCAGGAAAAGGAGGTCATAATTCCGCTATACAAGACACTAGTGAGGCCCCACCTGGAGTACAGTGTACAGTTCTGGAGACCATACCTACGTAAGGACATAGACAGGGTAGAGAAGGTTCAGAGGAGGGCAACAAAGATGGTGCATGGGTTGCATCACAAGTCCTATGAAGACAGGTTGAAGGAACTGAACATGTACTCCCTGGAGGAGAGGAGGGAGAGAGGGGATATGATAGAGACATACAAGTATCTTACAGGGAGGAACAGGGTGCAGGAAAACACTATTTTTAAGCGAAAAAGATGTTCAGGACTAGAGGGCATGGGATGAAGTTGGAGGAGGGCGATTCAGAGGAAACATGAGAAAGAATTTCTTCACAGAGCGAGGTGGTGGACAAGTGGAACACCCTGCCAGAGGAAGTGGTGGGGGCTGAAACAATCACAGGATTTAAGAATGCATGGGATAGACATAAAGGAATTCTAGAGGTCAGGGGTAAGGGGAAATAGACTTCTAGGAAAACAAACTGAACTTACAAGCTCAAATGGGCAGACTAGGTGGGCCATAGGCCCTTATCTGCCGACACTGTCTATGTATCTATGTAACCGTCAGATTCTTTACTCTGCCTAACAGTGAAGTGTGTGGTGAGAGTGAGTTAAGCCAAGCTGGGGCATGATAGAGAAAGAGTGCTGTCCCAGGGAGTTTTTTTGCCTTGGCACCCGATAAGATGATTTGAGGGAGCTCCTGGTGTGCTTTGCATGTGGAGTTGGTTGCAGGAGTGCGGAGAGGCAAGGGGCCATGAGTCTTGAAAGATATGAAAGTTATATACTTACTTAACTGCGGATCTACCAAAATACATAATTGCCATTGATTACCACAGCCGCCCACCAAAAGAAGTGAGGGAAGGCAACTCCCTTTCTTCTTTTTCTTTGTCTTCGTTCTCCCTGCCCAGGGTATATCCCTTTCCAGGGTAGACCCTGATTAGTTCCTGAATGCACTCTATGCCTCTAGGCACTGTCCTGTCTAACTCAAGATGCAGGTGCACTGTCTGTGGAAGCGTGCTGTGCACTGCACTGAATCAGGTTCACTAACTCTTACACAGGCTACATCCCTGTTGTTGCAGGTCCTTTCTTCTGGTGTTTATTTTTTTCTAGCTTTGCTAGTCTAAGACTACTGGTTGGTATGACCTTCTTCTATTCCAACTGGGCTGTTAGCCCACTACCCTAAGGGTGGCCTGGGGAGAGATGAACACATCTGGACTCCCTTGAGATGTTTGGCTTTACAGCTGCATATACACCTGAGATTCCTTCATTTTTTCCCTTATGGGAAAAGTGGAATATATTTAGAGTAGTTATTCTCTCAATCCTCCATAAGGTAGCATGTGGGGGACATTACTTCTAGACGGTTCTTGCACAGCATCACTGCATGTGCTGTGGTTCCAGGGATTAAAACCAGTGGAAAATCCCAAACATGGGAGGATGATGGTCCAGTCTCCTGAAGGCCTCACACTGGCTTCTCCAGGGTTCTGTGGCAGAGGACCAACATGGTGCATGATAAGTGCCGGACAAACCAAAGTGATGGGGCTGGGGACTGGTCCGGCGGGGGAGGTCTGTCAGTAACTAAGGTGTTTAAAAAAAAAACACCAAGCGGCCCAGTGGCATGGAGGGCTGAGACATCCATGCCTCTGCGCCCGGCAACCCGTGTTCGCAGCTTGACTGACCCTCTAGAGGTCAGCTGGGAAAGGAGAGGATTGAGTGTCTGAGGACTGCTCTCCTCTCCGGGAAGGAGGTTGGCCTCCTGCCGGGCCCGAGGGTAGGGAGGGTGCTGCGGACTCTCGACGCGCGTGCACCCTCACGCATGCGCCGCTCGGGCGGTGCACCCCAGCAACAAGGTCAAGGGTGAAATGGAGGAAAATCCCTTAGCAGGATGAAGACTGCCCCCCGTGACCGGACAGCAAAAGACTCTGTACAAGTCCCTGTGATACCAGGGTGACGGTGCTGGGGCAGCCAGGAGAGAAGGCGATAAATACTATAATCTACCTAAACCTTCAGGGCAGAGCATGTATATGGCTATCTGCTAAAGAATAAATCAGATGTAAAATAAACCTTAGAAGAACATTTGGGTGGGGGGGGGTTATGATGAAGAGGGGTGGGGCAGCTGCAGGTTGGAGGGCTAGCTGCACAATCGAGCAGACTCGATGGACCGTAAGGCCAGCTTCTGCTGGCGTTTTTATATGTACAATGTAGCTAACTCTTTCACCTTTCAAGAATCAGTCTTCACCATTTATTACCACACATGGGTCTGTGCTAGAGACACTAGGACCTTGAGGGAACAAAAGTTTTTTCTAGCTTAGAGCTAGGGGCTGACATCGGTGACAGCGCCACTCACAGAGGCTAGCGTATGAAGCGTGAAGTGCTGCGTGGACTGGCCAGTAACCAACTTACCCGGCCCCTCACACATAATTTCTTTTCTCTCTGCCATAGAGATAACACCATAAGAACTGCGGCTCAATTTCTTCTATTGCATCACACCCCTCACGGTTGCCCCCCACTGGGCACTGTCTCTTTTCAGCTGTTTTGCCCTCTCACTGTGCCTGGTGTGTATTTTTTTTTTCCTGGTTTTATTATTTTCCAGTTCAGTCATGTCTGACTCCCAGGGGCGTGAAGACGATGGTGCCCCTAAGGGAGACCTATGTCCATCCAGAATTAGCATGACTGCTGTCGGACATGCCTTGGAACCGACGATGACATGGAGCACTGCAGTGCCTGCTTCTCCATGGACTTCCACACCTTGGAGATCCGTGCGATGAATTGGGATCATCAGACCCCCACTTTCAGAGGCAGGCCACGCACCCAGGACTCCAAGGTATAAGGTCCCTGGGTTAAATTTCTCAGATCTCTTCCCTGAGCCCTCCAGTACTGTATGTACTGAGGGAGACCAGGCTTCTCCTAGTCTTCGCCCCAGTGAAACGGAGAGCTTTGTGGTGGGGTCAGATGGACAGACAAGCACCCCTTCCAGTCCGTAGCCCCTTTGGGGCAGCAGATGCCCACTGGTGATGAGGTGGAAGCTACATGCTGGGCCTACACCAGCGGGCATTTGGTGTTGTGATCCGACGACACTGCGGCTCCTGGCACTGACTGGTGCCTGTTAGCAAGGCAGTGCTGGCCACAACACCAGGTCCCCTCCCAACACCGCTTGCGGCACCAGGAGAGGGAAGACCTTTGGAGCCAGGCTTACAAGGCATCCTATGAAAGTGTTCTGGATCTCTTCCCCTGAACAGTCGGATGACCTGGGGGTTGGGAGCCAGGAGGGCCTCATCTCCCTGCAGGACTCCAGCAATAAAGAGGGTCTTCCTGGGCCTTCGCTCGTCTTCTAGAGTTTCACCTCTGCCTGGTGCTGCTGGCATTGCTGCTTCCCAGTCATATCCCTGCATTGTTCGACGCCAGGGATGGTGCCGGCCATGGTGCCAGGCAGGCGGTCAGTGCCATCAGCGGTGCCAAAGGGGGTTCCGGTGCCATTTGTGGTGCCAGTTCACCTGCTCCCTTGGAGACTGAAAGTGGGCCTGTTCAGAAGCCTAGCACAAGTGGCAGGGCACTATCTGGTGAGGAGGGTGTTGGGTGGTCTCAGTCAGCGGTTCACACCTTGCTCAAGGTGGGGCTGGCAGTATAGCCTAGAGGTTAGAGTAACAAATTGTGAACGAGCTTGGTACATACAGCAGACCAGACCTGGGTTTGATTCTTACAGCCTCCACTTGCATACTGCGTGACTCTGAGCAAGTCACTTAACTGCCCAGTGTTCCCAGGTCGCCCCTGAAAACAGGCACTTGTGCCTAGTGGCCTTACCCAGTTACCAAAGACTAAAATAAAAAGGTAAGTGGCAGCTCAGGAGTCGAAGAGTTGACATGGGTGGGGCTGATCTTACCAGAACTGTCCAGCCTTCTTCTTGGTGGGGATCGGGGCTGGCCTATCAAACCTTCATGACTCCACTCTCCCTGTTGGAGGCTTCCTCCCCAAGGGCACCACCTTGACTACTCCTTGCCTGTTGAGAGCTCTTTGGTAGATGAGTTTGCGAGGCCCTGCCCCTGGGCAGGGTCACCTGCATGCTCTCATAGTCCTGGCAGAGGACCTGGCCTGGTCATCCACGACCCCTGTCCTCTGCCTTCTTCTCCTTCTTTCCCAGGCATTTTGGGTCCTATGGGGCACCTAACCTGGGAACAGTTCAGGGCTTCGGTGAGTGTATTCCCTCATTACCTAAGTTCACTAGATCAGGCCATTTTCCAGCCTGAAACCCTGGCACTGCCCCCTGACTGCAGCTCCTCTTCATCTCCCAATTCCCCCTCTGAGAAATGGGATACTTCCCTGCATCTTTCCTCCAATGCTGGGTACACCTTGTACTAGTAGTTCCTGGAGGAGATGATGAGGGAGCTAGGAATTTCACGTTTCGGAAGTTAAAGCCCTGCTCACCTGGTGCTGTCATTCCTCGGGGAATACAGCCATGACTTGGCAGTCATCCCTCCATTGTCTTGGCCCTTTACAAAGGCATCCAGGGATGTCTGGCTCCATTCCTCTGTCCCTCCTCGAGCTCCTAGGGATGTCCAGCACACTGGTACTGAGCACCTGTGTGGTCTCCAGAAGCCATGCCACATCCCTCTTCTGGGATCTAGCTCCTAGATGACTCCCTCTGGGCATAGGCGCCTGGTGCATGACTGCCTCCCAGACTCAGAATTTGCAGAAATTGATGTCTGGGGTCATAGAGTGTTCTCGATGGCACTCACCATGCTGTGTATTGCAGTACATCGATGGCACACACCATGCTATGTATTGCAGTACATCGATGGCGCTCACCATGCTATGTATTGCAGTACATCGATGGCACTCACCATGCTATGTATTGCAGTACATCGATGGCGCTCACCATGCTGTGTACAGTACATCGATGGCGCTCACCATGCTAGTATTGCAGTACATCGATGGCGCTCACCATGCTATGTATTGTAGTACATCGATGGTGCTCACCATGCTATGTATTGCAGTACATCGATGGCACTCACCATGCTATGTATTGCAGTACATCAATGGCGCTCACCATGCTAGTATTGCAGTACATCGATGGCACTCACCATGCTAGTATTGCAGTACATCGATGGCACTCACCATGCTATGTATTGCAGTACATCGATGGCGCTCCCATGCTATGTATTGCAGTACATCGATGGCGCTCACCATGCTATGTATTGCAGTACTTCGATGGCACTCACCATGCTATGTATTGCAATACATCGATGGCGGGCAGCCTGTTGCAGGCACCTGTGGGCAATGCTGGGCCAGCTGCTAGCATCCTTGTTAACTTGCAAGCCAACCCGACAGGCCAGTTGCCTTTCCACCCGGGGCATGGAGCCGGTGAGGCACCAGTCAAGGGTATTTCATTATGCTAGTGAAGTAGCTTCCAGGCTGGTGGGAATAGCAGTCTGCATTCAGTGAACAGCATGGCTTCATCTGTCCGAGTTGTCACCCATGACCCGGCCTAGGCTGTTGACCTCACATTTCCAGGCGGCCCCCTTTTTCTCCTGCAGGGTGAGGCGTGAGTTGGTGGGGGAAATTCCTGCTCCCAGGGGACAGGGGTCTCTGCCTGCCTCTGACCAGTCTCAGGCCTTGCCAGATCTCTGAGTGGTCCCTGTCTCTCTGTGGTAACCTCTCCCCCCCCCAAAAAAAACAGGAGGCTGAGGAAGAACTATTTCCCGTAAGGTAAACCAGCACCGCCCTTCTTGGATAATAAGCTTGGTACTACGACCCATACATGGTAATAAATGAAGATTGATTCTTGGAAGATATGAAAATTACGTACTCACTGTAATTGTTGATCTTCCAGAACAATCTCACCATTTAGTACAACAACCTGCCCACTACTCCCCACTTAGCGAGAGCCAGATCAGTGAGCAGCTTTCCTCTCTTTTTCTATTCTCTGTTTCTTTCGTTCTCTCCCCCTCCCCCCACCGACATGTGTTTTTGCAAGCAACAACAACAAAAAAAGGAAGAGAGAGTGATAAGAGATCTTAGAGTCTACATGTCCTGTCCATCCTTTAAAAATCTTTTATCCTGTTTTGGAACAAAACAAAGCAAGGAAAATATTTCTGTTTTCCATTGTCCCCATCCCTTCTCTTCTCCCTAAACTTTTATATCTTGGCCCCGATTTTAAAAAAGTGCTTCAGTCGCACAGCAAGGGACTTGCAGCAGGGAGTTTCATGCAAGTGCAATTTTGTAAACTGCCTGCCACAAAGCCCTGATGCAAGTTCCTTTCATCGAATGCAGAGTTAGACCAGCTCCCCCCTAGTCTAACTTTGTGCCCTTTGGGGACCCATTTTACAGGGCTTGTACCAAACCTTTAGCGCAAGCTGCCGTAAAGTGAGAAAGTTGTCGCAGCTGCGCTAGCCCTTGTAAAATCGGGCTGAGTTGTGGCTAAGGGCTTTGGCGCAGCTGCGCCAAACACTGCAGTTGATGTAGAGCTTAACGCAAGCGCTGTGTTAACCTCGTCAAATCAGACCCTTATGTCTCAGGTCAGGCTGTGTTTTGTGTATCCCTTCCTCCTTTTCCTGCGAGTTCCCAGGGTAAACCACTTGTTCTTTTTTGTTGTTTAAAAAAAAAAATTAAAGCAAAAAAAAGGGGGGGGGATGCTATTAAAGCAAGGGAGACAAATGTGGATTCTTCTGTCGTTTTTTTCATTTTCAAGAAAAAAAGTGTATTTATGTAAGAAAAAGAGAAATGCATAGGGGTGCAGGAGAAGGCATCCTTCCCCAGTAGTTTTATTTTTTGCTCTAGTTGAGTGTCATGGCCTTCCTACTTTCAGGAAGCCGCTCCATTGTTCCTTTTTTTTAACTTACTTGCTCTGTAAACAGCAGGCTATGCTTGGGATGGGCTTCAGTGCATGTTGCCTCACTGCCTTCCTACATACGAACATACAAAATTTGCCAGCAGATAAAGGCCTAGAGGTCTATCAAGTCTGCTCGAATGTGCAGCTAGCACCCCTTATTCTGCAGCTGCCCCTCCCTTCCACCCTTCCCCTTCATTGACGCTCCCCCTTGTCCTGTCCCATCCCCTTTTGAAGCAGTCCACTGTTCTACTGGATACCACTTCTGCAGGTAACACATTCCACCCAGCCACCACCCTCTCTGTAAAAAAGTGTCTCCTCATCTCCCTCCTGAACCTTCCTCCCCCCAGTCTCATATCATGGCCCCTGGTGTCCCTCCCCTCCCTTACTTTGTACCTGTCTTGTTTATTTCTTTCATATACTTAAAGGTTTCAATCATGTCCCCCCATCCTCCTCTCCTCCAGTGAGTACTTGTTTAGGTCCCCAGCCCCTTGATCATCTTTGTCGCCCTGCGCTGCCACCCCTCCAGTAACTTAATGTCCCTCTTCAAATCAGAGCCAGTACTGACATGCAGTACTCCAGGTACAGTCTAACTAATGACCTATACAGTGGCAGAATCACCTCCTCCCTCCTCAAGAATATGCCCCTTGCAATACAACCCAGCATTTTGTTGGCCTTTGCAGCTGCCTTCCTACATTGTGCCGAGTTGTTCATTGACCCTGTAATGAGCACACCCAGATCCTTCTCCTCCTTCTCTGTCTGGGCTAGCTGCACTCCCCCCAGCTGGTAACTCCTCCTTGGGTCCATCACCCCAAAATGCAGCACCTTGCACTTTTTGGCATTAAACCCCAGTTGCCAGGTGTCTGACCAGGTTTCAAGCTTTGCCAGACCATCCTGCAACCCCTGCCATCCCCCTAGGTCATCCACCACCACTCCTTCCTTGGTATCATCAGTAAACAGACTGATCTTGCTCTTGATGTCCAATGATATGTCTGCAGTGAATATCCCAAACAACACTGGTCCCAACACTGAGCCCTGTGGAACACTGCTCATTACTACCCTTGGGTATGTGAGCTCCCCACCCACCACCACCCTCTGTTGCCTTCCCTGAAGCCAGTTCCCTACCCATTTCACCAGCTTTGCACCTGCCCCTGTGCCTACTAACTTACTTCCCAGCCTTCCATGCGGCACCGAGTCTAATGCCTTACTGAAGTCCAGATACAGGACATCCACTGCATGGCCCCTGTCCAGTTGCCTAGTTACCCAGTCATAGAGCTCGACCAGGTTGGTTTGGCAGGATCTGCCCCATATGAAGCCATGCTGTCTGCTGTCCTGTAGCCCTTTGGCCTCTAGGACGGCCACTAGCCTCTCCTTCAGGATAGTCTCCATTAGCTTACCCACGATGGATGTGAGGCTCACTGGTCTGTAGTTTCCGGTTCATCCTTGGGCTGCTCTTGTGGAGGGGCACCACATGAGCCATCCTCCAGTCCTGAGGTACACACCCAGATGTGAGTGAGGCATTAAATAGGTCTGCAAAGGTCCTGCAAGGACCTCTGCCAGCTCCTTCAGTACCCTGGGGTGGATACCATCTGAGCCTGGCGCCTTATCCACCCTCAGTGCCTTCAAACCCTTCCGAACTCTGCCCTCCATGATTTCTCCATATGTCACCCCTCCCCTGTTTCTGCCATTTCTCCCCCCCTTGGAGGTGTCACCCCCTTCTTCTCTTTAGTAAATACTGAGCAAGTACTCATTTAGATACTTCTGCTGCTCTTTCCTGCTTCCTTTTATTTACTCCTTCCTAATCCTTACTATGTGGTCCTTACAGCTCCTTTTCTCCTGATGTACCTAAAAGAAGTCCTTCTCCCTCTTCTTAATGCCTTGTGCCAGCCTGAGTTCGTAAATGCCTTGGCTCCCTTACTGCCCTTGTCACCTCCTTGAGTTCCGTCAGTACTCCTCCCTGTCCTCCCCTCTCCCTGTTTTCTTGTACTTCCTAAAGGCAGCTCTTTTCTCCTACCTTTCCATGACCTCCTTGCTCAACCAGCTCGGTTTCTTAGCCCCAGCCTTGTTGCTCTGGGCCTTGCAGCAGGTTTTGCTGCTTCCACTATCCCCAGCTTTATGAGCTCCCACCTCTGGTTAGTGTCCATACTAGATTGAATTCTGACCAGGTACCCTTTTACCACTTCCCCCATCCTCCCAAAGTCGGCCCTCCTGAAGTCCAGCACTCTTGTGCCAGATTCCGCTCCTTCCTTGCCCATATCCAATGTGAGCCATACTGAGTGGTGGTCACTCCCTGACAGCGGTTCCTCCACTGTAAGTTCTCTCACAAAGTCCCCATTTGCCAGCACAAGGTCAAGGATATTCCCTAACCTGGTTGGTTCACTGACCATTTGCAGCAGGAAGCTGTCCTGGAGGGCATCCAGCATTACCTACTCCCTTCTGTTCCTGGTTGTTGGGGTACTCCAGTCCACTCCTGGCATGTTGAAGTCCCCCACAATCACCACACTACCCTTCTCGCAGGTCCTCCGTCTAACTCCTCCGTCTGAGATGGCAGCCTGTACACCACTCCCATTCTAAGAATCCCATTCTTGGAATCCTGGATTTGCATCCAAAGTGACTCCGTACTACCCTCCTCCCCTTCCTCCCTTACACACTTCAGTCCTTCCTTCACATATAGTGCCACACCCCCTCCTTACCCAATCACCCTGTCCCTACGAAATAACCTGTACCCTGGTACAGACAGGTCCCAGTCATTGTATTGGGTGGCCCATGTTTCTTTGATGGCTGCAATGTCCACCTCTCCCTCTGCCATGAGCACCTGTAACTCTGCAGTTTTCTCCCAAGGCTCCTAGCATTAAGAGTAACCACCTCCACCCTCCCCCATCCTGCCCTCCTTTACTAGCATCACCAATAGTACTTGCCATTTGTCCTAAAGTATATAACTGTGTTCCCAGCCTGGTTGGTTTCCACTCTGGTTCCACCAGCAGGGACCCCATCTCCCCAAGTCATTCTCTCCTTCAGGCTCCCATATGGGGTCCATTGGTTCCTCACCCCTTCTTCTCTCCTCTCTATCCCCTTCTGAGTTTATTCTTCTTGGGGTCTTCCTGCTTCTGGTCAGGCTCCCCACTGTTTTTCTTGAAGTCTGTAGGGCAGATGGCCTTGGCCTCTGCTTTGAATAAAAAAAGAACACTACCTGGACCCCCCCCTCCTCTGCCTCCTCCTCTCTTCTACTTCTTGTTCTCTGGTAGTCAGGTTTTATCATTTCATTACTTTTATATCCTATATCCTTTTCTCTATCCCTGGGCAGCATTGCCCTGCTCCTCTCTTTTCTCCCACTTTGTTTTTTTTTTTCCCCATAATAATTTTTATTAGGTTTATATAAAAGATACAATACTGCAACAGCAGACACGAAATCTTAAAAGTATTAATTACACCATGAATTATATAGCTTCAGTACACATAGCAATAACTTATTTACTAAATACTTTTTCCAAAATCAGAATAGATCTTTAATGGGAAACTGAAAAGAAAAAGTCGAAAAAAAAAGGGGGGGTAATGATAAATTGATTTAAATTATGACAGGTAATAGAGCCATGTAAATACAGCTGTAATATTTAGTCAACTCATTACAATATTTAAGAAGAATTATTACTAATCTCCCGGCACCAGAACTGAGGTGTGCAGGAGGCTGGCGTCAGTTACTGTCCAGTCCACGAGCACCACTCCATGCGTTGGCCTCTTGAGCAGTACCATTACTGATGTCGGCCCCCTAGCTCTAAGCTGTGAAAGCTTTTGTTCCCGCAGGGTCCTAGTGATTCTGGTACAGACCCATACCTGGTAATAAATGGTGAAGATGTTCTGGAAGGTCAACAATTATGGTGAGTATGTCATTTCATTTACTTTCCCATCTGCTCACTTAAAGCATATTTAACCTCCTCCTTTATTTTTACTGTTCCTTCTAGTTTTTGTGTCTTCAAATTTTTACTAACTAATCTGCTTGTTCATCGAGATCATTTTTATGGATGTTGAATAGAATGAGATCCAGCACTGAGTCCTGTGGTACCCCTCTTGTCATTGCTCCTACTGCTGTGAACTCATTTATCCTCACCCTCTGCGTGTAAATGAGCTGCTAATCCATTTTATTGTGGTGTGTTGTGTGTTACTTTTTCTTCCTATTGAATATAACTTCCATTTTAGTTTTTTTATGTGAAACAAAAACAAATGCCTTGCTGAAATCCAGATACATTTTTATGGGTGTGTTACTTTTTCTTCCTATTGAATATAAGTTATGTGAAACAAAAACAAATGCCTTGCTGAAATCCAGATAAATGTTTATGGATTACCCTATCTAGGTTTTCGCTTACTGATTAATAAAAACCCAGTAGGTTAGCCTTGCATGGCCTTCCTTTTGTAAACCAATGCTGTTTCTTACCTATTTGTGTATTCTTTTCTTTACAAAAAAAAACTGGAGGTTAGAGTCTCTATTCACCGGGCTTTCATTTTGCACCATCTCTGATTTCCTGTGTTTCTGCATTGCTGAAGGATATGTTGACTGACTGCTGCTACTGTACATGTGATTCTGTAAGAAGCAAAGCAGCAGTGATGCATGGATACAGGAAGTAAACATTGGCAGCGACTAAATGTTTGGCCAGTACAGATGCTGACCCAGTTTAACAAAATAAAAATCTAAAAAGGTGAGCAGTTCTCTTAAAGGAGGCGTGTATTTGTCCATGGTCACACATAGTATGAAAGCTCTTGAAAAGCAATTTCAAACAAGATACTGGTTTTAGTATTAGGGGACAGCAGTCCAGATGTATCCATATCTAAATTAGCCCTATATTAAATAGAGGTAGCAGCTATTTCATGGAACCTTGAGGCAGAAAATGATGTAATGGTTGCAGAAGCTGTGTTTAACATGCAGTTTGCCCAACTTGTGACATCACTTTCTGTCTTACAGTTGCATGCAATGGCTGTTGCCTTGATTTATTGTAGGACTGACTTGTACTTGGATATCTCTGGACTGTTGACACCTGCAGGTAAGCCCGAAACCTCATTTGAAAGAGTTAGATATCCTGAAGCAATGCAGAACCTCAGGAAATCTGCTGCGATGGGAAATGAAAGCCAAGTGAATAGCAATAATGAATTCCCAGTCGTTTAAATTTATTTTGAAGAACAAAATGCACAAATAACCTTTTCTTAAAACTTGGTTATATATTTCTGCTGCTGGAACTAAGTCTCTTGACTATTGAGTTCCAAGATCTTTCTGTTCATGCATGGACTGAAACATCAGGTAATCCAAAATATTAATTAAATACAGTGGCACTTAAATCAGTAGGAATGGGGGGAGGTGCGTGCATGCACATACACTGCTTGGATTCATTCCATTATGCCTACCCTTTCCTAAGGCACAGCAAAAAAAAGTAAATGAACTAAAAAATGGCCAAGACTGAGGGACCAAAACTCTGAAACTCTATTCTTAATCAACTGTGGTTCGGGGGTAGGGGTGGGGGTGAATTTGGGACGCCACACAAACTGCATTTGTTTATTGTATGACGAAGGGGGGGGGGAGCTTACAGGATCACCAGATAGAAAATTGAATAGTTTCTAAATAAAGCTATTGATAAAGCTTTACTGGTGAATGAAGAGGATATCCACAGCAGCCCCAGGTAAGTAAGTGGTGGGCTATGTAGGTAAACATCCTTCATTAAGTAACAGTAGCACTCTATTGTTTAAACATTCATTATGATGTGACTTAGACATATAATAAAAAGGGTATCTTATCTTAACAGGTTTTAGATGCCCGAGTTTGTCAAATACCTGCTGTTTAAAAGGGCCACTGGATGGGCCAGCTCCTTGTCATGCTGGTGACCCGAGTTTGGAAATAGAACTTCTGGAGGGTTGGCACCAGGTTCTGAAACCACAGTGACCCTTGCAGTGGATCAGGATGCTTACACCTCTGAATGGTCCATGCTGTCCATGATCGAGGCTGTTAGAAGTGTCGCCCGCACTGTATGGGAGGGTCGAAGGACATGGGGGGGAGAGAAATGAAAAAAATGCAGGGCTTTCTACAGTATGGCTACCAGTTTCAGGTCTTGTACCACAGGGACGTCTGTGGACTCAATCCCATGGGGATAGTGGTAGTCTGGGTTTGGGGATCACCAGGGGTAACAGCCCAAAGACTGGGCACAAAATTCCTGAAGGATAAAAACATAGAAACCTAGACAGTATAGTAGAAAAAGACCAGTGGTTCATCCATACGAACATACAGAGAAGCCATCAGAATTAGGCCTGTTAGTCTACCTAGTCTGCTCATTGTGCAGGGTTCACAGCTCAGGCTGTTGTCCCTGCTCTCTCGTCCTTTCTAACCCTAGGAATCACTCATTATGATTAAACAAATGCAGTCAGCCTTCAGTGTTGTACTGCCATGGAGAGATGGAATGTATGCAAATGATGGAACTATTAATTGGCTCATGCCAGTTTCAAACTGCTTCCCTTAGTAACTGCTGTACTCTGAAGTGCACAGATTCTTTACTCCACATGCCAGTTAAGACCCCTTGGAGAGCACTCCTTGACTTTCTCTCAGAACTTTAATCGATAAGTGTCATGTATTTTAATTATATTTCAGTTTGCTGCCCCTATAGTTTGACTCCCATTATACAGTGCTTACCCGATTCCTCAGTTCGTGGTTCGGCTTTGAAGAGTGCAGATGCATCCCGGTCCACAGACAGTCACTGCTCCTGACCTCTGGAGGGGAAGTCTAGGTGAGGGGGGGGGTGCAGGAAGGTGGGTACGCAGACGGAGGACTGGGGAGAAGATACTTGGCGTTTTCTTTTTTACAGTTTAACAAACAAAAGAAAAAGACTGGGAACAGTTTTCTTTATAGGTTAAAAAAACAAACAAAACTTTTGAGCACACTGGGATGGGCTTCCAGTGTGCCACATGAGGTGGGGGGGGCATGATGCAAGACAGGATGGCACCCCCTTCAGCAAGCGGGGGGGGGGGACATGATGCCAATGGGGATTTGGCACCCCCTGTCGGCAAAGAAATTGAGCTTTGGAGGTGGGGTCATCCGACACAGAGAGTGAGCATCACGGTGTCGGTGAAAATAAAAATGTCTGGGCACACTGGGGTGGGCTGCCAGTGTGGCGGAGGAGGGGAGAATACATGCTGACACAGGGATTGGGCACCCCCAATGTCGACTTTTCCGGGAGTGTGTGGCCAGCTGCAGGAGCCACAGTTGTGGGAAAGCCACACTGCATTGTTTTATTTATTTAAATGTTTCACCAGGAACGGCACACCGAGCAACTATAACTCCAGTCATGTGCATTACTGTGCACTGTAATACACATGGGAAGAGTCTTCTCATCTGCCGCTGCAGTGACAGAACTGCACCTGATTACAGCTGCAGACTTGTTTCAACTCTTTGAAGTTTCCTGTAATCGCCAGCGTGCTCACTGATTGGTGGCTGAGGGACGCACCCACTAAATTGTCCCCTGCATTGGCCACAGCACTGACACACCTCTGAAACGTGCTACTACCACAAGATGTTTCTTGCACATGCGTGCAAGCAAACATAAAAACATGTCACTGCATCTCCAGCCAAGAAGGCTAAGGAGCTCTCAGCAGACAGGCCTACCATGCCCTCGGCCGAGGACATTGCTAAAGCTCTGCAGATTCTGCAGGTGCTACATGCTGTGGTCCCGGTTCCCACACTGGCTCCACAGGTTCCTGCCCAGGTACAAACAGTACAGGAACCTACCTGTGTGTATGGCAACCCAGAACATAGATGAGGAGGAGGAGGAAGGGGAGCCTGTTGAACCTGAGGTGTCCCTTGAACAGGATTTTGGTTCCCCACCTAGGGGCCCAGATGATCATACTTCACACTGTTCTTTTGTCAGGCAGATGGTAGACACCTTGAATCTTCCTATTCAGGAAACTGAAGAAGAAGAGAAAGAAGCAAATTTCCTCTAGATAATGGGGCTAGCCCCCACAAAAAGACTACTGCTACCTATGCATAAGTCTGAGAAAACAAGAACTGAAGAGTCTAAAAACCCCTACCGCTATCCCAGGGTTTGAAAAGAAAATTGATAAGATGCACCAACTAGATAGATCCAGAGCTGCAGTTTTATTTTATCGCCCTGACCATGGAGGAGTGGTTCAAGCAGTAGCTTGTGATAAAGCCAGAATCCCTCTTGTCTTCCCACCCCGATGAGGATTCAAGAAAACTGGGTGGTATGGAAAAGAAAGGGTACCTGGCAGCTTCACTGCTCGTGAGGCAGGCCAGTTACATGGCTTACACAGCACAATACCAGAAGGCTTTGTAGAACACTGGACTGGCATTAACGGATAAAATCCCAGGGGAAGTGGCAGTGGACCTGGCAGAGACTGCCAGGACAGCATTAGATGCCACCAAGTGTAAGTTCCATACGATTGATACCACAGCCAGGCTTATGGTCCTTACTGTTTCCATGAGGTGGTTTACGTGGCTGAGGATCACAGACCTGACCCAGGATACACAGACAAAGGCTATGGACTTCCCCAGTGAGGGCGATTCCCTTTTTGGGGACAAGACAGAGGCCTATATGAAATAGGTGGAGGAATACAAAGCCACATTCAGAAGTGATTCTGCCAAAGAAAGACCCTCCACTTCTTACAGGTCCCAGTACAGGGGAGGCAGGGGTTGGGGCTCCTACTCCAGACCCTTTTTCCAGGCCCAGGCAACAACAGACTACCAACAGCCCAGGGGCTACCTCAGAGGTAGAGGCAGAAGGACCATGAGGAGGTCATCACAAGTTCCTCAGACTCAGGCCCAGCCAAAACAGAATCCCTGATGGGCTGGTACATGTCGCCTCCCCCATACCAGTAGGAGGCAGATTGGCTCACTTCTTCCAAGCTTGGCATGCCATCACCACAGACAAGTGGATCTTGGAGGTAGTGAGCCAAGGACTGTTTCTAAGCTTCAAATCTCTCCGTAAACTGAGAGCCAGACATTTTGCTCCAGCAACCTCTACAGACAAAGTCCTTCTGGAGGCAGAGGTAGCAAATCTGTTAACCATCAGGGCAGTAGAACCCATACCCCTGCTACAGAGTGGAAAAGGCTTCTACTCAAGATATTTCCTCACTCAGCAGAAAAACGAGGACTGGCGACCCATTCTGGATCTACGACTCCTAAACAAACGTGTTAAAACCAAAGTTCAAGATGGTCACTCTGGCCATGATCATCACACACTGCAAAAAGTGGATTAGCTGGCATCCTTAGATCTCAAGGACACCTACATTCACATACCAATAAGGCCAAGCCACAGAAAGTATCTGAGGTTCAGACTGCCCTCAGGTCACTATCAGTTCACAGCCATGCCCTTTGGTCTAACCTCAGCTCCCAGGGCATTCACAAAGTGTCTGGTTGTAGTTGTGGCTTACTTGAGAAGGCAGGGAGTGACGGTATTCCCATACCTGGATGACTAGCTAGTTGTGGGTCAGCCCCTGCAACATGCCAAAGACTCCTTGGCACACGTTAAAGTCTCTAGGATTTCTGATAAATGTCCAGAAGTCCACACTGGAACCAGTCCAGCTTCTGGACTTCATTAAAGCAGAGTTAGACACCTGCCAGGGAAGAGCCTTTCTTCCTCAGAATAGAGTGAACATCTTCCTGCAGTTAACAGGATCATTCCAGTTCAACAGACCCAGGACAGCAAGAGAGTTCTTGCGGCTACTGGGCCACATGGCAGCCTCCACAGTAGTTCCATGATCCAGGTTTCAGAAGAAGGACATACAGTTTCACTTGTGAGCTCACTGGTCCCAGAGATGGGATCCCTTGACCAAGTTCGTGCCAGTCTCAAACTCCTTCCTGCAGGCCCTGCAGTGGTGGTTGGATCCAGAAAACCTCAGGGAAGGGATCCCCTTCCAAAAGCAGCATCCTTCAGTGGTGCTCATCGAAGATGCCACTCTACAGGGGTGGGTGCACACATGCTGGACCGAACAGTCAGCGGAATGTGGTCACCTCAGGAATCTCTTATGCACATAAATCTCTTGGAGCTCAGGGCAGTATACCTGGCTCATCAGGAATTTGCTCCCAACTTAAAAGGAAAGGTGGTACGGGTCAGAACAGACACCACCACCACCACGTACTACATAAGCAAGGGGTAACCAGGTCCACCCCACTGTGCACGGAGGCCATGAAGGTGTGGGGCCTAGCCTACTCACTACAGGTATCCCTGTCAGCTGTCCACCTCCCAGAAAGGACAATATACTGGCAGACTCTCTCAGCAGAATCAACCAGAACTATCACGAATGGTCCCTGAATGCACAAGTGCTCCATTCGGTATTCAGAAGGTGGGGCACACCAGAGATAGATCTCTTCGCTTTCACAGACAATCACCAGCTGCCACAATTCTGTTGCAGGCCTCCCAGCAGGTGCATAGTTCTAGTGGATGCCTGAACACTAGATTGGTCGGGCAGATTCCTGTATGCCTTCCTGCCTTTTCCCCTGTTGCTCAGGACTCCGATAAAACTCAGGTCACAACCAGCAACAGTGATCCTGGTGGCACCAGATTGGGCAAGGCAGCCATGGTGCTCACTACTGCTGACTTTATCTGCCTCACAGCCGATTCACCTGCCCCAGAGGCACAATCTCCTGGCATCCTCTCCGGGCAGGATCCTGTATCCCAACCTCAGAGCCCTGGGACTGAAGGCACAGCTGTTGAAGACTTAGAGTTTGCCAACCTAAACTTCTCCAAAGAAGTTTTGACTGTGTTCAGGGGATCCAGGAAGCATCTACCAAGAAAACTTATTCCTCAAAGTGGAAAAGATTTTCTGTTTGGTGTAAGCGAAGAAATATTAATCATTGTTTATTTATTAGTTTTTGGTAACCAGGTAAGTGCATTAGACAATAACCCTGTCTATTTTCAAGCACGACCCAGGGCTGGTCTTGGTCATTAGGCCTTCCACATTGAAGGTCACTTTGGCTGCAGTCTCAACATATGTTTCAGCTGGTCAGGACAGATCTATGGCCTCTTACCCAGTTTTTAAGAAATCTTTCAGAGGTCTCAACCACCTTCGCCTTCCCCTCAGGGAGACCGTCTCTGCCTAGAATCTCAGTTTTTGTAATGCCAAACTCATGGAGCCCCCTTTTGAGCCCATGGCAACTGCAGACTTGAAGTATGTCACATTGGAAACTGTCTTCCTGGTGGCCATCACTTCAGCCAGGAGAATAAGTGAATTGCAGGCCCTGTGCACAGACCTGGACTACATATCCATCCATAGGGACAAATCGTACTCAGAACCAACAGGAAATACCTTCCTAAGGTGGTCTCAGACTTTCAGTTGAGCTGGACCATCGAATTACCAGTCTTTTTCACTGAGAATTCCAGCTCGTCTGAGTGGAACTTGTATAGCCTGGATATAAAGGGGGTGCTTAGCCCCTACCTTGACAGGACCAAGGCTCATAGGCCTCAGCATACCCACCTGTTCCCTCACTTATGGGGAAGTGGGTAAACGTAAACCTGCATCAAAACAAACAATTGGACACTGGATTGTAGCTTGCATACAGTTGTGTTACAGTGAAGTGGGTAAACAAGCTCCCCTGGACCTCAGGGCACGTTCTACCAGGGGTACAGCTGCATCAGTGGCAGCTGCAAGAGACATTCTACTGTTGGAAATTTGCGAAGTGGCTACATGGAAAACTGTACACTCTTTTACCAAGCATTATAGTCTGGACATACAGTCCAGAAGTAATGCCAGATTTGGTACAGCAATTCTGCAGAACCTTTTCCCTAAATAGGTTCTGTGCACAACCTCCAAAGGTACTGCTTGGTAGTCTGCATTTGTTTAATCATAATGAGTGATTCCTGAGGTTAGAAGAAAAATTTACTTGCCATAGTAATCTTGTTTCTTCCAAGGGATCACTCATTATGATTAAAGCTCCCACGCTGCCTCCCCTACCTGAACCTAGGAAAAAGGCAGCAAGCTTTGGTTCTGCATCCCTGCTGGCTCTCTAGACATGTTGTCTGTAGCTGATGATTCAGTTTTTAACCAGATGGTCTTTACTGTTGTCCCTACTTGGGACTTTATGGGTTTTAATGAGATGTGATTAAAGGGGGGCTTAATATGTATATATAATCAGATAGCTAGAGGGTCTTTACCCTGTTAAGCTGCATAATGAATCTGAGCACTTCAGAGTGCAGCAGTTTGAAATTGGCATGAGTCAGAGTGCCATGATTTGCGTACATTCCATCTCTCTGTGGCAGTGCAATACTGAAGGCTGACTGCATTTGTTTAATCATGAGTGATTCTTTGGAAGAAACAAGATTACTATGGTGAGTAATTTTTTCTTCCATCCTTATCTTCCTCCTCCTCCCCTCCCATGACCTTTATCCTCCCCTATGTCTATCCCAGACTCTTTTGAAGCTGCCCACTGTCCTCGACAAGATCACCTCTTTTGGCAGTGCATTCCATTTGGTAACCATCTTTTCTATGAAAAAGTGTCCCCTAACCTCTAACTTAAGGCTGTGCCTCCTCGTGGTTTTGTTGCAGCTTTGCCTGAAGAAACCCTCCTTGTTCACTCTTAATTCCTTTCAAGTACTTAAAGCTCTCAATCATTTCTCCCCTCTCCTGTCCTCCAGGGAGTACATGTTTAGGGCCCTTAGTCTCTCCTCATGATTTACCCTGCTGGCCTGCAGTTATCTTTGTAGCCCTTGTCTAGACCGTCTCCATCAAGTTGATATCCTTTCTAAGGTGAGGGTGCCAGAGCTGCCAGAGTTCCCTATTTAGCCCCGACACTATTCCTCCAGGGTCCTAGCCCTCGCCATCCATCCTCTCATTTCTCCCAGTGTCTGCCACCCTGATCAATCAGTCAGTCTTTATTTATTAAGTGCAATTCCAGTAGAACAAAGTGCTTAAATCAAATATTAAAACAATAATCTGAAACATGCAGACACCATTAAAAATTCAGCAGATTCCTACAAACAACACAAACTATTTCAATAAGACCAATAAAAGCTAATCCAAAAATAGAAGTCATTGTCATTGTAACATTGTCAGTGGCTCAGTAGGTAGTACACTCGCCTTTGAGGCCGGAAGATCAGAGGGCTGTGGGTTCAGTTCCCACATCTGATACTTGGGTTAATATACCAATACTGACACTGTAGTGTAGCATGAGGGGGGTGCTGCACTTCTGAGGTGCGTGCCGTCTTTCAGATGAGACGTTAAACCGAGGTCCCATCTGCCTGGATTGGTGGTGGTTCAGGTGGATGTTAAAGATCCCATGGCACTTATCGATAAAGAGTAGGGAAATTTCCCTGGTGTCCTGGCCAAATTTCTCCCATTCACTAAAAATACCACCAATAGCTTAATCTGGTTCAATTTCAGTTGTTTACCATCTGTTTCCCCCCTCCCCCCAGTCGCCCCTGAAAAAGGGACTTCTAGGCCCAGTGGGCTTACCGGGTCAACAAAATTCAATAAATACGTTTTAATAGCTATTTTGAAGCTCTCGATGGTTGGGTACTCTCTGACCCGACAAGGTAGAGTTCCACAGGGTAGGGGCCATAAAAAGAAAAGAATGGGCCCCAGAGGTCTTAAGTTGAACCCTGGGGAACCTCTAGCAATCCCTCATCAGAGGAGCAGAGTGATCCCCTACCATGCCTTTCATTTGGTCCCTGCTGTGCTTGAAACCACCAGTGGATTCAGCACCCAAAACTTCAGCTAGAAGACTGCTCCATGACTCTTCCACCTGTTCTGCAAAACAATATTTCCTCGTATCCTTCCTGAACCTCCACCGCGCCCCCCCCATCAGTTTTCCACTCCCATCCTAGCGATCACAAACTAGTATTCAGGCTAAATAGATCTTACTTCGAGAGGGCTCTTGCAGTAGGCAGTACATATAGGTCGATCTGGCGCGGCCGGCGGCTGGACCCAAGAAAAATTTCTAGCTAGCAGTCCCTGGCGAGGACCGCCTCATGTCAGGTGCGAGCTCAGCATCATCGCCGGTATAAAGGAACGGTCCCGACGCCGCCTTCCTGTTCTTTTCCTGCCGTCAGCTCGGCACGCCTCGCGGTTAAGTTCTTATCACTCAGTCCTGTTACTTCGTCGGTTTTTCCGAAAAGTTTTCAGTATTGTATTTTATATCTTCTATTGTCAGGTGAACGTTGGTGTATATCGTCCCCTTCAAAAAATAAGTGCGACTCGGCGGCGCCCAACTGCCTCACAAAGACGGTCACTCCCTCTGCCTTTTCTGTTTAGGCCCTGACCACGCGGTCGACAAATGTCCGCACTACCTAAGTTTCAACACGGCCACCCGCAGACGATGCCAGCAGTCTCTCGAAGCCCATCTCCTCAAGGAGAAGATGTCCACAATGGAGAAAGAGTTGAAGAAACTTCGGCAGGCGTCGACCTCCCCTGAAGGGCACAAGAAGCGGACAAGGAAAGGCACCGGAGAAGGTTCCTCCTCGACTCCAGCCGGAGTCGCTGGCAGCAATAAATCCTCCGGGATCGCCTCGACGGCAGCCTCCAAGGCTTTGAGGAGGCGTCGCCCGCCTGGCCGGGTTCGGCCGAGCCCGCCTGGGTGCCTCCAGGCAAGGAGGCCCAGCCCCGCACCGCCGCAGGCTTGTGGCCTACTGCGCGGGCGCCCCATAAGCCGGACGCCTGCTCCTCCGACATCCGCCGGGAGAAGGCCACTAAGACGCCGACCCTTGACCCTTCGAGCGGCGCGACGGCAGTGTCCCTCGGACCGGGCCTCTTCCCACCTCAGCCCGTCTCTGACGAGGGACTCCCGAAGTCAGATGCCGGCTCCTCTGGCGTCCGCTGGGATACGGCCCCTAAGCCACACGTCAGCCCCTCCGATGTGCGCCAGGCCTCGGAGCCTACAGCAGACCCTGCTTCGTCTGTCGTACCAGGTTCCCCGCAGCCTTCGCTGCCGTCAGGGGAGCCCGAGTCCCCTCTGCCCGACCCCGCGGATTTTTCCCCTCCATCCCCAGACGAGGCTCGGGATCCTGGGCTACCGTCCGATCCTCTTCCTTCAGAGCCGGATCTGACGCTGGCTCCCCTGACGCCGGCCCCAATGCTGGTTCCGACACCGGCCCCTCCGACGCCGGCGGGGGATATTCCTCTTCCATCGGGCCCTCCACCCCACGGGCCTATCCCAGCTGATCCGCCCGTGGAGTACCCGGCTGGGCCATCTGTTCCGGCAGCTCCTCCAGTGCCTGGGTATCCGCCGTCCTATCTGACGCCGGTTTTCCCAGGTCCTCAGTATCCTGCGCTGCAGTACCCGGCGCCGACTCCTCCAACGCCGCAGTACCCGGCTCCGGTATTCCCGCAGCCGGGTTACGGATACTCTCCCTACGGATTTAATCCGCACAACTATCCCCCTTCTACTCCACCGCCCCCTAGACCGCCAGTGGATCTCCAGGAGACTCTTGCCTCCTGGTGGGCTGAGGCCAAGGCTCAGGTCACCAAGGAAGTCGAGAGCCGTCTTACGGTGACAGTGCCACCACCGGCTCCCATACGCCCCAGACGGCATACTCCCTCTCCACCTCCGGATTCCCGGGCTTTGCCCTCGGGATCCAGAAAGGGGCAGGACACGCGTCCTGGGATTCCCCCTAAGGAAACTGTCCCTCCCCCTAGATGAGCTAGGGAGTCTTATTCTGCTTCAAATTCCTCTTCTTCTTCTTCTTCTCTCTCGGACTCCTCGAGGCCTCTGATGGTGTTCCGAGAAAGACGGCCGAGCGCGCTCTCCGTCCAAGCCCGGCCGAGGACTCCTCCGAAGTCTCCTCCGGAGGATCCTTCCTTCACGGAGTTGCTCAGAAAGATCCAGGAAGTCCATCAGTGGCGCTCCTTAGAGCCAGATCCTCAACGGGTTAAACTCGCCGAACATCTGGACTTGCCCCTTACGGCTCCTACCCTAGTGCCACCCTGGATCGAGCCTCATGCCCATCTTGTTTCCACTATCTGGAAGCAACCGTCAGGCTAGCCCCACTTCCTAGAAAGTCAAACAGGCTATACCAGGCTCTGGAGGTGTAGACTTTAGACTCTCACCCCGTGGAGACTCGGGTGATTAGCACCGTCACGGCCGGTCAGCACACCAAACACTTGAGCTCGCTTCCCCCGGATAAGGAATCTCGCCTTCTGGATCAGTATGGAAGGAAGATCTACGCCTCTTCCACACTGGGGATTAGGACCCTGAATTATGTAGCACATATGGGGGATTACCAGAAGGCTGTCCTTACCAGGGAATCTAAGATTGACTCTTGCCTGACTCTCAACAAGCAGGAGTTAGCCACCTGGTCCGCTCTGCCTCGCTCGCCAGTCGTCACATTCTGAGGATGACCCACGACGCAGTGGACACCGAGGACGGAGCGCTCACCGAAGTCTTCGGCCACGCATGGCTCCGCGGTGTCAGGTCTGGTCCCCGAGGTGCAGTCAGCAATTCAAGAAGCACGCTTTCAGGGGTTCCTTGCTTTTCGCGGTGATGTCAAGGACATCATCACTGACTTGTAGGAGAAGGGGACGGTCCCAAATCTGTTGATTCAATGTACCGTCCCCATCTCCCACAGCCCGCCCTCCGCAGACGCAGCCGGCCCTGCCGAAACCCAGGGAAAGCGGCCACTAAACGCCGGGCCCCATCAGCTGCCAGGCCCCACGCCTAAAAAGCAACGGTGCCCCAGCTGCGCGCTGCCTCACACCACCTGACTCCTTCCCTCTCCCACCGCCTCTGGACGCCCTGGAGGAACCGGTAGGAGGGAGGTTCTCCCTCCACCTTCCGGGTTGGGAGAGGATAACATCGGATTCATGGGTGCTTCAGATCATAGCAGAGGGGCACTCCATAGAGTTTCTGCAGAAACCTCCACGCCACCCCTCTTACCCAAGGGACCATCTTCCTTTGGTCAGGGAAGAAATCTCTGCTCTCCTTGCAAAGCATGCTATAGAGCCCGTCCTCCATCACCTCCATGGGATGGGTTACTAGTCCCATTTCTTCCTCGTACCAAAGAAGACGGGAGATCTCAGACCCATTCTCGATCTCAGCTCCCTGAACCTATATGTGGAATACAAGAGGTTCAGAATGCTCTCCCTTCAAACCCTCTTGCCCCTGCTCCGGCCGGGCCAATGGCTTTGTACACTGGATATGCAGGATGCATTTTGACATCCCCATTCGCCCTTCGCACCGAAAGTACCTCAGATTTGCATTCCACTACCAATTCCAGGCGCTCCCTTTTGGTCTTTCCTCGGCTCCCCAAGTCTTTACCAAATGCCTGGCGGTGGTAGCGGCCCACCTGCGTACTTTGGGAGCTCAGGTTTTTCCCTACCTGGACGAAAGGCTCCTGGCAGCCCCGTCCAGGGAGGAACTCCTGCATTTTCTCTCCCTCACCCAGCAGGTTTTCACTGGCCTGAGTATTACCATCAACCATTCCAAGTCTCACCTGGATCCTTCAGAGGCTCCAGTTCATCAGGGCAATCCTCGACACAACAATGTGCAGGGCCTTCCTGCCTCCGGATAGGGTGCCTTCCTCCAGTCCCCAGATTTCCTCCTATCGGAAAACAGGAGGGTTCCGCAAGGTCAGTGTCTGTCTACTGGGGCTTATGGCGGGCCATCCCGACGTTCCCGCGCCTCCACATGAGAATCTCTCAGTGGACTCCTCCGATCTCAGTGGGATCAACGGGTAGACGACCTAGATCATCTCGTTCTGATTTCCTGCCCGATGGTAAGAGACTTGCAATGGTGGATGGTTCGAGAGAACCTTTTCCGGGGTCCCTTTTCATCCTCCCCAATCAGACTCTGACCACGGACGCTTCAGGCAAAGGTTAGGAGCCCATCTGGTCCTCACCAACCCAGGGCCTATGGTCAAACTTGGAGATAGTTCTCACATCAACGTGCTCGAGCGAGCAGTGCTGTATCTCCAGGCCCTTCACCAATTCATCCTTCCCGGTCACCTAGCTGTCCAAACGGACAACATGTGCGTGGTGTGGTACATCAACAAGCAGGGAGGGACTCGGTCCTACCCGCTGTGCAGGGAAGCAATGAGGGTTTGGGAATGGGCCCTTCACCTCATGGCGATCCATGTTCCGGGAGTCGTCAATGTCATGGCAGACAGACTGTCGCACGTCGGCTCTACCACATGAGTGGGAACTGGACAAAAAAGTTCTAAAGGCATCTTCCAGATTTGGGGGACTCCTCAGATAGACCTGTTCGCCTCCTCCCAAAACACAAAGCTTCCAATCTTTTGCTTGCTCGCTCCAGAGCGAGGCGCTTTCTGGAGTGACGCCCTATCTCTAAGCTGGAAGGATAGATTGTCTATGCTTTTCCCCCAATTCCTCTGGTCCCTCGTGTACTGCAGAAACTTGCTTTGGAAGGAGCGAGAATGATTCTAATCGCTCCTTTCTGGCCCAGGCAAATCTGGTTCTCTCTTCTACAACAATACTCGGAGGTTCCTTCTCTTCCTCTTCCTTTATCTCCAGGATTGCTGACCCAGGATCAGGGGACCCTGGTCCATCTGGGACTCAAGTCCCTTCAACTTCATGCATGGCTCCTGCAGATCTAGCTCAGTCTCGTTTTGGCGTTTCTCCTAAGGTGGCCGAGATTCTGGTGGAGGCTAGAAAACCCTCCACTAGGTCCACCTACGCCATGAAATGGAAAAGATTTTCCATCTGGGCTGTGTCCAGGAACATGGAGCCCTTTTCCTGTCCTGTGACCATTCTACTTGAGTACATGAGTCATCTTTTCGACCTGGGTCTCAGTCACTCCTCTTTGAAAGTTCATATGGCTGCTATTTCAGCCTACCATGTCCCTTTCACTGATAAGGCTTTTGCCCAACTGGAGGTATCCAAAACTTTCCTCAGAGGGGTCCTTCATCTCAGGCCCCCTGTCCGGATTCCAGCTCCCCCTTGGGACTTAAACTTTGTCCTCGAGAAACTTACCCTTCCTCCCTTTGAGCCTGCGGCTTCCGCAGCTTGAAGTTTTTATCGTGGAAGACGCTCTTCTTGGTGGCCATTACTTCTGCTCGCAGAATTTCAGAGCTCCAGGCCCTGATGTGCAAAATCCCTTATCTGATTTTTCACAAAGAACGAGTAGCTCTTCACACGAATCCTAAGTTTCTCCCGAAGGTGGTAGCGGAATCTACCTTAAATCAGTCTATTGAATTACCTGCTTTTTTCACGCAGTACTCCAATCAAGGAGAATACCTGCTCCATGCCATGGATGTTCACAGGATTCTGAGATACTACACCAATAGGACGAAGGATCTCAGAAAGACTGATCAGTTGTCCGTCTCTTTCACTCACAAAAGAGAAGGCAATGCTGTCTCTAAGTAATGCCTGTCAAAATGGTTAGCCCATTGCATCACTTTCTGCTATGACAAGTACAACAAAACCCTCCCGGGTCAAGTCAGAGGTCATTCCACTCGTGGAGTTGCAGCCTCTGCGGCTTGTATCAAGAACGTGTCTGTGGCAGACATCTGTGCTGCCGCCACTTGGACTTCAGTCCATACCTTTACTAAACATTACAGTTTGGACATTGCCTCTCGCGGTAGAGCAGGCTTCGGTAGCTGTCTTGCAAGGCCTCCTTTCTTGAGACCTGCTAGATTTTTGCTACTTTTTGGAGTAGTTCCTCCTCCCGGTGCCTTTCATTTGTTCCAGACTGCTTGGGATTCTGTCCTATATGTAATTACCTACTGCAAGAGCCCTCTCGAAGTAAGATAGTACAGTTACGTAAGAACTTACCGTAACAGTAGATCTTCGAGAGAGGCTCTTGCAGTAGGTAATACCTTCCCGCCTTCCATCCCCCTAGGCTTTTTCAGCTCCTTTTCCATTGAGGGAAATATCTGCTTCTCTCTCGTCCGGGCCTTCCGGGCCTGTGGCGGGAAAGAACTGATTTGGCCGTCCGGACTGCCTTTATACCGACGCCGATGACGCCGGTCACCTGACGTGGGGCTGTCCCGCCAGGACCGCTAGCTAGAAATTTTTCTGGGGTCCTGCCGCCAGCCGGCGTCAGTCCTATATGTAATTACCTACTGCAAGAGCCTCTCTCGAAGATCTACTGTTACGGTAAGTTCTTACGTAACTGTACTTTCCTCACAGTTCACCTTGTTAATGCCCTTCAGGAACTTGAAGGTCTCTATCATATCTCCCCTCTCCCTGCTGGCCTCCAGTGAGTACATGTTCAGTGCCTTGAGGCACTCCTCAAATAACCTGCCTTGTTGGCCCTGAATAATGTTTTTTTTTTTTTTTTAACCCGGTCTTGCACTGTCTCCAACCTATCCCTGTCCTTCCTGAGGAACTAGGCACAGTACTCCAGGTGTGGCTTTACCAAGAATCTATATAGGGGAAATATTAACTGTTCCCTTCTGCTAGCAATAAACCTCCTAGTACATCCCAGCATCCTACTCAAGTTGCTGTATGCCTTACTGCACTGACTCAGTTATTTGAGGGAGTCACTGATGATAACTCCAAGGTCCCGTTCCTTAGCCATAGTGTTAAGATTCACCCCACCCATCCATTTCTCTGTCCTGGTTTTCTTGTTCCCTAGGTGCATTACCTTGTACTTTCTGGCATGGAATTTCAACTACCAAACCTTAGACCACCCTTCTAGCTTTTGTAAGTCACTCTGAATTTCCTTGATTCCCTCATCACTATCCTCCCTCCCACAGAACTTAGTGTCATCTGCGAAGAGGCACAACCTGCCCCCGATACTCAACCAATGTCACTAATGAACATATTAAAGAGTACCGGACCCAGAACAGATCCCTGTGGTACCCTGCTCATGACCTCCCCCTACCTCTCTTCTGATTTGACCCCGCTGACCACAACCTTCTGCTGCCTCCCCTTTAGCCAGTTACCTACCCAGTTTACTGAGACCTTAGATGCACCTGGGTTCTCCCATCTTTTTGAGCAGGAGTCTGTGAGGCACTGAGTCAAAAGCCTCGCTGAAATCGAAGTAGAGGAGCTCCACAGCATGGCCCCTATCCAGTTCCTCATCACTCAGTCAGAGAAAACTATCAGGTTAGTCTGACAGGACCTTCTTGCCACAGATCTGGGCTTATTAGTTTCCTGATGACCATTGCTCTCTAAGTAGTCCACGAGGTCCTTCTTGACCAGTGGCTGTAAAGATAAGAGTGACTGGCTTGTAGTTCCTGGCTTGTTCCTCGCCTCCACCGCGCCTCTTTTTATGGAGTAGAACTACATCTGCCACCCTCCAGTCCTTCGGAACGACCCTCATCCTTCATGAGCTGTTGGACTTATCGGAGGTTCAGCCACCTCCTTGAGTAACCTCGAATGCAACCCATCTGGTCCCAGGGCCTTATCTATCTTTAGGGCTGTCAGTCCCTTGTGGGCCCTTTCACTTGTAAATATTGACTACACCATCTCCAAGATCCCCTTAGTGGTTGCTTTTATGCCACTCTCCGCCAAAAGCGCACCATCCTCCCTAGTGAAAACAGAGCAAAAATAATCATTAAGGATAGCAGCCTTTTTCCTGTCCTCCTCTGTCACCTTACCTCCTTGGCTTGCCTGACAATTCCCCTTTTTTCTTCCTTCCATTTTTTCCTAATATACCAGAAGAACTGTTTTTCTCCTTTCTTGACCCCGCTGCGATATGCAGTTCGTTGTCTGCTTTTGCCTCCCCAACTTCCCTCTTTGCTCCCTGCTTTTTTCAGTATGTATTCTCCCTGTCCTTCCGCCTGCTTTTCTTTATATCTGTAGAAAGCCTTTATTTTTCCCCTTACCGCTTTCCAACTGTTTCTGAGAACCTTAACGATCTCTTAAACTTGTTCTTTTTGGTTGCTGTTCTTATGTATAACTTGGATGCCTCAAGAATGGCTCCCTAAATTCCCCTAATCTCTCTTCCACCCTCTCTATGCTGTCTGCCCCGACTAACTTTTCTCTGACCAGTTCCCTCAGCCTGTTGAAGTCCACGCTTCTAAAATCAAGGACTTCAGTTCTTCATTGGGGTTTTCTGTCCCCACGGGTTATAGGAAAAGAAAAATGCAAACTAATTATGAGATTTCTGTTTCATATAAATTTAAATAAGAATAAATGTCTTTTAATCCCATAAAGCTTGGGTGGTTCTTTTATTTCTGTTTATTAATTTCTGCTTAAGTATTACTTTATTTAAATATTCCTAGTATAAAGTCCATTTTTAAGGCTAGACATGTTTTGGTTTTTTTAAATAATGTGGCAAAACATTTTATTGATTTCAGCCATGATGCCTAAACAGAATAATCTTGTATTATTTTTTTTATTTTTTTTTTTTAACATTAGGCTCCCCTGCTCGTTTTGTTCCCAATGGTGCCGAGCCCAAGGTTTTTTTTTTTTGTTAAGAACTTTCTATTTATTAGGTTTTTTGAAAGAACACAGTGTTCACATTTCCCATTTAATGTTCTAGGCAAAGAAAAGATGGTCATTCGCTGTTTCCTGTCCTTCATGCAGTGCTTGAAACTATGGCATGTAACTTCATGCAAGTTTTAACTTAGCATTGAAATGCATGCAGCCTGTGAAATCCTAAAAAAGTAACACAATGCCCCTGGATAAACACATTCAAGCCAGTGTGGTTTGCTTAAAAAAAAATGAACTATTTTAATTATCATTTATGAAATCTACCTTAATGTTCTTTTCTTTCCTTTCTCATTTTGCCATCCTAAAGCTTACTCTGAGGAGCAGGGGGCAGTGGGTGGAGTTAACCTGGAGGAAGACATAAATGCACTGCGATTGGATGACGACAATGAGCATCCTCCTATGATCCTGCAGACTGACTGACCTGTGACTTGTGAACACTTGCTTGTGAGGCAAAGAACACTGTCCAACATTTATAAAGGACTCTCTTGTAATGCTGCTATGAACTTTTACCCAAGGGAAAGAGAAAGAGAGAGAAATGGAAAAATGTTTTAAAAAAGTGTAGTTGTAGCTAAATTGAATAATATTGAAAAAAATATACTGGTTTCATTTCAGTGGCTTTTTATCTTGCTGATCCGTCTTAGTTGAGATTTTTTTTTTTGCAAAACCAGCTGCCGATGCAGCAGTTGAGCCTCTTAGCTTTGCATGTGTACATGTGCCAAGCATAGGAATGGTAGACGCCACTTTAATCTTATGCAGAATTGTTTTTAAACTGGTTTGTCCTGTTGGAAGGACTCCCTAGAAAAGACACGAGATGGTGGGAGAGACCCACAGCTGAAATAGCTATGCCTGGCTCCAATAATGTAGCTGCAGAAACAGTTTGGTTTTGTACCCTTCAGCAATAGCATCTGAGTCTGCAGCTTTATGGGTACCAGGTGCCTTTAAAAATGTGGTGTCCTCTTCCCAACTTGTTTTGGACCAGCTTGTTATTTCATTCTAATGCATCCCCAGCTTCAACATTGGTACAGCAGGTGGCTTGTTGCAAGGCCTTTTAAAACTGGAGTTTCCACATCCTCAAGGTACTTAAAGTAGTCTGCAAATATGCCTGAAAAGTTCCTGTTCCCAAATGTTATGCAGTGGTAAAGACTGATTTCTAGGGACATGGATATGTTGTTGTTTCTATCCATACTATCTGGCATGGTCCTTTCCCCTTTAAGAAGTGCCAGAAAGTCTTCAAGCTGGCTCCTCCCGACCCCACCCACTCAGGTGGTGTATCCCTCAGCTCTGCTCCATGATGCCGGATCTTCCTTTCTGCTGGAAGAAGCAGGTTCCATCCTTTGCACTCCCGCATTGTAGGCCCTTGCACTTTAGATCCGTTTGGATTGCTTTGAGAAACTTTGTTACCGTTTTGGTAATAGTCTTTGAGCTTCCCAATCGTGATGGACGACAAGTCCGTACCCTGATTTCGCCAGTGCCCGTGTGGGCAGAAGATGTGGTGCACCGACCCCCATACCACGTGCATTTACTGCCAGGGCCATGAACACGATACCCAAGCCTGCAACATTTGTCAGTCTTTTCACGCGACAGCCCTCTATGACTGCCTTGCCCGCCTTAAGTTGAGCTGCCTGGAAAAATAACATCCACTGGTCAAATCTGAAGACGCCTGTTGGGCTGTCTCCATAGTTTCGGGGTCCACTGAGCAGCTGGAACAGCTTGCAGCCTTTGAGGAGGCGGCTTGGGTTGCCTCTCAGTCCTCCTCTGCTTCTTCCTTCGTGCCGCTCCAATTGGGCTCCACTTTTTTGGGCTCCTTCAAGGAACTGTGCCAGTCCCTCCCGACTAAGGGTCTGAGTCCTTCTGGATCTCACAGCTCCTGCTTTCACAAGGAGAAGGAGTTCAAGAAAGAGAAGACTCATTGTTTACGTTCGTGGGACTGGGAACATTCTCAGTTTCACAACTCCCAGGTGTTGACCTCGGTCAAAACTGCAACCTTGGCCGCTGGCTTCATGGAGACCCCGTCGGGCCAGTCGAGTGAGATGCCGACCAGTGATACGGCTGACATTTTTCTTGACCCAATCGACTGGTTGTCGTCCAAAGAGGCTGATAATTCTCTCTTCAGGACTCCAGTCCTGCCTGTGACCTTAGAAGGGGCTGCTCAGTCCACTGATCAGAAGCCTCTGTTCACCGACCCAGACCGGGAGGAGCCATGGCACTCCCCAGCTCCCTCCGAGATTCCCCGTCTGCACCCCCGACAGCCTTAGGTCAAGGTTTTGGTCCTCCTACATTGGATCGAGCAGCTCCCGCCGTCATCGTCACTCCCACTCTCTGTAGCTGGGAAGCAGCGCACAGTGCTATTCCTTGTCTTCGTCCTCCTCGGGCGAGGAAAATGTCAGCGCAAGTTGTGTCGTCTTCGAAGACCTCATGTGGCAACAGTTGGTGCTGGCGGTGCAAAGCTGAACTCGGGTTTCAAACAACATGAAGTCTTGCTGTATTCTGACAATTGCAGTGATTCCCAACCAGGTTGGGAATTACCTGCAATTGTCAGGCAAGAAGACTCGATTAGAAGAAATATAATTACTAAGGTGAGTAATTTTTTCTTCCACACCGGCCATCACTTGGTTGTTGTCAGAGAGGCCAATATAGACTCCCCCGTGGGGTCGGTTGAGACTGTCCCTCCCACAGCGGAGCTGGTCAAGACCATCTTGGTTCAGCTGAAACTGGGCTCTCCGCCAGTTGTGGTGGAGTCGCCGCACAAGCAGCCAATGACCGGCACTCCGACCAAGGAATCTTGGCCAGCCAAGGGGCTTCCCCATCGGCTCTCGGTCACCGTCACACCTGACCGCCCAAGGAGGGTTGAAGGTGACTCTAGCGGTCGGCTGCTTTATGCAGACTCCTCCAAGTCTGAGGATTCCTCGCTGCACTCCCATCCGGTCGATGAGTCTGTGGGGAATCTCTTGACGGAGAAAGGGCCTACTTCCTTCTTAGGCATTCTCCGTCTCATCTCCAAGTCCACAGGGATGAAAATTGAGCCCATCCAGAAGTGGGCTCGCTATCCCATTACAGATATTCTGGACAAAGGGGGTTCTTCAGTAGAGGTTTTTCCAGTGGCCGAGGCAATTGTCCGCCTAGCCCTGGAGCTTTGGTAGTACCCCACGTCTTGCCTGGCGCCCTCTGCCCAGATGGCCTGCAAGTATGCAGTGCCCATCAGTACCCTCTCGGGTTTCCACGGAGCAGCCCTCAGCCGATGGGTTGGTGGCCAGCTCCGTGTTTCAGTGCTTGGGCAATATCGGAGACGTCAACAAGCCGCTGGACAAGGAGTCCAAGAAATTGGACCATGCAGTGAAAAAAGTTTACATTGCCTCCTCTCTTAGTCTCCATCAGGCAAGCTCAGCCGTCTTGATGGAATACTTCTCCCACACCCTCTTGGACTCTTTGGATGAGGTTATTCCTCACCTGTCTGCGGACCTCCAGACCACAGTCAGGCAGGTCTGAGATCAGGACCAGGCTGTGGCCAAGCAGCAACTGCAAACAGCTCTGAATCTGGGGGATTCTGTGCCCACTCTGTGGCAGCACAGTAGCCATGCACTGTAGGGCTTGGCTGCAGATCTCGACCTTCACAGCAGACACTCAACACTAGCTGGCGGATGTTCCTTTCTTGGGTACCGACCTGTTTGGGCCCGGTGTGGAGGGTCACTTCCAGTGCATCGAGAAGTCCAGTGTCACCTTGGACTCTGTAACATCCACACAAAAGGATCCCAAGGGCTCCAGGCAACAGAAGCGAAAGCCCTTTCGGTCTTCAACTCCTGCACCAAAACCAGTCCGGCATCAGGCTGGGCAGCAGGCTCAGTCCTGGCGACCCAGGCCCTAGTCAGTGGCCTCGGTGGTCCGTAAGCCCAGAGGGAAGGGACCCAGAGGCTCGTTAGCTGGGTTCTCCTCCTCCAAGTCTGCTCAGTGACGGGATGGGGGGGTGCCATCCTCATACCCATCATGCCTCCCCTGGATCCTCCCGTCGGGGGGCCGGCTCCACCACTTCCTTTCCGCCTGGTCTGCTGTCACCACGGACAGGTGTGTTCTAGAAGTGATAGGTCAGAGTCTGCCTCTGGAATTCGAGCAGTACCCTCCAAGCCAAGACCGCGCCCCATGGGAGGACTTGGTATCCACAGACACTCGTTCGGCTCTTCAAGATGACACAGCCCAGCTCCTCCGCAAGGAGGTCATGGTCAGAGTAGATGATCCTCTGGAACACCCAGGATTTGTCTCCAGGTACTTCCTGGTGCCAAAGCGGATGGGGGTCTGGCACCCCATTCTAGACCTGCACGACCTGAACAAGTTCCTCAGGTTGCGCACCTTCAGGGTGGTAACTTTGTCTCCGATCATTCCATCTCTAGAGCAAAACATGTGGTTTTGCTGCCTGGATCTTCAGAACGTGTTCTTTCACGTCCCTATCCGTCCATCCCACCAAAGTTTCCTCCGCCTTTGAGCCAAGGGAACCCTCTACGAGTTCCGGCCCATGCCACTTGGCCTCTCCTCGGCCTCCAGGGTCTTCACCAAATGCATTGCAGTGGTGGCAGCTTACCTGAGGCACCAAGGGGTCCGGATGTACCCCTACCTGGACGACTGGCTGATTGCAGGTTCCTCCAGGCAGGAGGTAGAGCGGTCCAGGGACCTGGTCCTCCAGATGTGCACCTCCCTTGGCCTCCTGGTCATCGAGGCCAAGTCTGAACTCATGCCCTCGCGGATGATCAGCTTTATCGGGGCAGAGCTCAATTCTTGCCGAGCCAGAGCATGGCTCCTGGTGGACAGGGTGGAGGTTCTTTCCCCCTTTGCCCGCTCATTTCGGTTTGGGCAATTGTGCCCTGCCCTGGTCTTCCTGCGCCTTCTGGGTTACATGGCAGCCTGCACCAGTGTGGTACAATGGGCCCATTGGAATATGTGCTCCCGGCAATGGGAGCTGGCCAGCCAGTGGCCTTAGCTCAAAGGTCACTTTGACCAGCCGGTCACTGTGACTCTGAAGATGTGGGACCACTCTCCAGTTGTGGCTAGTCCCAGAGCATCTGCAGGAAGGGATTCCGTTTGTCTCCCCCCCCCCCAGCCAACGGTCATCCTGACGACCAGTGCGCCTCTCATTGGCTGGGGTGCCCATCTGTGGGAACTCAGAGTCCATGGGCTCTGGGCCCCCTCGAGGAGTCCCGATGGCACTTCAGCCTGCTGGAGCTTTGGGCATGTGGGCTGGTGCTGACTGCTTTCACTCTGTATATTTAGGGTCAAGTGGTCCAAGTCCAGAAGAACAGCACCACAACCATGTACTACCTCAACAAGCAAGGCAAGATGCACTTCCTGCCTCTGTACAAGAAGCTCTCTGCATTTGGACCCTTGTGCGCAGCCTGGAGGCGGATCTCCTAGCCATCCATGTGGCAGGAACCTCCAGTCAGCTAGTGGACACCCTCAGTTGGGTAGGCGAGGCATCTCACGAGTGGGCTTTCCATCCGGAGGTAATTCACAGCCTGTTCTCCCAGTGGGGCACTCCTCAGGTAGACCTGTTTGCCTCCAGGGAGAATGCAAAGCTGAGGCTGTTCTGTGCCCGCCCCCCTCTGCAGTGCTTGCTGCAGGGGAATGCCTTCTCGAGGCCTTGGACCCCAGGCCTCTTCCATGCCATTCCTCCACTTCCCTTGATCCATAAAGTGCTGCTCAAGGTCAGGAGAGACAAAGCATGGGTGATCCTGGTGGCTCCAGACTTGCCACGCCAGTTTTGGTACCCCCAGTCTCCTCAACAGCAGGCTCCCGAGGCACCTTCCACTCCACCCGGACCTGCTCTCCACCATTCAGGGGAAGGTACTCCACCTGGACCTTCAATCCCTGCACCTGACAGCCTGGTTCCTGAGTGACTAGAGTTCCAGGTTTTGTGTCTCTCAGAAGATGTCCTCACCATGGTGGAGGCATCTAGAAAGGAATTGACCAGAAAATGCTGTGCCTTCAAATGGAAGAGATTCTCCATTTGGTGTCAGAGGGCAAGGAGCTGGACCATTTGAGTGTCCAGTGGCCAGCATTTTGGACTACCTGTGATCCCTCTCCAAAGGGGGACTTTGGTCGACGACCTTTAAGGTGCACCTGAAAGCCATCTCTGCTTACCAGGTGTGGGCTGATCAGCAGTCCGTGGCGCAGGAGAAGGTGGTCTGGCACATTTTCGAAGGCTTAGATCACATTACTCCTCTGGGGCATGAACCACCACTACCACCACCGTGGGACTTGTTGCTGGTTTTGGCAAAGCTCATGGGCAAGCCGTTCAAACTCTTGCACAGGTGTGACATGTCTAACCTGTCATGGAAGACCGCCTTCTTGGTGGCTATCACGTCAGCCAGAAGGATGAGTGAGCTCCAGGCACTTTCGGTGGAGTCTCCTTTCCTGGTCTTCCACAGGGACAAGCTTGTCCTGCATCCCAACCTTGAAGGTTGTGTCGGAATTTTACCTTAATCAGGTGATGACTCTTCCGGTGTTCTTCCTCAGTCACATCTCGGAAGCAGAACACAGGCTCCATACTCTGGACCTGAGGCAATCACGTGCCTATTACAGAGAGTGCAGGACTGGAGTTTGGGAGAGGCTCGGCAGCTGTTTGTCACCTACACTAAGCCGCATCTGGCAGACCTGCAGCCAAGCAGACAGTTGACAGATGAATCACTTCCTGCATTGATCTCTGCTATAAGTTGGCGGGTAGGGAGCCTCCTAGAAGGCTGAGGGCTCATTCCACCTGTCATACCGTTGTGTCGGTGGCTGCTTCTAGGGATGTCCCTGTCCAGGAAATCTGCAGGGCTGCTACCTGGAAGTCAGCTCACACCTTCATTTCTCATTACCACATTGATCTAGAATCATGCCGGGATGCTGATTTTGGGGCCTCAGTGCTCCAATCTCTGTTCCCTAAATAGGGTGTGTGCCCCTTGCCTCCCTCCTACCGGAGAACTGCTAATCATCTGCCAGATTGTGTGGCTAGAACAACATATCCACATCCCTAGAAACACAGGTTATTCACCTGTAACAGTAGTTCTAGGAATGGTATATGTTGTTCATCCTCACGGACCAACCCACCCGACCTCCCCTGGCTTAGGCACACAACCTCTGCTTCCAGCAGGCAAGATCTGGTGTCATGGGGCGGAGCTGTGGGATAAACCACCTGGGTGGGTGGGAGGAGCCAGCTTGAAGACTTTCCAGCACTTCTTAAAAGGTTAAAGAACCATGCCAGGTAGTGTGGATAAACAACATATACCATTCCTAGAACTACTGCTACAGGTGATTAACCTGTGTTTTCTGTACCTCATAACACATTATCGCTTTTTTTCAGTTAGATATTTCAGCACCTACTGTGTATTTATGAAATTTGCTGTAATCGTTGGATTTGCACTAGTATAACGTCTGAGGTCCAAGATGTTTTCTGCATCAGATTGTGAACTTTTTTCAAAGAAGAGAAATCGATACTCACATCCCAAACCAATATTTATTTTTTCAGTCTACTTATTTATTTAAAATGGAATTCACCTTGTTTATATTTTTATTCTACAGATTTGGCCAGGAAATGCACCCTAAGCAGAGGCTTATTTCCAGGTGCATCCTGGGAGCACAGGGAAGTTATCTGACTTTCTCATGGTCACACAGTATGCAAGTGGTGGCTGTGGGATTCAAACCCAGTTCTCCAGGTTTGCAGCTCTGCTGTTAACCACTACGCCATACTGCCTTCTACAATGTAAGCCTTAGTCTTATTTAACAGCAGCCCTGGGAGCACTGAAAGAGAGAAAGGCCAAGAGGCTTGTTTAGGGCCATGCAGTGAGTCAGTGGCTATGATTGGACTGAACCTAGGATCTCTTTCTACACCCCCCCACCCTTAAAGAAGTACATAATGCGATGGCAGAAACATCTTACAAACCAAATAGGATGTGAACCTCAGTGGAAACCTTGTACTGCTGTGAAGTGTTCTTTCCAGACATCTTATGCAATACATGTATCTGTCCTGCTTACATGCTTTCCATGTATGTACAGAATTTCAGGTCATAATACTAAACATTGCGTTAACATAATCTTACAAATAATTAGCATTGGTTTGGATACTTGGTGAGTCAGGAAACATTTTGTTATAAATCAGTAGCTAAATGGGCTAACTGCTAGTAACATTAATTGGGGTCTCACAGTGGGATGGGAGAATAACTGAATATGTGACTGTCCCAGTAAAGGGCAATTACTTCTGTATATGTTGAAAAAGGAACTGACCCCCTTTTCATCTGTGTACACAGTAAACTGAGCATAGAGGCCTATCAAAACCTCTGCCCACTGCCTGCCAACAGCTACAAACATTCCTCAGCCCTGTGTGCTGCCTCCTGGCCCCATTTTCTGTAATCCGTGATCAAACAGGGAGGCCCTACCTGATCTGATGTTTTAAGGTTTCTGAGTGCCTTCACTTATTTTAAGAAGCTCAGGCAGCTGGAACATAACTTGATTGGAGTCTGCCTGTGTGCTGCTCTGGCTTGAGAGTTTTCCGCTGCAAAAAAAAAATACTGTATATTGAATCATCCTTCCTCAGTGTGGGCTTTTACAAAGTCAACCATGTTATCATCGTAAACTCCTTTAACGGGATACTGCTAGCCCTGCAACATATCACCACCAGCCATCACCTGAGCAAAACTGCAACCTCCATTCCATGACAGTCATAAATTCAGCTCCTCTGTGAAAAACTACTGTACATTCATTGCTGATGCCTGCAGTTGACTGTTTCAGCAACCTTCCATCTTCTGGTATGGGGGCAAATTTAAGAAAAAGAACCAGGCTCATCAGATTTATCTTTTATTGAAATACATTTTTTTTTGTCTACATGGACTATTTTAGGAATTTAAGAATTTTTAGGAGCGTTTGTTCACATGGCATCAGGCATTGGTGGAAAGACAATCCAGAGGTTAATTGCACAGTTCTCTGTATTCCAGGCAGATCATTAGCATTTTGTGCTAAAGAGGAGTATTTGAAAAAAACTGTGGAACACATGAATACGTGCTAATCCTTTAACAATCTCCAGCATATAAAGACAGTGCAAAATCTTTATTATTTTAAAGACAAGTATGGTGGCCCTTTTACCACTGGAGTGTGATAACTCTGGCACTAAAAGCATGCATAACAGCGGAAACATTGGTGGTTTTATGCTCTGTTTACTAAGATCTGTTTGGACAGTATCTGTAGCTGAATACCAGTGGAAGATCAGCTTTATTTCTTCATAACGTGCAAACATGTTTCTCAGTTGCATAATTTTTTTTGTAAAAAGGCAAAAGATTGTATTTTTAAAGGGAATCTATACCATGTAGGTTCACCTTCTAAACATGTGACCCTTACCAGCTGATCTGTCATTACATGGGGAAAAGCCAGTGGTGCTAGTGTCCCTAAATATTTTTAACTTGCTACAACCCCCAAAGCACAGTGCCACATTTCCTATGTGCAGTCGCACATCACACAAATTCTGGCTCTGGTGATGATGTCCCTGCCACACCACCTGGTGAGAGCATGGGTGTTGTATGTGGCAGCTCCTATAGATTTAAGTCCACAATGTGCACTTTACAATCCTCCCTCCTGAAATTTTACATACAGTGCTGCAAGGGCCCAGGGTCCTTTGATAGCCTTCTTTGAAAATGGATGAAGAAAACATCCCAATGTGACTTAAAAATCACTGTTGTTTCAGAAGCCTGCTTGTCTGTGCTGCAATTCCCAGCACGCTCGGCATCGGCGTGCCGCCTGCCTGCAGTTAGTAAGCAGTGTAATATAACTCAGATGGGGACAAAAATCAACGGTATACATTCCTTGTATGTCCTGGTAAAGGATAGCATTGAACTCCCTGGAATGGTGTCTTTTGAAAACGAGATTGAATTGTTGTGCAACTATTTGTGTCTCAGTACTGCATCCTGACAGTACTGAGATAAAAACAGTTGCACAACAATTGTCAATGCTCATTTTATAATAGACACCATTCCAGGGTTCTTGTAGCTGTCCTGTACCAGACACGCAAGAACTGAATAGTGTTTTCCCAATTGAGTTACATTAGGAAAAGAGTAGAAGTAGAATCAGCATTTTATAGCACTTTTCATACACATTGTATCCCAGAGCACTTTACAAGCAGTGAGAGCCTGGTAATGAAGCGACTGTGTAGTGCCAGCCATTTCACACATCAACACCTTGGACAGTTGCATGAACCGTTTTATAGGAAGGAGATTGTTGGCCAGGACATGGGGGAGATCCCATCTCTTGCTAAAAGTGCCTTGTATTCTTTTACTTACACCTGGACCACCCACAAGGACAGCACCAGAGACGGGTAGAAGGGATCCCAGTTTAATGTCTCATTCAAAGGACAGCACACCCCGACAGTACAGTATTCCCCTAGTACTGCACTCGGGAGCCAGCATTTTTATGGTGTGATCCCAATCCCAGTGTGGGATGAGAACCCACAACCTTCTGGCCCAGATGTGGATGTACTACCAAGCGAGCCACACTGACTTGCATATTACACTGCCTACTAACTGCAGGTGCAGGTGTGTGCTCACTGCCAAGTGCGCTGGGACCAGCAGCATGGACAAGCATAGCTCTGAAGCAACAGTGATTTCTGAATTATGTCAAGATGTTTTCTTCACCCGTTTTCAACCGGATACCAGAGGACCCTGGGCACTTGTAGCATGGTATGTGAACTCTGGGTGGGAGGATAGTAAAGTGCATTGTGCACTTAAACCTATGGGGCTGCCACATAAACATCCAAGCTCTCCCCAGGTGGCGAGGCATGGACATGATCACCGTGAGCCAGAATTTGTGTAATGCGACTGCACTTTGGAAATATGGTGCACTGCTTCGGGTTGTAACAAGTTAAAGTAGTAGTACTAGTTAACAGAAATGTACATATTTGGTTGACAGAACAAACCAAAACATCAGTGATCTGATTTGCTTTTTGCTTTATTTAGTTCCTGAGGCAAGATAGAGGATTTTCAAGCTGTTAGAAGTTATTGATCCTTTGCCGAGGTCGGCCATCATAGATATAAGTAGATCTGGGTAACGGTATGCGCCTGTCCATCAGAAACATGTGCTAGCAACACCCTGACATATCTGCATTATAAATCCAATGATTGCAGTTTGTGTGTGATCTCTGGGGAGAAGACTTTTGAAAGGTGCTGTAGGCTGCCATCTTTAGTGTTGATCCACGCAAATGACAAAAGTTGTAATTAAACACTGTTAAAAATGTCTGAGTGAATTTAAAATAACCAAATGAAGAATCTAATTATCAGAAATACATCACTGCCCAAAAAAAAAGGTAGAGTGACATTGTTTGATGGCTAATTAGTATTTTGCTTAAAAAACCTGTTTAGGGGCACTAGCATCACCAGCTTTTCCCCATGTGGTGATAGATCAGCTCATAAGGGTCACATATTTAGAAGGTGAGTCTGTTTGAATTTTCTTTGGATGAAAGAGTTACAGATACCACCTTGGGTAAACAATGAACAAAGAAATAACTTCTACATCGGTGATGCAAATTTGACATGACCAGCTTTAACATACAACTAAAAATATAATTTCTAGCCCCAGTAATGCTCAGATAGTCCTAACTTTATGCAGTAAGCCTGAGGGTTGGACTGCCCGGAAAGACAGAACACATGCAAATTATGGAACACTTTGCATGTGAATATCTTTCAAACGCTGTCTGTACGAACTGTCTGTGTTCTAACCTCTTCAGACTTTTCTCTCCACCTGAAAAGTCTGGTCACTCGGAATGCCATTCGTCCACTTTCTCCTGCGTGAAAAAAACTTCTAATTACTGATATAAGTATATTTTGTTTTCAATTATTTATTTTTTATTTGACATATCGGATTTACAGACCTTTGAGTCAGGGACTCATTTACAAAGGCACCTTGTCGAATTAAGACAAAGACAGCACAGTTAACCGGTCATAAAACAGTAGCTCGGAGAGCAGACAGTTGTAACAATCATACACTGGAGATACATGGGTGGCAGTAGTTAAACAGTATACATAGTTTAGGCACACAGGCACCACGTCAGGAGAGACCAAAGTAGATATACAATAGATAAAAGCAGTTGAGCCCAGAAAGTTCACATGAGGGCTGCAAGTAGTCAGAGGACCAAGTCATGACTGTGGATGATTGTCCGGGGGGGGAGGTTATGTACATTTGCAGCAGCAGGAGTCCAGCAGGTAGACTCTAAGGGGTAGCCTTGAAAGGACCTAGCATAGTGGAGTCTGTGTTGACTGGGAGGGAGTTGAACCAGGTGGGTGCTCTGTAGCCAAAGGATCTGTGGGCTAGAGATGTCCTGGCCCTGGGGACTAGAAGTAAGGTCTTGACAGTGCTGCGGGTGGATACTGTGGGGGAGGCCTGGTGGAGGGAGGCAGAGACTTTGGGGGAGAGCCCAAGCAGAGTCTTCTTTACTAGAAGGCAGGTTTGAAAGTGAAGTCTTTCCTCAAGATTGAGCAAATTGGTGGAGGAGTACAGTAGACAAGGGTGTGTGTGTACCTCGGGGCACCAGTGAAGAGCCTGCAGACCTTATTGATGGAGAACTAAATTTTAGTAAGAGCAGTATTGTTGGCAGCAGCATAGATGGGCAGACCATAGTCTACTAGAGGCAGGGAGGCGGTGATTGCTAACCTGAGAGCCTCGGGGCAATCCCTATGGCGGTATAGGAGTCCGATCCTGACATTGGTGGCTGCAGAAAGGACTCTGATGTGGGAGTGGAAGGTTAGGGCCAAGTCGAATGTGATACCCAGGTACTTTGTAGGAGGAAAGCTGCTCAATGGGGTGTGGTGTGCTGGGTAGTATCATGATGGGGGAGCCACTGACTTTGTTTTGGCAGTGCGAGAAGAGCATAGCCTTGGTCTTTTTTAGGTTCAGGACCAGTCTATGGGCTGTGAACCAATGTTCAGCTTGTTGAAAAGCACGTTGGAGGGTGGTCTGCAGTGTGGTGGGGTTGGGGTCTGAGGCGAAAAGCACTGCGTCATCCGCATAGAGGAGGATCCTACTAGAACAGGCAGAGAGGAGAGTGTTTAGATAGAGGCTAAAAGGAGGGGGCCCAGGATAGAGCCCTTGGGGACACCAGAGTGGACAGGACGGGTGTCCAATAAGGTGCTGTTGATTTTAATGCTCTGTGCTCTGGCAGAGAGGTAGCTGGTGAACCATGCAAGGGGACCAGGGGAGAAACCAAGGCATCTGAGGTAGTCAAGCAGGAGGAGGAGATGGCAGACCATGTCAGAAGCCTTGGAGAGGTCAGTGAACACTGCCCTGGTGGGGTTGCTGATGTCAAGGGCAGAGTGCAAGAAGTTGGAGAATTTGAGTAGGGCTGTAGTGGTGCTGTGACCAGTACGAAAGCTGTGCTGCTACGGGCACAGAATATCATGCTTGGCCAGGTACTCAGTGAGTTGGTTGGCTACTACTTTTTCCAGCGCCATAGAGAGTAGGGGAGGATGGAGATCGGCCGGTAGTTACCGGGAAGGGACCGATCCCTACTCTTAAGGATGGGTGTGATGACGTTTTCCAGGCAGTGGGGAACTGACCCAGGCATGGAGAGCGGTTTAGTAGGTCAGTAAGGGGGACCAGGATAACATCCAGGACCAGGCGTAAGAGCGTAGCCTCCAAAGGGCCAGTGCTGGGGCTATTACTATTGATGGCTTTTAAGAGATAGGGTCTGGCTTCAAGCAGGGAGATGATGTGAAGGTCGAAAGGCGGGTGATGGAGGGTGGGCAGCTGCGAGGCTGGGATAGGGTCGAAGAAATTACTGGGTAGGATGGAACTTAGGTCCGAGAAGGTGACGTTTAGGCAGTCTGCAATGCCAAGGGGTTCGGAGCAGACAGTGCCATTAACGGAAAGTTGGGGGGCGGGACTTCTCATTCAGCTCTTTGACGTTGTTCCAAAAGTTTCTAGCAGACCCCCATGAGGAGTCAAGGGTGGACCAGTAAATACTGAACTTTAGCCTGACAGATGGCCCAGGTGCACTTATTGCGCTCTGCGTTATACGCTTGCCTGTCAGCTGGCTTGCCGGATTCCACGCCGATGTGCCAGAGGTGGTCCCTCAATTTAAGTTTCAGGAGGAGGGAGGGGGTGAGCCATGGCACATTTAATTTTTAGTGTACGTTCGAATGAAAGAGGCAAAGAGGTTTGCAGGCTTTACTAAAGGAGTGCGTAAAGGGTCTCGTCTTTGGATGGTGCATGTCTGATGGGGGACCAGTCCAGTTGGGCAAGGTACAGTTTAAGGTTACGAAGGCTGCCAGGGAGGAGTCGCCGGCACAGGACGGTTCTCGTGGCTGGCTTACTGTTGGTAGAGGACCAGGAGAATAAGACAAGGGAGTGGTCACTTAGTGAATTGGGTAGGATGTTTATATCCAGTACTTTCTGGGGCGGTTGGTAATAATGACATCCAGGAGGGTGTTGGTACTGGTAGAGGGGTTGTGCCTAGTGGGGTGGGAGACTAGCTGGGTCATGTCGAGGGCTGCAAAAGAGTCTCTGGTTTGGGAAGCAGATTCTGCGAGCCAGTTGATGGTAAGATCTCCAGTAATTATCTGCCCTGCTTTCGGCGATAGGCCAGAAAGGTACTCAGTAAGCAAATGGATGGCAGGGTCTTGCTTTCTAGGGGGAATATAGGCAACAGTGAAGAAGAGCGGCCTTAGCAGGATCGGGGAGATTTTTAGTGGAGGCCAGCCCCACTATCAAGCTTGGGAGGTGGCAGCACATGTCCAAGAAGAGTGTTAAGATGTAGACAGCACAACCACCTCTGCGCTTTGCTCCACCCAGCTCCCTGAAGAGCGATACTCTGGGAGGGAGACAAAGGAATCTGGGGTGGATTTGGATAACCAGGTTTCCACGAGGGCGATAATGTCTGGCTGGTGCTGTACAACCCAGCACTGGAATGCCGCAGCCTTTTTGATGAGGCTGCAAATATTTAAGGAGGTGATGTGGAGACCTTGAGCCGACGCGGTCTTGTTAAGATTGTTGGGCATAGGGCCTGGGTTAGGGTGGATGTTTCCAGACAATAGTAATAGGGTGATTGTTGGTAGCGACTGAAACACCACTTAGGACGTCTGGATGGGGCCAGATGCAAGCATGCAGGAGATGGGAATGGCAGAGAAAAGCAGGGTCCAGGGTGGGCGAGGGAAGAAGGTAGCGGCAGAGACATTTGTTGGAGGGGGGTGTCAAGCGTTGGGGGGGGGAAGAGTCGGGGAGAGGCGTACATAAGTGGGAGGGTACTGTATGTGGTGGGGGTGTGCCCTAGTTGTGGCGGGGCTGGTAAGAGGAGAATAAAGGTGAACATGGATAGTACCAGTGCACATGGTGTATTGAGCGATGATGGGGATTGGAGTTGCGTCATGCTGGACTTGAGTGTGACTGCCACTATGGAGTAGTGGAAGGGCTCTGGACTTTGGCAGCAAAGGTACCAGGTTCAAATCCCGGTGAGGGAGGGGCAGAAGCGAGCTCTGGCGGGGACCATGGGGTGGGTGGAGGCCTGAGAGGATGTTTGGCGGTGAAACTGGAGGGTACAATAGCGACTCCTAGTGGTCAGCAGGTGAGGGTGCGGGCCAGGAGTGGCTGGGAGCAGCCAAGGCAGGAGGGAGGGACGCTTGAGCCAGGGAGACGGAGGGGGGAGGTTAACTAGAAGGGAGATGTAGGAACTTGGGCAGTAGAGATGAAGTACAAAGAGAGTGTCTATAGGGAGGTGGAGATCAGAGAGGAGAAAGAGAGTTGAAAATAAGAGGACAGGTGTACTCCCTCTGGTGGGCGTTAAGTATAAGCTTCAAGTGGAGAAGTGGGGACTTAGAAAAAGAACAGGCAGGCGGTCACGTAATAGGGGAAGGTCTATAAATTGAGGGTCGGCTTGGGTAGGAGGGGGGTTGGGGCGTACGGGGCACGGTCGACACGAAGCATCGATGGGCAAACACCCAACAGCCAGGAAGATGGGAGGCAGAATTACCTTTTATAGCCCCATGGAGTGTTTTCTACCCCTTTGGAGAGACGCTGAGCTAGGTCTGGTTTGCAAATGGGGAGGGGGATTCGAGGACTCTTACAGTCAATCAGTTTTGGCTTTGTCTCAAAAGCCTCCTCACCCCTGTCAGATGACCTGGCTGAAACTGCCAGGTTTGTGTTAGAGGCAGCTAAGTATCAGTTTCAGATGGCTGCTGACACTGCAGCCAGTTGTATAGCAAATGCGGTGGCACAGAGGAGATTTGCATGGCTCAGAGCCACAAATCTGACTCGGGATACATAGTCCAAGTCATTGGAATTTCCTTTAGAGGGTTACTCTCTTTTTGGGGAGTCCACAGTGGCCTACATGAAAAAGGTGAATGAGTATAAAGCCACTTATCGAAGCAACTCTGCTAAATGGAGAGCTTTTCCATCTACCAGGCCTTGTGGAAGGGGAGGCCGGGGTAGGTCTTTATACAAGGGCCTTCTTTCTTCCAGCCAGTGGCTTTGCCCCAATACCAACAGTAACCACAGCAAGGATGCTCCCGGGGTAGGATCAGAAGGGGTTCCAGGCGAGGGTCCCAGACTGTGCAGACCCCTTGAGGTACAGGCCAGCCTCCTGTCTCCCTGTTGGAGGCAGACCGTCCCACTTTCTCCAGGCTTGGTCAAACATCACCACAGACAAGTGGGTCCTGGAGGGTGGTGGGTCAGGGTCTGTCTCTGGATTTCAGATCCTTCCTTCCCAAAAGATCAGGGTTTTGGTTCACCATCTCTAGCAGAAAAGACAGTGCTAGAGTCAGAAGTTTGAAACTACCTACTGATAAAAGCTGTGGAACCGGTTCCAACCACCTTGAGAGGAAGGGTTTTTTACTCCAGATACTTCCTAACTACAAAGAAAAGGGAGTGGCAGCCTATATTGGATCTCAGAGCTCTAAACAAGCACCTGAAGAAACCAAAGTTCAAAATGGTAACTTTGGCCATGATTTTGCCAACACTCCAAAAGGGAGATTGGTTGGCATCACTGAACTTAAAATATGCCTATTTCCACATCCCCATAAGGGAGTCTTACAGAAAATATCTTGGATTCAGATTCGATCAGGCCATTACCAGTTTTCAACCCTGCCTTTTGCTTTTACTCGGTCCAAAGTGTGTTCACAAAGTGCTTAGCAGCTGTAGTGGCACACCTTTGAAGGCAGGGAGTTACTGTTTTTCATATCTGGACGACTGGCCGGTGGTAGGGAGATCACCAGACCAGGTCAAACAAGACTTACAAGTTACCCAGGATCTCCTGGAATTCCTAATCCGTCACAAAAAGTCAGTCTTCAGTCCTGCACAAGTGTTGCAGTTCATAGGAGCAGAGATAAACGCCGTGCAGGGCAGAGCTTTTCTACCTCCGTACCAGGTAAAAAATCGAGTCAATAGCAAATTCCTTCAGATTGCACAAGCCAAAAACTGCAAGACAGTTTCTGCAGCTACTAGGCCACATGGCTGCTTCCACAGGCACAATACTGGGTTCCAGGTTTCAAATGAGACATTCAGTTCCACCTCAGGGCTCACTGGAGTCAGAAGAAAAAATTACTCACCTTAGTAATTATATTTCTTCTAATAGAGTCTTGCCGTATTCTGACAATTGCAGTGATTCCCAACCTTTGAACTGCCCCGGAGAACTAAGGGTTAACTTTCCATGCAGGGCATGGAACGCTGAGCTCGAGCTCGGTTGAAGTCTCTGGAGTGATTTGAACTAAAACCCGTCAGATTCTTACTAGCCCAACTAAACTAAAAATTCTATGTGGAAATTGTAAAAATTCTACTAGCAACTGGCTGAAAAGTTTTGGATTCCCAAGGAAGACTCAAGTCAGGAAACCCAAAAACAATAATAAATAAGCACCCAAACAAAAACGGAGGAGGGTGCCAGCAAATACACCCCAGGGGTGCAACACTGCACCTGCCCACCCACTTCCCAAAAACAGCTTCTGAGAGGGGAGGCAGGGAGGGAGGTCAGAATACAGCAAGACTCCATTAGAAGAAATATAATTACTAAGGTGAGTAATTTTTCTTAAAACAACATGAAGTCTTGCTGTATTCTGACAATGCAGACTACAAAGCAGTACCTCCAAGGAGGAGGGACAGAACCTGCTTTGGGAATAGGCTCTGAAGTACTGCTGTGCCAAACCGAGCATCACTCCTAGCCTGGATATCCAGAGAGTAATGCTTGGTAAAGGTATAGACTGTTTTCCAAGTGGCTGCTTGACAAATTTCTAGGAGAGGGATATCCCTGGCAGCAGCCAGGAAAGCAGCTGTACCTCTTGTGGAATGAGCCCTGAGGCCTGAGGGTGGAGTTTTATCATAGCAGAATTGTATACAAGACACAATCCACCTGGCAGTAGATCTTTTGGTGGCAGGTTTGCCCTTTCCCACTTCTCCATAAGTGAGGAACAACTGGAGGGAGTAAAACCTGTGACACTTGGTACGCTCTATGTAGTAACTAAGGGCACTTTTGACATCTAAACTGTGTAGCCTCCTCTCTCCTGAGGAATGATCAGTGAAGAAAACGGAGACACATAGAGTGGTTTAAATGGAAGTCTGAAACCACTTTGGGCAAGAACCTTCTATTGGTTCTGAGACCACTTTATCCCTATGAAAGGAGATAAAATCAGGTTCCACTGACAGGGCTTGCAATTCACTGATACGCCTGGCAGAGGTAATGGCTACCAAGAGCACAGTTTTCCAAGTCAATTACTTAAGCTCTATTGAAGACATAGGCTCAAAGAGGGGTTGCATAAGCTGAGCAATGCAAACATTCAAATCCCAGGCAGGGGCAGGGTCTCTAAAAGGGGGATTGGTGTGAAACAGTCCTTTAAAAAATTTACAGAACACAGGATGGGAAGATAGTGAGGAAGGCTTCCCCACAGACAAAAATGCAGAAACAGCTGACAGGTGTACCTTGAGAGTAGCTGGTCTGGTCTAGGCCATTAAGATGGACCATATAATCCAGAACCGTAGGCAATTCAGCAGTGTCTGGAGAAATATTCTTAGAACACTCTTTGCTGAATCTTTTCCATTTGGAGTTGTAAGTCTTTCTGGTGGAGGGCTTTTGAGAAGCCTTGAGGATGTCCAGAACCCCTTGGGAAAGATGCAGATCTGCAAACTCTTAACTCTTCAAGAGCCATGCCTTGAGATTGAGAGACTGAAGATTGGGGTACCAAATCCTCCCCTGAGAGGATGTTAACAGGTTGTAATTCCTGGGGAAGATGGACTGCTAGGGACAGCACAGGGGGTACCAGAGCTGTCTGGCCCAATCTGGAGCAACCAGAATCACCTTGCAAGGCTGAAACCTTATTTTGACTAAAACTTTGAACAGGAGTGGGAAGGGGGGAAGGCATACAGAAACTTCCCTTCCCAATTCAGAATCAGGCGTCCAGGGGGACTGAGTCCAAGACTGGAGATGTGCAACAAAAGAGAGGGAGTTGGTGGTTGTCTGGGGCTGCAAAGAGATCTATCTCTGGAGTGCCCCACCTTGAAAAAATCACTTTCAACACCTGAGGTTCCAGGGACCATTCGTGATGGCCCTGAGAAATCCTGCTCAGTGCATCTGCTAGCACATTGTCCTTGCCTGGAAGGTGAACTGCTACAAAAGAGGCTTGCAGGGAATAAGCCAGGGACCACAACTTCATGTCTTCTGTGCACAAGGCCATGGACCGAGTGCCTCCCTGCTTGTTGATGTACCACATGGTGGTAGTGTTGTCTGTTCTGACTTGAACAACTTTGTTCTGAACTGACTGAGAGAATGCTTTTAGAGCTAGAAAAACTGTCCTGAGCTCTAGAAGATTGATGTGGAGAAGGGATTCTTGGGGGGACCACAGGCCCTGGGCAGTAAGGGACCCCAGGTGGGCTCCCCAGCCCAGAAGAGAAGCATCCGTGGTAAGGACCACTGAACAAGGCTGAGCAACAAAAGGAACATCCTACCTTAAATTGTCCTGATCCTGCCACCACTGGAGGGCCTAGATCAAGGTTGGAGTCACTGGAATCACTTTAAGGGAGTCCTTTCTCTGAGACCAGAAAGCTCTCAGGTGGAACTGAATATCCCTCATCTGGAATCTTGCCCCTTGGACCACTGCTGTTGAAGCTGCCATGTTGCCCAAGAGCTGGAGGAAATGCCTTGCTGGTCGAGATACCTGAAGACTGAAGGAGGAAGCTAGTTCCATAAGAGCCCTTTCCCTTTCTAGAGGAAGAAAGGCTCTTGATCTAAGTGTGTCCAGTTCTGCCCCTATAAAGGTAAGGAGCTGGGCTGGTTCGAGAACTGACTTGGGAAGGTTGAGAAGAAATCCTAGGAAGTGAGCACTTGCTGGGTCACTTGCAGGTGAGACTTGACTTGGTCTGGAGACTGGCCCACTAATAGCCAGATAAGGAAACATGGAAATCTTTTGCCTTCTTAGAAAGGCAACTACTACTGCCAGACACTTTGTGAAAACCCTTGGAGCTGAGGTTAGGTCAAAGGGCATTGCTCTGAACTGGCAGTGGCCTGAGGGCAACTCGAACCAAAGGTACTTTCTGTAGGAGCACCTGATGGGAATGTGAAAGTAGGCATCTTTGAGGTCCAGGGAGGCTAGCCAGTCCCCTGGCCTTAGAGAGGGAAGGATTATTCCCATAGTTACCATCTTGAACTTCGGTTTTAAAAGATGTTTGTTCAGATATCTTAGGTCCAGGATGGGTTGCCACTCCCGTCTTTTTGGGGGTCAGGAAAATCCTGGAGTACAGTCCGTTGCCCCAGTGTAGGGTAGGTACTCTCTCTATATCTCTTAAAGCTAGGAGAGAAGAAACCTCTGCCTCTAGGGCAAGGGTTTCCGAAAGATTTGCAGGTGGAAAAGATCTGGCTCTCATCTTTGGAAATTTTTTGAAGCTGAGAACCAGTCCCTGGCTTACTACTTCCAGGACCCACTTGTCTGATGTAATAGACATCCAGTCCTGGACAAAGTAAGCCAGCCTGCCCCCTACTGGAATAGGAGAGTCGACCCGGGCAGACCCATCAGGGTGTCTGCGTGGCAGGGGCTTTAGGCTGAGGGGTGGATGCAGACCTGCTCAACCCCCTTCTGCCTCTCCCTCTGAAGAACCCCCTCTGCGAAAAGGAAGAAGAGGCCTGTGCTTGGTAAAAAAGGCCTGCCCCTGGACTGCTGTCTTTGAGGAGTTGCCTGCCTTTCCTTGGCCTGAGCACTCCTGTAAGTGGTCCTGTACTCATCCATTTCTTCATGTAATTCTCTGTCTCCTCCCCAAACAGAGAATTACCCACTACAGGAAAATCCCTAGCCTTAGCCTGGGTGTCCTGCGAGAGGCTTGTACATCTGAGCCAAGACATCCTCCGAAGAGCCACAGATACAGCCATGACTCTTGATGAGACATCTTAGAGTCCACAGCAGCATGAAACTGAACCTTAGATTCCTCAATTCCATCTGCAGCCACCGCCTCCTGCTCCTTGGCTAGCTGGGGGGAGGCCTGTTTAGCCAGTACAGTGTCCCACCTGATTTCTGGTACCTGGCTGTATAGGCCATGTAATTCGCCTGCCTGAGTCCCAAGAAGATGCCATGTACTGCTTCTTTGCCATGGCATCAATCTTCCTGGAGTCCTTGTCAGGGGTGTGAAGCCAAGTGAATATTTGCCTTGTCACAGGCAGCAGCCTACTACCCCAACATGGCTGCATTGCTGACATAAGAACTCTGTGTCTAAGCCTGAGTGTATACCTCTTGTCCATTTTCTATCCACAGGAGGTATAGTGTTAGGAGACTAAGATTTTTAAGCGTGTTTCCCAAAAGATTTATGAGAGGATAGACAGCCTCCTGGACTCTGGGATGTCCATCATCTCTACATAATCAGGCTCTTCTTGATCTTCACAGCCTCCTCCATAGGAAGCTGAAGGTTTCAGCCACTTTTCTGTAAAACATAAAGTGGGGAGGGACTCAGCTAGGAGGAAACACCTGATGGTTTGTCTGGGAGATGTCCGGTTCCACAGGCACATCAGACCCCTGCACCTCATAATCTTCAAATTCCCTTCCTCTTCAAACTCCAGTTCATAACAATCTTCAAGGGTATACTCTTGAACTGGGAGAACCAACCGAACCGAACCCCTGCCAGAAGGAGCCGGATCGATCGGAACCGGACGGAACGATTCCACAATCTGAATTGCCCTGGCTATCTCTTTGGCGGTCGGAACATGGACCTTTGGATCCGAACTGGTCGATTTATCGTTGCGCTTTCTTTTTGTTGGAACCAGTCCCTCAGAATCTGCTCTCCTTTTGCCTGAAGAAGTATCGCCCTGGTCAGAGGGCACTCCTGTTCGGTTGAAACCGAACGGGCTGGCCATCGGTCAGTGGACTTCTCGACCTCCTTTCCTTCAGTCTACCTAATCCCTTCTCAAGGGTAGATTTGGGAACATTTTTACATATTTCGCAGTCTGAATCGAGGTGGTCAAACCCCAGACAATAAACGCAGGTGGTGTGGGGATCTGCCTTGGCAAAGACCTCCCCACACTCACTGCAGTGTTGAAACCCAGTGGGCCCGTTTTTATTCTTGTGTTTTTCAGACATGGCCAACCTAACCAAACTTACCCTTTTTTTGCAACCAACCAGGCAAGACTTCCTTATCGGTTCCTAACCGTGTCACGGGTATTGGAAAAAAACGGTTAAAACACTTTTTTTAATTTTTTTAGAACCGATAAGAACCGGTAACCACACACTAAATATAGCAAAATTCACAATCAAATGGTTGGCTCAGCCGAACTGACCGTACTTTTTCAAGTTCCACACAGAAATAAAGAACAATTCCTATCTAGTACTCACGGCACCACAGACAGAGACTGAACCGACTATGCAGAAACTTTTTCGGTTTAAACCGAAGAAAAACTGAAAACTTTAACCGACTTCGAACCGAGCTGAAGGAGAACTCTCCGGAGTGACCGTTCAGTGAGGCGGAGTAAAGAATCTGATGGTTTTAGTTCAAATCACTCCAGACAAAGACTTCAGCTCGAGCTCAGCGTTCCATGCCCTGCATGGAAAGTTAACCCTTAGTTCTCTGGGGCAGTTCAAAGGTTGGGAATCACTGCAGTTGTCAGAATACAGCAAGACTTCATGCTGTTTGAAAAGATTATTTCTCAAAGCTTATTCCAGTAACAAGGTCCCTGCTACAGGCCCTCCAGTGGTGGAAAGAGGAATCAAATTTAAGGCAAGGAATTCCATTTCAGAAGGAATATCCTTCAGTTGTTCTCATAACAGATGCATCCCTCCTGGGCTGGGGCACCCATTTAGGGGATCACACAACCCAGGGTACCTGGTCAGCTACAGAGTCTCTTCAGCACATAAACTTGCTGGAACTCAGAGCTGTACTACTACTAGCTCAAAGCATTCTCTTCTCTAGTGCTGGGCAAGGTGGTACAGAACAGACAATACCACCACAATGTATTACATAAACAAGCAGGGAGGAACCAGTTCAGACCTCCTCTGCAAGAAGCCTTGAAAATTTGGACTCTGGCTTACCCTTGGAAGTATCCCTCAGGTGGCTCACTTGCCAGGGAAAGACAGCACCCTGGCTTATGCCTTGAATCGAATCAGCCAAGCCCATCACGAATGGACCCTGAACAGACAGGTGGCAAGGTTATTTTCAGAAAGTGGGCACTCCAGAGATGGACTTGTTCACGTCCCACCAGAACCACCACCTGCCACAGTATTGTTGCAGACCACCAGATCAGGGCACACTTCCTCTGGATGCTCTGGCTTTAGATTGGTCAGGGTGGTTTCTATACCTTCCCTCCTTTTCATCTGGTATTCAGGGTATTACTGAAGCTCAGATCCCACTCCACATCTCTGATCTTGATAGCTCCAGATTGGCTCAAGCAGTAATGCTACTACTCTCTGCTCTCCATGTCTGTCACCAGACCAGTGCACCTCCCTCAGAGGCACAACTTACTGACCTCCAATCAGGGAACCCTGTTGTACCCAAATCTCAAGTCTCTCAATCTCAGGGCTTGGCTCTTGAAGAACTAGAATATGCTAATTTAAACCTCTCTGAAGCTGTATTAAACATTTTACATTTTAAGAGGTTACAGGAAACCTTCTGCTAAGAAAACCTATTCTTCCAAGTGGAAAGGGTTTTCTATCTGGTGTTTGACTAAAGGCTTCGTACCAGCTCAAGCTGGAGTGCCAGTCATTCTGGACTATCTTACTCATTTGCATTCCTTGGGTTTGCAACCGAGTTCTTTAAAGGGTCATCTTGCTGCAGTGTCTGCTTACTTTTCTGCTGGAGCAAAGGTTAACAGTAGCCTTAGAACCTATTTTTAGAAGGTTCTCTAAAGGTTTGAATCATTTGCATCCCCCTCACAGGGCACCAGTGCCAGCATGGGATCTCAGTGTATGCATAGCTAAGCTCATGGGCCCTCCCTTTGAACTGATGGCTACAGCCCACTTAAAATAGGTCACTCGGAAAACAGTTTTTCTGGTGGCAGTGACTTCTGCAAGAAGAATCTGTGAGCTCCAGGCTCTATTGACCAGGGCTATATCTCATTCCATATGAATAAGGTAGTCCTCCGAACAAACAGAAAATTTCTCCCCAAAGTGGTTTCAGATTTTCATCTCAATCAGTTTATTACCCTTCCTGTCTTTTTCACAGACCATAGCAATTCTGGTGAAACAAGACTCCACAGTCTTATGTTATAAGGGCTCTCAGTTATAACATGACAGCCACTAAGGACCATAGACGGGACAGAAAATAATTGTTCCTGACTTACAGAGATGTGGGAAAAGGTTACTCGGTCTCAAAAAGGCCCATCTCTAGATGAATAGTCCAGTGTATCCAATTCTGCTGCACAAAAGCTGGTAGGGAGCCCCCAATAGGGTTGAGGGCCCATTCTACAAGAGGGCAGCTGCTATCTTAGAAGCTGCCAGAGAGGTTCCACTAGTGGGCATTTGTAAAGCAGCTACCTGAAAGACGGTACACACCTTTACAATCTGGATATTCTGTCTAGGAATGATGCTAGGTTTGGCTGAGCAGTCCTGCAAAGTCTGTTTCCAAAGTAAGTTCTTTGGCCACCGCCAGTGGTACTGCTTTGTAGCCTGCATAAAGTTAGGAATATCTGAGCATTACTGGGGCTGAAAGAAACAATTACCATAGTAATGTTGTTTCTTCCCAGTGATGCTCAGATATTCCTCTTCCTCCCTTCAGAACTTCAGCCTCTGCACTCCACATGCTGTGCCACCAAATCACAGTATACCTTGAAGTACGTATCCTCTGGCGTCTGTCAATGGTTTGGCAAACAGAGTTAATTTGTTCCTTTTTTTTTAGGTATTTTTCTGGCATTTTGTTCTAATTTTCTAAATTATCTTGTTCCTCCAGTTGGAGGTTGTTTATAATTGAAATTTTTACATTTGTGGGAAAACCCCAATTTTACTATTAAAAATTCATAATACTTTAGGCCTGTCTTTCCAGGCTCCGTATAAAATCTGAAGAGGTTAGAACACGGGCAGTTGGCAGAGGCAGTGTTTGAAAGATACTCATGTGGTGCAAACTGTTCCATCATTTGCGTGGGTTCTGCCTCTCCGGGCAGTCCATCACCTCAGGCTTACCGCATAAAGTTATAAATGTCTGAGCATCACTGGGAAGAAACATTACTATGGTAAGTAATTTTTTCTTCATGTTTATTCTGTAGATTTTCAAATGTAACTCTTCCACCTCATTCTTGTAACAGGTATTTGGGGAAGCGACTTGCTGACCATAGTGAAGAAATTTAGTATCCAGGAAACCTGTCTGTAAAGAACATGATCTCCCCCAAAAAAAAAAAAAAAGTGTTTTTGCATTGAGATTCTGTTCTTCCTCATTCAGTCTCATAGCACATGGTGGTCATTTTGAATAAGGTTAAACAGAACATTTGACTCATGTGCTATAGGATTGAGTTTAACTGCTTTGGGGGTCACTGCTGCTTAAACAGTTATCAACACTTGCTGATTGACTAACCTTGTGTACAGGCTGGAGAAAATGGCTACTCGCACCCAAGTCCTAAACAGCATGAAATATATGTGGTTGGATGTTTCCACCTTTGGAGGTTGTTTGTGATGCCTTCTGGCACACTAGTCTTGCTTAAAACTGAGCCATCCTAAATTCCTTCATCGTGACTGGCATATGTTGACCATGATGCATTGCAGTAGTGGATGTGTAATTTCGTACTTCTTTAAAACTCTACTTAGCTGTGTATATTATGAGACCTTTGCCCTTAGTACTTTTGTATTGAGGTTCTTTTCTTTTAAACTGACTTTCTCTAGCTGGCTCATCAAGACTTAAATTGTCAACAATGACTGACCAGTGCCATAATGGTCTGGGACAGCCCTTACCTCATGTGGATGAGTCATAAGCAGGAGTAAAGGTGCATTCACACTTATCATTGCACCACTGTGAGCAAGCACATCTGCTCCATTTCAGAGGAAATATTCGATGTGTTGGACATCAGTCTGCTTTGGCTTTGCTGGCTTCTCAGAAGGTGGTGAGCTGCAGGAGTTTTCTTTCCCTCTGTAGACTCCACACACAACCTGCAGCATTTTCAGCACTTTCAGTGGGGCACTCAGTGCATGACCCTCCCACCCAAGGCAGTGATACAGCTCGTATGTTTGGATGCTGCTGAAACACGGCATGTGGTAATGGAGCTTAAAACACATTTGTAGTTTGTTATATTCTTTGTTGACTTCATGCCTTCCTGGATCTTACAGTCCAGCTTATGACTAAAATTGCCTCATTTATTTCATAACGAATTACATATCCTACCCACGATGCACTGTGTTGGAGGAATTGTGTGCAATTTTGTACTTCTTTAAAGGAAATGTTTTATATTAAGTCTTAGTTATTGTTGATATGTTTCTGAACTCCTTGCCTCTGCAGGAGTCCCATTAAGAATATTTCCATCATTTTAATTTGATGTTAAGAAAGGAAGGGATCATAATTTGTCCCTGAGGAGGTGGCCTTGCAGGGTATTAAATAGCTGGTAGCCTAGCAAACTGCTATGCAAAACAGTGAGTAATGCTAATCATTTCTAGAAATGCGTAGCAGTAGACAACTAGCCATTTTTTTAAGTGAGTCCATGGCACAGTAGACAGCGTGAGTAAAAGTACGTGTGTGTGAATTGCAAAAAACTGCATTAATGGAAACATTAGGGTTGAAGAACGCAAAGCGCACAAAGTAGGAAAATGAAATAAACATTAAGCTTCTGGGTCTCTGGAGTATTAGCAAATCAGTGGTTGGGTCTTTCTTGGAGTTGTCAACTCTAATGCCCACCCCCCCCCTTCCCCCAGCATCCTTTCAGAAGCACAAGGTACAGCTCTAAGCCACTGCTTCTTAGTGATACAGTCTTCAAAGGTAGAGAAGTATGGCTTGCCCCGTGCTGCCAGCAGACTCTGTCGTAGCTTTCTTCACTCAGTTCCCTGCGTAAAGATAAGAGATCACATCTGACCTCATTTGCTCAGTGGAGGGCGTGAGCATTAGAGTTGACAGCCCCAAGGAAAACCCCACCACTGATTTGCCAATACTCCAGAGACCCAAAACCCTGATGTTTTTTCATTTCCCTACTTTGTGCACTTTGTGATTTTCAACCCTAATGTCTGCATTAATGCAGTTAATTTCCCTTCTTTTTCTGATAGTGGAATAATATCCTTTTTTTGTGTAGGTCCTGAAAATGAAATCAGTACAGTATTGGAGACAGTCCTGACCCAGTGCATGGGCCTATCAGACCTTGACATGCATGTCAGTACCTTGTGAGGGAAGGCTCCCTGGCCCACCACAGGGTATCGTGTCTGCACCAAAACACTGCTCCATCCCTACCCAGGCTGGATATGATGCTTCACACTGTAGCACTTTTAGTTAGCCTTAGCCCATTAAAACGGCTCACAGAGTTCACAGCCGAACTCTAGTCACTGGCAAGAGAAAGCAGTGTGGTCCCCACCGCTAAATAATTTTTGGGGTGATATTCTGACCCCAAAATTTCAACAGAATCTTTGTGACCCTCTCCCTCTGAACATGACAGGTGTAATTTAATATCGTACTGGACAAAACATAATTTCCGCCAGCAGTGCAAAATAACGTGTTGCTCAGGATTTGAAAAACAACAGATGTCACATTCATGAGGTGGTGTGGATATAATGACTGTGTTTAAAATTTTGGGATTAAATGTTCACAATTACTAAAGTTATGAGCGTGCATAGAAAAATTACAACATACCTCAGAAACGTTATTGTTTTTAATATTTGACCCAAATTTTCAACATAGTTTTCTTATGAACCCAATAGGTGAATATTTTCAAATCCTAGCCTAATTGTCTTTTTGCACCACAGGTGCAAAAACACATTTTGGCCAGGATGTGAAAAATGACAACTGTAATGTTCACAAGGTGGTATGAAAAAATGGCTGTTTTGAAAATTTGGGGTCAAAATATTGAAAATTACCAAAGTTATGAGCTTGTGTAGAAAAATTTCAGTATGCGCTCATAACTTAGTCTTTTTTAAAGTTTTTCACCAAATTTTCATTGTAGCCGAAAGGTGATGTCATGCAGCGACCACAAAATCACCTTCCAGACTCGATTAACATAACTTCACCTCCAGAGTTCACGAGGTGAGGTCCCAAAAAGGTCATGTTGAAAATTTGGTGAAAAATTTGTTAAAATGACCAAGTTATGAAAATAAGTTCAAAGCACCATCGAAATACATTATATGGCACTTACCTGTTTTCCTCAGTTCCTGGATCGGCATTGAAGAGTGAAGACATGTCTCCGGTCCAGAGAGGGTTACAGCATTGGACCTCAGCTCAGTAAGTATATAGGGTAAGGGGTGGGGTGTGGTGCTGAGTGGGAGGGTTGCGATGGGGGGGGGCTGGGGACAGTAGCAGATGAGAGACTGATTTCTTTATCTCAGGATTTGAAAAAAAAAAAAGGACATCAGGGAATGGTTTTCATTTTTATAGAAGCACTAACAGGATAACGCTACTACTGACATTGGGATTGGGCACCCCAGTATCGGTATGATACTTGGGGGCACCAGGAGATGGCACCCTGGTGTCCTGAACTGCTGGGAGGAGGGAAATTGTGTACACAGACACCAGGAATTGTGCACCATCGGTGTTGGGAACTTCATATTATGGGTTTGGGGGAGGGACCATACAGAGGAGAGGGGAAACTGACACAGAGGGTGGGCACCCTGGTGTCGGATTCTACTTAAATTACACATTTAAACTGGCACGGGGCTCATGCGGCTAATGGCAGCAGAGCCACACATACACAGCAGTTTGGGATTCTCAACAGGGTGCCAGCCCTGACAGACGACAGCTGTTTTGTATAGTACAGCCTGATATGTTGTCACAAATATTCCGCTATTTTAGAGCGTTGATTTTCAACTAACCTTGCTCACAAATAGACTGATCTTCATTGGGGTTATCTCAATCATCTGGTTACACTGTAGGAACCTTTGCTGTCGGTGAAGGGAATCCACATGGAAGATTTTCAGCAGTACAACTGGTGCCGCCCACTGCGTCAACGTCACCATCCCTATAAAGGCATGAGCAGCTCAGCTCCCTCCTCAGTTCCTTCCTGCCATCGACTCGCTCGCATGGGTCTCCATGGAAGCTTCAACGCAGTATTTGTGCCTTTTTTTTTTGCCTTTGGCTTTTTCTTCAGTGTTTTTCCAAAGAGATTCTGCCATTTTATGTCGAGAGTTAATCCTTCAGTTTCTCTCTTCCATTGCGGAAAGAAGATTGCCTCTATGGACGAACATTCTCTCTGTGTCTGCTGTCTTGGGCCTGATCACAAAGTTTCTGACTGTGAGCTCTGCCAGAAGTTTAACCAAACAACCCTTAGGTGACTGAAAGGCTCTTAAAAAATTTACTGATGGATCAACAGGTAGCCAGTTCCAGACAGGGGTCCTCCGGGGTCCTGGCCTTTCAGTCGCCGACCGGATCATTGAGCTCTAAGGCCCGAGACACATCTTCAGGGAAAAGTCATAAGAAAGACCAAGATTGCAACTGCTCCCCCTGGCGTTGATCTCGTTCCCCAACTGCCTCTTCTCCTTGGGGATCCTTGTTGACTGCAACTGCAATGACGAGAAAGTCTGCTGTCCAGGTCTCTCTGCCCACATTTTTACTTTTCCTACTTCAACTCTGACCATTGCATTGGCCGTCGCTTGTGGGACGTTTAAAAGTGCTTTATAATAATAAGATAATGAACTTTCCAACAGATTCTCAATATTGTCTTGATAACCCTATATTTCAGCCCCATATAACAAGATTGTATTCAATTTAGCCTCTTCTACAATTAGTGCGGGAAACTGTATTCTCCCCATATCGATGGTTACATTTTAATAAGGCTTTTGTACATATATTGGCCATTATGCTTTGGGCCTTTAAATGTTTTATCCAATTACCATTAGTAGTAATTTTTATTCCCAAGTAATTATATTCAGGCACCACCTCAATTAATTCCTGATAATGTATTTTACATTTAGAAATATCTTTATTCTAGGGCCGCCCAGTGACGCTTGAGGGTTGAGGCACTGGATGCCACGCCGCCAGACGCCGTGACCCGGTTCGGAACGGACTCTGATCTGCGGAGTTGGTTGGGGGGATGGAGTGTCCTGAGAAAACCAGTGGATGCACCAGCTGTCGGGCATGGTGGCTTTGCTTACTGGACCCGGGAGGGGGATGCTGTTAGGCGCTGAGAAGAGCATGCCTGCACATTTACTCTGCACCAGCATCTCAGGGATTGGGTAATACAAGGGATCGGAGGAAAAATCCTTCACCTCTCCTAAGTGACAGTCTCTCCAGCAGCAAGCGTGCCACCACCGACAACATCAGGAGCAAACTCCATTGTACAAAGCCCTCTACCTGAGAACACTCGGGGTGGGGAACCTTCCTCACCACCCGCGAGTAATCCGGCCATCAAGGCATAAGGAGTCACCTGAGGTACTCTAGGGGCAGACCCTTGAAGTCGGGTAGGTCACAACGCTGAGCATTGAGAGCTCTGATTGAGTGAGAGCCGAGGGTAGAAAGATGTGGTGGATAAAAAAGTAAAAAAATATATATATATATATCCTTATTCTGTTCCCTAGGACCATAACCTCGGTTTTATCTAAATTTATCTTAAGTTCCAAACCAGCACTTCTTTGGGCCAGAATATCTATCTTTTTTTTTTTGCAGGCCTGCCCTAGAGAGTGATAATAACACGATGTCATATGCATATGCCAAGGAACCCACATTCATTGAATTTATGTTTGGCCAATCCAATTTATCCTCCACCTTGTTTTCCAACAAGGAATTTGTGTATATGTTAAATAATATAGGAGCAAGGAGACAACCTTGCTTTACCCCTCTGAGAGATGGAAAAGGTTCAGTGAGTTCACCTAGCTTTCCATGTCTAACCATTGTCTTGGCGCATAGGCCAATAATAGGCCATAATAATGACAGTGGAGATGTTTATCATGCAATATCTTCCTAGAATATTTATGTTTACTGAATCAAATGCATGTGCAAAATCAATAAATAGTACATATATTTTCATCTTTCAGATATCAACATATATCTCTATTAGATGGCTCAGGATAAAAACATTATCTATTGTAGAAAAGCCTTCTAAAGCTGAATTGAAGTGGTGATAGGATATTAAATTTTTCGATCCATAAGATTAGCTTATCCAGTATTACTCTAGAAAAGATTTTGGAAGATATGCTTAAGAGACTAATAGGTCTAAAGTTACTTGGGTCGATACAGAGCCTTTTTTATAATGGAATAATACTATTGGTTGTCCAATCAATAGGGGTGTAGTTAAATTTCAGACATAAGTTGAAAAAAGAGTTACCAGTATCCAAAAATTACTATATTGTTTGTAAATCTCGGGGAATTAAAACACTGGTAAATAAACATCAACAATAATAAATTGTTGACTCCCCCACTTCAGCACTAACATTTTATAATTTTTTTTCGGCTTTAACCTGAACAACAGATGATATATTCTTTCTGATCTTTACATATGAGGTTAAACCATCAGAAAACCTCCCACAGGTTTTATTCTTAGTTGCGAGTGAATGAAATGCTGCATAGCCATTCAGATCAATCTTTTCTTTAGACCAGGTTTGCTGGAATAGTATGATATCAAAATTATTAACAAATTGGATCCATTCTTTATCCTCCATTTTTCCAGATAAGCCTGCTATATTCCAAGACACTAAATTCGCTTTTGGGAGCTGATAACTGTTATTTTCATTAAGGACTGAGGATGCAATAATCTCATCTTTCAGTCAATTATTATTCTGAATTGCAATTATGTCATGGTTAGTCAGATTATTCAGATCTATCAATAATACCCCTGCCTTATCCAGTTTTTCTGTATATGTTAAAAGTTATTTAGTAATGTGTTCTGATTGGCATTTAATATTGATTTGGGTATTCGGACCATTTAAAAGATTCTCTCTACCCCTTCAATTTGTCTGTTTGTTATTTTATATTCATCAGACTGGAGAATAAAAACATTATAAATGATTGTAGGATCTCATCATTTTCCCTTGCATTCTATTTAAACCAAATAACAATATGATGTAGTTATTTTCTCACATTTTTATATTTTTGTATTTTCAGCTTTTTTGGGGGATGTCATTTCAAATTCTCCAGAACTGTATCAGAGAGGTCCTGATTAATTGCTTTTAAAACAATTTGGTCCTGGCTAACTTTTGACATAATTGTTTGCCACAATATAGGTACAGCAATTTCAAGACCAAGAGAGGTTAAGTTATGTTGTTTAAACCAATTTTTTTTTAGCAATTTCCATTTCATTTAATAAGATATAAACTGGCAGATCTTTATCTGAGATATCCCTTGAAACCATTATTATATCCAGAGTTTCTAAATGTACCCCAGTCCTGCTTTAAATAAATGTTCCATAAGATCCTTTAGTGATTTTGTTGTTTCATAATTTTTTTTGAAAAGTTCCTGTTATTCTAATAACAGTCTCTTTCCCTTCCAATACTATGACTTTCACCTCTTCTTTGGGTAACTTCTCCTTGTTCCTTGCTCCACTCTCAGTATGCCTTTCCCTTTTTTGGTTTATTTTTTCTTCGTTCTCTCCTTTCTCAGGCTTGTCTTCAAAATTATCTGAATTCTTTGAGGCTTTGTTCTTTAAAACTACTATTGGTTTTATGTGCTGGCAACAATTTTCCAACTTGGGTCCCTCTTTCTGTAATTGATCTTCTTTTAGTTGTTACTACTTTTTTTTTTTTTTTTAGTTTTCTTTTCATTCATTTTTTTCTTTCCGCTACCTCCTTTCCCCTTCCCCTTCTGATTACAAAATTTCCTCCCCCTTTCCATCATGGGGGCTTCTGATATCTGTAGTGTTGAAAAAGGTACCCTGCCTTTATTCAATTTAGTTTCGAGGTTACTTATCTTGTTTTCTATTCTCTCCATTTATTTCACTATCATATTGGTAAAGTTATTAAATTTCCTCTAATATCATTCAGGGCCTCCAACAAGACTGTTCACCATTATTGGATGGGCCAAAGCTTTGATGATATACTTGACAATGTATCAGGCATTGTGTGAGTAATTCTGGATCCAAGTTGATACTTTCACCTCCTTGTCTAATTTTGAAAGACAGTATTTAGGGACCCTGCTAAAATTGAGGGTTCCACAGTGTCTAGTGATTCTTGTATTAATGCATTTCAGAAAAGGGCTAAACGTTTTAACTTTGTCATTTCTTTTGAATCCTCAGTTATAATTATTTCTTCTGCATTAGTTTCCCCCTGCAAAAATCTGTTTGAAGAATCCATTTTTCTTTTGTACTTCACCATCTTTCTCATTCTTTCCCTTATCTACAAAACTAGACATTCCTGGATTTTAACTGTCCTTTTACTTCAAAATAATCTGAAAATTAGATTTTTTTTATTAATCGGGGGTTGTTTAACCTGCTGGCATACTTCATCAGACTGCTTGCAAGCTCCTCCTATTTTCCCAGCATTCTCTGCATTTTCAGGTGGATAACTATCTGATGGAGACTTCAGTTGTAATGTGATATTTCCTAGGCTTTCTAAACATTCTTTACACTTTAGGTAGGTTTCCCCCAATATTCCCTTTGTGTCTGTCTGCTTACTACTTTCTTTGTCACTTTTTTCTTCATGTTTTTCTAACTTCTTCTCCAGTCTTTCACCCTCCATTTCCAACATATCCTACTCATCCACCAAACTCTCCGCTACACTTACAGTAGACTTATTCCCGGGATCTACCTCTTTAACATTTACACTTCCTTTTTTTGGTCTGATTTTTTTCCCCACAGGTGTTAATGTAGTTATTTCCAGTTTCCCCCTAAAAACACAGCTTTTCTAGGTCTGCTTTCTTTACCTTTTCTTTATAGGCAGGTGTAATGATTATACCGCTTCTTATATTCATCTCAAAGAGAAAGTATACTGTGTGTGTGTGTGTGTGTGTGTGTGTATGTGTATGTATATATATATATATATATATATATATATACTGTGTCACACAGCCCACAAAACCCAGAAAACTCACAAAGTCCACATCTCAAATTCAGCCTCTGCCTCAATCAGCGATATACACACCAAAACAGTCAATTTAGGAATTAATTCAAGCTAAAGGATCATTTAAAGACATGAGAGCTGGATGTTCTTTTGATGTTTGGTTCTCAGTTCCACAGTATATCCCTCTATGTATCCTTCAACCGATAGGCCATTACTTCAATCAGACCAAATGTTCCCAACAGTCCTGAAGGTCTAGTTATTCCCAATATTCTTCCACTTTATGGCCCGATAATTTTCCTCAAAGAATTTAAAAGCTTTGTATATCCAGTAACAAATTATTACTGGAAACCATCAGAAAGAAAGGAAAAGATTTTAGCATATGTGCAATACACAGATTCTATCACGCTATAAAGCAGCAAGGAATAAGAGAATTGATCAGGAATTAGTCTAAATTTATTAAGTTAGATAATGTGTAGTATTAATTTAAACTATCCCTAAACATATCAGATATAACCACTTATATGCTGTTAAGAACTAAGCGCATATACTCTAACAAACACATGTTTAAATCAGGCCAGAATGGTCAGAATAGCCAGGCCATGAAACAAGCTTTTCGTATAGACTGATTATGGCTGAAAGACTACAAAAAGGTTTACTTACTCATATTCAGAGTGCTAATAAAAATACAAAAAATCCAACGATTAGTTCCAGTCCTTTTTCAGCAACATAAGACTCGCTTAAAACTCACTATAATCGACCGACTGTTTAAAGATACAAAAACTGGCCATGGTATAATGAGGCACTACCATGCTACAAACAGTACGAAACTGTGCAAATTCATTAAAAACCACAGTTGTTTGTACCAAGCCTCTACACTCAGATGCACACAAGAGGCAAAATAACAAGGCAAAAACTGTGAAGATAATAACCGAATTGCAAACATAGACACCAAAAGTGAATTAAATGCAAATTAGATGCACAGCTCAGGTTCCTGTTAACGCTCGAGTGCTCTGATCACTCCAAAACAACGTGAAATCTAGAGAACGCCAGCACATGCACTTTTTCACCAATTCCACGTGATCATGTGACGGATCTGAGGAAGAAACCCAAAAAACAAATGAGTAAGTAGGAATAGATATAAAAGAAAGGTAAAAACTTTTTTTCAGAAATGACTAAATAAACGCTATTAAACACTGTCAAACAGTAAAACACTATAAATCACAAAACACAAAAACACACGAATGCTGGCATAATAAAAACAGACAAACTATTATATAAAATCTTCTAAAATACCACAAATATCTAAAATGTTTTTAAATCTGGAGAGAAGAAAATAATTTCCACTTCCCTCTATCCTTGAATATGTGAAAGGTCCAAAATGATTAACAAATAACTCAAGAGCGGGCAAAAAGGAAATTTTGTTCTCTTACACTCAACTTGCAGCCTTCTGTTCTGCTCTGAGGCTAGTACAGCTCTCCTGCCATACCCCTGTAGAGTACTCGCCACCTTCTTCTCTCTGCTGCGGCTTTGCTAGCAACCAAACTCCGTCTGCTGTAAAGAGGAGAGAGGGAACCAAAAAAAAAAAAGTCTGCACAAGATAGACTGGAAAGGCTGATCTTTCAGTCAGATATGGATCCTGGAAACTATCCAGGCAACACTAGCATACCTTTACTAATTCTGAATACAGCATAGATCAGCTCCTGCTCCTCTCACTCCTCCACAGTGGGATAGCGTGTAGCAACTCCGCCATCTTATTTTACCTTGATGCAGCACAACATGGAAGAACCAACCACTTTCCTGCTGAAGACCACAATACTGATGTGAAGATCCGAATCCTCGATCTGTCCACACCCCTTGGATCTGGTATTGTACCAGGTGAGTCCAGACCCATACCAACAGCACCTCCGCCTAATTCTCAGGGCAGCTGGCTGTTGACCTCCGGGTCATTGGCCCCTCCATCATCAATGACAGGCTCATCATTGATTACTCTCCCATCGAGGCCTGCCCCTTCTCCCTCCAGTGCTGCAGGCTCTTCGGGTTCTCAGGACTAGGCAGGTGGGTCGTTGACACCTATGCTGTCGAACCCCCCCCCCGTTGATTTGAATAAAATCCTGCTTAAATTCACTAACGTGCTTGTACAACAGCTAGGTGCTTTTAGGCCCCCTTCGCCAATGCCATAGATGGCAGCTTCATCGTCGAGGCCTGCTCATTAGCCACAGGAAGCTCCCTGTGAGCCATCATCCGCGCATCCGATACCAGGTCCAGATGTAGAAGAGGTTGATGTCGAGGAGGAGTACCACCCAGACCTCATTCTTCCTGATGATGAGGAGGAAGAGATCCTGCTGTCTGATCTACCACCTCTTCTGTCAGTGAGGATTCAGTTAAGCATACTGCCAGGTCTCCCCGAGGATCTCACGTTTTCCATGTGATGAAGCAGCTGTCCTCAGCCATGGGCTTCACACTGAGAAGAGGATGCCACCAGAAAGGAACTGGTGGACTTCTGGAGATCCCTGAATCTCCCCAAAAATCATTCCTCTAATCCTGCCTACTCTGAGGAATGCAGCCGCAGCAACCTGGCACAGACTAGACATGGTGCCAGCTATGTCTCGCAAGGCAGATAAACTCTATCATGCCCCCAAGGGCTCCCTGTTATGCTGCTCAGCCCGAGACAGACTCAGTGGTCATCAAGGCAGCTCATGACAGGTCTAAGGTGCCTAAGCACCTTAATTCCCTTCCCCAGATAAAGGAGTTGTGCAGAATTGACCTCTCGGGCAAGAGGGTGTATGCCTCCTCCACCCTGGGTTTGAGGACTGCAAATTACCTATCTCATATGGTAAAATATCAGAATACCAACTGGAAAATGGGCAGGCCATGGCACAGACCCTTCCAGATGGTGCGCAGAAGCTGCTGCAGTGCCTCCAAGCAGCTGAGGATGTTAGCAAGCACCTCCTCAGAGCCCTCTGTGATATGGCTGACACCATGGCCAGAGAAACTACTGGGGCATATGCCTTGTAGGCACTCCTGGCTCAGAGTATTCGGGTTGGCTGCTGATGTACAGCAGAAAGTGTAATGCCTTTAAGGCACTAAGCTTTGGCCCGGAAGCCAGGATATTGTGATTAATGATCTGCAAGCCTCGGGTAGGGCAGTCAAGTCTGTTCACTCCCTCTACCATACCCAATCAAGAGGTAGGGGATGTTCTCCCTTTCGTGAAGTGCCCAACAGGCCTGGTGCATCCTTCCAGCCCCAAGGGAAATGCAGAGCCCTGGCTGCCTTGCTCACCCTCCACTGCTGGAGGCGGCAGTCAGCACCCCAGATTTGAGGGACCAGCCCAAGGTGCTGGATCTGCCTCTGCTTGACTCCTTGCCACACCCCCTCTTCTAGTCCCGGACCAGGAGGTGGTGGTCGGAAGTCTGTTCTCCCTCCATCTGAATCAGTGGAGAACTTCAGATGCATGGATTCTGCAGATCATAGAGAAGGGACATACCCTGGAGCTCATCGAGCAACCTTCAGAAACCCCTCCTCCACCCTCCAATTAACCCCCAGCTCACCTTTCTGTTCTCTAGGAGGAGGTGCAGTCCCTTCTTCACAAGCAGGCCATTGAGCCAGTTCCCAGGCACCAGAGAAACAAGGGGTTCTACTCCAGGTTTTTCCTGGTACCCAAAAGGACCAGCGACCTGAGGCCCATTCTAGAACTAAAGGACCTCAGTCTTTACATCCAGTATAAAAAGTTTCAGATGGTAACCATACTGGGCCTAATGTCCCTCCTCAAAACAGGATTGGCTGTGTTCACTGGACATGCAGGACACTTACCTGCACATTTCGGTCTTTTCTCCCCTCAGGAAGATTATCCACTTTGTGTTTCAGGGCGAGCATCATCAGTTCAAAGTGCTGCCCTTTGCTTGGCCTCTGTGCCCTCGAGTCTTTACCAAATGCTTAGTGGCAGTAGTAGCAGCTTTCAGAAAGGAGGGACTGTATGTTTTCCTTTATTTGGTTGATTGGCTTCTAAAGGCCCCATCTAGGGAACAGCTTTTGTTAACTCTGGAGTGAACTCTCCAGCTTTTCCACTTCCTGGGCATCACCGTCAATTTGCTCAAATTGGTTCTGGTACCATCCTAAAGGCTACAGTACTTAGGGGTGGTTCTGGACTCGCCCAAGGAAGGCCTCCTGCCCCAAACAGGGCAGAGTGCCATATCACCTAAGCCCAAGAAATCACTCATAGTCACCACATTCCCACCAGGGTATACCTGAGACTGTTGGGCCTGATGGTGGCTGCCATACCCACTGTTCCACTGGCCAGGCTTCACATGCGTAATCTTTAGTGGACCCTCTGAGTGCAGTGGGACCAGTGCACGGACGAGTTGGACTGTCCAGTTCTCGTTTCTTCCCCAGTCCGCAAAGTACTGCAGTGGTGGATGGACCCTCAAATTTGCTTCAAGGCATCCCATTCTCTATCTCCTCTCCACAGCAGATCCTCACCACAGATGCCGCTGAGCTGGGGAGCACTCCTGGACCCTTTCAGACCCAGGGCTCTGGTCCCAATTGAGACCTCCTGCATATCAGTATCCTGGAGATGAGAGTGGTGCTGTACGCCATGCAGGCTTTTCAAGAACACCTTGCTCCAGGGCAGCTGCTGGTGAGTCAGACAATCTGAGTATAGTATATTACATCAAGAAACAGGGGAACTCATACCCTCTATGCAGGGAGGCCATGAGAGTGTGGTACTGGGTGCTGGATCACAGTCTAACACTCTTGGTGGTCCATGGGCCAGGCATGTTAAACACACTAGTGGACAGCCTCAGCTGAACTCAGTCCAGCATGCATGACTGGGAGCTCCTCTCATCTATTGCAGAAGACTTGTTTGACAGATGAGGTCACCCAAAGTCGGACCTTTTTGCATCCTTACTCAACGCAAAACTGCCCAATGTCTACTCGCTAGATACATGGCCTGGTGTTTTCTGGCGAGACGCATTGTCCCTCTCCTGGACCAGTAGGTTTCTTTGTGCTTTCCCTCAGTTTCTTCTGTTTCAGAGAGGGTGCTCATCAAACTGCACATGGAGGGAGGCAGCATGATCCTGGTAGCTTCATTCTGTCTTCGGCAGATATGGTTTCCCCTGCTTCTGCAGCTGGCGGAGGAGTCTCCGGTCCCTCTCCCCCTTTGCAGGAATCTGCTGACCCAGGCTCAGGGGACCCTGGTTCATCCCAACCTCAGGTCCCTCCATCTGCATGCTTGGCTTCTGATGGCATAGCCATCGCTAGGGTGGGGGGTCTCGAACAGAGTGGTGGACTTCCTTGTGGCTGCCCAGAAGCCTTCCACTTGAGCCACATATGCCATGAAGTAGAAGTGGTTTACCATCTGGGCTGCTAGACATAGTCTGGACCCTTTCACCTGCCCAGTGAACCACATCCTGGACTACCTGATCACTTTGTCTGACTCAGGTCTCCAGTACTCCTCCCTCAAAGTGCACCTTTTGGTCATTTCTGCTTTTCATGAGCCTGGCGGACCGCACTATTGCTCAGCTGGATGTCTTCCGTACTTTCTCAGGGCATTCTGCATCTTAAACCATCCATTGATCTTGTCTCCTTTTGAGCCTATTGCAACTTACGATCTGCGCTTTCTCTCTTGCAAAGCATTATTTTAATTGCCGTTACTTCTACTCAAAGAATTTCAGAGCTTCAGGCCCTCTGGTGCAAGGAGCCTTATTTGATTTTTTGAAGACAGGGTGTGTTTGCGCTCAAATCCTAAGTTTCTCCCTAAGGTGGTCTCAGAGTTTATACTCAGTCTGTCTACCTTCCTGTTTACTTTCTCTGAGCGTGCAGTCTGGGGAAGCACTGCTTCCTATATTAGATGTGCACAGAGCCTTGAACTACTACTTGTTTCAGACCAAAGAGAGTCGAAGCAGTTGTTTCTTTCGCCCCAGATACAGAGGGTGCTGCTGTTTCTAAGCAATGCTTATCCAAATGGTTGGCAAATTGCATTGTTTTTTGCTACAAGCACTGCAAAGATTTGCCTGGTGCTGTCAAAGCTCATTCCACCAGAGGCATGGCTGTCTCTGTGGCTTGTTTCAGAGGTATCTCAGCCACTGACATTTGTGCAGCTGCCACCTGGAATACCATCCATATTTTCACCAAGCACTACAGTGTGGATATTGCCTCTAGAGCCCGTGTAGGTTTTGGCAGGGCTGTGCTGCAGGGCCTTCTGCCTTAAGTTTATGGAGAGCCCTCCCCCAGACTGTCTGTTGTACCTGTCACTACGTGGGACTCATTGCTATGGTGTAACCTGATGGCTGAGAGAACTGTGATGAAGATAGAACAGTTACATAAGAACTTACCGTAACAGTAGATCTTCGAGGGGACCTCAGTTGTTAGGTCTGTGTTCCCTCCTACCATCCCCCATCTTGGGGCTCCTGTTTAGGAACTGGCTGTCTGGTGTATCCAGCCTTTCACATGGTCTGGGCACTCCTCTGTCTCTTCGATCCCCCATGGCTAGGGCTATGCTCCCTTTGTCTCGGGGGGGAAAGAACTGAGGAGGGAGCGGGGCCACACACCTTTATAGGGTTGGTGACGTGGGCATGGGCAGCCCCAGTTGTACTGCTGAAAATCTTCCATGTGGATTCCCCATCACCGACAGCAAAGGTTCCTATGGTGTATCCTGATGACTGAGATCCCCTTGAAGATCTACAGTTACGGTACGTTCTTACATAACTGTTCTTTTTTTCTTAAATAATTGAAAAACTACTTAACTTTCAGACATAAGCATAAAAACACATGCCTTGGGCCAAACTCTATGAAACCTGCTAGTTTCAGGTTTCAAATCCTCCCAGTTCTTAAGTTTTAATTGAGCAAAAAAAGGGTTGAATTTTGTGGGTTCACCTCTGTAACTTTGCCCCACTGAACCGATACCCACAACATTTTTCATTTCCTGCTTTGTGCACATTGCATTCTTCAACTGTAATGTGTCCAACTCTGTGGGTCGGAGGGTAGAAGCTGGTACCACAGCAGTGACCCGCTTTGGGAATGAACTTGAATGATTCTGAGAGGCCAGCATGGGGCATATGGACAGGATTCTGTGCCCTTGGGCCCATTCTGCTCTCGGGAAGGTGGGGCAAGTTGCTCTGCTTATCGACTGCCACCAGGGCAGGAGGAAGCCACCACCTCTCGCACTCTGCAGCATCGACAGGCGACATATTGGCAAAGTGCCTGACAGTTGCAAGGGGCGGACATCCATCCCCTCCTATCCCTGTCGTAGGGGAATGACAGGTGTCATTTATAAAATACTGGAAGAAACATAATTTTGTGCCACAAGTGCGAAATCCCATTTTGGCTAGGATTTGAAAAACGACAGCTGTCAGGTTCATGAGGTGTGGTGTGAAAAAACAGCTGTGTTGAAAATTTGGGGTTAAAATATTGAAAATTACCAAAGTTATGAGCGGCATAGAAAAATTACAACATATCTTTGTTGAGTTTTTTATTTTTTATATTTTGACTCCAGATCTTCAACATCATTTTCTTATGACCCCGCCTCATGAACCTGGGAGGTGAAAATTCTACCCAAAGAGTATATATATAGAGAGAGAGATTGTGTGTGTGTGTATATATATATATATATATATATATATATATATATATATATATATATATGCACACACAATAGGGTGAGTGGTAAATGAGTGAGATAAAACAGTGTATCATCCACTGCAGTGTGATATTTTACCTCTGCTCTACTGTGATGATATGAGACATTTACACACACAGGTCACAAAAGGTCACTGATATCATCACCCAGGCAGCTTTCCTCAGCATGAAAGAAACACCTGTGCTGTTACCATAAATACAAATGCAGAACTACCTGAGAGGTCTCACTGCTGCCTACAGCTAACTCAGTGAGTATTACAAAACACACCTATCCTCCCCCAAACTACCAGCTCGTTACTGTGATGCTCTCGACTTGATGCAGCCAGAATTCCAAACAGCACAGCTTCACAGAACAGTGTAAACTACTGCCTGCAGCTAACTCAACTACCACTGAAACACACTCTCACTTGTTCCTCAAACTCTGATTCTTACCCATTACAATTACTGTGACAATTTCAACTTCACTGCAGCCAGAATCCTAAAGAGAACAATTTCACAGAACACTCTGCACTCTGCCTGCAGCTAACTTAATTACCACTGAAAACAGTATCTGCTGTTCTGACACTCTGCCTCTCAGTTCATGATGCTTTTAACTTCACTGCAGCCAGACTGCTAAACAATACAGCTTCACAAAAGTATGTTTCTCATTCCTATCTGAAACTAACTCATTTAGCATTGCAAAACACACTCATGTGTCTCTCAAGTTTATAACACTGCCAGCCCATTCAGAAAAGCTCACACACAGAATGAGCAAACACATTAACAGGAACAGAACACAAGACAGCATAACAAAACTTCTGAAACTCTTGGCCCTATTGTATATATCAATACATGATGGCAGATCGATATGAGAATATTGTCACTCCTGCATCGTGAGCTTGATATCTTACCTGCAGGAGTGACAATATTTGCCATATCACACTCATGCATCATGTATCCTATATATATATATATATATATATATATATATATATAGATGTGTGTGTATGTATATGCATATATATATATATATATGTGTGTGTGCATTTTTTGTTTGTTTGCTAATCAAGCTGTGCTAAGTGGTATGCTATTTCACAGCTATACCAGTTTTTTCGCTTATACCCCGCAGCCTGTCCTTTCCATTTCGGTGTGCAGGCCCCATCCCTGCACTCAAATGTGTTGTGACGTGAGCCTCATTAGTTGACCAGTGGCTTTAATTTAAGGCAGAAGATGACCCAACAAAAAAAAAAGTGAAGAAAAAAACCCCATAAAGTTCTAGGATATGTCCCCACCCCAACCACCACGTTGTCCTTGGTTAAAATTCGCAAAATGTGTTTGGGTGGGTGCTGGTACAAGGAATGTAGAAGGATTAGCGTTTGGGGCCAATTTTTATTTTTTGTTTAACTACACACTCTTCCTGAACAACACTAAATGAAACATTATGGAAAGATACCTGATGAACTCCTGCAGAGATAAGGGAACTTGAAACAATACTAAAATCTGCTAAAATTTGATCTAATACATTTAATTTCCTTTAAAACATGGGTTTACTGTGAATACATTTTACATAATCTTTGTTCCAGTGCATCTATAGTGAGTTTTTTTAAAATAGCACAATGCTGTTGAAGATGACAGGAGATGTGGGTTTGGGACTGCATACTACTGTGCTATAGAGTATATGCAGAAAGCACATCATCAGAGCTCTTCTGGGAAAGTACATTGAGCGCATTACAAATTTCAAACACTACATGAAATAGTTAAGACAAATCCTTCACCACATTAAACATTTTCACATGCTCTTAAAAACAGATTTATAGCCTTGTTTTAAATTGTAACACATGCCCTGCTGTCTAACTTCCTGTTGTAATGGAAAGGGCTGTCCTAAAATCATATCCCTGGAGACAGTTCACTGTCAACGGTGTTGTACATGTAGGATCTTCCTGGACCCAAGTCTCCACCACTCATTCACACTAGTGGGATAGCGCCGGAGGTGCTAGGACCAAACGGGAGGCAAGAATTTTCTGAAGAGTCTGCGCCAAGACAGGACCACGCATGCATGGCACCACAAGACTAGCTCGCGCCTGTGTAGGCTATCTCGGCATCAACCCTCCAACTGCCTCAGATCCTTTTCTCCCACCGTCGAGTCTGCTTGGATGTTGATGTTGCTCATCTGCTGGAGTCAAAGATCTTATCTGTGTCAATCGTCACTATTCATCACATTTGGGTACATGGCCGGAGGTCATGACCTTGCGGGAGCTTTTTGGAGCCAGTGCACCAACCCTCGAGGCCGATGTATTGCGTGTTCACGGGTTGGCCGTTAGGCACTGTCAACTCCGCCTGCATCCCAGTTCTTCATCTCCTGCTGTGGAGGTCACCGTGTGAAGCTCTGCAGAACTTGAGGCCTACTGCCTATGCAGTTTCGTCTTTCAGTCTTTTTTTCCTCCATGCTGCAGTCCATTGGCTCCTTTCCTGCCGGTTCTAGTTGCCTTATTCGACGGCGCTTGGTGAGATCTTTCCATTTATTTTTTATTCTTGGCAACGTCGAGTCTGTTTTTGGTGTTTTTTTCCTCGTAGGTCATGTCTGGGTCAGAGGGAAGAAAGACTTCGAAGACGGGATGGCCCCCCCCCGGGGACAGTGCCCTTGCAGCCATAAATTTTCCGTCACCGACCAGCACGACCGTTGCCTTACGTGTCTTGGCCCGCTCCACGCCATGGATTCGCCTTGTTTCTCCATGGACCGCCAGGCCATTGAACAATGCGCTGCGGGAAAGTGGGGGCTAGCCCAACGACTTTTGGGGTTGGCTACATTCGTCGGGCCAGCCATGTACTCTCAGCCTTTCCTCTGGGTCCCCTCCGGTTCTACACAGACCAAGGAGGAGGAGCCTTGGCTTCTAGTAGCCTGGCTGTTTCTGAGGCTCCTTCCGCACTGCAGGAGGCCCATCCTGCTCCTTTCGGGGCAGGCGGAGGCGCCATCAAGGCAGTCGCCCTTCGGGTGAAGGCTCCCGGTGTTGGACCCACGGGTTCACAAGGGTTCGGTCGGCGCCCGCCCCTCTACACCATCGGTCGGCACAGTTCGCTGTGCTGTGGACTTGACGGAGCCATCGCCTGCACCGGTTTATCACCAGCACCATGGCTACTGTCGGTGCTGTTCATGGCGCTGATACTGCTAGTGGTGCCGTGGGAGTCTTTATGGCACCATCTTTGTCCTCTTCTTGCCTCGGCACCGTTCACAGTGCCGAGGTTGGGCGTATGGCACTGTGTCACCTCAGGACTCGGCGCAGTGGAGGCTTGAGATTCCGCTGTCAGCGCGCCCCTGCCCTCGGCACTGTTCGCGGTGCTGTGGAACAGGGTGGCACCATGCACAGTGCCGATGGCACCATCGGAGCAGTTGTCGGTGCCATCCCCGCCCTCAGCACTGTGGGGCCGGATGGCGCCATGACTGGTTCTGACTCTGGGGCTGCTGTTCAGGCCAGGGCCGTGTCCTCCTTAGATAGCACTTGCAGTGCTGTGGGGGGCACTGGCACTGGCTCGGGCATGGTCTCAGAATCCGGCACCACATTTGGCAAGGATGGCACCGAGCGCCCTCCTACGGTCTGGCTCAGGGCCTTGGCCCTACCTCTTCGGAGGTAGAGTCAGGCTCTGAGTCATACGAGGAGTCTGACTCCTTGGGGTTGACTGTTGGTGTGGGCAGCCCTGTAGTGTCTTCAACAAGCCGGAGTCAACCCCCTTCTCAGATGGGGTTGGTGGCTGCCGAGACTGGGGTCAGGGGTGCTGACCAGCGGGCAGTGGTGCAGGCCACCATTGCTCTGCAGCCCAGTCTTGGTGGGTTCACTGACCCCTCAGCAGTGGTACCCCTGCCTGTGGTGTGCCTGGATAGCCCAACTTTAGGGCCAATCAGGGCTTATACTGGAGGGAGGGTACTGTGCCCTGGATAGCTCCCTCGGGTGCTGGCCAGGGCTGTCAGCTACCTAGGCTGGTCCTCTTGAGGAGGAGGGCTCTTTCGGACTCCGAGGGGTCGAGGAATATGGGGTCTGCATGGCGGACCTTTTTCTGGGGCCCACCCAGGCTCCGAAGAAGCCGTAGTGCGGATCTCTGCTCTTCCTCCTTGGTCTCTCTTTGAAGAGCCCCATTCTTTGAGGTGGGGACCGTCCTTCTGTACCTATATGGCCTGATCGCCTCACAGGGATTCTTCCGGGCGCAGCCAAGGCAGTACCGAAATGGTTGTTCAGTTGTCGGCTGTGGAGTCTTCTGGAGCATTTTCTTCTTCGAGTGCACGTGGTGTGCTCCTTAGCCCAGGCAGAGGTCAGCCGACATCTCTTCTCGGCTCTGTCCCCATCCCTCTGCCACATTCTCCTGCGCTCCCAGGCATCCTTGGTCCTGGCGTGCCTCTCTCTTGGGAGCAGTTCAGGGCTGTGGTTGCTCAGTTCCCAGCTTACATTAGGGCAATGGACAGACAGGTTTTTCAACCTCCCCCTGAGCAGCCACCCGCTGAGCAGTTGGTGCCCTTCAACTGTTCATCCCCCTCTTCTGGGGGAGAGGAGCCTTCTGTCCACATCTCTCCAGCCGCTGATCTCACTGAGTATCAGCATTTCCTCATGAGGATGTTGGAGGACTTGCACCTCACCCCTTCCACTGTAAGCAGTCCAGAGCACTCGACGCATGCCTTTCTAGGTGATTTCAGCGAAGCAACCCTTGTGGTGCCCCCCCCGGCCTGCTCCCTTTCGGGAGGCGTCGTTGCGCTCCTGGCAGAGGCCCTTCTCCAGAGTTCCTGCCCCTAGGGATCTCTGCCAGCGGTATTGCACCCCCCCCAGAGTCTCCAGGTTCCATGCCTCATCTGTAGTCCAGATTGACACAGTTGGACACTCCCGATGGGCTTCGCGCCCTTCACCATGACCGGCCCCCAGATCAAGATTCCTCTAATTTTGACTTCTGGGTTGGAGGGCTTTCTACTCGGCATGGTTGTTGCTTTCCATTTCTGCACATCAGGCCCACTATGCAGCCTATGACAGGTTCTTATGGTCCAGGCTAGGTCAACTCTTAGCCCCATTGCCTGACATGGAGCAAACCAGACAAGCCACTGCACTCTCTGCACATGGCCTGGAGCTAGCAAGGCACTAGCAAGGGCATCCTATGATGCCAACGAGGTAGCTACCAGGGTTGTAGGATAGCGATCTGCACTAGGCGGACGGCATGGCTGCATCTTTCCTGGTTGTCACCCTTGGCCCGATGTGGGTGATTAACTCCGCTCTTCTCCAGTAGGCCGAGATGGCGTTTGTTGGGGCAGCTTTCTTCCCCCTCCGGGGTCCCCGCTCACTCTCCCTACCTCAGGCCTCTCAGGCCCTGAAGGTTCTCCTCTTAGTGTGTCATCCACTGAGAGCTAAGGGACTTGTCCTTTAGGGTGTAAAAAGAAAACCCTCTTCGGGTTTAGCATCACTAATCGTGATGAATGAGAAGATTGACACAGATAAGATATGAAAATTACACCTACCGTAATTATGATCTTTCTGTATCTTCACCATTCATCATATTTGGTATCTGCCAGAGGTCATGACCCCGGGAGTGCTTTTTTTTTTTTTGGGTAGAGCTGACGTACCATCAGAACCGCCCAGGCTGATGTATTGCGTGGTGCTCGCAGGTTGGCTGTTAAGCGCTGTTGACTCTGCCTGCCTGCCAGTTCTGAGTCGCCGGAGAGGTAAAAGGAAGGGAGTGGAGGGTGGGACAAGAAGTCCAAGGGACAGGAAAAGGAAAAGATATAAAACTAAAAGAAATAACGACTGAGAGGACAAAAAGAGAGAATGTTAATTATACTAAGTATTTTTCGCTCATACGACAGCAGCTTTTAGCCGCTTAGTATTCATTTTATTTAACATTTTTAGTATTTTCTTATTCTATGAAGAAGAAAAGAACAAGAAAAGAAATTTCACCTACCATGAACGGAGTCGCCCTTAGATGGTAGCGTGATGGTGGAAGACTTCGCTTGAAAGTTTTTATGGCAGAGGGGCTGTGTCTGGTCCTCCGCCTTTGCTAATGGGTGGTCTGACTGTGGACAGTCCTGTGCTCGGGGGGGGAGGACAGTCCACCGTAGCACAAATCTGGTGGTTCCAGGGATGCCATGGGTGCCGGAGGTGACTGCAGGTGCTGCCGCAGGTGCCCTCGGGTGTCGCCCAGGATGACATAGGCACTGTTTGATACCATCCTGTGCCACGAGTGATGCTGGTGCCAGTTGGTGCTGTCCGGCAGAAGTAGTGCCGGATGTTTCCTTCTGCAGACCTCTTCTTCCTCAGAGCTTGTGGCTAGATGTTTTCCACAGAATGAAGTCCTGTTCTATGGATTATTTTTCCACAGATCTTGGTGAGTGGCAGTCTGCATGGGATCTTGTGACATCCAACGTTTTCTGCAGATGGAACTCCTCTGTGCTGTTCTGCCAGCTGAATCCCTCATTCCGCTCAGCACTTTCTCGGCTCCTTACATGGTGCCAAGCTCCTCGACACCCTTCCTGGTGATCGAGTCTCTAGTGGCTCTGACCTAGACCTCCCTTTAGGGGTTCTTCTAGGGTAGAAGTGCATCTGGATGAGTCTCTCCCTGTCCTACTTGTCGGTGATACAGCGGATGACTCATTTTATAGACTGGAGGGCAAGCCTTCTCTATCACCAGAGTCCATGATGTAAGATCTTTTCAGTTGTTCCTCAGTGGTGGGATCCACTATAGTATTTCAGACTGCGCCCATGGACCAAACACTTTGTGTCTAGACTCTTTTCAGTCGCCAGGACAAATGCACTCTGTGGAACATTCTAATTCAATGGTCGGGAGCCGTACAGGCTCTTCCGCTCCTTTGATAGGAGTATACAGCCCCTTTGTGATACTGCCCTTTCGGTGGCTTCATTGGCAACAGGTGGTTAACATCTCTTCAGCTGTGATTATTGGTCCAGTCATGACTTCAGTTATGGACGCTCAGGCTCCTCCTGCCCCTCAGATGGACGATATCTTCGTCATTTTTGTATCAAGCAATCTTTGCGAGATAGCAGCCTGAAAGCCTTGTCAGGCTCTAACTAATGGTAAAAAAAAAAGAAAAAATGATCACAGCACAGGGACTAGCCCAAAATTACCCAATACCATCCTTTTGGATCTGGCTAGGTTCCGCCTCAGCCCCTGAGGCGGTCGTCTCTAAACTACGGTGAAGAGTACCTGTCTTCTTCTGCCTCTAGGGGGAGTCCGATACAGCGGAGGTGTGGGTCATCTCTTTTCTCCAAGAGAGATTTCTCTTATTCAGAGATATTCCCTAGGTGGCTGCCCAGTCTGTTGGTTTCCCTTTTTTAATCAGGCCTTCTTCTCTTGATCAGAGCCTCACAGCAACAGAAATGACTCTCCAGCGAGTCAGAACTGAGGTTCCTAATTCCTTACTTGCTTCAAGTTAACAGACGGCGTGCTCCTTTCTTGACCGTAGGTCAAGTAAGTCTTTTTTTAGAGATGGCTTCTTGATATTCACACCTTTGGTTTCTGCACACTGGTTCCGTGCCAGTGGCTCACGAAGTTGCCCATTTCAAGCGGGTGACAAAACTGTGGTGATTGTTTTTCATCAGCAAGCAAACTAGAGTCCTTTCCTATTCCCTTTCAGGAAGGCCGGAGCGAGTGGTGCCTCACCGCATTGAGTCACTTCTGCTGTTATTCAGTCACTTTCAACAAATGGGTTAGCCCAAACTTGGTCCTGCTGCATCCCCCTTGATGCACATCTGCCTCTATTTGCCTTAGAAATCCAGACCCTGTTTTTTGTCAGAATGTTTTTCCGCAGTGGACACATCCTCCTGTACACTTTCCCTCTCTTCCCTTAATTCAGAGACTGCTACTACAGTTGTAGGCACACAGGGGCAGAATGATTCCTTTTGGAATAGGAAGTGGGTAGGATCTGGTTCTACTAGACCACCACAAGAGGCTTTTATGTCGTGCTTGGCCTCCCATCAGGAAGGTTTCAGTGACTAAGTGGAAACCATTCTTCTTGATGGGCTAACCCCACCTGGACCTCCTTTGCTCACCAAGTAAGGGGTTCAAGTGCTCCTGGATCTTTTGTCACAGGTCAGCCATACTTGGTAGTGGGGGTTTCCATCTGCGCTTTCTGGTCTATCCTGAACCAGTAGACTTTATCTCCAACTCTTTCAGTTCCTGAGGACCCTTTACGATAGATTAGTACATGTTTTTGATGCTATTAATTTTGTCATAGACCAAATTATGGGGCCAGGTTCTCGCCGCTCTCCTAGAGTGGTTGCGGCCTCCTGGCAGAGTTTCATTTTGTGTCCGTTGCAATTTTCTGCACAGTGGTGAGCCAGAACTCAAACTTCTCTTGTAAGCACTATGTTCTAGATGATCTTTCCAAGACAGCTCTTTTTATTGGCAGGACAGTCCTTGGCCATCCTTTCTGAGTGAGCCCTATCTCCTACCACACTACTCAGGGTTGTTGGTTTTAGCTATACTCTTCCACAGTGTGAATGAGTGGTGGAGACTTGTCCAGGAAGATATGGAAATTAAGTACTTACTGTAATTGTTGATCTTCTTGGACACAGTCTCCATCACTCATTCACACGCCCACCCTCCATCCCCTGTGCTCACTCATTTTCTTTCCTGTTCCTGTGGTTCAGGCTGTGAAGACATTGTTCTTTGACCCTTATTGCAAGGGCCATATGGGCCTTCTTAGGCCCAGAAAGTCAGGATAAGTTACTTTCATTAGTTATGCTGCACCTCCTCGGTCGAAAAGGTACTGAGGCGGTTGGAGGGTTGATGCCGAGATAGCCTACACAGGCGCAAGCTAGTTTTGTGGTGCCGCGCATGTGTGGTCCTGTCTTGGCAGCGACCCTTCAGAAAATGTTTGGCTCTCATTTGGTCCTAGCACCTCTGGCGCTATTCCACTAGTGTGAATGAGTTGGAGACTGTGTCCAAGAAGATTAACAATTACGGTAAGTACGTAATTTCCATATTTTATAAGTATTAGCCCGCTTTCATTAAGTGTACCTTCATGGTTAGAGACAATCAAATGTTCCATTTCTTGTGTGTGTTTTTGTTAAAAAATCAAGAATCACATCATTCTGTAAGTGAGATGTGGCTTTTATACTTTGCAAACTCTACATTTACATTAAATTGTATAACCATATCTTCCTTCCCGCATAGAAATGAAGAATTTGTTTGCAGATAAGGACCACTTGGCCTACCCAGTCTGTCCTTTTTCCCTACCTGTAGCATTACCACAGACCCTAGTTGATCTCTGCCCCCCAATTCCCTTAGGCCTATTCCGTACATTCTTGAACCCCCACCACATTTGCTGGAAGTCTATTCCGGGACTCCAACACTCATTCTATGAAGAAGTACGCCCCACACACTTCACTGCAGTACCAAATATGCTAGGCTTCCTATGGGAGTACTGTACTGAGGGTGGAGTGTATCTGTCAGCGATCTTGCACAGAGCCAAAGTTGAGAGCGATGACCTTTCAGAACGCAGTGGCAAGCTGAATGCATGGTTTCTCTATTTGGCCTACCCTTTCAGGTGACTTCCATCATTAATTTCTCTTTGACCCTTTTCTTTTTCAGTAAGCATATAATTTATTAAATGTTAATAAAATATACTGTGCAAGATATGTGATCTCATTTGTGTGTCCTGCATGTACAATCCATACATACATCACCAAAACTGTATGTGAGTGTGGGTTTCTCAAAGATCAAAATAGTTCCTCTAAATTTATTGAATGCTTTCATTATTTAAAACTCTTTCCCTAAACCATATGTTAAGGGCATTGGCAGAATTAAATAATCCAGTGGGGGTAATACTGGAGGTAGATGCTCTTCAAGATACCAAACCCAGTAACTGGCTGATCCTGTTAGCTTAATGGGGGGAATAAAGGGTTAAGTACCAGTCTGTCTTCCCTTTGAAAATATTTTGTATACCATAAATTGTACGTGATGATGAGATGATGTCCCAAAGTGGTCAGTTTTATTGATACCTGATTTAGTAAAAGTGGAGAGGAGTGTGGGCATGTGCACGGATTACAGCCTTTGACAGCAGGTTTAACCTGATCACTATGCAGTGCATAACCTGCTAATGATGAAGCGGGCACATTCTTGCCTGGCAAAATGCTGCAGAAAATCTTTTCTGCTCATCTTTAAGTCTGTAGCCAAATTTGCTGTGCTTAATTGTTAGAACTGCATGAATTAAATAAACCAGAGTGGACTCTCCAATTGTCGTGGTAGCCTCAAGTCTCATCAGTTTGTCAGAAATGTGGTCACAGATTTAAAAAAAAAATGACTATCAAAATCACGGACTTCTGAATATGAATATAGTGAACTGGTGGTAGAGGCAGCATATGTTATCCAAGTAAGGTCTGGAAGCTCAAGCTTGCTCGCATACATTTTGGCTTTTTTAAAGCGCTAACACCTTGGGAAACTGAATAAACCTAAATTTCAATTTATATTTTGTACACATTCTGTGATCAACTTTCATTTTCTTTTAACGTTAGCACAGAAACAAGATAACTGTCTGTTAGATTTCATATTTGCTGGCTGCTTGTTTATACCTCATATCACAGTCTTGCTTGTGATGTAGGCTGTTGCTGTGGAAATGACTATGATGTTGTGAGTAAGGGGTCACGATGATGTGTAGCCAGAGCAGATGAAGTCTTAAACAGATATCCTAGTTCCAGGTAAATATACCAAGTTAAATAGAAAAAGTGGAAGCCGAATAAAGAAAGTGAAATATAAGCAGAACAGTCTAAAGTTTTGTTTTTTTTAAGTTTCGAGATGGCAGGCCCTTAAAGAGGTGAAAAGCTGAGTTACTAGGTACCTGTATCTGCTTCTGTGCCCATGTTAGGATTTTAATCAATCGGAGTACAACTTTGAGCTAAAAGCTCATTTACAAAGGTTCCTCAAACAATGATGGTTGTTGCATAGCATAAACAGGTAGAGTACATTTAGCAGATCCAATGGAGCCTTGTCACAAGAGTTACGGGAAAATACAACAATGGTGAAATTGTAGCCAGGGTTGTGCTACTGTAGGATGGAAAAAATTAAACTGAGACTTATGTGAAATATGACCTGCCACACAAAACACACTTGGTACAGCATATAAATGTCTGCAGTGAAGATGCTTCTTGCATTGCTTATTGCTCAGACTTAGTTTCTTTGAGAAATAGGCAGGGACTGTTCATATCACATTCCACACTATGAACTTTCAATAGATCCAAATGTTGAGATAGCAGTTGCTGGTGTTTTATAATGTTAAAATATATATTAAATGTTTGTTTACCCTACACTGTGAAGATGTTGTTTTTTATTCACCTACTGCATTAAGCTCAAAATTTGAATACTCTTGAAAATGTTTGTGCTGTATCTTAAATTGAAAGGTGGCATCACAGTGTTAAAAATGGAGTCAGGTTGATGCAGTTGTGCTGCCATGCAAGGTTCAGTCATATTTCTGTGGTTCCTCAGGCCACTGGAGCTGGAGTAGCTTCACTGAGATCCAGGAAGGGTTGGCATTACAGCCCTTTGCTAAAGTATTCCTCTCAGGCCATATTTAGTGGCCCTAATGTATACATGAAAACACATGCTTGCTGAGACTCTGGGTCAAGATGAACACAACAGCTTGGAGGACATTGAGAGGGATGGAAACATACTGGGGAACTATACCTCTCCCCCCCCACACACAACTTAACCCTATATCCCGAGTCATAGTTGGGGAGTTACTACCCAACCCCAGGATATACTTCTTGGCTGATAAGTGGCAAAGTGGGGGCAGCCCATCCTGGGGGAAAAAAACACTAAAAAGATCATCTGTGGGGGCCATCAAAATAGCACAATGGCCGGGGAGCCATCTGCTTTGATGACTGTCTAGATTTGTGCACGGACTCTTGAATGCTACTGTAGGTAGGATGAAGGTGACATTCTTCTCAAGGTTGATGTTCTAGCTAGAGTCTGTGTGCAGTTGCTCCCTGGTGACAGAAATAGAAAGGATTGAGACACCTAGCCTAGCTATCAAGTGGAGAGGTGCTCAACAGCACTTCACTAGCATGCCATTGCATGCAGATGTATTGGGTTAATGTGCTTGTGCTTGAAGGTGATGAGATACAATGGTGAGGGTTCTGGTATGTCTGGGTTCACTGTCAATGACACCACCACACTTCCAATTCATGCTACTGCAAGAGCAGCATCTCTCAGCCCACCCATTAGATGTGACAGCATCCTTGGGGATGCTGTCTAGCCCTTCATGCTGGTCTCCTATGCTGTTCTTTACCACTTAGAATGAGCAAAGCTGTCCCTAGGACCAGCATTTTTAGTATCAAGCTCTTCCATTCTGATTAACCTTGGCTATGAAGGTATTCCCCAAAATCTTGATCATAAATGTCATTCTCCAAATGGAGAGACACTGTGTACTCGTACCTAGATCTGATAAAAACTGCAATGAGGCTCTGGTGCATCCAACAATACAGAGAACATAGCAAGTTCTCCAGGATTACAGATGGACAGTGAACCATGAGAAAGTTCTTACCATTCCTCTTAAAGCCTGGTGCATGTGGATGCAAATTTTTATATATTGTAGGAGATCTACCTCTTAAGGAAAAGAATACTTAGTGGAAGGCTGCATATGAAGCCACTAAAGGTCCACCTCCTTGGTCAGTGGTCACCAGTTTTGGAATAGTCCATGTTCTGATTTCAGAAACTGTACCACTCCTGAAATTGTGGGGGATCCCTGGCATCTCGTAAAGGGGCTCCACCAACCCTTCAGAAAAGTCCTAACCACAAATGCTAGCCTAATGGACTGGAGGGGAAGGGGGCAGCCATGGAACAGATATTTGTAAGTCTGGATGCACAGCACAGTAGCCGAGATTTACATAAACAGGATGGTAAAGGAAGTAAAACCATGTTGACCAAGGCTTATAAAGTACTGAGATGGATGTTTGAACTGTGGCCCATCTCTGTGACCCACGTAGTGGATGAAACAGAAACTGCAGGGTGACTCTGAACTGCATTGTGTCCATCCAGTGGTCGCTAAATAAGACAGTATTTCAGTATCTGTGCCTGACTTTCAGAAAACCTGGCATTGATCTGTTTGCCTCCAGGCTGAATACTCCACTTCCAGGTTCTTTAGCAGGTACTGACCAAAGATGGAGGCCTTAGATGCACTGTCCTTACCTTGAATTTCCAAAGAGCTTACCTCTTTCCTCCATTCTTCCCAAGAAAGATTCAGGTATTAGCTGGTTTGTTTCTTCTTAGTCCTTGAGTGGTGCAGTAGGTCCTCCAGTAGGCTTCTGGCCCAGATTTCTGCTCTAGAAGCCATCTTCGGCGCTTTGGAGAGGTTATGCTTTTGTCTCATCCCAGTGTCCACATGATCAGCAACTTCAGACCAGTGTGTGTATGTGTGTTTCTCCAGTTGTGCCATGGTACCTGAATATGGTCCTCAATGCATTATGCAAACTGCCTTTCAAGCTGTCTCGTATCTTGGAGGGATACCTATCAATTAAAGTGTACCTAACTCCCTATTTTTTGTCATGAAGCATTATTTTAAATGTATCCCAGGATGATGTAGCATAGAGACCGCCCTGTTACATAATGTGCCTCAAAGGCTGGGTGATTAAATGCTGTTTTGCTACATTAAAAAATGTAAAAGGAATAGCAAAGGCACTGCAAGTATATTCAGAATTGCATTTTAATCCAATCAGTGTGAAAAAATTGCAGTCACCCAGCAGTACAGGGAACGAAACCTCTACTAGTTTTGCACTGCGCGCATCAGGAGGATGGTCTACCACACTGCATGCCTTTTAAAAAAGCTTACAATTAAAGCAATAGCACCCAAAATGGAATGCTTATAATGCATCATAATACAAACAAACAACCCTTCAGTGAACAGAATAATGAATAAACCTTATAAACCAAAAACATTCCATATATAAATCTAACAAAAACTTTAATGCACATTACAATTAAAACAGATGTATTATATCTGACATACAAATATACTGCTATTATTTCACAAATTGAATTATGTTTATGCTTCTTTAAACTTTTTTAAAACCTGGTCTACTTATCATTAACCATATCATTAGTCATCATAACCAGGTAAATCTCTAAACTTACTAGCAGTAGCCCATTATGTTGTATTTTTGTTGCTTAAAAATAATTTTCTGGCAGTGTATATGTAAAAACCTGTGGACGGTGCTAGGACAATGTCTGGCATCCTTGCCTGATCCAGAGGCAACCAGGCAGGCCATTAGCCTTTCTGCATGCTGTCTGGAGCTAGCGAGACACCAAGCAAGGGCATCTTATGATGCCAGTGAGGTGGCTTCCAGACTGGCGAGGTAATGACTATCTTGGCATTGACCTCCAACCGCTTCAATTCCTTTTTCCTGCTGTCGAGTGCCCAGTGACAACGTTGCTCACCCGCTGGGAGTTAAACTTTACTAGCAGCAATAGCTCAGTTTATTGTTTTGTAGTTTTATTTTGAATCAGTACAGATTATATATTCTATATTTAAATTGTTCATCAAAAGTCTTCAGCCCTTCATTGATGGAGTCGACCATGATGCGGTCAGGTAATGTAGGGAGACTTCGTATGAAAACTGTTCAGTCAGCCGGGCCGGGTCCAGTCCGCCACTTCTCCTCGAAATAAATAACGGATGGTCCAATGCTCAAGGGGATGGGTGGTCCCCAAAAGCATAAAAGAAATGTTCCCATTCTCAGTGCCATTCAGCCTCGAGTTTCTCTCGACATATAGGTGAGAGGAAAACCCATCACTTGAGGTCACTCTCTGGTATGTCTGCACGTAGACGGTTGGTTGTGGGGGCCAGGCACCGGTCTTCACCTCTATCGGAGTCACCGGTTTCTGTCTCCAATGGCCAACCTCTTCGACATCGGAGCCCCTCTCCACCTTCCTGAGGAACTTCTGATGAGCAGTTTCACTGGTGGGCTGCTCTTATGGAGCAGTGGGCTCGGAGGTTGGTCCAGTTGCCTGAGACGGTCACTTCAATACTGGATCCTTCAGGCTATTTGGCTCCTGAGGGACAGGTAGGGCAGTTGGGCCTTCCTAGTCACATGGCGCCTTCTTCAGGGCCGTCAACTCTGCTTTCTGGTGTTTATCCCCCTCACATGGCTGCAGCACAGGGGTCCACACCGATGCCTCTATCTCCTGCCATTTTTTCTTCAAATCACAGTTTTCTGACCTCTGGGACACTCTTGGCACCATCCGTGGCTCTGCAGGCACATTCAGCACTGAGCACGGTGCTGTGGGCCCTGTTGGCACCATGTGCGGTACTGGGGGCTCTGTCAATGCCATGCACAGCACTGGGGGCTCTGTCGGTGCCGTGCGCACTGTCGGTGCCATGTGCGGCACCGGGGGCACTGTCGGTGTCGTGTGTGCTGTCCGGCACCACTTAGGCAGGCACCTCCCTCCTTGTTCTCGGCGCAGTTTTCTTCAGCGCCGGGAGCTGGTGTGGCACCTACCAGTCTTCAGGGCTTTTTGACTTCGATTCTTTCTTTTTCTGTTCTTCCTCCTGATTTTCACTCCTTTCCTGTCTATGCAGTCCCCCTGGACTGTCAGGAGATGATTTTGAGCTTGACCCAGATCTTCGCCTGGGTGATGATGTTGATGATACTGCCCTTGGAGGAGGGATCAGTCCTTGGCAGAGCCTGTGGTAGAAGACCTCTCCTTTAAGTCTCTGCTCAAAAATGTTAATACTTCTTTCTCTCAAGCTTCAGAAATTGATTCTGGGAAGCTTTTAGACTCAATATCTTCATGTCCCAGAGATCTCTATGGATTTAACACCTCTGGTACAGCCCTCTTTTGAGACCCTCTCACAGATGGTATGGAAGAATCCATCTCTCATTCCTTCCGTGGCTAAGTCCATCAATAGGAAGTATGCTTCTCCCAAGGATGGTTCTATTTTGGCCTCATAAGCCTTTGCTGATGCCATTGTGATTTTGGCAGAGAATGATAAGGCCATCCTTCCTCAAGGATCTATGGCCCGACCAATAAAGAATCACGTAAGATAGACACCTTGGGTAAGAGAGTCTTTGCTGCCTCAACCCTGGGGATGCGCATTGCCAGCTACCAGGGCTATTTTTCTCAATATGAGTATGTACTTTGGCATTCCCTCAAAGAAATGGTGGAAGCTCTGCCCAAATCGGAAGCTAGCTCAGAGTTGCTTCACACCATATCTAGGGATATCGAATCCAATAACCAACAGGTTAAAGCTGTAATGGATGCTTTTGATACCGCCTCCTGGGCAGCAGCTGGCATCTGCACACGCTGCCACTCTTTGCTACATACTTCAGGCTTCGCCACCGATGCCCAGCAGCAAGTTATGTCCTTGCCCTTTGATGTATGTATCTGTCTGGGCTTCAGGTGGAGCAAGCTCTGGAGGTCACGCAGAAGACTAGGTCTGCTATTAAGACGGCTAGAACTACACCCACTCCCTCCAGAGGAGGTATGAACAAGCATCAGTTTCACAACCATCAGTCCTTTTGGGGCAGAGGCAGGGGAGGTTTTAACAAAAACCACAACCTTCAGCCACAAAAGAAAGCGCAGCAGAAGGCACAAGGCCCCAAAGCACCCAGTGCCACCTTCTGAGTTTCTGACCCAGGTCCCACCTCAGCTGACCAAGGGGGACTCCTCAGTGGTGGGAGGACATCTGACTCAGTTCTACAATCAGTAGAAATCTATAAGATCAGATAAATGGGTCCTCCAGATAATCCGTGAGGGTATCTCTCAATCTTCGAAACCCTCTGGATCATCCTCCCAAATGACAGCCCAGGCAGTTGGCAATACAGACAGACCTTCTTGCTTCTGAGGTACAAGGCCTTCTGAAAACAGGGCAGTAAAATAGTTCTGCTGGATCAACAAAACACAGGTTTCTACTCACCTTACTTTCTGGTTCCAAAGACAACTGGCGCCATGCACCCCATTTTGAATCTCAGAAAACTGAACAAGTTTCTTCACAAGGAGAAGTTCAAGCTGATATCACTAGGTACCCTGCTACCTTTGCTTCACTGTCACGATTGGCTAGCCTCTCTGGACATGCAGGATGCCTACCAACATATTCTCATACACCCAAAGCACCACAAATACCTAAGGTTCGTGGTGTTGGGTCTACACTATCAGTTCAGAGTCCTGCCCTTTGGGCTATCCTCAGCACCTTGAGTTTTTACAAAGTGTTGTGCAATTCTCATGGTGCACCTCAGGAAAATTGGAATACAAGTGTTTCCATAACTGGACGACTGGCTCCTAGCAAGTCCCTCCAGGTAAGAGACTCTGGAGGCTGTGACCATGGTCTAAGACTTCCTCACGTCCATGGGAGTCCTGCTGAATCTCAACAAGTCACAGTTGCAGCCCTCTCAGAAGCTCCTCTTCATAGGAACTCTTTGGGACACCTCCTATGCAAAGACTTTTCTTCCGGAGGACAGGAGGAGTGGTATCCTACAGATAGCCCGATACATCAGAGAACGCAGCTTGGTTCAAGCTGTCTTGATACAATGGATGCTGGGCCTCATGGCATCCTCAGTGTTCACTGTATCCTTAGCTTGTCTCCACATGAGAACCTCCCAGTGGATGCTCAGTACTCAGTGGTCCCCAACCACTCACCCTCAGTCCTTTCTCATAAAGGTGACAGAACCTCTGAAGAGGTTGCTTGCCTCATGGTCTCAGGAGGACAATCTTCTGGAAGGATACCCCTTTGCCCCTCTGGATCATCAGATCTCAATTACCACAGACGTGTCCCTGATGGGCTGGGGAGCCCACTGCCAGGATCTCCATACCCAGGGTACGTGGACTCAGGATGAGTCAGAACTCCACATAAACATCCTGGAAATGAGAGCCGTCCTCTATGCAGTCCGAGCCTTGAAGTACATACTCTGTCACAAGAACATTCTCCTTCAAACGGACAACAAGCAGTGATGTACTACATCAACAAACAGGGCGGCGCACACTCTTACCCATTATGTAGGAAAGCTATGAGAGTATGGGAGCGGTGCCTGGAACACAAGGTTTTGATTCAGGTGGTTTAACTGCCAGGAGTTCAAAACAAGCTGGCAGACCATCTCAGCAGAACAGAGATGGATCGTCACGAGTGGTCTCTCGACTCCACTATCATTCAGTGACTCTTCAAAGAGTGGGGAACTCCAGACCTGGACCTTTTTGCACCCCCACTCAATGCAAAACTGCCTCTCTTCTGCTCCAGAATTCCAGGACCTGGCATTTTTTGTTAGGATGCATTCAGGCTGCGGTGGACAAGATGCTTTCTATGCGGCTTTCTGCCCCTACCGCTAATTCAGAGGGTACTTCTCAAATTGGAGTCTTGAGGCAGAATGATTCTCATTGCTCCCTTCTGGTATCAGCAAATATGGTTTCCACTGCTCAACAGTCTATTAGAACCCCCGAAGGCGCTTCCCTTCAGGACCGAACCTTCTGACCCAGGGTCCTGTGGTCCATCCAGTCTGAGGTCACTTCACCTTCACCCTTGGCTCCTGAGAGATAGAGTGAATAGATTCAATGTTTCTCAGAGTTTCAGATATTCTTTTGGCTGTGTGTAAGCCGCCACTAGGAAAACCTACACAGCCCAGTGGAAGCATTTCTCTATCTGGTGTGCAAAATCATCTTGGAACCCTTTTTCCTCCACCTGAATAAGGTATTAGAGTATCTTTTACACCTCTCAAATTCAGGTCTGCAGTACTCACAGTCAAAGTTCCTTTGTGCCATTTCGGCATATCATGAGCTGGTACTTTCCATGTCACTGGCAGAGTTTCCTGTGGTTAAGAGGTTTCTTAGAAGTATTCTACATACTAGACCTCCTATCAGACATCCAGTCACAGCCTGGGACATTAACCTTGTGCTATACATGCTCATCAGTAAACCTTTCGAGCCTCTAGCTACTTGCAACTTGAAGTTCCTCATTTGGAAAATGGCCTTCCTGGTGGCCATTACTTAGGCCCGTAGATTTTCCGAAATACATGCATTGGTCACAGACCCCCCCTCCCGTACACTGTATTTCACTAGGGCAAAGTAATTCTTAGGACTCATCCTAAGTTTCTCCCTAAGGTTGTCTCGGAATTCCATCTAAATCAACCTTTGGTCCTTCCTACCTATTTTGTGAATTTCCAGAATGAAGGGGAGCGTACTCTTCATTCTCTGGATGTTAAGAGAGCATTGTGGTTCTATCTAGATAGAACAAAAGAAATGTGCAAGGCTCAACAACTATTTGTTTCCTTCAGTGAGACCGGCTGGGTCAACCTGTCACTATCAGATGTATTTTAGTGTGGCTGGTGGCTTGCCTTCACCGCTGCTATTCTATGGCGCGGGTCAAGCTGGAAGTCAGAGTGTCGTTCACTCTACCAGAGCAGTCGTGGTATCTCTGGTGGAACTCCACAACGTGCCCATCTCAGATATTTGCAATGCAGCCACTTGGAGCTCCGCATACTTTTGTTGAGCACTATGCCTTGGATGTCCATGCCAGATAACATCTGTTGTTTGGCAGGACCATTCTTAATGGACTTCTGTCTTAAGTATGTGAGCTCCTTATCTCCTGCTGCCCATCTTGGGGTTTATTTAGCTCAGTACTGTCCCATTAGTGTGAATGAGTGGTGGAGACTTTATGTCCAGGAAGATATGGAATTGTGTACCTACTGTAATTCTTGATCTTCTTGGGCCAGTCTCTGCCACTCGTTCATGTGTCCACCCACCATCCCACAAGCTCACTTTCTGTTTTTGGTCTTCACTTCCTCAATGGCTGAGCTGTGAAGACTTTATTGTTGACCCTTCTTACAGGGTCATTTGAACTATCTTATGTCCGATTTTTAGTTTAGTCCCTCTTGGTTAGTTATGCTGCATCTCCTCAGAAAAAAGTATTGAGGCGGTTGGAGGTCGGCGCTGAGATAGTCATTACTACAGTCGAGGCTCCAGTGCCTCCTCATGGCTCCATCTTGGGCGCCGCCCTCTTGAAAAGTTTGCTTCATTGGGTCCTAGTGCTTCTGGCGAACTCCCCATTAATGTGAATCAGTGGTGGAGACTTCGTCCAAGAAGATCAAGAATTACGTTAGGTACGTAATTTCCATCTCTTCTCAGTTTTAGTGTTTAAAGCTAGAGTTTATTTTATATCAGTTTATTTTGCTAACATATGTCAGTCTCTCACAGCCATACTGAGTCTACATTCAACTGTCATAGAGGATGATGGTAGGAGCCTTCTCAGGCAAACTGCTCCAGCAGTGAGGCCATGTCCACTCCACTTTTCCCATCGGGAAGTGTTCTGACAATGGCGGTCCAGTGTTCGAAAAACAGTCCTTCTGGAAGCACAAAAGAAGTGGGCCCAATCCTGGTTGGGTTCTCAGTGCCACTCGACCCTTGAGTTCTAACTCTTCCCATCAGAAGGGAAGAAATGGTACCCCTCAGATGGCCCTCTGTGAGGTCTGCTGCAAGATCCTTGGTCTATACTGGATGCTGGTGCTGCGGGCATCACTGGGGCCTCTAGTACTAGGAAATCGAGGTCTTGGGCCTGAAGCCCCTCTCTGTCTGTAAGTAGGGACTCCAGTGGGTAGTTCCACCACTGGGTAGCTCTTAGGGCACAGTTGGTGCAGCATCTGGCTTGTTTGTCTCTGCTAGCAGCACCAGTCCCTGGCCTTCTGGTCAGTAGAACTGAAGCCGCAAGTACAGCCTTCAAGCCGGTAGAGCATTTGACTCCAGCAACAGCTTCTAGGCCTTGCCAGTGACTATGCCATTGACTCCTGTCTCACTGGACGCAGCCCCATTCAGTGTCATTGTGATACTGGCGCAGTACCATTGCCAGTCACTTTGGTGCTGGCTGTATCATTGGCAGCAGGTTTAGGCCTTTCTGGGCCTGGCTCTGCACCAGTTCCAGTGCCAGTTCTGGTGCCACTCGTGCCAGCACTGGATTCAGTTCCAGTTACAGGCTGCCTCTGGCACTAGCCATTCTTTCCTTGGGACCAGTGTCACTAGTGTTGCCAATGCCATGTTCTGGATTGGAGGACCTACAATCCCCATGACTCTCCCTACAGGGAGGATGTGGAAGGCGATGATTCTGACCCCAATCTCATCATTTCTGAGGGTGGTGATGAAGACTCTTTAGCCTGGAATCTTTGGACGTGGTATTTCTTCTGTTCCACAGGAGGATCTCACTTTCCATGCTTTGCTCAGGAATATGCATTCTGCACTTGATTTTGAGCCTTCACCCACTAATGCAGGTAAACGTCTCCATCTGCAGTGGTTAAATATTTCTACCATGCCAGCTAATTCAGTTCTCATATTCTGCCCGCATTTGAAACCTTTTTTGCTGCTGTCTGGAATAGAAATAAAGAAACATAGTTTGACAACAGATAAGGATCGCTTGGCCCACCTAGTCTGCCCATTTTCCCTACCTACTGTAACACTGCAGACCCTAATTGACCCTCTGGCTTTACCTCCCCCTTTCCCTACCATTAAGATTCCCTTTTGCCTATCCCATGCCTTCTTGAATCCCATTGCAGTTTTTGCCCCCACCACTTCTGCTGGGAAGCTGTTCCAGGTATCCACCACTCTTTCTGTGAAGAAGTACTTCCTTACGTCTCCCCCGAGTCTGCCCCTTCCAGCTTCATAGCATGACCCCTTGTTCTTCAGTATCTTTTACTCTGAAAAAGACTTCCTTCTTGAACCTTATTTATACCCTCGAGGTATTTGAAAATCTGTCATATCCCCTGTCTCCTTTCCTCCAGGGTATACATATAGAGATCCTTCAATCTCTCTTCATAGAGCTTTTGATGCAGACACTGCAGCAGTTTAGTTGCTGTCCTCTGGACCGCCTTAGCTCTATGTTCTTCCTGAGATGTGGTCTTCAGAACCGGACGCAGTACTCTAGCTAAGGCCTTACCAGTGTTTTATTCAGCGGTATCACCACCTCCCTCTTTCTGCTGGTGACACCCCTCCCTATGCACCCTAGTATCCCACTGGCTCTCCCAACTGCCTTGTCACACTGGTCACTTTTAGGTCATCAGATATGATTACCCCCAGGTCTCTTTCCTGTTTGTCGATCGCCAGTACCACGCCCCATTATATACCCTTCCCCTGGGTTTCTGCACCCCCAGTGCCTGGTTTTGTACTTCTTTGCATTGATACTTAGTTGCCACACTCTTGACCACTCCTCAAGCTTTCTTAGATCCCTCTTCAGTTTTACACCCCCCCCCGGAGTGTCACCCGTCTTGCAGATCTTAATGTCATCAGCAAAAAGGCATGCCTTTACTTTTAGTCCCTCTGCAACATCGCTAATAAAGGCATTAAAGAAGACCGGTCACAGTACTGGTCGTTGTGGCACCCCACTGGTCACCCTCTCTTCCTTGGAGCGAGCTCTGTTTACCACCACCCCCCTCTATCTCCTATCCCCCAACCAATATCTTATTCAGTTTAACATCTTTGGACCCACTCCTAGGCTATCCAGCTTATTTATAAGTCTCTGACATGGAACAGTGTCGAACGTCTTACTGAAATCTAGGTAGGCCACATTCACTGCTCCACTCTGCTCCACTTCCCTGGTCACCCAGTCAAAGAAATCTATTAGATTTGTTTGACATGACCTCTCCCTTGGAATCAATGCTACTTCAGATCTTGTAAGCTACTGGATTCAAGATATTCCACAATCTTTCCTCAGCAGTGATTCCATTTATTTCCATACCACCAAAGTCAGACTGACTGGTCTGTCATTGCCAGCCTCATCTTTGCTACCACTTTTGTAAAGTGGGACTACATCAGCCCTCCTCCAGTCCTCTGGTACCACTCTCCCATCTCCAGTGGGTGGTAGAACAGGACTGTCAGAGGTTAAACTAGCACCTCTCTGAACTCCCCAGTATCCTTGGTTGATTCTGTGTGGCCCTATTACCTTGTCCACTTTCAAATGTTTGCATTCCTTTGGACCCTCTCCACTGTAAATGGACTAGTGTCCACCTCCTACCATCGATACTCTGACCTTTATCTGTGGACCATCACCTCCCCTTCCTCTGTGAACACTGAACAAGTATTTTTTCAGGATAATACAAAGTCACATGCCCCCACAATGCAAAGCATCATGGGCTGCATATGCAAATCACCACAGAATGTTATGCTGGTCAACTTTAAGCAGAATTGCATGGTGCCGAAGGCCCTCTCACACAGTTTGCAAGGTGCTAACGAAGCACCCTTTGCAGAGCTGTCGTGCTGTCTCATCTGGTCTATGAGAATGAGACCACTCTTTATTCTGTGGTATTCATATGCAACCCATAAATGACTGACATGTGTTTTGTTGAAACTAGCTTCCAGCCAAATGCCCTTTGGGGTAACCCTTGCCTCAGTGTTTACGCACAGAGGTTCTTTGTCTTTATTTTTTCAGGATGACTGCTTTTCTCTTGTCCCTTCCACACACACCACTTTCCATCCTTAGCCTTACAACCTCTTGTGATCTTTCTCCTTTCGCTTACATACCTGAAAAATGTTTTGTCCCTACTTTTACTGCTAAACCTGCTTTTTCCTTCTGGCTGCAAGCAGATGATAAGAAATACACTGCCCCTGAGGATAGAGCAGTGCGTGTTTCTCAAGTTACAGCTGATGCTATTGTTACTCTCACTGAGAAGGACAAAGCCATTCTTCCTTGAGGTCACTGTGCACTCTGTTAGCAAGGAGTCACACAAGACTGACACTGTGGGCAACCAGGCTTTCTCATCAGCTACCCTTAGCATGTGCATTTCTAACTACCAAGGATAGTTTTCCAAATATGGGTATACCCTTTAGTCTCTGGCAGGATCCTGCTAGATTCTGAAACTAAGCAAAAGATTCTGCTGACAGCCATACATGGAACTGAGTCTAATGGTGATCAGCTCAAAGTTACTATGGATGCCTTTGATACTGCCACCCACTCTGCCGCTACAGGCATCTGTATCAGAAGGCATTCATGGCGATGTACTGCTACCTTTTCTCAGAATGTCCAACAACAGGTTATGAACGTCCGCTTGATGGTACTCATCTCTTGAGAGGTGTCTCAGAAACTAGAATGACCCTTAAGACTTCCAGGCCAGTTCCTGCTAACCTCTGGGGGATGTGGTTTCTTTCAGAACCAGCAGTCCTTTCATGGGAAAGGAAGGGAGTCCAAAACAAATCTTAGCCTCTCCGGCCTCACAAGAAGGAGCAGCCAAAGGTACAGATACCAGAAGCACCAAGTACTACCCTCTGAAGTTTGGCCCGGTCCTGCCTCAGTCTGCGAGACAGACCTCTCTTCCCCAGTGTGGGGAGGGACCCTTACCCAGTTTTACTGTTAATTGGAGACTATCACACTGGACAAGTGGGTCCTTAGGGTCATCCATTAGGACACTCCTGGACTTCACAGATCTTATTCTGACTATTCACTCAGAAGGCAGCCCTCGAGCAGCCTAGAACTTCTGGCACAGGAGATTGTGGGCCTTCTGAGCAACTGGGCAGTGTGAATAGTGCCAGAGTCAGAACAAAACACAGGCTTCTACTCCCACTACTTCCTAGTACAAAAGAAATAAGGGGACATGTGCCCCATTCTCGACCTCAGAAACCTGAACAAGTTCATGGATTGAAAAAAATTCAAAATGATTTATCTGGGGTCCCTGCTTCTTTCCTGAAACTGCAGGATTAGTTAGCTTCCCTGGATATTTATTTATTTATTTAAAGTGTTTTACCAGGAAGGCGTACTAAGTGGACTACTGCTCAATTCCAGATGCAACCTGGGGGTGGGGAGCAAGGGAGTCTGTCACAGAATAAAATACATTAGCAATGTCTAAATACAGCACAGTTTGTACAAAAAATACAGCAGGAGAATTAGATGCAATCAGTCTACTGTAATGACAATGAAATTGTGGGAGATGCAGTCAGGTATGAGAGCAAGGGAGATAGCACAAAATATAAAACATCAGCATGTAACACATCAATAATGCATAGGTGCAGCACTTAATACAGAGATGTGGGCTGGCCCAGTGGTGCTGAGGGTTGAGGCGCTGGATGCCACACCTTGCACCGCGCCGGCGACCCGGGTTCAGGAACGAGCCTGGGCCACCGGGGGTTGGCAGGGGAAGAAGAAGATTGAGCATCCGGAGGACTGCTCTCTTCTTCTGGGGTGGGTACAGGGGAATCCTCGCTGAGCTGCGGCACCTAGCAGGGCTGGGCGACTCACCCAGTAGTGAGGATCAAGCAGTTGGGGACTGTGTCGCAGGCTGTCTGTGAGAGTGGTCCCATGCTGATACCATTGCACGCTGCACCAGGGGGGAGTAACAAGTGAAATCCCCCTCTCTGCTGATAGGCGAAGGTGGGGCCAGTGGCAACGGCCCTACGCCCAGCACCGGGTTCCCAAGAAGCTTGCTGCAGTTCCTCCTAAGCGTAGTCACGCCCGCCAACATTATAGATAGAGTGCCTTCCTCGGGGGACTCAGAACCGAGGGGTTAGGGCAGTGCTGTGTGGATGCAGGGTGCCCCCCAACCAGAGTCAGAGCGACCGGAACTTCAGGCGGGTGAGTAGAGCCAATAGCCAAGTGTCCATGCCGGAGAATAGTCAGTGGCAAGAGGGTGATAAAAAGAGTTCGGAAAAAAAAATACAGAGATGCAGCAGGATATAGTTTCAAAAATAGCCTACTACGAAGACAATGGACTTTGGGGATACAGCCAGGTGGAATGAATACATCTGGTTCATACTGCTGGACCTAAGTAGCACACCGACAACGGGGGCTGCGGTCCCTGCCTAGTCAGGATGTGAGACTCCAATCCAGGTACACGCACAGGAGGTGCAGAAATGGGCTTTGAGGAGAGAGCTGAGTTGGTATGCCGTATGGCCAGTGGGAGATTATTCCACAGTCTAGACATGCAATATGAGAATGCTGCCTGACCCACAGAGGTGGCCATGCATGGGACCAGGAATGGATGTCGAAGTTTCTGAGGGAGTGTGAAGGTGGGGAGGTGACAACAGGACACAAGAGGTACAGGGGCAGGGGCTGGGTCCAGAACGTGGCTGTGAGCATGGCACAGTGGGACAGTCGCCTATCCTGCAGCGAGGGGAGATGCAAGGCCTGATAGAGGATGCAGTGGTGTGTGGTAGGAGAACAGTCAAGGGAAAAATGACAGAAGGAGTGGAAAAGGGTGTCCAGTCTGGTTAAAGGTAGACTTTTGTATGGCACTGTAGACTACATCTCCATAGTCAAAGATTGGGAGGATCATTTTCTGTATAATCTCCCATCATGCCTGTAGTGGTATGCAACCATGGTTCCAGTATAGGGCCCTCATCTTGGGGTGAAACTTCTTGTGGAGTACCTCAATGTCTACAAAAAGTCGAGGTGTTGGTTGAGCCAGACAGCAGGATGCATATCAGCACATACTGGTGCACCCCAGCCACCACAGCTACCTTCGATTTGTTGTGCTGGGTCAGAATTACCAGTTCAGAGTCCTGCCCTTTGACTTTCCTCAGTGTCTCGAGTCTTTACAGAGTGCCTTGCAGTACTCACAGTGCACGCTAGGACTCCAGGTTTACCTTACCTGGACAATTGGCTGATAGTGCAGTGCCCACATTCTCTCAGTTCCTTACCTCTGTCAGGGTTCTGCTGAATCTGGAAATGTCACAGCTCTGACCTCACAGCAGCTGCTGTTTACATGAACTCTTTCCTTTCCAGAAAGCAGAATGCAGGCGATCCGGCAGATAGAATTTTGCACAGTGTAGCACAAATCTGTTCAAGTTCACTCCATGCAATGAGTGCTGGGTCTGATTGCTGCCTCAGGATTTACAGTGCCCCTGGCACAGTTGTGCATGAAAATGATTCAGTGGCTGCTTAGTGCACAGAGGTTAGAAGCATCACATTCTCAGATCTACCCCATTCAAGGGACTAAGTCCCTGGGTTGGTCACCCACATGGTGGTCAGAGGAGGACAGTCTCCTCCAGGGTTTTCCTTCTCTCAATTGGAGTGTCAGGTGACTCTCACCATGGATGCCTCCCTGTTGGGTGGAGGCCCATTGTCAGGGCCTCCAAGCACAAGGTGTCTGGGACCCACCAGCAGAGTCTCATCTTTGCATCAGTGTGTTGGAGATGTGAGTTATTTTGTATGGCCTGTGAGCCCTAGTGGATTTTGTCAGCCACAAAACAGTCCTCCTCCAGACAGACAATAGAAATAGAGTTTATTATAACAAACTGTCACAGGTCTGGCATCGCAGCATTTCACAGAAACCTGTGCTCAGTTGTATTGTGGTCCAGATCACAGGTTCTCTTTGCAAAATTGGCACAGAGCAGAGAAACCTCATAAATAATTGTGGCTGAGGAAAAATCAAAGGCTGCCGATGAGGGGCCATCTAAAAGTAATAACAGTAAAAATGTAAGCGGGGGTGCTGATGGAGCCTCCAGATGCCAGCCAGAAAATAAAGCTTCCAAAGGAGCTGATGAAGTTCCTCACAAATTAAAAAATAATAAAAGTGATAAAAAAAAAAGTGGCTAAAAAGAAACTGTCAAGATAAAAATGTTCCTGTTCCTCCTGGGAAAGCCAATAGCAAGACAACGGGCAGCTTAAAGAATAAAGAAAAAAAACAAAGCATATTCACTGTCTCCGCAGGCCCCTACTGTGCAAAATTTGAAAAAGTATGGCACGTCCTTCAGACCTTACAAAGACGGGGTTTGTGTTTACAGAGGCTAGTATGTACTTTTCCACAGTTCTCTTTCCTGCAGACTATGAAGATGATACAGTTGGTGATGAATAATTTTATGATGCCTCTGCTTACAGGGTTGCCAACACTCTTCCACAGTTCTCGCTCCAGAGACTGTGAGGGTGATACAAATGATATGAGCATTTTTATTGATGCCCTGACATGACTTTGGAGAGCCTAGAACCTTATGAGTCCACTACCCTCTCCTTTGAGATTCCTCGCCTAACCAAGAGGATTCTCCTCTATGCTTACGCTTATCCAAAACTTACTGGACACCTTGGAATTCCCTTCTCAGGAGTCCTTCCAAGATGAGGATAACAAAGATTATAGGAGGTGATAGATCTTCCACCTCCTAAAGACTGGTCATGCCTATCTGTAATGAAAAAATAAAAATACCACAAAACTGCTTCAGCCCCCAACTTCTGTGGCAGAGGTTTACAAGTGGTCTGAAAACGATAATAAATAAACATAAATATATCAATTGTTTAACAACAATGCTGAGCGCCAGCCTGTACGTCCCAGGCATGTGAGTAGAGTGCAGCAGGCAGCTTGTGAGAAAACTGGGTTTCCTTGTTCTCCTTACCCCCGGACAAGAAATCCAGAAAATAGATTTCATAGCTAACCACAGATACTTGTGAAAACTTTTTCCTACATGGCTTTTATGGCCAAATATCAAAAAAGCACTGCAGAATTCTGTCCTGATTCTAGGGTGCAGGAGCCAGTGGATACGGCAAACCTGCCCTGGAAGCTATGCAGTACCAGTTCCACAGGGCAGATGACAACAAGGATGCCGCCTCTGGAGCTATGGCCCGTGCCATCTCTCTGAGGTGCTTTGTCTGGCTTAGAACTGCTGGTTTGCCCTCAGACTCCCAGTTTAAGGCCATGGACTTTCCTGTGATCAAATCAAACTGTTCGATCCAGAGCATCTGACTGCAACAAGGCCTCCTGCCCCATGGAAATTCCTCCCAGAGCATTGGGGCAAAGGTTATTTCCCAGGGGTAAAGGGGCCAAAGGTGGCCACCTCTACACAGCTAGCATCTTGCAGTCTAAGTCCTGATGTTAGTGTAGGCAGACCTTAAGCATACCCAGTTGTCTAAACTTCTATCTCCAACACAGGTATTACTGTTGGAGTGGGAAGTAAAAACCTTATAGCTCAGCGAGCGGTGGAGAGGGTCCTAGCCCACGAAAAGGGGAAGGGGCCTCTACTCCAGGTATTTTCTGACACAAAAAAACAACTGGGGAGTGGTGACCTATCTTGCTGTTAAAATCCAAATTCAAGATGATCACTCTGTTACTAGTCATACAGTCTTTACAGTAGGGAGACTGGCTAGCCTCCCTGGTCCAAAGGGTCCCTTTTCCGTACACCCGTAACGAGGTCTCACAGGCAGTTTTCTCAGGTGCAGGCTCACTGCGGCCTTTCAACCCTCCTCGGCTCCAAGAGTCTTTACAAAGTGCCTGGCGGTGGTAGCAGCACACTTCAGGAATCTGGGCATTTCTAGCTACACTTGTTTTGCATATTGGCTCATAGTGCCTGTTACAGTGTGGGTTCTACAGATGGACACAGGACTCAGTAATTAAGGTGCAACCCACGTTGGCTTGTGGGATGTTTATTAAGCTTCATAAACTTTCTTCTGCACCATCAACGAATAATATAAACTTCAAAAAGAAATTACCAAAAAACAACTTTGTTAATACAAAGAAAACCAAGTATAATCCTTACAGCAGGAACATCTCTCTCCACTGGTCAGAAGATACTGACCCTATCTAACAGGTACCTGTTCAGGTAGGATTTATATAGCCGCCTACCTGAATTAGGTGACACAGCATCATCAAAATAAAAATCTTTTAATAGCTTCCAAAACAATTTTGTACATATTCCTTAGTGTATTACTTGATACAAACAACGTGTTTTAAGGGTTATCTCTTAAAAAGTATTTTTTGGTAAAACTTTACCATGCCATAGAATGTTCTCCAGACAATGATTGACAGGTTCCTGTTATAAATGTGGGCCACTAGGGGCCGCTGATCCCCTAAAGAAACAGTCAGACTGCAGCAGGCTTTCTCAGAGAACAGGCCTTCCCTTTTTGTTTCCAGGGGCAGCCCAAACAGAGTTCAGGTAACCTCCTTATCTGGACATTTCTTTCTCTAATACCTTCTTGTGGGAATTCTGTACATAACCTCTTTTTAGGTCTACCATAATGTTTGCTTTAAATGAAGGGACATTTAAAACAAATTTAAATTGTATTTGGTTCTTTTTTTCAAGAGCTCTTCAGAACAGGGACACGCTTTGCTTTTCCTATAGTTCTGGTAAGAATGCAGTTGATACACAGAAGGAACAAGTCTCAGTGCAGCAGAACTAAAACACAACAGCATTCTGTACTGCAGGGTTAATGCTTGCAGCAGAGGTGTGCTTACCACAGAAACCCTGTTCAAACAGAAACAAACTCTCTTTCTCTTAGTGATACTCTTAAATGATAATTTATAACACACAGTCTCCTGTCTATTTTCCAGACTGCAAATTAATATTATTCTGTCCTTTTCTTGAACAGAACCAGTAAATAATACTGGAATCAAACAAATATTCCAGGGAAATGGAGTCTGTATTTACCCATTACTGCAGGCAGTTAATCTGTTATTTCAATAACCTGATATTTAAGAGTACCCAAGGAAAAAGAGAAATAAAGCATGAAGAGGGTAACAGATGGGGGGGAAGCTGTGTAAGGAGGTGGCCTGCCTCCATACAGAAAATACAGGGATAGCCTTAGAAGAGGGGAGGAAAGTGGTTGCAACCAGAGAAAGAACGAAATAAAGGATGGGTACTTTTATTTAGTGGCAGGGACTAACCCTGTCACAGTGCCAAACTCTTCTTGTCCAGTCAAGGCGTCTTTTTCCCTTACAGGGCTCACTCTGGAGTCTCTGGGTTCCCTGGTAAATCTCTGAGATCCTGCCAGTCTGGGAGAGGGGGGCAGATGGACAGAAGGTCAGAGAAGGGGAGATAGGGAAGCTAAACATGTGGCTCAAGGGCTGGTGCCCGGGAAAAGGACACACATTTGTAGGGAACTGGCAACAGTTTTGGGAGCGAATTAAATTTGGGAGCGAATTAAAATGGGAACTAAATTTGATGGACTGCATCTGACTGAGAAGGGAGGGAGTCAGTGCACTGGGGCAGAAGTTTGTTGTCTTTGTAGAATATTTAAACTAGCAAATGGGGAGAAGGGTGCAGCACCCCAAATGTTGAATGGGAAGAACAGCCCCCCCCCAGCTATTGGTCAAACAGGAGCTCAGCTTGTTTGTAGTTCATTTGCATCACCAGGTAAGGAGAAAGGTCCGTCTCCCCATACGACACGAAGGGGAAATGCCAGACCTCGCCCAACAACTAACCCCCCGAAATCTGGCCAATGGAAAATCATGTACACAAATGCTCACAGTCTAGGAAACAAGATCCCAGACCTACAGGCAATAATGACAGAGGCTAAACTGGACATAGTAGCCATTAGCGAGACATGGTTTACCAGTAACCACACTTGGGAGACTTCAGTACCTGACTATGTACTGTTCAGAAGAGACCAAGGTGCAAAAAGGGGGGTGTGGAGTGGCCTTTTATGTCAGTGAAAATATCAAAGCTACAGAAATGCAGAATACACATAAGAAGCCAGAAGAACTGTGGGTCACCCTGGAAACAGGAAATGGGACAGCCATACGAACTGGGATTGTGTACAGGCCTCCAGACCAGGTGAAGGACATAGACACATTACTGTTAGAAGATATACAGAACATGACAGCTAAAGGGGAGGTTCTGATAATGGGAGACTTCAACATGCCAGATACAGATTGGTCAATAAAAGCAGGAACATCTGCCAGAACTAGACACATGGTGGATTCCCTGCAGGGGGAGGGCCTCAGACAACTGGGACAGCAACCCACAAGAGACAGGGCTAACCTAGATCTAGTACTGACTAACAGGGAAAGGATCACAAATTTCCAGGTAGGTCACCTGGGGGCCAGTGACCATCACATGGTATGGTTTAATTTGGCCATTAAAACTAAATCATCCCATTCCAAGACACAAATATGGGACTTCAGAGGAGCTGACTTTGATAAGATGGCCAACAGAGTTAAGCTAGCCCTGGCAAAAAGAAATACAGGTGAGGGGGGTACAGGCAAAGTGGGCAAGCATTAAGGATGCAATACTTGAAGCAACATCCCATTGTGTTAGACAGAAAAAGAAGTGCAAAAGAAGAAGGAAACCACTTTGGTTCTCAAAAACTAGCAGAAAAGGTCAGAGCCAAAAGGCTGGCCTTCAGGAAATATAAGGGAATGAAGCAGGATGAAGAGAGGGAGGCATACCAAACTTCCCTAAGGGAAGCAGGGAAGGCAGTAAGGCAGGCAAAGGCCCAAACCAAGGAAACACTAGCACAAACAGTAAAAGAAGGTGACAAGACTTTCTATAGATATGTTAGTGAAAGGGGAAAGTCCAGAAGGGGTATTGCTAAGATCAAAGGGCATAAGGGGGCATGTGAGGAGGAGGACCATGTAAAAGCATCTATCCTAAATAGATACTTCTGCTCAGTATTTACTGAAGAGAAGGTAGGGCAGGGCCCACAGCTCAGCACCATGAACACGGGGAGGGAGGTGTGCACTAGTCCCTTCACAAAAGAAAGGATCCTACAAGAGCTCAATAAGCTCAGGGTGGACAAGGCAATGGGACCTGATGACATACATCCCAAGGTACTAAAGGAGCTAAGGGTGGAACTAGCAGAGCCATTAGCAGAACTGTTTAGTGAGTCTCTAAGCACAGGAGAGGTCCCAGAAGACTGAGAAGGGTTCATGTGATCCTGCTCCACAAGAGTGGTAGCAGGGAGGAGGCAACGGAACTACAGACCAGTCAGTCTTACCTCAGTAGTGGGCAAGATTATGGAGGCACTCTTAAGGAAAGATTAGTGCAACACCTGGAATCCATATGATCACAGGATCCAAGACAGCATGGGTTTACAAAAGGAAGGTCCTGTCAAACTAAGCTCATAGATTTCTTTGACTGGGTAACTAGAGTAGGGATCATGGGGAGCAGTTGATGTCACCTACCTTGACTTCAGCAAAGCCTTCGATACTGTTCCACATAGAAGATTGATAAATAAGCTGGGTAGGCTCAGGGTGAGTCAGAAGTTAGTCAACTGGGTGGCAAACTGGTTGATGGGCAGAAAACAGAGAGTGGTGGTAAACGGTATACAGTTAGAAGAGATGCAAGTCACAAGTGAGGTACCTCAGGGATCAGTCCTGGAGCCAGTTCTCTTTAATATCTTCATCAGTGACATTGCAGATGAACTGGAGGGTAAGGTTTGTCTGTTTGCAGATGACACCAAGATCTGCAACAGAGTAGATGATCCAGATGGGGTGGGCAGAATGAGAAGAGATCTGGATAAGCTAGCAAAATGGTCAGAAGACTGGCCACTGGGGTTTAACGCAAAGAAGTGCAAGATCATGCACACAGGGAAGAGAAACCCTGAAGCCACCTATAGGCTGGGAGAGGAATTGCTGGCAGTCACAAGGGAAGAAAGAGACTTGGGCATCATCATCACCGATGACCTGAAATCATCCAAGCAGACCACTAAAGCAGTAGGTAAGGCTAGAGAGATGTTGGGGTGTATTAGTAGGGGTATCACAAGTCAGAAGAGGAAGGTAATAATCCCCTCTTTACAAGACACTGGTTAGGCCCCATCTGGAGTACTGTGTGCAGTACTGGAGGCCACACCTTCACAAGGACATTAACCAAATTGAGGCAATCCAGAGAAGGGCAACAAAAATTGTGCTGGGACTGCATCAGAAAACATATGAGGACAGATGAACAGAGCTCAATATGTATACCCTGGAGCAAAGGAGGGAGGAGAGAGGTGATATTATCGAAACCTTCAAACACCTTAAGGACATTAACAAGGTGAAAGAGTCTAACAGGTTTCAATATAAGCAAAACAGCAGGAAAAGAGGACACAGCATGAGTTTAGAAGGAGGCCAATTAAGGGGTAATGTGAGGAAGTTATTTTTTACATAAAGGGTGGTGGATGCATGGAACGGCCTACCTCAGGAATTGGTGGCTATGAATACAGTGCAGGGCTTCAAACAGGCATGGGATAGGCATAAGGGAGGGAGCAATACAGATAAGTATGAATAGATAGCCATTGACAGAGCAAAGGCTGATGACACATTCATAAGGTAGAAAAAGAAATGGACAGACTGGATGGGCCTTGTGGTCCTTATCTGCCATCAACTTCTGTTTCTATGTTATCCTGGGGAGGGAGGGAGAGATATATATATATAAACATCGGTTGGTGGAGACCCAGGCCTGAAGTCATCGATTTTAGCAGGAGACTGGAATATTAAGGTGGATGAAGCTGATATTTTTGTTAAGGAGAGGCTGGTGGGGGTTGATGGGGCAATGAGACCCGGGTTTGGATGGATGGTTCCAGAGGAGATGAGGAGCAGGATTAATGCTCTAGAGAAGGTAGAAACACAGCATACTGGCTTGTTTTTTCTGGGACTGAAGTACAAGGAGGAGGTGATGGTAGGTGTGTATAAAACAATGGGTAGTAGAGGGAGGGAGGTAGAGAGAGAGAGTGTGGAAGAGGGATAACAAGGGCAGATTGGGGAGGGGCAGGAGGAGGTCACAGAGTAAGTGGTGTGGGGTGATGGTAATATGGTAGAGTGTGGGGATTGGGGGGTTGAATGATCATGGGTGGGTCAAAAGTGAGAGAGCTGGGTGGGAGGGGCAGGAGGGGACCAGGAGAAGGAGGAGAAGAATTGAGTAGGAACATGGTGGATGAGGGAGCAGGTGGGGAGGAGGAAGGAAAAGCTGAAGGGGCCTAGGTAGTGAGCAGAGGTTCAGGAGCTGTGATGCAGAAAATTTAGCAAGCCTGAGAGTAGGGATAGAGGGTTGGAAAGAGCCAAGTATAGTTAAGACCACCAGATGGTGTAGGAGTTAGTGGCGCTGCCTTCTGAGCAGAAGATACAGAGTTTGAATCCTCAAAGGTGCAGGGAGGGGAGAGCCTTGTTGGGGGTGGAGTTCCTAAGGAGGGTAGAGGAGAGTTTTAGAGTAGGATGCTGTAATAAGATGAGAGGGATGTATGGTGAGGCAGGAGAAAGAAGGGAGCAATAGTGACTCCTAGTGGTCAATGAGTAAAAGAAGGAGCTGGAGAAGTGAGGTGTTAGCAAATACTGGCTGGGTCATGTGACCCATGTCAGGACATAAAGAAATGATGACCAGTGGTTGGGTGGGTGGGGCAGTTGCAGCAATGGTAAACACACTCCTTACATTGCGTGCTATTAGGTGAAAGCTCGAGGCTGCAACAGTGTTCATCTGTGATGGTGGTGCTCTGAGTGGGCTGCTCATGGAAGGCCTGCTGGATAGATGAGACAGGGTTAGAGCTATACACAGTAGCAAACAAGGCCTCTCCACCACGCATTCACAAGCGAGATAGTGGTGGTTCCAAGACAACAACGCACAGACATTCAAAGACAAAAACAGTAAATATCAACATATTCTGCACTAACTTACACAATTCATAAAGCATTATTGTTTTGCAACCTGCAACTTGAGGAAGGTAAGGATCATTGTGGGTTTAGAGGGGCAATTAGTAAAAGGGTAAGAAAGGTACTTTACAGCAGCTCCTACCAGCATCAATGAGGAGCCCAAGGGGGGGGGCAGATGGTTCAAAGGGAGGAAAACAGAAAAAACAGCTTTCATCGTTTCAGCTAACATTTAAAACCATAGATACAAAGCAAGCAGATATTGCAGATTTCAGATAGCTGCAGCACATGGATTTTACCAGTGAGAAGCTGCCCATGTGTTTGTGATTTATTATGTATCTGGAGAGATGGCCTTCTACTTGTTTCTCCTAGATCCTGTTACCGTGGCAATGCCTGGCATTGACTTTTTACTTATGTTTGCTAGGAAGCAAGTCTTGTATCCATCCTCTCCCTTAATGCTATCAGCACAGTAGCACTGTTAAGACTGTCTTTTACTGATACCCTAATCTGTCTGTTTCCTCTGTCTGAAGATTACACTCCATAAAATCATTATGAAATGCAAATCCCATTTTTAAAGCTAGCATTGCTATAATGTAGCAGAGTTAAAGGATTTGCATTGCAGTTTCCAGGATGAACACTTGTTTATGTTTTTAATTCTACATGTCTACCAACTCTCCCCACACCCCATGAAGTTTTTGTTTGTGCTCTTGTGAGCCTCGGTCACCGTGTCTGGTTCACAACCCTGCCTGCTGACTGTAAAGAGTTCATCTGGTTACGGGGATTGGGTTTGATCTTCCAAGAAACAATTTTATGTTTGCTTGCATGCATGTGCAAGAAACATAGTGGCATCATCAGAGTTTTTGTAGGTGTGGCACCCTGTCTTCCAATTCAGTCAGTGTGTTTGCAGGTGCAGCCACAGTTCACCAATGAATGCTGCAGCTGTCTATGACAGCAGTTGAAAATGTAGTGGCGCAGTTGAAAGGGAGAGACCGCCTCAGTGAGCAGCGATAAGATAGTGTTGATTAGCATATTGCCAGCAATCCTGCTTGTATATGTCTCTCGCTTTCTCTGCTGGAACATAAATTCAATTTGAAGTGAACCTTTCCTAAGACTATCTTTCCGGAGGAGGAAAGTGACTAAAATTACATCCTTGGAAAGTTTCAAAAAAGATCTAATTGCCATCCTTGTGTAACCTCTAGGTGGTGCTATCCCAGGGCTACTACCCTGCCTGTTTGACTACGGACAGGTTGAGGGGCCTAGGTCCATGGCGGTGCCTCCACCCAGAGGTCAGGGTTTGTAGTGGTTAGACTAGCTTGGTCACAGCCCTCTGAGACACTGAGACCCCTTTTATTCCCTCTAGTGGCTCACACAGTACACCGGAGTTACAGCCCCAATACCCCACGTATACACACTGTTCACTCATATAGATACCACTTACCCCGAGACTGATTCTGCAGCACGCCTCTGAGGACTCCTGTAAAGTAAGGTTAAACAACATACACGGCAAAACACAATACTGTTTCCATAAGTAGCAACACCACAGGCAGTATATAGTATAACAACAACAAATCTGATTTATTTAGGGACAGTAACACGGGAGGGGAATCAGGTTAATTAGTGGCATTAAATCACAGGCCAGTTGCCTTTCCACCGGGGCATGGAGCGGTGAGGCACCAGTCAAGGGTATTTCATTATGCTAGTGAAGTAGCTTCCAGGCTGGTGGGAATAGCAGTCTGCATTCAGTGAACAGCATGGCTTCATCTGTCCGAGTTGTCACCCATGACCCGGCCTAGGCTGTTGACCTCACATTTCCAGGCGGCCCTTTTTCTCCTGCAGGGTGAGGCGTGAGTTGGTGGGGGAAATTCCTGCTCCCAGGGGACAGGGGTCTCTGCCTGCCTCTGACCAGTCTCAGGCCTTGCCAGATCTCTGAGTGGTCCCTGTCTCTCTGTGGTAACCCCTCCCCCCCCCAAAAAAAAACAGGAGGCTGAGGAAGAACTATTTCCCGTAAGGTAAACCAGCACCGCCCTTCTTGGATAATAAGCTTGGTACTACGACCCATACATGGTAATAAATGAAGATTGATTCTTGGAAGATATGAAAATTACGTACTCACTGTAATTGTTGATCTTCCAGAACAATCTCACCATTTAGTACAACAACCTGCCCACTACTCCCCACTAGCGAGACCAGATCAGTGAGCAGCTTTCCTCTCTTTTTCTATTCTCTGTTTCTTTCGTTCTCTCCCCCTCCCCCCCCACCGACATGTGTTTTTGCAAGCAACAACAACAAAAAAAGGAAGAGAGAGTGATAAGAGATCTTAGAGTCTACATGTCCTGTCCATCCTTTAAAAATCTTTTATCCTGTTTTGGAACAAAACAAAGCAAGGAAAATATTTCTGTTTTCCATTGTCCCCATCCCTTCTCTTCTCCCTAAACTTTTATATCTTGGCCCCGATTTTAAAAAAGTGCTTCAGTCGCACAGCAAGGGACTTGCAGCAGGGAGTTTCATGCAAGTGCAATTTTGTAAACTGCCTGCCACAAAGCCCTGATGCAAGTTCCTTTCATCGAATGCAGAGTTAGACCAGCTCCCCCCTAGTCTAACTTTGTGCCCTTTGGGGACCCATTTTACAGGGCTTGTACCAAACCTTTAGCGCAAGCTGCCGTAAAGTGAGAAAGTTGTCGCAGCTGCGCTAGCCCTTGTAAAATCGGGCTGAGTTGTGGCTAAGGGCTTTGGCGCAGCTGCGCCAAACACTGCAGTTGATGTAGAGCTTAACGCAAGCGCTGTGTTAACCTCGTCAAATCAGACCCTTATGTCTCAGGTCAGGCTGTGTTTTGTGTATCCCTTCCTCCTTTTCCTGCGAGTTCCCAGGGTAAACCACTTGTTCTTTTTTGTTGTTTAAAAAAAAAAATTAAAGCAAAAAAAAGGGGGGGGGATGCTATTAAAGCAAGGGAGACAAATGTGGATTCTTCTGTCGTTTTTTTCATTTTCAAGAAAAAAAGTGTATTTATGTAAGAAAAAGAGAAATGCATAGGGGTGCAGGAGAAGGCATCCTTCCCCAGTAGTTTTATTTTTTGCTCTAGTTGAGTGTCATGGCCTTCCTACTTTCAGGAAGCCGCTCCATTGTTCCTTTTTTTTAACTTACTTGCTCTGTAAACAGCAGGCTATGCTTGGGATGGGCTTCAGTGCATGTTGCCTCACTGCCTTCCTACATACGAACATACAAAATTTGCCAGCAGATAAAGGCCTAGAGGTCTATCAAGTCTGCTCGAATGTGCAGCTAGCACCCCTTATTCTGCAGCTGCCCCTCCCTTCCACCCTTCCCCTTCATTGACGCTCCCCCTTGTCCTGTCCCATCCCCTTTTGAAGCAGTCCACTGTTCTACTGGATACCACTTCTGCAGGTAACACATTCCACCCAGCCACCACCCTCTCTGTAAAAAAGTGTCTCCTCATCTCCCTCCTGAACCTTCCTCCCCCCAGTCTCATATCATGGCCCCTGGTGTCCCTCCCCTCCCTTACTTTGTACCTGTCTTGTTTATTTCTTTCATATACTTAAAGGTTTCAATCATGTCCCCATCCTCCTCTCCTCCAGTGAGTACTTGTTTAGGTCCCCAGCCCCTTGATCATCTTTGTGGCCCTGCTGCCACCCCTCCAGTAACTTAATGTCCCTCTTCAAATCAGAGCCAGTACTGACATGCAGTACTCCAGGTACAGTCTAACTAATGACCTATACAGTGGCAGAATCACCTCCTCCCTCCTCAAGAATATGCCCCTTGCAATACAACCCAGCATTTTGTTGGCCTTTGCAGCTGCCTTCCTACATTGTGCCGAGTTGTTCATTGACCCTGTAATGAGCACACCCAGATCCTTCTCCTCCTTCTCTGTCTGGGCTAGCTGCACTCCCCCCAGCTGGTAACTCCTCCTTGGGTCCATCACCCCAAAATGCAGCACCTTGCACTTTTTGGCATTAAACCCCAGTTGCCAGGTGTCTGACCAGGTTTCAAGCTTTGCCAGACCATCCTGCAACCCCTGCCATCCCCCTAGGTCATCCACCACCACTCCTTCCTTGGTATCATCAGTAAACAGACTGATCTTGCTCTTGATGTCCAATGATATGTCTGCAGTGAATATCCCAAACAACACTGGTCCCAACACTGAGCCCTGTGGAACACTGCTCATTACTACCCTTGGGTATGTGAGCTCCCCACCCACCACCACCCTCTGTTGCCTTCCCTGAAGCCAGTTCCCTACCCATTTCACCAGCTTTGCACCTGCCCCTGTGCCTACTAACTTACTTCCCAGCCTTCCATGCGGCACCGAGTCTAATGCCTTACTGAAGTCCAGATACAGGACATCCACTGCATGGCCCCTGTCCAGTTGCCTAGTTACCCAGTCATAGAGCTCGACCAGGTTGGTTTGGCAGGATCTGCCCCATATGAAGCCATGCTGTCTGCTGTCCTGTAGCCCTTTGGCCTCTAGGACGGCCACTAGCCTCTCCTTCAGGATAGTCTCCATTAGCTTACCCACGATGGATGTGAGGCTCACTGGTCTGTAGTTTCCGGTTCATCCTTGGGCTGCTCTTGTGGAGGGGCACCACATGAGCCATCCTCCAGTCCTGAGGTACACACCCAGATGTAGTGAGGCATTAAATAGGTCTGCCAAAGGTCCTGCAAGGACCTCTGCCAGCTCCTTCAGTACCCTGGGGTGGATACCATCTGAGCCTGGCGCCTTATCCACCCTCAGTGCCTTCAAACCCTTCCGAACTCTGCCTCCATGATTTCTCCATATGTCACCCCTCCCCTGTTTCTGCCATTTCTCCCCCCCTTGGAGGTGTCACCCCCTTCTTCTCTTTAGTAAATACTGAGCAAGTACTCATTTAGATACTTCTGCTGCTCTTTCCTGCTTCCTTTTATTTACTCCTTCCTAATCCTTACTATGTGGTCCTTACAGCTCCTTTTCTCCTGATGTACCTAAAAGAAGTCCTTCTCCCTCTTCTTAATGCCTTGTGCCAGCCTGAGTTCGTAAATGCCTTGGCTCCCTTACTGCCCTTGTCACCTCCTTGAGTTCCGTCAGTACTCCTCCCTGTCCTCCCCTCTCCCTGTTTTCTTGTACTTCCTAAAGGCAGCTCTTTTCTCCTACCTTTCCATGACCTCCTTGCTCAACCAGCTCGGTTTCTTAGCCCCAGCCTTGTTGCTCTGGGCCTTGCAGCAGGTTTTGCTGCTTCCACTATCCCCAGCTTTATGAGCTCCCACCTCTGGTTAGTGTCCATACTAGATTGAATTCTGACCAGGTACCCTTTTACCACTTCCCCCATCCTCCCAAAGTCGGCCCTCCTGAAGTCCAGCACTCTTGTGCCAGATTCCGCTCCTTCCTTGCCCATATCCAATGTGAGCCATACTGAGTGGTGGTCACTCCCTGACAGCGGTTCCTCCACTGTAAGTTCTCTCACAAAGTCCCCATTTGCCAGCACAAGGTCAAGGATATTCCCTAACCTGGTTGGTTCACTGACCATTTGCAGCAGGAAGCTGTCCTGGAGGGCATCCAGCATTACCTACTCCCTTCTGTTCCTGGTTGTTGGGGTACTCCAGTCCACTCCTGGCATGTTGAAGTCCCCCACAATCACCACACTACCCTTCTCGCAGGTCCTCCGTCTAACTCCTCCGTCTGAGATGGCAGCCTGTACACCACTCCCATTCTAAGAATCCCATTCTTGGAATCCTGGATTTGCATCCAAAGTGACTCCGTACTACCCTCCTCCCCTTCCTCCCTTACACACTTCAGTCCTTCCTTCACATATAGTGCCACACCCCCTCCTTACCCAATCACCCTGTCCCTACGAAATAACCTGTACCCTGGTACAGACAGGTCCCAGTCATTGTATTGGGTGGCCCATGTTTCTTTGATGGCTGCAATGTCCACCTCTCCCTCTGCCATGAGCACCTGTAACTCTGCAGTTTTCCTCCCAAGGCTCCTAGCATTAAGAGTAACCACCTCCACCCTCCCCCATCCTGCCCTCCTTTACTAGCATCACCAATAGTACTTGCCATTTGTCCTAAAGTATATAACTGTGTTCCCAGCCTGGTTGGTTTCCACTCTGGTTCCACCAGCAGGGACCCCATCTCCCCAAGTCATTCTCTCCTTCAGGCTCCCATATGGGGTCCATTGGTTCCTCACCCCTTCTTCTCTCCTCTCTATCCCCTTCTGAGTTTATTCTTCTTGGGGTCTTCCTGCTTCTGGTCAGGCTCCCCACTGTTTTTCTTGAAGTCTGTAGGGCAGATGGCCTTGGCCTCTGCTTTGAATAAAAAAAGAACACTACCTGGACCCCCCCCTCCTCTGCCTCCTCCTCTCTTCTACTTCTTGTTCTCTGGTAGTCAGGTTTTATCATTTCATTACTTTTATATCCTATATCCTTTTCTCTATCCCTTGGGCAGCATTGCCCTGCTCCTCTCTTTTCTCCCACTTTGTTTTTTTTTTTCCCCATAATAATTTTTATTAGGTTTATATAAAAGATACAATACTGCAACAGCAGACACGAAATCTTAAAAGTATTAATTACACCATGAATTATATAGCTTCAGTACACATAGCAATAACTTATTTACTAAATACTTTTTCCAAAATCAGAATAGATCTTTAATGGGAAACTGAAAAGAAAAAGTCGAAAAAAAAAGGGGGGGTAATGATAAATTGATTTAAATTATGACAGGTAATAGAGCCATGTAAATACAGCTGTAATATTTAGTCAACTCATTACAATATTTAAGAAGAATTATTACTAATCTCCCGGCACCAGAACTGAGGTGTGCAGGAGGCTGGCGTCAGTTACTGTCCAGTCCACGAGCACCACTCCATGCGTTGGCCTCTTGAGCAGTACCATTACTGATGTCGGCCCCCTAGCTCTAAGCTGTGAAAGCTTTTGTTCCCGCAGGGTCCTAGTGATTCTGGTACAGACCCATACCTGGTAATAAATGGTGAAGATGTTCTGGAAGGTCAACAATTATGGTGAGTATGTCATTTCATTTACTTTCCCATCTGCTCACTTAAAGCATATTTAACCTCCTCCTTTATTTTTACTGTTCCTTCTAGTTTTTGTGTCTTCAAATTTTTACTAACTAATCTGCTTGTTCATCGAGATCATTTTTATGGATGTTGAATAGAATGAGATCCAGCACTGAGTCCTGTGGTACCCCTCTTGTCATTGCTCCTACTGCTGTGAACTCATTTATCCTCACCCTCTGCGTGTAAATGAGCTGCTAATCCATTTTATTGTGGTGTGTTGTGTGTTACTTTTTCTTCCTATTGAATATAACTTCCATTTTAGTTTTTTTATGTGAAACAAAAACAAATGCCTTGCTGAAATCCAGATACATTTTTATGGGTGTGTTACTTTTTCTTCCTATTGAATATAAGTTATGTGAAACAAAAACAAATGCCTTGCTGAAATCCAGATAAATGTTTATGGATTACCCTATCTAGGTTTTCGCTTACTGATTAATAAAAACCCAGTAGGTTAGCCTTGCATGGCCTTCCTTTTGTAAACCAATGCTGTTTCTTACCTATTTGTGTATTCTTTTCTTTACAAAAAAAAACTGGAGGTTAGAGTCTCTATTCACCGGGCTTTCATTTTGCACCATCTCTGATTTCCTGTGTTTCTGCATTGCTGAAGGATATGTTGACTGACTGCTGCTACTGTACATGTGATTCTGTAAGAAGCAAAGCAGCAGTGATGCATGGATACAGGAAGTAAACATTGGCAGCGACTAAATGTTTGGCCAGTACAGATGCTGACCCAGTTTAACAAAATAAAAATCTAAAAAGGTGAGCAGTTCTCTTAAAGGAGGCGTGTATTTGTCCATGGTCACACATAGTATGAAAGCTCTTGAAAAGCAATTTCAAACAAGATACTGGTTTTAGTATTAGGGGACAGCAGTCCAGATGTATCCATATCTAAATTAGCCCTATATTAAATAGAGGTAGCAGCTATTTCATGGAACCTTGAGGCAGAAAATGATGTAATGGTTGCAGAAGCTGTGTTTAACATGCAGTTTGCCCAACTTGTGACATCACTTTCTGTCTTACAGTTGCATGCAATGGCTGTTGCCTTGATTTATTGTAGGACTGACTTGTACTTGGATATCTCTGGACTGTTGACACCTGCAGGTAAGCCCGAAACCTCATTTGAAAGAGTTAGATATCCTGAAGCAATGCAGAACCTCAGGAAATCTGCTGCGATGGGAAATGAAAGCCAAGTGAATAGCAATAATGAATTCCCAGTCGTTTAAATTTATTTTGAAGAACAAAATGCACAAATAACCTTTTCTTAAAACTTGGTTATATATTTCTGCTGCTGGAACTAAGTCTCTTGACTATTGAGTTCCAAGATCTTTCTGTTCATGCATGGACTGAAACATCAGGTAATCCAAAATATTAATTAAATACAGTGGCACTTAAATCAGTAGGAATGGGGGGAGGTGCGTGCATGCACATACACTGCTTGGATTCATTCCATTATGCCTACCCTTTCCTAAGGCACAGCAAAAAAAAGTAAATGAACTAAAAAATGGCCAAGACTGAGGGACCAAAACTCTGAAACTCTATTCTTAATCAACTGTGGTTCGGGGTAGGGGTGGGGTGAATTTGGGACGCCACACAAACTGCATTTGTTTATTGTATGACTAAGGGGGCTTACAGGATCACCAGATAGAAAATTGAATAGTTTCTAAATAAAGCTATTGATAAAGCTTTACTGGTGAATGAAGAGGATATCCACAGCAGCCCCAGGTAAGTAAGTGGTGGGCTATGTAGGTAAACATCCTTCATTAAGTAACAGTAGCACTCTATTGTTTAAACATTCATTATGATGTGACTTAGACATATAATAAAAAGGGTATCTTATCTTAACAGGTTTTAGATGCCCGAGTTTGTCAAATACCTGCTGTTTAAAAGGGCCACTGGATGGGCCAGCTCCTTGTCATGCTGGTGACCCGAGTTTGGAAATAGAACTTCTGGAGGGTTGGCACCAGGTTCTGAAACCACAGTGACCCTTGCAGTGGATCAGGATGCTTACACCTCTGAATGGTCCATGCTGTCCATGATCGAGGCTGTTAGAAGTGTCGCCCGCACTGTATGGGAGGGTCGAAGGACATGGGGGGGAGAGAAATGAAAAAAATGCAGGGCTTTCTACAGTATGGCTACCAGTTTCAGGTCTTGTACCACAGGGACGTCTGTGGACTCAATCCCATGGGGATAGTGGTAGTCTGGGTTTGGGGATCACCAGGGGTAACAGCCCAAAGACTGGGCACAAAATTCCTGAAGGATAAAAACATAGAAACCTAGACAGTATAGTAGAAAAAGACCAGTGGTTCATCCATACGAACATACAGAGAAGCCATCAGAATTAGGCCTGTTAGTCTACCTAGTCTGCTCATTGTGCAGGGTTCACAGCTCAGGCTGTTGTCCCTGCTCTCTCGTCCTTTCTAACCCTAGGAATCACTCATTATGATTAAACAAATGCAGTCAGCCTTCAGTGTTGTACTGCCATGGAGAGATGGAATGTATGCAAATGATGGAACTATTAATTGGCTCATGCCAGTTTCAAACTGCTTCCCTTAGTAACTGCTGTACTCTGAAGTGCACAGATTCTTTACTCCACATGCCAGTTAAGACCCCTTGGAGAGCACTCCTTGACTTTCTCTCAGAACTTTAATCGATAAGTGTCATGTATTTTAATTATATTTCAGTTTGCTGCCCCTATAGTTTGACTCCCATTATACAGTGCTTACCCGATTCCTCAGTTCGTGGTTCGGCTTTGAAGAGTGCAGATGCATCCCGGTCCACAGACAGTCACTGCTCCTGACCTCTGGAGGGGAAGTCTAGGTGAGGGGGGGGGTGCAGGAAGGTGGATACGCAGACGGAGGACTGGGGAGAAGATACTTGGCGTTTTCTTTTTTACAGTTTAACAAACAAAAGAAAAAGACTGGGAACAGTTTTCTTTATAGGTTAAAAAAACAAACAAAACTTTTGAGCACACTGGGATGGGCTTCCAGTGTGCCACATGAGGTGGGGGGGGCATGATGCAAGACAGGATGGCACCCCCTTCAGCAAGCGGGGGGGGGGGACATGATGCCAATGGGGATTTGGCACCCCCTGTCGGCAAAGAAATTGAGCTTTGGAGGTGGGGTCATCCGACACAGAGAGTGAGCATCACGGTGTCGGTGAAAATAAAAATGTCTGGGCACACTGGGGTGGGCTGCCAGTGTGGCGGAGGGGGGGAGAATACATGCTGACACAGGGATTGGGCACCCCCAATGTCGACTTTTCCGGGAGTGTGTGGCCAGCGGCAGGAGCCACAGTTGTGGAAAGCCACACTGCATTGTTTTATTTATTTAAATGTTTCACCAGGAACGGCACACCGAGCAACTATAACTCCAGTCATGTGCATTACTGTGCACTGTAATACACATGGGAAGAGTCTTCTCATCTGCCGCTGCAGTGACAGAACTGCACCTGATTACAGCTGCAGACTTGTTTCAACTCTTTGAAGTTTCCTGTAATCGCCAGCGTGCTCACTGATTGGTGGCTGAGGGACGCACCCACTAAATTGTCCCCTGCATTGGCCACAGCACTGACACACCTCTGAAACGTGCTACTACCACAAGATGTTTCTTGCACATGCGTGCAAGCAAACATAAAAACATGTCACTGCATCTCCAGCCAAGAAGGCTAAGGAGCTCTCAGCAGACAGGCCTACCATGCCCTCGGCCGAGGACATTGCTAAAGCTCTGCAGATTCTGCAGGTGCTACATGCTGTGGTCCCGGTTCCCACACTGGCTCCACAGGTTCCTGCCCAGGTACAAACAGTACAGGAACCTACCTGTGTGTATGGCAACCCAGAACATAGATGAGGAGGAGGAGGAAGGGGAGCCTGTTGAACCTGAGGTGTCCCTTGAACAGGATTTTGGTTCCCCACCTAGGGGCCCAGATGATCATACTTCACACTGTTCTTTTGTCAGGCAGATGGTAGACACCTTGAATCTTCCTATTCAGGAAACTGAAGAAGAAGAGAAAGAAGCAAATTTCCTCTAGATAATGGGGCTAGCCCCCACAAAAAGACTACTGCTACCTATGCATAAGTCTGAGAAAACAAGAACTGAAGAGTCTAAAAACCCCTACCGCTATCCCAGGGTTTGAAAAGAAAATTGATAAGATGCACCAACTAGATAGATCCAGAGCTGCAGTTTTATTTTATCGCCCTGACCATGGAGGAGTGGTTCAAGCAGTAGCTTGTGATAAAGCCAGAATCCCTCTTGTCTTCCCACCCCGATGAGGATTCAAGAAAACTGGGTGGTATGGAAAAGAAAGGGTACCTGGCAGCTTCACTGCTCGTGAGGCAGGCCAGTTACATGGCTTACACAGCACAATACCAGAAGGCTTTGTAGAACACTGGACTGGCATTAACGGATAAAATCCCAGGGGAAGTGGCAGTGGACCTGGCAGAGACTGCCAGGACAGCATTAGATGCCACCAAGTGTAAGTTCCATACGATTGATACCACAGCCAGGCTTATGGTCCTTACTGTTTCCATGAGGTGGTTTACGTGGCTGAGGATCACAGACCTGACCCAGGATACACAGACAAAGGCTATGGACTTCCCCAGTGAGGGCGATTCCCTTTTTGGGGACAAGACAGAGGCCTATATGAAATAGGTGGAGGAATACAAAGCCACATTCAGAAGTGATTCTGCCAAAGAAAGACCCTCCACTTCTTACAGGTCTCAGTACAGGGGAGGCAGGGGTTGGGGCTCCTACTCCAGACCCTTTTTCCAGGCCCAGGCAACAACAGACTACCAACAGCCCAGGGGCTACCTCAGAGGTAGAGGCAGAAGGACCATGAGGAGGTCATCACAAGTTCCTCAGACTCAGGCCCAGCCAAAACAGAATCCCTGATGGGCTGGTACATGTCGCCTCCCCCATACCAGTAGGAGGCAGATTGGCTCACTTCTTCCAAGCTTGGCATGCCATCACCACAGACAAGTGGATCTTGGAGGTAGTGAGCCAAGGACTGTTTCTAAGCTTCAAATCTCTCCGTAAACTGAGAGCCAGACATTTTGCTCCAGCAACCTCTACAGACAAAGTCCTTCTGGAGGCAGAGGTAGCAAATCTGTTAACCATCAGGGCAGTAGAACCCATACCCCTGCTACAGAGTGGAAAAGGCTTCTACTCAAGATATTTCCTCACTCAGCAGAAAAACGAGGACTGGCGACCCATTCTGGATCTACGACTCCTGAACAAACGTGTTAAAACCAAAGTTCAAGATGGTCACTCTGGCCATGATCATCACACACTGCAAAAAGTGGATTAGCTGGCATCCTTAGATCTCAAGGACACCTACATTCACATACCAATAAGGCCAAGCCACAGAAAGTATCTGAGGTTCAGACTGCCCTCAGGTCACTATCAGTTCACAGCCATGCCCTTTGGTCTAACCTCAGCTCCCAGGGCATTCACAAAGTGTCTGGTTGTAGTTGTGGCTTACTTGAGAAGGCAGGGAGTTGACGGTATTCCCATACCTGGATGACTGGCTAGTTGTGGGTCAGCCCCTGCAACATGCCAAAGACTCCTTGGCACACGTTAAAGTCTCTAGGATTTCTGATAAATGTCCAGAAGTCCACACTGGAACCAGTCCAGCTTCTGGACTTCATTAAAGCAGAGTTAGACACCTGCCAGGGAAGAGCCTTTCTTCCTCAGAATAGAGTGAACATCTTCCTGCAGTTAACAGGATCATTCCAGTTCAACAGACCCAGGACAGCAAGAGAGTTCTTGCGGGCTACTGGGCCACATGGCAGCCTCCACAGTAGTTCCATGATCCAGGTTTCAGAAGAAGGACATACAGTTTCACTTGTGAGCTCACTGGTCCCAGAGATGGGATCCCTTGACCAAGTTCGTGCCAGTCTCAAACTCCTTCCTGCAGGCCCTGCAGTGGTGGTTGGATCCAGAAAACCTCAGGGAAGGGATCCCCTTCCAAAAGCAGCATCCTTCAGTGGTGCTCATCGAAGATGCCACTCTACAGGGGTGGGTGCACACATGCTGGACCGAACAGTCAGCGGAATGTGGTCACCTCAGGAATCTCTTATGCACATAAATCTCTTGGAGCTCAGGGCAGTATACCTGGCTCATCAGGAATTTGCTCCCAACTTAAAAGGAAAGGTGGTACGGGTCAGAACAGACACCACCACCACCACGTACTACATAAGCAAGGGGTAACCAGGTCCACCCCACTGTGCACGGAGGCCATGAAGGTGTGGGGCCTAGCCTACTCACTACAGGTATCCCTGTCAGCTGTCCACCTCCCAGAAAGGACAATATACTGGCAGACTCTCTCAGCAGAATCAACCAGAACTATCACGAATGGTCCCTGAATGCACAAGTGCTCCATTCGGTATTCAGAAGGTGGGGCACACCAGAGATAGATCTCTTCGCTTTCACAGACAATCACCAGCTGCCACAATTCTGTTGCAGGCCTCCCAGCAGGTGCATAGTTCTAGTGGATGCCTGAACACTAGATTGGTCGGGCAGATTCCTGTATGCCTTCCTGCCTTTTCCCCTGTTGCTCAGGACTCGATAAAACTCAGGTCACAACCAGCAACAGTGATCCTGGTGGCACCAGATTGGGCAAGGCAGCCATGGTGCTCACTACTGCTGACTTTATCTGCCTCACAGCCGATTCACCTGCCCCAGAGGCACAATCTCCTGGCATCCTCTCCGGGCAGGATCCTGTATCCCAACCTCAGAGCCCTGGGACTGAAGGCACAGCTGTTGAAGACTTAGAGTTTGCCAACCTAAACTTCTCCAAAGAAGTTTTGACTGTGTTCAGGGGATCCAGGAAGCATCTACCAAGAAAACTTATTCCTCAAAGTGGAAAAGATTTTCTGTTTGGTGTAAGCGAAGAAATATTAATCATTGTTTATTTATTAGTTTTTGGTAACCAGGTAAGTGCATTAGACAATAACCCTGTCTATTTTCAAGCACGACCCAGGGCTGGTCTTGGTCATTAGGCCTTCCACATTGAAGGTCACTTTGGCTGCAGTCTCAACATATGTTTCAGCTGGTCAGGACAGATCTATGGCCTCTTACCCAGTTTTTAAGAAATCTTTCAGAGGTCTCAACCACCTTCGCCTTCCCCTCAGGGAGACCGTCTCTGCCTAGAATCTCAGTTTTTGTAATGCCAAACTCATGGAGCCCCCTTTTGAGCCCATGGCAACTGCAGACTTGAAGTATGTCACATTGGAAACTGTCTTCCTGGTGGCCATCACTTCAGCCAGGAGAATAAGTGAATTGCAGGCCCTGTGCACAGACCTGGACTACATATCCATCCATAGGGACAAATCGTACTCAGAACCAACAGGAAATACCTTCCTAAGGTGGTCTCAGACTTTCAGTTGAGCTGGACCATCGAATTACCAGTCTTTTTCACTGAGAATTCCAGCTCGTCTGAGTGGAACTTGTATAGCCTGGATATAAAGGGGGTGCTTAGCCCCTACCTTGACAGGACCAAGGCTCATAGGCCTCAGCATACCCACCTGTTCCCTCACTTATGGGGAAGTGGGTAAACGTAAACCTGCATCAAAACAAACAATTGGACACTGGATTGTAGCTTGCATACAGTTGTGTTACAGTGAAGTGGGTAAACAAGCTCCCCTGGACCTCAGGGCACGTTCTACCAGGGTACAGCTGCATCAGTGGCAGCTGCAAGAGACATTCTACTGTTGGAAATTTGGAAGTGGCTACATGGAAAACTGTACACTCTTTTACCAAGCATTATAGTCTGGACATACAGTCCAGAAGTAATGCCAGATTTGGTACAGCAATTCTGCAGAACCTTTTCCCTAAATAGGTTCTGTGCACAACCTCCAAAGGTACTGCTTGGTAGTCTGCATTTGTTTAATCATAATGAGTGATTCCTGAGGTTAGAAGAAAAATTTACTTGCCATAGTAATCTTGTTTCTTCCAAGGGATCACTCATTATGATTAAAGCTCCCACGCTGCCTCCCCTACCTGAACCTAGGAAAAAGGCAGCAAGCTTTGGTTCTGCATCCCTGCTGGCTCTCTAGACATGTTGTCTGTAGCTGATGATTCAGTTTTTAACCAGATGGTCTTTACTGTTGTCCCTACTTGGGACTTTATGGGTTTTAATGAGATGTGATTAAAGGGGGGCTTAATATGTATATATAATCAGATAGCTAGAGGGTCTTTACCCTGTTAAGCTGCATAATGAATCTGAGCACTTCAGAGTGCAGCAGTTTGAAATTGGCATGAGTCAGAGTGCCATGATTTGCGTACATTCCATCTCTCTGTGGCAGTGCAATACTGAAGGCTGACTGCATTTGTTTAATCATGAGTGATTCTTTGGAAGAAACAAGATTACTATGGTGAGTAATTTTTTCTTCCATCCTTATCTTCCTCCTCCTCCCCTCCCATGACCTTTATCCTCCCCTATGTCTATCCCAGACTCTTTTGAAGCTGCCCACTGTCCTCGACAAGATCACCTCTTTTGGCAGTGCATTCCATTTGGTAACCATCTTTTCTATGAAAAAGTGTCCCCTAACCTCTAACTTAAGGCTGTGCCTCCTCGTGGTTTTGTTGCAGCTTTGCCTGAAGAAACCCTCCTTGTTCACTCTTAATTCCTTTCAAGTACTTAAAGCTCTCAATCATTTCTCCCCTCTCCTGTCCTCCAGGGAGTACATGTTTAGGGCCCTTAGTCTCTCCTCATGATTTACCCTGCTGGCCTGCAGTTATCTTTGTAGCCCTTGTCTAGACCGTCTCCATCAAGTTGATATCCTTTCTAAGGTGAGGGTGCCAGAGCTGCCAGAGTTCCCTATTTAGCCCCGACACTATTCCTCCAGGGTCCTAGCCCTCGCCATCCATCCCCTCGTTTCTCCCAGTGTCTGCCACCCTGATCAATCAGTCAGTCTTTATTTATTAAGTGCAATTCCAGTAGAACAAAGTGCTTAAATCAAATATTAAAACAATAATCTGAAACATGCAGACACCATTAAAAATTCAGCAGATTCCTACAAACAACACAAACTATTTCAATAAGACCAATAAAAGCTAATCCAAAAATAGAAGTCATTGTCATTGTAACATTGTCAGTGGCTCAGTAGGTAGTACACTCGCCTTTGAGGCCGGAAGATCAGAGGGCTGTGGGTTCAGTTCCCACATCTGATACTTGGGTTAATATACCAATACTGACACTGTAGTGTAGCATGAGGGGGGTGCTGCACTTCTGAGGTGCGTGCCGTCTTTCAGATGAGACGTTAAACCGAGGTCCCATCTGCCTGGATTGGTGGTGGTTCAGGTGGATGTTAAAGATCCCATGGCACTTATCGATAAAGAGTAGGGAAATTTCCCTGGTGTCCTGGCCAAATTTCTCCCATTCACTAAAAATACCACCAATAGCTTAATCTGGTTCAATTTCAGTTGTTTACCATCTGTTTCCCCCCTCCCCCCAGTCGCCCCTGAAAAAGGGACTTCTAGGCCCAGTGGGCTTACCGGGTCAACAAAATTCAATAAATACGTTTTAATAGCTATTTTGAAGCTCTCGATGGTTGGGTACTCTCTGACCCGACAAGGTAGAGTTCCACAGGGTAGGGGCCATAAAAAGAAAAGAATGGGCCCCAGAGGTCTTAAGTTGAACCCTGGGGAACCTCTAGCAATCCCTCATCAGAGGAGCAGAGTGATCCCCTACCATGCCTTTCATTTGGTCCCTGCTGTGCTTGAAACCACCAGTGGATTCAGCACCCAAAACTTCAGCTAGAAGACTGCTCCATGACTCTTCCACCTGTTCTGCAAAACAATATTTCCTCGTATCCTTCCTGAACCTCCACCGCGCCCCCCCCATCAGTTTTCCACTCCCATCCTAGCGATCACAAACTAGTATTCAGGCTAAATAGATCTTACTTCGAGAGGGCTCTTGCAGTAGGTAATTACATATAGGTCTGACGCCGGCCGGCGACAGGACCCCACGGAAAAATTTCTAGCTAGCAGTCCCTGGCGAGGACCGCCTCATGTCAGGTGCGAGCTCAGCATCATCGCCGGTATAAAGGAACGGTCCCGACGCCGCCTTCCTGTTCTTTCCTGCCGTCAGCTCGTGCAGCGCCTCGCGGTTAAGTTCTTATCACTCAGTCCTGTTACTTCGTCGGTTTTTCCGAAAAGTTTTCAGTATTGTATTTTATATCTTCTATTGTCAGGTGAACGTTGGTGTATATCGTCCCCTTCAAAAAATAAGTGCGACTCGGCGGCGCCCAACTGCCTCACAAAGACGGTCACTCCCTCTGCCTTTTCTGTTTAGGCCCTGACCACGCGGTCGACAAATGTCCGCACTACCTAAGTTTCAACACGGCCACCCGCAGACGATGCCAGCAGTCTCAAGCCCATCTCCTCAAGGAGAAGATGTCCACAATGGAGAAAGAGTTGAAGAAACTTGGCAGGCGCGACCTCCCTGAAGGGCACAAGAAGCGGACAAGGAAAGGCACCGGAGAAGGTTCCTCCTCGACTCCAGCCGGAGTCGCTGGCAGCAATAAATCCTCCGGGATCGCCTCGACGGCAGCCTCCAAGGCTTTGAGGAGGCGTCGCCCGCCTGGCCGGGTTCGGCCGAGCCCGCCTGGGTGCCTCCAGGCAAGGAGGCCCAGCCCCGCACCGCCGCAGGCTTGTGGCCTACTGCGCGGGCGCCCCATAAGCCGGACGCCTGCTCCTCCGACATCCGCCGGGAGAAGGCCACTAAGACGCCGACCCTTGACCCTTCGAGCGGCGCGACGGCAGTGTCCCCCTCGGACCGGGCCTCTTCCCACCCTCAGCCCGTCTCTGACGAGGGACTCCCGAAGTCAGATGCCGGCTCCTCTGGCGTCCGCTGGGATACGGCCCCTAAGCCACACGTCAGCCCCTCCGATGTGCGCCAGGCCTCGGAGCCTACAGCAGACCCTGCTTCGTCTGTCGTACCAGGTTCCCCGCAGCCTTCGCTGCCGTCAGGGGAGCCCGAGTCCCCTCTGCCCGACCCCGCGGATTTTTCCCCTCCATCCCCAGACGAGGCTCGGGATCCTGGGCTACCGTCCGATCCTCTTCCTTCAGAGCCGGATCTGACGCTGGCTCCCCTGACGCCGGCCCCAATGCTGGTTCCGACACCGGCCCCTCCGACGCCGGCGGGGGATATTCCTCTTCCATCGGGCCCTCCACCCCACGGGCCTATCCCAGCTGATCCGCCCGTGGAGTACCCGGCTGGGCCATCTGTTCCGGCAGCTCCTCCAGTGCCTGGGTATCCGCCGTCCTATCTGACGCCGGTTTTCCCAGGTCCTCAGTATCCTGCGCTCAGTACCAGCGCCACGACTCCTCCAACGCCGCAGTACCCGGCTCCGGTATTCCGCAGCAGGTTACGGATTCTCCTCACGGATTTAATCCGCACAACTATCCTTCTACTCCACCGCCCCTAGACCGCCAGTGGATCTCCAGGAGACTCTTGCCTCCTGGTGGGCTGAGGCAGGCTCAGGTCACCATGAAGTCGAGAGCCGCCTTACGGTGACAGTGCCACCACTGCTCCCATACGCCCCAGACGGCATACTCCTCTCCACCTCCGGATTCCCCGGCTTTGCCTCGGGATCCAGAAAGGGCAGGACACGCGTCCTGGGATTCCCCTTAAGGAAACTGTCCCTCCCCTAGATGAGCTAGAGTCTTATTCTGCTTCAAATTCCTCTTCTTCTTCTTCTTCTCTCTCGGACTCCTCGAGGCCTCTGATGGTGTTCCGAGAAAGACGGCCGAGCGCGCTCTCCGTCCAAGCCCGGCCGAGGACTCCTCCGAAGTCTCCTCTCGGAGGATCCTTCCTTCACGGAGTTGCTCAGAAAGATCCAGGAAGTCCATCAGTGGCGTTCCTTAGAGCCAGATCCTCAACGGGTTAAACTCGCCGAACATCTGGACTTGCCCCTTACGGCTCCTACCCTAGTGCCACCCTGGATCGAGCCTCATGCCCATCTTGTTTCCACTATCTGGAAGCAACCGTCGGCGTTAGCCCCACTTCCTAGAAAGTCGAACAGGCTATACCAGGCTCTGGAGGGTGTAGACTTCTTAGACTCTCACCCCCGTGGAGACTCGGTTGTGATTAGCACCGGTCACGGCCGGTCAGCACACCCGAAACACTTGAGCTCGTCTCCCCCGGATAAGGAATCTCGCCTTCTGGATCAGTATGGAAGGAAGATCTACGCCTCTTCCACACTGGGGATTAGGACCCTGAATTATGTAGCACATATGGGGGATTACCAGAAGGCTGTCCTTACCAGGGAATCTAAGATTGACTCTTGCCTGACTCTCAACAAGCAGGAGTTAGCCACCTGGTCCGCTCTGCCTCGCTCGCCAGTCGTCACATTCTGAGGATGACCCACGACGCAGTGGACACCGAGGACGGAGCGCTCACCGAAGTCTTCGGCCACGCATGGCTCCGCGGTGTCAGGTCTGGTCCCGGAGGTGCAGTCAGCAATTCAAGAAGCACGCTTTCAGGGGTTCCTTGCTTTTCGGCGGTGATGTCAAGGACATCATCACTGACTTGTAGGAGAAGGGGACGGTCCCAAATCTGTTGATTCAATGTACCGTCCCCATCTCCCACAGCCCGCCCTCCGCAGACGCAGCCGGCCCTGCCGAAACCCAGGGAAAGCGGCCACTAAACGCCGGGCCCCATCAGCTGCCAGGCCCCACGCCTAAAAAGCAACGGGTGCCCCAGCTGCGGCGCTGCCTCACACCACCTGACTCCTTCCCTCTCCCACCGCCTCTGGACGCCCTGGAGGAACCGGTAGGAGGGAGGTTCTCCCTCCACCTTCCGGGTTGGGAGAGGATAACATCGGATTCATGGGTGCTTCAGATCATAGCAGAGGGGCACTCCATAGAGTTTCTGCAGAAACCTCCACGCCACCCCTCTTACCCAAGGGACCATCTTCCTTTGGTCAGGGAAGAAATCTCTGCTCTCCTTGCAAAGCATGCTATAGAGCCCGTCCTCCATCACCTCCATGGGATGGGTTACTAGTCCCATTTCTTCCTCGTACCAAAGAAGACGGGAGATCTCAGACCCATTCTCGATCTCAGCTCCCTGAACCTATATGTGGAATACAAGAGGTTCAGAATGCTCTCCCTTCAAACCCTCTTGCCCCTGCTCCGGCCGGGCCAATGGCTTTGTACACTGGATATGCAGGATGCGTTCTTGCACATCCCCATTCGCCCTTCGCACCGAAAGTACCTCAGATTTGCATTCCACTACCAATTCCAGGCGCTCCCTTTTGGTCTTTCCTCGGCTCCCCAAGTCTTTACCAAATGCCTGGCGGTGGTAGCGGCCCACCTGCGTACTTTGGGAGCTCAGGTTTTTCCCTACCTGGACGAAAGGCTCCTGGCAGCCCCGTCCAGGGAGGAACTCCTGCATTTTCTCTCCCTCACCCAGCAGGTTTTCACTGGCCTGAGTATTACCATCAACCATTCCAAGTCTCACCTGGATCCTTCGCAGAGGCTCCAGTTCATCAGGGCAATCCTCGACACAACAATGTGCAGGGCCTTCCTGCCTCCGGATAGGGTGCCTTCCTCCAGTCCCAGATTTCCCTCCTATCGGAAAACAGGAGGGTTCCGCAAGGTCAGTGTCTGTCTACTGGGGCTTATGGCGGGCCATCCCGACGTTCCCGCGCCTCCACATGAGAATCTCTCAGTGGACTCCTCCGATCTCAGTGGGATCAACGGGTAGACGACCTAGATCATCTCGTTCTGATTTCCTGCCCGATGGTAAGAGACTTGCAATGGTGGATGGTTCGAGAGAACCTTTTCCGGGGGGTCCCTTTTCATCCTCCCCAATCAGACTCTGACCACGGACGCTTCAGGCAAAGGTTAGGAGCCCATCTGGTCCTCACCAACCCAGGGCCTATGGTCAAACTTGGAGATAGTTCTCACATCAACGTGCTCGAGCGAGCAGTGCTGTATCTCCAGGCCCTTCACCAATTCATCCTTCCCGGTCACCTAGCTGTCCAAACGGACAACATGTGCGTGGTGTGGTACATCAACAAGCAGGGAGGGACTCGGTCCTACCCGCTGTGCAGGGAAGCAATGAGGGTTTGGGAATGGGCCCTTCACCTCATGGCGATCCATGTTCCGGGAGTCGTCAATGTCATGGCAGACAGACTGTCGCACGTCGGCTCTACCACATGAGTGGGAACTGGACAAAAAAGTTCTAAAAGGCATCTTCCAGATTTGGGGGACTCCTCAGATAGACCTGTTCGCCTCCTCCCAAAACACAAAGCTTCCAATCTTTTGCTTGCTCGCTCCAGAGCGAGGCGCTTTCTGGAGTGACGCCCTATCTCTAAGCTGGAAGGATAGATTGTCTATGCTTTTCCCCCAATTCCTCTGGTCCCTCGTGTACTGCAGAAACTTGCTTTGGAAGGAGCGAGAATGATTCTAATCGCTCCTTTCTGGCCCAGGCAAATCTGGTTCTCTCTTCTACAACAATACTCGGAGGTTCCTTCTCTTCCTCTTCCTTTATCTCCAGGATTGCTGACCCAGGATCAGGGGACCCTGGTCCATCTGGGACTCAAGTCCCTTCAACTTCATGCATGGCTCCTGCAGATCTAGCTCAGTCTCGTTTTGGCGTTTCTCCTAAGGTGGCCGAGATTCTGGTGGAGGCTGGAAAACCCTCCACTAGGTCCACCTACGCCATGAAATGGAAAAGATTTTCCATCTGGGCTGTGTCCAGGAACATGGAGCCCTTTTCCTGTCCTGTGACCATTCTACTTGAGTACATGAGTCATCTTTTCGACCTGGGTCTCAGTCACTCCTCTTTGAAAGTTCATATGGCTGCTATTTCAGCCTACCATGTCCCTTTCACTGATAAGGCTTTTGCCCAACTGGAGGTATCCAAAACTTTCCTCAGAGGGGTCCTTCATCTCAGGCCCCCTGTCCGGATTCCAGCTCCCCTTGGGACTTAAACTTTGTCCTCGAGAAACTTACCCTTCCTCCTTTGAGCCTGCGGCTTCCGCAGACTTGAAGTTTTTATCGTGGAAGACGCTCTTCTTGGTGGCCATTACTTCTGCTCGCAGAATTTCAGAGCTCCAGGCCCTGATGTGCAAAATCCCTTATCTGATTTTTCACAAAGAACGAGTAGCTCTTCACACGAATCCTAAGTTTCTCCCGAAGGTGGTAGCGGAATCTACCTTAAATCAGTCTATTGAATTACCTGCTTTTTTCACGCAGTACTCCAATCAAGGAGAATACCTGCTCCATGCCATGGATGTTCACAGGATTCTGAGATACTACACCAATAGGACGAAGGATCTCAGAAAGACTGATCAGTTGTCCGTCTCTTTCACTCACAAAAGAGAAGGCAATGCTGTCTCTAAGTAATGCCTGTCAAAATGGTTAGCCCATTGCATCACTTTCTGCTATGACAAGTACAACAAAACCCTCCCGGGTCAAGTCAGAGGTCATTCCACTCGTGGAGTTGCAGCCTCTGCGGCTTGTATCAAGAACGTGTCTGTGGCAGACATCTGTGCTGCCGCCACTTGGACTTCAGTCCATACCTTTACTAAACATTACAGTTTGGACATTGCCTCTCGCGGTAGAGCAGGCTTCGGTAGCTGTCTTGCAAGGCCTCCTTCTTGAGACCTGCTAGATTTTTGCTACTTTTAGTAGTTCCTCCTCCCGGTGCCTTTCATTTGTTCCAGACTGCTTGGGATTCTGTCCTATATGTAATTACCTACTGCAAGAGCCCTCTCGAAGTAAGATAGTACAGTTACGTAAGAACTCACCGTAACAGTAGATCTTCGAGAGAGGCTCTTGCAGTAGGTAATACCTTCCCGCCTTCCATCCCCCTAGGCTTTTTCAGCTCTTTTTCCATTGAGGGAAATATCTGCTTCTCTCTCGTCCGGCCTTCCGGGCCTGTGGCGGGAAAGAACTGGAAGGCGGCCGTCCGGACTGCCTTTATACCGACGCCGATGACGCCGGTCACCTGACGTGGGGCTGTCCCGCCAGGACCGCTAGCTAGAAATTTTTCTCAGGTCCTGCCGCCAGCCGCCAGTCCTATATGTAATTACCTACTGCAAGAGCCTCTCTCGAAGATCTACTGTTACGGTAAGTTCTTACGTAACTGTACTTTCCTCACAGTTCACCTTGTTAATGCCCTTCAGGAACTTGAAGGTCTCTATCATATCTCCCCTCTCCCTGCTGGCCTCCAGTGAGTACATGTTCAGTGCCTTGAGGCACTCCTCAAATAACCTGCCTTGTTGGCCCTGAATAATGTTTTTTTTTTTTTTAACCCGGTCTTGCACTGTCTCCAACCTATCCCTGTCCTTCCTGAGGAACTAGGCACAGTACTCCAGGTGTGGCTTTACCAAGAATCTATATAGGGGAAATATTAACTGTTCCCTTCTGCTAGCAATAAACCTCCTAGTACATCCCAGCATCCTACTCAAGTTGCTGTATGCCTTACTGCACTGACTCAGTTATTTGAGGGAGTCACTGATGATAACTCCAAGGTCCCGTTCCTTAGCCATAGTGTTAAGATTCACCCCACCCATCCATTTCTCTGTCCTGGTTTTCTTGTTCCCTAGGTGCATTACCTTGTACTTTCTGGCATGGAATTTCAACTACCAAACCTTAGACCACCCTTCTAGCTTTTGTAAGTCACTCTGAATTTCCTTGATTCCCTCATCACTATCCTCCCTCCCACAGAACTTAGTGTCATCTGCGAAGAGGCACAACCTGCCCCCGATACTCAACCAATGTCACTAATGAACATATTAAAGAGTACCGGACCCAGAACAGATCCCTGTGGTACCCTGCTCATGACCTCCCCCTACCTCTCTTCTGATTTGACCCCGCTGACCACAACCTTCTGCTGCCTCCCCTTTAGCCAGTTACCTACCCAGTTTACTGAGACCTTAGATGCACCTGGGTTCTCCCATCTTTTTGAGCAGGAGTCTGTGAGGCACTGAGTCAAAAGCCTCGCTGAAATCGAAGTAGAGGAGCTCCACAGCATGGCCCCTATCCAGTTCCTCATCACTCAGTCAGAGAAAACTATCAGGTTAGTCTGACAGGACCTTCTTGCCACAGATCTGGGCTTATTAGTTTCCTGATGACCATTGCTCTCTAAGTAGTCCACGAGGTCCTTCTTGACCAGTGGCTGTAAAGATAAGAGTGACTGGCTTGTAGTTCCTGGCTTGTTCCTCGTCTCCACCGCGCCCCTCCCCCTTTTATGGAGTAGAACTACATCTGCCACCCTCCAGTCCTTCGGAACGACCCTCATCCTTCATGAGCTGTTGGACTTATCGGAGGTTCAGCCACCTCCTTGAGTAACCTCGAATGCAACCCATCTGGTCCCAGGGCCTTATCTATCTTTAGGGCTGTCAGTCCCTTGTGGGCCCTTTCACTTGTAAATATTGACTACACCATCTCCAAGATCCCCTTAGTGGTTGCTTTTATGCCACTCTCCGCCAAAAGCGCACCATCCTCCCTAGTGAAAACAGAGCAAAAATAATCATTAAGGATAGCAGCCTTTTTCCTGTCCTCCTCTGTCACCTTACCTCCTTGGCTTGCCTGACAATTCCCCTTTTTTCTTCCTTCCATTTTTTCCTAATATACCAGAAGAACTGTTTTTCTCCTTTCTTGACCCCGCTGCGATATGCAGTTCGTTGTCTGCTTTTGCCTCCCCAACTTCCCTCTTTGCTCCCTGCTTTTTTCAGTATGTATTCTCCCTGTCCTTCCGCCTGCTTTTCTTTATATGGTAGAAAGCCTTTATTTTTCCCCTTACCGCTTTCCAACTGTTTCTGAGAACCTTAACGATCTCTTAAACTTGTTCTTTTTGGTTGCTGTTCTTATGTATAACTTGGATGCCTCAAGAATGGCTCCCTAAATTCCCCTAATCTCTCTTCCACCCTCTCTATGCTGTCTGCCCCGACTAACTTTTCTCTGACCAGTTCCCTCAGCCTGTTGAAGTCCACGCTTCTAAAATCAAGGACTTCAGTTCTTCATTGGGGTTTTCTGTCCCCACGGGTTATAGGAAAAGAAAAATGCAAACTAATTATGAGATTTCTGTTTCATATAAATTTAAATAAGAATAAATGTCTTTTAATCCCATAAAGCTTGGGTGGTTCTTTTATTTCTGTTTATTAATTTCTGCTTAAGTATTACTTTATTTAAATATTCCTAGTATAAAGTCCATTTTTAAGGCTAGACATGTTTTGGTTTTTTTAAATAATGTGGCAAAACATTTTATTGATTTCAGCCATGATGCCTAAACAGAATAATCTTGTATTATTTTTTTTATTTTTTTTTTTTAACATTAGGCTCCCCTGCTCGTTTTGTTCCCAATGGTGCCGAGCCCAAGGTTTTTTTTTTTTGTTAAGAACTTTCTATTTATTAGGTTTTTTGAAAGAACACAGTGTTCACATTTCCCATTTAATGTTCTAGGCAAAGAAAAGATGGTCATTCGCTGTTTCCTGTCCTTCATGCAGTGCTTGAAACTATGGCATGTAACTTCATGCAAGTTTTAACTTAGCATTGAAATGCATGCAGCCTGTGAAATCCTAAAAAAGTAACACAATGCCCCTGGATAAACACATTCAAGCCAGTGTGGTTTGCTTAAAAAAAAATGAACTATTTTAATTATCATTTATGAAATCTACCTTAATGTTCTTTTCTTTCCTTTCTCATTTTGCCATCCTAAAGCTTACTCTGAGGAGCAGGGGGCAGTGGGTGGAGTTAACCTGGAGGAAGACATAAATGCACTGCGATTGGATGACGACAATGAGCATCCTCCTATGATCCTGCAGACTGACTGACCTGTGACTTGTGAACACTTGCTTGTGAGGCAAAGAACACTGTCCAACATTTATAAAGGACTCTCTTGTAATGCTGCTATGAACTTTTACCCAAGGGAAAGAGAAAGAGAGAGAAATGGAAAAATGTTTTAAAAAAGTGTAGTTGTAGCTAAATTGAATAATATTGAAAAAAATATACTGGTTTCATTTCAGTGGCTTTTTATCTTGCTGATCCGTCTTAGTTGAGATTTTTTTTTTTGTTGCCAAAACCAGCTGCCGATGCAGCAGTTGAGCCTCTTAGCTTTGCATGTGTACATGTGCCAAGCATAGGAATGGTAGACGCCACTTTAATCTTATGCAGAATTGTTTTTAAACTGGTTTGTCCTGTTGGAAGGACTCCCTAGAAAAGACACGAGATGGTGGGAGAGACCCACAGCTGAAATAGCTATGCCTGGCTCCAATAATGTAGCTGCAGAAACAGTTTGGTTTTGTACCCTTCAGCAATAGCATCTGAGTCTGCAGCTTTATGGGTACCAGGTGCCTTTAAAAATGTGGTGTCCTCTTCCCAACTTGTTTTGGACCAGCTTGTTATTTCATTCTAATGCATCCCCAGCTTCAACATTGGTACAGCAGGTGGCTTGTTGCAAGGCCTTTTAAAACTGGAGTTTCCACATCCTCAAGGTACTTAAAGTAGTCTGCAAATATGCCTGAAAAGTTCCTGTTCCCAAATGTTATGCAGTGGTAAAGACTGATTTCTAGGGACATGGATATGTTGTTGTTTCTATCCATACTATCTGGCATGGTCCTTTCCCCTTTAAGAAGTGCCAGAAAGTCTTCAAGCTGGCTCCTCCCGACCCCACCCACTCAGGTGGTGTATCCCTCAGCTCTGCTCCATGATGCCGGATCTTCCTTTCTGCTGGAAGAAGCAGGTTCCATCCTTTGCACTCCCGCATTGTAGGCCCTTGCACTTTAGATCCGTTTGGATTGCTTTGAGAAACTTTGTTACCGTTTTGGTAATAGTCTTTGAGCTTCCCAATCGTGATGGACGACAAGTCCGTACCCTGATTTCGCCAGTGCCCGTGTGGGCAGAAGATGTGGTGCACCGACCCCCATACCACGTGCATTTACTGCCAGGGCCATGAACACGATACCCAAGCCTGCAACATTTGTCAGCTTTTTCACGCCGACAGCCCTCTATGACTGCCTTGCCCGCTTAAGTTGAGCTGCCTGGAAAAATAACATCCACTGGTCAAATCTGAAGACGCCTGTTGGGCTGTCTCCATAGTTTCGGGGTCCACTGAGCAGCTGGAACAGCTTGCAGCCTTTGAGGAGGCGGCTTGGGTTGCCTCTCAGTCCTCCTCTGCTTCTTCCTTCGTGCCGCTCCAATTGGGCTCCACTTTTTTGGGCTCCTTCAAGGAACTGTGCCAGTCCCTCCCGACTAAGGGTCTGAGTCCTTCTGGATCTCACAGCTCCTGCTTTCACAAGGAGAAGGAGTTCAAGAAAGAGAAGACTCATTGTTTACGTTCGTGGGACTGGGAACATTCTCAGTTTCACAACTCCCAGGTGTTGACCTCGGTCAAAACTGCAACCTTGGCCGCTGGCTTCATGGAGACCCCGTCGGGCCAGTCGAGTGAGATGCCGACCAGTGATACGGCTGACATTTTTCTTGACCCAATCGACTGGTTGTCGTCCAAAGAGGCTGATAATTCTCTCTTCAGGACTCCAGTCCTGCCTGTGACCTTAGAAGGGGCTGCTCAGTCCACTGATCAGAAGCCTCTGTTCACCGACCCAGACCGGGAGGAGCCATGGCACTCCCCAGCTCCCTCCGAGATTCCCCGTCTGCACCCCCGACAGCCTTAGGTCAAGGTTTTGGTCCTCCTACATTGGATCGAGCAGCTCCGCCGTCCATCGTCCTCCCACTCTGTGGCTGGGAAGCAGCGCACAGTGCTATTCCTTGTCTTCGTCCTCCTCGGGCGAGGAAAATGTCAGCGCAAGTTGTGTCGTCTTCGAAGACCTCATGTGGCAACAGTTGGTGCTGGCGGTGCAAAGCTGAACTCGGGTTTCAAACAACATGAAGTCTTGCTGTATTCTGACAATTGCAGTGATTCCCAACCAGGTTGGGAATTACTGCAATTGTCAGGATACAGCAAGACTCCATTAGAAGAAATATAATTACTAAGGTGAGTAATTTTTTCTTCCACACCGGCCATCACTTGGTTGTTGTCAGAGAGGCCAATATAGACTCCCCCGTGGGGTCGGTTGAGACTGTCCCTCCCACAGCGGAGCTGGTCAAGACCATCTTGGTTCAGCTGAAACTGGGCTCTCCGCCAGTTGTGGTGGAGTCGCCGCACAAGCAGCCAATGACCGGCACTCCGACCAAGGAATCTTGGCCAGCCAAGGGGCTTCCCCATCGGCTCTCGGTCACCGTCACACCTGACCGCCCAAGGAGGGTTGAAGGTGACTCTAGCGGTCGGCTGCTTTATGCAGACTCCTCCAAGTCTGAGGATTCCTCGCTGCACTCCCATCCGGTCGATGAGTCTGTGGGGAATCTCTTGACGGAGAAAGGGCCTACTTCCTTCTTAGGCATTCTCCGTCTCATCTCCAAGTCCACAGGGATGAAAATTGAGCCCATCCAGAAGTGGGCTCGCTATCCCATTACAGATATTCTGGACAAAGGGGGTTCTTCAGTAGAGGTTTTTCCAGTGGCCGAGGCAATTGTCCGCCTAGCCCTGGAGCTTTGGTAGTACCCCACGTCTTGCCTGGCGCCCTCTGCCCAGATGGCCTGCAAGTATGCAGTGCCCATCAGTACCCTCTCGGGTTTCCACGGAGCAGCCCTCAGCCGATGGGTTGGTGGCCAGCTCCGTGTTTCAGTGCTTGGGCAATATCGGAGACGTCAACAAGCCGCTGGACAAGGAGTCCAAGAAATTGGACCATGCAGTGAAAAAAGTTTACATTGCCTCCTCTCTTAGTCTCCATCAGGCAAGCTCAGCCGTCTTGATGGAATACTTCTCCCACACCCTCTTGGACTCTTTGGATGAGGTTATTCCTCACCTGTCTGCGGACCTCCAGACCACAGTCAGGCAGGTCTGAGATCAGGACCAGGCTGTGGCCAAGCAGCAACTGCAAACAGCTCTGAATCTGGGGGATTCTGTGCCCACTCTGTGGCAGCACAGTAGCCATGCACTGTAGGGCTTGGCTGCAGATCTCGACCTTCACAGCAGACACTCAACACTAGCTGGCGGATGTTCCTTTCTTGGGTACCGACCTGTTTGGGCCCGGTGTGGAGGGTCACTTCCAGTGCATCGAGAAGTCCAGTGTCACCTTGGACTCTGTAACATCCACACAAAAGGATCCCAAGGGCTCCAGGCAACAGAAGCGAAAGCCCTTTCGGTCTTCAACTCCTGCACCAAAACCAGTCCGGCATCAGGCTGGGCAGCAGGCTCAGTCCTGGCGACCCAGGCCCTAGTCAGTGGCCTCGGTGGTCCGTAAGCCCAGAGGGAAGGGACCCAGAGGCTCGTTAGCTGGGTTCTCCTCCTCCAAGTCTGCTCAGTGACGGGATGGGGGGGTGCCATCCTCATACCCATCATGCCTCCCCTGGATCCTCCCGTCGGGGGGCCGGCTCCACCACTTCCTTTCCGCCTGGTCTGCTGTCACCACGGACAGGTGTGTTCTAGAAGTGATAGGTCAGAGTCTGCCTCTGGAATTCGAGCAGTACCCTCCAAGCCAAGACCGCGCCCCATGGGAGGACTTGGTATCCACAGACACTCGTTCGGCTCTTCAAGATGACACAGCCCAGCTCCTCCCAAAGGAGGTCATGGTCAGAGTAGATGATCCTCTGGAACACCCAGGATTTGTCTCCAGGTACTTCCTGGTGCCAAAGCGGATGGGGGTCTGGCACCCCATTCTAGACCTGCACGACCTGAACAAGTTCCTCAGGTTGCGCACCTTCAGGGTGGTAACTTTGTCTCCGATCATTCCATCTCTAGAGCAAAACATGTGGTTTTGCTGCCTGGATCTTCAGAACGTGTTCTTTCACGTCCCTATCCGTCCATCCCACCAAAGTTTCCTCCGCCTTTGAGCCAAGGGAACCCTCTACGAGTTCCGGCCCATGCCACTTGGCCTCTCCTCGGCCTCCAGGGTCTTCACCAAATGCATTGCAGTGGTGGCAGCTTACCTGAGGCACCAAGGGGTCCGGATGTACCCCTACCTGGACGACTGGCTGATTGCAGGTTCCTCCAGGCAGGAGGTAGAGCGGTCCAGGGACCTGGTCCTCCAGATGTGCACCTCCCTTGGCCTCCTGGTCATCGAGGCCAAGTCTGAACTCATGCCCTCGCGGATGATCAGCTTTATCGGGGCAGAGCTCAATTCTTGCCGAGCCAGAGCATGGCTCCTGGTGGACAGGGTGGAGGTTCTTTCCCCCTTTGCCCGCTCATTTCGGTTTGGGCAATTGTGCCCTGCCCTGGTCTTCCTGCGCCTTCTGGGTTACATGGCAGCCTGCACCAGTGTGGTACAATGGGCCCATTGGAATATGTGCTCCCGGCAATGGGAGCTGGCCAGCCAGTGGCCTTAGCTCAAAGGTCACTTTGACCAGCCGGTCACTGTGACTCTGAAGATGTGGGACCACTCTCCAGTTGTGGCTAGTCCCAGAGCATCTGCAGGAAGGGATTCCGTTTGTCTCCCCCCCCCCCAGCCAACGGTCATCCTGACGACCAGTGCGCCTCTCATTGGCTGGGGTGCCCATCTGTGGGAACTCAGAGTCCATGGGCTCTGGGCCCCCTCGAGGAGTCCCGATGGCACTTCAGCCTGCTGGAGCTTTGGGCATGTGGGCTGGTGCTGACTGCTTTCACTCTGTATATTTAGGGTCAAGTGGTCCAAGTCCAGAAGAACAGCACCACAACCATGTACTACCTCAACAAGCAAGGCAAGATGCACTTCCTGCCTCTGTACAAGAAGCTCTCTGCATTTGGACCCTTGTGCGCAGCCTGGAGGCGGATCTCCTAGCCATCCATGTGGCAGGAACCTCCAGTCAGCTAGTGGACACCCTCAGTTGGGTAGGCGAGGCATCTCACGAGTGGGCTTTCCATCCGGAGGTAATTCACAGCCTGTTCTCCCAGTGGGGCACTCCTCAGGTAGACCTGTTTGCCTCCAGGGAGAATGCAAAGCTGAGGCTGTTCTGTGCCCGCCCCCCTCTGCAGTGCTTGCTGCAGGGGAATGCCTTCTCGAGGCCTTGGACCCCAGGCCTCTTCCATGCCATTCCTCCACTTCCCTTGATCCATAAAGTGCTGCTCAAGGTCAGGAGAGACAAAGCATGGGTGATCCTGGTGGCTCCAGACTTGCCACGCCAGTTTTGGTACCCCCAGTCTCCTCAACAGCAGGCTCCCGAGGCACCTTCCACTCCACCCGGACCTGCTCTCCACCATTCAGGGGAAGGTACTCCACCTGGACCTTCAATCCCTGCACCTGACAGCCTGGTTCCTGAGTGACTAGAGTTCCAGGTTTTGTGTCTCTCAGAAGATGTCCTCACCATGGTGGAGGCATCTAGAAAGGAATTGACCAGAAAATGCTGTGCCTTCAAATGGAAGAGATTCTCCATTTGGTGTCAGAGGGCAAGGAGCTGGACCATTTGAGTGTCCAGTGGCCAGCATTTTGGACTACCTGTGATCCCTCTCCAAAGGGGGACTTTGGTCGACGACCTTTAAGGTGCACCTGAAAGCCATCTCTGCTTACCAGGTGTGGGCTGATCAGCAGTCCGTGGCGCAGGAGAAGGTGGTCTGGCACATTTTCGAAGGCTTAGATCACATTACTCCTCTGGGGCATGAACCACCACTACCACCACCGTGGGACTTGTTGCTGGTTTTGGCAAAGCTCATGGGCAAGCCGTTCAAACTCTTGCACAGGTGTGACATGTCTAACCTGTCATGGAAGACCGCCTTCTTGGTGGCTATCACGTCAGCCAGAAGGATGAGTGAGCTCCAGGCACTTTCGGTGGAGTCTCCTTTCCTGGTCTTCCACAGGGACAAGCTTGTCCTGCATCCCAACCTTGAAGGTTGTGTCGGAATTTTACCTTAATCAGGTGATGACTCTTCCGGTGTTCTTCCTCAGTCACATCTCGGAAGCAGAACACAGGCTCCATACTCTGGACCTGAGGCAATCACGTGCCTATTACAGAGAGTGCAGGACTGGAGTTTGGGAGAGGCTCGGCAGCTGTTTGTCACCTACACTAAGCCGCATCTGGCAGACCTGCAGCCAAGCAGACAGTTGACAGATGAATCACTTCCTGCATTGATCTCTGCTATAAGTTGGCGGGTAGGGAGCCTCCTAGAAGGCTGAGGGCTCATTCCACCTGTCATACCGTTGTGTCGGTGGCTGCTTCTAGGGATGTCCCTGTCCAGGAAATCTGCAGGGCTGCTACCTGGAAGTCAGCTCACACCTTCATTTCTCATTACCACATTGATCTAGAATCATGCCGGGGATGCTGATTTTGGGGCCTCAGTGCTCCAATCTCTGTTCCCTAAATAGGGTGTGTGCCCCTTGCCTCCCTCCTACCGGAGAACTGCTAATCATCTGCCAGATTGTGTGGCTAGAACAACATATCCACATCCCTAGAAACACAGGTTATTCACCTGTAACAGTAGTTCTAGGAATGGTATATGTTGTTCATCCACACGGACCAACCCACCCGACCTCCCCTGGCTTAGGCACACAACCTCTGCTTCCAGCAGGCAAGATCTGGTGTCATGGGGCGGAGCTGTGGGATAAACCACCTGGGTGGGTGGGAGGAGCCAGCTTGAAGACTTTCCAGCACTTCTTAAAAAGGTTAAAGAACCATGCCAGGTAGTGTGGATAAACAACATATACCATTCCTAGAACTACTGCTACAGGTGATTAACCTGTGTTTTCTGTACCTCATAACACATTATCGCTTTTTTTCAGTTAGATATTTCAGCACCTACTGTGTATTTATGAAATTTGCTGTAATCGTTGGATTTGCACTAGTATAACGTCTGAGGTCCAAGATGTTTTCTGCATCAGATTGTGAACTTTTTCAAAGAAGAGAAATCGATACTCACATCCCAAACCAATATTTATTTTTTCAGTCTACTTATTTATTTAAAATGGAATTCACCTTGTTTATATTTTTATTCTACAGATTTGGCCAGGAAATGCACCCTAAGCAGAGGCTTATTTCCAGGTGCATCCTGGGAGCACAGGGAAGTTATCTGACTTTCTCATGGTCACACAGTATGCAAGTGGTGGCTGTGGGATTCAAACCCAGTTCTCCAGGTTTGCAGCTCTGCTGTTAACCACTACGCCATACTGCCTTCTACAATGTAAGCCTTAGTCTTATTTAACAGCAGCCCTGGGAGCACTGAAAGAGAGAAAGGCCAAGAGGCTTGTTTAGGGCCATGCAGTGAGTCAGTGGCTATGATTGGACTGAACCTAGGATCTCTTTCTACACCCCCACCCTTAAAGAAGTACATAATGCGATGGCAGAAACATCTTACAAACCAAATAGGATGTGAACCTCAGTGGAAACCTTGTACTGCTGTGAAGTGTTCTTTCCAGACATCTTATGCAATACATGTATCTGTCCTGCTTACATGCTTTCCATGTATGTACAGAATTTCAGGTCATAATACTAAACATTGCGTTAACATAATCTTACAAATAATTAGCATTGGTTTGGATACTTGGTGAGTCAGGAAACATTTTGTTATAAATCAGTAGCTAAATGGGCTAACTGCTAGTAACATTAATTGGGGTCTCACAGTGGGATGGGAGAATAACTGAATATGTGACTGTCCCAGTAAAGGGCAATTACTTCTGTATATGTTGAAAAAGGAACTGACCCCTTTTCATCTGTGTACACAGTAAACTGAGCATAGAGGCCTATCAAAACCTCTGCCCACTGCCTGCCAACAGCTACAAACATTCCTCAGCCCTGTGTGCTGCCTCCTGGCCCCATTTTCTGTAATCCGTGATCAAACAGGGAGGCCCTACCTGATCTGATGTTTTAAGGTTTCTGAGTGCCTTCACTTATTTTAAGAAGCTCAGGCAGCTGGAACATAACTTGATTGGAGTCTGCCTGTGTGCTGCTCTGGCTTGAGAGTTTTCCGCTGCAAAAAAAAATACTGTATATTGAATCATCCTTCCTCAGTGTGGGCTTTTACAAAGTCAACCATGTTATCATCGTAAACTCCTTTAACGGGATACTGCTAGCCCTGCAACATATCACCACCAGCCATCACCTGAGCAAAACTGCAACCTCCATTCCATGACAGTCATAAATTCAGCTCCTCTGTGAAAAACTACTGTACATTCATTGCTGATGCCTGCAGTTGACTGTTTCAGCAACCTTCCATCTTCTGGTATGGGGGCAAATTTAAGAAAAAGAACCAGGCTCATCAGATTTATCTTTTATTGAAATACATTTTTTTTTGTCTACATGGACTATTTTAGGAATTTAAGAATTTTTAGGAGCGTTTGTTCACATGGCATCAGGCATTGGTGGAAAGACAATCCAGAGGTTAATTGCACAGTTCTCTGTATTCCAGGCAGATCATTAGCATTTTGTGCTAAAGAGGAGTATTTGAAAAAAACTGTGGAACACATGAATACGTGCTAATCCTTTAACAATCTCCAGCATATAAAGACAGTGCAAAATCTTTATTATTTTAAAGACAAGTATGGTGGCCCTTTTACCACTGGAGTGTGATAACTCTGGCACTAAAAGCATGCATAACAGCGGAAACATTGGTGGTTTTATGCTCTGTTTACTAAGATCTGTTTGGACAGTATCTGTAGCTGAATACCAGTGGAAGATCAGCTTTATTTCTTCATAACGTGCAAACATGTTTCTCAGTTGCATAATTTTTTTTGTAAAAAGGCAAAAGATTGTATTTTTAAAGGGAATCTATACCATGTAGGTTCACCTTCTAAACATGTGACCCTTACCAGCTGATCTGTCATTACATGGGGAAAAGCCAGTGGTGCTAGTGTCCCTAAATATTTTTAACTTGCTACAACCCCCAAAGCACAGTGCCACATTTCCTATGTGCAGTCGCACATCACACAAATTCTGGCTCTGGTGATGATGTCCCTGCCACACCACCTGGTGAGAGCATGGGTGTTGTATGTGGCAGCTCCTATAGATTTAAGTCCACAATGTGCACTTTACAATCCTCCCTCCTGAAATTTTACATACAGTGCTGCAAGGGCCCAGGGTCCTTTGATAGCCTTCTTTGAAAATGGATGAAGAAAACATCCCAATGTGACTTAAAAATCACTGTTGTTTCAGAAGCCTGCTTGTCTGTGCTGCAATTCCCAGCACGCTCGGCATCGAGCGTGCACGCCTATGCCTGCAGTTAGTAAGCAGTGTAATATAACTCAGATGGGGGACAAAAATCAACGGTATACAATTCCTGTATGTCCTGGTAAAGGACAGCAACTGGAACTCCTGGAATGGTGTCTTTTGTAAAAACGAGCATTGGAAATTGTTGTGCAACTATTTGTGTCTCAGTACTGCATCCTGACAGTACTGAGATAAAAACAGTTGCACAACAATTGTCAATGCTCATTTTTATAATAGACACCATTCCAGGGGTTCCTGTAGCTGTCCTGTACCAGGACACGCAAGAACTGAATAGTGTTTTCCCCAATTGAGTTACATTAGGAAAAGAGTAGAAGTAGAATCAGCATTTTTATAGCACTTTTCATACACATTGTATCCCAGAGCACTTTACAAGCAGTGAGAGCCTGGTAATGAAGCGACTGTGTAGTGCCAGCCATTTCACACATCAACACCTTGGACAGTTGCATGAACCGCTTTATAGGAAGGAGATTGTTGGCCAGACATGGGGGGAGATCCCATCTCTCTTGCAAGTGCCTTGTATTCTTTTTACTTACACCTGGACCACCCACAAGGACAGCACCAGAGACGGGTAGAAGGGATCCCAGTTTAATGTCTCATTCAAAGGACAGCACACCCCGACAGTACAGTATTCCCCTAGTACTGCACTCGGGAGCCAGCATTTTTATGGTGTGATCCCAATCCCAGTGTGGGATGAGAACCCACAACCTTCTGGCCCAGATGTGGATGTACTACCAAGCGAGCCACACTGACTTGCATATTACACTGCCTACTAACTGCAGGTGCAGGTGTGTGCTCACTGCCAAGTGCGCTGGGACCAGCAGCATGGACAAGCATAGCTCTGAAGCAACAGTGATTTCTGAATTATGTCAAGATGTTTTCTTCACCCGTTTTCAACCGGGATACCAGAGGACCCTGGGCACTTGTAGCATGGTATGTGAACTCTGGGTGGGGAGGATAGTAAAGTGCACATTGTGCACTTAAACCTATGGGGGCTGCCACATAAACATCCAAGCTCTCCCCAGGTGGCGAGGCATGGACATGATCACCGTAGCCAGAATTTGTGTAATGTGCGACTGCACTTTGGAAATATGGTGCACTGCTTCGGGGGTTGTAACAAGTTAAAGTAGTAGTACTAGTTAACAGAAATGTACATATTTGGTTGACAGAACAAACCAAAACATCAGTGTATCTGATTTGCTTTTTGCTTTATTTCGTTCCTGAGGCAAGATAGAGGATTTTCAAGCTGTTAGAAGTTATTGATCCTTTGCCAGGTCGGCCATCATAGATATAAGTAGATCTGGGTAACGGTATGCGCCTGTCCATCAGAAACATGTGCTAGCAACACCCTGACATATCTGCATTATAAATCCAATGATTGCAGTTTGTGTGTGATCTCTGGGGAGAAGACTTTTGAAAGGTGCTGTAGGCTGCCATCTTTAGTGTTGATCCACGCAAATGACAAAAGTTGTAATTAAACACTGTTAAAAATGTCTGAGTGAATTTAAAATAACCAAATGAAGAATCTAATTATCAGAAATACATCACTGCCCAAAAAAAAAGGTAGAGTGACATTGTTTGATGGCTAATTAGTATTTTGCTTAAAAAACCTGTTTAGGGGCACTAGCATCACCAGCTTTTCCCCATGTGGTGATAGATCAGCTCATAAGGGTCACATATTTAGAAGGTGAGTCTGTTTGAATTTTCTTTGGATGAAAGAGTTACAGATACCACCTTGGGTAAACAATGAACAAAGAAATAACTTCTACATCGGTGATGCAAATTTGACATGACCAGCTTTAACATACAACTAAAAATATAATTTCTAGCCCCAGTAATGCTCAGATAGTCCTAACTTTATGCAGTAAGCCTGAGGGGTTGGACTGCCCGGAAAGACAGAACACATGCAAATTATGGAACACTTTGCATGTGAATATCTTTCAAACGCTGTCTGTACGAACTGTCTGTGTTCTAACCTCTTCAGACTTTTCTCCACCTGAAAAGTCTGGTCACTGAATGCCATTCGTCCACTTTCTCCTGCGTGAAAAAACTTCTAATTACTGATATAAGTATATTTTGTTTTCAATTATTTATTTTTATTTGACATATCGGATTTACAGACCTTTGAGTCAGGGACTCATTTACAAAGGCACCTTGTCAATTAAGACAAAGACAGCACAGTTAACCGTCATAAAACAGTAGCTCGGAGAGCAGACAGTTGTAACAATCATACACTGGAGATACATGGGTGGCAGTAGTTAAACAGTATACATAGTTTAGGCACACAGGCACCACGTCAGGAGAGACCAAAGTAGATATACAATAGATAAAAGCAGTTGAGCCAGAAAGTTCACATGAGGGCTGCAAGTAGTCAGAGGACCAAGTCATGACTGTGGATGATTGTCCGGGGGGGGGAGGTTATGTACATTTGCAGCAGCAGGAGTCCAGCAGGTAGACTCTAAGGGGTAGCCTTGAAAGGACCTAGCATAGTGGAGTCTGTGTTGACTGGGAGGGAGTTGAACCAGGTGGGTGCTCTGTAGCCAAAGGATCTGTGGGCTAGAGATGTCCTGGCCCTGGGGACTAGAAGTAAGGTCTTGACAGTGCTGCGGGTGGATACTGTGGGGGAGGCCTGGTGGAGGGAGGCAGAGACTTTGGGGGAGAGCCCAAGCAGAGTCTTCTTTACTAGAAGGCAGGTTTGAAAGTGAAGTCTTTCCTCAAGATTGAGCAAATTGGTGGAGGAGTACAGTAGACAAGGGTGTGTGTGTACCTCGGGGCACCAGTGAAGAGCCTGCAGACCTTATTGATGGAGAACTAAATTTTAGTAAGAGCAGTATTGTTGGCAGCAGCATAGATGGGCAGACCATAGTCTACTAGAGACGGGACGGAGGCGGTGATTGCTAACCTGAGAGCCTCGGGGGGGGGCAATCCCTATGGCGGTATAGGAGTCCGATCCTGACATTGGTGGCTGCAGAAAGGACTCTGATGTGGGAGTGGAAGGTTAGGGCCAAGTCGAATGTGATACCCAGGTACTTTGTAGGAGGAAAGCTGCTCAATGGGGTGTGGTGTGCTGGGTAGTATCATGATGGGGGAGCCACTGACTTTGTTTTGGCAGTGCGAGAAGAGCATAGCCTTGGTCTTTTTTAGGTTCAGGACCAGTCTATGGGCTGTGAACCAATGTTCAGCTTGTTGAAAAGCACGTTGGAGGGTGGTCTGCAGTGTGGTGGGGTTGGGGTCTGGAAGCACTCGTCATCCGATAGAGGAGGATCCTACTAGAACAGGCAGAGAGGAGAGTGTTTAGATAGAGGCTAAAGGAGGGGCCCAGGATAGAGCCCTTGGGGACACCAGAGTGGACAGGACGGGTGTCCAATAAGGTGCTGTTGATTTTAATGCTCTGTGCTCTGGCAGAGAGGTAGCTGGTGAACCATGCAAGGGGACCAGGGGAGAAACCAAGGCATCTGAGGTAGTCAAGCAGGAGGAGGAGATGGCAGACCATGTCAGAAGCCTTGGAGAGGTCAGTGAACACTGCCCTGGTGGGGTTGCTGATGTCAAGGGCAGAGTGCAAGAAGTTGGAGAATTTGAGTAGGGCTGTAGTGGTGCTGTGACCAGTACGAAAGCTGTGCTGCTACGGGCACAGAATATCATGCTTGGCCAGGTACTCAGTGAGTTGGTTGGCTACTACTTTTTCCAGCGCCATAGAGAGTAGGGGAGGATGGAGATCGGCCGGTAGTTACCGGGAAGGGACCGATCCCTACTCTTAAGGATGGGTGTGATGGCGCTTTCCAGGCAGTGGGGAACTGGACCCAGGCATGGAGAGCGGTTTAGTAGGTCAGTAAGGGGACCAGGATAACATCCAGGACCAGGCGTAGAGCGTAGCTTCCAAAGGGCCAGTGCTGGGGCTATTACTATTGATGGCTTTTAAGAGATAGGGTCTGGCTTCAAGCAGGGAGATGATGTGAAGGTGTAAAGGCGGTGATGGAGGGTGGGCAGCTGCGAGGCTGGGATAGGGTAGAAGAAATTACTGGGTAGGATGGAACTTAGGTCCGAGAAGGTGACGTTTAGGCAGTCTGCAATGCCAAGGGGTTCGGAGCAGACAGTGCCATTAACGGAAAGTTGGGGGGCGGGACTTCTCATTCAGCTCTTTGACGTTGTTCCAAAAGTTTCTAGCAGACCCCCATGAGGAGTCAAGGGTGGACCAGTAAATACTGAACTTTAGCCTGACAGATGGCCCAGGTGCACTTATTGCGCTCTGCGTTATACGCTTGCCTGTCAGCTGGCTTGCCGGATTCCACGCCGATGTGCCAGAGGTGGTCCCTCAATTTAAGTTTCAGGAGGAGGGAGGGGGTGAGCCATGGCACATTTAATTTTTTAGTGTACGTTCTAATGAAAGAGGCAAAGAGGTTGCAGGCTTTACTAAAGGAGTGCGTAAAGGGTCTCGTCTTTGGATGGTGCATGTCTGATGGGGGACCAGTCCAGTTGGGCAAGGTACAGTTTAAGGTTACGAAGGCTGCCAGGGAGGAGTCGCCGGCACAGGACGGTTCTCGTGGCTGGCTTACTGTTGGTAGAGGACCAGGAGAATAAGACAAGGGAGTGGTCACTTAGTGAATTGGGTAGGATGTTTATATCCAGTACTTTTGGGCGGTTGGTAATAATGACATCCAGGAGGTGTTGGTACTGGTAGAGGGGTTGTGCCTAGTGGGGTGGGAGACTAGCTGGGTCATGTCGAGGGCTGCAAAAGAGTCTCTGGTTTGGGAAGCAGATTCTGCGAGCCAGTTGATGGTAAGATCTCCAGTAATTATCTGCCCTGCTTTCGGCGATAGGCCAGAAAGGTACTCAGTAAGCAAATGGATGGCAGGGTCTTGCTTTCTAGGGGGAATATAGGCAACAGTGAAGAAGAGCGGGCCTTTAGCAGGATCGGGGGAGATTTTTAGTGTAAAGGCTTGTGCCCCACTATCAAGCTTGGGAGGTGGCAGCACATGTCCAAGAAGAGTGTTGCGCATGTAGACAGCACAACCACCCCTGCGCTTGCCCACCCAGCCTTCCCTGAAGAGCGTATACCTGGGAGGGAGACAAAGGAATCTGGGGTGGATTTGGATAACCAGGTTTCCACGAGGGCGATAATGTCTGGCTGGTGCTGTACAACCCAGCACTGGAATGCCGCAGCCTTTTTGATGAGGCTGCAAATATTTAAGGAGGTGATGTGGAGACCTTGAGCCGACGCGGTCTTGTTAAGATTGTTGGGCATAGGGCCTGGGTTAGGTGGATGTTTCCAGACAATAGTAATAGGGTGATTGTTGGTAGCGACTGAAACACCACTTAGGACGTCTGGATGGGGCCAGATGCAAGCATGCAGGAGATGGGAATGGCAGAGAAAAGCAGGGTCCAGGGTGGGCGAGGGAAGAAGGTAGCGGCAGAGACATTTGTTGGAGGGGGTGTCAAGCGTTGGGGGGGGGAAGAGTCGGGGAGAGGCGTACATAAGTGGGAGGGTACTGTATGTGGTGGGGGTGTGCCCTAGTTGTGGCGGGGCTGGTAAGAGGAGAATAAAGGTGAACATGGATAGTACCAGTGCACATGGTGTATTGAGCGATGATGGGGATTGGAGTTGCGTCATGCTGGACTTGAGTGTGACTGCCACTATGGAGTAGTGGAAGGGCTCTGGACTTTGGCAGCAAAGGTACCAGGTTCAAATCCCGGTGAGGGAGGGGCAGAAACGAGCTCTGGCGGGGACCATGGGGTGGGTGGAGGCCTGAGAGGGATGTTTGGCGGTGAAACTGGAGGGTACAATAGCGACTCCTAGTGGTCAGCAGGTGAGGGTGCGGGCCAGGAGTGGCTGGGAGCAGCCAAGGCAGGAGGGAGGGACGCTTGAGCCAGGGAGACGGAGGGGGGAGGTTAACTAGAAGGGAGATGTAGGAACTTGGGCAGTAGAGATGAAGTACAAAGAGAGTGTCTATAGGGAGGTGGAGATCAGAGAGGAGAAAGAGAGTTGAAAATAAGAGGACAGGATGTACTCCTCTGGTGGCGTAAGTATAAGCTTCAAGTGGAGAAGTGGGGACTTAGAAAAAGAACAGGCAGGCGGTCACGTAATAGGGAAGGTCTATAAATTGAGGGTCGGCTTGGGTAGGAGGGTTGGGGCGCAGGGGCACGGTCGACACACTACATCGATGGGCAACAACACCCAACAGCTAGGAAGATGGAGGCAGAATTACCTTATAGCCCCATGGAGTGTTTTTCTACCCTTTGGAGAGACGCTGAGCTAGGTCTGGTTTGCAAATGGGGAGGGGGATTCCGGAGGACTCTTACAGTCAATCAGTTTTGGCTTTGTCTCAAAAAGCCTCCTCACCCTTGTCAGATGACCTGGCTGAAACTGCCAGGTTTGTGTTAGAGGCAGCTAAGTATCAGTTTCAGATGGCTGCTGACACTGCAGCCAGTTGTATAGCAAATGCGGTGGCACAGAGGAGATTTGCATGGCTCAGAGCCACAAATCTGACTCGGGATACATAGTCCAAGTCATTGGAATTTCCTTTAGAGGGTTACTCTCTTTTTGGGGAGTCCACAGTGGCCTACATGAAAAAGGTGAATGAGTATAAAGCCACTTATCGAAGCAACTCTGCTAAATGGAGAGCTTTTCCATCTACCAGGCCTTGTGGAAGGGGAGGCCGGGGTAGGTCTTTATACCAGGGCCTTCTTTCTTCCAGCCAGTGGCTTTGCCCCAATACCAACAGTAACCACAGCAAGGATGCTCCCGGGGTAGGATCAGAAGGGGTTCCAGCCGAGGGTCCCAGACTGTGCAGACCCCTTGAGGTACAGGCCGCCTCCTGTCTCCCTGTTGGAGGCAGACCGTCCCACTTTCTCCAGGCTTGGTCAAACATCACCACAGACAAGTGGGTCCTGGAGGGTGGTGGGTCAGGGTCTGTCTCTGGATTTCAGATCCCTTCCTTCCCAAAAGATCAGGGTTTTCGGTTCACCATCTCTAGCAGAAAAGACAGTGCTAGAGTCAGAAGTTTGAAACTCGCTACTGATAAAAGCTGTGGAACCGGTTCCAACCACCTTGAGAGGAAGGGTTTTTTACTCCAGATACTTCCTAACTACAAAGAAAAGGGAGTGGCAGCCTATATTGGATCTCAGAGCTCTAAACAAGCACCTGAAGAAACCAAAGTTCAAAATGGTAACTTTGGCCATGATTTTGCCAACACTCCAAAAGGGAGATTGGTTGGCATCACTGAACTTAAAATATGCCTATTTCCACATCCCCATAAGGGAGTCTTACAGAAAATATCTTGGATTCAGATTCCGATCAGGCCATTACCAGTTTTCAACCCTGCCTTTTGCTTTTACTCGGTCCAAAGTGTGTTCACAAAGTGCTTAGCAGCTGTAGTGGCACACCTTTGAAGGCAGGGAGTTACTGTTTTTCATATCTGGACGACTGGCCGGTGGTAGGGAGATCACCAGACCAGGTCAAACAAGACTTACAAGTTACCCAGGATCTCCTGGAATTCCTAATCCTACACAAAAGTCAGTCTTCAGTCCTGCACAAGTGTTGCAGTTCATAGGAGCAGAGATAAACGGGTGCAGGGCAGAGCTTTTCTACCTCCGTACCAGGTAAAAAATCGAGTCAATAGCAAATTCCTTCAGATTGCACAAGCCAAAAACTGCAAGACAGTTTCTGCAGCTACTAGGCCACATGGCTGCTTCCACAGGCACAATACTGGGTTCCAGGTTTCAAATGAGACATTCAGTTCCACCTCAGGGCTCACTGGAGTCAGAGAAGAAAAAATTACTCACCTTAGTAATTATATTTCTTCTAATAGAGTCTTGCCGTATTCTGACAATTGCAGTGATTCCCAACCTTTGAACTGCCCCGGAGAACTAAGGGTTAACTTTCCATGCAGGGCATGGAACGCTGAGCTCGAGCTCGGTTGAAGTCTCTGGAGTGATTTGAACTAAAACCCGTCAGATTCTTACTAGCCCAACTAAACTAAAAATTCTATGTGGAAATTGTAAAAATTCTACTAGCAACTGGCTGAAAAGTTTTGGATTCCCAAGGAAGACTCAAGTCAGGAAACCCAAAAACAATAATAAATAAGCACCCAAACAAAAACGGAGGAGGGTGCCAGCAAATACACCCAAGGGGTGCAACACTGCACCTGCCCACCCACTTCCCAAAACAGCTTCTGAGAGGGAGGCAGAGGGAGGTCAGAATACAGCAAGACTCCATTAGAAGAAATATAATTACTAAGGTGAGTAATTTTTCTTAAAACAACATGAAGTCTTGCTGTATTCTGACAATGCAGACTATAACAGTACCTCCAAGGAGGAGGACAGAACCTGCTTTGGGAATAGGCTCTGAAGTACTGCTGTGCCAAACGAGAGCATCACTCCTAGCCTGGATATCCAGAGAGTAATGCTTGGTAAAGGTATAGACTGTTTTCCAAGTGGCTGCTTGACAAATTTCTAGGAGAGGGATATCCCTGGCAGCAGCCAGGAAAGCAGCTGTACCTCTTGTGGAATGAGCCCTGAGGCCTGAGGGTGGAGTTTTATCATAGCAGAATTGTATACAAGACACAATCCACCTGGCAGTAGATCTTTTGGTGGCAGGTTTGCCCTTTCCCACTTCTCCATAAGTGAGGAACAACTGGAGGGAGTAAAACCTGTGACACTTGGTACGCTCTATGTAGTAACTAAGGGCACTTTTGACATCTAAACTGTGTAGCCTCCTCTCTCCTGAGGAAGAATGATCAGTGAAGAAAACGGAGACACATAGAGTGGTTTAAATGGAAGTCTGAAACCACTTTGGGCAAGAACCTTCTATTGGTTCTGAGACCACTTTATCCCTATGAAAGGAGATAAAATCAGGTTCCACTGACAGGGCTTGCAATTCACTGATACGCCTGGCAGAGGTAATGGCTACCAAGAGCACAGTTTTCCAAGTCAATTACTTAAGCTCTATTGAAGACATAGGCTCAAAGAGGGGTTGCATAAGCTGAGCAATGCAAACATTCAAATCCCAGGCAGGGGCAGGGTCTCTAAAAGGGGGATTGGTGTGAAACAGTCCTTTAAAAATTTACAGAACACAGGATGGGAAGATAGTGAGGAAGGCTTCCCCACAGACAAAATGCAGAAACAGCTGACAGGTGTACCTTGAGAGTAGCTGGTCTGGTCTAGGCCATTAAGATGGACCATATAATCCAGAACCGTAGAGCAATTCAGCAGTGTCTGGAGAAATATTCTTAGAACACTCTTTGCTGAATCTTTTCCATTTGGAGTTGTAAGTCTTTCTGGTGGAGGGCTTTTGAGAAGCCTTGAGGATGTCCAGAACCCCTTGGGAAAGATGCAGATCTGCAAACTCTTAACTCTTCAAGAGCCATGCCTTGAGATTGAGAGACTGAAGATTGGGGTACCAAATCCTCCCCTGAGAGGATGTTAACAGGTTGTAATTCCTGGGGAAGATGGACTGCTAGGGACAGCACAGGGGGTACCAGAGCTGTCTGGCCCAATCTGGAGCAACCAGAATCACCTTGCAAGGCTGAAACCTTATTTTGACTAAAACTTTGAACAGGAGTGGGAAGGGGGGAAGGCATACAGAAACTTCCCTTCCCAATTCAGAATCAGGCGTCCAGGGGGACTGAGTCCAAGACTGGAGATGTGCAACAAAAGAGAGGGAGTTGGTGGTTGTCTGGGGCTGCAAAGAGATCTATCTCTGGAGTGCCCCACCTTGAAAAAATCACTTTCAACACCTGAGGGTCCAGGGACCATTCGTGATGGCCCTGAGAAATCCTGCTCAGTGCATCTGCTAGCACATTGTCCTTGCCTGGAAGGTGAACTGCTACAAAAGAGGCTTGCAGGGAATAAGCCAGGGACCACAACTTCATGTCTTCTGTGCACAAGGCCATGGACCGAGTGCCTCCCTGCTTGTTGATGTACCACATGGTGGTAGTGTTGTCTGTTCTGACTTGAACAACTTTGTTCTGAACTGACTGAGAGAATGCTTTTAGAGCTAGAAAAACTGTCCTGAGCTCTAGAAGATTGATGTGGAGAAGGGATTCTTGGGGGGACCACAGGCCCTGGGCAGTAAGGGACCCCAGGTGGGCTCCCCAGCCCAGAAGAGAAGCATCCGTGGTAAGGACCACTGAACAAGGCTGAGCAACAAAAGGAACATCCTACCTTAAATTGTCCTGATCCTGCCACCACTGGAGGGCCTAGATCAAGGTTGGAGTCACTGGAATCACTTTAAGGGAGTCCTTTCTCTGAGACCAGAAAGCTCTCAGGTGGAACTGAATATCCCTCATCTGGAATCTTGCCCCTTGGACCACTGCTGTTGAAGCTGCCATGTTGCCCAAGAGCTGGAGGAAATGCCTTGCTGGTCGAGATACCTGAAGACTGAAGGAGGAAGCTAGTTCCATAAGAGCCCTTTCCCTTTCTAGAGGAAGAAAGGCTCTTGATCTAAGTGTGTCCAGTTCTGCCCCTATAAAGGTAAGGAGCTGGGCTGGTTCGAGAACTGACTTGGGAAGGTTGAGAAGAAATCCTAGGGAAGTGAGCACTTGCTGGGTCACTTGCAGGTGAGACTTGACTTGGTCTGGAGACTGGCCCACTAATAGCCAGATAAGGAAACATGGAAATCTTTTGCCTTCTTAGAAAGGCAACTACTACTGCCAGACACTTTGTGAAAACCCTTGGAGCTGAGGTTAGGTCAAAGGGCATTGCTCTGAACTGGCAGTGGCCTGAGGGCAACTCGAACCAAAGGTACTTTCTGTAGGAGCACCTGATGGGAATGTGAAAGTAGGCATCTTTGAGGTCCAGGGAGGCTAGCCAGTCCCCTGGCCTTAGAGAGGGAAGGATTATTCCCATAGTTACCATCTTGAACTTCGGTTTTAAAAGATGTTTGTTCAGATATCTTAGGTCCAGGATGGGTTGCCACTCCCGTCTTTTTGGGGGTCAGGAAAATCCTGGAGTACAGTCCGTTGCCCCAGTGTAGGGTAGGTACTCTCTCTCTATATCTCTTAAAGCTAGGAGAGAAGAAACCTCTGCCTCTAGGGCAAGGGTTTCCGAAAGATTTGCAGGTGGAAAAGATCTGGCTCTTATCTTTGGACATTTTTTGAAGCTGAGAACCAGTCCCTGGCTTACTACTTCCAGGACCCACTTGTCTGATGTAATAGACATCCAGTCCTGGACAAAGTAAGCCAGCCTGCCCCCTACTGGAATAGGAGAGTCGACCCGGGCAGACCCATCAGGGTGTCTGCGTGGCAGGGGCTTTAGGCTGAGGGGTGGATGCAGACCTGCTCAACCCCCTTCTGCCTCTCCCTCTGAAGAACCCCCTCTGCGAAAAGGAAGAAGAGGCCTGTGCTTGGTAAAAAAGGCCTGCCCCTGGACTGCTGTCTTTGAGGAGTTGCCTGCCTTTCCTTGGCCTGAGCACTCCTGTAAGTGGTCCTGTACTCATCCATTTCTTCATGTAATTCTCTGTCTCCTCCCCAAACAGAGAATTACCCACTACAGGAAAATCCCTAGCCTTAGCCTGGGTGTCCTGCGAGAGGCTTGTACATCTGAGCCAAGACATCCTCCGAAGAGCCACAGATACAGCCATGACTCTTGATGAGACATCTTAGAGTCCACAGCAGCATGAAACTGAACCTTAGATTCCTCAATTCCATCTGCAGCCACCGCCTCCTGCTCCTTGGCTAGCTGGGGGGAGGCCTGTTTAGCCAGTACAGTGTCCCACCTGGATTTCTGGTACCTGGCTGTATAGGCCATGTAATTCGCCTGCCTGAGTCCCAAAGAAGATGCCATGTACTGCTTCTTTGCCATGGCATCAATCTTCCTGGAGTCCTTGTCAGGGGGTGTGAAGCCAAGTGAATATTTGCCTTGTCACAGGCAGCAGCCTGCACTACCCCAACATGGCTGCATTGCTGACATAAGAACTCTGTGTCTAAGCCTGAGAGTGTATACCTCTTGTCCATTTTTCTATCCACAGGAGGTATAGTGTTAGGAGACTAAGATTTTTAGTGCGTGTTTCCCAAAAGATTTATGGAGGGGGATAGACAGCCTCCTGGACTCTGGGATGTCCATCATCTCTACATAATCAGGCTCTTCTTGATCTTCCACAGCCTCCTCCATAGGAAGCTGAAGGGTTTCAGCCACTTTTCTGTAAAACATAAAGTGGGGAAGGGGACTCAGCCTAGGAGGGGAAACACCTGATGGTTTGTCTGGGGAGATGTCCGGTTCCACAGGCACATCCAGACCTTCGCTTACCTCATAATCTTCAAATTCCCCTTCCTCTTCAAACTCCAGTTCATAACAATCTTCAAGGGTATACTCTTGAACTGGGAGAACCAACTGAACCGAACCCCTGCCAGAAGGAGCCGGATCGATCGGAACCGGACGGAACGATTCCACAATCTGAATTGCCCTGGCTATCTCTTTGGCGGTCGGAACATGGACCTTTGGATCCGAACTGGTCGATTTATCGTTGCGCTTTCTTTTTGTTGGAACCAGTCCCTCAGAATCTGCTCTCCTTTTGCCTGAAGAAGTATCGCCCTGGTCAGAGGGCACTCCTGGTTCGGTTGAAACCGAACCGGGCTGGCCATCCGGGTCAGTGGACTTCTCGACCTCCTTTTCCTTCAGTCTACCTAATCCCTTCTCAAGGGTAGATTTGGGAACATTTTTACATATTTCGCAGTCTGAATCGAGGTGGTCAAACCCCAGACAATAAACGCAGGTGGTGTGGGGATCTGCCTTGGCAAAGACCTCCCCACACTCACTGCAGTGTTGAAACCCAGTGGGCCCGTTTTTATTCTTGTGTTTTCAGACATGGCCAACTCTAACCAAACTTACCCTTTTTTGCAACCAACCAGGCAAGACTTCCTTATCGGTTCCTAACCGTGTCACGGGTATTGGAAAAAAACGGTTAAAACACTTTTTTTAATTTTTTTAGAACCGATAAGAACCGGTAACCACACACTAAATATAGCAAAATTCACAATCAAATGGTTGGCTCAGCCGAACTGACCGTACTTTTTCAAGTTCCACACAGAAATAAAGAACAATTCCTATCTAGTACTCACGGCACCACAGACAGAGACTGAACCGACTATGCAGAAACTTTTTCGGTTTAAACCGAAGAAAAACTGAAAACTTTAACCGACTTCGAACCGAGCTGAAGGAGAACTCTCCGGAGTGACCGTTCAGTGAGGCGGAGTAAAGAATCTGATGGTTTTAGTTCAAATCACTCCAGACAAAGACTTCAGCTCGAGCTCAGCGTTCCATGCCCTGCATGGAAAGTTAACCCTTAGTTCTCTGGGGCAGTTCAAAGGTTGGGAATCACTGCAGTTGTCAGAATACAGCAAGACTTCATGCTGTTTGAAAAGATTATTTCTCAAAGCTTATTCCAGTAACAAGGTCCCTGCTACAGGCCCTCCAGTGGTGGAAAGAGGAATCAAATTTAAGGCAAGGAATTCCATTTCAGAAGGAATATCCTTCAGTTGTTCTCATAACAGATGCATCCCTCCTGGGCTGGGGCACCCATTTAGGGGATCACACAACCCAGGGTACCTGGTCAGCTACAGAGTCTCTTCAGCACATAAACTTGCTGGAACTCAGAGCTGTACTACTACTAGCTCTAAAAGCATTCTCTTCTCTAGTGCTGGGCAAGGTGGTACAGAACAGACAATACCACCACAATGTATTACATAAACAAGCAGGGAGGAACCAGTTCAGACCTCCTCTGCACAGAAGCCTTGAAAATTTGGACTCTGGCTTACCCCTTGGAAGTATCCCTGCAGGTGGCTCACTTGCCAGGGAAAGACAGCACCCTGGCTTATGCCTTGAATCGAATCAGCCAAGCCCATCACGAATGGACCCTGAACAGACAGGTGGCACAGGTTATTTTCAGAAAGTGGGGCACTCCAGAGATGGACTTGTTCACGTCCCACCAGAACCACCACCTGCCACAGTATTGTTGCAGACCACCAGATCAGGGCACACTTCCTCTGGATGCTCTGGCTTTAGATTGGTCAGGGTGGTTTCTGAGTACCTTCCCTCCTTTTCATCTGGTATTCAGGGTATTACTGAAGCTCAGATCCCACTCCACATCTCTGATCTTGATAGCTCCAGATTGGCTCAAGCAGTAATGCTACTATCTTCTGCTCTCCATGTCTGTCACCAGACCAGTGCACCTCCCTCAGAGGCACAACTTACTGACCTCCAATCAGGGAACCCTGTTGTACCCAAATCTCAAGTCTCTCAATCTCAGGGCTTGGCTCTTGAAGAACTAGAATATGCTAATTTAAACCTCTCTGAAGCTGTATTAAACATTTTACATTTTAAGAGGTTACAGGAAACCTTCTGCTAAGAAAACCTATTCTTCCAAGTGGAAAGGGTTTTCTATCTGGTGTTTGACTAAAGGCTTCGTACCAGCTCAAGCTGGAGTGCCAGTCATTCTGGACTATCTTACTCATTTGCATTCCTTGGGTTTGCAACCGAGTTCTTTAAAGGGTCATCTTGCTGCAGTGTCTGCTTACTTTTCTGCTGGAGCAAAGGTTAACAGTAGCCTTAGAACCTATTTTTGAAGGTTCTCTAAAGGTTTGAATCATTTGCATCCTCACAGGGCACCAGTGCCAGCATGGGATCTCAGTGTATGCATAGCTAAGCTCATGGGCCCTCCCTTTGAACTGATGGCTACAGCCCACTTAAAATAGGTCACCGAAAACAGTTTTTCTGGTGGCAGTGACTTCTGCAAGAAGAATCTGTGAGCTCCAGGCTCTATTGACCAGGGCTATATCTCATTCCATATGAATAAGGTAGTCCTCCGAACAAACAGAAAATTTCTCCCCAAAGTGGTTTCAGATTTTCATCTCAATCAGTTTATTACCCTTCCTGTCTTTTTCACAGACCATAGCAATTCTGGTGAAACAAGACTCCACAGTCTTATGTTATAAGGGCTCTCAGTTATAACATGACAGCCACTAAGGACCATAGACGGGACAGAAAATAATTGTTCCTGACTTACAGAGATGTGGGAAAAGGTTACTCGGTCTCAAAAAGGCCCATCTCTAGATGAATAGTCCAGTGTATCCAATTCTGCTGCACAAAAGCTGGTAGGGAGCCCCCAATAGGGTTGAGGGCCCATTCTACAAGAGGGCAGCTGCTATCTTAGAAGCTGCCAGAGAGGTTCCACTAGTGGGCATTTGTAAAGCAGCTACCTGAAAGACGGTACACACCTTTACAATCTGGATATTCTGTCTAGGAATGATGCTAGGTTTGGCTGAGCAGTCCTGCAAAGTCTGTTTCCAAAGTAAGTTCTTTGGCCACCGCCAGTGGTACTGCTTTGTAGCCTGCATAAAGTTAGGAATATCTGAGCATTACTGGGGCTAGAAGAAACAATTACCATAGTAATGTTGTTTCTTCCCAGTGATGCTCAGATATTCATAACTTCCTTCCCCTTCCAGAACTTCAGCCTCTGCACTCCACATGCTGGTGCCACCAAATCACAGTATACCCTTGAAGTGCGTATCCTCTGCGTCTGTCAATGGTTTGGCAAACAGAGTTAATTTGTTCCTTTTTTTTAGGTATTTTTCTGGCATTTTGTTCTAATTTTCTAAATTATCTTGTTCCTCCAGTTGGAGGTTGTTTATAATTGAAATTTTTACATTTGTGGGAAAACCCCAATTTTACTATTAAAAATTCATAATACTTTAGGCCTGTCTTTCCAGGCTCCGTATAAAATCTGAAGAGGTTAGAACACGGGCAGTTGGCAGAGGCAGTGTTTGAAAGATACTCATGTGGTGCAAACTGTTCCATCATTTGCGTGGGTTCTGCCTCTCCGGGCAGTCCATCACCTCAGGCTTACCGCATAAAGTTATAAATGTCTGAGCATCACTGGGAAGAAACATTACTATGGTAAGTAATTTTTTCTTCATGTTTATTCTGTAGATTTTCAAATGTAACTCTTCCACCTCATTCTTGTAACAGGTATTTGGGGAAGCGACTTGCTGACCATAGTGAAGAAATTTAGTATCCAGGAAACCTGTCTGTAAAGAACATGATCTCCAAAAAAAAAAAAAAGTGTTTTTGCATTGAGATTCTGTTCTTCCTCATTCAGTCTCATAGCACATGGTGGTCATTTTGAATAAGGTTAAACAGAACATTTGACTCATGTGCTATAGGATTGAGTTTAACTGCTTTGGGGGTCACTGCTGCTTAAACAGTTATCAACACTTGCTGATTGACTAACCTTGTGTACAGGCTGGAGAAAATGGCTACTCGCACCCAAGTCCTAAACAGCATGAAATATATGTGGTTGGATGTTTCCACCTTTGGAGGTTGTTTGTGATGCCTTCTGGCACACTAGTCTTGCTTAAAACTGAGCCATCCTAAATTCCTTCATCGTGACTGGCATATGTTGACCATGATGCATTGCAGTAGTGGATGTGTAATTCGCATTTTAAAACTCTACTTAGCTGTGTATATTATGAGACCTTTGCCCTTAGTACTTTTGTATTGAGGTTCTTTTCTTTTAAACTGACTTTCTCTAGCTGGCTCATCAAGACTTAAATTGTCAACAATGACTGACCAGTGCCATAATGGTCTGGGACAGCCCTTACCTCATGTGGATGAGTCATAAGCAGGAGTAAAGGTGCATTCACACTTATCATTGCACCACTGTGAGCAACGCACATCTGCTCCATTTCAGAGGAAATATTCGATGTGTTGGACATCAGTCTGCTTTGGCTTTGCTGAGCTTCTCAGAAGGTGGTGAGCTGCAGGAGTTTTCTTTCCCTCTGTAGACTCCACACACAACCTGCAGCATTTTCAGCACTTTCAGTGGGGCACTCAGTGCATGACCCTTCCCCCACCCAAGGCAGTGATGCACAGCTCGTATGTTTGGATGCTGCTGAAACACGGCATGTGGTAATGGAGCTTAAAACACATTTGTAGTTTGTTATATTCTTTGTTGACTTCATGCCTTCCTGGATCTTACAGTCCAGCTTATGACTAAAATTGCCTCATTTATTTCATAACGAATTACATATCCTACCCACGATGCACTGTGTTGGAGGAATTGTGTGCAATTTTGTACTTCTTTAAAGGAAATGTTTTATATTAAGTCTTAGTTATTGTTGATATGTTTCTGAACTCCTTGCCTCTGCAGGAGTCCCATTAAGAATATTTCCATCATTTTAATTTGATGTTAAGAAAGGAAGGGATCATAATTTGTCCCTGAGGAGGTGGCCTGTGCAGGGTATTAAATAGCTGGTATAGCCTAGCAAACTGCTATGCAAAACAGTGAGTAATGCTAATCATTTCTAGAAATGCGTAGCAGTAGACAACTAGCCATTTTTTTAAGTGAGTCCATGGCACAGTAGACAGCGTGAGTAAAAGTACGTGTGTGTGAATTGCAAAAAACTGCATTAATGGAAACATTAGGGTTGAAGAACGCAAAGCGCACAAAGTAGGAAAATGAAATAAACATTAAGCTTCTGGGTCTCTGGAGTATTAGCAAATCAGTGGTTGGGTCTTTCTTGAGTTGTCAACTCTAATGCCCACCCCTTCCCCCAGCATCCTTTCAGAAGCACAAGGTACAGCTCTAAGCCACTGCTTCTTAGTGATACAGTCTTCAAAGGTAGAGAAGTATGGCTTGCCCCGTGCTGCCAGCAGACTCTGTCGTAGCTTTCTTCACTCAGTTCCCTGCGTAAAGATAAGAGATCACATCTGACCTCATTTGCTCAGTGGAGGCGGAGCATTAGAGTTGACAGCCCCAAGGAAAACCCCACCACTGATTTGCCAATACTCCAGAGACCCAAAACCCTGATGTTTTTCATTTCCTACTTTGTGCACTTTGTGATTTTCAACCCTAATGTCTGCATTAATGCAGTTAATTTCCTTTTTTCTGATAGTGGAATAATATCCTTTTTGTGTAGGTCCTGAAAATGAAATCAGTACAGTATTGAGACAGTCCTGACCCAGTGCATGGGCCTATCAGACCTTGACATGCATGTCAGTACCTTGTGAGGGAAGGCTCCCTGGCCCACCACAGGGTATCGTGTCTGCACCAAAACACTGCTCCATCCCTACCCAGGCTGGATATGATGCTTCACACTGTAGCACTTTTAGTTAGCCTTAGCCCATTAAAACGGCTCACAGAGTTCACAGCCGAACTCTAGTCACTGGCAAGAGAAAGCAGTGTGGTCCCCACCGGGCTAAATAATTTTTTGGGGGGTGATATTCTGACCCCAAAATTTCAACAGAATCTTTTGTGACCCTCTCCCTCTGAACATGACAGGTGTAATTTAATATCGTACTGGACAAAACATAATTTCACGCCAGCAGTGCAAAATAACGTGTTGCTCAGGATTTGAAAAACAACAGATGTCACATTCATGAGGTGGTGTGACTCAATGACTGTGTTTAAAATTTTGGGATTAAATGTTCACAATTACTAAAGTTATGAGCGTGCATAGAAAAATTACAACATACCTCAGAAACGTTATTGTTTTTTAATATTTTGACCCCAAATTTTCAACATAGTTTTCTTATGAACCCAATAGGTGAATATTTTCAAATCCTAGCCTAATTGTCTTTTTGCACCACAGGTGCAAAAACACATTTTGGCCAGGATGTGAAAAATGACAACTGTAATGTTCACAAGGTGGTATGAAAAAATGGCTGTTTTGAAAATTTGGGGTCAAAATATTGAATTACCAAAGTTATGAGCTTGTGTAGAAAAATTTCAGTATGCGCCATAACTTAGTCTTTTAAAGTTTTTCACCAAATTTTCATTGTACTAAAGGTGATGTCATGCAGCACCACAAAATCACCTTCCAGACTCATTAACATAACTTCACCTCCAGAGTTCACGAGGTGAGGTCCCAAAAAGGTCATGTTGAAAATTTGGTGAAAAAATTTGTTAAAATGACCAAGTTATGAAAATAAGTTCAAAGCACCATCGAAATACATTATATGGCACTTACCTGTTTTCCTCAGTTCCTGGATCGGCATTGAAGAGTGAAGACATGTCTCCGGTCCAGAGAGGGTTACAGCATTGGACCTCAGCTCAGTAAGTATATAGGGTGGGGGGGTGTGGTGCTGGAGGGAGGGTTGCGGTGGGGGGCTGGGGACAGTAGCAGATGAGAGACTGATTTCTTTATCTCAGGATTTGAAAAAAAAAGGACATCAGGGAATGGTTTTCATTTTTATAGAAGCACTAACAGGATAACGCTACTACTGACATTGGGATTGGGCACCCCAGTATCGGTATGATACTTGGGGCACCAGGAGATGGCACCGGTGTCCTGAACTGTGGGAGGAGGGAAATTGTGTACACAGACACAGGAATTGTGCACCATCGGTGTTGGGAACTTCATATTATGGGTTTGGGGGAGGGACCATACAGAGGAGAGGGGAAACTGACACAGAGGGTGGGCACCCTGGTGTCGGATTCTACTTAAATTACACATTTAAACTGGCACGGGGCTCATGCGGCTAATGGCAGCAGAGCCACACATACACAGCAGTTTGGGATTCTCAACAGGGTGCCAGCCCTGACAGACGACAGCTGTTTTGTATAGTACAGCCTGATATGTTGTCACAAATATTCCGCTATTTTTAGAACGTTGATTTTTCAAACTGCGCTTGCTCACAAATAGACTGATCTTCATTGGGGTTATCTCAATCATCTGGTTACACTGTAGGAACCTTTGCTGTCGGTGAAGGGGAATCCACATGGAAGATTTTCAGCAGTACAACTGGTGCCGCCACTGCGTCAACGCCACCATCCCTATAAAGGCATGAGCAGCTCAGCTCCTCCTCAGTTCCTTCCCGCCATCGACTCGCTCGCATGGGTCTCCATGGAAGCTTCAACGCAGTATTTGTGCCTTTTTTTTTTGCCTTTGGCTTTTTCTTCAGTGTTTTTCCAAAGAGATTCTGCCATTTTATGTCGAGAGTTAATCCTTCAGTTTCTCTCTTCCATTGCGGAAAGAAGATTGCCTCTATGGACGAACATTCTCTCTGTGTCTGCTGTCTTGGGCCTGATCACAAAGTTTCTGACTGTGAGCTCTGCCAGAAGTTTAACCAAACAACCCTTAGGTGACGCAGAAAGGCTCTTAAAAATTTACTGATGGATCAACAGGTAGCCAGTTCCAGACAGGGGTCCTCCGGGGTCCTGGCCTTTCAGTCGCCGACCGGATCATTGAGCTCTAAGGCCCGAGACACATCTTCAGGGAAAAGTCATAAGAAAGACCAAGATTGCAACTGCCTTCTGGCGCTGATCTCTTCCCCAACTGCCTCTTCTCCTTGGGGATCCTTTGTTGACTGCAACTGCAATGACGAGAAAGTCTGCTGTCCAGGTCTCTCTGCCCACATTTTTACTTTTCCTACTTCAACTCTGACCATTGCATTGGCCGTCGCTTGTGGGACGTTTAAAAGTGCTTTATAATAATAAGATAATGAACTTTCCAACAGATTCTCAATATTGTCTTGATAACCCTATATTTCAGCCCCATATAACAAGATTGTATTCAATTTAGCCTCTTCTACAATTAGTGCAGGGGAAACTGTATTCTCCCCATATCGATGGTTACATTTTAATAAGGCTTTTGTACATATATTGGCCATTATGCTTTGGGCCTTTAAATGTTTTATCCAATTACCATTCGTAGTAATTTTTATTCCCAAGTAATTATATTCAGGCACCACCTCAATTAATTCCTGATAATGTATTTTACATTTAGAAATATCTTTATTCTAGGGCCGGCCCAGTGACGCTGAGGGTTGAGGCACTGGATGCCACGCCTCGCCGTACGCCGGTGACCCGGGTTCGGGAACGGACTCTGATCTGCGGGAGTTGGTTGGGGGGGGATGGAGTGTCCTGAGAAAACCAGTGGATGCACCAGCTGTCGGGCATGGTGGCTTTGCTTACTGGACCCGGGAAGGGGGGATGCTGTTAGGCGCTTGAGAAGAGCATGCGTCTGCACATTTACTCTGCACCAGCATCTCAGGGGATTGGGTAATACAAGGGATCGGAGGAAAAATCCTTCACCTCTCCTAAGTGACAGTCTCTCCAGCAGCAAGCGTGCCACCACCGACAACATCAGGGCAAACTCCATTGTACAAAGCCTCTACCTGAGAACACTCGGGGGGAGAACCTTCCTCACCGCCCGGGGTAATCCGGCCATCAAGGCATAAGGAGTCAGCTGAGGTACTCTAGGGGCAGACCTTGAAGTCGGGTAGGTCACAACGCTTGGAGCATTGAGAGCTCTGATTGAGTGGAGAGCCGAGGGTAGAAAGATGTGGTGGGATAAAAAAGTAAAAAAATATATATATATATATCCTTATTCTGTTCCCCTAGGACCATAACCTCGGTTTTATCTAAATTTATCTTAAGTTCCAAACCAGCACTTCTTTGGGCCAGAATATCTATCTTTTTTTTTTGCAGGCCTGCCTAGAGAGTGATAATACCATGTCATATGTCATATATGCCAAGGAACCCACATTCATTGAATTTATGTTTGGCCAATCCAATTTATCCTCCACCTTGTTTTCCAACAAGGAATTTGTGTATATGTTAAATAATATAGGAGCAAGGAGACAACCTTGCTTTACCCCTCTGAGAGATGGAAAAGGTTCAGTGAGTTCACCTAGCTTTCCATGTCTAACCATTGTCTTGGCGTACAGGCCAATAATAGGCCATAATAATGACAGTGGGAGATGTTTATCATGCAATATCTTCCCTAGAATATTTATGTTTACTGAATCAAATGCATGTGCAAAATCAATAAATAGTACATATATTTTCATCTTTCGTATATCAACATATATCTCTATTAGATGGCTCAGGATAAAAACATTATCTATTGTAGAAAAGCCTTCTCTAAAGCTGAATTGAAGTGGTGATAGGATATTAAATTTTTCGATCCATAAGATTAGCTTATCCAGTATTACTCTAGAAAAGATTTTGGAAGATATGCTTAAGAGACTAATAGGTCTAAAGTTACTTGGGTCGTATACAGAGCCTTTTTTTTTTATAATGGAATAATACTATTGGTTGTCCAATCAATAGGGGTGTAGTTAAATTTCAGACATAAGTTGAAAAAAAGAGTTACCAGTATCCAAAAATTACTATATTGTTTGTAAATCTCGGGGAATTAAAACACTGGTAAATAAACATCAACAATAATAAATTGTTGACTCCCCCACTTCAGCACTAACATTTTATAATTTTTTTTCGGCTTTAACCTGAACAACAGATGATATATTCTTTCTGATCTTTACATATGAGGTTAAACCATCAGAAAACCTCCCACAGGTTTTATTCTTAGTTACGTAGTGAAATGAAATGCATAGCCATTCAGATCAATCTTTTCTTTAGACCAGGTTTGCTGGAATAGTATGATATCAAAATTATTAACAAATTGGATCCATTCTTTATCCTCCATTTTTCCAGATAAGCCTGCTATATTCCAAGACACTAAATTCGCTTTTGGGAGCTGATAACTGTTATTTTCATTAAGGACTGAGGATGCAATAATCTCATCTTTCAGTCAATTATTATTCTGAATTGCAATTATGTCATGGTTAGTCAGATTATTCAGATCTATCAATAATAGCCCTGCCTTATCCAGTTTTTCTGTATATGTTAAAAGTTATTTAGTAATGTGTTCTGATTGGCATTTAATATTGATTTGGGTATTCGGACCATTTAAAAAGATTCTCTCTACCCCTTCAATTTGTCTGTTTGTTATTTTTATATTCATCAGACTGGAGAATAAAAACATTATAAATGATTGTAGGATCTCATCATTTTCCCTTGCATTCTATTTAAACCAAATAACAATATGATGTAGTTATTTTCTACATTTTTATATTTTGTATTTTCAGCTTTTTGGGGGATGTCATTTCAAATTCTCCAGAACTGTATCAGAGAGGTCCTGATTAATTGCTTTTAAAACAATTTGGTCCTGGCTAACTTTTGACATAATTGTTTGCCACAATATAGGTACAGCAATTTCAAGACCAAGAGAGGTTAAGTTATGTTGTTTAAACCAATTTTTTTAGCAATTTCCATTTCATTTAATAAGATATAAACTGGCAGATCTTTATCTGAGATATCCTTGAAACCATTATTATATCCAGAGTTTCTAAATGTACTCAGTCCTGCTTTAAATAAATGTTCCATAAGATCCTTTAGTGATTTTGTTGTTTCATAATTTTTTGAAAGTTCCTGTTATTCTAATAACAGTCTCTTTCCCTTCCAATACTATGACTTTCACCTCTTCTTTGGGTAACTTCTCCTTGTTCCTTGCTCCACTCTCAGTATGCCTTTCCCTTTTTTGGTTTATTTTCTTCGTTCTCTCCTTTCTCAGGCTTGTCTTCAAAATTATCTGAATTCTTTGAGGCTTTGTTCTTTAAAACTACTATTGGTTTTATGTGCTGGCAACAATTTTCCAACTTGGGTCCCTCTTTCTGTAATTGATCTTCTTTTAGTTGTTATTACTTTTTTTTTTTTTTTAGTTTCTTTCATTCATTTTTTTCTTTCCGCTACCTCCTTTCCCTTCCCTTCTGATTACAAAATTTCCTCCCCCTTTCCATCATGGGGGCTTCTGATATCTGTAGTGTTGAAAAAGGTACCCTGCCTTTATTCAATTTAGTTTCGAGGTTACTTATCTTGTTTTCTATTCTCTCCATTTATTTCCACTATCATATTGGTAAAGTTATTAAATTTCCCTCTAATATCATTCAGGGCCTCCAACAAGACTGTTCACCATTATTGGATGGGCCAAAGCTTTGATGATATACTTTGACAATGTATCAGGGCATTGTGTGAGTAATTCTGGATCCAAGTTGATACTTTCTACCTCCTTGTCTAATTTTGAAAGACAGTATTTAGGGACCCTGCTAAAATTGAGGGTTCCACAGTGTCTAGTGATTCTTGTATTAATGCATTTCCAGAAAAAGGGCTAAACGTTTCTAACTTTGTCATTTCTTTTGAATCCTCAGTTATAATTATTTCTTCTGCATTAGTTTCCCCCTGCAAAAATCTGTTTGAAGAATCCATTTTTCTTTTGTACTTCACCATCTTTCTCATTCTTTCCCTTATCTACAAAACTAGACATTCCTGGATTTTAACTGTCCTTTTACTTCAAAATAATCTGAAAATTAGATTTTTTTTATTAATCGGGGGTTGTTTAACCTGCTGGCATACTTCATCAGACTGCTTGCAAGCTCCTCCTATTTTCCCAGCATTCTCTGCATTTTCAGGTGGATAACTATCTGATGGAGACTTCAGTTGTAATGTGATATTTTCTAGGCTTTCTAAACATTCTTTACACTTTAGGTAGGTTTCCCCCAATATTCCCTTTGTGTCTGTCTGCTTACTACTTTCTTTGTCACTTTTTTCTTCATGTTTTTCTAACTTCTTCTCCAGTCTTTCACCCTCCATTTCCAACATATCCTACTCATCCACCAAACTCTCCGCTACACTTACAGTAGACTTATTCCCGGGATCTACCTCTTTAACATTTACACTTCCTTTTTTTGGTCTGATTTTTTTCCCCACAGGTGTTAATGTAGTTATTTCCAGTTTCCCCCTAAAAACACAGCTTTTTCTAGGTCTGCTTTCTTTTACCTTTTCTTTATAGGCAGGTGTAATGATTATACCGTTTCTTATATTCATCTCAAAGAGAAAGTATACTGTGTGTGTGTGTGTGTGTGTGTGTATGTGTATGTATATATATATATATATATATATATATATATACTGTGTCACACAGCCCACAAAACCCAGAAAACTCACAAAGTCCACATCTCAAATTCAGCCCTGCCTCAATCAGCTATATACACACCAAAACAGTCAATTTAGGAATTAATTCAAGCTAAAGGATCATTTAAAGACATGAGAGCTGGATGTTCTTTGATGTTTGGTCTCAGTTCCACAGTATATCCTCTATGTATCCTTCAACCCGATAGGGCCATTACTTCAATCAGACCAAATGTTCCCAACAGTCCTGAAGGTCTAGTTATTCCCAATATTCTTCCACTTTATGGTCCGATAATTTTCCTCAAAGAATTTAAAAGCTTTGTATATCCAGTAACAAATTATTACTGGAAACCATCAGAAAGAAAGGAAAGATTTTAGCATATGTAATACACAGATTCTATCACGCTATAAAGCAGCAAGGAATAAGAGAATTGATCAGAATTAGTCTAAATTTATTAAGTTAGATAATGTGAGTATTAATTTAAACTATCCCTAAACATATCAGATATAACCACTTATATGCTGTTAAGAACTAAGCGCATATACTCTAACAAACACATGTTTAAATCAGGCCAGAATGGTCAGAATAGCCAGGCCATGAAACAAGCTTTTCGTATAGACTGATTATGGCTGAAAGACTACAAAAAGGTTTACTTACTCATATTCAGAGTGCTAATAAAAATACAAAAAATCCAACGATTAGTTCCAGTCCTTTTTCAGCAACATAAGACTCGCTTAAAACTCACTATAATCGAATCGACTGTTTAAAGATACAAAACTGGCCATGGTATAATGAGGCACTACCATGCTACAAACAGTACGAAACTGTGCAAATTCATTAAAACCACAGTTGTTTGTACCAAGCCTCTACACTCAGATGCACACAAGAGGCAAAATAACAAGGCAAAAACTGTGAAGATAATAAGCGAATTGCAAACATAGACACCAAAAGTGAATTAAATGCAAATTAGATGCACAGCTCAGGTTCCTACATGCTCGAGTGCTCTGATCACTCCAAAACAACGTGAAATCTAGAGAACGCCAGCACATGCACTTTTTCACCAATTCCACGTGATCATGTGACGGATCTGAGGAAGAAACCCGCGAAAAAACAAATGAGTAAGTAGTGAATAGATATAAAAGAAAAAGGTAAAAAAACTTTTTTTTTTTCAGAAATGACTAAATAAACGCTATTAAACACTGTCAAACAGTAAAACACTATAAATCACAAAACACAAAAACACACGAATGCTGGCATAATAAAAAACAGACAAACTATTATATAAAATCTTCTAAAATACCACAAATATCTAAAATGTTTTTAAATCTGGAGAGAAAGAAAATAATTTCCACTTCCCTCTATCCTTGAATATGTGAAAGGTCCAAAATGATTAACAAATAACTCAAGGCGGGCAAAAAAGGAAATTTTGTTCTCTTGCACACTCCAACTTGCAGCCTTCTGTTCTGCTCTGAGGCTAGTACAGCTCTCCTGCCATACCCCCTGTGGGGTACTCGCCACCTTCTTCTCTCTGCTGCGGCTTTGCTAGCAACCAAACTCCGTCTGCTGTAAAGAGGAGAGAGGGAACCAAAAAAAAAAAAAAAGTCTGCACAAGATAGACTGGAAAGGCTGATCTTTCAGTCAGATATGGATCCTGGAAACTATCCAGGCAACACTAGCATACCTTTACTAATTCTGAATACAGCATAGATCAGCTCCTGCTCCTCTCACTCCTCCACAGTGGGATAGCGTGTAGCAACTCCGCCATCTTATTTTACCTTGATGCAGCACAACATGGAAGAACCAACCACTTTCCCTGCTGAAGACCACAATACTGATGTGAAGATCCGAATCCTCGATCTGTCCACACCCCTTGGATCTGGTATTGTACCAGGTGAGTCCAGACCCATACCAACAGCACCTCCGCCCTAATTCTCAGGGCAGCTGGCTGTTGACCTCCGGGTCATTGGCCCCTCCATCATCAATGACAGGCTCATCATTGATTACTCTCCCATCGAGGCCTGCCCCTTCTCCCTCCAGTGCTGCAGGCTCTTGGGTTCTCAGGACTAGGCAGGTGGGTGGTTGACACCTATGCTGTCGAACCCCCGTTGATTTGAATAAAATCCTGCTTAAATTCACTAACGTGCTTGTACAACAGCTAGGTGCTTTTAGGCCCCCTTCGCCAATGCCATAGATGGCAGCTTCATCGTCGAGGCCTGCTCATTAGCCACAGGAAGCTCCCTGTGAGCCATCATCCGCGCATCCGATACCAGGTCCAGATGTAGAAGAGGTTGATGTCGAGGAGGAGTACCACCCAGACCTCATTCTTCCTGATGATGAGGAGGAAGAGATCCTGCTGTCTGCCAGATCTACCACCTCTTCTGTCAGTGAGGATTCAGTTAAGCATACTGCCAGGTCTCCCCCCGAGGATCTCACGTTTTTCCATGTGATGAAGCAGCTGTCCTCAGCCATGGGCTTCCACACTGAGAAAGAGGATGCCACCAGAAAGGAACTGGTGGACTTCCTGGAGATCCCTGAATCTCCCCCAAAAATCATTCCTCTAATCCTGCCTACTCTGAGGAATGCAGCCGCAGCAACCTGGCACAGACTAGACATGGTGCCAGCTATGTCTCGCAAGGCAGATAAACTCTATCATGCCCCCCCAAGGGCTCCCCTGTTATGCTGCTCAGCCCGAGACAGACTCAGTGGTCATCAAGGCAGCTCATGACAGGTCTAAGGTGCCTAAGCACCTTAATTCCCTTCCCCCAGATAAAGAGTTGTGCAGAATTGACCTCTCGGGCAAGAGGGTGTATGCCTCCTCCACCCTGGGTTTGAGGACTGCAAATTACCTATCTCATATAGTAAAATATCAGAATACCAACTGGAAAATGGGCAAGGCCATGGCACAGACCCTTCCAGATGGTGCGCAGAAGCTGCTGCAGTGCCTCCAAGCAGCTGAGGATGTTAGCAAGCACCTCCTCAGAGCCCTCTGTGATATGGCTGACACCATGGCCAGAGCGACTACTGGGGCATATGCCTATGTAGGCACTCCTGGCTCAGAGTATTCGGGTTGGCTGCTGATGTACAGCAGAAAGTGCTTAATGCCCCCTTTAAGGCACTAAGCTTTGGCCCGGAAGCCAAGGATATTATTATTAATGATCTGCAAGCCTCGGGTAGGGCCCTCAAGTCTGTTCACTCCCTCTACCATACCCAATCAAGAGGTAGGGGATGTTCTCCCTTTCGTGAAGTGCCCAACAGGCCTGGTGCATCCTTCCAGCCCCAAGGGAAATGCAGAGCCCTGGCTGCCTTGCTCACCCCCTCCACTGCTGGAGCGGCAGTCAAGCACCCCAGATTTGAGGGACCAGCCCAAGGTGCTGGATCTGCCTCTGCTTGACTCCTTGCCACACCCCCTCTTCTAGTCCCGGACCAGGAGGTGGTGGTCGGAAGTCTGTTCTCCCTCCATCTGAATCAGTGGAGAACTTCAGATGCATGGATTCTGCAGATCATAGAGAAGGGACATACCCTGGAGCTCATCGAGCAACCTTCAGAAACCCCTCCTCCACCCTCAATTAACCCCAGCTCACCTTTCTGTTCTCTAGGAGGAGGTGCAGTCCCTTCTTCACAAGCAGGCCATTGAGCCAGTTCCCAGGCACCAGAGAAACAAGGGTTCTCCCAGGTTTTCCTGGTACCCAAAAGGACCAGCGACCTGAGGCCCATTCTAGAACTAAAGGACCTCAGTCTTTACATCCAGTATAAAAGTTTCAGATGGTAACCATACTGGGCCTAATGTCCCTCCTCAAAACAGGATTGGCTGTGTTCACTGGACATGCAGGACACTTACCTGCACATTTGGTCTTTTCTCCCCTCAGGAAGATTATCCACTTTGTGTTTCAGAGGCGAGCATCATCAGTTCAAAGTGCTGCCCTTTGTTCAGCCTCTGTGCCCGCGAGTCTTTACCAAATGCTTAGTGGCAGTAGTAGCAGCTTTCAGAAAGGAGGGACTGTATGTTTTCCTTTATTTGGTTGATTGGCTTCTAAAGGCCCCATCTAGGGAACAGCTTTTGTTAACTCTGGAGTGAACTCTCCAGCTTTTCCACTTCCTGGGCATCACCGTCAATTTGCTCAAATTGGTTCTGGTACCATCCTAAAGGCTACAGTACTTAGGGGTGGTTCTGGACTCGGCCCAAGGGAAGGCCTTCCTGCCCCCAAACAGGGCAGAGTGCCATATCACCTAAGCCCAAGAAATCACTCATAGTCACCACATTCCCACCAGGGTATACCTGAGACTGTTGGGCCTGATGGTGGCTGCCATACCCACTGTTCCACTGGCCAGGCTTCACATGCGTAATCTTTAGTGGACCCTCTGAGTGCAGTGGGACCAGTGCACGGACGAGTTGGACTGTCCAGTTCTCGTTTCTTCCCCAGTCCGCAAAGTACTGCAGTGGTGGATGGACCCCTCAAATTTGCTTCAAGGCATCCCATTCTCTATCTCCTCTCCACAGCAGATCCTCACCACAGATGCCGCTGAGCTGGGGAGCACTCCTGGACCCCTTTCAGACCCAGGGCTCTGGTCCCAATTGGAGACCTCCCTGCATATCAGTATCCTGGAGATGAGAGTGGTGCTGTACGCCATGCAGGCTTTTCAAGAACACCTTGCTCCAGGGCAGCTGCTGGTGGAGTCAGACAATCTGAGTATAGTATATTACATCAAGAAACAGGGGAACTCATACCCTCTATGCAGGGAGGCCATGAGAGTGTGGTACTGGGTGCTGGATCACAGTCTAACACTCTTGGTGGTCCATGGGCCAGGCATGTTAAACACACTAGTGGACAGCCTCAGCTGAACTCAGTCCAGCATGCATGACTGGGAGCTCCTCTCATCTATTGCAGAAGACTTGTTTGACAGATGGGGTCACCCAAAGTCGGACCTTTTTGCATCCTTACTCAACTCAAAACTGCCCAATGTCTACTCGCTAGATACATGGCCTGGTGTTTTCTGGCGAGACGCATTGTCCCTCTCCTGGACCAGTAGGTTTCTTTGTGCTTTCCCTCAGTTTCTTCTGTTTCAGAGAGGGTGCTCATCAAACTGCACATGGAGGGAGGCAGCATGATCCTGGTAGCTTCATTCTGTCTTCGGCAGATATGGTTTCCCCTGCTTCTGCAGCTGGCGGAGGAGTCTCCGGTCCCTCTCCCCCTTTGCAGGAATCTGCTGACCCAGGCTCAGGGGACCCTGGTTCATCCCAACCTCAGGTCCCTCCATCTGCATGCTTGGCTTCTGATGGCATAGCCATCGCTAGGGTGGGGGGTCTCGAACAGAGTGGTGGACTTCCTTGTGGCTGCCCAGAAGCCTTCCACTTGAGCCACATATGCCATGAAGTAGAAGTGGTTTACCATCTGGGCTGCTAGACATAGTCTGGACCCTTTCACCTGCCCAGTGAACCACATCCTGGACTACCTGATCACTTTGTCTGACTCAGGTCTCCAGTACTCCTCCCTCAAAGTGCACCTTTTGGTCATTTCTGCTTTTCATGAGCCCGTGGGTGACCGCACTATTGCTCAGCTGGATGTCTTCCGTACCTTTCTCAGGGCATTCTGCATCTTAAACCATCCATTGATCTTGTCTCCTTTTGAGCCTATTGCAACTTACGATCTGCGCTTTCTCTCTTGCAAAGCATTATTTTAATTGCCGTTACTTCTACTCAAAGAATTTCAGAGCTTCAGGCCCTCTGGTGCAAGGAGCCTTATTTGATTTTTTGAAGACAGGGTGTGTTTGCGCTCAAATCCTAAGTTTCTCCCTAAGGTGGTCTCAGAGTTTATACTCAGTCTGTCTACCTTCCTGTTTACTTTCCTGAGCGTGCCAGTCTGGGGGAAGCACTGCTTCCTATATTAGATGTGCACAGAGCCTTGAACTACTACTTGTTTCAGACCAAAGAGAGTCGAAGCAGTTGTTTCTTTCGCCCCAGATACAGAGGGTGCTGCTGTTTCTAAGCAATGCTTATCCAAATGGTTGGCAAATTGCATTGTTTTTGCTACAAGCACTGCAAAGATTTGCCTGGTGCTGTCAAAGCTCATTCCACCAGAGGCATGGCTGTCTCTGTGGCTTGTTTCAGAGGTATCTCAGCCACTGACATTTGTGCAGCTGCCACCTGGAATACCATCCATATTTTCACCAAGCACTACAGTGTGGATATTGCCTCTAGAGCCCGTGTAGGTTTGGCAGGGCTGTGCTGCAGGGCCTTCTGCCTTAAGTTTATGGAGAGCCCTCCCCAGACTGTCTGTTGTACCTGTCTCCATGGGACTCATTGCTATGGTGTAACCTGATGGCTGAGAGAACTGTGATGAAGATAGAACAGTTACATAAGAACTTACCGTAACAGTAGATCTTGAGGGACCTCAGTTGTTAGGTCTGTGTTCCCTCCTACCATCCCCATCTTGGGGCTCCTGTTTAGGAACTGGCTGTCTGGTGTATCCAGCCTTTCACATGGTCTGGGCACTCCTCTGTCTCTTGATCCCCATGGCTAGGGCTATGCTCCCTTTGTCTCGGGGGAAAGAACTGAGGAGGGGCGGGCACACACCTTTATAGGGTTGGTGACGTGGGCATGGGCAGCCCCAGTTGTACTGCTGAAAATCTTCCATGTGGATTCCCCATCACCGACAGCAAAGGTTCCTATGGTGTATCCTGATGACTGAGATCCCTTGAAGATCTACAGTTACAGTGCGTTCTTACATAACTGTTCTTTTTTCTTAAATAATTGAAAACTACTTAACTTTCAGACATAAGCATAAAACACATGCCTTGGGCCAAACTCTATGAAACCTGCTAGTTTCAGGTTTCAAATCCTCCCAGTTCTTAAGTTTTAATTGAGCAAAAAAAGGGTTGAATTTTGTGGGTTCACCTCTGTAACTTTGCCCCCACTGAACCGATACCCACAACATTTTTCATTTCCCTGCTTTGTGCACATTGCATTCTTCAACTGTAATGTGTCCAACTCTGTGGGTCGGGAGGGTAGAAGCTGGTACCACAGCAGTGACCCGGCTTTGGGAATGAACTTGAATGATTCGTAGAGGCCAGCATGGGGCATATGGACAGGATTCTGTGCCCTTGGGCCCATTCTGCTCTCGGGGAAGGTGGGGCAAGTTGCTCTGCTTATCGACTGCCACCAGGGCAGGAGGAAGCCACCACCTCTCGCACACTCTGCAGCATCGACAGGCGACATATTGGCAAAGTGCCTGACAGTTGCAAGGGGCGGACATCCATCCCCTCCTATCCCTGTCGTAGGGGAATGACAGGTGTCATTTATAAAATACTGGAAGAAACATAATTTTGTGCCACAAGTGCGAAATCCCATTTTGGCTAGGATTTGAAAAACGACAGCTGTCAGGTTCATGAGGTGTGGTGTGAAAAAACAGCTGTGTTGAAAATTTGGGGTTAAAATATTGAAAATTACCAAAGTTATGAGCGGCATAGAAAAATTACAACATATCTTTGTTGAGTTTTTTAATTTTTTTTTATATTTTGACTCCAGATCTTCAACATCATTTTCTTATGACCCCGCCTCATGAACCTGGGAGGTGAAAAATTACCCGAAAGAGTATATATATAGAGAGAGATGTGTGTGTGTGTGTGTATATATATATATATATATATATATATATATATATATATATATATACACACTAATAGAATGATAGTAAATGAGTGAGATAAAACAGTGTATCATCCACTGCAGTGTGATATTTTACCCTCTGCTCTACTGTGATGATATGAGACATTTACACACACAGGTCACAAAAGGTCACTGATATCATCACCCTAGGCAGCTTTCCCCTCAGCATGAAAGAAACACCTGTGCTGTTACCATAAATACAAATGCAGAACTACCTGAGAGGTCTCACTGCTGCCTACAGCTAACTCAGTGAGTATTACAAAACACACCTATCCTCCCCCAAACTACCAGCTCGTTACTGTGATGCTCTCGACTTGATGCAGCCAGAATTCCAAACAGCACAGCTTCACAGAACAGTGTAAACTACTGCCTGCAGCTAACTCAACTACCACTGAAACACACTCTCACTTGTTCCTCAAACTCTGATTCTTACCCATTACAATTACTGTGACAATTTCAACTTCACTGCAGCCAGAATCCTAAAGAGAACAATTTCACAGAACACTCTGCACTCTGCCTGCAGCTAACTTAATTACCACTGAAAACAGTATCTGCTGTTCTGACACTCTGCCTCTCAGTTCATGATGCTTTTAACTTCACTGCAGCCAGACTGCTAAACAATACAGCTTCACAAAAGTATGTTTCTCATTCCTATCTGAAACTAACTCATTTAGCATTGCAAAACACACTCATGTGTCTCTCAAGTTTATAACACTGCCAGCCCATTCAGAAAAGCTCACACACAGAATGAGCAAACACATTAACAGGAACAGAACACAAGACAGCATAACAAAACTTCTGAAACTCTTGGCCTATTGTATATATCAGAATACATGATGGGCAGATGGGTAATGAGAATATTGTCACTCCTGCATCGTGAGCTTGATATCTTACCTGCAGGAGTGACAATATTTGCCATATCACACTCATGCATCATGTATCCTATATATATATATATATATATATATATATATATATAGATGTGTGTATGTATATGCATATATATATATATATATGTGTGTGTGTCGTACTTTTTTGTTTGTTTGCTAATCAAGCTGTGCTAAGTGGTATGCTATTTCACAGCTATACCAGTTTTTTCGCTTATACCCCGCAGCCTGTCCTTTCCATTTCGGTGTGCAGGCCCCATCCCTGCACTCAAATGTGTTGTGACGTGAGCCTCATTAGTTGACCAGTGGCTTTAATTTAAGGCAGAAGATGACCTAACAAAAAAAAAAGTGAAGAAAAAACCCCATAAAGTTCTGTGGGATATGTCCCCCACCCCAACCACCACGTTGTCCTTGGTTAAAATCGCAAAATGTGTTTGGGTGGGGTGCTGGTACACAGGAATGTAGAAGGGATTAGCGGCTTGGGGCCAATTTTTAATTTTTTTTGTTTAACTACACACTCTTCCTGAACAACACTAAATGAAACATTATGGAAAGATACCTGATGAACTCCTGCAGAGATAAGGGAACTTGAAACAATACTAAAATCTGCTAAAATTTGATCTAATACATTTAATTTCCTTTAAAACATGGGTTTACTGTGAATACATTTTTACATAATCTTTGTTCCAGTGCATCTATAGTGAGTTTTTTTTTAAAATAGCACAATGCTGTTGAAGATGACAGGAGATGTGGGTTTGGGACTGCATACTACTGTGCTATAGAGTATATGCAGAAAGCACATCATCAGAGCTCTTCTGGGAAAGTACATTGAGCGCATTACAAATTTCAAACACTACATGAAATAGTTAAGACAAATCCTTCACCACATTAAACATTTTCACATGCTCTTAAAAACAGATTTATAGCCTTGTTTTAAATTGTAACACATGCCCTGCTGTCTAACTTCCTGTTGTAATGGAAAGGGCTGTCCTAAAATCATATCCCTGGAGACAGTTCACTGTCAACGGTGTTGTACATGTAGGATCTTCCTGGACCCAAGTCTCCACCACTCATTCACACTAGTGGGATAGCGCCGGAGGTGCTAGGACCAAACGGGAGGCAAGAATTTTCTGAAGAGTCTGCGCCAAGACAGGACCACGCATGCATGGCACCACAAGACTAGCTCGCGCCTGTGTAGGCTATCTCGGCATCAACCCTCCAACTGCCTCAGATCCTTTTCTCCCACCGTCGAGTCTGCTTGGATGTTGATGTTGCTCATCTGCTGGAGTCAAAGATCTTATCTGTGTCAATCGTCACTATTCATCACATTTGGGTACATGGCCGGAGGTCATGACCTTTCGGGAGCTTTTTGGAGCCAGTGCACCAACCCTCGAGGCCGATGTATTGCGTGTTCACGGGTTGGCCGTTAGGCACTGTCAACTCCGCCTGCATCCCAGTTCTTCATCTCCTGCTGTGGAGGTCACCTCGTGTGGAAGCTCTGCAGAACTTGAGGCCTACTGCCTATGCAGTTTCGTCTTTCAGTCTTTTTTTCCTCCATGCTGCAGTCCATTGGCTCCTTTCCTGCCGGTTCTAGTTGCCTTATTCGACGGCGCTTGGTGAGATCTTTCCATTTATTTTTTATTCTTGGCAACGTCGAGTCTGTTTTTGGTGTTTTTTTCCTCGTAGGTCATGTCTGGGTCAGAGGGAAGAAAGACTTCGAAGACGGGATGGCCCCCGGGACAGTGCCCTTGCAGCCATAAATTTTCCGTCACCGACCAGCACGACCGTTGCCTTACGTGTCTTGGCCCGCTTCACGTCATGGATTCGCCTGTTTCTCCATGGACCGCCAGGCCATTGAACAATGCGCGTGGAAAGTGGGGCGAGCTCCAACGACTTTTGGGGGTTGGCTACACATTCGTCGGGCCAAGCCATGTACTCTCAGCCTTTCCTCTGGGTCCCCTCCCGGTTCTACACAGACCAAGGAGGAGGGAGCCTTGGCTTCTAGTAGCCTGGCTGTTTCTGAGGCTCCTTCCGCACTGCAGGAGGCCCATCCTGCTCCTTCCGGGGGGCAGGCGGGAGGCGCCATCAAGGCAGTCGCCCCCTTCGGGGGTGAAGGCTCCTAGGTGTTGGACCACGGTTCCACAAGGCCCGGGTCGGCGCCCGCCCCTCTACACCATCGGTCGGCACAGTTCATGTGCTGTGGACTTGACGGAGCCATCGCCTGCACCGGTTTGTCACTCAGCACCATGGCTACTGTCGGTGCTGTTCATGGCGCTGATACTGCTAGTGGTGCCGTGGGAGTCTTTATGGCACCATCTTTGTCCTCTTCTTGCCTCGGCACCGTTCACAGTGCCGAGGTTGGGCATGGCACTGTGTCCGCCTCAGGACTCGGCGCAGTGGAGGCTTTGGATTCCGCTGTCGGCGCCGCCCCTGCCCTCGGCACTGTTCGCGGTGCTGTGGAACAGGGTGGCACCATGCACAGTGCCGATGGCACCATCGGAGCAGTTGTCGGTGCCATCCCCGCCCTCAGCACTGTGGGGCCGGATGGCGCCATGACTGGTTCTGACTCTGGGGCTGCTGTTCAGGCCAGGGCGTGTCCTCCTAGATAGCACTTGCAGTGCTGTGGGAGCACTGGCACTGGCTCGGGCATGGTCTCGAATCCGGCACCACATTTGGCAAGGATGGCACCGAGCGCCCTCCTACGGTCTGGCTCAGGGCCTTGGCCCTACCTCTTCGGAGGTAGAGTCAGGCTCTGAGTCATACGAGGAGTCTGACTCCTTGGGGTTGACTGTTGGTGTGGGCAGCCCTGTAGTGTCTTCAACAAGCCGGAGTCAACCCCCTTCTCAGATGGGGTTGGTGGCTGCCGAGACTGGGGTCAGGGGTGCTGACCAGCGGGCAGTGGTGCAGGCCACCATTGCTCTGCAGCCCAGTCTTGGTGGGTTCACTGACCCTCAGCAGTGGTACCCCTGCCTGTGGTGTGCCTGGATAGCCCAACTTTAGGGCCATCAGGGCTTATACTGGAGGGAGGGTACTGTGCCCTGGATAGCTCCCTCGGGTGCTGGCCAGGGCTGTCAGCCTACCTAGGCTGGTCCTCTTGAGGAGGAGGGCTCTTTCGGACTCCGAGGGGTCGAGGAATATGGGGTCTGCATGGCGACCTTTTTCTGGGGCCCACCCAGGCTCCAGAAGAAGCCGTAGTGCGGATCTCTGCTCTTCCTCCTTGGTCTCTCTTTGAGAGAGCCCCATTCTTTTGAGGTAGGGGACCGTCCTTCTGTACCTATATGGCCCCAGTCGCCTCACAGGGGGGATTCTTCCGGGCGCAGCCAAGGCAGTACCGAAATGGTTGTTCAGTTGTCGGCTGTGGAGTCTTCTGGAGCATTTTCTTCTTCGAGTGCACGTGGTGTGCTCCTTAGCCCAGGCAGAGGTCAGCCGACATCTCTTCTCGGCTCTGTCCCCATCCCTCTGCCACATTCTCCTGCGCTCCCAGGCATCCTTGGTCCTGGCGTGCCTCTCTCTTGGGAGCAGTTCAGGGCTGTGGTTGCTCAGTTCCCAGCTTACATTAGGGCAATGGACAGACAGGTTTTCAACCTCCCCTGAGCAGCCACCCGCTGAGCAGTTGGTGCCCTTCAACTGTTCATCCCCCTCTTCTGGGGAGAGGCCTTCTGTCCACATCTCTCCAGCCGCTGATCTCACTGAGTATCAGCATTTCCTCATGAGGATGTTGGAGGACTTGCACCTCACCCCTTCCACTGTAAGCAGTCCAGAGCACTCGGCGCATGCCTTTCTAGGTGATTTCAGCGAGGCCACCCTTGTGGTGCCCCCCTGGCCTGCTCCCTTTCGGGAGGCGTCATTGCTCCTGGCAGAGGCCCTTCTCCAGAGTTCCTGCCCCTAGGGATCTCTGCCAGCGGTATTGCACCCCCCGGAGTCTCCAGGTTCCATGCCTCATCTGTAGTCCAGATTGACACAGTTGGACACTCCCGATGGGCTTCGCCCTTCACCATGACCGGCCCCCAGATCAAGATTCCTCTAATTTTGACTTCTGGGTTGGAGGGCTTTCTACTCGGCATGGTTGTTGCTTTCCATTTCTGCACATCAGGCCCACTATGCAGCCTATGACAGGTTCTTATGGTCCAGGCTAGGTCAACTCTTAGCCCCATTGCCTGACATGGAGCAAACCAGACAAGCCACTGCACTCTCTGCACATGGCCTGGAGCTAGCAAGGCACCAAGCAAGGGCATCCTATGATGCCAACGAGGTAGCTACCAGGGTTGTAGGGATAGCGATCTGCACTAGGCGGACGGCATGGCTGCATCTTTCCTGGTTGTCACCCTTGGCCCGATGTAGGGTGATTAACTCCGCTCTTCTCCCGTAGAGCGAGATGGCGTTTGTTGGGGCAACTTTCTTCCCCCTCCGGGGGGTCCCCGTCTCACTCTCCCTACTCTCAGGCCTCTCCAGGCCCTGAAGGTTCTCCCTCTTAGTGTGTCATCCACTGAGAGCTAAGGGACTTTGTCCCTTAGGGTGTAAAAGAAAACCCTCTTCGGGGGGGCTCAGCACTCACCCAAATGTGATGAATGGTGAAGATTGACACAGATAAGATATGAAAATTACGCACCTACCGTAATTATGATCTTTCTGTGTATCTTCACCATTCATCATATTTGGGTATCTGGCCAGAGGTCATGACCCCGTGGGAGTGCTTTTTTTTTTTTGGGGTAGGTGGAGCCGACGTACCATCAGAACCGCCCTCCAGGCTGATGTATTGCGTGGTGCTCGCAGGTTGGCTGTTAAGCGCTGTTGACTCTGCCTGCCTGCCAGTTCTGAGTCGCCGGAGAGGTAAAAGGAAGGGAGTGGAGGGTGGGACAAGAAGTCCAAGGGACAGGAAAAAGGAAAAGATATAAAACTAAAAGAAATAACGACTGAGAGGACAAAAAGAGAGAATGTTAATTATACTAAGTATTTTTCGTCTATACGACAGCAGCTTTTAGCCGTTTAGTATTCATTTTATTTAACATTTTTAGTAGTATTTTCTTATTCTATGAAGAAGAAAAAGAACAAGAAAAAGAAATTCTCACCTACCATGAACGGAGTCGTCCTTAGATGGTAGCGGTGACGGTAGGAAGACTTCGTTTGAAAGTTTTTATGGCAGAGGGGCTGTGTCTGGTCCTCCGCCCTTTGCTAATGGGGTGGTCTGACTGTGGACAGTCCTGTGCTCGGGGGGGGAGGACAGTCCACCGTAGCACAAATCTGGTGGTTCCAGGGATGCCATGGGTGCCGGAGGTGACTGCAGGTGCTGCCGCAGGTGCCCTCGGGTGTCGCCCAGGATGACATAGGCACTGTTTGATACCATCCTGTGCCACGAGTGATGCTGGTGCCAGTTGGTGCTGTCCGGCAGAAGTAGTGCCGGATGTTTCCTTCTGCAGACCTCTTCTTCCTCAGAGCTTGTGGCGAGATGTTTTCCACAGAATGAAGTCCTGTTCTGCGGATTATTTTTCCACAGATCTTGGTGAGTGGCAGTCTGCATGGGATCTTGTGACATCCAACGGTTTTCTGCAGATGGAACTCCTCTGTGCTGTTCTGCCAGCTGAATCCCTCATTCCGCTCAGCACTTTCTCGGCTCCTTACATGGTGCCAAGCTCCTCGACACCCTTCCTGGTGATCGAGTCTCTAGTGGCTCTGACCTAGACCTCCCTTTAGGGGTTCTTCTAGGGTAGAAGTGCATCTGGATGAGTCTCTCCCTGTCCTACTTGTCGGTGATACAGCGGATGACTCATTTTATAGACTGGAGGGCAAGCCTTCTCTATCACCAGAGTCCATGATGTAAGATCTTTTCAGTTGTTCCTCAGTGGTGGGATCCACTATAGTATTTCAGACTGCGTCCATGGACCAAACACTTTTGTGTCTAGACTCTTTTCAGTCGTCAGGACAAATGCACTCTGTGGAACATTCTAATTCAATGGTCGGGAGCCGTACAGGCTCTTCCGCTCCTTTGATAGGAGTATACAGCCCCTTTGTGATACTGCCCCTTCGGTGGCTTCATTGGCAACAGGTGGTTAACATCTCTTCAGCTGTGATTATTGGTCCAGTCATGACTTCAGTTATGGACGCTCAGGCTCCTCCTGCCCCTCAGATGGACGATATCTTCGTCATTTTTGTATCAAGCAATCTTTGCGAGATAGCAGCCTGAAAGCCTTGTCAGGCTCTAACTAATGGTAAAAAAAAAAAAAATGATCACAGCACAGGACTAGCCCAAAATTACCCAATACCATCCTTTTGGATCTGGCTAGGTTCCGCCTCAGCCCCTGAGGCGTCGTCTCTAAACTACGGTGAAGAGTAACTTGTTCTTCTGCCCCTTGGGAGTCCGATACAGGAGGTGTGGGTCATCTCTTTTCTCCAAGAGATTTCTCTTATTCAGAGATATTCCCTAGGTGGCTGCCCAGTCTGTTGGTTTCCCTTTTTAATCAGGCCTTCTTCTCTTGATCAGAGCCTCACAGCAACAGAAATGACTCTCCAGCGAGTCAGAACTGGGTTCCTAATTCCTTACTTGCTTCAAGTTAACAGGCAGTGCTCCTTTCTTGACCGTAGGTCAAATAAGTCTTTTAGAGATGGCTTCTTGATATTCACACCTTTGGTTTCTGCACACTGGTTCCGTGCCAGTGGCTCACGAAGTTGCCCATTTCAAGCGGGTGACAAAACTGTGGTGATTGTTTTTCATCAGCAAGCAAACTAGAGTCCTTTCCTATTCCCTTTCAGGAAGGCCGGAGCGAGTGGTGCCTCACCGCATTGAGTCACTTCTGCTGTTATTCAGTCACTTTCAACAAATGGGTTAGCCCAAACTTGGTCCTGCTGCATCCCCCTTGATGCACATCTGCCTCTATTTGCCTTAGAAATCCAGACCCTGTTTTTTTTGTCAGAATGTTTTTCCGCAGTGGACACATCCTCCTGTACACTTTCCCTCTCTTCCCTTAATTCAGAGACTGCTACTACAGTTGTAGGCACACAGGGGCAGAATGATTCCTTTTGGAATAGGAAGTGGGTAGGATCTGGTTCTACTAGACCACCACAAGAGGCTTTTATGTCGTGCTTGGCCTCCCATCAGGAAGGTTTCAGTGACTAAGTGGAAACCATTCTTCTTGATGGGCTAACCCCACCTGGACCTCCTTTGCTCACCAAGTAAGGGGTTCAAGTGCTCCTGGATCTTTTGTCACAGGTCAGCCATACTTGGTAGTGGGGGTTTCCATCTGCGCTTTCTGGTCTATCCTGAACCAGTAGACTTTATCTCCAACTCTTTCAGTTCCTGAGGACCCTTTCGATAGATTAGTACATGTTTTGATGCTATTAATTTTGTCATAGACCAAATTATGGGGCCAGGTTCTCTGCGCTCTCCTAGAGTGGTTGCGGCCTCCTGGCAGAGTTTCATTTTGTGTCCGTTGCAATTTTCTGCACAGTGGTGAGCCAGAACTCAAACTTCTCTTGTAAGCACTATGTTCTAGATGATCTTTCCAAGACAGCTCTTTTTATTGGTAGGACAGTCCTTGGCCATCCTTTCTGAGTGAGCCCTATCTCCTACCACCCTACTCAGGGTTGTTGGTTTTAGCTTGGTACTCTTCCACTAGTGTGAATGAGTGGTGGAGACTTGGGTCCAGGAAGATATGGAAATTAAGTACTTACTGTAATTGTTGATCTTCTTGGACACAGTCTCCATCACTCATTCACACGCCCACCCTCCATCCCCTGTGCTCACTCATTTTCTTTCCTGTTCCTGTGGTTCAGGCTGTGAAGACATTGTTCTTTGACCCTTATTGCAAGGGCCATATGGGCCTTCTTAGGCCCAGAAAGTCAGGATAAGTTACTTTCATTAGTTATGCTGCACCTCCTCGATTCGAAAAGGTACTGAGGAGGCGGTTGGAGGGTTGATGCCGAGATAGCCTACAGGCGCAAGCTAGTTTTGTGGTGCCGCCAATGTGTGGTCCTGTCTTGGCAGCCACCTTCAGAAAATGTTTGCTCTATTTGGTCCTAGCACCTCTGGCGCTATTCCACTAGTGTGAATGAGTTGGAGACTGTGTCCAAGAAGATTAACAATTACGGTAAGTACGTAATTTCCATATTTTATAAGTATTAGCCGCTTTCATTAAGTGTACCTTCATGGTTAGAGACAATCAAATGTTCCATTTCTTGTGTGTGTTTTGTTAAAAATCAAGAATCACATCATTCTGTAAGTGAGATGTGGCTTTTATACTTTGCAAACTCTACATTTACATTAAATTGTATAACCATATCTTCCTTCGCATAGAAATGAAGAATTTGTTTGCAGATAAGGACCACTTGGCCTACCCAGTCTGTCCTTTTTCCCTACCTGTAGCATTACCACAGACCCTAGTTGATTCTCCCCCAATTCCCTTAGGCCTATTCCGTACATTCTTGAACCCCACCACATTTGCTGGAAGTCTATTCCGGGACTCCAACACTCATTCTATGAAGAAGTACGCCCCACACACTTCACTGCAGTGCCAAATATGCTAGGCTTCCTATGGGAGTACTGTACTGAGGGTGGAGTGTATCTGTCAGCGAAAGCATCTTGCACAGAGCCAAAGTTGAGAGCGATGACCTTTCAGAACGCAGTGGCAAGCTGAATGCATGGTTTCTCTATTTGGCCTACCCTTTCAGGTGACTTCCATCATTAATTTCTCTTTGACCCTTTTCTTTTTCAGTAAGCATATAATTTATTAAATGTTAATAAAATATACTGTGCAAGATATGTGATCTCATTTGTGTGTCCTGCATGTACAATCCATACATACATCACCAAAACTGTATGTGAGGAGTGTGGGTTTCTCCAAAGATCAAAAATAGTTCCTCTAAATTTATTGAATGCTTTCATTATTTAAAACTCTTTCCCTAAACCATATGTTAAGGGCATTGGCAGAATTAAATAATCCAGTGGGGGTAATACTGGAGGTAGATGCTCTTCAAGATACCAAACCCAGTAACTGGCTGATCCTGTTAGCTTAATGGGGGGAATAAAGGGTTAAGTACCAGTCTGTCTTCCCTTTGAAAATATTTTGTATACCATAAATTGTACGTGATGATGAGATGATGTCCCAAAGTGGTCAGTTTTATTGATACCTGATTTAGTAAAAGTGGAGAGGAGTGTGGGCATGTGCACGGATTACAGCCTTTGACAGCAGGTTTAACCTGATCACTATGCAGTGCATAACCTGCTAATGATGAAGCGGGCACATTCTTGCCTGGCAAAATGCTGCAGAAAATCTTTTCTGCTCATCTTTAAGTCTGTAGCCAAATTTGCTGTGCTTAATTGTTAGAACTGCATGAATTAAATAAACCAGAGTGGACTCTCCAATTGTCGTGGTAGCCTCAAGTCTCATCAGTTTGTCAGAAATGTGGTCACAGATTTAAAAAAGAAAAATGACTATCAAAATCACGGACTTCTGAATATGAATATAGTGAACTGGTGGTAGAGGCAGCATATGTTATCCAAGTAAGGTCTGGAAGCTCAAGCTTGCTCGCATACATTTTGGCTTTTTAAAGCGCTAACACCTTGGAAACTGAATAAACCTAAATTTCAATTTATATTTTGTACACATTCTGTGATCAACTTTCATTTTCTTTTAACGTTAGCACAGAAACAAGATAACTGTCTGTTAGATTTCATATTTGCTGGCTGCTTGTTTATACCTCATATCACAGTCTTGCTTGTGATGTAGGCTGTTGCTGTGGAAATGACTATGATGTTGTGAGTAAAGGTCCACGATGATGTGCTAGAGCAGATGAAGTCTTAAACAGATATCCTAGTTCCAGGTAAATATACCAAGTTAAATAGAAAAAGTGGAAGCCGAATAAAGAAAGTGAAATATAAGCAGAACAGTCTAAAGTTTTGTTTTTTTTAAGTTTCGAGATGGCAGGCCCTTAAAGAGGTGAAAAGCTGAGTTACTAGGTACCTGTATCTGCTTCTGTGCCCATGTTAGGATTTTAATCAATCGGCAGTACAACTTTGAGCTAAAAGCTCATTTACAAAGGTTCCTCAAACAATGATGGTTGTTGCATAGCATAAACAGGTAGAGTACATTTAGCAGATCCAATGGAGCCTTGTCACAAGAGTTACGGGAAAATACAACAATGGTGAAATTGTAGCCAGGGTTGTGCTACTGTAGGATGGAAAAAATTAAACTGAGACTTATGTGAAATATGACCTGCCACACAAAACACACTTGGTACAGCATATAAATGTCTGCAGTGAAGATGCTTCTTGCATTGCTTATTGCTCAGACTTAGTTTCTTTGAGAAATAGGCAGGGACTGTTCATATCACATTCCACACTATGAACTTTCAATAGATCCAAATGTTGAGATAGCAGTTGCTGGTGTTTTATAATGTTAAAAATATATATTAAATGTTTGTTTACCCTACACTGTGAAGATGTTGTTTTTTTTTATTCACCTACTGCATTAAGCTCAAAATTTGAATACTCTTGAAAATGTTTGTGCTGTATCTTAAATTGAAAGGTGGCATCACAGTGTTAAAAAATGGAGTCAGGTTGATGCAGTTGTGCTGCCATGCAAGGTTCAGTCATATTTCTGTGGTTCCTCAGGCCACTGGAGCTGGAGTAGCTTCACTGAGATCCAGGAAGGGTTGGCATTACAGCCCTTTGCTAAAGTATTCCTCTCAGGCCATATTTAGTGGCCCTAATGTATAGCATGAAAACACATGCTTGCTGAGACTCTGGGTCAAGATGAACACAACAGCTTGGAGGACATTGAGAGAGGGATGGAAATATACTGGGGGAACTATACCCCTCTCCCCCACACACAACTTAACCCTATATCCCGAGTCATAGTTGGGGAGTTACTACCCAACCCCAGGATATACTTCTTGGCTGATAAGTGGCAAAGTGGGGGCAGCCCATCCTGGGGGAAAAAAACACTAAAAAGATCATCTGTGGGGGCCATCAAAATAGCACAATGGCGGGGAGCCATCTGCTTTGATGACTGTCTAGATTTGTGCGGACTCTTGAATGCTACTGTAGGTAGGATGAAGGTGACATTCTTCTCAAGGTTGATGTTCTAGCTAGAGTCTGTGTGCAGTTGCTCCCTGGTGACAGAAATAGAAAGGATTGAGACACCTAGCCTAGCTATCAAGTGGAGAGGTGCTCAACAGCACCACACAAGCATGCCATTGCATGCAGATGTATTGGGTTAATGTGCTTGTGCCTTGAAGAGTGATGAGATACAATGGTGAGGGGTTCTGGTATGTCTGGGTTCACTGTCAATGACACCACCACACTTCCAATTCATGCTACTGCAAGAGCAGCATCTCTCAGCCCACCCACAGATGTGACAGCATCCTTGGGGATGCTGTCTAGCCCTTCATGCTGGTCTCCTATGCTGTTCTTCACCACTTAGAATGAGCAAAGCTGTCCCTAGGACCAGCATTTTTAGTATCAAGCTCTTCCATTCTGATTAACCTTGGCTATGAAGGTATTCCCCAAAATCTTGATCATAAATGTCATTCTCCAAATGGAGAGACACTGTGTACTCGTACCTAGATCTGATAAAAACTGCAATGAGGCTCTGGTGCATCCAACAATACAGAGAACATAGAGTTCTCCAGGATTACAGATGGACAGTGAACCATGAGAAAGTTCTTACCATTCCTCTTAAAGCCTGGTGCATGTGGATGCAAATTTTTATATATTGTAGGAGATCTACCTCTTAAGGAAAAGAATACTTAGTGGAAGGCTGCATATGAAGCCACTAAAGGTCCACCTCCTTGGTCAGTGGTCACCAGTTTTGGAATAGTCCATGTTCTGATTTCAGAAACTGTACCACTCCTGAAATTGTGGGGGGATCCCTGGCATCTCGTAAAGGGGCCTCCACCAACCCTTCAGAAAAGTCCTAACCACAAATGCTAGCCTAATGGACTGGAGGGGGAAGGGGGGCAGCCATGGAACAGATATTTGTAAGTCTGGATGCACAGCACAGTAGCCGAGATTTACATAAACAGGATGGTAAAGGAAGTAAAACCATGTTGACCAAGGCTTATAAAGTACTGAGATGGATGTTTGAACTGTGGCCCATCTCTGTGACCCACGTAGTGGATGAAACAGAAACTGCAGGGTGACTCTGAACTGCATTGTGTCCATCCAGTGGTCGCTAAATAAGACAGTATTTCAGTATCTGTGCCTGACTTTCAGAAAACCTGGCATTGATCTGTTTGCCTCCAGGCTGAATACTCCACTTCCAAGGTTCTTTAGCAGGTACTGACCAAAGATGGAGGCCTTAGATGCACTGTCCTTACCTTGGAATTTCCAAAGAGCTTACCTCTTTCCTCCATTCTTCCCAAGAAAGATTCAGGTATTAGCTGGTTTGTTTCTTCTTAGTCCTTGAGTGGTGCAGTAGGTCCTCCAGTAGGCTTCTGGCCCAGATTTCTGCTCTAGAAGCCATCTTCGGCGCTTTGGAGAGAGTTATGTGCTTTTTTGTCTCATCCCAGTGTCCACATGATCAGCAACTTCAGACCAGTGTGTGTGTATGTGTGTTTCTCCAGTTGTGCCATGGTACCTGAATATGGTCCTCAATGCATTATGCAAACTGCCTTTCAAGCTGTCTCGTATCTTGGAGGGATACCTATCAATTAAAGTGTACCTAACTCCCTATTTTTTGTCATGAAGCATTATTTTAAATGTATCCCAGGATGATGTAGCATAGAGACCGCCCTGTTACATAATGTGCCTCAAAGGCTGGGTGATTAAATGCTGTTTTGCTACATTAAAAAATGTAAAAGGAATAGCAAAGGCACCGCAAGTATATTCAGAATTGCATTTTAATCCAATCAGTGTGAAAAAATTGCAGTCACCCAGCAGTACAGGGAACGAAACCTCTACTAGTTTTGCACGCCGTGCGTCATCAGGAGGATGGTCTACTCACACTGCATGCCCTTTAAAAAGCTTACAATTAAAGCAATAGCACCCCAAAATGGAATGCTTATAATGCATCATAATACAAACAAACAACCCTTCAGTGAACAGAATAATGAATAAACCTTATAAACCAAAAACATTCCATATATAAATCTAACAAAAACTTCTAATGCACATTACAATTAAAAACAGATGTATTATATCTGACATACAAATATACTGCTATTATTTCACAAATTGAATTATGTTTATGCTTCTTTAAACTTTTTTAAAACCTGGTCTACTTATCATTAACCATATCATTAGTCATCATAACCAGGTAAATCTCTAAACTTACTAGCAGTAGCCCATTATGTTGTATTTTTGTTGCTTAAAAATAATTTTCTGGCAGTGTGTATGTAAAACCTGTGGACGGTGCTAGGACAATGTCTGGCATCCTTGCCTGATCCAGAGGCAACCAGGCAGGCCATTAGCCTTTCTGCATGCTGTCTGGAGCTAGCGAGACACCAAGCAAGGGCATCTTATGATGCCAGTGAGGTGGCTTCCAGACTGGCGAGGTAATGACTATCTTGGCATTGACCCTCCAACCGCTTCAATTCCTTTTTCCTGCTGTCGAGTGCGCTTCAGTGACAACGTTGCTCACCCGCTGGGAGTTAAACTTTACTAGCAGCAATAGCTCAGTTTATTGTTTTGTAGTTTTATTTTGAATCAGTACAGATTATATATTCTATATTTAAATTGTTCATCAAGAAGTCTTCAGCCCTTCATTGATGGAGTCGACCATGAGCGGGTCAGGTAATGTAGGGAGACTTCGTATGAAAACTGTTCAGTCAGCCGGGCCGGGTCCAGTCCGCCACTCTCCTCGAAGGGGGGGTCAAATAACGGATGGTCCAATGCTCAAGGGGATGGGTGGTCCCCCCAAAAGCATAAAAGGAAATGTTCCCATTCTCAGTGCCATTCAGCCTCGAGTTTCTCTTCGACATATAGGTAGAAGAGGAAAACCCATCACTCGAGGTCACTCTCTGGTATGTCTGCACGTAGACGGTTGGTTGTGGGGGCCAGGCACCGGTCTTCACCTCTATCGGAGTCACCGGTTTCTGTCTCCAATGGCCAACCTCTTCACATCGGAGCCCTCTCCACCTTCCTGAGGAACTTGATGAGCAGTTTCACTGGTGGGCTGCTCTTATGGAGCAGTGGGCTCGGAGGTTGGTCCAGTTGCCTGAGACGGTCACTTCAATACTGGATCCTTCAGGCTATTTGGCTCCTGAGGGACAGGTAGGGCAGTTGGGCCTTCCTAGTCACATGGCGCCTTCTTCAGGGCCGTCAACTCTGCTTTCTGGTGTTTATCCCCCTCACATGGCTGCAGCACAGGGGTCCACACCGATGCCTCTATCTCCTGCCATTTTTTCTTCAAATCACAGTTTTCTGACCTCTGGGACACTCTTGGCACCATCCGTGGCTCTGCAGGCACATTCAGCACTGAGCACGGTGCTGTGGGCCCTGTTGGCACCATGTGCGGTACTGGGGGCTCTGTCAATGCCATGCACAGCACTGGGGGCTCTGTCGGTGCCGTGCGCACTGTCGGTGCCATGTGCGGCACCGGGGGCACTGTCGGTGTCGTGTGTGCTGTCCGGCACCACTTAGGCAGGCACCTCCCTCCTTGTTCTCGGCGCAGTTTTCTTCAGCGCCGGGAGCTGGTGTGGCACCTACCAGTCTTCAGGGCTTTTTGACTTCGATTCTTTCTTTTTCTGTTCTTCCTCCTGATTTTCACTCCTTTCCTGTCTATGCAGTCCCCCTGGACTGTCAGGAGATGATTTTGAGCTTGACCCAGATCTTCGCCTGGGTGATGATGTTGATGATACTGCCCTTGGAGGAGGGATCAGTCCTTTGGCAGAGCCTGTGGTAGAAGACCTCTCCTTTAAGTCTCTGCTCAAAAATGTTAATACTACTCTTTCTCTCCAAGCTTCAGAAATTGATTCTGGGAAGCTTTTGCGACTCCAATATCTTCATGTCCCAGAGATCTCTATGGATTTAACACCTCTGGTACAGCCCTCTTTTGAGACCCTCTCACAGATGGTATGGAAGAATCCATCTCTCATTCCTTCCGTGGCTAAGTCCATCAATAGGAAGTATGCTTCTCCCAAGGATCGTTCTATTTTGGCCTCATAAGCCTTTGCTGATGCCATTGTGATTTTGGCAGAGAATGATAAGGCCATCCTTCCTCAAGGATCTATGGCCCGACCAATAAAGAATCACGTAAGATAGACACCTTGGGTAAGAGAGTCTTTGCTGCCTCAACCCTGGGGATGCGCATTGCCAGCTACCAGGGCTATTTTTCTCAATATGAGTATGTACTTTGGCATTCCCTCAAAGAAATGGTGGAAGCTCTGCCCAAATCGGAAGCTAGCTCAGAGTTGCTTCACACCATATCTAGGGATATCGAATCCAATAACCAACAGGTTAAAGCTGTAATGGATGCTTTTGATACCGCCTCCTGGGCAGCAGCTGGCATCTGCACCGCTGCCACTCTTTGCTACATACTTCAGGCTTATCGCGATGCCCAGCAGCAGTTATGTCCTTGCCCTTTGATGTATGTATCTGTCTGGGCTTCAGGTGGAGCAAGCTCTGGAGGTCACGAGAAGACTAGGTCTGTATAAGACTGCTAGAACTACACCCACTCCCTCCAGAGGAGGTATGAACAAGCATCAGTTTCACAACCATCAGTCCTTTTGGGGCAGAGGCAGGGGAGGTTTTAACAAAAACCACAACCTTCAGCCACAAAAGAAAGCGCAGCAGAAGGCACAAGGCCCCAAAGCACCCAGTGCCACCTTCTGAGTTTCTGACCCAGGTCCCACCTCAGCTGACCAAGGGGGACTCCTCAGTGGTGGGAGGACATCTGACTCAGTTCTACAATCAGTAGAAATCTATAAGATCAGATAAATGGGTCCTCCAGATAATCCGTGAGGGGTACTCTCTCAATCTTTCGGAAACCCCTCTGGATCATCCTCCCAAATGACAGCCCAGGCAGTTGGCAATACAGACAGACCTTCTTGCTTCTGAGGTACAAGGCCTTCTGAAAAACAGGGCAGTAAAAATAGTTCTGCTGGATCAACAAAACACAGGTTTCTACTCACCTTACTTTCTGGTTCCAAAGACAACTGGCGCCATGCACCCCATTTTGAATCTCAGAAAACTGAACAAGTTTCTTCACAAGGAGAAGTTCAAGCTGATATCACTAGGTACCCTGCTACCTTTGCTTCACTGTCACGATTGGCTAGCCTCTCTGGACATGCAGGATGCCTACCAACATATTCTCATACACCCAAAGCACCACAAATACCTAAGGTTCGTGGTGTTGGGTCTACACTATCAGTTCAGAGTCCTGCCCTTTGGGCTATCCTCAGCACCTTGAGTTTTTACAAAGTGTTGTGCAATTCTCATGGTGCACCTCAGGAAAATTGGAATACAAGTGTTTCCATAACTGGACGACTGGCTCCTAGCAAGTCCCTCCAGGTAAGAGACTCTGGAGGCTGTGACCATGGTCTAAGACTTCTCCTCCGTCCATGGAGTCCTGCTGAATCTCAACAAGTCACAGTTGCAGCCCTCTCAGAAGCTCCTCTTCATAGGAACTCTTTGGGACACCTCCTATGCAAAGACTTTTCTTCCGGAGGACAGGAGGTGGTATCCTACAGATAGCCCGATACATCAGAGAAGCTAGCTTGGTTCAAGCTGTCTTGATACAATGGATGCTGGGCCTCATGGCATCCTCAGTGTTCACTGTATCCTTAGCTTGTCTCACAGAGAACCTCCCAGTGGATGCTCAGTACTCAGTGGTCCCCAACCACTCACCCTCAGTCCTTTCTCATAAAGGTGACAGAACCTCTGAAGAGGTTGCTTGCCTCATGGTCTCAGGAGGACAATCTTCTGGAAGGATACCCTTGCCCTCTGGATCATCAGATCTCAATTACCACAGGCGTGTCCCTGATGGGCTGGGGCCCTGCCAGGATCTCCATACCCAGGGTACGTGGACTCAGGATGAGTCAGAACTCCACATAAACATCCTGGAAATGAGAGCCGTCCTCTATGCAGTCCGAGCCTTGAAGTACATACTCTGTCACAAGAACATTCTCCTTCAAACGGACAACAAGCAGTGATGTACTACATCAACAAACAGGGCGGCGCACACTCTTACCCATTATGTAGGAAAGCTATGAGAGTATGGGAGCGGTGCCTGGAACACAAGGTTTTGATTCAGGTGGTTTAACTGCCAGGAGTTCAAAACAAGCTGGCAGACCATCTCAGCAGAACAGAGATGGATCGTCACGAGTGGTCTCCGACTCCACTATCATTCAGTGACTCTTCAAAGAGTGGGAACTCCAGACCTGGACCTTTTGCACCCCCACTCAATGCAAAACTGCCTCTCTTCTGCTCCAGAATTCCAGGACCTGGCATTTTTTGTTAGGATGCATTCAGGCTGCGGTGGACAAGATGCTTTCTATGCGGCTTTCTGCCCCTACCGCTAATTCAGAGGGTACTTCTCAAATTGGAGTCTTGAGGCAGAATGATTCTCATTGCTCCCTTCTGGTATCAGCAAATATGGTTTCCACTGCTCAACAGTCTATTAGAACCCCCCCCGAAGACGCTTCCCCTTCAGACGAACCTTCTGACCCAGGGTCCTGTGGTCCATCCCAGTCTGAGGTCACTTCACCTTCACCCTTGGCTCCTGAAGAGATAGAGGTGAATAGATTCAATGTTTCTCAGAGAGTTTCAGATATTCTTTTGGCTGTGTGTAAGCCGGCCACTAGGAAAACCTACACAGCCCAGTGGAAGCATTTCTCTATCTGGTGTGCAAAATCATCTTGGAACCCTTTTTCCTGCCCACCGAATAAGGTATTAGAGTATCTTTTACACCTCTCAAATTCAGGTCTGCAGTACTCCACAGTCAAAGTTCCTTTGTGCCATTTCGGCATATCATGAGCTGGTACTTTCCATGTCACTGGCAGAGTTTCCTGTGGTTAAGAGGTTTCTTAGAAGTATTCTACATACTAGACCTCCTATCAGACATCCAGTCACAGCCTGGGACATTAACCTTGTGCTATACATGCTCATCAGTAAACCTTCGAGCCTCTAGCTACTTGCAACTTGAAGTTCCTCATTTGGAAAATGGCCTTCCTGGTGGCCATTACTTGAGGCCGTAGATTTTCGAAATACATGCATTGGTCACAGACCCCCTCCCGTACACTGTATTTCACTAGGGCAAAGTAATTCTTAGGACTCATCCTAAGTTTCTCCCTAAGGTTGTCTCGGAATTCCATCTAAATCAACCTTTGGTCCTTCCTACCTATTTTGCGAATTTCCAGAATGAAGGGGAGCGTACTCTTCATTCTCTGGATGTTAAGAGAGCATTGTGGTTCTATCTAGATAGAACAAAAGAAATGTGCAAGGCTCAACAACTATTTGTTTCCTTCAGTGAGACCCGGCTGGGTCAACCTGTCACTATCAGATGTATTTTAGTGTGGCTGGTGGCTTGCCTTCACCGCTGCTATTCTATGGCACGGGTCAAGCTGGAAGTCAGAGTGTACGTTCACTCTACCAGAGCAGTCGTGGTATCTCTGGTGGAACTCCACAACGTGCCCATCTCAGATATTTGCAATGCAGCCACTTGGAGCTCCGTGCATACTTTTGTTGAGCACTATGCCTTGGATGTCCATGCCAGATAACATCTGTTGTTTGGCAGGACCATTCTTAATGGACTTCTGTCTTAAGTATGTGAGCTCCTTATCTCCTGCTGCCCATCTTGGGGGTTTATTTAGCTCAGTACTGTCCCATTAGTGTGAATGAGTGGTGGAGACTTTATGTCCAGGAAGATATGGAAATTATGTACCTACTGTAATTCTTGATCTTCTTGGACGAAGTCTCTGCCACTCGTTCATGTGTCCACCCACCATCCCACAAGCTCACTTTCTGTTTTTGGTCTTCACTTCCTCAATGGCTGAGCTGTGAAGACTTTATTGTTGACCCTTCTTACACGGGTCATTTGAACTATCTTATGTCCGATTTTTAGTTTAGTCCCTCTTGGTTAGTTATGCTGCATCTCCTCAGAAAAAAAGGTATTGAGGCGGTTGGAGGGTCGACGCTGAGATAGTCATTACTACACGAGTCGAGGCTCCCAGTGCCGCTCCTCGCGGCTCCATCTTGGGCGCCGGCCCTCTTGAAAAAGTTTGCTTCCATTGGGTCCTAGTGCCTCTGGCGAACTCCCCATTAATGTGAATCAGTGGTGGAGACTTCGTCCAAGAAGATCAAGAATTACGTTAGGTACGTAATTTCCATCTCTTCTCAGTTTTAGTGTTTAAAGCTAGAGTTTATTTTTATATCAGTTTATTTTGCTAACATATGTCAGTCTCTCACAGCCATACTGAGTCTACATTCAACTGTCATAGAGGATGATGGTAGGGAGCCTTCTCAGGCAAACTGCTCCAGCAGTGAGGCCATGTCCACTCCACTTTTCCCATCGGGGAAGTGTTCTGACAATGGGCGGTCCAGTGTTCGGGAAAAAAACAGTCCTTCTGGAAGCACAAAAAGAAGTGGGCCCAATCCTGGTTGGGTTCTCAGTGCCACTCGGCCTTGAGTTCTAACTCTTCCCATCAGAAGGGAAAGAAATGGTACCCCTCAAGATCGCCCTCTGTGAGGTCTGCTGCAAGATCCTTGGTCTATACTGGAGGCCCTTGCTGGTGCTGCGGGCATCACTGGGGGGCCTCTAGTACTAGGAAATCGAGGTCTTGGGCCTGAAGCCCCTCTCTGTCTGTAAGTAGGGACTCCAGTGGGTAGTTCCACCACTGGGTAGCTCTTAGGGCACAGTTGGTGCAGCATCTGGCTTGTTTGTCTCTGCTAGCAGCACCAGTCCCTGGCCTTTCGGGTCAGTAGAACTGAAGCCGCAAGTACAGCCTTCAAGCCAGGTAGAGCATTTGACTCCAGCAACAGCTTCTAGGCCCTTGCCAGTGACTATGCCATTGACTCCTGTCTCACTGGACGCAGCCCCATTCAGTGTCATTGTGATACTGGCCGCAGTACCATTGCCAGTCACTTTGGTGCTGGCTGTATCATTGGCAGCAGGTTTAGGCCTTTCTGGGCCTGGCTCTGCACCAGTTCCAGTGCCAGTTCTGGTGCCACTCTCGGTGCCAGCACTGGATTCAGTTCCAGTTACAGGGCTGCCTCTGGCACTAGCCATTCTTTCCTTGGGACCAGTGTCACTAGTGTTGCCAATGCCATGTTCTGGATTGGAGGACCTACAATCCCCCCCATGACTCTCCCTACAGGGAGGATGTGGAAGGCGATGATTCTGACCCCAATCTCATCATTTCTGAGGGTGGTGATGAAGACTCTTTAGCCTGGAATCTTTGGACGTGGGTATTTCTTCTGTTCCACAGGAGGATCTCACTTTCCATGCTTTGCTCAGGAATATGCATTCTGCACTTGATTTTGAGCCTTCACCCACTAATGCAGGTAAACGTCTCCATCTGCAGTGGTTAAATATTTCTACCATGCCAGCTAATTCAGTTCTCATATTCTGCCCGCATTTGAAACCTTTTTGCTGCTGTCTGGAATAGAAATAAAGAAACATAGTTGACAACAGATAAGGATCGCTTGGCCCACCTAGTCTGCCCATTTTCCCTACCTACTGTAACACTGCAGACCCTAATTGACCCTCTGGCTTTACCTCCCCTTTCCCTACCATTAAGATTCCCTTTTGCCTATCCCATGCCTTCTTGAATCCCATTGCAGTTTTTGCCCCCACCACTTCTGCTGGGAAGCTGTTCCAGGTATCCACCACTCTTTCTGTGAAGAAGTACTTCCTTACGTCTCCCCCGAGTCTGCCCCTTCCAGCTTCATAGCATGACCCTTGTTCTTCAGTATCTTTTACTCTGAAAAGACTTCCTTCTTGAACCTTATTTATACCCTCGAGGTATTTGAAAATCTAGTCATATCCCTGTCTCCTTTCCTCCAGGGTATACATATAGAGATCCTTCAATCTCTCTTCATAGAGCTTTTGATGCAGACACTGCAGCAGTTTAGTTGCTGTCCTCTGGACCGCCTTAGCTCTATGTTCTTCCTGAGATGTGGTCTTCAGAACGGACGCAGTACTCTAGCTAAGGCCTTACCAGTGTTTTATTCACGGTATCACCACCTCCCTCTTTCTGCTGGTGACACCCTCCTATGCACCCTAGTATCCCACTGGCTCTCCAACTGCCTTGTCACACTGGTCACTTTTAGGTCATCAGATATGATTACCCCCAGGTCTCTTTTCCTGTTTGTCGATCGCCAGTACCACGCCCCATTATATACCCCTCCCTGGGTTTCTGCACCCCAGTGCCTGGTTTTGTACTTCTTTGCATTGATACTTAGTTGCCACACTCTTGACCTCCTCAAGCTTTCTTAGATCCTCTTCAGTTTTGACCCGGTGTCACCGTCTTGCAGATCTTAATGTCATCAGCAAAAGGCATGCCTTTACTTTTAGTCCCTCTGCAGCATCGCTAATAAAGGCATTAAAGAGACGGTCACAGTACTGGTCGTTGTGGCACCCACTGGTCACCCTCTCTTCCTTGGAGCGAGCTCTGTTTACCACCACCCCCTATCTCCTATCCCCAACCAATATCTTATTCAGTTTAACATCTTTGGACCCACTCCTAGGCTATCCAGCTTATTTATAAGTCTCTGACATGGAACAGTGTCGAACGTCTTACTGAAATCTAGGTAGGCCACATTCACTGCTCCACTCTGCTCCACTTCCCTGGTCACCCAGTCAAAGAAATCTATTAGATTTGTTTGACATGACCTCTCCCTTGTGAATCAATGCTACTTCAGATCTTGTAAGCTACTGGATTCAAGATATTCCACAATCTTTCCCTCAGCAGTGATTCCATTTATTTCCATACCACCAAAGTCAGACTGACTGGTCTGTCATTGCCAGCCTCATCTTTGCTACCACTTTTGTAAAGTGGGACTACATCAGCCCTCCTCCAGTCCTCTGGTACCACTCTCCCATCTCCAGTGGGTGGTAGAACAGGACTGTCAGAGGTTAAACTAGCACCTCTCTGAACTCCCTCAGTATCCTTGGTTGATTCTGTGTGGCCCTATTACCTTGTCCACTTTCAAATGTTTGCATTCCTTTTGGACCCTCTCCACTGTAAATGGACTAGTGTCCACCTCCCTACCATCGATACTCCTGACCTTTATCTGTGGACCATCACCTCCCCCTTCCTCTGTGAACACTGAACAAAGTATTTTTTCAGGATAATACAAAGTCACACATGCCCCCACAATGCAAAGCATCATGGGCTGCATATGCAAATCACCACAGAATGTTATGCTGGTCACTTTAGCAGACCACATGGTGCAAGCCAATCCACAGTTTGCAAAGGGTGCTAACAGAAAGCACCTTTGCAACTGTGTGAGAGGCCTTTCGCACCATGCAATTCTGCTTAAAGTTGGACCAGCATAACATTCTGTGGTGATTTGCATATGCAGCCCATGATGCTTTGCATTGTGGGGGCATGTGTGACTTTGTATTTTCTTGAAACTTGGCTTCCCAGCCAAATGCCCTTTGGGGTAACCCTTGCCTCAGTGTTTACGCACAGAGGTTCTTTGTCTTTAATTTTTTCAGGATGACTGCTTTTCTCTTGTCCCCTTCCACACACACCACTTTCCATCCTTAGCCTTACAATCCCTCTTGTGATCTTTCTCCTTTCGCTTACATACCTGAAAAATGTTTTGTCCCTACTTTTTACTGCTAAACCTGCTTCTTTCCCTTCTGGCTGCAAGCAGATAGACAAGAAATACACTGCCCCTGAGGATAGAGCAGTGCGTGTTTCTCAAGTTACAGCTGATGCTATTGTTACTCTCACTGAGAAGGACAAAGCCATTCTTCCTCTTGAGGTCACTGTGCACTCTGTTAGCAAGGAGTCACACAAGACTGACACTGTGGGCAACCAGGCTTTCTCATCAGCTACCCTTAGCATGTGCATTTCTAACTACCAAGGATAGTTTTCCAAATATGGGTATACCCTTTAGTCTCTGGCAGGATCCCTGCTAGATTCTGAAACTAAGCAAAAGATTCTGCTGACAGCCATACATGGAACTGAGTCTAATGGTGATCAGCTCAAAGTTACTATGGATGCCTTTGATACTGCCACCCACTCTGCCGCTACAGGCATCTGTATCAGAAGGCATTCATGGCGATGTACTGCTACCTTTTCTCAGAATGTCCAACAACAGGTTATGAACGTTCCGTTTGATGGTACTCATCTCTTGAGAGGTGTCTCAGAAAACTAGAATGACCCTTAAGACTTCCAGGCCAGTTCCTGCTAACCCTCTGGGGGGGGGGATGTGGTTTCTTTCAGAACCAGCAGTCCTTTCATGGGAAAGGAAGGGGAGTCCAAAACAAATCTTAGCCTCTCCGGCCTCACAAGAAGGAGCAGCCAAAGGTACAGATACCAGAAGCACCAAGTACTACCCTCTGAAGCTCTGGCCCCGGTCCTGCCTCAGCTGTGCGAGACAGACCTCTCTTCCCCAGTGTGGGGGAGGGACCCTTACCCAGTTTTACTGTTAATTGGAGACTATCACACTGGACAAGTGGGTCCTTAGGGTCATCCATTAGGGACACTCCCTGGACTTCACAGATCTTATTCTGGACTATTCACTCAGAAGGCAGCTCCTCGTAGCAGCCTAGAACTTCTGGCACAGGAGATTGTGGGCCTTCTGAGCAACTGGGCAGTGTGAATAGTGCCAGAGTCAGAACAAAACACAGGCTTCTACTCCCACTACTTCCTAGTACAAAAGAAATAAGGGGACATGTGCCCCATTCTCGACCTCAGAAACCTGAACAAGTTCATGGATTGAAAAAAATTCAAAATGATTTATCTGGGGTCCCTGCTTCTTTCCTGAAACTGCAGGATTAGTTAGCTTCCCTGGATATTTATTTATTTATTTAAAGTGTTTTACCAGGAAGGCGTGCTAAGTGGACTACTGCTCAATTCCAGATGCAACCTGGGGGTGGGGAGCAAGGAGTCTGTCACAGAATAAAATACATTAGCAATGTCTAAATACAGCACAGTTTGTACAAAAAATACAGCAGGAGAATTAGATGCAATCAGTCTACTGTAATGACAATGAAATTGTGGGAGATGCAGTCAGGTATGAGAGCAAGGGAGATAGCACAAAATATAAAACATCAGCATGTAACACATCAATAATGCATAGGTGCAGCACTTAATACAGAGATGTGGGCGGCCCAGTGGTGCTGAGGGTTGAGGCGCTGGATGCCACACCTTGCACCGCGCCGGCGACCCGGGTTCAGGAACGAGCCTGGGCCACCGGGGGTTGGCAGGGGAAGAAGAAGATTGAGCATCCGGAGGACTGCTCTCTTCTTCTGGGGTGGGTACAGGGGAATCCTCGCTGAGCTGCGGCACCTAGCAGGGGCTGGGCGCACTCACCCAGTAGTGAGGATCAAGCAGTTGGGGACTGGTGTCGGCAGGCTGTCTGTGAGAGTGGTCCCATGCTGATACCATTGCACGCTGCACCAGGGGGGAGTAACAAGTGAAATCCCCCTCTCTGCTGATAGGCGAAGGTGGGGCCAGTGGCAACGGCCCTACGCCCAGCACCGGGTTCCCAAGAAGCTTGCTGCAGTTCCTCCTAAGCGTAGTCACGCCCGCCAACATTATAGATAGAGTGCCTTCCTCGGGGGACTCAGAACCGAGGGGTTAGGGCAGTGCTGTGTGGATGCAGGGTGCCCCCAACCAGAGTCAGAGCGACCGGAACTTCAGGGGGTGAGTAGAGCCAATAGCCAAGTGTCCATGCCGGAGAATAGTCAGTGGCAAGAGGGTGATAAAAGAGTTCGGAAAAAAATACAGAGATGCAGCAGGATATAGTTTCAAAATAGCCTACTACGAAGACAATGGACTTTGGGATACAGCCAGGTGGAATGAATACATCTGGTTCATACTGCTGGACCTAAGTAGCACACGACAGCAGGGGCTACGGTCCCTGCCTAGTCAGGATGTGAGACTCCAATCCAGGTACACGCAGAGGAGGTGCAGAAATGGGCTTTGAGGAGAGAGCTGAGTTGGTATGCCGTATGGCCAGTGGGAGATTATTCCACAGTCTAGACATGCAATATGAGAATGCTGCCTGACCCACAGAGGTGGCCATGCATGGGACCAGGAATGGATGTCGAAGTTTCTGAGGGAGTGTGAAGGTGGGGAGGTGACAACAGGACACAAGAGGTACAGGGGCAGGGGCTGGGTCCAGAACGTGGCTGTGAGCATGGCACAGTGGGACAGTCGCCTATCCTGCAGCGAGGGGAGATGCAAGGCCTGATAGAGGATGCAGTGGTGTGTGGTAGGAGAACAGTCAAGGGAAAAATGACAGAAGGAGTGGAAAAGGGTGTCCAGTCTGGTTAAAGGTAGACTTTTGTATGGCACTGTAGACTACATCTCCATAGTCAAAGATTGGGAGGATCATTTTCTGTATAATCTCCCATCATGCCTGTAGTGGTATGCAACCATGGTTCCAGTATAGGGCCCCTATCTTGGGGTGAAACTTCTTGTGGAGTACCTCAATGTCTACAAAAAAAGTCGAGGTGTTGGTTGAGCCAGACAGCAGGATGCATATCAGCACATACTGGTGCACCCCAGCCACCACAGCTACCTTCGATTTGTTGTGCTGGGTCAGAATTACCAGTTCAGAGTCCTGCCCTTTTGACTTTCCTCAGTGTCTCGAGTCTTTACAGAGTGCCTTGCAGTACTCACAGTGCACGCTAGGACTCCAGGTTTACCTTTACCTGGACAATTGGCTGATAGTGCAGTGCCCACATTCTCTCAGTTCCTTACCTCTGTCAGGGTTCTGCTGAATCTGGAAATGTCACAGCTCTGACCCTCACAGCAGCTGCTGTTTACATGAACTCTTTCCTTTCCAGAAAGCAGAATGCAGGCGATCCGGCAGATAGAATTTTGCACAGTGTAGCACAAATCTGTTCAAGTTCACTCCATGCAATGAGTGCTGGGTCTGATTGCTGCCTCAGGATTTACAGTGCCCCTGGCACAGTTGTGCATGAAAATGATTCAGTGGCTGCTTAGTGCACAGAGGTTAGAAGCATCACATTCTCAGATCTACCCCATTCAGGGGACTAAGTCCCTGGGTTGGTCACCCACATGGTGGTCAGAGGAGGACAGTCTCCTCCAGGGTTTTTCCTTCTCTCAATTGGAGTGTCAGGTGACTCTCACCATGGATGCCTCCCTGTTGGGTGGAGGCCCATTGTCAGGGCCTCCAAGCACAAGGTGTCTGGGACCCACCAGCAGAGTCTCATCTTTGCATCAGTGTGTTGGAGATGTGAGTTATTTTGTATGGCCTGTGAGCCCTAGTGGATTTTGTCAGCCACAAAACAGTCCTCCTCCAGACAGACAATAGAAATAGAGTTTATTATAACAAACTGTCACAGGTCTGGCATCGTGGCATTTCCACAGAAACCTGTGCTCAGTTGTATTGTGGTCCAGATCACAGTTCTCTTTGCAAAATTGGCACAGAGCAGAGAAACCTCATAAATAATTGTAGCTGAGGAAAAATCAAAGGCTGCCGATGAGGGCCATCTAAAAGTAATAACAGTAAAAATGTAAGCGGGGTGCTGATGGAGCCTCCAGATGCCAGCCAGAAAATAAAGCTTCCAAAGGAGCTGATGAAGTTCCTCACAAATTAAAAAATAATAAAAGTGATAAAAAAAAAAGTGGCTAAAAAGAAACTGTCAAGATAAAAATGTTCCTGTTCCTCCTGGGAAAGCCAATAGCAAGACAACGGGCAGCTTAAAGAATAAAGAAAAAAAACAAAGCATATTCACTGTCTGCGCAGGCCCCTACTGTGCAAAATTTGGAAAAAGTATGGCACGTCCTTCAGACCTTACAAAAGACGGGGTTTGTGTTTACAGAGGCTAGTATGTACTTTTCCACAGTTCTCTTTCCTGCAGACTATGAAGATGATACAGTTGGTGATGAATAATTTTATGATGCCTCTGCTTACAGGGGTTGCCAACACTCTTCCACAGTTCTCGCTCCAGAGACTGTGAGGGTGATACAAATGATATGAGCATTTTTATTGATGCCCCTGACATGACTTTGGAGAGCCTAGAACCTTATGAGTCCACTACCCTCTCCTTTGAGATTCCTCGTCTAACCAAGAGGATTCTCCCTCTATGCTTACGTTTATCCAAAACTTACTGGACACCCTGGAATTCCCTTCTCAGGAGTCCTTCCAAGATGAGGATAACAAAAGATTATAGGGAGGTGATAGATCTTCCACCTCCTAAAGACTGGTCATGCCTATCTGTAATGAAAAAATAAAAATACCACAAAACTGCTTCAGCCCCCAACTTCTGTGGCAGAGGTTTACAAGTGGTCTGAAGCGATAATAAATAAACATAAATATATCAATTGTTTAACAACAATGCTGAGCGCCAGCCTGTACGTCCCAGGCATGTGAGTAGAGTGCAGCAGGCAGCTTGAGAGAAAACTGGGTTTCCTTGTTCTCCTTACCCCGGACAAGAAATCCAGAAAATAGATTCATAGCTAACCACAGATACTTGTGAAAACTTTTTCCTACATGGCTTTTATGGCCAAATATCAAAAAAGCACTGCAGAATTCTGTCCTGATTCTAGGGTGCAGGAGCCAGTGGATACGGCAAACCTGCCCTGGAAGCTATGCAGTACCAGTTCCACAGGGCAGATGACAACAAGGATGCCGCCTCTGGAGCTATGGCCCGTGCCATCTCTCTGAGGTGCTTTGTCTGGCTTAGAACTGCTGGTTTGCCCTCAGACTCCCAGTTTAAGGCCATGGACTTTCCCTGTGATCAAATCAAACTGTTCGATCCAGAGCATCTGACTGCAACAAGGCCTCCTGCCCCATGGAAATTCCTCCCGAGAGCATTGGGGCAAAGGTTATTTTCCCAGGGGGTAGAAGGGGCCAAAGGTGGCCACCTCTACACAGCTAGCATCTTTGCAGTCTAAGTCCTGATGTTAGTGTAGGCAGACCTTAAGCATACCCAGTTGTCTAAACTTCTATCTCCAACACAGGTATTACTGTTGGAGTGGGAAGTAAAAACCTTATAGCTCAGCGAGCGGTGGAGAGGGTCCTAGCCCACGAAAAGGGGAAGGGGCCTCTACTCCAGGTATTTTCTGACACAAAAACAACTGGGGAGTGGTGACCTATCTTGCTGTTAAAATCCAAATTCAAGATGATCACTCTGTTACTAGTCATACAGTCTTTACAGTAGGGAGACTGGCTAGCCTCCCTGGTCCAAGGGTCCTTTTCCGTACACACCCTTGAGGTCTCACAGGCAGTTTTCTCAGGTGCAGGCTCACTGCGGCCTTTCAACCCTCCTCGGCTCCAAGAGTCTTTACAAAGTGCCTGGCGGTGGTAGCAGCACACTTCAGGAATCTGGGCATTTCTAGCTACACTTGTTTTGCATATTGGCTCATAGTGCCTGTTACAGTGTGGGTTCTACAGATGGACACAGGACTCAGTAATTAAGGTGCAACCCACGTTGGCTTGTGGGATGTTTATTAAGCTTCATAAACTTTCTTCTGCACCATCAAAGAATAATATAAACTTCAAAAAGAAATTACCAAAAAAAACAACTTTGTTAATACAAAGAAAACCAAGTATAATCCTTACAGCAGGAACATTCTCTCTCCACTGGTCAGAAGATACTGACCCTATCTAACAGGTACCTGTTCAGGTAGGATTTATATAGCCGCCTACCTGAATTAGGTGACACAGCATCATCAAAATAAAAATCTTTTAATAGCTTCCAAAACAATTTTGTACATATTCCTTAGTGTATTACTTGATACAAACAACGTGTTTTAAGGGTTATCTCTTAAAAAGTATTTTTGGTAAAACTTTACCATGCCATAGAATGTTCTCAGACAATGATTGACAGGTTCCTGTTATAAATGTGGGCCACTAGGGCCGCTGATCCCCTAAAGAAACAGTCAGACTGCAGCAGGCTTTCTCAGAGAACAGGCCTTCCTTTTGTTTCCAGGGCAGCCCAAACAGAGTTCAGGTAACCTCCTTATCTGGACATTTCTTTCTCTAATACCTTCTTGTAGGAATTCTGTACATAACCTCTTTTAGGTCTACCATAATGTTTGCTTTAAATGAAGGGACATTTAAAACAAATTTAAATTGTATTTGGTTCTTTTTTTCAAGAGCTCTTCAGAACAGGGGACACGTTTTGCTTTTCCTATAGTCCTGGTAAGAATGCAGTTGATACACAGAAGGAACAAGTCTCAGTGCAGCAGAACTAAAACACAACAGCATTCTGTACTGCAGGGTTAATGCTTGCAGCAGGGAGTGTGCTTACCACAGAAACCCTGTTCAAACAGAAACAAACTCTCTTTCTCTTAGTGATACTCTTAAATGATAATTTATAACACACAGTCTCCTGTCTATTTTCCAGACTGCAAATTAATATTATTCTGTCCTTTTCTTGAACAGAACCAGTAAATAATACTGGAATCAAACAAATATTCCAGGAAATGGAGTCTGTATTTACCCATTACTGCAGGCAGTTAATCTGTTATTTCAATAACCTGATATTTAAGAGTACCCAAGGAAAAAGAGAAATAAGCATGAAGAGGGTAACAGATGGGGGAAGCTGTGTAAGGAGGTGGCCTGCCTCCATACAGAAAATACAGGGATAGCCTTAGAAGAGGGAGGAAAGTGGTTGCAACCAGAGAAAGAACGAAATAAAGGATGGGTACTTTTATTTAGTGGCAGGGACTAACCCTGTCACAGTGCCAAACTCTTCTTGTCCAGTCAGGATCTTTTCCTTACAGAGGCTCACTCTGGAGTCTCTGGGTTCCTGGTAAATCTCTGAGATCCTGCCAGTCTGGGAGAGGGGGCAGATGGACAGAAGGTCAGAGAAGGGAGATAGGGAAGCTAAACATGTGGCTCAAGGGCTGGTGCCCGGGAAAAGGACACACATTTGTAGGGAACTGGCAACAGTTTTGGGGAGCTAATTAAATTTGAGAGCTAATTAAAATGGGAACTAAATTTGATGGACTGCATCTGACTGAGAAGGGAGGAGTCAGTGCACTGGGGCAGAAGTTTGTTGTCTTTGTAGAATATTTAAACTAGCAAATGGGAGAAGGGTGCAGCACCCCAAATGTTGAATGGGAAGAACAGCCCCCCCCCAGCTATTGGTCAAACAGGAGCTCAGCTTGTTTGTAGTTCATTTGCATCACCAGGTAAGGAGAAAGGTCCGTCTCCCCATACGACACGCAGGGGAAATGCCAGACCTCGCCCAACAACTAACCCCCCGAAATCTGGCCAATGGAAAATCATGTACACAAATGCTCACAGTCTAGGAAACAAGATCCCAGACCTACAGGCAATAATGACAGAGGCTAAACTGGACATAGTAGCCATTAGCGAGACATGTTTACAGTAACCACACTTGGGAGACTTCAGTACCTGACTATGTACTGTTCAGAAGAGACCAAGGTGCAAAAAGGGGGGTGTGGAGTGGCCTTTTATGTCAGTGAAAATATCAAAGCTACAGAAATGCAGAATACACATAAGAAGCCAGAAGAACTGTGGGTCACCCTGGAAACAGGAAATGGGACAGCCATACGAACTGGGATTGTGTACAGGCCTCCAGACCAGGTGAAGGACATAGACACATTACTGTTAGAAGATATACAGAACATGACAGCTAAAGGGGAGGTTCTGATAATGGGAGACTTCAACATGCCAGATACAGATTGGTCAATAAAAGCAGGAACATCTGCCAGAACTAGACACATGGTGGATTCCTGCAGGGAGGCCTCAGACAACTGGGACAGCAACCCACAGAGACAGGGCTAACCTAGATCTAGTACTGACTAACAGGAAAGGATCACAATTTCCAGGTAGGTCACCTAATGACAGTGACCATCACATGGTATGGTTTAATTTGGCCATTAAACTAAATCATCCCATTCAAGACACAAATATGGGACTTCAGAGGAGCTGACTTTGATAAGATGGCCAACAGAGTTAAGCTAGCCCTGGCAAAAGAAATACAGGTGAGGGGGTTACAGGCAAAGTGGGCAAGCATTAAGGATGCAATACTTGAAGCAACATCCCATTGTGTTAGACAGAAAAGAAGTAAAAGAAGAAGGAAACCACTTTGGTTCTCAAAAACTAGCAGAAAAGGTCAGAGCCAAAAGGCTGGCCTTCAGGAAATATAAGAGAATGAAGCAGGATGAAGAGAGGGGCATACCAAACTTCCCTAAGGGAAGCAGGGAAGGCAGTAAGGCAGGCAAAGGCCCAAACCAAGGAAACACTAGCACAAACAGTAAAAGAAGGTGACAAGACTTTCTATAGATATGTTAGTGAAAGGGGAAAGTCCAGAAGGGGTATTGCTAAGATCAAAGGGCATAAGGGGGCATGTGAGGAGGAGGACCATGTAAAAGCATCTATCCTAAATAGATACTTCTGCTCAGTATTTACTGAAGAGAAGGTAGGGCAGGGCCCACAGCTCAGCACCATGAACACGGGAGGAGGGTGCACTAGTCCCTTCACAAAAGAAAGGATCCTACAAGAGCTCAATAAGCTCAGGGTGGACAAGGCAATGGGACCTGATGACATACATCCCAAGGTACTAAAGGAGCTAAGGGTGGAACTAGCAGAGCCATTAGCAGAACTGTTTAGTGAGTCTCTAAGCACAGGAGAGGTCCCAGAAGACTGGAGAAGGGCTCATGTGATCCTGCTCCACAAGAGTGGTAGCAGGGAGGAGGCACGGAACTACAGACCAGTCAGTCTTACCTCAGTAGTGGGCAAGATTATGGAGGCACTCCTTAAGGAAAGATTAGTGCAACACCTGGAATCCATATGATCACAGGATCCAAGACAGCATGGGTTTACAAAAGGAAGGTCCTGTCAAACTAAGCTCATAGATTTCTTTGACTGGGTAACTAGAGTAGTGGATCAAGGGGGAGCAGTTGATGTCACCTACCTTGACTTCAGCAAAGCCTTCGATACTGTTCCACATAGAAGATTGATAAATAAGCTGGGTAGGCTCAGGGTGAGTCAGAAGTTAGTCAACTGGGTGGCAAACTGGTTGATGGGCAGAAAACAGAGAGTGGTGGTAAACGGTATACAGTTAGAAGAGATGCAAGTCACAAGTGAGGTACCTCAGGGATCAGTCCTGGAGCCAGTTCTCTTTAATATCTTCATCAGTGACATTGCAGATGAACTGGAGGGTAGGTTTGTCTGTTTGCAGATGACACCAAGATCTGCAACAGAGTAGATGATCCAGATGGGGTGGGCAGAATGAGAAGAGATCTGGATAAGCTAGCAAAATGGTCAGAAGACTGGCCACTGGGGTTTAACGCAAAGAAGTGCAAGATCATGCACACAGGGAAGAGAAACCCTGAAGCCACCTATAGGCTGGGAGAGGAATTGCTGGCAGTCACAAGGGAAGAAAGAGACTTGGGCATCATCATCACCGATGACCTGAAATCATCCAAGCAGACCACTAAAGCAGTAGGTAAGGCTAGAGAGATGTTGGGGTGTATTAGTAGGGGTATCACAAGTCAGAAGAGGAAGGTAATAATCCCTCTTTACAAGACACTGGTTAGGCCCCATCTGGAGTACTGCGTGCAGTACTGGAGGCCACACCTTCACAAGGACATTAACCAAATTGAGGGAATCCAGAGAAGGGCAAAAAAAATTGTGCTGGGACTGCATCAGAAAACACATGAGGGACAGATGAACAGAGCTCAATATGTATACCCTGGAGCAGAGGAGAGAGGTGATATTATGAAACCTTCAAACACCTTAAGGACATTAACAAGGTGAAAGAGTCTAACAGGTTTCAATATAAGCAAAACAGCAGGAAAAGAGGACACAGCATGAGTTTAGAAGGAGGCCAATTAAGGGGTAATGTGGAAGTTATTTTTACATAAAGGGTGGTGGATGCATGGGAGGCCTACCTCAGGATTGGTGGCTATGAATACAGTGCAGGGCTTCAAACAGGCATGGGATAGGCATAAGGGAGGGAGCAATACAGATAAGTATGAATAGATAGCCATTGACAGAGCAAAGGCCGATGACACATTCATAAGGTAGAAAAAGAAATGGACAGACTGGATGGGCCTTGTGGTCCTTATCTGCCATCAACTTCTCTGTTTCTATGTTATCCTGGGGGAGGGAGGGAGAGATATATATATATAAACATCGGAGTCATTGGTGGAGACCCAGGCCTGGAAGTCATCGATTTTAGCAGGGAGACTGAATATTAAGGTGGATGAAGCTGATATTTTTGTTAAGGAGAGGCTGGTGGGGGGGGGTTGATGGGGCAGCTAGGACCCGGGTTTGGATGGATGGTTCCAGAGAGGATGAGGAGCAGGATTAATGCTCTAGAGAAGGTAGAAACACAGCATACTGGCTTGTTTTTTCTGGGACTGAAGTACAAGGAGGAGGTGATGGTAGTGTGTGTAGTATAAAACAATGGGTAGTAGAGGGAGGGAGGTAGAGAGAGTGGGAAGAGGGATAACAAGGGCAGATTGGGGAGGGGCAGGAGGAGGTCACAGAGTAAGTGGTGTGGGGTGATGGTAATATGGTAGAGTGTGGGGATTGGGGGGTTGAATGATCATGGGTGGGTCAAAAGTGAGAGAGCTGGGTGGGAGGGGCAGGAGGGGGACCAGGAGAAGGAGGAGAAGAATTGGAGTAGGAACATGGTGGATGAGGGAGCAGGTGGGGGAGGAGTGGAAGGAAAAGCTGAAGGGCCTAGGTAGTGAGCAGAGGTTCAGGAGCTGTGTATGCAGAAAATTTAGCAAGCCTGAGAGTAGGGATAGAGGGTTGGAAAGAGCCAAGTATAGTTAAGACCACCAGATGGTGTAGGAGTTAGTGGCGCTGCCTTCTGAGCAGAAGATACAGAGTTTGAATCCTCAAAGGTGCAGGGAGGGGAGAGCCTTGTTGGGGGTGGAGTTCCTAAGGAGGGTAGAGGAGAGTTTTAGAGTAGGATGCTGTAATAAGATGAGAGGGATGTATGGTGAGGCAGGAGAAAGAAGGGAGCAATAGTGACTCCTAGTGGTCAATGAGTAAAAGAAGGAGCTGGAGAAGTGAGGTGTTAGCAAATACTGGCTGCGGTCATGTGACCCATGTCAGGACATAAAGGAAATGATGACCAGTGGTTGGGTGGGTGGGGCAGTTGCAGCAATGGGTAAACACACTCCTTACATTGCGTGCTATTAGGTGAAAGCTCGAGGCTGCAACAGTGTTCATCTGTGATGGTGGTGCTCTGAGTGGGCTGCTCATGGAAGGCCTGCTGGATAGATGAGACAGGGTTAGAGCTATACACAGTAGCAAACAAGGCCTCTCACCACGCATTCACAAGCGAGGATAGTGGTGGTTCCAAGACAACAACGGCACAGACATTCAAAGACAAAAAACAGTAAATATCAACATATTCTGCACTAACTTACACAATTCATAAAGCATTATTGTTTTTGCAACCTGCAACTTGAGGAAGGTAAGGATCATTGTGGGGTTCAGAGGGGCAATTAGTAAAAGGGTAAGAAAGGTACTCTTTAAGGCAGCTCCTACCAGCATCAATGAGGAGCCCAAGGGGCAGATGCATTCAAAGGGAGGAAAACAGAAAAAAAACAGCTTTCATCGTTTCAGCTAACATTTAAAACCATAGATACAAAGCAAGCAGATATTGCAGATTTCAGACAGCGGCAGCACATGGATTTTACCAGTGGAGAAGCTGCCCATGTGTTTGTGATTTATTATGTATCTGGAGAGATGGCCTTCTACTTGTTTCTCCTAGATCCTGTTACCGTGGCAATGCCTGGCATTGACTTTTTACTTATGTTTGCTAGGAAGCAAGTCTTGTATCCATCCTCTCCCTTAATGCTATCAGCACAGTAGCACTGTTAAGACTGTCTTTTACTGATACCCTAATCTGTCTGTTTCCTCTGTCTGAAGATTACACTCCATAAAATCATTATGAAATGCAAATCCCATTTTTAAAGCTAGCATTGCTATAATGTAGCAGAGTTAAAGGATTTGCATTGCAGTTTCCAGGATGAACACTTGTTTATGTTTTTAATTCTACATGTCTACCAACTCTCCCCACACCCCATGAAGTTTTTGTTTGTGCTCTTGTGAGCCTCGGGTCACCGTGTCTGGGTTCACAACCCTGCCTGCTGACTGTAAAGAGTTCATCTGGTTACGGGGATTGGGTTTGATCTTCCAAGAAACAATTTTTATGTTTGCTTGCATGCATGTGCAAGAAACATAGTGGCATCATCAGAGTTTTTGTAGGTGTGGCACCCTGTCTTCCAATTCAGTCAGTGTGTTTGCAGGTGCAGCCACAGTTCACCAATGAATGCTGCAGCTGTCTATGACAGCAGTTGAAAATGTAGTGGCGTACAGTTGAAAGGGAGAGACCGCTTCAGTGAGCAGCGATAAGATAGTGTTGATTAGCATATTGCCAGCAATCCTGCTTGTATATGTCTCTGCTTTCTCTTGCTGGAACATAAATTCAATTTGAAGTGAACCTTTCCTAAGACTATCTTTCCGGGAGGAGGAAAGTGACTAAAATTACATCCTTGGAAAGTTTCAAAAAAAAGATCTAATTGCCATCCTTGTGTAACCTCTAGGTGGTGCTATCCCAAGGGCTACTACCCCTGCCTGTTTGACTACGGACAGGTTGAGGGGCCTAGGTCCTATGTCGGGTGCCTCCACCCAGAGGTCAGGGTTTGTAGTGGTTAGACTAGCTTGGTCACAGCCCTCTGAGACACTGAGACCCCCTTTTATTCCCTCTAGTGGCTCACACAGTACACCGGAGTTACAGCCCCAATACCCCACGTATACACACTGTTCACTCATATAGATACCACTTACCCTCGAGACTGATTCTGCAGCACGTCTCTGAGGACTCCCTGTAAAGTAAGGTTAAACAACATACACGGCAAAACACAATACTGTTTCCATAAGTAGCAACACCACAGGCAGTATATAGTATAACAACAACAAATCTGATTTATTTAGGGGACAGTAACACGGGAGGGGGAAATCAGGTTAATTAGTGGCATTAAATCACAGTACTGTGCACACATACAGGGTCTGAAAAGTCACACTCTGGGTACCCAGGTTGGGGGGGGCTAGCCAGGTCCGTTGCCCGGGGTTGGCAGGCAGGTGCAGATGGACAGGGCCCTGTACAAGAAAATATATGCACAACACCCAATTGTAATCCGGAGCTGGATGGCTCAGTCCATGAAGCAGGGAAACAAGAATTAGATGACACACTTGTGATTGAAAACAGGCTGCAGGGGAATACCCTGACTTGTACTCACAATACCCAAGCTGAAAGCCGGATGGTGGATGTTCTTCTGGATTGCCAAAACAACAAGGCATGGAGACAAAGTCCTTGTGACTGGACCCCTCTGCAGTTGATAGCAAACGGATTTAGTCCGAGACAAGCTGGGGTTTGCTTCCAGCTTCAACACACAGCACACAGCACTGGGGATTGGAAACAACGATTTCCCACAAGCACTCTGCACGTTCATATGTAAAAGGAAAGTACTATACCAGGCAGGCTGCTCCTTGATCCCGATCGCAATTAGTGCAAAATACCTGGGAGCACACACAGCAGCTTCAGTTCCTGACAGAACGAGTGCGATTCAGCAATTTCTCCAGTCTTCTACAGGGTGAGCCTGGTTTCCACACTTCTAGTGCTTCTTTCTCCTCACAACTCAGATTCAGTCCAAACTGGCACTCACAAAGGCTGCAGACCGAAACTCAGGGCCTCACACGCGCTTCCCGCGTGAAACTATACACCGCAGAAGCACAGAGCTCCTCTCTTCACAGTCATCACTGATCTAATCTTTCCAGTCACAGAGTAGGGCATTTCCTTTAGCTCCACACCATTCTGTTGGCTGGTTCAACTGTCACTCACAATAAGACTCCCTCTGTTGGTGGAAAAAAGGCAACAAGGTTAAAACTACATTTCCCAGAGCCACTGCCCATACAATCCCGTTGTGGTTGGCTCAAAATTGAGAGTCCAAGCTCCGATTCGTCCACAGGCTCAATTTTAGGGTCTCCCTATCATCCTGATTGGTCCAAGTCAGCTATTCAGAACCAAACTGAAAGAGCTACACTGAAACAGTTCGTGCTGAAAGGAAGACAGGTTAGACAAACTACATTTTCTGTCACTCTAAATGATTTCTGGCAAACAGTTATATCTTTCAACAAGGCTCCCTCTGCACATGTAGCAACAGCAGAAATGGAGCGAATTGACAGCAGCTCAGGCGGGATTCGAGCATTAAATACACAGTCCCCCCATACAAACTAATTAAGTCTGCAAGCAGACAGCTCTTAAAGAGACAGTACGTGGAGGCTCAAATAACACTCACTTGGAACCACATTCAAGCAGCTTAAACGCCGAACACCTCCCAGACTTGGAGCATTCAGGTAAGCTCCTGGAAGACTTTTGGGAACCCCCATTTGCAGAGGGGTTACATCTGGAATGTTGAGTCAGAGTTCAGGGTAGGAGCAGCATTGACAAAAGCAGGAAAACAGAACCCCAAAGAGGCTGAAAAAGTAGATGCAGTTGTCATCTGTTGGCACACCTGACCAGTACTGTAATAATATTCCCCAGCCCTCTGAGTGTCTCTGAATACACTCCCCCCCCCACCCGCTGCACACAGTATGGCTGATGGGGGTGTCCAATCCCCCGTTGGCTACACGCCCCCCCGAGTTCTAGGTGCCACGCTGGGAGCCCACCCCGGCATGGCATAAGTGAGAATGGCGACGGGGGTGCCCAATCCCCCATCAGTTCAATTAAACCCCCCCAAAAAAACAGACTTCCAGTTGCCATGCTGGGAGCCAACCTCAGCGTGGCACACATCTGTATGGGCGATGGGGGTGCCAATCCCTCGTTGGCTCCACTGTCCCCCACAAAAAAATCTTCCAGCTGCCACACTGGGAGCCCACCCCAGCGTGGCACAAATCCCACGTCGTTTTTCTAAAAGAAAACAAACACCTGAAAAGAAAAAAAACAGTCCCTCGTTGATTGTCTTGCCCCAACCCACGCCCTACCCTCTGTGCATCCACCTCCCCACACCCCCACCTCACCCCGCATACATACCTCTGGAGGCTGGCGAGATGATCTTCGTTGGACCGAGAACACGCCTGCACTCTTCAAAGCCGACTGCGAACTGAAGAAATAAGCTGTAAGCTGTATAATGGAATAAATAGGGGGGTTTCAACTTTGATGGATATCTCAGGCATTTTTGGGAATTTTGGCACCAAATTTTCAACATGGGGTTTTTGGAACCCCTCCTCATGAATTCTGGCACTGTCATGGCATTAATCTGCCCGGAAAGGTGATTTTGCGGTCACTGCGGCAGAACCACCTTCGGGACTGATTTAAAATGACAGTGTCACAGTCCATGAGGTAGGCCTCCAAAAACCCTATGTTGAAAAATCTGGTGAAAAATTCAAAATTTGATTCTGATGAAGTGTGTGTTGCAGTTCTACTCACGCCGTAAGTTTCATGAATTTTAATATTTTCACTCCAGATTTTCAACATTGCCATTTTACCACACCTCCTTATGAGCAGTACAGCTGTCATTTTTCACATCTCGCCCAAAATGTGTTTCTGTGCATGTAGCTCACAGTAGCGCAGTCGGTGTGCAAAATCAGTGTTCGGGACAGATTTAGAAAATCACAGCAACACTGTTCATGAGCAGAGGTCTTAAAATGGGTATGTTAAAAATTTGGTGACAAAAGTCCATAAAATGACTGTGTTACGACGAGCATTGCACAGTTTCCACGCAACCTCGTAAGTTCATGAATTTGTAATATTTTCAGTCCAGATTTTCACCACTGGCATTTTTCTACACTTCCTTATGAACAGTACAGCTGTCATTTTTCACACCATGGCCGAAATGTGTTTTCGCACTTCCAGCGCAGAAATGCATGGTCGCTGTGGGAAATCGCTGTTCGGGACAGATGAAGAAAATCACAGTGACACTGTGCATGAACGGAGGTCCCAAAATGCCTGTGTTGACAATCTGCTATAAAATATCCCCAGACTAATTACATTACTGGTGTGTGTTACACAGTTTCTGCGTACACTCGTGACTTCACCAGTTTTTTTAATATTTTTACTGCAGATTTTCAACATTGCCATTTTTTACACCTCCCCATGAACAGTAGAGCTGTCGTTTTTCACATCCTGTTCTAAATGTGTTTTTGCACCTGTGGTGCCAAATGGCATAGTCGCTGTGCAAAATCAGCTCTCGGCTAACGAACTGATATTGCCACTGTTCATGAGGTGGGGGTCACAAAAAATCATATTGAAAATTTGGAGTGAAAATACCTATGTACGCCTGAGGCATTAGGGTTTCTGACCATAACGCCCCACCCTATAGAGACTGACAGGCATCAGGGGTGTGACTTGGGATTGTCGCCTATAATGCTCATACCATTCCACCTCCACCCACACCCTGCAGCCAGTGAGAGGCATCGAGGTGTGCCTTGGACTCTTCAGCCCCAAAGTTCACCCCATTCTCCTATACAGCACCCATCTCACTGTATTTCCTGATGGAATGGGGTGAACATAAGGGCCAAAGACCCCAGCACACCGTGACACTTGTCAGTGTCTGCAGGGTGGTGAAATGGCATGGCTGCTATGCCTGACGACCCAAAGGCTCACCCCAATGCCTGTCAGTATCTGCAGGGTGGTGGTGGGGTTGGCTTCAGTTCAATACTTCACTGCCATTCCTATTAGGCAGCTCTGTAACTTCTACACTACCAGTGCCAATGCCAGCAAGCAAACATTCGGCATTGACAAATGCTTGTTACAATTGATTCCCACCAGGGAGTCTGAGCCAGAAAATGTAGGATCCAGCAGGAGCCAGAACCTTTCAGAGGGCTGACGCTGTGCTGCGCTGACACTGTGGAAGCAGCAGCACACTCGTCTTGAGTCAGCGCATGTGGCCACCAGCTTACCTCGGCATCTCCCCCAAGCTACCTCAGTTCCTTTTTTCCTGCCATCGAATGGCATCAGTGATGACATTGCTCACCTGCTGGGAGTCAGAACTTCACGTCTACACAACAACAGTATTCAGTTCTTCTAAGTTTTAGTGTTCAAAACTAGAGTATGTTATTTTGGTGTCAGTTTATTTTTATCACTTTAATAACTTACTTCTCAGCCCTACTGAGTGTCAACAGTCGATGACCTTGGAGGATGATAGGGAGACAGAAGAGGCAGGCTGCGCTAGCAGTGGGGCTACATCTGGTCAACTCTCTCTCTCTCCTCTGGAGAGGGGTTCTGACAATGGGTTGTCCAGTACTTGGGAGGATAGGTAGTCTTCCCATAAGTACAAGAGGAAGTGGCCCCAATCCTGCTCACGGTCTGCCTTGGGATCCAGGCACTGCTCAGCCTTGGCCTCTTCCTATTCTTGTAAGAAAGGGAAGAAACAGCACTGGTTGAGGTTGCCTCTCTGAGGTCTGCCACAAACTACTCAACTTTGGAGGTCCTCACCATTATCACTGATAGCACTGGGGACTTCTAGGCCTGGGAGGTCAGTGTCTCGGGCCTGGAGCCCCCCCTCTATCTTTAAGTAAGGGTATTGGTGGGCAGTTCCACCATTGGGCAGCTCTTGTGGAGCAGTGGGTGAAGTGTCTGGCGTTGGTTGCACTGTCAGTGGCTCCAGCCCCTGACCCGTCAGGGTCATCTGGGCCCAGTGTCATGGGTGGTACCACTGTGTACTGAAGAGTGGTTGTGGCAACAGCCTTTGGGCCCTTGTCAGGAGTGGCACTGCCAGTGTCTGTACCACTTATGGTGTTGCCTCCATCCTGCCTGTGGACAGGGACAGCCACGGAACTATCACTGGTCACTCCGATGCCAGCTGGGTCATCAACGCCGGATCCAGTGTTGTGTCTGGTGCAGGGTTCGGGCCCTTTGGGACTTGGCCAGTAATAGTCATGGTGTCAGGTCCAGTGTCACATGGGCTTGTGGTGCCAGGCACCCTCCTGTTGCCGCCCACAGTGTCGGTTCTAGTGTCACCTCTGGCACTTGTCCTTCACCCCTTGGGGCCAGGACCACTGTCACCGGTGTTGCCACAGCCACACACTGCATTGTTGGCCCTTTGACTCCACTCTCTCGCTTCTAGCCTCCTCCTAAGGAGGGTGTAGAGGGAGACTAGTCAGATCTAACCTCATTTTCTCTCAAGGGGTGATGATGACTCTGTTCTCATGAGGTCTCAGACCCAGTTCCTGTATCTGTATCTCAGGAGGGCCTGTCTTCCCAGGCTTTGCTCAAAAACATGCATTCGGCATTGGATTTTGAGCTAGCAGCCATTGACCAGGATAGGTGCCTCCCGCTGGAGTTCCTGAATGTGCCTAATGTGTCAGTCAAGTTAGTTCCTCCTATCCAGCCTGCGCTTGAAACCCCGTCTGAGACAGTTTTGCAGAGGTCTGCTTGAGTGGCAGCTGTCTCGAAGCAGGCAGACAAGAAAAATGCTGCCCCTGAAAATAAGTCAGTGTATTTCACTCATAGCATAGCCGATGCTTTTGTTATTCTCACTGAGCATGGCAAGACCGTTGTACTGAAGAAAGTCACTGTGCACCCACCACTAGAGAATTGCACAAGATTGACACTGTGGGCAAAATTAGCCTATGATTCAGGCACCCTATTTATTTATTTATTTATTTATTAGATCATCGGTTTACAGACCTTTGAATCGTGGACTCATTTACAAAGGCATCTCGTCAAGACAGCAAAACATCACAGCAAACCAAACAGTACAGTACATAACGCTTAGATTAAAAAAGCAACCAGTGTTACAGGCATTCACTGGTGGTACAAGCTTGGTAATAGGTAGATCACAGAAGCCATAATATAGGTACACGAGTACCACGTCAGGTAGCAACCAGATATATTTTATTACATTAGTCAGCAGATGTTGCATGAGACCCTAGGTATGTATGGCAAAGGTAGACAGAGCAGACACAGCCTAGGGGTGAAGGTAAGGGGCAGGTGGGGGATTATGTGCAGTTGCAGCAGCGAGTGCTTGTCAGATGGCTTTTGAGGGAGACCTTGAAAGGACCAAGCTTAGTGGAGTCATCTCTATTGGCTGGGAGGTAATTGAACCAGGAGGGAGCCAGACAGCAAAAGGATCTCTGGGCCATAGAGGTCCTTACCCTGGGGACAGTAAGGGAGGTTTTGACAGTGCTGCAGGTGGAGACTGAGGGGGAGACATGCTGCAGGGATGTGGTGACCCCAGGGGGGAAGAGCCCTAGCAGGGTCTTTTTTTACAAGAAGGCAGGTTTACAAGTGGAGTCTTTCTTCAAGGTTGAGCAAGTTGGTTGTGGAGTACAGCCGGCACGTATGACTACTAAGACATAAGAATGACTTCTAAGGGCATTTTTCAAAATATGAGTATACCCTCTGGAGCAAGCTAAAGTTTCTGGCAGAGGCTCCGCCAGATTCAGAGGCTAAACATGACATTCTGTTGACTGTTAAGCAAGGTATTGAATCTAACAGTCACCAGCGTAAAGTCTCTGTTGATGCCTCTGATGCAGGTTCTTGCTCTGCAGCTGCAGGCATTTGCATCAGTCAGCATCATGGGCTGCAAATTGCTGGCTTCACTCAGGATGTCCAGCCAAAAGTAATGCGTATCCCTTTAGATGGCACTTACCTGTTCTGACAACAGGTGGAGCTGTCTGTTCAGGTGTCTAATGAAATTAAAATGACTCTTAAGATCTCCAGATAAGTTTTCTTCAACTCCTAGAGAGCCAGGGGATGTGGGTACTTTAACAACAAGCAGTCCTCTAGTCAGTGGCAGAGGCAGGGGAACTCAAAATATCAGAAACCAGCCTTCCTAGCCTCAGAAGAAGGCACAGCTGAAGACACAGGCACTGAAAGCACCTAGTGTTACCATCTGAAGCTCAAGTCCTGGTCCTGCCTGAGCTGCTTGAGGCAGACCTCTCCTCCCCAATGCGGGGAAGGGGGCTGACCCAGTTTTACCATCAGCTGGAGTCCATTATGACGGACAAGTGGGTCCTCAGGATCATCCAAGGGGGGGATTTCCTGAATCTCGTAGACCCCCCCACCCCGCACTACCTGTCCAGAAGGCAACCCACTTTGTCAACTCACATGTCAGAGCTTCTGACAAAGGAGATTGCAGTTCTTCTGAGCAACAGGGCAGTGGAGATAGTGCCAGAGTCAGAATGAAACACAGGGTCCTTTTCCCACTATGTCCTCGTTCCAAAGAATTCAGGGGCATGTGCCCCATTCTCAGTCTCAGAAATTTGAACACATCATGGATTGAGGAGAATTCAAGATGATTTCTCTGGGCTTCCTGCTACCCTACCTGAAACCTCAGAATTGGCTAGCATCCCTAGATATGCAGGATGCATAACAGCACACACTGGTGCACCCCAGATACCTATGCTTTGTTGCGCTGGGTCAAAAGTACCAGTTCAGATTCCTGCCCTTTGGGCTTTTCTCTGTGCTGCGGGTCTTTATATAGCCCAAACCGCCACCTCCGGTATCTAGCCGTCCTGATGGTAAAACTGAGGCAGGGGTGGCACAAATCAAGAACAACGGAGACCCAATTGGGATACATAAAATGGTCTTACCTTGCCTGCAGAACTCATAAATGGGGAAGGGAGGTTTCCGACAGCTGGTACCTGGAGAATGTGCTAAACTGACCTTGAAGGGTGCAGGAATAGCACTACAGTGGCAAAAATAGCAGAAAAACACAATAATGCAGCCAACATTGCAGTGTGAAAAATAAAAGGCACATTTAATTAATTAACAAATTAATTGTGGATGCATCAGTTACATGGAGCTGGAGGACAACAATAATCGTTACTGGTACGTTAGTGGTAGATAAACAGCACAAAACTGCATTTTGTCCCAAATAGATGGCAGAGATGAGGCTGGGACAAGCTCCACACTTTGTCAGAGCCAAGGAGGCTTGAGCTCTAAGACATAGTGGTTGCTGAAACTACAGGCCCCCTGGGGAATGGTACGGAAACCCAAAACAACCAGACAAGACCTTTTACCAGAGACGTGGCAAGATGACAGCTGCCCTAGAACCATGTTCCCCAGGCCTCACGGCCTTCAAATTACCACCTGGGAGTTCTCAACAACAAGTGAACATGGCTCCCTCCTTCCAGTTACACTGTCTCCCTGCACTTTTATGGGCCTAAATCGGAACCTGCCCCAGACACGGGCATGACAGGTCCAGTAACAGGAGGTCCCATGCAGGCCACCGAATATTGTGTCTGGCAGCGTGCCACACCAGGTCCAGCTCCCCAGGGCCCTGTCACTGCCCTAGAAGTCAAAGTGCAGCACTGCCACTACTGCAGCATCTCCACTGCCAGCTCACTCCAAACAGAAACAGGCCCCTAGGCCCACCAAGTGCGTGGAGCACAGTGGGCCTCAGATCTTCTTCCCTCTGGAACTGCAGCTCCAAAATGCCCATGGGAACCCCATTTCTATGGTTGCTTACTCCTGAACACCACCCTGCAACCACTCATATGCAGAACCAACGCTGCAGAAGCAGTAGCTGCCACTCTCGGGCCGGGGTTTGAACCCCCGGCCCCACCTGCACCAGGTCTTCCTGCTGGCTTCTTCTCCTATGGCCTGCCCCTCCTCCTTTTATAGCAACTGGGGGGGGGACATGCCCAGAGGTAGCCCCAAGCGGCCCATCAATTAAAGGCCTAACCAGGAGAGAGAAAGGCTATAGTAAGCCCCCCTTTAAAAAAAAGTGGGGGTTTACATTTACAAAATACTTTATAGTACCCACAGTGCACCTGAGAAAATTAGGACTCTGAATCTTCCCATTCTTGGACGACTGGCTACATAGAAACATAGAGCTGATGGCAGATAAGGACCACAAGGTCCATCTAGTCTGCCAATTTTTTCTACCTTTTGAATGTGCCATAGGCCTTTACTCTGTCAATGGCCTATCTCATACTCATCTTTATTGCTCCCTTATGCCTATCCAATGCCTGTTTGAAGCCCTGCACTATATTCATATCTACCACTTCATGAGGTAGGACGTTCCATGCATCCACCGCCCTTTCTGTGAAAAAGAACTTCTTCACATGGCCCCTTAATCGGCCTCCCTCTAATCTCATGCTGTGTCCTCTTGTCCAGCTATTTTTCTTACATTGAAACATGTTAGACTCTTTCACTTTGTTAATGCCCTTAAGATGTTTGAATATTTTGATCATATCACCGCTCTCCCTCCTTTGCTCTAGGGTATACTTATTGAGCTCCGTTAATCTGTCCTCATATGTTCTCTGATGCAGTCCCTGCACCATTTGGTTGCCCTTCTCTGGGCTGCCACCATTTTGTTATTGTCCTTGTACAGATGCAGCCTCCAGTACTGCACACAGTACCCCTTAGCCTTACCTACTGCTTTAGTGGTCTGCTTGGATGATTTCAGATCATCTGTGATGATGATGCCCAAGTCTCTTTCTTCCTTTGTGATTGCCAGCAACTCCCCTCCCAACCTATAGGTGGCTTCAGGGTTCCTTTCCCTATGTGCATGATCTTACACTTCTTTGTTAAACCCCAGTTGCCGCTCTTCTGACCATTTTGCCAGTTTATTCAGATCTCTTCTCATTCTACCCACCCCATCTGGATCATCTACTCTGTTGCAGATCTTGGTGTCATCTGCAAACAGACAAAGCTTACCCTCCAGTTCATCTGCAATGTCAGTGATGAAGATATTGAAGAGGACTGACCGCCAATCAGTTTGCCACCCAGTTGACCAACTTCTCACCCACCCCGAGCCTACTCATCTTATTAATCAATCTTCTATGTGGAACAGTATCGAAGGCTTTGCTGAAGTTAAGGTAGGCGACATCAACTGCACCCCCTTGGTCCACCACTCTGGTTACCCAGTCAAAGAAATCTATGAGATTAGTTTGACAGGACCTTCCTGTTTGTAAACCCATGCTGTCTTGGATCCTGTGCTCCTAAGGATTCCAGGTGTTGCACTATCCTTTCCTTAAGGAGTGCCTCCATAATCTTGCCCACTACTGAGGTAAGACTAACTGGTCTGAAGTTCCCTGCCTCCTCCCTGATGCCACTCTTGTGGAACGGAATCACATGAGCCCTTCTCCAGTCTTCAGGGACCTCTCTTGTACTCAGATATTCACTAAACAGTTCTGCTAATGGCTCTGCTAGTTCCACCCTTAGCTTCTTTAGTACCCTGGGATGTATGTCATCCAGTCCCATTGCCTTGTCCACCTTGAGCTTAGTGAGCTCTTGTAGGACCCTTTCTTTTGAGAAGGGAGTTGTGCACCCCTTCCACCCCCTGTGTCCATGGTGCTGAGCTGTGGGCCCTGCCCTACCTTCTCCTCAGTAATTACTGAGCAGAAGTATCTATTTCGGATAGATGCTTTTCCTTGGTCCTCCTCCTCACACTCCCTTATCCCCTTTGATCTTAGCAATACCCCTTCTGGACTTTCTCCTTTCACTAATGTATCTATAGAAAGTATTGTCACCTTCTTTTACTGTTTGTGCTAGTGTTTCCTTGGTTTGGGCCTTTGCCTGCCTTACTGCCTTTCCTGCTTCCCTTAGGAAAGTTTGGTATACCTCCCTATCTTCATCCCACTGCGTTCCCTTATATTTCCTGAAGGCCAACCTTTTGGCTCTCTGATCTCAAGTTTGTCCAGACAAAAGATGGAACAGGTAGTAACTGCTGCTTCTCAGTTCCTAATGTCTGTGGACATCTTGCTGGACCTTGACAAGCCCCAGCTTGAACCCTCAAGCAACAGTTCTTCACAGGAACTGTTCTGGATGCAACCTTGGCCCAGGCCTTTCTTCCAGGCAGCAGACTATGAGAAGTTCTTGAGATGGCATACTACATCATGGAATGCAAAACTGTGCAAGCACACTTCGTGCAATGAATGCTGGGTCTGATAGCTTCCTCAGTGTTCACAGTGCCCCTGGAACACCTACACATGAGGATTGCTCAGTGCCCAGTGGTCACAAGCATTGCACCTGTAGACTCACCTCATTCTGGTGACCAAAATCCTGCTAGGGTCCCTTTTGTTTTTAAGTATATTGTATTACATATACACCTACATATAGTACAATATTAAAACTGAACAATTCCTCTACCCCTTCCCTTCATAATTCAGCTAATAGACATGATCTTGTATAATAATCCCCCCATATGTCATAAACGTTTTTACACAGTATATTTTAAATTCTCAGTAAGTCAGGAAAATTATTTTTTATCTCATTCCAATTGATAGCTTGAGTATCATCCATTTTCTCATCTAGGTTAAAAATACGTTTTTCCAATAACAGAGTCTCGTGAAAGACATTCCACCACTGTTGCGTATCAACTTTCTGTAGTTGCTGATTTTCCCAATTTGTTAGGATTAGCCTTTTAAGGGCCATGGAGGCAAGAGCATATATTCTTCCATGAACTTCAGATAGATCTGTTTTTGTAAAATCATTAAATAAGAAACATTCTGGAGTACAATGCAGTTTTTTTCCAAACCAAGAATTTAATATATTATTTATGTAATACCACCAGTTTTTAATTGCTGGGCAATCCCAAAAACAATGAAACAAAGTACCTTTTTGCTTACAGCCATGCCAGCAAAGATTAGAATATGTACTTTTTATTTTAGCAATTTGTGCCAGTGGCATATATGCTCTATTATTAATTTTATTTTGAATTGTTTTATTTTTTTGCTGAAGCATATATCTTGTTAAAAATCCTAATGTTTTCACTTTGTTGTTTGGTAAATCTTGTTTCTGCCTCCATGTTCCATATGGTATAAATCTTTTTAGTATTACTTTTATTATTTGTTACCAAAACCTCATAAAAATCCTGCTAACAGTTTAGTCGTACCTTTGTTAATTTTATTTTGATGTAGTTTAAGCATTATTTCCAGCCATGGTCCCTGTAGTCCAAATATTTTACTTGCTTTATCAAATTTATTTTTGCAGAGTATAGTAATAACATTTGTTCCAATTATAACATGTAGTAACTATATTGTTGGTTGTAAAACTTGTAAAGCTGACTGTGTTTTTCTCTATATTTTGTTTCCATTATTTATATATAAGAATAACCAGGAGAGTTGAAATTTAGCTGGTTGACTAGTAAATTTAGCTATACCTGCAAACCATTGTGGTATAAATTTAATTTAATTTGTTATAATTTCAGGGTCCAGCCAAATATCCCTTAAATTATTTATTTTGTTTTCTGCAGAAAAAATGTATTCTTGTATTAATGAGTCTGTGTCTGTAGGAACAAATAACCATAATTGATAGTACATGAGCCAACATATAGTTGTATGGATCTGGGCATCCTAGTCCTCCTGCTTTCCTGGGCACCACTAATATTTTCGATGCAGTCTGGGATTTACACCCTCTCCATAAAAATTTTGTGAAAATTCTCCTTGAGTTTGCTAAACCATTTCTCAGATGGTGCCCCCAGATATTTTGTATGACATATATCAGATGTGGCATGGCCATCATCTTTAGAGTGTCTATTCTACCCCATAAAGATAGGGAAAGATTCCTCCAGTTGGACAGGATCTAAGAGATTTTATCCTTTGCCTCATTATAGTTTTCTTTTATATTTATAATTTGATCAGGAGTAATATAGAGTCCAATATATTTTATATGGGTTTGTATTTTAAAGTCCTTACAATATTTATTTGGTACTGTATGAGGTTTGTTAGATATTTTCATAATAATAGATTTAGGTTTATTAATGCTATATCCTAAGAGTTCAGACTATGATTTGGTGATGTCTAGAAAAACCTCTAATGAGATTTCTATATACAGTGTGTGTATATATATATATATATATATATATAATTTTTTTCTATGTAGATTGTTTTTGTGATTTTTTAGGTTTTCTCCTATTTTGGGCCAAGGCATGCACGCACACCATGGCACCAGTTCAGCCCCTTCTGCACACCCATAATGATGTCACCCCCACCAGCCTATGCTACCTGCCTGACCTCCACCTGGTGGGAATGGAACTATGGGGGCCAAAAACCCACCACCCCTGGGAGAGGAGAGCTGCCTACCAGCTTGCTCAATTCTGCTCCTCCCCCCATGCACCAGCACCCTGATGACTCGAGGTCATTCATGAACCCGGGTCGCTGGCGTGGCACGAGGTAAGGCATCCAGTGTCAACCCTCAGCATTACTGGGCCAGCCAGGTTTCTATATTTTCCAGAGCTGCTTTAAATCCTTCCATAGTTGTACAGTATACAACTGATTTTGGCAGGGAATTCCATCTAGTCACTGTCCTCTGGTTTATTCATCCCCCCTTTCCTGTCAGTTCCAAATATATCACCCCTTAACTGTAAACCAAGTGATCTAGTTTTTTTTAAAGGTTATTTTTATTTAATCCAATTCACTCACTCCCAGAGTCATTCATCCTGGAAGGTCTTGTATATTAGGCATAGATGACCTCTTGTCCTCCTATATTCTAGTGAAAATATATCCAACTTGGTCAGTCTCTCAACATAAGAGTCCCTACTCAGATTTTTAATTTGTTTGGTAACCCTTCTCTGGACCCCTTCAATAACCTTAATGCTGTCCTTGTTTTGTGGTGCACAGAATGGCATACAATATTCCAGGTATGGTCTAACCAAGGATGAGTACAATAGCACAATAACCCTGGGTTCTCTGCTTTTAATATGTCTTAGGGCACATCCAAAAATGTTATTTCCTTTTTGGACCACCGCTCTTGCATGGAGATAGACAATACTTCAACTCTTCATCTGCTTCCTCTCCTGTTTATATACTAGTTGGTAAAACGTTATACATTTGCACCAAATCAGTGTGTGGTGCTGTCCCTGGCTGTGTACTGTAGCAGTGTGCTGGTTTCTCTGAGAGTTCTGACACTTTTCTGGTTCCTTTCAGTTCTGGATGGCAATCTTCTGTCTATCCTCACTTACTTATTTATTTGGATTTTGTTAACCAGGTGGGCTCACTGAGCCTAAAAGTTCTTTCTTCAGGGGTGACCCAGGTTTAATTACACGCAACAGTCAATACCTGACGCAACAACAGCAATCGGCAAAATCAACACAATTCGGTAGGTTGTCCATGGCAAGAGCAATGAAGAGATAGGACAATTTACAATAGAACAGAACAAACAAGTGACTGATATAAGAATATATAATGGATTACAATGGTTATGAACTACACAACAGAAATAAAGAAGCAAAGAAAACAGAGTATACAAAGGTTATGGCTGCACAATAGAAATAAATAAGCTAAGAGCATTGACAGGAAGTCGAAAGTTTGTAGCCAAGTGTAACAGTTCTTAAGGGGCTGCTAATGGCCCTCAGCCCTGACAAGTACATGGGCAATATGGCAGGAAAAGGCCCTGAACTTAGTACAGCAAAGTACCAGCCGGTAGGGTCGTTCCAGAATCTGGAGGCCACAGAGGCAAAGAATATCATGCCAGCAGATGTTGTAGATCTTGGAATTTGGAGGAGTGGGTGGAAGGAACACCAGAGGTTTTGGCTGGGATGTCTATAAGACAGAAGAGTTGTAAGGTGGGAGAGGAGGGGAGTACACAATTTCATGGTCCATACAGAGAGTGGCAAAGTGAATCGTCATTTTAAGGGGGGGGACCAGTTAAGTGTGGACAGGGAATGGCAGTAATGTTCCCTTTTGTTAGCCCCTATAACAAAGCCACTTTTTGTGGTCTATCCGGGTCATGGACCTAAGGCTATAAGTAGCAGCAGTTGTGCAGGTTTTGACTCCTGTCTGATTTGTTGGAACTTGGAACAGGTTCTCCAAAAGCAGGTCCTGCTCGCTCTTCATCCTTCTGATATGAATGATAGGGCCCCCCCCCAAATACACAAGATGAGGCAAGTAGTGGACAGTCTACCACAGGGGACCCCAATTTAAGATTCATGTCAGTCACTTTCCCTATCAGGAACACTAGTCAGGGGAAAGGATCTTTTTAACCACTTCTCCCCACTTGGAATACTAGGGGGTGGGAGGCAAACCAAAGGAAACTGGCCTGTTTGCACTGCAAAGATTAGCCTGACCAAGGCCCCCTGAAGCTATCAGCTGCACTTAACACCTAATTAGGGAGGTGAGATTCAAGTCATGTCACAGTTCAGCCCATACCTCTCAACCTTTCCTCACTGAAATGAGGGACATGGACACTCAAAAAGAGTGACAATGAGGGACACTGACTCCCACAATGAGGGACAAGTCCTCAAACATGGGACTACAAGTGCAGAACACTTTGGAAATCATTTGTTTTATATGTACAAAGGTTATTTTTTCTGTAGCATCTTAGAATATTATTAATTTCTACTTCAAAGTCTGACTTTACGGCACATTCTCTGTGTGTGCAATGCTTTGCCCATGAGGGACGAATGAGGGACAGGGCAATTTTGAGGGGTAAAATGAGGGATGTCCCTCACTTGAGAGGTATGGTTCAGCCACTGCCTTGCTCAGATTACTCAGCAGCTGAATTCTTTACAAAAACAATGCAGCTTGGGCAGAAAGAAAAGTACACAGTAAATATATTTGGGGGAACTGCTGGGGGACCCCGGCAGCCAGGGGTCTTAGGCCTGAGCCTATGTTGCCAATGCCTTAATCCAACCTTGCTGAGAAATATTTTATAGTGTCCTAACCATTTAGATAAGGACTGTGGGGGTGGGGTGGTGGGAGGGTCCAGCCATTGGCAAGAATTAGTTTTCACAAAGGCTGCTAAAAAAACCCTGACCAGATCCTTTGCACATGGGTTAGAGAGTCCATAGAGTGGGAGACCCAGCAGAAGATAGGTAGCCTCTGTAGGATCAGGCCCTCCAAATATCTTTTGGATGGTGTTTTTCACCACTTGTACATGAGGTGCCAGAACATGCCATGACCAAAAGACATAGAGGTGATTACCTGTGCTTCCACAACCTTTCCAACACTAGTTTGTATTCATAGGGTGATAGTGTCTGATAACCATGGGGATGCAGAAATGGGGGGGACTGTCTTCCACTTAAATTCCCACCACTGATTACTGGTGGTGGTTTCATGCATTTCATTCCATACCCTATCCCATTGTTGGTCCATCAGGTGGTGTTGCAATTTTTTTTGCCATTTGGAGTGAATGTGCCCCAGTTGGTCTACCTGGCCTACCCAATCTGGTCTGGCTACCACCTGCAATACTAGTCTTTTATGTCATACCTGGTTGGGTATTGCCCACATGAAAGAAACTTTAGATTAATACTAAGGTCGATAGGTGCTAAGGAGGTGTTAGCCCATCAACAACTCCTTCGCTGTCTAGTGGAAATAATTCAGAACAGCTCCATTTAGTATGTACCATTTAAGTTTAAATTTAAACTCAGATTTTATTTTTATGATTTGTATTGGTAATTTGTTCTGAGGGTTACCTATCCTTTGCATGTAAAAATATTGCCTTTTGCTGCAGTTAAGTTTGTGACTCGTTACTCACAAAATGACCTCTAGTAATGGGTTGTTTTTTCTAGCATGTGGCCATCTATGTTGTAATTAAATTTCACATTGTTTCCCTAATTGCATCACTTTACATTTACTTAAGTTTAATGTCATGTCCCATTTTTCTGTCCAGCTCACAACCTTATCTAGGTCATTTTGTAATTTAACACAATCATCTATACTAGAAATGCAGCTGTTGCCTCCTGTAGACAGCCATGGTATAACCAACCAACACACGCACCACCATGCCACACAGGGATCACGGGCGTCTGCCATCCACAGTGGTCTGGACATGGCATAACAGTGACAGCACTGTGGACTCTTACAGTGCAGGAATGCACATGCAATGGCTGTGTCATGCTGCGACAGAGCAGATCCACCCATGGGATGGATACACGCCATTGGCAGATATGCCAGAGGTGTGAAAAGCACATGCAGCAGCAGCAGCAGCAGCACCAAGCCAGAGTCCATCAAGCAGTGTCATGTCCCAGGTTGGTAAGAGGTGCACCCACACACCTCGTGGCCACTGATGAGGCATCCAGCACACAGGCCAATGCTGGCATGCAGGACACAGACATTCACGTGCCACCCTGGGTTGCAGCCAGAATGAGGCACAGGCACACACACACATGGTGCAAACAACACAGCTGTACATGGCTGGGACAGTCAGGCAGGACTGTGTGCAGCAGACATGGTACCACATGATTGCAGCAGTGGTGTACATGGGAGGGCGCACGACACACTGTGCCCCACTCACCACAACACCAGTGTATGATACAGTGTGGCCTGGAGGAAGCCACTGTCCCAGCAGTTGCAGGCACACCTTATGTAGGGTCAGACTGGGCTACCAGGATACTTGGAAATGTCCAGGTGGGCTACCCCTCTGTTGGGTACCTGGCTACCCTCTATACCCTGACACTCTCTCTTTGTGTCATCTATCTTCTACTTGAATGGGGTATGTGGGCCACTGTAGATAAATGTAAGGGTCAAACATAGAACTACAGTATCACATTGACATGGAATACTGATGTTAGTGTGTCACCCTGGGCCCTCCCCTATTGATTGCCCAGGTAGGCCCCTGTATTCACTGTCCATATGGTCCCCTTGTACCACAGTCTGACCCTGGTTGTGTCCCCCAATTCAGGACCTGCATAGGTCATTCAGTGGCCCTACACAACTCTGTCATGTCCAACTGTATGACTGGGCTGCCTGTGCACAGTAGAGGTATCATATCCTAGTCATCACTGTGTGAGTTAATCACCGCCACAGTTGTGGCACAATGTCACTCACACATGGTACCCAACAGGCACTGCCCACCAATGACCCCACCATCTTGTGACCCCATGCCACAACTGCAGGTCACTGTTAAACCACTGAGGCATGCCACACAATTCACCTGGCACAGGATGTGGCATCAGTGCAGGTGGACTACCGTGGCTGCCATCTGATGCACATGGCTGGACATGGAGGTGTACTGCAACCACTACCGCCTGAAAGATCTCCTGACTCCCTACTCCCCCAATCATCCTCTCCAATCTGCCAGTGAGGGATTGCTAGAGATTCCCAGGGTTCGTCTAAAAACTTCTGGAGCTCATGCTTTTTCATTTGCAGCACCAACCCTGTGGAATTCTCTACCTCATCGGTTAAGAGAATGCCTGACCATCAGTAGTTTTAAATCTATGTTAAAAACTTATTTATTTTCTTTGGCTTTCCCTGATTGATTTTAAATAATTTATAATGCTGTCTGTTTTTTAATATTTAGTTTATACTGTGTACAGCGCCTTGATTTTGAAAGGCACAATAAAAATAAAGATTTGCTTTGCTTACAGTGGCCAGTGCAAACCACTTGCTTACAGACAGGCATACACAGTTCTAGGCACAGGGTAGTATGGACCTGACCACCTGTGGGGGTGTGCACACCTGGGGCTGTGTGCACTACCACCCCCCTGTGGCATCTGTTTGGTGGCACAGGGTGCTCACGGCTATGCAGTGGAGGCCATACCGTGGGATGGTAGGTAGACACAGAGCAGCATTCTGACAACATGTAGGCGCACTGCAGTACATTTCTCAGACTATGACACTCCACAGTGGCACTGGTGGGAAAATGCCTTATGTGGAGGGTGAGTGTCCCCCACCACAACCTCTGAGGTGTTGCCCCCAGGAGCACACATTCTGCATGTTGGCACACACAGAGGCCTTTGTTGTCAGCCACAGAGACATGCAACATAGTGTAGATGGGTGGCAGACAGGTCTGCACAGTGGCAGCACAGGGATGTAAAGGATGATCCTTGACCCCACCACCTGGGTTCACCAACACCCATAGAGCCACCTTGCACACTTGTACTATACTGGTGTATCTCCCCACACCCACCAACAGTGTCACCTCTGCCTTGTACCCCTCACAGGCCTGGCACATCATTTACACTGGTAACATATGCACACTGTGCCATAACCCAATGGGACAAGACCCCTGCCCATCCCATCTGCATATCAGGGGCATCACTCCCCAGTGCCACTGATACCAGCCATGTCACACAGATGGTGATCTGTAAGTAACCCTCTGGACAGCATGCATGGCAGTGTCAGGGCACACTCCACCAGTGTCAGATACAGCCAAGATTACAACAGTGGTTAGGGCCAGACCCTAGCACCTATGACAGTGGCAGGGTCATGGCCACAGTCGTGCCACCTGTTCCGGCACCTGTATAAGCACACATGCAACCCCAGGTGTGACACACAGCACAGGTACTTACCTGGATGCCTTCTCCAACCAGGTGCCACGAGTATCAGTAATTAGGGGGAAGGGGGGTGCTGCTGTTAGGGTGGCTAACCGAGGCTCAGACAAAGCCAATGAGATAGCGCTTTCTTAGGCATATACAAATCACAGACTGCCAAAATAAGGAGGCAAATCATGTAGTTCATTAGCACTTCAGTACAGTACTGTTCGTTCCTCCAAAGCTTCAATTTAGGTGCAAGATACAAACTAAGTGCTGCAGTCTGTTAGTGCTGTGAACCAATGGGCATGCAGCCCTACCGAGCTGTCAGTCGGTGGGCGGCGGGGCGGCAGGTGGGTGGGGTGCTGCCACCCGCCTGCTGACGAGGAAGCGGGCGGTGGGGCTCAGAGGCGGGTGGGGAGGGGGTACACTAGACCACCAGGGTAATAGGACAGTTTTTTATGTTTTACAGATGCCCGTGATTGGGCAGAGTGCGGTCCACTGGACCACCAGGCATATTGGCAAGGGGAGGTGATTTAAACAGATGCCCATGATCGGGCAGTGATCGGTCCACTGGACCACCAGGGATATTGGAGGGGGGTTTATTTACACAGATGCCCGCAATGGGGCATGGAGGGGCGCTGCCAGGTGTGGCAGGAACTTGGATGGCCACCCACCAGTGGCAGCTACCCGTCATGCGCCCTGCACAATCGGTAGCTCACCTGTGGGTGGCCATCATTTGTTCCTTTTTTTGGCTTAACTTTGTGCAGGCGCAAGTAGGGCTGCGATGCATGGCTCTGCACATCCAGGGCTGAATATCGGGCTGTGCAGGTTATGCATGGGCACACCCCCCCCACCTGTGCCTGCATACATTACTAATGCGCTCCGGCACATCAGGATTTGTGCGACGCACTTTTCCCTTTTGAATATCGCACTGGGGTGCATCAGTGGGTTATGCATGGTGCAACACTGTTGCGCCATGCGCAACCTTTTTGAATATCTGGGCATAAATGCTTTCACAAGGAAACAGTGATAATTCCCTGCTACAGCCAGAAAGCGCTCATCCCAAGGATCTCAAGGGTTCAGTCCCCTGCAGTAAGTTTATTAGATTAAGACGAAACTGTAGTAAAATAGAAGATTTTAATAAACAGACTGGGGAACTTTTAGACAGATTCCTTGACAAGGGCTGTGAGGAAAAGTTATTGGATTCAGTGCTAGACAGGGCTAAGAAAGTTGAAAGACAGTCTGTATTACTAGAAAAGGACAAGGACATTGCATACATCCCCGTTACATTTGTAACTGAATACGACAACCTCTTAGGTCAAATAGGCAACATGATACACAAGAAAGGGCCTATTGTAATGGGGGATGATGCTGGAGGATGTACAGTGCGTTACAAACCACGCATATCTTTCAGTAAAGCAAACAGCGTCAAGGACGTCCTAGTACACAATCAGTTTGTAAGGCACATAATGACAACACTAGGACTTAGCTACAAATCAAACCAAAGGTGTTTGATAGATATAAAAACTGTAAAATCTGCAACTATGCAGTACAAGGCAACAAGTTTAAACACCCACACACAGGAGAGAGGCTGACATCAGAGAATTAATTAATTGCAACACCACACTTGTGGTTTATGTGCTTTGGTACACATGTCTTGTGTATGTGGGCAAAACAATAAGAAATCTAAGGCTCAGGAAACAAGAACATGTTCGATCTGTCACAAATGAAAGGCAGGACACTCCTTTAGGGAAACATTTTTTTTAAATGCATGGTTCTGATCCAGAACATCTTAAGTTTGTAGGCCTTGAAATGGTACCCCATCCCAAGAGGGGAGGAGATAGGAAAAAACTACTTATATTGAAAGAAAGTTTCAGGATATATAAATTCAATAGCATCAAAGAGTACTGTGATTTAAAACTACATCTGTGACGAAAAAGCCCACATCCAGTAATTATGTACAGTATGCCATTTATAGTTGACATGAATTTTAAATACTCTATACACATTTTTTTGACATTGCTAAAAAAAATGACCTTTTGCATTAAATCTTTGACCTCCGTTTTAACCAAACATGTAGAGATTGCAAATCTTAATATGAAGATACCTAGATGAGAACTCCATTTATGATTCGCTTGTAAATATGTGTTGATTTGTAAATATTTGATGTTTCGACCTTTTGCACACATCTTGACCTCCTATGTTTTCTTTCAGTTTACACTTTTCCTCTCACTATTTTCCTCCACCACTTGGCTCAGGAACTTGTGTGGATCCCCAGTAACTCCAATTGGGAGAAATGACACCTTGCTATGGGTAGAAGGGTGCTCGTAGGGTGATGAACCGATTCTTTTTACTTCTGCTCTGTCTCCTATATTGTGGTGTTATTCTTTATAGCAGCTTATAATAAAATAAATAAAATGTTTAAACAGGACTAAACATTGGAATAATTTACAAGATTAAATACATTAGTTTATAATATGAGCACAGATAAGTGAGTCACGCCCCCTGGGTCTGTGTGGTGGCTGCTTGTGTTTGTCTGTGTCTGTAGCTTAGTTTTTGTGGATTTACATGTTTTTCCGCTTGTGGTAACTATACCATTCTTGCTCACTACATCCGTGAAAGTCTCCTGGACTGGATTTCTGCAAAAAATCATCATCAGGTATCTTTATTTTCATTTTAAAATCAACTTTTTGGAAGCTATCCCAAGCAAAACATAAGTGAAGCAACTATATCTGACAAACTCGGTGACTCTGGGTCCTGCTGGAATCCACATTTTCGTCTGACCTGCTCCATGATCTGTATATGGACTTTTCAGCAACCTGTTTGAATGACAAAGAAGCATACAGACAAAGGGATTTCACATCCTGCATATGTGCAGGCACAGTTAATCACCTTCAGGAATTTTAACATTTCAGTGACTCTGGACCTCAACTGTTGATCATTCTTTGGCTTTTGACTTAACCACCAGGTACCTATCTGCAAGCGACTGGGTGCAACTGACAAGCTACAACAAGGAAAATGGGCATATCGTCCTCTATTACTAACAACCTCCTTGCTCTGGGACCCTAGCGCCTGCACTGGTCCAAGCCGCATAAGCCTCAGAAGTGTAATTCTGTTGACTACAAGCACGGCAACTGTCTCTTAAACTCCTACTCCTCCTCCTCTTGATATCAGGAAGTGTCCACTCAAATCCTGGCCCTGTCTCCTACAGTACAACAAAGCCTGCCAAAATGGAGGAGGGCTCAATTGTTACCTTAAACATCTGCAGTCTCCTCCCAAAACTGGTCTCCTTCAAATCTTTGCCAGCCAACACAACCTGGATATCCTTGCCATCGTCGAAACTTGGCTGACACCTAATACTCCGGATCATGCCATCTCTATACAAGGCTACAAGATATTCAGGCTGGATAGGACCTTGAAAAGGGGTGGTGGGTGTGCAATCTACATAAAGGACTACCTCACCTGTCTCCCTGGTTCTTACCCCACCACAGAAACCTCAGTGCAATTCCTCCCTATCAAGATACTACTTGGTGCCCAAAACAAAGTCCTCATGATTGCTGCTGTCTATATCCCACCAAAAGATCCTGATTCCGGCCTACAGGTTGTCTTCGCGTTCATGAGTACACAACCTTCTGACATCAAACTCCTTCTCCTTGGGGACTTTAATATAAATTGGCTTGCTCCTGATGCAGGGTCAAACAAAGATGCTATCCTAGCAGCAAATTTAACACAAGTGGTAAACTCCCCTACCAGGAAAAACTACAAATCAGGGACCAGCACCCTCAATGACTGGATCCTTACCAGCCACCCTACCATATAACCAATGTAAGTGTTCTCCTGACTCGCTCAGTGATCACTCTCAATAATATGTACCTGGACAAATAAGTTTCGTAAGTCACCCAAAACCATCTATAGCAGAGTCCTACCTTATGGCATCCTTACTCATCTCAAGACCTGTCTTAGGCAGATAGACTGGTCCTTGATTTACAAAACTCAAGATGTTGACCTAGCCCTTGATTACTTTATTACTACTTTCAATACTGCCTGTGACACCTATGCACCAGTAAAAACAGTAAATCAAAGCACTCACAAATCCCTGGCTCACGACGAAGCTATTGGCACAACTCAAAAGTAGGGATCACCTCTGGGCCACTGCAAGAGCTACTGGCACTCTGTCGGACATCCAAAAATATAAACAGGCTCGCAACCACTGTACTAAATAGATCCGCTTGATGAAGAGCTCCTACTTCAAGAATGCCCTCTCCAACTCCTGGGGTGAAGGGAAATCCTTCTGGGACAACATAAGAAATATCATGGGTCAGCAGTCCAAATCCTCTCCTACAATAATGAATGTGGATGGAACCACTACATTAGACCCAGAGATCATTGCAAACACCCTAAATGATACCTTCACGGACCTTAGTGGTGTTCTCTCATCTGATTTCTTCACTGACGCTGACTCTCCAATTTTTACTTCTACTACTGCCTCTCCAACCAAACCACCCTTCCATTTCAAACTAGTAAAGGCACATGAAGTCTATAAATATGTAAAGAAGGCCATTTCTAAGTCCCGAGCAAGCAGTGACACTATTGACCTTAAACTTCTGTCCTCACTCTGGAGGAAGTACTGCTCCCCTCACAAAATTTTCCAATCTCTCCTCTGCTACAGCCAATTCCCTAGGAAATGGAAGGCTGCAGTTGTCATCCGTGCACAAAAGTGGTGATAAGTCACTGCCTGGTAACTATCGCCCAATATCAATACTACCACCTCTCTCTAAGGCCCTTGAACGCTTGGTGGCGGACCAACTTTCAGACTACCTGGAAAAGCACAACATCCTCTGCACTCAGCAGCATGGATTTAGGAAAGGGCACAGCACATTGACTGCCCTACTTGAATTCTCAGGAGCAATCCACAATGCCATGGACAAAGGAAACCTAACTGGAGCAGTCTACATTGATTTAACCAAGGCATTTGATACAGTACACCATGGCCTACTTATCAAACAACTACTATCCCTAGGGCTCTTGCAGGGTCCTGGTGAGTAGGTAAAAAATTACCTTGCTCAGTGCTCTCAATCTGTAAAAGTATTTGGAGTTCTCTCAGACTCAAAACCAGTTCGCTCAGGAGTTCCCCAGGGATCCATCCTGGGCCCCCTCCTTTTCAGCCCTTTCCTAAACTCCCTCCCCAAATCCTGCCCTGAACAAATAATCCTCTATGCCGACGATGCCGTGCTTCTTGCCACTCATAAAGATCCGAACCTCTTACGCCTCAACCTTCAGCATGTTTTTTCCAAAGTTGAGATGTGGTTCCGTGAACATAAGCTGGTTCTAAACCACAAAAAACGAAATCCATGCTCTTCTCTAACCCGCAAAACAAGAAACGGCAAGTCCCATTCACCATTAATACATACCTGGGAAATACCCTTGAACAAGTGCCAATTTTCAGATATCTTGGAATCAACTTTGATCAAGGCCTAACCTTTGCAACTCACATTGATAGTACAGCAAAAACTATTAATCAGCGAATTGGGATTCTGTATCGGAACCGACAGCTCCTTACCCATTCTGCACTGAGGATTGCCATCCAATCCTCTATCATCTCAGTCGTTGACTATGGCTTAGTTATATACGGATCTGCCACTAATACAGCACTTAGTCACATTACAACAGCCCTAAATAAGGCCTGTTGGCTGCTCACTGGTGCACATCGACGTACCCACACATGTGAACTCTATGCTAACTCAGGTTGGTTGCAACTCTCAAACCGGATAAAGTACCTTACCTGCCTGATGGCGAAAAAATCCACTCTGGGCCTCACTCCACCTTGTATCCAAGACCTGTTATGCCCGAGCACTAGCACCCATTTTACCAGAAGATCAGAACACCAGCCTCTCCAAGTCCCCCGATGCCGGACTTCTCAGGGACAAAGATCATTTGCCTATCGTACCCCAGCTGGCTAAATGCCCTCAGCACTACATTACTGCCTCCACCTCTCTAGGTATTTTCAAATCAAGGCTGTTCTCTCACCTTGCCACCTCCAGCTCCTGTGACTGCCCTGATTAAACCTCCTATTTTCTCACTACCCACCCTGTTCCGTTATTTGACAAAGACATGTTTGGGAAACCTTTTCTCCTGCTATTGTCTGCTCCCACACCTTTCACTTACCCTCTCTGTTCTGGACTTTTCCCTATTTGTTTCTCCTAATCTGGCATGACCTCTTTCTTGTAATAATAATGTGATTATTGATATCTCATGTCCTTTTGCACAAATGATTTGATATGTATTTGTATATGTTTTCTCGCTTTTGACACAGCACAAATTGTTGTGTTATCTATGTAACCTTTTTTGTACTGTGCCTAATTGACGTGGAACCTTTGTAAAAGAGCCTCTGGCTCAAAGGTAGTAATTCCTAGAACAATAAACTAAACTAAACTAAACATCTTGAGTAACTTTCATATTTTCATTTTTGCTTGATGTAATTCATTTATTTTTGTAATCACTGTCACTTGTATGTAATGATGTTATGCATTTGATTGTATTTAAACACAAGTTGCAGCCCTTCTACCCCCCGCCCCCCCCCATGGAAGACTGTTTCTCAGTTAAAGCACTGGGGAAAGGTTTGAGGCACAGGACTAACAGACTGCAACACTTACATTGTGTTTTGCACCTGAATTGAAGCTTTGGAGGAACAGTACTTTACTAGAGTGGTAATAAACTACATGATTTACCTCCTAATTTTGGCAGTCTGTGATTTGTACATGCCTAGGAGTGTGCTGTCTCATTGACTCTGTACTTACCTGGATGTCCCTCTTGTGCACCACTGCCATGGGCCCTGTCACGACTCAGTGACTCTGCTCATGCCTCACTCTGGCACTGCTGCCCTCACTGCTGTTGTCCCGTATCTGGGGCAGCTGGGCCACTGAGATCTGTAGCGGAGGAAAAGGGAGGTGTGATCAGTATCCTGCAGTGGTACACAGTGCACTGTTTAGCACACACTGTTCAGTATACCCACCCATATGCCTGTACCATATGCCAGCCGCCACGTATAGAAGCATAGACCCCCTCCCCGATTTCTATCTTTCGCTCCCGCTTCCCCACCTTGTTGAAAGTCTCCACCCACATGACCTGCTCTCTGTTGTGTCCCATTTTTTGTTTCTGTACTCATTTATGGGGTATGCTGCCTCTGTAGAATGTCCAAATAATTTCCTCTTTTTCCCTGTTTTTGAAGCTCCACCATGTCTGGGAAGATTCTGCATCTATTATACAGAACTTTCAATATTGGATCTGTTTTTGGAGTGTGCAGTTTGGTCCTGCAATTCACTAGATTATGCATTAGAAATATTTTCATTTATTATTAGTTATAAAATACATGCATATCTAAATGTAAATGAACACATGCCTTGCTAAGAATCTGGCATTCTCTGTTTAACATGTTTCACCTTTGAACACTTTAAATTTTCAGCACTGTTGCTTTAAAATCTTTCACTGTTTATGTTGACATGGTGATCCAGGCCAGCCAGCCCTGATAAAGGGTGTATGTGCAAAACCGATCAGGCTGATTGTTCAGCTGAGCACTTTATCCCTTGTGTGGCACGAGATATGGATGTTTTGTAAATAATGAACATTTTTTACTTATTGGCTATGGTGAATGGTGTTGTCCTGTTTTGCTCTGGAACACTGAGGGCATACAGATAATATGCACAGTACATTGGGGGTCTAGCCCTATTGCACACTGTTATGTCACAGGCCCGCACACAGGCCAGTACATACACCTTACATACAGCCACCTATACTCCCCTGGCCTAGGCAGCATTTCACTGTCCACCATGGCCCCAGTTCTCACAGGTGGTGCACCTCCCTCCATTGCAGGTCATTATATTGATGCCTGCACTGGTCCTTGGTGTGGGTGACCCCAGTCTGGTGCTTCAGGTGCCGCCAACTGATGTCCAGACCTCACTGTGGGCCCCGTCTGCCCTTGCCACCTCCCCCAGAAGCTGGTCCTCCCTGGCCACCACGAAGTCAACCAGGTTGGCCAGCTCCATGGTGGACCATCTATGGTCGCACTGCTAGACAGTCCAACATCACCGCCCGGCCATTTCTTTCCCTCTCTCTATGTGCAGAGCAGTCTCAAGTCACACTGTTTCCTGTTGCTGGCATGTCTGGCTGTTGCGCAGCACACTGCCATATTAACGTAGCGCTACATCACATTGCGCTGTGCAGCACTCATGTCTGGGGCGGGGACTGGCCATGGGGTACCTGACCAGCATTGGGGGGCCCATGTGTTAGATGTGCTGCCCATCTTGCACATGCACCTTGTTGCACAGTGCTGCACAACACACTTGTGCATAGCTGCACAGTATGATACTGTCAGAGGTGGCACATGACATCATGCCTGCTTCACGGTCCTAAGACGCACGACCACAGATGCAATGCAGAGGCAGTGCAGAAATGCAAACCAGAATTGCGCACCAGGCAAAAATGCTATATTCTGCCAGGGTATGCAAATGAGGTAATTTTGCAGTATGTGGGCAAACATACACATTAGCATATCATTACTGGCAGGTATGCATACATTAGCATGCCAAATTGCTCCTGAAGTATGTAACGGAGCACAGTGCACCACCTAGACACCACTGTGGAAATGCAGGCAAATGGAGGCAAGTTTCCTGTGGAATGGTCTAGAACGGAATGGGTGTGCAGTGGTCTGTGTGTATACAGTGGCTTCAGCATGGCTCCCAGCTTCATGTGGCACTTTCAAGGCAGGACTCCCAGATCTCCAGGGAGTCATATACTGTACGGGGAAATGTAGCCATGTACAGGACACTTGTCCCCATAGCCATGCAATGGTTATATGGGACGACAGAGCCTGTTGGCTTTCATAGGCCATAATGTACACCACAGGACAACATGGGAGTCATGCTATGGAACCACAGGGAACATGCCACAACAATCCGGGTGCACTGTCACTGTGTCTCCAGGGAGGGGTCCACAGTGTTCCGGAACTTTCCAGTACATAAGCTGGAAGGCAATGTAGTCAGTTGTCCTGTGTATCCACTGTAACACCATGGACGCATTGTCCATGTACATGTTCCCCTTGCCCTGTACTATACGGGATGCCCTGCACAGCTGGGGGCCCCACTACATAGGTATTGCTAAGGTGGGGGACCCATCACATCCTGATTTGTAGGTGGTGAATGTGTACTCTGGAGGGAGTGGTAGTTGTGAATAGTTCTAAGTGGGGTTGGATGATTATGATGGTGGGCTGGTCAGACGTGCAGGGGCCGTGCCTAGATGGAAGTTCTGTGACTCCTGTGCAGTGCAGCCCCTGTGTGTATGCTGTGTGCAGTAGTACTCTGGACATATGCTGATGGCATCCACATCTAGTGGTGGAGGTGCTGCCATGTCTGAGAGGGGGCAACCCCCCCTCCCGTAGTCCATGGTGCAGATGCACACTGTTTGCAGAGTCACCCCCTTCACAGACATGTGTATGTGGCAGTAGACCTGGGGTCTGTGGGCCCCTGCCTCTGTCCACCCCTGCCTGTCTGTGACTGTCACAAAGGCGGGGGGTGCACATAGGCAGTCCAGTGTCATTCAACCCAGGGCTGTGATAGGGCAGGCATTGCTGGGACTCCTATGTGGTCAGGGGTGGGGCTACAGCACTGTTCTGTTCAGCTGTGTGTCACTGTGTGTGTACTCCCTAGTCACCTGTCTTGCACACTCCTCTGTCCGTCAGGTACCATGGAGGCTACCAACACGATTTGGGCCCACCGCCTCACTGCAGAGGAGTTACATGCACTGCCATAGGTCTACAAGGCCAGGTGGAGGTCATATCCTGGTGCAAGAGCACAGATGCCTCAGTACAGCAGGCCTGGGATGAGACCACTGAGGAGGTCAATGCTATAAGCAGCTGCAACAGGCCAACAGAAGCAGTGAAAAAGTGCTTCAGAGGCATGAAGAGATGCACAAAGGAGACCACAGTGATGGAGTGCAGGAAGTTGCATGCCACAGGTGAGGGCCCACTGGCATCAGTGACAGCCATATCCTGGATCCTGCATGCCACAGGCGAGGGCCCATGGGCATCAGTGGCAGGTGTACCCTAGATACTGCATGCCACAGCTGAGGGCCTATAGGCATCAGTGGCAACCGTACCCTCAAAGCAGCATGCCACAGGTGAGGGCCCATGGGCATCAGTGGCAGCTGTACCCTGTAAGCTGTGTGCCACAGGCGAGAGCCCATGGGCATCAGTGGCAGCCATACCCTAGATCCTGCATGCCACAGCTGAGGGCCCATGGGCATCAGTGGTAGCCGTACCCTCAAAGCAGCATGCCACAGGTGAGGGCCCATGGGCATCAGTGGCAGCCATACCCTGGAAGCTGCATGCCACAGGTGAGGGCCCACGGGCATTAGTGGCAGCCCTACCCTGGATCCTGCATGCTACAGGTGAGGGCCCATGGGCATCAGTGGCAGCTGTATGCTGGATCCTGCATGCTACAGGTGAGGTCCCATGGGTATCAGTGGCAGCTGTACGCTGGATCCTGCATGCTACAGGTGAGGGCCCACGAGCATCAGTGACAGCCATACCCTAGATCCTACAGAGGAGACTATAGTTTCTAATTCTTCAATTTTTTTTTTCTCTGAGCTTAATGAGTTTGGTGGCGCTATGCATCTTTTTAAAGGCAGCATACAAGATAATTTCACTGCTGACAACTGACAAAGGCCATCCCAAATATATTTAAAGGGGAAGTGAAGTCAAAATTTACAAAAAAAATGTGTTATGTAGAATGTTTTGATTTGTAGGTGTACTCCTGGTTAGTCCTTCCCTTTATTTGCTGGAAGGAGGTTTTTTTTTTTTTTATGAATTTGCTTGCTTGTTCTTTGGCCCTTGGGGATCTCCATGTTAGCATTTTTATGGCTCTTCTTCTTCCCACAATGCCTCCTGTCCCATGTGACAGTGATGCGTCCAGGACTATTGATCCAGAGGGTAATAACTGCTGCAGCAGCAATCTGCTGTTAGGGGCCTGATATTCTGGCTTCAAATAAAGAACTCTGTCTAATCCAAATTTTCTGTTTTCTAGGTATAAATCTAAGTCTAGCCAGCATAAGGGAATAATATGTTTTTAAAGCTTTTAATTTCATTAAACTACACACAGCCATTTAAAAAGCACACAATTCACCCAAGGTCACAAATGTTATAATCAGTGAACACTCTAGCTGTTTCCTTACAGAGTAGCCCATACAGCTATCCCTCAGACATTTGCCATCTGTAAATGTAGCCTTCCTTAGAGCTCTCTGGACAGGGAGAGTTACTTGACATCACAGCTGTACTACTGGAAACTTGAGAAAAAAAAACAGCTTTTGTTAAATTAATGTTCCTGGACGCATCACTGCCGCATGGGTCAGGAGCCATTGTAGGGACAAGAACAGCCATAACAAATGCTAACCTGGAGATCCCCTGGGGCCATAAAACCAGCAAGCAAATTTAGAAATAAGACTCCTTTCCGCAAACAAAAGGAAGGACTTACTAGGCACTCACCTACAAATCAAAACACTGAACAGCAGTTCTCTTTTTCCTTGTAAATTTTGACTTTAGTTTTCCTTTAATGTTTACCTCAGTGCCAGACTTTGGAGACAAAATCTTATCATTCAGTAGAGAAGTATGCAACTTCCATGTGCGCCTTCAAGGCTCATCATTCGTTTGTAATAGGAGGATTACCAGGTCCAGCAGGAAGGTGGAGGTCATACTGCCACTGCACAGGTCACTGGTAAGACTGCATCTAGACTACAGTGTGCAGGATTGATGCCCTTGTCTTAAGAAGGATGTTAACTTGCTGGAGACAGTCCAGAGAAGGATGACCAGGATGATTTAGGGCCAGCAGGACAACACTTATGAGGAGAGGCTCAAGGGGTGTAACATGTACTCTCTGGAGGACAGAAGGAAGGGGTGGATATGATCGAGACCTTCAAATACCCAAAAGGTGAAAGTAGGGTGACTACAGAGGCCTCTTCAATCTTAGTGGGAACAAGTCTACTAGGGGGCACGGCTTATAGCTGGTACGGGGAAGATTTAGAGGGTGATGAGGAGGCACATTTTCACTAAGAGAGTGCCAAGTGGAATGAGTTGCCATAGGAGGCGGTCTTCCTGAAAACAGTGGACAACATCAAGTGAGGATGGGACAGAATGAAGAGGAAAGTTGCTGGGGAGGGAAGGGGATGGGATGAACTGATGAGGGTCAGGGGAAATAGGGAGGCAGGTCCCACTGCAAGACACAGGGAGCGCTGCACATTTGGGCAGAAAAGATAGCCTGTAATGCCTTTATTTGCTTGCATGTTCACATGTATGTTCATATGTAATAATAAGGCAACTGGTGCATGGTCAGACAGGGATAAAGCTGTTATCTTATAAGAGAGGACCCTGCATCTAGCTATGGATGAAATGTAAAAGCAGTCCAGTCTGGAATATGACTGATTCAGGTGAGAGAAAACGGTGAAGTACCTCTCACCTTTATGTAACTGCCACCAGATATTTGAGATCCACTTCTGAAGGGATTCAATTTAAGGCTCAGCTGCCAAATTATTTGTTGACTCACTGCCAGAGAAGTGGTCTTATGTGGGTGAGGGGACACAGTTAAAGTCCCCACCCATCACAGTAGGCCCTGGCATAAGGGTGGCCAGGTGCTATGAAATAATTTTTGCAAAGCAGAGGTAGTTGTCATAAATAGCATAAATATTTTCCAAATTAAACTGGGACCTTTGATGGTTCAGTGTAATAGAGGTAATTCTCCCCTGCGCATCACTGGTGGTGTTAAGTATCTGCACAGGGAGACCACGCTTCATCAACATTGCCACCCTAGCTTTTTTTTGGGGGGGGGACTCCTCTTGGCTCCATAGCCCACAGTGCCTCCATACCCTGGGACTGTGACCACCTAACACTGCTGTTCACCCTGGATTTCCCCCCAGGGCGGGGCCACTGCAAGAGTCCTCCTACTTAACCCTCCGAACGGTGCCATGTTGTGTAGTCTGGTGGCAGTGAGTCCTCAGGCTAGGCTTTGTGGGGCTTGAGGACAACGGGCGTTGGTTTCCATTTTTCCCTCTGTGTGGTGTGCAATGACATAAGGGCGCTCTCGCCCACATCTGGCACACCTCCCAGAATGTCAAGCCTTGTCTGCACTGGCCTTCGGCCTCTGCCAGGGGTCGGTTATAGACAGAGTGCTTCCCCACTCTCCCCCCGGAGGAGGAGAGCAGTCCGTCAGATGCTTGATCCCCCCCCCCCGGCCGAACCTCCGACTCCCTGAGCTTGCATCCGATCTCAGGTCATTGACGTTGTAAGCAGAAATCCAACTGCTGCACAGGCAGGCCAGTTCACCCTAGGTCTTTTTGAGGTAGGATGAGAGAAGGAAAATACCTGACCCACCCAGTCTTCTCATAATTCAGAGTGCCCAAGAGAAGAAAGATGTGCCTCCTGTATTAGTCCAATATCTGCACCAACACTTTTAAACTCTGCCAAGATTTTTGCACTCTAAAAGGTACATTGCCAACCCCCTTAGGCCTCAAAGTGCCCATTGTTTAAAAAATACGTTATGATTGGTCACATTCTGTAGAGACTGCTGGTATAGCTACTAGTTTGATTCTAATTCCTTTTTTTCTTTTTATAAGTGAAAAATAGACTTCCCATCATGCTGGTGTTACCACACAAAAACATGTTTGTTTACAGTCCTTGGTCAGCTCCTACTGCATCTTTCCTAAACTTGGGAACAACCCCAACACAGTCCAGCCACTGTTGTGATGCAGTGGGAGGAGAGGAGACTACTGCATTATTAGTGGTTGCATTGTTTGGAGGTGTTTCTAATGTTCAGGAGTATGCAACAAGAGTAGATCAAGAATTTGAAACAAACAAGGTTGAGTCTAAGTGCACCATTGCCATGCATTTCAGTTCTACCAAGAAGGGAAGCAAATAAAACAACCAGGAACATCAATTAGTTTTCATCAGTGAATTTTACGGAAGGTAAGCAATCATAATAATGTGGGCTTTAAGCTAGAAATAGTATGATGCAAAGAGGGTTGACAGTGTCCCTTCAAAGAGAGTCTTTTTTGATAATTTTTGTATGAGAAATTAAATAAGAGGAAGCTTCCTTACCTCCATGGGAGCTCCTCTGAGGCACTTTCATAATGTTCCATACTGGCCCCAAGGAAGGGAAGAGGTCATAATCTGCCCCCGAGGGTAATCCCTTTCACTTCCTCTTGTTTGTTAGCAGCACCGAGAAAGGTGGTCTTTAAAGGAGAAACTCTACTGCATAATGGATAAACCCCTGCTTAGGGTTTCACTGGAAAAAATAACTTTTTTAATTACATTTCTGCAGTTTTCTTTTAATTTGTGAACCCCCTGGTATATAAACAATAGTTTTGCTGTGCAGCGTCATTTTGTATGTGAGTATAGCTCAGCACGGCCCACTTATACCGACTTGCATACAAGTTAGAGCATGGCCATTGTTTACTTACCGGGGTGGTTTTACAAGCTGAAATAAAACTGCCGAAAGGTAATAAAGAATTTTTTTTTCCAGTGAAACCCCTAATCAGGTTTACCCATTGGGTGGTGGGGTCATTTCAGTTAAGAGTGTTTTCATTTAATGGATGTATTAAGCCCCTTAACATTATCGGCATGAGTTTTAAGGTATGCCATAAGGAGGAAAAAAGAAATCTGCAATGCTTGTCACTAGGTTACCCCACCCATCCCAGAGACAGGGTCACTAATCATACTCCCGCTGGGGTATTGAGTGGGGACCGTACCAACAGCTGCAAGGATGCTGAGAAGGTACCAATTCACTTCTTTCAGAAGCTACATATTGAGGGAGAGCCTCCAAGCTCACTGAATTGTCTTAGATGTGGACAGCGCATACAAAGAATTTTTCTCGAACGGTATTACTGCAGTGAAAAAGAAAGAAGAATCAATAAGAAAAAACCAACAGGGCTAACCGAAGATAAAACCGTCTCACCTTCAAAGTGTGAGTGTACATGACTGACACAGAACAGGGCAGAGACGTGTCCTATGTCTCCCCCCATTTGTCTGTGTGTTAAACTGACATGCCATCCATATGAAAATTTCACACTACTATTATACTAGAAAAGAATGTGATCTATGCTGCACCCACCAACCCCTCAGCCAGAGACAGAGAGCCTGGGGAGCCCAGGAGGGAAATCCGCCCCTCACTACTTTAAGGAGCAGCCACCTAATTACAAGGTTGGGGACATCAGGAGGGCTTTTAAACAAATATGGAGAGTGTGGGATAATGGAATATGTCCAGTCCCAAGTGCAGCACTCTCTTGGTCCGTTATTAGAGTTAGTCATTGTTTCCTCTGTCTTACAGACAATACCATCATGCCATGTTTAGCTCTGACCTCTAAGGCCCGGAGATGATGGAGGAGTTTAAAGGTCCATGAACAGGGCCTGGAGGGGGTAGCCAATCATGCCAGCCAGAGTAAGATCCCTGCAGCACCGCTAAGCCCTTATCAGAAGAAGTACCTTTGATGGGTGGCAGGCCCCTGGGCCCATCACCCTAGGACCACAGCATCCAGCTGAATCATGTGCTATACCCAGAAAAGTGGCTAGCAGCCTGCACTCCAGCTGCTGAGGAAGGGATATACAACCATTTGCCACTGGGGGGGAACCACACTAAGGAAAGAAACCAAAGCGGGAGATCAGGTCAGCCGCGCAGCCCAATAGTTGCACCTCGGGCCTCCCTTCCCCCTAGAGATCAAAACCTGCACACCACCACTACGTGCCATGCCAGTGTATGCCATCCTTTAGGTGCATTATCCAAGATGGCAAGGCTAGGATCAAACTAGGCATTGGCCTACCCACAACTTGATCCATGCAGCCTCTTTACCACACCTAAGTGAAAAAAGAAGGGCGAAGGGAGGGACAGTGAGACTGAAGGGGGAGGATGGGGGCAGTGTAGAGGATGATAACAGTAAAGCTAACATACTGAACCGATATTTCTGCTCAGTCCTTACTGAGGAAAGGGAGGGTAATGGGCCTGAAGGGAGTACAATTGGTGGGAAGGGCACAGACATGGACACAAGTCACTTTACATGGGAAAGGGCCCTAAAGAAACTGGAAGGAATAAGAGCCGATAAAGCAGTGGGGCTGGATGGGGTGCACCCAAGGGGCCTAAAGGAAACACAGAAACATAGAAGTTGATGGCAGATAAGGACTGCAAGGCCCATCCAGTCTGCCCATTAAACTAAGAGAGGTGGTGGCTGAACCTCTGGCAATCCTGTTTAGCCAGTCACTGGAAACAGGGGAGGTACCCAAAGACTGGAGGACAGCAGATGTAGTCCCCTTATACAAAAGTGGGGGACTACAGGCCAGTCATCATGACCTCAGTAGTGGGGAACATCATGGAAGCACTACTGAAGCAGAGATTGGTGGAACATCTGGTTGCCAACGGACTACAGGACCCAAGGCAGCATGGTTTCACCAGGGAGAGGTCATGCCAGACCAACCTCATTGAATTTTTCGACTGGGTGACAAGGGAGGTGGCTCAGGGGAGGGCAGTGGATGTGTCCTATCTGGACTCTAGCAAGGCCTCTGACACTGTGCCACATAGAAGGCTGTTAAACAAACTGGGGAATATGGGAGTGGGGAGGACAGTAGTGCAGTGGGTGGGTAATTGGCTGGGTGGCAGGACACAGAGGGTGGTGGTAAATGGCTATCACTCCACAGATAGAAGAGTGACCAGTGGAGTGCTGCAGGGATTAGTGCTGGGGCTTCTCCTATTCAACATCTTGATCGATGACATTGCGCAGGACCTAGAAGGCAGAATTTCCCTGTTCGCTGACAACACAAAGCTCTGTAACAGAGTGGACATGCCACAGGGTGGAATGAAGAAGGATGTGCAGAAGCTTGAAGAATGGTCCAGGGTTTGGCAGTTGAAACTTAACACAAAAAAGTGCTAAATAATGCATATGGGACACAAAAACCCTGGCACAACATATCAGCTGGGGGGTGAGGACATAGCATGCACCAAACAGGAAAGAGACCTTGAGGTTATCATCTCTGATGACCTCAAGGTAGGGAAACAGTGCAACAAGATGGCAGGTAAAACAAATAGGATGCTGGAATGCATAGGCAGGGGAATCACCAGCAGGAAAAGGGAGGTCATAATTACACTATACAAGACACTAGTGAGGCCCCACCTGGAGTACAGTGTACAGTTCTGGCGACCTTACTTACGTAAGGACATAGACAGGGTAGAGAAGGTTCAGAGGAGGACAGCAAAGATGGTACATGGATTGCATCACAAGTCCTATGAGGACAGGCAGAAGGACTTGAATATGTACTCCCTGGAGGAGAGAAGAGAGAAAGGGGATATGATAGAGACATACAAGTACCTTACAGGGAGGAACAGGGTGCAGGAAAACACTATTTTCCAGTGAAAAAGATGTTCCAGGACTAGAGAATATGGGATGAAGTTGAAAGGAGGGCAAGTCAGAGAAAAATGTGAGGAAGAATGGCTTCACAGAAAGGGTAGTGGACAAGTGGAACACCCTGCCTGAGGAAGTGGTGGGGGCTGAAACAATTACAGGATTTAAGAATGCATTGGATAGACATAAGGGAATCCTGGGGGTCGGGGTCCGGGCAACAGACTTCTAGAAAAATGTAAAGTGATCTTACAAGCTCAAATGGGCAGACTGGGTGGGCCATAGGCCCTTATCTGCCAACGGTATCTATGGAACAGAAAGCAGTTTGAGGTCAGGGACACTGGACCTCAAGACCTAGACAGCCTCCCGATCTACCAATTGGCCATCTCACCAAGCCCCCAATCCTAGAAACATGTAGTGGAAGCCAGCTCCTTCCCAGGAACTCGAGGGCCCACAAGCTGGCAGGGGGAGGCAGGCAGGCTGGTACAGCTCAGGCCCATTTTACTAAGGTTGTTACACTGTGGCTTACTAATGAGACTAAATCAGATAACAGGTAGAGAAATAAAAAAGCACAAAAAAGAAAGTGGAACACGCATAGCAATTAGCTTTGAGAAAAAATAATCCAGTCTACTGCAGATCATGAAACCAAAAAAAAAACAAGTCCACGTACCTACAGTTTCATTATGAGGTAGAGCCCAAGGTAGATGACTCAAACCCAGACATTAGGTGTGGGCTGCCCCCAAAGTGTCCTGTTGCTGGCTAGGGCTTGGGGAATTATTGGAAGCAGCTTGTCCTGGTGGGGTGGGTACCTGGAGTTTCAAGATTGTCTGGGGCAGCTTGTTTACATCTTGGAGCCATCAGTCCTTATTGGAGTGAGGTTTGCCAGGCCTGTTGCATTTACCCACTGAAGTCTGCCATGTGCTGCAAAGAAGCTCCTTCTTGAGTACTGTTGCAGGCTGATCCTAAGTAGTGCCTTCCAAATCTCTGATCATCAAAGCTGCAGCATCCAGGTCTGGAAATTCTTGCTGGTAGGTTTTAGTCTCTTGGACAATGGGGGCTGGATACGGTATGCAAGCCTGGATCCCTTTGTCCTTCAGGAGTTTTATGGCAGCTCAGGCTTCTCTCTGAAGTTGTTGCATATGAATAGTGCAGTCCTGATCAAGGAAGATTCCCAATCTCCATGTTTGCTTGGTTCATTTGGTGATGCTAGGCAACAGGAGGCCATAAGGCCCACCTGGATTGCATCCCACACTATGTGGGAAAATCAGCATAGACCCTTATTTGTATAATGTATGATCATCTAGACCCTGTTTAACACTTGGAAATGTAGGTTTATTTACCAGTACTGCTGGAAGTTTGCTCCATAGGGTGGCCACTCGTATAGAATAAAAATGTTGTCTCATGTTTGTATTTACCCTTGATACCAATAATTGTTTGTCATCAGACCTTAAAGCTGTAGTCCTGTTTTTAAATTTTAACCAATATTGGGACAGTAAGTCCTGATTTTTTAAGGTATAGGAGCAATAAATCCCCTCTTTTGTGTTTAGTTTCCAAGCTAAATAAGCCCAAGGAATCCAAGTTCGCTTCATAAGTCATGTGTTCCATGCCCTTTATCATTTTTGCCAATCTCCCCTGAGTCTTCTCTACTAGGTCAATATCCTTTCTCAAATGAGGACTCCAAAAGGGCGCTCCATAATCAAAATGTGGAGCAACATAGGTTTTATATATAGGGAGCTTGTTCCTTGAAACAAATGAGCCTTTAATTGATCTTAAGAGGGCATTCATTTTTTTTGAGACCTGAACACAATGATCTGAGTAAGACAATCTATTGTTAGCCACTATATCCAAGTCTTTCTTTGTAGTCAGTGCATAATTTGATGTTATTTATAAAGTAAAAATAATTTGGGTCATTTCTACCAAAATGCAACACGCTGCATTTTTCGACGTTAAACTTCTTTTTATTTGTACTTGCCCAGTCTTATAGATTTTAAATCTTGGGTCAGTGAGTTAAATTTGTCCATTGTGTCCCCGTTCCCCCAACTTCATGTCATTAGCAAACTTTAGCAAATTATTTGACACATTTACATTTATGTCACTGATCAATAAACTCACTCATAAATAAACATTTAAAAACTTTTTCCCACAAGCCGCCTTAAGAATTGCTTCTTTGCTCTGGAACAAAACCAACTGAGCAATGATCGGTCATGGTCTGGCATTGCCGTCTTTTGGTGGAGGACCCAGAGCATGATCAACCCAAGACATAGAAAGGTCTAGGTCTCAGGGGAGGGTTATTTTGTCTTTTAAGTGCTGTTGCAAGAAGGCTGCCATGGAGCTGTGCTTACTTTCTGCACCCCTCTGGGACTTCATGGACCCTAAAGTTCTTCCTCTTTCCATGGGCCTCTAGGTCATCAAGTTTGTGAGTAATGTATGCATCCCATTTAAGAACATGTAGCAGTAATCTGTCTTTAGAGGCAATTTCATCAAGAAGGGCACTGACTTGAGCTTCTACTGCTGTGGTGCCAGCTTTCAACATGCGTGACATCGTTTTGAATTTTGGAAAGCTATCCATCTATTTTGTGAACTGTAGTGGCTATTTCTTTGAATTCTGCGAAGTCAGGGTAGATGGGAACCGGTTCTTTGTCAACTGGGTCCAGCAAATCAGATTCACAATCCATTCAGGAGGTAGGTGACTAGACATGGTGCATCAGGAGGGCTGTCCCATGCAGGCATTCAGTAACTCAGTTACCATAGCTTTTTCACCAGATTAGCAGTCCCCTTGCCTTTAGATTATATTCCTAAAATGTCAGGTGGATGGCTTCAGGTTGTAGTCGGCTAGATTGGAGCACTGGCTTCAAGCCACCATTCATTCTGTGATGTCGCCAGAAGTTGCCAAATTTAAATTTTAACAATGCAATTCAAAGGGTGTATCACTGCTTATTGCCCTTATTGTCCCTCACTCCTGTTGTCAAAAGTTTAATTTTCATAATGAATTTCAAAGGAACAGTTATAATCGCTCTCGTTCCTTTCTCCCCTTATCTCTCTCATTTTGAAATTCTGACCTTGTCACCTATGGATGTGGTCATCATCAAAAATTCTTGTCCTGTGACCACCACTTGGCCACCAAACATAAAGCTGAATTTTAATACCTTGAGTCCAGACTGTAGCTATTGGGGCACTTTCCTGTGGGCACCCCTCAGAATCAAAAAACTGACTGAACCTGAGGACTGAACGAATCTGCCTATCTGCACAGTCAATATCCTCCAACTGAGACACCATCAGATGATGAATGTGGACCACTTGATATGGTCTGCAACCCTCCCCCCTTTGTCAGATGGGTTTGCCTTTAGGCATAAACAAGGATGCCTCTGAGGAAGTCAAGATAGCAGGAGAAGCATGCTGGAAAGGAGTAGACTGTGTTCTGTATTACAGCAAGATAGTAGGAGGAGCGTGCTGGAAAGGAGTAGACTATGTTCTGCATTGCTGCAAGACAGTAGGAGGAGCATGCTGGAAAGGAGTAGACTGTGTTCTGTATTGCTGCAAGATAGTAGGAGGAGCGTGCTGGAAAGGAGTAGACTGTGTTCTGTATCGCTGCAAGATAGCAGGAGGAGCGTGCTGGAAAGGAGTAGACTGTGTTCTGTATTGCTGCAAGATAGTAGGAGGAGCGTGCTGGAAAGGAGTAGACTGTGTACTGTATCGCTGCAAGATAGTAGGAGGAGCGTGCTGGAAAGGAGTAGACTGTTCTGTATTGCTGCAAGATAGCAGTAGGAGCATGCTGGAAAGGAGTAGACTGTGTTCTGTATCACTGCAAGATAGTAGGAGGGCGTGCTGGAAAGGAGTAGACTGTTCTGTATTGCTGCAAGATAGCAGTAGGAGCGTGCTGGAAAGGAGTAGACTGTGTTCTGTATTGCTGCAAGATAGTAGGAGGAGCGTGCTGGAAAGGAGTAGACTGTGTACTGTATCACTGTAAGATAGCAGGAGGAGCGTGCTGGAAAGGAGAAGACTGTGTACTGTATTGCTGCAAGATAGTAGGAGGAGCATGCTGGAAAGGAGTAGACTGTGTTCTGCATTGCTGCAAGATAGTAGGAGGAGCGTGCTGGAAAGGAGTAGACTCTGTACTGTATCGCTGTAAGATAGCAGGAGGAGCGTGCTGGAAAGGAGTAGACTGTTCTGTATCGCTGCAAGATAGTAGGAGGAGCGTGCTGGAAAGGAGTAGACTGTGTACTGTATCACTGCAAGATAGTAGGAGGAGCGTGCTGGAAAGGAGTAGACTGTGTTCTGTATTGCTTCAAGATAGTAGGAGGAGCGTGCTGGAAAGGAGTAGACTCTGTACTGTATCGCTGTAAGATAGTAGGAGGAGCGTGCTGGAAAGGAGTAGACTGTGTTCTGTATTGCTGCAAGATAGTAGGGGGAGCGTGCTGGAAAGGAGTAGACTGTGTTCAGTATTGCTGCAAGAAAGTAGGAGGACCATGCTGGAAAGGAGTAGACTGTTCTGTATTGCTGCAAGATAGTAGGAGGAGCGTGCTGGAAAGGAGTAGACTGTGTTCTGTATTGCTGCAAGATAGTAGGAGGAGCATGCTGGAAAGGAGTAGACTGTGTACTGTATTGCTGCAAGATAGTAGGAGGAGCATGTTGGAAAGGAGTAGACTGTGTACTGTATCACTGCAAGATAGTAGGAGGAGCGTGCTGGAAAGGAGTAGACTGTGTACTGTATTGCTGCAAGATAGTAGAGGAGCGTGCTGGAAAGGAGTAGACTGTGTTCAGTATTGCTGCAAGATAGTAGGAGGACCATGCTGGAAAGGAGTAGACTGTTCTGTATTGCTGCAAGATAGTAGGAGGAGCGTGCTGGAAAGGAGTAGACTGTGTACTGTATCACTGCAAGATAGTAGGAGGAGCGTGCTGGAAAGGAGTAGACTGTGTTCTGTATTGCTGCAAGATAGTAGGAGGAGCGTGCTGGAAAGGAGTAGACTGTGTTCTGTATTGCTGCAAGATAGCAGGAGGAGCGTGCTTGAAAGGAGTAGACTGTTCTGTATCTGCTGCAGGATAGTAGGAGGAGCGTGCTGGAAAGGAGAAGACTGTGCTATGCATTGCTGCAAGATAGTAGGAGGAGCGTGCTGGAAAGGAGTAGACCGTGATCTGTATCGCTGCAAGATAGTAGGAGGAGCCTGCTGGAAAAGAGTAGACTGTTCTGTATTGGTGCAAGATAGTAGGAGGAGCGTGCTGGAAAGGAGTAGACTGTGTTCAGTATTGCTGCAAGATAGTTGGAGGAGCGTGCTGGAAAGGAGTAGACTGTGTCCTGTATTGCTGCAAGAAAGCAGTAGGAGCGTGCTGGAAAGGAGTAGACTGTGTTCTGTTTCGCTGCAGGATAGTAGGAGGACCATGCTGGAAAGGAGTAGACTGTTCTGTGTTGCAGCAAGATAGTAGGAAAAGCGTGCTGGAAAGGAGTAGACTGTGCTATGCATTGCTGCAATATAGTAGGAGGAGCGTGCTGGAAAGGAGAGACCGTGTTTTGTATCGCTGCAAGATAGTAGGAGGAGCGTGCTGGAAAAGTGTTGACTGTTCTGTATTGCTGCAAGATAGTAGGAGGAGCGTGCTGGAAAGGAGTAGACTGTGTTCTGTATCGCTGCAAGATAGTAGCAGGAGCGTGCTGGAAAGGAGTAGACTGTGTTCTGTATTGCTGCAAAATAGTAGGAGGAGCGTGCTGGAAAGGAGAAGACTGTGTACTGTATTAAGGCAAGATAGTAGGAGGAGCGCTGGAAAGGAGTAGACTTCTGTGCTGTATCGCCAAGATAGCAGGAGGAGTGTGCTGAAATGAGTAGACTGTTATGTATTACTGCAAGATAGTAGGAGGAGCGTGCTGGAAAGTAGTAGACTGTTCTGTATTGCTGCAAGATAGCAGGAGGAGCGTGCTGGACAGGAGTAGACTGTTCTGTATCGCTGCAGAATAGTAGGAGGAGCGTACTGGAGAGGTGTAGACTGTGTACTGTATCACTGCAAGATAGTAAGAGGAGCATGCTGGAAAGGAGTAGACTGTGTTCTGTATTGCTGCAAGATAGTAGGGGGAGCGTGCTGGAAAGGAGGAGACTGTGTTCAGTATTGCTGCAAGATAGTAGGAGGACCATGCTGGAAAGGAGTAGACTGTCCTGCATTGCTGCAAGTTAGCTGTAGGAGCGCGGTTGGAAAGAGAGCAGACTGTGTTCTGTATCGCTGCAAGATAGTAGGAGGAGCGCAAGGGAAGGGAGACCGCGTGCATTGTATCGCTGCAAGATAGTAGGAGGAGCGTGCTGGAAAGGAGTAGACTGTGTTCTGTATCGCTGCAAGATAGTTGGAGGAGCGTGCAGGAAAGGAGTAGACTGTGCTATGCATTGCCGCAAGATAGTAGGAGGAGCATGCTGGAAAGGAGTAGACCGTGTTCTGTATCGCTGCAAGATAGTAGGAGGAGCGTGCTGGAAAGAAGTAGACTGTGTTCTGTATTGCTGCAAGATAGTAGGAGGAGCGTGCTGGAAAGGAGTAGACTCTGTACTGTATTGCTGTAAGATAGCAAGAGGAGAGTGCAGGAAAGGAGTAGACTTTTCTGTATTACTGCAAGATAGTAGGAGGAGCGTGCTGGAAAGGAGTAGACTGAGTACGGTATCACTGCAAGATAGTAGGAGGAGGAGCGTGCTGGAAAGGAAGGACTACTCTGGTATTGCTACAAGATAGTTGGAGAAGCGTGCTGGAAAGGAGTAGACTGTGTCCTGTATTGCTGCAAGATAGCAGTAGGAGCATGCTGGAAAGGAGTAGACTGTGTTCTGTATCGCTGCAAGATAGTAGGAGGACCATGCCGGAAAGGAGTAGACTGTTCTGTATTGCTGCAAGATAGTAGGAGGACCGCATGGAAAGGAGTAGACTGTGTCCTTTATTGCTGCAAGATAGCAGTAGGTGCGCACTGGAAAGGAGTAGACTGTGTTCTGTATCGCTGCAAGATAGTAGGAGGAGCGTGCTGGAAAGTAGTAGACTGTGTACTGTATCGCTGCAGGATAGTAGGAGGAGCGTGCTGGAAAGGAGTAGACTGTGTTCTGTATCGCTGCAAGATAGTAGGAGGAGCGTGCTGGAAAGGAGTAGACTGTGCTAAGCATTGTTGTAAGATAGTAGGAGGAGCATGCTTTAAAGGAGTAGACCGTGTTCTGTATCGCTGCAAGATAGTAGGAGGAGCGTGCTGGAAAGGAGTAGACTGTGTTCTGTATTGCTGCAAGATTGTAGGAGGAGCGTGCTGGAAAGGAGCAGACTGTGTACTGTATTGCTGCAAGATAGTAGGAGGAGCGTGCTGGTCAGGAGTAGACTCTGTACTGTATCGTTGTAAGATAGCAGGAGGAGCGTGTTGGAAAGGAGTAGATTGCCCTATATCGCCACAAGATAGTAGGAGGAGCGTGGCTGGAAAGGAGTAGATCTAAGTGCATTGCTGCAAGATAGTAGAGGAGCGTGGTTGGAAAGGAGTGGACCGGTTCTGTATCGCTGCAAGATGGTAGGAGGAGCGTGTTGGAAAGGAGTAGATTGTGCTATGCATTCCGCAAGATATTAGGAGGAGCATGCTGGAAAGGAGACGGGTTCTGTATCGCTGTAAGATAGCAGGAGGAGCCCGCTGGAAAGAGAGTAGACTGTTCTGGTATTGCTGCAAGATAGTAGGAGGAGCGCAGCTGAGTGCGAGTAGATCGTAGTTCTGGTATTGCTGCAAGATAGCAGTAGGAGCGTGCTGGAAAGGAGTAGACTGTGTTCTGTATCGCTGCAAGATAGTAGGAGGAGCGTGCTGGAAAGGAGTAGACTGTGGTCTGTATTGCTGCAAGATAGTAGGAGGAGCGTGCTGGAAAGGAGTAGACTGTGTACTGTATCACTGCAAGATAGTAGGAGGAGCGTTTTGGAAAGGAGTAGACTGTGTTCAGTATTGCTGCAAGATTGTTGGAGGAGCGTGCTGGAAAGGGGTAGAATGTGTTCTGTATCGCTGCAGGATAGTAGGAGGTCCATGCTGGAAAGGGGTACACTGTTCTGTATTGCTGCAAGATTGTAGGAAAAGCGTGCTGGAAAGGAGTAGACTGTGTCCTGTATTGCTGCAAGATAGCAGTAGGAGCATGGTGGAAAGGAGTAGACTGTGTTCTGTATCACTGCAAGGTAGTAGGAGGAGCGTGCTGGAATGGAGTAGACTTTGTACTGTATCGCTGCAAGATAGTAGGAGGAGCATGCTGGAAAGGAGTAGACTGTGTTCTGTATCGCTGCAAGATAGTAGGAGGAGCGTGCTGGAAAGGAGTAGACTGTGCTATGCATTGCTGCAAGATAATAGGAGTAGCGTGCTGGAAAGGAGTAGACCATGTACTGTATCGCTGCAAGATAGCAGGAGGAGCGTAAGCATAGAAAAGAGTAGACTGTCTCTGTATTGCTGCAAGATAGTAGGAGGAGCGTGCTGGAAAGGAGAAGACTGTGTCCTGTATTGCTGCAAGATAGCAGTAGGAGCGTGCTGGAAAGGAGTAGACTGTGTTCTGTATCGCTGCAAGATAGTAGGAGGAGCGTGCTGGAAAGGAGTAGACTGTTCTGTATTGCTGCAAGATAGTAGGAGGAGCGTGCTGGAATGGAGAAGACTGTGTACTGTATTGCTGCAAGATAGTAGGAGGAGCGTGCTGGAAAGGAGTAGACTCTGTACTGTATCGCTGTAAGATAGCAGGAGGAGCGTGCTGGAAACTTGTAGACTGTTCTATATTACTGATAGATAGTAGGAAGAGCATGCTGGAAAGGAGTAGACTGTTCTGTATTGCTGCAAGATAGCAGGAGGAGCGTGCTGGACAGGAGTAGACTGTGTACTGTATCACTGCAAGATAGTAGGAGGAGCGTGCTGGAAAGGAGTAGAATGTGTTCTGTATAGCTGCAAGATAGTAGGGGGAAGGTGCTGGAATGGAGGAGACTGTGTTCAGTATTGCTGCAAGATAGTAGGAGGACCATGCTGGAAAGGAGTAGACTATTCTGTGTTGCTGCAAGATAGTAGGAGGAGCGTGCTGGAAAGGAGTAGACTGTGTTCTGTATCGCTTCAAGATAGTAGGAGGAGCGTGCTGGAAAGGAGTAGACTAAGCTATGTATTGCTGCAAGATAGTAGGAGGAGCGTGCTGGAAAGGAGTAGACCGTGTTCTGTATCGCTGCAAGATAGTAGGAGGAGCCTGCTGGAAAAGAGTAGACTGTTCTGTAATGCTGCAAGATAGTAGGAGGAGCGTGCTGGAAGTGAGTAGACTGTGTTCTATTGCTGCAAGATAGCAGGAGGATGCGCAAGGAAAGGAGTAGACTAAGGTATGTATTGCTGCAAGATAGAAGGAGGAGCATGCTGGAAAGGAGTAGACCGTGTTCTGTATCGCTGCAAGATAATAGGAGGAGCATGCTGGAAAGGAGTAGACTGTTTTCTGTATTGCTGTAAGAGAGTAGGAGGAGCATGCTGGAAAGGAGTAGACTGTGTTCTATATTGTTGCAAGATAGTAGGAGGAGCGTGCTGGAAAGGAGTAGACTGTGTACTGTATCGCTGCAAGATAGCAGGAGGAGCATGTTGGAAAGGAGTAGACTGTTCTGTATCGCTGCAAGATAGTAGGAGGAGCGTGCTGGAAAGGAGTAGACTGTGTACTGTATCACTGCAAGATAGTAGGAGGAGCGTGCTGGAAAGGAGTAGACTGTGTTCTGTATTGCTGCAAGATAGTAGGGGGAGCGTGCTGGAAAGGAGGACTGTGTTCAGTATTGCTGCAAGATAGTAGGAGGACCATGCTGGAAAGGAGTAGACTGTTCTGTATTGCTGCAAGATAGTAGGAGGAGCGTGCTGGAAAGGAGTAGACTGTGCTATGCATTGCTGCAAGATAGTAGGTGGAGCGTTCTGGAAAAGAGTAGACCGTGTTCTGTATCGCTGCAAGATAGTAGGAGGAGCCTGCTGGAAAAGAGTAGACTGTTCTGTATTGCTGCAAGGTAGTAGGAGGAGCGTGCTGGAAAGGAGTAGACTGTGTTCTGTATTGCTGCAAGATAGCAGTAGGAGCGTGCTGGAAAGGAGTAGACTGTGTTCTGTATCGCTGCAAGATAGTAGGAGAAGCATGCTGGAAAGGAGTAGACTGTGTTCTGTATTGCTGCAAGATAGTCGGAGGAGCGTGCTGGAAAGGAGTAGACTGTGTACTGTATCACTGCAAGATAGTAGGAGGAGCATGTTGGAAAGGAGTAGACTGTGTTCAGTATTGCTGCAAGATAGTTGGAGGAGCATGCTGGAAAGGAGTAGACTGTGTCCTGTATTGCTGCAAGAAAGCAGTAGGAGCGTGCTGGAAAGGAGTAGACTGTGTTCTGTTTCGCTGCAGGATAGTAGGAGGACCATGCTGGAAAGGAGTAGACTGTTCTGTATTGCTGCAAGATAGTAGGAAAAGCGTGCTGGAAAGGAGTAGACTGTGCTATGCCTTGCTGCAATATGCTAGGAGGAGCGTGCTGGAAAGGAGTTGACCATGTTTTGTATCGCTGCAAGATAGTAGGAGGAGCGTACTGGAAAAGTGTTGACTGTTCTGTATTGCTGCAAGATAGTAGGAGGAGCGTGCTGGAAAGGAGTAGACTGTGTTCTGTATCGCTGCAAGATAGTAGCAGGAGCGTGCTGGAAAGGAGTAGACTGTGTTCTGTATTGCTGCAAGATAGTAGGAGGAGCATGCTGGAAAGGAGAAGACTGTGTACTGTATTGCTGCAAGATAGTAGGAGGAGCGTGCTGGAAAGGAGTAGACTGTTTTGTATTACAGCAAGATAGTAGGAGGAGCGTGCTGGAAAGGAGTAGACTGTTCTCTATTGCTGCAAGATAGCAGGAGGAGCGTGCTGGACAGGAGTAGACTGTTCTGTATCGCTGCAGAATAGTAGGAGGAGCGTGCTGGAGAGGTGTAGACTGTGTACTGTATCACTGCAAGATAGTAAGAGGAGCATGCTGGAAAGGAGTAGACTGTGTTCTGTATTGCTGCAAGATAGTAGGGGGAGCGTGCTGGAAAGGAGGAGAATGTGTTCAGTATTGCTGCAAGATAGTAGGAGGACCATGCTGGAAAGGAGTAGACTGTGTCCTGTATTGCTGCAAGATAGCTGTAGGAGCGAGCTGGAAAGGAGTAGACTGTGTTCTGTATCGCTGCAAGATAGTAGGAGGAGCGTGCTGGAAAGGAGTAGCCATGACTGCATCAGGCCAATGCAAGACAGTAGGAGAGCGTATGGAAAAGGAGTAGACTGTGTTCTGTATCGCTGCAAGATAGTTGGAGGAGCGCATTGGAAAGGAGTAGACTGTGCTATGCATTGCCGCAAGATAGTAGGAGGAGCGTGCTGGAAAGGAGAAGACTGTGTACTGTATAGCTGCAAGATAGTAGGAGGAGCGTGCTGGAAAGGAGTAGACTCTGTACTGTATCGCTGTAAGATAGCAGGAGGAGAGTGCTGGAAAGGAGTAGACTGTTCTGTATTACTGCAAGATAGTAGGAGGAGTGTGCTGGAAAGGAGTAGACTGTGTCCTGTATTGCTGCAAGATAGCAGTAGGAGCATGCTGGAAAGGAGTAGACTGTGTTCTGTATCGCTGCAAGATAGTAGGAGGACCATGCCGGAAAGGAGTAGACTGTTCTGTATTGCTGCAAGATAGTAGGAGGACCGTGTTGGAAAGGAGTAGACTGTGTCCTCTTTATTGCTGCAAGATAGAGAAAGCGCAAGGAAAGGAGTAGACTGTGTTCTGTATCGCTGCAAGATAGTAGGAGGAGCGTGCTGGAAAGGAGTAGACTGTGTACTGTATCGCTGTAGGATAGTAGGAGGAGCGTACTGGAAAGGAGTAGACTGTGTTCTGTATTGCTGCAAGATAGTAGGAGGAACGTGCTGGAAAGGAGTAGACTGTGCTATGCATTGCTGTAAGTTAGTAGGAGGAGCATGCTTTAAAGGAGTAGACCTTGTTCTGTATCGCTGCAAGATAGTAGGAGGAGCGTGCTGGAAAGGAGTAGACTGTGTTCTGTATTGCTGCAAGATAGTAGGAGGAGCGCAAGTTGAAAGGAGGTAAAGACTGTGTACTGTGGCATTGCTGCAAGATAGCAGGAGGAGTGCTGAAAAGAAGGCAGACTTGCACTGCATCGCTAAAAGATAGCAGGAGGAGCGTGGCTGGAGAGGAGTAGACTGTTCCACATCGCTGCAAGATGGAGAGAGCGTATGGAAAGGAGTAGACGCAGGCATTGCTGCAAGATAGTAGGAGGAGTGTGCTGGAAAGGAGTAGACTGTGTTCTGTATCGCTGCAAGATAGTAGGAGGAGCGTGCTGGAAAGGAGTAGACTGTGTTCTGTATTGCTGCAAGATAGTAGGAGGAGCGTGCTGGAAAGGAGAAGACTGTGTTCTCTATTGCTGCAAGATAGCAGGAGAAGCGTCCTGGAAAGGAGTAGACTGTTCTGTATTACTGCAAGATAGTAGGAGGAGCGTGCTGGAAAGTAGTAGACCGTGTTTTGTATTGCTGCAAGATAGTAGGAGGAGCGTGCTGGAAAGGAGTAGACTGTGTTCTGTATTGCTGCAAGATAGTAGGGGGAGCGTGCTTGAAAGGAGTAGGGCTGTGTTCAGTATTGCTGCAAGATAGTAGGAGGACCATGCTGGAAAGGAGTAGACTGTCTTGTATTGCAAGATAGTATTAGGGAGCGTGCTGGAGGAGTAGACTGTGTTTGTATCGCGTGGGATAGTAGGAGGAGCGTGCTTGAAAGGAGTAGACTGTGCTATGCATTGCTGCAAGATATTAGGGAGGAGTGCGTGAAAGGAGTAGACTGGTGGGTCACTGCAAGATAGTAGGAGGAGCCTGCTGGAAAGGGTACCCTGTTCTGTATTGCTGCAAGTTAGTAGGAGGAGCGTGCTGGAAAGGAGTAGACTGTGTTCTGTTTGCAGCAAGAGAGCAGTAGGAGCGTGCTGGAAAGGAGTAGACTGTGTTCTGTATCACTGCAAGATAGTAGGAGGAGCATGCTGGAAAGGAGTAGACTGTGTTCTGTATTGCTGCAAGATAGCAGTAGGAGCGTGCTGGAATGGAGTAGACTGTCTTCTGTATCGCTGCAAGATAGTAGGAGGAGCGTGCTGGAAAGAAGTAGACTGTGTACTGTATCACTGCAAGATAGTAGGAGGACCGTTTTGGAAAGGAGTAGACTGTGTTCAGTATTGCTGCAAGATTGTTGGAGGAGCGGGCTGGAAAGGAGTAGAATGTGTCCTGTATTGCTGCAAGATAGCAGTAGGAGCGTGCTGGAAAGGAGTAGACTGTGTTCTGTATCGCTGCAGGATAGTAGGAGGACCTTGCAGGAAAGGGCTACACTGTTCTGTATTGCTGCAAGATAGTAGGAAAAGCGGGCTTGAAAGGAGTAGATCAGGTCCTGTATTGCTGCAAGATAGCAGCAGGAGCATGGGTGGAAAGGAGGACTGTGTTCTGTATCATGTATTGGTAGGAGGAGCGTGTTGGAATGGGAGTAATGTATTGTATCGCTGCAAGAGGTTTGAGGAGCGTGGTTGGAAAGGAGTAGACTGTGTCTGTATTGCTGCAAGATAGTAGGAGGAGCGCGTTGAATGGAGAAGACTGTACTGTATTGCTGCAAGATAGTAGGAGGAGCGGTTGGAAAGGAGTAGACTTCTGTACTGTATCGCTGCAAGATAGTAGAAGAGCGTGGTGGAAAGGAGTAGATCAATTTTGTATTACAAGGTAAGATTGCAGGAGGAGCGTGCTGGACAGGAGTAGACTGCGTACTGTATCACTGCAAGATAGTAGGAGGAGCGTACTGGAAAGGAGTAGACTGTGTTCTGTATAGCTGCAAGGTAGTAGGAGGAGCCTGCTGGAAAAGAGTAGACTGTTCTGTAATGCTGCAAGATAATAGGAGGAGCGTGCTGGAAAGGAGTAGACCGTGTTCTGTATCGCTGCAAGATAGTAGGAGGAGCCTGCTGGAAAAGAGTAGACTGTTCTGTAATGCTGCAAGATAGTAGGAGGTGCGTGCTGGAAAGGAGTAGACTGTGTTCTGTATTGCTGCAAGATAGTAGGAGGAGCGTGCTGGAAAGGAGTGGACTGTGTACTGTATCACTGCAAAATCGTAGGAGGGCTATGCTGGAAAGGAGTAGACTGTTCTGTATTGCTGCAAGATTGTAGGAGGAACGTGCTGGAAACGAGTAGACTAAGGTATGTATTGCTGCAAGATAGTAGGAGGAGCATGCTGGAAAGGAGTAGACCGTGTTCTGTATCACTGCAAGATAACAGGAGGAGCATGCTGGAAAGGAGTAGACTGTGTTCTGTATTGCTGCAAGACAGCAGTAGGAGCGTGCTGGAAAGGAGTAGACTGTGTTCCGTATCGCTGCAAGATAGTAGGAGGATCGTTTTGGAAAGGAGTAGACTGTGTTCAGTATTGCTGCAAGATTGTTGGAGGAGCGTGCTGGAAAGGAGTAGAATGTGTCCTGTATTGCTGCAAGATAGCAGTAGGAGCGTGCTGGAAAGGAGCAGACTGTGTTCTGTATCGCTGCAGGATAGTAGGAGGTCCATGCTGGAAAGGGGTACACTGTTCTGTATTGCTGCAAGATTGTAGGAAAAGCGTGCTGGAAAGGAGTAGACTGTGTCCTGTATTGCTGCAAGATAGCAGTAGGAGCATGGTGGAAAGGGGTAGACTGTGTTCTGTATCACTGCAAGGTAGTAGGAGGAGCGTACTGGAATGGAGTAGACTTTGTACTGTATCGCTGCAAGATAGTAGGAGGAGCGTGCTGGAAAGGAGTAGACTGTGTTCTGTATCGCTGCAAGATAGTAGGAGGAGCGTGCTGAAAGAGTAGACTGTGCTATGCATTGCTGCAAGATAATAGGAGGAGCGTACTGGAAAGGAGTAGACCGTACTGCACGCTGCAAGATAGCAGGAGGAGCGTGTTGAAAAGAGTAGACTGTTCTCATTGCTGCAGATAGTAGGAGGAGCGTATGAAAGGAGAAGATCGTAACCTGTATTGCTGCAAGATAGCAGTAGGAGCGTACAAGGAGAGACTGTGTTCTGCCCACGCTGCAAGATAGCAGGAGGAGCGCATGAAAGGAGTAGACTGTGCCCTGTATTGCTGCAAGATATAGAGGAGCGCTGTTGGAATGGAGAAGACTGTGTACTGTATTGCTGCAAGATAGTAGGAGGAGCGTACTGGAAAGGAGTAGACTCTGTACTGTATCGCTGTAAGATAGCAGGAGGAGCGTACTGGAAACTTGTAGACTGTTCTATATTACTGCTAGATAGTAGGAAGAGCATGCTGGAAAGGAGTAGACTATTCTGTGTTGCTGCAAGATAGTAGGAGGAGCGTGCTGGAAAGGAGTAGACTGTGTTCTGTATCGCTTCAAGATAGTAGGAGGAGCGTGCTGGAAAGGAGTAGACTGTGCTATGCATTGCTGCAAGATAGTAGGAGGAGCGTGCTGGAAAGGAGTAGACCGTGTTCTGTATTGCTGCAAGATAGTAGGAGGAGCCTGCTGGAAAAGAGTAGACTGTTCTGTAATGCTGCAAGATAGTAGGAGGAGCGTACTGGAAAGGAGTAGACTGTGTTCTGTATTGCTGCAAGATAGTAGGAGGAGCGTTCTGGAAAGGAGTAAACTGTGTACTGTATCACTGCAAGATAGTAGGAGGGCCATGCTGGAAAGGAGTAGACTGGTCTGTATTGCTGCAAGATTGTAGGAGGAGCGTGCTGGAAAGGAGTAGACTAAGGTATGTATTGCTGCAAGATAGAAGGAGGAGCATGCTGGAAAGGAGTAGACCGTGTTCTGTATCGCTGCAAGATAATAGAAGGAGCATGCTGGAAAGGAGTAGACTGTATTCTGTATTGCTGTAAGAGAGTAGGAGGAGCATGCTGGAAAGGAGTAGATTGTGTTCTATATTGTTGAAGATAGTAGGGAGGAGCGTCTGGAAAGGAGTAGACTGTACTGTATCGCAAGATAGCAGGAGGAGTGTTGGAAAGGAGTAGGATTGTTCTGTATGCTGCAAGATAGTAGAGGAGCGTGGTTGAAAGGAGTAGACTGTGTACTGTATCACTGCAAGATAGTAGAGGAGCTGCATGAAAGGAGAGATTGTGTTCTGTATTGCTGCAAGATAGTAGGGGAGCGATGGAAAGGAGGAGACTGTGTTAGTATAGAGGTTGCAATACTGTCTGTCAAAGTACACCTCTGTGCGCTCTTTGCTTATCATGATCCTGTCCAGAATATGACTCTGGCTCAGTTACTACTGTTTAAACAATTCCTCAAAGGCATTCTTCACACAAGGCCCCCAGTTAGGTAACCCGTTGCCCCCTGGGATATTAATCTTGTGCTAGACATGCTCACTCGTAAACCTTTTGCGCTTCTAGCCACATGTGATTTGAAACTTCTGACCTGGAATACGTCTTTCTAGTGGCCATCACTTCTGCTTGCAGGGTCTCTGCTTGGTCACAGACCCTCTGTATAGTGTCTTTCATACAGACAAGGTGGTCCTCCATACTTATCCTAAGTTTTTACTCAAAGTGGTTCAGATTTGCACCTCAAACAGCCTTTGGTTCTTACCACTTAATGTATTTCTCTAACTTCCAAAATGAAGGAGAACGCACCCTTCGTTCCCTGATCGTTAAGAGTGCTCTATGATTCTACATCGATAGAACCGGAGATATCCATCAGGACAAGCAGCTTTTTGTGTCCTTCAGCATGGCCTGGCTGGGTCAGCCAGTGTCCATCAAACGTATCTCTGCTTGATTAATGGCTTGTCTTCGCCATTGCTTCTCCATGGCGCAGGTCAAGTTGGAGGGCCAAGTGCATGGTCACGCTTCCAGAGCTGTCACTGCATCCTTGACGGAGATCCAGCAGCCTCATTTGGAGTACTGTGTGCAGTTCTGGCATCCATACTTCAGAAAGGACATCGGACTATTGAAGGGGGTACAGAGGGGAGCAACCAAGATGTTGAGTAGGATGAGGGAAAAGCCCTATGAGGAGAGGCTACAGGTGCTCAATATGTACTCTCTTGAGGACAGAAAGGACGGGGGATAGGATTGAGACATTTAAATACTTGAAGGGCATTAATAGGGTAAGTCACGAGGGTCTGTTTAAAATTAGAAAGGAAGGAATTACAAGAGAGTATAGTCTAAAGTTGGAGGAAGGAGGTTCAGAAGGGAGAGGAGGAGGCACTTTCTCACTGAGAGGGTGGTGACAGCATGGAATGCTCTGCCAGAGGAACTGGTTTCAAGGGCATCAGTTGGGGGATTTAAGGGGGGTGGGATAAACTTAAGGGCAAAATCAAAATGCGGAAGGGGAAAGAGTAAAATAAAAATTACGTACCTACCGTAATTATGATCTTTTTGTGTATCTTCACCATTCATCACAAATGGGTACTGGCCGGAGAGCAGGACCCCGCGGGAGCCTTTTTTTTTTTTTCTTTTAAAGGATAGGCAGAGCTGAGGCAGCCTCGGCACTGCCCTCGAGGCCGACGTACTACGTGGCGCTTGAGGATTAGCCATTAGGCTGTTCGACCGCCCCGCCTACCAGTTCTGAGTCGCCGGAGAGGTAAGAGGAAGGATGGAGGGTGGGACAAGAGAGTCCAAGGGACAGAAAGAAGAGAAAATTGAATTCAAAGGAGAAATAACGACTGAGAGGACAGCATAGAGGAAGGAAGACTAAGGGGATTGGGTAGGGGCCCCAATCTCTGGAAAGGAAGAAGGGAGGGAAGGGGAGAGAGAATTTAGAGAGGCGACTGTATAGGAACTACAAGGAGTAGCAAAGCTCATTTGCCAGAATTCAAGGCACAGAATAACTGGCAATACCCCAAAAGCAAGTTGGCTATTCTGGAGAAGGACAGGGTACAGGGACACAGTACTCTCTCTCTCTCTCAAAGATATTTGGTGAAAAAGGGAAGTTCTTCTTTGTTTTTTTAAGAGATGGATAACAGAAGGAGGGCAACCACCAGCTCTCACACCGTAGGAGTGAAGATATGTAGTAGAGAGGGAATGCCACTCGAACTGTACCCCTTAGGAGAAAAATACCCCCTGTGTGTCCCAACTTTATCCAGCTCAAAGAGGGTAGGCACAAAGGAGGAGGATCCAGAGACTGGAGCCCCAGGGGGATGGCGGGTGGGATTGTGACGAATGGTGAAGATACACAGAAAGATCATAATTATGGTAGTGCGTAATTTTCATATCTTATCTGTGTCAGTCTTCACCATTCATCACAGATGGGTGAGTACCAAGCCCCCGAACGGGAGTTGATTCATTGCACCCTTAGGGACAGAGTCCCTTAGCCCTCAGTGGGTGACACACTAGGGGATCCTTCTGGGCCTGAAGAGGCCCGAGAGTGGGGAGAGCGAGACGGGTCCCCTGGAGGAGGAAGGAAGTGCCCGACAAATGTCGCCTCGCCTCATGGAAAAGAGATAGGTTCCCTGGTGAGTGGAGCAAATCACCCCACGCGGCCAAGGGTGACAACCGGAAAGGCGAAGCCATGTCAATCTCCTGGTGCAGATCGCTGTCCCTATGACCCTGGTAGCTACCTCATTGGCGTCGTAAGATGCCCTTGCTTGGTGCCTTGCTAGCTCCAGGCCACGTGCAGAGAGTGCGATGGCTTGCCTGGTTTGCTCCGAGTCAGGCAAAGCAGCTAGGATCTGACCCAGCGCTGACCACAAGAACCTGTTGTAGGCTGCATAGTGGGCCTGATGAGCAGAGATGGAGAGAAGCAACCGTGCCAAGTAGAAAGTCCTCCTCCCCCAGAAATCAAAATCCAAAGAGTCCTGATCTGGGGGCCGGTCATGGTGGAGGGCGCAAAGCCCATCAGGGGTGTCCAGGTGCGTCAATCCGGACTGCGGATGAGGCATAGAACCTGGAGACTCCGGGGGAGCGCAATACCTCTGGCTGAGGTCCCTAGGGGCAGGAACACCGGAGAAGGGCCTCTGCTAGAAACGCATGGACGCCTCCTGAAAGGGAACAGGCCAGGGCGGCACCACAAGGGTGGCCGCACCGAAATCGCCTAGAAAGGCGTGCGCCACATGCTCAGGATTGCTGACGGACAGGGGAGAAAGGTGAAGGTCCTCCATCATCCTCACGAGGAAGCGCTGATACTCGGAGAGATCAGCGGCAGGAGAGATATGGACAGATGGTTCCTCTACCCCAGAAGAGGGGGATGAGGAGCTGGAGGTCACCATGCGTTCTGAGGGTGGTTACACGGGGGGAGGTTGAAAAACCTGGCTGTCCATGGCCCTAACGTAGGCAGGGAACCGAGCAGCCACCACTCTGAACTGCTGCCAGGTGAGAAGGCCGCTAGGACCAAGAATGCCTGGGAGCACTAGAGAATGCGGCAGAGGGATAGGGGCAGAGCCGAGAGAAGAAGTCAGCTGACCTCTGCCAGGGCTAGAGGCGGACCATGGACACCCGAGGAGGTGTCCCGGAAGACTCGCAGGCCGACAGCTAGCTGTACAACCACGTTGGTACTGCCTAGGCTGCGCCCAGAAGAATCCCCAGTGAGGCAACCGGGGCCATATAGATCCAGAAGGACGGTCCCCTCCCAAAGAATGGGACCCCTCAAGGAACCGGAAGGGAAGGGCTGAAGTCCGCACGGCTTTGTCCAGGCCGGGTGGACCCCAGAGAAAGGCCTACACGCCGACCCCACACCCTCGACCCCTCAGAGTCTGAGAGGGTCCTGGTCCCCGAGAGGGCCAACCTAGGAAGCTGGCAGATCTGGGCTGCCCCGCAAGGAGACCCAGGAGCAGCACCTCCCTCCGTGAGACTTCCCCGATGGGCCCCAAAGTTGGGCGATCGAGACACACCAAGGCCAGGTTGCATGGCAATGGTGGCACGCACCATAGCCTGCTGGTCAGTTCCACTGACCCCAACCTCAGGAGAACCTGCGCTCTTAGAAGGGGGCTGGCTGTGATTAGGTCGTCGAGACCACCGGCTTGCCCTCCTCTGCAGACAACCCCAAAGGGTGTGACTGCCCGTCCGATTCTGAGCCCGACTCCGAAGAGGTAGTCTGAGGCCCTAAGCCAAACGGTAGGAGGGCGAGGAAAGGTGACCTTACCAAGAAGCCCAGTAGCCAAAGCAGTGGCCAAGACGGCACCCGTGCCCTCCACAGCCCTGCAAGCGGGGCTAACAGAAGGCGGCAGGGCAGCTCGGGCCAAAGGTCCAGAGCCAGGGCCAGCCACGGCGCCATCAAGTCCACTGGCACCGGGGGCGATACCAGGAGCAGAGACGGCACCGACGACACCGCCAGGCCCCTCAGCGCCGCGAACGGCACCGAGGTACGAAGCAGTGCCGACGGCTCCAAAAGCGGACTCGGCACTGAACAGAGCGCCGCTAGGCTCCGCGGCACCGAGAGCACCAACGGCGCCGACAGACGACTCCGAAGGCCCCATGGCGAAAGGCGATGCCGAATCCAGGGTCACAGCGGCCACGAGCAGCGCCGGCACTGCAACCGGCGCCGACAAAGCCCACAGTGCCGAGGACGAGTCGGCACCATTGTCTGCACCGACAGGGCCCGCACGGTACGGGAACAGCGAAGCGGCGTTGACCGGGACTTCCGGACAGCCGGGGGCGACACCGGGAGCCTTCGCCAAGGGGCGATTGCCATAATGGCGCCCCGCCTGGCTCCCGGAGAAGGCGGGACGGGCCTCCTGCGCCGCAGGAGGAGCCTTGGCCAAGGCTAGGCTACAAGAAGCTGAGGCTCCCTCCTCCTCGGTCCGTTTAGAACCGGGAGGGGACCCGGAGGAAAAGCCGAGAGAGCGCAGCTTGGCCCGAGTGTGAACCCTACCCCCGAAAGTCAGCGGAGCTCGCCCTACTTTAAACACGCACTGTTCAAGGACGCGGCGGTCCATGGAGAAGCAGGCGTTGCACGAATCCATGTCATGAAGCGGGCCAAGACACGCGAGACACCAGTCATGCTGGTCGGTAACGGAGTACTTGCGGCCGCACGGCACCGACGCATAGGGGGCCACCCCTCCTTAGGTTTCTTGCCCTCCGACCGCGACATGACCTATGGAAAAAAACACCAAAAATAGACTTGACGTCGCTATACTTCAAAATAAATGGAAAGATCTTACCGGCGACGTTGAGTGGAGGTAGAACCCAGAACTAGCAGGACCGACAGACTGTCGAACGCACAATGCGAAAGGCTAAGGCCTAAAACTATCAAAACTTCTTCAGTTGGCTTCCCATGAGGCGACCTGGACGGCAGGAGACGAAGAACTGGTAGGCAGGCGGAGTCGACACAGCCTAACGGCTAATCCTCGAGCGCCACGTAGTACGTCGGCCTCCAGGGCGGCGCCGAGGCTGCATCGGCTCCGCCTATCCTTTTAAAGAAAAGAAAAAAAAAAAGGCTCCCACGGGGTCCTGATCTCCGGCCTGTACCCATCTGTGATGAATGGTGAAGATTGACACAGATAAAATCAGTGGGATCAGTTGGGGGGTGACAGTAGGGGCACCATCAGTGCACAGCACTGAGAGCTGCACACTCGAGCAGACTTGATAGGCTGTTAGGCCTTTATCTGCTGGCTTCATTGTGTGTTCGTATGACATTTGCACAGTGGCTACTTGGAACTCAGTGCACACTTTTGTGAAGCACTACATTCTGGATGTCTATGCCAGACACCATGCTTCCTTTGGCAGGACAGTCCTTAATGGACTTCTGTCCTGAGTGAGCTCCCTCTCCTACCACTCTGCTCGGGTGATTGGTTTTAGCTTGGTACTCTGACCCAGAAGTTTGAATAAATGGTGAAGAGTTTAAGTCCAGGAAGATAATGAAAATTATGTACTCACCATAATTCTTGATCTTCTTGGACAAGTCTTCACCATTTATTCATACGCCCACCCACCATCCCCGAGCTCACTTAGTCTGTTCCTGGTCTTCACTCCCTCATTTGGATTGGGCTGTGAAGACATTGTTTAGAATGATCGCTCAACAGGTCAGTCGGGCTGTCTTAAGCCCTTATTAGGTTAGGTGTTTCTTAGGTTGTTTTACGCTGCACCTTCTCGTAAAAAAAAGGTACTGACCAGTTGGAGGGTCAATGCCAAGGTAGCCTACACAGGCACAGGACAGTCTCATGGTGCCATGCATGTGCGGTCCTACTTCGATGCCGACCCTCCTGAAGATTTTCGGCACCTGCAGGGTCCCAGTGCCTCCGCCTTGTAACCCAGAAGTATGAATAAATGGTGAAGACTTGTCCAAGAAGGTCAAGAATTATGGTATGTAATTTTCATTTTCTTCCTAAAGTTGGTGTCTGAGTTTACTGTAAATTAATCCATCTAGCTGCCCGTTTATTTCCCAGAACATGCCAGTCCAGGGGAAGCATTGCTCCATACTTTGGATGTGCATAGAATTTTGAGGTACTGTACACACCAGATAAAGGACTATAGGAAGCCCTCCCAATTATTTGTTTCCTTCTCCCCTGGGAAACAGGGCATTTTGGTTTCCAAACAGTGTATATCCAAATAGTTAGCCAATTGTATTGTTTTAGTGTTTATCCAAATGGTTAGTCAGTTGTATTGTTTTTTTGTTACAGCAAGTACGGCAAGGAACATTCTGATGTGGTTCATGGCCATTCAGCCAGGGCCAAGGCCACTTCCGTGGCATGTTTCAGAAATGTTTCCACTGCAGAGATTTGTGCAGCAGCTACTTAGAGCACTGTCCATACGTTTACTAAACACTACAGTATAGACATCACCTCTAGGCACAGAGCCAACTTCAGTCTGGCGATTCTGCAAGGCCTCTTTCTTAGGGACCTTACGACCAACCACACCCTGATTGACAGTTGTTGCTGGAACTGTTTGGGACCTTCTATCATTGTGGCCTGCTGCAAGAGATAACCCTCGAACTCAAATAGTACAGTTATGTAATAACTACCATAACAGTAGATCTTTGAGAGGATCTCTTGCAGCAGACCATGCTTTCCCTCCCTCCTTCCCACTCTATTCTTCTCTTGTGGCCCTCGGGCCTTCTCCATAGCATTCCCTTTCCAGACCAGAGAATCTTCCTCCTTGGTTCCCCCAGGTGGGCTCTTACTTTTCTCCGCAGTCTCCAGTGGGAGAACTGAGGAGGCTATGGGGGACCTGCATTATTATAGGATAGGCCGACATCAGAGGTGTCATCAGTGGTGGCGGCCCTCTGGTAGACTAACTAGAAAGTTTCCATGTTGTCCTAGTGCCTGGCGGCTAAGTCCTACCGTGTGGCCTGCTGCAAAAGATCCTCTCAAGATCTGCTGTTACCCTAAGTTCTTACATAACTGTACTTTTCTTAAAGGAATTAACAGGGTAAACGGGGGGAAATTATTTTCCCTGAATACCAACTCGTGGTCACGAGTGGAAATTAATGGGAGGGAGGTTCAGGAGGAACGTGAGAAGTACTGCTTTACAGAAACGGTGGTGGAACCTTGGAAGACTCTGCCAGATGAGGTGGTGGGTGTGAACACAGTCGGGGATTCAAGCAGGCATGGGATTGAATGAAGGGAATCATGGTCACCCAGGGTGACAAGACCAGGGAGGAGAATGGGGACAGGATGAGGAGGGCTAGTACTCTGGAGGAACAATGGATTCCAGGGAAGGTTCCAGGGATTATAGGGAATAAGGCAGACTGGATGGACCTCTGATCTTTTTCTGCCGTCATGATCTATGTTTCATTTCAGATGCAAGTTCATGAGTGAAGATGGTACAAACCTTAACAAGGCCTGAACTAATATCTGCTTACCAAAAGAAACAGGGCATGTGGGGTAGTTCATTTGGTGGGAAATCTATCTTGTAATTTAATACATGTTTACACAGCATATCTGCTTATGAAGCAGAGGGGGGACTTGATGCATCTGAAGTACCTTCTGACCTTAGATTACTACCTATCATAAGAGTCTGCATGTTTTTGTTTTATTTCAGGCAATTAAGAAGATTGGGTTGTCACACTGGGCCACCAGTTTAAGTCTGTCTCCCAATGGAAGCCTCATTGCAGTTGGCTCTAATGGTATGTACTAATTTACAGAACTTAGAGGAACATGCATGTAAAATGCCCTACTTGTAAGTGTGGGTCTGCTGCGAATAGGAGACAGGGGAAAAAAGCATTTCACTAACTTTGTAGCTTTTTTCTTTATGTTTTATCCTCCTCTCCAACCAGCTCTTGGCCTCCTCTCAGAACCCTGCATGGCCCCAGCCCTGTCACGCCGCCTTTTCCAGGGACTGTCTTCCAACCTCACCACTCGTGGTATCTCTTCCCCACAATGGATGTCGCCTGGCATAGCGTAGTCCCCCAGGAATAGGCAGGTTGAGTAGTCAGGAGAGAGTCCAGGTCAGCTGGGCAAGGCCTGGGTCACTACAGGGATGTCATGCTGCAGCAGTGGGAGCTTTTCCTTTTGTTCTGTTCTTTGCCACCCACTACGGATGCCAGCAGAGAGCAGACATGCAATGTTGTGCATTCGCCTTCTCCATCCTGTCGGCATCCCACCTCTGCTAGATGTCCTTCACTGCTCCACTCCTGGTAGCCCAGATGACAGCCACACAGCAGAGGATACACCCCCTCCTTCCCTGAGGAGAAGAGCATCCAGTGGGACTCTCATTTCTCCTCTCCCTCCCCTCTGACGACCCAGGCTCTTTCTCGGGCCCTGGTTACCAGTGTCACAAGATGCAGCACAACCACTATGCCATGCCAGTGGGCCAACTTCTAACTGTGTAGCTTTTCAAATGTACATTTATTTGATTGAGCCTGCCATCCTCCTGCCCATACCTTTTGCAGTGAGTGGTGCTGTGAACGCATCCCAACCCCCCTGTGACTGAAATTAGCCACAACCTACTGGTGCAGAAGACGCAGTTGAGAGTACTCTGTGTAGGAGCTTTTCAGAGATCTGTGTCATGGTCCGTTGTACTCACGCAGCTCAGTACATGTCATGGGATTTTAGCAGTGAGAGTTTATTAGTGGTGTCATGCAAATTGCACGATCTTCCAGGAATCCATCTTCACCATTGAGTCCCACCAGTGGGGTCTGAACCGGAGGCGTTAGGACACCAGGGGAGCCAGACCTTTTCAGAGGGCTGACACCTCGGTAAGCTGCGCACATGTATGGCTCTGTGAGACTGAGCTCCACGGCATGAGCTTACCTTAGCACCAGCCTCATCCACCTCATTTCCTTTATTCCCACCTTCGAGTGCACATCAGTGACAATATCACTCATCCGCTGGAAGTCAGAGCTTCACGTCTGTGCGACAACAGTGTTCAGTTCTTCTCAGCTGTGTTTAAAGCTAGAGGTTGTTATTTTTGTGTCAGTTTAGAGTATTATCACATTTTATTCTGTCAGTTTCTCTCAGTCCTGCCAAGCGTCAGTGGTCAAAGGCCATAGAGGACTGTAGGGAGCCTGTAGAGGGAAGCTGCTGCAGCAGCAGGGCTGTGTCCAGTCCACTTTCTCCATCGTGGAAGAGTTCTGACTACGGGCTGTCCAGTGCCCAGGAGGGAGGACAGTCCTCACAGAAACACTTAAAGCAGGGGGACGGTTCTTGGTCGGGGTCCCAGCACCACTCTGCCTCAACTTCTTCCTCTTCCTGCTAGACGGGGAAGAAATGGCACCAGTCAGGTCGCCTCTGCAGGTCTGCCATAAGATCTCCAGTCCCTAGGGGCTGAGACACTCACCTTTGATGTCATTGAGGGACTCTGGTTCCAGGAGGTTGGAGTCTCTAGCCTGGAGTCCTTTTCTGTCTGTAAGTGGGGACTTGAGTGGGCAGTTCAATCATTGAGAAGCTCTTGTGGAGCAGTGGATGCAGCATTGGGCTCGTATGCCTCCAGCAGTAGATCTGGTCCTGGCCCCTTTGGGGTTGGTGGAACTGAAGTCGTAGGTGGGGCCATTGGGCCAGGAAGAACATTTTGGCTCCAGCAACAAATTTAGCGTCCTCACCACTAACTGTCCCACTAGCGTCTCCTTTCCCATGCAGGGATGCAGCTGGCCGCAGTGCTGTGGTCAGTCACCCCAGTGGGGACTTGGTCATTAACGCCTGTTCTGGTGCCGGCACTGTCCTCCGTGCCAGGGTTCTCGTAGCTGAATTTGGTTCTGGTTCCAGCACTGCCTTTGACACCAGCCTGGCCCTTTGCTGCTGGTGTCTCCAGTGTTGCCTTGTTCTGAATTAGGGGCCTGCAACCCACACCCCCACGACTCCCTTACAAGGTGGGTATTCATGGGGATGACTGACCTCAACCTCATAATTTCTGAATGTGGCGAGAATCACTTTCTTTAGTCTAGACATTTTAGACCTGGTCCCTATATTGTGCTTCAGGAGGATCTTACTTTCAGGCTTTGCTCAGAAACATGCAGTCTGCATTTAAATTCGAGACCTACAGCCATTTACTGGGTGAGCGTCTTCATCCGCAGTAGTTGTGGCCTACCTGGATTTCAGTAATGCCTTCAACACTGTCCACATAGGAGGCTTGTAAACACGCTTGAGCAGCCTGGGAGGGTCCCAAGGAAGTAAACTGGTTCAGAAACTGGTTAAGTGATAAAATACAGAGGGTGGTGGTAAACTGAGTTCATTCTGAGGAGAGAGGGTGACCAGCAGGGTGCCACAAGAATCGGATCTTCCTGGACATAAAGTCTCCACCACTCATTCACACTGATGGGAGTATGCCTGAGGTGCTAGGACCCAGTGAGAGCAAACAATTTCAGGAGGGATGGCGCTTGAAATGGGGCGCAAGGAAGCAGCACTGGGAGCCAGGCATTCGGTATAGACTATCTAGGCATCGACCTTCCAACTGCCTCAGTTCCTTTCTTCCTGCGTTGAGTGCACTTCAGTGATGATGTTGCTCGCCGCATCGAGTCAAACTTAAAACTAGCAGCTTAGTTTTCAGTTTTATTTTGTATTTTATCAATGATAAGTACTGATTATATTTTAATAAATTCTTACCTGTACAAGAGAGAAGTCTTTAGCCCTCCATTGACGGATGGGGCAGGTGACGGTAGGAGACTTTGTATAAAAGATGTTCAGTCATCCAGGCGGGTCTGGTCTGCCACCTTCCCGTAGAGGGTCTGACAGCGGATGATCCAGTGCTCGGAGATAGGCAATCTGTCCGAAAGCATAAAAGAAATGGTCCATTCTCGGCACCATTAGGTCTCGAGTTCTTCTACAGCCCCACAGGTGAAGAAGAAACTGCATCACTAGGGTGACCCTCTGTAAGATGCGTCTCTTGTCATAGATGATCGGTTCGTGGGGTCAGCAGCCAGTCTCCGCCTCTTTCGAGTCATCGTTTCTGTCTCTGGTAGCCAGCCTCTTTGACACTGGAGCTTCTCTCTGCCTACTGGAGGGGCTTCCAATGAGCAGTTTCACCATTGGGCCGCTTTTATGGAGCAGTGGGTTCGGAGGTTGTCCTGACTGCCCGGACCGGCCAGTCCATCTCCGGGGCCTTCAGGCCTGTTTCGGAACAGCAGGCAGGGCAGTTAGGACTTCCTAGTCACACGGCGCCTTCTTCAGTGTGGTCGACTCTGCGTTGCAGGGGTCCACACCAATGCCTTTATCTCCTGCCATTTTCATCCTTAACTTCAAATCGCAGTTCTCAGACTTCTATGACTGAGGCCGATCATGCTGGCTTCTCCAGTGCCGAGGTCCCTTTGCAGAGCCGCGGGTGATGTTGGCACAGTCTGTGGTGTCATGCTCCCTGTCGGCTCCAGGCATGATGCCGTTATCTATGTCGGCGCCCTCTCTTTGGCGGCGCCGGGGATTTGTATGGTGCCGTCTAGTTTCCAGAGGTTTTTGACTCTGATTTTTTCTCCTTCTCTTCTTCCTGTTGGTTTTCATCCCGTTCGTGTCTATGCAGTCCCCCGGACTGTCAGGAGATGATTTTGAGCCTGATCCAGATCTTCGGCTGGGTGATGATGTTGATGCTGATTCTGCCCTGGGGGCAGGAATCAATCCTCTTGCAGAGCCTATTGTTGAGGACCTTTCCTTTAAGTCTCTGCTCAAGAATTTAAATTCTACTCTTCCTCTCCAGTCCACGGAAATAGATCCTGGGAAGCTTCTGCGTCTACAATATCTACATGTTCCGGAAAACATGATGCAACACGGGGTCTGCAAGAGGTAGCAGACAATCTTCCCTTGTCAATCTTCACCATTCATTACTTCCTGGGTATGGCCGGACGCTCCGCCCAGGAACTTTTTTTAAAAGCTAGCTCTAAGGCGCCGCTGAGACCGACGACTATATTACAGTGGCGAGGGGCGGTCAGTAGCTACCGATTCCTCCTCCAACTCAGTTCTGTTTCTCCCACCGCCGAGGCAGCACCTGCTTTCGCGAAGTAGTGTTCCGTAGTGCGCAATACCTAGGCCGACTCCTCTTCGTTCTTTCGACGCCATACCACGGTAAGACTGTTCTTTTTCTATCTGTACCGTCCAGGTGTTTTCCTACTGTGTTTTACCTTAATTGTTCGCTGCTATGTCGGTTCTGGAGCGAAGCGTTTTCTAAAACGGGCGCGCCCGTCGTCGGTGCTCTGTGGCCGGCATTTCTCCGCTCGGACCGGCATGGCGTGTGTCTTCGATGCCTGGGACCCAACCATGATATGGATTCGTGCGATGCCTGCTTCTCCATGGACCGTCGCGTCCTCGGAAGTCCAGCGTTCAAGCCGGCAAGGCCCCACGACTTCGAGGACGGCGTGGTTCACGGGACTCCCAGAGTGAGTCTAGGCCCTTCCCGGGTCCCTCCCGGGCTCTCACGGTCCACGGAGGAGGGGCTTCCTCATCTTATCTTGCCGAAGGAGGCCCTTCCATGGTGTCGGGCGTTGCGGTCCCTTCCGGGGCGCGGCGTCGGCACCGCCGGCAGTCACCTCCTCAGAGGTGCAGGCTCCCCAGTGTCGAGGCCCATGATTTCTGGGCGGACACGGCAGACCCTCGCGCCGCCTTTCAGCGCCGTTTGGATCAGCGCCGTTCACGGTGCCGGTGATCAGCGGCGCCCGTTAACCCGTTCAGATCCCAGTGCGGTGATCGGTGTGGTGCCGTTCGCAGCGCCGCTTTGGATACCGGTGCCATTGTAGCGCGCTTTGGCCCCGGCACCGTGGGCCTGGTTTCTCCCTCTCGCGGTGCCGGCTCGGTTTCCGGCGCGAGCGGTGCTGCTACCGGCTGGTGCCGCGGAGCTGGGACCGGCCTGGCTGTTGCCGATGTTCGGGGCATGCGGCGCCGCCTCGGGTACCGGTGCCATCCGCGGCGCTGTTGCCTCGGGGACCCCTGGGATAGCCAGTGTTGAGGTCCTGCTGGTCTCGTCCTCCTCGGAGGCCGATGGCTCAGACGTGGACCCATCCTGGCACCCCCACTCTTCGGGGTCTGGGTCCCCTGTGGCACGAGGTACCAGGCGGTGCAGCGGGCCCCTCCCTCTGTCCCCCCTTCTGTCCTCTCCTGAGAGCTCCCCGGCTGGGGGTGGCCTTGAGTCCCAGGAGGGAGACGTGGGGGTGACTAAGGGGAAGGCTCCCCTCCCGGGGGACCGGTGACAGCAACCCTCCGGGGTGCTGTTGCTCCTCGGGGGTGGAGCAGCTGCGGTCGGGGAGGAGGGCTCTCAGAGTCCGAGGGTTGAGGGCAGGGGACAGGCCTCGGTCTTCTTTGGCCACCTCGGGGTGGCCAGGAGCCGTGGCCTGAACCCCGCCTTCCTCCGGGCTCTAGGGTGTCCTCGTGGCGTTGTTGTGGGCTGCCCTCCTGGATCCATGCAGTCCCGACTTGTCGCAGGGAGATTCTCCCCTGGGCTCTTCAGGCTCCGCTTCCTCAGGGTTCCGTCTTGCGGTCCTGGTTTGTTGTCCGGGACCCGCCAGCTCGGGCTCCGTTCCCCGGATTCCAGGCCCTGGCAGAGATCAGTTGCCTCCTCGCAGGTGCCCCTCTCCCATCTCTTGCCTCCACCACCCCGCTCCCGGGCCATGTCGGTCCCTCGGGACCGCTATCCTTGGGAGCAGTTCAGAGGTTCTGCAGCGGCCTTCCCTTCATACGTTAGATGTATGCATGAGCGGGTCTTTCGACTCTCCCCACCGCCGCAGGAGTCCTCTGAGCATTCCAGCTCCCCATCATCCTCGTCTCCCTCCTCTGAGGGGGAGGAACCCCCTGCTCATCTCTCCTCCGATGCTGATTTCACTGAATATCAGCGATTCCTTTCGAGGATGGTGAGGGACCTTCGGATCTCCTACATTCGTAGAGACAATACCGAACGGGAGACGCGTGAATTCCTTGGGGAATTCAGTGCCCAACACTTGGTGGTACCTTCCTGGCCTATCCCCTTCCAGGAGGCGTCTATCCGATCCTGGCAGTCGCCAGCCGCTTCTTCTCCAGCCCCGGCTGACTGTCAGCGTAGGTATTGTGCCCCCTCGGAGTCTGTAGTTACTCTTCCCAACCCCCCTTCTGGCTTGGTCTACCTTGACACTCCTCCAGGCGCCACTGCCTGGCGCACGACGCCCACGGACCCGGACTCCTTCAGTTCGACCGTTAGCGAAGAGTGTTCTCTTCTTCTCTGTATGCTGCTCAGATAGCATCACATCAGGCTCACCACGCTGCCTACAATCGGCACCTGTGGTCGATGCTTTCTCAACTCCTAGCGTCGATGCCTGATACGGAGCAAACCAGACAAGCTGTTGCCCTCTCCGCTATAGGCCTGGAGCTGGCAAGACACCAGGCAAGGGCATCTTATGACGCCAATGAGGTGGCTTCCAGGCTTGCGGGGACAGCGATCTGCATTAGGCGGACGGAATGGCTTCGTCTTTCAAGGTTGTCACCCCTGGCTTGGCGTAGGGTGATGCGCTCCGCCTTCCGGGGGACCCATCTCTTTTCCTCTAGAGCTAGGAGACTTTCGCAGGGGCTTTCTCCGTCTCCTCGTCCTCGGGAGGCACCTCCTAGCTCTTCTCCCACTTAGGCTTCTGTGAATTAGCCGGGTCTTCCCTTCTGTTTCTCACTAACAGGAGGCTGAGGGTCTTGTTCCTCAGGGTCTTTCGTCTTCCCCTCCTGGGGAAGAGGAGCTTGGTATCACCAGGAGTAATGAATGGTGAAGATTGACAAGGAAGATATGAAAATTACGTACTCTACCGTAATTCTTGATCTTCTCTTGTATCTTCACCATTCATTACTGACCCTCCCACCTTCCCTCAGTGGCCTCCTTCTGTGGCGTCTCCCCTCCCGTCTCGCTCCTCCTCTTGCTGAACCTAAAAATATATAAAAAAAAAAAAATTTAAAAAAAAAGGGACATCTCTCTATCCTTGCCTTTTCCTTAAAAGTTTCCAGGAAAATTATTTACTCTAAGATCGTGGAGCTTTTGTTGCAGGAGTGCTGGGTCGTGAGTGAGCTACACGACTATCACGCCATGTTCTCAGGCGAGGCACTCCTAGGGACCTTGCCTGACTCTGTCTGTGCAGTTTGGTCCCACAATATTCTGCTAATCAATTACAAGCCCTAGAATCAACCCCTTTCTTTTTTTTGCAGAGCAGGAGGAGCAGATGAGGTTATTTCTTTCTTTCTTAAAACTGAGGAACTCTCTCCGACTGGTTGAAGGCAGCCCCTGGCTTCTCAGGTCATGTTTTTCCTTGTAAGCCTGTGAGTCATACTTGTCTTGAACCCCCTTTTCAAGGGTCCTTCTGAGGACAGTGTTGCAGGAAAAGCAGTGCCAACCATGACCGGTTCTTGCCAGTTTCAAGTCTCTCCTGCCTTGCCATAGCAAGTCCGATTGAGTTCCGTTATATTTCTTACAAACTGCCTTGAAAGGCTAAACTTTCTTTCTATACCCTTGAGCAGCTCTTACATGCTGCCTGGGAATCAACCTTTCCTAGCGGGTGTCCTTCCAGAAGCAAGGCCTGCTCTCAGGCCAGGAGCCCGCAGCTAGGATCAAGGACCATGGCATGTTGAGGTCAAAGACTATGCCCTCCTTAGTCTGTCTAGCGGGTTCGGTGAACCTTCTCTTCAGCACTACCAGTGGGGATTCTTGCCCCCTTATTAAATTGAGTCTTAAGCCTCTCAGCTAACTATGCTCGCTGGGCATTCTGGTCTCCTCAACATCCCATCTTTCTTCTTCTTCTCTTCTTCATTCTTTCTCCTTCCCTTTCTCTCTCATCTGTTCCTCCTAGAGTCGCCCGGTAAGGAGGCCCTCCGATCCCTAGGGCAGGAATACTCTCTCCTCTGTCTATTCTCCATCGGCTTATTCCTTTTCAGTTTATTTTCCTTACTTTGCTATCCCTTGGCTATCTTGCCTCGCTTTCTTTTTCCACAATATAATTCTTGCCTCCAGCTCACAGAACTGAGTTGGAGGAGGAGTCGAAGCAGCCATCTGCCGCCCGCATGACGGCCACGCCAGTCTCGAGGGCGCCTGCTAGAGCTAGCTTTAAAAAAAAAAGCTTCGCGGATGGTGCGCCCGCCTTACACCCAGGAAGTAATGAATGGTGAAGATACAAGAGAAGATCAAGAATTACGTAGGTACGTAATTTTCATTTCGCTGCTGCAAGGAAACTGGCTACCCATGCGACTCCATCCATGAGGTGGTGCAGGTTTTGTTTATGGGTTCAAGCATGCGTTTTTGCCTTGGATTGTCCAGAGAAGTTGGTCTTGGACTACCTACTGGCCCTCTTCCAGACAGGCTTGACTTACTCCTCAATTAAGGTACACCTCTGTGCCATCTCAGCCTATCATGTTCCTATAGGCCAATGCACTGTAGCTCAGGTGGACACAACACGAGCCTTCCTGAGGGGCGTCCTCCACCTTAGGCCCCCGATTAAGGATCCAATTCCACCATGGGATCTACCCTTTGTCCTGGAGCAGCTTACGCTGCCACCCTTTGAACCAGCCACGGACTGCGAGCTACGTCTTCTTACTTGGAAGACATTGTTTTTAGTTGCCGTCACCTCGGCCAGAAGAATTTCTGAACTCTGTGCATTTATGTGCAAAGAGGGTATCCCTACGGACTAATCCTAAATTTCTGTCTAAGGTGGTCTCAGCTCTCACCCTTAATCAGGATATCGACTTACCAGTGTATTTCCCTAAGTACTGTAATCAAGGAGAAGCCTTCCTGCACGCTTTAGATGTGCATAGGCGTCTCAGATACTACCTGACCAGGACCAAACACCACCGAAAGTAGGATCAGCTTTTTGTCTCCTTTGCCCATAGGATGATGGGAGCTCCTGTTTCAAAACAGTTGCTGTCCAGGTGGCTCATTCAGTGTATTACGTTCTGCTACCAGAAGCGCAACAAACCCTTACCGGGCACGGTGAAGGGTCATTCCACCAGAGGGGTGGCTACCTCCTTTGCAGCTTTAAAGAACGTGTCCACCTCGGCTGTTTGTGCTGCAGCTACTTGGAGCTCCGGACACACTTTCATCAGGCAGTATATCCTGGACATTGCATTGAGGCGAAAGCAGTTTTGGTCTAGCAGTCCTTGAGGGACTTCTGTCCTAGACTTGATTCGTTCAAGGATTCTACCTTCCCTCCTCCCAAAGGTGTGGGATTTCCAGGATTGCAGGAATCGGTCCTAATGGTGTAACCTGCTGCAAGAGCTGTTTCTCGAGTAAGATAGTACAATTACCTAAGAACTTACCGTAACAGTAGATCTTAGAGAACAGCTCTTGCAGCAGGTACTTTCCCTCCCACCATCCCCACTGGAGGTAGATTCTAGTTTCAACATCCTTCTCCTAGGATAAGGCGTTCACAGCCTCTTTTTGATTGCCATTTGATGGTGGATCCTCAGTCTCCTCTTCTGATGTTATCCAGCGGCCGGTAGTCTCTGGCGGGAGAACTGGGGATTCTGGGGTCCATCTCCTTATGTAGTACGCCTGACGTCGGGGGCGGGACCAACGTCGGAGGCAGTCCCCGCTGAATACTGCTAGCTAAAAAATTTCCGTGGGGTCCTGGCGCCTACCGGCTTCACTCCTAATGATGTAACTGGCTGCAAGAGCTGTTCTTGAAGATCTACTTTTACGGTAAGTTCTTACGTAACTGTATTTCCTCCGCTTCTGAGCAGAAGGAACCCTATACAAGTTCCGAGCCATGCCATTTGGCCTGTCATCAGCCCCACAGGTCTTCACCAAATGTATTGCAGTGGTGGCAGCCCTCCTCAGGCATCGAGGGGTCAGAGTCTACCCCTACCTCGATGATTGGCTCTTAGCGGGTTCCACCCAGCAAGAGATGGAGAGGTCCAGGGATCTGGTCCTCCAGACCTGCACTCAGCTTGGCCTCCTGATCAATGAGGCCAAGTCGGAGCTTGCACCTTTGCAGGTGATGTACTTCAATGGGGCAATGCTAGACTCCTGCCGAGCCAGAGCCCAGCTCCTAACAGACAGGGCAGAGGTTCCCTCCTCTTTTGCCCAGTCATTTCTGGTTGGGCACTTGCGCCCTGCCCGGGACTTTCTGCGTCTTCTGGGGTACATGGTGGCCTGCACCACATTGGTCCGATAAGCCTGGTGGCATATGAGCCCCTTCAATGGGAGCTGGCCACCCAGTGGACTCAGTGCCAAGGTCTTTTCGACCAGCTGATCACTGTGACCCAGAAGATGTGGGACACTCCAGTGGGGGACCGTCCTGGATCATCTGCAGGAAGGGATCCCATTTGTTCACCCCAAGCCGATGGTAGTCCTCACCACCGATACCTCTCTCATGGGCTGGGGAGCCCACATGAGTAACAGCAGGGCCCACGGGTTCTGGACCCCCAAGGAATCCTGATACCATATCAACCTGCTGGAGCTCAAAGCGGTCAGACTGACATTATCAGCATTCGTCAGGAGCTTCAGTGTCAAGTGGTTCAAGTCCAGACGTACAATACCACAACCATGTACTACCTCAACAGATAGGCAGCACGCACTCCCGGCTGCTGTGCAGGGAAGCACTCCACATCTGGGCACTCGTGAGCCGACTGGAGGCAGATCTCCTAGCCATCCATATGGCAGGAGCCTCAAATCAACTGGTGGATGCCCTCAGCCGTGTAGCCAAGACATCCCAGGAGTGGTCTCTCCATCCAATGGTAGCTCACAGCCTGTTCTCCCACTGGGGCAAACCCGATGACGGAGCTGTTTGCCTCCAGGAAAACACAAACCGAGACTGTTTCATGCTCGCCCCTTCAGCAGAGCTTGCTGCAGGGGGTGCCTTCTCGAGACCATGGACCCCAGGCCTCTTCTGTGCCTCACCTCCTTTTCTCTTGATCCACAGGGTGCTTCTCAAGGTGAGGAGGGACAAGGCACAGGTGACACTGGTAGCCCCCAGACTGGCCCCACCAGTTCTGGTATCCAGATCTCCTCAGCCTCAACAACATGCTCCTGAGGTGTCTTCAGGCACGCCCAGACCTGATTTCAGTCAATCGGGAAGGTATTCCATCCAGACCTTCAGTCACTGCACCTGACAGCCTGGTACCTGGCTGCTAGAGTTCCAGGCTTTGGGTCTCTCTGAGGATGTACTCACAGTAGCAGAAGCATCCAGAAAGGAGTCAACCTGAAGGTGCTATGCCTTCAGATGGAAAAGGTTTTCCATTTGGTGTCAGGGCAAGGGTCTGGACCCTCTGTCCTGTCCAGTGGCTAGAATCTTAGATTACCTTTGGTCTCTGTCCAAAGGGGGTCTTCGGTCTACGACCCTTAAGGCGCACCTGGCAGCCATCTCTGCTTACCGGGCGTAGGCCGCTCAGCAGATGGTGGCACAGGAGAAGGTGATCTGGCGCTTTTTCAAGGGTCTCGATGACATACCCCCTCCAGTGCGGGAACCTCCACCTCCATGGGATTTACTGCTGGTTTTGGCAAAACTTGTGGCAAGCCATTCAAACTGATGCACAAATGTGAGATGCCACATTTGTCATGGAAGACTGCCTTCCTGGTGGCTATCTCATCAACCAGAAGGACTGGAGAGCTCCAGGCACTTTCAGTGGCGTTTTCTTACCTGGTCTTCCACAGGGACAAGGTTGTCCTCGCCCCACCCGAAATTCCTCCCAAGGTGGTGTCAAGTTCCTTCTCAACCAGGTGATGAGACTGCCTGTGTTCTACCTGAACTGCACCTCGGATGCTGAGTACAGGCTCCATACTCTGGACCTGAGATGTGCTCTCTCCTATTACAAGGAGAGAATGGCAGAAATCGGGGAGAGATTCGCCAGCTGTTTGTCACCTATGCCTAAGCCGCACCTGGAAGACCTGCAGCAGAGCAGATGATTGGCAGGTGAATCACTTCCTGCATTGATCTCTGCTATAGGTTGGTGGGTAGGGAGCCTCCTGTCGGGCTAAGGGCTCATTCCACCCCATACAGCTGCACCCAGTGGCTGCTTCCAGGGATGTCCCTATCCAGGAAATCTGTTGGGCTGCTACCTGAAGACAGCAAACACCTTCATCACACACTACCACATCGACCTTGTGTCATGCCGGGTGCTGGTTTTAGGGCCTCAGTTCTCCAGTCCCTGTTCCCTAAGTAGGTGTGCACCTTGCCCCCCTTCTCCCAAAGAACTGCTAGGAGTCTGCCAAGAAATGTGGATGAACAACATATCCACATCCCTAGAAAAACAGGTTACTCACCTGTAACAGTAGATCTTCTACGGAATGGTCTCTTGCAGTAGGTAATTACTTTTAGGAGGTTCCAGCAGAGGGCGCTGTCACATGGCAGCGTCTTCTATCAGTCTTCACTAGGGGCTGCCCACCGATGACATCACCATCCTGCTTCCTATATAAGAATGGCGGCCCCAGTATCCTCGTTCATTTCCTGCCTTCTTCAGCTCACACAGTAGCTAGAACAACTTTTGAAAGCAGCACTCACAATCTAGAAACAAACATCAAGATTCTACCACTACATGGGGATCATCCAATAAAAGCCCCTTCTACAGATCTACATTTCTGGACACATAAAGCAAGAGTACCCCTCCTCACCCTCCTATTTCTTTCTTCCTCATTGTATTTATGCCGTCCATGTCAGTGTCGGTGGCTCAGTAGGTAGCACTCACCTCTGAAGTCTGGTGATCAAAGGGCTGTGGGTTCAGTTCCCACATCTGGCACTTAGGTTAATATCCAGTACTGACACTGTGAGTGCAGCATGAGAGGTGCTGCACTTCCGGTGGCATCTTTCGGATGAGACGTTAAACCGAGGTCCCATCTGCCAGGATTGGTGGTAGTTCAGGTGGATGTTAAAGATCCCATGGCACTTATCGAAAAGAGTAGGGGACTTTTATTGTAATAATAACATAGACACAACACAAAAAATTCAATCAGTATACAAGGAAACCGCAAAACACAAGGTGCCAATAATAACAGTAGTGATAAAAAAAAAAAGAGAAAACCAAAATACAAAAGGGGGAAAAAAAGCACATTTCTATATTAATTAAACTTTATAAAGTGGAGGAACCCTTTCCACCACTTTTGCAATTCAACAAGAGCAACTTTTCGAGCATCCTGAGAATATATTCTAGACAGTTCGTTTGAAACTAAACTACTAAAACAGTAATATGGCATTTTCGTTTGGTAGAGAACTCATTAACATCTAGCTTGCCAAAAATAATGTCTTAGACAACAAAAAAATAAAGATAAAGTCTCTTCATGAAACTGGGAGAATGTTGCTGGATATATTCCCAGAATCAATATGTCATAAGATATAAAGGTAAGCCATTTAAAACCCCATAGTGTTGCTAAGAAGTCCCATAACCCCTTCGAATAGAAGCATTGTAGAAAAAAATGCTCCATTGTTTCCTCCACATTAATACACTCTAGGTAAGGATAAATCTTCCTGGACACAAGTCTCCACCACTCATTCACACTATTGGGATCTGCGCGGAGGCACTAGGACCCTAGGGGAGCAAACTTTTTGCTGGAGAATTAGAAACCAGAGATGAAGCCACGAGGAGATAACCTCAGAGGCCCCTGGCTTCGGCGTGGCAATGACTATCTCGTGCGTCGACCCTCAACCGCCTCAGTTCCTTTTTTCCCCCTCGAGTGCGCTTCAGTGACGACGTCCGCTCGCCTGTCAGAGTCAAACTTCAAACTAGCAGCATAGTGTTCAGTTTTTATTATTTTGTAGTATTATCTCGATACAAGTATCGCAAGTTTATATTTATTTTTAACTAAATACAATAAAGTCTCAGCCTACTTTGTCGGAGTCGACCATGAGCAGGTCAGGTGACGGTAGGGAGACTTCGTATGAAAGCTGTTCAGTCAGTCGGGCTGGGTCCGGTCCGCCGCCTTCTCCGAACGGGGGGGTCTGACAACGGTCAGTCCAATGCCCGGGGGGATGGGTGGTCCCCGCGGAAGCATAAACACAAACGGTCGCATTCTCTGCACCGTTCGGCCTCGAGCTCTTCTTCGGCCCACAGGTCTAAAAAGAGAAAAGGCATCACTCGAGGTCGCCCTCTGATATGTCTGCGCGTAGACCCTCGGTTATTGGGGCTATTTCCCGGTCTCCTCCGTCGGAGTCACCAACTTCTGTTTCCGGTAGCCGAGGGCTTCGACATCAGAGTCCTACCCCGTCCGGAGGTAGGTCTTCAGATGAGCAGTTTCATCAGTGTGCCGCTCTTTTGGAGCAATGGGCTGGGAGGTTGGTCTGGCTACCTGTCCCGTCGCCGTGGGCCTCCGGCTCTTTGAGCGACCAGGTAGGGCAGTTGGATTTTCCTAGTCGCGGCACCTCTTGGTGCCGTCGACCCCGTGTTAGGTGTTCCCCTCACATGGCTGCGGCACAGGGGCCACACCGATGCCTTTATCTCCTGCTCTTTTCCTTCAAACCCTGTTTTTCGAGTCCTGGAGGTTTTCGCGCCAAAACGCCGCTTGGCTTCTCAGCGTTGTCCTCGGCGCTATGCGCCTTCTCGGCGCCGGGAGCCCTCAGAGACTCCTCCTTTCACTCGCTTCTTTCTGCCTCTTCTATTTTTCACTCCTTTCCTGTCCAAACAGTCCCTCCTGGACTGTCAGGAGATGACGTTGAGCCTGACCCAGACCTTCGGCTGGGTGATGAAGTGGACGAAGCAGGATCTTTATTCCTACAAAGCCTGTGGTCGGGACCTGTCCTTAAGTCTCTGTTGAAGAATCTGAGCTCCACACTTTCTCTCCAGACTACAGACATCGATCCTGGGAAGCTGTTAAGACTCCAATATCTTCATGCTTCGGAGATCCCTACGGATTTGACTCCTCCGATTCAACCTTCCTTCGAGACGTTGTCTCAAATGGTATGGAATAATCCTGCTCTTACCCCTTCGTGGCTAAATCCATTGATAGGAAATACTCAGCTCCCAAGGATCGTCCCATCTTGGCATCCCAAGCCTTTGCGGATCCTATTGTAGTCCTGGCAGAGAATGACAAGGTTGTTCTTCCTCAAACTACTACAGCTCGACCTATCAACAAAGAGTCTCGTAAGATAGACACATTAGGTAAGAGAGTCTTTGCTGCGTCCATGCTAAGTATGCGTATTGCCAGTTACCAGGGCTATTTTTCCCAGTATGAGTATATCCTGTGGCATTCTATCAAGCAAATGGTTGAAGCTCTTCCGGACTCGGACTCAAAGCCAGAGCTTCTTCAAACCATTACCAGAGGTATCGAATCTAATAACCAGCAGGTCAAAGCAGCCATGGATGCTTTCGATACTGCTATCGTTCAGCAGCTGCTGGTATTTGTACTACTCGTCACTCCTGGCTGCGTACTGGCTTCACGAATGATGCGCAACAGCAGGTGATGGCGCTGCTCTTGACGGCTCATATCTTTCGGTCCTCAGGTAGAGCAAGCTCTAGAAGCTACACAAAGACTAGGTCGGCCATTAAGTTGGCTCGACCCCCTCCTGCCCCTTCTCGAGGGCATGTCGGTAAACGTCAGTTTCATAATCGTCAGTCCTTTCGGGGCAGAGGAAGTTTCCATAAGAACCAACCTGTCCAACCTCAAAAAAAGGCGCAACAGAAAGCGCAAGGGCCCAAAGCGCCCAGCGCTACCTTATGAGTTGCCGGCCCAAGTCCCACCTCAACTGGACTTTTTCTCTTCGGTGGGAGGTCGTCTGATGCACTTCTACAGCCAGTGGAAGTCCATAACCTCAGACAAATGGGTCCTTCGGATAATTCGCAAGGGGTATTCTCTCAATTTTCTGGAGAACCCTCCGGATCGTCCTCCCAAACGACAGCCCAGGCTGTCAACCCTTCAGGCAGACCTTCTCGCCGCCGAGATTCAGGGCCTTCTGAACAACAGGGCAGTAGAAGTGGTGCCTCTGCATCAGCGAAACATGGGGTTCTACTCCCACTACTTTCAAACAACATGAAGTCTTGCTCTATTATGACAGATGCAGTTTGTCCCACCATTAGAACTGCTCCGGAGGTGAAAGAGTTAACTCCATGCAGTGCATGGAACTTAGAGCGCGAGCTCGGTTAGAGAAGCTCTGTTAGGGTGGTTTCAAACCGAAACAGTCAGATTCTTTACTCCGCCTCACTGAACAGTCGCTCCAGAGATTCCTCCTGCTGCTCGGTTCATTTCCTAGGTTTAAAGCGTCTTTTCTCAGGTTAAATTCAACGCGATATTATTTATTTTAACTCAAACCGATCGGTTCAAGCTCTGTCTATGGAATTGTAAGTAATAGATAGGTTTTCTGTGTGGAACTTAGTAATGTTTATCGTTCGGTTTGAACCGATCGAATTGTATTTAAACTTTGTTTTGAAGCCTTTAAGGCTTGTTAGAGTGCGGTTCCCGGTTCTTATCGGTTCTAAAAAAAACAGATTTCATTACGTTTTTTTCCACGACCCGTGACACAGTTGGGAACTGATAAGGGTGTCTTGCCTGGCACTGCCATCAAAAGGGCAAGTTTTTGGTTAGGCTGGCATTATGTCTGAGAAACCCAAAAGAAAAACCGGGCCCACTGGGTTTCAACACTGTAGCGTCTGTGGGGAAGCCTTTGCCAAGGCTGACCCACACACCACATGTGTTTATTGTCTGGGGTTTGACCACCTCAATGCAGACTGCCAGATTTGCAAGAATTTCCCTGCAGCCACCCTAGATAAGAGAGTTGGAAGCTCAGGAACCAGAGGCCAAAAGTCCGCTGACCCGGATGGCCAGCCCAGTGCGGTGCCAGCTGAACCGGAGGGAGTGCCTCTGACCAGGGCCAGACCTCGGGCAACGTAAGCTGACTCTGAGGAGCCAGTTCCAGCAAAGAGAACTAGAAAGTCAGCAGGTGGAGTCCAAAATCCTTCTCCAACTGCTGCAGAGATAGCCAGGGCAATACAGATTGTCCAGTCACTGTCTCGGTTCCTCCGAACCGCCACTATCTGGCAAAAGGTCGGTTCGGTCGGTTCCACCGGTTCAAGAAATATGATATAGAAGAGTTTTATGAACCAGAGGAGGGGAGGATGATTATGATCAGTGTGAATGTGACTTTGAAAGTCTGGATGTGCCCATTGAACCGGACATCTCCCAGACAGACCTTTAGGTGAATCTCCCCTAGGCTTGCTGAGTCCCTTCTCAGTTTTTGTTTCATAAAAACTTACTGAGACCTCCAGCTTCCTTTAGAGGAGGCTTGGATGAGCAGAGGAGCCTGACTATGTAGAGATGATGGATATCCCAGAGTCCAGGAGATTGTCTATCCCTTTACATAAATCTTTAGGAAGCAAACAATAAAAATTTTAAAACTTTAATTCTGTGCCTCCTGTAGATAAAAAGATGGACAGGAGGTACACTCTGTCAGGTCCTGATACAGATTTTCTTTCACAGCAATGCAGTCATGTTGGTAGTTCAGGCTGCAGCCTGTGATAAAGCTAATATTCCCTGGCTTCACATCCTCCTGACAAGGACTCCAGGAAGATTGATGCCATGGCAAAAACAATACATGGCAGCATCTTTGGGACTCAGACAAGCAAACTATTTGGCTTATGTTGCAAGATACCAGAAATCTAGATGGGATACTGTCATGGCCTTAGCTAAACAGGTCCGGCCAGCTTGCAAAGGAGCTGGAGCAGGTGGCTGTTGATGGTATTGAGGCATCTAAGGTGCAGTTCCATGCTGCAGTGGATTCTAATGATGTATCCTCTAGAGTCATGGCTACATCTGTGGCTTTTCGTAGATTGGCCTGGCTCAGGTGTACTACTTTGTCACAGGATACCCAGTCTAAGGCTATGGATTTTCCTGTGGTGGGAAATTTTCTGTTTGGGGAGCAGACAGAGAATTATATGAAGAAAATGGATGAATATAGAACCACTTATAGGAGTGCACAAGCCAAGGAACGGCAGGCCACTCCTCAGAGGCAGCCCCCCAGGGGTAGGGGCAGGCCTTTTCACAGGCCTTTTTACCAGACTCAGGCCTCCTTTTCAGCCTATGCTCAGAGGGGTTCTTCAGAGGGAGAGGCAGACGGGGTACGAGCAGGCCTGCTCCCACCCCTCAGCCTAAAGCCCCTGCCAAACAGGCACCCTGATGGGATGCCCAGGGTCGGCTCTCCATTACCTGTAGGGGGCAGGCTGGCTTACTCGTCCAGGACTGGGAGTCTTTAACATCAGACAGGTGGGTCCTGGAAGTAGTGAGCCAGGGTCTGGTTCTTCAGCTTCAAAAATTTCCAAAGATGAGAGCCAGATCTTTTCCACCTGCAAACCCTTTAGAGACTCTTGCTTTGAAACAGAAGTCTCAACCCTTCTGGCTCTCAGAGCTGTAGAAAGGGTTTCTCCCTTCACCAGGGCAAGGGTCTGTACTCAGGTACTTCCTTACCTCAAAAGACAGGAGAGTGGCGGCCTATCCTGGATCTAAGATATCTGAACAAGCACCTTTAAAACCAAAATTCAATGGTGACTCTGGGAATGATTTACCTCCCTAAGGCCAGGGACTGGCTAGCTTCCTGGACCTCAAGGATGCCTACTTCCATGTTCTTATCAGAAGCTCCCATTGAAAGTACCTCAGATTCGAACTGCCCTCAGGCCATTATCAGTTCAGAGCAATGCCCTTGGCCTTACTCTGCCCCAAGGGTGTTCACAAATGTCTGGCAGTAGCAGTTGCTCATCTAAGAAGGCAAAAGATTGCCATTTTCCCTACCTGACGACTGGCTCATTGTGGGTCAGTCTCCAGACCAGGTGAAATCACACCTGCTAGTTACCCAGCAGCTACTTACATCTCTGGGCTTTCTTCTCAATCTTCCAAAGTCAGTTTTGGAACCTGTCCAGGTACTCACCTTTATAAGCAAGAACTGACACAGCAGGCAGAGCCTTCCTTCCCCTGGAAAGGGTAAGGACCTTGGTGGCCCTGGCCTCGCCTTCACTCTGCAGGTCTCTGACCTGCAAGGTATTTCCTGCAGCTCCTAGGACACATAGCTGCTTCCACAGCTGTAGTGCAAGGAGCAAGATTTCAGATGAGGGACATTCAGTTCCATTTGAGAGCTTTCTGGTCTCAAAGAAGAGATCCTGTCCAAGTTAATCCCAGTGACTCGAGCACTGATCCAGGCCCTTCAGTGGTGGCAAGATCAGAGCAATCTGAGACAAGGGTGCCTTTCATCCCTCTGTCCCACCCTTGACCCTTACTACAGATGCGTCCCTCTTGGGATGGGGAGCTCACAAGGACGACCTCTCCACCCAGGGGTTATGGTCCCCTCAGGAATCTCTGCTCCACATCAATCTGTTGGAACTCAGAGCTGTTTTTCTAGCACTTCAGGTTTTTTCTGCATCTCTTCAGAACAAGGTGGTACAGGTCAGAACAGACAACACCACTACAATGTGGTACATCAACAAACAAGGGGGCACTCGGTCTTCGGCCTTGTGCACCGAGGCGATGAAGTTGTGGTCTCTGGCTTATTCCCTGAACTCTTTCCTCATAGCAGTTCACCTCCCAGGCAAGGACAATGTCCTGGCAGATGCTCTCAGCAGGATTTCCCAGGGCCATCACGAATGGTCACTGGATCCCCTAGTACTGGGATAGTTTTGCCAGATGGGCACTCCTCAGATAGATCTTTTTGCAGCCCCAGACAATCATCAACTTCCACTTTTTTGTTGCAGGCCCCCAGTGTTGGGCTCAGTCCCCCTGGATGCCTTTCTCCTCGATTGGGAATGGAAGTTTCTCTATGCCTTCCCCCTTCCCTCTCCTGTTCAGGGTGCTAGTCAAAATCAGGTCTCAGCCCTGCAAGATGATCCTGATTGCTCCAGACTGGGCCAGGCAGCCCTGGTACCCACTCCTTCTGTCCTTAGCAGTCCATCTTCCCCTGTGTCTACCCAGGAACCATAATCTGTTAACCTGTGCTCAGGGGAGAGTTTGGTATCCGAATCTCAAATCCCTCAACCTCAAGGCCTGGCTCTTAAGCAGTTAGAGTTTGCTGATCTACAACTTTCTCAAAGTGTTCTTGAAATCTTGAAAGCTGCTAGGAAGCCTTCCACCAGGGCTACCTATAACTCCAAGTGGAAAAGGTTTTCCATATGGTGTTCTGGGAAGCATATTTCCCCGGAATCTGCTGATTTACCCACTGTATTGGATTATATAGCCATCTTAATTCTTTGGGACTGAGACCAGCTACCCTGAAAGTGCATTTGGCAGCTGTCTCTGCTTTCATTTCAGCAGGGAAGCCCTCTTCTCTCTCACCCTGTATTTTCCAAGTTTTAAGGGATTGTTTCACTAATCCTCCATTCAGGGACCCTGCCCTGCTTGGGATCTTAATGTTTGCATTACTCAGCTGATGCAACCCCTTTGAGCCTCTGTCATCGGCAGAGCTTAAGTATTTGACTTGGAAAACTGTATTTTAGTAGCCATCACTTCTGCCAGGTGCATAAGTGAGTTACAGGCTTTATCAGTGGAGACTGACTTTATTTCCTTTCACAGGGATAAGGTAGTCCTCAGGACTAACAGGAAGTTTTGCCTAAGGTGGTTTCGATTTCCACCTTAACCAATCTATTTCACTTCCAGTGTTCTTCACTGACCATTCCTCCTCTGGTGAGAGGAGGCTGCACAGCTTAGATGTTAAGAGGGCCCTAAATTACTACATAGAGCGTACTAAGGGTCACAGGTTTGACTCCTCCAACTATTTCTCACTTATGGTGAGGTTGGAAAGGAGACCTGCCACTAAGAGATCCATTGCCAGGTGGATCGCTCTTGTATCCAATTTTGCTATCAAAAACTGGGTAAGGTTCCCCTCAGGCCTGAGGGCTCACTCTACCAGAGGTACAGCTGCATCTCTAGCTGCTGCTAGAGACATCCCTATCTTGGAGATATGTCAAGCAGCTACTTGGAAAACAGTACACACTTTCACCAAGCATTACTCCCTGGATATCCAGGCCAGGAGGGATGCTCGGTTTGGCACAGCCGTGCTTCAGAGCCTATTCCCTAAGTAGGTTCTGTCCCTCCTCCTTGGAGGTACTGCTGTGTAGTCTGCATCTGTCATAATATAGCAAGACTTCATGTTGTTTGAAGAAAAAATTACTCACCTTAGTAATGTTGTTTCTTCTAATGGAGTCTTGCTGTATTATGACCTCCCCCCCCCCAGCCTGCCCCTCTCAGAACTTCTACTTCGGGTATGGGGTGGGCAGTCCACTGTTGGCACTTATTGATGCCCCTTTTATGTTGGGTGTTGCGTTTTATTTAGTTATTTTCTCTTATTTTTCTGGTCCCCTGACTTGAGTCTTGGTGTTGGGACCAGGAAAATGTGTGAATATTTTAGTAGCCAGTTGGCTAGTGTAGGTTACAGCTTCCACACAGAGCCTTAGTGAGTTTTTGCTCGTAAAGATCTGACGGTTTTGGTTTGAAACCACCCTAACAGAGCTTCTCAAACCAAGCTCGCACTCTAAGTTCCATGCACTGCATGGAAGTTAACTCTTTCACCTCCGGAGCAGTTCTAATGGTGGGACAAACTGCATCTGTCATAATATAGCAAGCCTCCATTAGAAGAAACAACATTACTAAGGTGAGTAATTTTTCTTCTGGTTCCAAAGAAGTCTGGGGAATGCTTCATTCTAGACCTCAGAAGCTTAAACAAATTTCTCCCCAGGGAGAAATTCAAAATGATTTCTCTGGGAACCCTGTTACCCTCGCTTCATCAACACGACTGGCTAGCCTCCTTGGACATGCAGGATGCTTACCAGCACACCCCTATTCACCCGAAGCATCACAAATTCCTGAAGTTTGTGGCTCTGGGTCAACATTATCAGTTCAGAGTCCTGCCCTTTGGGCTATCCTCGGCGCCGCGAGTCTTTACAAAGTGTTGTGCATTTCTCGCAGAGCATCTCAGAAAAGTCGGTATCCAGGTGTTTCCCTACCTGGACGACTGGCTCCTAGCAAGCCCTTCCAGACAAGGGACTCTGCAAGCCGTACAGACTGCCTCTCGCCTTCTTATGTCCATAGGAGTTCTGCTGAACCTCAAGAAGTCACAGTTGCAGCCCTCCCAGAGACTCCTTTTCATAGGGACTCTTCTGGACACCTCTTGTGCGAAGGCTTTCCTTCCAGAAGACAGAAGGAACGATATCCTTCAGATGGCCCGTTACATTGGAGAGAACAGATCAGTTACGGCTCTCTCGCTGCAACGTATGCTAGGCCTCATGGCATCCTCAGTGTTCACTGTACCCCAGCACGGCTGCACATGAGAACCACCCAATGGATGCTCAGTGGTCTCCATCCACTCACCCGCAGTCTTATCCCATCAAGGTGAAAGAACCCTTACAGAGGTCCCTCACCTGGTGGTCCCAAGAGAGCAATCTCCTGGAAGGATTTCCCTTTGCTCCTCTAGATCATCAGATGTCCATTACCATGGACGCATGTTAATGGGGTGGGAGCTCACTGTTGCGCTCTCCACACTCAAAGGTGTGGACTCAACTCGAGTCCCAGCTGCACATAAACGTCCCTAGAGATGAGAGCCGTCCCTTTATGCGGTCCGGCGTCAAGGACATTCTCTGTCACAAGACCATTCTCCTTCAAACGGACAACAAAGCAGTGATGTACTACATCAACAAGCAGAGCGGTGCTCACTCTACCCCTTATGCTGGGAAGCGATGAGGGTGTGGGAATGGTGCTTGGAACACAAAGCTCTAATTCAAGCGGTTTACCTGCCAGGTGTACAAAACGACTTGGCAGACCGTCTCAGCAGAACAGAGGCAGATCCTCACGAGTGGTCGCTCGACTCAGTCATAGTTCAGTCACTATTCGAAGAGTGGGGAACCCCAGACCTGGACCTTTTTGCATCCCCACTCAATGCAAAACTGCCTCTCTTCTGCTCCAGAAATCCAGGGCCTGGCATTTTCTGTCAGGATGCGTTCAGGCTGCAGTGGACAAAACGCTTTCTTTACGCCTTTACGCCCCTTCCTCTAATTCAGAGAGTACTCCTCAAGTTCGAGTCCCAGGGGACCAAGATGATTCTCATTGTTCCCTTTTGGCCTCGACAACTATGGTTTCCGCTACTCAACAATATGTTGGCAGTTCCTCCGAGACCACTCCCCCTGCAGATGAACCTGTTGACTCAGGGTTCGGTGGTTCATCCCAACCTGAGATCGCTTCACCTTCACGCTTGGCTCCTGAAGAGGTAGAAGTGAACCGGTTCAACGTCTCTCGAAGAGTCTCAGATATTCTTCTGGCTGCTCGGAAGCCAGCCACTCAGAAAACTTACACGTCTAAGTGGAAGCGTTTTTCGCTCTGGTGTGCAAAGTCCTCTTTGAATCCCTTTTCCTGCCCACCAGACAAGGTTTTGGAGTACCTTTTGGACCTCTCAAATTCAGGTCTACAGTACTCTACAGTCAAAGTTCACCTTAGTGCCATTTCAGCGTATCATGAGCCGTTTTTTTCTTTGTCCCTGGCTCAGTTACCTATGGTTAAGAGATTTCTTAAAGGAATTCTGCATACCAGACCCCCTATAAGACATCCAGTTGCAGCCTGGGACATTAACCTTGTGCTAGACATGCTCACTCGGAAACCTTTCGAACCTCTGGCTACCTGTGAGCTAAAATTTCTCACCTGGAAGACTGCCTTCCTAGTGGCCATTACCTCAACCCGTAGGGTCTCTGAGATACAGGCCCTGGTCTCGGACCCTCCGTATACTGTTCCATAAGGACAAAGTAGTTCTTCGTACTCATCCTAAATTTCTTCCCAAGGTTGTGTCAGAATTCCATCTAAACCAACCTTTGGTCCTTCTCTCTTACTTTGCGGACTTCCAAAATGAAGGAGAACGTTCTCTTCATTCTTTGGATGTTAAGAGGGCCTTGCATTTCTATCTAGATAGAACCAATAATTTTCACAAGGCCCAACAACTGTTTGTTTCCTTTAGTGAGACCCGGCTGGGTCAACCTGTCGCTATCAGATGTATCTCATCATGGCTAGTGGCATGTCTTCGACACTGCTATTCCATGGCACAGGTTAAATTAGAAGGTAGGGTTTACGCTCACTCTACCAGATCGGTCGCGGCATCCCTAGTGGAAATTATAGCGTGCCTTTTGCAGACATCTGCAATGCCGCCACCTGGAGCTCGGTGCATACTTTTGTTAAGCATTATGCACTGGATGTTCATGCCAGCGACATTCCACCTTGGCAGAACTATCCTTAATGGACTTCTGTCCTAGAACGTGAGATCTTGATCTTCCTGCGCCCTCTCGGGGGATTATTAGCTAGGTACTCTCCCAATAGTGTGAATGAGTGGTGGGGGCTTATGTCCGGAGAATGCTGAAATTACGTACCTACCGTAATTCTTGATCTTCTTGGACGAGTCTCCACCACTCATTCACACGCCCACCCTCCATCCCCCGAGCTCACCGCTGAGTTAGTCTTCACTCCCTCAAATCTTTAGGCTGTGAAGACTTCTATTTTGACCCTTCTTATACGGGTCGCCCGGACTATCTTATGTCCAGTCCTAAGTTAGGTTACCCTTTAGGTTAGTTGCGCTGCACCTTCTTGGTAAAAAAGGTACTGAGGCAGTTGGAGGATCGACGCTGAGATAGTCATTGCCGCGCAAGCTAGGGCTCGCGGCGCCATCTCTGGCGCTGACCCTTCAGCAAAAATGTTTGCTCCCAATGGGTCCTAGTGCCTCCAGTGCAGATCCCAATAGTGTGACTGAGTGGTGGAGACTCGTCCAAGAAGATTAAGAATTACAGTAGGTACGTAATTTTCATTTCCTTTCTTCCACTACTTTATATTTGGCATTCCCCCGAACATTCAATCTACCATAAAAAAATCAACCATTAGACTTCCCATTGAAAAGGAGGCAATCTGTTATTATTTAATTAAGCCAAGACCTTAGGATTCCGGGTGGACGGGCAATTTTTAAAGCAAGGGTCCTGTGGATATAACTGCCCCATTATCAGTGAGTAAAATCCCTTTACTTTATTATTTAAGATAACTTATTTAGTAATATTCCATTTATATAATTTTTGGACAGCCGACGAAAATATAATGGAATATGCACACAAGATTTAATTTAGGCCCTAAGGTATGCCAAGTAGCAAGGTATTTGCCAACGCCGGATAATCATCTCTTCCAGTATCTTCAGATAGGGTCAACCCACACTTAATGGAACACATTATAAACAAGGAATGTAAAAACACCATTGGATCTACCACCCTAGTCCTCCTGATTTTGTGCTTAAATAAGTATAACATTGTTTCACAGGGTTTAGTCGGTTGCCCCATAACATCTGAAAAAACACACTATATACTCTGGTTTCCAAATGAACTGGAAGGGGAAAATTCATGGCTATATACTGTAAACTGGGTACCAAAAATTGTTTAATAATATGAACACATTTCAATTTTGAAAATTTCCAGTGTTTCCAACAGTTAACCTTAGCCTCAACCACCTGAAGCACTGAATCCCAGTTTCCTACTGGCAGATCTTCCCTTGTCAATCTTCACCATTCATTACTTCCTGGGTGTAAGCGGGCGGCGCACCGTCACGAGGCTTTTTTTTTTTTAAAGTTGCCCGGTTCGCCCTAGAGGAGAGCGGCGTCATGCGGCGGCGGCCGTTAGTAGCGACCGACTCCTCCTCCAACTCAGTTCTGTTTCTCCCGCCGTCGAGGCAGCACCTGTTCGCGGTAGCTAACCGAAAGGTGCGTATCCGACTCCTTTTTCTACACTCGACGCCTACGGTAAGACTGTTCCTTTTTCTTTCCTTTGTCGGCGCCGGGTGTATTTCCGACTGTGTTTAATCTTGTTTATTTCGCGTTATGTCCGGTTCTGGAGCGAAACGTTCTTCTAAGATGGGCCGTGCCCCTATGCGTCGGTGCTCCTGCGGCCGGCATTTCTCCGTCTCGGACCGGCATGACGTCTGTCTTCGTTGCCTGGGACCCAACCATAATATGGATTCGTGCGACGCTTGTTTCTCGATGGACCGTCAGCGTCCTCGGTCGCGATACAAGTTCGGCAAGGCCCGCCCGACTTGGGGACGGCGTCGTCAAGGGAATCTCGGCGAGATCCTTAGGCCTTTCCCCGGTCCCTCCCGGCCTATATGGTCCGAGGAGGAGGGGTCTCCTCTTCCTTCTTGCCGAGGAGGGCCCTTCCGGTGTTGGAGGCGTCGTAGCCCCTCCGGGCACAGGCGCTGACACCGCCTCGGCAGTCACCTCTTAGGTGCAGGCTCCCCCGTGCCGAGGCCCTTGGCTGGAAGCCCGGCTCGGGTGGACCCTCGCGGCGCCGTTGGGATCCCAGCGCCCGTTAGCGGTGCGATGATCGAAGCAGGCGCCCGTTCCCCGTTTCAGATCGAGCGCGCTCGTGACTCACCGATGATCGGGCCGGCGCCGTTCGCGGCTTACGCTTTGGATCGGCGCGCCGGTGATCAGGCGCGGCGCCGTTGGCGGTGCCGTTTTGGCCTCTGCGCCGTTCGGCAGTGCCGATGAGCCTGGGCGGGCGCGCCCGCGGTGCGGCTTCGCCTCCCGCGCCGTCGGCCTTCCCCTCCTCGGGCGGTGCGGGTCTGCGGACGCTGGGAGTGTGGGTTGGGCCTTCATGCTGCGGCGTGCGAGGCGGCGCTGCACTGCACGGGCCGTCATGGCCCCATGGCCTCGGGACCCCTGGGTGGCCAGCATCGAGGTCCTGCTGGTCTCGTCCTCCTCGGAGGACGATGACTCAGATGTGGACCCATCCTGGCATCCCCATTCTTCGGAATCTGGGTCCTCGGTGGCTAGGGGTACCAGCGCAGCGGGCCCCTCCCTCTGTCCTCCTTGCCGTCGTCTCCTGAGGGTTCCTCGGCTGGGGGTGGCCGAGAGTCCCGGGGGGCAGACGTGGGGGTGACGGAGGGGGAGGCTCCCCTCTCTGGAGGTCCGGTGACAGCTACCCCCCGGGGTGCTGTTACCTCCTCTGGGGTTAGGGGAACGTTGCAGTCGGGGAGGAGGGCCCTCTCGGAATCCGAGGGGTTGAGGGGCAGGTGTCCTGCTGCTCGGTCTTCTTTGGCCACCTCAGGGGGGGTGGCCAGGAGCCGTAGCGCAGAGCCCGCCCCTCCCCCCAGGGTTCTAGGGTGTCCTCTGGCGGTGTTTGTGCGGACTGCCCTTCTGGATCCATGCAGTCCGGGCGTCGTCACAGGGGAGTTTCTCCCCCAGGGCTCTTCCAGGTTCCGCTTCCCCAGAGTTCCGTTCTGCGGCCTGGTTTGATATCCGGGATCCCTCCTACTAGAGCTCCCTTCCCCGGATTCCAGAGCCCTCGCAGAGAGCAGTTGCCTCCTCGGAGGTGCCCCTCTCCCATCTCTCTGCCTTCACCACCCCCGCTCCCAGGCCATGTCGGTCCTACGGGTCCGTTATCCTGGGAGCAGTTCAGGGGTTCTGCGGCGGCGTTCCCCTCATATGTTAGTTACATGCATGAGCGGGTCTTTCGACTCTCCCCACCGCCGCAGGAATCCTCTGGACATTCCAGTTCCCCATCATCCTCGTCTCCCTCCTCTGAGGGAGAGGAACCCCCTGCTCATCTGTCCTCCGATGCTGATTTCACAGAATATCAGCGTTTCCTCTCGAGGATGGTGAGGGATCTTCGGATTTCCTACGTTCGGAGAGACAATACCGAACGGGTGACGCGTGAATTCCTTGGTGAATTCAGTGCCCAGCATCTGGTGGTACCTTCCTGGCCTATCCCCTTCCAGGAGGCGTCTATCCGGTCCTGGCAGTTCCCTGCCGTTTCTTCCCCAGCCCCGGCGGACTGCCAGCGTAGGTATTGTGCCCCCTCTGAGTCTCTAGGTTCCCTTCCCAACCCGTCCTCAGGTTTGGTATACCTGGATACTCCTTCTGGGCGCCGTTGCCTGGCGCACGACCGCCCACCGGATTCGGACTCTCTCCAGTTCGACCGTTGGGGGCGAAGAGTGTTCTCTTCTTCTCGTGCGAGTGCATGTATTGCATCACATCAGGCTCACCACGCTGCCTACAACCGGCATCTGTGGTCGATGATGTCCCAGCTGCTGGCATCTATGCCTGACACGGAGCAAACCAGACAAGCCGTTGCCCTCTCCGCGGTAGGCCTGGAGCTGGCAAGACACCAAGCAAGGGCATCTTATGACGCCAATGAGGTGGCTTCCAGGCTTGCGGGGACAGCGATCTGCATCAGACGGACGGCATGGCTTCGTCTCTCCAGGTTGTCACCCCTGGCCCGGCGTAGGGTGATGCGCTCCGCCTTCCGGGGGACCCGTCTTTTCTCATCCAGAGCTAGGAGACTTTTACAGGGGCTCCCTCCGTCTCCTCGTCCTCGGGAGGCACCTCCTAGCTCTTCTCCCACTTAGGCTTTCTGAATAAGCCAGGGTCTTCTCCTTCTGTTTCTCACCAGCAGAAGGCTGGGGGTCTTGTTCCCTCAGGGTATGGCCTCTTCCCCCTCCTGGGGAAGAGGAGCTTAGTACTCACCCAGGAAGTAATGAATGGTGAAGATTGACAAGGAAGATAGGAAAATTACATCTACGTAATTCTTGATCTTCCTTGTATCTTCACCATTCATTACTCATCGCCGCCACCATCCCCTCAGTGGCCTCTTCCTGTGGCTTCTCCACCTCCGCCTCCTTCCTCTCTCTGCATTATATAAAATATAGGGAAAATTGCTTCATTTTCCAAAAAAAAAAAATCTTCTTGGGGGGGGGGGTTTAAAATCCAGAAAAATTATTTACTCTAAGATTCATGGGCCATCTCTGGATTGCATTGGCGATCAGACTGCACAACTATCTCTTGCTATTCTTATGGCAAGATACCTCTGGGGTTGTTTGGCCTGGCTCAGGCTATTCAGTTTTGATCCTGCAATCCCGTGTTCAGGTAGTTGCCCTGAAATCTAATCCCCCCCCTCTATTCTTGCCTTGCAGAGCAGAGGAACTAGTACGTCTGTTCCTTTCTCTTCTAAAAAAAAAAAAAAAAAATGCTGAGGGAACTCTCTCCGACTGCTATAGGCATATTGGTATCTGGGTCATGCATCTAGTTAAAAAAAAAAAAAAAATTTTTTCTATCTGTAAAAAAAAAAAGAATAGGAGAAATCAAACAAGAAGGCAAATGAGAAGGTAGGCTATCCTTCTCGCTGTTTTGCTAAGTGGTTTCTCCTTTAAGTGTCCTCCTGGACAATTTTACAGTAGAGCTCTGCTGACCATATCAATCTTAGCCAGCCTAAGCCTTGGCCGGCCTTAGCCAGTCAGTCTGAGTCCGTTTTATCTTGGAACGCCTGAAAGGCTTACATTTCCATTTCTAAACCCCTGAGCAGCGCTCTCATGCTGCTGGGTTTTATTCTTCCCTCCTCGGCTGTCCTCCAGTTAAAGGCCTTCGCGGCCAGGAGCCCGAGTGGGTGTCAAGAACAATGGCATGTTGAAGATGAGGACTATGCCCTCCTGAGTCTGTCTAAGCGGGTTCGGTGAACCTTCTCTTCAGCTCTATCTCCGAGAGATTCTTGCTTCCCTTTAGTCGAGCCTTCAGCTACAAGCTAACTATGCTCATTGGGCATTCTGGTCCCTTCAACATCCCATCTCTCTCTTCTCTTTCTTCTTCTTCTTCTATTTTCTCATTTCCTTACTCATCTCTCCTCCTAGAGTCACCCAGGTAAGGAGGCCCTGCACTCCCTAGGCTAGGGATGTTCTTATCTCCTCTGTCCTTCCTCCATCGGCTTATTCCTTTTCAGTTCATTCTTCCTTGCTTTTGCTATCCCTCGGCTATCTTGCCTCGCTATCTATATTTTCTGCTTTCATTTTGCCTCTCCGGCTCACAGAACTGAGTTGGAGGAGGGTGATCAGCTCTAGCAGCCGCCCTCGCGCATGACGTCGCTCCTAGAGGCGGGGCCGTTAAACAACTTTAAAAAAAAAAAACCGTGATGGGTGGGCGCCTCCGGCTTACACCCAGTAAGTAATGAATGGTGAAGATACAAGAGAAGATCAAGAATTACGGTAGGTACGTAATTTTCCTATTCTGGGTCCCAAATGAAATACCCAGAATCTTAAGTGGGGATTGAGAAAAAAAAATACCCTCCTGTATCATATCAACTGGGCCGATTGCTCCAAGAAATAACCTTTTAGTTTTGTGACTATTCAACTTGGCATTGGAAACCCTAGCATAAGTGTTGAAAGCCGCCAACAATTTATACACCTCAAACTGACTAGAGAAATAAAGCAATAGGTCATCTGCATAAGCCTGAAAGATCAAATCTTTATCTCTAGAAACCCTATCTGGAATTTCAACCCAACTTTTCGAGGCTATTACATATTGCAACAAGGGATTTAGGGAAAAAATGTAAAGAAGAGAACTCAATGGACATCCTTGGCGTACTCCAATCCTTAAAAGCTATGAGCCGTATTGCCTTTTAAAAAGGGAAAGACCATGTTATATTCATAAATCAGCTTAATTAGATTAGCAGATTGTCTAGGAACTCTATACCGTTCTAAAATCAAAAACAAAAAGGGTAAATGCACCCTATCGAAAGCTTTCTCAAAATCAGCCACTACCATACAACCTGAAGTTCCGGATAAAGACAAATGTTCAATGACATCACGTATAATCATTAAAGCTGATTGAAATTTTCTCTCTGGAATCCCACAGAATTGATAAGGAGATATCACCAGTCTAGCATAATTTTTCAATCGGGTATTCAAAATACTGGTAAAAATTTTATAATCGGAATTTAATAATACAATAGGCAGCCAATTCTTAATGTTCCGTTTATCCCCTGATTTAAATAAATGAATCGATAAACCCTCTGAAAAAGAAGAGAAAATGGTGGAACTTTTGTTAAAATATTGAAACAAAAAAAACAAACATTGACTCAACTCCACAGGGAAGGCTTTACATAAGTTATTTGAAAGACCGTCTGTTCCAGGGGAAATATCTGATCTTCCCTTGTCAATCTTCACCATTCATTACTTCCTGGGTGTAAGCCGAGACGCACCCGTCACGAAGCTTTTTTTTTTTTTTTTTTTAAATTGCCTAACGGCCCCGCCCCGAGAGCGACGGGCCATGCCGAGGGGCTGCTAGTGCGCCAATTCCACCCTCCTCCAACTCAGTTCTGTTTCTCCCGCCGCCGAGGCAGCACCTGCTTCGCTGGAGCATTTCAACCGCGTAGTTTTCGGCCGACCTCCATTTGTATCGCACTTGACGCCACTACCGGTAAGACTGTTCCTTTTCTATTTATATGGCCGGTGTGTTTTCCTACTGTGTTTTTCCTCAATAGTTTCGCTATGTCCGGTTCTGGAGCGAAGCGTTTTGAGAGGCGGGCCCCTATGCATCGGTGCTCCTGTGGCCGGGTATTTCTCCATCTCGGACCGGCATGGCGGTGTCTTCGTTGCCTGGGACCCAACCATGATATGGATTCGTCGACGCTTGTTTCTCGATGGACCGTCGGCGTCCTCGAGGATTGACGGCGTACAAGCTCGGCAAGACCCGCCGACTTTTCGGGGGGACGGCATCGCTGCAGGAATCTCGGGCGAGATCCTTAGGCCTTTCCCCGGTCCCTCCGGCCTATACGGTCCGAGGAGGAGGGGTCTCCTCCCTTCTTGCCGAGGAGGAGGCCCTTCCGCTGTGTTGGGGCGCGTAGCCCTCCCGGGGCACTGGCGCTGACACCGCCTCGGCAGTCACCCGGAGGTGCAGGCTCCCCGTCGCCGAGGCCCTTGGCTGGGCCCGGCTCGGTGGACCGGCGATCGCCTCACGGCGCCGTTCCGGATCAGCGCCCGTTCGCGGTGCGGTGATCGAGCAGCGCCGTTCAACGCCGTTCAGATCAGCGCGCTGCTTGCGGTTTCCAGTGATCGAAGCCGCGCCCGTTCGGAAGCGCCGCTGGATCCCAGCTCCGTTCGCAGCGCGGTGATCGGCGGCGCCGTTGGCGGTGCTGTTTTAGGCCCGGCGCGTTCGCGGTGCCGATGAGCCTAGCGGTGCCGCCGCCTTCAGCGCCACCCGGCGGCGCGGCGACCTTCCCCTCCGGTGGTGCCAGGTCTGCGGGCCGCTGGGGGTGTGGGGTTGAGCCTTCATGCTGCGGCGTGGTGGGGGCGGCGGCGTCGCACCGGTACGGGGCGTTCGTGGCCGTCGGGGACCCCTAGGGTGGCCAACGCCGAGGTCCTGCTGGTCTCGTCCTCCTCGGGGGACGATGGCTCGAATGTGGACCCATCCTGGCACCCCATTCTTCGGAATCTGGGTCCTCGGTGGCTAGGGGTACCAGGCGGATGGCAGGCCCTCCCTCTGTCCCCTTGCCCGTGCGTCTCCTGAGGGTTCCTCGGCTGGGGTGGCCGAACCTCGGGGCAGACGGGGGTGACGGAGGGAGGCCCTCTCTGAGGCCCGGTGACAGCTACCCGGGTGCTGTTACCTCCTCTAGGGTTAGGGGAACGCTGCAGTCGGGGAGGAGGGCCCTCTCGGAATCTGAGGGGTTGAGGGACAGGCGTCCTGCTGCTCGATCTTCTTTGGCCACCTCAGGGGGGGTGGCCAGGAGCCGTAGCGCAGAGCCCCGCCCCTCCCCCCAGGGTTCTAGGGTGTCCTCTGGCGGCGTTTGTGCGGACTGCCCTTCTGGATCCATGCAGTCCAGGCGTCGTCACAGGGGAGTTTCTCCCCCAGGGCTCTTCCAGGTTCCGCTTCCCCAGAGTTCCGTTCTGCGGCCTGGTTTGATATCCGGGATCCCTCCTACTAGGGCTCCCTTCCCGGATTCCAGAGCCCTCGCAGAGAGCAGTTGCCTCCTTGGGGTGCCCTCTCCCATCTCTCGCCTTCACCACCCCGCTCCCAGGCCATGTCGGTCCCACTGGGTCCGTTATCCTAGGAGCAGTTCAGGAGTTCTCTGTCGCCTTCCCTCATATGTTAGTTACATGCATGGCGGGTCTTTCGACTCTCCCCACCGCGCAGGAATCCTCTGGACATTCCAGTTCCCCATCATCCTCTCCCTCCTCTGAGGGAGAGGAACCCTGCTCATCTGTCCTCCGATGCTGATTTCACAGAATATCAGCGTTTCCTCGAGGATGGTGAGGGATCTTGGATTTCCTACGTTGGGAGACAATACCGAGCAGGTGACGGTAGAATTCCTTGGTGAATTCAGTGCCCAGCATCTGGTGGTACCTTCCTGGCCTATCCCTTCCAGGAGGCGCCTATCCGTCCTGGCAGTTCCCTGCCGCTTTTCCCCAGCCCCGGCGGACTGCCAGCGAGAGTATTGTGCCCCTCTGAGTCTCTAGGTTCCTTCCCAACCCGTCCTCAGGTTTGGTATACCTGGATACTCCTTCTGGGGCAGCGTTGCCTGCGACGACCGCCCATCGGATTCGGACTCTCCCAGTTCGACCGCTAGCGTAAGAGTGTCTCTTCTTCTCGCGAGTGCATGTATTGCATCACATCAGGCTCACCACGCTGCCTACAACCGGCATCTGTGGTCGATGATGTCCCAGCTGCTGGCATCTACTGACATGCAGACAAACCAGACAAGCCGTTGCCCTCTCCGCGGTAGGCCTGGAGCTGGCAAGACACCAAGCAAGGGCATCTTATGACGCCAATGGGGTGGCTTCCAGGCTTGCGGGACAGCGATCTGCATCAGGCGGACGGCATGGCTTGCCTTCTTCCAGGTTGTCACCCTGGCCCGGCGCGTAGGGTGATGCGCGCCCGCCTCCGGGACCTCGTTTTTCTCATCCAGAGCTAGAGACTTTTACAGGGCTCCATCCGCCCCTCGCCCTCGAGGCACCTCCTAGCTCTTCTCCCTTAGGCTTTCTGAATAAGCCAGGGTCTTCCTTCTGTTTCTCACCAGCAGAAGGCTGGGGTCTTGTTCCCTCAGGTATGGCCTCTTCCCCTCCTGGGGAAGAGAGCTTGATATCATCCAGAGGGATGAAATGGTGAAGATTGACAAGGAAGATAGAAAATTACGCACTCTACCGTGAATTCTTGATCTTCTCTTGTATCTTCACCATTCATTACTCCACCCACCCACCATCCCTCAGTGGCCTCTTCCTGTGGCTTCTCCACCTCCGTCCTCCTTCCTCTCTCTGCATTTTCTCTTTTGTTTATAAAATATAGGGAAAATTCCTTAATTTTTCCAAAAATAAATAAAATAAATAAAATAAAAAAAAAAGAAGTTCTTTCTTAAGGGGAGGGTTCTACACCCAGAAAATTACTTACTCTAAGATTCATGGGCCACCAGTGGATTGCATTGGCGATCAGACTGCACTACTATCTCTTGCTATTCTTCTGGCAAGATACCTCTGGGGTTTTTGGTCTGGCTCAGGCTATTCAGTTTTGATCCTGCAATCCCGTGTTCAGATAGTTGCCCTGAAATCTTCCCCCATTCTTGCCTTGCAGAGCAGAGGAACAATACGCCTGTTCCTTTCTTCTTTTAACAAAAAAAAAAAATGCTGAGGAACTCTCTCCGACTGCTATAGGCATCTTGGTATCTGGTCATGCATCTAGTCAAAAAGGAGAAATCAAACAAGAAGGCAAATGAGAAGGTAGGCTTTCCTTCTCGCTGTTTGCTATTGGTTTCTCCTTAACTGTCCTCCTGGACAATTTTACAATAGAGCTCTGCTGACCATATCCAATCCTAACCAGCTTAAGCCTTGGCCTGCCTTAGCCAGTCAGTCTGAGTCCCATTTCTGTCTTGAACGCCTGAAAGGCTTGTATTTTCCATTTCACCCCCTGAGCAGCACTCTCATGCTGCTGGGTTTTATTCTTCCCTCCTCGGGTGTCCTCCAGTTAAAGGCCTCCGCGGCCAGGAGCCCGAGGCAGGTGTCATGAACAATGGCATGTTGAAGATAAGGACTATGCCCTCCTGAGTCTGTCTAGCGGGTTCGGTGAACCTTCTCTTCAGCTCTATCTACGGGGATTCTTGCTTCCCCTTTAGTCGAGCCTTCAGCTACAAGCTAACTATGCTCGTTGGGCATTCTGGTCCCTTCAACATCCCATCTCTCTCTTCTCTTTCTTCTTCTTCTTCTTCTATTTTTCATTTCCTTACTCATCTCTCCTCCAGAGTCGCCCAGGTAAGGAGGCCCTGCAGTCCCTAGATTAGGGATGTTCTTATCTCCTCTGTCCTTCCTCCATTGGCTTATTCCTTTTCAGTTCATTCTTCCTTGCTTTTGCTATCCTCGGCTATCTTGCCTCGCTATCTATATTTTCTGCTTTCTTTTGCCTCTCCGGCTCACAGAACTGAGTTGGAGGAGGAGATCGCTACATAACGCCGCGCATGACGCCGCTTCCGAGGGCGGGGCCGTTAGGGCAATTTAAAAAAAAAAGTTCAGACGGAAGGCCCGGCTTACACCCAGAAATAATGAATGGTGAAGATACAAGAGAAGATCAAGAATTACGGTAGGTAATGCACTTTTCCTTTTTAGTTTCTGAATGACGGCCTGAATTTCTGTTTTGAGAAATGGGCTCCAATATGCTGAAGTCTCATTTGTCCTTAAAGGAACCTTAATGAAATTTAAATAGGAGAGCGTAGACTCCCTGTAACAGGAGGAGTGCTCCAATGAATGGTACTGATCTATAATTAACTCCCTGATTTGCCTGCTTGAGGTAATAATAGCTCCATCCATTTGTTGTAATAAACCATAGAAGAAGAATCTTTCAAAGTTTTGCAAACTTCAAAAGGATCCCGATAGGAGATTTCTTAGTCCCATTAATGAGAATAGCTTGCAGTGTTTTAGCCCTGTCATACTGGAAAGCTTTCATATCATTTTTAGATTATTTATTTGTGCAGAATAATCTATCGAGTCATGCGCCAAAGTCATGAGTCTCTAAAGCTGTTGCCTGAATGATAAAAATTTCAGAAATTTATCATTTTTAGTCTTACTTCCTTGTTTTTTGAACCAGGTAATTAAGTCTGACTTAGTCTGCCTCCACCAATCCCCAATGTCAGAATAAAGAAAAACCACTGATAGTCTAGCCTGTAAGATAAATGTAACCCCTGACTGTATGTATGGAAACTCCAGACTAGAAGCATTCAGTTTCCATCGTACCTTCCGATATTCTGGGAGAACACTTAAAGGCAGATAACATAACAAAAGGGAGTGATCAGAAAATTCACTAGTAACCATCCTAAAGGTGCTTATTTGTACAGAAGGGGAGACAAACATATAGTCTATTAAGGAATGAAATTTCCCTCTTGTGTAAGAAAAATGTGCTCCATGATCTGCATAAGCCATGCAATTACACAGTTCTGCAACCTTAATAATATGTGCCAGAGCATAGGAATCACAATATACTTTTTTGTTTTTCTGTGAAGGTGAGTCAAGAATTGGACAATTAAAATCTCCACCCAAAGCACCTTGATTGATGTCACTAAAAAAGGTTGAACTGCCTTCAAACAGGCCACTCTATCTGCCTTTGACTGTGGATTATATATATTAATGAAACAATAACACAAGTCATGCCATTTCCCATCTATTATCAAAACTCTACCTGGTATTAAATCAATTATATTATGTAAAGAAAAAGAAAAGGAATTAAACAGAATGCCTATCCCATCTGCCTTATCCATTCCAAAGGCCCAATAAGCTGGCCCCCAAACCCAGTCCCTTTTAAAAGAGGTTAATTGTTCTACAGAGTGCAACCAGGTTTCTTGTAGATAACAAACTGAAATATTCTGCTCATGAACATAATGGAACAGTGCTTGCTGTTTGACTGTGTTCAGCAAGCTATGAACATTTAATGAACCCCAACACCACTGCATGACAAATCAGATACTGAATAACCTTAACTATCATTTCTTTCTTTTTTCTCTTTATAATTATCAATTGATTGTGAGATGGTAGACAAAGAAGATTTCTGGGAGTCTGAATCTCCCAACTGCATGTCTGTATTACCCTATGGGGTAAACAGTGCTGCATAAGAGTTACTAGTTTCTACAGCAGGGACAGAAGGTGGAGATTTAGAGTGCACATTCCTAACAGATCTACGTTGTGGTAATGGTGACCCCTGAGCCAAAACTTTGACGCTTGACTCTGGAGCAGTAGGAGGCACATCAGTGTAGCACACTGGAGGAAGATCCAGTATGCCTGGAGAGCTGTTGCCGGGCTTCTTATCTTTAGGCGGGCCTGAGCAAATAGTTTGTGCTGCCTTATCAGTCTCGGGTGAAGAACACCTAACAACAGGATCCAGATGATTAATCTCTGTTTTTGGTAATAGTCTGCGAAGAGGGAGAGGAAGGGGGAGGTTGGGCAGGAGGAGGTGGGGATTTAGCAGCACTCTAGGCCTCCTGTATCAAGAGATCCGGGCTTATGCAAGATGCTTTATTTTTGGCCGCCCAAGGACACTCTCGAAACACGTGACCATACTCCTCACAAAGATCACACCTAGAATGATTTGCACATTGCATTGTTACATGCCCCACCTCTCCACAGTTATCACAATGTGGCTGATCACAAGCGCTAGAAAGATGAGTCTTAGAACCACATTTATAACAAGCCCTTGGTTGCCCTCCATAAACAACCCCCCATCCCTACCTAACAAGAAGGAACTGGGGTTATGATCCACCCTGAATCAGACTGCCTTAGTTTCACTTTATACTTCCATCCCCAGTCCAAAATTGCTCTGAATCTAAGATGGGATCAGGAGCACTCAAACCTCACATTTCTGGGATAACCAAAAGGTAATATAGTCTACATGGACCCCCTCATTCCTAAACATTACTGTTACGAATTTAATTAATGGTTTAGTTAAAGATATTACCAAAAAGGGGGTCCATATAGGGGAAAACTTCACCTGACCATACCGCTCCCAAAACAAATCCAAAGCATGAGCTGTCCAAAAGCTAACATCGTAGTTGTCCTCCCCCGAAATGTTAATAAAAGCAAAAACATCATTGAGGGTAAAATGAAGTGATTCTTTTAATAAAGTTTTCCCCACATAATATCTGGCTGCCTGTTCTCCAGTCCCCCATAGTAGTGAATGCAGACTGCATTTATACAAGGAGCTGCTTCCCTTTTTGCTGAGGAAAATAAGTCAGACATTAAAGGCTTCTGCTGGGGGGGTTGTTCCAAAGAAGGATTCTGAGTAGATGCACAAGTGTCCACTGGTGGAGGATCAGAAATGGATTATTGGGAACAGACGGAGAGACTGTTCTTTAGAGACCATAATAGTAGGTAAAGTCGGAATTGCAGAAGGCAAATCCATGTCCCCTGTAGAACCTTCAGTAGAAATTACAGGTGGTAAAACAGGTTTTCACACTGGAGAATGTTGTGAAAATGCAAATTCTGTGTCCCAGGCTGGATCAGGTGTCCATACACCTGTAGAGGCGTGTTTCCATTCAGCCCCCTTAAGGGCTACTCCTGGTGACCAATCTTCAGGTCTGTCCCCCGAAATAGGGAGCAAAACCCCTAGCCCCTTAATGTTCCCTGGTGTCATAACCGGAGTTTTAGCAACAGTTTCAGAAAAAACGAATTCAGTCACCCCAACTTGGGAGACTGCCGCAGACTGATAAACCACGCTAGGCTGAGCATGGGGCTCAGGCTGTTTAAACACAGAACCTGCCGCCTTACTAAGCGGTGGTGACTCATTAGCAAAAGGCTGTCCTAAAGGTCCTCCATGACCCAGTGACCAAACTGAACCGGAAACAAGCTTCAGAGGCAAAGTAATTTTTGTTGCAGGCTGTAGGCACTCGCCATGACTGGCGTGAAGATTGCCAGCCTGAGATAAAGTAGTTAATTCATTCTGTACAGAAGTACTGGGGGGATTCTGAAGCTGCACCTTTCCATTTTCTGTAACACTGTCAGCGGCTTTAGTAACCATGGCACTGGACACCACGCTGCGTTTGCAGCTGTCTGTGCACTGAGCTGCCCCTCTTGGTGCAATAACATTCTCCTGCTGTTTTTGCAGTGTGATAGGGCTAGTCTCGAGCTCCGGTGTTGCAACATGCAATGCTGCCAGCTTAGGAGTTTGTAATAAAACCCCTGAAGGCTTTAGGCAGCTGCAAGAAATCGCAGTAATACTGCCAGCCTGCAGAGTCATAGGGGAGCCATGAACATAGCACATATTGGCTTGAAAAGGAAAGGATATACTCACCACTCTCTGCGGGCCCTCCCACCTCAGTAGTTAGTTCTGTAGAAATGACAGCAGCTGCCGTGCTGCTGACGGGTAACTGAACTTGTTAGTGGATGTATAGCGCTATGTCCTACTGCTGTTACAGGCGGTAAATCCTTCACAATAACCGGGTTGTTGATAACGTTGCAAACTATTGATTTTTCACTTGAAGACCCCAAAATATCCAAAGTGACAGACGCATCGTGGAATTCCAAGACGGAATCCACATCTACCAACTGTAAACAAGAAGCCTCCGCGTTGCAAAGGATCGGAGCCGAGGCAAGCTCTCCCACCAGACAGACATCCTCTTCTGGCGGTGTTGCACTCCAAGTGGCCATCCTGATCTGCTCTCCTGTCTGCAACACTTCCACACCAGGATCCATGGGAGCCGCCATCTTGGTCCCACAGGAAAATGGGTTCCCCCTGCTCACAGGAAGCAGAGTAGGCAAATTTTTTATTTAGAAAATCATAACATCAAGCAAGAATAGCTGTAAAAACAAAACCAAACTCAATAAACAACAACAGAAAGTTCGTATACATTCGGTATAACATGATACAAGAACAGCAAAGAAAAAATAAAAAAAAAAAAAACACGTCAGGTAATGAAATCACAAGGCGATATAACAATAGTAACTAATAACAAAAATCAAAATGAGCCCAAAAAGAATGAAACCTGGAGAGTGGAAGCTGTTTGTCTTCAGATTCCTTAATAGACACTAGAGCTGTTTCAATATGAGATATAATATCAGCAGGAACAGTCAGAATTTGTTGTAATACATATTGGCATCTGGCTTGCCATAAATAATATTTACAGATAGCAAACAATACCCTGAGTGTGCTAGGATGGAATATGTGCCATGGAGCAGAGAAATCACCCAAAATAAACACTTGATACGTAATTCTGCTCAGGAAAGGCCATTTCCACTTGTTTGCCAATGTTTTCCAGAACAGACTGGCATCAGCACAGGTAAAGAAAAAATGATCCATAGATTCTTCTAATTGAACACAAAAGGGTTTAGGGCAAAACCGTTCTTGTAAGGATTTGTGTTTCAAATTCCCACAGACTTGTAACCTACCATGGCAACACATCCAGGAGACATCCCGTATGTGAGGGATTCTTTATCTTTAAGAATGTTGAGAGCACTAGACATACTAGCTGGAGAACAATGTGGAAAAGAAGCACCGGTTTAGAGACCAATCAGAAAAGCAGCATATATTTGTTTCCTGTTCAAAAATAATAGAGATGTTTTACTAAACTTCCAAGCTCTCAGGGTACAGAAGGTATCTATGGCGTAGAGGAACACCAGGAACACGGGAAGGGAGGCAGGAGGTCAGTCCAAGCAGATATGATAGGATTCACGGCACTGCAAACCCATGAATCACAGACATAAAATAAATATCTAAAGCTCTGAAAAAGGTGGAAAAGAAAAAACGAGAGAAAAAAAGCAATAGGATGTATCATACCCAAACCACCCTGATGTACAGGTAAATAAGTCACAGCTCGTTTGATGGAATTAAAGTGACTTCCCCAAATCATCTGAAAGAATATGCTATAAATCCTGGTTTCTAACGTCTTAGGAGGGGCATAAATATGGCTAAGAAACAAAAAAATAGGGAGTAAGAATTTCTTCACCACTAGGACCCTCTTCTTTTTCCCCAGCCTCCAAGTCTTCCAAAGTCGGACTTTAGACTCACCAAGTGTGAGGCGTGTTTCCCAATTATAGCTAGCCCTGTCAGGAACATTAAACCAGAGTCCCAGAATTCTTTGGGGAGTAGCACAAATCCTGATACCACTCACCCCCGAATAATGGCAGACACAGGGTCCAAGAAATGCAGACACTCTTTTGTAAATTTATACTACCCCTGAAAGTAAAGAAAAAGACTGAAATATTCGGAGTGCAGTATCACCTGAGGCTTGATTTAATGTAAATAACACTACATCATCCGCATAAGCAGAAATCTTGACAGGTAACACATTAGGATAAGGGGCGAGTCCAACAATACTAGAGTCCGATTTAATCTGACGAATGATGGGATCTAAGGCAAAGGTGTATAACAAGGGACTAAATGGACAGCCTTGGCGGAGTCCAACCATCTGTAGGAAAGTGTCACCCGTGAAACCATTTATAATTGGAATAAAATATGTACAGAATCAAAGGCTTTAGTCTGGTCCAGAGAAAAAACAAAACCCGATAACCCTTTACTTTTCCGAGCTTCAAAAATCTCCCGTAAAAGAAAAAGGTTTGATTGAATAGAATGGCCTGGTATGGCACACGATTGAGCCACATCAATGAGATCAGGAGCTACCGTCCTAAGGCGAGAACAAAGTATCATAGACAAAATTTTATAATCCGTGTTGAGGAGATGAAGGGGTCTCCAATTAGTAATGTAATGTACATCCTTTTTTTAAATAGGAATTTTAGAAAGGATATACCGAATTCAGGGGTTTTCTCTAAAGAATTCAATATAAAATTATAAACTTGGGTCAGAACTGCCAATAAATTTTCCTGAAATGTCTTATAAAACTCATGTGTGAGACCATCAGGTCCAGGGGCCACCTTCAGTTTAAGATGTGAGATAGCACAAGCAACTTCATCTCGTGTAATTTGACCAGTAAGGTCCGGAATTTGGTATGCAGAAATCTGAGGGGCCGGAGCCGACAGAACAGAGGATAAATCCGTGGCAGTGTGGGGAATAGTACAAAAGTGTTGTTGTATATATGAATGCATAACAGAAAACATTTCCGGATAGTGTAAACAACATTACCGTGCTCATCCATTAGACCATGCATGACAGTGGAAGAAAGTCTATCCTTAAAGGCCAAAAATGGGTTAGAAGGGGACAGGGAAGTACCTACGCGCATAAAAAAAATCTAAAGTTCGGGCGCTATCATATTGGTAAGAAATCATGAGACGCTTAATCCTGGAAATTTGAGAAGAATAATCAACATGAGAAGAGACAGAAAGGGACATCAATTTATATAACTGATTGCGATAAGTTAAGTATGTAAAGTATTGATCCGAGCCATTTTCTTCCCAGATGTTGAAAAAAGAACAGAATTCAGCTTTGAATCTTTCCACCAATCCCAAATGGAATCATAACAACAGAGAACCAAATACGGGCTTGAAAAATAGTGCAGACTTGAGACTGAACAAAATAAGAAGAAATAAATAATTATTCAGTTACCATTGGGAGAGAGGTCGAAAACAGGGACAAGGAAGTATAATCAATAAAAAAACACCCATTAAAATACAGTGATCTGAAATTTCAGTATGGCGTAAAAGAATCCGATTAGGAACACAATGTTTGGAAACAAAAATATAATCAATCCTAGTGTGGAATACAGATCTATGATACATATATCCCACATCAGAATGTAAAGAACGATATGCGTCCTTTAAACCCGCATCCTTAATCAAAGTGGATAAGGCTAGGGAATTACAATAAACCTTTTTCCCAGAAGCTGTTCTATATGCAACATCTATAGAACAGTTAAATCCCCCAATGATATGTTTACGGTACACAAAAATGGCTTGATTAAATCAAATAAAGAAATACAAGCTGCTTTAGTTTGTGGACCATAAACAACAATTACAAGTAAAAATGTCATAAATAGAGCAGTCTTGGCGGCCCGCCGCACAGTCGTTGATTTGCGACGCCAGCGACCCGGTTCGGGAACGAGCCCGGAAGCTGGAGGGTCGGGCCGGGGAGAGGGCTTGAGCGCCCTAGGGACTGCTCGCCCCTCTCCGGGAGGGGAACCAGAGCCCGGTTTGACTGACTCGGGGAGACCCGAGGTGCAGCAAGCCGATGGCAGAGAAAGAAGGGGGCGACGCGGCCAGACGCCGGGCGCCAGCGCCTTGACGCCAGGGACATGGCACGTCTGCGAAAGAACACCAGAAAAGCACCTTGCGGTCTCCTGGTAGACGGAGCACTAGGCCCTGACCTCAATGCCCCTGCCTGCCCAGAGACAGCATCCCGACGAAAAATTTCGTAGTCTCAGGGTGTATAGGGCCCCCACCCCGTACCCCGCCTGGGGGGTAAACCAAGGCTCCGTGGGGGATGGACTGCTCTGGTCTACAGGCAGGTGAGCGAGGGCTGAAAAGGCCATAAAAGTGACTCCCGAAGAGAGGGGGACCGCAGGGGAGAGGAGGAGTAAAATAAATAAATAAATAGAGCAGTCCATAATAAGTGCCCTTCCAGAGAAATTATCTATGATGCAGGATACAGAAAACTGTGGTGAAAAATAATGTAGCTACACCATCAGCAGTGTTTCCCAAAGGTCCAATAGGATGGGCCCTTATACCACCCACGCCTAAGTTGTTGTATCTCAAATAAGGTAGAGACATGAGTTTCCTGCAACAAATGGATATCTAAAGGAAGTGAGGCAGCAAAACGGGATAAAACCATCCGTCTCTTATAGCTTTTCAGGCTACAAACTTTGAAGGATGCAATTCGTAAAGTAGCCAGGATAAAAAAATCATTCAACCACTACCATCCGTAACAGCCATATTTTTCCGTTTCTTACTCCCCTTTTTGGTTTTCATGAGTTTTTTCCTGGAAACATCAGGGGGTTTAGAGGCAGGAAGATCAATGTCAGACAATAAAGCAGAAACCTCAGAATCACCATCGGTATTGTCCTTGTCACCTTTCAGGCAGTCAAAAGCATTGGAAAGGGAAGATCAGGAGCTTTCAAACTTTTACGAGCAGCAGCTCTAGTAACCCGCCTGCCAGGTTGAAAACCTTCCGAATCCAAAATTGGAATAGGCAGGAGTGGAAAGGGGGGGTAGGAGGAGGGGGAGGGTCTACCGTCAACTCAGAATGAGAGAGATTGCCGAAGTTAGTTGGAGAGTTAAGTACAGGCAGGGAAACAGGGAGTCAGCTACAGGAAGCTCATGGGGGGGGTATCACTATAGGTTTGGGAACAGAAACTAAGGAAGTAAGATGGTCTTGAGCCTTATCCTGAGCCTTTTAAACTAAGACATCTGAATTCCACCCTCTGTACGGTTCTTACTAGCCCAGGGACACTGGTGATAAGCATGACCCGATTCATTACACAAATTACATTAAAAGACATTTTTATAAGAAACACTAGGGTGTCCATACCCACCACATAAGCTGCATTTTAATAAGTCGCAGGTACTACTTAAGTGTGTGGTGGCCCCACATTTGTAGCAGGCCCGAGGTTGCCCACCATAAAAACGGACCCCTCTATCCTTACCTAAAAAAAAAAAACTGTTAGGTAAGTGCACCACATCTGAGTTCACCTGAAAAAGCTTAACCCGAAACCTCCAACCCCCCCATCCACAAACCTTAGTCATCCAGAACAGCTTCAGGGGAGGACAGAACATTACATCGATTCTGTAACCAGTGGTAAATATCACTTATGCTAACACCCTCATTCCGAAACATGATAGTGACTGTACGCACAGTCAGTTTAGTAAGGGGTATAACATAAAAGGGAGTCCAGAGGGGAGAATTCTTTAGAGAAGTATAAGCATGCCAAAACCTGTCTAAACTAGCTGAGGTTTTGAAACTAATATCAAAAGTCTCCTCCCCAGAGATATGGATCAGAGCATAGATGTCAGAGGCCTGAAGGTGTAATGAGCCTTTCAGGAATGTCAGAACCCATAATAGCAGTCAGGGAACTCAGAAAGTCCACCCCGATAGCGGAGACGGACTGCATTCCGATGGGGTGCTTGCTCAAGTTTATTTTTGAATAAATCGGAGAGCACAGGCCCCTGTTAGAAGAGGGAGGGTGCTCCAAATGGGGGTCGAGTGTCAACCAGCACATGTGAGGTACCTCCTGGGTGTATCCAGCAAACTACAAAGTATGGACAGAGCTCACAGGAGGAAGGAGGACCAGAAGTACCAGGAGGAGTAGTGGGAGAAGGAATGCGTTGGTAATGGAGAAGAGTCCTCCGGGTCCTGGGATAAAGTAATGAGGGGCAACTCGAAGTTTTAGACACAATTGGAGAAACAGTAGCACAAGTAAGGTCCCTAGAATCCATAATATCCCCCACGAAGCCCTAGATACAGCAGCAGACAAATATCACATTCTTTCTGAACTAAAATGTCATTACAGGAGGTACCTCGTTGGAGCTCAGAAGAGGTGCAGGCCTGTTGGGGGGGAAAACAATACTCCATGTCTGTCCACGTCCCACGAGGGATCCGGTATCCAAGTGCCCGAAGGAGATTGAGTCCAACCTGCCCCTTGTAAGGCCTCAGGAGCAGGCCAGGTGGGGTCCGAAATGTCCTTGGAAACTGGGAGACCAAACCGAGAATGGAGCAAGGCAGCAGTAGAAATGGGAGGCTGAGCAGACGTAGGCCGGGAAGTCTCTTCTAAAGGGTCCACAAGCACCAGTTCCGTAGTCCCAGAATGCAACTCAACGGTCGCGGTGACTCCCCGTGTAGTAGAACCGGAAGAACCAGGGGCAAGTAACGGTGCAGCACACAATGCTATTGCAGACTTGCGTTCCATCTGTACAGCCGACTCAGCCGGTGCAGAAACATCCTGTAAATGAGAACCCTTCGGAGACGCAGAAGAAGGAGTCAAGAGGAAGGCAGGCGTGGACTCCATAGTAGTGAGGTAAAGATAGATGCAACGCTCGGTAGAAACAGACTGAGAATCTGAGGAAATATCCATGAGCAGCATAGGTACACTGGAAGAGAGGTCTGTACTGCAGCAGGGTGTCTCAGAGACTGAGAGATCCATCCTCGTGACCAGAGTGTCCCCCTACTGATGAGAGTAGGGGAACCTCCCCGGTGTCATGACCAAATTTCCCTCAATCACTAAAAATACCACTAACAGCTTAATCTGGTTCAAGGTCAGTTGGCATTCATATGTATCCCCCTCCCCGGGTCCTGCCTGAAAATAGGCAGGATTTGTCTAGTGCACTTACCCGGTCAACAAAAATGAAATAAATGATGCATCTTTCTGTTGACAGCTTATAACCATCACCTTCCTTCTCGACGGCTACCACCGTCGACGATGCATCTGTACTTCCATCGATGGCTTCCATCGTCAATGATGCATCCATTCTATCATTGACGGCTTCCACCGTCGACAATGCATCCATTTTGTCATCGACTGCTCCTTCCGTCAATGATGCATCTATATCTCCATCGATGGCTTCCACCGCTGACGATGCATCCATCCTGTCATTGACTGCTTCCACCATCAGCGATGCATCCATTCTTTTATCAACGGCTTCCGTTGATGATGCATTGCTTCCATCAACAGCTTCCACCATCGACAATGCATCCATTCTGTCATCACCAGCTGTCACTGTCGAGAAAGCTCAGATGCCAGCTTCTCATTGTCAGCTTATTGCAGTCCTCCACGATGGCTACCACCGTTGGCAATACCTCTCTATTACATCAAAGGTACATCAATTATGCTTCTAGCACTTCTGTACTTTGTGCCTTATGCTGCGTCCACGCTTCGGTGTCCCTCTCTGTCTGATACCCACATATTCATCCTTAGTTAAAGGGGCTTCATGATGCACCGATGACTCATGTCATGTGTTTACCCTCCACCCTCTTCAGTGGTCACTCGCAGGGGTCAGGCGGACAGAGATTGGGACCCTGGTTTATCATTCCTCGGGCAAGACCTGCTCAGGCTCGCATCCCCCCACTTGTATTTACACACTCCTCCTCAGAAAGACATGGATGTTTCCACTGTAGCACGGCACGTCTCGCATGCCTTATGGCATTCCCTGCCCTCCAATTAAAGGGGGCTGGCTGACCCTCCACAATCTCCTTTTCTCCCACCTCAAAATTTTCCTGATGTACTGGGATCTGTTTCCACCCTGGTAACTCTCTCCTGTGGAAGAAAAGAAACTATTCTTCAGCTCAGCAGGAGCTCCCAGTTACCATCACCAGTGGCCTTGACCTTGGTGGTTTCCAGGGGCTGAACTTTCTTCCCCAGTCTCCCTTTTCAGACCTCTCGTCCCTAGCTAAGGGCCTGGCTGGACCAGACAGCATGCTTCTATGGGCAGGACAATCCTTAATGGACTCTTGTCCTGAGTGAGCTCTGTCTCCTACCACCCTGCTCGGGGACTTTTGTCTGAGCTTGATACTCTAACCCAGCAGTGTGAATCAATGGTAAAGATAAGGTCCTGGAAGATATAAAACTTGTGTACTCACCATAATTCTTGATTTTCTAACCCAGGAATCCACTAATATTACTTCTTGCAGTGCTCCTTTAAGCCAGCACTGCCAAAAATCAAATGGAATGCCATGCTAATGATGGAATCTTTAGCTTGTGCATTCAGTTCAAAACTCCCAATGTAACTGCCTACATTCTAACCTCAGATTTCTTCTCTCCGCTGCAAAGTCTAGACACCCTGGAGATCTTCCCTCTATCAAGAGTGATTCCTGAAGCGCATTTAACAAAAAAAATATGTATTTTTGTTTATTTTTCATTAACTGCCTAGTTTAATTATTTTAGTGTTTTTTTTTTTCCTCATAGTTTAAATTTACCATAGTTTTTCTGGTTCCTTGCAGTTCGTGTGAACTGAGAGGCAACTGATTTCTTTCCTAAATCGGAATCTTTTTCTGGGGTTCCAGTTATATTTCTGTGGGTTTTTTTGTAAAATGTTTCTTTCTGAGACGTTTTTCTCAGTTCCCTGAGCTGTTTTCTGTTCTGGATCCGATCAGAACTGATAGATTTAGTTTTCTCAGTTACGAACCAACCAGAAACAGTTAACATGCACTTACTTTTTCGGTTCCAGGTTCCTGTTTTCTTTTAAAATGTCAAATGAGCCTAAAAAGAAAACGGGGCCTTCTGGGTTTAAAATTGTTTGAAGTGCTCCAGAGTGTTTGCAAAGGCAGACAAACATGATTTATCTCTGCTCAGCCTTGGGCAACAGCATTTTTCTGTGGATTGTGAGATATGTAAGTCTTTCCTTGAAAAACAGGAAAAACGTAAGGAAAGGCTGAAAAGAAAATTGAAGAGGGTCCATGGGCTCTAACAATCCACCCCCTCTAAATCCTCGGCTGTTCCTTCCAGAGCCTCTAAAACCACCCCTGAGACAGGAGAGGGCTCTTACAAGAGAGGCAACGAACCATCTGACTCTCTGGGCCTGCTAAAAAACTCAAGAAGACAAAACACGCTGAGACCCCAACTGAAACGCCTTCGGGGGCTGCTCAGGTGCCTGTACCTACTCCATCGCCTGCTGAGCTAACCCAGGCTCTGGCCTTACTTCAAGTGTTGCAGGGCTTACTACCCCCAAAGCAACCTGTGGTTACTCTGGTTGAAAAAAAAAATATCTTTGTACCTCCTTTAACTACTGACATAGTAGAATTTGAGAAGGATGATCAGGCAGAGGAGGGTATTGAACCTACGGTCTCAACCGAACAGGACTTTGGCTCTCCTTCCAGACCCACAGAGGATTTTTTCTCCCATTTTTCCTTTGTCGGAAAATGGTGGAAACCTTGGATTTACAAACTGCAGAAGAGATCCAGGATGAGGAAGATGTCTAATATATGGAGCTTATGGGGCTGATACCCACTAGAAGGCTCTTGTTGCCAATGTATCGTTTTTCAAGAAAGATGTCTTTGAAATTCTTTGACTCCAAATACTGTCACACCCACTGATAAAAGTGTGATTAATAAATACCAACTGAAGAGGTCAGGGGCTGAGTTTTATTCACTCACCCTGACCACCAGAGATTGTACAGCAGGCTGCCTGTGAAAAGGCAAAAACCCTTGTCTCCCCCACCCCCGAGAAGGACTCAAGAAAAACAGCATTTTTGAAAAAGGGTATCTTCGGCTTCCCTGGTAGTTCGCCAAGCCAGCTACCACGCCTATGCAGCCCTCTACCAGAAGGCTGTTTGGCAGTCCATCTCGGATAATGCAGAGGCTAACCCCTCTCTAACAGTTTCAGAGTTGGTGGACGCTGCAGAACTGGGCTTGGAGGCTTCCAAGTATCAGTTCCAAATATCCACATATGAATGACACAGCTGTTCGATGGATGGCAAATACTATAGCATTGAGAAGATTTGCCTGGCTGAGGCTACTAATCTCACCCAGGACACCCAGAGTAAGGCTATGGATTTCCCAGTTGAGGGTCGCTCACTCTTTGGTGCCCAGACTGAGGCATATATGCAGAATATAAATGAGTATAAAGCTACTTCCACAGTAATTCTACCAGGGAAAGAGCTCCCGCCACTTTAACATATGGAAGGGAGGCCGGGTAGGTCCTCTTTAGGAGGCCCTTCTTTCAAGTGTAGGCTGTGCCCCAACAGCAGTACCAGTCACAGCAGGGTGTTTTTATCGAGACCAGAGGCAGAAGGGGTTACAGGTGAGGATCCCAATATGCACAACCCCAGTAACAAACAAAATAAAATCCCTGACTTTTCCCTCCAGGCTGCCTTTCCATCTCCTGTAGGGGTCAGACTGACTCATTATTTTCAGGAATGGCTGAAAATCACCACAGACAGGTGGGTTCTGGAAATAGTAAGTCAGGGTCTGTCCCTCTGTTTCAAATCTCTTCCTCCTCCAAGATCAAAGCAGTTCACAGCAGCTACTTTCACAGAAAGAAAACTGCTAGAACCGGATGTTCAGGCCTTACTTCTAGCAAGGGCAGTAGATCCTGTTCCACCCTTCCAGCCAAAAAGGGCAGGGGTTTATTCAAAATATTTCTAACAACAAAAAGAATGGGAGTGGTGGCCTGTACTAGACCTCAGACTGCTAAACAGGTACCTGGTAAAACCAGGTTCAAGATGGTCACACTGACCATGATTCTGCCAGCTCTGCAAAAAGGAGACTGGCTAGTCGTCTTAGACCTAAAGGACGCATATTCCCATAAGGGACTCTCCCAGCAAATATCTGAGAGTCAGACTTCCCTCAGGCCACTATCCATTCTCAACACTTCCCTTCAGACTCACCTCTGCACCAAGGGTCTTTACCAAGTGCATGGCAGTAGTGGTGGCACACCTAAGAAGACTAGGTGTTCCAGTGTTTCCCTACCTGGATGATTGGCTAATCATGGAATGTCTCACCAGCAGGTGACCGAGCACCTTCAGGTAACTCAGGATCTGTTGCACACCCTGGGGTTCCTTCTTAGTATCAAAAGTCAGTCCTGACTCTGTGCAGGTACTGCAGTTCATAGGTGCAGAACTAAACACCATACTGGGAAGGGCTTTCCTCCCTCAGGAGAGGGCAGAAATCATTTGGCTTTTGGCAAGCTCGTTTGTCCTGGGCAAGTCAAGGCCAGCAGGACAGTTTCTACAACTGTTAGGCCACATGGCTTCAGCAACAAGCACAGTCATGGGTGCCAGGTTTCAAGTGAGAGGTGTTCACTCCACTTCAAGGGACACTGATGCCAAAGGGTGGGACTCTTGTATCAAAACCCATACCAGTAACAAGGGTGTTACTACAGGCACTCCAATGGTGGATGGAGCTGGAAAACTTGAGAAGGGGTTCCCTTCATATAGGAACCCCCTTCATCGGTTCTCACGACAGATGCTTCGTGCTAGGGTGGGGTGCTCACTTGGGGGAGTACACCATTCACGGCACTTGGGAGAGTGCAGATCCCCTCCAGCATATAAATCTGCTAAAGCTGCGAGCAGTTTACCTGGCCCTTCAGGCCTTCTCGCATCTAATCCAGGGAAAGGTGGTACAAGTCAGAACAGACAGTACCACAACAGTGTACTACATCAACAAGCAGGGAGGGACAAGGTCTACCCACTTTGTGCAGAGGCAATGAAGATATGGAGCCATGCTTACTCTCTGAGTGCCTCCCTACAGTTTATCCATCTGCCTGGCAAGAACAATACCTTGGCGGATGCCTTAAGCAGGATAAACCAGGCCCATCACAAATGGACACTGAACAAGCAAGTGGTGAATGGCCTGTTCAAGAGGTGGGACACTCCAGAGATGTATCTTTTGCATCCCACCAAAACCACCACCTGCCTCTATTGTTGCAGGGCCCTGCCAAGAGAACAGTCCCCTTGGATGCCCTGATTCTGGATTGGACAGGAAGGCATCTTTATGCCTCATGCTCCTTTTCCCTGATACTCAGGGTGCTCATCAAGCTCAGATCATAGCCAGCTTCAATGATAATGGTAGCCCCAGACTGGGCAAGACAGCCCTGGTACTCCCTCCTACTCTGTATGTGTCAGTGGCCAGACCGTTCACCTCCCACAAAGGTACAACCTACTGACCTCCTTCCAAGGAAGGTCATGATACCAATCTCAGGTGTCTCTCAGACTTAAGGCATGGCTCTTGAGGGCTTGAATATGCAGGCTGGCAACTCTGAAGGGGACCTGGAGGTCCTTACAGGGTATAGGACGCCTTCTTCTAAGAAAACCTATGCCTCAAAATGGAAAGGTTCTCTATATGGTGTAAAGATAAAAGTGTAACCCCAGTCGGCCTGGTGGGCGCTGAGAGTTGAGGCGCTGGATGCCACACCTCGCTCATGCCAGCGCCCAGGTTCAGGAACGGACTCGGTGGCTGGGGATCAGTGGGGAGAGGGAAGATCGGGCGTCCCAGCGGATGCTCTCCTCCTCAGGGTGGGAGCCAAGCGCATCCAGCGTTCTGCATCCCGCCGCGGCGGTGGAAGCACCGACAATTGAAGGGGATGGGCGGCCTATGAGAGGTCTGGAAGCGTCACAGCATCGCCACCACTGGGACGCATGTCCTAGCGCCGGGCCCCAAAGGGTAGGGGAACCAGGGAGAAAACGGAAAACACTCCTCTCGGCAGCCCTAGATGATAGCCTCTCGGTACCATCCGGACCACCAAAGAGGGACAGACCCCACTGTGCAGATGGAGAGGGAGGCACTCTAGGGGCAGATCCACAAAGGTGGAATGGGGATGAGAGGAAGGAAGGAGAGGGCTCAGAGAGTGGGAAAGGAGAAGATAAAGAAATGAAGTAAAAAAAAAAAGTGTAACCCCAGCTATAGCTGGCATACCAACCTTGCTGGACTATTTGACTCATCTGCATTCCCAAGGTCTGCAGCATTCAGTCCTGAAAGTGCACCTGACTTCAGTGTCGGCATACATTTTCGGCTGAAAGGGACACCTCCTTAGCATCAAATCCTATCTTCAGGAGGTTCTTCAAGGGACTGTCTCACCGTTTCACCCTCACAGGGAACCAGTGCCAGCCTAGGACCTGAACATTTGCATTGCTCAGCTTATGCTTCTTCCTTTGATCCCCTGGTCTCTGCAGATTTCATGTTTGTTACCTGGAAGGTAGGTTTCTTGGTGGCGGTCACTTCTGCCAGGAGAATAAGTGAGCCCCAAGCCCTCTGTGTGGAAAAGGAACATGTGTCTTTCCACAGGGACAAGGTAGTGTTGAGAACGAGTAGGAAGTTCCTCCCCAAAGTGGTATCGGACTTCTACCTGAACCAGTCTGTCATCTTGCCAGTTTTCTTCACTGAGCACTCTAGCTCAGGGGAGCGTAGTCTACAGAGCCTTGATGTAAACAGGGCTTTAAGTTACTACATGACTCCCGCCAATGACCAGAGACAGGACAGACAACAGCTTTTCCTCACCTATGGAGAGGTAGGTAAGGGGACACCTGCCTCAAAAAGAACCGTCTCTCAATGGATGATTCAGTGTATCCAGTTTTGCTACTCAAAATCAGGTGGGTATCCCTGTTGGACTCAGGGCCCATTCTACAGGGGGCACAGCTGCCACTATTGCAGCTACCCAAGAGGTGCCATTGGTGGAAATCTGTAAAGCAGCTACCTGGATGTCAGTCCACACCTTTACTAAACATTATAGCCTGCACACCCAGTCCAGGAGTGATGCCAGGTTTGGTACAGCAGTTCCGCAGAGCCTTTTACCTAAGTAGATTCTTCACCCACCTCGTAAGGTACTGCTGCATAGTCTGCAAGAAGTAATAATATTAGTGGATTCCTGGGGTTAGAAGAAAAAAAATACTCACCTATAGTAATCTTGTTTCTTCCAATGGGATCCACTAATACAGTTACTTCCCCTCCCTTGACAGTCTTGATAAAGGCTCTCCAGTGCCGATTGTATAAATGCTTGGGTGGTATGCTATCTGCTGGTACTTCTTAGTAATGCTTTTTAGCTTAGTAGGTCTTTGTTCCTTAGGTGAATCTGACATTTAAAGAAGAGAACTTCTCTTTTTCCCTGTGATTTAATGATTATTAGTTGCCCCAGTTGGAGCACCTTTTTTCTCCCCATCCTAATTAGATATTAATATGGTCTCTTTGCAGGCTCTAAGAAATCTGAGGTTAGAATGTAGGCAGTTACACTGGGCAGTTTTGAATTGAATGCACAGCTAAAGATTCCATTATTAGCATGACATTCCATTTGGCTCCATGGCAGTGCTGGCTTAAAGGAGCACTGCAGAAGTAATAATAGCGGATCCGCTGGAAGAAACAAGATTACTACAGGTGAGTAAATCTTATCTGTGTCATTCTTCACCATTCATCACCTTTCGGTAATGTGGCGGAGTCCGTCCCGTGGGAGCTTTTTTTTTTTTTTAGGTAGTCGGCGCACCATCGGTGCCCGCCCTTGAGGCCGACGCATTGCATGGCGCTCGCAGGTTGGCCATTAGGCGTCGTCGACCACGCCCTCCCGCCAGTTCTTCGTCTCCTGCTGTAGAGGTCGCACCTCATGTGGAGCTGCTGAGCTAGAGGCCTAGTTCCTGCTTTGACACTGAAAAGTCTCGATGCCGAAAATTTTTTGACATCGTCTGTGTATTCCTGCCGGTTCCGTTGTCGCCACCATTCAACGCTGCTGTGGTAAGACACTTTCTTTTCTTTGTCAGCAACATAGTCATTTTTTTAGCTTGTTTTGCCTTGGATCATGTCTCGGTCAGGGGGCAAGAAATCGTTAAAAATGGAGCAGCCCCCTATGTGACGGTGCCTGTGCAGGGGCAAGTACTCCGTCACTGACCAGCATGACCGTTGCCGCGCGTGTCTTGGCCTGCTTCATGACATAGGTCCGTGCAACGCCTGCTTCTCCATGGACCGTTGTGTCATTGAGCAACGCACGTGGAAAGTTGGATGAGCTCCGCTGACTTTCAGGGGACAGACGCACACTCATCGGGGCAAGCCGCGGTCTCTCGACCTTTCATTCAGGTCCCTTCCCGGTTCTGTATGGACCGTGGAAGAGGGGGCTTCCGCTCCTAGTAGTCTCGCCATTGCAGAGGCCCCTTCCACAGTGCAAGAGGCCTGTCCCCTCTGGCGGGCGAGTGAGGCACCGTGACTGGCAATCGCCTTCGAGGTGAAAGCTCCCTGGTGTCATCTCTCGAGCTGGGAAGCCTGAGTTGGCACTGTCCTCGACACCGTCAGTCGGTGCTGTCGTGGGCCCTGATGGCGCCGTGGTCAGCGCCGGTCCATTGCTTGGCACTGTCTCAGCTGTCAACACTGTTCACGGCACCGATGGCACCATGGGAGGCTCTACAGTGCCGTCTTCAACTGTTTCTCACCTTGGCGCCATTCGTGGCACCGAGGCTGAGCACAGTGCTGTGTCTAGCTTTGGTGCCGCTTGCAGCACTGAGCGAGGACACAGTACCATGAGGGGTGTCGTCCTCAGTGCCATGTCTTCTTCAGGCACCATTTGCGGTGCAGTTGGAGACTTTGGCGTCAGCTTGGGTGCAGACACCCGAACTGGTACCCCCCTCGGTCAGGATGGCAGTGGGCATCTGCGTACTGTCTGGCATCAAACTTCGGTCTCCACCTCCTCGAAGGTGGAGCCTGAGTCTGATTCGGACAAGCTGTCTGACTCTTTGGAGTTAGCTGCCCCTTGGACACCCTGGTAGTTTCCTCGACTGACCAGAGCCAGACCTCCTCTGAGGAGTGGCAGTTGCCCCTTGTCCGGGGTCAGGGTGCTGACCAGCAGGCAGTGATGCAGGCCACTATTGCTCTGCAGCCTGGCCTCAGAGGGTTTTCTGCCCCTTCAGTGGTGGTACCCTCTCAGGTGGTGTGCCTGGATCGCTCAACTTTAAGAGCCAATCAGACACCTGCAGAGGAAGGCGCTTCTCCTTGGGTAGACCCTTCGGGACTGACCAGGGTTGTCAGCTGCCTTTGCTGGTGTTTGCAAGGAGGAGGGCTCTTTCGGTTCGAGGGTCAGGGTTCGATCGGTGACCCTTTTCTGGGACTCACCGGGTTCGGAAGGAGTTGTAGTGCAGGCCTCCGCCTTCCTTCTCAGTCTCCTCAAGAGGACCCTATTCTTTAGAGGTAGGAGACTGTCCTTTTGGAGTTCCACGGTCCTGGTCATCTCACAGGGAGAATCCTCAGTGCGCAGCCCAGGCAGTTCCAGCATGGTTGGTCAGCCGGTGAGTTTTTTAGAGCTCCCTCTTCCCTTGGGGCCCCAGGTCGCTCTTCGCCTGGACAGAGGACAGACAATTCCTGTTGTTGACTCTGTTCCCACTCCTCTGTCACCTTCTCCTGCTCTCCCAGGCATTCTTGGCCCTAGCGGACCTCTGTCCTGGGAGCAATTCAGGGCTGTGGCTGCTTATTTCCCTTCATATGTCAGGGCCATGGACAGGCAGGTGTTCCAACCTCCCCTGATCAACCAGTCATTGAATCTACGAGGTCCTCTGCTTCCTCGTCAGGAGGAGAGGAGTCCTCTGTCCACATCTCCCCTAGTGCTGATCTCGCGGAGTATCAGTGTTTCCTCGTGAGGATTTTGGAGGACTTGCATGTCACCTCACCCACTCAGCACAATCAGACATTCGACACGTGCCTTTCTAGGTGATTTCAGTGTGGACACCCTTGTGGTGCCCCGGCCTGCTCCCTTCCGGGAGGCGTCGTTCGTTTCTGGCAAAGACCCTTTTCCGAGTCCCAGTGCCTAGGGATCTGCGCCAGAGGTATTGTGCCCCTGGAGTCTCCAGGTAGTTTGCCTCATCCTCAGTTAGGACTGACACAGCTGGACACTCCCGATGGGATTCGCCCTTCACCGTGACCAGCCCCAGATGCAGATTCCATGGATTTTGACTTGGGGAGGAGGACTTTCTACTCAACACGGTTGTTTCTTTCAATTTCTGCACATCAAGCCCACTATGCTACCTATGATAGTTCCTGTGGTCCAGGCTAGGTAAACTCTAACCTCTGTACCTGATTTGGAGGTAACCAGACAGCCATTGCACTCTCTGCGTGTGCCTGGAGCTAGCAAGGCATCAAGCGAGGGCATCTTACGACGCCAACGAGGTAGCTTCCAGGGTCGTAGGGACAGCGATCTGCACTAGGCGGATGGCATGGCTGCATTTTTCCTGGTTGCTACCCTTGGCCCAGCGTAGGGTGATTTCCTCTGCATACTGGAGATCCCATCTTTTCGCTCGTAGGGAGCGTCTGTCGGGGCAACCTCCTACCCCCTCCAGGGGGTTCCCGTCTCACTCTCCCCAGTCTCAGGCCTCTCCATACCCATGAAGGTTCTCCCTCCCCGTGTGTCACCCACTGAGAGCTAAGGGACTTAGTCCTTTAGGTTCTAGGGCCCCCTTCGGGAGGGCTTGGTACTCACCCAAAGGTGATGAATGGTGAAGATTGACACCGATAAGATATGAAAATGATGTACCTACTGTAATTCCTGATCTTTCTGTGTATCTTCACAATTCCACCCTCCATCCCTCTGGGGCCTCAGTCTCTGAGTCCCCCTCCCTCCCTTCCTTTGTGTGCCCTTCTTTTCCATCCTTCCTTTCCGATGGCCAGGAGCGGGGTGACCTTGGAAGCACAGGGGTTTTTTATTATTCCTGAAAAAGGGGGAGAGGGAGCGAGGGAAGGGGCACTTTTCTCCTCAGTGCTTCGGCTCCACCCCTTTGGGGTGGGAGTAGGTGGTTGCCCTCTCTTCTTCTCTCTCTCCTCCTCTACCCTACTCCATTCTCGTCCTTAGGGACTCATCCCTCAAATTAATTTTAGAAACTGTTGATCTTACTTTGAGAGGGTTCCTTCAGTAGGTCGTCACAAGTAGGACATACATCGCCTGACGTCGGACCGCGGACAGACTTTTCTAGCAATCCCTGGCCAGGCGCCCACCCGGCGTCAGCGTGACGGTATATAGTGGGTGGCCCCCCCTCCAGTTCTTGCCCGTCGTTGCCTCATGCTGGTACGCCGCGAGACTCCATTCAGCATCCATCGGAAAGTGTTTTTGCCGGTTTTCTACAAAATTCACTATTCCTCATTTAGTTTATTTAGGTACATGTCTTCTCCGGTAGAAGTGCTCCAGGTGTAGCACTCAGATACCGCACAAAGACGGCATTTTAAGTGCGCTCATCTGCCTAGGGCCCAGACCATCCAGTCTCCTCCTGTCCCAACTGTTAGTCCTTCAGTCAGGCTACCATAAAGCGGAGACAGCAGGCGTGGGAGGCCCATCTTCTCCAAGGCCGTCTACATTCACTTAAGAAGATGGACAAGCTTAGGACTCGTCTGACAAATCTTCCCTAAGAAACACAAGGAGAAGATGAGGGAGGCGGGCTTGCGGACGATGTCAGGCCCTCTACCAGCAAGGCCCAGCCACCGTTGAAACACCTAGGTAAAAGACACTTCCTTGAGATTAGTCGGCTGCCGGCTCCTCCAGCTGCGCTGCAAGCTGGTAAGTCAGCCTCCGGAGACCGCCCGGCGGCTGTTAAATCAACTTCGGCTGAGGGGCAATCGCCCGGCCTCAGTCGTTAAGTGGAGGTTACTCTCCCGATCGCCCAACCACGCTCGCTAAACCAGCGTCCTCGATGACTGCGGTTCGGTCCCCGTCGGGAGCCTTCTGGCGCTACCGGCGTCCGAGCGGGACCGAAGGGAAACCTCGCTCCCTCCTGTTCTTCCCTCGTCTGTGTCCTCTCACTCTACTCGGACACATCCGGCGAGGCTGATGGAGTCACTGGTGAACCAGCTGATTTCAGGGTTCTTCCCTGTGCTCCCCACTGGGGACAAGGGTCAGAGGCTCCTCGTCGGCCAGGCGGCCTTTCTTTAGAGGCCCTCCTCAGCCGAGGGCGGGCTGCGGGCACTCCAGCGCTGCCAGTCACTACAGTTCCTATGCTGGGACCGCTGGCGACTCAACGCCGCCCGTTACCACAGCAGTCCGATGCCAGGACTGCAGGCACCTCCAACGCCACCAGTCCCTACAACAGTCCCGGCGCGGGCCGGTGGTCAGGCTTATTCCGTCGGCCCAGACGCCGGACCCAACTCCTACCACTGAGACCCTTCGTCCAGTGCCAACACCAGCCCTCCGATGCGGATTGGGTGGCGCCGGTGCCGGCGTCAGTCCCTATAACGTGGACTGTTCTGGCGCGGGACCCTAATTTAATACATACTACAGTGGGTCCGACATGGGTTCCCCGACATCAGGGCTGACGGCGGGTTCTATAACTGTCCCTCACTGTCCCCATTACCCACACGGGTATCCTGGGGATCCTTACCCGGTGGTTCCCACTCCTGAATGGAGTCCGATGAGACAGTTTTATCAGGGTTATCATCCATATACCCATTACATGGGTCCACATGGGTATTACCCTCCGCCAGTTACTGTTCCCCCACCACCACCTCCTCCTCCTTCCCCCAGCCTCAACCAACTTCTTCTCAACCCCCTCCGGCTATGCTGGATTTCAAGTCTTTCTTACAGTCTTTGTGGCAGGAAGCGAGGTCAGAGCAGGTTTTGGACCTAGAAGCAAGACTCCCATCTCCGCCGCTTCATAGGTCCCCTTCCCCGAGCAGTTCAGGTCCGATTGTCCACCTCCCGGGGAAGGCTCGACTGGACTATCCCCTCTCGCTTTGAACATCGTCCAACGGAGGAGGCCAACGATAGTTCTGATGGTAGAGAGGACTCTTCGGAGGAGGAAATCATGGAGGAACCCGAGCCGAGAGGCAACACCTCACCAAAATCGCCACCTGAGGATCCTTCCATCTCTGATCTTTTGAGGGCCCTCAGAGTTATTTCGATTGGGAGTCAGAGGAACAGGACCCAATGAGGCGGCGTCTCATGGAGCACCTTGATTTGGAGTCCCTGTCTCCAGTCCCAGTTCCTCCGTGGATGGCCTCCCACCAAGACCTCACCACCACTGTCTGGCAGATGCCTCACTCTATCCGGTTGTCCCCAAGCAGGCAGACAGGCTTTACCAGGCACCTAAGGGTGCTCCTTTTGAAGACCCATCCGAAGGCAGACTCGTGGTCATTTCAGCAGCTCATGATCGTTCTGCTACGCCTAAGCACTGAGCACTACTCCTCCAGATAAGAGTCGAGGCAGATGGACCAGTTTGGCAAAAGTCCATTCTTTGGCCACGTGCACTCCGCTGCCTTGAATTCGTGGCCCATATTGTGTCCCACCAAAAAGCTACCATGGCCAGGTTGGAGGGGAAGGTCCAGTCTATGGATCCTTCACCTCTCAAGGAGGAACTCGCTAAGGACCTTCGCCTCTCCAAGATTTCTTGTAGGCATGCTTTACGGGCCACTTACGATTCGGTCGATTCGGTGGCTCGTACCTCGGCGACTGCCTGAGACGTCACTCCTGGCTTCACCTCTCTGGCCTCGCTAACGAGGTTCAGTCGGCGATTTAGGATGCTGCTTTCCAGGGCTCAGTACTTTTGGGCGACACCAAAGACATAATCACAGAACTACAGGACAAGGGTGCTGCATAGACAGCAGCAACCCTTTCGGAGAGAGGACCTGGCAGCAGGGAGATCCACTCAGGCGCATCACCAAGACAAGCGAAGGCTACAGGTACATTACCCCCCACCTCCAGAATCTACGTCGGTGTGGGGTCCTCCCCTGACAGACCACCACATCTTGACTTCCAGCCCCACTGCCTCCTCAGCCTCTCGCGGAGGTAGGTAGGGGGTTAAGCTCTCCATGTGCAGGAGTGGAGGCAATTACCTCAGGCCAGTGGGTCCAGCAAATAGTGGCCACAGGTCACACTATAGAGTTCCTGGAAATTCCTCCGGAAACCCTCCAGTGAAGTCCTCATACTCTTGGGAACAGGCTTTCCTCGTCCAAGAGGAAATAAATTTGCTCTTGCTAAAACAAGTGATCGAAAAGTCCCTCCAGGGCAAATGGAGAAGCTTCTATTCCCATTTTTCCTAGTTCGAAAAGAACAGGGACTTCCGACTCATTCTAGATCTCAGTCAGCTGAATCATTTTGGCCAGTACAAGAAGTTTTGCATGCTGACACTGCAGAGCCTTATGCCGCTACTGTTGGAGAATCACTGGCTCTGCACCCTGGATATGTAGGATGCCTACCTACATATCCTGTTTTCCCAACCACCGTCAGTTCCCGCATTTTCATGTTCGGGAGGCACTTCCAGTTCGAGACTCCCTTTGGCCTGTCTTTGGCACCTCGGGTTTTGACAAGTGCCTAGCAGTGGTTGCAGCGTTTTACACTGAGGGGTATCACAGTGTTCCCTGCCTGGACTATGTGCTACTAGCAGCCCCTTCCAGTGATGCGTTATTGGGGGCTCTATCATTTAGCTTGAACCTGTTCAATCGACTTGGGGTCACTGTCAGTGGGCCCAAGTCATACCTCATTCCCACCCAGAGACTTCCAGTTTATTGGGCGGTCCTCGACACAGTCCAGTGCAGAGCTTTCCTCCTCCGGACAGGTGGAGACTCTGGTCCCTCAGGCCACCAGGTGGCGTCTTGCCAGACCATCCTGTCCAGGAGGTCCTTCGCCTGTTAGGCCTCATGGCAGCTTCCATTTGTACCATTCCCTAGTCAGGCTCCACATGAGGATCACTCAGTGGTCCCTGAGGGTGCAGTGGGACCAGCTTTTGGACGATCTGGACCATCCAGTTCTCATCTCTTCAGCAGTCCGGAATGATCTTCTATGGTGGATGAATCCACACAATATTTCCTTGGGTCTTCCATTTTGAAGACCAGCACCCATAGCCACACTCACCGTGGATGTCTCGAACATGGGGAGGGGTGTGCATCTGGGGGACCACCAAGCCCAGGGACTTTGGTCCGGCTTGGAGCTTTCTCTTCATATCAATGTTCTAGAGCTCAGGGAGGTCCTGTATGCCTTATAGGCCTTTCAACCCCTGCTGCCCGAGGAACACTGCTGATCCAAACGGACAACATGTCGGTGGCTAGTATCAACAAAGAAGGAACCCAGTCACCCTCTGGCAGGGAAGCAACCAGTGTGGAACTGGGCAGTCCTTCATAACGTCTGGGCGTGCATGGGCAGGCATTCAGGAACACGTCTTAGAGATCGGCCCTGTGGGATGGTTGATTCTTCAAGCAGGGGTGGCGGAACTCGACCTGTGCCTCTCAATTCAGCACAAAACTTCCCAAGTTTTGCTAAGCATTCAGGCCAAGTGCTTTCTGGAGCAACACATTGACTCTATCCTGGACAGGAAAATTTTTACCCGTCCTCCATTTCCCATTCTGCAGAGCCTCCTCTCAAACTACAGACAGAGAAGGCAAAGATGTTTCTCATCGCTCCTCTTTGGCCAAGACAGATTTGGTTCCTGCTGCTTAGCAGCTATCCGAAACCACGGTTCAAACAACATGAAGTGTTGCTATATTGTGACATATGCAGTGAGTCCCAACCTTGAACTGCACGGAGGTGAAAGTTAACTTTCCATGCCAGGCATGGAACTTTGAGCCCGAGTCAAGTTGAAAACTCTTATCTGTTGTGCTTCAAACTCAAACTGTCAGATTCTTTACTCCGCCTCACTGAACAGTCGCTCCAGAGATTTCTCCTTCTGCTCAGTTCATTTTGTTGGTTAAAGTATAAAGTTTTCGGTTTTTAACCGAAATTAAACACCAACCAGTCAGTTCAAGCTCTATCTGTGGTATTTGTAAGTACTAGATAGGTTTACATTTACTTTATGTGTGGAACTTGTAAGCGGTTTCATGGTTCGGTTCAAACCCGATCAGGTTATTTCTATTACATTACTATCTTTTAGAAAGTCGTTCCCGGTTCTTATCGGTTCTAAAAAGCGGATTTCATTACGGTTTTTCACGACCCGTGACACAGTTGGGAACTGATAGGGAGTCTTGCTGACGAATTGCCATAAACAGGCAAGTTTTGGTTAGGCTGGCACTATGTCTGAAAACCCAAAGAAAACCGGGCCCACTGGATTTCAACACTGTGTTGTCTGTGGGAAGCCTTTGCAAGGCTGACCCCCACCATGTGTTTATTGTCTGAGGTTTGACCACCTCAATGCAGACTGCCAGATTTGTAAAGTTTTCCTGCAGCTACCCTGGATAAAGAGTTGGTAGCCTCAGGGAAAGGAGGCAAAAAGTCAGCTGAACGGATGGCCAGCCGGTTTGGTTGAAACCGAACGGAGAGGTGCCCTCTGACCAGGCGATACTTCCTCGGGCAAGGAGAGCTGACTCTGGGACGGTTCCAGCAAAGAGAACTAGAAAATCAGCTGGTGTGGAGCCAAACTTCCCTCTCCAACCACTGAAGAAATAAGCTAAACAATAAAAATTGTTCAGTCACTCTCCCGGTTCCGACCAACGGCACCACCAAATAGCGTCACGGTTGATCGGTTCCACGGTTCAAGAGTATGATTTAGAGAATTTTATAAAGACCAAGAGGGGAAGAGTATGAGGAGAGTGAATGTGGATTTGAAAGTCTGGATGTGCCCATTGTACATCTCTCCAGACTGACCTTCAGGAGTGTCTCTTCCGAGGCTTTCTGAGTCCCCTTCTCATTTTATGTTTTCTAAAACAGTGGCGAAACCCTCCAGCTCCCTATGGAGGAAGCTGTGGATGATCAAGAAGAGCCTGATTATGTAGAAATGATGGATATCCCAGAGTCTGGAGACTGTTTATTCCTCTGCATAAATCTTTTGGAAACAGACAGTAAAAATTTTAAAAGCTCCTCACACTATACCTCCTGTTGATAAAAGAATGAACAAAAGGTGTACATTATCAGGCTCTGATCAAGGGACACTGGTTTCAAGGATTGAGAAAGGGCATATTCCATTTTGCACATTGTAAAATGGTATTGTCACTGGTGTCTATAAGCCAAAATCCGGTTTACTGTTGTTTGGTTTGTGTACTTTATTAACAATTTTAACTCTGCTGACATGCATTTTAGCAATTTGACCTCCACTATTACACATCCTCCATCCTTGTACCAATTTAAAGTTATTTTAGGTACAAGATGTGATGGCAGCAACAACACTGTAGCCCCATCCCTAGGTGTGATGGAAACAGTACTACAGCCCTCATCCCTCTGGTGTGATGGCAGCAGCAGCAGCAGCAACAGCACTACAACCTCCTTCCCTCAGGTGTGACAGAAGAGGCAGCACTGTGGCTCCCATCACTTAGGTATGATGGCAGCACTACATTCACCATTCTCATGTGTGATGGCAGTATCAGCACTATGGCCCCATCCCTCAGGTGGGACTGACGCTAGTGCTACATTCTCCATCCACCAGTGGTGATGCAGAAACACTAGCCCCACCCTTCAGTGTGATAGTAGCAACAATGCAGATCACATCCCTCAAGGTTATGGCAGTAGTGACAGCACTATGATCCCTTTCTTCAACACCCACACCTCACATACACAAGTTACAAATGACTTGGTCTCTTTGTCTTGTTAGAACTCAGATGTGAATTCATCTGAGCCATCACAACTAAGGTGGACTACTTTGTTTTTCCTATCTATAATTTAACTGCCTGAAATGGATTTCTGCCTGTGACACCGCTGACCCGGGTTAGGGAACAGATTTGGGTGTTGGAGGACCAGCTGGTGGTGAAGGCTTGGTGTCCACTCACCTTCTCCTGGGAGGAGGGTGGATTCGTGGCTCAGCATTTGCTGGTCCCTGGTGGAGGCCAGAGGCATGACAACATGTCAGCCCCACTGCAGTAAGAGAACATGCGGATGTTGGCTTGTGCCTTGACATCATGTGACGGATGGTCCTCCATAAGCTGGAAGCCCCAGACATGTGTCTGTTCTGACCTCTGCCATGCCCAGGATACACAAGAAGCTCTTTGGGGACATTCTCCTCCCTGGTAGCCTCCCACGGGTAGGGGCCCACTCAATGAAGGGTTACTTTGGGTTACCTGGTAGCACAGTAGTAGGGCAGTGGATGGTGGTCAGACTCCGCAGCAGTGGTAGGGGGCCTTGGCAGGCCTGAAGGAGTGGATGGCCAGGGGGTAGGAGGGGGTAGGAGGAGCAAAAAAAAAAACTGCTTGAATTTGCTTCTTTGAAATAAAGTGTCTTCACCTAAAAAATCTACAAGTGATTAGTGGAGGACATTCAAATAGATTCATGCATCTCCCAGACATGTGGATGCTTTTTTTTTTTTTACTTGGTGTCCATGAAAATGGTGTCTCCCAGTTTTCATGTCTTTGTTCAGATGTGAATTGAGCATTAATCCATCCACCAGCATCATACAGCCCCGGGGTCTTACCTTCTGTATATCATTGGCTGTGCTTTCAAAATCCAGTGGCCAAATGTAAGTACTTTTTGTTTTCACAGAGACTGAACAGCAGGTGGGAGAAAGGTGCAAATGATCCAGTTAACCTATAAAGGGTGCTAACAGTGAAGTCTTTTCATAAGTAGTAAGGCCGTTTCTTCTTTGTGAACATACTTTCATTCAGACTAGTTTTCATTCAAACAACTGAGGATTTTGGATGGCCCTACTGATTATAAAGTTAAATAAATTAATTGGTAACAGTAATCCTGTGTTTAGCAATCTACAACCTAGATGCTTATATGCAAAGAATACAATAAAACCTTATTAAAATCTAAAAAAAGCTTATAAAACAGATAAAATGTATCTGAACATTTATCTTTACCTATACAAAATCATTGCAGCCCAAGTGAAACGAGGTAATTACATTTACCCTGACTACTATTCTATGATGTAGTAAACATATATAGATATTTTTTATATTCTTTGTAAAGCAGGTAAGGCCCACTAGGCAGAGCTGTCTGTTTTAAGGAGTGACCTAGAAGCACTGGGGAGGTTAAGTGACTTGCTTGGAGTCACACAGTATGCAAGAGGAGGTTGTGGGACTCAAACCGAAGTCTGCTTGATGTAACCAGTTCAATCACTGTTTGTTACTCTAACCACTAGGCATGGGTGCTTAAACTGAATGGCTGATTACAACAAAGCAGTGCAGGTGATTTTCTTACTGACTCTATTTGCAGCAAAGCAGAAAGAATGCAAAGCACAGCAGCATTCATTTTAAGATACTGAAATCTGAATCGACCCGCTGGGGCTGGGTAGCACTATTGCTTGCAGTGCCAGTGATCCTGGGTCAGAAGCAAACTTGGTTGCTAGAGGTCTGGCCAGGGGAGTAGGATCGAGCACCTGGGGACCGCTCTCCTCCTCCGTGGAGGGTGGGCTGCAGGTCCTGCTTCTTTACCACCACCTGAGTGATCATGGGTAGTGGTGCAATGGTGCTGCAGAGTGATCAGGAGGGGAGGACACTAGTCAGGATCTGGAGCAGTGGCATGTCTCTATGTGACCTACCTCCTTGGATCTCTAGTGTCGGTGCACTCAGGGACAGAGACCAGAAAACCAGGAATGATCACCCCACATCGGTCACTGGCAGAAGGGACCCAGGTGCCCCAGACTTCATAACCAGGAACCATGAGGGACCCACTGAGCTGCCCAACACACACTAAGGGAGTGTGGAGTGGTGACCTGGGGTACCCTCCCTTCCCACCTGGTGGGGGGGTACAATCCAGGCAGGATAGGGGCAGGCCCACAGGAGCTCCTGAGCATTACCTGGGGGTGAAGCTAGGGGATACCCAGCCTAGGGATCTCTGAAAAGTGGAGACGGATGCTGCGAGAAGGGACATAGAAAGAAAATAAAAAAATTTAAAAGATACTGAAATCTTAGAGATTCTGTGCAGTGACATGCAATTTCCATTGAGGCACCGGTACAAGAATTCAAAATCCATAAACCAAGCAGGATTCCGTGATTGTTACCGGTGTTACCGATAAAAATGGAAAACCAGGGTCCCTGGCTCTGATACGGAGTTCCTTACACAACAGTGCAGCCATGTGGGGGTTGTGCAGGCTGCAGCCTGTGACAAGGCAAATATTCCCTTGGCCTCTTACCCCCCTGACAAGGACTCCAGAAGGATGGATGCCATGGCAAAGAAACAGTACATGGCAGCATCCTTGGGACTCAGACAGGCAAATTATATGGCTTATGTTGCTAGATACCAGAAATCCAGATGGGATACTATTTTGGCTCTAGCAAAGCAGGTCCCTGGCCAGCTTGCAAAGGAGCTGGAGCAGGTGGCCGCTGATGGTTTTGAGGCATCTAAGGTGCAATTCCATGCTGCAGTGGACTCTAATGATGTATCATCTAGAGTCATGGCTACATCTGTGGCTCTCCATAGAATGGCTTGGCTCAGATGTACTAGCCTATCACAGGATACCCAGACTAAGGCCATGGATTTCCCTGTTGTGGGCAACTCTCTGGGGAGCAAACAGAGAATTACATGAAGAAAATGGATGAATATAGGACCACCTATAGGAATGCACAGCCAAGGAAAGGCAGGTCACTCCCCAAAGGCAGCCTCCCAGGGGCAGGGACAGGCCTTTCATAGGCCTTTACCAAGCCAGGCCTCCTCTTCAGCTTATGCACAGAGGGGGTTCTTTAGAGGGAGAGGCAGACTGGGTGCAAGCAGACCTGCTTCCACCCCTCAGCCTAAAGCCCCTGCCAAGCAGGAACCCCAATGGGGTGCCCAGCGCCGATTCTTCACTACCTGTAGGGGGCAGGCTGGCTTACTTTGTCCAGGACTGGGAGCCTCTAACATCAGACAAGTGGGTCCTGGAGGTAGTAAGCCAGGGACTGGTTCTCAGCTTCAAAAAATTTCCAAAGATGAGAGCCAGATGCTTTCCACCTGCAAATCCTTCAGAGGCTCTTGCCCTAAAAGCAGAAGTCTCTACCCTCCTGGCTCTCAGAGCTGTGGAAAGGGTTCCACCCCTACACCAGGGCAAGGGTTGTACTCAGGAACTTCCTTACCCCAAAAGACAGGAGAATGGCGGCCCATCTTGGATCTCAGGTATCTAAACAAGCACCTTTTAAAACCAAAATTCAAAATGATGACTCTGGAATTATTTTACCTCTTTAAGGCCAGGGGACTGGCTAGTGTCCCTGGACCTCAAGGATGCCTATTTTCATGTTCTCATCAGAAGCTCCCCATCGAAAGTACCTCAGATTCGAACTGCCCTCAGGCCATTACCAGTTCAGAGCAATGCCCTTGACCTCACATCTGCCCCAAGGTATTCACAAAATGCCTGGCAGTAGCAGTTGCCCATTTAAGAAGGCAAAAATTGCCATCTTTCCTTACCTGGACTGACTGGCTCATAGTAGGCAGTTCCAGACCAAGTCAGGTTACATCTTCAGGTAACTCAGCAACTGCTAACTTCTCTAGGTTTCCTTCTCAATCTTCCAAAGTCAGTCCTAGAACCTGTCCAGCTTCTCATCTTCGTAGGTGCAGAACTGAACACAAAAGAAGCCAGAGCCTTCCTTCCTCTGGAAAGAGCAAGGACCCTGATTTATCTGGCTTCCTCCTTCACCCTGCAGGTCTCTCGACCAGCAAGGCATTTTCTCCTGCTCCTGGGACACATGGCTGCTTCGACAGCAGTAGTGCAGGGAGCCAGATTTCAGATGAGGGACATCCAGTTCCATTTGAGAGCCTTTTGGTCTCAAAGGAGGGACCCCGAACAAATTAATCCCAGTGACTCGAACCCTGATCCAGGCCCTTCAGTGGTGGCAGGACCAGGGCAATTTGAGACAGGGGGTTCCCTTCACCCCTCGGTCTCACTCCTTAATCCTTACTACAGATGCATCCCTCTTGGGGTGGGAGCTCACATGGGCGACCTCACTAACCAGGGATTGTGGTCCCCTCAGGAATCTCTGTTCCACATCAGTCTGTTGGAACTCAGAGCAGTTTTTCTAGCACTTCAAGTTTTTTCCAAATCTGTTCAGAAAAAAGTTATTCAGGTCAGGACAGACAATACCGCCTACAATGTGGTACATCAACAAGCAAGGGGCACTCGGTCTCTGCTTGTGCACCGAGCAATGAAGTTGTGGTCTCTGGCTTACTCCTGAACACCTCCTTGCAGCAGTTCACCTCCTGGCAAGGACAATATCCTGGCAGATGCTCTCAGCAGGATTTCCCAGGGCCATCACGAATGGCCTTTGGATCCCCTAGTACTGGAGGTGGTATTTGCCAGATGGGTCACACCTCAGATAGATCTTTTTGCAGCCCCGGACAATCACCAACTTCCCCTTTTTTGTTGCAGGCCCCCAGTGTTGGGCTCAGTCCACCTGGATGCCTTCCTTCTCAGTTGGGAAGGGAAGTTTCTCTATGCCTTTCCCCTTCCCTCTCCTGTTCAAAGTGCTGTCAAATCAGATCTCAACCCTGCAAGATGATCCTGATTGCTCCAGACTGGGCCAGACAGCCCTGGTACCCACTCCTTATGTCCTAGCAGCCACCTTCCTGTATCTTCCCAGGAATCACAATCTGTTATCCTGTGCTCAGGGGAGAGTTTGGTACCCGAACCTCAAATCTCTCAATCTCAAGGCCTGGCTCTTGAAGAGTTAGAGTTTGCTGACCTACACCTCTCCCAAGGTGTTTCGGATATTCTGAAGGCTTCTAGAAAGCCTTCCACCAGGGCTACTTATAATTCCAAATGGAAGAGATTTTCCATATGTGCTCTGCAAAGCATATTCCCCAGAATCTGCTGGTTTACCCACGTCCTGGACTATATGGTCCATCTAAATACTTTGGGGCTGAGACCAGCTACCCTAAAGGTGCACCTGGCAGCGTGTCTGCTTTCTTATCAGCAGGTGAACCCTCTTCTCTTTCAGCCCATCCTGTTTCTCCAAGTTTTTAAAGGGTTCTTCACACCAACCCCATTCAGGGATCCTGCCCCTGCCTGGGATCTTAATATTTGCATTGCTCAGCTTATGCAACCCCCTTTTGAGCCCTTGTCTTCAGCAGAGCTTAAGCACTTGACTTGGAAAACTGTGTTTTTGGTAGCCATCACTTCTGCTAGACGCATAAGTGAGTTACAAGCATTGTCAGCGGAGCCTGATTTTATCTCTCTTCACAGAGATAAGGTAGTCCTCAGGACTAACAGAAAGTTCTTGCCTAATGTGGTCTCAGATTTCCACCTTAATCAATCTGTGTCTCTCCCCGTGTACTTCACTGACCATTCCTCCTCTGGTGAGAGGAGATTGCACAGTTTAGATGTCAAAAGATCCCTTAGCTACTACATAGATCGTACCAAGGGTCACAGGTTTGAGTCCTTCCAACTGTTCCTCACTTATGGTGAGGTTGGCAAGGAAACCTGCCACTAAAGATCCATTGCCAGATGGATTGTCTGTTGTATCTAATTCTGCTATGAAAACTGGGTAGGTTCCTCCCTCAGGCCTGAGGGCTCACTCTACCAGAGGGTACAGCTGCGTCTCTGGCTGCTGCCAGGGACATCCCTATCCTAGAGATATGTCAAGCAGCTACCTGGAAAACAGTTCACACTTTACCAAGCATTACTCCCTGGACATCCAGGCTAGGAGTGATATTCGGTTTAGCACAGCTGTGCTTCAGAGCCTATTTCCTAAGTAGGTTCTGTCCCTCCTCCATGGAGGACTGCTGTGTGGTTGCATATGTCATAATGTAGAAGACTTCATGTTGTTTGAAGAAAAAATTACTCACTTTAGTAATGTTGTTTCTTCTAATGGGTCTTGCTATATTATGACCTCCCCCCCAGCCTGCCCCTCTCAGAACCTTTACTTTTGGGATGTGGGTGGGCAGGGCAGTGTTGGCACCTAGTAGATGCCCACCTTGTTTTTCACCCCTCCTTTTTGGGGTGATCTGTGTTGTATTTGTCATTTTTTGGGTCTCCTGACTTGAGTCTTTGTTTTGGCACCAAAAAATGTGTTTATATAATTAGTAGCCAGTTGGCTAGTGTAGGTTTACAGCTTCCACAGAGTCTGTGAGTTTTTGCTCATAAAGATCTGACAGTTTGAGTTTGAAGAACAACAGATAGAGTTTTCAGCGAGCTCGCTCAGAGTTCCATACCTGGCATGGAAAGTTAACTCTTTCACCTCCGGAGCAGTTCGAAGGTTGGGACTCACTGCATATTTCAATATAGCAAGACTCCATTAGAAGAAACAACATTACTAAGGTGAGTAATTTTTTCTTCCACTTCCATTGACACATGACCTCCTTACTCAGGATCAAGGTCGTCTGGTTCATCCGGGGCTCAGGACCCTGCATCTGCATGCATGGCTCCTGCAGAAGTAGCCATCTCTCGCTTTGGGGTATCCTCTAGAGTGGCACAGATCTTTGTCGAAACCAGAAAACCTTCCTCCAATTCCACTTATACGTTGAAGTGGAAGCGGTTTTCCATTTGGACGACCATGAAGGGCTGCAACCCTGCTTCTTGCTCGGCCCCACAGGTCATGGAATACATCTTTCACTTATCGGATTCAGGTCTAGCCTATTCCTCTCTGAAAGTGAACCTCTGCTATCTCGGCGTACCACGAGCTGGTGGATAGTAAACCCAGGCTCTATTGGATATCTCAGAGACTTTTGAAAGGATCCTCCATCTGAACTCTCAATCCACGGCCACACCACCATGGGACCCAATTTCGTCCTGGAAAAGCTCACCTTGCCTCCTTTTGAACAGCAATGAGCTATGTCCTACCTTCCTGTCTTGGAAGGCTTTGTTTCTGGTTGCCATCACTTCTGCTCGAAGAATTTCAGAGCTTCACGTTGGTTTGTAAGGAGCCTTACATTATTTTCACGGGACAAGCGGTTCTCAGAACCCATCAAGGTTCCTTCAAAGGTGTCGGCTTCTCTAACCAATCGGTAGAGCTTCCGGTATATTATCGCTCCGCTAACAGGTGTGAGGCACTCCTTCATACGATGGATGTGCACGGCTTCTCTGGTATGCACTACAAACCAAGGACTTTGCTCTGGCGACCACTTGTTTGTCTCCTTTGCATCTTGAACTCAAGGTAAACTGGTTTCCAAGCAGAGCCTTTCCAAATGGTTTGGCAACTGCAACAGATACTGTTATCAAAAGTATGACAAACACCCCACCCCCGGGTGTTATCAGGGTTCATTCTACTAGGGTATGGCCGCTTCTGCAACTTCCTTCGTAATGTTTCTGCAGCGGATATTTGTGCTGCCGCTACTTGGAGTTCTGTCCATACCTTTACCAAACATTACAGTTTGGACATTGCTTCTAGGTGGAGGGCTGAGTTTGGCCTAGCTGTCCTGCAGGGTCTGTTGTCCTAGGCTGGGTCCTTTTCAGACCTCAGTCTTTTCCATGAATTTTGTTTTGCCCTCCCTAATTTCTCCACGGTCTCTTTTAGAGGGACTGCTTGGGACTCCGTCCTACTTGTGATGACCTACTGAAGGAACTGTCTCGAAGTAAGATAGTACAGTTACGTAGGAACTTACCATAACAGTAGATCGAGAGAGGTTCCTTCAGTAGGTCATATTTTTCCCTCCCTCCTTCCACTCATTTTAATTTTTACAGGGTCTCCAGTCCTGTTTGCTCCTGCTGTTAGGCCTCTTCCTAGTTCCGGCAGGAGAACTGGAGGGTGGGCATGGGGACCACCCACTATATACCGTTACGCTGACATTGGTCACATGACATTGGGTGGGCACCCCCTTCCTCCGTTGGGGATTGCTAGAAAAGTCTGCCGTGCGGCCCATCAGGCTACTTCAGTCCTACTTGTGATGACCTACTGAAGGAACTTCTCTCGAAGATCTACTGTTACGGTAAGATCCTACGTAAGTGTACTTTTCTTACCTCCAGATTTGGTTTCAGGGGGAGTACAGCCCTGTATCATGTATTTTCTTCCAGAATAGCTGCTTCTTCGTATGTCGGAGTTTATTGCCAGTGATTCTGTGCCTTGAATTCTGGCAGTGAAGCCTTCTGGCTACTCCTTCACAGTTCCTATACACTCTGGAGACAGGTCAAAGGTTCAGGGTATATCCTCCCCCTCCCTATTTCTAATTCTTCCCTCCTCCACTTCCAGAGATTGGGGCTCCTTCCCAACCCCCTTAGATTTCTAACTCTCCTTTTGTCCTCTCAGTCGTTTGTTTCTCCTTTTAGTTTGTATATCTCTTCCTTTATCTGCCCCTTGGACTTCCTTGTCCCTCCCGGCTCCCTCCCAACCCTTTTTACGCTACCGTGACTCAGAAGTGGTGGATGGCGGGGTCAGCAACGATCTAACGGCCAACCCGAGGCCACCATGCAGTGCGTCAACCTCGAGGCGGCGCCCGATGGTGTCGACTCCGCCCATCCAAAAAAAAAAGCTCCCAAGGGTCATGACCTCTGGCCACACTCCCCTTAAGATGATGAATGGTGAAGATACACAAAAGATCCAGAATTATGATAGGTACATAATTTTCATTTTTTCTTCTTAGACCATCTTCAACATTGATTCACCCACCCACCCACCATCCCTGAGCATATTTTCTCCTGTTTCCTGATCTTCACCCTTGTTTCATTTTGGGCTGTGAAGCGCTGTTCTTGACTTTTCGTACATGGGTCCAAAGGGCTATCTTGTGCTGTTATTAGGTTAGTTGTTTACTTAGTTAGATATGCCGCACTTCCTCAGTAAAAAGGTACTGAAGCGGTTGAGGGCCATTGCCAAGATAGGCTGTGTAGGAGATAGTCTCATGGTGACGCGCATACACCCAGCCTACCTCGGCGTCAACCCTCCAAAAGATTTTTGGTTCCACTGGGTCCCAGTGCCTCCAGCTTGAACCCAGCAGTGTGAATCAATGGTGAAGATGGTCTAAGATCAGGAATTACAGTGAGTACGTAATTTTCATGTATGTTTAAACATGGAATTGCAACCCCGTCACACAGTGGCAGCATATCACAGTACCGTACTCTGGGAATCACCTTGCAGAGAGGCCATGGGCCGGAGCAGCTGCTGTGCACTCTCCTTGTGCAACGCTGGTGGCAGGATCCTGTATCACAGCGACACCTGCAGGAGGGCCAGGGAGCCACTCCCCCCTGCAATGTGCTGTGAACGCACGGTCTAGTTGCTCACACCATGGGGGATAAATAAAGGGAAGAATAGCCAGCTGCCTTCGCCGGGAAGGCTTTAGCCGGGTACAAGGTATCCCTGAAATCAGGGGTAGCCCTGTGTGGGAGAGACTGCCTGGGTACAGAACTCTTCACAGAAAAAAACACATGGAGCTGTATCTGCATAACTTTTTATGGAGCCAGTTGAATGTGCTTTGATGCAGAATATATGTTAACAAAGCTATGAACTGACACCGTATGCCCACTAGAGCATCTGCTGTCAAGGCAAAGTACCCTTGTTTTACACGCACTTGTGAGCCAGCAAGGTAATTGATGAACTTCAGTCACTGAATTAAAACTCAGACAGACCATCGACAGTGAGCTGACTTCTTCAGTTTACTTGGCCAGTCTGACAGGTTAAAATTCATATCCGCTCTTGTTCAGCTGCCTATGTACTATGTGAATGGGGTATGGTGCTCATGGCAATCAAATGTCCTAATCTGGCACTGTCTCACTATATCACTAGTCATTTATTGAGTGTCATGGACTTGTGTGATTGGGGTGTTGGACAGCAGTAGGTCAGTATTCTCACCTTGCTACCTTTTGCAGGCTACACAGCAGCCAGCCATGGCTCAGGAATGTTTTGTTCAGTGTTACAGAAACTGCCTACCCCTTTGGGGGTCTTATGGGGAGAGAAGCTCTTCCCTCACCCTGCTTTCAGTTTTTGTTAGTTGTTTCTTTCTCACCTGTCTGTATCCCTTTTTTCCCCACCCACACTCTTTGCTTACAGAATTGAGGCAGTTAGACTGGCAACAGTTTTCGGCTCCAATGCACGTTGACACATATGTCCGTGCCAGTAATTGACAGCCCTGGAAAAAAAAAAGTTTGATCACACGGAGTCCTATTGCCTCTGGCCTGAGACCGAACAGTGCGACTCTATGAAGAAGATATTATTAAAGATCTAACATTACAGTAAGTAATTTTCAAACATGAAGTCTTGCTGTATTCTGACATATGCAGTGATATCCAACCTTTGAACTGCCCCGGAGAGGAAAGAGCCAACTTTCCATGCAAGGCATGGAACGCTGAGCTCGAGCTCGGTTAAGACTCTGTCTGTTGTTGTTTGAACCCAAACCGCCAGATTCTTTACTCCGCCTCGCTGAACAGTCGCTCCGGAGATTTCTGCTTTGCTCGGGTTCAATTTAGTCAGTTAAAGTGTCGCTTTTTACCGAATTTATTCCATCTAACCTGTCGGTTCAGTCTCTGTCTGTGGTACCGTGAGTACTAGATAGGTTTATTATTGTTTTGCTTCTGTGTGGAACTTGTAACGTCGGATCGGTTCGGTTTGAACCGATCAGGTTTGTTAAAAAAAAGTTTGTTCTACTTTCTAGAGTGTGGTAACCGGTCCTTATCGGTTCTAAAAAAACAGATTTCATTACGTTTTTTTCCACGACCCGTGACACGGTCAGGAACCGATAAGGTGTGTCTTGCCTCATGGATTGCCGAAAAAAAGGGTACGCTTTGTTAGAACTGGCTATGTCTGAGAAACCCAAAGAAAACTGCCCATTGTGGTTTCAACACTGTAGTGTGTGGGGACTTTTGCTAAGGCTGGACCTCACACCACCTGTGTTTATTGTCTCGGTTTGACCATCTCGATTCAGACTGCCAGATTTGCAAAAATTTTCCTACAGCTACCCTGGAAAAGAGAGTTGGTAGGCTGAGGGAAAGGGAGGCCAAAAAGTCTGCTGACCCGGATGGCCAGCCCGGTTCGGTTTCAGCCAAACCAGAAGGAGTGCCCTCTGACCAGGGCGAAACTTCTGCGGGCAAAAGGAGAACCGACTCTGAGGAGTCGGTTCCGGTTAAAAGAAAAAGAAGGGATAAGTCAGCCAGTTCGGATCCACAAGTTCTTTCTCCTACCGCTGATGAAATAGTCATAGCGTTAAGGATTGTTCAATCGCTAACTCCGGTTCCGACCGAACCGGCACCATTGGTTAGGGGCTCGGTTCGGTCGGTTCCCCATGTTCCGGATTATAATTTATAGGATTTTTATGAACCGGAGGAAGAGGAGGGAGAGTATGAGGATAGTGATGGTGATGGTGATTATGAAAGTCTGGATGTGCCCATTGACCAGGACATCTCCCCAGACAGACCTTCAGGTGTTTCTCCTCCTAGGCTTTCTGAGTCCCTCCACCCCACCCCAACTTTATGTTTTACAAAAGTGGCTGAAACTCTCCAGCTTCCTGTGGAGGAAGCAGTAGAGGATCAGAGGAGCCTGATTATGTTGAGATGATGGACATCCCAGAGTCTAGGAGGCTGTCTATTCCCCTCCATAAGTCTTTTGGGAAACAGACATTTAAAATTTTAAAGACTCTAATTCTATACCTTCTGTGGACAAAAGAATGGACAAGAGGTATACTCTTTCAGGCTCAGATACAGAGTTCCTTTCCCAGCAATGCAGCCATGTTGGGGTAGTGCAGGCTGCTACCTGTGATAAGGCAAATATACCCTTGGCTCACACCCCCAAAGGAGTCCAGGGAATTGATGCCATGGCAAAAGAAACAGTACATGGTAGCATCTTTGGGACTCAGGCAGGCTAATTATATGGCCTACACAGCTAGATACCAGAAGTCTAGATGGGACATTGTGATGGCTTTAGCTAAACAGGTCCCTGGCCAGCTTGCAAAGGAGCTGGATCAGGTGGCTGCAGATGGTATTGAGGCATCCAAAGTGCAATTTCATGCTGCAGTGGACTCCAATGATGTTTCATCTAGAGTCATGGCTACATCTGTGGCCCTTCGTAGAATGGCTTGGCTCAGATGTACTAGCCTATCACAGGATACGCAGACTAAGTCCATGGATTTTCCTGTTGTTGGTAATTCTCTGCTTGGGGAGCAGACAGAGAATTACATGAAAAAAATGGATGAGTACAGGACCACTTATAGGAGTGCTCAGGCTAAGGAAAGGCAAGCCACTCCCCAGAGGCAGCATTCCAGGGGCAGGCCTTTTCATAGGCCTTTCTACCAAGCCAGGCCTCCTCTTCGCCTTTGCCCAGAGGGGTTCTTCAGAGGAGGAGAGCAGACGGGTACAAGCAGGCCTGCTGCCACCCCTCAGCTTAAAGCCCATGCCAAACAGGCACTCTGATGGGTTTGCCTGGGCCGATTCTCCACTACCAGTAGGGGGCAGGCTAGCTTACTTTGTCCAGAACTGGAGGTCTTTAACATCAGACAAATGGGTCCTGGAAGTAGTAAGCCAGGGACTGGTTCTCGGCTTCAAACAATTTCCCAAGATGAGAACCAGATCCTTTCCACCTGCAAATCCTTCAGAGGCCCTTGCCCTAGAGGCAGAGGTCTCTTTCCTCTTGGCTCTGAGAGCCATAGAAAGGGTGCCACCCCTACACAAGGGAAAAGGATTGTACTCCAGGTACTTCCTAGCCCCCAAAAAGACAGGAGAATGGCGGCCCATCCTGGATCTCAGATATTTGAACAAACACCTTTTAAAGCCAAAGTTCAAAATGGTGACTCTGGGAATAATTCTATCTTCTAAGGCCAGGGACTGGCTAGTCTCCCTGGACCTCAAGGATGCCTATTTCCACATTCCCATCAGATGCTCCCACAGGAAGTACCTCAGGTTGAGTTGCCTCAGGCCACTATCAATTCAGAGCAATGCTCTTTGGCCTAACATCAGCTCCAAGGGTGTTCACAAAATGCCTGGCAGTAGTGGTTGCTTTCCTAAGAAGAAAAAGATTTCCATCTTTGCATACCTGGACGAATGGCTCGTAGTGGGTCAGTCTCCAGACTAAGTCAAGTCACACCTACAGATAACTCAGCAACTGCTCACTTCTCTAGGATTCCTCCTGAATCTTTCTAAGTCAGTTCTAGAGCCAGTGCAGCTCCTCACCTTCATAGGGGCAGAGCTGGATACAATAAGGCAAGAGCCTTCCTTCCCTGGACAAGGCAAGGACCCTTGTTACGCTGGCCTCTTCATTCACCCTTCAGGTGTCTCGACCAGCAAGGCATTTTCTGCAGCTCCTGGGCCACATGGCTGCCTCTACAGCAGTGGTCCAAGGAGCAAGATTTCAGATGAGGGACATTCAGTTCCACTTAAGAGCCTTCTGGTCCCAGAGAAAGGATTCTCTGACCAAGCTAATCCTAGTGACTCGAACCCTGATCCAGGCCCTGCAATGGTGGCAGGATCAGGACAACCTAAGGCAAGGAGTCCCTTTGTCACTCAATCTCATTCTCTAATCCTTACCAGAGATGCCTCCCTCTTGGGCTGGGGAACCCATTTGGGGATCTGACCACCCAAGGGCTGTGGTCACCTCAAGAATCTCTGCTTCACATCAATCTCTTAGAACTCAGAGCAGTGTTTCTAGCACTTCAAGTTTTTTCCAAGTCTGTTCAGAACAAAGTAATTCAGATCAGGACAGACAATACCACCACAATGTGCTACATCAACAAGCAAGGGGGCACTCGGTCTACGGCCTTGTGCACAGAAGCAATGAAGTTGTGGTCTCTGGCCTATTCCCTGAATACCTCTCTGATAGCAGTGCATCTCCCAGGGAAGGACAATGTCCTGGCAGATGCTCTCAGCAGGATATCTCAGGGCCATCACGAATGGTCCCTAGATCCCCTGATTTTGAAGGTGATCTTCTCCAGATGGGGCACTCCACAGATGGATCTTTTGCAGCCCCAGGCAATCAACAACTTCCTTTTTTTTAGCTGCAGACCCCCAGTGTTGGGCTCAGTCCCCCTGGATGCTCTGGTACTCAATTGGGAAGGGAAGTTCCACTATGCTTCCCCTCCTTCCCTCTCCTGTTCAAGGTACTAGTCAAAATCAGGTCTCAACCCTGCAAAGTGATTCTGATTGCTCCAGACTGGGCCAGACAGCCTTGGTACCCTCTCTTGCTGTCCTTAGCAGTCCACCTTCCCCTGTCCCTTCCCAGGAATTACAACCTGTTAACATGTTCTCAGGGAAGGGTTTGGTATCCGAATCTCAAATCTCTCAATCTCAAGGCCTGGCTCTTTAAGAGTTAAAGTTTGCTGATTTGCATCTCTCTCAAGCTGTTCTGGATATTTTAAAGGCTTCTCGAAAGCTTTCCACCAGAAAGACTTACAACTCCAAATGGAAAAGGTTCACTATTTGGTGCTCTGGGCAGCATATTTTTCCAGAGTCTGCTGGGTTGCCTAAAGTCTTGGACTATATGATTCATCTCAATAGCTTGGGACTCAGACCAGCTACACTTAGAGTGCATCTGGCAGCTGTCTCTGCCTTCTTGTCAACAGGCAAGCTCTCTTCCCTTTCAGCTCATCCTGTATTCTGTAAATTCTTCAAGGGATGCTGCATACCAATCCTCCCTTCAGGGACCCTGCCCCTGCTTGGGACCTTAATGTTTGCATTGCTCAGCTTATGCAACCCCCTTTTGAGCCTTTGTCCTCAGCAGAGCTTAAGTACTTGACTTGGAAAACTGTGTTCTTGGTAGCCATTACTTCTGCCAGACACATAAGTGAGTTACAGGCCCTGTCAGTGGAGCCTGATTTTATCTCTTTCCATAGAGATAAGGTGGTCCTCAGGACTAATAGGAAGTTTTTGCCTAAGGTGGTTTCAGATTTCCACCTTAACCAGTCTGTGTCTCTTCCTGTTTTCTTCACTGACCATTCCTCCTCTGGGGAGAGGAGACTGCACAGCCTGGATGTGAAAAGGGCCCTTAGCTACTACATAGAGCGCACCAAGGGTCACAGGTTTGACTCCTTCCAATTGTTCCTCACTTATGGTGAGGTTCGTAAGGGAAAGCCTGCCACTAAGAGATCTATTGCCATGTAGATTGTCTCTTGTATACAATTCTGCTGTGAAAAATTAGGTAGGATTCCACCCTCAGGCCTGAGGGCTCACTCTACTGGAGGTATAGCTGCTTCCCTGGCTGCTGCCAGGGATATTCCTATCTTGGAAATTTGTCAAGCAGCCACCTGGAAAACAGTACATACTTTCACCAAGCATTACTCTCTGGATATCCAGGCTAGGAGTGATGCTCGGTTCGGCACAGCAGTGCTTCAGAGCTTGTTTCCAAAGTAGGTTCTGTCCCTCCTCCATGGAGGTACTGCTTGGTAGTCTGCATATGTCAAAATACAGCAAGACTTCATGTTGTTTGAAGAAAAAATACTCACCTTAGTAATGTTGTTTCTTCTAATGGAGTCTTGCTATATTCTGACCTCCCCTCTCAGAACCTGGTTTTTGGGATGTGGGTGGGCAGGAACAGTGTTGGCACCCTAGTGGTGCCCCCCCTCCCCCCTTTTCTCACCCTTTTATTTTTGGGTGTGTGTATGTTGTGTTGTGTTTTTGGGTTTCCTGACTTGAGTCTTTGCCTTGGAACCAAAAAAACCTTTTTATTAAATTTAGTTGCCAGTTGGCTAGTGTGAGTTTACAATTTCCACACAGGACGCCCACTGAGTATAGCTCGTAAAGATCTGGCAGTTTGGGTTCAAACAACAACAGACAGAGTCTCAGTCGAGCTCAGCGTTCCATGCCTTGCATGGAAAGTTGGCTCTTTCCTCTCCGGGGCAGTTCAAAGGTTGGATATCACTGCATATGTCAGAATACAGCAAGACTCCATTAGAAGAAACAACATCACTAAGGTGATTAATTTTTTCTTCCTTTCTCTGCTTGTAACCAGAGATGAATGGGGCCGCTCAGGACCAAAAACAGGCCACCACATCAAAAATCTTGAAAGAATCAGCTTTTATTCACCAGCCCTGGCGTTTTGCCTGGAAGGCTTCCTTTGGGGTCTCTGACTTGTTTTATTATTTATGTTTATTATTTTTAACCTTACTCATAAAGCCTTTCCTTGGCTGCCAATGCCTGATGGCTACATGCTATGAACTTTCAGTCTGCTGATCTTGCTCTGTGACAAACAGCAGATTGGCAGTCTCTCTGTCTTGTTTGGCGTACTCTCTGTGGCTCGAATACAGGTAGCAGTTACTGTGCCCTGACCTTGAAGAGTACAAACTGCTGCATTAAAAGCTCTGTGATGCCTGGGAGAACGTTGAATCTCATGCTGCGGGACCATGTGTGGCATCAGCTGCCCAGCCTTGAAACCCACCAGAGCCACTGGCTCATTGTGTGATCTTTAGCAAGACACACAGCCATCCTGTGCTTGGGCCCTTACAACTCTAGAATTTTTAGAATAAGGATCCCACAGAAAAAAAGATGTTGCATGTTTGTTGTGGTATTCTGCGTAAAATTGTGGGGAAAAACAAAAAAGCATTTTTTAAAACATTTTATACACTTCTCTTTCTGGTTTTATTGCAGAGCGATTGCTAACCCTGATAAAGCATAAAAGTAGAAAATGTCAAGATTTCCCTGGGCACGACGACTTGGTACACCTTAGCAGATTTACCCCATCTGGCAAACTCCTCTTTACCGCTGCCTACAATGAAATCCTTGTCTGGGAGGTCAAGAAGAGATAAAGATGGTTCCTCAGACTGAAGTGGTCATGTGAAATACTGCACTTTGAGTGACTGGTATTATCCTGCCACAGAGCAAAACTGTATTCTATCAAGAGTTTTTCTTGCTGTTGGCATCACGCATTAACAAGGGTTCTGTGCTTCAGAAGCTGATATGGTCTAACCATATGGGTCCAAAATAGATTTAACCCCAGTGGACTTTGTATATTATACTGCAAATGTTCAGGTTCTTGGTGCCAACTTAAGTAGTAGGCATAATCAGTTATTCTGCAAAAGTCTCTGTTTAAGTTGGAAGTTGGTACACCCTGTAGGACTGTGCCTAATTGTTACCTGAACCTCTCAGCAAAACGACAAACCTTTTTACCAAACCTTTAAAAACAGCATTGGATTTTAGCCTGCAGCCTGGGGAACCGCAGTAGCAGTTGGGCTACTTGAACAATGTCACTGGTAGTTAGATACAGAAATAAACAAAAACAGAGGGGTATGCAAATCCTGTTGCCCCTGTCGTGGACAAGTAAATTTCCTTGAAGGGCAAGTGCAAAAAGAGAGCTGATTTCACTGTGGAGTGAGGGGCACGTGCAAGTGTAGCTAAAGTTGTGGTTAGACAAGTCCTGAAAGTTTTGATTTGAACAGCCCTGAAAGAGGTACATCAGCACGGTGGGGGGGGCAATAAAGCAAAGCATTAAAATAACTGCACCCTGAAAATAGGAAATAAAGTTAGAGTCAGTGTTTTGACCATAGACCTTAGTTCGAACTAGGCTTGCATTTTTTCTACATGGAAAATTCCCGAAGGCCTGTGATCGAACCCTCAAGTCTAATGTTTTCTGTGTGCATTCAATCTAAACTAACCCTTTGATCATTCAGAAATCAATCTTCACCATTGATTCCCACTTATGGGTCTGGGGCCAGAGGCAGTAGTACCCTGCAGAAGCAGATTTATTACAGGAGGGAGCAGACGTCTGGTGCTGACAACGCCTGCACACATCATGTGGTGCCGCACATGCCGGACAGTAACTGTCGCCGGTTCCTTCACGCATTTCAGTTCTATTCTTCACACTGTGGGAGCAACAGCGCCTCAAGTTCCTAGTCACCATTTAGTAGCTGTGTAACTGGCAAGTTTATTTTCCGGTACCTTTTCTGTTTATTGCTTTTCTTCAGTTTCTGCCATGCCAAAGTCCGAAAAGAAGGTGCTAAGTAGAGCAAGAAAGTCTGACAGCCTTCCATCATGCATCATTACCCCTGTGAGAAGCAAATGGCTATAAGGGACCGGCACCAGTCCTGTATGCCCTGCCTTGGCCCTCAGCACAGCAAGGATGACTGTCGCCTGCTTCACCATGGACTGCCATACTTATGAGATCCATGCGATAACGTGGGTCAACCAACCCCTAACTTCAGAGGCAGGCATCACACTCCTTGTGTGGCCAAGGTAAGATCACTGGGCCTTTACCCTGGGCCCTTCCTGAGACCTCTGGTTCCATGAAAATACAGGGTCCTCCTTGACTTGCTGTGTGTAGGAGGCCCTGGTGGACAGCTGGCTCCTTCTGGACCGCTGTCTGCAAACCCCTGCACAATCTGTCTGTTCTGGACAGCAGACTTCCCTGGTAGTGAGGCCAAAGCTATATGCTCTGTCTCCCTCGATGGACACCTCAGAGTCGCGATCTGGTGCCACCCTTGCTCCTGTCACTGGTTGTGGTTTTGCTTGAGCAGAGCAGCATCTGCCACAATGCCAGGCCCCCCCTCCAACACTGTTCGCAGTATTGAAGGTGGGACTGGCAGGAACCATGCTGCATCCTGTTCGAGCTAGAGGTGATTCTTTCCTCCAGTGTTGCTAGCGACACAGGAGGGAATGCTGCTACCTCAAGCAGCAGACATGGTGTTGATCCTGGGCATCGCACTGAGCGCGCAGAGTAGGGGATGGCTCGGTGGGGGGTCAACACTGAGGATGGCGCCAGCCACAATGATTGGGGTGAAACCATGCTTGAGCCAGCACCAGAGGCAGCACCAGCTGAGATTGTGATGGCAGCCAGGAGGCGGTGTTCTCCCCAGAGTTTCCTTTGGGGCCCTCTCACAAAAAAGGGGGGTTGTAGCTCCTTCCTCCCTTTGTCTTTCATTTCCTCCTCCCAGCCAAGGGTATATCCCTGCTGTGGGTACACTCCACTGTACATCCCTGTGGTTGCAGGAGAAGCAGGTCATTTTGGTGTAATCCTTCTCTCACTGTGTCAGACTTTTTTGTGGTTGGTATGCCCTTCCTTCCTTGTGTATCTGGGCCTTTAGCCCACTACCCTTAGAGGTGCCTGGGGAGATGGAACACTTCTCCAGTCCCTTGGACTGTCCAGTCCTGCAACTCCAGATGCACATAGATTCCCCTTTTCGTCTTCCCTGATGTGAGAATGAGGGACATGGTTAACTCACAGGTTAAGTCAATTCCCTGTCTGATAGCATGGAGTTGCCCTTTTTTCCCAGGGGTCTGTGTCTTTTTCCTGTTTTTGGCACATTGTGCCATCTCATTTGCAAGGGATTTAATTCATAAGCATCCCCCTCCTGCTTCTGCCAGAGCCACATGATCAGGGTTGCTGCCTTATTTTTTTATGCCACTAGCCACCATCTGTCTGGCTAGTGGTGAGAGGCTGTGGCTATATAGAGCCAGCTATGCCTTGTACCACCTAGTGTGCCCTGTTCTTATTCTAAGTTGGTAGTCGGGTTCTGTTTTGTTTATTTTGTTTCCTCTATCCTTTCCCTATCCCTTTGGGCTAGAAAGTCTCTAGTCTTCTCTTTTATTTTCTCTCCACTTTGTTTCTTTCAAACAGAACTGAAGTGTGTGAGGGAACTGGTGACAGTTATTGTCTGCCACGCGCCTTTCATGCATGAAATCATGAGGAACATAAGTACCCAATGTTGGCTTGCTCCTTTAAAACATTTTCTCCCACAGGGTACATGTGTCTCGGTCCCAGACCCATAAGTGGTAATCACTGGTGAAGATATTCAAGAAGATCAACAATTATGGTAAGTAAATAACTTTTTATGCTTTTTATTCCCCCCAACCTTCTCTCCAGCTAGCGGGGCATCTCTCAGGCAGCTCACTCGACCTTTGCCTCCACGCCCCCTGAACTCCTCCCCCAACTGCCAAGCCCTCATGAGAGGAGGTGGGGACCACAGAGAGTCGATCCGGGACGACACTGGGCATGTGGGCATCGGGTCACTGGATGCTGCCATCACCTCCCTGGAGCTGTTTTTCCCCGTCTTGTTGGTTCCTGGAGGCACAGATGTGCAGTGACGTCCAGCGCGTGATGGGTGCGCTCCCACACCCACCCGCAGGATGTCTGCTGTCACCTCAATCCCCTCTGCAGGACCCCCTCTTGCGGCGCTGCCCCCAGCTTCCACTGGGAGCTGCAAGTGCAGCGGGAGTCGGAACCCCACCCCAGGAGGGAGAGCAGTCCTCTGGACGCTCAATCCTCTCCTGCCCCTGCTGACCCCCAACGACCCGAGTCCGTTCCCAAACCTGGGTCACGGAGTGGCACGAGTTGTGGCGTCCAGCGCCTCAACTCTCAGTGCCACCGGCCAGCTAGTAACTTTTATGTTTGAATACGAAAATGCTGTTTTGCTAGTAGCTGCTTATACAGTAAGAAAAAAATTGTCAGCTAATAATTTGTAAATTCTTCTTGAAGGAATTGAGCTTGTTTTGGGGGGGGGGGGATTTTACAGAAATGCATTGTGCCTTTTCTTCCTATTTATACTGAAGCAGCAGTACACATATCAGTGTTGGCACCTAGGTAAACCCCTCCTCCCCCTAACCTAATTATGGTAAACAGTAGCGATTGTTGGCAATCTCGGCTCACTCCAGAGTAATGGGAGTCAAGCCTATTTAGGCCACCATCCATAAACAAACTCTGGCCAGAGCCAGTATGGCTGCACCTGAGATTGGTTGTGGAACACGGCACTGTCCGCCGTGTTCAAGATGGCCGACTGCATTCACTGCACATGCACGACAACTCATGCATGCGCCCTGACCTTTAGCAGCACAGTTCGCCATGTCCAAGATGGCTACTGGAATTCGCACATGCGCAGTGAACGCCAGGAGCCATCTTGAACACAGCGGACAGTGCCGTGTTCCACCAGCGACCAGCAGACAAAATAGTGCGGTGACGTGCAGTGATTGCCATCCACCCCCACCGTTAAAAAGTCTGTCCAGTATCCGGTAGGCTCCCTTTTATTCACTGTGCTCGCAAGACGTCTGCAGGGCTACGCCCACTGCAGCTGTAATAATTACAACACTGCATGAAGTTACTTGACTGGTATTTCAGCCTCTCCTTTTTTTTGGTGCTGGTGGGGTTAGCAAACAGATTGCTTAAAGAAAATGTAATAGCCAGCTTCGTGGTGCTGAATGAAGGGATTCACTCTGCACATTGGAGACCCCCTTCGCTCGGCACGCTGGAGACCTGGGTTCATGCCCCGAGCCTAGGTTTCAGTAGTGGAGACCGGCAGGGAGGGTTGAATAAACATCATTGGAGCGCTTCCCTCCCAGAGGGTGGAGCAAACCTAGGGCTCCTGCAGGTGGATTGGCGGAGAGTGTGGGGCCTGGACGCACCCCTGCACACCACCACCCCAGGATACTGTCCTTACGGCTAGATGGGCGGGACAAGAACACAGAAGATTGGCTGCCTGCCAAGCGGGTAATGACGCCAGGCCCGCCATCACAAGCGCCCTGGACTGACCTTGCGGCAGCTTACTGCGGATACATGGATTGCCAGGTGGCGGTTCCCCCTCGGAGGAGCGGGGGCCCTCCCAACAGAGGGAAGGTCGGGTTACTGCAGGTAAGGCTGCATAACAGGGTTGGGAGAATGGTGGTGCGGGGGTGTGGTGGGCGATGGGTGCTCCAAAGGAGTGGCCGGTAGGGGTGCCACGGAGGAAGGCTCCTAAACAAATAACACAAAAAAAAAATTGTAATGGTTAAAACTAATTTTGTTCAGTATCACTTTAGAAGTCTGAACATTCTATTATAAACCAAGATACAAAATGGCTGTCTCAGCAAAATTGAGTTAAAGTAAAAGTCGAGTTGACCGGGTTTTGAAATGTGACAATTAACCTTTTCCGAGGCAAGTACAAATGGAAAACACCTGAGTGTCATTCAGGATACCCAGCTAGTTCTGTGCAAATACTTGAAACACCCCAAACATGCGGACATCCTGGCAGTTTCGATATTGTAAGCCTCTCAATTTAAACAATATCTCATCAGTACTGGAACTGCTGCCTTTGACAAGGTCCCAGGTCAGAGATTTTAATTTCACACTTCCAGCGTGGCATTTGTTACAACATTGAACTTGTCACCATTCAGAAAAGAGCCTTAACAGCAACCTTACTAGGATTCAGAATTATTATATTTAGTTTCCCTAATGTTATCAATAGCAATGGCTCCTGCGTGACACAGCATGATTTTGTTCAAAGTGCTGGTTTGACCATATTTTGCTTTAATACTGTAGTCTGTATGTATCCCTTCTGAAAGACAGAACTAGTTCCGTAATTCTTCTTTATAATATTGCTGTGAAATGTGTATATAGCTTAAACAATTGTAAATAGTGTAATTTTAAAGTCAGACTCATGCGAATCAAACTGGCTTTGCGAAGCTGTTCCAGGTTTCTGATTAAGGCTTTGGTAATTTTTTTTTTTTTCAGATTCAGTAATATTTTGTAATAAAATATTTATGTCCAACTCCATGTCTTGCTTTTGTAGTGTTTTGGGTTTTGCTTTTTCCATGTGTCCCCATGCAAGTGTCTAGTCATAAATAACACGCTCAACACTATTTACACCAAACACACGTGAGGCTATCCTAGTCCCAGAGCAAGCTGTTGCACCTGAGCTGTCAGTCTCTGCATTGGCAGGCTGGGCCCAATGATATACAGGTTGCCAGGTTCAGCGATCAGATCATGTAATCTAGATCTTCTTAAAAGGAAGCTGTCCACAGAAAAGAATCAGCGGGCTCAGTTCAAAGCGTTTTCCCTTATGATGTGCCACTTCATCTTTGGACCTGTGCATTGTGAGTCGTTCCTGGAGTACCTCCTAGATTTGACAGAAGCTGGTCTTCAGATCTTACAGAAATCAAACTTCACCATTAATTCACACTAATGGCTTCTGAGCTAGAGGCGCTAGGACCTTGCGGGAGCCAGAACTTTTCAGGAGGGCTGGCACCGAGGTGAGCTGCGCGCAGAAGCGCAGCACCACGAAGACTGGCTTGCACTGCATGGCTTACCTTGGCACCGGCCCTCAGCTGCCTCAGTTCCTTTTGTCCCCGTCAGGTGTGCTTCAGTGACGTCGCTCACCCTCTGGGAGTCAAAACTTCATGTCTGTATGACAACAGAGTTTAGTTCTTTTCAGCTTTTAGTGTTTAAAGTTAGAGTTTATTTGTGTGTCAGTTTAGTGAATGTACAAAAATATTTCTCTGTCTCTCGTAGTCCTACTGAGTCAACTGTCCATGGCCATGGGCAGTGATGGTAGGGAGCCTCCTCGGGCAAGCTGCTTCGGCAACGGAGCCATGTCCGGTCTACTTCCCCCTGCTGGGGAGACTTCTGATGACAGGTGATTCTGTGCTTGGGAAGAAGGGCAGTCTTCCCGGAAGCATAAAAAGAAGTGGATCCATTCCTGACCCTGGTCGGGGTCGCAGCACACTCAGCCTCGAGTTTTTCCTTTTCCCATAGGAAGGGGAAGAAATGGTAATGCTCGAGGTCACCTTCTGCGAGGTCTCCTGTGAGATCGTGTGTGTCCCAGAGCAGAAGACCCTCACTGGCATCACTGGGGGTTTCCGTTCACGGGAGAATGAGATCTCAGACCTGGATTCTCTCCCTGTCTATTAATAGGGAATCCGGTGGACAGTTCCACCACTGGCAGCTCTTTTGGAGCAGTGGGTGCAGCATCTGGCTCAGGTGCCTCTGTCTGTGGAACCAGTCTCGGGGCCTTCAGTCCAGATGGAGCGTTCAGCTCCGACAAGAGCCCAAGGGCCGTTGTCAGTGACCGTGACACAGACTGCTGTCTCACTGGCCACACCCCCATTCATTGTCACTGCGATGGAACCTGCCACAGTGCCTTTACCAGTCACTTCAGTTCCGGCTGGCTCATCAGTGCTGGGTTTAGGCCTCTTGGAGCTCTTCCTGGTGCCGGCATTGGCGCTGGATTCAGTTTTTGCCATGGTGCTCCCTCTGATGCCGGCTTCTCAGAAATTGGGGCCAGTGTCACTGGTGTTGCCTAAGCCTCGTTCTGGATTGGGGAACTTACGATCCACTCCTCTGTCCGATTCTTCTTCCAGAGTGGAGATGAAAGGGTGGAGTCTGACTCCAAACTCATTATTTCTGAGGGCAGTGACAGTGACTCTTTCCATAGTCTGGACCTCAGACCCAGGCCATCCTCCTGTTCCTCAAGAGGATTTGATTTTCCAGGCTTTGTTAAAAATGTGTATGGTGGCAGAGGGAAAGGTCCTCGCCTTCTGATAGCGGTCCGGCGCTCGCCACGGATGGGAAACTTGGGATTTGGAGGCCACGGTAAATGCCATCCTCCAAGCGGTTCAGCAGATAGTCTAGTATTGTATATTTCAAGTTTTTGATCTATCGCAAGTGGAAACTAAAGTAACTACTCTTGAAACAAACCATACTGAGCTTATCACCAAAGTTTCCAAAGCCGTGATTGTGACTGAAGGTGTGCTGAAAGAGGATAAGCTGCTCTGTACAAGATTGGAATATTTGGAAAACAGTGCCCGGCACAACTTCCGATTTTGGGAATTCCAAGGAGTAGAGGGGCAATTTGGTGGAATATATGCACCAGCTTCTTCAGGACCTATTCCAGCTACAAGATGAACACTTGACTAACAGGGCCTACCATATTACACCACGCAGAAAGCCCAAAAACCCGGATCTTCCTCAGACTGTATTGGTGGTGACAACAGGAGTAAATATATAGGACTTGGTCTTGCAAAGAGCTAAATCAGCAGGGGCACTTACAATCCCAGATGGCTCCATAGTGCATCGTTTCCCCGACCCTAGCTATTCTGTAAGGATGCGGCACAGTGAGTTTGGCGCTGTCCGAGCAGGCCTGCAGGAAATGGGAATCAACCATGCGCTTCAAATGCCAGCGAGGCTGAAAATCATCTATGCTGGAAAAACCTACATGTACAATGATCCGGCTGGTGCGGACCATGAGCAGAACATGAGCAGAGTGGATTTTGCCAAACCTGGTCAGTCAAATGAGGAGGGAGAAGAGGGTGAAACCTGAAAGTTGGAACTTACTGGATGATGCACTGTACCAATGACTGTTTTTACTACAGAGAAGACGGTCATAGCCTAACTTGAAAGAGTACAGCTATTTACACATTGTCAGTTTGAGGTTAAAAGCAGTTGCAGGCAGTAAGTGTTAAAGGGGAATGTGGTTAAAATTGAAATTACTGCGACATGTTTTGAGAGCACATGTTCTAATTTAAGGTTGTTGCCACCATCTAGTGGTGAAATTTGAGTTGAGATCATTGATAGCTGGCAGATTTGGGGAATCTTACTGCTAAAATTTTTTTCTATATATACATTTAAAATTGATGCTTATGGTTGTCTGAGAGTAATGTCAGGGGCATCTGTACTACTTTATGAAAGGAATAATTGTCTGTATTTGACACCGTCATGGACTCCTGGGCTAAGTCAGCAATGTTGGCCCATCTGTAAAGGAGGGACTGTCCGGACTTTATATAAAATCATTTAGGTATGGTTGTTCATAGCCTTGCTGCAAAAGCCTTTTCTTTAATATATATATATATATATAAGATGATTATCCTACCCCTTTGTGCTATAACAACGAAAGAAGGGCTTGAATTACCTAACATAATGTATCCTTACCTAGAACCAAAGAATGTACTTTGAGTGTTCATTGTCAAATGAACAAAAATAAAGTATTAAAAAAAAGTGCATCTTCACTTGATTTTGAGCCTTCAGCTATTGACCCAGGTAAACATCTTCGTCTGCAGTCTTTGAATGTTTCTACCATGCTGGTCAATTTAGTTCTCCTATTCCTCCAGCATTTGAAACCCTATTGGATACAGTTTGGAAGGGTCTTGTCAATTCCCGACATGAAAAATCCCAACTTCCTTTTGACCGTCCAGTACAGTTTGCGACAGCTCTAAATCCTGTCTAAGCGCTGATGCTGTCTGCAGCCCCTGCTCGCCTCCAAAACAAACTTGTGGCCAACATAATTCTACTGCTAAGTGCTAACAAATATGAAGAAAAAAGAGGTCAGAGGGCTGAACCACAGGGTACTCCACAAATTACATGAACAATGCTGGATAAAGCCATGTAGATTAATATACTCATGTCTGTCTGCTGCCCGCTTTCCCCGGATACCACACACACACATGCATAGGTGCTGATTTGTAACTACAGTAAAGCCCAATGCACTAGATTTGTAGTAGTTTAACTATTGCCCACAATGGATTTCGCCTCTGAACTCAAGGAGGCAAGGAATAGAGACTAAATGATCCATCGTGCAGAAAGGTACTCAATCACTAACAGAAGATAATCAAACACTAGAAAAGGTACAGAGATCTTAGTGGTGAAAGGTCTGCACATATTAGTACAAAGACACAGGGGACCCAGGGCTATATGAACGTTGCTGTTGCACCAAACGCCTTGATATTCATACAGCAATACCGTGTAATGGAGACACTTGACTGGATTTTGATTTGTACCACATTTCGATCTGTAACTCTAATGCAGACCCAACTAAAGTTTAGTCTATGCAGGAAGGCAGTTTAACAACGTGTGTCATGCAGTGACCATTTGCATGAACACAAACTGATCAAGTGCTGAAATAATCACAATGAAACAGTCCTTATACACTATTCAGAAATATACAAATATACTTGTAGTTAAAAAACTGCTGTACTACCCCTTTAATATAGTAAAGAAACTGCACATAAACGAAGATCTTCCTGGACTAAGTCTCCACCACTCATTCTCACTAATGGGACTACGCCAGAGGCGCTAGGACCCACGAAGCAAAAATCTTCAAGAGGGCCAGCGCTGAAGTAGGACTGCATGCGTGATGCCAACGAGGCTGGCTTTGTGCCATATAGGCTATCTCAGCCAGCCCTCCAACCGCCTCCTCTCCTTTTTCCCCTGCCGTGAGTGCGCTTCAGTGAGGACAATGCTCACCCACCGAGTCAAATCTGCACGCCTATATGACAGCAACTTAGTCATTCAGCATTATTTAGTAGTGATTTAAGTAGTTTATTAAAAAAAGTACACGAAAGACAACTTTTCAGCTTAAGCATCGACGGAGTCTACCATGAACGTGATGGTAGGGAGACTCACTTAAAATCTGTTTTGGCAGCACGGCTGGATCCGGTCCGCCACCCTCTTTGGAGGATGGGGTCTGACCATGGGCAGTCCGGTGTTCGGAGAAAGGGTGGTCCTTCTGAAAGCACAGAAAGAAGAGGGCCGTTCGATCCGATCGGGACTCGGCGATGCTCAACCTCAAGCTTTCTTCCTCCACCGTCAAAGAAGTGGTACCGCCGAGGTCACCCTCTGGTACATCTGTGCGGAGGTCATCGGTAGCAGGAGATGGTAGGCCGACTTTACCCTCCGGGGTCTCTGGTGGCCATAACTCAAGTTCGGAGCCCTCCCTGACCTTCGGGGTTCCTCCGTGAAGCAGTTTCATCATTGGGCTGCTCTTATGAATCACGGGTTCGCAGTTGTCCCAACTGCCCTTGCCGGTGGATTCAGTCCCGTGGCCTTCGGGTCTAGGGGTGCCATTGGTCCGTTGTTGGGTCAGCTTGATTGCACAGCACCTTCTTGGTGCCATCAATGCCGCTTCTTGTGTCTTTCCCCTCACATGGCTGTGGCGCGAGCCAGCACAGGTACTGCATTCTCCCCTACTCCTCTTCACTTCAGGTCTCTGGTGGTGTCAGGCCTTCGGGAAACCTGGTGTCAGGGTTGGGACCCAGGTGCTCGTCCAGCACCAGCTGCAGTGCCGTGCCAAGTAGGGTGCCGACGTTCTAGATTCCGGGGGTGGCACCTCCGGCACTTCCTCCTTCTTTTCATATCTTTGCTGACCCTTCTGGGGTAGAGGGGAATTTTGATGAGTGTGATCCTGATCTACACCTGACAGATGACGTGGACGAAGACTGCTTTTACGGCTAGAGAGTAAGCCCTCTACTTCAGCTGAGCCTGTGGTCGAATATCCTTCCTTTAAGTCTCTGCCGAAGAATATGAATTCCACCTTGGCTCTCCAGACTTCTGCGGTGGATCCTGGCAAACTTTTGCACCTGCAATACCTGTATGTTCCTGAAATTCCTGTAGACCTGACACCTCCAGTGCAACCCTCTTTTGAGACTCTTTCACAAGCAGTGTGGGACAGACCATTGCTTATTCCTTCCGTGGCTAAAGCTATTGATAGGAAGCACATTCCCTCTAAAGACAGGCCAATCCTTGCTTCTCAGCCCTTCGCAGATGCACTGGTGGTTCTGGTGGAGACTGACAAAGCCGTGCTCCCCCAGGAATCTACAGCCCATCCAGTGAATAAAGAGTCCCGTAAAATCGACACTCCGGGGAAACAAATGTTTGCCGCAGCAACCCTGGGCATGCGCATAGCTCACTACCAGGGCCATTTCAGTATGAATATACCCTCTGACATTCGCTCAAGGCAATGGTCGAGAGCCTCCTGGAGTCGGACACTAACATGGAGCTCCTGGATATCATTAGGAGCATAGAGTCTAACAGTCAGCAGCTGAAAGCTGCTATGGACATCATTAATACTGCCTCTAGGGTGGTGGCTGGGATTTGTACCGCGACATTCTTGGCTAAGAACTTCAGGCTTCACGAATGATGCTCCGCAGAGGGTCATGAATTTCCCCTTTGATGGTGTTTATCTGTTTGGCCCACAAGTGGAGCAGGCACTGGAGACCACTCAGAAAACCAGGACTGCCATGAAGACTGCCAGGCCAGCTTTGAGGGGTGGAAATTGCTGACAATTTCATAACAGGCAGTCCATTTGAGGTAAAGGCTGTCACAAATGCACTCCGCAGATCAGGCCCTCTGCTCCCACAGTGCCAACCTTAGAGCACAAGAGTGTGAACAGGTAACAGACAGGGTAACCCTCCTGTCTGCTTGTGGGTTCGAATCACCTTTGGTCTCAAGTTCTGGGGGGATTCAAACTGTGAACCTTATGCTAGCGTACCCACATGTCCGGGCTCAGATAATATTCTCTTTGGGGGGGATGCAATATATCTTTTGCCTAAGGGCACCTAACTAGGTATCCAAAATGAACCCTTAAAACTCTATAAAAGACCTTAGGTATATTCTTACCTTTTCCCAGTTTAGTAACACCATCAGACTTTCCAGAACAGCTGTCAAACTTAACCATGTATACATCACATGCAAAAAAAGAACTTGGAAGACACACCCATGCAATATCTTTCAAATGAAGATTTTACTAGAAGATGATAAAACTATGTAAAATGTAAACACAGAACAATGTATCAAAAAGCATAGAATCACTTAAAAGAACAAGGGCAGAGTACAACACAAAAACTCCTACCATCATGCATTTAGACGTTTTCTATCTAATGTGTACCTCTAAAAGTGCCTGTAAAGTTAGATCAGGGAGCTGTGTCTTTCTGCAGTCCCAAGATGGAATATATAACAAGTTCAGACACAGTATTAGTTTAAACTGTCTCTCCACACCCCTTCTATGAGTCATCTAGCTCCTCCTTTTAGAATATAAAAATACAAACATGTCTTATCAGGAGGTATTTTAAATAAGGTGACATCAGCAAAACTAATTTCCCAAATTATAAGTCTTTGATTTCCCAGTTCTTCTCCCAAGGCATTTCAAAGGTTTTATAGCTTTTAACACCAGTTGATATTAAATGTTCTTCCTTTTAAGGCGTCACTAAATGTTTATTAGTTTTTTCATCCTCTGGCAGACTCATAAAGTCCCATTTCGTTTCCACTTCAAAGAAGCAACAGGTCATAAAAAGGCCATAAAATGCAGTGTCTCAAGGACGGTAATTACATTACAGAGATCTACTGGTGTAATATACAGTATATCCTGTCATTTTACTAAAACCTGGTTTGGGGGGTGGGGTGTCACCCAGGAGCACAGGCTGTCTTATGTGAGACAATCACAACTATATTTTTATATTACAAATATCATAAAACCACCATCAGCTGGCCAAGTGTCACAAAGGCCAAGGAATTTTTAACAAGAACCAAACCCCTCAGCTGCAAAAGAAAACGCAGCAGATGGCATAGGGTCCGAAGGCGCCCTGTGCCACCCTCTGAAGAAGCGGCCTATGTCACACCTTCAACTGCCTGAGGTGGCCACCTCTTCAGCAGTAGGAAGTCATCTGACTCAGTTTTACGACCAGTGGAAATCCATCACAATGGATAAATAGATCCTCGGGATTATTCCAGAGTGATATTCTCTGTTTCGCAGAGACTCCCCCGGGTCTTCTACCCAAGCAGCTGCCCAAACTGTCTGCCACTCAGTCAGACTTCCTTGCTTCCAAAATTCAGGGCCTTCTGAAAAACAGGGCAGTAAAAGTGGTTCTGCAGGCAGAACGGAACACAAGGCTCTACTCCCATTACTTTCTATTTCCAAAGAAAACTGGCAGCATGCACTCTATTCTCGATCTAAGGAAGCTGAACAAATATCTATTCAAAGAAAAGTTGAGATGATCTTTGGGAACTTTACTGCCTCTCATTCATCAGTACAACTGGTTGGCATTCTTGGACACGGAAGGTGCTACCAGCATGTTCAGTGCACCCAAGCCATCACAGAAGTACCTCGGCTTGTGGCTCTGGGTCAGCTACTCACCAGTTCAAAGTCCTGCCTTTGGGCTTTCCTCGGTGCCTCAAATCTTTATGAAGTGTTTTGCGGAACTCGCAGCGCATCTCAGAAAACTCAGCATTCAAGTGTACCTGTACCTGGACAATTGGCTCCTAGCAAGCGCATCCAGACAGGAAGCAGTCTCCACAGCTTCCAAGTTCTCCACATCCATGGAGGTGCTACTGAACCTGGAAAAATCACAGCTTCAACCCTCCCAACAACTTCTCTTAATAGGGGCCTTCTGGATACCTCCAGAGCAAGGGTCTTTCTTCAGAGGACAGGAGAACTGACATTCTCCAGATGGCTTGCTTCATCAAGGAGAAAACGTGGATCTTCCCTTGTCAATCTTCACCATTCATTACTTCCTGGGTGTAAGCGGAGCGCACCGATCGGGAGTTTTTTTAAAGTTTGCCTAACGGCACCGTCCTCGAGTGGACGTCATGCGCGGCGGCAGTTAGTAGCGACCGACTCCTCCTCCAACTCAGTTCTGTTTCTCCGCCGTCAGGCAGCACCTGTCCAGCAGCGCATTCAATGTATTTTCCTGTACTGCGTGGTGTACCGACTCCGTTTTCTATGCACTCGGCGCCCGATACAGTAAGACTGTTCTTTTTCTATCTTTCGGCGCGGGTGTGTTTCCTACTGTGTTTTTAGTCTCGTTGGTTTCGCGTTATGTCCGGTTCTGGAGCTAAGCGCCTTTCGAAGATGGGCGCGCCCTATACGTCGGTGCTCCTGTGGCGGCATTTCTCCGTCTCAGACCGGCGCATGCGTTTGCCCGTTGCCTGGGATCCAACCATGATATGGATTGTCGGCGCCTGTTTCTCAATGGACCGTCGGCGTCCCCGGAAGTCCGGCGCATTCAAGCTCGGCAAGGCCCGCCGACTTTCGGGGACAGGCGTCGCTCGCGGGAATCTCGGGCGGATCTTTAGGCCCTTCCCGGGTCCCCTCCGGGCCTGCTCTGATCGAGGAGGAGGGGTCTCCTCATCTATCTTGCGAGGAGGAGCCCCTTCCAGCAGTGTTGAAGTCTCATAGCCCTCCCGGGTCCGCCGCGCTGACAGCTGCCTCGGCAGTCACCTCTTGGAGGTGCAGGCTCCCCGTGTCGAGGCCCTTGGCTTTTGGGCCGGCTTGGGTGGACCCACCAGCGCCGCCTCATGGCGCCATTTCCGGATCGGCGCCGTTCGCGGTGCCCCGGTGATCAGCAGCGCCGTTCCCAGTGCATTTTGGATCCGGCGCGTTCGCGGCGCTCCAGCGGTCAGCGGCGCCGTTAGCGATGACGCTTTGGGCCTCTGTGCGTTAGCGGCGCCCGGTGGACATAGCGGCGCCCGTCAGCGGTCTCGCCTCAGCGGCGCGTGAGGCCTTCCCTTCCTCCGGGCGGTGCCGGGCCTGCCGGAGCCGCTGGGGGTATGGAGTTAGGCCTAACTGCTACCGGCGTGGGGGGGGAGGCGTCTCCCTTGGTACTGGGGCCGTTCGCGGCCCCGTGGCCTCGGGGACCCCTGGGGTGGCCAGCATTGAGGTCCTGCTGGTCTCGTCCTCCTCGGAGGGTGATGACTCAGATGTGGACCCATCCTGGCACCCCCATTCTTCGGAATCTGGGTCCTCGGTGGCTAGGGGTACCAGGCGGCGCAGCGGGCCCCTCCCTCTGTCCCCACTACCGTCGTCTCCTGAGGGTTCCTCAGCTGGGGGTGGCCAAGAGTCCCGGGGGGCAGACGTGGGGGTGATGGAGGGGAAGGCTCCCCTCTCTGGAGGCCCGGTGACAGCTACCCCCCGGGGTGCTGTTGCCCCCTCTAGGGACAGGGGGGCGCTGCGGTCGAGGAGGAGGGCCTTCTCGGAGTCCGAGGGGTTGAGGCGCAGGCGGCCTGCTGCTCGGCCTTCTTTGGCCACCCCAGGGGGGGTGGCCAGGAGCCGTAGTGCAGAGCCCCGCTCCTCCCCTCAGGGTTCTAGGTTGTCCTCCGGCGGCGTTTGTGCGGACTGCCCTTCTGGATCCATGCAGTCCCGGCGTCGTCACAGGGGAGTTTCTCCCCCAGGGCTCTTCCAGGCTCTGCTTCCCCAGAGTTCCGTTCTGCAGCCTGGTCTGATATCCGGGATCCCTCCTACTAGGGCTCCTTTCCCCGGATTCCAGAGCCCTCGCAGAGAGCAGTTGCCTCCTCGGAGGTGCCCTCTCCCATCTCTCTGCCTTCACCACCCGCTCCCGGGCCATGTCGGTCCTCTGGGTCCGTTATCCTGGGAGCAGTTCAGGTTCTGCATGCCTTCCCCTCATATGTTAGATACATGCATGAGTGGGTCTTTCGACTCTCCCCACCGCCGCAGGAATCCTCTGGACATTCCAGCTCCCCATCATCCTCGTCTCCCTCCTCTGAGGGAGAGGAACCCCCTGCTCATCTGTCCTCCGATGCTGATTTCACTGAATATCAGCATTTCCTCTCGAGGATGGTGAGGGATCTTCGGATTTCCTATGTTCGGAGAGACAATACCGAACGGGAGGCGGTAATTCCTTGGTGAATTCAGTGCCCAGCATTTGGTGGTACCTTCCTGGCCTATCCCCTTCCAGGAGGCGTCTATCCCGTCCTGGCAGTCCCTGCGCTTCTTCTCCAGCCCCGGCCGACTGCCAGCGTAGGTATTGTGCCCCCTCTGAGTCTCTAGGTTCCTTCCCAACCCGACCTCTGGTTTGGTTTACCTGGATACTCCTTCTGGCGCGTTGCCTGGCGCCGACCATCCACGGATCGGACTCTCTCCAGTTCGACCGCTGGGAAGCGAAGATGTTCTCTTCTCGTGCGAGTGCCTCTATTGCATCACATCAGGCTCACCACGCTGCCTACAACCGGCATTTGTGGTCGATGATGTCCCAGCTGCTGGCATCAATGCCTGACACGAGCAAACCAGACAAGCTGCTGCCCTCTCGCGGTAGGCCCTGGAGCTGGCAAGACACAAGCAAGGAGCATCTTATGACGCCAATGAGGTGGCCAGGCTTGCGGGACAGCGATCTGCATCAGGCGGACGGCATGGCTTCGCTTTTCTAGGTTGTCACCCCTGGCCCGGGCGAGGTGATTCGCTCCGCCTCCGGGACCCGCTTTTCTCTTCTAGAGCTAGGGAGATTTTACAGGGGCTCCCTCCGTCTCCTCGCCCTCGGGAGGCACCTCCTAGCTCTTCTCCCACTTAGGCTTTCTGAATAAGCCAGTGTCTTCTCCTTCTGTTTCTCACCAAGCAGAAGGCTGGGGTCTTGTTCCCTCAGGGTATGGCCTCTTCCCCTCCGGGAAGAGGCAATACTCACCAGGAAGTAATGAATGGTGAAGATTGACAAGGGAAGATATGAAAATTACGTACCTACCGTAATTCTTGATCTTCTTGTATCTTCACCATTCATTACTACCCCGCCCACCATCCCCTCAGTGGCCTCTTCCTGTGGCTTCTCCACCTCCGTCTCCTTCCTCTCTCTGCAAAAAAAAACAAAAATCCTTAAAATGTAGGAAAATTGCTTAATTTTTCCAAAAAAAAAAAATCTTCTTTGGTGGGGGGTTCTAATTTTCCAGAAAATTACTTGCTCTAAGATTCATGGGCCATCTTGTGGATTGCTTTGGCGATCAGACTGCACAACTATCTCTTGCCATCCTTCTGGCGGAGATACCTCTGGGGTTTTGGCCTGGCTCAGGCTATTCAGTTTTGATCCTGCAATCCGTGTTCCAGATATTGCCCTGAATCCAAATCCCCTTCTTGCCTTGCAGAGCAGAGGCAAGGGCACGTCTGTTCCTTTTTGCTAAAAAAAAAAAAAAAAAATGCTGAGAACTCTCTCCAACTGCTATAGGCATCTTGGTATTGGGGTCATGCAACTAGCCTGCAAAATTTTTATTTGTTAAAAAAAAAAAGGAAAACAAACAAGAGGAAATGAGAGGTAGGCTACCCTTCTACGCTAGTTTATATATTGGTTTCTCCTTTTAAGTGTCCTCCCGGACAATTTTACAGAAGAGCAGTGCTGACCATATCAATCCCAGCCAGCCCAAAGCCTTTGGCCTGCCTTGGCCAGTCTGTCTGAGTCCCATTTCTATGCTTAAAACGCCTGAAAGGCTTACATTTTCCTTTTCTAGTCCCAGAGCAGCACTCTCCTGCTGCCTGGGGTTCATTCTCCTCCTCGGGTGTCCTCAAATTCCTAGGCCTTTCATGGCCAGGAACCCGAGGGGTATCAACAACAATGGCATGTTGAGGATAAGGACTATGCCCTCCTGAGTCTGTCTAGCGGGTTTGGTGAACCTTCTCTTCAGCTCTATCTCCGGGGATTCTTGCTTCCCTGTTAATCGAGCCTTCGGCTGTAAGCTAACTATGCTCGTTGGGCATCCTGGTCCCTTCAACATCCCATCTCTCTCTTCTCTTCTTCTATTTTCTCATTTCCTTCCTTATCTCTCCTCCTAGAGTCGCCCAGGTAAGGAGGCCCTGCAGTCCCTAGGCTAGGGATACTCTTATCTCCTCTGTCCTTCCTCCATCGGCTTATTCCTTTTCAGTTCATTCTTCCTTGCTTTTGCTATCCCGCTATCTTGCCTCGCTATCTATATTTTCTGCTTTCGCTTTGCCTCTCCGGCTCACAGAACTGAGTTGGAGGAGGTGATCGCTACTAACGGCGCCCCTCGCGCCAGCGCGCCAGCGTCACTCGGGCGGTGCGCAAACAAAACAAAAAAAAAAAAGCTCCCGTGATGGTGCCGCCTCGCTTACACCCAGGAAGTAATGAATGGTGAAGATACAAGAGAAGATCAAGAATTACGGTAGGTACATAATTTTCATTTCGAGCTCACTCAATGCAGAGAATGCTAGGTCTCATGGCATCATCCGTATTCAGGGTGCCCCTGGCCTGTCTATACATGAGAACCACACAGTGGATTCTCAGCACTCAGTGGTCTCCAACCACGCACCCTCAATCCTTCTACATCAAGGTGACAGAGCCTCTAATGAGATCACTCACTTGGTGGACTCAGGAGGACAACCTTCTCCAAGATTTTCCCTTTGCCCCACTGGAAACGCAGATTACCATCACCACAGATGCATCTCTGACCAGTTGGGGAGCGCACTGTCAGGTCCTCCACACCCAGGGTCTGTGGAGCCGGGAGGAATCCCATCTACACATAAATGTCTTGGAGATGAGAGCTGTCCTGTACACTGGCAGAGCCCTAAAGGATGTCCTCTATCACAAAGTAATACTCCTTCAGACAGACAACAAGGCTGAGATATACTACATCAACAACCAGGATAGGGCACACTCTTACCCTCTGTGCAGAGAAATCCATGGGAGTGTGCCAGCAGTGCTTCAAGCACGAGGCCCTGATCCAGGCAGTCTACCTGCCAGGACTCCAGAACAATCTGGCGGATCGCTTCCAGCAGAACAGAGGCAGATCCACACAAGTGATCACCGACTCAACCGCCGTGGGGCATTCCGGACCTGGACCCTTTCGCGTTCCCACTCGACAAAAAACTGCCTCTGTTCTGCTCCAGAAATCCAGAACCTGGCACTTTCTGTCAGGATGTATTCAGACTGTGGTGAACAAGACGCTTTTTGTACACATTTTCTCCTCTTTCATTAATTTTTGAGGGTGCTGCTCAAATTGGAGGCACAGGGGGACAGCATGATTCTCATTGCCTCGTACTGGCCTTGTCAGATATGGTTTCCGTTAATCATTGGATTGTCGGAGGTCCAGCTGAGGCAACTACCCCTACAAATGGACCTCCTAACACGGACCAGTGGTCCATCCCAACCTGCGATCCCTTCATCTCCATGCCTGGCTCCTGAGGAGATAGAAGTGGATAGGTTTAATGTCTCTCAGAGAATCTCAGAAATCACCGTGGCTCTTGTGTGAGCCATCCACTAGGAGACTTACACAGCGAAGTGAAACATTTCCTTTTGGTGTAAAGTCCGCCTTGGACCCTTTGTTTGCCCACCAAGTTTTTTGTTTTTATTTTAACCAGGAGGACCACTAAGCTGGAAGCTTGTTTACAGGTGCGACCTGGGAGCACAAGGAAGTTAAGTGACTTGCTCAGAGTGCCACAGTATGCAAGTGGGGGCTATGGGATTCAAACCCAGGTCTGCAGCTCAGAGCCTCAAACCTCTGCTATACTGCCTCCTACTGAATGGTGACAGTAGGAGACTTCGCTTAAAACTGTTTTGGAGTGTTGGAGTAGCTACTAAACCTGTCCAAATGCAGGGCTGCAATATTCGACAGTAAAGGTACATCTCTCATGTGATTTCTGCCAGCACGAGCCAGTGCAGAATATGTCACTGACTCAGCTGCCACTAGTCTGATATTCCTCATAAGGCATCTCACACACTAGGCCCCCAGTCAGGAGACCAGTGGCCCGTGGGATATCAGTCTCATGCTAGACATGCTCACCCGTAGGCCCTTTGAGCCTCTAACAACCAGCGACTTGAAGTTTCTGACCTGAAGGCAGCCTTCCTGGTGGCCATTACCTCTACTCTTAGGGTCTCTGAAATACATGCCTTAATCATAGGCGACCCCCACACACACACAGTATTTCACAAGGACAAGGTGGTTCTCAGAACTCACCTAAATTCTTGCCTAAAAGTGGTCTCGAATTTCACCTTAATCAGCCTTTGGTCCTTCCAACCTATTTTGCCAATTTCCAGAATGAAGGGAACACACCTTTCACACCCTGGATGTCAAGAGGGTTTGCGATTCTACATTGACAGAACGAAAAGGATTTGAAAATCCAAGCAGCTCTATATCGTTCAGCATGACCCGGCTGGCACAGCATGTAGCCATTAGATGCATTTCAGCATGGTTAGTAGTGTGTCTTCGCCATTGCTACTTGATGGCGCCAAATTAAGCTGGAAGGCCAGGTGTACGCCCACTCTACCAGAGCAGTCACGGCATCCCTAGCAGAGATTCGGAACATGCCTATCGCAGACATTTGCAACACAGCCACTTGGAGCTCTGTGCACACTTTTGTGAAACACTACGCTGTGGATGTCCATGCCAGACAGCACCGTTCTTTTGGCAGGACAATCCTTAATGGACTTCAGTCCTGAGTGAGCTTCTTTTTCCTGCTGCCCTGCTCAGGGGGATTGATTTCAGCTTGGTACTCTTCCATTTGTGTGAATGAGTGGTGGAGACTTTTAGTCCAGGAAGATATGAAAATTACATACCTACCACAATTCTTCATCTTCTTAAATGAAGTCTCCACCACTCATTCACATGCCCATCCACCATCCCCACCTCATTTTTCCTGTTTCTGGTCTTCCTCCCCGCTGGCTAGGCTGTGAAGACACTGTTGAGTTGACCCTTCTTACACAGGTCATACGGAGTATCTTATGTCCAGGTTAGGTTAGTTTCCTAGATTAGTTTACACTGCACCTCCTCGGTAAAAAGGTACTGAGGCGGTTGGAGGGTCGATGCCGAGATAGCCTATATAACGCAAGCCAAGCCTTCGCAGTGCTGCGACGCACAGTCCTCCTCAGCGCCAGCCCTCCTGAAGATTTTCTCCCACATGGGTCCTCCCACAGCGCCTCCATCTTAGTCTCATTAGTGTGAATGAGTGGTGGAAACTTCGTCCAAGAAGATCAAGAATTACGGTAGGTACATCATTTTCATTGGTCTACTGTCAAAACCACTTTATTACCGACAGTGCTGCAATAAGGAAACTGCCAATTTCATGCATGCATGTAACCGTGTCCTGTGGACTATACATTCCTTTTTAAAGCACATTTATTTCTAACCCCAGGAATTCTCCAATATTCATAACTCTTGCAGTCTGCCCTTTAAGTAGACCTGCCCGGAGATAGAATGTATGCTAATGATGGAACCATCATTGGCTCATACTAATTTTCAAATGCTGCCCTTATCAACTGCCAGTGTTCTAACACTTCAGATTGCATTCTCTGCCTGACAAGTACAGATGCCTCTGAGTGCTGTCCTCATCAGTCGTTCCTGTCTTGCTGAATTCAAAAAAATGTGTATATTAATCAATTTTTTTCATTTGCTGCCTTTATCTTTTATTAAATTGTCAACCGCTAGTTAGTTTAGTGTTTTTTTATATTATTTTCTTGGTTTCTTTCAGTCCGGGATAACCGGGGAGAAACCGAGCCTTAGTGTCGGTTCCAGAATTTTTTGAAAGTAAAACTCTGGTTAGTTTATTTAGTTTTAATAGTTTATTTTGAAATGTACCGCTAAGTTTGTAAAGTAACCGCTTAACCTCTGTTCACAAGGTACCGGTTCTCATTTTTTTTTTCAGTTAGTTTCTGTCTCCTTCCCAGGCGGCACACCTTCATGCCTGATCCCTCAGCCCCTTCCCCCGCTCATGGCCTACCTTCTGCTGTCCTCCAAGGCTTGCCCCCCTGCCGGAACGGATCTGGTGTGGAGGTTACCGCTATTCATGGGAATGGGGCCTGCTGGGATCGGCTGTCATCATGCTGCGCCCAGAACTCTTTTTCCTTCCCCTTAGGAAGGGCTGCAATGCGCCTATGGAAGAGCCTGCACGCACCCCTCCAAGCATCTGCCTCATCTCCTCCCCTTTCTAAGTGTCAGTGTACTGTCCCCAGCCACCGCTAGGAACCAGTCAACACCGATAGCTGGTGGCCCTCTTCCTGGAGAAGGAGGCAGCCCCTCAGGCGCTCGATCCTTCTCCTCCCTCCGACCCCCAGTGACCCGTGCTCTTTTCCCAAACACGGGTCTTCGGGTGAGTGCAAGGTCAGATGTCCAGCACCTCAGTCCTCAGCACCACCAGGCCAGCCCGGTTCTCTGTTCTTATCAGAAGTTTTATTGGTTCCAGAACCAACTGCAAAAAACACTTTAAATTGGGGGGGGGTTGCGGTTTCTGTTTTTATAGCGGTTTTCATTATGTCAGATGAACCAAAGAAGAAAACCGGTGAACCTGGTTTTAAGAATTGTACCCAGTGTGGGGAAGTCTTTGCCAAGGCAGACAAACATTCCTTATGTGTTGTCTGCCTTGGCCAGGATCATTTTTCTGCAGAATGTGACGTCTGTAAAACCTTTCCTCCTAAAACAGTGGAAAAACATTTGGAAAGGTTACAGAAGAAATTGCAAAAGTGTTCCTTGGGCTCTGACCAGCCAACACCCTCTAAACAAGCAGGTGAAACCACAGATACTGTTCAGACCACCCCTAATAAGGGTGCCCAGGGCAAAAGACCCTCAGAACCAGCTGACTCCCCATTTCCTTTGAAGAAATCAAAAAAGACCAAACATATTGAATCCCCTGCTAGTCGGCCTAAGGGGACTTCAACTGGGTCTATAGTAGTGCCTTTACCTGAGGAGGTTGCTCAAGCCTTTAAGGTTATTCAAGCATTGCAGGGGTGGCTGGTCCCTGCCCCTCTGTTTCAGGGACAAACCCTTTTCAAACAAGGCACACCCTTCTACACCACCTTCAACCCGAACATTTAGAGGTTGAGGAGTATGAGGAGGAGGAAGTGTTGAACCAAAGTCTCCCTGAACAGGAGTTTGCCCCCCAAGAACATTAGAAGATTTCTCATTTTCTTTTTCAGAAAAATAGTAGTTGCTTTGGACCTCACTACCAGTGAGGCTGTGGAAGATGAAGATGAGGCTGAGCACCTCAAAATGATGGGGCTCTCACCGCTTAAAAGCTGCTGTTCTCCGATATAGAACTTTTCAAAAAGATGCTTGCAAACTCTCATTTTAACCCCAGTAATACTCAGATATTCCTAACTTAATGCAGTAAGCCTTCTAGGTAGAACTGCCCGGAGAGATGGAACATATGCAAATGATGGAATCTTTTGCATGAGCCACTTTTTCAAATGCTGCCTTCTACTAACTGCCTTAGTTCTAAACCCCTCAGATTTCTCTCTCCACCTGTCAAGAATAGACGCTCGGAGATCCTCTCATCATCATCTTGTTCTGACGTGAGAGGCCTTATAAAATATTATAAGTATTCTTTACATTTCATTTGCTGCTTTTTACTTTTTGTAATTTAAAGTAAACCTGTAGTTCTAGGGATGTGGATATGTTGTTCTATCCACACTGGTTGGCATGTCCCTTTCCCCTTTAAATCTTGCCGGAAGGTCTCAAGCCTGGTTCCTCCCACCCACCCGGCTGGTATATACCTCGGCTCCAACCCATGACGCCAGATCTTCTAACCCCAGTAAAGCTCAGAATATTCTAACTTTATGCAGTAAGCCTGAGGGGTTGGACTGTTCAGAGATAGAACACATGCAAGTAGCTTTGCATGTGAGTATCTTTCAAACACTGCCTCTACTAACTGCCTGTGTTCTAACCTCTTCAGATTTTTCTCTCCGTCTGAAAAGTCTGGTCACTCGGGAGTGCCGTTCATCCACTTTCTCCTGCGTGAAGAAAACTTCAGATACTAAAATATAAGTGTATTTTGTTTTCATTTACTGCCTCTACTAGTTGTTTTGTATTATTAATCTAGTTACGTTTAAATTTGTCATTTTTCCCGGTTCCTCTCGGTTCAGTATAACCGCAGGGAACCGGGTTAGTTTTTGTTAATCACGGTTCTCTGATTAAAGAACCACCTTAATCTCTTAAAACTTTATTTATTTATATTTTTGTAACCAATAATTCTTACCCCAGGAATACTCCAATATTCCTAACTCTTCTGCAGTATACCTTTAAGGTCAGATCTGCCCGGAGATAAAATGCAATGCTAATGATGGAATAATTGGCATGAGCCACTTTTCAAATGCTGCCACCTATCAACTGCCTACATTCTAACAACCCTCAGATTTCTCTCTCCGCCTGTCAAAACCAGATGCCTAGAGATTTCCTCATCATCATCTAGTCAGAAAAGCCTTTGTCAATAACAAATACTTCAGTATTTTTCATTTGCTACCTCTTATAGTGTTATTTTAGTAACCGTTAGTTTATTTAGCTAGTTTTGTGTTGTTTTCTCGGTTTCTCATGGTTCGGAATAACTGCTGGGAAACCGAGGTATTTTTAGTTCATTTCGGGGGGTTTTCCCTGGTTATTTACTAGTTTTTAAAATCTTTTTGTGCTAAAATCTTTGTTTCTAGAACAGATAATCCTCGGTTCCAAACCACTTGTCCCGGTTCTATTTCTTTCGGTTCCCGGTTCCGCTCGGTTCCCCCGACCGGTTCCTGAACTGACCGCAACCGATAAAATTATTGTTTTTTGAATTTTAAAACCTTTAGTGTTTAGCGGTTGCGGTTTTTCTTCATGTCAGGAAAACCTAAAAAGAGAACCGGAGAACCCAGTTTTCAAAATTGTTCTGAGTGTGGTGAAGTTTTTGCCAAGGCAGATAAGCACTCTAATTGTGTTTCTGCCTTGGCTTAAACATTTAAAAACTGATTGACATTTGCTAATCTTTTCCAGAAAAGGCATTGGAAAAACATCTGGAGAGATTAAATAAGAAATTGAAGGGTCCCTCTGGCTCTGACCAGCCGAAACCCTCAGGGTCTGTGGGTGACACCACAACTTCTAATGTTTCTACCCCTGATACTAGTAAAAAGAGACCCTCTGAACTGGCTAGCTCTCCAGTTCCAGGAAAAAAAGTAAAGAAAACAAAGCACACTGAACCCCCTGTGGAAAAGGGGACTTCTGTGATTTCTGCCACTGTGCCTTCTCCTTCAGAGATTGCACAAGCAATAAAGATAATGCAAACTTTGCAGGGTCTGCTGCCTGTGGTTTCACAGTCCCCAGTCCAGACCCCTGCACCCTCCAGCCCACCCTCCTTTCCTGAGGAGTGTGGCGAGGAGGAGGAGGAAGAAGAATGTAAGCATATAGAGCCTGAGGTCTCCCCTGAACAGGAGTTTGGCTCCCCTTCCAGGACTATAGAAGATTATTCTTCTCATTTTTCCTTTATCAGGAAAATTGCTGATGCCTTGGACGACCCTACCTCTGAAGCTGTAGAGGATGAGGAGGAGGCTGAATATCTGGAAATGATGGAGCTGACTCCTACTAAAAAGCTGTCACTCCCCTTAAATAAGTTCTTTAAAAGAGATATTTTAAAACTCCTCAAAGCTCCTGGGTCTGTGCCCCTTTGGACAAAGGGGTGGATAAAAAGTATCAGCTTGACAGAACGGGCTGAATTCCTATTTTCACACCCTGACCGCCAAGGGGTGGTGCAAGCTGCAGCTTGTGACAAGGCAAAAGTCCCCCTGGCTTTCCAACCTCCAGAGAAGGACTCTCGGAAAATTGAAAGTATGGCCAAGAAAGGTTACCTGTCAGCCTCTCTGGCCATTAGGCAAGCTAACTATGAGGCCTGTACAGCCCAGTACCAGAAGGCTCTCTGGCAGTCTGTCCTGGACATGGCTGAGAAATCACCTTCTCCTCTTTTGGCAGACCTAGCTGAAACTGCTAGGTTTGGCATGGAAGCGCAAGCACCAGTTCCAGATGGCAAAGACAGTAATGAGACTGCTGCAAGGTGGATGGCAAATACCATCGCACAGAGAAGGTTTGCTTGCTTGAGAGCCACAAACCTCACGCAGGATACTAGAATAAGACTCTGGATTTTCCTATGGAGGGCAATTCCATATTTGGCAGCCATACGGAGGCCCATATGAAGAAGGTGGATGAGTATAAGGCCACCTTCCATAGCAATTCTGCAAAAGAAAGACTCTCCACCTCCTCTATACCTTTCAGTAGGGGAGGCAGGGGCAGACAGTTTCATTCCAGGCCATGGTACTTCCTCAGGCACCCCAATACCCGCAGCAAGGGTATTCCAGGGATAGGGGCAGAAGGGGTGCTAAGCGTGGTGCCCAGTCTCAGCCCCACTCTAAGCAGGACTCCTGACTTCATCCATCAGGCTGCCTGTCCTTTGCCAGTAGGGGGCAGACTGACCCATTTTTTTTCCAGAATTGGAAAACCATCACCACAGGCAAGTGGGTTCTGGAGATAGTGGGTCAGGGCCTGTCTCTAAGTTTCAAGTCCTCCCTTGTTCAGAAAATGTTTTCAAACCAGCTTCCCTCCTGGAAAGCAAAAGGTTAGAAAAAGAGGTGGAACACCTTCTTTCACTAAAAGCAGTGGAACCAGTGCCTTTGCATCAAAGGGTAAAAGGACTTCACTCAAGGTATTTTCTCACCCCAAAGGAAAATGGAGAGCTTCAGCCTATCTTGGCTCACAGGTTCCTAGCAAAACCAAAGTTCAAAATGGTGACTTGCTCTGATTCACCAGCACTCCGAAAAGGAGATTGGCTGGCATCACTGGACCTAAAGGATGCCTATTTCACATCCTCATAAGGAGTCTCACAGAAAGTATCTCAGGTTCAGACTCCTGTCAGGTCATTATCAGTTCTCAGCTCTTGGGTCTCACTTTAGCACCAAGGGTGTTCTCAAAGTGTCTGGCTGTGGTAGTGGCTGACCTGTGCAGACAAGGTGTCACAGTATTCCCCTATCTAGACGACTGGGTGGTGGTGGCAAATTCACAGCAGTTAGCAGAACACCTGCAGCTCACTCAGCAGCTTCTGCAATCCTTGCGTTTCCTCTTAAATCTAGAAAAAATCTGTTTTTCTTCCTTCTCAAATTCTATAGTTTATAGGGGCAGAATTGAATACCATAGTGGGCATATCCTTTCTACCCAGAGACAGGGTAAAAAGCATCCTGCAGTTGACAGCTTCTTTCAGGCTTTATGTCCCAAGGCCTGCAAGGCATTTTCTTCAACTCCTGGGCCACATGGCAGTTGCAACAGGCACAGTGCTGGGCTTCAGGTTTCAGATGAGGGACATCCAATTTCGCTTAAGAGCTCATTGGTGCCAATGAAAGGATTCTCTGTCAAAGCTCGCTCCTGTAACAAAACCATTTATCCAAGCTCTTCAGTGGTGGAAAGAGGAAACCAACCTCAGATGAGGGTCCTTTCCAAAATAACTTCCTTCGATGATTCTCACAACAGATGCATCCTGCCTGGGCTGGGGGCTCATCTAGCAGACACTGCCCAGGCACTTGGTCAAGTGCACAGACTCTTTACACATAAACTTGTTAGAGCTCAGGCAGTGTTTCTAGCAATGCAAGCTTTCAAACCACTGATTCAGGGAAAGGTAGAGCAAGTCAGGACAGACAGCACTACCACCATGTACTACATAAACAAGCAAGGGGGAACAAGGTCAAGCCTCCTTTGCACGGAGGCTATGAGAATTTGGACCCTAGCTTACTCACTAGGCTCCTCACTTCAGGCCATTCATCTGCCAGACAAGGACAATATTCTGGCAAATGCACGGAGTCAAATCAGCCAGGACCATCACGAATGGTTCCTGAACAGGCAAGTGGTGCAGACCTTATTCAGGAGGTCCTGCACCCCAGAAATGGACATTTTTGCCTCTCATCACCTACCACAGTTCTGTTGCAGACCTCTAGTACTTGGCACGGTTCCTTTGGATGCCCTTATTCTGGATTGGTCAGGGAAATTCCTGTATGCATTCCCTCCATTTCCCCCTGGTATACAGGGTACTGTTGAAACTCCGGTCTCAGCCAGCAACAGTGATTCTGATAGCCAAAGACTGGGCCAGGCAGCCATGGTACTCTCTGTTACTGTCCATGTCAGTGGACAAACCAATACACCTTCACAGGAGGCACAATCTTCTGACCTCCAACCAGAGAAGCTCCTGTATTCGAACCTCAGGTCACCCAGGCTCAAAACCTGGCTCTTGAGGACCTAGAGTATGCTGGTTTATATCTTTCTGAACCAGTTATGGATGTTTTAAGGGGATACAGAAAATCCTCTATCAAGAAAACCTATGCTGCAAAGTGGAAGAGGTTTTCTATTTGGTGCTCTAGTAGGAGTATAGTGCCAACCCAGGCAGGAGTACCATTGGTACTGGACTACTTGAAGTACTTAAATTCCTCAGGTTTACAGCCTTCTCCACTAAAGATTCATTTGGCTTCAGTCTCGGCCTATGCATCTGCAGGCAAGTCTGTTTCTTTGGCATCATACCCCATATTAAAAGGTTCTTCAAGGGCCTTTAACATATGTATCCACCAGTGAGAGAACTGGTGCCAGCTTGGGACCTCAATATCTGCATTGCTCAACTCATGGCCCCTCCTTTTGAGCCTATGTTTTCAATACCTTTGAAGTATGTCACATGGAAAACAGTGTTTCTAGTGGCCATTACTTCACCTAGAAGAATTAGTGAGCTTCAGGCCTAATGCACTGAAAAGGACTACATTGCCTTCCACATGGATAAGGTAGTCCTTCAGACAAGTAGGAAATTCCTTCCCAAAGTGGTTTCAGACTTTCATTTGAACCAATCTATCACTTTTCCAGTGTTCTTCACTAACCATTCTTCTTCTGGTGAATGTAGGCTGCATAGCCTGGATGTCAAAAGAGCTTTGAGCTATTACATGACAGCCACTAAGCCCCATAGGCAGGACAGAACACAACTTTTCCTCACTTATGGGAATGTGGAAAAGGGAAATCCAGCATCTAAAAGGTCCATTTCTCATTGGATTGTCCAGTGTATCCAATTTTGTTATTCAAAGGTGGACAAAGAAGCTCCAGCAGGGCTTAGAGCCCACTCCACAAGGGGTCCAGCTGCAACACTGGCAGCTGCAAGGGATGTACCCTTGGCAGATATCTGTAAAGCTGCAACCTGGCGAACAGTATACACATTTGTCAAGCATTACAGATTGGATATGCAGGTTAGGGCTGATGCCAGGTTCAGTACAGCTGTCCTGCAGAGCCTGTTTCAAAATAGGTTCTTCCGCCTCCTAAGTGTGTGCTTTTAGTCTGCAAGAGTTAGAATATTGATATTCCTGGATGAGAAGAAAAGTTACTTACCATAGTAACCTTATTTCTCCCAGGGAATACTCCAATATTCATAACTTTCCCACCCTGCCTCCCTGTTTAAGAACCAGTGGCCTCTATATTCCATGCTGTACCTTAGTGTTTGCATGCCGCATTCTACTTTTATTAGAACTTATTCTTACGTTTCCTCCTTTTTCAGGTGATTCTGACATAAGAGCTTGTGGGGTTGTTTATGATAAGTTTATATTTCTTCCAGTTGGAGGTTTGGGTGGGGAATTTTGAAGTTTAAATTTATATACTGTATGTATATATATATATATATATATATTTTTTTTTTATTTTATTTTGGGCCCTGTCTTTACAGGCGTCCTTGAAATCTGAGGGTTAGAATGTAGGCAGTTGATAGGTGGCAGCATTTGAAAAGGGCTCATGCCAATGATTCCATCAGTAGCATAGCATTCTATCTCCGGCGGATCTGACCTTAAAGGTATACTGCAGAAGAGTTATGAATATTGAGTATCGCCTGGGAGAAATAAGTTACTATGGTAAGTAACTTTTCTTCTCGTTACTAGAACCATTGACCCGGTTCCATACCTTTTATATCGGTTCGGTTCCATCAATTCCTTTTCAGTTCCGAACCGACTGTTTATTAAAAAAAAAAAAAAAATTTTACCATTTAGCGGTTATGGTTTTCTCTTTTTAACATCATGTCTGAGAAACCCAAAAAGAGAACCAGTGAACCCGGATTCAAAAACTGTTCTCAGTGTGGAGAAGTATTTGCAAAAGTAGATAAACACACGTTGTGTGGTTTGTTTGGGTTTTGACCATCTGAAAGAAGAATATGAAGTGTGCAAAACATTCCCAGACAAGACATTAGAAAAACACCTTGAAAGGCTTAAGAAGAAATTTCCAAAGGGTTCCTCTGTCTCTGACCAGCCGTTACCCCAAGATATTGTGGCTGAACTCTCATCTGCTTCTGTGCCTGCTCCTGAGACAGGTGAAAAGGGCACTAAAAGAACAAATGAACCGGCTGACTCCCCAGTTCTTTCTAAGAAAAGTAAAAAATTAAAGCATACAGAACCCTCGCCTGCCAAACCGGGGACTTCTGTACCTGCTATGCCTGTACCTACAGCCCAAGAAATTGCTCAGGCCTTCAAAATAATTCAAACCTTACAGGCAATAATTCCTACTCAGCAGCCTCCTGCCCCCTCCCCAGGGTACCCAGGCTGGTAGCAATGTGCATCCACCCCCTCAAGACAGAGGGGATCAGTTTGATGATGATGATGATTATAGTGAAGAGGAGGGCCCAATCGAACCAGAAGTGTCCCCTGAACAGGACTTTCATTCTCCTCCAAGGGTGATTGAGGATTTTCCATCCCATTTTACTTTCGTCAGGAAGGTGGCAGATGCATTGGACATCTCCACTGCTGAACAAATTGAGGATGAAGAGGAGGTAGAGTATTTGGAGGTGATGGGGCTGACGCCCACAAAGGCTCTCCTCCTTCCTGTGTACAAATTATTTAAGAAGGATGCCATAAAGATTTTACAGATGCCTAATTCCATTCCTCCCATAGATAGGAGGATGGACAGAAAGTACCAACTGGAGAGAGAGGGAGCTGATTTTCTCTTCTCCCATCCAGACCACCAGGGTGTTATTCAGCAAACTGCTTGCGACAAACCTACAAACTCTGTCCTCACATCCTCTGGACAAGGATTCCAGAAAGACTGACAGTATGGCCAATAAAGGGTACCTGGCAGCTTCTTTGGCTGTGCGTCAGGCTACCTTCCAAGCATATGCTGCCCAGTACCAGAAGTCACTGTGGCAGTCAGTCCTAGCTATGTCTCAAAAAGCTCCCTCGCCCTTGTCAGATGACCTGGCTGAAACTGCCAGGTTTGGGTTAGAGGCAGCTAAGTACCAATTTCAAATGGTTGCTGATACAAATGACACTGCAGCCAGATAGATGGTGAATACGATGGCACAGAGAAGATTTGCATGGCTCAGGGCCACAAACCTTACTCAGGATACCCAGTCCAAGGCTTTGGATTTTCCTTTGGAGGGAAATTCCCTTTTTGGGGAGTCCACTGTGGTTTATATGAAGGTGGATGAGTATAAGGCCACTTATAGCAACTCTGCCAAAGAGAGAGCTTCTCCGTCCACCAGGCCTTATGGAAGGGGAGGCCGGGGCAGGTCCTTTTATACCAGGCCCTTCTTCCAGCCAGTGGCCTTACCACAGTACCAGCAGTATCCACAGCAGGGATACTCCAGGGACAGGGGTAGAAGGGGAACAAGGTGAGGATCCTGAGCTCAGCCTCAGCCACAATCTAAACAGACCCTGAGCCACAGGCCGCTTCCTCCTACCTGTGGAGACTCTCATCCTCCATGCCTGGCTGAACATCACCACAGACAAATGGGTTCTGGAGGTAGTGAGTTAGGGTCTGTCTCTGAATTCAATCCCCTTCATCAAAAGCTCAGAGTTTTCAGTTCTCCTAGCAGAAAAAACACTGCTAGAGACAGAGGTTCGAAACCTGCTACAGCTAAGAGCAGTAGAACCCGTTCCAAAATCTCTGAGAAGAAGGGGGTTTTATTCCAGATACTTCCTAACAACAAAGAAAAGTGGGGAGTAGCGGCCTATATTGGATCTCGGAGCTTTAAACAAGCACCTGAAGAAACAAAAGTTCAAAATGGTAACTAGCTATGATTTTGCCAATGCTTCAAAAGGGAGATTGGCTGGCATCACTGGACTTAAAGGATGCCTATTTTCACATCCCCATAAGGGATTCTTATCAGAGATATCTCAGATTCAGACTCCCTTCAGGTCACTACCAGTTTTCAACCCTGCCTTTTGGCCTTTCTTCGTTCCCAAAGGTATTCACAAAATGTCTTGCTGCTGTAGTAGCACATCTTCAGAGACAAGGAATCACTGTTTTCCCTTATCTGGATGACTGGTTAGTGGTGGGACAGTCCCCACTGCAAGTACAGCAGGATTTGAAAGTCACCCAGAACCTTCTAAAGTCTCTGGGTTTCTGATCAATCATAAAAGTCTGCCTTCACTCCTGCACAGGTGTTGCAGTTTATAGGAGCAGGAATAAATACCTCACAAGCCAGAGCCTATCTGCCTCTGAAAGAGTGAAAATCTCAGTCAGTAGCAAACTCCTTCGATTACACAAACCAATAACTGCAAACAGTTTCTTCAGCTACTGGGCCACATGGCTGCTTCCATAGGCACAGTGCTGGCTGGGTACCAGGTTCCACATGAGAGACATCCAGTTACACCTCAGGTCTCACTGGTGTCAGAAAAAAGACCCTTTTTCAAAACTCATTCGAGTAACAAGGACACTGTTACAGGCCCTCTTGTGGTGGAAAAAGGAATCCAACTTAAGACAGGGAATCCTTTTCAGAAAGAGAACCCCTAAGTAGTTCTCACAACAGATGCATCCCTCTTGGGCTGGGGCGCCCATCTAGGGCAACACATCACCCAGGGTACCTGGTCAGTTGCAGAGTCCCTTCAGCACATAAACTTGCTGGAACTCAGAGCAGTTTTCCTAGCTCTAAGGGCTTTCTCTTCCCTAGTACAAGACGAGGTGGTACAGATCAGAACCGATAATACCACCACAATGTATTACATAAACAAGCAGGGAGGCACTAGGTCAGGATTCCTTTGCACAGAACCCATACAAATCTGGACTCTAGCTTACTCTTTGGGAATATCCCTGCAGGCAGTTCACTTGCTAGGGAAAGACAACATCCTGGCAGATGCCTTGAGTCGAATCAACCAGACCCATTACAAATGGACCCTAAACAGACAGGTGGTACAGGTTATTTTCAGAGGCAGGGGTACTCCACAGATAGACTTGTGCATCCCCTCTCTCTTGAAGACCAGACTGTACACCTTTTCCCGATGTTAGATCTTCCTTGTCCAATCTTCACCCTTCATTACTTCCTGGGTGTAAGCGAGAGCACCCGTCACAGGCTTTTTAAAAAAGTTAGCCTAACGCCCAGCCCTCGAGAGCGGCGTCATGGCGAGGGGTGGCCGTTAATAGCAACCGACTCCTCCTCCAACTCAGTTCTGTTTCTCCTGCCGTCGAGGCAGCACCCGTTCGGAGCGTCCATATTTTGACTCGTCAGCGCTCATCCTCTTTCCGCACCTCATCTCGGTAAGACCGTTCTTTTTCTTTCTAAAGTGGCGCGGGTGTGCTTTCCCTATTTTTCTTGTTGATTTGGCGTTATGTCGGGTCGGAGCTAAGCGTGTTTGACAAGACGCCCTATGCGTCGGTGTTACTGTGGCGGCGTTTCTCCGTCTCGGACCCGGCATGGCGGTTGTCTTCGTTGCCTGGGACCAAACCATGACATGGATTAGATCGGCGCCTGTTTCTCCATGGACCGCCGTGTCCTCAGAAGTCCACGCGATTCAAGCTGCAAAGCCCACCGACCCTTCGGGGACGCACGCTCAAGGATTCTCAGGTAAGGTCTCAGGCCCCTTCCCGGGTCCCTCCCGGCCTACTCGGTCTGAGGAGGAGGGGTCTCGCCTCTTTTCTTGCCGAGGAGCCCCTTCTCTGGTGTCGAGAGGCGTCGTAGTCCCTCCGGGCAGCAGGCGCCGACACCGCCTCGGCAGTCACCTCTTGAGTGCAGGCTCCCCCTGTGGCGAGGCCCTCGACTTTTAGGCCTGGCTCGGTGGACCCTTAGCCTTGCCCCGGTGCCTTTGGATCCTGTCGCCGTGCGTGCAGGTGATCGTCTGGCGCCCGTTTGAAATCGGCGCCCGTTCGCGGCGCCAGTGATCAAGCGGCGCCGTTGGCGCGCCGCCAGAATCCAGCGCCAGTGATCGGGCGCCGTTGGTAAGTGCGCTTTGGGCCTCGGCGCGTTCGCGGCGCCGATGGACAAGCGGCGCCATCAGCGATGCCGCCTGCGCCTTCCGGCAGCGCCAGCGCCGCTTGAGCCTTGTCCTTCCTCCAGGCAGTGCGGCCTTGCGGCGCCCGTTGGAGGTGTGGACTAGGCCTGGCTACCGGCGTGAGGGGCGGCGGCACTCCCAGCAGTACCGGGGCCGTGGCGGCCCGTAGTCTCGGGACCCCTGAGGTGGCCATTGAGGTCCTGCTGGTCTGCGTCCTCCTCGGAGGCGATGATTCAGACGTGGACCCATCCTGGCACCCCACTCTTCGAGTCTGGGTCCCCGGTGGCTAGAGGTGCCAGGCGGCGCAGCGGGCCCCTCCTCTGTCCCCCTTCCGTTGTCTCCTGAGGGTTCCCGGCTGGGGTGGCGGGAGCCAGAGGCAGGCATGGGGTGGCATGGGGAAGGCTCCCCTCTCTGAGGCCCGGTGACAGCTACCTTCACAGTGCTGTTGCCCTCTCTAGGGACAGGGGCTGGTTGAGAGGAGGAGGGCCCTCTCGAGTCCGAGGTTGAGGGGCAGGGTCTGCTGCTCGGTCTTCTTTAGCCACCCCGGGGGGGTGGCCAGGAGCCGAAGTGCAGAGCCTCGCCCCTCCCTCCAGGGTTCTAGGGTGTCCTCCGGCGGCGTTTGTGCGGACTGCCTTTCTGGATCCATGCAGTCCCGGCGTCGTCACAGGGGAGGTTCTCCCCCAGGGCTCTTCCAGGCTCCGCTTCCCCAGAGTTCCGTTCTGCAGCCTGGTCTGATATCCGGGATCCCTCTTTCCAGGGCTCCTTTCCCCGGATTCCAGAGCCCTCGCAGAGAGCAGTTGCCTCCGCGAAGGTGCCCCTCTCCCATCTCTCTGCCTTCACCCCCGCTCCCAGGCCATGTCGGTCCTACGGGTCCGTTATCCTGGGGGCAGTTCAGGGGTTCTGCGGGGCCTTCCCCTCATATGTTAGATACATGCATGAGCGGGTCTTTCGACTCTCCCCACCGCCGCAGGAATCCTCTGGGCATTCCAGTTCCCCATCATCCTCGTCTCCCTCCTCCGAGGTAGAGGAACCCCCTGCTCATCTGTCCTCCGATGCTGATTTCACAGAATATCAGCGTTTCCTCTCGAGGATGGTGGGGATCTCCAGTTTCCTCGTTCGAAGAGACAATACCCGAATGGGAGGCGTGAATTCCTTGGTGAATTCAGTGCCCAGCATCTGGTGGTACCTTCCTGGCCTATCCCTTCCAGGAGGCGTCTATCCGGTCATGGCAGTCCCCTGCCGCTTCTTCCCCAGCCCGGACTGCCAGCGTAGGTATTGCCCCTCTGAGTCTCTAGGTTCCCTTCCCAACCCGTCCTCAGGTTTGGTATACCTGGATACTCCTTCTGAGGCGCCGTTGCCTGGCGCGCGACCGCCCAGTTCGGACTCTCTCAGTTCGACCGTTGAGGTGAAGAGTGTTCTCTTCTTCGCAAGCGCAGTGCATGTATTGCATCACATCAGGCTCACCACGCTGCCACAACCGGCATCTGTGGTCGATGATGTCCCAGCTGCTGGCATCTATGCCTGATATGGAGCAAACCAGACAAGCCGTTGCCCTCTCCGCGGTAGGCCTGGAGCTGGCAAGACGCAAAGCAAGGGCATCTTATGACGTCAATGAGGTGGCTTCCAGGCTTGCGGGGACAGCGATCTGCATCAGGCGGACGGCATGGCTTTGTCTTTCCAGGTTGTCACCCCTGGCCCGAGCGTAGGGTGATTCGCTCCGCCTTCCGGGGGACCCGTCTTTTCTCTTCAGAGCTAGGAGACTTTTACAGGGCTCCCTCTGTCTCTCGTCCTCGGGAGGCACTCTAACTCTTCTCCTCTTAGGCTTTCTGAATAAGCCAGGGTCTTCCTCTTCTGTTTCTCACCAGCAGAAGGCTGGGGGTCTTGTTCCCTCAGGGTATGGCCTCTTCCCCCTCCAGGGGAAGAGGAGCTTGGTACTCACCCAGGAAGTAATGAATGGTGAAGATTGACAAGGGAAGATAGGAAAATTACGTACCTACCGTAATTCTTGATCTTCTCTTGTATCTTCACCATTCATTACTTACACCCGCCCACCATCCCCTCAGTGGCCTCTTCCTGTGGCTTCTCCACCTCCCGTCTCCTTCCTCTCTCTGCATTTATATAAAATATAGGAAAAATTGCCTAATTTTTCCAAAAAAAAAAAGATCTTTCTTTGAGGGGGGGTTCTAAATTTCCAGAGAAATTACTTACTCTAAGATTCATGGGCCATCTCGTGGATTGCATTGGCGATCAGACTGCACAACTATCTCTTGCTATTCTTCTGGCAAGATACCTCTGGGGTTTTTTGGCCTGGCTCAGGCTATTCAGTTTTGATCCTGCAATCCCATGTCCAGATAGTTGCCCTGGAATCTAATCCCCCTATTCTTGCCTTACAGAGCAGAGGAGCAGTCGTCTATTCCTTTCTTCTTTTGCAAAAAAAAAAATGCTGAGGAACTCTCTGACTGCTATAGGCATCTTGGTATCTGGGTCATGCATCTAGTTTAAAAAAAAAAAAAAAAAAATTTTTATCTGTAAAAAAAAAAAAAGGGGGAAAACAAACAAGAAGGTAGGCTATCCTTCTCGCTGTTTTGCTGTTGGTTTCTCCCTTTAAGTGTCCTCTTGGACAATTTTTACAGTAGAACATTGCTGACCATATCCAATTCTAGCCAGCCTAAGCCTTGACCTGCCTTAGCCAGTCAGTCTGAGCCCCATTTCTATCTTGAAATGCCTGAAAGGCTTACATTTTCCATTTCTAAACCCCTGAGCACGCTCTCATGCTGCCTGGGTTTTATTCTTCCTTCCTCGGCTGTCCTCCAGTTAAAGGCCTTCCAGGCCAGGAGCCGAGGTGGGTATCAAGAACAATGGCATGTTGAAGATGAGGACTATGCCCTCCTGAGTCTGTCTAGCGGGTTCGGTGAACCTTCTCTTCAGCTCTATCTCCGAGGATTCTTGCTTCCCTTTAGTGAGACCTTCAGCTACAAGCTAACTATGCCGTTGGGCATTCTGGTCCCTTCAACATCCCATCTCTCTCTTCTCTTTCTCCTTCTTCTTCTATTTTCTCATTTCCTTACTCATCTCTCCTCCTAGAGTCACCCAGGTAAGGAGGCCCTGCAGTCCCTAGGCTAGGCATGTTCTTATCTCCTCTGTCCTTCCTCCATCGGCTTATTCCTTTTCAGTTCATTCTTCCTTGCTTTGCTATCCCTCGGCTATCTTGCCTCGCTATCTATATTTTCTGCTTTCACTTTTGCCTCTCGGCTCACAGAACTGAGTTGGAGGAGGTCAATGCTACTAACGGCCACCCCTCGCGCGGCGCGATGTTCGCTCTTGAGGCGGGGCGTTAAGGCTAACACTAAAAAAGAAAAAGCTCCCGTGTGGTGCGGCGCCTCAACTTACACCAGGAAGTAATGAATGGTGAAGATACAAGAGAAGATCAAGAATTACGGTAGGTACGTAATTTTCCTTTTGCGACACGCAACGAAGGAAGAAATTAATGAGTCCATCGCATCCTGAAAGATTTAAACATTCCCCATTCTATTATCTTCCCTGCATGCCTAAGGATTGTGTTTCAGAGCAAAGTCTGAGCTTTTCAGATCCAGTGGAAGCAGGTAAATGGGCGGGAGAGGTTGGTGCACATAATCCAGACTGGACCCAGGCAGGAGGACACTGAACAAGATCTCATTGAGTGAGGACTTCAATTTCAATATTGTATACCTGGAAACGTTACTTGCCCTACAGTATATATTTGTTAGATGTTGCTTCTAAATCTGAAATGCAAGGGTAGCTGCTTGTCATTTCCCTCATGCTGGAGGCCAGATGTTATACAAAATTAAGCTACTCATTTTGTGGGGGTTTTATATTCTCTTTGCAAAATGAGATACCTTCCTTCAATATGTCTTGGACAGGAAGAAATATTGTTTAAAGCCTTAACATTTCAAACACCATGAAGTCTTGCTGCTATTAGGACTTAATGCAGTTAGCCACTGCACTCGAACTGCCCCGGAGAGGATAGGGTTAACTCCAGAGCAGTCTGGAGTTCCACAGCGCGAGGGCGCTGTTCAAAGCTCTATCTGGCTAGTTTCAAATGAAACTGCCAGATTCTTCTCGCTTTCACTGAACAGTCGCTCCGGAGATCAGCTCCTTCAGCTCGGTTCATTTCGGTTCAAGTGAGTTTACTCGGTTCATTTGAACGGCAAGTGTTTAAAATTACCGCGTTTCGGTCAAAAGCTCTATCTGGCAACCGTAAGTACTAAAAATAAAGTCTGTGTGGAAATACATCATCGGTTCAGTCTGAACCGATCGGTTAACTTATTTTACGATTTTGGGCCCATGTATCCTATAAAAACATGGAAAACTGTTCTGTTTATATTAAATTCCACAGAACAGCCAGCAGATGCAATGGTAGCAATGCTGTCTGACAGACAACTGCGATTCAGAATTAACTCAGGGCATCAAGGGATCAGCCAGTGAGAAGGCCTGAGCATCCAAAGGACTGCTCTCCTCAGAGTCAGGGATTGGCAGAGCCCATCAAATACCTGACCCCCAAAGAAGGCTAGAGAAGGCAGTTTGACATAACCAGAGTTTTTGGGGGGCGCACTGCAACAGTTTCGATGCATTTAGTGCAGGAGTGCATGATGTGCATCATAGCAGTACACTGTACACCCAAGGAAAAACGTTGGCCCCACTGAGGGGGTGTAACCACAGGGGATAGAAGCAGACAAGTAAGTCCAGGTCGAGGTCAGGGTGATGGGCCTGGGGTGTCTGGGACATGGGGGTTGCTTGGAAAGGAGAGGAAAACTATTAAAATATTTATAATCAGCAGAATGCTTTTCAGAATTCCACAAGATAGAAAAAGATGCTGAAAAACAAACATTTTGGAACAACCACTGCCATTAACTTGCCTGCGTGTGCTTTACCTTAAGAACCAAAAATAGGGAAATCTCATCCCCTCCCAGCTCAGCACCACCACCCTCCCTACCCCATTCTGAGGGCCTTCAGTAGTCATCTTATGTGAAGCAGTAATATTTGTGTCAGATTCCATGTTGCGCAGAGATCCTCATCCTTTTAAATTTATCACCGGGCCCAGTTCCAGTTCCTTATCCTGCAAGCCACCGATGGATACCAGCTTGTTTATGCCAATCATTCCACTCCTTTACAGGGTGTTGTCAACCACTAGGCTGCAGGCTTAAACTGTTACCATTGATCCCTCCAATGACAATGGCTACAGTCAACGGGACCTCCTCTTGTAGACTCCATCAGACAGCTTCACAAAGCGATACCTACAATTCCTCCCCGTCAGTGGCTGCCATCACCATCGGCTTTACCTGCACATCTCATCAGCCCAGACAACGAAAATGACATGGAGGCATTTTATCCTAATCTCCTTGATATGGGAGGAGGATTTGGAGGATGAACAAGGGAAACTGGATCCCTTTGAGGGTGGTCTGGGTTCAAGTTCTACCCTCTCCTCTTGCAGGAAGGACACAGCGATACCCAGGGCCCTCCTGAGGATGCATCTTTTCAAGCACTACTGAGGCAAACTACCAAGTGCTATTGGGTTTGCCGAGAGGACTCCACCAAAATAAAATTTGCTGGAGTTTTTGGAGATCCTTACTACTCCCTCCGTTGTTATTCCTCCTGTGTATCTGCCTTGAAAGATGCTACTCGGGCTGCCCGACACAGGCCTAACACCTTGTCTGCAGTATCCAGAAAAGCTGTCAAGCAGTACTCTACTCAGTCTGCCAAACCTCATGTCTTTCCAGCCCGAAATCAGTTTTCATGGCTGCTCAACATTCTAGGACTCCTAGAAATATGAGCTCCCAGCTTCCTAATTAGAGATGGGCCAACTTGGCGAAATTTGCAAATTTTGTGCAATTCACAATGCACAAATTCACAAAATTCATGGATCGTGAAGTGTGGACATTCGCTGTTAAGTGCAGAATTTCACCCACGAAATTTGCACTGCATGGCAAAAGCTTCATCTTTCGGGAGAATTCAAAGTTTCCCAGGTCTGGGGAAGCTTTGCAAAGCTCCGTGAAGTGAGAGTTTGTCACGCGACAGGAACTTCACCAGTAAAGCCACATCTCTACTCCCGATAAAGAATCCAGGAGGCTGGATGTGATGAAAATGGGCGATTACCAGGCCTATACAATTGGATATCAGAACAGCCTGTGGAAATCTGCTGTCAACTATTCAGGCTCTGCCTTATAATCCTGCCAAGCCTAATTTGCTAAATGCTGCTTCAGCTGCTACAGACGCTGGTAAACATCCGTTGCAAAAATAGAGGGAGACCACCACAGATGAGTGGGTTCGGAAAACAGTGGGAAAGGGGCACGCTCTGGAGCTGCTGTCTACCCTTCTAGTGCTTCCACTGCCTCCTTGTCATGTCCTTCTGGCCGCTTGTCCCTTCTGCTGATAGAGGTTCAGATGCAACACAAAGCATGCTAGCAAACCTGTTCCCTTGAGGAATGTGGATTCTACTCCCATTATTTCCTCGTCAGACAGCCTAAAGTTACAAAGCTGTGGCCCAGTAGAGGAGATTTCCTCAATGAAGATCTGGCATTCTGGCCTGGCGGTCAACCTAGCAGGATGAGGATCACTGTGCAGTGTGGCAGCTGATAAAAATATTACTACTGTACTCCAAGCAAACATTGTGTCCCTGGATGCTCTCAGGGTGGGGAGCAGAAGGTGATGAGACAGATGGGGTGTTTTTTCTTAGCCATCCCCCCACCCCTATTTCTGGTCCTCAACTCCCAGCCCCATCACCCACCTTAAATCATTCATACCCCCAGCTTCTACCCAGGACAGAGTCGATTGGGGGGGGGGGGCGCGCCAAGCCCCACTGGAGGCGTTGCTCAGTCAGAAGGTGGGTGTTGAGTAAATGGTGAGAGGGCCTGTGGTTCTGGGGCTGGCATCATCCTGCATTGGGCGGGTATCATACTAATGTCAACTGAAAAGGACCATCCAGTCTACTAATTTCCCCACTCGCCCCCCCTTATCTCCACTTCCCAGGTATATTTTCCTCAGCCCACCAGCCAACCCCTTGTGTCTGTCCCATACCATCTTGAATTACTCCACTGTTTCTGCACACACCACCTCATTAGTCTGTTCCAGAGTTACACCACTCAAACATTTCCTTGCATTGCTCTTAAATCGTTCCCCCCCTCCAATCTTAAATATTGACCCCTTGTTTTAACTCCTACTTTCCTTTTGAATCATCTACCTTCATTCACTTTATTCCCTTCATATACTTAAGTCTCCATCATGTCACCTCTCTCTCCTAACCTCCAGTAGGTATAGATTTAATTTGCTCCATCTAGTCTCATATGGCTTCTCTTGCATACCTTGCACCATCTTTGTTGCCCTTCTCTGTACCCTCTCGAACCCATCTATATCCTTTCTTAAAAACAAGGCATCCAGAACTATACCCCTTACTCCAGGTGCAGTCTGACCATGGTCTTCTATAAAGGCATCAGCAGCTCCCTCTTCCTTCTTGTTATACCCCTTCCTATGCATGTCATCATTCTATCAGCTGTACCTACTACCTTACTACACTGGTCTCATACCTTAAAGGAGTTTGAGATTACAATCCCCAGGTCCCCTTCCTGTTTGGTTTGCTTCATCAGTTTTCCCCCCAGTAAGTACTCAACCAGTGGATTTTAACACCCCACATGCATCACTGCACACTTCTTAGCATCAATCAGCTGCCAGATGTCAGACCACTTCTCTAGAATGATCAGATCTCATGACCTCAACCCCTCCCGCTATGTCAACCCTATTATGCAACTTCATCATCCATTAAAAAAAAGACACTTTCCCTTCAAGTTCCACTAATCTGTCAGATATATCCCTCAGTCCAGACCTGTATCTCTTTCCCTCTTTTTCAAAGCTTATTGCTGCCGCAGCTTGCTCCTGATTTAAACTGGATTCTCTCTACCTTCCCACAAGAGTTTGCTCTGCTCATCTCTGCTTCCTTTTGTGCTTTACCCATAGCCAAAATGTAAATGAAATATTGTTCATTACTGATGCAATTTGTTTTTACCTGTCAATGTATACAAAAATGTTGTGTAAGATACTCTACCATTGTTTCTCCTACTCTTTGGTGTGAATGTATTAGTGGCTTACTGTAGCCGATCATGTACTTAATCCATGTTCTAATCTTGTAACCAGTGTTTTCACTGCCTGTCCTATGCACTTCCTGGGTCACCCCTGGAAAAAAAGGGACCATCTTGCCTCAGGGGGCTCACCCAGTTACCAAAATTCACTAAAAATTAAAAAGGATTGGTCCCAGTACTGGACCCCTGAGGAACACAGCTCATCACCCTCGTTATCCTAGAATGTACACCATTTGTCACAGCCCTCCGACTTCTATCCTTCAGTTTTCCACCCATCTAGTTCTTTTCTGTCCCACCCAGGCAGTCTTACTAACTAACGCTGAGGAACAGAGTCAAAAGCCTTACTGAAGTCCAGGTACACCACATCAACTACCCCCCAATTAACCTTTGTTACCCCATCAAAATATGGATCAGATTTGTTTGGCCAGATCTTCCACTAATCTGATCTGTTTTGATGGGGTAACAAATGATTGACAGGGAAACCAGTCTGGACTTCAGTAGACAACTGACTCCGTTCCTCACGTGAAGCTAGTAAATAAGAACAGAGCATGGGTGGGACAGAAAAATAGATAACTAAACACTAACACTGATATACCCATGTACAGTAAGACCTCGATTGAGCACTTTCAAAAACAAGCGATTCAAATCACACCGCCTGTGTACAGGGCTACCTGGTAGGTAGCAACCAGATACAGGAGTAGGCTACTACAGCAACGGGATGTCACTGTAGATACACATTGGAAAGGGGGTGAAGACATCGCGCAGAAGGGAGGGAGGGTATGTGGGAGTATAGTCGTGATCGGCTGCCAAGCTGGCCGTGTGGCATGAGTGGGCTGGGGTTGGGAGGGTGCTGGGTTTAATTTTGGGTCAGTGTTTTTCGCGTCTGTTTTTTTTGTTCTCTATTTTTAAGCTTTACCCACCCCCATGAAAAAAGTCTGCTAGTTTTTTTTTTTTTTTTTGTGCCCATGAAAGTACATTGCTTAATACCTTTCGGTGATGTAACTGCTTCTAACTGTGATCGCTATTCTGCGATCACAGTTATGACATATAACTGGTTGAAGTACAAGAGTAAAAGGGTGGCGGCAAATGGTGTACATTCTAGGATAAGGAGGGAGATAAGCAGTGTTCCTCTGGGGTCAGTACTGGGACCAAGCCTTTATCCAGTGATATCAGTGGGACTTGAAAGGAAAGGGAGTCTTTTTGCAGATAATGCAAAGTTATGTTTCCTCGGTTCTTTTCCCGCCCCAGGATGCAGAGTGGCGATGTGTACATGCATGTACTGGTGTGCGCAAGCACATCAAAGCTGCATCGACGTCCTGATCCACCCAACCCCGAACAAAGTTCAGTATGCACTGCCACCCACGGTCATCCTGGTAGTACAATGGAGGCTGGAAATCCTCCCTCCTAGAGGAGGCGAGCGAAAACCTCCTCCCCAGCTGGCTCTCCAATGACCAAGACTTGCTTCCGAACCCAGGTCAAGGTGTCATGAGCAATAGGGGTACCGCTGCACTGACAGGCTGTCCTGAATTTTTATACTTTCTAATACTGCATGTGTTAAGAACTCAGGAGTTAAACTGAAAACCTGCCCCGTTCCATGGGTCCCAGCCAACAAAACATGTTTTCCCCAACCTGGATGCTTTGTTTTTTTTGGGGGGTCGTCAAGTACCCCGTCTGTTGCTAAAGCCCCCCAACTGCCACTGCAGAACTTCCACAGAAATAGGAAACTAATGCCACTGAAGTTCTGTGTCAATGGGGGAGGGGCTTGCTGTATAACTTAGGCCCCAGTGATCGCAGAGAAATCAGGGCCTTGCTCATCTCCCACCTCGATCCACCCTTAGGAGCCCCACACAGAGCACAACGCCAAACCGCATCCTCATCTCCTACCCGGATTATGCCTAGAACTCCAGAACCAGGGTTTGACAGCCACCATACTCTGTCCCTACCCAGGCCACCCATAGGACCCCCAGATAAGGGCTTTATGCCCAAATGCATCCTCTGGTTCCATGTGGACCACCCTTTATGCCTGAACCAGGATCCGATCAGGACTGTATCCTGTACTTCCTCCTGGGCTACCTATAGCATCCCAAACTAGGCTTTCCTCTACACTTGGAGCATTTTCCCCATCTGGACCATCCAGGGGACCCCCAAACCAAGCTCCCCCAGCTAAAGCCATCCTAGTTTAGTTTATTGTTCTAGGAATTACTACCTTTGAGCCATGGCTCTTTTCCAAAGGTTCCACGTCAGTAATGTACAAACAAATCATGATTACATCTAAATGATCAAGCAAAATATAAAGTAGCAATAAGCTAGTATAACAGTACAATAAAGTCAGAAAACTTCAGAAAAAAGGGGAAAGAGAATATATTTAGCATACATAGAACAAGCTGTATTAAGGAAAACACTTAGGATAAAAATGGTCAAAATGGAACTGGGTAGGAGGAGATAGGAAGCAGACAGTGAGATTAAGATACTCTTATCCCTCTGTCAATAGGAGAGGAGGAGGAGGAGGAAGAAGATGAACAGTAAAACAGCCATGAGGGAGAATCTTTAATCCATACAGACACAGGAGCTAGAGGCTGAGAGACGAGAGTAAAGCATAGATTTGAAAGCTCCTAGGAAGGTGGAGGACGTAATGCACATGCTGAGGGCATTGAACCAGCTGGGGGCACGATAGGCAAAAGATCTTTGGCCCTGTGTGGTCCGGCATCGGGACCTGGAGAGGCTGGTGTTCCGATCTTCTGGTGAGACAGATGCTGGTATCTGGGCACGGTAGAGCTTGGATACTCAGTGATACCCATGATGGATTTTTTCGCCATCAAGCATGTGGGGTACTTTTTTGCGATTTGAGAGTTGCAACCATCCTGTTTCAGTGCAGAGCTCACAAGTTTGAGTAAGTCTTTGCACTCCAGTGAGCAGCAGACAGGCCTTGTTTAGGGAGGTTGTAATGCGCCTAAGCGCGGTGGTTGAGGCAGAACCATAGATAATCAGGCCATAGTCTATGATTGCGATGACAGAACTTTGGTTAGCAATCCTCAGCGCTGATTTGGTAAGGAACTGTCGGTTTTGGAACAGGATACCAATGCGTTGGTTCACTGTTTTTGCTGTGTTATCAATGTGGGTTGCAAAGGTTAGTCCCTTATCAAAGGTGATCCCAAGATAGTTGAATGTTGACACTTGTTCAAGTGTATTTCCTTGGTATGTTTTGATAGAGTGGAATTTGCCTTCTCGTTTTGTGGACTTGGAGAGAATGGATTTTGTTTTTTGCGATTTAGGACCAGCTTGTGATCTAGGAACCACTTTTCAACTTCGGAGAAGGCAAATTGCAACCTATGGAGTAAGAGCTTTGGGTACTTATGAGAGGAAAGAATCACGGCATAGTCAGCATAAAGGATTATTTGTTCAGGGCATGACTTGGGGAGAGAGTTTAGGAAAAGGCTGAAAAGGAGGGGGCCCAAGATTGACCCCCATGGACACCTGAGAGGACAGGCTTAGAGTCAGAGAGAAATCCTGAGATTTTTACTGATTGAGAGCATTTGGCAAGGCAACTTTTAATCCAGGCACGTGGTCCTTGCAAGAGCCCAAGAATTTGTAGTTTTGTGATAAGTAAGCCATGGGGAACAGTATCAAAACATCTTTGTTAGGTCAATGAAAACTGCTTCAGTTTGATATCTTTTGTCCAAGGAATTGTGAATGTCTCCTGAAAATTCCAGCAGTGCGGTCGACGTACTGTGTCCTTTCCTAAAGCCGTGTTGCTGCACACAGAGCATGTTATACTTGTGCAGGTAGTCCAAGAGTTGGTCAGCCACAATACGCTAGAGGACCTTGGAGAGGGGTGGAAGTATTGATATAGGTAGATAGTTCCCAGGTAGGGACTTGTCACCACTTTTGACTACTGGGGTGACTATAGCAGCCTTCCATTTGCTGGGGAATTGATTAAGGCAGAGGGAGAGATTAAAAACTTTGAGTGGTGCAGCACTTCTTCCAGGGTCAGAGACAGAATTTTAAGATCAATTGCATCACTGCTTGCTCTGGAGACAGAGAGACAGAGAGAGAGAGACAGAGACAGAGACAGAGAGACAGAGAGACAGAGACAGAGAGAGACAGAGACAGAGAGACAGAGAGACAGAGACAGAGAGACAGAGAGACAGAGAGACAGAGAGACAGAGAGACAGAGAGACAGAGAGACAGAGAGACAGAGAGACAGAGAGACAGAGAGACATTTTTTGTAGACTTCATGTCCTTTGACTAATTTGAAGTGGAAAAGCAGTTGGTTTGGTGTGACAGTAGGAGACGTTGGTTTTGTTGAGTCCGTATCAGAGAAGAAGTCCATCAGGAGGACCCCTCTGAGGTCTGAGAAAGTATTTGTTTAAGGCCTTAGCCATGACCATTGGGTCTAGGGTAGTGGTTCCATCTACAGTCATTAAAGTGGGAGAGGACTTTGACCGTTTGCCTGTGATATTTCTTATGTCCCAAAAAGATCTCCCATCTCCCCAGGAATTGGCGAGGGCATTTTTGAAATAGGAGCTCTTCATTAATCGGATTTGTTTAGTACAGTTCTGTGCTGGTTTATACTTTTGGGTATCTGTCAGGGAGCCTGTGGCTCTGGCCATGGCCCAGAAGTGGTCCCTAGCTTTGAGTTGGGCCAGTAGTTTGGCCGTAAGCCAGGGATTCGAGACTGCTTTGATTTTACAATATAGCTATATAGATCTCCAGGTGCGTAGATGTCACAGGCAGTATTGAAAAGTAGTGATAAAATAATCTAGGGTTACATCAACATCTAAAGCATTGTATATATTAGGGACCAGTCTTGCAGTTCGAGATGGGTCTTGAGCTTAGCAAGGTTGCCATGGTGTAGAACTACTTGAGATGGTTTTTGGTGGTGGTTTTCGGAACTTATTTGACCAGGTAGAGATCACAGGGGAGTGATCACTGAGGGAGTCTGGGAGAACAACCGTGTTCTTTATGCAGGCTGGGTGACTTGCAAGGATCCAGTCCATGAGTGCTAGTTCCAGTTTTGTAGTTTTATCCTAGTAGGGGAGCTCACCATCTGCATAAGGTTAGCTGCTAGGATAGCATCCTTGTGAAAACAGTCTGGTGTGAGCCAATTTATATTAAAAAATCACCAAGGAGAAGGAGCTCAGTGTCAGGTGGTTGCGATCTTATGAACTCAAGTACAGTCTGGAGGCTGGTCCCAGGATCTTTTGGAAGGATATAGACAGCAGCCACAGTGAGCACTTTATTTTGGGCCCCAAGTAGTAGCTTGACAGGGAGAAATTGCACTGAGGGGTTTGTAGTATAGAAACAGACAGGGTGGCTATAGAGGTTGTTTATGAATTGCACAACCCCTCCCCCCTTTTATTTATCCTAGTATGTCTGTACATACTGTAGCCTTGTAACGAGATTACATGTTCCGGAGTGCTTGGTGTCAGCCAGGTTTCAATAATGACTAGGATGCCGGGGTTGTGTTGACTGGCAAAGATTTGAAGGGATACCAGTTTTGGGAGGAGGCTACAAATATTTAAAGTGGCAATGGTGAGACCCCCCCCTCCATTTTTCCACGTTTTGTTTCCCTGTTTAAACCTGGACCAGGGTTTGGATGGACACCTCCTGACATTATAAGGAGGATGAGTAGGAGTTTAAGGGTCATCTGCCGTAGCTCATAGTGTGCCATGTAACACCTCTGTTGCTTGTGAGGTCGAGTACAGTGCTGTCATTTAGGGTCCCACGGTAATTGCTAGAAGCAGATGTTGATATCCCAACGTTCCAGTGATGTGAGCTGTCATTTGCACCCAGGCCTTTGTAGGAGGGGTACACAAGTGAGGGTAGGGAGGATAAGCCAAGGTGCCAGGCTCCTGGTATCGAGCCAGAATGGTTAGTGTGAGATGGAGAGGGGTAGGAGAATTAGGAAAGCGGCATAGAGGAGGAAAGGAGAGAGCTAGGAGAGTCATGAGGAGGTTGCTAAAGAGGCATTTCAGAGGGAAACCAGAGATATATGTTTAGATAAAAGGTGGTATGATGCAGAGCAGAAAAAGAAATAATGAACACTGGAGAGCAAAAAAAACTTTTGAGACAGGCTTTAATACAAATAGGGAAGCTAGCAGTGCAAATGCAGGGGGACAAGATGGGAGGCAGGATAAGAGGTGGGTACTAGGTGCGGGGCGGAGTGGAGACCACCATTTAATAAAAGGTTGGGGGAGGGCGCAAAAAAAAACAAAGCAAAACAAAAAAAAAACAAACAATTCTGCACTGAGCAATGCAAGTGAATGGGCACCGAGCCCAGCAAAGCACAAATTCAGCAGCACCAATAGGAAGGCTGTGACTGGAACCGGGGGGCCAATGAGTGTGCCGCTCGGAGTGCAGTCGGCCAATAGCAGCCAATCACAAGTTCCCCAGCCCAGTGGATGTCCTTACCTGGCTTTCAGGGGTTTAGCGGCGGAATGGTGGAGGCATCATTTTACTGCCCAGACCTCCCAGGGTACCCACATACCAGACTCCCCCACTTACATCCACCCTCTCCCCTTCCTGGGCCTCCCAGGAGACTTGAGCCATGCTGCCCCCTACCACTTGGAACTTCATCCCACACCCAGACAACAGAGAGGACCCCCTAGAATTGTCTAACCATCTTCCCCCACCCAGACAAGCCCTAGGACCCGTCAGATGCCTGCAACAGCTACGTCTCCCCTCTTACTCCTCCTGGGCTAGCTGTCCATCCCCTGGACTGACTTCCAACAGTCACCTCCTGCAACCTAGAACACCCTTTGGTCCCAAAGGCTCTCCTCCCCATATTTCTCCAACCGCATCAGTCCTTCAAACTCTGGCTGGGCTTCCCACATAACGCCACCTTCTCCCAATAGAACAAGCCCTCGGACCCCTGAACTAGCTTCCCCACCTACCTTCCCCTTCCTTCCTCCCTACACCGAGCCAACCCTTGACCCTGCTGGCTCCCCTCCCCGACTTCCCCAACTACACTAGCCTTCCTGAACCCTGGACTGGCATCCACCATCTACAATGTCCCAGTTTCTCCACTTGGACAACCTCCAACATCCTGTGGCCTGCCTCCCAAGCCCTGCCTTCCACTCCCCCCACCCTTCGCTTCCTCTGGCAAGGACTGGTATGGTCAGAGGAATAAAGGGAGATGGCTGTTGGAAGCTGGTCCTTGGCATCAAAGGGTGATCCAGGTGAGGGAGTTTGCTGCTAGAAGCTGATCCAGAGGATGGACAGATGGTCCAAGAGAAGCAAGAGGGAGATGGGGCTGTTGCAGGCATTTAAGAGGGGTGCTAGGGCTGGTCTGATCACTGAAGTCTAGTATGTGTCCCCTGGGAGGTCCAGGTAGTTAAAAAGGGCAGCTGTAACTGGGAAAACCTGGTCAGGGGTTCCCCTGAATGGTCCAGATGGGGAAAGAGGATCCAGGTGGCTCAAGGAGCCTAGTCCGGGGGGTCATATGACTGGCGTGGGTGAAGGCAGAGTATGATGCTCATAAAATCCTTGCCCTGGGGTTCTATGCATCGTCGGCTGGAAGATGAGGATGTAGATAGGTGTTACAGTCCCAGTTGAGGGGTCCTTGGGGTGGTTTAAGAGAGAGTTAAGGATGCATGTGGGTTATTTGAGCCCAATCTGAGGGTCCAAAGTCTGGACCACAGGGAGAGAAGGGTACAGGTGGGTGTCTGACTCTGGTCCCAAGATCCTAGCGGTGATCCAGGTGGGAGCAGAGAGTGGAGGGGAGTGGTCCAAAGGTCCTAGGGCTGGTCCAAATAGGAAATGAGGGAGAAAGTTGGTGTTAAATGCCCATCCAGGATCACATGGGTGGTAGAATAGGGTGTTGGCAGGTGTGGGACTCTCATCCAGTGGTTCCAAGGCTGGTCTGGTTGCCAGGTGAGGGTAGAGTTTGGTGCTGGACACTTGTCTGTGGGTCACTTGACTGGTCCTGGTGGGATAAGAGGGTGGAGGTGAGTGTCAGACACCTGTACAGGGGTCCCAGAGATTAACCGGATGAAAGATGAGGGCGGAGGTTGGTGTCCGAATCCTGTCCAAGATTTTAGGACTAGTCCTGGTGGGCAGACTGGGGAAGGAAGAGAAGAGGAGAGTTAGGAAAGGCTGGTCTTTGTCCAGCATTGTCTCAATAGGGGACAGGCTGGACAATGGTGTGGGGGTGGGGGAGAAGAGGCCTGTACAGGAATCCAAGAGCTGCTCTGGGTGGAGAGACATGGGGGAAACTCGTTCAGGTGTCCCAGGGCTGGTCCAAGTAGGCAGGCAGAGAATGCTAGTCCAGCAGTCCTAGGGCTTGTCCAGATGGAGGCACATGTATGGATGTAGGTGAGGCAGCCAACCTGGGGTCCCACGGCTAATCTTGGTGGTGGTGGTGGAGGACTGAGGGAACATAGGTGAGGGAGGTCAATTCAGTGCTCCAAGGACTGGTTCAGGTGGGGGAGAAGAGAGAGACAGGAAATAGGTGAGGACGGCCAGCCTTGGAGTTCCTTGGCGGGTTAGAGTGGGCAGACAGGGGAGATGTAGGTAGCGGAGGCTAGTCTGGGGGGGATCCAGGGGCAGGTCAAAATAGAGGAAAATGGGAGACTTGGCTGGGGGAAGCAGGTCAGGGGGTCCAAGGGTTGGTCTGGGTGGGCGACACTGGTAGGGCAGGCTGGTCTGTGGGTCCCAGCGATGGAAGTGGAGGAGGCTGGTCTGGGGGTCCCAAGACCGGTACGGGTGGGCAGACAGTGGGAACATAGGTGGGGAGAGGCCATTTTAGGCAGCCCAGGGCAGGTCTGGGGTCTGAAAGTGTGATCCAGGTATTGGGAGGCAGTCTGGCCAAGGGCGAGATGCTGGTACTGGGGCTGGAACAGTAGTCCAGCAGCAGGGATGATGGTAGTCTGGGAAGGAGAGGCTTGTTTGGTGTCTGTGAAGGTGGTCCAGTGGCAGGGATGTTGGTCGGCTAGGAGGGGGTGGATAGTTCAGGGGATGAGAGGGTGGTCCGGTGGCAGGGATGTTGGTCGGCTGGGTGGGGTGGCTAGTCCAGGGGATGAGAGGATGGTCCAGCAGCAGGGATGTTGGTTGGCTGAGTAGGATAGGTTAGTCCAGGTGATGTGAGCATGATCCAGCTTCTAGAAGTGTAGCTGGCTATGGGTCAAAAGCTTGTCTGGGGAGGGGGCTGGAATGGTGGTCCAACCACTATGGCTGGTCAGATGGGTGTCAGTGACTTGCCTGGGGGACTAGCTGGGTGTGAATGATGCAGAATGCGTGACCAAAGGAGAGGAGTGTTGCTCTCTGGGCAGATTAGGAGGAGGGGCTGCTAAAACTAGTGTTTGCAGGAGCTACAAGAGACATCCATTCCTCTCTTCCTGCTGCTTTTTTTTTTTTTGGCGCATGGGGAGACAGAAAGATGGACAAATACTGAGTTTTCAAACTTTACACAGAGGCAAGGAGGGGTAATCATTTATTTAAACTAAAAACATTTTTCCCAGTAAGCAAAGTCCAGAAGGCTTGTTTGCAGTTGTGACCGGGGGGGGGAGGGGTGTTATGGGAGCAGCACGCACCCCAGCAGTAAAGTCAGTAACTCAGACAGTACAGGAAAGTTGTAGCAGCTCATGACCCAAGTAGTACAGAGAGGACAACGTTTCCAGGAAACAGCAGCATGCCACAAACAAGGGGAGTAAGCATGCACCACACAGAAAATAAACTCTTACCATCCCTCCCTCCCCAAAACTACCAAACATATCCCATATCTAAAATGATGGATTATTTGAAAATACAGTTAACTGATGTAAATAAATTCCCAACAGTAACACACCCAGCACATAAGGTGATAAAAATGTGGTTTCTTACTTTTTAGATGATCTTCAATCCCGGGGTCAGGCAGCTGCTTGTTGATGGCGAGAACAACAATACATAATATTCTCGTAGTATGATAACAAGCATAGCATGTTTGCTCTCCTAATGGGATAAGCAGATTACTAAACAGCTGACCACTAGTCCATAATCTCAATACGGTAAGGTATCTCCCATCATTTCACATCTCAGAAATCTCTATAAGGCATGGGAAGAGGTGACATACCAAACAGGAAATCCCAACCATGGCTAAACTGTGTGTGATAGTGTGAAGGAACACCAATGATAAAGAGCGGGTAAGCCGCAGGTCAAGAGGAGACTGCAGTATATGCACTCAGTAGAGAAAATGTGCAGACTAGGTGGGCCCGGCAGCCCTTATTCGTCAAATTCTATGTTTGGGTTTCTATGATAGTTAGATAAATGGTTCTGAAGAAAGAAGCAAATTTGCAACAGCCAATCACAATTTATAAATTGTGCATAGTTAGATCACCTTAAATGAGATTCTGAAAACCTCAACAAGTACCATGACTATCGCCATGCTGAGAGAAATTTGTAAAAGCGGTTGTCAAACTTGCAACCAAAAATACAATGGCCAATCACAATCGCCAAATAATCACACATTAGGTCAGCCTAGATGAGATTTCGTAAGCCTCCTACAATACTACTTAAATACACACATCTGGATAACTAGTTCTCAAGATAACCAAAAATGCAAAAAGCAGTCACAATCCAGTCACAATTACATCAGCATGACAGATTCTGAAAACCTCCACAAAAAATACTAAAGGATGTCTTTTACAAGTATGATCACTACTGGCTAACTAGTTCAAGATAGCCAAAAATATATTACAAGAAATTCCTACACAAATTGGTTAAGACACTGGACATTCAGGTAATCTCCAAAACAGATAATTATCGACTCAGTACTATGAGCGGGATAAGTTGTTTTCCTGATGTGTCTAACTAGTGCGATATCCTTACCAAGTCCTTCTCGATACGCTGTTACTTTACACACCTCCCTCTGCAAACCAGGAAACGTATCACAGCTCTATAATAATGGGGTCATAGTGGTTTAACAAGCGACTTGCGTAAAACAGTTCCCTAAATAAAACACATAGTATAGAATATTTTGGTTCCCTACCCATTTGATGGGATCTTCGGCCCCGGGATCCTTTAGTTGCTTGCAGAATGTGAAGATGAACACCTGATATGGACAATACAGTAGTTTAAATTGTAGGGAGAAAAACCAAAAAAAAAAAACCACACACACTTTGCAATCCCAAAGGTGAAGACTGATTATTTCATAAACAGTTCAGCAGCCAACAATCTGGATGCCAGAATTGACTCGTTACCCCTCAGAAATGCTCCATTTCACGTTTGGGTGGGGGAGAGAGAGAGAAGAGGAGAGAATAAAATTCAAACCACATGCAAAATCTAAGAAATACGGACTTTGTCAGCACAAAATGACTGCTTGGTCCATGTAGCTTGCCTAGATAGTACCTCTCCAATCTGCCTCTGCAGACCCCAACTGGACGACCCTCCCTCCTCCCTGCCAATTTTCTAATGCACCCCATTATGTAACATCTGTTGGTGATCAATTACCTGGAATCAAAGTCATGTAATCAACTCTGTTTGCATTTACATGAGCAACAGGAATCTATCCGCTTAGAGGATAACAGGTTTACATACAGGGTAATATTCAATTACAAAGCAACGGATGTTAAGCTATGCATGTAAATGGGGGTACATGACAACCGAGCACACGCCCGAGATCAGTTCCACCTTCAATCATGTCTACATGCATTTTGACAACTCAATCCAATTTTATTTTTTATAGCTGCCGTTATCTGTGCACTCTGATCAATCCCAATGTCAGACAGCAACATTCCAATGCAGTACAATACTCAGTCACAAAATAAATTGGTTACTCTAATTTATTTTAACCTTGCATTTTTTTTTTGGGGGGGTTATTTTGAAAACTGGTGATAGGGAAAGGCACACTGAGCCAAGGCTCATTTCCAGGTGCGACCCGGGGAAAAGAGGACAGGAGAAAACAGTAGTACAACATAACATTTAATTGGTACAAAAAACAGCCTTGGTACAAAACTGAAGAGCAGTCACAGTACAATATGGAACACCTCTACAAGCATGTGCACCACACACCACACCCTCCACTACTTCTGCAGGCAATCTGTTAGTCATCTACCACCCATTCAATCAAGAAAAATGTCCTCACATCTCTCTGAAACTCACCCCAAAGCTTCAATGCCTGCCCTCTGCATCCTAAACAGGATAGTACTAGTCACATTTTAAGTTCCACAACGCAGCTCGGTTGCCATCCCCTGTGAAGTGGCAGATAGTGAGCTCTGACCAGCTCTATGAAAACACAAAACCATCCCACGGAATGCCCCTTGAACCTGTAATGTCAGGATATGCTCGTGCATGTGCCTCTCAAGGCATACAGTTCAACTGTAGATACCTTGGTAGTGTTGTAGTGGCATACAGCTACAGCTGAAAGAAATAAGTCACAAGCATTGCTGCTGCTGTGGCAGTGGAGATGACAATGGCAAGGGTGGGAATACGAGACTCAAAAGTGAAGGTAGATAATGGCACACATTTGCACTCAAATCTGCCCATCTTATGTGACTACACTGCTTGATGCCACTGGACTGGATACACAATTGTGCACACCTGCAGGTACCATGCTGGTGTGCAGATACAGGTGTGCAAGCACAGCTGGCCATGCATTCCCCATGTAAGAGGATGGCTGTATCATGCACAGAAGCATGTATCGGGCACCAACATGTGTAGATACCAGTGCAAGCAAGTACACTCCTCAGGAATGTGACATAAGGATGTACAGCCGACCCTCAGCAGAACAAATATGAATGCACTATGTTTACCCCTTAACCTCCATGACCATCTGAGCACAGAACAGAGAGAAGCCAACCACACAAGCAACTGCACACATCTTGTACCGATGACCACTATACAAGCACACAGAAACACATGGTGCACTACGAAACTGCAGAGCTACTATCGTACAAAATATTTGTTTTTAAGCACACACAGCAGGGAAGAAACAGCCACTGGATACCACCATGCATGCACATCATTGTATGACAGCACCTTTAGAAGGAAACAGGAATGCCCCCAGTCAGTGCCAGGGTCAATGCAGACACTCCCACAGGCCCATGCATGGCAGACATGGCAGGACACAGCAAGTCCACAAGAAGGTCTGTGACGGGCTCAGGAGCACTGTAGGAAGGGGCGGGGAAAGAAACTGGAGACAAAGTGCAGAAAGAAAGGCTTAAAAACAAAATACAAATAAAAGCATTATTGTGCCTGAATCTCTATGATGGTCTCCACATTTTTTCACTTTTCACTTTTCTCCCCTCTGCCTATGTTTGTGGGACCCTCCCCCAAATCACATGTGGTCTATGGGGCTTGTTTCTTACTGCTATTCCTCCACAGTTTATGTCTTGTGGTAGTGCAGTTGGGGTTCCCAGCATCATCCACCATCTCAGGAATTGTTCTCTTACCACCATTTCTCCACAGCTTAGCCCCTTGTGGTGGTGCTTTTGGGATTCCCCAAACCCCTGTGGGCATCTCGCTCAGTTGGTGGCAAGTGCCCAGCAGGCACTTTCTGGCCGGCACTTCTTCCTGCTCCAGACAGGCAGTGTTTTCCACTTCTCTGCTCCAATTCCCACGTAACACCTTGTGTGCAGAAACAGCAGAGTCTCATGTGTATATACACACACACACACACACACACAAACACACACACAGCGCTGTCAAGAGGTGTCCACCCATGAATTGCAGTTTCTGCTTGCACCACTTCACAGCAAGTCAAGGCAGAGACAGCGAGAGGTGAAAATTGTGACACTGGAGTCATCAGTTCCTGGGTGTCAAGAAAGTTTGGTTGTGCAACCAGACTGACAAGATAGAAAAGGAAAAGATAGAAGTGAAAATGATGTACCTACCGTAATTCTGATCTTTGTGCATCTTCACCATTCATTACCTTTGGGTGTTGGCTGGAGGTCATGACCCCATGGGAGCTCTTTTTGGATGGGCGGAGTAGACGCACCAACTGCACCGCCCGAGGCAGACACTGCATGGTGCTTGCAAGTTGGCCGTTCTGTGCTGTCGACTCCACCCTCCTGCCAGTTGAGTTACCGTAGAGGTGAGAAAGAGGGTTGGACAAGAAGTCCAAGGGACAGACAAAGGAAAAGATATATAAACTAAAAAGAGAAATAACTGAAGACAGAAAAAGTTTGAAAGACTAATGGGATTAAGTAGGGGCCCGAATCTCTGGAAGTAGAAAGAGGGAGGAGGGTGAGTAAAGATTTTAGAATAAGGATGAGAGTTGGGGAGAACTGGAATATACACCCTGGAACCTTGACTGGTTTCCAGATTGTAGAGGAACTGCGAAGGAGTAGCAAGAGGCTAACTGCCAGAATTCAAGGCACAGAATCACTGGCTAGAACTCCAACAAAAGCAGAATCTGCTGTTCTGGAAGAAAATACATGATACGGATATTTCCCCGAAAAGGAAATTTTTGGTGCAAAAAAAAAAAAAAAAAAAAAAAAAAGACAAACGCACAAGTTTCTTTAATGAAGTTATGTCCAAGGACAAGGAAATAAAAGTATTGATGGGGAGAAAGAAAGAGCAACTGCCAACTCCCACCTCACAGGGGGTGGAGCCAAAGCACAGAAGGAGGAGTGCCCATCTTCCTGACCACTCTACCCAAGAAGAAGAATTATCCCCCGATGTGCCCAAAGTTATCCCACACCCAACTGACAGAAAGGAGACTGACAAGGGGAGAGCACAGAGAGGGATCCAGAGATTGAGGCCCCAGGGGGATGCAGGGTGGGTTTGTGATGAATGGTGAAGATGCACAGAAAGATCAGAATTACTGAAGGGATGTAAATTTCCCCATCTTATCTGTGTCAGTCTTCACCATTCATCATGTTGAAGTGAAATTAAGCCCCGAAGGGGAGTATTAAACCCTAAGGGACTCTGTCCCTAGCTCTCAGTGGGTGACACTAAGAGGGAGAACCTTCATGGTCTGGACAGACCCAGGAGTGGGAGAGCGAGACGGGCACTCCTCCGGCATGGGTAAGAAGTTGCAGACAGATGCAGTCTCACCCTACAGGAGAAAAGAGGTTCTCTGGTGAGCGAAATTTATCACCCTACACCGGGCCAAGGGCGATAACTGGGAAAGAAAGCCATGCCGTCCACCTAGTGCATATTGCTGTGACTACAACCCTGGAAGTTACCTCACTGGTGTCATATGATGCCCTTGCTTGGTGCCTTGCTAGCTCCAAACCACGTGCAGAGAGTGCAATGGCTTGTTTGGTTTGCTCCGTGTCAGGCATCAAGGCTAGGAGTTGACCTAGCCTGGACCACAGGGACCCATCATAGGTAGCATAGTGGGCCTGATGTGCTGCAATAGAGAGCAGCAACCGTGCCGAGTAGAACATCCTCCTTCCCCAGAAGACAAAAATCCATGGAATCTTGATCTGGGGACTGGTCACAGCTAAGGGCGTGAAGCCCATCAGGAGTATCCAGTCGACTCAATCCTGACTGAGGATGAGGCATGGAACCTGGAGACTCCAGGGGGCACAATACCACTAGCAGAGATCCCTAGGGGCAGGGACTCCAGGAAAGGGTTTCTGCCAGGAACGCAATGACTCCTTCCAAAAGGGAGCAGGCCGGGGAGCACCACAAGGGTGTCTGCACCGAAATTGCCTTCACACACACACACACACACACACACCCCCCCCCCCCCAAATACTCTGGATTGTGTTGAGTGGGTGGCGTGATGTGCAGGTCCTCCAACAGCCTCACGAGGAATTGCTGATATTCAGCAAGATCAGCAGCTTTGGAGATGTGGATAGATTGCTCCTCTCCCCCAGAAGAGAGGGATGAGGAGTCAGAGGACCTCAAGTGTTCAGAAGCTGGCTGCTCAGGGGGAGGTTAAACAAAAAAACACCACACACACCCTATCTGTCCATAGCCCTAACATAAGAGGGAAACTGAGCAGCCACCACTCTGAACTGCTCCCAGGAGAGAGGACCAGTAGGGCCAAGAATACCCGGGAGTGCAGGAGAATGTGGCAGAGAAGTGGGGGCAGGGCCAACAGGAATCATCTGACCTCTGACTGGGCTAGGGAGCACACCGGGAACCCTAAGGAAAGAAGAAGCTCCAGAACACTCCACAGCTGACCAACCAAATTGGAACTGCCTAGGCTGCACCCTGAAGAATCCCTCCTGTGAGGTGACCAGGGCCCATGAAAGTCCCGAAGGACTGTCCCCTACCTCCAAAGAATGGGGCCCTCGAGAAAACTGATGGGGAAGAGTGGAGAGCCAAGCTATGACTTCTCCTGGAGCCCAGGTGGGTTCCAGAAAAAGGCCACCACACAGACCCCACACCCTTCGGAATCTGAAAGTGCTCTCAAGAGAGCCAGCCTAGGCAGCTGGCAGCCTTGGTCGACCTCCGAAGGGGCCATCCAAGGAGGAGCACTCTCCCCTCCTGTGGGTGCTCTGATCTGCCCCAAAGTGGGTGATCCAGGCACACCACCTGAGGGGGTACCACCACCGAGGGGGTCAGAGAACCCTCAGAGTCCAGGCTGCAAAGTAGTGGTGGCCAGCACCCCTGCCTGCTGGTCAGCACCCCTGACCCTAGACTCAGGAGCCACTGTCCACTCCTCAGAGGGAGACTGGTTCTGGCCTGTCAAGGATACTACCCAAAGTGTCCATGTGGGCAGCCAACTCTAAAGAGTCAGACTGCCTGTCAGACTGAGTCAGATTCCCCCTCCAAAGAGGTGGAGTTCGAAGTTCTGTGGCAAACAGTGCGTGGATGCCCGCTACCTTCACGACTGAAAAAGGCACCAGATTTAGAGACTGCACCAGAGTCTGTGCAGACATCCCCATCCACAGCACAAACGGCAGGAAGAGGACGTCTCCAACAATCGCAGCAGCCTCAGGAGCTGAAGCCTGTTACGTTGCCTTCCCGACACAGGCCAGAGATGGCACCTATGATGGCTCAGACCATGCTCTTGGCGCAAAGGTTGGAAACCCCCACGGTACCACGAGCGGCAACAAGGACAGATAGTGCCGACGATGGCCCCAACATCCGAAACCCTCATGGCACAGTGTCCTCACTTGGAGCCACAAGCAGCTCCAGAGCTTGACACTTCTCCATGCTCAACCATGGTGCCAGAGCGAGAGACAGTCAAGGACAGTGCCGCAGAGCCAATGGCAGCAATAGTGCTAAGCAACAGACTGGCGCTGATGAACAGTGCCATCAGGGCCCATGGCATCGAGGCACAAGATGGCACCAACAGACAGTGTTGAGAACGGCACTGATCCAGGCCTTCCAAGTCAAGGGTACATCGGGGGAGCCTTTGTCCCCAAAGGGGCGATTGCCAAGGCAGTGCCTCCCACCCATCCCCTGGAGGGGACAGACTGGGCCTCCTGCACTGCAGAAGGGGCTTCTGCTATAGCTAGGCTACAAGAAGCAGAAATTCCCTCCCTCAGTCTGCATAGAACCAGGAGGGGACCCAGAGGAAAGGCAGAGAGAACGCAGCTTGGCACGACGAGTGAGCGCCCATCCCCTGAAAACCTGCATAGCTTGCCCAACTTTCCATGTGCATTCGATGACTTGACGGTCCATGGAGAAGCAGGCGTCGCATGAATCTATGTCATGTAGTGGGCCAAGACACACGAGGCCAACGGTCTTGCTGGTCAGTGACTGAATACTTACAGCCGCATGGGCACCAACGCATAGAGAGCCATCCCGTCTTCATAGATTTCTTGCCCCACCCAACAGAGACATGACCTACAGAAAAGCCACCAAAAATGACCCAACATCGCAAAATAAAGAAAAAGGAACAATCTTACTTTAAACTTCTCAGCCAATGTTGAGTGGGCGAAACAGAACTGGCAGGCAATATAACATGGAGTAGACAGCGTCAAAACAGAGCCAAAAGTTTGTTTTTCTAAGGCCTCTCACACAGTAGAGCTTCCACAAGGTGACAGACAACGGGAGATTAAGTGGCAGGAGGGCAGAGTCGACAGCATCTAACGGACAACCCACAAGCGCCACGCAGTGCATCGGCCTCAAGGGTGTGCTGATGGTGTGTCAACTCCACCATAAAAAAGCTCCTGCGGGGTCATGACCTACAGCCAATACCCAAAGGTGATGAATGGTGAAGACAGATGAAATCAGACCCTTGCGTTTAAACTTTCTGCATAACAAATGGGGCAGGGCCTTATTGAGCCCTGTCAGTGTCCCTACCGTAATTTAAATGCTTAAAAAGAAACATTCCTGTACCTTACAACTCCTCAAGATCAGCAAAACCGGAGTTTGAGCAATGGCTCAATTATATTTCACATGTTCAAGTCAGATATATCTCACCACTAAACATCTTCTATAATAGAAAGTTTTGGAAAGAACACAGGCATTTTATAATAATCCAAGTGGGATCACAGGAGTCTTCCAGCCGAGCACTTTTGCAGCCAGAACACCAGAGGATGAGAGAAACTTTGTAACACTGTCCTTCTAAACTGTTTCCTTTTTTTTTTGGGGGGGGGGGGGGCTTTGTAGCACAAGAGTGATAGAACCCAACAGAAAACAAAGGTAACACTATACAACAACATGGGAGGCTAACAGAAGCTGGCCATTGCCCCACGCTTCAGTAGTTTGGTCATTTTATCCCACTTCCCTCCAGTGTGTCCAGGCCACATTCAAATGCATATAATCTCTGCATTAAACCAGTACGATTGGCATACCATTCCACATGTTAATACCCCTTTGAAGCACTCTCCCATTCTCCCACAAAATGACTTCCTGCAATTTGGGTGCCACCATGTCTAGAGCTTGGATCCCTTTCATGCCTTAGCCCATTCAATATAATTTCAGCATATTCACTCCTAATTCCAGGAGACAAGGAAAGCAGCACATTTTCGATCCACAGCCCCTATCTAACCCAAGTCCATGCCTTAGGCAACAAAACTAGCATAGTAAGTGTTCAAAGTGCCTAACTGGAACTCTGTTTTTTATTTTGGGGGAAGAGAATGAACCACCAATGTTCAACTGAGATCACTTTGCAACACCCCCAGTCTGCTAATGCAATGTTACCACTGCCTCTATGTTCATTACTGTTCTCTCTTCTTGTGCTCCCCATCTCCAACCTTTCCCCTTTTATACCGGCCTCCCTAGCCTCAATTTCATTAGGGATAAGAGCCGTGAGCAGTATCCATTTGCAATGGTGCCCCATTATTTAATCAGTAAACCACAACAAGGTGTGAGCTTTTGTCTGCTGAACACACGACCCAAGGCATGAGGCGCTCGAGCCCCCAGTGCTCATTTGCTATAGCGTTCTGTTGCGTATTCTTGCAATATGGCAGGACATCATCTCATGCTATCATCAGGTTGCATCAGTGAAATTAGGGCAACCAATATCCAGGGCTGGAATAGAACACAAGACCCAGTTCTCAGTGCTTCTACCTGTGGCTTTTTTTTTTTTTGGTGTTAGTTTGTTTTAAATGCTCTTTTTGCCCCCTACTCTCCGCAGCTATACCATTCTCTCAGGATCCCCCAAGACATCCAAGGATGTGATCCCGCCTATTCCCATTGCTCTTCAGCTCTTGGTGCCAGTCCCCCATGCCGCTTTAGCTTACCCAAAGTGGGAAGGAGGAAGCAGCACCCCATTTCACCCCCCCCACTTGCATTCGTCTTTGTCAGGCAGCAAAGATTCTTTAGTTTCAGTGGTTTTCTGGTGTGCAGTGGTGCCAGGGTATATCACCTGGTCAGCTGCAGGGCTTTTTCCATGTTGCTCCCATCCCCAGAGGAGCCAGCCTGCATGGAGAACTAAAGAGTAGACATGTCAAGAGTGTGCTCTGGAACCCGTCCAGCATCCTCGCCCACAGCACAGCCCAGCTGCACCCCCACCCATGGTCATCCAGCTGGTGGTATTGCAGCAGGGGTGTCAGCCCTCCTTTCCACAGGAGAGGAGCATCTCCCGAGATGCTTCATCTACCTCCCCCAGCCGGTTCTCCAAGGACCCAGGTCCACTTCCGAACTCTGGTCACTGGCGCCACAAGTGGCAGTGCTACCACTGTGCCTGCATACCTATGGTGTTTTGCCCTATATGGCCTTAATCAGGAGAAATCCATTAGCCTGGTGCCCGCCACACTGGCAACCCAAGTCTGGAACTGGACTCAGGGTGTTACAGGCCACTTGGGGAGGGGGCAGATTGAGTATCCAATGGAATTCATTACTCCTGCAGGTGGGGGTGTTGCAGTGCCTAGCGTTAGTCTGGCCCCTGATGGCAGCTTGGGGGAGGGGAGAAGAGACAGAGGAAAAGAGCTCAGGGTGGAGGAATGGCAGCTGTCCACATCACATGCTGCGAGTGCATATGATGATCACTGATGGCACGGTATGCCACTCCTCCCAACAATGAAATGAGATGGAGGGGGAAGATTACCCTGGCTGACAGGATAATCTCTCAGCTGCTAACAGCCCTGCACCAACAATCTGGGTGCAGCACTACCAGATCCCACTACAGTGGATTGAGCCAGACTTCCACCACCATGCCACGGGGGTTAGAGCCAGATTCCAGGAGAAGTCAGGTGATGGGGCTAGGCGAACAATTGGGAACATGGTTTATAAAATAGAACCAACCCCCAAATTCGGAAGAAACAGGTTCCACAGTTGACCTACAATGTAGCCAATTAAAACACTGACATTTTTGGCTTATTCCTAGGAGTTAGAAACTAATGAATCATCATTCCTCAGGGAATACTTCACAGAATATGCTGTAAAATGATTCTCAGTCAGGAATTAAACCACACACACACTTTTCATTTTATCCTTTGCCTCATACTTGGGAAGCCCCTATCCAATCACCCACCCTAGCCAGGACTTAGCTTCTACCTCCTGAACCATCATGGGTGGGTGGTGCCTGTGGGGTGCTCCATCCTGGAGCACAAGCTGTCCCCATCACAGCTCTTTTTCTTTTTTAATTTATTTATTTTTAGCTAGTGTAACCAGGTATTGCACACTAAGCTGAAAGCTTTTTTTTTTCCCTCCTTCACACACAGGAGCACAAAGAGGTTAAGTGACTTGCTCAGGGTCACACAGTATACAAGTGGAAGCTGTGGGATTATAACCCAGGTCTGGTCTGCTGGATGTCACCAGATTAGCACAGTGGTCTAAGGCTCCGAGCTGCAATACTGCCTCTCAGACACCATGCCCGCGTCCAACCTACCAGGTCCGCAACCACTGCTATATCACCTAGCCTCCACTAGGTGGTGGTCAAGCAGTGGTACATGTCATCTTCCCTTCCTGAAGGAGTAGAACGGTCATGGTACATGCTCGAGCCCCTTCTTCCCCAACCAGCCTCTGAGTGATCCCAGTTTAAAAACAAAAAAAAAAAAAAAAAAAAAAAAAAACAACCCACCCGGGTCACCAGTATGATGGATGGTGAGACACCCCCGACTCTGCTCACCATGCTACTAAGCCAGCCAGCTGTACACGCTCTTAACTGATCAGTTTATTTTATTAAGTTTTCTGTGATTAGAGAGCTGCCCTCTCTCCCTCTTAACTACACTGCTTCCAATGGTCTCCCAAGTGGCACTATCACAACAGGGCCAGCTACCTCCCTCCCAAAAGAGAAGAGCATCTTCTGGGATGTTTAACCCAAAACAGGCCCCAAGATCTCAACCTTCTAGTTTACTCTTGCATATAAATATGTAAATACACAGAAGTATACTGTTTGCTTTATTTGTTCATCCAGTTTTACGTTTACACAATGCATATCACAAGTAAACAATGTGCTTGGTTCAGCACAAAGTAATCAACAGAAATATGGTGGTAATAGTATTCAGTGCTCATGACTCTCAGTTTAGCACTTAATTTTGTAAGCTGTCCCACTGGTACAGAGGGTTGAGGTGCTGGATTCCACACCTCAAGCTATGCTGGTGACCCAGGTGCAGGAATGAACATAAGTTGTCAGGGGTCAGCCAGGACAGGGAAGGGAGGCAGCAGGATTGAGTAGCCAAAAGGCAGCCCTCCCTCCCTCTCCCAGGGAGGGACCTTGTCATCCCCACCACAGCACAGCTGCTCAGGTGGAGGCCTGAGGGTAGTGCAAGTGGGTGGGCAGCATGCAGAAGAAAGGTGCTGCAGAACTGTGGGGTGCACATGCCTATACATGTGGCCGTGGTGCAGGTGGGTGGGCAGCATGAAGGAGGGTGCTGCGGAACCGTGGGGTGCATGTGTCTATACACGAGGCCGTGGTGCAGGTGGGAGAAAAATGGTGCCAACCAACAGGATGATGCTGGTCCCCCGCAGTCTCCGCACCTGGCTAGCTGCGCACCTATGTGCTATCAAGGTAAGTCCCAGTGGATGTCAAGATGAGAGCTTTTGGGGGGGGGAGACTGCTAGAAGGGGGCCAGTTGGCAATAAAATGTAAAAAAAAAAATTGTAAGAATAATGTCCAAAAATATGACCGGTGCAGCATGCCACAGAGAAAAGTTATATAGAGCATAGCAAATGTTCTCCTACGTGCCAAGCATCAACTAATGCCAGTCAAGGGCATTTTAACTTCCATTCCAAGCTGAAATGCAATGACCAAGTCTGAAAAATGAAAATTAAGTACCCACCGTAATTCTGATCTTTGTACATCTGCACCATTTATCACCTTTGGGTATAGTGGCCAGAGGTCATGACCCTGTGAGAGCTTTTTTTTGGATGGGCGTAGTAGACACCATCAGCACCACCCTCTACGCAGATGCACTGGGTGGTGCTTGCAGGTTTGCCATTAGGTGGTCACTCCACCCTCCTGCCAGTTCTGAGTCGCCGTAGTGTAAGAAAGGGTTAGGAAGGAGGGACAAGGAAGTCCAAAGGAGAAAAATGACAAAGGACAGAATAAGTTGGAAAACTAAGGAAATTGGAAGGGGCCCCAATCTCTAAGTAGAAAGTAGGAGGGAGGAGGATTAAGGAATTTAGAGATAAGGATATGTTGGGTGGGGGAAGAGAGAGAAGAGAACATACCCTGAAACCTTGACCTACCTCCAGATTCGATAGGAACTGCGAAGGAGTAGCCAGAAGGCTAACTGCCAGAATTTAAGGCACAGAATCACTGGCAGTAACTCCAATATAAGTAGAATCAGATATTCTGGAAGAAAAAAAAAAAAAAGATACAGGGAACACCTCTTCCCCCCAAAATTAGATTTGGTGCAAGAAACCTAGTTTCTTAAATTAGATTGGAGGTTATGTCCAAAGGACAAGGAAATTAAAGCTCATTGGAAAGATAGCCAGAGAAAGAGAAGAAAAAAGGAGAGACAGAAAGAGGAGAGAGAAAAAAAGAAAATAAAGAGGAATGGAGGGAGAGGAAAACGAGAGAAAAAAAATAAAAAATAAAACACACAGAAGGGAGGGCAACTACCAACCCCCACCCCATGAGGGTGGAGCTAAGGCACTGAAGGAGTGCCCCTCCCATCCTGACCACTCTGTCCCCTAGAGAAAAATATCTCCCTATGTGCCCCAGGTCACCCCACTCTTGACTAACAGAAAAGGGGGGCACAGAGAGGGAGGGGGGCACAAAGACTGAGGCCCCAGGGGGGATGGAGGGTGGAATTGTGATGAGTGGTTAAGACACACAGAAATATTAGAATTATGGTAGGTACATCATTTTCATCTCTTATCTGTGTCAATCTTCACCATTGGGCGAGTGCAGAGCCCCCTCGAAGGGGGCCTAAACCCTAAGGGACCAAGTCTTAGCTCTCAGGGGGTGGCACACCAAGAGAGAGAGAACCTTTGAGTCTGGAGAGGCCAGAGTGTGGGAAGAGCGAGATGGGGACCCCCAAGGGGGTAGGAAGTTGCCCAGACAGACAGTCATCTCACCCTATGGGAGAAAAGGTGGGTCCTCTGGTAAGTGGAGGTAATCACCCTACGCTGGGCCATGGGTGACAACTGGGAGAGACAAAGCCATGCCATCCACCTAGTGCATATCGCTGTGACTATGACCCTGGAAGTTACCCCACTGGTGTTATACGATGCCCTTGCTTGGTGCCTTGCTAGCTCCAGGCTACATGCAGAGTGTGCAATGGCTTGTCTGGTTTCCTCAGTGTCAGGCATCAAGGCTAAAAGTTGACCTAGCCTGAACCACAGGATCCAATCATAGGTAGCATAGTGGGCCTGATGAGCAGATAGAGAGGAGCAACCATGCTGAATAAAAAGTCCTACTAACCCAGAAGTCAAATCTATGGAGTCCGCATCTGGGGCCAGTCACAGTGAAGGGCGTATCCAGTTGGGCCAATCCTGAGCTAGGATGAGGCAGACTACCTGGAGACTTGGGGAGGGGAAGCAAGATACCTCTGGCAGAGATCCCTAGGGGCTGGGACTCTGGAAAAGGATCTCTTCCAGAAGTGCACAGACACCTTCTAAAAAGGAGCAGGCTGGGGGACGGGGGCACTACAAGAGTGTCTGCACTGAAATCACCCAAAAAGGCATGTGTCTGATGCTCTGGATTGTGCTGAATGGAAGGGGTGACATCCAGGTCCTCCAACATCCTCGCGAGAAAACATTGATACTCAGCAAGATCAGCAGCTGGGGAGATGTGGACAGACCGTTAACTCACCTCCTAAAGGGGAGGATGAGGAGTTAGAGGACCGCAAAAGGTTCAGAGATTGGCTGCTCAAGAGGAGGTTGAAAAACCTGTCAGTCCATGGCCCTTACAGAAGAGGGAAATTGAGCAGCCACAGCTCTGAACTGCTCCCAGGAGAGAGGACCACTAGGATCAAGAATACCTGCGACAGCAGAGCATGTGGCAGAGGAGCGAGGGCAGAGCCAACAGGAATCTGCAGTCCTCTGCCTGGGCTAGAGAGCACACCTGGAGTGCCAAGGGAAGAGGGAGCTCTGGAAAACTCCAAAGCCAACAGTTGGTCAACCCTACTGGAACTGCCATGGTTGCGCCCTGAAGAATCCCCCTCGTGAGGAGACTGGGGCCGCTAAAGTCCAAAAGGACAGTCCCCCACTTCCAAATAATGGGGTCCTCATTAGGAAACCGAAAAAGGGCAGAGATCCGCGCTATGACTTCTTCCAGAGCCCAGATGGGTCCCAGAAAAAAGGTTGCTGTGTAGAACCCCTACCCTGCCACCCCTTGGAAACCAAGAAAAGCCCTTCTGCTTGAAAGAGCCAGCCTAGGCAGTTGGCAACCCTGGTCAGTCCCCGAAGGGGCTATCCAAGGAGTAGCACCCTCCCCTCCTGTGGATGCTCTGGTTGGCCCCAAAGTTGGGCGATCCAGGCACACCACCTGAGGGGGGGTACCACCGAGGGATCAGAAAACCCACTGAGGCCAGGCCGCAGAGCAACAGTGACCTGCACCACTGCCTGCTAGTCAGCATCCCTGACCCAGGAGCCACTGTCCTCTCCTCAGAGAGGCTGGATCCAGCCTGTTTAGGACACTACCAAAGTGCCCACATGAGCAGCCAACTCCAAAGAGTCAGACTGCTTGACTCAGTCCGATTCCCCCTGAAGATCGAAGTTATGTGCCAAATTGTGTGTGGATACCCGCTGCCATCCTGACTGAAAAGGGCACCAGACCAAATAACTGCACCAAAGCCAGTGCCGAGACCCTCAACCACACCATGAATGGTGTGGTAAGAAAACATGGCACCAACGACAGCAGCAGTATCTGAGCCGGAGCATGTCATGGCGCCATCCCGATCCACGATATCGCAAGTGGTGCAGAGGCCAGAGACTGCACCGATGGCACCAGCTGCACTCTCAGCGCTGCAAACGGCACTGAGATCTGAAACCTGGAGCCGATAGCAGCAAGGGTGCTGAGCAACAGACTAGCGCCAATGGCGCCGTCATGGCAAACAGCACTGAGGCCCAAGACCCAGGCCTTCCGAGCAGAGGGAAACACCGGGGAAACCTTTGCCCCAGAAGGGGCGATTGCCAAAGCGGTGCCTCCTGCCCATCCCCCAAGGGGAATGGACTGGGCCTCCTGCACCACAGAAGGGACTTCTGCAACAGCAAGGCTACTAGAAGCAGAATCCCCCTCCTCCATGATCTATATAGAACCAGGAGAGGACCCAGAGGAAAGACAGAGCACGTGGCTTGGCCAGATGAGTGCATGCCCATCCCCCAAAAGTTGGCGGAGCTCATTCAACTTTCTACACGCATTGTTAGATGACAACAGTCCATGGAGAAGCAGGTATCGCATGAATCCATGTCATGTAGTGGGCCAAGACATACGAGGCAATGTTCAAGTTGGTCGGTGATGGAATACTTACGGCCGCATGGGCACCGATGCATAGGGGGCCATCCCGTCTTCATAGTTTTCTTGCCCCCCCCCCCCAACTGAGACATGACCTACGGAAAAAGCACTAAGCAAGACTCAATGTCGCAAAAGAAAAGGAACAGTCTTACCAGGCAACAGAGTGGAGTGAACAGCGGCACCGGCACAATAAACTTAATTCAATGGAATCGGATGGACTACGAACAAGAACAGAGCCTACGGCTTCAAAATGGACAACAGGCCTCTCACGCAGCACAGCTACCCATGAGGTGCGACCTCAATGGTGGGAGACAAAGAACTGGCAGGAGGGTGGAGTCGACAACACCCAATGGCCAACCCGTGAGCGCCATGCAGTGCATCGGCCTAGAGGGAGGCACTGATGGTGTGTCAACTCTGCTCATCCTAAAAAAAAAAAAAAAAAAAGCAGCTCCCGTGGGGTAGTGACCTCCGGCCACTACACCCAAAGTGATGAATGGTGAACATTGACACAGATGAAATGCTGGGACATGCAGAGAAGTTGGACCTACAGGAAACAGAAAAATGCCCCCCCAATGGCAGAACTGAAACATTTTATAACAAACGTCTAAAAAATAAATAAATGGGGCTGGATATTCAAAGTGCACTATTCTTGAGCAAGCCCTTATGCCTCATGCAAAATAGTTACAACGAGGATGTGTGGCTAGGCGATATTCAAAGGAGTTGGCTATTGAGCAACTCCTTTGAATATCAGCCCCTGGCCTGAATGCCAATGCAAGTTGTCAGAGTGGAGCATTCAACTTGCGGTGGCGCAAGTACCATTGCGCCATGCGCAAAATCACCATATTCAAAAGGTGACATGCAAATGGGGCCATATTTCACGCAAGGCGCAGGGGGGGCCATTTACATCTGATTATGGCCCCATTTGCCTGTAGGTGCGCCGATCCCCGAGGACTTGCGCCTGGCACCCTGCCAGGCAGCAGCTGTCGGGGACCGACGCCCCCTGCAGCCCGATCACGGGCAAAACAGTGTAGAATCCTCACCACCACCACCACCACCCCCCAGTGGCCCGATCGCAGGCATAGTGTACTTCTCCCCCAAACCAGCCCGATCGCGGGCGAGCAATGTGCCCCACTTATCCCTGGTGGTCAGTGGACCAAAATGCTCAATCGCGGGCAGTGTATAATAAACCCCCTCCTCCCACAGTCATCCCTGGTGGTCCAGTGGACCAAAATGCCCGATCGCGTGCAGTAAGTTTAATAACCCCCACCAAACACAGCCCTGGTGGCTGGCGTCCCCCACCCCACCCCACGAAGCCCCACCACCCCTGGCAGCCAGCAGCATCCACCCACCTGCCGCCTGCCAACTGGCTGCGGTAGAGGCTGCCGCGCCATTGGTGCAGAGCAAGAGCCAATGGCGTGCAGCCCATATTGATATGACAGTCCAGATTAGTGACTCAAATCTGGACTGTCAGATGGTATAGCTGCATGCCCATTGGCTGTTGCTCTGCAGCATGGGCGCAGCCCTACTGGGCAGTCGTGGGCAGCAGGCAGGTGGGATGCTGCCCCCGCCGCTGTTGGGGAGCAGGGTTGGGGGACACTAGCCACCAGGGCTATGTTCGGAAGGGGTTTATTAAACTTACGCCCTGATCGGGCATTTCAGTCCACTGGACCACCAGGGATACGTGGGGCTACACTGCTGCCCACGATTGGGCTGGTTGGGGAGTACACTATGCCCACGATTGGGCCACTGGGGGTGGTGGTGGTGGGGAATTTACAGTCAGCTGCCTGCGATCAGGCTCCGGGGGGGCACAGGGAGTGGGTTGGGGGCCAGCCACAGGTGGCAGCTGCTGTGTTGCGCCCTGCTATGCAGCAGCTCACCTGTGGGTGGCCCTCGACTTAAGCCTTTTTTTTGGCTCAAAGGTGTGCAGGTGCAGGTTGGGGGTTGCGCCTACACAACTCTGCACAGCCTGGCTGAATATCGGGCTGTGCAGTTTATGCATGGTACCTCCGCATGCATTCGTTTGCATTACACTGTTGCTCAGTCCGTTTTCAATGGTGCAACTGCCTCCTGCTGAATATCGCAGAATGGAGCAAGTTCGGACTTGGGCATGGCACAACCCTTTTGAATATCCGGCCCAAGGTGGTTATGATCAAACCCTTACACAACATTAGAGATAATGGTTATAAACATAGGGAAAGACAGAAGATCTAGAAATATAAAAACATTTCAGGTTGTTAAGGTAGAAGTAAAGTTCATGTAGTTTTCACTGAAGCTAGAACATTTAACTGCTAAGCACTTACTGTGCCGCTCTCTCTGGTCACAAGTCCCACCCAAAAGACAGTTGCCACTCCTAATTGTGGAAATTCTGGTGTCCAGTCGGTAGCACATCTGCCACCGGGCTAGAAGATCACAGGCAGATATTCAGATAGGCACCAATGTTTGTACTGCCCTATGCAATTGCCCAGAGTCCTAGAATACTTTTATTCAGTTAGGCACTACCCAAATGAGTATAGGAGCTATGCTGGCACAGTGCTAAGTCAGACAGCACCACTTCAGCATGGCTGCTGAAACTGGGCTCAGGAGTTGACTGCAGAACTGCTATAAGCAATTTTCAAAGGTATCCATGCAAATGAGGCCATTGGGCATACAAGACGCTAAGGGGCAATCTGCATGCCCATTAAGGGCCCATTTGCACAGGTAATGGAGGCAAGTAGTGTGGCGCTGCCCCCCCCCACTGTCCATGCTAGCTGAGCTATCCCTGTTGCTAGTGGTCCCAGCCCTCCTTCAGATTCTCAACCCGGTAGTCAAAAAAATAAATCAACATTCCTGGTGCCAGTAGTCCCACTTCCCTCCCACCCAGTTAGTCAAATTTAACATCCCTGGTGCCAGTGGTCTTCCTCACCCCCCAATAAAAGGATAAAAACAATTCAGCCAAAGATTTATTTTGGGAGCAGCAGAGGACCCTGCTCATAAATATTTGAGGGAGAAAAAAGTTAAATGTTTTAAAACAAGAGGAACAATAAGGAGTGTCAGCACAGAGGGCATAAGGGCTCAAGGGGAGAATTCAGCCAACTACAGAGCTACCAGGAGTGCCTTTTAAATACCTATTAGTGGTTATAAACTACTGCCAGCAAGTGCCCAACCACTTTATATATCATATAGGTGATTTATGGAGCTCTGTAAACCACAAGCAGCACAGTCCTGCAGCATCACCAGAAAACCACCAAACAAGTGGTCTTGGCACTGGACCTTCATAAGGCTACAGAGTCAGGTCACCTCAAGCTTGTTGGAGGTAACTGTCACCATCACAAAGTGACGAGACAATTTAAAGCAAAAACGCCACAAAAAAACAGTAAATAAGAAAAAATGTGGAGAAGTGTGGTTCTCTGGGAATTTTATGCACCCCCTCTGTATGTGATGCCCATATAAACCCCCTCAGGCATTTATGGGGTATCAAACACCTCCAGGGGTGCATACAATCTGCTTACATAGTACTTACAATCACCCATAGTTATATAAAATAAAGGCAATGCTAGCATACCTCTCAACCTCCTGCCTCATAAATCAGGGACAAGGCTTAAAAAAAAAATCAGAGGCAAAGGACCAAAATCAGGGGCACTTCTTCAAAATTGGAGATATCCCTTCAGGAAGCTGGTAGAATAAAGGGCGTGGAGTGACATGCATTATCTAAGGAAGAACAAGTCTAACTTTAATGTTTGGCATTATTTTGTGCTTATAACCCCCCCAGTTTGGTCACAGAAAGAATTTTTGGGAGGGACAGAGTAAGATTTTGAGGCAAAAATCAGGGACAGTTGTGAGGTATGAATGCTAGCACCATACCTCTCAACTGTGCCGCATTAGGAGGAATATTCCTCATTTTACTTCACAAAAGCACCCTGTTCCACATTCAATATTAACTTTTTAAAGCAATAATCTATAGTAAATAATGCAAAAAATCTATTCAATTAATAACAGGCTTTCTGAACATAAATGCAAACATTTTAACAGTGTTCTGAACTTCCTAGGTAAGATTTGATCAAGTATTCCACATTTTGCTCATTTGTTCCACATTTTGCAAGGCAATGGTCCACATTTGGGGGACAAAAGGTTGAAAGGTATGAATGGTACCTGTCGGACAACTACTGTTATGCTTGCCTCACCATTCCCCGGGATTTCTATGTTAAAACAGAGAGCAAACTCAGACACACAATAGTGCAGAATTTTATTTTATGTAATAAAACAAGCCAAAAAAAAAAAAAAAAAACACACACACACTCCCGCTCCATCGGAGCAGCCTAGTTGCTGCAAGACCCGGGTTCGGGACTTGGGGGCCGCAGGGTTAACGACCCCCCTCCTCCACCTGGGTGACCACAGGGGCGGGGAGAAGAGGGACCTCGTTGGTGCCAGGGCACCAGACCCGGGAATTCATTGCGAGGAAGAACCGAAAAGGAAACAAGTCTACCGCTCACTAACCAACTGGGACTCCAGTGCGCCCCAGGTGCAGCTGCCGGCCCGAGCCGCCGCCTGACAAGATCAAGCGAGTTCGGGTGATAAATTATATACCTGCGGGGCAGAGGGGGCGCGGACAAGCGGAGGCAGCGTGCAAGAGAGTAGCAGGCGCTTCGCTGCGGAGCTCTGACTGGACTGGGGCAGAAACAGAGAACTTAAGGACGACGCTTTTCTCCGAGGTAATTTTATAGTCAAACTGGACTTGCCCCCACATTTGCGGTGCTGGTAGGTAGATATGTACAAGTAGTTTTAGGGAATTCCTGAAAGCTTCCAAAGTCCCCCCGAACGCGCTAACTGGCTCGCCTCCCAGAGGTGTCACCTAGGTGCTAAAGAACGGGCTGTCGAGCAGGCGAAAACCAAATGTTGACACAGAGGACCCCGCTCACAGTAATTTAAGGAAACCAAAAGAAAGAAAAGCACCCGCTGCATTTGGTGAGAAACACTCTAGAGCTGCTTACCTGCTGTAGGAGCCAAAGAAGTGTGCGCAGCGAACAACTCCTCACGCGCTAGTAGACTGCTAATTGCGCCCAGCTGTGGCCCGACCGCGTGCGCTTTATTACAGTGGGCACGTGCGCCACCTGTGCTTTGAGGTGCAGGTCTCCTTCCCGCCACGTACATCTCCCTCAGACTCAAGGGTTACCACCTGAACCGAGTTTCGCAGGACAGCCCCGATTTGGGCAGCTCTGTGTGTCCCAACTTTGCAGTAGAAAATAATATTTTCTGACTTTCCACTAAATGTTGCAGAAAACTAAAATACCTGAACTTAAATACCTTCAAATCACAAAAAACAATAGCAGCAACTAAGCAACTAAGAAACACAATAAACAATCGGTTGCATTGGCCGAGGTTATGTACTGTCCTGTGAAAAATCACTTAGGTCAGAAATGTCCCACTTTGGGCTTCTGAAAAGACAATCCTACTCAATACTTCGCCAGCAGTCCCGATTAGGAGTCCTCGCCATCATCTCTCACTGTAGTACCCCATCACCTGTCCCTTGTGGAAAATGCACTGGCCCCAAAGAGAAGGTGCTGCAAATTCAGGAAAATCAGACTACTCCTTAATACCTAAATCATAAGTAAACGTTCTTCAAGCAGGGGGCAGTCCTGGCCATAGGTGCCGGGAACGGGCGGGGAGGGGGGTAGCCACTCCACTTTTTATTTCTGTATGGCAAAACTAGTATAGAAAAAGTGCCCTTTGTACCCTCATAAGTGCCCTTTTGATTCTCAGCCTTTATCATCTTTCGGCACCCTTGGTCCTGGCACCCGTCTTCTTAGCTTTTTCTCTAAGGTCAAGGATGTGTCCCTCAGTTTGGGTGCCCTTGTCCAGGATGCAGGAGAAATGTGTCAGCAACTGCCGTTTGACCTTTCTGAATCATAACGGCTCTTGTCAGTGCCAGGGGAGACTGAACGCTGTACCCAGCACCAGGAGAGCCTTTTAAATCTGTGCAGTATAAAGTACACACCAATCACATCTTTTATTTAGATAAAAAGCCATGCTAACAGGGACACCTGTGTTGAGACACTAGTCCAGCCAGCAGTCCCAGTCCCCGTCCCCAGGATTCCAGACCTCCAACAACCTGAGCTGTCTTTTGAATGCAGGTCATTGACACTAAATCAGAGTGTTGCCACACTGACGGGCCGCCTACTAATAACTTTGTCTTAATACTTTTTTTAAACTTAGGCTGAAACTGCCCCCCCCAAAGTAATGCTTACAATCACAGTAGTTCAGCTTTACCCACCAGATTCACCCCTTGCTTGCTTCCTTGTAGGGGGGGGATCCAGTTGAGACCTCAGCCTTCTATCCCTAGGCCAACTTATCCCTGCATGGAGCCCCCTCTGGCCGTTGTGTTGGAATGAACACCAGGATTCAATTCACTGCCATCCCATTTACGTGGCTTGTCCCTGCCAGGGGCCTCCACACAACATAGAATAGGGGCAGTCATTTGACAGGGTGTCTTTCGTCTTTGAGGGGTCCCATGTGAGATATGCTAGGGGATCTGTTGGCATGGGAAAGGACAAAGAGGCCATCATTTGGCATACCAGTGTGATATTTCCACCTTTTCTGTGCCTTCCACTGCAACCTTGTGCATGATATAATTGCCGGGGGGGGGGGGGTGGAGAGAATTGACTAATGGCATGTGGTCATCACTTCAGAGGCACCTCCACCACCAGGCCAGTGGCATGAAAGGCTGAGGCTCTGGGCACCTCACCTGGTGCCACACCAGTGACCTGTGTTCGGGAGGAGACGCAGGTTGCTTGAGGCTGGCTGGGTGGGGACAGGACTGAGGGTTCACAAGACAGCTCTCTTCCTTTCTAGATGTGGTGGGTGTGTGTCCCACTGTTCATCTGCCACCTTGTGGTGTCTGGGTGGCAGCACAGTGAGACTACATGGGGAGACCCACACACAGGCAAGTGAGGTGAGTCCGGGGCAAAAATAAGGCAGAAAAAATCTCGACCGCAGGATGATGGCCCGATTTCTTGCAGGCCCCACACCAGAGACCGGGCACTCCCCGCATTCCTGGGGCAGAGTGTGATGGAGGGAAGGTTAGCCCTGGGGTAGCCAGGTGACAGGGCAGGAGGGAATGGTCAGAAGGGGCAGTTGTGGCAGACAGGTGGTGGCGGATAGCAGTGCTGTAAGAGCCTCCCCCCACCCCTGCCCTGAGAGTGAACCCTCCTTGCCGGCTTCCATTCCAGACGTCCCGGGCTTGGGGTGCAAACCTGGGTTGCCAGTGTACCAGAGGGATCCCCCATTGTTCAGCCCAGTTAATATTTTTAGATATGATTACATTTATTAATTCTATTTTGATAAGTATATTTTCCATTACTACACTATTTTTTCCTTTTTTTTTTAAACTTACATTTTATCGAAAGTTTCTTGAGCACTCAGGAGGCATTGCGTAAACAGTTGTTCTGCAGTTCATTCTAATCCACTAATATGTAGGTCCAGTAAACAGTTACATGGCATTGAAAAGATAACAGGGTTGTGATAAGCCAGGTGTGGCTGAGGCATGCCTGTTCCAGTCCGAATCTCCTTCCAACTTTCATACATCCTAATGAACAAACCAAGTGTGGCCATCTTCCCTCCCTCCTCTCTTCCTGTCCTGAGCTGGAAGTGCAAAAGCCTAGGTTCTCTTTTTTTTTGTTCTCCTGGATGGCATATCCTCAGACCCAACCCATGTGCCATGACCTCTATCGTCATCTCTCTGGGGTGGCCACTACCCAGTGTACCCAGGATGGGGCTTCCAGGACAGACCCTTGCCCCTTCAGATGCCACTTCTGGTGTCTGGGAAGAGAGTCCCTCTGGATCGGCTCCACAGGACAGCAGCATGCAACGGGGCCATCACTGGGCATGTCCAGTGGAATTTTGCCAGTATGCTGCCATGGGAAGTGGGACAATGTCTAACCTTCCTCCCCAACTTTCAGGTGCTGACTGCAGCTGGCCTCTCCGGCCTCCATCATGGCCCACAGGCACCTGACACCCCCACCCCCTCTGGAGAAGGAGAGCAGCCCTTAGGGCACTTGAGCCTTCTCCCACCCAGCCAGCCCTCCAACTCCCAAGTCCGTTCCTGAACATGGGTCATCGAATTCATGGTTAAAGCCCTACTGCTGCGCCTGCTCCTATTTATGCATTTTTTTTATTATATTTATTATATTTGTACATTTATATATTTTCACTTTTCAATCAGTGTTTGCCTCATTCTAGTGGCAGAAAGTTGAGAGGTTTGTTTCAAGCCCTGACAGTCCCACCCACTGGACCAATGACATTTAGCGTACCCGACCAAGAAGCCATATAGTTAAGATGCCAGCTGCAAGTGTTGTGAGTGTGAGCTGCAAAATCATGCCTTATCCCAATCAGCTTGTGTACTAAACTGCACAGTGCAAGTACAACTATCTTTTTTATTTACCTGTATGTGTTTGTGCTGGCTTTTGTAAACTGTTTTTCCCCTTTTACTTACAAAGGAGCTCAGACAAGAGGCTTGTTATCAGGCAGTATTTCCAGGTGCCCTTGAACGCGTGGCCGCTCGCTTCCCATGATCGCAGCAGCTGACCTAGCTGCCCGCCCTCAGAGCACCAGATCCTGGGTGCCCTTGACCGGGTGACCGCTCGCTTCCCATGGTGGCAGCAGTAGCTGACCTAGCTGCCTGCCATGCACTGCTGTCTACCTGCCCTCAGAGCACCAGACCCTGGGTGCCCTTGACCATGTGGCCGCTCTCTTCCCACAGCGGCAGCAGCTGACCTAGCTGCCTGCTGTGCACTGCTGTCTGCCCACCTTCAGGGCGAACCTCACTGGACACCGATTGGCTAATTTGCTACATAGCCTGTGCCTGATTGGCTGCAGCTTTACGGCTTTATCAGTGACCGGTCCTCTGCAATACCTCTCTCTCTCCCTCTTTCTCTCTCTCTCTCCATGATTTCCTGATGGCTTTTACGGTTTTTACAACTGAAATTAAATCTATGATTAAAATAGCCAGTACTAAGATTATAGAATGAAATGTTGTAGCCTAGACTGCATAAACTGCACTTTTAGATACTCTCCAGTTCTTAGAAACATAGAAACATAGACTTTGATGGCAGATAAGGACCGCTAGGCCCATCTAGTCTGCCCATTTCCCTACCTACAGGATAGGCCGCAGATCCTAGTTAACCAACAGCCTATTTCTTTCTACCCCCAACAAGAATTGCCTTATGTCTGTCCCATGCATTCTTGAATTCTCCCACAGTTTTAGACCCACAACCTCCTCAGGAAAGGCTGTTCCATGCATCCACTACCCTCTCTGTGAAATATGCTTCCTCACATTGCCCCTAATCACCCTCCTTCTATCTTTAAATATGTGTCCCCTTGTTCTTGCAAGTCTCTTTTTCTGAAAGATGCTACCCTCTTGGACTTTGTTGATTCCACTGAGGTACTTAAAAGTTTCTATCATGTCCCCCCTCTCCCTTCTTTCCTCAAGGGTATACATATTAAGCTCCTTTAGTCTCTCCTCATACGGCTTCTCTTGCAGACCATGCACCATCCTATCTATGTCCTTACAGAGATGGGGTTTCCAGAACTGGACACAGTACTCCAGATGGGGTCTCACCAGCTGTCTGTACAGAGGGATAACAACTTCCTGTTTTCTGCTGATGATGCATCTCCCTATACATCCCAGTATACCCCCAGCCCTCCCTACTGCCTTCTCACATTGCTTGCTAACCTTAAGGTCATCTGATATGATTACCCCCAGGTCCCTTTCCTTTTTTGTTGTTGTTACTATTTCCCCACCCATTGTGTATTCTTCCCCTGGGTTCTTGTTTCCCAGGTGCATTATTTTGCACTTCTTTGCATTGAATCCTAGCTGCCATACTTCTGACCATTCCTCCAACCTTGCCAAGTCCCTTTTCATCCTTTCCATGCCTCCTTGTGTATCAACCCTGTTGCAGATCTTTGTGTCATCTGCAAAAAGGCATACTTTTCCTTCCAGTCCCTCTGCAATGTCACTGATGAAGACATTAAAAAGGACTGGACCCCATACTGAACCCTGCGGTACAGGGTTTTAAATAATTGATTAGCAGTTTTTTCCTTGGAACTGTACTAACTGTACAGAAAGCATTTATATAGATTTTCTAGAAGTGTTGTGTTTGTTAAACACATTGAGGCAAGAGCTATGCATTTTCACAAAGATTTAGCACTTTTATGAGCAAAATGCTAATCAATTTTTAGAGTTAAATAAATCCCTGCGGTACCCCACTAGTAACCCCCCTTTCTTCAGAGTGGACTCCATTTACAATTACCTTCTGTGTCCTGTTGTCCAGCCAATGTTTTACCCAGGCTACCACCCTGGGTCCCACTCCCAGGCTGGTTAATTTGACTATTAATCTTTTGTGGGACTGTGTCAAATGCCTTGCTAAGTCTAGGTAGGCCATGTCCACAGCCCTCCTGGTCTACTACTTTGGTCACCCAGTCAAAGAAATCTATTAGATTCGTCTGACATGACCTTCCCACTGTGAGCCCATGCTGCCTTGGGTCCTGTGCTCCACTGGCCTCTAGGTACTCGACTATTCTTTCCTTCAGAAGTGACTCCATCACTTTCCCTACCACAGAGGTCAGACTGACAGGTCTGTAGTTTCCTGCCTCTGTCTTGGACCCACTTTTGTGAAGGGGAATCACATCCACCTTCCTCCAATCCTTGGGTACCACACCATCCTCCCATGATTTATTAAAAAGAGTAGCCAGTGGTTTCACTAGTTCCTCCTTAATTCTTTAGAATTCTGGGGTGAATTCCATCAGGACCCATTGCTTTGTCCACCTTCAGTTTTAGGAGTTCTTGCAGAACCCTTTCTTCTGTGAAAGGACTGGGATCGAGCCCCTATCAAGAGTGCTTCTGTTAATTGGATTAGGCACTTTCCTCCTCTTTACGTGAATACTGAGCAGAAAAAATTCGTTCAGTATTCCTGCTTTTTCACTGTCCCCTTTGCCTACCCACTGCTCATTCTATTCAGCCTCACTATCCCTCCCTTTGTCTTTTCTACGCTTGCTGATGTACCTATAAAAGGTTTTATGCCCCTTCTTAACTGAGTTGGCTATCTTTTCCTCAGTTTGGGCCTTTGCTATTCTGACTTCCCTCCCTGCTTCCTTCTGCCTTAACTGGTACAGCTCTCTGTCCTGCTCCTTCTGTGTTTCCTTATACTTCCGGAATGCTATCTTTTTCTACCTGACTTTCACAGCCACCTCTTTTGAGAACCATAGTGGCTTTTTTTTCATTTTGATTTGTTTATTTGTGTTTTTGTGTTTTTATTTCTCCTACGGCTTTTACTACTAAATTTAAACCTGTGTTTAAAAAAGTAGACTACTCTGTTTAATCTGCATTGTTAGACAGAACTTCTGTAACCAGCCCTTTTGTTTCTACTTCCCCTCCCTTTCAACCTCTTACTGTCTCTCTTTCTCTCCCTCTCCAGACCCCATAATTGCTTCAACTTCTGTTTTTGTAGCCATTTTTGCACTCTGTATATTAAAGTGTCTTCCTGTGGCACCTGCTCGCAATCTTTGCTGTCTTGCTAATCTCGCTACCACGTCACCTAGCTCTTTGTTCCTTGCACTGCCCTTTCTCTAAAAAACGCCCGTTGATTTAGCCCCTCAGCATTTTTTCTTTTGTCTCTGGTAGCTTTATCTCTGCTAACTCTGACCTTTCCTCCCTGTCTTCAGGTGCCCTTGACCGGGTGGCCACTCACATCCCATGGTGGCAGCAGCTGACCCAGCTGCCTGCCGCACCCTGTCTACCCACCCTCAGAGCACCAGAACAATGGACCAATGGGTGTACAGCCATACTGTATGTTGTCAGTTGGCAGGCGGCTTGAGGAGGAGCTGCCACCCACCGCTGACAGGGGAGCGGGTCTGAGCGGCGGGTGGGGAGGGGGGACCGCTGGACCACCAGGGATGTTATGTTATCTGAAGCCCATGATTGGGCTGGGGTTCAGGTCCACTGGACCACCAGGGATCTTCTCAGTATACGTAAGCCTGTGGTCAGGCTTGAAAGCAGGGATTCTCTTTCTTTACAAAGCCCGTGATCGGGCATTGGGGCACGATGCCACCGAGGGCAGGGGGAATTGGTCCCCAGCAACTGCAGCCTGGCAGGGCGCCAGGTGCAAGTCGCTGGGGATCAGCACACCTGCATGCAAATGGGGCCATAATGACATGCAAATGGCCCCATTTGCACTTTGCATTCATAATGACCTAATTTGCATGCTCATGACTGAATATCGCTCTTGTTGCACCTAAGTGCAGCTGCACTTATGCTGGCACAGTCCCCTGCTCCTCAACTGCCACTTGCGCTGGCTCAGTGCCACTGCGCCATGTGCAGTATGGGTGCCACTTGTGCCATATTCAACAGTGCTGAGCCATGGCACTGCTCCGTTGAATATCTCCTAGTCCATACCCTGGCACAGCCCAGTTGCTCTGCACCCGGCTTGCACCCCTGCCTCCTGGTGCATTTCTGAATATCCCACCCAGTATGTACAATAGTATACATTATCAGTAATAACAACACAACAATACACAGTGGCCTGGATATTCAAAGGGGTTGTGACTGGTGCAAAGGAGTTGCACTGGTGCAATCCTGCATTGAGCCCTGCAGGATATTGAGGAGCCTGCCTGGCGCAGTGCAAATCCAGATGCGCCGGGGCGCAGTGATAATATATGAGATGCAGATGTAAGGGGCGTGCCCATGCATATGCAGCACATCCTAATATTCAGCCCTGGTGGTGCTACGCATATGTCAGCGCACCCCTGCACTGCGCCACATGGGGGGCTCAAAGTTGAGCTCCTGCAGAGTAGGAGCAACTCCCGGCCACCCACAGGTGGGCTGCTGTATTGCAGGGTGCAACACAGCAGCCCAGTCATGGGTGACCGTCTGCAAGCACACACACATCCCTGGCAGTCTAGTGGACCCCCGCTCGAAGCCGCAATCGCATGTTAAATGTATCTAAAGATAACCCTGTTAGTCTAGTGGCCCTCCCATCTCTGATTCCTCTATGAATATGCAACATGTCAATCCCTGGTGGTCTAGTGGTTCCCCCCTCCAACCCGAGTCCCTGATGCCCCAATGTGTGCCAATGTGACCACCCTGGTGGTGTAGTGGAACCCCCCCCGGCCATTGCCGCGATCGTGGAACCATCCCGTATCACACGCCCTGATGATCCAGTTGCACTGCCCCACCCCATCCACCCACACAGAACCCCTTGCCCACCCCACCCCTCGTCTTCGGTGGGTGACTACATCCCACCTGCACACCATCCGGCCACCTGCCGTATGACAGGTACAGTATAGGCTGTAAGCCCATTAGTCCCCAGTGTGGACCAATGGGCTTGCAGGGCATACTGTACTAGACGGTCCCAAGTATGGGGAGTAATTCACAGATCTGGGACTGTCTAGTACAGTATGCCCTGGTCGCCAGGAGAGGTAGAGGTACAGTGGGGGAAATAAGGGAGAGCATAATTAAGGCAGCCAGCCTCTGTGTGAAGCAAGTGAGTAAAAGCAGAAGCAAAATAAACTGTTAAGGTTTTCCAGGGAAGTGTCCAAGGTGGTGAATGAAAAAGGTGGCATTCAAGAAGTGTAAGGTAATGCAGATGGATCGAGGAGGACAGGGAGGTGTACCAAGTAAAACAGAGGCAGGCAGGCAGGGCACTGAAGGGAGCAGAGGTGCAGACAGAAGAAAGGATAGCCAGGGGGCTACTAAAGGGGTAAGATTTTCTTCAGGTACATAACTGAAAAGAAGAAGGCAAAGGGAATGATACTGAGGATAAAAAGGGTGACGGTGGGGGACCTGCGCAGAACAGGAACAAGAAAAAGCAGATATCCTGAACAGGTACTTCTGCAAAGCCTTCACAGTGTGGGGGGCAGCAGGAACAGAGAGGAAAGAGTCCTGAAGGGACTTGCAGCTCTGAAAATGGACACATGGGACTGGACAGGATACTCGTAGGGGTACTAAAATAACTCCGAGTGGCAGCAGGGAGGAGGCAAGCAACTATAGGTTGGTCAGTCTCACCTCAGTGGTGGGGAAATTCACGGAAACCCTGTTAAGTGAAAGGTTGGTAGAGTAGCTGGAATCCAGTGGGCTGTTGGATCACAGGCAACATGGATTCACAAAGGGGGCAGCCAGATGAATTTGACTGGGTGACCAGAAAACTAGATCAGAAGGGCAGTGGACATGGCCTTCCTGGACTTAAGCAAGGCATTCGACACTGTGCAGCACAGGAGACTGAGACACTGAGTAACCTAGGGGTGGGACCTAGAGTGGTGAATTGGTTTAGAACCTGGTTAGTGGATTGATGACAGAGGGTGGTGGTTAATGGTACGCACTCTATTGATGGAGAGCGACCAGCAGGGTGCCATAGGGCTCAGTACTTCGACTGGTCCTCTTCTCTTTATAAGTGACACTGCAAAAGAACTGGAAGGAAAGGCATGCCTTTTTGCAGATGATACCAGAATGGGAGCTGGCCCACCAGCGTACTGCTAGGGTTTCCGCTCATGATGCCAACATCTTGGGTTCAGGAACAGACCCAAAAGTTGGAGGGCTGGCTGGGGTAAGGAGGATTAAGCATCCTAGGGACTGCTCTCCTCCTCTGCGGGAAGGGGAGGATATACGAGCACCCAGCATGCAACTGACCTCTGGTGGAGGCTGGGGGAGCAGCTGCTAGAGCCTATACTGTGGGGAGGTGTGCCAGACATTGGCGCTTCAGCGCTATAACACCACTACATGCCACACCTCACATTGGGACTACTAGCATTCACCAAAAAATACTGGCCATTGTAAAAGATGCCTCGCTCCACCCGCCATGGCTCTTGGCTGGTGACCGAGTGCTGTGTTGCATCTGGGTGACTTGACCCTGTGGCCCTGCCATGGGGTAAATCAGAGAGTCATCCCATTAATGGGGGTAACACCTGTTTTAGTCTTCTGTTGGGGGTGTGCTTGTTTGGCAGCCCCACCCTGGGGGCTAATCCTGGGAGGATCACCACCCGAGATAAGTCCTGGGGGCCAGTTGGCACTGGGGATGCGGGGGTCTGATGCCCAAATAAAAAATACTTTAATAGGGTGGACACTCTGAAGGGAGCAGGAAAAATCTGTAGGGATCTTGGGAAATTCTCGGAGTGGTCAAGACCATGGCAGTTGAGGGATTCAATGCCAAAAAGTGCAAAATCAGGTACCTAGGGATAGGAATCTGGGAGCCGAGTATAGGAGGGAAAATACTGACAGTCACTAAGCAGGAAAGGGAACATGGGGTTATCACAGCAGTGTGACAAGGCATGGATAGGGCACATAGGATGCTGACATACTAAGGTTGCTAGCCTTGCTTGTAGAGCAGAAAGCAGCTAACTAAAAGAAGCTACATTTTCTTATTAATTTAACACTTGTATCTCAGCAGGAGTCAGTGTCTGTTGAGACTGAGTAGACAGATACTTTATTAGAAGTAGAAGGGGTCTTATTTAGGGAGAAGAAAAGAAAGAAAGTCAGTGTGTGTTCTGTGCTGGGAAGGGTACTGTATCAGCTGACTTTGCTAAACCAGTAGAAGGAAAGAGAGCTTAATTGGGTTGCCAAGAAAGAGGAGAGGCTGGGCCAGGGTGGGCTCAGAGAGGGAGAGGGTGGTGGGACAAAGTTGCATCCCTCCAGCTGTACCTCTCCACAATTCATTCACTCTTCTGGTGAATAGTGGTTCCTCTATGGAGGCACCTGCAGTGGAGACCAAAGAGGATGCTGGGAACCTTCACAAAAGAGACCCACAAGAGGGTGGCATGGGACCCCACAGGGGAAGGAAACAACTCCTGATGGGGGACTCAATCATTAGGGGAGTAGAAATGGGGGAGGAAGGGGAGAGGGAGGTAAGGTGCCTTCCTGGCACCACGGCTTGGAGGGACAGGAAGCGAACTCAGGATCATGGGAGGAGCTGCCAGGAGGGAGTTGGATGTCATTGTCCACCTAGGGACAAATGACCTGGCTAGGAATGGGATCAGAGCAGTGCAAGAGGAGTTTGTAGAGTTGGGGAGGGGCCTTAGACAAGTAGCGCGTACGGTAACCTTCTCGGAGGTGCTGCCTGTCTATGGCAAGGGTGATGCTAGGGCACTCCTCACCTGGGAATTCAATGAGTGGTTGAAAAACTGGTGTGGAGATCAGGGAGTTGGCTTCATTGGGGACTGGGGAGCCACCTGGAGGGATGCAGACCTATACTGGTGCAATGGTCTGCATCTGTCTGGGGGGACCAGGATCCCAGGTGAGAGGTTTAAATGCTTCATTGTCAAGCATTTAAACTAGC